>JBBGZY010001184.1:10000-2705000 GCA_037952925.1 Lithobates clamitans
TAGATAGATAGATAGATAGATAGATAGATAGATAGATAGATAGATGTTCATTTCAATATTTAAATAAGGTTTCATACAAGTGCTGTGCTGTTTTGCTTGCCATTTAATCACAATGGTTGTTGCATTGTCCCACTTATATGTCCTGTCCTCTGTCTGTCCATCTACTTTGTTTTTTTCCTCTCTCATAGGTTCCCCTTCAGGTCTACATGTGTCCTTTGGACAAATATGGATTTACTAATTCTTATTGCAGCTCGGCTATCCATACTTTGAACTGTGCAATGTCTTTGAACTCTCAAACAAGAGGAAAATCCTTGCTGTATACACATCAATCTGCCAATTCATAAATCAATTCGATTTAGATAATTCAATGATGTTGGCAGACAGACGGCATTTATTAGTTCCAAGTGAGCTCACCACTGTGAAGTTATTGATATAACAAAGTATTGCCTTTTTTTAAGAGGGATACTATCAGCATAAAAGCATAGAAAGAATAACTGAGATGTAGGATTGTGGAAAGGATTTAATTGAAACTTCTAGAAAAATGTCCACATAAAAGAGCAAAGGAATATAGTGCAGAATAATATTAAGTGTTAATGTTCCTATCAGTCAGCAGATTGAGAATTGTGTTCGATAAAAGATGGATGTATTGTTTAATAGGATGTCTAAATAAAAAGAGACAGTGTTCGAGGGATTGGTTTACTAAAGGCAAATACTTTGCAAAGGAAGTTGCACTTTGCAAGGGCATTTTCCCAGAGCCTAGTGAATGTGGAGAAGTTTCACTTTGCAAAGATTAAGCAATCACATGCAAAAAAAAAAAAAATACAATAAATAATAATAATAATAATAATGATAATAATAATAATAAAGAAACATTAGAATTTGAGCTTGTGCGACTTCCATTGAAAAGTGAACAGCCTATTTGCCTTTAGTAAATCAACCCCCATGGCTTCAGGTACGGTAGTTACACAACCAATGGCATAAGAAGGGAAGGGCAATTGCTGAGTATTATTTTCTTCATTTGACAGCTGCTTGTTATTGATTCCTCTTCCCACTCTCATTTTCCTATTTCTCCTTGGCTTGTACAGTAAGGACCTTTTTTTTATATCCTCTCTCCAGTGTTCTGCTCTCCTTAGACAAAATGTGGGGTTGACTTACTAAAGGATTTGGGGCTCTTCACTAAACAAAATTAATATTGGGAAAAATATTGAACCAAAAATAAAAAAAAATCCTGTATTTTAATTGACTTTGCACATGATTGGGTAGTCAGTGAAAATTTACAACAATCACTCTGCAAAATTAACACACTGGGGGGGGGGGGGGGGGGGGGAGTTTACTAAAACTGGAGAGTGCAAAATCTGGTGCAGCTCTGCATGGAAACCAATCAGCTTCCAGGTTTATTGTCAAAGCTTAATTAAACAAGCTGAAGTTAGAAGCTGATTGGCTACATGTACATCTTTTGAACCAAATAATTTAAGGAGGGGGGGGGGGGTAGGTTTCGGGTTTAGGGAAAGTGTTGGGGGGGCAAGGAAGAAACACACAGGCACCCCTTCTTATCCTCACAGTGACCATTCACTGACATGCACTTCTATTATCAAATCATTTAGCAAACAGTGGGGTTGATTTACTAAAACTGAAGAGTGCAACATCTGGTGCAGCTGTGCTTTGTAGCCAATCACCTTCTATCTTCAGTTGGTTCAATTAAGCTTTGAAAAAAAAAGCTGGAAGCTGATTAGTTTCTATGCAGAGCTGCACCAGATGTTGCACTCTTCAGCTTTAGTAAATCAACCCCACTGTTTGCTAAATGATTTGATAATAGAAGTGCATGTCAGTGAATGGTCATTATGAGGATAAAAAGGGGTGCCTGTGTGTTTCTCCTTCCTTGGCTCCCCAACACTTTCCCTAAAACCTGAAACCTATCCCCTTAGTCCTTAAATGATTGGGTTCAGAAGATGTACATGTAGCCACAGGCTGCACAACACAAGTGAAGGCTCCTGAACACCTTAGATTTGTTTTTGTTTTTCTAACAGAAAACTGTGAACTTTACATTTTATCCTGCCAGGATTAGCATTACCCTGCTCAGCATACACTATACAATCTGATTGTACAGTCTCCTTTAGGTCTGCTATAAACTATGTAGTGCAAGGGCCTGACTGTTTTGGGTATATATTGAATGCATTGTTTAGGTTTGCCCTCCTATACTACATAGCTGTGGCAAAGGAGATTGTTTATAGATTGTACAATGAAATTGTATAGTGTATGACCATCTTAACATCTGAAATCAGGGTGTCAACAAAAGGTTAATCTCAGGCTCATCTGTACATTGAAAGCTACTTTTATAACAAGTCATGCTAGTGACAAACCCCAGTCTGATTATACAGATAGGTGTTGGATAATGTGAAAGCCTTTTAATAAATATTCTATAGGTTTACAGAAGGCATTCCCTGAGCTGCCTAAGAATTTTATGGAAAGAAGGGGTATCATATGGGCTGGCTACTCTAAGATTTTTTTTTTATAAGAGATATATAATTCTATTTTCACCAAGCTGTGATCTTCCTTATTTGTCAAACAGGTCAACGAAAACAAAAATCTTTTTTTTTTAATTCTGCAAAAAAACCGTATTGAATACCCTTTAACAGTTAATATCTAATAACACGTCAGTTCCCAGTGATAAAATATATTATACATGTTTATTATTTACTCCTTATGGTAAATGACCAAGACAACTAAAAAGTGTCTCCTTGCGCCACAGTTCAGATCCAGCTGATTCACCCCATTTGTATCTCCCACTTTCTCTGTGGTTACTCCGGCTTCCCATTGATCGCTCAAGCCTTATTTAAAGCACAAGTTACTTTCACACATTTTAAAGCCTTGTATGGGGCGCAGAGAGTCGATCAGTAGAAATTGCCTAGGTATTGGCGTTAGTCCTGATTGCTGCAAAATCGAAATAATCTATAGGGGGGAAACAGTTAACTATGGAGAGAAGAGCAAGGTCTTAATGAAAGACAAAACCTTCTTTGTTAATCTCATTCTGCATAGACTAAGGGGCTCTGCTGATCTGCAAAACTGCTTTTCTGAAATTGTTGGATATTTTAGTTATATGGAGGGAATCGTAGGAGTGAGGGATGTGCGACACAACTAGAGAAAGCACACCACAGCCTATGTAGCCGCCATGCAGGTGATGGAACACTTACAATCATAAAACAGAAAGAGAGGAAGAAGCAGGCACTGAAGACAATGATGGTTTTAGGTATTTTATTATTTTAATTCAAGAAAAAAATATATATATATATATTACAAAAGCTATGTAGAAAAGTGTTCTGCTTTCTAAAGTTATAGCATACAAGAACTCGGGCAGTGAGCGGTATAAAGTTCACATATTAGGGTGTGCTTTTGTTAACTTTTCAAATTAATTGCAATTTAAATCAGGTCGCAAAGTTTACCATTGATTTCCTTAACCTATTAACAGCTTTTCTTTTGTCCTACATATTCACGGAATAAAAACAATGCGCCTTATGCTGCATTTTGAACGGATTTATGAAATGATTCCGAAATAGAGAACATTACAGAAAGGTTTGTGCTTTTTTTTTTCTTTTCTTTTCTTCATCGGGGGTGAGTGAGAAATAAATATACATGGCTTTAGAACAGTGCGTTAAATATATCTATGTAGGTGTTATAAATTGTCTCTATATGTGTCGTGTTTATATATATATATATATATATATATATATATATATATATATATATATATATATATATATATGTTAGATAACACACACATATACATAGTAATACAAATTAAAAATGTATAAATATATATATATATATATATATATAAATTACATAATACACACACACACATATATATATATCTATATATCTATATCTATATATAGATAGATAGATAGATAGATAGATAGATAGATAGATAGATAGATAGATAGATAGATAGATAGATAGATAGATAGATAGATAGATAGATAGATAGATAGATAGATAGATAGATAGATAGATCTATCTATCTATATATATAGATAGATATATAGATAGATATAGATATATAGATAGACACATATACCCCAGGGACCTTTTAATATTTGTTTCAACCCTGTATTAGTTTTGATGCTTTTATTCCGTTTACAGTATTTAATGTTTGTAAGCACTTTCTTTTTAAGGAATTATATTTTAAACGATTGTCTGCTGTAAGGAAATTGTGCGACAAAATATCAGAATGCCGTCTTTCCTAAACACCGCAGTTTTTTTTCTACAGCGCAGTTGTGTTGTAAATATGTTTAGTAAGATTGTGTTACTACAATTTGTGAATTGCTTGTACAAAATGATAGCAATGATTCCCACCACCCACCCTCCCGGAAAACCTGCTTATAACTCAAATTGAAATGATTGCATTTATTTTGTTAATACAGGAAAGTTGGAGATGGCAAGTTTTCTGCTAGCTGTTAACAAATTTCATACACAATCACATTTTATTTTAGAAGAGTGTGTGTTTGGGGGAAGGGGACTGTACAACAACTGGAATACTCATTGATTTTGGATTGAGAGGCGTATTTATTTTAGAGTGCCGCCAGAATAAATTAACTTCAGTTAGAAGAGAACCCCCAGGCCCCCACCCTCCCTTAAATTGAATTGTACAGTATTTAATTCTTTAAAGCCCCTCTTTTGGTTTTGAATGTTCTGAAACACCTATCTTTTAACCACGGGTGGTGAAATGTAAAATAGTTCAATGTTTAATTTATCACTAGTTATGTATATTACCTCTTTTATATGTTTAGTTGGTGCATATATATATATATATATATATATATATATATATATATATATATATATATATATATATATATATATATATATATTTGTGTAGACTGTATTGACTCATGAATTGTGATTTTTCAATATTTCACTAGCTAGTATTAAATACACGTGTGCATATATATATATATGTGTGTGTGTGTGTACAATGTATTGACCGATGAATCTTGATCTTTCAATAGTGCACTTTAATGCCTGCTTTATTTACAATAGGAGCTGGATCCTACACCTCCTAAAAGGATTTAATGTCCCATATGATCCTTAAAAGAGGTCTCAGGACTCTGAAGTTTATGTCAAGGGATGCTTAGATTTATAAAAGCTTGACATGCAGTGTGCCTGCTATAAAGCAGTTAGTAGGGAGGTTTTAGGCGTTAGGGAACAGGCAGCTTTGTCTTCAGTAAATGGCAGATATTGGGCCATTTATCACTAGTAAGACGGTGGCAAATAATGTGCAGTCAACTTGCCTTGTCCATTCAATTATATCCATTACACTCAGAGATGCAGACAACTATCTGATGCATGAAATATTAATATACACTATGTCAGGATGTAATAATTTTGCTTCTGTGCCCAGAAACTAATTTACTCAATTATTTTTAATTATGACTCCAGGTAGTGCTGGATGATATAGATGGACATACAGTATGAATGCATGACTACATAGATTTTTTTTTCATTCTGATAAAAACATAAGCGAAAGATACACATTATCAGTCTGTTAATTTTAGTGCTTAAATGTCTGTTTAAAGTTATCTATCTAATTTCATTGGCTTGTGTACATAAATCTGGCCATGCATATGCAGATCATTTATCTGTTTTGACTTCCAGCTGTCTTTGCCCATTGCGTCTTTCTACCAAATGTCAGTAATTTGTATACAAATTTGTATGCAGGAATTATGTTATTTACCATTCTAGTAACTGTGCAGTTTAATAAATTTCAATGATATAAATAAGTGGTGAAATTTTTATTTTCTAATATCCTTAGATACATACAAACATTAATTGGTCGGCAACGGTGGCGGTTGGTGCTCAAATTTTTTTTTGGTGGGGGGTGGCTCAAACAAACTGAAAAAAAAACCATCAATTGCAGCTTCACTGTGCCCTTCAAATGCAGCCACTGTGCCATCAAACGCAGCCACTGTGCCCATAAAACGCAGCCACTGTGTCCATCAAACGCAGCCACTGTGCCATCAAATGCAGCCACTGTGCCATCAAACGCAGCCACTGTGCCCATAAAACGCAGCCACTGTGTCCATCAAACGCACCCACTGTGCCCATCAAACGCAGCCACTGTGCCATCAAATGCAGCCACTGTGCCCATCAAATGCAGCCACTGTGCCATCAAACGCAGCCACTGTGCCATCAAACGCAGCAACTTTGCCCATCAAACGCAGCCACTGTGCCCATCAAATGCAGCCACTGTGTCCATCAAATGCAGGCACAGTGCCCATCAAACGCAGCCACTGTGCCATCAAACATAGTCACTGTGCCCATCAAACGCAGCCACTGTGCCATCAAACACAGCCACTGTGCCCATCAAACACAGCCACTGTGCCCATCAAAAGCAGCCACTGTTCCCTATCAAACACAGCCACTGTGCTATCAAACGCAGCCATTGCGCTCATCAAACACAGCCACTGTGCCATCAAACACAGCAACTATGCCCATCAAATGCAGCCACTGTGCCCATGAAATGCAGCCACTGTGTCCATCAAATGCAGCCAATGTGCCCATCAAATGCAGCCACTGTGCCATCAAATGCAGCCACTGTGCTCATCATCAAACGCAGCCACTGTGCCCATCAAATGCAGCCACTTTGCCATGAAACACAGCCACTGTGCCCATCAAACGCAGCCACTTTGCCATCAAACGCAGCCACTGTGCTCATCAAATGCAGACACTGTGCCATCAAACGCAGCAACTGTGCCCATCAAATGCAGCCACTTTGCCATCAAACGCAGCCACTGTGCTCATCAAATGCAGACACTGTGTCATCAAACGCAGCAACTGTGCCCATCAAATGCAGCCACTTTGCCTTCGAACGCAGCCACTGTTCCCATCAAACGCAGCCACTGTGCCATCAAACATAGCCGCTGTGCCCATCAAACACAGCCACTGTGCCCATCAAATGCAGCCACCATGCCCATCAAATGCCGCCACTGTGCCCCATCAAATGCCGGAACTCTGCCCAATCAAATGCTGCCACTGTGCCCATCAAATGCTGCCACTGTGCCCATCAATTGCCGCCACTGTGTGCTCCATGCATTATCTCCCCTCCTCGTGATGGGTGTCCTTTTAGCCAATCAGGTGACTGGTATCGGACCCGCGTTACCTGATTGGTGGAGAGGCGGTTCAGTGTTAGAAAAGTGAATATTCATTTGCTTTTTTAACACACCTGGGTGGACTCCAAGAGCAATGCTTTGCGCTCAGAGTTCACCTTCTTTGAAGCTTATTAGAGCCTATGGCTCTAATCAGGTGCTTCAAAAATACACCCAAGCCACTGTAATTCAGGCGCCCGGCATCCCAAAAGGGGCCGGTCGCCTGAATAGAGGGGGTGGCGGTGGCCATGGATAGATTCATGCAATGCATGAATCTCTCCATTATACATAGAGGGGGTTGGTTGGAGAGAGGGTGCGGCACCCGTGCGCCCTTAATGGATGCACCGCCACTGGTCAGCAACATCAATGGAAAAAGAATTATGACCCCATAATTTGTTGCTGCCCCTTTACCATGCCTGTATATACCTTAGGAAAGTTGTGGGCCAGTGACATGGGCAAAGGGGTAAACGGGCAGGGCTGAGACACAAAATGTACACATTCTAAAAAGTTTTTCAATTTTTTGCTTCTCTTTTATTTTTGAACATTTTTTGCTTAATTGAGGAAGAAAATGGTAGGGTTATATAAGGGTTCCAGGGATGCTCACAGGATAGTAATTGAGCCAATGTTGCCTGCTCACAGATTTGGGCCTTCTTGCATGCAGTGAAAGATTATTCTCTTTTCTATGGATAAAAAAACAACAATATTTTGTTTGCGTCTCATCATGAAACTTTACTTTGAAACCTCTTCCTTATAATACTGTATGTGGGTAAAGTCTTATCTGACATAAATATATATAAAATATATAAATAAATCATATGCAACGTGCAACATTAATCTCCCAAGTGATAGTAAAAGAGGAGAGCAAACCTCCTAGAAATTCAAAGCATGAAGTGTTAAAGTTCATTAAAAAGTCAGTGCAAAAGTCCCACACATAATATAACTGCAAATAGTTGTGTTCCAATCGTGCAGGAAAGATGATATGATTATCCCCCTCCAAAAGCAAGTGCCCACCCTATGTGGGTCTCACTCACCTAATGGTTATGCCTCACATATAAACGGGCAGCATAAATCCCTCTGAAGACTCTTCCCATACACTGGTATCAATGATAATCTGGTGTTTTCTTAGATATTGGGCAAAGAAAAGGGAACTCGTATAGTGTATTATCATAGAAACATTAAAATGTATTAAATATCCAATAACTTATATTACATATAGCATATTACATATCCCAGCTTACCAGTGCAATTGGCTGTCCCACACATCTTCAGCTCCAGAATAATATGTAGTGTCAATACAGATTGCCGTGCAGCTGCACCCTGACACAGCGTTTTACCCACTGATTTTTTTCAAAGGGCCAACTATGGTTTTTTTTAATAAAAAAAATCCTTTTTTTTAACACATTGGATTTTTATTGAAGTTTCAACAACATACAATTGACTGGCTAAGTGCAAAACATCCAATTAAAACAGTAAGAACTTATACAAAATACAACGTTATCCATTGATAATATACCATAGCAATGGACAATCTGTCCGTGAATATGACAAGCCCTCAGGGCCAGTCAAAAGGAGACATAAAAAATCCTTTTTAAGGTGTCTGTGCTTTGGTGTACTTTTTTTTGTTAATAAATAACAAGGGGTATATAACTTTCTTATTGACATGGTGGTGGATATCTGAGGACTCTTTATTTGATTCTGGCCTGTCCCATGTTGAGGGCATGTGGTCTGACGTGGTTTGGGGGGTTCACACAAGCCTTGCCCCTCCCCTGAAGGCTGTTTGCCTGAATAAGACTATGGCATGGATTTTATGGTAGACCCAATGCTGGTTTTTTTTGAATGTGGTTCCCCCTCTCAAAATCCATCCAGTGCCCTAATCGTGAGGGTCTTACATGAATAATAGGGGTGGACCCAGACTTTTTGTTGCTTGTTTTTTTTTTTGGCTTGAAAATCCACACTAGATCTTTATTCTGCATAAGTGTCTTGTATAGATGCTGATGTGGATCCTTGGCCATTTTATTTACCAGCAGAACAAATCCGACTGGGAAATGTCATTTAGCAGTAATAGTAAATCCTGCAGATGAGCCAATTTGTGTGTAGGTTTAAGTGATAAGGGTCTGGTATAGATGCTGAGGGGGATCTTTGGCTGCTTTGTTAACAAACAGAACAAATCCGACCGGGAAATGTCATTTAGCAGTAATAGTTTATTTTTCTAAATGTCGCTTTTGCTTTAGTACATCGTAGAGGTGGGCCACTTCACATGCAGGTTTAAGGGGATTGTATTTTTTTAGTTAAAAATAATAAACATATTATACTTACCTGCCTTTGCAGTGGATTTTCACAGAGCAGCCAGGATCCTCCTCTACTCGGGTCCCTCTTGGTACTCCTGGCCCCTCCCTCCTGTTGAGTGCCCTCTAGCAAGCAGTTTGCTATAGGGGAACTCAAGCCGAGCCGCAACTCCTTGTGGTAATTCAGACATGGAGCAGCGGACCTGCCCCACTCCCTTTCTCTCCTTATTGGCTTACTGACTTTGATTAACCTCCCTGGCGGTATGATTATTTCTGATTTTAGGTGCTGAAAGCGGTACAATTATTTTGCACAGAAATTTGGCGTTTTATATTGTAGGCCTGTAATTCTTAGGAATAGTTCACTTAAATCTGTCCAAACAAGAGTCTAGTAGACATCCCGGGTATGATAAAGTTTGAGAAACGAAATAAAAAATTATAATATAATAAATAACTATAAATAATTATAACAAATAATAATATCATAATAATAAAAATTATATAATAATGTAATCAAATCAAAAACACTGAAATTTGCTCAGTTGCAGAATTTTAGCTTTTGTTACTTTTAGTGTTTGATGACGGATCTCCCCACAAATCACTATCGCTCAATTCTGCGAGTGATTCTAATTTATTATCGCTTTTTTCTAGCTGCTCTAAAACCACTTTTGATGTAAAGGGACAGTTTTGGTTGCTATGGACAATCTCCAGTTTCCTGGCAGAAAGAACAGTTTTATATATATAAAACTGCATGCAGGACACTGGGCAGACCACTAGGGACAAAGGGGATGTGTAGTTATTTGATACAGTACTGTAATCTGTAAGATTACAGTATGCTGTATCTATACTGTGTGTTTTACTTTTGAATTTACCGCCGAACTCCGTCCCCGTGCGTCGCAACGCTCGCAGGGAACGGAGCTCGGCACTGTGAATCGAGCGAGACACAGCGGCTCGCCAATCACAGCGGGGAGACATCGCAGGATCCAGGGGACAAGGTAAGTATGCTCTTCCTGGATCCTGCGATGCAAGCCCGAGTCTGGCTCGGGGATACCGCTTTTGGTATAAAAAATCCAACCCGAGCCAGACTCGGGAATACCGCCAGGGGGGTTAACAGCAATGGGAGCCAATGGTGCCACGCTGCTGTCTCAGCCAATGAGGATGGGAGTCACTGGATCTAAATGGGCTCAGGTAAGTATTAGGTGGGCTGCTGCACACTGAAGGCTTTGTATCTCAATGCATAGAATCAGGGCTTTTTTTCACAAACAATAGGTGCTGGAACGTAACCATGGCCCCACAAAACCCCTCCCCCTACACACACCCTCCAAATCACATCAAATAGTGGGTGTGTTCAGTCAAATTTCACGAAAACAGTAGGAGGGTCTTAAAGGGGCATTAACTACCAAGATTGCATTACATACAGAGTGCAGAGCTATCACTTGTAAACAGAGAAACCAGACTTCTGTGTTTACAAGTAATTGTGGTGAGCAGGCACCAAAGGGTCTGAGCCAGAGGTGGTGGAACTGAGTTCCACCAAGTTCCCCATGAAAAAAAGCCCTGCATAGAATGCAATAGGATAAAAAAACCTTCTACCTTTACAATCACTTTAGGACACTCCCAGTCATGTTATTGAAAGCAATTGTGTATTTTTAGTGTTGCTTTTTAAGCCCTTGCCTTTGAAAAGACCCATCCCTCACTGAGCAGTATATAAAAAAAATATGTTTCTATTGTTTGCACAGGTACATGGCAGTGCTGAGCTTCCTAAGGCCTTTTCCCCAAAAGCTTTCAAATTGGCTTTGCTCCCATAAAATTTAATGCAGATTTTAGCCTGGGTTCACCAAATGTCCAGCGAACCAAATCCAGGCCAGTTCACTCATCATTAGCCTGTTTATAAAAACTCTGAACCTCTGCACATTGGGGAGACTTACTAAAATGGTGCACTCAAAATCTGGTACTGCTGTACATGGTAACCAATCAGCTTCTAACTTTAGCTTGTTCAATTAAGCTTGGCAATAAAACCTGGAAGCTGATTGGTTTCTATATGGAGTTGCACCAGATTTTGTGCTCTGCAGTTTTATTAAATAACCCCCCATTTTCCTTAAGAAAAGTCACTGTGCAATATGTGCCTAATGACCAGAGGTTCCTGAGAAACCTCTGTTTCTTAGGGGCTCTTTGCACACGTTTGTGTACACAAATATACACGTCACAGTGCAGGGCACTGCACCATGTATAGATTATTGGGTTCAATATACACAAACTATTGCAAAATATACACGAAGGTCTACAAGGAACAGCCATTGTGCTTCAATAGAAAGCTGGAGGGAAGGATGCACATCCCTCAAAGGTGGGTTTCAAATGTACATAACTATAACTCCAAACTGTGTAAAAATAAATTAATATATAACTATTACAAGGTGCACATTTCCATGCACAAAATTGCTTGCTGACCATGGTAAGACATTGCAGCATTTTTTAAATGATTGATCTGTCCATCACCTACATATCATCTGTCTATATCTCTGTGCTGTTGTTTTTTTTTTCTTCATGTTATTTGTTCACTCATGTTTTCTTTCATAGTTATTATTATACAAGCTTTCCAAGCTGGTTACTGAGAATGTTGACAAATTTCAATTTTGTCTTAAGTGTTAAGTTATTTTACAATACTAGTCATTCCCCCATTGCACAACAATTAAGCATTTCATGCTTCGATTTCTTTCCAGAACGTTTGCTACATATATCTGCATCATTCACATTATCATTACTTTTAAACACCACTAAGCATTTTCCTGAGTTTGGAGCAAGGCTCATACTTTAGAATAAGTAGTGTAAAGATTTGCTTTGAGGCATATACTCACTGACTTAAATTAATCATGCCCTAGACAGCAAGACCTATAGTTCCTGGTCATATTTATTAATAAATACCAATAACACATTTAAGCAAATTTTAAAGCTAAACTCCAGAAAACTAAAATGTCCTCTGCAAGGGATAATTGTTTGTTTGTGTCTAGGGGTCCCTGAAAGCACTTGAATGAATGAATGAATGAATGATTTGTAAAGCGCTGCAATTGCGAACTGAATCGCCTCAAGGCGCTAGATGTATTCTCTGTAGCCAGCTTCTAGAAAAGGAAGGTCTTTAGTTTTTTCCTGAAGGCCTGGTGGTTTTCTTCCATGCGGAGGTTGGTTGGGAGAGCATTCCATAGTCGAGGTCCTTGGACTGCAAATCTACGTTCTCCCTTTGCTTTGTAGCGGTATTTGGGAATGAGGAGGAGGTTTTGGTTAGCTGATCGAAGACTGCGATTCGGTGTGTAGTGTACTTACCTGATCTTCTTCTCCCTCCAGGTCTTCTGGTCTGCTGGACCAGTCCCTACAGACTCTTCTCCCTGGCAATCCACTGGTCTAAGGTCTTATGATGTCATCAATAACTATGGAGGACCCAAAGTCCTCTATTGCACCTAAAGATGGCGAAGGACAGTCCACTACCAGAGCGGAGGGGAGCACCATTTTTGAGGGTATAAAGGGTCAAGTAAGTAAAAGTGCTCTTACAATCCCCCAGACTAAATGAGCAGTTAACCCTTGCATGGCACATGCTGCCCCACTACAAGGGGTTGACTGCTTATTTATGTCTAGGGGGACAGTGAAAATCACTTTTACTTACCTTATTCTCTGGTCTCACAAGCTCCTCCACTTGGCTAGATCGATCCCTGCAAATTCTTCTCCCTTACAATCCAGTGGTTTAGTCATCTGATGTCATCAGGAATGATGGAGTGTCCATAACCCTGCATTGTACCTGCTGATGCCGGGGGGGGGGGGGGGGGGAGGGGTATTTATCAAGCTTGGAATATGTTTTCAGTGTAAATTTTAATGCAATGGGAATTAAGATAAAGTTTTCAGACTTTGAAAATATTTTTCTATAATTTATCCGTATTTTTTAAACATCTAAGCACAAATTCAGAGGGGACTTTTAACAGTAATTCCACACAAAAAAGTCTGCCAGGTGAAGGTGGTAGATTTGAGCATCTGTGGGATAAGTCTCGATTTAAGAAAAAAAACGCACAAAAACGATTTCATGAAATGTGAGATGTCCATAAATAACAACAGTTTTATTATTGCATAGATATTTTTTTTTTGCAGAATATTCATTTTATTCATAACAACAATTATAAATGATGTGTTATATTGGAGGGCGTTGC
This sequence comes from Lithobates clamitans, assembly GCA_037952925.1. Lineage (NCBI taxonomy): Eukaryota > Metazoa > Chordata > Amphibia > Anura > Ranidae > Lithobates > Lithobates clamitans. The sequence goes on from JBBGZY010001184.1 coordinate 23,612, forward strand.
TTTTATGCTGCTTTTTATCTTTCTTCTAGCAGAACCTTTTCTTTAATTACTTCCATACACCGTTACAAAAGCAGGCATTGCAATTACACGACTTGCATGTTGAATTATTGGGCCTGATTTACTAACATACAGTATAAACATGCAAGTTCACACATGGATGCTGCACAGGTAAGCAAAATCAATGCTCATGGAATTTACCATTCGTCCTCAATGTGTGTAAACATTTGGGCACAGGTTTGAATATACTGTACCTATAATTTATGTATTTCTAGTATTCTTTTATTTATTTAAAAATACCGGTATATTTCTCATAAAAAAGAAAACAAAAAAAAAGAAAACCCCATTATATGCATATCAATACATTTACCATGACCATGCTGATGGAGAATAAAAAATGTAAATTTACACTATACTTTGCTGTCAATATACAATTTACTGTGAACTGATTAATATTAGGTCTGATTTATTAAAGGATTTGAGAATATTTATTTCAATTGTCTGCAAGGGTTAATTGTTTGTTTCTGCCTAGGGGAACCCCAGAAGCACTTACATGATCTCCAGCTCTCTCAGGCTTCTCTGATCTGCAAGACCAGTCCCTACACACTCTTCTCACTGGCAATCCACTGATCTCAGGTTCTCTGACATCATCAACAATGATGGAGGACCCATAGTCCTACAATGTAAATTTACACTATGCTTTGCAGTCAATATATAATTTACTGTGAACTGATATATATAATTGTTTGTGTCTAGGTGGACCCTGAAAGCACTTACCTGATCTTCTGCTCCCTCAGGCTTCTCTGCTCTGCTTGATCAGTCCCTACAGACTTCTCCCTGGCAATTGTCTGATCATGTAAAGAGCAAATTCCTGCTCACTGTAAATACCCAATTATATGCAGATGAAATAAAAAAACAGGAATTTGCTTTTCACATAATTAAAGAAAGTATTCACGCAATTTATTAAAGGGGTTGTAAATGTTCTATTTTTTTTTTTTTGCCTAAACATGCAAAACCATTGCACAGAGCAGCCCCAATCCTCTTCTACTGGGGTCTGCTCCAGGCTCCTCCTCTTCATTGGGTGCCCCCATGGAATGCCGCTTTACATGGGGACACCCATGCAGGGTCACTCCTGAATCCCGCTGCTGTGTCCATTGACACAGACAGTGGGACTCAGCCCTGCCCCTCCACTCCCATGTCACAACTTTTAATTGACAGCAGCGGGAGCCAATAGCTCCTGCTGCTATCAATTTGTTCAATGAGGGCAGCGACAGTGGCTGGAGCAGCTGCACTCGTGCACATCGCTGGATCAGAGGGGACTCAGGTAAGAAAAGGGGGGGTCTTGGGGGAACTGCAGCACAGAATATTTTTCACCTTCATGCATATAATGCATTAAAGGGGTTGGAAATCCTCGCCGTTTTCACCTTAATGAATTCTATGCATTAAGGTGAAAAATCTTCTGTGCTGCAGCAGCGTCCCCGAGCACCCCTTTTACTTACCTGAGCCCCGTAGTTCTCACAACGGGAATGAGCACACCAGCTCCAGCCTGTGTCTCATGTCCTGATTGGATAGATTGATAGCAGCTCAGCCATTGGTTCCTGCTGCTGTCAATCAAATCTAATGACGTAGGCGCCAGGGGGGCGGAGCCGAGTCCTGCTATCTGTGTCTACGGACGCAGCAGCAGGACATGGGAGCACGCCGGAAACGGGTGTCCCGTCAGGGAGAAGGAGCCAGGAGCGCGGCGGAGGGCCCCCAGAAGAGGAGGATCAACGCCACAGCGGAGGTAAGTATGACATGTTTGTTTTTTCTTTTTTTTTTTAAACGGAATCTTTACAACCACTTTAGGTTCAAAAACCCTTCTTAAGGCTTTACAACCAGTTTAAGTGAAGATTCTAAATTGTTTTAGTTAATCAACCTCATTACTATATTTAACTATTATTGCTTTCCTCCATGTGTGAGGTAGGAGGTAGTGATAAGCTGAACTGCCATGTTCAATCAGGGTTCAGTAAACTTCTAAGATGCCGAACCCAAACTGCAATGAAATTGAAGAAAGCCAAATCTTTCAAATGAAAAATGCCCATCTTCTTGGCTAATAGACAAGGGTGTTTTAGAAAAATAGCATGGGTGGGGGGGAGCACTGCTCTAGAAAACATGTATCAATGAAAAAAAAATCCGGGAGCAGTGATCTACAAAGGAAAAAAAAAGTTTTAAATTGTCAGCAAGTGACATCTCCCTCCTGGCTTCTTTTTTAAAAATAAAAAAAGGAACACAGAGCACAAAGGTCCCCAAAATACATAGCCAACCCTAAGGGTCTGTTATGTATTGTGGGGAAACATTGAAGGAGTCTGTGTGCTTTTTTTTTTTTTTTTGCCTGCAATGAAGTTTTTTTTGCTGGCAATTTAAGCTCTAATTTTTGTCATGTAAATGACATTTGCTGTAGAACATCCTACAGCAAAAATTAACAAAAAAGTACCCGTTGTGTCTGGTATGGATTTTAAAGGGGTACCCTCGGGTATGGCACAGATTTAAAGGGGGGCTCCATACACAATAAACAAAATGCCTGCAGTCACCCTAAAAATCCATACCAGACCCTTAACCGGTTCCGGACCAGCCGCCGCAGCTATACTGCGGCAGGTTGGTCCAGCTGCGCGAAGCGTCGTAGCTATACTTCGCACGCGCGGCCGGCTGGGGAACACGCGCGCCCCCCGCCAGCTGCAACCTTCGAATTCGATAAGGAACCGATCAATCTCCAGGCCCAGGTCAATGATATCTGGCCTGGACCTGGTGATCGGTCCTGACAAATGAGATCCTTCCCCTGTCGTGTAAGTGTAAACAGTGACAGGGGAAGTGATGTCATCTCTCCTCGTGTCGGTCTTTTCCGTTCCAGACCGAGGAGAGATAACATCTAAAAGTGAGTTACACAACACTACACTGACACTAGGTCACGTAGGCACACAATTCACCACCCGATCACCCCCCCGTTAACCCCTTCACCACCTGTCACCGTGTCACCCAGTACAGCAATCATATTTTTTTTTGATCGCTGTACTGGTGTCATTAGTGACAAAAATCAGCATTAGGGCAATTAGTAATAGCCCCAGATAGGTCTAGGGACCCCCCTAACCCCCCCAATAAAGGTTTAACCCCTTGATTACCCCCTGTCACCTGCGATCACTGTATAAGTGTCACAGGTGATCATAGGGGTGCGCAGCCTGTTGCATTGTTGTTGCACCCCAAAGCTCAAATACACGCAGCCTCAGTTGCACGGGACAGTAAATGAATAGGAAGTTCTCTGTGGTGAGCTGCTTCCTGCTGATTCACAAACTGAAGTGTAGTAAACACAGTTTACTATGCTTCAGTTATGAATGAACACAATGAGTGCGTTTATTGTGTTCATTTAGAAAAGAATGGCTCTGGTAAATGACATATTTACTAGCCCTTTCCCCCACTCTCTATCCTGAAACATCCCCCACAGCAGCTGGGGGAAGAGGAGAGGAGGGAAGCCAGTCACACTGCCAGGCCAACTCTGGGAAGCCCAAGCAGTAGAGTGAATCAGCACTGCATGTAGTGATTAGGGTGTGCCCAAGCACACCTGGCACACCCCCTGCACACGCCTATGCAGGTGATGCAGTTTAGCTAGATTTTTTTTTTATAGCGTCAGGGCACCCGCCATATTTTAACCAATAAAGGTTTAACCTCCTGATCACCTGGCGGGTGATCAAAGTTAAGTTTTATCATCAGATAGGGTCTGCGTCGCCCCGGGCAGCGTCAGATCAGTGCCAGTAGCACTAACACCCTCGCACGCACCATACACCTCCCTTTAGTAGTATAGTGTCTGAACAGATCGATATCTGATCTGATCAGATCTATACTAGCGTCCCCAGGAGTTGAGGGTTCCCAAAAACGCAGTGTAAGTGGGATCAGCTCAGATACCTGCTAGCACCTGCGTTTAGCCCCTCTGCCCAGCCCACCCAAGTGCAGTATCAATCGATCACTGTCACTTACAAAACACTAAACACATAACTGCAGTGTTTGCAGAGTGAGGCCTGATCCCTGTGAAAACTAATGCCCCGTACACACGATCGGACATTGATCGGACATTCCGACAACAAAATCCATGGATTATTTCCGAAAGATGTTGGCTCAAACTTGTCTAGCATACATACGGTCACACAAAGTAGTCGGAAAATCCGATCGTTCTAAACGCAGTGACGTAAAACACCTACGTCGGGACTATAAACTGGGCAGTAGCCAATAGCTTTCGTCTCTTAATTTATTCTGAGCATGTATGGCACTTTGTGCATCGGATTTGTGTACACATGATCAGAATTTCCAATGGATTTTGTTGTCGGAAAATTTTATAGCCTGCTCTCAAACTTTGTGTGTCGGAAATTCCGATGGAAAATGTGTGATGGAGCCCACACACGGTCGGAATTTCCGACAACAAGGTCCTATCACACATTTTCCGTTGGAAAATCCGACCGCGTGTACAGGGCATAACAGTTTTTTTGGTAGCGTTTGAGTCAATCGCTAACAGTCAGGAGCTTTTTTACCTGTGAGTCTCACTACTGTACCAGTAAATTTAGAGATCAAAATGTGAAATCGAAGGTACAGTAGTGAAGAGGCCTACACTTTTCTGAGCATGACAGATAGTGAAGTGGAAGTCACAAATCTGTCAGATTCAGGCTCAGAATACGAACCTGTAGACAGCAGTGACACCTTGACAGATAGCTCTGACGACAGAGTTGTGGTCCCTGCCAATGTCAGGCGTACCAGACCCCGTTCTTCTCCTGCTGTCGTTGAGGTGCAAGAACCGCAGGTCCCTCATATGGAGCAGAGAGCCAGTACTAACGCCACTATTCCTTCTGGTGAACTGGCAAGCACCAGCAGCCTAGTGCATCCTGGTCGTACATCCAGCACTAAAGTAATACTTGGTGACATGGCGAGTCCCATAAGTGCAGTTCAAGCTGGCGAGGTGGCAAGCATGAGTAGTGTCCCGCTGCCACCAGGCTGCATGAAAAAAAGAACATTACAATGTATGCCCAACAAGGACCACTATGTTGCTGGACTTTGAGTGGTTATACCAGAATGATGCCTGCAGGTTTAGGTATCATCTTGGTATCATTCTTTTCAGCCAGCGGTTGGCTTTCATATAAAAGCAATCCTAGCAGCGAATTAGGCTCTAGACTGCTTTTATAAGCAGTGGGAGGGAACGTCCCCCCCCCCCCACACCGTCTTCCATGGTTTTCTCGGGCTCTCCTGTCCCAACAGGTAACTCGAGAATGCAGCCGGTGGTTCAACCAGCTGACCATAGAGCTGATCAGAGACCAGAATGGCTCCAATCATCTCTATGGCCTAAGAAACTGGAAGCTACAAGCATTTCATGAGTTAAGTTTCGCCGGATATAAACAGCGCCATTAGGAAATTGGCAAAGCATTTTATCACACCGATCTTTGTGTGGCCAGATGCTTTGAGGGCGGAGGAGAGATCTAGGGTCTAATAGACCCCAATTTTTTCAAAAAAGAGTACCTGTCACTATTGCTATCATAGGGAATATTTACATTCCCTGAGATAATAATAAAAATGATAAAAAAAATGAAAGGAACAGTTTAAAAATATAATAAAAAAGCAAAATAAATTAAAAAAAAAAAAGCACCCCTGTCCCCCCGTGCTCACGCGCAAAGGCGAACGCAAGCGTTGGTCTGGTGTCTTATGTAAACAGCAATTGCACCATGCATGTGAGGTATCACCACGAAGGTCAGATCGAGGGCAGTAATTTTAGCTGTAGACCTCCTCTGTAAATCTAAAATGGCAACCTGTAAAGGCTTTTAAAGGCTTTTAAAAATGTATGTAGTTTGTCGCCGCTGCACGTTTGTGCGCAATGTTAAAGCATGTCGTGTTTGGTATCCATGTACTCAGCATAAGATCATCTTTTTCATCAAACATTTGGGAAATATAGTGTGTTTTAGTACATTAAAATGAAAAAAGTGTGTTTTATACAAATATATAATATATAATGTTTGGGGGTTCAAAGTAATTTTCTTGCAAAAAAAAAAATATTTTTTTCATGTAAACAAAAGGTGTCAGAAAGGGCTTTTTCTCCAAGCGGTTAGAAGAGTAGGTGATGTGTGACATAAGCTTCTAAATGTGCATAAAATGCCAGGACAGTTCACCCCCCCCACCAAATGACCCCTTTTTGGAATGTAGACACCCCAAGCTATTTGCTGATAGGCATGTTGAGTCCATGAAGTATTTTGAAAAGTTTTTTTTTTTTTGCACAAAGTTGTCACTAAATGATATATTGTTCAAACATGGCATGGTTATATGTGGAATTACACCCCAAAATGCATTCTGCTGCTTCTCCTGAGTGTGGGGATACCTCATGTGTGAGAATTTTTTGGAGCCTAGCCGCGTACAGGACCCCGAAAACCAATCACTGCCTTCAGGATTTCGAAGGGTGTAAATTTCTGATTTCACTCCTCCCTGCCTATCACAGTTTTGAAGGCCATAAAATGCCAATATAGCACAAACCCTCCCCCAAATTACCCCATTTTAAAAGTAGATACCCCAAGCTATTTGATGAGAGGCATGTTGAATCCATGAAGCATTTTATATTTTGCCACAAGTTGCGAGAAAATGAATTTCTTTTTTTCTTTGCACAAAGTTGTCACTAAATGATATATTGTTCAAACATGGCATGGTTATATGTGGAATTACACCCCAAAAAACATTCTGCTGCTTCTCCTGAGTACGGGGATACCACATGTGTGAGACTTTTTGGGAGCCTAGCCACGTACAGGACCCCAAAAATCAAGCACCGCCTTCAGACTTTCTAAAGGCGTAAAATTGTGATTTTACTCCTCACTACCTATCACAGTTACGGAGGCCCTGAAATGTCCCGATAGCACAAAACCCCCCCAAATGACCCAATTTGGAAAGTAGACACCCCAAGGTATTTGCTAAGAGGCATGGTAAGTATTTTGCAGATGTCATTTATTTTTGAAAATGAAGAAAGAAAAGAAAAAAATTTTTTTTTGTTTTTCTTTTTTAAATTTTCAAAACTTTGTGACAAAAAGTGAGATCTGCAATAGCTTGGGGTGTCTACTTTCCAAAATGGGGTCATTTTGGGGGGGGGGTTGTGCTATTTGGGCATTTCATGGCCTCTGAAACTGTGATAGGCAGTCAGGAGTGAAATAAAAAATGTACGCCCTTAGAAAGTCTGAAGGAGGTGATTGGTTTTCGGGGTCCTGTACGCGGTTAGACTGCCAAAAAGTTCCACACATGTGGTATCCCCGTACTCAGGAGAAGCAGCAGAATGTATTTTGGGGTGTAATTACACATATAACCATGCCATGTTTGAACAATATATCATTTAGTGACAACGTTGTGTAAAAAAAAAATTAAAAATTTAATTTTCCCGAAACTTGTGGCAAAATATAAAATATTTCATGGACTCAACATGCCTCTCAGCAAATAGCTTGAAATGTCTACTTTCCAAAATGGGGTCATTTGGGGGTGGGTTTGTGCTATCTTGGCATTTTATGGCCTTCGAAACTGTGATAGGTAGTGAGGAGTGAAATCAAAAATTTACACCCTTAGAAATATTGAAGGCGGTGGTTTTTCGTGGTCCTGTACGCGGCTAGGCTCCCAAAAAGTCTCACACATGAGGTATCCCCATACTCAGGAGAAGCAGTAGAATGTATTTTTGGGTGTAAGTCCACATATAACCATATAGCCATGTGTGAGCAATATATCTTTTAGTGATAATTTTGTGTAATTTTTTTTTTGTCATTTTTCAGTCACTTGTGACAAAAAAATAAAGTATTCAATGGGCTCCACATGCCTCTCAGCAATTTCCTTGTGGTGTCTACTTTCCAAAATGGGGTCATTTGGGGGGGGGGGGGGGTGGCCGTTTTAGCACCTCAAGAAATGAGATAGGCAGTCATAAACTAAAAGGATTATAGATAGGGGTGGGTGGCGCTACCTTTAACAGGGTACCTACAAAAATATAACATAGATATAAAAATAAATAGGTAATATGTACTCATATGTGTAAAACAACAGTCACTCAGGACCATTGATTATAAATGTGCATCTCTTAAATATAGTGAACCGTGCTAATATACCAATCTCATACCATACCTTTAGGTATATAAAGTGTAGTTAACCATCAAATGTGAATAATATATATCAGAATAGTAAATAGAAAATTCAATAAAACACCACAATCTGTAACATAGAAGGGAATCTGTCCAATAAGAATCCCCCTCGGAAAACAATGTGGTGACCAATCTCCAAGTAACATAAATCAACACGTGCAGTTAGTGATATCCCATAACCCAGATCCCGTGTTGATCCACTTTCCCATCCACAGCCAAACAGATGGATGGGAACCACAAGTGTTTCTAAATATAAATGGTATAGAGGTGGAAAGTCTAAAACATCTGAAGATATATCCTGAGTAGTCCCAGCATAGGCAAAAAAATGCAAAAATACAAAAAATCAAAAATCCAAACAGTAGTGCAGAAGATAGTGTAAAAAATAATAAGGCAAAAAATAATGCATCAAATTCCAGCATAGGCAAAAGTCTGTGATTAGTGACTTTCGTGAAGACAGCGGCTCATATCCAGTGACTTGCGGTGCTCCCCCTCAAAGATCCCCCCTCACCAGCTCCCTACACCCCTGCAGGGGTAATAGGCATGTAGTACCAGGCAGCAGATTGGTGTTTTGGGTCCCCAGGTGCTCCCGCTCCAGCTGTGATGTATCCGTCAGTTCATCTTCATAAGGAAGAGACAGGGCTCCATAGTGTGATACGTTTAAAATAATTTATTAAGCTATCATCAAAACAGCACATAAAAAGAGTAAATAAAAATAAACTAAATAAAAATCCGGGCTCCTATTAGGAAGCCAGATAGTCACACTGCGTGTGAACTAATTTAGTATGGAGAGAGCTCGTGGTAGTAGGGACGTCAGCTGAGCTCATCAAAAGAAAGCTCTATTTGTGGGAAAAAAGGACTCAAATTTAGTTTGGGTACAACATTGCATGTGTCATGAAAGACGTCCTGTTAGTTCAGCCGTCGGCGGAAGATCGGTTAACAGAACTACTGTCAATAGAGCCAGAGGACGCGTTCAGAGGCGCGTTGGCGCGACGGACGCATGCGGGTGCGCACTAATACGAGCGGGTGTATGCGGGTACACGTTGATACGAACGGGCACGTATGATCGGTACTCGGGCGTGCACGTGTGCACGCGGAGGGGCGCAGACGTGCAGTGTGAAAGCTTTTGGCGCCATTAGGCCTATTTAAGGGTGCCTGTCAGCATGCTTCCTTGCTGTCCGGTCTACAGCGTTCCCTGTGACCCTAAGCTTTCCAGTATACCTGTTTACCTGATTCCTGTTACCCGGCTTGTTCCTGGCTTCTGCTGTTTGCTGCCAGTCCCCAACCTCGGCTTGTCTGACGATTCTCCTGCCTCATCCTTCAGTTATTACCTGCCTGTCTGTTGCCGATCCGGTCCGTGCCCTGACTACTCTCCTGATTCCGTTTTGTACCTGCTATGCTTGCCTGTGTTTGACCCGGGCCTGTCTGACTTTGCTAGTGCTTCCAGTGGTACTACAGAACACCTCCCTGCTGCCTGCTTGTTCGTGGGTTTCTGCAAGCTACAGTGCTTCTCTATCCAGTCAACAGTTCCAGTGTTCCTGCCAAGAGTTCCGGTTCATCTACCAGTTGTTCCAGTGCTCCAGTTGTACTACAGAACACCTCCCTGTTGCCTGTTGTTCCTGAGTTCCTGCCAGTGGATCCAGTGTTCCTGTCAGTCCTCCTGCTGCTGCACCAGAGCTCCAGATCAACTCTACACCTGCCACTTGCCAAGCACTTGTGGCCCCCTGCGCTCTTGAGTCTCTGTCTTCTCTATCAGGGGCTCTCGAATCAGAGGCACACGAGAGGCTACTCCTTGCATTCTGGGCTCCACCACCAGGTACGTGACAGCATGACTGCGCAATTACCAGTTAAAGAAACGCAGTTCCAAATTGTAAAAAGTCCTCCGGTCATTGAGCTGCCAAATGCTCCAGGGCTGAAGTGGTTAAACTGAGCATGCAACCTAGCTGGCCAAGAAAGGGGGGACAAGCTCCCTCTCAAACCATACCAGAGCACATGTCCACAACATGGGGGATACCTTACCTGGCAAAGCACCTTGTCCTCATGTTGATAAGGGTCAAGGGCCCTATCCCCACAACCCTTTCCCATCAGTTGTGGGGGTCTGTGGGTGGGGGGCTCCCCGAGCTGTCATCATATATAGGAAGGGGTGGGTATAATGGTGACATCATATTTAGGCCATGATGTAACTTTCCATTCTCCACCTAGTTGCTTATGTGGCTGATGATTCCTGGCCATGTAAGTGAAGTCAGTGGTTGTTAAGGATGCCGTAGAGGCAAGCAGCCACTGATTCCTTAGCAACCATTGAGAACTGTCATGTTCATCCATGCCCAATGCCCTAAAGATTTGGTGATTGGCTAATGACCACACAGAGCACATCTGAACACTGAACACATCTGGATACTGAGCTCATCCTTAGTAGAAAGTATTGCATTCCTACAACTCAAAAATGAGAAGATTAATTGGATGTAATACAATCTGCTTCTTTGCCATTCCTCGCAGTTGGAAAAGATAAGGTGCATAGTCCTGTTGTAAATGATAGAAGAAACAAAAAGTTTCACTCACAATGCTGGACCATCACCAATCCCTGCTCCAACCAAAATTTCATCAAACTCTTCAGAGCATGTTAATGAATTTGCAGGAAACATGAAGAATTGTCACACTGACCACAGTTCAAATGTAGGCAATGATGTCACAGGGAAGTTCTTCTCAGAGATTCCTGTGCACAATGCCTCATGCACACTGGATGTTATAAAAACGCCAGTAGTGTTGCCGCGTTAAAAACCTGAGTTTTTCCACATTTTGCCATTTTTTTGTGTGTTTTTAGCAAGGAAACACAAGCCGTGGGATCAAAAATTCTCAAAAACGCCGGATAGCCATGTTTTACAATGTTGTGCTCCGTTTATGGGTGTTACACACAACCAATATCTGCCCATGGGACTTTAACCTCCCTGGCGGTATGATTATTTCGGATTTTAGGTGCTGAAAGCGGTACAATTATTTTGCATGGAAATTTGGCGTTTTATATTGTAGGTCTGTAATTCTTAACAATAACACACTTAAATCTGTCCAAACAAGAGTCTAGTAGATATCCCGGGTATGATAAAGTTTGAAACACAAAAACATAAATTATAATATAATAAATAAAAATAAATAATTAAAAAAATAAAAATAAAATAATAATAAAATAAATTTCCCCACGATTCACTATCGCTCAATTCTGCAAGTGTTCTAATTTACTATCGCAGTTTTCTAGCTGGTCAAAACCATTTTTGACGTAAAGGGACACTTTTTGGTTGCTATGGACAATCTCCAGTTTCCAGCCAGAAAGAACAGTATATATAATATAGAACTGCATGCAGGGCATAGGACAAAGCACTGGGGACAAAAGGGATGTGAAATAATTTCATACAGTACTGTAATCTGTAAGATTACAGTACTGTATGTGTTATGATTTTTACAGTTTTTTGAATTTGCCGCCAGGCTCCGCCCCCGTGCGTCGCGACGCTCGCAGGGAACGGAGCCTGGCACGGAGAGGCTTCGGGCAGAGGACAGAGCCCACGGACACTGCGGGGACATCGCAGGATCCCGGGGACAAGGTAAGTAACGCCGCACCAGGATCCTGCAATGCGATCCCGAGTGTGGCTCGGGGTTACCGCTAATGGGACTGAATTTTAACCTCGAGCCACACTCGGGAAAACCGCCAGGGGGGCTACATGAGGCATAATACAAAAGTCATAAAATATCAATTTATTATAAAAATATATAAAAAATGTTTGGCACATCGAGCCAATAGGTTACACGTAACAATATATAATGTACATCAAGCTGGTATATTTTCAAGAACATGCTTTACATAACCAAGATAATTGCAATATGGGAGAGGAATGCATCTTGTAATTCGTTTTGTTTTATGAATACTTTCACTTTCTCAGGAATAGATGTCTGCAACAACAGAACTCTATAAAACCAGCTTGGAACTTGATAAAACATAGTGCCTCCAAATGGTGACTGCTGCTCAGTGTCTGACAAGGGAGTAGTGGAATAGGAATTAAGACACCCAATGGGAAAACCAATAAGGTGACACAAGAGAGTTCATGGCTGTGGTAAAAAAAATACCAAAGTACCAAAAACCAACCTAGTTTTTTCAAGGGTGAGTGTAGATTCCCCAACCAAACAGATTATGATCTCAACTGGTGTTAGAGCTTTTTACAGCTTAAAAACTCCTCTCAAAACCCACTAGTTCTGGGGTTTTTACCAGCCAGAAAACGTCACAGCCAAAAAATGCTGATAACAACCTATGTGTGCATGGACACATTTACTGTCTATAGAAAAAAAAACATCAGAAGCCAAAAACAGCAGCTGTAAAAACGTCCGGTGTGCATGAGGCCTAAAACTATGCCTAGTCCAGGAATCGTCAGATTGGAGTTTGAACCAAGAAGAAGAAGAAGTACACTCCTCCCCATTTTCTTTTTTGATGATGCTGGATTAGATACTGCCCGACATCGTTCTTTATCGCTGGAAAGTGACCCCTTAAGCAAGTAATCAGGGTGGGGCCAGCCATCTCCTTGCCTCGTTGGTGGCAGCGGGGGGGTACAGGTAAGTGGGACAGAAGCCCCTCTTGCTGGCACCCTAACAAATAGTAGGGGGGCTACCCGTTTGCTGTTACTTAGTTATGGGCATATCAGCCTGTATGCCTGATGTGCTGGGCTTGCTAACTCTGGGAGGTAAAAGGTAAAAGAGAAAAAGAAATAAAAACAATTACATTCTGTTGGCAACCTCTCTCCATGGTTTGTACACAGTTCTAGCACCATAGCTAGTAGTTGTTGGCAGTTGGCTGGTTTTTTTGGGGGGGGGGGGGGTCGGCAAACAAACCTGGTTTACTAAAAAGATTTGACCAGAAATATAAAACTTGCCGATAAGCTGCCTAGCTAATAAATAGAGTGAATGTTTTCATAAACTGATGAGTGAATCCCACTGAATCTTTGGGAAAATCTTTTTGGCAAATACTCGCTGGCAATCTTTGATAAATAGACCACATACAGTAGAAACATATAAAAATTTCAGCAGAAAATATACCAAGTGGTCAATCGGAATCTTTTTTTCTGGGTATAGACTTATGTTCTGGTATTGACCCATTTTACTATTATTTTTTTCTAGTTTTTCCATAATTAAAAAGGTATGACACTGGATGTTTCAGTGTTGTATGGTAGGGCAGATGAGGTGCAAAGTTGACAGAATGGCAAAATAAAAAACAAAGAGAAAAATATGAAATGAAGTGAAATATGCCTGAACCAGGAAAAAAAAGAGAAGAAAGAACATAAAAACAACATTATGCCACCTTGAGATTTTATTTTTACTTTCATGTAAATGTAGCAGATTATGTCAAATTTAAGGTATTGTAAATTGTAGGCAAAAAGCAACTTTAGAAATGCGATCTCCATGAAAAAGGTTCCTGCAATTGCACAATATTTATTCACCCTTTTTATCATTAATCCCATAATCCAAACATTTCCAAGCATTTTATATACATTTGCAATGAAATCTGAGCTCAAGGCAGATATAATATACACTAGTGATGCGTGAATCTGCTTGAGTTCGATTCACTGGCATATGTAGTGAACACATGCAAAGATCTGCAAATTGCAAACTTTAATGTGAACCCCAAGTCAATGATAAGACAATCTTAAAAATCAATTCCCTCCATTTTCAAAGCTATTAGGCAAGGTATGGTCAATTGGCATGGGGAGATGAGTATTGCTAGAAGAGGCATGTACCAATGGAAAAAAGAAATAAAAAAACAGCCCTGAAATGGAGCATCTGTAGGATGTAAAATTGACATTTAGGGAAAAGTTTCCTAAAACTGGAGCACACAAAATCAGGTGCAACTGTGCATAGAAACCAATCAGCTTCCAGGTTTAATTGTCGAAGCACATGATTCTGAGTCCTCCAGTTTTAGTAAATCAACCCCTTAGAAAGAAAAAAAAATAATCCCGCTAAATGACAATTCCCTGCTTGCTTGTTTTTTTTTTGTTTTTTTTTTGTATAAAACAACATAGGAACCCCCAATATCAAACAAAGGGGATGAGGAACTGGGCATTGCTCTAGGCTTTTTTAATAGGGCTTAAAGGGCCCTACTCTTTTAAAGAACATGTTTGGGGAAGTGTTCAACCTGTGAAGTGGCACTCCAGTACCATGTATTAAAAGCAAATGGGACACTTACATTCTGTTTGTAAACAAAGCGGGAGAATTCCCTTCTTCTATGTCAGACCCTAATCCTAAAAGAGGATCTGGTATGGTTTGTAATAATGATCGCACAAGAAAAGATAAGTGAGGGATTCCCCCTAAAAATATATATCAGACCCTTACACAGCAGGAAAAAAAAACAATAGAAGATCTACCAGTCTCTTATCCAAGAATGTGCCCCATCCTCCTGAACTATACCAGGCCACATGGGGAGGTTACCTTGCTAGGGGAACAAAGCACCTTGTCCTCAAGTCGATAATGGCCCGGTGGATGTAGGGGTATGGGGGAGAGGGGGGTATCAGAACCTGAATGTCCATTTTAAAATAAGGGAGTCCTGAGATATTCACCCTGTGTGAATAAATAAGGGGGATATAGTACCCTGGTTACTCATTCACATAACAATTTACAATGGAAATAAACATACTACAAGTTTGACAAAGTCCGTTTTTAAACAACAAAACAAAATGTCCCACAGTGCAAATCCAGCATCAATCACATCATTCAGTGATGTAGATGTTATGATTTTTTAAAATACTGGAAAATTTGTGACTAAAGATCTATTAAAACTATCTAAAGATCTATTAAAACAGTGATGTAGATCCCTGTTAATCATGAAGAACAACAATCCTGATGACGTGCCATAGGGTCCCCCTTAGACCCATAACAGACTCCTATCTAGGACAGGTATTTGGCAGTTAAAATAGCTCCCAAAATATTTAATCTGTGTAGTTAGCTATTTGCCTGGAGTTCAGGTTTAGCAGCTCACTAGCTATGTAGCATACTAGCTTAGCCGTACATATTTCATTAGCTTCACTAAGAAATACCTAGCTGCGTATAGTTGGCTACATATTTTTTAAAACTTGTCATGATATGTGGAATGTGAAATGCCCTTTCTCCCTTTTAAGGATATTTATTTGAAATTTAGGTTTCCAGCAGGGGAGGGATTTTCCTGAAAGCTATAAAAGGACTGAGAGGAAGGCTGTGGTGAATTGAAAATAAAGCACTCTAATATTTCAGTTCATCTGTGTATATCACTCTGTGAAATAATGCAGCACATGGGCAGACAGAGTTAATGCTATCCAGTAACTGACAGTTCCCAAAAGACAGGCATTGAGAGCTGTAGTTCTTCCTGTAAAATCTGCACAGGTGTCTGACATCTCCTCAGTTGTGTCTGTCTGACATAAAGGAAGGTCATTTGTCTTTAATAAAATTAATGGTATTTGTCATTGTGCAACAATAGCTTTATTAATATTATTATTATTATTATTACTATTGTTTTTATTATTTAAACTATTAAACTAGTTTTCTTTTTCATCACTCTAATATATTGTTATTTTTTGTTATTAAACTCTAGATTTAATTAGAATCAGCTTATAATAATGATTCATTTTACTTAAACGGATTTATTATTTTTTCTTAAAATGATCTTCATTAGTTCATAGTATATGTGTCCACAATATTCCAGTAAACAATCTGTTATATTGTAGCCCCCCTTTTTCTGCATCATGCCAGATTTGCTTAGCAGTGCCTCTTCTTTATTGTAGCAGCCTCCTAAGCCAAACCCAATAGTATAAACCTGAGAAGAAAATTATGCAAAGAAGCATGAGGTGAGATTGCACTCGTATCCATTGTAAGATATAGTCAAATGTATGTTTGGCAGTCAGGTATGCATTATTTAGCTATGGTTGGCTTTACACGGGCTTTACACAGGAGCAGTCTGGGAGATGTAGTTTGGAAGAGAATTCGACCCATAAGCATTCCTGGGCTACAACTACAATGTCCATGGACACCTAAGAGCAGGGAGGGTCAGATATAAGGAAAAGCCTGGGAAAAAGTCAGGGGAGTTTGGGAACATCCGGTGCACCACAAAAGAGAAGGTGCCGGCTGCAGGGCCATCTTTAATGCGGTGCAAAAGGCACAGCTGCCCCGGGCCCAATCATTGTTGTGAGGCCCAAAGCAGCTGCCCCTTGAGCCTGCATCAGTAGCTTACAGGCAGAAACTGGCTGGCTGCATTTGCCGATGTTTAGCCTCAATGATCCTGAGGGGGGAAGGTGGGTGGGGCTGTGCAGAGGGTGAAAGTGGCTGTGGCACAGCTTTGGAGACAGGGCCGGGAGGTATCATCAGGTGATAGTGAGGCGATCACAGTCTTACCTGACACAGACACAGAAGAATCCTGAGGCACAGTTTTTTTTAGTAAGAGGCAAAGACAATTTATCTGTTAAGAGGGACACAAGCTGCACTGCTGCAGACAGAATTACTACTGAACTGACCTGACAACAGGAGTGAGCACTCACACTGGGCAGACCCTGCCAGGAGTCCGCTTGCTTAGCAGGGGATCTGTCCGTTGTTTCCCATTGAACAGGTGGATAACAAGTCAGTATCCGCTCCACATGTGCAAAGTGGACATGGACACAGCCCTGTTCTCCTCTATGACAGTCTGATGTAAATGGACTGCCTTCCCATTTACAACCGACTACCATCTGATCTGATCTGCTATAGGGAGCGTATCCCCATCCCTCTGTTTTTAGCAGATAGGATTAAATGCCACTCCATAGAGGAGAATGGAGGGTCCAATCAGATCCGCCTGTCTGTTTTTCTCTATGTGAAGGTGCTATGTGCCACTGATCCCATCTCCCCCAGCACTGCCACTCATCCCATCTCCCCCAGCATGGCCACTGATCCCTATCCACCACCCCTTCCCCCTCACTGCCACTGATTACACCTTCCCCCAAGTAACCAATAGGTGAGTGGTAATGATGTGTAGTAATCTCTAGTAACCAACCAGTGAGCAGTAAAAATGTGCAGTAACCTTTAGCAACCAATTGGTGAGCGGTAAGGATATGCAGTAACCTCTAGCAACTAATCAGTGAGCAGTAATAATGTGCAGTAACCTCTAGCAACCAATCAGTGAGCACTAATGATGTGCAGTAATGGCTATCAACCAATCAGTGAGCAGTAATGATATGCAATAACCTCTAGCAACCAATTAGTGAACAGTACTGATGTGCAGTGACCTCTAGCAACCAATCAGTAAGCAGAAATGATGTGCTGTAACCTCTAGAAACCAATTAGTGAGTTGTAATGTGTGCTGTAACCTCTAGCAACCAGTCAGTGAGAGGTAATGCTATGCTGTAACCTCTGGCAACCAATCACTGTCTGATCTGCTGCAGTAAACTTATTTTGATTCTAAAAGATAGAAAAAACTCTGCGCTTAGGATAAAAAAGGTATGCAGCCTCCCCTGATAGACCCCCAAAAGGGGCTAATAGATAAATAAAGTGAGGATGTGGGGTGAGTGGCGCTCCCTATAATTCAGGGACTGTGCTCCCTATTCAGACCCAAAGGTATGCTCTTCACATATTAAATACAAAAACTATAATATAGTATGTTGGCGTATTATCATCCGCCTAAAGTGTATGGCCAAATAATTAAATACAGTGAGAAAAATATCTAAAAAATTAAGTAAATATATGTAACACAGTGATCGCAATAGCAGTTGGTATTATATAGGCACTTAGTATTAAATAGGCAATGTGACAAACCCATATAGAATTAAACCAAACATCAAACTATACACCTATGGTGCAATATATAATCAATAATTCCCAACTGTCAACAAAGGCAATGACACCCAAATATGGGAAAAATGTGTATCAAAAACAACTCCAAGTGGTAAAGTGTCCCAAATCAGCTGTGTGGAGATAAAAAAAAATAAAAAAAATAAAAATAAAAAGTGAAAAAATGAAAAAATAAAGTGAAGCTCCAAAATGGCGAAGTGTTCATGCAAAAAAGTGACTCTTGTGCTTGATCAAAATCAGGTAACTCATGTGCTCCCCCTTAAGGGTCCCCACTCACCAGCTCCTGGTCCCCTTACAGGGGTAGTAGGCATGTATAGATAAAAGTGGATGGCCTTCTGTCCCAAATCAGAATGTCCGCACGGATCATCTGCTCAGCACATCCTCCATCACCATATCCAGGAACTGGTTTCGCCAGCTGCTTTTGGTCAAGTCCTCATAGGAAGAGACAGGGCTCCTATAGTGTAGTAGTTTAAAAGCTTTTATTTAAAATAAGTCTAAAAACAAAGTCTTCCCACCAAAGGGAACAAGCTAAAAATACACATTAACAACGTATGGTCAAATGTGGTGTCCAGGGAGCGATCAGCTCTCAGCATGCCCCTCAGCTGCGCTCCAAGCTCCCTGTCACTATACCAGATGTGTCGTAAGTGCGTAGCTCCGCCTTACGTGTTTTCTCATAGACGTTATCAAAGGCGTCAACATCGTTCTACGTCTCAGAATTTATGAGGCGAGCGGCTGTGCAGGGTCCTCCCCATCTTACTTCCATAAACAACACACATGGGTGTCCGTGGGGATCAGACCCTCCCTCATTGGCAAACCAACATACAATCAAGGGGAAACTGATAAAAATAAGAACGCCCACCTGGGAGTGGCCCAGTCCCCACTTATATGTAAAAAAACCCAATGCATCTCCGCTCGCCCTTGATGTATAATCGAAGACATATTAACGGTGTAAATATAAAGCAGATGTCCAGAATGTAAAAGATAAAAAATAAACCAATCTATAAAATATTTTAAAAATATATAGAAACACCCAAAGTATATAGTCTGACAATAATCAGTGGGCTCCAAAGGTATACCCAAGTACAAGCCTGCCTATAGAGTGCAGTGGCATTAGCCTAGAACACATCCCTGGGCACAGAGGTTCATAATTAGGAGGAAATACAGAAGGATATAAACTAACAAAATATACCAAAAATTAACTAAGTCAAACTAGAATAAATATTTAATAAATTAATAATTTATGAAAGAGCACTAACATAAGTGTAAAATGTACAAAAAAAGGGGGGGGGGGATAACCCAACTATCCCATGCATACTGTCAAGTACAACCTACCCAATACACTCCTATGGGTGACTGTCGATAACCCAACATCTCTATCCTATAAGGAGAGTATATATAAGCGCCATCCCAAATGCTATAATATAGACCCTGTGTACTCCAACCTAAACAGGTTGTGGGCACAAGATGATGTCATTATATTAAAATATACATCCCTCTAGTGTTCTACAGAGAGGTCCTATACCTCGCACCATAGAACTTGTATAGAGGGAACATTAAAGAAGAACTCCTTTGATGTATGTAACAAAGGGCGATCGCCCCTCCAACCCATATCGTATAGTACAGGGATATGCAATTAGCGGACCTCCAGCTGTTGCAAAACTACAAGTCCCATCATGCCTCTGCCTCTGGGTGTCATGCTTGTGGCTGTCAGAGTCTTGCTATGCCTCATGGGATTTGGAGTTCTGCAACAGCTGGAGGTCCGCTAATTGCATATCCCTGATATAGTAGGACAATGTATTAACTCCTGTTCATCTATCGGCATGATAGAAATTATAACATGATCTGGTACAAAGGTATAGGGGGTCCCTAAGATGGGTCATGTAGAAAATTAAAAAAGTATCTATTACATCCCCTGTTCACCTACCACCATGATAGAAATTATAACATGATCTGGAGATAGGGAATCCACATGATGTAGTGATACGCCCGGCGGACAAGAGGGGAGGACTGGTAATTCTGAACAAAAAGGTTTGCCAAGAAGAAATGGACAATCTATTACAAGTTGATAACACATATAGAAAGCTGAAAGAAAACCCTAAAAAGAAATATGAGAAAAAACTGAAGAGGTATGTCGAGAAAGGGAAGAATATGGGGATATTAAACCCAAAAGAAGCTGAGTACCTGTTCTCGAATTCCACTAAGACTCCAGTCATATATTTTACACCGAAGATCCACAAAAGACTGAAAAAGCTGCCTGGGAGGCCTATTATAAGTGGGATCAACTCAGTTTTTTCACGGCTAGGAGAATATCTGGATAAATACCTGAAACCATTGGTACAGCAGGGTAAATCATACCTATGTGATAGTCTACAAGAACTCCAAGAAATAAAAGGGACTGATTAATTGGCTGTTGACAACAATAGATGTCAACTTGCTGTATACTAGTATTGTACAAAAAGATGGACTACTTGGAGTAGAGAAGGCCTTACATGAAAATACAGGGATGAAACAACAGCAAATTAATTACATCCTTGAGGGTCTAAAACTAGCAATGGAATGTAACTATTTCTGGTATAACAAGGAATACTTTGTGCAAACCAAAGGTGTTGCTATGGGGGCTCGTTACGCTCCTAGTGTAGCGAATTTGTTTATGAACATGTGGGAGGAGAAGTATGTTGATAGTAGAAATATCCCTCAAATCAAAATGTACAGGAGATACATCGATGATTTAATTATATTATGGGATGGCACACCTGATACATTTGAAAATTCCTTAAAGATCTGAATGTGAACAGATATGGGATTACATTTACGGGAAAATGGAACCTTCAAAAGATAGACTAGATTTGGAAATCTTCAAATCAGGGGAATCTTTATGTACCCGTACCTTTTTCAAGGCCATTGATCGTAACGGATACATACCTATTTCCAGCTGCCACCATCCTAAATTGAAATGTAACATCCCAAAGGGCCAATTATTAAGGATACGCGGGAACTGCAATTCACTTGAGGATTTTGAAGTACAGGCTGATACCTTGACCTTCCAGGAGAAGGGATATGCAAGGGATAATCTGACTAACCTTAAACTAGAGATCATGAATATGGCCAGAAACGTTCTACTTAACAACAAAAACAGGATGAAGGATGAACAAATGGAAATAGCATTTATCACAGGGTTTAACAACCAATACAAGGACGTTGAACGCATTATTAAGAAATACCGGCCCATCCTGCAAGAGGACCGTGTTCTATCGAAAATCCTCCCAGGGAAACCAAAATTTGTGTATAGGAAAGCGCCTACCCTTCGTAATCACCTTGTAGACAACGTTATTGATCCCCCTAAACAAATAAAAATCTTTTCAGATATGAAAGGGTTTTACAGATGCCGTAGATGCCTACCCTGCAACCAAGAAAAAAAGAAGTATTTAAATCTACAGTGGACCAGAAACAATACCAGATAAAACAACTAAAACAACTAATAACATGCCAGAGTACTCATGTCACCTATATTATCGAATGTCCATGCCACCTCCAATATGTGGGAAGAACCACCCGCCCCCTTTTTGTGATAATACGGGAGCATATTAACATTATTAGGAAAGGGTTCCCTAAGCATAATTTATCCAGGCATTTTGCTGAAGTACACCATCGGAACCCTACTGGCTTATCTTTTATGGCATCGATCATGTTAAGGATCACTGGAGAGGGGGCAACAAACACACACTTATCTCCAGGAACAACACAGAGTGGATATATCGATTGGGGTCTCTTGCCCCTAAGGGCCTCAACCTAGACATAGACCTCAACTGCTTCCTAGCCAACCCTTAAAACCATATATACTGATTATTTTTAACTTATATACTGTCGTGTGGCTTGCCACTTAATATTGGGTGGTGGGGTTTCTCAGCCCCATGCACATGGGGCACACATTCTAGTCCCAACCCACTCCCATACATACACCCTTATGAGGGGTATACATGGGACAGTTCCTATATGGGTGGCTGAGCATATTTACCATTCTATGGACCCCCAACACCTTTATACCAGATCATGTTATAATTTCTATCATGGTGGTAGGTGAACAGGGGATATAATATATACCTTTTTTACTTTTTCTACATGACCCATCTTAGGGACCCCTATACCTTTGTAGCAGATCATGTTATAATTTCTATCATGCTCGTAGATGAACAGGAGTTATTACATTGTCCTACTATATGATATGGGTTGGAGGGGCAATCGCCCTTTGTTACATACATCAAAGGAGTTCTTCTTTAATGTTCCCTCTATACAAGTTCTATGGTGCGAGGTATAGCACCTCTCTGTAGAACAATTGAGGGGTGTCCATTTTAATATGACAACATCTCGTGCCCACAACCTGTTTATTTTGGAGTACACAAGGTCTATATTATAGCATTTGGGTGGCGCTTATATATACTCTCCTTATAGGATGGAGATGTTGGGTTATCGACAGTCACAGATAGGAGTGTTTTGGGTAGGTTGTACTTGACAGTATGCATGGGATAGTTGGGTTATGCACCCTTTTTTGTACATTTTACACTTATGTTAGTGCTCTTTCATAAATTATTAATTTATTAATTATTTATTCTAGTTTGACTTAGTTAATTTTTGGCATATTTTGTTAGTTTATATCTTTCTGTATTTCCTCCTAATTATGAACCTCTGTGCCCAGTATATTGCCTCTCCTCCTACCTGTGAGCCTGTGCTTTACAGGGTAATATCTGACTTTGCACATATTACTCCCTGCCTTTGTAGGTGCGGTTCCGCATTTCACCACAGGGATGTGTTCTAGGCTAATGCCACTGCACTCTATAGGCAGGCTTGTACTTGGGTATACCTTTGGGGCCCGTTGGTCATTGTCAGACAATATACTTTGGGCGTTTCTATATATTTTAAAAATATTTTCTAGATTGGTTTATATTTTATCTTTTACATTCTGGACATCTGCTTTATATTTACACTGTTAATATGTCTTCTATTATACATCACGGGCGAGCAGAGATGCATTGGGTTTTTTTACATATAAGTGGGGACTGGGCCACTCCCAGGTGGGCGTTCTTATTTTTATCAGTTTCCCCTTGATTGTATGTTGGTTTGACAATGAGGGAGGGTCTGATCACTTCGGACACCCATGTGTGTTGTTTACGGAAGTAAGATGGGGAGGACCCTGCACGGCCGCTCGCCTCATAAATTCTGAGACGTAGAACGATGTTGACGCCTTTGATAAAGTCTATGACGAAACACGTAAGGCAGAGCTACGCACTTACGTCACATCCGGTATAGTGACAGGGAGCTTGGAGCGCAGCTGAGGCGCATGCTGAGAGCCGATCGCTCCCTGGACACCACATTTGACCATACATTGTAGTGTGTTTTTTCTAGCTTGTTCCCTTTGGTGGGAAGACTTTGTTTTTAGACTTATTTTAAATAAAAGCTTTTAAACTACTACACTATAGGAGCCCTGTCTCTTCCTATGAGGACTTGACCAAAAGCAGCTGGCGAACCAGTTCCTGGATATGGTGATGGAGGATGTGCTGAGCAGATGATCCGTGCGGACATTCTGATTTGGGACAGAAGGCCATCTACTTTTATCTATACATTGCTACTACCTCTGTAGGGGGACCAGGAGCTGGTGAGTGGGGACCCTTACGGGGGAACACACGAGTCACATGATTTTGATCAAGCACAAGAGTCACTTTTTTGTATGAACACTTTGCCATTTTGGAGCTTCACCTAATTTTTATTTTTTCACTTTTTATATTATTTTAATTTTAATTTTTATCTCCACACGGCTGATTTGGGACACTTTACCACTTGGAGTTGCTTTTGATACACATTTTTCCCATATTTGGGTGTCATTATCTTTGTTGACAGTTGGGAATTATTGATTATATATTGCACCATAGGTGTATAGTTTGATGTTTGGTTTAATTCTATATGGGTTTGTCACATTGCCTATTTAATACTAAGTGCCTATATAATACTAACTGCTATCACGATCACTGTGTTACATATATTTACTTAATTTTTTAGATATTTTTCTCACTATATTTAATTATTTGGCTATACACTTTAGGCAGATGATAATACGCCAACATACTATATTATAGTTTTTGTTGATGCTAGTATTTAATATGTGGCGAGCATACCTTTGGGTCTGAATAGGGAGCACATTCCCTGAATTATAGGGAGCGCCACTCACCCCACATCCTCACTTTATTGATTTTGATCCTAGCGGCTATTTCTTGTAGGTCTGGTGTGGGGGGCAAGAAAATGTTTGCCCAGGGTCCAATCAATATTAAAGACAGCCCTGCCCGGGTGAGTGGGCTGCTGTGCTGGTTTCGCTGGACGCTAAAACCAGGAGACTGAACCGGAGTGTGTCTGCTGCAGTAATAGCCGCCCTGAGACTATTTCCTAATACTGTGGGGACCAAGTACATTGTTATCTAATGCAACTGAGAGAGTCGCCATCGCATTGGTTACCACTATTGCTGTACTGCAGGATAAGGGGGAGCTCCACCATGCAATTAACCCATTACCATTAGAAGACTGTTGAAAAGGGAGTTGGTCAGAGGGCCACAGACCCATTATTAAGTTGTAACCACTAGCAACTTACAGCTGCATTTGACTAAGCTGCATTTACCTGCTGACATTCCATAGTCATAGACCCATTAGCCCTGCTGCTGCATGCATCGCCAAGCTGCCTTAGGCAGAACCCTATATAGCCTAGAAGTCTGTTCTATAGGCCAGAGAGCCGACTTTGTTCTTGCTTTCATATCTGACTGCTACTGCTGTATAACATCCTAGCCCCCCAGCTGTTGCATCTGGGCCTGCCTATTTCTCTGTACTCTTTGTTTAAAGGAGTTTATTCTTATACTAAGCTCAACAATCATAATATACCACTGCTATACCCCACCTATTGATTGATAATCATCACCTTGCACGCCAGTGATTTAAGGGCCCCAACATAGCCGACAAAAGATACATCACAAAGACTTGCCCAAGTCACTCTATCCTGAGGGCAGAACTGTGTTTATCTACAAAACATATATATATGTCCCCTTTAAAAAGAACAAAGATATTAACAGTGCTTCATACGAGTTTTTCCTCGTAAATATGATATGTCATATAGTGCTAAAAATGGCCCTATGCTTGCAAATGTATTTTATCGCACTACTGCTGGTGCTCAAATAGACCTCTGTATAGAATTAAAATAACACATAAAACAGGATTAAAATGTTATATAAACAATTCATAAAACAAACGTTTCATCACCGAAAGCTGCTCCCCATATGCTGTTCTGATATAATTCCAATTACAAGAGGTTTATAATCAGGCAAATGTTCAATAAGTTCAAGCAAAGATGTTGCATCACACTGTGAAGAAGTCTTTCTATTTTGAATCCCCTGTGTACAGGTGCTGAGATGTTATGGAAACACTGCGCCTAATATGGGAGATGTTGCTTAACATTGGAGGGTACAACTTCACCAGACCACCTCGTGAGAAGACCCTTATGCGATTATGCTTATCACAAGTAAGAATCAAAATTGCCTGTCATAATGTTAAGCCGTACTGATCCACTCCTGGGCCATCATCCTGCTTAGTCCTCCATGGTCCCGGTATTATCATGCCACTCGGATATCATGCAAGGATACAATGGGAGGCTCTTCATAGTGTTAACCCGTTTATTAGTATTGAAAAATCCCCCCAGTTACAAAATGTGCTTACAATGTTAAAAGATAAAAACAGCCTGTCTGTAACAAGTGATACAGAGTGTAACACTAAGGGTACAGTATAGACAATTAAAATGGTAATGATACAATGAAATAAGCTGTCAACTAATACTGTACCCTTAGTCCACGAAATGGTTTTAATTTTGTTTTGTTTTGGTTTATGCAGTGATACATCTATTTGTCTTTAAAACATCCCCTGATGAGCCCAGAGGGGCGAAACATGTCGGGACAATCACTCCAGTGCTTTCTCCGAGTGATTATATTTTGTCATCTGCTTTGAATTCTAGATGTATCCTTGTACATGTGCACATAACTCTCACCAAACTTTTTATCATGTTCTATATGTAACAATAAAAATCTTGAAGTTTTTGTACCTATCATGGATTGAAATTGCCTATTTTTCCTTGCACTCATAAAGTCCCACCAAAAAATCTCCCTCCTCTACAGAGGGGATTACATGTTTTATCACAAGTAACTTTACAACCACTTTAAGTGAAATGTTACAATTTATTTTCATTCCTGAGCTCAGGGCAGGACATTTCCACACCAATACATTGTATACTTTTAATTTACTGGCCAGTGCAGAGTTCCCATCATTGTTATTTTGTACATTGCTAAACTTTTGACTGCCTACTGCCAGGTGATAAATAACAAATGTGTGCATTCTTTAGTGAATTGACTTTAGACCCCTTTCACACTTAGGCCCCTTTTACACTGGGGAGGGAGGTGCGTCGGCGGTAAAGCGCCGCTACTTTTAGCGGCGCTTTACCGTCGTTTTAGCACCGGTATTCGGCTGCTAGTGGGGGCGGTTTTACCCCCCGCTAGCGGCTGAGAAAGGGTTAAAAGCCACCGCAAAGCGCCTCTGCAGAGGCGCTTTGCCGGCAGTATAGCCGCAGTGCCCCATTGATTTCAATGGGCAGGAGCGGTGAAGGAGCGGTGTATACACCGCTCCTTCACCACTCCAAAGATGCAGCTAGCAGGACTTTTTTCAATGTCCTGCTAGCGCACCACACAGCAGCGGCTGTTTCAGGGGGATTTGCAAGCGCTATTTTTAGCGCAATAGCACCTGCAAAATGACCCAGTGTGAAAGGGGTCTTAAGGTGCTTTACAGGCATTTTAGTGCAAAAAAAGCACCTGTAAACTGCCTGTAAACTGCCTCCCCTGTCTCCCCAGTGTGAAAGCCCCAGTGCTTTCACACTGAGGCGGTGCGCTTGCAATACGGAAAAAAGTCCTGCAAGCAGTGTCTTTGGGGCAGTGCGGGAGCCATGTATACACTGCTCCTAAACTGCCCCTGCCATTGAAATCAATGGGCAGCACTGCCAAAGCGCCTGCAAGCACTTTGGCAGCAGCAATTTATGGGCACTTTTAACCCCTTATTAACCCCTTCTTGGGGTAAAAGTGCCCTGCTCCTGCCCGCACAGCGCTGGTAAAGGGTAAAGCACCACTAAAACGAGCGGCACTTTACCGGCGGCACTTTACATGCCCCAGTGTGAAAGGGCTCTAAGGGCTCATGCACACTGTAGCTCAAAGAAGTGGCTCCTACAGGCTTTTAAGATTTTTTGAGCTCTCATTTTTTCTGCCTGGAAACTCTTCTCCATGTTAACCAATTTGTCCATGCACACTATGGCTTTTCAGGAGGAGTTTACAGGCATATGCTCTTACAGGCAGGGAAAAACACCACCAAACTCGCACTTTCGAGAGGAGCCTGTGAGCACAAAAGATGCCTAAGTGCCCAAAAACGCGTTAAAAAGCTTGAAAGAGAATGAAAAGCATGAATGAGCTCAAAGAAGCTTGAAAACACACAAAAAAATTGAGAAAATGAGCTGAGGGGAGCGTTTGTGAAAAAAAATGCTTATGCTTAGAAAAGCTCAAAGGAGCTTGGAGAAGCTCAATAAAAATGTGCAAAAGAGCCCAAAAAAGTACAAGTTTTTTCAAGCGGAAATAAAAGCTCTAATGTCTGTAAAAGCAGCTTTTTTTTTGAACTACAGTGTGCAGGAAATCTTAGCTTTTATGAGCATAAGCGTTTTTTTTCACAAACCCTCCCCTCAGCTCTTTTTTTTTTCGTGTGTGTGTTTTCGAGCTTCTTTGAGCTTTTTCATGCTTTTTTATCCTCCTTTTACGCGTTATTTGGGCACTTAAGCATCTTTTCTGCTCAAAAAACTCCTCTCAAAAATGCACGTTTGGTGTTTTATTTTTTTTTTTGCCTGTAAGAGCATATGCCTGTAAACTCCTGAAAAAAGCCATAGTGTGCATGGACACATTGGCTAACATTTTTTTTCTGGGCAGAAAAAATAAGAGCTCAAAAAAGCGCAAAAGCCTGTAGGAGCAGCTTCTTTGAGAAGCAGTTTTCATGATCTCAAATGATTTAGCTCATTTTTTGTGGTATTTACCTCCCATTTTTAACAAATGTGTGGTAATTACATAAAATTTGATATTTTACTATTGATGATATGACTCTTTTATTATCTCATGCAATATTTGCAAAAAATGAGTAACGTGACCTTCATATCGTATGCAGAGTCCTTTAGTGAATTGCCCCCTTAGTCTGCCCTGCTTTTTGTTTACTCCAGCTGGGTCGCTTGAGGTGTATCATCTCATACGGACAGCTACTGTTTATATCTTGAAATCGCAGTGTAAGCTGAAATGTTACTATTTATAGGCACTCTTGTAAAGTGAGATATACAGTTACACAGTTACTGTTGTGTTGAGGCCTCACACAAGGCTAGACAAGAGCAGAGGGCCCAAAATTAATAGGGACTCTTGTGGGGGTAGTGATAAATAAGGATTACATAGTTACATATTTAGTCAAGTTGAAAAATTACACAAGTCCATCTAGTTCAACCAATATAAAAAAATTAGAAATAATCATACAATCCCATATACACAAGCCTCTATCCACAGTTGATCCAAAGGAAGGCAAAAATACAACAGCAAAGCATGATCCAATTTACTAAAGCAGGGGAAAAACATTCCTTCCTGATTCCCCGAGAAGGAATTGAATATACCCTGGAACAACTTTACCTATAACTGTGAGTACCTAGTTATAATTATGTACATTTAGAAAAGAATCCAGGCCTTTTTGTAAAAAAATCTACTGAGCTGGCCAGAACCACCTCTGGAGGGAGTCTATTCCACATTTTCACAGCACTTACTGTGAAGAAACCTTTCTATATTTGGAGATAAAATCTCTTCCTCTAGACGTAAAGCGTGCCCCCTTTTTCTCTGTGTTGACCTTAAAGTGAATAACTCAACACCAAGTTTACTATATGCACTTCTTATGTATTTGTACATGTTGCTCATGTCCCCCCTTAATCTCCACTTCTCAAGAGAGAATGAATTCAATTCCTCTAATCTTTCCTCATAGCTGAGCTCCTCCATGCCTCTTATCAGTTTGGTTGCCCTTCTCTGCACTTTCTCCAGTTCCCTGATATCCTTTTTGAGAACTGGTGCCCAAAACTGAACTGCATATTCCAGATGAGGTCTTACGAATGATTTGTACAGGGGCAAAATTATATCTCTCCCTTTGCAGTCCATACCTCTCTTAATACAAGAAAGGAAATTGCAGCTTGGCATTGCATACTATTATTAAGCTTCTGATCTACCAAAACCCAAGATCCTTTTCCACTATGGATTTCTCCAGATGTACTCCCCCCGGTATGTATGATGCATACGTATTCTTAGCACCAAAGTGCATACCTTTACATTTATCAATAGGGATGAGCCCTCGGTTCAAGATGAACATAAGTTTGACTCGAACATCGGGTGTTTATTTGTTTTAAAACTAACCGAACATATGAGGCGTTCGCGGGAAATTTGAGCGCCGCAGAACGCCCCAAAATGCACTGCGAGATCGCAGTGCATTGCTGTATGATGATTGGCCAAAGCATGCACCTGACCTGCATGCTTTGGCCAATCACAACGCGCTCTGCTGAGAGAGCCATAATTTGCCAAAGGCAGGGTGGCTCAGGGGGACTAAGTCCATGCCCCACACTATATAAGGCTGCTTAAATAGCGGCTGTGTGTAGTATTGTTGGCGTGGACAGAGAGATAGCTTGAGTTAGATTAAGCAGGCAGGTTATTCAGTTAGTGGCAGTATATTTGATATATATATATATATATATATATATATATATATATATATATATATATATATATATATATATATACTCTGCATATATGTACAGTGCATTCGGTGGTGTACTGTTTCTAATACACTTTAGGCAGTGTATATATATAATAATCCTGGCGTGCTGTGTTCTACATAACTTTTTACGGCAACATTCTGCCAACTATGCTAGCTCAGTTGGGCCTGAGGCCGGAATGATAAATGAAACAACCCTGACAGCGCTTGAAAGTGGCCGTCCTGGCTTGCCCTCCCTGAGTGCCCGTGATGTCCGGTTAAGATACCTTGAGTTCTTTGCGGGTAGGGGGGCCATCGATATGCCAGACAATTTGTGAAACCTTGATCCAATGAAAAAAAAAATTCGCAAATCTTTGGTGACATTTACTGCTTGTGTTTTTTTTAACTGACCCTGACAGAAATGTGGTGAGTCCAGAAAATGGCGTGATTGTGTAACCTTTCAAAGCACTGTTGGGTGTTATTTACTAAAGGCAAAGACACTTTGCACTACAAGTGCACCTGAAACTGCACTGAAACTGCACGTGTAGTGCAAAGAGGATTTGCCCTTAGGAAATAACCCCTATTGTCACAGAAAACAGCAATTACATCACCACAGAAGTGTTGTAGCGTTGAGACAATAATCCACACATTCTTGATTAACAATATTTTTAATACCTGCACAATCACATGTGCATTTAGAAAAGGTTTTTAAAACAAACCAACATGTTTGTTGTATAACAAAATATGCCGGCATCCATCTCTCACCTGAGCCTGTGGTCGCAGACACTCACCTATTGTGGTGACTAATTCCACCACGTCTTCTTCCTCCTGCTCTTCTTGTGTTGGGGGGATTTCCCCTTCTTCCAGGGGGGGGGGGGGCTCTGGTCTCCTTGGATGAGGGGTGTCCTCCGAGTCTTTTCTCCCCTATGTAAAACAAAAATGGTATACTTAGCACACAGATATTTGAAGGCAGAACTATAAATAGGAAACATTGCTTGGAAGTGTGGTCTATTTTGGCAGAGTTCCAAAATGTAGCATTTTCAGTGTCCTTTGTCAAGCTGCAATACTTTACCTGTATGGTACAAGCTTCACAGATGGAGACCCCCCCTATAGTATACACTGGAGCACCTGTGTGGCCCCCCTAATAAAAATGGTGTTCTGGTGTCCCACACTAGTGCTCCAGTGTCCAGATGTGAAAACAGCTGCTCAGTGTCCTCTCCTTACACAGAATCTAGTTTGCATTTCATTCTAGTAACAAAGCCATCTACACAACCAAATTAGTTCAAATAAGTAGGGCGTAAAAAATGTGGCCAAATGCATATGGCCAAAACAATGCTGTTTTATAGGCCGAAAGAAAAATGTTTGATATGAACGAATAATGTGCCCATGAACATGACAGTTGCCATTTTAAAATGTACAACACTTTTTAGAAAAGCACATGGAGCAGCACGAACGTAATAAAGACAAAAAGAATAGGAACACAGCACAACTACTTACTTTTTTGCAGCACTCTCCGGATCTTTCTGTACTGCTCATGTTCTCGTAATTTGAGGTCCGACTACCGTTTCCTGAGCTGATCTTTCGATCGACGTACCCCGAAATTTCGGTGCAGACTTTTGACCACTTTCGCCATGATCTTGGCCCTTCGGACATTGGGGTTGGGGTAAGGTCCATACTTTCCATCATAGTTGGCCTTCTTCAGGATGTCCACCATCTCCAACATCTCCCCAAAGGACATATTTGATGCCTTAAATCTTCTCCTTCTGGATCGGAACGTCTCCGGATCCGGGCTTTCCTCCTCCTCCTCCTCGTTGCTGTAATTAGCACGCACCTGCTGTGTCTCCGCCATGTGCTCTTCCCCCACTGCGCAGAACAAAACTAGAAAAAACTTCAGGGGTGGGCGGAGTTACACGCATGCGCAGTGTGTATAAAGCGTAACACGCGTGCGTATTACGTACGGTCTGTGAGCGGAGGAAGGAGCATCGGAGGCGCCGATCGTGATAACGAAGGTAAGATCTAAACTTGGGCCTATACTGCTTCGAAGTTGAAGCCTATATTGTAACAAGATTAGGAGAGTTTGGCCTGACCTTAGGGTTTGTCTTGTGTTGTGTCTTGCAGAGAAAATGGATGGCTTCAACGACCACAATTTCCTCCCTCTGTTCATAGACAAGTACAGGGAGCTGCCCTGTCTGTGGCAGGGGAGATATCCCCATTACAACAATAAACAAAAGAGGCAGGCAGCGCTGGAGAAACTGCTGAAATTGGTGAAGCCGGTGGTCCCCACAGCAACCATCGCTTATTTAAAAACCAAAATTGGTGGCCTGAGGAGCACTTATCTTAGGGAGCGCAAGAAGGTCACAGATTCCCAGAGATCCGGAGCTGCAGCAGATGACGTTTATGTCCCCAGGCTGTGGTACTATGAGAGACTGCGATTTCTGTCAGACCACACTGAAGTCAGGGAATCCCTCTCCACTCTTCCTTCCACTCTTCCTTCCACCCCAGCTGAGGCTTCCGATGTCCAACCTGGGCCTTCCAGCCAGGAAGAAGTGGAGGAGCCCAGTTGGAGTCAGGTATAGCATTGTTCTACAGATTTCTGGTCAATAAATAAATTATGTTTACTAGATGTCATTATTGATCACTAATTGCTGATTGCAAAAAGTGTATTACATATCAATAGACAGTAGTGGGCACTCAAAATTGGGACAAGAATGAAAAATGCTGGGCTCAGAATGATAGTCTGTTATATTTGTTAACATTCAATTTGCAACAGTCAGGAGGTGAAAATTGTGTGTGATTGATGAAAAAAATACGAAAACAATGTCCCTTTTTCATACACAGGAAGACCTCAGCCAGGAGGAGGCTGTGGAATTTGGCAGCCAGGAGGAGGCGGGGCTAAGTTGCAGCCAGGAGGAGGCGGGGCTAAGTGTCAGCCGGGAGAAGCCTGGGACAAGTCGAATCCTGACCGAATCGCAGGTTCCTCCCCTCCGCCTTCCATACAAAAGAGCGAGGAAGGCGACTCACATGCAGGATTCTGCCCTCAGGCTGATTCAGGAGGCTTCTGCGTCCCTCAGAGCCTTACCCACTCCTGAAGAGGCCTTTGCCTGCATGGCTGCCACAAAACTGCAGGGCATGCAGGAGGGTCAATGCAAAATATGTGAAGACCTTCTGTATAAAGTCCTAAGTAAGGGGGTGAGTGGGGAACTAACACCCAATACCCACCTGAGTGAGTTGGCCCCTCCTCCTCCTGCTGCCACAACTCCACCACCAGAGCCACAGCGTGGAAGGAAGCGTGGAAGGAAGACAAGAGAGTGATGACCCTGGGTTCAGTCTGGTCTGGCAAATTATGCAGGCTCTTGTATGACCCCAGCCTCGGGACACAGATGTCATCTGCTGCTTTCCGGATCTCTGGGACTGCACTTTTGCTTGAAAATAGTTGATGTGTGCCCTGGTGGTCCAAGGCTTCACCCATGTCTGCTGTTTCTCCAGCGTTGCTTCCCTCTTTGTTTAGTTGTGAGCCCTTAATAAATGAAATTTTTTTTTCAATTATACTCGCCTATGTGTGTTTTCCTTCAAAAAGGACAGTTTGTTGGTGAGGATTCAGGTACATTTTTAAAGTACAATGGGAAATTAACAAGAGACAACAACACTAAACAATCTCCTACAGATTAAATATAACAACATATCAATGGTGTTGTGGTAACTTGACACACAAAACACACACAAAAAAATTCTGGAGTAAAACTAAAAATACAATAAAACAAAGATCAGCCTTGAAAAAAATACAAACCAAAAAAAATAATCTGCCTTAAAACAAAAAAAAACAAAACAAAAAATACAACACAAAAATAATGTTGTCAGATGTGACAAATCAAAATATATTGAGGGAATCCCGATAAATAGTAAAGAAAGAAGTTTGTGAGAAGTCTGTGTGAATATGAGCAGCAAAACTACTTCATTCTTCTCACATTATAAAGAAGAAGAGAGTGCGCTGTATTAAACCGTTTTTAACATTACAGCGTGATGAAAGTGCTGTATCCATTGCGAACGCTAAGTTTACCAGGCCGAGCTGTTCCGTCTCGGAATTTCTTCTGAGCATGCGTGGCACTTTGTGCGTCGGAACAGGCCACACACGATCGGAATTGACGCGATCGGATTTTGTTGTTGGAAAATTTTATAGCCTGCTCTCAAACTTTGTGTGTCGGAAAAATCCGATGGAAAATGTCCGATGGAGCCCACACACGGTCGGAATTTCCGACAACACGCTCCGATCGGACATTTTCCATCGGAAAATCTGACCGTGTGTACGGGGCATTAGAGTCCCAGAAGAAAGCAAAGTCCCAATATGGTGGTTACCCAAATGATGGATATGACCCTAAATCATATTCTGAGCAATCTATCACAAAAATAACTGTATATGCCAAGCTGGAGGCATAGACCAACAGGAATGAAAAAATATACATCATTGGAAATGTCAGGGTTGTAATTGTTGGGATCAGACGAATCAGAAAGGCCAATTTTGTGTTAATAATGTTTCATACATTTCCTGATTGAACTGATTTTATTGATCTTCTTATATTGTGGAGTAGCCCCTTGGTAGGCTCAGTCACTAGGCATGATGTGAGATGCCTCTATGGCATCACCACCTCCCCGGGAGATATGCAAAGCGTTGTCCTTCTCTGAGTATGGGAGACGCCTGCACTCCAGGGATGCTAAGCAGCTATTGTGGTGAAGGTGATCCGCTAATCTCGTCAAGCAATTTTTTTCTGTGATGATATAATCTTCCCGGTTCTGTGTTTTGCTTTGGCCTGGTTATGAAGGAGCAGGTGATGTAACTGTCCTGGAGGGGAACGTGCTTGGCCTGGATGAAGGGTTTGATGGCTTACCAGGCCTAAGCATACTTAAAGGTCCGTCAAGTAGGTAGGTCAGTGTATGTTAGGTAGGTCAGTGTATGTCAGGTAGATAGGTCAGTGTATGTCAGGTAGGTCAGTGTGTGTATGTCAGGTAGGTAGGTCAGTGTAGGTCAGTGTAGGTCAGGTAAGTCAGTGTAGGTCAGTGTATGTATGTCAGGCAGGTCAGTGTAGGTCACGTAGGTCAATGTATGTACCCACTGCTTGCCCACTGCCACACAACCCCACCTCCCAGCCAAAAAACCCCTGCGCCACTACCGCTAACCCCCCTCGTGCCAGCCTTGGACTTTGGGCTGAAGCCCTTGGTCTTTTTGCCACCTAGCAATGCCCCTGAACCTATGTCTGAAGTGGATCAAGCGTGACCAGAACAGCAGCCACTTGGGCACCTCATGCTTAACCAGACATATGAAGACCTGCCATTTTTTTCCTCTCAAAAACCTGGACTGAGAGGAATGAAGGTGTAGCAATAGGTGTCCCAAGTACTTGCAGCCAATCTGCTTGCAGTACACCACCAATTGATTTTCACTACCCCAGTTGCTGAACCATAAAAATAAATTTGGTTCCAGCCACCCACATACTTAGCATCTAAATGCTAGCTTGGCCAAATTGCTAGCACTACAACTGCTGCCTTTTCAGCTGGTAGACTCTGCCCCCTTTCATGAATTTGTGGAATGTGCTGTACCTCAGTGGCAGGTTCCAAATCTCCATTTCTTTTCACTGAAGGCCATTCCGGCTCTCTATCGGCATGTGAAAGGCAATGTTTTGGCCTCGTTGGACAGGGCGGTCAGCAGTAAGGTTCATATTACTGCTGACTCATGGTCCAGCAGGCATGGGCAGGGATGTTTTCTTTCCTTCACGGCGCACTGGGTAATTCTGCTGGCAGTTGGGAAGGATGCAGGACAGGGTTCAGTGTTGTTGTGGCACACGTTCTGAATTCGGTGGTGCAGCGGTTCTTCACCAGGTACCCAGGCTTACAAGATCTCCTGAGGCAGGCCAGAAAAGTCTGTGGTCATTTCCTCAAGTCATACAATAGCAGTGCTCGGCTGGATGACATTCAAAGGGAATGCAACCTGCCCACCAACCGCCTCGTTTGTGACATGGCCACCAGGTGGAACTCAACATTGGCAATGCTGCAGCGGCTGCACACACAGCAGAGGGCCATCAATGAGTATCTGTGTGAGTATGGCACCAGGACAGCGTCAGGGGAGCTTGGCTTCTTTTTTCCATGTCAGTGGCTACTGATCAAGGATGCACACACTGTCCTGTCATCATTTGAGGAGGCCACAAGGATGGTGAGCAGTGACAATGCTTGCATCAGTAACACTGTCACTGTAGTCACACTCTAGTCTTCCTGCTGGAGCACATGCTTTGTGGAATCATGGAAAGGGCACTTGAGGCAGAACAGCGAGAGGAAGAGGAGGACTTCCTTTCCTCTCAAGGCCCTCTTTATCCAGATAGCATTCCTGCGGGCCCGCCAAACACACAGGAAAAAGAGGAGGAGAAGGAAGACTGTGACAGCATGGATGTAGGGGATAACACTCAGCAGCAGTGTCATGGTTATGCAATTAAGTTTCTTTGTCAGCTCACCTGTCTCCATGTATTCCTCTCTAGAGACCAGCTGCCTCTCACCTGACTGCTTTTGTAACCTCTCCTCTAAGCATGGCCCCACCCCAGGCCCTATCAGGAAACCCTATATTAACCTGTGCACTGCAAGCCAGCAGTGCTGATCAGCCATTGTGTGTTAGCCTCCATGTGTACTTGCTGTGTTTCCCACGTCTGATTCCTGTTACCGACTTTGGCCTTTTCTTAACTATTCCTGTCTGCTCGTGACCCTGACCTTTGGCGTGTCCCCGACCATCCCTGTTTGCCTGTGACCCTGAACCTTGGCGTGTACTCTGTTGTCCTTGTCTGCTTGTGGCCCCGACCTTGGCTTGTCCCTTACTTCCTTGTTGTTCCAGCCTGCTGCCTCCTTCCTCTTCTCCTGTAGTCTACCGTGAGCGTGAGCTGTGAGACCCTGGGGGCCGCGACCTGGAGCCAGATTGCAGCGCAGTCCATCCTTACCACTAAAGGCTCTGGTGAACACCTGCTGGTTCTTAGACTCCGCACCCTGGGGAATCTATGCTCTAGCTCCCAGTGGGATCTGTGTTAGTGATCCAGTAGACCTGCTTCCTGAACCTCCCAGGGTTCAATCCGCAGCAGTCAGTCCTAGGGTCTACTACCTAGCGGTGTACTTCTGACTCCTACAGAGTGCATCTGTCACCTAGCCTCAAGGTGACCTGACAAGCAGTCTTCAATGTAGGGGATAACATTCAGCAGCAGTCTTCAAGGGTTTTTATTCAGTCCCCAGAAACCCAAGGAGTTCTACGTGACTGGAAGGTAGTTACAGATAATGTAAGTAGGTATGAACTTCGAGTTCGAGTCAGCGAACAATTTGGGGTGTTCGCAGCAAATTCGAAAGCCGCGGAACACCCTTTAAAATGGGAGAAATCAAAAGTGCTAATTTTAAAGGCTTATATGCATGGTATTGTCATAAAAAGTGTTTGGGGACCTGGGTCCTGCCCCAGGGGACATGGATTAATGCAAAAAAAAAGTTTTAAAAACGTCCGTTTTTTTGGGAGCAGTGATTTTAATAATGCTTAAAGTGAAACAATAAAAGTGTAATATCCCTTTAAATTTCGTACCTGGGGGGTGTCTATAGTATGTCTGTAAAGGGGCGCATGTTTTCCGTGTTTAGAACAGTCTGACAGCAAAATGACATTTCAAAGGAAGAAAAGTCATTTAAAACTACTCGCGGCTATTAATAAATTGCCGGTCCGACAATACACATAAAAGTTAATTGATAAAAACGTCATGGGAATTCCCCACAGGGGAACCCCGAACCAAAATTTAAAAAAAAAATGACGTGGGGGGTCCCCCTAAATTCCATACCAGGCCCTTCAGGTCTGGTATGGATATTAAGGGGAACCCCGGACAAAATAGAAAAATAAAAAATGGCGTGGGGTCCCCCCTTAAAATCTATACCAGACCCTGCAGGTCTGGTATGGATTTTAAGGGGAACCCCTTGCCAAAATTAAAAAAAAAAGGCGTGGGGTCCCCCCAAAAATCCATACCAGACCCTTATCCGAGCACGCAAACTGGCAGGCCGCAGGAAAAGAGGGGGGGACGAGAGAGTGGCCCCCTCTTCCTGAACCGTACCAGGCCACATGCCCTCAACATTGGGAGGGTGCTTTGGGG
The DNA here is from genome assembly GCA_037952925.1 of Lithobates clamitans. Lineage (NCBI taxonomy): Eukaryota > Metazoa > Chordata > Amphibia > Anura > Ranidae > Lithobates > Lithobates clamitans. Next base: position 61,592 of record JBBGZY010001184.1, read on the forward strand.
TAGCCCCTAAAAACACCTTGTCCCCATGTTGATGGGGACAAGGGCCTCATCCCCACAACCCTTGCCCGGTGGTTGTGGGGGTCTGCGGGCGGGGGGCTTATCAGAATCTGGAAGCCCCCTTTAACAAGGGGACCCCTAGATCCTGGCCCTCCCCCCTGTGTGAAATGGTAAGGGGTACCATTTCACAAAAAAACTGTCAAAAATGTTAAAAATGACAAGAGACAGTTTTTGACAATTCTTTTATTTAAATGCTTCTTCTATCTTCTTTCTTCTATCTTCCTTCGGTTTCTTCCTCCATCTTCTTCTTCTTCTGGTTCTTCTGGTTCTTAATCCGGTGTTCTCATCAGGCATCTCCTCCGTGGCATCTTCTTATCTTCTTCTCCTCCGGCTGCTCCGCATCCATGATGGCATGGAGGGAGGCTCCCGCTGTGTGACGCTTCTCTCTTCATCTTTTTCTTCATCTTTTCCTCTTTATCTTCTTCTCTTCATCTTCTTGTCTTCATCTTCTTTTCGGGCTGCTCCGCATCCATGATGGCATGGAGGGAGGCTCCCGTTGTGTGACGTTTCTCCTCTTCTGACGGTTCTTAAATAACGGGGGGGCGGGGGCACCAGGTGGCACAGGGACTTAACGGGGACTTCCCTGTGGAATTCCCTGTGATGTCAGAAGAGGGCGGGGTTACGTAACGGGTGACCCCTGCCCCCTCTGACGTCACGGGGAATGCCACAGGGAAGTCCCCGTTAAGTCCCTGTGCCACCTGGTGCCCCCGCCCCCCCGTTATTTAAGAACCGTCAGAAGAGGAGAAGCGTCACACAGCGGGAGCCTCCCTCCATGCCATCATGGATGCGGAGCGGCCCGAGGAGAAGAAGATAAGAAGACGCCGCGGAGGAGATGCCGGACGAGAACACCGGAGGAAGAACCAGATGAACCAGAAGAAGAAGATGGAGGAAGAAACTGAATGAAGATAGAAGAAGCATTTAAATAATGGAATTGTCAAAAACTGTCTCTTGTCATTTTTAACATTTTTGACAGTTTTTTTGTGAAATGGTAGGGGTACAAAAGTACCCCCTTACCATTTCACACAGGGGGGAGGGCCGGGATCTGGGGGTCCCCTTGTTAAAGGGGGCTTCCAGATTCCGATAAGCCCCCTGCCCGCAGACCCCCACAACCACCGGGCAAGAGTTGTGGGGATGAGGCCCTTGTCCCCATCAACATGGGGACAAGGTGTTTTGGGGGGCTACCCCAAAGCACCCTCCCAATGTTGAGGGCATGTGGCCTGGTACGGTTCAGGAGGGGGGGTGCTCTCTCGTCCCCCCCTCTTTTCCTGCGGCCTGCCAGGTTGCGTGTTTGGATGAGGGTCTGGTATAGATTTTTGGGGGGACCCCACGCCTTTTTTTTTAAAATTTTGGCGCAGGGTTCCCCTTAAAATCACACCAGACCTGAAGGGTCTGGTATAGATTTTAAGGGGGGACCCCACGCCATTTTTTAAAAAAATTTGGCCGGGGTTCCCCTTAATATCCATACCAGACCTGAAGGGCCTGGTATGGAATTTAGGGGGACCCCCACGTCATTTTTTTTTTAAATTTTGGTTCGGGGTTCCCCTGTGGGGAATTCCCATGCCGTTTTTATCAATGAACTTTTATGTGTATTGTCGGACTGGCAAATCATTAATAGCCGCAAGTAGTTTTAAATGACTTTTTTTCCTTTGAAATGTCATTTTGCTGTCAGACTGTTCTAAACAAGGGAAACATGCGCCCCTTTACAGGCATACTATAGACACCCCCCAGATGCAAAATTTAAAGGGATATTACACTTTTATTGTTTCACTTTAAACATTATTAAAATCACTGCTCCTGAAAAAACTTCAGTTTTTTTAAACTTTTTTTCCATTGATCCATGTCCCCTGGGGCAGGACCCAGGTCCCCAAACACTTTTTATGACAATAACTTGCATATAAGCCTTTAAAATTAGCACTTTTGATTATTCATGTTTGTGTCCCATAGACTTTAACGGTGTTCGGGTGTTCAAACAAATTTTTTGCCTGTTCGCAAGTTCTGGTGCGAACCGAACAGGGGGGTGTTCGGCTCATCCCTAATCCTTAGTGACCCAGGGGACCCCGAATTGAATGCCTCTGCAAATTTAAGCTGCATGGCCTCCCTGATTCTGCAAATCCTGAGAAAGGACCCTAGGATTCATGGTATCAAGGAGAGAGATCATTACTGGCTGGCAGCCCTTCTTGATCCACGTTACAAGGGTAAATTTGCAGAACTCATCCTGTCTTCACAGAGGGAGCAGAGGATGAAACATCTTCAGGAGGCCTTGAAGAAAGGTTTGTGTAACCCACTTCCAGACCCTGGGAGGTTACCATGACCTGGTGCTGGATGACGCGTTGCTGAGGCTTCATTCAATCAGCGGTGGAGAAGGTGGCCGGCTGACCGATGCCTTTAAACAATTTTTCAGTCCTCAGCACCAAGGTCTGATCGGTTCAAGCAACCATCGGCAGTGTCTGCATTATATGGTGCAGGAATATCTAGGGGCAAGAGTAGACTTGGAGACCTTTCCAACAGAGCATCCACTGGATTACTGGGTCTTGAGGATGGACCACTGGCCAGAACTTGCTTATTATGCAATCAAGCTACTGGCCTGTCCGTCATCCAGCGTGCTTTCTGAACACACATTCAGTGCTGCTGGAGGGTTTTAAACAGATCAAAGAGTGCGCCTGTTCACAGACTCCATTGATAGGCTCACATTCATGAAAATGATTCAGCCTTGGATCAGCAGCTATCAAGCACCCGATGCTGATGTAACTTATTGAATTTATTCCTAGAGCATACCTGCTATCTGTATAGATGTTGGCTGAGTGATCCTTTGCAGTCTCACAGAGCCTGGTGATTGTTACCAATTCGGCAATCTGCACTGAAAATGATGAAGGAAGTAGCTGGGTCTCAATCACCTCCACCAATGTTGTCACCACATATGCTGTTCTTGGGACTCCATCCTTATACAGGCATGAATGATCTACAAACAGAATCAGATCAGAATTTTGAAGAGGAGTGTCCCTTACTGGGGAGATTTGCGTCATTTCTTTATCCATGAGTTCCAAGAAATTATGGTCACCCTCCTCTTTAAGGTCTTCTTCCCTTTCTGGGAGAAAGCCTGCATAATTGATTGTAGTACATCTTCTCACTTCTATTTCTCCTGATTCAAGCAGGATTGCTTCATATTTGTTAAGCCTTGCTGATTAAAAAATGTTTGGTCTTTGCTCTTATCAGGATTTAATTTGCTGCATGTGTTGTGTAGACTGTCAGATGCTGATTCATACTTACAATGACAACCTTCTCAACTAGTAATGCAACGGCTGCAACTGCTTTAAACAGGTTGGCAATCCATGGAGGATTGGGTCCAGTTGTACGCTTTCATGGGCCACTATGTGTGTTCCTGATGGTGACCTCTGGGTAAGGATTCCGTTGCCTGTGGCTCTCTTGACAGAGCAATACAGTTGGAAGGGTTTGCTCTGGTCAGGCAATTTAAGAGCAGGCGCAACCTGGATATCAGCTTTCAACTGATTGAAAACATCCTCTACTTCCTTTGTCCATTCAAAGGGCATAGTCATGTCAGAAACCATGAAATCAGACCGAGACAGAAGAACAGTTAAATCACACTTGTTTAATAATAAAAGTAAATAGAACAAACGTAGTCAAAATATAGCCAGAGTTCAGGAACCGGAACGGATAGTCAGACAAGCAAAGCGTGAGGGAGCCTGATATGAGCGTAGTAAAACAGCAAGAAGGATCTGGAGCCAGAAGGGGTGTCAGCCAAGCAAGTCTTTTAACTTTTAATAATCCAATACTGCACACATTTAATTCCCTTATCTAACTCTGTCAGTCTGCCATGGAAGTTAACATACACAGAGACCCAAGTTGATAGCCGTCAATGGCACTTTATTTCACTTGGCCACACAGGCCTACGCTTGCCACACAGGCTTACACTTGCCACACAGGCTTTTATACCACTACAGTCCTCTGGTCAGACCTTCTCACAAGTCTCATAAATCTATTGACATCCCAAGCATAAAAACATAATAAGTTCTATTATTTCTGTAACAAGTGAAGTAGAGGAGTTATTTGGGTCTAAATGTGTAACATTAACAATATTCTAGCTTACATTCATTTTGTCTCAAATCTCACCAACAACATAAGACTCCTCCCAGCCAAGGGACCTCAGACACCAACTGCAACTTGCTGCGGCAGGCAGAATACGTAAGAACAAGGGTCTTACGGTGGCCACTGGTCTGCCCACCATGGGTTTCGTGTCTCTCTGGTCGGGAGTCGACTGGACTGGATCAGTCACAGGCACCAGCTGTTCAGTCAGGTTAGGGAGTCTTCAGATGAGATAGTGAGTCCAAATTGATGAAAGAAAGGTGTATTTATTACACTGCAGCGGAGAAATACAGTACACAGTAACTCAGCTCATATGAACTGAGTGAAAGTGAAAGTGTTTTTCTGCTCTTACAACTACAGGCTATACAATTTATATTGATGAATATACATAATGTATAGGAGTGTTCTAGGCTGTAATCTAGCTGTGATTGTATAGTTGGTCAAATCAGAGTCCATTTTTTCTTTATAGCAAGCTAACAGTTAAATGGGTGTTAACATCATGTGACTGACAAAAAAAGAGATTTCAGCAATATTTGGTCAGTTCAAACTGGTTTGGTACGAAAGTCTATTCTTGGAGCAGTCTCTTAGTTTCTTCCTGTGTAAAGAAAAAAAAATGCAGATATAAGCTCTTAAAGTGACAGGTTATATATAACCCCTGTAATTTTACATTTTCATAATGTGAAAACATGATATGACATTTTCATAAGACATTATGACATTTTCATAAACATGATAATTTTACAGTATCATGTTTGTATTTTTTGTTAAACATTAATTAAAAAAAACCCAAAAAACTGCTAGATCAGTCCTGCAAATTACACTGGGGGTTGGTAGCTCTTCTTGTTTAACCAGCACTACTCCGCTTTGCTGTTGGTATGAGAGCCACATGTTTTATGCCCAGCTTCTGGCTGTTACAGGAATTCTCCTTGTGTAATCTGCAGGAGAGAGCTAGCAGTTCGACAGCTCAGGCCCCGCTCTGCATTAACTTATGACAGAAAGAAACTATTGTAGTGGTTTGAGGTGTTTTTGCAGTCTTTAGTGCTTTTTGGTGTGATTGTAAGTGACTTTGAGGTACATTCTACTGTTCTCACCATTATCCTTGTTATTATAGCTTGAAAGCAAATAGTGGCGGCCCGCTCATTAAGGGTGCAGGGGAGCCACCCCCTAATCCATGCGCCCAAACCCTAATCTATATGCAGGGTGCTGGACGCATGGATTTCAATGGGTTTTTTTTTTTTAGAAGCACATAATTAGAGCCAGAGCACTGAGCCCACCCTCTTGTGTGATGTGTGTGGCGGTGTTTGCAGTGGATAAGCAGCGGAGAGGAAGAGTAGAGAAGCAGAGGAGGAGGACGGAGCTGGCAGCAGCCAATGAGTGTGCAGTCTCTGGCGGTGCGGAGGCAATTTTGCTGTGCAGCCTGAGCTGGGAGAAGAAAGATGGCAATGTCTGTCATTGGAGCGTGCCACCACCTGGCTGCTCTCCTACTGCTTTGTCCATCTGCTGTGCATGGACTTCATGGTGGCCGAGAAGGAGCGGAAGTATTGACCGTGGAAGAGGTAAGTGCGGACCCGGCGATGGGGTGGTTTGTTTGCCCCCCCCCCAAAAAAAAACTGGAAGCAAATGTAGTATCTCAGTCAACACAGAAGATATTGGGTTCATCCGAGTCTTCTGCAGCAAGAGTCCAAAGGCCTAATTGTTTCAATCTGTATTTTTACAGGCTTACTTAATCAAAATTGCTTTCTGTACTTTGAGTACTATAGTTTTACGATCTTCAGTGTGTACTGAGAATATGTTTTTCTATGTTTACTTACTCTCTCTTTTCTAATATTAAAATAAAAAAACTGTGGCTCTTTTGAGTAGCGGTAGACATGGTGAATGTTAGAAGCGTGAGTCAGTCTCACACTCCTGCCTCTGCCTCCACTGTCAACCAATCTATGTGGTGCTTCGCCCTCATTGCTGGACAACAAGAACAGCACCCCCTCTGCACCCAATGGGCTGATGGTAACTGGATAACACCTGCTCACTACCTGTCCTGACCTTGGAACTGCTTACCAGATTATGCTTGCTCACTACCTGACCTGACCTTGGAACTGTTCACTGGATTAAATTATCACAACAGGTTGAAACTGTGGATACGTCCATAATGAAAGGTGCCACGTCCTATGGGATGGGATTCCATTTGAAAAAGTCTATTCGAAGAAACATGTCTTGGGCATGGTTACACGGCATTCCATCGCACTGACATTAGATGCCGCTGTCTGAGGAGACTACACCGATCGGATGGCTGGGCCTTAGAAGGTTGGGTGAGAGATACACCAGTTTACACTTCAGGTCCGCTGTGACCGCTGTGCACCGTTGGATCACTGATCCTGTTGCTTGCTGTGCTTGCTGTGGATTTCTTTTTAAAGGCCTTTATGTTTCAGTTTAAAAGTGAGTGTAACCATTGAAGTGTGTTTGAAGTGATTTTAATAAATCTGTCAAAATGGTATCACGCTATGTGGAGCACTTTATTCATTTTTTGACATATGGAGCTGACTTGATTGGAGTCACGGTTCATCACATGCAACCCAGGTGTGGTTCAATTGCTGTTTTGCCAAACACGAGAGTGGGAGGCTATACAATCTGGTGAGTGCGCTCTTCAGAGGGAGTGGTGTCACTATCACGATGGTGTGGTGGAAGAGTAGAAGATTTTTCACAAGAAGATTGAAAAACAACTGTTGAACTTGATCGTTCATTTCTTGTAATTTATTATTTATAGTGACACTTTTCACTGGGTGTTAAGGAAATTTCTTTTCATGATAAAATTAATATTTTTCATGACACTATTATTATTATTTTTATGCATAAGTAGAGGGTCGTAGGCATTATACTGCTCTGACCCATTATTTTACACAATTTATATTAGCGCCGCTATCTCTATCTGTACACGTGTGAGAGGTATAGTTTTGGGATTTTGATCAGTCTATGTATTTATTTAAGTGGCAGCTTTTTTTCACTGTACACTGTGGATGTACACATATTTTGTATTCATTTACACATCTTTTATATAGCTTTGCACTTTTCTTTGGCGCAGTGGAGTAAGAGAGATTCAGGGGCGGTTTATTTGTATATCTCTTGCTACAAACCATGAAATTGTCCTGCAAGACATTTAGGAACTGTAGAGCCTTAGACAAATGCGTGGTTCCCTCCGCTCAGTCTATGTCTGGATAATTAAAACCCCCCATTATGATAACACTTCCCATCCTTGCTGCTAATCCAAATTATGATAGGTGATCCGTCTCCCCCTGCTCCCTCAGGTTAGGGTGCCTATAGCATACTCCCAATATTTAGCTTCATCCCTTTGTAGCTCTACCTATAAGGATTCCACCTCCTCCCTAGCTCCCTTAGTGATGTCATCTCTCACATTCACTTGTATATTATTCTTGATATACAGGCATACCCCTCCCCCTTTTTTAACCTCTCTATCCTTGCGATAAAGGGTATCCCCCTGAATGGTTGCCAGCCAATCATGAGAGCTGTTGAACCAGGTCTCTGAAATTCCCACAAAATACAAATCCTCCTCATACAACAGTATCTCTAGTTCACCCATCTTATCCGCCAGGCTCCTGGCATTGGTGAACATGCCACGTAGTTTAGACCAGTCGCATACTATGCTCTTATTGGGCGTTCCGAGATTGCAACTAGGACTTGTTACTATACTGTCAGGGCTAGGCTCAGCCCTTCCTCTCGGAGCTGGCTGCTCAGCTGTCGGCTAATTGCCAGCTCCTATCTCTCCACAGTTACTCAGCTGTTGATGATATCCTGCTCGTCAGTCCTGCCTACTTAATCCATTCAGGATCTCCTGTGATCCTGTTGAAGACTTGCTTTGCTGACCTTCCTTCTGGCTCCAGATCCTGCTTGCTGTTCCACTACATTGATCCCTGACTTCTGGCTTGGCTGACTAACCGTTCCGGTTACTGAACTTTGGCTATGTTTTACTATGTTTGTTCTTTTTACTTTTATTATTAAATAAGTGTGATTTAACTTCTGTCTCGGCCTGGTTTCATGGTTTCTGGCTCTATACGTACCTTGGATTTATGTGCTTTAGTCAACCTACCACTAATGCCCCCAATGCTACCCTCTGGAATATGTTCCGCGCTGACTATCTCTACCTCTGGGCCCTCCCCCCGTCGCCTAGATTAAAAACCCCTCTAACTTTTTGCCCATCTTTACGCCCAGTTGATCTGCACCCTCTTCATTTAGGTGCAGTCCGTCCCTTCTATAGTACTGGTGACTGTCTGTCCAGTCCTCCAGGAACCCAAACCCCTCCTTACTACACAAGCTCCTCAGCCACTTGTTTACTTCCCTAATCTCCCTCTGCTTTTCTGGTGTGGCTCGAGGTACAGATAGTATTCCTAAGAATACTACCTTGGAGGTCATTTTCCTCAATTTAGCTCTCAAGTCCCTAAAATCGTTCTTCAGGACACTCCATCTGCCTCAGCCTTTGTCATTGGTGCCAAAGTGCACCATGACAGCCGAGTCTTCCCCAGCCCCTCCCAGTAATCTGTCCACCAGATCCGTGATGTGCTGAACCCGAGCGAACGATAGACAACATAAAGTTCAGTGCTTCAGGTTTTTTTTTTACAGATTGCCCTCTCTGTCCTTCTAAGAATTGAGTCCCCTATCACCAGAATCTGTCTTTCCCTTCACTTCCCCCCACTCTCACTGGAGGAGTTCTTCCCCTGACAGCTAGGAGAGTCCCTCAGCTCAAGCAGTGCTGGTCCCTGACTGGTTTCACCAATGTCACTCAATGGAGTGTACTTATTGGGATGCTCCATCCCTGGATCGTGCACATGCTTTATATAATTATCTTTGTCAATGTTTTTTAAATTTTTGTAATAAAATGATATGTTTTATTAAAATCTGTGCCTAAAAAGTACAATTTCTTTTCTGTTCAAATCTATTTCTCAACTAGGACGTGGCACCTTTTATGCAAAACAAAATGGCAAAAAATTGCACAGCCTTTTTTGGAGGGGTATGCTTACAAATGGCAACATCCCCAATTAGGTAGAGGCCCTAGGTCTCAATCTAGGACCAATAGGGCTGGACATAACTACAGAACCACTGATGAGGATACTGAATCTGACTCTTCTGTTTCTCTTTCTCCTTCACAGATGTCTTGAAGGAAAGGCTCATCTTCACTACCGAATTACAATTTGGGTCCACGTAAGAGGGACAATGGTGGTGGGTACAATACACCACACTCTAAAAAATTACCCATTGAGGTAGATAACCCTCACATTAATTCTGCACAATTTTCGGGTGACTCTTTCACTCATGGTGATGGGCCAGGGTCACAAGACAAATATTTAGGTGCCACGGCCATGCAGGCCTTACCGATTTTTAAATCACAATCTAACTTATCTAATACATCTATGAATGCTATTAGTGTGCCTAATCCATCTTCTACACCTAACACACTGGTCAGTTCAGCCATGGAAATGCCTGCACATACCTCTCAAAAACCATTACAAATGATAACTCATACTCCACTTCAGATTCCCACTAAGCAAAGTACTTTAGACCCTCACCTCCAGGCTACTCCTCAATCCTCAAATTTTCCTATACTCACTCCCAACCCACTTCCGACGTAGCATTGAATATCATCAATCTTACTTCCTATACGTTTTCTCAACAAGAACGGGAAGTTCTCAAACTTGGACTGAGCCTTTGTTTATCAACTCAGATTGATAAATATGAAACAATTAAAGATATCTATTTGCAAGGAAATTAACTTTAAATATATGTTTGATCAGGATCACATCAGATCCAAACAGAAACGTGAACTTTCGGACAACATTAAACATTTTACTATGAAGGACTTTCAAGCCCTCCGAGATCTGTTGTTGGTAGAAGGGAATACATCGGGATATCCATCCAATATACTTTTGGATCCCTTTGATGTAGTTCCAAAAAGTTTAAATAGGAAACCCATCAACAAGTTTAAACCCAAATCACAGAAATTCCTAGAGCTCATTGCTAACCCCAATATTTGGGCTTTTCTATTCACTACTGTCAGAGAAATCAAACATATGCAAATCACCCCTACTAAGAAAAATTTGACATTTGCACAACAGCAAACAATTGAAAGGCTGCCAGGTCATACTGACCTGGTGATTAAGTAATCGGCTAAAGGTGGGAATGTGGTCTTGTTAACTCATGCACAATATGAGGAAATGTGTACAGACATTCTAAACAACCTAACAGGGTATTGACGTATTTTACTATCGCGCACGTCTGATTTTAGGAATGAATATCTTTCCATTATCAACAATGCCCACCAATCAGGACTTATTGACCAAGACATGTACGATTACCTGAACACTCGGTTTTCCATGTAGGCGACTTTCTATGCCCTCCCCAAAGTGCATAAAGACTGCCTGTCACCCCCTGGCAGACTAATTGTTTTGGGAATCGGATCTTTGTTGTCCCACCGGATGCTCTGCTCGTGACCTTGGATGTGGAGGCTCTTTACTCCAGCATCCCTCACGAGCAGGGCGTCAGAATGGTTCGTACATTTCTGCGTGAACATGACCATCATCAATGGCATTTCAATGAATTTATATTGAAACTACTCTTATTCATACTGACTCACAACTGATTTGTGTTCAAGGATGCCCACTACCTCCAGGTGCAGGGGGTGGCTATGGGCATACGCTGTGCACCAGCCTATGTCAGCCTGTATCGGGGGGGTGGAAACGCAAAAAAATTTCGGATGAGCTGCTGTCTATCTATACAAACCATGCATTGTGTTGGATGTGATATATCGATGATATTTTTAGTGCACATCCACCATCTTTGATACACAGTATTCCGTATGCACAGTACATAAGACTTAGAAGCAATTGTACTCATCTATCTGAGTTCAAAACACAAGCCAAGCTATTGCGTTCTCATTTGCTACTGAGAGGTTACAGCAAATCACTCCTACGTAAAGCATATAACAGGGCATTAACACAAACACGTAGCTCATTGCTATACAATACCAAAACCCCAGTCTCTAACAATACCACTGTTAGATTTATTACTAGATTTTCTTCCCAACAATCGTATGTTAAGGAGATACTTGCTAATCACTGGCATCTACTCAAGGAAGATCCCATATTGAGTAAGTATATTAAGCATTATCCGGTAGTAGGCTCGAGACGAGCCTTATCACTATGTGATAGATTCACTTCCAGCCACTACACTCCATCTTCCACCACCCCGAATGAACCTAGAGGCATCTTCCAATGTGTGAGATGTTCTTTATGCCCATGGGTACCGAATGGTACATCTTTTACATTGCCGAATGGTGAACGTTTTGTCCCCAAATTATTTGCTAACTGCAATACTCAAGGGGTTGTATACCTGATGGTGTGCAATTGTGGAGTATTCTATGTAAGCAAGACAGTCCGCATGTTTAAACAGAGAATAAATGATCATGTGTACTACTCGACCAATGGCAAAATGCTCACTCCAGGGAGTAGACACCTGGATCTTTATCATAAATGTAATACATTGGCTGTATGTTTCATTGTTCTTGCAGTGGTTCCCTGAGATCCTAGGGGTGGTAATTTGGATAAATGGATTCTCCAGAAGGAGGCAATGTGGATTGAGCGATTGAATGCATTACGCTATCCTGGGATTAATGAGACACAGTCCTATAGGCCTTTTTTGTAAACTATTTAAACTTTCCCCTCTCTTTCCTTTCCTCCCCCCTTCTCCCCTTTTTTCTCTCATCCTCTTCCCTTACTAGTATCTTATTGGCAATCCAATTCCTCTAGGTTAGGGAGGTTTCCAGATGTTTACTGTTTACATGGGGGGTAACCTTGAGGGACAAACTGTCCATTGTCCTTATTCTTATTTGCTTTAGTATGATTTGTTTTTTGCCTCATTATATATATATCTATATATATATATAGATATATATATCTATATATATCTATATATATCTATATATATATATATATATATATATATATATATATATATATTGATATATTGATATATATATATTTAGGGACCTTCTTTGGCCCTTTTACCCCTGATTAAGGCTACACAACTGGGTCCACAGGTGAAAACACATCCTGGTCCCCCACAAAATTGTCTGGGTCATACTAGGATTCTGTCCAATCTTTCAACTTTGCTTCTTCCACCTTGTTACACAGATCCTATTGATCCTATTGATTTTTTCTTTAAAAAGGCTGCTTTGGAGCTTTCACCTCACCAGTTGTATGACTGCCCTATCAGCTTCCAGACAGGTATCCTTTCCCCGAGTCAATGTATTTACCCTTTGTCGGAGCCTGAGACCTTAGCTATGAAAACTTACATCCAGAAAAACTCTGTGATAGGTTTCCCTTGCCCATCCATGTCTTCCATGGGAGTGGGTTTCTTTTTCATAGTGGGTTTCTTTTTCATAGAGAAAAGAGTTGGAACCCTACATCCATGCACCGATTATCATGGCTTGAATAAAATCACTATACTCAATAAGTACCCACTACCCCTGATCTCTTACTGAGCTCTTCAGCAGCATGCAGGGGGCATGAATTTCCACTAAGTTGAACTTGCAGGGGGCCTCTAAAATGTATTCGTAAGGGCAATGAATGTAAGATGGCATTCAATACACATGAGGGATGCTCATGTACTGTACATGTAACCATGCTGTTGGCCTCTATATTGCTCCATCCATATTTCTGGAGTGCTTTTGACTTTCTTGTGTTCTGGGAGGCATTGACATTTTGCTTGATTTCACATGTAAGCAGATGTGCTGAAGAGCTCTGCCTGGCTGGGACCCAGCAGAGACATTTGGCAGATCCGTGTGTGTAGAGATTTCCACTTAAATTCATCAAGATGGTGCCGTTATAGAGACCCAGATCTCTAGTTATCTACACATGCACAGGGAAACTCGGCGAGTGTGCAAAAGTGCTACAGGTCGTTGCCAAATCTTGAAAGCCAGGCAGAGCCCTTCAGCACATCTGTGCACACACTAGGGGGCGGGGCAACCATTATGGGGACCAAAGATTTTTTTTTAGGTTCCGCATACTACAGGCCCTAGCAATCGCGTGGAACAGCTGCTTTGTTGAATTTTCCTCAGGGAAAAGCTAAACAGCAAATGAGCACTTCATGATCGATCCTAGAATCAAGCAAATGCCACTAAAAAGATCTAAGCTGTGCCAGAGTGACATCACTGTCCTTCAGCAGTTAAGCAGTGTGTTAATGCTTTACTGCTGCTGACATCAATACTGCTTGTCAGCATTACTATGGCAACACAGGCTGTGATTATTATAGTGGGCATCGTACAGGTGCAGGATTTTGTATGTCAATGAATGTGAGCAGATGGGGCTACTAGAAGGTACAGGGGAATTACCAAAGATGGCGTTGGCTTTAGGGACAATGGGCTTTGTGCTGCCTCCAGCATTTTTATTGCAAAAGCTACATAAAAAGTAAAAATTATGGTTTTGGGCAATATTTTGGAATCTTATGTATTGTGTAATCATGGATAATGAAAGTATGTGGCTGGGTTTAGCTCAGCTTTACATAAGCCCAATGGTATTTTGCTCTTTTGTTTTTTTAAATCTGAGGTACCTGCATCGATGATTGCAAATATATACTGTACATTACAGGACGCCGGGGATGTGTTCTGAACAGCATGTATATTTCTTCACTATTTAGGCTTTGGTTTAAAGCAGAGCTCAAGAGACATTGTTAGTACTCTGTGTTTCTCACCTGTGCAGAGTTCTTGGAGTTCTTGAATAATCTGGTCAGACAAGATTGATCTTCAGAACTCTCTGGATTGGGACCCAGAATTCGTGTAGTTTAGACTTCTGGGTGGGAAAGAGCCTCCAAACCCTGATTACAGATCTTAAAGGTGTTAAGACACCAGCAAGGAATGCTTGAAAAGGGGCAGGAAAGAGTTAGTACTGCTGTAGTGTGAGGCAGTTCAGATCTGAGAAATACCGTATTTATCGACGTATAACACGCACCCCAAGTTTAGGAGGGAATTTTAAGGAAAAAAACTTGCATTTAAATGCCCATCAATGCAGCCTTATCAGTGTCCATCTGCAGCCTTGCACAGTGTCCATCTGCATGCTTGTCCAGTGTCATTTGCAGCCTTGTCAGTGTCATTTGCAGCCTTTGCAGCCTTGCCAGTGTCATTTGCAGCCTTGCAGCCTTATCAGTGTCCATCTGCAGCCTTGCAGCCTTGTCAGTGTCCATCTGCAGCCTTGTCAGTGTCCATCTGCAGCCATGTCAGTGTCCAACTGCAGCCTTGTCAGTGACATTTGCAGCCTTGCCCAGGCTGCAGTTAAACTGCAGTGACATGTCAGTGTCACTGCAGTTTGAAAATTGCACCGCCGAGATACACAGAAGCTCTTCTCGGCTCCTCTCGTAGTCCCGCCCAGTCCCGCCCTATGATGGACATAACACAGGTCCAGTGGCGGGACTGGGCATGACTGTGAGCAGAGCCGAGCGCGCCTATATACATACATAGCCGAGTGTACTTGGCTAGGTTCGGCTAGCTCCGCTCACAGTCACGCCCAGTTCCTGTGTTTTGTCCATCATAGGGCGGGACTGGGCATTACTGTGAGCGGAACTAGCCAAGCCTAGCCGAGTACACTCGGCTATGTATGTATATCGGCGGCCAGTGCTCGCTCCACTCACAATCAGCGGGGGGGATCGGCGGAGATCGGCTTATAATACGCACCCATGATTTTTCCCTGATTTTAAGGGGAAAAAAGTGCGTGTTATATGCCGATAAATACGGTAGTTTGTACTGTCTTGATTCTCAGACCCCATTTGCTGAGCTTCTCCTTTTCCTCTACCACAAAGCAAACAGAAACCTACAGTAACTACAGACTCTCTGCCCTCTCCCCTGTGCTCATGACAGATGAAGAAAGATTTTTAACATGATCTGCACTTTTTAAAGAGTGTAGAGAGGAGAAGTCTGCAGATAAATAAGTAAAACCTATGTATGAAGATTTGTTTAATCTCAGTGTATCATCTGAGGCTGTCTACTTCACTGGGTGTATGTGAGGGTTTACAACAACTTTAAGGCAGTGAGACAAAATATTGCTGCCAATATATCAGAACTGTGGACTGTGTGTATTTTGCTTTGCTGAAGAAAGCTGTTTAATTTCCTGACTTTTGAAGAAGCAATAAAGATCTATGCCCTGTGCACACGGTCAGATTTTCCAACAGAAAAAGTGCGATCGGATTGTGTTGTCGGCAATTCCGATTATGTGTGGGCTCCATCTGACTTTTTCCGTCGGAATTTCCAGCACACAAAGATTGAGAGCAGGCTATAAAATTTTCCGACAACAAAATCCGATCGGTTAAATTCCGATCGTGTGTACACAAATCCGACGCACAAAGTGCCACATATGCTCAGAATAAATTAAGAGACAAAAACTATTGGCTACTGCCCCGTTTATAGTCCCGATGTACGTGTTTTTCATCACCGCGTTCAGAACGATGGGATTTTCCGACAACTTTGTGCGACCGTGTGTATTTGCAAGGCAAGTTTGAGCCGACATCCGTCGGAAAATATCCATGGACTTTGTTGTCGGAATGTCTGATCAATGTCCGATCGTGTGTACAGGGCATTACTTTTACAAACGGCTGGTTGGTGATCTCAAGCTCATATTACTTGACGAGGATGCGGGCAATTCAGCCATCAAAGCCATTTCAACTGAAAATTGACATTTAAAGAGCCCGCTACCATTTTTGCATTTCCTGGGTCAGAGAAACACAGGCGGTGCAAACCTCTAAAGGTGGAATTGTGGAGGTTGTCAAGGTCCTGGCTCAAGCTACAGTAGTTTAGCAACAGGCCTCCACAGAAACCAACCACTGCTATAAGGAAACTCAGGCATGCCATGAATAAATACAGGCATGTCATGAGGATGCAATGGCTCAGCAGTGACAGGCCCTGGCCCAGGTAGTTGCAGCACAGGAGAAAAATACCCAATGGCTGGCTGCCTACTTTACAGCTCAGCATGAAAACATGCAAGCCCAAGTGGCCTCCTTTCAGGAGGATCTCTCTCAGGAACAGGAACAAGCGACTGTTTTCCCTAGCAACCAGACAGCCACATGGGCCAGTCACTACAAAACTGACTCCCAGAGATGATGTGGAGGCATTTCTGGTCACTTTTGAATGAACAGCAGAGAGAGAAGGGCTCTCTCAGTGGGCTGGTCTCATTGCCCCTTTTCTCACGTACCGTCTTGTGGTATTAAGAGCTACAAATGGCTGAATGCAGAAATTCTGTCCCGCCTTCAGGATACTACTGCCGTATGGGCCTAAAGAATACACTGCTGGAGGTACCACCCAGATCAGCCACCAAGGTCCCAGATACATGACCCAATTTAGCTGGTCACAAAATGGCTGCAGCTGGGGGCATTGTTTGGTCCTCAGATGGTAGAGCGGATAGTGTTGAATCAGTACCTGAGGTCCCTGGCAAACGACATTTAGTGCTGGGTAAACCATGGAGACCCCCCCAACTTGTAGGAATGGTCAAGAGATACATCAAGGTGACCAAGCTCTGAGGACCCCTGCCAGCAAGGCAAATAAAGCCATCATCAAACCTGGGCACCAGCACTTTGGAGATTCAGGGTGTGACCACCCTAGTGTCCCAGAGTTCTGCTCCGGCACAGAGGAAAGAAAATGTATTGTGCTTGTGGTGTCACTCCCGGGTCCTTGTCCAGGCTCAGTGCCCCCTGCTGGAGGAACCCATGGAATGTGGGGATACACGGAGAATGTCCTTCTACATCAAGAGCATCTGTTCCACCCATTTGGATCTGACTGAGGGGTGGTTCAAATGTGACTCTGCTGGATAGTATATTAACCCTTGTCCATACTGGAATAGATGAACTCCCTAACTAAGACCCTGTAAGTAGTCGGTATGTACGTGCTGATAATGTTGCAACTGTGGTGGACAAACTACAGACAGACCCCGGGGGGGGGCAAACTCCTATGCAGGTCATAATTGGGGAAGACGTAGAAGAAACTTCAATAATACAGGTTGTGGCAGAGAAAGATGAGGGAGAAAATTCCTCTAATCCTGCACATCCTGACCTAGAAGTATCAAGTGGGGCATTTGGTGCTGCCCAAATGCAGGACCCCACAATAGAAAAATCCCAGGGAACTGGTCTCACTGATTAATGGGGTATCATAAGTGTCGAAGAAAGTTTTCATGTGGTCAATAAAGATTCGCTATACCGAGTCATCGAAGTCCAGGGTGAGGAAGTTTATCAGTTACTGGTTAATCTTTCAGCAACATTATACTTCAGTTGGCTTACAATGACGCATTGGGAGGTCACTTGGGAGCTGAAAAAATAGAGGCATGGATAACAGACAGGCTAGGAGTTACTGTTGAGGTGAAAAGATATTGTGGTTCATGTCTCACTTGTCATCTAACTGCTCCTCTGTCACTTTTTAGTAATCCTTTGTTGCCTCTGCCCATTATCATGGTGCCATTTGAGCTTATTTTGATGGATCTGGTGGGTCTCTTAGTGAAATTGTCATAGGGAAACCAATACATCCTAGTGATATTAGATTATGCCAAAAGGTATCCAGAGGCTGCCCCTTTGAGGAAGACTTCCTAAGTAAATCTTGATAGACTTCAATCATGTCAAAGGTGATATCCAAGTTGTTCCAGATTAAATAATTGCTTACCTTGGTCTGTCACTCACAGACAGATAGGCTGGTTGAAAGGTTTCTTAAAATCTTTGATCAAAAGGGTGGTACAAATAGATAGAAAGGATTGGGAATGCTTACTCCCAGTGCTCATGTTTGCCATCAGAGAGGTACTTCAAGCATCCACTGGGTTTTCCCCATCTGAGTTGGTGTGGGCGAAGACAATGGGAATTGCTTAACCTGGTAAAAGAAATCTCGGAAAGCGAATCTTTTCTACAAAGAAATATGGTGGAGCATAAAATTCAGATGAGAGAAAGAAATGTAAAAGTGATGGCTTTTGTCAAGGAGCATTTACAGAAGGCATAAGAAGCACAGACAAGCATGTAAAACTGGTCCACCAAGCTTAGACAGTTCTCGGTTGGGAACCCTGTGATTGTGCTTATACTCACAGTCGAGAGTAAGTTCCTGGCCAGGTGGTAGGGGCCATTTGAGGTAGTAGAAAAGGTTGGTTAGGTATAATATAAAGTACACCCACCTGGGAAGTAAACGCTGTACCAATTCTACCATGTGAATCTGTTAAAACCATGGAACCTTACATATCAATTGGATTTTACCAATTAACCAAGATTACAATCAATTATCATAGAGACTTGCCTTTTATGAATTTGTTTCCTACAGTATTTACAGTATGAACTAATCATGTTTTTAATTGTATTTCTGTTATATCATATGTACAATTGGAGACTTGCCTCTAATGAATTCGGGTTTTTAATAGTTACTAGTATGAATTATGTTATGATTTTTACTTCTGTCATAATTTATATACCATTAAACCATTTAATGACAATTGATGCCATGTGATGCTTCTATGCAACGTTTTTGGTTCTATTATATTTTGGGTACCTGCCATATTCATTGTTATCATGTTATCTCCTGGGGTGCGTGTTTCATTTAAAGTCCCACCTTTTTTGTTTTTTTGTTCAAATTATCGGGGATGGAGGCGCTTGGCTCTACACACCTCACACCTCATACAAAGTCCCACCTTGCTGCTCTGTTTTTAAACTTTATTCAAAACCATAGAAGGATCGAAAGCAGATAGCTGAGGTTAGTTTCTAGCCTCCTCTAAGGGGAGGATTTAATCCCAGTTGCCACCACCCCCATTCAGGACAACTGGATCCTATCCTATCTCATTTCTGAGGTACAGTGAAAAGCAGTGTTGGAGGAAATTTGGAAAATACGTGATATTGACATAACATAACATACATGAAAACTCAATATTTTTTGCAGAATCACAGAGGGAATTGTCAAGCCCAATTGTGTTGGTACTAAAGCACAAAGAGACTCCGGGGTGTTGTTTGTGATTTCAGTAAACTCAATGAGGTATTGAAGTTCGATGCATATCTGATGCCCCATGTAAAAGAGCTGATAGATGGGGTTAAGACCAGCCCAGTACAAAACCACTTAGACCTTACCAAAGGCTACTGGCAGATACCTTTAAATAAGTAAGCTATAGAAATGAACAATTTCCACCACAGGAGGTTCAATAATAAAAGGATGCCTTTTGGGTTGCATTCTACCCTAGCTACTTTTCAGAGGGTGATACATAAAATACTGCACTCAAATCAGAAATATACCTCAGCATATTTGGATGATATTGTCTGGGAATCCCATCTTCTCTGAGTGCAGGCTGTGTTGGACTCTCTAAAGAAGGAGAGGTTTACTGTTAATCCTTGGCCCCATCCTGTCACAAAGAAATAGGTTCTTCTGGGCATCATTGGAAACTACCGTTGGTTTGTCCCCAACTTCGCTACTATTGCTACACCACTAACTGACTTGACAAAGGTTAAGAAATCAGTCATGGTGGAATGCCAGGCCTGAGGAGGCTTTCTGGAAACAGCCTTATGCCAGTATCCAGTGCTGGTTGCTTTGTTTTTTTCAGAAGAGTTTAGGGCTTAGGAACTGATCCGTCCCAAGAGGTTAATGGGGAGGAACACCCCATAGTCTTTCTTAGTAGGTGACTGACAGCCATTGAGTAAAATTACCCGGCCGTTAAGTGGGCACTGGACTCACTATGCTCTGGACTCACTATGCTTATATTTTCTTCTAGGCAGGAAGCTTCGTCTGGTATTGGACCATACCACACTGACTTGGATGAGACAGGGTAAACACACGAATGTCAGGGTAACCTGATAGATCCTGGCATTACGAGAGTTCAAATTCATGGTAAAACACAGACTGGAAAAGCAACACCAGAATTCGGATGTCTACCTTAGGGTACACTGTAGGGTGGCCCACAAAGCCTCTGACACCTCCACATTTAGGGGAATGTGTACAGGACACAGGGGATATGTCCTGGATGGCAGGTCATTTTCCTCACTATTTTGGTTGTGGTCCCTTAAAAGGAGGGCTCAGAAGACATTGATAGTACTTCGGGGTTCTCACCCATGCAGGGTGAAGGGTTCTGGGATTGTCCGGTCATAGAGGAAAGGACTAATTTTCAGTACTCTTGGATTGATAAGCCTCCATTTGAGACCCAGAATTCAGGTTTTTGTAGAGACTTAAGGGTGGGAAAGAGCTTCCAAATGCTGATTATAAGGACTATGATCCTGAAGGGGTTAGGCCAACAGCAAGAGAAGCTTGAAAAGAGACAGGAAGGGGTCAGCACCTGTCTGTAAACTGGAGTGTTAGGCAGTTTATAGCTATTAGATAGTGTGGGCTGTCTTGGGCCTGAGACTCTGTTTGATGAGCTCCTGCAGCTTTTCTTCTACCTCAAAGCGGAGGGGAAATGTAACCCAGGTGTGGGACTGGCAATAAAGCAGGGAGGCATTTGAAGAAGCAATCAAGCCTTTGTTACTTTTACAAATGCCTGGTTAGTGAGCTTCCCATATTCACATTGTTCTTTCGCAGAGACCCGGAGCCAACCCAACCACTTCTCTTATCCAACCTTGCTTGCAGCTGACGATGGGCTAAATGAACACCTTCACAATGCGACCCATTTATTTAACCAGTTGTTATCACGCAACACACTAAAGGCCTATCACACCGCCTGGAACGACCTACTGCAGGTTTCTAGCCTCATATCCTGGGTCTGCCACAAGAGACATCTAGCATGTCTTGGCCCTCGTGTCGTTTTGTTACACACATCTGGTTTTGTCCCACAAGACCATCAGGTTTTACTTGGCCGGCATCCATCATTTTCTGTACTTGCAGGGCAAGAAGTTAAAGCCATCCTACAAGGCATCCAGAAGCATTAATCAGTACCCAACAGCAAGCGCTACCCATTTAAAATGCCACGTTCAGGGACATGTCAGCCATTCTCTCACGTTCCCCAATCGGGTTACTACCCAGCCTAGTCTTCTAAGCAGCTATCTACCTAGTCTTTCATGGTTTCCTACGGCCCAGTGAGTTCACCCATAGTGGCCCCGGTTGCCAGGTCCTATGCAGACACCACCTGGCTCCCTTTCAAGACCACTTCGTTCTACACCTGGCAGTGTCCAAACCCAACAGTCTAGCCCTGGGGTCGATGTCAAGCTCTTTCAGACCCACAACGTCTTACTTCCCTATCCTAGTATTTTTGCCCCCTTTCTTGGTATACCGACCAGCCGACCAGGGCACACCTCAGGTCTATGTAGTGTTGTAAGTCTTGTGATGTCTTTATGTGGTTCCATATCTGTCTCAGTTGAAGATCTTCAACCATAAATAAGAAGGCCAGTATGGTGGCCTGAAGTTATGGGAGGAATCTGGGGGGGTATTTAAGCAGCACACTCACCTGTATCCCTTGTTGGTTCCGGTGTACGATACCCTCACACCCATTCCCCTTTTTCAGGGCACCTCCTTGTGCATTCCTCTTCTACAATTATCCATTACTTATCTTGGGTATGCCCCCCTTCTTGGCATACCGACCAGCCGACCAGGGTACACCTCAGGTCTATGTTGTGTGGCAAGTCTTGTGGCATCTTTATGTGGTTCCATATCTGTCTCGGTTGAAGGACTTCGACTATATATATATATATATATATATATATATATATATATATATATATATTTATATACTGCATATATATTGTATATACACACATATCGATTCTGTACTCAACTTCATAAACCCCTGAAAGAAAACTACATATATTATATATATTAAGCGTGTGTATTGACCCATCTAATTGTGATTCTTTCTCGACATGTGCATGAAGGAGAATTGACATGTGCATGAAGGAGAACAATGTCAATATTGTTCCAATCTGAGGAACTCTATTGGAATGTGATTAGCACAGATCTTGCAGGCCTGAGGTCATGATAAGATGATACAGAAATTACAGATTTTAAAGAAGCTTTGCCACCATATAACCTTTGTTTAGTAGAAAATAAAGTATATAATAATGCAGGCAAAGTATATGAAAGTCACCTTGGATATATATTTTGGGGAAAATAAGATAGACACAATAACAGAGATACCATATATGAAAGATGGAAATAAGGATCGAAGATAGATAGATAGATAGATAGATAGATAGATAGATAGATAGATAGATAGATAGATAGATAGATAGATAGATAGAAAGATTCTCTTCACAGACAACCAGGAGTGGTATCAGTGGGGTGGATTTCATGAAGTCAAATAGACTGTGCACTTTGCAAGTGCAGTTACACTCAGAGCTTAGTAAATGTAGTAAAGTTCTGCTGATTCCCATCATCCAATTATGTGCAAGCAAAAATGCTGTTTTTTTTTTTTTCCTTGCACCTGATTGGGTATTCTTTGCAAAGTGAAGCTTTACCACTTTGTCTAAGCTCTGGAGAAAAAGAGTGCAACCGCACTTGCAAAGTGCACAGTCTATTTTCCTTTAGAAATTCCACCCCATTCCTTCACATTATCACGATTGACTGTATCACTTTTCTGTTACAGGAAGAAAATACTTCTTCTGGCAGCGTGTGGGCATCAGCAGGAACAGCTGTTGAAATGGAATTGTGATAATGCTTTTCTGTGATTCATAGCAGGAAAGCCATTTAAAGCAGTATTAACCCCAACAGCAAACTTTTCTTACATTGCAGCTTACCAATTCTTAGATGTGATAGCTGTATTAGTTTCCTTTTTTAGGCTTTCTTTCTTCTATTTTCATCTGGTGATCCAGGCAGCAAGTTTGATTTTCAAAGGCACAATCTCTCCAGCAGAATGTATCAGTTTACATGGCTGAGACAAACCACCTAACGCAAGCAGGGTGAATAAAATGATTGGATTTTATTTATGCATGCAAAACCTTTATCCCAAAAGAAAAAAAAAAGGTTTACTGTAACTGCTTATAAGCTTGAGCTGGAGTTTGGCTTTAATTTGTTAGTGTATCTAATTCTACTTATACATTTAACACTAAACCCCCCCCCCCCCAGACTGACAATGCTGCTGTGTGCTGTGCCGCCTGTGCTCATTCATCAGTGTTTCACTATTATATAAAGTGTGTTGCTGGACAGATCACCAGGTGAAAACAGAGGTAAAAAATACAAAGAAAAGAAAACAGATGCAGTCACCTCATCTAATGATTGATAATCTGCAATATAATATTTTTGGGAGCGTTGGGTTTAATACCAAACTGCTACCATACTGGCCTGTTATATTCTATATATTTTTGCAAACTAATAAAGTTCATTTTTTTTACATAGATACCGTTGTTAGTCCTCAATATGCAACTTCTTATGTAAGGGATATGCCCCGTACACACGGTCGGACATTGATCGGACATTCCGACAACAAAATCCTAGGATTTTTTCAGACAGATGTTGGCTCAAACTTGTCTTCCATACACACGGTCACACAAAGTTGTCGGAAAATCCGATCGTTCTAAACGCGGTGACGTAAAACACGTACATCGGAACTATTAACAGGGCAGTGGCCAATAGCTTTCATCTCTTTATTTATTCTGAGAATGCGTGGCACTTTGTCCGTCGGATTTGTGTACACACGATCGGAATTTCCGACAACGGATTTTGTTGTCGGAAAATTTTATAGCCTGCTCTCAAACTTTGTGTGTCGGAAAATCCGATGGAAAATGTGTGATGGAGCCCACTCACGGTCGGAATTTCCGACAACAAGGTCCTATCACACATTTTCCGTCGGAAAATCCGACCGTGTGTACGGGGCAATAGAGGTCTGACTCCCCTATTTGCTTTCCTTTCCAATTTGTTCAGTTGCAGAGGTACCCTGTCCTATTGGATGAATCAGTGATATAGGCTAATTGACTTTATGATGCATATATGATCTTGAACCTGTTTTTACATTTAAGTTTTAATACCATTGTAATAGTGTCAAAAATGAATCCTCATACAATAGGTCAGCACAGACTCTATGGTATATACAAATTTAAAAACTCATAATAAAAACCCTACTTGGGCTCAACAAACTCCAATGACATAAAAGGGGATAAGGGAAAGAGGAAAGGAAATACAAAGCCCACTGTGCAAGTACAAAAAGTCAAAGTTTATTATATCAAAAACTTATAAATGGAATAACCAATGATAAAAACTGAATCATTCACAATGTGTCAATCATACTGTGATAAAAACTCAATGTCCACCATTCTTGCCCCTATCCAGTGTCAGTAATATATATGTAGAGAGGAATGACAATACAATATCTTAAATCCTGAGCAGCAATAATAAATTGAAACATAGAAATTGCATGCATGTGAATAGGTTGTGGAGCTTGCTCCCAATGGGAAATGGATCCTAGGAAGATCAGACCTGGATACTAGGAAAAAGGCATGCTGGCATATTGTGGTAGGTGTTGTTAATTCCTTCATGTATACAAGAGAGGGGGTTGCTGAGATATAAAAGGGGAAGGGACAGCACCCTGGGTCAACAGTGGTCTAGAGGCGGTATATGGAATTGAAAGGTACAGTCACAGTACGTATGAGGCATGAAACGCCAGAGATTGAAATGCAAAACAATGTCCTGTAACCTCCCTCTCACTGTTGCAAACCATAATTTGATATCCAGAGTATGCATGCAGGTAGATAATCATGGTCCATGGGAGGCCATACATGGATCAAAGCATATAGTCCCAAGTTGAAAGAGAGTAAATGGATACTTATCAGGTAATGACAAAAGGTCAACTCTTCAGTGCCAATGCCATTGCCGATTTCCAATGAGGCCCATCAAGTATGTCCACCTTGTCTACCAAGGCAAGCTGGACAAGGAAAAAGATGAGCCTAACCGGTTTCACGGGTCACCGCCGGCTGTGTCAGAGGCAGTGTGATCCCGTCTGTGCACAGAAGCCCACTGAGCTTTTAAATAGCAAACCACATGTGAGTCTCCTGGTGTGCAGCGTTAACGTTAATCACATCTTCACTTCCGGGTGAACCCGGAAGTGTATCAACAGCTGACAGGGCTGTGTCATGTTGCACACCAGGAAGTAGACACTGAGCATAGTGGCCAGTCCAGGCACAAATATATGTCACAATCTCATTGATCTCCACAAGAGGGAGCATCTGTAATGTATCCCTGGAGTGTCCATGTGCAATTCAAGTCGGGCAGATGTCAGAGACGGGAATGAATGGCTAAATCCCAAAATATATAGGCGCCTCAGATGACGTCCGTGTGACAAAACGCGTAAGATGGGGCTACGTGGTACGCATACGTCTTTTCTGTTTTTCTCTGAACTTCCAGTTTCTGGTAGGCAGGCTGTGGAACGCACGCCGCTACCACGCTGCTGTTGCGGAAATCGGCTTTAGCCAGCCAGCGGAGCATTGGCAGCTCCTGTTTTTAAATCAGTTTTTAGTATTTACAATAAATTTCGTTTTTTGGATTCACACTATGAGGCTCCTTTTTTCTACATTATATGGATGTCTATCATTGGGGATTATTAAGAGGATTTCCGTGGTACATAAGAAAAGGGGGAAGATAACGGCACCCGTGGGAAGGACCATCCACTACCAAGAAACATCACTGCTGGATCCTAACCTACACGCCTATTACCCCTGCAGGGGTTAGGCGCTCTGGTGAGTGCGGGCACGATTGGGGTTGCAGTTGAATGCGGGGAGCACTTAATGAACCACCACATTAAGAACTTTTTGGATTTTTATTTCTGGATTGATGCATAATAGTTTTTCACAGACTGTATTCATTTTTTCCAGGACACAGAGATTTTTTATCATCATATTTACACACAGTATTTTTCATATCACATTTTGCAATTTCTTTGCCATTTTTTCACTGTGGTTTGCTGCGAATTCACTTGAAAGACTCTTTTACAGGATGTTATTTGGTATTTCTAATATCACCGTTATTTATTTATTTATTTATTTTACATGAATTGTATTTATTTTATATATTTCAGATCACATATTTTCCAGTACTTTGCACTTTATAGCACATCAGTGTATTTGGGTTCATATCACCTGGAGTACTTATTTTTATATTTATTTTTATTTCTAATTTTATTGACTTACATTTACCTTTATTTATTTTTATTGATTTGCATTATTATTTTAATATTTGTTGAACACTTTTTGAACAGTGCCAATTCCCCCATAATAGGATCTCTTTTGTCTCAACAATATACCTAAACCAAACATATATGAATCACAATGGGCTGAGAGGAGAGAAAAAAAAATACTTAATTGATTTAATGTTTCAAAAAAGGCACACAACTGATACTATCATTCAGGCCAGGGGCCTTACTAGCCTCCAATTCCCAAATCCATCGGGTTTCATGTTGGAGTACCAATTGATCAAAATCCCCCCCTATTATTCTGGGGGACAACTTCAAGGCATCGGGGGTCCCTATCATGCTTTAGGCATACGTGTCTAGCAATAGCGGCCTTCAAATGGTAGGTTTCAATCTCATACAAATGCTCATGAAGACGCTTACGCACAGGTCGGATGGTCTTGCCTCTGTAAAAGGAATTACAGGAGCATGTGATGACATAAATGACCCCCATAGTGTCACAACTAGCCCTCTGTCTACAGCTCAGGACCCTGCCTGTGGCAAGTTGGAGAGTGTCACCCTCAATGATATAAGGGCAGACGTCACAGCTGCCACGTGTCATGCCCACACGTCTCGTCTATTGGCCTTCTGAGTATACTGTAAGCTGAGTCTAACAAGACCTGGCTCTATTGCTTGTTCCTCTCTTTGAAGATTAAAGTGTCTCTCTCACTATCCTTGGCTCAGTTATAGTCTTTGCCAACCATTTCTTATTGTAGCCTCTGGAGTGGAATCTCTCCCTAAAACACAAGCCTCCTATTCAAAGTCCCTTTCCTCCGTGCAATTGTGACGAGCTCTGAGATATTGTCCCACTGGGATATTTCTGATCAGAGTCTGTGGATGAAAGCTCTCTGCATGTAACAAATTGTTCACTGCAGTAGATTTACTGAAAAGCCTAGTTCCCACATGTCCATTCTCATCCAGGGAGATCATGAGATCAAGGAAGGTCACACTGTGTTCACTGGAGTCGCCTGTAAATTTGAGATTATATGGATTGTCACTCAAAGACGTCATAAACGTCTTGAGCTCAATGTCAGTGATTGATAATTAAGGCTGCAGACAAGGGGGGAACATTGTCCTGATGGATCGGGCTGTGTACCAAAAGATGTGTTTTTCGGATGCTCGGATAACAGAAAGTGGTACACCCCCATTCCCAGCATCAATGAGGCAAGAGACCAAGCCAGGTTAATGTCCATACCTAATCGCACATTCAGTAACTATTGCTAGATACCTATGCCTAAAGCATGATAGGGACCCCCAATGCCTCAAGTGTTGGGTCCTTGAAGCTGTCCCCCAGGATAATAGGGGGGGATTTTGATCAATTGGTACTCCAACAGGAAACCCGATGGATTTGGGATTTGGAGGCTACCAAGGCCCCTGGCCTGAATGATAGTATCACTTTTGTGCCTTTTTTTAAACATTAAATCAATGAAGTAATTTTTTTTCTTCTCTCCTCTCAGCCCATTGTGCTTCATTAATGTTTGGTTTAGGTATACTGTTCTTAGCAACAAACAAACAGTAAATTTTGTTATTTAGCCATTCGTTCCTGTCTCTGACATCAGATCGACTTTACTTGAATTGCATGTGGACACTCCAGGGATACATTACAGATGTTCCTTCTTGTTGAGATCAATGAGATTGCGACATATATTTGTGCTTGGACTCTCCATTATACTCAGTGTCTACTTCCTGGTGTGCAACATGACACAGCCCTGTTAGCTGTTGATACACTTCCGAGTTCACCTGAAAGTGATGCTGTGATTTACATCGACGCTGCACACCAGGAGACACATGTGGTTTGCGATTTAAAAGCTTAGTGGGCTTCTATGCACAGACGGGATCACACTGCCTCTGACGCAGCTGGCGGTGACCAGCGAAACCGGTTAGGCTGACCTTTTTTCTTGTCCACCTTGCCCCTGTAACTGGAGAAAATGAACATTTGCTCATGCTTGATGGGCCTCATTGGAAATCGGAAATGGTACTGGCACGGAAGATGTGACCTTCCGTCACCACCTGATAAGTATCTCTTTCAACTTGGTCTCCCATGGACCAGGATTGTCAACTTGCATGCATACTCTGGATACAAAATTATGGTTTGCAACAGTGAGAGGGAGGTTATAGGACATTGTTTTGCATTTCAATCTCTGGCGTTTCATGCCACATTTATACTGTGGCTGTACCTTTCAATTCCATATACCGTATATACTCGAGTATAAGTCGTTCCGAGTATAAGTCGAGGCCCTAATTTACCACAAAAAAATGGGAAAAACTTATTGACCCGAGTATAAGACGAGGGTAAGAAATGCACAGCTACTGTAAGTGGAAAAGAGGGTCAACAATGCCCATTTGCAGCCACACTGTGCCCATTTGCATGCCTCACTGTGCCCATTTGCAGCCATAGGCCCCTCGAACTTCAAACTCGGTAGTTAAGGGTTCCTAGATGCCCCCTAGCTGCAGCCAAAATTTGGGGTCTCTGAACCCAAAGGGTCCCAAAATGACATTGATGCAAATGGACACAGTTGACCGAATTTGGGGCCCCATATCTTGGAGCCACTTAGTGCTAAGAACCCAGTGGAACTAGCACCATAAAATATCCAAAGCTGGGGTTTCTAGCACCAAGTGGCCCCGAGATACAGGGCCCCAAAAATTGGTTCAGAAAATGTCAAGCACTTTTCTGTAGCAGAGAATGACATTTTCCAAACCGGCTTTGGGGCCCCGTATCTCGGGGCCACTTGGTGCTAGGAACTCCATCTTTGGATATGTTATGGTACCCCAAAGTCGGTTCGGAAAATGAATTTTTTTACTGCAGAAAAGTGCTTGACTCGAGTATAAGTCGAGGGGGGCACTTTCAGCACAAAAAAATGTGCTGAAAAACTCGACTTATACTCGAGTATATACGGTACCTCCTCTAGACCACTGGTGACCCAGGGTGCCTTCCCCTTTTATATCTCAGTAACCCCCCCTTTGGTATACATCAAGGAATTAACAACACCTACCACAATATGCCAGCAGGCCTTTTTCCTAGGATCCAGGTCTGATCTTCTTAGGGTCCATTTCCGTTGGGTTTTTATTATGGGTTTTTGGTGATATGATACAGAGAGCTCACACTCCAATCCTTTTCCCCCCTCTCTCCCCTTTTTGCAGTTTCCAACGTATAGGGGTTTATTTATATATTTATAGATGTATTCATAGCGGGCATTAGCAGGGATTTGCACCTTGGGGGATCCTTATTTTTAGTTTTCTACATACAAATTTAACTATCAGTCATTGACAATAATTACATTTGGAAAACACACTAATCATAAAAATACCTACATAAGTTAATACCTGTTAATATAGTACTATGTAAAAAAGACAAAATATTTAACACATAAATCACAGCACCTTTCATGATTGGCTCTTCAGGTGGCTTGGAAAACCCAGTCATGTGAGTTATAGAAATTCATCAGTATCTCCCTAAAAAAGCCAGCGTTCCAAAGAGCCTTTATTCATTGTGTGTTGCAATACTTATGAAGTTTAAAGGGAAACTGAAAGAAGGAAGAAAAAGACATGTGTTCATGTTGGTGCCCAGTACTCATTGCTAAAAAAAAAAAAAAAGAATGCAAAATCTGGTGCAGTTGTGTATGGTAGCCAATCAGCTTCTAACTTCAGGTTGTTTAGTTACGTTTTGAAAACAACAAAAAAACTGGAACCTGAGTGGTTTTTATGCAGAGCTGCTGCAGATTTTGCATTCTCCAGTTTTAGTAAATCTACTCCAGTGTGCTCTACAGCTGTCTAGGAGATTAGGTAAAGATTTGACATTTTTAACAGATATCAGTCAGGTTTTAGGCATCCTTTGCACCAAAAATGCCCCTTTTGGTAAGATAGTCCCTACGTGTTAATCACTTAAAGGAATACAGACAGGGCTGGTGCAAGGATTTTGGTTAAAATGAATTATTCACTCCTATTCACAAAATCAGTATCTTAAGACACAAAGTGGAACAGACCACAATTTCATTCAACCAGAAACAGTTAAGAATCTTATATCCAAATGGTTATAATGCTACCCTTTATTTCAATGCATTAACCTCATAAAGCTCAAACAACTGAAAAAACTACTCACACATTATGTCTAGCTTCTGAAGATGCCCTGTGAGAGGGGCAAAACGCGTAAAGCCGGGGTCTATACCAGTGACAACATGCCACACACTTAAGGCGCACGCCTGCACATCGCTTGTAGGTTGTCTATGCTTTGTGTTTTAAAAGACCTTTTACAAGTGAGTGCAATTTGTTTTCAAGAATGGTTTTAAATAAAGAGGATTTACACTATGGGAGCATTCCCTTGTTTGTCCTTATATATGAGAGACCCAGGGGCTTCATTACAACCTGAACCAACAAAGGAAGGAAACTGGGTGGAGAAGAAAGTACACTGAAGGAGAGCATATATCTGGAAATATCAGCATATAAGGTGCATCTGACTCTCTTGCTTTTATGCATAGGGTCTATACCTTCTGGTGAACGTGGGCACAAGAGGGGAGCACAGAATTGTGTCTGCACAGCACAACTCCTGTCCTCAGGACCCACTAACAGGCCATATTTTAACAACTTGCCGACCAGCTGCCACAGTTGCACTATATATATATATATATATATATATATATATATATATATATATATCAATATACGCTTATTGCGCTTTTTGTTATATTGATTATATTTATTTTGTTGATATTTATTATAGCAAAAAGTAAAAAATATTGTTTTTTTATTCAAAATTGTCGTCTTTTTTTGTTTATAGCGCAAAAAATAAAAACCACAGAGGTGATCAAATACCACCAAAAGAAAGCTCTATTTGTGGGAAAAAAAGATCAAAAGTTTTGTTTTTGCTCAGCAGCTGTGGTTTCAAAAGCAAGCAAAATCCATTCTTGTATTAAAAGAGGTATGAACTGCAGAGAGAGAGACGCCCTTTTGCCACTGTACAATTCATTAGTAAGGCCTCATCTAGAATATGCAGTTCAGTTTTGGGCACCAGTTCTCAAAAAAGATATCGGGGAACTGGAGAAAGTGCAGAGAAGGGCAACTAAACTAATAAGAGGCATGGAGGAGCTCAGCTATCAGGAAAGATTAGCTGAACTGAATGTATTCTCTCTTGAGAAGAGGAGATTAAGGGGGATATGATCAACATGTATAAATACATGTTCACTTAGGTCCATATTACATAGTTACATAGTAGGTGAGGTCGAAAAAAGACACAAGTCCATCAAGTCCAACCTATGTGTGTGATTATGTGTTCATATAGCGAACTTGGTTTGAGTTATTCACTTTAAAGTCATCACAGAGGACAATGGGCCATAAGAGATTTAGTCTCCAAAGAAAGTAAAGCTTCGTACACACGATTGGATATTCCCTTGGGAATTGTGTGATGACAGGCTGTTGGCAGAAAATCTGACCGTTTGTACGCTCCATCGGACAATTGTTGTCAGATTTTCCACGGACAAATGTCTGTTGTCGGATTTTCCAAGCGTGTGTACACAAGTCCATTGGACAAAAGTCCAAAGTACAAACAGGCATGCTCGGAAGCAAGGATGAGCTGGAAGAATTAACATTCGTGACGTGGCAAATTATGAAATCTCGAAATACAGCGCACATTCTTTTCTTCTTTAATGGGATAATAATGAAGCTGCTTTGCTGGTGATAATGATGGAGTTATGGCAAACTCATTTTCAACGGCTTTTTTTTCCTAGTGATATCAAGAATAATATTATTATGCTTGTTATTTTTTTTGGTGTAAGTTACCACAACACCATTATCCCGTAGTTTTTAAGATCAAAGATACAACTATGTTGGTGTCCCTTGTTAATTTTAATTTGTGGTGTGGATAGTAATATCCACACCACAAGCCGCTCTCTATGAGACGGCTGTGCGGCTTCTTACCACCAACTCCTTCGTCTATCAACTATATGCTACTTATCCAGACTCAGCAGGATTGGGGGTCAGAAAGAATAGCTCCCTAAGAAAAAATCCTTTATGCACCTTGATGCAATACCTATTTCTGCCTCTGATTGACACCATATCCCCTTCCATCAAACAATAACCGCTGATAGCGCTGGGAATTACCAATACTGACTAATGAGATTGCTGTGGTTCCGTTTTTACCTCCCCTTCTTTCCAAGCATAGTTATAAATCTATCAGGTATTCAATTCTGTGCTCCTGAAGAAGCGCATGCGGCGCGTAACATGTCGAGCCTAGACAGAATCTGATTGCCACCATCACATAGTATTTGGTTCAACGAAATGTACTGTAATTATATAGATCAATAAGTTGCATGTCTCTTGTTGGTTCTAAAGTTTCGCTTATCTTTTTTACCTAAACCAACCAACTGTGTGTATGGAGTGCATAATTTGTAAACTGTGTATGTTTTACTCTATTCCCTATCCTCCCTCTCTTTTAATATAATAATTTCGAAATAAAATAGAATTTTAACTACATATCATTTTCATTATTGTGCCTATAAAGTTTTGAGCCCACCAATATTCTCTTGTTCTTCTAACTGTATCAGAACTAGGTGGAAGGTGGAACTGCAGACAATGCAACCTTTGGCCAATGCACCAAAAGCAACCATCTAAAGTCAATTACCACCAGCCCATTTAAAGTGTTATTTCACTGCTGTGTGAAACTTATGACTAACACCAGCTGCATTAAGTTTTTCCCACTTCAGGGTGTAATCTATAGCCAACACCAGCCCCTTAAACTTGTCTAACTTTCTAATGTAACCTAGGGCCAACATTAGCTCATTTTAATTGTGCAACCTAGGGGTAATTGGGAAAACCTTAAAAGGGCTATTGTTACACCAACACTTTGAAGTGTCTCCCCAATACAGGTGCACCCTATGGCCAGCACCAGCCCCTTTAAGTTTTCCCACTTCTGAGTGTAACCTATGGCCAAAACCAGCCCTTTTAGGTGTCTCCCCCTTTGGTGTCTTCAGGCCTATATCAAGCCTGGAATGCTTTGGGTTAAATCAATGGCCACCACCAGCCGGCAGCAGAAACTGACTGGAACTGGCAGGGTGAGGATGTTCCAGTCAATAGCTTAAATATGCTCTCCTTAACAATCATTTTCAATTAATTTGTTTTCAAAAACGGTCAAGCTTGTAATTTAATTAGGGGCTTGGGAAATTTGACACTTGGCAACATGTGGCAAAAAGGTGGGAGAAGCTATCCAGTTCCCATTTAGGCTATAATTTTATTAGGGCGAAAATATCTGCAGTTCCACTTTAGTATTACACAAAAGAACTTAACTATATGCAGAGGATGAGTGATGATTTTAAAGAAACATCAAGCCGCATATTCAACCAATTTCATCAAGGTAAAAATTCCCTCCGCTGTTGCTACCAGAGTATTACAGTTCCAGAAGAGTAGCCCTAGCCTTGGGCATTTGATCCCTTCAGCTGTTTACCTGTGTTATCAGTGCTATCCTGGATTTTACTGAGAGATTGCACTTATGAGGATAATCAAAAATAAATATTTGTGTTCTGAACTGTTCTACTGATGTAACGATTCTCAGCTAGATTCTCTATTGTTATAGAGTCTTATAAAGACTGGGCTATGCAGCCATTTTATTCTGCAGTATATGCATGCTCTTTGCCATCTTGAATCTGATTTGGATTGTTGCCTCTAACTTTGCACCCGTTTAGTAAACTGCAACTTACAGTTACAGCCTGTATGATCATTTGATTATTTATTCTGTTAAAATTATACTTGTACAAAGAGGGGGAAGACGAAAACCCTAGAATGAGACTATGGGAACTAACTAAGAAAAGAACAAAAAAAAATGTAATTAGACTAATGCCGCGTACACACGAGCGGACTTTACGGCAGACTTTGCCCGGCGGATTTTTTGACGGACTTTATGATGGACTTTCCGAATGAACGGACTTGTCTACACAAAATCCACCAAAGTCCGTCGAATTCATACGTGATGATGTACAACCGGACTAAAACAAGGAAGTTCATAGCCAGCAGCCAATAGCTGCCCTAGCGTGGCTTTTTGTCCGTCGAACTAGCATACAGACAAGCGGACTTTTCGACCGGACTCGAGTTCGACGGATAGATTTAAAACATGTTTCAAATCTAAGTCCGTCCAACTTTTGAGAAAACTAATGCCGCGTACACACGAGCGGACTTTACGGCGGACTTTGCCCGGCGGACTGGATTTCGTCGGACAATTCGATGTGTGTGGGCTCCAGCGGACTTTGTTTTCTAAAAAGTTGGACGGAATTAGATTTGAAACTTGTTTAAAATTTATCCGACGGACTCTTCTTTCTAGCGGACAAACCGATCGTCTGTGTGCTAGTCCGACGAACTCAAACTGACGCATGCTCTGAAGCAATTACAAGACGGAAGCGCTCGGTCTGGTAAAACTAGCCTTCGTCTTGAAGCTAGCACATTCCTCTTCTGTCGTCTTTTAATACAGCCTTTTTTTAGGATTGATAATGCGAGAGGAATGAAGTTGTTTTTCTGCTTTATATTCACACAGAGTTCTCACAAACTTCTTTCTTCGTGATTTATCCTCCTGCCATGACTAATATAATATTTTGTAACAGCCAGATCTCCATAAATTTTTAATTGTAAAATATAATTTTTTTTTTTTTGTTTTTTTTTATTTCAACACTTTAGCTATTTTACAATGTGTGTTAAATGCTAACCACATTTTTGGTGTGTATTTTCAAGTTACCACAATTAACATTCATATTTTGTGTTGTTTTAAAGAACCTTAATGAGGTTGTTGTCCCTTGTTCATTAGACATAGGGGGGTGTTTTTAACAAATGCAAAATCATTTTTCACTCCAATTGCTAATTATACATATAATTCCACATAAAGAGCATTTTGAAGTGTGTTCGCTGTGGATCCGAGGGGCACATGCAAGGAAGCCCAAACCAAAACAATTAATTTTTTTTTTACATGTTTTTCAGAAAAAATCAGCAGAGCTTCCCCCGAGCTTGTTTTTGACAAAAGGCTTAAATCATTTAAGAATATCAAGTGAAACGTTCACTTGAGAAATTGCACACCAAGTGCACTTGTTGGAAGTGCAGTCGCAGAAAAACTGAGGGCAAGAGCTTAAATTCGGGGAAGCTCTGCTGATTGATTCCTAAAATCATGTAAAATCAAAATACATTCTTTTTATTTGACAAAAACACACATAGGGGTTGCTTTCCTAAAGGTAAAAAGGCTGTGCATTTTAGAAATTGCATTTGCCCTCTGCAAGAGCAGTTGCTCCCAAGCTTTATTAAATGTGAAGCAGCTCTGCTGACTTCCATCATCCAATCATGTGCAAGCAAAAAGGTTTTTTTTTTGGTTTTACTTGCACAGGATTGGGTACTCTTTGCAAAGTCAAGCTTTTAACTAATTTCTGATGCTCTGGAGCAATTGCACTTGCAGAGGGCAACTGCCCTCTGCAAAGTGCACAGACTATTTGCTTTTGTAAAATCAACCCCATAGTCTTTTCGACCTGTACCTGCCTACTCCCAAACAAAATGGCGTCTTTTAATCCAAACACATAGGCAAGAATGTAAGGTAAACACAAAATTTTTTTTTTAATAAACACAAAAATTAGGAAGGCAACACTGGACACACTTTTAGAATCTGGGAAGCCTTTCGTCCCCCAGGACACACATCAAGTTTCAGGACAAGAAAATAGGTATCTTGCGACTATAGGGAGCACAGGGAGCACAGTCAGAACAGACAGAAACCAGGCAATCACTTTCGACTCTTCCGTGTAGCCTTCCCTCCACGCTTCTCTGCAGCCTTCCCTCCACGCTTCTCTGCAGCCTTCCTCGGAGGTTGTGCCTCTGGTGGTGTACTTGGGGCAGGAGGAGGAGGAGGAGGAGGAGTGGCTTCATCTGCTATATATGTGTTAGCAGTAAGCTCCCCTCTCAAGCCCTTCTGGTAAGCCTGGAAAAATAGACCCTCACAGAGGAGGCGTTGGCCCTTTTCCAACTCCTGTAATCTGCCGGCTAGATAGGTGCCATACGCCTCCTCTACATTGGGAGGTTTACTCAGGATCCGGCTTGCTTCCCGTATGAGCTCTAGGGATTCCTGCTCTGTTGCAGTCATCCTCCTGGGCCTTTGGTGGAGAATGCGGAGGGGAGGCACCTGACACTCTGTGCGGCTTCTACTTGGCCCAGCCACAGCCTCCTCCTCTCTCCCACTGGGCAAGGCCTCCTCCTCTCTCCCACTGGGCAATTCCTCCTCCTGGCTGAGGTCATCCTGTGTAAAAAAAAGGGACATAGTTGTAATTTTCTGTTATGCAATCACACACAATTTTCAGCTCCTTAACTTTCAAAGATAATTACACAAAATAGTAAAGGCTATCTATTTGACCACACCATTATTTCAGATGATCAACAAGATCTGAAGTTACGTATATATTTGGCCACTACTGTCTAGTGATATGTCTACATATTACTCTTTGTGCAGAAGTGATTTTTGATGAAGCACTTTCAAAATTAACACCTTAACATCATTAATAACATTTACACAATCCCAAAATGTTCCAAAAAAGTATACCTGGCTGAAGCTGGGCGCATCCACTTCATCTATGGTGAAAAGGCCCAGTTCATCCTGGGACTCCTCAGCTGGGGTGGAGGTGGATGGAAGGCTGGAGGGAAGGCTGGAGGGAAGGGTGGAGGGAAGGCTGGAGGGAAGGGTGGAAAGGGATTGCCTGGCTTCGGTCTGCTCATCCAGGAATCGCAGTTTGTGGTAATACCACAACTTGGGTACATAAACTTGGTCAGCTGCTGCCCCGGATCTCAGCGACTCCTGGATTTTTCTGTGTTCCCGCTTATACATATTACGCAAGATACCTATTTTCCTGTCCACAAACTTGAGGTCTGCCTGGGGGAGTCGAGTCTTCACAAACTCTAAAAGTGTGCCCAGTGTTGCCTTCCTAACATCACGATTATAATATTGGTGGTGTTTGACCTCCCAGAGGTTTTTCTTCTGCTCATAGAGATCAATGAAATGTGTCAAAAACTCTTCCTCTTTAAAGGGATTCATTATTTCTGCAAGACAAGACACAAGATCAAAACTTAAATGTCAGTCCCAAATCTCAGGATTAGTTTGTGTTGTAATCTAGGGGACACACACGGGGACACACACAAACACACACACACACACACTTTAATCTTACCTTCGTTTGTTCCGCTCGCTACTTCCGCACGGACATACATAGGCCATCGTACTAGCTTTATATACACTGCGCATGTGTCATGCTCCGCCTGCGTCGCCCGCCCCTGACGTTCGTAAGTACGATTTGGCCCCGCCCCTTCACTCTTCGTTGCGCAGTGGGAGTAGATAGCAAAAGATGGCGGAGCGATTAAGTGAGAGTAGCGCGGAGGAAAGCCCGGAGCCCCAAACATCCACATCCCGGAGGAGATATAAGGCCACCAACATGGCTTTTGGAGAGATGGTGGAGATGGTGTCCATATTAAGAAGGGACGACTACGATGGCAAAAAAGGACCGTACACACGACCCAATCTGAGAAAGGACAAAATAATGTCCTCAGTGGTCACCGCTCTGGAAGAGAAATTTGGGACAAAACGTTCGAAAGAACAATTGCGGAAGCGGTGGTCTGACATAAAAAGTCGTGAGCCAGAGCAATATTTGCGAATAAAGAAGCTGCTGAAAAAAAGTAAGTACTTGTGTTTTACTATTGAGATACAGAACTTGCATGCTGATCCTTATTTTTGGCGGTTTTTCTGCATCGTTCGTAAATACCGTTCTTTGGAATAGATCGTATACTTTAGAAAGTGACGTTATTTTTTCGCCAAATACGATGGGACAGGGTTGGATATACATTTATGGCTTGATAATTTTGCGAATTCCCACAATGAGTTGATGTGGTGTAGATGTGTTTGAAAATATAATGCTTCATCCAAAATGATTCAGTGTAATGTAGGGACAGGACACAGCAGCTGTTTCCACATCTGGACTCACGAGCACTATAGTTGTTGGGAATGATTTAGCAGTCCCACTATTGTTCTTCGATTTTATTTGTGTCTAAATTTTTAGACTTTTCTTCCGTACGTTTTTTGGCTCTGCGTAACTTCTGCATACTTTCAGCTATTAAAACCATTCAACTATTAAAATGTTCGTCTCTTTTAGCTGATGTGTGGTCATTTTAAAATTTGTTAATAACATTTATACTTTCTTAAATATTAATTTTTTATTAACTTTTTTCAACATTGAATTCAATGGGAGCATGCTTGAAATCCTCAAATTCTTCTTCCGCTCCCAAAAGTTTCCGGTCCTTCATACTTTCACCTAGAGACACCAAACCAACTTTACAATGTTCACTAAATATTCATCTATCTGGCTATATCCTTTCTGTTTGATATTTTTTTTCATTTTGGAGAAAAACCTTTTTGTTTAGAGGTCATTTCGTGACATTTTAGACATTAATCAGAGTGTACTGTGTTTGTTTTGTTGCCATGGTTACCCAAGCTTCTGTTATACACAGGGGGGAGGTGGCTGGAGCATCTCAGCTCTGATTACAGAGCCCGGGGGAGGGGACAGACACACCATGTACTGATTTATAATATAGGAATATGATGGGGCAGTTTTGATGGCGGTCATTTTAGCCATGTAGCTATTCTGCTTTCCCACGCATTTTGCGAAGGAAATGCATTTTCTAGTGTACTATGTGACCATAACGAAATTTTTGAGGGGTAATACACATAGGAGATCATTGAGGTGTCAGCATCTGTGAAAATTTCCAAAAAATATTAAACAACGTTCTACTTTATTTATTAAAACATAAAAGATCAGTGTTTTTTTACTATATACCTTTTTTTCTAATCTCATAGGGGAGAAAAGACTCAGACAACAGTCCAAGGATCTCAGGACCCCCCCAAGTCACCAGCCTGAGGCCGAACCTACCCCAAGCCCCAGCCCAAGACCACGCCCACCCGACGACCTTGAGGAAGGAGAGGTGGAGGAAGTGTGCGAGGTTTCAAGCCCACCAAGTGAGTGACTGACACCCCAGCTTCAGTTTTACTGTATTTTGGCGTGCATATTGTAAACCTTGTTTTTATTCACTCGTTTTAGGTGAGTTTCTGGTTGTGGAAGGCCAAGCGGCAGAGCACTTCACCACAGACAGTGCGCAAAGATTAATTGGCCAGATTATGCTGTGGAATGGCCACATAGATCAAATGCGTGAACAAATTCACAGCATGAAACTTCGCCTGGACTCCATGCAACAGGAAATGAAGAACATGATTGATGTTTTGGGCCGAATATAATCACGTTTGGCCTAAAAACATCAATCATGTTCTTCATTTCCTTGTGAAGTTATTTTGTTAACACAAAGTTTTTGAAGTTTTTGGGGGTATACCCAAATTTAAAGTGTGTGATGCACACGGTGTGTCATCATGTGCTATCTTCCATCATGGGTTAGCAATGTACTTGTTTTGTGTTTGCAAACCCTTCATCCTGAAAATTCTTTGGTGGTGAGAGGAACCAAAAATGGGTTTGCACACACAAAACACGTACATTGCTCTCCCATGATAGGAGATAGCACATGTTGACTTGACCCTTTCTTAAAGCTCAATTTTGAGCATCTTATAAATGAACAATTTCCAAGGGTGACATTACATGCACCGTTCTCGAAATATTGTTGAACTTTGTAAGTTCATTTATATTCTAATTTTTGTTTCTAAAAACACTGTTGTGTATGTAAATCTTGTTAGATAAAGGTCTATATTTTAGAGAAAAAATGGCTTTAATAATTTAAGAAAATAGTATTTTTTTACACAACGTAAAATATTTTTGAAATAAAATTATAAAAAAAAAAAAATAAAAACATATGGTAAAAAATGCACCTTTCAATGTGCACCAAGTAAAATTTTTTACCCTATACAATGTGTGTGGCTGTTTCTTGAAGTCAAAATTTAGGGGTTGTTTTTGTGGGCCTGATTAACTAAAGCGAAATGCACTTGACACTACTACAAGTGCACTAGGAGACAGACATAACTTAAAGGTAAACAACAAGAAAAACAAGATATTTAGATAAAACAATTTTCATTTTTATTTATGATCTAAACTTACAGCTGTTGCTGAATAGCAATGGCCCCCCGACCATTAAAATAATTGACATAACGGTCACGCACTTGACGTGCGGTTCGGGGGGCCAAGCCAATACGCCCAATTTCTAGGCCTGTTAAAGTGCTAGTAGACTCTTCCAGTCTGGTCTCAGGCCCAACAGAGGATAGATATGTAGCTGAATGTCTCCTTAAAAAGTTATGCAAGATGCAGCAAGCAAGGATGACATGGTTGATTTTATAGTCCGCCAAATTAATAGCCGTAAGGAAGATACGGAACCGGCTGGCCAGAATACCAAAGGCATTCTCCACAACCCTTCTTGCTCTGGCCAGCCGATAATTAAATACCCTCCTCTCAGGGGTGAGTGTCCTTTGGGGGAACGGCCTCATCAAGTTCTCACAGAGAGCAAATGCTTCATCAGCAATAAAAACTGAGGGGAGTCCATCCACATTATCGTCATCAGGTGGCAATTCCAGGCCACCGGTCTGGAGACGATGGCACAGCTCGGTCTGTGCAAAGACTCCTCCATCAGACATCCGGCCGTTCTTCCCCACATCCACAAACATAAACTCCAAATGTGCCGAGACCACCGCCATCAAAACTACACTATGGAACCCCTTGTAGTTAAAGAAATAAGACCCCGAATGCGGTGGTGGCACAATCCGGACATGTTTCCCGTCAATCGCCCCGACACAGTTGGGAAAGTCCCAACGGTCAGCGAACTGGGAGGCCACAGTCTGCCATTCCTGTGGACTTGTAGGAAACTGTGGAGTGCAAAAAAAAAAGATAAGGACTTTAATAACAAAAATTTTCGTTCAGATTACACCAAAACATTAGTAAACAACAGCAGTCAAATATTATGAATATGTGTGTTTGTAATTGAAATGTTGAAAAACATAAGGCACACTTATTAAGATTAATCACCCCCTATGATGGCCCATTGATACATTTGAATGTGGGGGAGGGGTTCTAATTAGGTTAACAAACACACCTGACTGGCTGAAACATTAGTGGGGTGGGGGAGGGGTTCTAATTAGGTTAACAAACACACCTGACTGGATGAAACATTAGTGGGGTGGGGGAGGGGTTCTAATTAGGTTAACAAACACACCTGACTGGATGAAACATTAGTGGGGTGGGGGAGGGGTTCTAATTAGGTTAACAAACACACCTGACTGGATGAAACATTAGTGGGGTGGGGGAGGGGTTCTAATTAGGTTAACAAACACACCTGACTGGATGAAACATTAGTGGGGTGGGGGAGGGGTTCTAATTAGGTTAACAAACACACCTGACTGGATGAAACATTAGTGGGGTGGGGGAGGGACAAACAAGACAATGGAGCAGACAATATACATTGTTCAATGGACTATAGTCTAGAGATAAAAATGCACCCAGCATTGCATGGTGGGGAGGTTAATGAAATAAATTAGGCATGTATAGGGCAATAAATTATTAAAATAGGCATTCACAAAGAGAAAGGGGACATTCACAGCAGATTGAAAGCATGGCAATTAGGTAAAGAGGACAGTTCTACAATACATCCAAAAACAGTTAATACATATCATGTAATGTTAAAGGATTAAACTTACCTTCATATATTCCTTCTGCAGGACCTGAATAATAGCAGAACAGGTCTCTGGGATTATGATCCCCAGAGCCTGGGGGGAGATGCCTGTCGAGAACTTTAAGTCCTGAAGACTTCTCCCTGTCGCCAAATAACGTAACGTGGCAACTAGCCTCTGCTCCGCACTGATGGCTTGCCTCATGCAGGTATCCTGCCTGCTGATATAGGGGGTCAGCATAGCCAGCAGACGCTCAAAGATGGGGTCCGTCATCCTGAGAAAATTCCTGAAATCATCAGGATTGTTCTCACGGAGCTCACGGAGCAAAGGCATATGACAGAACTGGTCACGCTGGCGCAACCAATTCTTGGTCCATGAACTCCTCCTCGCCCTGTTCATGGACTGGACTCGGGTCAAAGTATTAACCCCAACACCAAGTCCCCACAAAGCACGAACTCGAGAACGAGAACGTCCACTCGACATGGCTTCAAAACGGTCGGCTGCTCAAACAAACAAACTTATAACAAACGCACTGAAGAACAGCAAGGCCTATGAAGAACGACCTGAAAATCAGGAACGAGCGGAGCAGAACGGCCTGCAAGGCAGGTTACGAACTGACCAACACGCACTGAAAAGCAGATACAAACCTCACAAGCACAAACTGAACCGCAGAAAACGAACGAAATAAGCTGAAGTGTGAAAAGCGCGAATCGTCTCTAACCAAACTTCTACTAACACGAGATTAGCAGAAGGAGCCCAAAGGGTGCCGGAGTGGGGCTTGGACTTCCTTTTTCTAGTCCCGTCGTACGTGCTATACGTCACCGCGTTCAAAACCAGCGGACTTTTGCAGTGACCGTGTGTGGCCAAGTCCGTTTGTTTTTAAGTCCGGCGCAAGGAGCAAACAAAGTCCGACGAAAAGTCCGCCGGGCAAAGTCCGCCGTAAAGTCCGCTCGTGTGTACGCGGCATTAGTCCGCTGGAGCCCACACACGATCGAATTTTACGACGAAATCCCGTCCGCCAGGCAAAGTCTGCCGTAAAGTCCGCTCGTGTGTATGCGGCATTAGATACAGTTGTACTTTCAGTCCTGTCTGTCATTAAATATTTTAAGACTTTGCAGCAGTAGTGCTTGTAGGCAGACAGCTGACCCTTTTCTCCATGCAGTTGACATGATCCAAGAAAGCAGTTCAATATCAGTCATGGATGAGAGTCCAGGAAAAGCTAACTGCACCTTACGGAGGAAGGAGCAAAAACATAGGATAAGACTTTATAGCAACTAAAACACCACAAAACATTTTGTTCAATATAAGGAAAGACAGATTCCATTATTTTCCAATAAAAGCAAAAAGGGCTCAGCCATGATATGCAACATCTTGCCTGATAAGAGTCATATCAGCAGAAGCTTTCCAATAGTCTCCATATTTATCTACACCTTTCATGCAAATATGTGCAGTTTTTACGCTTCTGGCTACAAGTACCACAGAATTTTCTCTGATCTCAATATTTATTGTGTGGTATTAGGTAGAGCTGCACGATTAATTGTTAAGAATCATTTTCGTGATTTTTTTCCCCCTTGCGATCTTGACAAAGCATTTCCCGATTCTTTCTATGCAGAGATTTCTCTGCTGAAGCCGACAGCTGTCAAAAACCTTCCTCAGCTGCAGAACTAACTATAAACATTGTAACTTTTGTCCTTTAGATCAAAGGAATGACCTTCTGTGTGTAAATGAGGGAAGGTTAACCACTTTAAGACTAAAACTTCTTCTGTCATTTGTTGGTTTCAAGTTAAAATAATTACTTTTTGCTAGAAAATTACTTAGAACCCCCAAACATTATATATATATTTTTAGCAGAGACCCTAGAGAATAACATGGTGGTTGTTGCAATATTTTATGTCACACTGTATTTGCACAGCGGTCTTTCAAATGCAATTATTTTGGGAAAAAATACACTTTAATGAATAAAAAAAACTAAACAGTAAAGTTAGCCCCATTTTTTTTATAATGTGAAAGATGATGTTACGCCACGAGAATCGTGAGAGAATCGTGATCTTTATTCTAAGCAAAAAAATCGTGATTCTCATTTTGGTCAGAATCGTGCAGCTCTAGTATTAGATGGGTGAATCCGCGCTATGGACAGAGATTAATGTGTGTGTATCTGCTACCTCCACTATGACTGCTACAGAGGTAGGGTCAGAAATGGGTACGATATTTAAAAGTGGATATGGCTCTGCTTATACCAATATGTGCCTCTTGGAAAATAATGTGCAAAAAAGTGAAAAACATAATACATACAATAGTATTATATAATGTCTAAAATGAATATATTAAATGTCATTGCTATGTTTTGAAATGCCATGAAATGCGTACGGAAGAGCTACAGCATCATTGCATCATTTTCGGTTTCGGGTTCCATGGAATGCACCGCATCCCGGACTTCCAGTTTTTTACATGCTCATGTGATTTTATCCAAATGTAAGTGCAATACTTCTATTTCTTACAATAAATCATGTTTAACGGAGTTACGCTATGAAACCTGTCTTTGATGTTACCAAATATATGTGAGACTGCTGAGGCAGTGGATATAAAGGAAAGGAGAGGCAGTTTCTTTGTGGACCTGGATACATAGATACAGCCAGGAGGGGCTGTGAATGTGGGTTACCACTATAAGAAGAGACTGGTGAGTCACGCAAAAAAGGGGGGAGCACGTGTGGATGCATGGTCTTTCTGCCACACTAGATTAAGCTTTTATTCAGAAGCACTATACCACGGACTTGTTAATGCTTACACATGTTTTTTGGAGCACTGTTTACAGCATTTGTCACTTATGTTTTGCCTGTGGTTTGAATTATCAAAAGAGTCCTGGACTTATTATATGCAGAACTGGTCACTTTTTTAAATGCTATTTTTTAAAAGCTATTTGCACAAAATTATGAATGAATTACGTATTTGATTGCAGACA
Source organism: Lithobates clamitans (assembly GCA_037952925.1). Classification (NCBI taxonomy): domain Eukaryota; kingdom Metazoa; phylum Chordata; class Amphibia; order Anura; family Ranidae; genus Lithobates; species Lithobates clamitans. The sequence goes on from JBBGZY010001184.1 coordinate 106,470, forward strand.
CTAGTCACTATATTAATTTTAGACATTGTAATAAGTTTTTCACTTTTTTGCACATTATTTTCCATGAGGAACATATTGGAATAAGCAGCGCCATATCCAGTTTAAAATATCATACTCATTATTGGTCTATGATTTCTCAAAATGTATCCTATTCAGTCTCCTTTAAGAAATCCTTTCTGTGTTGCATTACTAGCCCTGTGATCCCCCAAACTACCCCCTCCCTTTATGAACCAGGACCTACAGTACAGCTGTCTGCAGTCTACCTGTTACCTTTCTGTGACAGCAGCATGTGCGAATGGCAGCAGTTATCAAATTGGTACTCTGTACAAATCAATTGCTACACACAAACTTGCCACAGCTAATCAGACAGATTGTATGTAGCCATAGCACAAAATACAGCTGCCTCCAGCGGTGGCTAAAAATAAATTATGGGATTGTAGCCTTATCCCCCCCCCCAAATCCGTTTTAATAAAGCTGGTGGCCAGAGCAAGTGTGCATACCCACAATAACAACAGCATTATTGTGCCTGCTATATTCAGGGTATATTGGTCAGGACCACTCACCAACAGGAGGTTTAGTCAGTGTAAGAGTGGGTGACACGGGCCAACCCACACTGTCCCTGTCAAATGCACACAGCACCCAGCAGTCTAATTCTGTTTCCCCAGTGCACCAAGGCAGATTAGGACAAGATACCATACGCTAGCATAGTTATGATGAGGAATCATACAGACAAAAGGGAACAAAGGGCACAAATGCCTAGTGCATTATCCACAGCGCTTTATCGAAAGATAAAAAGAGTTTTACTCTGATGAAGGGGGCCTGTCCTCTGAAACACGGCAGCTAGTTATATGATATCTATTTGAACCAGAGTTTCATCGCATGATACACCCTACGGTTCCTTGGCTTACGTACAACACTGTTACACATTTGGCTCTTGTGAGTATGTGCTCTTTTATCTTTCAGTATAGTGCTGTGGATAATGCAGTAGGCATTTGCACCCTTTGTTCCATTTCGTCTGTGTAGCTTCAACTCTTCTACACCAAGCAAGGTCCATAAAGACATGGATAAGCTAGTTTGGTGTGAAGGAATTTGACTGGCCTGCACAGAGTACTGACCTCAACCCGATGGAACACCTTTGGCATTAATTAGAGACGAGACTGCGAGCCAGGCCTGCTCGTCCAATGTCAGAGCCCGACCTCACAAATGTGCTTCTGGAAAAATGGTCAAACATTCCCATAGACACACTCCTAAACCTTGTGGACAGCCTTCCCAGTAGAGTTGAAGCTGTTATAGCTGCAAAGAGTGGGCCAACTCATTATTGAACCCTACGGGCTAAGAGGTGTCATTAAAGTTAATGTGTGTGTAAAGGCAGGCATCCCTAAACTTTTACTTTTTGTAATATATTTATATGATGGGATGGGGTAATCACTCCTGCTGGGCTATTGTGTTCTGACGGCGGAGAGACTTCCACCCCATCAAAATACACTGATCAGTGCTGCTAGCTATAGCCAGCAGATCGACTTCTGTACAACCAGCCTTTAGTGGCTAACAATGTCGCTAGTTTTTTAATTTGATATCTATTACTATGTCTTCAGTATGTGGTATTGTGCTAAAACATGTTAATAAATAGATTGTGTTGGTGGAAAGTGGTTAATGTCACCTTCTCTCAAAACATTTAACCGAAATATGGATATTTTGCCAAAATAGGCCATTTTTTCTTGATGTTTTTGATGAACCAAGGACTTTCAATGTTGTCATCTCTGCACAACACCCATCTGAACAAGGTCTAAAATGTAAATTTCCCTGCAAGAGACAAGCACTTTTCTTTTGTTTTTTTCAGTACAAGATGATTAATTTAAAGTGTTACTAAAGTCAGATTTTTTTTTAAGTCAAAATAACAAACATGTTATACTTACCTGCTCTGTGTAGTGGTCCCAATCCTCCTCTTCTGGGGTCCCAGGCGGCGATCTTGGCTCCTCCTCTTTTTTTTATGTCCACCATAGCCAGCCTCTTGCTATGGGGAGAAACGTGGTCTGGGCGCTCCTGACCTGTGTGTCTATGGAGCCGCGCTCCATGGACTTACACAGCGGGACTGCCCGCCCCCACTTCCTCTTTACTGCATCTGATTGACAGCAGCAAGAGCCAATGGCTCCTGCTGCTTCTCGAATGCTGTGTGAAGAGGAAGAGAGGGGAGAATAGATGCAGTCATGCACAGCACTGATCTCTTCTCCCCTCTTTTACTCTTCACACAGGGAAAGTGGGGCACAGGGAAATTGAAAACATTTTTTACCCTAATGCAAACAATGCATTAAGGTAAAAATAGGTTTTTAGGTTTAGTAACACTTTAATGTAATTCACAGGTATTTTTATCCAGTAGTTTTGAGAATATTGTAATAGAAATCAGTTTTAAAAAAAATCTATTATTTACAGATATTTGTGTTATTCAAGTTTTTTTTTCTATTTAATACTGCTATCATAAACAAATAATCATTTTTATCTGTACTGTAAATAAGATAGCTCTGAACTCAACAGTCCTCTCTGAAATATTTAGCAGAGAAATGTTTTCTGAAACTGTTTCATTTTTATTTTCTATCTCTTTTATTCTCAAAAGGACCATACAGATCAAGGCAATCAACCACCTGTTCAATCACAACTATTAGACCCCTTTCATACTGGGGCAGTTTTCAGGTGCTAAAAATAGCTTTTGGAAAGCGCCTGAAAACTGCCTCCCATTCATTCCAGTGTGTCTTTTAACACTCGGGCGGTGCGCTTGCGGGATGTTCCGAAAAGTCCAGCAAGCAGCATCGCTAAATGAAAACAGCGCTAAAACAGCTCTAAAGCCCCGCTAAAACGAGCAGCGCTTTAGCAATAACAGCCGGCGATTTTAGTGTGAAAACAGCCTTATTGTGAGTCTTTTTTTGATTCATTCAATCTCATACATTCCAAGCTGCATGAAAGCTGTTTCTAATTGCCATGTAATAAAGGTTTACAGCAGGGGTGTCAAACTCAATTTCATGGGGGGGCCACATCAGCATTATGGTTGCTCTCAAAGGGGCGGTTGTAGCATAAAGGCTAGATGTCCTGTGCACCCTGTCCCCTTTTACATCAGCTGTCAAGAGCCCCCCCCACCATCAGAAGTCAAGAGTCCACCAGCTCCCTTACATCAGAGTGCACCACCCCCTTACCTTGTGCTGTTTACCAGGAAGAAGCTAGGGGCAGAGCTGGGAAGCAGGAAATGCGTGGTCTGGAGGAGGACCAGAAGAGGGCTAGAGTCAGCTGTCAAATGCTGCTGACTGCTGAGATCAGGCAGGTGGCGATTAGACAGTGCTGCCGCTGCACAGAGAGGTTCAGGATCTGTAGGAGGAGTTCTGTCCTCCACTCTGCTGCTAACTGCTGGGGGGGGGGGGCATAGCAAAGCCTCCTTTTGGCTGCACAGAGAAGAGCAAGATTTGGAGGAGGAGTTCTGTTCTCCTCTCTGCTGTCGACTGCTGAGACAAGATGGGGCAGAGATGAAGAAGTTCCAGGAAGTAAGGGAACAAAACAGATCTATGAAGGATCGAAAGGAATGAAGATTTGAAAGCAATCCATCATGTGAACACTATCAGAGACTCCGCACCTGATCATCTGGTGCTGAACTCTGAAAACGAAGCTACCATCATCTGGATCGGTTTACCTATTGTATGGTATTTATGCTGTATGACGTGCTTCAGGTCGAATATCTCAGGTGAGGGGCCATCCATGTGTGGTGGAGGGATCACAGTCACTGTAAATTCATCCCCTGTCATCTTGAGTGTCCACTGGTGGTTCCATTTCCTCACTTCACCTGTTACATCTGATATATTATTTCAAGGACATTTATATTTGTGCAGCACTACTTTCTGTTATAGAGATGAGGGGGTTGCCACAGCTGCATTCAGCCAGTGAGCCTTGTGTGGTTTACATGGATAAAGGTTTGTTTAAATGTGCAATAAGCTGTTGCAACCCAAGTTGTTGCTCTGAGCTCCTTCTGCACTAAAGTGGGCTTTAAAATGCAGGAATGATAGGTAGAGTGAGCAGAGTTGATGACTCTGCTGCTCCTACATTGTCCAATCAGCAGGCTTCGTGCAGCAAACTAAGCTGTCTGTCAGAGATCTATGAATTACAAAATTAGATGGACAGAATTACAAATCCTTTGGCAGATCAGATCACATAAGTATATTTTAATAGTGTACAGTATATGCTTTTTTTGCTTGAAAATCAGCTTTAATTATGCCAATAGCTTTATATGTTGTTTGCCCACTCAGCTCTGTCATGCTTTTCTAACAGAGACACTCTTCATAGTAAATTTGTGTAATCACACATCGCTATTTACATTTTGATCTGCCTTTCGCTACAGCATCCAAATTTTCCCATTTCTCCCCAATCTCATGACAGGGAGCAGTGGCCAAGCATGATAAGAAGCAGTTCAATACTTTGATAAAGGTTAACCTAAAGATTACATTGATTTCTTGGTTTGAAGCAGAGACCCTGGAGCCGGAGTCTAAGGACATACTGCTCTCCATCCAGCTGACCACTTGGCTGGACACAGCAAGTAAGAACCAACCACAGTTTATCGCACCTACGAGTCCCCCTCCCCACACCCTTCCTTGTTGCCTGGTAACCTCAGTACACGAGAAAAGAGATGGATTTCAGATAGAAGCAGAGAGGACAGATCAATGGAGGAACAAGTACCGCAGTGGTAGAGTAAAAGCTTCTCCCCTGGCAGTATATTGATCCAGCCCTGCTAGACCTAGCAAATCAGCTCCAGCAGCCACAGAGCTTCTAAAATACCTTTCCAAACCTCAATAATCCAACAGTTAATGTAGGGTAACTAACTGAATGCACGGCTATCAGGACAGATTTAGGCAGTGTTAGGTTTCAGGACAAAAAGAAGACTTTGCAAAAATTGTAATTTAAATAATAAAGGATTATATTAAAAGATAGAATAGGTGTATACTCTGCGTGTATGTAAATGTGAGATAGATAGATGGATAAATAGATAGATAGATAGATAGATAGATAGATAGATAGATAGATAGATAGATAGATAGATAGATAGATAGATAGATAGATAGATAGATAGATAGATAGCTGTATTATACTACAAAAGTCTTATATGGCTCAATGTTTAAGAGAATGAATGCTGATTTCAGTAATCAAGCTGTGCAGAGGTTAACAAGCTAACAATCAACAGCAAGAATGAGTGTACATTTGTGACAGAAGTGCTTATTATTGTAAGCAAGAAAGTCTCTGCAACAGGTTTAGAATTATTCTGCTTTCCCCACAGAAAAAAATAAAGATCCTTTAACTGCACACGTGCCAAGCCAAAAATTGACAGGTTAAAGAGTCAGAGCAGGTTCAGGTACATGGCAAATGCAATGAGGATAGATACATCTCACTTCCCTCTGTCAGATAAAGATCTGACAGATATGATGAAGTTAGAAACAGAATTGACAGCGCAGGGCAGATTTGTTGTAGATGGATGGTAAATATACACACTTTTAAATTCTTCAATTGCCCTCACCAGCACATGAATAATATTGGGCAGTCCGTACAAAAACAAACTATTTGCAAAAGCACAGACATTTGTGTAACTTAGTGATATGGTGATTTTGACCATAGTGGCCTAGAACATGTATGCAGGAAAGCACAACTGACCCTTCTACGGCTGTTCTGATCCACTTGTTCTTGTTCCATAACTCAGAAAGTATTGAAGCTTCTAAAAAAATAAAAAACAGGCAGGCAAATTTTCAGAAAGGTCAATATTGGTAGTCTTTATTTATCTGTCTTCAAACAGTGTTTGGACATGTAGCTGCTCACTTATTTTAAGAAAGTACGTACAGATGTCTTTGTGCAAAAAGGCATATGCCCATTACACAACACATACCTTCCCTTCTTAATGAAAACAACCCAGTCTATGTGAAAATAGAAATCCCAATATATCAAAAATACAAATCCAAAAAATAGGATTTTTATAACAGCTTACCTGTAAAATCCTTTTTTTTGGAGTACATCACGGGACACAGAGCGACAGTATTTACTGAATGGGTTATATAGGCACCTCTAGGTGATGGACACTGGCACACCCTAGACAGGAAGTTTAGCACCCTATATAACCCCTCCCCTTACTGGGAGTACCTCAACTTTGTAGCAAAGCAATATACGTGTATTAGAAGAGGAAAGGGACCTCTGTGTCTCGTGATGTACTCGAAGAAAAGGATTTTACAGGTAAGTTGTTATAAAAATCCTATTTTCTTTTTCGTACATCACGGGACACAGAGCCACAGCATTTACTGAATGGGATGTCCCAGAGCAATGCTATCTGAGGGGAGGGGACACAAACAAAAAGTAGGGTGCAATGAGACCTGAGGACCTTATACTGCTTCCTGCAGCACACTGTGCCCCAAGGCAGATATCCTCATGCCTCAGGATGGAACACTGGTCCCTATGATAGCAGGTCTGGACGTGGTGGTAGGGTCCATGGGTGCCCTACCGCCTTCTTTACTATTTCTGCATACCAAGATCTTCTGGGCCACGCTGGGGCCACCAGAAGTACCGACTTCTTTTCCTGCTTGATCCTGTGAAGAAGTCGTGGTAGCAGCAGAATAGGAGGGAATGCGTAAATCGGTGAGAACTGAGCCCATGGGGTCACCAACGCATCTGTTCTGCATGCGAGTGGATCCCTTGTTCTCGACACAAAGTTGTCGATCTTGTTGTTGAACCTGTACACAAACAGATCTACATCCGGGATCCCCCATTTTTGCCATATAGCCAGAAAGATGTCGGGGTGAAGAGACCATTCGGGGATGTCAGGGTGAAGATTGCCGATATGCACGGCACATGCTTTTTTGCCCAGGTTAGGATCTGGTTTACTTCTCCCTGGGCCGCACGACTCCTGGTGCCCCCTTAGTGAACGATATGAGCCACTGCTGTGGCATTGTCGGATTGGATCCTGACAGGACAACCCTGCAGCCTGAATGTCCAGGCCTTTAGGGCCAGGTACGCTGCCTGAATCTCTAGAATGTTGATGGGTAAGGTCCTCTCGATTTTTGACCATTTTCCTTGGACAGTCATCTCTTCCAGAACTGCTCCCCAACCCAAAAGACTGGCATCTGTTGTTACCACCTTCCAGGTAACTGGTAAAAAGGATTTCTCTTTCCGTAGATTCTCGGGTACCAACCCCCAATTGAGGCTCTGACGCACTATTGGCAACAAATGCATCGGAAAATCTAACGCCTGGACTTTCTTTTTCCAGGCAAACAGAATACTGTTTTGCAGCAGTCTTGAATGAAACTGAGCATAGGGAACCGCTTCGAATGAAGCCACCATCTTTCCCAACAACCTCATACAAAGGCGAATAGAAGGACCCTTCTTCGCCCTGACCACCTGAACCAGCTCCTTTATGACGCTGATTTTTGCCTGGGGTAAAAACACCCTCTTCTGGGTTGTATCTATAACCAGACCCAAGTACTCTAGTCTTCTTACTGGTTTTAAAGAAGACTTCTCTAGGTTGAGGACCCAACCTAGGTATTCCAGGTAGTTGACTGTGGTGACTAAACTTTGGTCTAAGGTCGCTACTAAGAGCAGGCCGTCTAGGTATGCTATAATCGTTATACCCTGGGCCCTTAATCTGACCCAGGTGCAGTAGCTAGACCGAAAGCTAGAGCTACAAACTGAAAATGACGTTTTTCCACTTTGAAACGCAGATATTTCTGATGAGTGGAGTGGAGAAAATAGGCACATGCAGGTATGCATCCTTGATGTCTATTGACGCCAGAAGTTCTCCTCCTTGTAGAATGGAGACTACTGATCAGATTGATTCCATGCGAAAAGATCAAATTTTTAGGACCAGTGTAGATCTTTGAGATCTAGAATGGGTCTGACATCCCCATTTGGCTTTGGCACCATGAAAAGGTTTGAATAAAAACCCAACCCCTGCGCTTCCATGGGAACCACCATGATTACTTTTTGCGACAACAGTTGCTCCAACGCTTAAAAAAGAGAGACTTCTTTTTCTCTGGGTCTTTGGGAACATTTGATCTGAGATGGGAATTATCAGAAAATCTAGTTTGTAACCTAGAGTTATTTTGGAGACCTCCCATCTGTCCTGAAAATCCTCCTGCCAGACCTTTGAGAACTGTAGCAGTCTTCCCCCACTCAAATGAGCAGGGGCACCCCTTCATAAGGAGGCTTTAACGTTCTGTCTTGTAGATTTCCTCCCCCAGGACTTCTTTTGTCCCTGGGGTTGACTCTGAGTTTTACCTCTTGAACCTGAAGGTGGAGGCCATCGCGACTGTCTGGTGGCTGATGCCCCTGGCACTGGAGAAAGCGCCCATTTAAATGAGGGACGTTTACTTCTTTTCTTAACTGGCAAAAGGGTACTTTTCCCACTTGAGATTTTTTGGATATAATTGTCCAAATCATCCCCAAACAGCCTTACACCATGGAAGGGGAAACCAGCCAGGAGCTTATTGCATGGCGCTTCAGCTAACCAATTTTTCAACCATAAGATTCTACGCATATGCACCAACCCAAGCGTAAGGTGAGAGGTCTGAAGGGTAGAATCTCTGATTGCGTCAACTGCAAAACACAAAGGCGCTGGTTATGAGTAAGCACTTAGCAAAAGTGCGAAACGCGTTAAGCTGATTACCTGTATATTTTTTGCCACAGTGTCCTGTACATGGTATGATCCTGATTTTACAATAAAATATTTTTTTGGATAATATCTTCCTGGAGTGTGGCTGTCCGGATTTTCTCATCTACCCTCAGCACAAAGGCGCTGACAGCTTGGCTAACTCCTGGGCCTGCTATTCAGGGAAAACCTTGAGCACCTGTTTCAAGTGATCTCTCAAGGATTGACATACCCCAATTGCCACCACTGCAGGTTGAGCTACTGAACCTGCCAAGGAAAAATGTTTTTTAACAGGAAATCCAATTTTTATCGGTTGGATCCCTAAGCATTTGAGTGTTGTCAACAGGACAAGTCAAACTTTTATTTACAGAGGAAATAGCAGTGTCAATTGCTGGTATATCCCACATCTTTGTAAATTTTTCCTCCATAGGATAAAGTGTTGAAAACTTTTTAGGAGGGAAAAAATGTTTATCTGGGTGATCCCACTCAGAATAAATAAGCTTTTCCAGCAATAAATGAACAGGAAAAGCATGCACAGCTTGAGGAGGCTTCAGTGAACCCAAAGAAGAAGTGGGCTTTTCAACAGACTCAGTTACGGGTAACTTAAATGTGGAGCGGACCATTTCAGTAAGAGAATGCACCAGCAATTTCTCAGCCTGTGAAGCTGAAGAGGGTCCTTCCCCACTTGATTCCTCAGAAGAGGAGTCATCAGCCTCATCCCGGTCCTCTGAGGGGGATTCGTCTCCCCTTTCCCAGAGTTCCTCTGTTTAAGGGTCCTGGGTGGTAGACGGGGACTTAGCACATTTTCTTCCACTTTGTGAAGATGCGATTAAGGCCACTAATCTTTCCACCAATCCACTTATGGCTGAGGGAAAAACCTCCTGTGTAATATATACAGGGGCTGAAATGCCAGAAGCAGTTGCAGCCCCTGACTCTGACGGCCCACCCTGGCCAGCCTCCCTAGGTCTTTCAGGGGGAGATGGCGTTGCAGAGGGGGGTCCTCAGAGCCTGAGGGAGATCCCTTTGAGACCCTATTTTTCGGGGTATTTGTACCTCCCCTTCTGCCCATAGTGCTAAGCACAAATGCAGAGGTACGACCAGAAATGCACTCATTGCTAAGCAAAATAGTTCAGCAATTGCCGCTGCTATCAAGGCTCAGTTTGATTAAGTAAACGTGCCTGGGAATGCCTGTGACACCCACACTCACATGCCAGCCATCTGCTCTGTGTCCCTCCTTTAGCTGTGTGCACCTGCAAAAAGTGTACCTTTATAGCTAAGCATGGCCCGCATTTGTGGGTGTTAAACCACGCCGACGTCGTGCTGATGCCCCATTTTTCTAGGTAAATATAATTCTAAAGGTGCTACTGAAATGAAATTTTCACCACATGTCAATAACAACCCATGCAATTCATACATACAAAGAAACCAAAACAAATAAGTTCATAAATTAAGTTATGTGTAATAAAATGGAATGACACTGGGAAAAAGTATTGAACACATAAAGAAAGTGAGGTGCAAAAAGGCATGGAAAGGCAAGGCACCAGCTGAAATCTATCAGTAATTAAAAAGCAATCCTGTCCCTTGTCGGTTCAAATAAATATCAGCTGGATCAGTCTTAACTGATGGCCTATAACAAGGTGTCTCATTACAAAGGTGTCACACAATAAACATCTCATGATGGGTAAAAGCAAAGAGCTTTCTCAAGACCTTTGCAACCTTTTTGTTGCAAAACATACTGATGGCATTGGTTACAGAAGGATTTCTAAACTTCTGAATGTTCCAGTGAGCACTGTCAGGGGCATAATCTGGAAGTGGAAAGAACACCATTTCACCATAAACCGGCCCCGACCAGGTGCTCTTCGCAGGATTTCTGACAAAGGAGTGAAAAGAATTATCAGAAGGGTTGTCCAAGAGCCAAGGACCACTTGTGGAGAGCTTCAGAAAGACCTGAAATTAGCAGGTACAATTGTTTCAAAGGAAACAATAAGTAATGCACTCAACCGTCATGGCCTGTACGCACGCTCACCATGCTAGACTCCATTGCTGAAGAAAAAGCATGTTGAAGCTTATTTAAAGTTTGCTGCACAAAATTTAGACAAGCCTGAGAAATACTTGGAGAATATTTTCTGGTCAGATGAGACCAAAATTGAACTCTTTGGATGCCATTATACACACCATGTTTGGAGGTCAAATGGCACTGCACATCACCCCAAAATCACCATACCAACAGTGAAGTTTGGAGGTGGGAACATCATGGTGTGGGACTGTTTTTCAGCATACAGTGCTGGCAAACTTCATATCGTTGAAAGAAGGATGAATGGAAAAATGTACCATTTTTGACATTCTTGATATAAATCTGCTGCCATATAATTGAACTACTCTGCATAACATCATCTTTTATATTTGACCAAAAAATGGGTTAAATATTATGTTTTTTGCATTTAAATAATTTCAAATGTATTTTTTCCAAAAAAATGCATTTGAAAAACTGCACAATCATCATTTTATAGCCTTAGGGTCTCTGCTAAAAAAAATATGTAATGTTTGGGAGATCTAAGTCATTTTATAGCAAAAAATACAGATTTTTACTTGTAAACAAAAAGTGCCAGAAAAGGCCTGGTTTTCTCTTCAAGTGGTTATACAATATTACAATATTTCAATATTACTAAGTGCAAAACGTGTATGCAGCTCCTTAGTTGTCATTCTGGAGTTCAGGTTGAGGATTGGCCCTAGTACTGACATTTGTAGGATGCCTACTCTTAGGGAAAGTAGTGCTGAATTACTTCACTTTCTTCACTGAATTTCTTCACAGAATTTACAAAGTATCCAGATGACCAGAAATTCAGGTTTGCCTCTACCATGGGGTCGAGGCAAATTCTGTAACCTTGAGACCAGAAGGCTTAGATCAGCCAATAGGTGGGCTTTTGGATAAGTCAGCCCCCCTCACTATAAATGTGTGGTGAGGGGGGGGGGGAGGTGCAGACAGCAGCTATAGGGCTTGATTTACTAAAGGCAAATAGATTGTGCACTTTGCAAAGTGCAGTTGCACTCTGCAGGAGCAGTTGCTCCAGAGCTTAGTAAATGAGCAGAAGCTCTGGTGACTTCTATCATCCAATCATGTGCAAGCAAAAATGCTGTTTTTTACATTTTCCTTGCATGCGATTGGGTATTCTTTGCAAAGGTAAGCTTTACCTCATTTACTAAGCTCTGGAGCACCTGCACTTGCAGAGTGTAATTGTACTTTGCAATGTGCACATTCTATTTGCCTTTAGTAAATCAACTCCATAGTGTCAGTGAATTGCTGACAAACTGTATAGGAAGAGTTTGGGGTTAGGGAAACTGTATTGTAACTGCTATTTTATTTCTGATTTTATTATCTTTAATAAAATAACCCTTTGCGGCCTTCTTCTTTTTTTGGTTTGTTTCAATTATTGCTGGCTTTTTTTGTCTTTATTTTTTACGTGGTTGAATTGAGGTCAGCGGTCACTGATAGCTGCTATGTCCATAGAAAACTTTTTTGCTGCAAGAATATGCTTTAAGAAATAGGTTTTTATTCAGGAGGTTTTTTTTGGGGGGAGGGGTTCATTTAATTTGAGGGTATTTTTATTTTATGGTAATAGGGCCTTTATTTTTCTGTTAACCTCGTTTTTTTTTGTTTTTTTTTTTACTTTTAAGTGTTCTATTGTTTCAGGGTGGTATTTTTCATTTCTTTTGTAGGTTTTTACATTTTTTTGTTGATTGGGCCTTTTTAAGTTTGGGGTGCTTAAAGCAAAGCATTAACTTGTTTCTGTCCATCTGTACTTTATTATGCCTTTCGTTCACAGCATGCTGCTGCATTGTGAAAAGATAAGTGCAAAAAGAAAAGATAAGTGCAGTGTGCATCAAAACCACCTTACATTATATCGCTTATATTCAGTGTACCTCCCATCCCCAAAATTAAAGTTAGGCATACACTGGTTAGGCCTATTATCCCTGATTAAAATGCCCTGCTACTGGTTATATCTAAGAAAAAAGAATAAGCTATTGTGCTAACTGGAACCCAACAGTCATTGAATGGAGCACATAAAAGGGCCAGGAGAGTGGTAGGGAACACCAGGTAAAATGGATGAAGCTCCTCTCAGATTAGGTCTTGAGATCCTAATGCACATATAAAAAACAAAACACAAGAGGGCGCCTCCATCTAGGTGTAGCAATTTAATTAAAAAAGGCTTAAAAAACAATCAAAATGCACTGGAAAAAAGTAGGCTTGTCATAGACCCATATAGACCTTCATAGGATCACAATGAGGCTGAAGAGCTCAGCTGGCACGAGGCTAGTTGAGGCAGTTCTTGAAGAAAGTGCAGCTGTCAGGCTTAAGGCTGGAACATAAGCATTAGGAATGAACCGAACACCCCCCGGTTTGGTTCGCGGCAGAACATGCGAACAGACCAAAAATTTGTGCGAACACGCGAACCCCGTTAAAGTCTATGGGACGTGAACGTGAAAAATCAAAAGTGCTAATTTTAAAGGCTAATATGCAAGTTATTGTCATAAAAAGCATTTGGGGACCTGGGTCCTGCCCCAGGGGACATGTATCAATGCAAAAAAAATTTAAAAACAGCCGTTTGATCGGGAGCAGTGATTTTAATAAAGCTTAAAGTAACAAAAAGGTGTAATAGTCCTTTAAATATCGTGCCTGGGGGGTGTCTATAGTATGGCTGTAAAGTGGCACATTTTTCCAGCGTTTAGAACAGTCCCTGTACAAAATGACATTTATAAAGGAAAAAAATTCATTTAAAACTGCTTGCGGCTGTAATGTAATGTTGCCCCCCCCCCCCAGCCCATTACCAGGCCCTTTGGGTCTGGTATGAATGTTAAGGTGAACCCGGCACCCAAATTAAGAAAAAAGGCATGGGGCCCCCAGGCCCTATATATAAAAGCAGCAGTATACAGGTGGTCCCCTGGTTACAAACAAGATAGGGAGTAGGTTTGTTCTTAAGTTGAATCTGTTTGTAATTTAGAACAGGTACATTTTGTAAGTGTAGCTCCAGCCAAAAAAATCTATTTTTAAGCTTTTTTGATAAGGGTTATCATCACCCCTGTAACATTTGTTTTGCTGTCTGTGCCCCTGTTCAGAAGATTTCACCTCACTTTCTGTCCCAATGACAATTGGATTTTGAAAATTTTGGGTTATTAAGGAAACAAGGATTGGTGATAAAGCATCAGTGGGAAGACACCTTTTTCCCATATTAACTCTTACAGGAGAGAATTTCCCTTCCTAGGGGCAGATTTCCTCTCACTTCCTGTTGTCTCCCTCCGTTTGTAAGTAGGAGCCGTTTGTAAGTCGGATGTTTGAAAATAGGGGACAACACTGTAAAGCCTCACAGATACTTTTGTTGAGTGCAGGAACGGGCCCTGCTGTGAAATATTAGATCAAAAATTGTAATTACGCGCCCCTGTTAAACAGGGCCAGAAAAATTGGGCCTTAGGCAGTGGTGGTGGTGCCACAACACTGCAACCCCTCACAGATACTCTTCTTGAGCGCAAGAACGACCCCTGCTGTTAAATATTTGATCAAAAATTGTAATTACGTGCCCCTGTTAAACAGGGGCAGAAAAATTGGGCCTTAGGTAGTGGTGGTGGTGCCCTGAACCGAAAATATTCTTAGAAGCTATCATCATGAAAATTGAGGAGGAATAGGATAGTCACTCAGCATAATAGAATAGTCACTCAGCATATGCAGTCTTCAAGAGATCCCACATCCATAGAAAAATCATTTGGTTACATCAACATCAGGTGCTTGGTAGCTGGTGATCCAAGACTGATTCATTTTTATGAATGTGAGCCGATCAACAGAGTCTGTGGACAGGCGCTGACACAATCCTCCTCCTCTTCTTCTTCCTGTGTGATCAGCGGGCCTGCAGCAATACTAGTATCTGGAAAAAGGGGCCTTGAGAGGTAAGGAAGTCCTCCTCTTCCTCCCGCTGTTCTGCCTGTCAAGTGCCCTGTCCATTATTCCATTAAGCGTGTGCTCCAACAGGAAGAAAAGAGGGACAGTATCACTTATGCATGCACTGTCGCTGCTCACCATCCTCATTGCCTTTTCAAATGGTGATAGGACAGTGCATGCATCCTTGATCAGTAGCCACTAGCATGGCGAAAAAAAGCCAAGCTCCCCTAACCCTGTCCTGGTGCCATACTCACACAGGTACTCATTGATGGTCCCCCCAAAAATCCATACCAGACCCTTATCTGAGCACGCAACCTGGCAGGCCGCAGGAAAAGAGCCGACGAGATGAGAGAGCGCCCCCCCCCCTCCTGAACCGTACCAGGCCACATGCCCTCAACATTGGGAGGGTGCTTTGGGGTCCCCCCCAAAGCACCTTGTCCCCATGTTGATGGGGACAAGGGCCTCATCCCCACAACCCTTGCCCGGGGGTATTGGGGGTCTGCGGGCGGGGGGCTTGTCAGAATCTGAAAGCCTCCTTTAACAAGGGGACCCCCAGATCCCGCCCCTTCGGGTGAAATGGTAAGGGGATACAAAAGTACCCCTACCATTTCACAAAAAAAGTGTCAGAAATGTTAAAAATGACAAGAGACAGTTTTTGACAATTCCTTTATTTAAAGTCTTCTTTCCATTTCTTTCTTCTATCTTCTTTCTTCTATCTCCCTTCGGTTTCTTCCTCCATCTTCTTCTTCCTCTGGTTCTTCCTCCGATCCTCTGCTTCTTGCTCCGGCGTTCTGTCTTCTTCCCTTCCTCGCTCTCGGGCCGCTCTGCATCCATGATGGGAGGCTCCCGCTGTGTGATGCTTCTCGTCTTCTGACGCTTCTTAAATAATGGAGGGCGGGGCCACCCGGTGACCCCGCCCCCTCTGACACAATGGGACTTGACGGGGACTTCCCTGAGGCTTTCCCCGTAATGTCAGAGGGGGCAGGATCACCCTTACGTAACAGGTGACCCCGCTCCCTCTGACCTCTGGATTTTGAGGGGGACCCCACGCCATTTTTTAAAAAAATTTTGGTTTGGGGTTCCCCTTAATATCCATACCAGACCTGAAGGGCCTGGTATGGAATTTAGAGGGACCCCCACGCCATTTTTAAAAAAAATTTTGGTTCTGGGTTCCCCTGTGGGGAAACCCCATGCTGTTTTTATCAATGAACTTTTATGTGTATTGTCGGACCAACAAGTCATATAGCCGTGAGTACTTTTAAATGACTTTTTTTCCTTTGAAATGTAATTTTGCTGTCAGACTGTTCTAAACACGGGAAACATGCGCCCCTTTACAGGCAAACTATAGACACCCCCTAGGTACGAAATTTAAAGGAATATTACACTTTCATTGTTTCACTTTAAGCATTATTAAAATCACTGCTCCCGAAAAAACGGACGTTTTTAAAACTTTTTTTTGCATTGATCCATGTCCCCTGGGGCAGGACCCAGGTCCCCAAACACTTACCATGCAAATAAGCCTTTAAAATTTAGCACTTTTGATTTCTCCCATAGACTTTTAAAGGGTGTTCCGCGGCTTTCGAATTTGCCGTGAACACTCCAAATTGTTCGCTGTTCGGCGAACTGGCGAACAGCCGATGTTCGAGTCGAACATGAGTTCGACTCAAACTCGAAGCTCATCCCTAATCGCCACTATCATTTTGGAGGCGTGGTGGCGAAACAAGCTCTAACAATACTGAACCCTGTCCTGCATCCTTCCCAGCTGCCAGCAGAGTTACCCAGTGCGCCGTGAAAGAAAGGTAATGTCCCTGTTTATGCCTGCTGGACCATGAGTCAGCAGTAATATGCACCTTACTGCTGACTGCCCTGTCCAACGAGGCCAAGACATTGCCTTCCACATGCTGGTAGAGAGCCAGAATAGCCTTCCGTGAAAAGAAATGGCGTTTGGGAACCTGCCACTGAGGTACGGCACATTCCACAAATTCACGAAAGGGGGCAGAGTCTACCAGCTGAAAAGGCACCAGTTGCAGTGCTAGCAATTTGGCCAAGCTAGCATTCAGAAGCTGAGCATGTGGATGGCAGGGACCGAATTTCATTTGACGGTTTAGCAACTGGGGTAGGGAAATTTGCCTGCTAAAATCCGATGTTGGTGTACCACTAGCAGATTAGCTGCAACTACTTGGGACACCTATTTCTATACCTTCATTCCTCTCAGAGCAGGTTTCTGAGAGGACTGGAGGTATAGTGGGGTTGGACATCCCAGCTGATGAGGAGCAAGGAGAGGTCCGCCTTGTTCTTTGATGTGGGTCTTTTAAGTGCTGTTGCCAACAGACTGCATGGGAGGTCATCATATGTCTGGTCAAGCATGTGGTGCCCAAGCGGCTGCTGTTTTGGCCACGCTTGATACACTTCAGACATATGTTGCAAACAGCGATGGTGCGATCTGCTGCACACGTGTCAAAAAAGGCCCACACCAAAGAACTTTTCAAAATATGCGGGGAGTCAGTAGCGCCCTGCACCTGCTTAGTTCTGCAGTGTGATGCAATAGGGTGGCTGCCCTTAAGCTGCCCCCTGGTGGGCATCCAACCTCATTGGAGATGTGCCTCCTCCTCCTCTCTCCTATCAGGCACCCAAGTTGAGTCAGTGATCTCATCATCCCCTTCCTCCTCATCACTGGAGCAAACTTGGCAGTATGCTGCAGCCGGGGGAACATGACTGCCAGTTTCTTGACCTTCTTGGGCACCCCCTCTCTCTAGGCTGAAGTTACTCTCTTCCTCAACCTGGGTACCATCATTGGAGCCTTCAAATAGCTGCACATCCTCCTGCAGCATGTACCCGACACTGTGGTTTAATAGTTCAGGGGACTCCTCCATGCATGATGGTGGGGCTAGGGAAGGAGTGACTGTTAACATGGAGCCGATGGAATAGGCCTCTTTGGCAGCTGCATTGGCAGGCAAACTACTCTTAGTCTGGGTGACAGAGGATGAGGAGGATGAGCACAGCTTTGTTATCCATTCCACCAAGTCTTCTGCATGTTGTGGCTCAATAACATGGGCCAGCTGCAGGAAAAAAGGACAAGCGTGCCCCATGGCCATGTGCTGAGGATGCACCGTGTCCATGACCAGCACTGTCGACTGTAGACACAGAGCCTGCTTGCCCTCTTTTAGTGGCCTGTGAGCATCTGCCTCTCCTTGGTGGCCTTCCGGACATGCTGTAAATTTTGTTTAGCAAAAAAACACTACACTGTATTGTGTACTGTGTACACCACCAGGAAAGTAGTAGCAACTGCACTAGGGGTGCACGGTACTGTGTACACCAACAGAAGTGTAATAACAACCATGGGTGCACTGTATGTATTGTGTACACCACCAGGAAAGTAGTAGCACTGCACTAGGGGTGCACGGTACTGTGTACACCAACAGAAGTTTAATAACAACTATGGGTGCACTGTATGTATTGTGTACACCACCAGGAAAGTAGTAGCAACTGCACTATGGATGCACGGTACTGCGTACACCGACAGAAGTTTAATAACAACTATGGGTAAACTGTATGTATTGTGTACACCACCAGGAAAGTAGTAGCAACTGCACTAGGGGTGCACGGTACTGCGTACACCAACAGAAGTTTAATAACAACTATGGGTGTACTGTATTGACCACCAGAAAAGTATGAGCAACTGCACTATGGGTGCACAGCACTGTATACTGTGTACACAACCTGAAGTATATTAGAAACAGTACACCAGACTACAGGCTACGATGCTGACGTGAGACGTGAGAAGGGCCTGAAGGCAGCGCCGGAGTGAGGGTCGGAGGCGGGTTGGACTGGGTTGGCTGCCGTGTACGAAGTGAGGAGCGGAGTGAGAGCCTGTAGCCGCTTCGTCCACGAGGAAACCCGGAGGACTCACCAAGCCGCACTGTCATCACAACACCAGCAGTGGTGAGAGCCTCCCCCCCGAATGCACTGCGGTGGGTGAGGCAGACGAACTGTCTTCTGGAGCTGGCTGTGTGGTCAGGGGAGCACGGAGGCTGCGGGGATGAGAGCCTCCGGGTGCGAACAACAAGTCGATCCCACCAGAGCCTTGAAGCAGAGCAGCAAATGCTGAGGTGCAGCAAGGATACCCTAATAGTGGGATTTCTCCCCCTCTACCCCACCCTGTAATCCGTTACCTGCACTATCTGGTCGTACAACGCAGCGCTCATGAGTGTGCAGCGTCCCAGGAAATTTAAGACACAGAGGAATGTATACTATGAAACCGGCCTATGGGAGAAGAGGAAATAGAGCATCCAGATGGTGCCGGTGAAGACCCTTTTCCCAGGTATGAAAATTAAAGCTTTGAACTGATAAGCTATTAAGTGACAAGGTCTGGTGATTGTGGGAAAACCTTAAAAGATTAACACAAGAGTCTGCCCGTAGTTTTTTTTTTCTCTCTCTTCTCTTTTGCCTCCCTCCTCTGCGGGGGAGACTGGAGGAAGAAGATCGAGGCTCAAGATAAAGGATTCATGGGACTGTGGAGTGGGGTGAGAGGGTAAAGTGATATATGAAATATAAAGTGTTTTTTGCGCTGTGAGGGTTTCTGGGAGGTGGCTATGCCTGGCCGGTCTGCACACCTTGGTCTCTCTTGCCCCCTCCCCTGTCATTTTAGGTGACAGGGGGGCACCGCCGGCGGAGTGTCACCCTTGGAAAAGAGGCTCGCAACATGGGATCTAGTTGGATTCTTATGTGCGGGCTTAGGGCCGGTAGGGCCGGTAGGGCAGGGGGGGGGGGGGAGTGGGGGGAGGTTTGGGAAGAGTGGGAGGAGGGGAGAGGGGCCCCACTTGCAGGGAGGGAAGCAAGTATACAGTGGACGAGAGATAAGGGGGGATAGGAGCTACCTATTCTTATGCTGGAGCTAAATTTTGTGTCTTATAATGTTAAGGGACTGAATTCCCCAGCAAAAAGACATAAAATACTTAAGGAACTCCAACACTTTAGAGCTGACATAGTATTCTTCCAGGAGACCCACTTGACCCTGGAATCGAACATTAAAATACATTCCCCACGGTTGCCCTTCTGGTTTTAAGGTGCACGCCTATCAGGAGATCTAAAGGAGTGGCAATCGGGTTTTCAAAATCCGTTAAATTTTCAGTGCTGGAAAGGTTGACGGATCCAGAGGGCCGTTATCTCTTCCTTAAGGGCAACTTGGGGAATAAAAAGTTCACTCTAGTTAATGTCTATTGCGCCAATAAAAACCCAATTTTGTTCCTAAAACTGGTATTGTCTAAACTGTTGGAATTCAGGGAGGGGGAGGTGGTGTTGGCGGGTGACTTTAATTTTTGCCTTGACCCTGCTCAAGATAGTACGTCCGGGGCACAGGGGACAAGTAAGGTTCAATTAGGTATGATCAGGCGACGGCTGCACCAATGCCATCCGATAGATGTGTGGGGGGTGCAGCATGTAAAAGCTAACGATTACACCTTCTTCTCCCCTGTGCACGGGACGTACTCAAGACTGGATTATATACTGTTGGACCACAGTCTACTGGATTGTGTAGAGGAGTCCAGAATTGAGATTACCTCATTATCAGACCATTCGCCCGTCACAATGAGGATTAGGATCCCGGAACCCCAAAGGCAGCCCTTTTCGTGGAAGTTGAATGAAAATTTACTTAAGAACCAACAAGTTTTAGAAAGGATTCAGGAGGAAATCAAATTTTTCTTTAGAGTCAATGATACAGGGGAAATTTCCCCTCCAGTGTTATGGGAGGCACACAAAGCCTACATTAGAGGGGTTCTGATCTCCATAGGGGCCGGGGTGAAAAAGAAGAGAAGAGAAGAGAGGGAAAGGCTTATTGAGGAAATTTTTGTACTAGAGCAGAACCACAAAAAATCAAAGGGCCAGAGCCAGGACAGCTTCCGTCAGTTAGTTGCCAAAAGGGAAGAGCTAAGAGACAGTATGGAGCAAGATTCTAAAAGGCCCCTCAATAAATTAACAAAAGAGAGATACTTCTGGGGAAATAAATCTAGTAAACATCTGGCGAGGATATTGAGCAAGAAAAGGGACCGGAACTACATCGAGAAAATACAAAACAAAAAAGGTGAAGTAGTAGCTACAAGTAAAAGAATAGCGGAAGAGTTTTAAAATTTTTTTGAAGCTTTATACTCCATTAGACAAAGGGGTTCGGGAGAAGGGCCAATGATGGGGAGGGTGGAAGAATTCCTGAAGGAGGCTGGGGTGTCTGAGTTGTCTGAAGAGTTTAGAGATTTCCTTGACAGACCTATAGCGGCGGAGGAAAAATATACAGCTTTAAAGACCTCCTCCAAGGGAAAGAGTCCAGGCCCCGACAGATATACCACATTATACCTGGAAAAATTTAAACATATTTTGGTACCAAGGTTAAGCCAATACTGGAACGAATTGGGTTCTAACTGTTCAATGGAGGGAGAGGCCCTGGCAGCGACTATTACATTGATTTTCAAAGAAGGCAAAAATAGGGAGCTTTGTTCTAGTTATAGACCTATTTCATTATTGAATGCCGATGTAAAGCTATATGCCAAGGTGCTGGCTAGTAGACTAAGGGACAAAATGACCACTCTGGTGCACCCATATCAGGTGGGTTTTTTACCGGGGAGGCAGAGTAGGGACAACGGAGTACGATCAGTACTCCTGTTGGAGTCCATCAAATTAGGGGGGCCCCCAGTCCTATTCCTGTCAATGGACGCAGAAAAAGCGTTTGACAGGGTAGACTGGGGGTGCATGATTAAAACACTAGAAGCAATGGGGATAGGCTCAAGATTTATATCTTGGGTTAAAATACTCTACACCAGCCCTTCGGCATCTGTAAAGGTTAATGGGGCTTTCTCTAGTCCTTTTCAGATGAAGAATGGTACTAGGCAGGGGTGTCCACTATCCCCCCTTCTTTTTGTCCTTACTTTGGAACCCTTACTGTCTACTATCCGTAACAATCCAGACTGTAGCGGGGTGAGGATAGGATCAGAGGAACATAAACTCGCGGCTTTTGCCGACTTGTTTTTTATCACAAACCCCAGGATTACGATCCCGAATGTATTACAGGTCCTTAAAAGTTTTGGAGGGATTTCAAATTTTAAAATCAACCTTGGCAAGTCCGAGGTGCTCAATGTTAATGTGGGCATACAAGATGAAAAGAGCCTCGCAGGGGTGTTTCCCTTCCCTTGGAGAAAGGGGATCAACTATTTGGGGATTAAATTATCAAATACCATGAAAAAAATGTATTTAAACAACTACATCCCTTTGTTGGATGAAACCAGGCGAGAAGTAAGAAGCCTTTCTTCACGTCCCCTCTCATGGATCGGACGTATTAATGCAGTGAAAATGAGTATAACGCCTAAAATATTGTATAAGTTCCAGATGCTCCCCATCCCACTCCCCCAGTCATATTTTTGGGCCTTAAGGGGCCTGATCTCGAGGTTTGTCTGGGGTGGCAAAAAAACAGGAATTGCTCGATCAGTCCTGAGTAGGGGGAAAGAAAAAGGGGGACTTGCACTCCCAGATTTCAATAAATACTATACTTCGGTGGTACTTACACGAGTTATAGAATGGTCAAAGGGGGCTTCGAAAAAATGGTAGAGTCAACCTGCGCTAATGAGCAATGCGTGTAAACAAACAGGTGCAGCTGCAAATAAAACTCCAAATATCTGTAGAGTGACAAACATAAAATAAACTTAATTGCGCTAGCAAAAATGAAAACAATTAAATAAAAGTGCTAAGAAGACACCATACGTATGATAACAGTGAGTGCATAAAAATCTTATCCAAAAGTGCAAAAAATAAAAATCAATAATCATAAGCAAAAGCCGTCTGTAATCAGTCCATAATGATGTGAATCGCATTAAATCAAACAAGAAAAAGTCCGCTTCATGTGTTTCATCACCACACACCAAGGATTGATGAGCCAAAATACTTCTGATCAGGTATACATTGATAACGATGAGAGAAGTGATAGATGTGCGCTTACCCCAAGTGTTGGACCTCCCCTGTGACAAGGTCTTGTGAGCTTGCAGATTTCACCCTCTGCAGGGACAAGTTGTTAATCTCCTGGTCCTAACAGCGTGTACCACCGACTTCCGTGTGGCCGGGATGATCCAACTATCCGAACCTCATAGGGGGGACTCAGAAATGGAAAAGTCTGCCTGCTGGCAGTCTTCCTTGGAATGAAAGGGGGCTTCGCACAGGAGGTGGGTAAATATAGAACACAGTTTGAGTAGTATAGACTTAGGTCACATTATCTGGAACCCTCCTAATTATAGAGCACTGAGCACAAATACTGCAGTATTAACACATAATTCTTTAAAGTTCTGAAATGTAAGCGGGAATGTAATGTTATGATTTTGTAATGTGAGTGTATGTAGACTCTCTGCAGGATGCAACAGGAACAGGAACTGCCTGCAGTCAGATATAGCTAAACTGTATACAGTGGATATATATATATATATATATATACGAGAGTTGTATATATATATATATTACATAAACTGCAGCTAACTGAATCACCTGCCTGCCTGAAGAATATTATAAACAGTACACCAGGAACGGCCTGCAGTGAGATATAGCTGAACAGTATGCAGTGGATAGATATATATATCTATCCACTATTTTTTTCGGGGAAACAGGGTGTGTGTGTATATATATATATATATATATATATATATATATATATATATATATATATTAAATACACTGCAGCTAACTGAATCACCTGCCTGCCTAAAGTATATTAGAAACAGTACACCAGGAACGGACTGCAGTCAGATCTAGCTAAACTGGATACAGTGGATATATATATATGTGAGACTGACTGTATATATATATTAAATACACTGCAGCTAACTGAATAATCTGCCTGCCTGCCTCCTCAATCTAAATGACACTCTCTCTCTGTTCACACTGGCAACGACACACTACACGAGGCCAACGTGCAGACAGCCTTATATAGTGTGGGGCGTGGACTTAGTCCCCCTGAGCCACGATTGGTAAAAGGCACCCTGCCTTTGGCCAATTATGGCTCTCTTAGCTGAGGGTGCTGTGATTGGCCACAGCATGCAGGTTATGGTGCATGCTCCTCCCCCTTCACATCCTCCCCAAACAACTAACCTACCCTAACCTCCAACACCTTTCCCCCTTCCCCCTTCCCCCCTCTCCCCGCCTTCTTCCCCTTTCTTCCCCCTTCCCTGTCCCCCCCCCAGGCTTCCCTTCTTTTTCCTTTTCCCTCCTCCCCCCTTCTTTACAACCCCAAGCCCCCTTTTCTTCCTCTTTTTATCTTTTTCTCCTCTCCCCTTTCCCCCTCCCCCCTCCTTCTTCTTCCTTTCTTCCAAACCCCCCCATTCCCCCCCTCCTTTCTTTCCGCCTTTCCCCTTCTCCCCCTCCTCCTTACCTTCCCGGTGCACTATTCAATTCCCTTACGGGTAATACTTTACCAACTGTTCTGTATATATCTATTCCTACCCCTATTTAGATTCAATTCCGCATAATCCCCCTTGTCCGTCCCGAGGGGAGCCTTTTGAGCGGCTGGGCTTTGTACCTGGCGATTGGCCTGTTGGGTAAGCAACTTCTCAACGTTACCACTGAGCCTTATCTGTATATATTATGCTTCTGTAATTCTTTGATTATGTGTTCTTGTGTTTTATTTGATCATTTGTTTTATAGATTATTCCTCCTGATGAATTGGTCTATGTATCGTGAAACTAGTAGAGGACTGGTTAATCTATGAGAAAAACTCCATCAACAGATATCTCTTGGGGAAACATTTGAGTATCTGTATACTGTTTTTTGAAACTTTTTTAATGTGATCTATGTATGTCTTTTTATATGTAATAAATGATTTCATTTTTATCCAAGATTTATTATTCTGTGTTTCAGTACCGAGATAGTCCACCACAAAACCTTGTGGGTTGGAATATATGTCTGGTCAGTCTTAGCAACTGTCCTCACGCTCCCATCCCTTCCCTTTCCTCCACCTGGGAAACTGGTGAGCTCCCTGGACAATCCCTCAGATATTCTTGCCTTGTACCTTGCCCCAAAGCCAGGCACACAGGCTCATTCACACGTTTCTTCAATGACCAGTCTAGTGTTGTTTTTGTTGTTTTTATTTTTGAAGAACTTGGATAGGGCTGAGGGAAGTAAGTGGAATGCTTAAAAAACAAGAATTATGTACAACTGAGGACTTTGGTATTCTTTCTGAGCAAGCTATAGTGAAGTCCAGGCTTGAAACAAACAGAAAATTTCAGCCTTAAAGTAGTAGTAGTGTAGCACCCTGTGTTCTGAGCCACCTCCTGGACGGCTGTCTGGGTGGACGTGTGTCGTACACCCCAGGCAGCTAGGCCGGAGATTGGGCCTATTCGGGGGCATCTGGCTGCCAGGCTGTGTGAGGGCCTATCCAGAAGTAATAGAGCAGCAATTCAACCAAGAGTCACGGTTCTGCGGGCTGGAGAACCTGTCGTGGTCAGAGGTAGAAGGGGATCTGTCACCACTAAGGGACCAATCACCTTTACCAGGGACCACAGTGAGTAACTGAAGCAAGTACTAGAGCAGTATTCTCACCGAATGGGCATGGTGGGGAATCGAGAAACTACAGGAGGTGATCAAGTCAGGGACCCAACCAGCGGAGGTGACGCTTGCAAAGCAGCCTTGTGTGTCAAGCCAGGGACTGAGCCAGTCAGCAGGGGTGAAGCTTGATTAGTATCTGGAGTGCCAAGCTAGGGACCCAGCAGGGAAGCGTGGGTGACGCTTGAGGAAGATACCACCGCAAAGATTGGAGGAGCTCAAGTGATTCAGTGTCAGTGAATCAGTGGGTCTAGTAAGAGACTGGGAGCTCAGTGTTGGAGAACTACAAGAAGCAGTTGTAATGAAGCTAAAGGAACTGTTACATTGAATTAGGAACTGTTAAAGACATGTGCAGATGTGGTGCCTTGCTGGGGCCTTTCCCTGCACGGCTGTCTTCCTATGGAAGTCTCGGAGTCTGCCAAATGAATCTACTTAAACAACTACTTAATGATGTCCTGGCCCTAACCCTCTTTCGCCCTCAAAATAAAAAAAGGACTGTTAAAAGAAATAAAACCTCTTTTACATCCAAGAACTGTCTGGCGCCCAATGACTTTCACCATCTTTGCACCCACTATGCCTCACAACCCACTACATATTGAAGGATGTCAACTATCTTCTGCCTTGGAGGTTCTCATTAGACTGGAAAAGGCTAAAGACTTTGCTACATTTGGCGCTGTCCTTGCAGCAGTCACCCATAGCAACCAGTTTCAGCTCCATTGGGATTTCATCTGGCTCCCTGGGAAGGTGGCAAGTAACATTTACCCTTCATATAGACTGTGTTATCGTGTATACTATCAATGTGGGGAAGAACCACCAAGTCTCATTGATTGGGGGAGAGGATCCGCCTGGTCTTTTGACACTTCCCGCCAGCTCTGTGAGGGTTAATACAGACTCTAAAATGGACTCCATTACAGTTTTGGTACGCCTCAGCAAGAAGAAGCAAGAACTTTCGCACCAGTCCGTTGGCAGGGGAGGAGTGCCCGCTCTGCAGAGGAGGATAAGTAAGTGCTGCCACATGCTCTATAGTCTGCTCTCGGAGTCTGGGACAAGGAGGCACAAAAGGCTGAGGAAGATAAAGGAATGATAATGTAAAGTCGTTATCGTGTGTTGCATTAGAGTGACTGTATCTTGTATTGTTCACTTCCTAATCCTAAGGGAGGAAATGCTTCACTGTTGGCGAAGTTACAAAAGTTCCACCGCCTTAAGAATCTTATAAGTAAGTTGTTACCCTGAAAATACAGCAGAGAACTGGTGATTAACCGCTTGCCGACCAGCTCATGCTGATATACGTTGGCAGAAAGGCACGTACAGGCATACGAGCTCCGTGAGTGTGAATGCGGGTCCCGCAGACTTGATGTCCGTGGGGATGCCCGCGATCGTCTCACGGAGAGGAAGAACGGGGAAATGCTGATGTAAACAAGCATTTCCCCGTTCTGCCTAATGACACTGACACTGATCACAGATCCCTGTAATCGGGAGCGGTGATAGTGTCGTGTCACACATAGCTCAACCCCCCCACAGTTAGAATCACTCCCTAGGACACACTTAACCCTTTCAGCGCCCCTTCCTGGTTAACCCCTTCACTGTCAGTCACATTTACACAGTAATCAATGCATTTTTAATTGCACTGATCGCTGTATAAGTGTGAACGTCATCTGCTGCTGCTCCTGATCTCATGGAATCCTGGATCTTTTTGCGCTCCCTATTATATGTGCTCCTCAGGCCACCAATTTTGCACTTCAAATAGGGGATGGTTGCAGTGGGAATCACCGGCTTCACCAATTCCAGCAATTGATCCAGCACTGTCTTCCCCTTATTTTATTATTATAAAAAGGGTGTTTCACCTGCCACAGACAGGGCAGCTCCCTGTATTTATCAATGAAGCTAGGGAGGAAGTCATGATCGTTGAATCTATCCATTTTCTCTGCAAGACACAACACAAGACAAACCCTAATGTCAGGCTAAACTCTCCTAATCGTGTCCCAATATAGGCCTCAATCTATAAGCAGTATAGGCCACTGATGCCCCAAGTTAAAATTGTACCTTCGATTGCACGATCGGTGCTTACGCTACTCCGTCCTCTGCTCACAGATCGTACATACGACGCACGCGTGTTATGCTTTATATACACTGCGCATGCGGGAAACTCTGCCCGCCCCTGACCTTCTTTCTAGTATATTCCCCGCCCCTTCTCTTTTGGCACAGTGGGAGAGCACATGGCGGAGACAGAGCAGGTGCATGCAGAGGAGATGTCAGGAGAATTAGTAGACCAGACTGTGTGGACTGCACAAAGATAATCAAAAACACATGAAAAGCGAATAATAATGATATTTATTAAGATAGGTGATAAATAAGAAAATACAAACAGTGCACAACCAACCCAACAAACCCACCAACAACAACAGTATACAGCAAGGGGCAGTACCAGAATCACAGATATCAGCCAGGCCAGGGTCATACACAGCAGATCAGCAGAAGGACAAGGGATGTTCCAGAAACATAAACATTAGCCAGGCCAAGGTCATACACGGGGAGATCAGAAGATGAGGGACTGGGAACCAACAGGACAGGGAGGGTATAGATCGGGCTGAAGGGTAAAGGAAAGGGTACAGGAACACAGGAGGGACCGGGTCAGGATAAGCTCGGAACAAGGTCAGATGCAGGCTCAGGATCGGGTAACAGGCGAACGAGGTCAGGGCTCATGGAGAGAGATACTAAGGCAAGCATGTGAGGACTTGCTGGGTATTTATGGGGCTGCCAATAATTGTCTTCATGTAACACCTGAGCGCAGGGAGTGTTGTCTGCTCCATACTGCCAGGATCCATCCGCTAGTGGATGTCAGTACTGCGGCCCAATGATGACATAACACCAGCAGTCAAAGATTCTCCTGACAGTTCCAAACTGCCAGGAGACACCTGCTGGTGGACCTCAGTACTGTACGCCAAATGATAGATCTTACTACCAGCGGACGGACCCTTTCCTGACAGGAGAGTAGCAACGACGAAAGCCCGAAGCCACAAACGTCACGATCCAGGAGATTTAAGGCATCAAATATGTCCTTTGGTGAGATGGTTGAGATGGTGGACATCTTGAAGAGGGCCAACTATGATGGGAAGTATGGACCGTACAGCAACCCAAATGTGAGAAAGGCCAAAATCATGACTAAAGTTGTGAAAAGTCTGCAGAAGAATTTTGGGGTAGGGCGATCCAAGGATCAACTGAGGAAACTATGGTCAGACCTCAAATTGAGGGAGCAAGATCAGTGCAGAAGAATCAAGAGAGTGCTGAAAAAAAGTATTTTGTCGTGTGTTCCTATTATTATTATTACTTTAGTGCTGCTCCATGTGCTTTTCTTTATTGTTGTACATCAGGTTCATGGGCACAGTAATCGTTCATAGTAAACATTGTTCGTTCGCCCGCTAATACAATGTTTTTTGCAGGTGCAGGTTAACTACATTTGTTCAGGCCTATTTGTATTAAAAGAAGTTTGTTGTGTAGATGGGTTTGTAACTAGAATGAAATGCAAACTTGATTCAGTGTAAGAAGAGGACACTCAGCAGCTGTTTACACATCTGGACGCAGGAGCACTAGTGTGGGACACAAGAACAGCCTTTTTAGGGTGTCCCACACAGGTGCTCCAGTGGATACTAGGGTGTCTCCATGTGGGCAACTTTACCAAAAAAGGTAAGTATTCCAACTTGAAGAAAGGGAAAAAAGCATGTCTTCAGCTTGGAACTCTGCCAAAACAGACAATTGTACGTCACAGCCAAGCAATGTTTCATATTCCTATTTCTTGCCTCAAACATCTGTGTGCTAAGTTTACCTTTTTTTTATTCACATAGGGGAGAAAAAACTCGGAATATCAGAGAACACCAGGGACCCCCAACCTCCTAAAGAAGGGGAAGTCACCACATCACAACCTGAAGATGTGGAGGGAGGAGAGGTTCATGACGTGGTTGAAATAGTGACCACAACAGGTGACTGTCTGAGACCACTGCTTCTGGTAATAGATGTATGTCTGCATATTTATAATACATGGTCTGTTTTTTTATTTTAGGTGATGTGGATGTTGTGGAAGAAGAAACTAATTTCACAAGTGCAAGTGCACACGTCCTCATCGGGGAGATCATGGTGTGCAATCCTGATTTAGAAAAGATAAAGGAAATCATGAATGATGTTCAACAAAAAATGAAGAACATCATTGATGTTTTAGGCAGAATCTAAAACACACAAAAATTGTACCGTTTTGTCGAGGACTTTTTAAATTTTAATTCAAGTTTTAAAGTATTTTAAAAGCGAAATTTTGAAGATGCACACAGTGTGTCAACATGTGCTATCTGCCATCACGGGATATCAAGGTACGCGTTTTGGGGTGCAACCCCTTCCTCACAACTAAAGTAGATGAGAGGAAGGGGTTGCACCCCTGAAACACGTCCATTGATCCCCCATAATGGGAGCTAGCACATGTTGACATTAGGCATGGGATCAGGAAGGAAATACACATTTTGACTCCCAATTTGTGTGCATCTTCAAAATTTTGCTTTTACAGGGGTGACATCACCCCATCTGATAAAGGCAATATCAACACAGTTTTGACATACTATATGTCTGATTTTGCCTTCACTTTTTCAAAGCTGAACTTTGTAAGTTCAGGAGTTGTGTATGTTATGATTTAAAACATGCCTGTTTAACCAAAAAAATGATATTTCTAATGTCAAACATAAAAAAAAGATGTTGGTTCATTCAAAAACCCTTTCCTAATGCACATGTGAATGGGTTTTGAGTAAAATGTTTTATACTCAACTATGTGTGGCTTCTTCTTTCAATGCTCAATACCAGTTTTTGGAGTAAGTTGGTGTTTACAGTGGCATTGGGGGTTATTTACTAAAGGCAAATCCACTTTGCACTACAAGTGCACTTTCAGTGCAGTTTCAGTGCACTTTCAAGTGCACTTGGAGTGCACTTGTAGTGCAAAGTATATTTGCTTTTAGTAAATAACCCACACAGTTCTCTAAAATTGGCCCCAATCAGGCCATTTTAGGCGCTCAAAACAATTAATTCATGGTGCAGAAAAGGATTATTATTTTTAACATTAATGCATTACATACATTAACAACAAAAACAATGTGTGTGTGTAGCAGACCCACAACAGAATAGTTAGCTGAAGAAGAGATTGTCACCTCATGTAAAAATAAATTACATTTGCACTATTTAAGAAAATGGCCAAAAAGAAAAGCCCATTGGAGAACCTAGGAGACAGCTAAAAGAAACACAAGCAGTACCTCAAATGAAATATTATTTCAGTTTAAAATAAAAATGTATTTTCAAAATGTTTCTCAAACTTACTTACTTGCTGGCATATCAATGCCCCCCCTACCCACAAAGTACTCCAGATATTTTTGTCTGACTTTGCGGGAGCTTTGGGGGGGGCAAGCCAGGACGGCCAACTTCAAGTGCCATCAGAGTTGGTTGATCTGGAAAGCCGGCCTCAGGCCCAACTGAGGCCACATAGTTAGTAGCATTTTTCCTTAGAAAATTGTGCATAATGCAGCAGGCAAGGAATATATGGTTGAGTTTATATTCCTCCATGCGGATTGGCGTCATGAATAGGTGTAACCGGCTGGCCATTATGCCGAAAACATTCTCCTCTTCTGGCTCTGGCCACCTGTAGTTAAAAACCCTCTGGTCCGGGGTGCGGGTCGTCATGGTTAATGCCCTCATCAGATGTTCTCCTAGCCCAAAGGTTTCATCAGCGATGAACACGAATGGAAGACCAGCCACGTTGTCTTCCGCAGGTGGCAAGCCCAAGCCACCATTCTGGAGCCGTCTGTAAAACTCCTTTTGGGCGATGACTCCATCTTCCGACATCCGGCCATTCTTCCCCACGTCCACATACAAAAACTCATATGTCGCCTACACCACCGCCAACATCACAATACTATTAAACCACTTGTAATTATAATAGTATGACCCAGAGTTGGGGGGTGGGACGATGTGGACGTGTTTCCCATCGATTGCCCCTCCGCAGTTGGGAAAGTCCCACCGCTGTGCAAAGTGGGATGCCACAGTCTGCCATTCCTGTGGGGTTGAAGGAAACTATGGATTCAAACAAGAAAAAAAAAAGTGTACTTTTGCACATAAACATTGCAAGCAGATTAGACACAAATATTCTTGGCCAACGTAAGTAGAACATTTATTTTAAGGAGTATTTAAAGACAAAAGTATAAGGTACACTTATCAGATTCTTCCTCCCCTTTGATGGCCCAGTGAAAAAATGTTAAGTCTGGGGGGAGATGTTTTGGACAGGTAACCGTCTCCACTTCATTGAGAGCTTAATGCATACATAATGTGTGTTACTTTAGCCAGCCCCTCCTTACTTTAAACTATTGACAGCCCGCTGGACAGGTAAGAAGTGTCATAATACAAAAAATGAATACACACTGTCCAAAATGAAGCACAATTTTACATTCTGCAATTACATATCTAGATAATAGGAGAACAAAACTTGAAACAGTACCATTTGAAAGTATTCAGGCAGGCCCTTGCACTACATGCTTTGGTAAATTCATCCATAAATCTGACCACAAAAGAGGTAGGTATAGCGTGTATGGGTTTGGCAAAGTCAGCAGATAGAGGATTGGTATCGGTTGACTTAGCGGTTGGGGGGGTGGGAGGGTTCCAAATGAGTTTGGGCCCCCCAAAAAAAGCCTCTTGCACTATGCATGAATTTAAGGACAAAAATAACATTTGTACACATTTTAGGGGGGGTTTAGGGTAAAGCACTACAATGGAGCTGTCAAAATACACTGTTAAGTGGCTAGGCTAGGTGTGTATGGGCCCAGGATAGCATGCTGGGGAGGTTAGTAAAGGCAAATATGCATGAAGAACACAAAAGGAGCATTAAAAGCTTCCAGCATGCATGAGGACAAAGAGGACATTCACAGCATATTACAATCATGGTAATTAGGGAATGATGAAATAAATCCAATAGATTAGCAAACATTGAATACATAGAATGTGATGTTAAAGGAGAAAACTTACCTTAATATAGTCCTTCTACAGGACCTGAGTGATGGCAGAACAGGTCTCTGGAATAATGATCCCCAGAGCCTGGGGGGAGATGCCTGTCGAGAAATTGATGTCCTGCAGACTTCTCCCCGTTGCCAAGTACGGCAAGGTGGCGACTAGCCTTTGTCCTGGAGTGATGGCTTGCTGCATGCAGGTGTCCTGCTTCGTAATATAAAGGGACAGCAAAGCCAACAGACAGTGAAAAATGGGGTCCGTCATCCGGAGATAATTCCTGAAATCATCAGGATTATTCTCCTGGATCTCCCGCAACAAAGGCATAGAGCAACCAATTCTTGGTCCATGAACTCCTCCTCCCCCTGTTCATGAACTGGGCTTGGGTCAAAGTAAGAACCCCAACACCAAGCGCCTGCATAGCACGAACTCTATGATGAGTACGTAACCGCAACATGGCTTCAAAACGGTCGGCTGGTCCGAACAAACTAACAGAACGCACTGAAAATCAGAAAGGCCTGAGAAGAGCGAGCTGAAAATAAGAAACGACCGGACAAGAACGCACTGAAAAACAGATATGTCAACATGCACTGAAAAACAGATACAAACCCACAAGCACAAACTAAAGAGCAGAAACGAACTGAAAAGCACGAGGCTGAAAAGCACGAAGCATCTCTCACCAAACTTCTACTAACACGAGATTAGCAGAAGGAGCCCAAAGGGTGGCGCACTGGTTATTGAACTTTCTTTTTCTAGTCCCATCGTACGCGTTGTACGTCAGCGTGTTTTTGCCGATCAGAATTTCCAAAAAAATTTGTGCGACCGTGTGTATGCAAGACAAGTTTCAGCCAACATCCGTCTGAAATAAATCCATGGTTTAGTTGTCAGAATATTTGATCGTCTGTACGCGGCATAAGTGTTAGTTAGTTAGATTAGGCTATAATAGAAGGGTCAATTCCCGCTATGCATGTGAATAATAGACTGAACCATATGTCTTGAATGTTTCTAGTGTGGTCACTAGGTGGCGTGAGCAGGATCCGACCTGTGTGAACTTTATTCACATTATGTGCTGATGTAAATCTGTTGATTCATGGGAAGAAGGTGGTATTAGAGAGAGGGATATTTGCGCTAACCACCTAATAATAATATATACAACAATATATGTGCAGAAATGATATAGCTGAATGAACGTGTGATTCAATCAATGCGAGTTCACCTGCCGGCAGGCTAATGCACAAAGAGCTTCTGATTTCTATGGCTTGAGATCCAACGGATCTGGTAAGCAGCCTGTATTTGCATTGTATGCCTCGTATTCCAGATGATTGGAATAAGGAATATGTGTTCTCCTCCTTGAGAATAAGTGAAAGACTCTACATCTCCCAATGAAAATTCACTGTGGGATCTCCCGTTTTTTTTTTTGATAATTTTATTTATCTTATTTTTCACATACCACATGAATTTTATTTTTTCACATATTCTCACATTAATATTTGTCCTGCTTTTTGAGAATAAGTGAAGGACTTTACATTTCTCAATTTGATGATTCACTGTGGGATATTCTGTTTTTGATACATTCAATTTCAGTTTATTTATTTATTTTTCATACACTATATGGACTTTATGTTTTGATACAATATTCATCTTTTCACATGTTTATGTGTTATAGAATTTATTCACAGTAATATTTATCATTAATTGTAGCCGTTTTTTGTGCACCTTTTTCTTTCTTAGTAAGAATGCGGTATTCTCTGCGGAGGATGGGATCTGCTTCCAAAATTGTAAATAATGCAATTTTCTATAGGGTGTATTTACACTGCTATGCTTTCTTCGACTGAGGACAATTGAAACTTGCTTAATCATGTATGTATTTACTGCACCATGTTACTATAGCATAGGATGCTATATATACTATACTATACTATACTATACTATACTATACTATACTATACTATACTATACTATATATACTATATATATACTATAGCATTTGCATTGCTGTTTACTCTCTTTCAGGTGTTGCTGAGTCGGCGTGTCTTCCTTGGCTAAGGAGAGACAGGGATCTATCTGGACGACAACCCTAATCCTTTCTATATCTTATTATTACTGTAAATATTAGATCGATAGTCAAGAAGCAATACCATTGCTCCTATTTACTTTTAAAGCTGTACATAACTATTTTTGATATTTCCTTGTCATCTGTGATCTGTTATCTAATGTGTTTAAAGCGGTGTTTCACTTAAAAAAAAAAAATTAGATGTCAGCAGCTGCAAATACTGCAGCTGCTGACTTTTAACATAAGGACACTTACCTGTCCCGGGGTCCAGCGATGTCGGCACCCGAGACCGAGCCGCCCCTCGATCCTCGGGTGCTGCCGCCGCCATTCACACTGAGGGAATCAGGAAGTGAAGCGTTGCGCTTCACTGCCCGGTTCCCTACTGCGCATGCGCGAGTCACGCTGCGCTTTCTCAATGGTCCCCGTTGTGTTGTGGGAACTGTGTATTTCCCACAACACAACGGGGGTGGGCGGGGTGTCTGCGGCTAGCTGCGGCTAGCTGTACCCGGAAGTGGGTGCAGATACCTGTATTATACAGGTATCTGCACCCCCCTCCCCCCTGAAAGGTGCCAATTGTGACACCGGAGGGGGGGAGGAATCCGATGAGCGGAAGTTCCACTTTAGGGTGGAACTCCGCTTTAATACCATGTTTATTTCATGTGGCACGCCACATGCACTGTTATAAGTTATTCTTTCCCTGTTTGCCCACCTATCCCAGTTTTTGCCAGGACATCTGCTTGAGGGCTGAAAAATTATTTTTTTGCAAACTCCAAGACATAGTTTTTTGGGCAGGGGGAGGATGTAGCACCCTGTAGTATAGGCAGGGAGCTCCTCACAAATTTACTTGCCAGGAGTAGTTATCCTTGATTGATAGTGATCTATTGATTTCACCCTAAGTTTGGCCTTGTTGCACTTTTCTCTTCTACCACTAGGTGGCCGGGTACTTGGTGGATCTAGATATGAGAAGAGCAA
Source organism: Lithobates clamitans (assembly GCA_037952925.1). Classification (NCBI taxonomy): domain Eukaryota; kingdom Metazoa; phylum Chordata; class Amphibia; order Anura; family Ranidae; genus Lithobates; species Lithobates clamitans. The sequence continues at coordinate 141,657 of JBBGZY010001184.1, forward strand.
CACAAGGTCAGATTATGGGTATATGGGGTATCTCAGCCAATGGGCAGGGGTTTTCCCGAAACCCTTGGCCTGCTGGGAGCACCTATATATTTGGGGGGAGTCAGGTGATCTGTGTTCTGTGCCACCTGGACGGCTGTCTGGTTGGACGTGTATTGTATGCCCCGGGCTGCTATGTATGATGTAGCGCCTTGCTGGGGCATTTCCCTGCTCGGCTGTCTCCCTATTGAAGTCTCGGAGTCTGCCAATTGAATCTACAACTACTGAATGGTGTCCTGGCCCTAACCCTCTTTCGCCCTCAAAATACAAAAAGGACTGAAGATAAAGGAAGAAATAAAACCTCTTTTACATCCAAGAAGTTTCTGGCGCCAAATGACTTTCACCATCTTTGCACCCACTATGCCTCACAACCCACAACATATTGATGTTAGGATGTCAGCTATCTTCGGTCTTGGAGGTTCTCACTAGACTGGAAAAGGCTAAAGACTTTGCTACAGTAGTAGTAGTAACTGAGACCTTTAAGTAGAAGATTATCTAGACAAAGCTCTTCAGGACCTGGAACTGGAATCCCCTTTAAATAGACTCTGGAATCCCCTTTAAATAGACCCACAGCTGACTTTGTCTAGCACCAGAGGGTTGGAAAAAGCACTGAAGAAAGACCAGAAGAAAGAAGATGGAAGAAGAAGTGGAAAGAAGAAGAAATTAATACAGGACTTGTCAAAAACCGTCTCTTGTGTTTTTTAACCTTTTGACACTTTTTTTGTGAAATGGTAGGGGTACATTTGTACCCCATTGCCAATTTACACAGGGGGGGCGGGATCTGGGGGTCCCCTTGTTAAAGGGGGCTTCCAGATTCCGATAAGCCCCCCGCCCGCAGACCCCCACAACCACTGGGCAAGGGTTGTGGGGATGAGGCCCTTTTCCCCATCAACATGGGGACAAGGTGCTTTGGGGGCTACCTCAAAGCACCCTCCCAATGTTGAGGGCATGTGGCCTGGTACGGTTCAGGAGGGGGGCGCTCTCTTGTCCTCCCCTCTTTTCCTGCGGCCTGCCAGGTTGCGTGCTCGGATAAGGGTCTGGTATGGATTTTTGGGGGGACCAAACGCCATTTTTTTTTAAATTTTGGCGCGGGGTTCCCCTTAAAATCCAGACCAGACCTGAAGGGTCTGGTTTGGATTTTGAGGGGGGACCCCCATGCTTTTTTTTTTAATGTTGGCGTGGGGTTCCTCTTAATATCCATACCAGACCTGAAGGGCCTGGTATGGAATTTAGGGGGACCCCCACCCATTTTTTTTTAATTTTGGTTCAGGGTTCCCCTGTGGGGAAATTCCATGCCATTTTTATCAATGAACATTTATGTGTATTGCCGGACCGACAATTCATTATAGCCGGTGCTAGCGATAGTAGTTTTACATGACTTTTTTTTCCTTTAGAAATGTCATTTTGCTGTCAGACTGTTCTAAACACGGGAAGCATGTGCCCCTTTACAGGCATACTATAGACACCCCCCAGGTACAAAATTTAAAGGAATATTACACTTTTATTGTTTCACTTTAAGCATTATTAAAATCACTGCTCCCGAAAAAACGGCTGTTTTTAAAACTTTTTTTGCATTGATACATGTTCCCTGGGGCAGGACCCAGGTCCCCAAACACTTTTTATGACAATACCATTCATGTTTGACCCGAGCATAAAGCCCATCCCTACCTGCAATGAATGGCACGATCCGAATCGGTGCGGCTCCTCACCAATTGCCAAAAGTAGTTCCTGTACTACATCCGCAAAGATGTCTGTTAAATCACCTCCTAAAGGTGGACTGCATTCCCGGGTTGAAATTGTGCGAGTTCAGCTGAACTCGCACAATTTCAAACCTGCAGCAATGTGAACCTAGGCTCACTGTCATGTAACGCAGTACAAGAATAAAATTGTCCTTTTTTTTCCCACAAATAGAGCTTTCTTTTGGTGGTATTTGATCACCTCAGCAGGTTTTATTTGTTGCGCTATAAACAAAAAAAGACTCACAATTTTTAAAAATAACAACATTTTTTACTTTCAGCTATAAATTATGCTCAATAAAAAAATTTAAAAAAATCTAATTTCATCAACAATTTAGGCTAATATGTATTCTGCTACATATTTTTGGTAAAAGAAACCCCAATAAGCGTATATTGATTGGTTTGAGCAAAAGTCATAGTGTCTACCAAATAGGTTATACATTTATGGGATTTTTTTTTACTTATTTATTTTTTACTAGTAATGGCGGTGATCAGTGATTTTTAGCGGGACTGCGACATTGCTGCCGACAAATCTGACACTAACTGAGACTTTTTTGGGAACCAGTGACACCAATACAGTGATCAGTGCTAAAAATATGCACTGACATTGTACTAATTACACAGGCAGCCAGGGAAGGGGTTACCACCAGGGGCTATCAAGGGGTTAAGTGTTTTACCTGGGAGTATTTACTAACTGTTTTGGGGATGGACTGACAGGGACAACACAGAGATCCATTTTCCTGCTTGGTAGGAAGACAAGATCTCTGTGTCCTCCCCTGTCAGAACGGAGATCTGCCTTGTTTACATAGGCAGATCCCCATTCTGTCTCTGTGAGGAACGATCGTGGGTGGCCAGCGGACACCGTGCCCACTGGACTTGCTGATTGGATCCCCCGCTGGCCAATCAGCACGTACACGCCCACACAGGCTAGTGCACAAAACAAAGTACGGGTATGTCATTTCGCGCAGCCGAGCCACCTTGCCGCAGTGCAACTGCGGTGGATGGTCGGCAAGTGGTTAAATTGAACCCCTTTAGGAGGACGCTGACGTGACACGTCAGAGCGTGGGGAGGGGCCTGATGGCGGCGCTGGTGTGAGGGAGCTGAGGCGAGATGGTCGGCCCAAGCGGCGTGAGCGCAGAGCGGGGTGAGAGCCCGCAGTGAGAACGGCAAAGCAGCACTGTTTAAATAAAGAGGAGGGGGAAAAGAAAAAGGAGGTAATATGATAGGTCGATCACAAAAAACATCAGAGCCCAAGACCCCAAGAGAAAGCCTCAATTCCAAGACAATCCAGAAATATCTTAAGGACATGAGTGTAAAAAGTCCAGGGTTGGAAAAGAAACAAACTGGAACAAAGGAAAAAAAGAAAGAACTGGCGAAACAAAAAGGGGAGAGGTCCAGGGAGGAGTGGGAGCAGGCAAGAGGGCCTGATCGCAGCGAGATGGAGGAGCAGAGAAACATCGCTTTAATTCCCACAAAGTCAGAAATGCTGAAAATGTTTTCCAAGCTTGAAAATGTTATAAAGTCAGAGATATTGAATGTACGGACTGACATGGGCCATTTACTGCAAAGAGTAGAGATGGCAGAGGAAGCATCAGGAAATCAGGCAAATACTAGAATCAAGAAATACTAGAACTCAAATCGCAGATGACGAAAATGCAGAGCGACTATCGAATCCTGCTATGTAAATAAGAAGAGCAAGAGAACCAAAGTCGTCGCCAAAACTTACGGATTAGAACCCTACCTGAACAACTGAATGAAGATCTGGTGATCAAAATGAAAAAAATCTTTAATCCAATCCTGGGTAGACGGGAGGACGAAGCCCTAAAGATAGACAGGGTACACAGGATTAGAAAGTCCCCAAACCTTAGACAGGACGTACCCAGAGAGGTAATTATTAAATTCCACTCATACGAAGATAAAGAAAAAATCTGGAGAGGACTTCAGGGAGCTCACACAGTCGGATTTGATAGTACGGAATTACAAATATTTTCGGATCTATCAGCAGGAACTCTGGCGTGGAGAAGACAGTAAAGACCGCTGCTTGATCAACTAAGAAAGTCCAACATAAAGTATAGTTGGGGGTTTCTTTCATCCCTAGTAGTCTTGAAAGAGGGAAGATCGATTAGGCTGAGGTTCCTGGAAGACCTCCAAGACTTTTGTGAAAATGTGGGCATTCCAGTACTGGACATTCCTAGATAATAGTCGCAAGGACTCTCTTTTTGTCTTTTTTTTTTTTCCTTTCCTTTCCTAGACTCCAGAGAGGATCTTGTTTTTGTTTTTGAGCGCTTATTGGTATAGGGTTTGTCTTTTTCTCAAACTATAAATTACAGTTATTATGAACCAGGGTGGCGGGGGGCTGGGGGGGGTGGGAGATGGGGGCTAATACAGGTAAAATGTGATGCTGGAGTGGGGGGTCCCAGGGAAGGACGTGGATTGGTTTGGATCACCTGTCCCTGCCCCTCCTCCCCCTTCCCGCTTGTTGCGGGGGCGGGGGGACCAGTGCAACGGTCAGAGTCGCACCCTGGGTAAAGAAGCGCGTGGCATGGGATCAGGTGTGATTCGTGGCCACAGGCTCAGGGCCGGACCGAGGCCGGGGATGGAGGGAGGTGAGCTGGGGGGAAATAGGGTGGGAGCTGGGGGGAAATAGGGTGGGAGGGGGGGTGGATTTCTATCCTGCTGGGATGTGCACAAATTTTCTTTGTAAGATTGATGAAGTTAGGCAGACAAAAATCCTAAATAGATTGAAAAAAAATGACATAGTTAAATTTCTTATCATACAATGTGAAGGTCGGCCAGTTTTACTTTGATTAATAGATTGACGGACCCTGAGGGCCGCTATCTCTTTCTGAAGGGTAAGCTGGGAGGTAAAATGATCACTCTCGCTAATGTTTATTGCCCGAACAAAAACCCGACTGTATTCTTAAAGCAGGTGCTGGATAACCTGATGGAGTTCAAGACGGGGGAGGTCGTCTTGGCGGGAGATTTTAATTTTTGTCTTAAGTAAATGATTACACCTTCTTCTGCCCTGTGCACGGGACTTACTCAAGACTAGATTATATTATGACCGACCATAGTTTACTGGATTTCGTGGAGGAAACCAGAATAGAAATAACTACGCTATCGGACCATGTGCCGATCTCAATGAGGATTAGGTTACCTGGGCCCCAAAGACAACCTTTCTCGTGGAAGCTAAATGAAAATTTACTAAAAAAACGATAAAACAGCAGAAATAGTACAGAAAGAGATCAAATTTTTCTTTAAGGTCAATGAAATAGGTGAAATAACAGCCCCAAAATTTGGGAGGCTTTCAAGGCATATATTAGGGGGATCCTTATATCTATAAGGGAAAAAAAGAGAGATTAAAAAGAAGGGGAAAACTCATAGAGGAAATACATATACTGGAACAAGAACATAAAAAATATGAGGGACACCATCAGGAAAGCCTTCACCAGCTGACTATTAAAAGGGAGGAGATAAGGGACTGTATGGAACAGGACTCGAGGAGGGCCCTAAATAAAATAACAAGAGATAGATACTTTTGGGGAGATAAGTCAAGCAAGCATCTTGCGAGGTTATTGAAAAGGAAAAGAGATTTGAACTTTATTGAGAAAATCCAAAATAAAAAGGGCGAGGTAGTATCTACAACTAAAGGGATAGCAGAAGAGTTCAGGAAGTACTATGAGGCTCTCTACACCGTGGGACAAAGGGGACACCCTGAACAGATAGAGGACAGGAGGGTGGAAGAGCTCCTGAACGATGCAGGGGTGTCGGGGTTGTCTGAGGGAGATAGGACTGAAATGGATAGGCCTATAGCTGAAGCAGAAGTCTATTCTGCATCAAAGGATTCCCCTTTGGGAAAGAGTCTGGGCTCAGACGGGTTTACTACTTTTTTTTTAAAGAAATATAAAAAAACTTTGGTTCCAAAGCTTTGCCACTACTGGAACGATCTGGGTACCAAATGCGTAATGGGAAGAGAGGCTTTATCTGCAACCATTGCCCTGATATTAAAAGAGGGAAAAAAGAATATGCTGTGCTCCAGCTATAGGCCTATCGCCCTGCTGAATGCGGACACCAAAGTATATGCTAAGGCTTTGGCGGGCAGGCTGAAGGATAAAATAAAGGCTCTAGTGCACCTAGACCAAGTAGGTTTTATTCCGGGTAGAGAGGGCAGGGACAATGGAGTACGTTCATTGCTCCTTCTTGAGTCTACCAAGCCCAATGGGTCCCCAGCTCTATTCCTGTCGATTGAGACTGGGGACTCATGATTAAAACACTGGAATTTATGGGAGTAGGCCCAAGATTTATCACATGGGTTAGTATTTTATATAACCACCCGCCGACATCCGTTAGTCCGCAAGTTATGGGAGACCTCTCAAGACCATTTAAGATGGAGAATGGAACCAGACAAGGGTGCCCACTGTCACCCCTTTTATTTGTTTTGACCCTGGAACCCTTGTTGGCGTTTATTCGAAACAACCCAGATTGCAGCGGGATAAGGATAGGAACGGAGGAACACAAACTAGCGGTGTTTGCCGACGATGTCCTTTTCTATACTACTAATCCTAGAATCACGATTCCAAACCTGCTGCAGATTCTAAAAAGATATGGCAACATTTCAAATTTCAAGATAAATCTCAGCAAGTCTGAAATCTTAAACATCAACATAGACAAACAGGAAGAAGAAAAACTTTCAAGGGAATTTCATTTTCCCTGGAGAAAGGACATAAAATATTAGGAGTGAAACTATCCAACTCTTTGAAGAAAATGTATTTAATAAATTACATACCCTTATTAGATCAAATTAAGCAAGAAATAAAAAAAAGTTCATGCGTCCCCTCTCTTGGATCGGACGCATTAACACAGTAAAAATGGTGTTGGCCCCGAAAATCCTTTATAAATTCCAGATGCTTCCGAATTCCCTCCAACAGCTATATAGGAGAGCCCTTCGAGGCCTAATTGCGAGGTTTGTCTGGTGTAACAAAAAGGCACAAATTGCATATAAGGTTTTGACTAGGGGGAAAAAACAAGGAGGGCTTGCTCTACCGGATTTCAATAAATATTATATTTCAGTGACAGTGATAGAATGGTCAAGGGAGGCCTCGGATAAGAGATGGGTCAACATTGAACACAGTTTGAGTAGCACACACTTAGGACACATGATATGGAACCCCCCAAAATACAGAACACTAAGCACAAATACGTCTAATTTAGCACTTAATACACTAAAATTATGGGATCAGATTCACATACAAAATAAATGGTACTATAACTCTCCTTTGATTTACTTGAAGGATAATACATTTTTTGAACCAGGGACGAGGGAGGTGGGGGGGAATTGGATTAAGAATGGGAATGCACAAGTAAAAGATTTAATAAAAGAAGGGAAAATTCACACATTTCACGATTTGAGAAGCAAGACAGATCTAATGGATATTGATATATGGCGGTACATCCAGTTGTCGCATTTTGTAGAGAAACTTCCGAAACCAATTAGAGGCGAAGAAGATTATAGGCCGCTTGAGCAGCTTTGTCAGAGAGAAAAACCTAGAAATATAATTTCTCGATTGTATAAAATTTTAATGTCCAAAGAAGAACTGGAAGTGCCTCCCTATATCAAGAAATGTGAAAGGGAATTGGGGACACAATGTAGTAATCACATGTTAGGAAAAATTTTCTAATGATGCATACCTCATCAGTCAACATTAAGATGATGGAAACAAATTTTAAGTGTTTGGCAGGGTGGTATGAGACACCAGACAAACTTACTAAATTCCTACCGGAGAAATCGGGGGAATGTTGGAGAGGGTGTAAAAATATTGGTACAATGACCTATATATGGTGGGAGTGTTCCATCATTAAAGCGTATTGGAAGAAAATTATACTCTTAATAAAGGAAATTACCAATAAGACTATACACGAAGATCCATGAACATGTTTATTCCATGGGACAGAGGAGTCAATCAAGCAATACCAAACATCTATAGTTCCCATCTTGTTGGATGCTGCCAGGGGCGTAACTAGAAATAGCAGGGCCCCATAGCAAAATGTTGTATGGGGCCCCCCTGCAAACAGCCCTCCCCCCACTTGCTGCCCTAGTGTCAATGCAGCGTGACCTGTGCCACATACAGCGTGACCTGTGCCCAATGCAGCGTGACCTGTGCCCCATACAGCGTGACCTGTGCCCAATACAGCCTGGTCTGCCTGTGCCCCATACAGTCCCACCTATGCAGAGGAAGAGGCAAGCCACCCGGATCAGCAGAGAGTGGGATTGCCCGCTGTAATAGCTTTCATTTGAATTTCCTGTCTTCCCGGGGCTCATGGTCACATAGCCCCACCTCTTGGCCCGACGCCTTTGATGATGTCACATGTCCCGCATTGGATCCGCGTTTTGTCTATCAAAGGCACCGGGCCAAAAGGTGGAGCTATGTGACGTGAGCCCCGGGAACACTAGAAGTTGTAATGAAAGCTCTTACATCGGGCAATTCAGCTCTCTGCTGATATGGACAGCTTGCCTCTTCCTTTCCTCTCTCTTGGCCTGGCTGGGAGACTGTGCGGGCGGTGCTCTTATCCTCACTGGGCCCAACTCGGCTGCGGGGCCCCATAGCGCCCGCATGGGTCGCTATGGTGGTAGTTACGCCCCTGGATGCTGCTAAGAGTCAGATCCCAAAAAAATGGCAGGAGCCTGAGAGCCCTAAAACCCGCGAATGGTTGTTCAGCGTAAATGAAATTTACAGTATTGAGTGCATGGAGGGTGCTGAATCAGAACCTGATGAAGGGGTTGAAGGAAAGGACAAATGGGCAGGGTGCCGAAGGTTTAACAATACATGGAGTTATGTGGAGGAGATTACTGGCTAAAGTTCAAATGGGTTCAAAACAAGGGACCTATGAGAGGAAATCAGGTTTTTGATTTGCACTATAGTATTTCAGCAGGATGGGGAAGGGAAGGGGGAGGGAATTTTGTAAGAAGGGGATATTAGAGAAGGATTCGTATTATATGTATGTCAATGTACGGATTTTATTTTTGTATTTGGAAAAATATAAATAAAGAATTAAAAAAAAAAAAATGAACCCCTTTAAAGTCTATAGAGGAAAAATCTGAAAAGTATTTTTGGCCATTTTAAAGGCTAAAAGGTGAAGGAATGTCAAATAAAGATGGGCAATGCCATGGGAGCACCAATGAGAATCAAAATTGCTAAAAAATACCATTCAGCAGGAAGAGTTCCTGTTTTTATGCCACTTTGAAGGTAACATGGGAGAAACACAACTCCTTTCTAATACATGCATTGATATTCCTTTAAGCTTTAAGCGAAGTTCCTTTTCATTATGATTCTCACAGACAACATCAAGACTGTATTCTAGGGTTGCCACCTCAACCCTTTAAACCCGAACACATATGAATTACACAGGTTCTGAAGCTAATTAAATGCAGATAAGGCAACAAGTGAGTTTAATTACACCTTAATCAGCCACAGAACCTGTGTAATTCATATGTGTTCGGGGTTAAAGGGATGAGGTGGCAGCTCTACTGTATTCTGGCATCACTTCTTTTGCATTTGTAATTGATTGTCTTACTGTTGGCTTAAATAAAGCATCAGCACCCCAATCAGATTCATTTCAACGTTAAAAAATGTTTTTTTTAGATTGTTTTGGCTATGACATCTAATTTTCTATCTAGCGGCAATAGGCATGAATTAAGAGTTGGAAGCAGCAGCCACAACAGATCTAGAAGACAATGTTAAGCATCTCATCCACAGACTTTAAATGATCAACTCACAAACCGCTTTGTTCATAAAAAAAAGGACGTAAATAAGCACTTTCTGCAAACCATTAATGACTAGCTGATTGATCAGCTGGTTTGGGGGCACATTTCTAAGCAGACAAGCATTTTTTCCAGGCTCACTGGATTTTGTGCTCTTGCGGAAAAACTCCTTTCCAGACAATGGTGTTTGTAACACAGATTTCTTTTGAAACAGCAAATCAAGGAGTTTATGGCACCACAAGAAGAATATCCTTTTTTTAATTTGCAGGAGTTGGGGAACTTGCACTGTGATGCATTAAATGAAAAGCAAACCCCTTTCCTAAGTTACAAAAAGTGAGTATTATGCCCCATACACACGATCGGACATTCCGACAACAAAATCCATGAATTTTTTCCGACCGATGTTGGCTCAAGCTTGTCTTGCATACACACGGTCCCACAAATCTTGTCGGAAATTCCGAACGTCAAGAACCCAGTGACGTACAACACGTACGACGAACCGAGAAAAAGGAAGTTCAATAGCCAGTGCGGCTCTTCTGCTTGATTCGTGCATCGGAATTGTGTACACACGATCGGAATTTATGCCAACAGATTTTGTTGCCTGAAAATTTAAGATCCAGATCTCAAATTTTGTGTGACAGAAATTCCAATGGTAAATGTCTGATGGAGCCTACACACGGTCGGAATTTCCGACAACAAACTCCCATCTAACATTTTCCGTCAGAACGTCCAAACGTGTGTACGGAGCATTAGTCAGAGGTGTAACTAGAATCTTCAGGGCCCAGGTGCAAGAAAACCCCCCCCCCAGGGGCGTTGCTAGGTCTACAAAAGATCTTGGCTAGAGCCAATAGCAGCGAAGTAAAGAAAGCCATACGATTGGGCGGGCATACACATGTGTATAATATACACGTGTGTTTGTGTATATATATATATTTTATACATTATATATTATATATTTATATATAAAATACCCTTACATATCTGAGTGCGGATGCCCACTTACATCAGGGTTCCAAGAGAGCCCCTCCTTACATTAGGGTCCCCAGAGAGCCCCCTTTACATCGGGGTCCCCAGAGAGCCCCCCCATTACATCAGGGTCCCCAGAGAGCCCCCCATTACATCAGGGTCCACAGAGAGCCCCTTTCTTACATCATTGTCCCCAGAGAGCCCCTCCTTACATCAGGGTCCTCAGAGAGCCACTTCCTTACATCAGGGTCCCCAGAGAGTCCCCCTTACATCAGGGTCCCCAGAGCCCCCTTTACATCAGGGCCCCCAGAGAACCCCCCTTACATCAGGGCCCCCAGAGAGCCCCTTCCTTACATCAGGACCCCTAGAGGGCCCCCCTTACATCAGGATCCCCAGAGAGCCCCAACTACATCAGGGTCCCCAAAGAGCCCCTCCTTACATCAGAGTCCCCAGACAGCCCCCCCTTACATCAGGGTCCCCAGAGAGCCCCCCTTACATCAGGGTTCCCAGAGAGCGCCCCTTACATCAGGGTCCACAGAGAGCCCCCCCTTAATATCAGGGTCCCCAGACAGCTGCCCCCCCTTCCAGAGGTTCCCCTGTACCTGGCTGGTCTCCGCTGTGCACCTCCAACCCCCAGAAGATCTCTAAACCCCCACCTGGGGGGAGGTGGGAGGCAGCGATCGGCAGCTCTATGGTGCCCGCGGGCCGCGGGATCTCTCTGGGGCTAGTATATCTTTTCCTGACTGTATACAGTGGAGAGGGGAGGGGCCTCTGACCCGATCAGGTATCAGCAAGAGTGTAGAAGCAGAGTCGACTCACTTGTAGACTGAGTGATGCGGATACATGCCCGAGTCAGAGGCCCCTCCCCTCTCCACTGTATACTGTTGGGAAGAGAACTACTAGCCCCAGCTCACGGGCGCCATAGAGCTGCTGATCGCCACCCTCCGACTCCCCCCACTGCATACTAAATTGATAGCCAGAGGTGCAGGGGAAGATCCTGGGTCGCAAGCGTGACTGCTGATACCCTGAAAGTTCTGCCACTGTTATTAGTGGAAGAAGGCCAGAGTCATATTGCTAAGACCTATATCCTTAGACCCTGAATCAAAGGGGTTGTAAAGGCAGAAGGTTTTTTATTTTAATGCATTCTATGCATTAAGATAAAAAGCCTTCTGTGTGCAGTAGCCCCCTCAGCCCCCCTAACACTTACCTGAGGTCCCGCTTTGTCCAGCGATGTCTACGAGTGTCTCAGCATGATTGAGTATCTCCTTCCTGATTGGCTGAGACTCAGCAGCTGAGCCATTGACTGTTGCTACTATCATTCAAAGTCAGCTAGCCAATCAAGGGAGAGAGGGGGCTGGGCTGGGTCGGGGCTCCGTATCTGAATGGACACAGGGAGCTGTGACTCAGCTCAGGTGCCCCCATAGCAAGCTGCTTGCTGTGGGGGCACTGAACAGAATGTAGGGGCCAGGATCACAGAAGAGGGACCCAAGAAGAGGAGGATCTGGGCTGCTCTGTGCAAATCCACTGCAACAGAGCAGGTAAGTATGACATGTTTATTATTCTCATAGGGATAAAAAACGAGACTTTACAATCAATTTAAGTGCAGGCACACTGTCAACGTTTAATGGTAATCCTCATCATAAAAGAACCAGAATAAACCACCCACATTTTTGTAAGCCTCTAAAACATTGTCTAAGTGCTGACATGGATCTATGCATAAATCAGGCCTCTTTTCACCAGTGGCGGTGTGTCCATAAGGGTGCACAGGAGCCACTCCAGCCACCCCCTCTATGACCAATGGATAGATTCATGCCTAGCATTAATTTAGCCATGGCCGCTGCTGCCACCCCCTTTTTGGGTGCCAGGCGCCTGAATTACAGTGGCGGGAGGGGTTTTTGAAGCACCTGAATAAATATTCGCTTTCCTAACACTGAACCGCCTCTCCCCCAATCAGGTGCTGGGGTCTGTTATACATCACTTGATTGGCTGAAACGACAGGCACTGTGATTGGACGCCTATCAGGAGGAGAGGATGGGAGGGGACGCATGGAGGACACCGCTCACCGCCATCACCCACTGCCCCACTGAGACAGGGTAAGTGCCGGGCAGACTGTGAGAGGGTGGGGGTCACAGTGGCGGAATTCAATGGCACAGTGGCAGCATTTGATGGCACAGTGGCAGCATTCGATGGGCACAGTGGCAGCATTCGATGGGCACAGTGGCTGCATTTGATGGGCACAGAGGCAGCGTTTGATGGCACAGTTACAGCATTTGATGGGCACAGTGGCTGCGTTTGATGGCACAGTGGCTGCAATTGATGCGTACAGTGGCTGCGTTTGATGGCACAGTGGCTGCGTTTGATGGGTACAGTGGCTGCGTTTGATGGCACAGTGGCTGCAATTGATGGGCACAGTGAGGCTGCAATTGATGGGGTTTTTTTCAGAATTTTTCAGTTTGTTTGCACCCCCCCAAAAATATTGAGCACCAGCTGCCACTGCTTTTCACCTAGAATATTTGCAAAATGCATATTAAATAAAAGCAATCTATGAATGGAAGACAGGCAGATGAATGAAAGATCGGCCTTCTATACTCATAATTGCTTTTCATTCATGGAAGCTTTAGAAAAGCTTCTATGAATGGAGGAGGGGAGAGGACAAGTGTATTAACCCCCACAGGGTATTAACCCCCACAGCACCAATAGATTGGGGTATGGGAGGGGGGCAGAGGACTTCAGATTTCCACTATGATAGCCAGCGCCAGCACAAAGGACACTTCACATTAAGACTGGGTTCACAGCAGGGGTTAGGCGTCCCTGTTCTCCGTTTCAGGGACGAATCGGGCCCAAATTTCTGCCTGGATTCAGACCTGAAATGGAGCCAAAGATGCACAGGACCCCTGTGCAATTCACTCCGCATCGGCCCCGGAGATGTATGAACTGGTTCCATTGAGAGCCAGGCACACTCTCCTTTTATGCAAAGTCGCATCCAATTCGCACTAGTGTGAACCCATCCTCAATGTGGGCATTGCCTCTTGCGCTGATTTTTTTTTTATGTTTTACCTAGAAAAAAGGCTTAAAATTTTTGTTGCAGGGTATGTGGGGATGCCCAAAATCAGATTTGTATCTTGGGACAGACTTCTGGTAAAATCAGTAAGCCAATCAAACAAGCATAAATAAATGCCCTTTACAACTGCTTTAAAGGAGAAGTCCAGCCTGAGCGTTTTAGGCTGGGCTTCTCCTCTGGGTCACAGGAGTGCAATACATTTTGCACTCCTGTGACCCGTTTTCAGCGGAGAGCGGTCTGAAGTCCGCTCTCCGCTGATGTTACTGCAATCAGTCGAGGCAGCACGTCATCACGATTTCCCAAGTCTGGATCCGCCAAGTGCCTTGATTGATCCACAGCTCATTGCTCTAATGAGCGTGGAGAAGCAGAGAGGAGAGCTGCTGACTGACAGTCAGCAGCTCTCCTCTCGGGGTGCTGTGAGAACTGAGCCATCGGCGATGATTGATGGCTCGGTTCTCAGTGCAGGGATGGCGGGGGACAGCTGCAGCATCGGTCCGATGCTCCATCCACATAGGTAAGTATGAATCAAAAATAAAAAATAAACCCATACTTCTCTTTTAAAGCAATTGGAATAGACCACATTTTGAGAATGAAACACTGCATGCAGCTTTTCATCCCGAAAATCAACAATAATATGTATATAGTTTAAATAAAGAAGGATGAAATCTTGTACAGTCTACAGACAGCATTGCACCAATTGGAGTAGGCCACATTTTAAAAATGAAACAGCATTAAGCTTTTCATATCAAAAATCCACATTAAAATGTATATATTTCACAGAAAAAAAAACTAAGAAATGTTGTTTAGACTATGAAATAAATTGTAAACTAAATATTATTCGAGGGTGGTTATGGATTCCCTCTATTTATTCCATATATATTCATTTGTCTATTCCTATAGTTAGCTAGTTTATTAAAACTCTAATAATGTTACTGTTGATAGCACAATAATATAAAGTTAGCTATGAAAACAAACACACTGCTTAATAAAACAAGGTCTTATTTATTTCCCAAGAAAACAGGAAAATGCTAGCATGAAAATACTATATAGCATATAACAAAAGAACATCAAAGATACTTATCAAGGCTGTCCCCCTAGACACGGTGTCATCAGCTGGGCTTAATATGGCAACAGAGAGCCATGAGGCTCAGAGAACCACCAGGCAAGAGCCAAGAGCGAAAAGGGGACAACTTCCCTTCTGTGTGCACTTTTTACACATTCATTCAGACCCACTCGTAACCACCCCCACAAGCCTCCTGTCCAATGAGATACTGCCAAGAGGTAGTCCTTTTAATATATTATATTTCTGTTCATCCTGCTGTATTGGCATCTAGGGGCAGCATTGTCCATGTATCATGTCTATGTATCTTGGGTCCTTCAGTCTTAGCTGGCCCTTTGATCTTCTGTAGCAGGACATTCATCAATAGCGTTATCATACCAGTCGATCAGGATCCAAGCTTTTGTTTTACAAAGCTTTGATGTGCAATTTGTTACATTCCAAAGGCCACTTGTCTGCATTAACCAGGAAGTGAAACTCCAGAAATATGATAGTAAACCATGTTGCCTTCAAACAGACTTCATAGATAGCATTGCAACAGTTGGAGTAGGCTAAAGTGTATTTCACAGGAAAAAAAATATTGTACAGATTCCAGAGAAAGCATTGAAGCAATTCAAGAAGGTTGCATTTTAGAAATTGCACATAAACATGCACTTTTTCACCTGAAAACAAAATCACTTTAAAGTGTATATATTCCACAAAAAGGAAAAAAATATTGCTCAGAATAGATAGCTAACACTGCAGCAGTTGGAGTAGGCTGCAGTTTAAAAATAACACACAGGGGTTAATTTACTAAAGGCAAATACACTGTGCACTTTGCAAAGTGCAATTGCTCCAGAGCTTAGTGAATGTGCAGAAGCTCTGCTGACTTCCATCATTCAATCACATGCAAGCAAAAATGTTTTTTTTTTTAAATTTTCCTTGCATGTGATTGGGTATTCTTTGCAAAGTGAGGCTTTACCTCATTTACCAAGCTCTGGAGCGACTGCACTTTGCAAAGTGCACAGTCTATTTGCCTTTAGTAAATCAACCCCACAGTGTGCTGATTTTGGGCATTCCTAATGCTCACTCCCCTCTCCCTCACGCCACCTCTCTTTCCCAGCTTCCTACTTTCCTTCTTCTTTCCTTCTTTCCTTTTTCCTTGTTGCAGATCATGCGGTTTATTCAGAGTTGATGTCTTGATCTGCTTATTGTTTTGCGGTCTGCTACAAATTTACCTGACTCATTGATACCTACTCTAACTTGCAGGAGGCTACAAGTTTTGTTTATTAATATGCTATTTATACTGTTGGATGTTTTTACATTCTCGGCAGCTATGTTCCAGCTGTCTAACAGCTTGGCAAATAAAAAAAGTTCCCAAAAGCTATGTTTTGTACCTTACATTTTTTCAATAAAAATCTATTGAAAGTAAAAAAAAGCACAGCATGCAGCTTTTCATAACCCCCCAAAAAATCTACATTTAGGTGTATATAGTTTACATAAATAAAGGAAGAGAAATTATACAGACTCTAAAGACAGTATTTAGGCACTTTTGAGTAAGCCACATTTTTTTACATACTTTAGTTTTAGTTTTTGTAAAAATCCAATATGGTATCAATTGTATTATGGGGACATATAATATACATACAGTATTTATAGTATACAGTATATCCTCAGTTCTCACAGCTAAGATAGTCAATACTCCAACCGCTTGTTTCAAATGAATTACAATCTGAATTACAATCTGTCACAAAGCATAGAAGGCAATGAACTGAAGTTTTCAGACAGAAGAACCCACATACATAAAAAAATATAAATGAAAATTTAAATGAAAATTATACAAAGCATACAACTGAACATAATTTAGGTTTCAGTAGGCTTAACATTATGTGGTTTCTGGAGATTTGGTTAATATAAGCTTGAGTTTGTTCTAGTATTGGTCCAGCAGCCTCTCCTCAGGTCTCTTTGAAAGTTATCTCAAGTTGGCTTGCAGTATTTCTAGATTGTCAAGGTATAAGGATGTCATGTTGTGCATTTCAAATGATGAAATCTGGAATGAGGAGTCCTGGGATGAAAAGGGAATGGGGGTGGGGGGGGGTGATGTTGGTATGGGGGTGTGTGGAGAAAAGACAAGAATAAGGGTAAGAGTGGGCAAAAGAGGAAACCGCACTGAGCTAGTCTTCTAGGCAACCTGCCTGAGAGGATAGCGATACTGATGGTCAGTAGTCTTTTGCAGTTTTAGCTTGGTATCTTCTGCTCCCATTCACACCTTTGTCCTAAATTCTTTATACATTTCAGTTTGTTGCAATACTGACAAAGTGTACCAATTGTTCTAGTTACATTGTGCAAGTAGACTGTTTTTAGTGTAGATTAAATTCCATTTTGTGGCCGTAGTCTACATAGTCAATACATTCTTTCAGAGTTTGCTTCAGAGTTTGCTTCTGATCTCCATTGTGGGGTGATTATGGTGCGAGCAGTGGTAATAGGATATGGAGTGGGTTGTAGGTCTGGGACACGTGTGAATTCAATAGTGCGGCCAGTAATTTATATTATCAAAGGGTGCAACTTGCTCTAGTACTGCTGGATTTCTGGACAACACCAAAAAATATGTGTTAACAATCCCTCACCGTTATGGCATTTCCAGCTGATGATGATGGTAGTTGTGGGTTTTTCTTATGTAGAACCATAGGAGTTTGGTGCCAAAATTACAGAGTTTTATCATTGTTTCCTGGGTGCAAGCTTTGCATGTGCATTTATGTTGTATGGTGCACATTTCTTGCCTCTATTCTTCCATGAAAATGGTCTGGAGTTTGGATTTTGGACCTTGAGTGGAATCAATATATCTAGGAAGAAAAGATAGGGTTTGATGGGCCTTTGCCCAAGAATGTATTTTTGAATAATATAAGAAATCTATTGTAGTTGGGCAGAAGTGAGAATTGCATTAGGTAAAGCTTAATCAAGCTAATTAACTTCCAATGCTCTAATTCTGATCACAGAAGAAAATTCCCCTTCTCAAAAAGGCTATCTGCGGCAGGAATGGGCAATGATCGATCCACTGTTTAGAAACACTTAACATCAGGGATATTTTTGGTTTTTGTATAAGGTTTTGAATGTTTTGAAGATTTGGGGGCTCCCAGCAAGGAATACTCATTTACAAGTTCTGACTTTGTTTCCTATGCAGACCATGGGAGTATAGATAAAGATTGGGATGCCCACCCTTGTTCCATAGCTATCATGGCTTACGTGTTCTTATGGGGATGATAGTCTACTAGGTGCATCAGAATTTACAAAGGTGGAACAAATATTGGCACTGTATTGCATTGTGCAGTGTGGTGAGATGTTTTTTTTTAATAACAACTATTAATCCTACCAAAGAGAATGAGATATTTTACCTTTTTGTATGGTCTGCATTTGCTATAATCTGTGAGAGTTTGGATGGAAAATTGAGTGTAAAAAGTTAGTAATGAGGGAAGGTTAATATTGTACATGTCCACGTTAAAGGAGAAGGCCCGTTCTAGGATCTGTCTTGTGTCTTTACATAGGCATTGTGGTAAATTTTGAGTCATTCATTTTTTAATTTCGATAGGGTAGCATACTGCTTGCAAGTTTCTATCCATTTGGGCAGGGAAGCATGGCATCATATGATGAAAAAAAACTATTCTACAGTGAATGGCAAGTTCAGAGATCTTCTCATCCACTTAGATTCGGAGGAAGTGTTCATGGGTTAAAGTGGATGTAAACCTTGTTTGTGGTGACAAGCACCTGTAGCAGCTTCCTACAGCTGAAAGAACAAGCACGATGGTGATGAGGAGGGATCTAGGGATTTTGATTTGCATGCCACAAATAGGTTCTAAACATGACAAGTTCCCTATTCTGGCTGCTAAAATGGGTGCTTGGTATTTTGATTGGCCTCTCGCAGTCAAAGGAACCAGTGGTTTGCTTTTTTGTCAAAACAGAAAAATTATGAAGAGGAACCTGGGGTCATTGTTTTGGGTGCTAAGACAGGTGCCAAGTGCCCTGTTCTGGATGTTCAAATCAGTATCCTTTCCCATCTGCATAATGGGTGGTTTGCAGCCTTGGTCTTTGGTGCAATTTCAGGCTCCTGCATAGTCTCCCTTAAGCTTTTAGCCCATACCTCTGTAGACGTTGTCAGCTTGCAAGCTGGAGAGAGTGTAAATGCACATGCAAAACTGTACGCTTGCGGCCTATTCAAACTACAAGTCCATCTGTCGTTGGGGGATCAGGGGTGTCGGGGGAGGTTGCTGAACATGTTACATGTTGCACCATAAATGCATGTGTAACGTGTAACATGTAACATGTCCAGAAGCTGAACGTAGCCTTTAAATACTGTAAAATCTATTACAGATTATGTATATATTAACATTAAAAAAAGAAACATAATTGAAGTGTTTTAATTTATTTTTTTTTGGATGCTGAGAAGGATGGGAGTCAGAACCACTGAAGTTTTCATTGCTGTCTATGTATCTATCAGGGACATTGCCCTGTAATAAAGGTCACTGACATGTCCAGGGACGCAGTGATGTCCTCATCTAGGCCGGTTCTTCATAGGCCTTTGGGTCCTTGGTGCCGCCATGCTAACTGTGGGAAGCCGGTTGTGACTCCTTGCAGCTACCCACTGTGCAAGTGGGCAAGGGGGCGAACTTCTGCTCAGATCACCTGGGAGAACCGTGTGGAAGTGGGAGCGGGTACCTGCAAAATCAGGTACCGGCTCCCAAAAAAAAAGCATTTGAAAGTTAAAGAGGTGGAGGGGGGGAGGAGGCAGAAAATTGGAACTTCTCTTTAGCGGTGAAGTTCCGCTTTAAAGTGGTTGTAAACCTAGTTACACCACTTTTACCTACAGGTAAGCCTATAAAAAGGCTTACCTGTTAGGTACTGGAAATATCTGCTAAACCTGCACAGTTTAGGAGATATTTACTATATACGCTTGCTCTGATGTCATCGGTCCATGCGCACTGAAGAAAATGCATGATAGTGCCGTTTCTAAAGGGTCCCGTGACATTACCGGGCGCATGCGCGGGAGCGACGTCACGCGACTCTGGACAGTCACAGAGACGGGGTCCACAGCCCCGGAAGGAAGAGGGGTGAAGATGGATGCAGCCACCAACGAGGACATCACAGGCTTTGTTTGCAGGTAAGTGGCACATAATGGGCTAGTATGCAATGCATACTAGCCTATTATGCTTTTACTTTGCAGGGAACAAAAGACGACGTAAAACCCATCAGGGTTTACTTCCTCTTTAAGTTTCCCCATTGTAAGATTTCCCCTTTACCCCTGTTCAAGTGGCAAGTGTAGCATTTTGTATTTTCCCTCACTTTCTCTCCCAATGACAGTGGTCCCCAGGACAAATAGTCTAATAACATCTCCTCAACAGGGATGCAGACAGCAATTTTAACCTGACAGTGATTCTAACTTTCTCAATTTGCACAAAAATACAAAAACCCTTGCCTTAAACACTGCTTTAATTATGAAGGCTTTGCAAATGTAATTGAAAAATGAAGGTAGAACTGTGGTATGAGTGAGCAGAAACAGCTTTTAGTGTAATGTGCAAATATGCATAGCAATACATAGTTGATTTCAATTTGGGCAATATAGAAAAAACCTTGTTTGTCTCTCTTTCTGCCATAACCCTATATTACACTCATATTTGTTTATGTATGTAAATATATGCCTGAACGTTGCAGTCAATAATAACAGTACAATAACAGATGGTAAGGGGGAACTGAATACATCTACATATACTGCAAAATGAACAATTACAAAATAAAATGGAGAAAGTTAAAATAATGTATGTGTGTGTAATCATTGTGTACCAATGTTATACTACTTACTCTATGGTAGTAAAGAAAAAAATGGATTGGTAATAAAAGAAAGTATTGGTTAAAGCATTTTAAGTGAGTGATGAAGGCAAAAATGGAATATGGCAAGAAGCAGTAAGTGACCCAGAAAACAGATCACAAGCATAAGAAAAATGATGAGAGGAATATGTTAATATATTGACAATATGGAGCTAAGTGGAAATAGGGGGAAACACAGGGAGCAAAATCCGGACGCAGGAAGGGCAAAGGAAAAATCCATGCATCTTCAGTACCCAAGAACACACAGGATTTATTTATGCCTTGGATGGCAGGTAATTTTATTTTCTCCTTTCTTTTTCCTTATTCACCTCCAGCACAATTCTACCCTCCTTGCCTTTCAGCACTTCTCCCACCTCATTGTTGCAGCACATGATGTACCAGAAAACATATCAAGGCAAAACAGTTCAAATCAATATCTGTATTGATCAGTCTTCAAGCTATGTTAAGTTTTGTGAACTTAAGGCAAAACTGGAGGATCCTGCCACCTAGAGAATATACACGCTATTTCATAGACCAAAGACCGAAAAATACACAAAAGTATAATGAGTATGCATACACTGTATATATATGTATATATATATATATATATATATATATATATATATATATATATACAGTACTGTACAAAAGTTATAGGCAGGTGTGAAAAACTGCATTAAATTAAGAATGCTTTCAGATGGACTTTGTCAACCAGACTTGACTAACTATGTAACTATGTAATAGAAGTGTTAATAGTTTATTCTTATCAATTAACATTATGGAAAGTAAATGAACATAAGATAAACCCAAATCAAATCAATATTTGGCATGACCACCCTTTACCTTCAAAACGGCATAAATTCTTCTAGGTACACATGCACATTGTTATTCAGTTTTTGAAGGAACTCAGCTGGTAGGTTGTCCCAAACATCATCATAAAATTTGTCTACAAAAATAGAGGGTAAATCTCCCTAACGGGGGCACAGACAGCAATAAATACCTGACTGGGGTTCTAATCCAACTCTACTCTATCAAAACTAAAAACAAGGTTTTGCCTTTAGTTCTACCTTAAGTAAATCAACCCCAATAATTCTGTGTTTTTGCATATTTAGGTTTCTATGCATTCATGTTAGGAGACCTGATCTAAAAAGGTAGAGACTACTCCAAATTGGCTATTATATTTTTACAATCCTTTAAAGTTCCACTTTAGCCAACTAAATCACTTCAGGCTGGTCCCTTTTGCAGATACAGCTATGTAAAAACGTAAAAATACATGCCTGCACTGTTAAAAATCCAGTAATACACTGTCTCACCCTGCTCTGCACATACTCAGTTGCTCTCCATTTTTAGGCATTTTTAGGCACTGTTGAGTTTGTAGAGGCTGGTCTGCTGACAGCTTTAAAGTGGAATTAAATCCGCCTATCCTTTACATCCAAGGAAGCTGCTTCTGTTTGATCTGCAACTGTCATGGTGCTGCACATGTGATCAGCTATAACATCAGCCATTTGATGGTTTGACAGTTTGGTTGAGGACACAACCCAATGTGACAGTTAGCAGTAGACATGTGCAATTTTTTTCGGTCTGAATACAAATTCGAAGGAATTTTTGGGTATTCAGAGATTCAGATGTATCCGAATCTCCAAATGACATAGTAACAAATAGTAACGCATTTAGTTGAAATCCGTTAAAATGAGTTTTGTTTATTAGTCTTCCAACAAATTCCGAAGAATAGCTGGTTGTTAAGCAGCGGGCCAGGAAGCCGATTGCCCGCATCCATAACGATTATGACTTATCATCGGCCATCTGCTTACTGCAGGCTCCTCCATTTGATAGTTCTTATGTAGGTAAGGCAAGGATCTAGGAGCCCCTTTGTTAAAGGGGCTTCCAGATTCCAATAAGCCCCCTCCCCGCAGACCCCCACAACCCCCAGTTGTGGGGATGAGGCCCCCACTGTCCCAAAGCACCCATCCCCCCCCTATGTTGAGGGCATGTGGCCTGGTATGGTTCAGGAGGGGGGGCACTCGCTTGTCCCCCTTTTCCTGACCTGCCAGGCTGCATGCCCGGATAAGGGTCTGGTATGGATTTTGGGATGACCCCACACTGTTCTAGAAATAAAATTGGTGTGGGGTTTCCCTTAAAATCCATACCAGACACAAAGGGCCTGGTATAGACTGGGGGAGGGGGGGCACACTGTTTTTTTCTTTATATTTTTTTTAAATAGCCGGGTGCCAGCAATTGCAACTATTAAACTTTTTTCTTTAGAAATTTCATTTTTGCTGTAGCATGTTTTATACATGCTACAGATGCGCCACTTTAAAGTGGGGTTCCCCTTAAAATTCATATCAGACCCAAAGGTCCTGGTATGGACTGGGGGGGGCCCCACGCCATTTTTTGAAAAAAATTTTCATTGCTGGGCAATTGCCGGCATTCTTTTCTTTACATTTATCTGTCAGTGGGGAAGCCAGCTAACAAATGATGAGTCATGGTTGTGAAGGGAAGTTACTTTCACAGGACAAATGTGGTGTATCAAAAAACAACTAAGTTTAATGAATCTATTAAGGACCACCCCACGCAGATATACTATGGCAGGGCTGCCCTCCTGTGCGAAATCATGTACCTGTACATTACTCCGTGCACTGGGTCTGTGGCACACGCACACACCACCGGTGACCCGCTGTGATTGGACACAGTGAGAGCCAATCAGCATGTTCGGCGGAAGCGATGTCCGCCGGGACATGCTGATCTTTCTCAGGAAAGGCAGAATGGCGGTCTGTCTATGTGAACAAGGCAGATCGCCGGTCTGTGAGAGGGGAAGATGGAGATCTGTGTTCCTGCTTAGTATGTTTTATAGCAGAAAGAAAAAAATATAGTTTTTTTTCAAAATTGTCGGTCTTTTTTTGTTTCTAGCACAATAAAAACCGCAGAGGTGATCAAATACCACCAAAAGAAAGCTCTATTTGTGGGAAAAAAAGGACATCAATTTTATTCGGGTACAGCGTTGTACGATTGTGCAATTGTCAGTTAAAGTAACGAAGTGCAGTGTGCTAAAAAATGGCCTGGTCGTGAAGGGAGGTAAACCTTCCGGGACTGAAGCGGTTAAGTAAATACAGAAAATATTTAAAAATGTAAAATATAGAATGAAAATAGTATAAAAAAATGACACACATACAGTTAGGGAAAACCTTTATATAGGTAACAAGCTGAGATTAGGAGCTCTCCCTTAGCCCTGGTTCACATTGGTACGATTTGGCATGCAATTTGACATGTCAAATCGCATGCCAAATCGGCAGGAATGGCACCATCCTAATCGGTGCGACGCCGCATGTGCGGCACTGCAACGATTTCCAAAAGTAGTTTCTGTACTACTCTTGGCGATTTCGTGGTGCGATTTCCATTCACAACTGAAACCCAAAGAGATGTCTCTAAAATCATCCCCGAAATCGGAACTGACATGCGGAAAATGAAATTGTGCGAGTTCAGCTGAACTCTCAAGATTTGATTCCTGCACTCAGTGTAGACCTAGGCTTTAAGACCCTTTTCACACTGGGGCGTTTTTCAGGCGCTTTTGGGCTAAAAATAGCACCTGTAAAGAGAGCCCGAGTGCTTTAACACTGCAGCATCTTTGTTCGAATACACCGCTCCACCACCACCCCTGCCCATTGAAATGAATGGGCAGCGCTGCCAAAGCACCTGAAAAGCACTTCGGCAGTGGCACTTTTCGGAGCGCATTTAACCCTTTCTTCGGCCGGTAGCGGGGGTTAAAAGCACCCTGCTAGCGGCTGAAAAGAGTAACTGAAAAAAGATGGTAAAGCGCCGCTTAAACTAGCGGTGCTTTACCGCTAACGTGACCGCGCTAGCAGTGTGAAAGGGGTCTAAGAGAGTGCTCCAAATCTCAGCTCGTTACCTGTATAGAAGACACCTGGGAGCCAGAAATCTTACTGATTGATAGGGAACCAAATACTTATTTCACTCATTAACCTCCCTGGCGGTAATCCCGAGTCTGGCTCGGGGTGGATTTTTCATACCAAAAGCGGTATCCCCGAGCCAGACTCGGGCTTGCATTGCAGGATCCAGGAAGAGTTTACTTACCTTGTCCCCTGGATCCTGCGATGTCTCCCCGCTGTGATCGGCGAGCCGCTGTGTCTCGCTCGATTCACAGTGCCGAGCTCCGTTCCCTGCGAGCGTTGCGACGCACGGGGACGGAGTTCGGCGGCAAATTCAAAAAGTGAAACACACAGTTCAGATACAGTATACTGTAATCTTACAGATTACAGTACTGTATCAAATAATGACACATCCCCTTTGTCCCTAGTGGTCTGCCCAGTGCCCTGCATGCAGTTTTATATATATAAAACTGTTCCTTCTGCCTGGAAACTGGAGATTGTCCATAGCAACCAAAAAGTGTCCCTTTACGTCAAAAATGGTTTTAGACCAGCTAGAAAACAGCGATAGTAAATTAGAACACTTGCAGAATTGAGCGATAGTGAATTGTGGGGAAATTTATTTTATTACTATTTTTTTTTATTTTTTTTTATTATTTATTTTTATTTATTATATTATAATTTATGTTTTTGTGTTTCAAACTTTATCATACCCGGGATATCTACTAGACTCTGGTTTGGACAGATTTAAGTGTGTTATTGTTAATATTTACAGACCTACAATATAAAACGCCAAATTTCCATGCAAAATAATGGTACCGCTTTCAGCACCTAAAATCCGAAATAATCATACCGCCAGGGAGGTTAAAATGCAAATCAATTTATAACTTTTTTGAAATGCATTTTTTTGGATATTTCTGTTTTTGTTCTGTCTCTCATTGTTAAAATACTCCTACTATTAAAATTATAGACTGATCATTTCTTTGTCAGGGGGCAAATGTACAAAATCAGCAGGGGATCAAATACTTTTTTCCCTCACTGTATATAAATACCCGTCTACGATCAATAAAAAATACAACATTGTCTTTTTTATTGGTGGAAGAAGGGCATTTATATATGTGTAATTTTTATACTATTTTCCCCTGGTAACCTCTGGAGGAACCCCAGGCTTCCGTGGAACCCTGGTTAAGAAACCCTGCTTTGAAGTCATTTTTGCTGTGATATTTGGTGAAGTCATGCTATATCTTTAGACAGGTCTGTTTTTTCTTGTTAGAGAATAGCCATTGTCATTCTTTGATAGTCTTGAAAATGTTACCCTGTATCCATCTTTCAAACCTTCAAATCGATGACACTCCTTTCCTAACAGCTCACGATCCACGCCTTTGTAAGAATACTTGTCTATTCCTAATCCCATTCTGTCTTGGGAATATTTGAGCCAAAGATATCTCTAAAAATACTTGAATTGAGTAAGTAAAATATCCCCGCTACATATAACATATGTTCTAACAAGAGATTAGACCATTGTGATATACATGTACATTGTATTATGTTTGGAGTGATTGGGAGGTTTGCAGCAAATGATGTATATGCTTGTATATACAAAAAAAGTCTCCAAAAATCTGGCAAAATGACCGTAGAAAATAGATATATTTCACTACATGTAATGGGGTGGATTTACTAAATGTATGGCACATAGACTGAGGACTTTGTAAATGCAGTTACTCCAGAGCTTAGTAAAAGAGGGGTTGCTCTGCTTCCTTCATCCAATCATATGTACAAGCAAAAATGCATTTTTTTTTTAATTTTCCTTGCATGTGAAGTAAAACTTTACT
Organism: Lithobates clamitans; assembly: GCA_037952925.1. Lineage (NCBI taxonomy): Eukaryota > Metazoa > Chordata > Amphibia > Anura > Ranidae > Lithobates > Lithobates clamitans. The sequence continues at coordinate 167,820 of JBBGZY010001184.1, forward strand.
TCATTTACTAAGCTCTGGAGCAAATTGCAAAGTCCACAGTCTATTTGCCTTAAAGTAGAACTATAGGTACAACTTTTTTTTCCATTTTGGATAGAGTAGGGGAGGGTTATAACCCCTGTCAATTTTGTTTTCATCTGTGTCCCTTTGGAAGATTTCCCTTCTATTACTTTTCTGGGTACAACCCAAAATTTGGGATTTTCTTTTACTTTTACTTTCAATAATTATGGTAAACGGGACAAATATTTAAATTTGAAATGGGTGAATCTCCCTAATAGGGGCACAAACAACAATAAAATCCTAATCCACCTCCACTCTATCCAAAACTAAAAAAAAGTTTTTCCTTTAGTTATACTTTAAGTAAATCAACCCCAATGATTTTCATATTTTCATATTTAGGTTTCTATGCATTGCTGTTGGGAGAACTGATCCAAAAAGCCAGAGACTACTCAAAATTGGCTATTATATTTTGACATTCCTTAAATACCACATGCTTGGACCACTACCTAATTACTGCATGCATTTAATTATTTATTCCCTTCTGTGAATTGACTTTAACCCCTTTTCATGCGGTATTTACTGACAGTTTTAAGCGTTTTGCAGTAAATACCACAAAACAGTATAGTGAATTGACAATTACAGGATAGCAGGCGATATTTAGGAGAAATGTGTCCAGACACCTATATACTGCATGCAAGATTGACTTGGTTGAAATAGATGGACTTGTGTCTTTTTTTAACCTGACTAACTGACTATTACTGACTGACTATTACTATATTACTATATAACTATAAGATGCTTTTGTAAATGAAGCCCAGTGTTACTTTAATCACTTGCCACCCAAGCTAATTCTGACATTTCTCCTAAAATGGTGGGTTGCAATTTTTTATGTCACATGGTATTTGCGCAGCGGTTTTTCAAACACATTTCTTTGGGAAAAAATATACTTTAATGGATTTTAGTGCACACAAACTTAATATAATGCACAATTTTTTGCTAAAATATAAAAGACGATGCCACACCAAGTAAATAGATACCAAACATGTCACGCTTTAAAATTGCGCATGCCCATGGATTGGCAACAAACTACGGTACATTAAATTATCCATAGGTGATGCTTTAAAAGCCTTTACAGGTTACCAATTTAGAGCTACACAGGAGTTCTGGCACTAAAAGTATTGCTCTCACTATGACGTTCATGGAGACACCTCACATTTGTGGAGCGATCACTGTTTACATATGCATGTGGGACCTAAGTGTGCATTTTCGCGTGAGCACGGGGGACAGGGGTGTTTTAAATGTTTTTTTCATCGCGTCACCTCCCTCTGTCGTTGCTACTCCAGCTGGACGGGCTATCTGCGAACATCCGGCCGGTGCCGCAGACTGTCTTTCTTCAGAGGTTTTTTCTTAACTACATGTGAGTTTTTACTATATTTTAATAAATATCATTTGGTTTTACACTATCGGAGCCCTTTGTTTTTTCCCTTTATGATGATAATACTTCGCTGAGAGATGAGCCTCCTTTCCTTGTGGATCCATCTATCTGCATTTAAGTTCTTGATGTCCTAGCACAGCTCCCACCTGATTCCTTGGCGGCTTGAACAGCAGGATTTCAAAGCCCATTTAGACCCTCTGTAACGGGGTGTCATGGGGTTCTGGTAAGCCGCCAGGCTCTTTATTCATGGTGGTGGACCCATATACCTAGGATTTCACAAATAATTGGATAAACTTTGGATTGTAACATCACCCTTTGGTGTTTATGTGTGTGGACTTTTATTATACTTCTTATTTTAATATATATTGCAGTTTTTTTCACGTTTACTTTCTGCACCAATGTTCCATATTTATATGGTCTATCACACTTGCTTAGGTCGAGGTTGGACCATTTAAACCTTGTACCTATTTTGAGTTTACTGTATGCACATATGGTTTCCTGCACTTTTTGTTTTTAAAATATTCAGTCACATATATTATAATTTGTTTAGATGCGCGAATCAATATTTTTCCTATTTACATTTGTGTGTTTGTGTCACATATAGGACTTTGCAGCACATATTATCGTTATTATTCTTTTTGATGCGCAGTTTTTTTCCCAATTTTTCTTACTATACTCTATATGCTATGCTGTATATTACATACTCATGGCTGCTGCACCCTGTATGATATATTATACATTATATATTCCTGTATACTGCACCCTGTACTGTACCTTTTTCATACTGCTGATCAAATTGTTTACTGTCTCAACAGCTGCTGGTCACTAATTAGTCCCCAACTGTTTTATTTGGGTTCTCCTTTAAGGTTGACAAACTTTTAGCTCCATGGCCTTAATTACACTTTTGTAAATGCATTTTTCACACGTTCTTCACATGCACTGACATGCTCATACGTGGACTTGTCACTGTACAAAGGAATCACATGCTTTTTAAGTGTACAATTCTCTTTTGGGATGCCAATTTTATAGGCTAGCTCTAATGCCGTGTACACACGATCGGACTTTGCAACAACAAAACCGTAGATTTTGGCTCCAACTTGTCTTGCATACACACGGTCCCATAAATGTTGGCCAACAATTACAAACATGGGAACGTGGTGACGTACAACATGTGCACCACCCTTTGGGCTCCTTCTGCTAATCTCGTGTTTATCTCGTGTTAGTAGAAGTTTGGTGAGAGACGATTCGCGCTTTTCAGTCTCGTGCTTTTCAGTTTGTTTCTACTTTTCAGTTTGTGCCTGTTGGTTTGTATCTGTTCTTCAGTGCGTGTTGTCAGTTCGTTCTTGTCTTTCAGTGCGTTCTTTGTATAGTTCGCTTCTGATTTTCAGTGCGCACTTGTCCGCTCGTTTCTGATTTTCAGCTCGTTCTTCTCAGGTCCTTTCTGATTTTCAGTGCGCTCTGTCAGTTCATTCTGAGCAGCTGTTCATTTTCTAGCCATGTTGCAGTTACGTACTCGTCATAGAGTTCATGCTGTTGTTGGGCTTGGTGTTGGAGTTATTGCTTTGATCCATCACCAGTCCATGAACAGGGGGAGGAGGAGTTTCTGGACCAAGAATTGGTTGCTTAATCATGACCAATTCTTTGTTGCAGGAGCTCCAGGAGAATAATCCTGATAATTTCAGGAATTATCTCCGGATGACGGACCCAGTCTTTCACCGTCTGTTGGCTTTGCCATCCCCCTATATTACCAAGCAGGACACCTGCATGCCACAAGCCATCACTCCCGAGCAGAGGCTAGTCGCCACGTTGCGGTACTTGGCGACAGGGAGAAATCTGCAGAACATCAAGTTCTCGACAGGCATCGGCCCCCAGGCTCTGGGGATCATTATTCCAGAGACCTGTTCTGCCATCAAGGTAAGTTTTATCCTTTAACATCACATTCTATGTATTTAATGTTTGCTAGTGTATTGTATTTCTTTCATCATTCCCTAATTACCATGATTGTAATATGCTTTGAATGTCCTCTTTGTCCTCATGCATGCTGGGAGTTTTTAATGCTCCATTTTTGTCCTTCATGCGTATTTGCCTTTACTAACCTCCCCAGCATGCTATCCTGGGCCCATACACACCTAGCCTAGTCACTTAACAATGTATTTTATAAACTCCATTGTAGTGCTTATCCTAAACAGCCCCTAAAATGTGGCCAAATGTTATTGTGTCCTTAAATTCAGGCACAGTGCAAGAGGCTTTTTTTGGGGGGCCAAAACTCATTTGGAACCCTCTCTCCCCCCCAACCGCTAAGTCAACCGATACCAATACTCTATCTGCTGACTTTGCCAAACCCATACACACTATACCTGCCTCTTTTGTGGTCAGATTTATGGATGAATTCACCAAAGCATGTAGTGCAAGTACCTGCCTGAATACTTTAAAATGGCACTGTTTAAAGTTTTGTTCTCCTATTATCTTGATAGGTAATTTCAGAATGTCAAAATGTGCTTCAATTTGGACAGTGTGTATTCATATTTTTGGATTATGACACTTCTTACCTGTCCAGTGGGCTGCCAATAGTGTAAGTAAGGAGGCGCTGGCCAAAGTAACACACATTATTTATGCATTCAGCTCTCAATGAAGCGGAGAGGGTTACCTGTCCAAAACATCTCCCCTCCACGATAACATTTTTACAATGGGCCATCAGAGGGGGTGAGGAATCTGATAAGTGGACCTTATACATTTGTCTTTAAATACTCATTTCAATAAATGTTATACTTATGTTGGCCAAGAATGTTTGTGTCTAATCTGCTTGCAATGTTATGTGGAAAAGTACTAATTTTTTTTTTCTTGTTTGACTCCACAGTTTCCTTCCAACCCACAGGAGTGGCAGACTGTGGCCTCCCAATTCCACCAGCAGTGGGACTTTCCCAACTGTGGTGGTGCAATAGATGGGAAGCACGTCTGGGGTCATACTACTTTAATTACAAGGGGAATAGTAGTATTGTGATGTTGCTGGTGACGAATTATGAGTTCTTATATCTGGATGTCGGGAAGAACGGCCGTATTTCAGATGGAGGAGTGATCGCACAGACGGATTTTTACAGGCGTCTCCAGAATGGCAGCTTGGGGTTGCCACCTCCAGCGGATAACGTGGTGGGCCTCCAGTTTGTTTTTGTGGCAGATGAGGCCTTTGCGCTGGAGGACCATCTGATGAGGCCATTCCCTATGAGGACCCTGAGCCCTGAGGAGAGGGTTTTTAATTACTGGCGTGCCAGAAGAGTGGTCGAGAATGCCTTCGGCATAATGGCCAGCCGATCCCGGCTTTTCCAGACGGCCATAAACATGACCGAATACAAACTCAACCACATCATTATGAGCTGCTGCATTCTTCATAATTTCCTGCTGAAGAATGCAGCCAACTATCTGGCCTCAGTTGCGACTTTTCACCAGGTCAAATGACAGCGCTTGAAAGTGGCCATCCTGGCTTGCCCCCCCAAAGCGCCTGTGAAGTACGACAAAAGTATGTGGAGTACTTCGTGGGTAGGGGGGGAATTGATTTACCAGCAAATCTGGAAGCTGTTTAAAATACATTTTTTTGGCAAAACTAAACTCATATTTCGTTTTATTTACTGCTTGTGTTTCTTATCTGTCTCCTAGGTTCTCCAATGGCCTTTTATTTTTGGCCATTTTCTTCAATAGTGCAAACGTAACTTATTTGATACATGGGGTGACAATCTCTTCTTCAGCTAACTATTATGTTGTGCTGTGGGTCTGCTACACACACACACAATGGAGGTTATTTACGAAAGGCAAATCCACCTTGCACTACAATTGCACTGCAAGTGCACTTGAAAGTGCACTTGGAAGTGCAGTTGCTGTAAATCTGAGGGGGACTTGCAAGGAGAATAAAAAAATGCATTTTGGCTTGCACATGATTGAATGATAAAATCAGCAGAACTTCCCCTAATTTCAGATCTACCCCTCAGTTTAACAGCGATTGCACTTTCAAATGCAATTGCAGTGCACTTGTAGTGCAAAGTGGATTTGCCTTTGCTAAATAACCCCCAATGTTTTTGTTGTTAATGTATGTAATGCATTAGTGATAAAAATAATCATCCTTTTCAACTCCATGAATTAATTGCTTGTAGTCCCTAAAATGGCCTGATTTTGTCAAATTTTACTTTGCACTGCAAGTGCACTGCAAGTGCACGTGGGAGTGCACTGAAAGTGCACTTGTAGTGCAAGGTGGATTTGCCTTTAGTAAATACCCCCCATTGTCACTGTAACTACACCAACTTCAACAAAAAACTGGTAGTGAGCATTGAAAGAAGAAGCCACACATTGTTGAGTATAAAATACCAACCTACTCGTTCTCTTTGTTCCTCTCAAGACCTCCTGCTCTCTAGCTCCCTCGTCACCTCCTCCCATGCTCACCTCCAAGACTTTTCCAAAGCCTCTCCAATCCTATGTAATGCCCTACCCCAACCTGTCCGCTTATCTCCTACTTTATTAGCTTTTAGACGATCCCTGAAAACCCTTCTCTTCAGAGAAGCCTACCCTACCCACACCTAACATAATGTATTTTCATTTTTCCATCAGCTCATCCCCCACAGCTATTACCTTTTTGTTTCCACTTGACCCTCCCTTCTAGATTGTAAGCTCTAACGAGCAGGGCCCTCTGATCCCTCCTGTATTGATTTGTATTGTAAGTGTACTGTCTGCCCTCATCTTGTAAAGCGCTGCGCAAACTGTTGGCGCTATATAAATCTTGTATAATAATAATAATAATAATAAAACATTTTACTCCAAGCACATTCACATGTGCGTTATAAAAGGGTTTTTTAACAAACCAACATCTTTGCATTTCCCCCATGATCCCATGCCTAAAATGTGTGTATTTTCTCTACATCTATTTTGCTAAAGCCACAAAACAGTATGTCAACATGTACTATCTGCCATCATAGGATATCAATGTACGCGTTTTGTGGGTGCAACCCCTTCCTCCAAACAAAAGTAGGCGAGAGGAAGGGGTTGCACCCCGAAACACGTCCATTGAGCCCCCATGATGGGAGCTAGCACATGTTGACACACTGGGCCTTATTTCAGTAAGGACAATCCACTTTGCCCTACAAGTGAACTTTCAAGTGCACTTGCATTGCACTTGTAGTGCAAAGTGGTTTTCCTTTTTTTTAAATAAGCCACAGTGTGTCAACATGTGCTAGCTTCCAACATGGGGGATCAATAGACATGTTTCAAGGGTGCAACCCCTTCCTCTTACCTACTTTAGTTTGGAGGAAGAGGAAGGGGTTGCACCCACAAAATTTTGCATTTTTTTGGGGGTTAGACTTTGCCTAAAACATCAATGATGTTGGTCAGTCTTTTTTGAACATCATTAATATTTCGCTTCAGCTTTTCTAAATCACAATTGCACATGATCTCACTGATGAGTACTTGTGCACTTGCACTGCACTGCTGCACTTGCACTGCTGAAGTGAGTTTCTTCTTCCACAACATCCACATCACCTAAAAATAAAAAAAACACAGCATGTATTATAACCCTTTCATAACTAAGCCTATCTCTGACATTTGATGTTTACAAGTTAAAATCCGTATTTTTTGCTAGAAAATTACTTAGAGCCCACAAACATTATATATTTTTTCTGCAGAGAATTTAGAGAATAAAATGGCGATGGTTGCAATATTTTATGTCACACGGTATTTGTGCTGCGGTGTTTTAAATGCAACTTTTTGAAAAAAGGGACAATTTCATGAATTTTAAAAAAACGAAACAGTAAAGTTAGCCCATTTTTTTTTGTATAATGTGAAAGATGATGTTACGCCGAGTAAATAGATACCAAACATGTCACGCTTTATAATTGCACACACTTGTGGAATGGCGACAAACTACGGTACCTAAAAATCTCCATAGGCGACACTTTAAATGTTTTTTATGGTTACCAGGTTAGAGTTACAGAGGAGGTCTAGTGCTAAAATTATTGCTCTCGCTCTGACAATCGCGGCGATACCTCACATGTGTGATTTGAACATCGTTTACATATGCTGGCGCGACTTCCGTATGCAATTTCTTTGCTGCGCGAGCTTGTAGGGATGGGGGCGCTTAAAAAAATTTTTTACTTATTTATTTTATTTATTTTTATATTATTAAATTGTGTTTAAAAGAAAAATTGATCACTTTTATTGCTGTCACAAGGAATGTAAACATCCCTTGTGACAGTACTAGGTGATGACAGGTACTCTTTTTGTTGGGATCAGGTGTCTAAAAGACCTCCAATCCCTCCTTTGCACTTCAAAGTATTCAGATCGCCGTTTTCGGTGATTCTGAATATTGTATACTTTTATTAAAACCGGCGTCATTGGCAGCCGAGTAAACAGGAAGTGACGTTGTGACGTCGCTTCCGTGTTTACAATCAGGAGACTGGAACAAAGCCATTTCCGGCTTCGTGCCAGTCCGTCCCTAGCCACCGGAAGTCGCGGATCGCACATCGGGTCTCCCGGTGGGACGGGATCCCCGGTTAGAGTGCGGCTTTTAGCCACATCGGTTGTTATCCCTGGAAAGCCGATTGCCCGCTCTAAAAAATGGTACCGGGATGATGCCTGCAGCTGCCGGTATCATCCCGGTATAACCCCGCACATCTGCGTATGCTCGGCGGGAATGGGATAAATATGCAGGCATCCATCTTTTACCTGAAGCTGTGGTCTCAGACACTGACCTGTTGTGGACACCATTTCAACCACTTCTTGAACCTCTGCATCCACATCCTCAGGTTCTGCATCCACATTCTCAGGTTCTGCATCCACATCCTTAGGTTGTGTGCTGAGTTCCCCTTCTTCAGGAGGTGTGGGCTTACTGGTGTCCTCAGATGTCCTGATTCTTTTCTCACCTATGTGAATACAAAAAAGGTATACTTTAGCAGACAGATATTTGAGGCTAAAAATAGGAATATGAAACATTGCTTGGAAGTGACGTACAATTGACTGTTTTGGCAGAGTTCCAAGCTGAAGACATGATTTTTTTCCCTTTCAAAAGCTGGAATACTTACCTGTTTTGTGCAAGTTTCACACATATAGAGACCCCTAGTATCCACTGGAGCACCTGTGGGGGACACCATAAAAAGGTTGTTACGGTGTCCCACACTAGTTCTCCTGAGTCCAGATGTGTAAACAGCTGCTGAGCGTCCTCTCCTTACACTGAATCAAGTTGGCATTTCATTAAAGTTTCAAACACATCTAGACAACAATGTAATAAATTTATTTTAATACAAATAGGCATGAACAAATGTAGTTAATCTGTATCTGCCAAAAACGTTGTATTAGTGGTTGAACGAACGATGTTTAATACGAACGATTACTGTGCCCACGAATCTCAAACTTGGCATTTTATACTGTACAACAGCAAAGAAAAGCACATGGACCAGCACGAAAGTAATAATAATAATAATAATAATAATAGGAACACAGGACAAATACTTACTTTTTTGCAGCACTTTCCTGATCCTTCTATACTGATCCTGCTCCCTCCATTTCAGGTCTGACCAGAGTTTCCTCAATTGCTCCTTGTATCGTCATACCCCAAAAGTCCTGTGCAGACTTCTCACAACTTTAGTCATGATCTTGGCCTTTCTCACATTTGGGTTTCTGTACAGTACATGATTCCCATCATAGTCTGCCCTCTTCAAGATGTCCACCATCTCCACCATCTCTTTAAAGGACATATTTGAGGCCTTATATCTGGAACTGCCTTGCTCCGGGCTTTCCTCGTCGTTGCTGCTCTCAGCACACACCTGCTGTGTTTCCGCCATGTGCTCTCCCACTGCCCCTAAAGAGAAGAGGCGGGGAATACACTAGAAAAAAGGACAGGGGCGGAGTTTGACGCATGCGCAGTGTATATAAAGCAGAACACGTGGGCGAAGAGTGTGAGTGGAGGACGGAGGATCGTTAACGCCGATCGTTCAAACGAAGGTACAATTGTAACTTGGGGCATGAGTGGTTAGTGGCCTATACTGCTTAGAGATTGAAGCCTATATTGGGACAAGATTAGGAGAGTTTAGCCTGACATTAGGGTTTGTCTTGTGTTGTGTCTTGCAGATAAAATGGTGTAGAAATTCACAGACCCTGACTTCCTGCCCAACTTCATAGACAAGTACAGGGAGCTGCCATGTCTCTAGCAAGTCCAATGCAGGGACTATTCGAACAAGCAAAAGAGTAAGGCAGCGCTGGATAAACTGTTGGAATTGGTGAAGCCTGTGTATCCCACAGCAGACATCAACTATTTGAAGGCCAAAATTGGTAGCCTGAGGAGCACATATAAGAGGGAGCGCAAGAAGGTCCAGGATTCCATGAGATCTGGAGCAGCAGCAGATGACGTATATGTCCCCAGGCTGTGGTACTACGACAGACTGCGTTTTTTGTCCGACCAGACAGAACCCAGGCAATCACTATCAACACTTCCTTCAACACTTCCTTCCACGTCAGCTGAGGCTCCTGAAGTCCAACCTGGGCCTTCCACCCAGGAAGAAGATGTGGAGGAGCCCAGCTTGACTGAATGATGTTAACTAGATGTTATTGATCACTAATTTCAAATTTAACAAAGCGGTTTACATATCAATAGACAGTAGTAGCCAAAAATGATTGAGACAAGAATGAAAAAGTCTGGGGTCAGAATGATAGTCTTTTCTTTTTGTTAACATTCAATTTGCAACAGTCATGAGCTAAAAATTGTGTGTGATTGATGACCAAAAACCTAAAACTATTTACCATTTTCATACACAATCTTGAGGAGTCCGCGGCTGCTTTCTTAAAACAGGCTAATGTGGCACTTAATCCCTGCTGGCCACGAGGCATTTGGATGTGTCACTGCAAGCAAACTAGAACACATGGAGGAGGGCCAACGCACGATCCACGAAGAAATAATTTTTAAGGCCCTAAACAAGGGGACGAGGGGCGAACTCACATCTCAAACCCACCTGTGTGAGTTAAACCATGCTCCTCCACCACCCCCAGCAACACCACGAACACCACAGCCACCCAACCCACCACAGCAGCATGGAAGGAAGCGTGGAAGGAAGTGTTGAGAGTGATGGCTACAGCCTCGGGACATATATGTCATCTGCTGTTGCTCCCGATCTCTCTGAGTCCTGGACCGTATTGTGCTTCCTATTAAATGGATTCCTCAGGTTACCAATTTTGACAGTCAAATAATTGATGTCTGCCCTGGGGTACAAAGGCTTCACCAATTCCAACTGTTTATCCAGCGTTGCCTTCCTCTTTATTTTGTTATGACCTTGTTCTCCCTATTAAATTTCAAATTAACAAGGGACACCAACATAGTTGTATTTTTGAGGTTAAAAAATACAAGATAATAATGGTTTTGTGGTAACTTGACACACAAAACCAAAAAAAAATATGGAGATCACTAGAAGAAAAAAATTTTTAAAAAAGATTATTCTGGAGATCACGAGAAAAAAAAAATAAGATTATTCTGGAGATTACTAGAAAAAAATAAAAAAGTAACAAAAACAAATATTAGTCAGGAGATCACTATAAAGAATAAAAAATACGTTTGTCAGAACTCTGTGAAAGTCAGCAGCAAAGCAATTTCATTATTATAGCATTATAAAGAAGAAGAAAATGAGCTGCATTGAGAGATTTCATAATTTGCAGCGTGATGAATGTGATATCTCCATTACGAAAGCTAGTTTTACAAGACCGAGCGTTTCCGACTCCTACTTGATTCCGAGCATGCGTGAACTTTTGTGTGCAGACTTGTGTACACACGTTCGGACTTTCCGACAACAAAGTTTTGTTGGCAGAAAATTTGAGAACCTGTTAGCCAACATTTGTTGGCGGAAAGTCCGACAGCAAATGTTCGATGGAGCATACACACGGTGGGATTTTCAGCCAACAAGCTTGCATCCAACATTTCCCGTCGGAAAATCTGACCGTGTGTACATGGCATTAGTTTCAAACACTTTTTAAAATTTTTTTGTTATAAAGCAACTCACATAATCTTGTATCCATTATTAAGTGTACATATCTTAGGATGTATACATATACTGTATCACGTGGCTGTTTGCCTGTACAGTGCATCACACCCCCTTCAACTTATTTTCACATCAACAAAGCTGTACATTGTGATCAAAAAGCACAATAAAAATGAAATTATTTTTGTGATTTTCTTCCCTCATCTTACCACTGTTGCCTAAATGGTGGGTGGGCTTTAAATACAGTCTGTATGATTTAATTAATAAATACATAAAATGTAAATACTTTGTGTCAGCTCTGTTGACAACGTGTTGGGTTTAATTTGTATTGAGTTGTTTGGATTGTATGGGACATTGATTGTGTGGGACAATGTATCTTTCCTTTGCAACAACTGTTCAAAGATTTATTCAATAATATAATGTATACAAAAAGCCTGAACTTCAGTAGAGCTCCGTGTTCTGGTTGAACTCCTGAACAAACAGGACATATTTGGTAAACAAATTGACCAGGGATCTGTCATTTAGTGACAGTAGCAAATGGCAGATCTGCAGCAGACTTGTTATTGTAAACAAACCAGCAAGGAATCCTGTATGATGTCATTGACCAAATATGGTCATGATCACATTTGTTCATTTGTTAATTGATATCACCCAGCATCACAGGCTGGTTTGTTTAGAAACAGAACCTGGCCAGGATGTGTCATTTTGCCGGGATATTGCAACGGACATCATTGTGTGGTGCTGGATCTACATCACTGTACTACGTGATTGAATATGGATTTACATTGTGGGACATTATTTACTTGTTTATTGTAATGTAATTAAACCGCTTGCCATCCACCCACTATATTAAAATGGTCACGAGGTTTTCTGGGGACGTTTTAAAATGTCCTCCCACTTTTGGCACTGCTGTGCGCCCTCTAGAGCAAACAGCTGTGCGTTTTGTGTCTGAAGGATACAGCGGATTACAGATCAGGGTACAGGGCCAAAGAATATGACCTTGTACCATGTGATTGCTGCGTGACCAATCACAGCGATCACACTTGTACATAAAGACTGCATATTGCTGTGAGAGTGTGTTTTTTAAACACTACTTCAGCAGCCAGCCAGTGTCCCTATAGTGTATTGGGGGGGAACAATGAACAGGTACACCAGCTGCCTGCTCTGGTGACACAGTATGCCAGTGTCCCTGATTATTAGCAACAAAGTACACAGTCACCAAACCAGTGTATTCAACAACAGTGTCCCTGATCCCACACCAGTACACCAGTACACAGTACTGGTGTGGGATCAGTACTGCCAATGCATTCATCCACAGTGCTCCTGACTGCCACCACAGTCAGTACTGTAAAGCTAATTAGGTTTTATTGTATTGTGCAATAAATTAGTTCAGGTAATGAGAGCCTGCTTACAGGAGGGGAAAGCAGAGGGATTGTGTAATTTAGTGTAGTTATGCCACTATGATGTTAAATATGCATTTTTGCTTGTTTGCCAATTTTCTCCTTTCCTCACTCTGTAGCTAGGAGATGCTCTATATAGCTAGTATAGTGATTCTCAAACTGGGAGTTTTGAAAAATATTTAAAATTGCTAGCATTTTGAAACCTTGAACATAGCGAAAAATTAAATGGTAAATCAATGTCGCAAAAGTTAAAAAGTAACATATATAAAAACACAATCTCTGTCAGTCTGTCTGTCATTCATTGGTTCCTTTCATAATGTGAGACTTGTGCGAGATCTCAGGAGAACAGGGTCGCTCTAATTATATTATAATAAAAGAGACCGTTGCATTCCAACTTTGATGCTTATAGATAAAATTTGTTCATTGTTTAGTGATGGAGAAATAATCAAGTCTGGAACTCTGAAAGAGAAACTGTTACCATGAAAAGCAAGGAAGCAAGCGAAAGTAAAACTAAATATATATGTAAAAATAAATAAATTCTGGTGCAGGTCCCTTTAACTCAACTCCCCACAAACCTCTGAGCTCCTGGACACGCCCGGGGGATATAAAAGTCAGCTCCACCCAGGTTCCTGTGCTCAGAGAGATCCTGCCTGCTGGGACAGCAGTGACTGGGCAAGTGAGCTGTTCCCAGGAGCTGGGTCCTCCCCTGTTAAGTCTGGTGTGCGGGCCACCAGCAGTGAGCACAAGAGCACGCAGTATCTTTCCAAGCCCCAGTCACTGGAGAGGACTCTGTTACAGTCCATTGGTGGAAACTGTCCCTGAAATGAGTTGGCCCTATCTCCAACCACCAGAACCCCCTGACCAAAGCAAGTAGAAAGCAGTGCCAGCGTGAAGTTTGTGTCAGCAGGAGGTCCACTCAGCTCACAGTCTGTGGAATGAACGATTACTATTTTGGGACACGTGAGATTCCTAAGTTTTCATTTCTATCTGTAGATTGGACTCAGAACACGCTGCTGCCACCTTGTGGACATTAGTTGAACAGCAGTGTAATTGTTATATCCTCTTCCTTTACAGTTCATATTAATGTTCTGTACTGTATACCCAGTTTCGCACGATTTCCGGTACAATTTATGTTGAAGTTTACTGTTAAGTAGAGATTTCACATCACCACTGGTCTGATTATTTGGCTGTGACCGTTACACTACACTATGAGCATATGTAATTTCTGGATCTAGACATCTAGACATACTGCAATTTTTTACCTATCTCATGTTCATCTGTGAAGATCTGCACAAGCTTTGGATTTAAGTTTTTTACGATCTGCAAGATGCCATTCTGCCATCAGTCTCGGTAAAACTCTGCTAGTTCTACCGAGACTGTAAGTTACAGCTATCTTGCCACAAGTGGATCAGTTATAGAGATCGCACTTCCAGTGCTTAGATTGAAGAGTCAGAACAGCCCCATACCTGTGTTCTTAATCTGAAGTTACAAACAAGCAATGCCACTCTTCTGGCTACACAGTGTGACAGGGTTATGTGGATTACAAGATTAGCTGAACAGAATTGAAAGTAATATAGTAAATACATGCATTTAAACTCTGGAGTTAGCTGTTTCATGAGAGCTCAGATTTATTGTGGCTTGTTATTATGAGGTGATAGCACTGTAAACCAATATAAATTATATTAACCACTTTAATACAGGGCACTTTCACACCTTCCTGCCCAGACCGATTTTCAGCTTTCAGTGCTGTCGCAGTTTGAATGACAATTGCGCGGTCATCCATCACTGTACCCAAACTAAATTTTAATCATTTTGTTCCCACAAATAGAGCTTTCTTTTGGTGGTATTTGTCCACCTATGCAGTTTTTATTTTTTGCTAAACAAATAAAAAAAGACCGAAAATTTTGAAAAAAATAAAATCTTTGCTTTTGTTTCTGTTATAAAATTTTGTAAATAAATAAGTTTTCTCTTTCACTGATGGGCATTGATAAGGTGGCACCGATGAGGTGGCACCAATGAGCGGGTACTGATGGGCACTGGCGATGGGCACTGATATGCGGCACTGATGGGCACTGGTAGGCAGCACTGATTGGTGGCACTGATATGCAGCACTAATGGGCATTGATAGGCGGCACTGATGGGCACTCATGGGTGGCACTGGTGGGCACTGATGGGCACTGATAGGCGACATTGATTGGACGCGGATGATCATGTGGTAAAGAGTCTCCGTCAGAGACTCTTTACCTAGATCGGAGTTGCTATGTGTCAGACGCACCACAACAACGATCGCCGTGATGCGCGCCCCGGGGGCGCGTATCGGCTTAATATCCTGAGGACGTCATATGACGCCCGGTCAAGGTATTGAAACCACTTTGCCGTCATCATTCTGCTATATGGCGGGCGGCAAGTGGTTAAACTGGTTAATTTATAAGGTCTGTTGGAGTTTATAAAATTGTATGTACATGGATAGGAAACTGGTTACATGAATTGGTCCAGGGAGTAGTGCCAGAGAGTAGTGATAAAAGACTCATTCTCTAAATGGTCTAAAGTTGTGAGTGGTGTGCCCCAGGATTCTGTCAGCTTGGACCAATGCTGTTCAATTTGTTAATGATATAGAGGTTGCAAATAAAAGCTCAATTTTATTATTTACTGATGATACCTATTTCTTTAGGGAAATAAATTTGACACAGGATGCAGCATCATTAAAGAAAGACCTAGATAACATAGTGGGTTGGGCAGCTACATGGCAGATGAGGTTCAATATTGAGAAATGTATTTATTAACTTGGGTGCCAAAAAGGACATACATTCGACAGGTAAATCAATAATTTTACCACTTTACAAAACAATGGTTTGGCATCATTTTGAAAATGCTGTTCAGTTTTGGTTCCCAATCCTCAGGAAGAAGATGCTAAATTAGAAAGAGCTCAGTGAAGGGCAACAAAATGAATAAGGGGGATGGAGAACCTCAACTATGGGAATCGATTACAGATCTTTCACTCTGGAGAAGAGGCCTTTAAGAGGGGATATGATTACAATGTACAAATATGTCAATAATATGTATATCAAAGGTGACTCTAGTAATTGTAATTCATTGTTTTTTCTAAGGTCCCTGAATAGTACACACATTCACAGTTAGAGATTAGAAGAAAGGAGGTTTACCTTAGATTACTGAAAGGGTGCTAGGGTAGTAAAAATGTGGAACTCCTTCCACCAGAAAGTGGTACTAGTGAGAGAAAAAAAGTTTAGTCCAAATATTTCCATATTTCCTTATTCAGTTTTAATTAAAGTAATTACAAATTAGAGCAATAATAATCACATTGCAATAAAATAGGCAGTTCAAACGGTGGTTGTAAGGGGGGGGGGGGTGAAGGAAACAGAGAGGGGAAAGAAAGAAGCAAAAGAATTGCTAGGTATGCAATAGGCCAAAGGGCAAACCTTAATGCACCAGACAAACCAAGGTAAGTAGTGCAGTGAGACATTGGTAGGATCTCTTCTGTATTGAGGGAACCATAGGGTGTTCACATGAAAATACGGGAGCCTTCCAAATAAAGTAGGTGTAAGAACTCATTCATTTACAGCCTGCTAGAGCCTTAGAAAAATTAGAAAAATTTCACCCACCAAGTTCAAGCTTGGCGGGTTTCTTCAAGGTCATTCATAACAGTGGAACCATATAGTCTCCACTGACATAGTATCATCTAAGGGATAAGTTCACCTTTAGTAACATGTTATATTTGTATTTTGGGTGTAACATATGTAGCACTGGTAGATTTATGATCTACCATCTGATAGGTAAATTTAGTGAATTGCTCGTTATAGGAAGTTAGATTTGCCTCTGTTCCAGCTTGGCTGACGTTGTGTGTGGTTCCACATTGTGCCGGTGGGTGTCGTTGTCACCATCGCCGGGTGTTGGAAAAGCAACGTGTTAAAGTGGATGAGTACTCCTCTGTCCCGGAGACAAATCGGTGGAGGTGGTCCTCCGAGTTGCATTCTGGGAGAGGGTATTTATGGGACAGACGCCATGTTTAGGGGTTCGTTTTCAGCCACCTGCTGGCCCTCCTGGCCGGCAGGTATGTGTTAGAGTACCACCTCGTGGTCCTCCGTTCCAGAGGCCTGCGGCGCTGCGGCGCGTGGGTGGGCCCAGAAGCCTGTCTGGGGCCTACCACAGCAGCCGAGGAATGGTCCTGAGCTGTCTATCCAGAGTGAAGAAGCTGGACAACCGAGAAGATCCCAGGGGAGGACCCGTCATGGAAGGATCATGCAGAGTGCTGGTCTGGAGAGGGGCCTGGTGACTCGGTTGGAGGACGTATCCTGAAGTAGTCTTATTGCATGGTACTGCTGGGTTGGCTTAGAGGTACTGTGTCTGACATTCATCACGAACCAATACATCCTGTGGCAGAGGATTGTACGGGTTTATTTCAAGCAAGTCTGTGGCAGAGACTTTTGTTCGTGCTACGTACTGGCTGCTAGGCAAATGAGAGAGGCCTATCCAGGCGAGCAAAGATCGTGTCCCACAAAAGGGGATTGCATTCAATTACAGTATTCAACTTTAAAGGATGTTCTAAAGAAACCTAAAAGAAAGGTATTTGAGCTTCCCTGCAGTTTTCCTCCTGCCTCTTTCCTGCTACTTCCTTCATTATTTGCTTCAATAAAGCATTGAAAACGTACTCAAGTGTTGGTGCTTATATCGTCCAGAGGTAAACTCAACGGAACCCTAGACCCGGTGCCGGTGAAACAGAGGTATCGAGAGTGAAGGTAACAGCCCGCTTTAAACCAGCAGCCCCACCGAGAGTTAGTGCTACACATATAACATAACATATCTTACTAATAAGCACCCTCCTTTCCATCACACCGTAAAAGTGGGCAGGGGATCCACTCTGTCAAATTTTGTAAATGACGCACCTCTGCGGTGGCCCGCCCACACAGCCACATCATTTATTCCCAATGATCTGTGAATGAAAAATCTAGAAGTCCCATCTGCCACCACCGCAGACACACTTGTAGTATCAATGAACTGCAAGAAAGACTTTGCATAAGCCTGACATTGAGCCCGCGATGCAAAGAAACTGAGCTTCGCCTTTTGGGTGATGTTCCTCTTTAAATGTGGTGATTTTATGGGTATTTCTACTGTCCTAGTCCTCCAGAGCCTCCAAAAATATGACTGGTAGTCAAAAAATTTGATGCATAATTTATGCCCCTTGAAAGCTTGAAGGTGCTCCATGAACTTTGGGCCCATCTTTGTAGCTAGGCTGCAAAGAAGTCTCACATATGTCATATCCCCCAACTTGGGAAGACTACCAGAGAGTATTTTGGGGTGTAACTCAACTTAGCTCTAAATTTTTTCAACTGGCTATTGAACTTCCTTTTTATCGGCTCGTCGTATGTCTTGGACGTCACCACGTTCCCACGTTCATAATTGTTGGCCAACATTTGTGTGACCATGTGTATGCAAGACAAGTTGGTGCCAACAACCTTCGAAAAAAATTACACGGTTTTGTTGGCGGAATGTCTGATCGTGTGTACGGGGCATACGGATTTCCTTTTCCCTACTAAGTATTTTGTTTGATTTCCAAAATATGGTTATTTTGTGGGTGTTTCTACTTTTCTGGTTCTTCGGGGCTTCAAGAAATGTTATAGGTAGTCAGGAAATCAGATGCATTATTTATGCCCCTTGAAAGCCTGAAGGGGCTCCCTAGATTTTTGGCCCCTCTATGCATCTAGGCAGTGAAAATTTTTCACACATATGGTATCCCCATACTTGGGAGAAGTAGAAGAATGTGTTTTGGAGTGTAATTGTAAGTATGCCTATGCTGTGAGTCAGAAATAACCTGAAATTACCATATTGTGAAACAAAATCCAATGTTATTTACTTTATTCATTTTTGATAAAGAAATATAGCTTTAACCACTTGCTGATGGACTCACGCTGATATACGTCGGCAAAGTGGCATGGGTGCGCAAAATAACGTACCCGTACATCGCTGTGTCATCCGCGGCTAGCAGGCACGAGCTTGCGTCCGCCAGCTAGCGGGCACACGCATGCCGCCGGCGGCGCGCATGCATTTCCACAGGTCCCGCGGACTCAATGTCCGCCAGTGGCCCGCAATCATGGCACGGTGAGGCAGAACGGGGAGGTGCCTATGTAAACAATGCATTTTCCTGTTCTGCCTAGCAACATGCAGGGATCTACTGCTCCCAGTGATCGGGAGCAGTGATCTCTGTCATGTTCTAGTGAGCCCATCCCCCTACAGTTAGAACATGCTGAGGGAACACAGTTAACCCCTTGATCGCCCCCTAGTGTTTACCTCCTTCCCTGCCAGTGACATTTACACAGTAATCAGTGCATGTTTATAGCACTGATTGCTGTATAAATGCCAATAGTCCTAAAATAGTGTCAAAAGTGTCCGATCTGTACGCTGCAATGTCGCAGTCATGATAAAAATCGCAGATCATCGCCATTACTAATAAAAAAATATATTAAAAAAATGCCACAAATCTATCCCCTATTTTGTAGACGCGATAACTTTTGCGCAAACCAATCAATATGCGCTTATTGGGATTTCTTTTCACCAAAAATATGTAGAAGAATACATATCGGCCTGATCTGTGGAAGAAATTAGTTTTTTTTTATTTTTTGGGGGGATATTTATTATAGCAAAAAGTAAAAAATTGTCGCTTTTTTTCAAAATTGTTGCTTTTTTTTATTTATAGCGCAAATAATAAAAACTGCAGAGGTGATCAAATAACACCAAAAGATAGCTCTATTTGTGGGAAAAAAAGGATGTAAATTTTGTTTGGGTACAACGTCGCACAACCACGCAATTGTCAGTTAAAATGACACAGTGCCGTATCGCAAAAAAGGGCTTGGTCAAGAAGGGGGTAAATCTTTCCAGGGCTGAAGTGGTTAGAAAACTCACCATGTGTTTTTACTAAATATCTTGGCGTGTCTACATTAAAAAATGGGTTATTTTGGGGGTGTTTGTACTCTTTTGACTCTTGTTTACATACCATAGTTTGTAGATAAGTATAACTTTCACACAAACTAAATAACATACACTTATTCGATTTTTTTAATCAACGAAATGTAGCAGAATACATTTTGCCCTAAATTTAAGAAGAAAGATTTTTCTTTATTTGCCCTTTTTTTAGCAGAAACTAAGAGAATAATTTTTTTCTTTAAAAATGTTGGTCTTTGTTTCTTTATTTAGTAAAAACTAAAAAGCAGTGGTAATTAAATGCCACCAAAAGAAAGCTCTATATGTCCCAAATATTATATAAAATTAATTTGGGCACAGTGTTGCATGGCCGAGTAATTCTAATGCCTCGTACACACGAGCGGATTTTTTCATCGGAAAAAGATATGACGGCTTTTCCGACGGGATTCCGCTCAAGTTTGCCTTGCATACACACGGTCATGCAAAAGTTCACTGAAATTACGACCGTCAAGAACGCGGTGACGTACAACACTACGACGAGCCAAGAAAATTAAGTTTACTGCTTCCGAGCATGCGTCGAATTGTTTCCGAGCATGCGTAGCAATTTTGCGCGTCGGAATTGCCACAGACAATCGCATTTCCGGATAGAAACTTTTCTCGACCAAAAAATTAAGAGCATGCTCTCAATCTTTTGCTAGCTGGAATTCTGCCAGCAAAAGACCGATGGAGCATACACACGGTCGCATTTTCTGACGAAAAACTCTCATCGGTCTTTTGCGGGCCGAAATTCCGATCGTGTGTACGCGGCATTAGTATGACAGTGCTCAAAATTAAAAAATTACCTGGACTGGAAGGGGGTGAAATATACCTGTCTTCAAGTGGTTAAAGGACTATGTCCTTTCCACCAAGTGGTCCTTGGTGTGTATATGTATATTTAACTCTTTCTAGTAATAAGAAATAATGGGTACTAATGTCCCCTTTATTCATTCCCCTGTCAGATGCAAATATCTGGAGGCCTCTTTATTAGAAATTCCAAAAACTACCCCAACCACAAATGAGACCCTTATCGCCTAAACATGGGACAAGGTGCCTTTCTGGGGCAGGGAGAGGCTTTGGCTACTTTTACTCTTAAACATTTTTTGGGAATAAATCATGAGTACTTATGTACCCTGTACTCATGCTCCTAGGGGAAGGCCAGATATTTGAATAGGGGCTTATGGATTCAGATACGTTCCCTCCCCCCCTCCAGTAAACCCTCACATTCCTTTTTTATATCAACACATGGCTACTGCAGCTTTGATCTTATTATTTTCTTAAAATTGCATTTTTTTTGCCACTATTTACTGTTCTGTTTCTCCTCATCTGCAAGGCTGCAATAGCTACAAGATAGTAAATACCATGGAATGCTTTTTATAGGTGTGGTGTGTACATCAAATTATGCACTTTGATAATCCGGCAAGGTGAAGGAGCCAATGTGAGAAAGCGGACACACATTGGCAATAATCGTTTTGAGCTAGCTGAATATCAAAATAGCCCTAATACAATTTGACATGAACTTACAAAATGTATAAGGTTTATGTCTGTTTATGAATTGAACTGATTCCAATCATACTGCACCCAATCTGTTTTGCTAGTCAAAAGTTCAAATATTTATTAATGGTCCAACCACAGCACATACTGTTTGGCTTTTAACTAGCCCGAGAATTATGACCTGCTAAAATTTTTACACTTTCAAGATTCATTATATTGATAGGAAAAGCGCTATTTAGTATTCAAAGCTGTGCACATGTCTGCACTTTAAATGCATTATTGTTAAGTATTTACTGTGTGGGTTATTCAGGGCCTATTTAAATAGCTCAGATTAGTGGCTATCCTTGGGTTAAATCCAAATAAGGAGGACACTTGAGGTAGAAGAGCAAGGCAGGAATCCATTAACTTCATCGTCTCATGAAATAACACAAAACAGGTAAACCCAAAGATCAATTTCTTCTAACAGCTACGTATTGGCTAAATTGATTTGCATTTTTACACAGAAAAGTGGCAATCAATAATAATAGATTTAATACCATGTTTCTATATTTTTGCAGCAAATGTAGATTTGTCTGATATTAAAGTCAATTAATTGGATAAAGTAGTAGAAAGTCCAGGTTTGGGAATATTTTAACTTCTGCGCTGCTAATTCTTGAGGGGGAATAGTTTGAAATAGTTCTTTAACATACTTTACATTTTTGTCATAAAAACCGTATTCTGAAAATGCAAAACTGAGTTCTGAAAACAATTGTTCTCCTAGGTGAAAGAAACAATGTGAAAAAATACAGTACCTATAGACTTAGATTAGACATACTGTATACGTTCACGCGGAACATTTTTTAAAATTATTTTGCTAACTTGTCTTCTCAGTCTTTCACTGATGTCATACTGTAATTACACACATTTTGTGACACAGCACCACAGATTTCCATTTGTTAAAAAACATATTCAGCACAGCTTTCCCAATACATGGATATTTTCTCATGTTATATGTCCTTGAAAACATTGCAAGTAGGCTACGGCCCACAGTTTATAGACACTTTAAATTACTGTGCTGAACCTTGTCTGTTACTTTATTGATATCTATGAATTCTCTATTCATGCTATATTCATCACTATTAATGGATATCATTGACTATTGTATGTCATGTCACAATATCATGTTTTGCTGCATACCTTAAATAAAGAATAAAAAAAAAACCACTGCAAGTACTGACACCAGTTTGAAGCTACCATAGGTTCAAGGTAAATCCTGCAGGTTCGAGATTTATGCCCCGTACACACGGTCGTCGGACATTGATCGGACATTCCGACAACAAATTCCATGGATTCTTTCCAACTGATTATGATTTTTTTCCAAAATGTTTTAATAATGGGGCATTCCCACCAAATATAGGCCATTGTTCCAAAGCAAGTACACCCTCTCCAGCATGTCTCAGATTTAGTGCGATCAAACTTACTCAATTTGTCTGGGGTGGGGTGAGGATTGAAATTTATTTCAATCCTCCTAGCATCTAGTGCCGAATAATGTACCATCCTCAGAATCTTCTCTAATGTGAGAGTACTACATTGTGACCCTAACTCCCTTTCCCAGTTCTTGGTGTATGGAGGCACCCCCAGCTCCCCCCTAGCCGCAAGAATCCTATAAATTTGAGCAATAGATCCACCCGATTGCTCCCTCACACAGAGCTGCTCGAGTGGTTTATATTCCTCCTCACCTCTGAGTGGTTTCGGTAATCTCTCTATGAAGTGCAAGAGCTGGGCATACCTCCACCCATCAATCACCCAAAACACCGATTCATCCTTCAAATCGGCATACGTGCGTATTTCCCCCTGACTGATAACATTTTTTAGTTGAATATGGTCCTCTTTTATCCAATTCCCCCCACCTCCCTCATCCCAGGTTCAAAAAATGTATTGTCTTTCATATAAATCAAAGGTGAGTTGTATGTCCATTTATTCTGTGTGTGAATCTGATCCCAATATTTAAGAGTGTTATGCGTCAATACCGCCGTGTTAGTGAGCAGTGTTCTGTATTTTGGGGGGTTCCAAATAGTGTGACCTAAATCAGTGTTGCTTAAATAGTGTTCTATGTTGACCCATCTCTTCTCTGAACCCCTTCTTGACCACTCCATGACTCGTGACATTATTAATGATACATAGTACTTATTAAAGTCTGGCAGAGCTAGTCCACCTTTTTTTTTACCCCTACTCAAAACTGCGTAGGAAATTTGTGGCTTTTTGCCACCCCAGACAAATCTTGCTATCAAACCTCGTAGCGCTCTTAGAAATGATTGGGGAAGTGGAATTGGCAACATCTGAAACTTATACAATATTTCAGGTGTTAACATCATTTTGACCGCATTCACGCAGCCGAACCATGACAGGGGCCTCGATGATAGACTTCTAGCTTCCTGCCTGATCTCGTCCAGCAGCGGGATGTAGTTATTTACATACAATTTTTTAAATGAGTTGGATAATTTAATCCCCAAATACTTAATTTCCTTTCTCCAGGGAAAGGGAAACACCTCTGACAGACTCGCCTCCTCCTGTTTGCTCACATTAATGTTTAGGATCTCGGATTTCTTCAGATTTATTTTAAAATTTGAAATCTCCCCATATCTTTTTAAGATCTGTAACATATTCGGTATAGTAATCCTGGGGTTCGAAATGAAGAACATAACATCGTTGGCAAAGGCCGCGAGCTTATGTTCCTCAGCTCCTATCTTCACCCTGCCACAATCTAGGTTGTTTCAAATGGTGGCTAATAAAGGCTCCAGGGACAAGACAAATAGGAGGGGGGACAAAGGGCACCCCTGCCTAGTGCCATTTTCCATCCGAAAGGGTCTGGAGAAAACCCTGTTAACCCTCACGGATGCTGAAGGGTTATTGTAGAGTATCTTGACCCATGAAATAAATCTGGGGCCAACCCCCATTACTTCCAGGGATTTGATCATGAACCCCCAGTCTACCCTGTGAAATGCCTTTTCCGCGTCCACTGACAGGAATAGAACTGGGGGCCCCTCAAGTTTGCTAGACTCCAGCAATAGAACTGCTCACACCCCATTGTCCCTACTCTGTCTCCCCGGCACAAAACCCGCCTGGTCTGCATGTACCAGCGTGGTCATTCTATCCTTCAGTCTGCTGGCCAAAACTTTGGCATAAAGTTTAACGTCTGCGTTTAGCAATGAAATAGGCCTATAACTCGAGCAAAGCCTATTATTTTTACCTTCTTTTAATATCAGTGTGATAGAGGCAATTAGAGCTTCTTTCTCCATTGCACAATTCGATCCCCAGAAGTGGCAAAGCCTAGGGACGAGGATATGTTTCATTTTTTCTAGATACAGAGTAGTAAACCCATCGAGGCCTGGGCTCTTACCCTTTGGGGAATTTTTTAAAGCTGACAAGATTTCCTCTGCCTGTATAGGCCTATCAAGGATACCTCTGTCTTCCTCTGATAGCTCAGCCACCCCTGCCCCCCTCAGGAATTCCTCTACCCTCCCCGAGGCCATTTGATCTCCTGGTACTTTTTGTCTGATGGAGTATAGGGCTTCATAGAACTTTTTGAACTCCTCCGCCATCCCTGTGCTGGTGGCTATTTCCTCCCCTTTTTTATTCTGTATCTTCTCAATAAAATTCCGATCCCTTTTTTTTCTCACCATCCTTGCCAGGTGCTTGCTCGACTTATTCCCCCAGATGTAATTATCTCTTGTTATTTTATTGAGGGCCCTTTTGGCGTCTAACTCCATGCAGTCCCTTAGTTCCTCCCTTTTGGAGGCTAGCTGGCAGAAGACCTCCTGACTCTGACCCTTTTGTTTTTTATGGTTCTGTTCCAGTAAGAAGGTTTCCTCGATCAACCTTTCCCTTTCTTCTTTTCTCTTTTTTTTCACCCCCGCCCCAATGGAGATGAGAACCCCTCTAATGTACGCTTTGTGTGCTTCCCATAGGATGGAAGGGGAGACTTCTCCTGTATCATTGGATTTAAAAAAAAAAAATCAACTTCTTCCTGAACCCTTTCTAATACTTTTTGATCTTTAAATAAATTTTCATTAAACTTCCACGAGAAGGGTTGCCTTTGCAACTCCAGGATCCTCAACCTCATCATGACCGGTGCATGATCCGACAAAGAGATAATTTCTATTCGGGTCTCCTCCACCCAATCCAATAGACTGTGGTCCGCAAGTATATAATCCAGTCTTGAATACGTCCCGTGCACAGGGGAGAAGAAGGTACAATCCCTAACCTTAGCATGCTGCACCCTCCAGACATCCATCAGATGACAACGGTGCAACCGACACCCTATTTCGCTGAGTTGGGCCTTACTTGTCCCCTGTGCCCGGGACGTACTATCTAAAACAGGGTCAAGGCAAAAGTTAAAGTCCCCCGCCAGCACCACTTCCCCCTCCCTAAACTCCATTAGTTTGGCCAGCACCTGCCCTAGGAACACCATTGGGTTTTTATTCGGACAGTAAACGTTCGCTAAAGTGAACCTTTTATTTCCCAGGTCACCCTTTAGGAGAATAAATCGGCCATCTGGATCCGTCACCCTATCCACTAGCGAAAATTTAGAGGCCTTTGAAAGCCCTATTGCCACTCCCTTGGATCTCTTAATAGGCGTGTCTCCGTAGAACCACACAGGCAAGCCTGGGGAGAACAGCTTAATTGCAGATTCAATGATCAGATGTGTCTCCTGTAAAAATACAATATCTGCTTTATAGTGTTGAAGTTCCTTAAGTCTTTTGTGTCTTTTCACAGGCGAGTTCAAACCCTTTACATTGTACGTCAAGAATTTAAGATCTGTCATTTAACTAAATAACCATTGGTCCCATTCCCCTATCAGCTGCTCATCTATAGCCAACCTTGCTGGAAAAACCCCCCTCCCTCCCTCATCCCCGCCCACCCTTCCCCCACCCTATCCCCTACCCCAACCCTCCCCCCGGCCATACAACGGCCCATGGCCCGCATGTAGGGGATACACTTGATCCCATACTGCGTGCCTCCTCACCAAAGGTGGAGCTCCGCCAACAGCCTCCGGTACCCCCCGCCCCTATTACAGGGCGGAGGGGAGGACAGGAGGGCGGAGATGAGCAACCCAACCAGGAATATCCACCACCCCAAACCCCCCGCTAGCCCAGCAGCGACCTTCAGTTACTTCCCCCCCCTTCTTCCCCAGTCCAGGCAATCCTATATTTCGAGCCCAAAGTAATTTCCTGCGGGCTCCCCTGAGCAGTGGGGAGGAGAGGGAACAAACCCCCCCAATTCCCCCCCCCTGGTTTTCCCCCAGTTCATCTATTGAATGATGTATTAATGTCCACTCAACGACCCTCTGTCCTTGCCACGTCCGGGGCTGGCAGACCCAAACTGTCGCAGAAGACCTGCATCTCCTCCTGGAATCTCACACTATAGGATCTACCTTCTTTAATGACGATCAGGGATGTTGGGAACCCCCAACTATATTTCAGATTGGCCCTTCTCAACTGTTCAAGCAGTGGTCTAAACTGCCTTCTTCGAGCCAGAGTTCCCGCAGAAAGATCTGAAAACACCTGAAGATTTTTTTTCTCAAAGCATACCGGGGGCGCACCCCTAAGGTTCTTCCAGATCTTTTCTTTGTCCTCATAGGCATGGAATTTCACAATTACATCTCTAGGGCTATCTTGTTTTAGATTTGGGGGCTTTCTAACCCTGTGTACCCTGTCGATTCTCAGGACCTCATCTTCACGCCTTCCTAGGATAGGGTTGAAAATTCTTCTCATCTTCTCCCCTAGGTCCTCATTATGTTGTTCCGGGATGGCTCTAATGCGCAAGTTTTGGTGGCGACTTTGGTCCTCCTGTTCTTCCACTTTATATACCAGCATGCGATTTTCATTCTGCATTTTCCTCACTTGCACTTTTAAATCTGAGATTTCTTTTGCCTGCTTTCCTGACAACTCTTCTGCCTCCTCCACTCTGCGCAGCAGGTGTCCCATGTCCGTCCGCACGTTCAATATTTCTGCTTTTATAACATTTTCAAGTTTGGCGAACATTTCCACCATTTCTGTCTTATTAGAAACAAGAGCCATGCTTCTTTGCTCCTCAATGTCACTGCTGGCATATGCCCCTTCAAGCTCCGGCTCTTCCCTGGGCCTCTCCCTCGTCTCCCTTTTTGTTTCTGTTGGTCTTTCTTTTTATCCTTTGTTCCTGCTTGTTTCGTGTCCATTCCGGGACTCTTTGAGCTTGCTTCTTTAAGATATTTTTGTATTGAGCTGGAGTTTAGACTCTCCCTTAGGGTCTTGGGTTCTGTTGTTCTTTGGGGCCGGCCTCTCATATTTGAGCTTCCTGACTGATCTTTTTCCAATGGTAGTTGATCTGGGTATTTTACTTATGGTCTCCCAAACCTCCGTATATCACCCACTGCCTTGTTACACCGTTATAATCTGTGCTTTTTCCCACCTGGGCCAGCTGGTACCACTTATATGCTAACTTATACGCTTTTTCACCCCCCTTGTGCCTAACTATACTGGCACACACCCGGGGTGCGACACTACTCCTTTCTTCCTGGGGACCTATCGCGCCCAACTCATGGGCCTCCAAACTTTGCCCACAGAAAACAAGAAACAAAAAGGGGGAGTCTGGTTTTGTAGTGACCAAAATACACCGGTCTCTGGGAGCCTTTCTAGGGACTCTGACCAAGTCACTTTTCATTGCCAGTCTTCATTTTATATGTGGAAAAAAAAACTTTCATACCTTTTATATCCCGTTTCCAGGCGCCATGCAAACTTTAACTCGGCCCTGGTCCGATTGTTTGGCTCAACTGTAGACAGAGGCTAATAGACTCCTTTAGGTGGGGATGGGGGAAGTGGGATCCGGCCTGAGATACATCCAGGCCAGGCCCAGAGAAGACAGCACTCCACTCCTGCTTCCACTTCACGGACTTGGCTACTTGTCTAGTGTACCTCCGCTTCCTCCCTTGTTTTCATCAGCTGACAGTCCCGGGCTGCTATAAGCCCGTCTTTCTCCTGGCCGCTCCTGCCTGCATGGGGGGGTTCACAGTGCTGCTGGCGCTTGCGGGGTGGGAAGGCTCGTACCGTCCTTTAGGGGATATTTTCCCTGGTGCAGCCGCGGACTCTCATCCCGCTCAGTGCACATACCGTATGGTCGGTCCAGCCTGTCCCCAGCCCTCACCCCAGCGCCGCCATCAGGCCCCTCCCCCCATTCTGATGTCACACATCACATCCTCGGCATCCCCTCCAAAAATGTGAGGTGAAATCCCTGTTACCTCGTTCTGAGCAACCAACCGTTTTCTAGCCATGTTGCGTGCACGTACTCATCGTAGAGTTCGTGCTGTGCGGGGGCTTGGTGTTGGGGTTCTTACTTTGACACAAGCCCAGTCCATGAACAGGGCGAGGAGGGGTTCATGGACCAAGAATTGGTTGCTCCAGCGTGACCAGTTCTGTCTCATGTCTTTGCTCCGTGAGATTCGTGAGAATAATCTTGATGATTTCAGGAACTTTCTCTGGAAGACGGACCCCGTATTTTACCGTTTGTTGGCTTTGCTGACCCCTTATATTAGCAGGCAGGATACCTGCATGAGGCAAGCCATCACTCCGGAGCAGAAGCTAGTCGCCACCCTGCGGTACTTGGCGACAGGGATGAAACCTGCAGGACCTCAAGTTCTCAACAGGCATCTCCCCCCAGGCTCTGGGGATCATTATCCCAGAGACCTGTTCTGCCATCATCCAGGTCCTGCAGAAGGAGTATATTAAGGTAAGATTTTTATCCTTTAACATCACATTTTATTGCATAGAATGCTTGCTAATGTATTGTATTTCTTTCCTCATTCCCTAATTACCATGATTGTAATATGCTGTTAATGTCCCCTTTCTCCTCATGCATGCTGGATTTTTTTTTTGTCCTTCATACATATTTGCCTTAACTTACCTCCCCAGCATGCTCTCCTGGCCCTATATTCACCTTGTGTAGTCACTTAACAATGTATTTTGTCAGCTCCATAGTAGTGCTTTACCCTAAATACCCCCTCAATTGTGTAAAATTGTGATTTGTGCTTAAAATTCAGGCAGAGTGCTATCCTGGGCCCATACACACCTAGCCTAGTCACTTAACAATGTATTTTGTAAACTCCATTGTAGTGCTTACCCTAAACAGCACCTAAAATGTGGCCAAATGTTTTTGTGTCCTTACATTCAGGCAGAGTGCAAGAGGCTTTTTTGGGGGGGCCAAAACTCATTTGGAACCCTCTCTCCCCCCCAACCGCTAAGTCAACCGATGCCAATACTCTATCTGCTGACTTTGCCAAACCCATACACACTATACCCACCTCTTTTGTGGTCAAATTTATGGATTAATTCCCCAAAGCATGTAGTGCAAGGGCCTGCCTGAATACTTTCAAATGGTAATGTTCAAAGTTGTTGTATCCTATTATTATCTTGATAGGTAATAGCAGAATGTAA
Source organism: Lithobates clamitans (assembly GCA_037952925.1). Lineage (NCBI taxonomy): Eukaryota > Metazoa > Chordata > Amphibia > Anura > Ranidae > Lithobates > Lithobates clamitans. Next base: position 197,557 of record JBBGZY010001184.1, read on the forward strand.
AAATGTGCTAAAATGTGTACAGTGTGTACTTATATCTTTGTATTATGACACTTCTTACCTGTCCAGTGGGCTGCCAATAGTGTAAGTAAGGAGGGGATGGCCAAATTAATACACATTATTTATGCATTCATCTCTCAATGAAGTGGAGAGGGTTACCTGTCCAAAACATCTTTCCCCCCCCATAAAATTTAAAAAATGGCCCATGAGAGGGGGGGATCTGATAGGTGGACCTTATGCCTTTGTCTTAAAATACTCCCTAAACTAAATGTTACACTGATGTTGGCCAAGAATGTTTGTGTCTAATTTGCTTTCCATGTTTATGTGCAAAATTATTAATATTTTTTTCTTGTTTGACTCCACAGTTTCCTTCCAACCCACAGGAATGGCAGACTGTGGCATCCCACTTTGCCCAGCGGCGGGACTTTCCTAACAGCTGAGGGGCAATTGATGGGAAACACATCCACATCGTCCCACCTCCCAACTCGGGGTCATACTATTACAACTACAAGGGGTTCAATAGTATTGTGATGTTGGCGGTGGTGTCAGCTACTTACGAGTTCCTGTATGTGGACGTGGGGAAGAATGGCTGGATGTCAGATGGTGGAGTCATCACCCACACGGAGTTCTACAGGCGTCTCCAGAATGGCAGCTTGGACTTGCCACCTCCAGAAGACAATGCGGAATGACTCCCATTCGTCTTCGTTGCGGATGAAGCGTTTGCGCTGGGGGACAATCTTATGCGTCATTCCCTATGAGGACCCTCACCCTGGACCAGACGGTTTTTAATTACCGGCCGGCCAGAGCCAGAAGAGTGGTGGAGAACACGTTTGGAATAATGGCCAGCCGGTTCCGCCTATTTCTTACACCGATACACATGGCGGAGTATAAACTCAATCACATCATCCTGGCTTGCTGTGTTCTCCACAACTTTTTAAGGAGAAATTCTGTGAACTATGCTGGCTCAGTTGGGCCTGAAGCAAGAATTATTAATCTCAATGAACCAACCCTGATGGCGCTTGAAGCTGGCCGTCCTGGCTTGCCCCCCCAGAGTGCCCGCGAGGTCCGTACAAGATACATGGAATACTTTGCGGGTAGGGGGGCCATCAATATGCCATACAATGTCTGAGACATTTTTAAATAAAAAAATATTTTAAACTGAACAAATATTTGGTTTGATTTACTGCTTGGCTTTCTTTTAGCTGACCCTGACTGAAATTTGGGGAGTCCTGATGTCCTTTTAAGGTAAAACAGGCATGTTTAAAACCAGCAAGAAATATACAAATCTGGAACTTACAAAGTTCAACTTTTGTACAATTTGAAGGCAATATCAGACATGAGTATTAATGAACTGTGTTTGATATTGCGTTCAGATGGGGTGAAGTCACCCCTGGAAACACCAAATTTTGAAGATGCACACAAATTGCCAAATGTCAACATATGCTAGCTGCCATCATGGGGGATCAATGGACATATTTTGTGGGTGCAACCCCTTCCTCTCAGCTACTTTATTATTGAGGAAGTGGTTGCACCCCCATAACGCATACATTGATCTCCCGTGATGGCAGATAGCATATGTTGACACACTGTGTGCATCTTCAAAATTTAGCTTTTCAAGAATATGTTAACAAATGTGAAAAAAAAATGCAGGAAAAAAAGCCAAAAAAATTAGGGATTTCGAGGGGTTTTAAACTCTCCCGAAAACATCAGTGATGTTCTTCATTTTGTTTTGAACATCATTGATGTTTTGCTTGATGTTTTCCAAGTCCCTATTACACCCCATTATCTTCCCGATCAGGATCTGGGCACTTTCACTGGTGAAATGACCTTCATCCACAACATCACGATCACCTAAAATATAGAAACAAAAACACACCATGTATTATAAATATGCCAGCATCCATCTCTTACCTGAGCCTGTGGTCACAGACACTCACCTGTTGTGGTGACAATTTCCACCACGTCTCCCTCCTCCTCCTCCTCCTGTTGGCTTTGTGGCATTTCCACTTCTTCATGAGGTGGGGGGTCTGTTGTCTCCTCTGATGAGTGGTGTCCTCTGAGTCTTTTCTCCCCTATGTAAAAAAAAATAGGTATACTTAGCACATAGATATTAGATGGCAGAAATAGGAATCTGAAACATTGCGGGGTACAATTGTCTGTTTTGGCAGAGTTCCAAGATGAAGAAATATTTTGTCACTTTGTCAAGCTTGAATACTTACCTGTTTTGTACAAGCTTCACAGATGGAGACACCCCTATAGTATACACTGGAGCACCTGTGTGGGACCCCCTAATAAAAAGGGTGTTCTTTTGTCCCACACTAGTGCTCCAGCGTCCAGATGCGTAAACAGCTGCTGAGTGTCCTCTCCTTACACAGAATCAATTTGCATTTCATTCTAGTTACAAACCCATCTAGACAACAAAATTATTTTAAGAGAAGTAGGCCAGAAAAAATGTATTGAAATGCATCTGGACAAAACATGGTGTTTTATTGGCCGAACGAACAATGTTTCCTACGAACGAATAATGTGCATGAACATGAAAGTTGCCATTTTAAACTGTACAACAGTAAAGAAAAGCACATGGAGCAGCACAAATGTTATTAAAATACAGAATAGGAACACAGGACAACTACTTACTTTCTTGCAGCACTCTCCTGATCCTTCTATACTGATCGTGCTCCCTGATTTTGAGGTCCGACCACCGCTTCCTGAGTTGATCCTTGGATCGACGTACCCCAAAATTCCTGTGCAGACTCTTCACAACTTTCGCCATGATCTTGGCCTTTCTGACAATGGGGTTTGGGTAAGGTCCATACTTCCCGTCATAGACGGCCCTCTTCAGGATGTCCACCATCTCCACCATCTCTACAATGGACATATTTGAGGCCTTAAATCGTCTCCTCCGGGATCGTGACGTTTCTGGCTCCGGGCTTTCCTCCTCCTCCTCGTTGCTGTAATTAGCACACACCTGTTGTGTCTCCGCCATATGCTCTTCCCCACTGCACCTAACGAGAAGGGACAGGGAATAGACTAGAAAGAACTTCAGGGGCGGGGGGAGATTCACGCATGCGCAGTGTATATAAAGCATAACACGCGTGCGTAGTAAGTACGATCTGTGAGCGGAGGAAGGAGTATCGGAAGCGCCGATCATGATAACGAAGGTAACATTTAAACTTGGCCCTATACTGCTTATAAATTGAGGCCTATATTGGGACAAGATTAGGAGACTTTAGCCTGGCATTAGGGTTTGTCTTGTGTATTGCAGATAAAATGGATGGCTTCAATGACCACAACTTCCTCCCCCTGTTCATAGACAAGTACAGGGAGCTGCCCTGTCTGTGGCAGGTGAAACATCCACGTTATAATCATAAACAAAAGAGGCAGGCAGTGCTGGAGAAACTGCTGGAGTTGGTGAAGCCGGTGGTCCCCACAGCAACCATCCCCTATTTAAAAGCCAAAATTGGTGGCCTGAGGAGCACTTATCTTAGGGAGCGCAAGAAGGTCCAGGATTCCCAGAGATCCGGAGCTGCAGCAGATGCCGTTTATGTCCCCAGGCTGTGGTACTATGAGAGACTGCGATTTCTGTCAGACCCGACTGAAGTCAGGGAATCCCTCTCCACTCTTCCTTCCACTCTTCCTTCCTCACTATCTTCCACCCCAGCTGAGGCTACCGAAGTCCAACCTGGGACTTCCAGCCAGGAAGAAGTGGAGGAGCCCAGCTTAAACCAGGTATAGCATTCTTCTACAGATTTCTGGTCAATAAATACATGACGTTTACTAGATGTTATTATTGATCACTAATTGCTGATTTAATAAAGTGTTTTACATATCAATAGACAGTAGTGGGCAAAAATTATTGGTAGAAGAATGAAAAATGCTGGGCTCAGAATGATAATCTTTTATGTTTGTTAACATTCAATTTGTAACAGTCATGAGTTGAAAATTGTGTGTGATTGATGAAGAAAAAACTAAAACTATGTCCCTTTTTCATACACAAGAAGACCTCAGCCAGGAGGAGGCTGTGGAAGGTGGCACACAGCAGAAGGCTGTGGAATGTGGCAGCCAGGAGGAGGCGGGGGTTAGTGGCAGCCAAGAGGAGTCGGGGATAAGTGGCCAGTAGGAGCCTCACAGAAACCCAGATTCCTCCCCTCCGCCTTCCAAACAAAAGACCCAGGAAGGGGAGTAACGTGGAGGAGTCAGCACTCAGGCTGATTCAGGAGGCTTCTGCGTCCCTTAGAGCCACCCCCACTCGTGAAGAGGCCTTTGCCTCCATGGCTGCCACCAAACTGCAGGACATGCAGGAGGGCCAACGCCTCATGTGTGAGGAACTCATTTATCAAACATTAAATAAGGGGTTGAGGGGTGAAATCACACCCAATACCCACCTGAGTGAGTTGCATCAACCTCCTCCTCCTGCCACAACTCCACCACCACAGACACAGCGTGGAAGGAAGCATGGAAGGAAGACCAGAGAGTGATGGCCCTGGGTTCAGTCTGGTCTGATAAAAGATTCAGGCTCTTGTATGACCACAGCCTGGGGACATAGATGTCATCTGCTGCTGTTCATGATCTCTTGGACTTCTGGACCTGATTGCACTCCCTTATATATGGACTCCTCAGGCCTCCAATTTTGCAGAAAAATAATTGAGGTGTGCCCATCAGGCCAAAGGCTTCACCAATTTCTGCTGTTTCTCCAGCGTTGCCTCCCTCTTTATTTGGTTAGGACCCCTTAATAAATTTTAGTTTTGATTTATTATACTTGCCTATGTGTATTTTCTTTCAAAAAGGACAGTTTGTTTGTGAGGAGGCAGGTACATTTCAAAAATACAATGTGAAATTAACAAGAGACACCAACACTAAGCAACCTCCTTGAGATTAAATAATACAAGATAATAATGGTGTTGTGGTAACTTGACACATAAAACACACCCAAAACTATTCTGGAGTAAAAAAAAAATAAAAAAATAAGAATAAAACACAAGATCAGGCTTTAAAAAAATCCAAAAGAACATATTTAGGATAAAAACATCCAAAAAATAATTTTTTTTCGGTAGATGTGACAAATAAAAATATTATATTGATGAAATCATGAAAAATAATAAAGAAAGAAGTTTATGAGAACTCTGTGTGAATATCAGCAGCAAAACGACTTAATTCTAGCATTATAAAGAAAAAGAGAGTGCGCTGCATTAAACAATTTAAAACATTGCAGCGTGACGAAAGTGCCAAATCCATTCCGAACGCTAATTTTACCAGACCGAGCAGTTCCGTCTCGGAATTTAGTCTGAGCATGCATGGCACTTTGTGCGTTGGAATTGTCCACACACTGTCGGAATTGACGCAATCGGATTTTGTTGTCGGAAAATTTTATAGCCTGCTCTCAAACTTTGTATGTTGGAAAATCCGATGGAAAAAGTCAGATGGAGCCCACACACGGTTGGAATTTCCAATAACAAGCTCCGATCGCACATTTTCCGTCGGAAAATCCGACCGTGTGTACAGGGCATTACAGTTGTGGCACATTTTATATGCAGGAGAATTTTTCTTAAAACCATAATACACTGCATAGCTTTTGATTTATGGCCAGCAGGCTTAGAAGGACCAAAAAGTGGACCTTTGAATAAGCCAGCCCTGTCACTAGAAAAAGGAGGGACACAGAGCAGTCATAATGTCTGTGCATTGGAAGCTTCTGTCAGGAAAGAAAAGGAGCACTGGAACAGCGCTGCAAAACAACAATGTAATTCCATATACAGGTGAATGCAAATACAGAGCAATTATTTATATCAGTTTAAAGAGACTTCTCTATAAGCTTGCCTCTGGTAAACGCATTATTTATGTGGTGGTGGTGTACTGCCGTCAAGAGGTGTTTTGGTTAGCACTTATCTATGTGCCATCCCTGGACTGTGATTTTTACCATTCATGCTAGCCACATTTAATCATTGTAATGGACTTATTCATTTTTGATTTTTTCACATTTATTAGCGCTGCTACATTGCTTTTTTGTATCTTTTCTATGTGTACCTCATAGTTTTAGCAGCTGCTCTTTTTATAGATTATTCACCTATATGCTTTAGCGCGGTATTTTTTCCTCTTTTTTCACTATATGAGAGGTATGTAACTCAAGCAGAGCGTGAACAGAAAGTCAAATAAGATGGGTCTGTACTGTATGTACCTGTACTGTGGATACTCTGAGGCGTAAGTGTTGGTTGCTCCAATCTATAAAGACCCTCCTTTTAAAGTGGAGAGGATATAGACACCAAGAAGGATGGAAGTAAGGAACCAAAGTAGAGCTATGATAGGAAATAGAAAGAGAAGGAAAATGTTTTATATATATATATATATATATATATATATATATATATATATATATATATATACATATACAGTATCTCGCAAAAGTGAGTACACCCCTCACATTTTTGTGAATATTTTATTATATCTTTTGATGTGACAACACTGTAGAAATTACATTTTGCTACAATGTAAAGTAGTGAGTGTACAGATTGTATAACAGTGTAAATTTGCTTTTCCCTCAAAATAACTCAACACACAGCCATTAATGTCTAAACCACTGGCAACAAAAGTGAGTACACCCCTAAGTGAAAATGTCCACATTGGGCCCAAAGTGTCAATATTTTATGTGGCCACCATTATTTTCCAGCAATGCCTTAACGCTCTTGGGCATAGAATTTACCAGAGCCTCACAGGTTGCCACTGGAGTCCTCTTCCACTCCTCCATGACGACATCACAGAGCTGGTGGATGTTAGGTACCTTGCGCTCCTCCACCTTCTCCTTGAGGATGGCCCACAGATGCTCAATAGGATTTAGGTCTGGAGAAATGCTTGGCCAGTCCATCACCTTTACCCTCAGCTTCTTTAGCAAGGCAATGGTCATCTTAAAGGTGTTTGGGGTCGTTATGATGTTGGAATACTGTCCTGTGGCCCAGTTTCTGAAGGGAGGTTATCAGGCTCTGCAACAGTATGACACAGTACATGTTGGCATTCATGGTTCCCTCAATGAACTGTAGCTCCCCAGTGCCGGCAGCACTCGTGCAGCCCCAGACCATGACACTCCCACCACCATGGAAAAAACAAAGGATGGGAAAGGGTTAAACCTGTAATTAAGGAGTCCCAGATTGGGTTAGGCGTGTGAACCTGTATAGCACACTAAATCATAAACCTGTAGCTGGAGACAAGCCAAATACCTGCTGCGATTCAGTGAAGCGCAGGTGCGCTCCCCTAGACCGTAGCATAAACAAGAAAGCAAAAGACCAGAGGGTCAACAAACAGGGTCAATCAAAGGGGAGCACACTGGCTATAGGTATAAATTGGAACAGTTTATTAGAAATAAGATAATAAAACAGTTTCCACCCACATAATGAAAAATGGAACTAACCTCCACCACTAGAAGAAGTGACATAGTGCAAAAGGACAGATATACCAGCTGGTACCCCCTACATACATGCCTAGTATCCCTACATATGAAAAATAGATGTGCAGCCAATTGCTGAACCCCCTAATGGGAACAATATGTAGATGTGCAATGGACAACAGTTAAACAATCTTTAAACAAATGGCAAGAGCTGGGCTGTATGGATGATGAGAAACACATGTGGGGACGGACCTGTGTAGATCCTGCCAATCCGGAAAACATTAAATAAAATGTCATTAAACACTGGGTAGATGAAAATCATATGAAAAAGCGATGGCTGCAAAAACATTGATACTAATGATGACAGACTCCCACCACCATGCTTGACTTTAGGCAAGACAGACTTGTCTTTGTACTCCTCCCCTGGTTGCCGCCACACACGCTAGACACCATCTAGACCAAATAAGTTTATCTTGGTCTCATCAGACCACAGGACATGATTCCAGTAATCATTTTCCTTAGTCTTCTTGTCTTCAGCAAACTGTTTGCGGGCTTTCTTGTGCATCATCTTTAGAAGAGGCTTCCTTCTGGGATGACAGCCATGCAGACCAATTTGATGCAGTGTTCAGCGTATGGTCTGAGCACTGACAGGCTGACCTCCCACCCCTTTCAACCTTTGCAGCAATGCTGGCAGCACTCATACGCCTATTTCCCAAAGACAACCTCTGGATATGATGCTGAGCACGTGCACTCATCTTCTTTGGTCGACCATGGTGAGGCCTGTTCTGAGTGGAACCTGTCCTGTGAAACCGCTGTATGGTCTTGGCCACCGTGCTGCAGCTCAGTTTCAGGGTCTTGGCAATCTTCTTATAGCCTAGGCCATCTTTATGTAGAGCAGTGTAGACTATATATACAGTGTATTCGGTGGTATATAGTATATAATACAGAGGGCAAGCAGCTTCTGTGTGTACAGTGAAAAGTGATGGTGGCGGACATGGTGCATCCTGTGCATACAGGTCACGCTTGTCCTTTTTTTCTGCTGCCGGCCGTGACATTGAGCCACAGCATGCAGAAGAGTTGGTAGAGTAGATAACTAAGCCGTCCTCATCCTCCTCATCCTCTGTCACTCAGGCTAATACTAGTTTGCCTTGTAACGCAGCTGCCAAAACGGCCTATTCCACCGGCTCCTTGTCCGCAGTTACTCCTTCCGTAGCCCCAACATCATGCACGGAGAAGTCACCAGAATTATTCGACCATAGTGTCGATTACATGCTGATGGAGGATGCACATGAATTTGAAGGCTCCGATGTTGGTTCCCAGGTTGAGGAAGGGAGTAATGTGAGCCTAGAGAGAGGGGGTGCCACAGAAGGACAAGAAACTAGCAGTCATGTTCCCCTAGCTGCAGCATACTGCCAAGTTTGCTCCAGTGACGAGGAAGGAGGGGATGATGAGGTCACTGACTATACTTGGAGGTCTGAGAGAAGAGGGGAGGAAAGTGAGGAGGAGGAGGCACAACTCCAATGAGGCAGAATGTCCTCCAGGAGCCAGCTTAAGGGCAGCCACCCTATTGCATCACACCACAGAGCTCCACAGGTGTAGGCCGCTGCTGACTCCCCGCTGACTTTCAAAATTTCATTGGTGTGGGCTTTTTTCAACCCATGTGCAGTAGATTGCACCGTTGCTGTTTGCAATCTATGTCTTAAGCGGATCAAGCGTGGCCAGAACAGCACCCAATTGGGCATCACATGCTTGACAAGACATATGATGTCCTGCCATGCAATCCATTGGCAACACCCCCCGAAAGACCCAAATAATAAAAAAAAGGTGGACTTCTCCTTGCTCCTCATCTGTGATCTCAACCCCTACTATACCTCCAGTCCTCTCAAAAACCTGCACTAAGAGGAATGAAGGTATAGCAATAGGTGACACAAGTACTTGCAGCCAATCTGCTAACAGTATACCAGCAGTTGATATTAGCAGGCAAATTGTTTGCTACCCCAGTTGTTGAACCGTAAAAAAAAAATACTGTTCCAGCCATCCACATGCTCAGCGTCTAAATTCTAGCTTAGCCAAATTGCTAGCACTGCAACTGCTGCCTTTTCAGCTGGTAGACTCTGCCCCCTTTCATGAATTTGTGGAATGTGCTGTACCACAGTGGCAGGCTCCAAAACAAATTTTGTTTTCACGTACGGCTATTCGAGCTTTCTAAAGTCATTAGGAAGGCAGGGCGGTCAGCAGCAAGGTTAATATTACCACTGAATCATGGTCCAGCAGGGATGGTCAGGGACGTTATCTTTCCTTCAGGGCACACTGGGTAACTCTGCTGGCAGCTGGGAAGGATGCAGGACAGGGTTCAATGTTGGAGCTTGTTTCGCCACCACGCCTCCAAAATGCTGGTGGTGATTCTGCCACATCTCTCTGCTCCACCCTCTCCTCTTCTTCTTCCTCTATGGCCTCTTCTGCAGAATTGTCCTCTGAACCAGCAGTGCTCCATAAGCATTCAAGGGCCTACGCAAGCAGTCAGGCTAAAAGATGCCATGTGGTGCTTCAGTTGGTCTGCCTAGGGGGCAGGAGCCACACTGGGGCAGAGATTCTGTCAGCTCTGCAGGGGCAGGCTCAGAGGTAGTTGACACCATGGCAGCTTAAGCCAAGAATGGTTGTATGCGACAATGACACCAACCTTCTCTCCGCCCTCTGATTGGGACACTTAAATCATGTTCCGTGCTCAGCACACGTCCTGAATTTGGTGGTGCAGTGTTTCTTGACCAGGTACCCAGGCTTACAGGAACTTCTGAGGCAGGCCAGAAAACTCAGTGGCCATTTCTGCCGGTCATACAATGCCAGTGCTCAGCTGGCTGACATTCAATGGGAATTAAACCTGCCCACCAACCACCTCATTTATGACATACACACCAGGTGGAACTCAACATTGGCAATGCTGCAGCAGCTGCACACACAGCAGAGGGCCATAAATGAGTACCTGTGTGAGTATGGCACCAGGATAGGCTCAGGGGAACTGATTAAGGATGTATGCACTGTTCTGTCACCATTTGAGGAGGCCACAAGGATGGTGAGCAGCGACAATGCAAGCATTAGTGACACTGTCCCTCTAATCTTCCTGCTGAAGCACACACTTTGTGGAATCATGGACAGGGCACTTGAGGCAGAACATCTGGAGGAAGGTGTCCCTCTCAAGGCCCCCTTTATCCAGATAGCATTCCTGCGGGGCAGCCAAACACACAGGAAGAAGAGGAGGATTGTGTCAGCATGGATGTACAGGATAACACGCAGCAGTTTTCAAGGGATGATTTTAAGTCCCCAGAGTCCCTGATTCTGCAAAGTCTGCAAAAGGACCCTAAGATTCGTGGTATGTTTCTGAGACTTTGTTCGGTCAGAGGAAGAGCGGTTGAGAAGGTGGCCAGCTGACCGATGCCTTTAAACAATTTTTTATTCCTCAGAGCCCAGGGCTGATAGGTTTAAGCAACCATCGGTAGTGGCTGCATTATATGGTGCAGGAATATCTAGGGGCAAGAGCAGACTTGAAGACCTTTCCAACTGAGCATCCACTGGGTTATTGGGTCTTGAGGATGGACCACTGGCCAGAACTTGCTCAATATGCTATTGAGCTACTGGCCTGTCCTGCATCCAGCGTGCTTTCTGAACGCACATTCAGTGCTGCTGGAGTGTTTGTAACGGATCAAAGAGTGAGCCTGTCCACAGACTCCATTGATGGGCTCACATTTATAAAAATGAATGCGTTCTGGATCAGAAGCTATCAAGCCCCTAATGCTGATGTAACTGATTGAATTTTCTAGGGATCTGGGATCCCTTGAAGACTGCCTATGCTGCCTATCCTATTCCTGAATCTTGATGATGCTAGCTTTCAACAATACTTTTGGTTTAGGGCACGACAAACACCCAAGACCCAATTTTTTCTGCACCTCTTTGACTGGGGAGTGTAATTACAATTTTTAAAATAATATTTAACAGCAGGGCCCATTCCTGCTCCCAATAACAGTAACTGTGAGGGGTTACAGTGTTTTGGCATCCCAAATATCGAAGGCCCAATTTTTCTGCAGCTGTTTGACTGGGGCATGTAATTACAATTTTTGAAATAATATTTAACAGCAGGGCTCGTTCCTACACCCGACAAGAGCAACTGTGAGGGATTACAGTGTTATGCCACCACCAACACCTAAGGCCCAATTGTTCTGCACCTGTTTGACTGGGGCATGTAATTACAATTTTTGAAATAATATTTAGCAGCAGGGCCCATTCCTGCACCCAACAAGAGTAACTGGGAGGGATTACAGTGTTATGCCACCACCAACACCTAAGGCCCAATTTTTCTGCAGAGTATATAGTACAGTCTGTATAGTATATACACTGCAATTCAGAGTATATAGTGCAGTTTGTATAGTATATATACTGCAGTTCAGAGTATATAGTGCAGTCTGTATAGTATGTATACTGCAGTTCAGAGTATATAGTGCAGTCAATGTAGTATATATAATACAGTGCAGGGTATATAGTGCAGTGTATATAATATAGTGTATTGAAGTGGTTAAGGGGAACCCTATGAAAGAATTAATAAAGAAACGGCATAGGGTCCCCCCCAAATCCATACCAGGCCCTTTCCCGCAATGTCTATCCATCTTCAAGCTCCGCCTTGATGGGAGGCATGCTGCCAACTGCTGTCTCTTGGCTCTGACAGTTGTTATATAGGCAATGGTGGGGCTACCCAGTTACATAACCGAATGACCCCGCTGCTTCTGACATCATGTGCTATCATAGGGAAGCAGGGTCATCCGGTTACATCAGCGGATGGCCCCGCCCTTGCCTTTATAACAGCTGTCACAGCGAAAAGACAGCAGATGGCGGTAGCCCACCCATGGAGGTGGAGTATTTTCATTGTTTTTTTCCTATTTTTCGCATTCATCAGGGGGCGTGATTGAAGATAATTGGACATCACTTTTTTTTTTTTTAAATAAAGGAATTATCAAAAACTGTCTTTTATGGTTTTTACTTTTTGACACTTTTTTGGTGAATGAGTAGGGGTAAAATGTACCCTATTCCCATTCACATAGGGGGTGGGCCGGGATCTGGGGGCTCCCTTGTTAAAGGGGGCTTCCAGTTTCCAATAAGCCCCCCACCTGCAGACCCCCACAACCACCGGGCCAGGGTTGTGGGGACAAGGGACCCCAAAGCACCCTTCCCATGTTGAGGGCATGTGGCCTGGTATGGTTCAGGAGGGGGGGGCCCTCGCTCGCCCCCCCATTCTGTCCTCCAGGCTGCATGCTCGGATATGGGTCTCATATGGATTTTTTTTTACATTTTGGCGTGGAGTTCCCCTTAAAATTCATACCAGAGCTGAAGGGCCTGGTATGGACTGGGGGGGAACCCATGCCAAGTATGAACTGGGGGGGGGCCCACGCTGATTTTTTTCTTGATTTTTACCTATATTGCCGGGAGCCAGCAATACATTGCAGCCACAAGCAATTTTAAATGACATTTTTTCCTTTAGAAATGTGATTTTGCTGCGGCACTGTAAAACACATCACACAGATGTGCCACTTGACAGGCAGACTAAGGGGACCCCCAGGCACGATATTTAAAGGAATATTTCATTTTTATCGTTTCACTTTAAGCATTATTAAAGTCACTGCACCTGAAAAAAATGGTAGTTTTTAAAACCGATACACTTTTTATGGCAATAACTTGCATATAAGCCTTTAAAATGAGTACTTTTGATTTGACATGTTCGTGTCCCATAGACTTTAATAGGGTTTGCATGTTTGCACTAATTTTTTGCCTGTTCGCATGTTTTGGTGTGAAATGAACCGGGGGAGTGTTCGGCCCATCCATAATTGGAAGCCATGGGAGTTTATCAAGTGAACAAGGGAGGATGTCGGCTTACATCTAACTGTCATATCATCCGATCTCTCAGGCGTATGTTTTCAGTGGATTGGATGCAGGTGGGTATAAACAAACACATTTCTGTTTACATCCGCTTCCCCATACAGAACAATGGGTGGTCCGATTGGTTTGCCCATGTGAAAGGACCCTTCTAGTGCAAGTGAAAATTCTGCAGACTCTGAAAAAACAGGGGCTCTGGGAAACCTGATTGAGGGGGAATGCTGGGATCGATGATGTAAGTGGGGGCTCTGGTTACCAGGGAACACCTTTTATCATAGTTACCATTTACACCAGAGTCTGCAGTGTTACTCCTTACATCATAGTTCTCACTGTTCTTCCTTAAATCAAAATCCTCAGAGTTCTCCTTTATATATCCTATATCAGAGTCTGCAGAGTACCCCTTACAGTGTAATGCCCCGTACACACGATTGGATTTTCCGACAACAAATGTTGGATGTGAACTTGTTGGTGGAAAGTCCGACCGTGTGTATGCTCCATCGAACATTTGTTGGCAGACTTTCTGACAACAAATGTTGGCTAGCAGGTTCTCAAATTTTCCACCAACAAATGCTTGTTGCTGGACTTTCCGATCGTGTGTACACAAGTCTGTCGGACAAAAGTCCACGCATGCTCAGAATCAAGCACAAGCCGGAAATGCTCGATCTTCTAAAACTAGCGTTCATAATGGATCACATACGTCTTGTACGTCACTACGTTCGTAATTGTTGGCCAGCATTTGTGTGACCGTGTGTATGCAAGACACGTTGGAGCCAACATCCTTCGAACAAAAAAACACGGTTTTGTTGTCGGAAAGTCCAATCGTGTGTACGGGGCATAAGGGAACTCTGCAGGTTTAGATGTAAAGGGGAACATTTGATTCATATGTAAATGGAAAACTGTACGTATTCAGATGTAAAGCGGAACTTTGTGGATTCAGATGTAAAGCGGAACTCTGGATTCAGATGTAAAGAGGGAACTTTACATCTGTGGACTCTGTGGAGTCTGATGTAAAGGAGGACTCTTGTGAATAAATATATACAATTAGAATTGTTTTTTAATCACAAAATATAAGTATAGGGTATACTCCAAAAAAAATTGCCCTGCACCGCTAAAGTCTTTGGGTTTGGCTTGCAGAAAAGATGGCAACCCTACGCAGGAAGGGGTCCCTCTGCAGGACCATATTAACCGTTTGCCAACCAGCCGCCATCATTATACTGCGGCAGGTTGGCACGATCCCGCGAGCCATCGTAGCTATAAGTTGGCTCCTTTAAGCCGGATAGCAGGCGGTCGTGCGCGCCCGCTGCACTGAGATCGCGGGCATGAGAGACAGAACAGGGACATGTGTGTAAACACACAAATCCCTGTTCTGTGAGAAGAGGAGAGGCAGATCATGAGTTCCTACTAGCTAGGAGGAACCACAATCTGTCATCTCCTATAGTCAGTCCCCTCCCCCCACAGTTAGAACACACACTAGGGAACACAGTTAACCCCTTGTTCTCCCCGTAGTTTTAACCCCTTCCCTGCCAGTGACATTTACACAGTAATCGGTGTATTTTTATAGCACTGATCGCTGTATAGTTGTCAGTCGTTCCCAAAAATGTGTCAAGAGTGTCCGATGTGTCCGCCATAATGTTGCAATCCCAATAAAAATCGTAGATCGCCGCCATTACTAGTAAAAAAATTATAATAATAAAATTGCCATAAATCTATCCCCTATTTTGTAGACACTATAACTTTTGTGCAAACCAATCAATATACGCTTATTGCGATTTTTTTTTTTTACATATAGTAAGTGCAAGTGAAGTGACAGTGAAAACTGTCATTTTCTGAAGGAATCTCTATACAGATTCCTTGTTCATTCAGATAAAGTGCTACAGAGGAAAAGACCATCTGCAGTCCCTCTCTCTGTCTCAGAAAAAGAGATATGGGGGTCTGTTGAGTCCTCTAATATTTCACCAAAGACCCCCCCCCCCAAAAAAAAAAATTATAATAATAAAAAAAAGTAAAAAATAACTAAACAAAAAATTTAAAAAGTAAAATTTTTTTTTTTTAAAACACAAACATAGTCAGACTCCACCGGTGTGCCTGCACTCACCCCTCCACGGTGATGCCCCCCCCCACACTCACCCCTCCACGGCTTCCTCAGCTTCTCCTCCCAGCCAACCCTATACGTCCTGATTGGCAGGAGGGGAAGACAGAAGACAATAGCGAATATTAATTCACTATTGCCACAAGTAGGTGGGTTCGGGGTGCAATGCTCTGCGCCCCGTGTCCAACCTTTTTCAAGTCAATTAGAGCCTCAGGCTCTAAGCATATGACTTGAAAAAAAAAAACATACAAACCTATGAGTCTGGCACCCTGCAGGGGGACGGCGCCCCAGCGCCCCTAATGGAACGGCCGCTTCTGGTAAAACCCCTTTCACATGGAGCTGATTTGCCTGCTCAGCGGGGGATCTGTCTGCTGATCCCTGCTGAGTAGGCGGGTGACAGGTCCGTGTCTGCTCCGCTGCTACAGAGCGGACACAGATCACTATTCTCTATGGGGTAGTTGGATGGAAACGGACCACCTGTCCAGTTTCATCAGCTTCATTGGATACCATCCAATCTGCTAGATGGATGGGGAATGGGATGCCCATCCCTCTGTCTTTAGCTGACTGGACTAGATCATCAGCCTCTCCAGAGAAGAATGATGGGTGGTCCGATAGGGCCCGCCAAAAAAACGGACAGGCAGATCCGATCGGTGTGCTTGTGTGAAAGGGGCCTAAGGCCTTGTTCACACCGGGTATACACAGCGTACCTTTACAGGGATGCACAGGTGTTCAATGAATCTCTGTGCAGGCAGTCCCATTGATTTCATTTGGGATGTAACACCTGCAAGAACAGAGCCGTTGCTCCCAATTTTACATCCATGTAGGTCAGCATGCATGTCCCTGAGCTCACACTGTCTGCATTTGGGGTCATGTACTCATACCCACACGGATGTCAGATTGGCAACAGCAGCTATGCTTGTGCAGCCACTGCATCCCAATTGACATAAATGGGACTGCCTGTACGGGGTCGCATGGAATACCTGTGCACTCCTGTAAGGGTAAACATGGCCAGTAGAATAAAAAGAAGGTGCTACTGATTTTTAAGGCAGCACAATATTTGGGCATACACTTTAGCATGCCATATGTGAACAAGGCTTTAGTAGCAATTTAGCAGGAATTTTGTAAGTTATGTTGTGTTTATACTAGATTAGAAGTCCGCGCTTAGGAAAATATTTTAGAAGGGCCGCAGCCTCCCCTTAATTAATTCCTAATAGGAGTTAATTGGAAGTATTTAAAGGAGAGATCTGGGGAATTGGCGCTGCCCTATTAACATTAGATGTTAATTAAAGATCACAGGAAAATATAAATAAATATATAAAAAGAAAAGGGCTAAATGTGTATCCCTTAGGTGAATGTACCCCTACGCTTGTGCCAAAATTAATAAAATTAGTGAAAAAAATTGTTTTATATAATGTGCAATCCTTTAAAGTGAACGTGCAATTCCTCTGTATTGCGTAAGTGAATATTACAATATATGGGTTTGGTTTAAATTTGCCCCGCCTCCATTGCAAAACTTCACATTTACAACATATCAAATCATATCAAACCAAAACTTTTGAAAATTATTAAGTAGCCTCCTATAAAATTGTTGGGGTCCGTGACAAAACCCACTATTTGGGGGCTATCAGTATCCGTGTGAAGTTACCACATATCCCTAATATATATGGTGACTAAAGTTGTGCAAGCGCCGGGCACAGCTAGCACCTCAGCAGGATCGCGAGTCCACCCTCCTTCCAGGGCGGGGCTTCTGTGGTGGAGGTGGAGCCAATTCCAGTTCACTCTCTGTGGCCTGTCTGTGTGCAGCTGACTGACTGCTGAGCTGAGGATGAGCTGACTGAGCTGTGAGGGGACAGAGCTACATGAGATTAAGATTCTGTTCCTTGACTCCTTCATGCTGTGATGTCCTCCGCTCTCTTCTAACCACAAACCGATCTCTCATCAGTCTGGATTTATCTGTGAACGGTTTGAAGGACTCTGGAATTAAACTTCTGTGTGAGGGACTCAGAGATCCAGGCTGTACCCTACAAGAACTTAGTTTAGGATTCTGTTCATTGACTCCTTCATGCTGTGATGTCCTCCGCTCTCTTCTAATCACAAACCGATCTCTCATCAGTCTGGATTTATCTGGGAACAAATTGAAGGACTCTGGAATTAAACTTCTGTGTGAGGGACTCAGAGATCCAGGCTGTACCCTACAGGAAATTAGATTAGGAGACTGTTCATTGACTCCTTCATGCTGTGATGTCCTCCGCTCTCTTCTAATCACAAACCGATCTCTCATCAGTCTGGATTTATCTTGGAACAAATTGAAGGACTCTGGAATTAAACTTCTGTGTGAGGGACTCAGAGAACCAGGCTTTACCCTACAGGAAATTGGCCCCCTGTCTATTTCTTTGTGGGAGGAGGATCTAGCAGTACGGAGGTGGATAGTAGTGGAGGTACCCGGACCTGGATCAGCAGAAGGGGACCCTCACCAACAGTGTAACAGAAGGAACTCACGGAGCAGTAAAGCCTAGGAGGGACATCCATCACAGGCAGTCATCCAGGAACACCCACTCCTCTGCCTAATACCCCCTAGGGGGTGACAGATTCTGGTGAGTGGGGGAGCACGGGGGGGAGCACTTGGAGTCACCAGCTTCTACATGCACGGAAGTCACCTTTTACCACCCCTTGGGCATTTGTAAATGCATGTCAACCGATCCTGACGTTCTTAATATTCTTGTCTATAAAAATTAAGACATTCTAACCCTGCCTGGGTCCATCATAGGGTCTTTTTTCATAGATGTCTATTCATATTCGTTACTTTTTATTTGAGTGTTAATGATTTGGATTCCTATTTTTATGAATTTTTTATATATGAATTTATTATATATGAATTTTGAGACTGTATCATAGAGGTTTAATACACTTTGGTTTCACTTTATGCACAGTGCACTTTAGTCACCATATATATTAAGGATATGTGGTAACTTCACACGGATACTGATAGCCCCCAAATAGTGGGTTTTGTCACGGACCCCAACAATTTTATAGGAGGCTACTTAATAATTTTCAAAAGTTTTGGTTTGATATGATTTGATATGTTGTAAATGTGAAGTTTTGCAATGGAGGCGGGGCAAGTTTAAACCAAACCCATATATTGTAATATTCACTTACGCAATACAGAGGAATTGCACGTTCACTTTAAAGGATTGCACATTATATAAAACAATTTTTTTTCACTAATTTTATTAATTTTGGCACAAGCGTAGGGGTACATTCACCTAAGGGATACACATTTAGCCCTTTTCTTTTCTTTTTATATATTTATTTATATTTTCCTGTGATCTTTAATTAACATCTAATGTTAATAGGGCAGCGCCAATTCCCCAGATCTCTCCTTTAAATATGTTGTGTTTATGTTCACTATTAATGATTTTAGTGTATTTTTTGCAAAAATATTGTTTGATAAACATTTGCGCAAATATCGTGCTGCCTTAAAAATCAGTAGCACCTTCTTTTTTTTTTACTGACGATGTGCTTTCAGAAAATGTATGGCTTGGGGGGTCTTTTACAAATTCTGAAAGCTGTAAGTGAAAAAGGAAAACCTCCAGATTTTTGTAAAACTTTTGCGAAGCTTCGATTTTCACTATTTCTCAAAAAAACGCAATTTAAAATTTACAAATATTTGTTTTTAATTAACTCAATACAGGTTAAGTTTTATATTTAGTAGGAATTTAGGAGGAATTTTGTAAAATTGGCTGTGTTTGTATCTGCTAATAATGATTTTACTGTATTTTTTGCGAAAATATTGCTTTGGTAAACATTTGCCTTAAAAATCAATAGCACCTTCTTTTTATTCTACTGGTTCTATGCTTTCAGAAAATATATGGTTTGGTGGGTCTTTCACAAATTCTGAATACTGTAAGGGAAAAATGAAAAGCTTCAGATTTTTCGAGAAATTTGTATATTTACATTTTTTCGTATGTTTGATTTTACCCATTTTGCAAAAAGGCGCAATGTAAAAATTACAAATATTTTTTATTTATTAATTCTATACAGGTAAAGCTTTTATATTTAGATGGAATTTAGCAAGAATTTTGTAAAATTATCTGCTAAAAATGTTTTTAGTGTATTTTTAGCAAAAATATTGTTTTGATAAAGATTTGCGCAAATACAGCAGGGCCTAAAAAATCAGTAGCACCTTCTTTTTATTCCAGAGGTCATATGCTTTCAAAAAATATGCTTTGGGGGGTCTTTTACAAACTCTGAAAGCTGAAAAATTAAAACCTCAAGATTTTTTGAGAAATTCAAGACATTTTCGGGTACGTTTGACTTTGCAAAGAGGCGCAATTTAAAATATACAAATATTTGTTATTTATTACCTCCATACAGGTTAAGATTTTATGTTTAGAAGTTATTTAGCAGCAATTTTGTAAAATTAGCTGTAAAATGTATGGTTTCGGGGGTCTTTCACAAATTCTTCAAGCTGTAAGGGAAAAACGAAAACCTTCAGATTTTTAGAGAAATCTGGATATTTACCCTTTTGCGTCTGTTCAATGTTCACCATTTTGCAAAAAGGCGCAATTTAAAAGTTACAAATATTTGTTATTTATTAACTCAATACAGATTAAGCTTTTAAATTTAGTAGGGATTTTGTAAAATTTACTGTGTTTTTATCTGTTAATAATGGTTATAGTGTATTTTTTGCAAATATATTGGTTTGATAAACATTTGCACAAATACCACGGGGTCTTTAAAATCTGTAGCACCTTCTTTTTATTCTACTGATTATGTGCTTTCAGAAAATATATAGTTTGGGGGGTCTTTTACAAACTCTGAAAGCTATAAGTGAAAAATGAAAAAGCAAAGGAAAAATTGCAAAAATGGTCTGGCCACCTGAGTGTACTAAATGGAGCACAGGGCCTGGCAGCAAAAGGGTTAAATTGAGGACTTAAAAATGAATGATAAAAACCCTGCTTGAGCTCAACCAACTCCAATGGGGTAAAAAAAGGGGGGGAAATGGAGGAAAGAAAGGGAAAAACACAGCCCACTGTGCAAATATAGAGTCAAAATGTTAATTGTATCAAAAGCACATAAATGGAATAGCCAATGATAAAACTAAATCATTCACAATGCGTCAATTGTACTATGATAAAAGCTCTATGTCCACCATTCTTGCCCCCATCCAGTGACAATGAATATATTTATATAGCGAGGAATATGAATATACAATATCCTCAATCCTGAGCAGCAATAATGAAATGAAACATAAAAATTGCATGCCTGTGGATAGAATGTGGTGCTGGGTCGGCTCCCAATAGGAGGTGGATCTTCGGAAGATCAGACCTGGATCCTGGGAAAGAGGCACACTGGCATACTGTGGTAAGTGTTGGTTCCTTGGTGTATCCAAAAAGGGAGATGCTGAGGTATGAAGGGAGGGAAGGGCACACTAGGTCAACAGTGGTCTAGAGGAGGCATGTAGGATTGGAAGAAGCAATCACAATATGTGTGTGGCATGAAACGCCAAGGCTTGGATTCAAAACAATGCTCTGTGGCCTCCCTCTCACTGTTGCAAACCTTAGTTTGATAGCCAGAATATGCATACAAGCTGACAATCCTGGTCCATGGAAGACCGTGCATGGACCAAAGCATAAAGTCTCAAGTTGAGAAAAAGTAAATGGTTACTTATCATGTGATTATGGAAGGAAAAGTCCTCAGTGCTAGTAACGATGCCAATTTCCGGTGAGGCTTGCCAAGCGTGAGCAAATGTTCATATCCTCCAGTCACAGGGGCAAGGTGGACAAGGAGATGGAGCTTAACCAGTTTTGCCGGTCATCGCCAGCTGTGTCAGAAGCGTGTGGTCCAGACTGCGTCAGAGGCGTGTAGTCCAGACTGCGTCAGAGGCATGTGGTCCAGAAGCAGTCTGGACCACATGCCTCTGACACAGCCTGCGTTGACTGGCGAAACCTGTTAGACTCCATCTCCTTGTCCACCTTGCCCCTGAGACTGCAAGAAATGAACATTTGCTCATACTTGGCGGGCCTCACCGGAAATTGGTACTGATTCACCCCTGTCCCCCAAAGGGTGCTAAATGTGGCACTGGAGAGGGGAGGAGGCAGACAAGCGGAGCTTCCTCTTTTGGGTGGAGCTCTGCTTTAAGCCAAACACTTAAGACTAACATTATTTGAATGTGAATGAGAAAACATTACAAAAAAGAACCCCACTTATGCCTGGCCAGAGCTGTAGTAACTTACAATTTAAATAATCATTAAAATAGCAGATATATCTGTAAAGAAGATAATAAATTCCTTTCCAATGGTCTGTGATGCAAAATACCAGTCTAGTAAAAAGAATGTTCATCTATAACCAATTTTTCTGGAAGAGCCAATCTCATGTGTACCATGCTGCATAGAATGGTTACAGGTCATAGCAGTGAAGTGGAGGTTGAAGGAGGAACCACTGAGTGCTGCAGGGGACAGAGAGGATCAACACTCCTGAATTGGGATGGGCTTTATGTTGGGGTTGAACATGAGTTCGAGTCGAACATTGGCTGTTCACCAGTTCGCCAAACAGCAAACTATTTGGGGTGTTCGCGGCAAATTCGAAAGCCGCAGAACACCCTTTAAAAGTCTATGGTAGAAATCAAAAGTGCTAATTTTAAGGGCTTATATGCATGGTATTGTCATAAAAAGTGTTTGGGGACCTGGGTCCTGCCCCAGGGGACATGTATCAATGCAAAAAAAAGTTTTGAAAACAGCCGTTTTTTTTGGGAGCAGTGATTTTAATAAAGCTTAAAGTGAAACAATAAAAGTGAAATATTCCTTTTTAAATTTCGTACCTGGGGGGGGTGTCTATAGTATGCCTGTAAAGTGGCACTTTTTTCCGTGTTTAGAATAGTCTGACAGCAAAATGACATTTCTAAAGGGAAAAAAGTCATGAAGTAATAGCGGTGTCGGCTATAGTGAATTGTCTATGGGAGAAATCAAAAGTGCTAATTTTAAGGGTTAATATGCAAGTTATTGTCATAAAAAGTGTTTGGTGTTTTTTAACCTTTTTGACACTTTTTTGTGAAATGGTAGGCGTACAATTGTACCCCATTACACTTTCACACAGGTAGGGCCAGGATCTGGGGGTCCCTTTGTTAAAGAGGGCTTCCAGATTCCAATAAGCCCCCCGCCCGCAGACCCCCACAACCACCGGGTTAGGGTTGTGGGGATGAGGCCCTTCTCCCCATCAACATGGGGACAAGGTGCTTTGGGGGGCTACCCCAAAGCACCTTCCCAATGTTGAGGGCATGTGGCCTGGTACGGCTCAGGAGGGGGGGCGCTCTCTCATCCCCCCTCTTTTCCTGCAGCCTGCCAGGTTGCGTGCTTGGAAAACGGTCTGGTTTGGATTTTTGGGGGACCCCACGCGATTGTTTTTTCAATTTTGGCATGGGGTTCCCCTTAAAATCCATACCATACCTGAAGCATCTGGTATGGATTTTGAGGGGGACCCCCACTCCATTTTTAAAAAAAATTTTGGCATGGGGTTCCTCTTAATATCCATACCAGACCTGAAGGGCCTGGTATGGAATTTAGGGGGACCCCCACGCCATTTTTTTTTAAATTTTGGTTTGGGGTTCCCCTGTGGGGAAATTCCATGCTGTTTTTATCAATGAACTTTTATGTGTATTGTCGGGCCGACAATTCATTATAGCCGCGAGCAGTTTTAAATTACTTTTTATCCTTTAAAAATTACATTTTGCTGTCAGTTCTAAATACGGGAAACATGCGCCCCTTTACAGGCATACTATAGACACCCCCCCAGGTATGAAATTTAAAGGAATATTACACTTTTATTGTTTCACTTTAAGCATTATTAAAATCACTGCTCCTGAAAAAACTGCCGTTTTTAAAACTTTTTTTTACTGATACATGTCCCCTGGAGCAGGACCCAGGTCCCCAAACACTTTTTATGACAATAACTTGCATATTAACAGATAGAGGGTATTCCTGCGCTATCGTATATGGGGAAAGGGGAACAAAATATAAAGTGGGGAAAAGCCGCCTACACCGGATAGGGTACAACCTGCCCCTCAATATTAGGTAAATAGGTAAGAGTGTGGTGCTGCGCTAATCCTCTCAATGTATGTGAAAATCGAAATAAAATAACTGTGTATATGTGACACAATATTAATTAATGACTCTAAAATAGAAATAGAAATATAGCATTGCGTGATACTTCAACCTATAATAAAAACTAATGTAAAGAAATCAAAATACAAGTAACAATATCTGGCTGAAGGTTAAAGCCAGGCATACACCAAACAAGTGTATATAAAAGTGACTGGTGCTCATAAAAGCATAATATAAGTGACAGTTACACCCTTATGCAGAGTGATCAAAAAAATATATATAGCATAACAGTCTCTGACTAAAATCATATATGTACCTGATTCAGCTAGGCACACAGCAAACGGGTGTATATTAAACGTGACTGGTGCTCATACACACATAATAGAAGTGACGGTTTAAATAGAACCGTGTGCTATTGAAGCAGATAAAGTCCACAAATAAACGTGCATAAACAGTGATCCACTTAAAAATAAGAGTCAACACAAAGTCCAAGGAATGTGTATACAGGTGATCCGCTTGATGCCGATTAACGTGACTGAATACAATAGTGATTATTCTGTCTTCATGCAGCACAGCACACAATGGTGTGCAGTGGCCCCTTACCTGAAGGTAATGGGGTACTCGCGTTAGCCAATTTTAGGCATGGCAGCCTTTAGTTAGTAGAACCACAGAATTAACCAGTAGTGGGGGCGGTAGTAATACAATCTTATCCTGGCTTGTCTCCTCTGGGGACATACGTCTCCTCCCAGTCCTTCTCCCATGAGGCATATTAACCCTTAAAATTAGCACTTTTGATTTTTCCCATAGACAATTCACTATAGCCGACACCGCTATTACTTCATGACTTTTTTTTCCCTTTAGAAATGTCATTTTGCTCCCGAAAAAACGTCCTTTTTAAAACTTTTTTTTGCACTGATACATGTCCCCTGGGGCAGGACCCATGTCCCCAAACACTTTTTATGACAATAACTTGCATATTAACCCTTAAAATTAGCACTTTTGATTTATCCCATAGACAATTCACTATAGCCGACACCACTGTTACTTCATGACTTTTTTTTCCCTTTAGAAATGTCATTTTGCACTCGGACTGTTCTAAACACGGGAAAAAAGCGTCACTTTACAGGCATACTATAGACACCCCCCAGGTACGAAATTTAAAGGAATATTTCACTTTTATTGTTTCACTTTAATGCTCCGTACACAAGGTCGGATTTTCCGAAGGAAAATGTCCGATCGGAGCGTGTTGTCGGAAATTCCGACCGTGTGTGGGCTCCATCGGACATTTTCCATCGGATTTTCCGACACACAAAGTTGGAGAGCAGGAGATAAAATTTTCCGACAACAAAATCCGTTGTCGGAAATTCTGATCGTGTGTACACAAATCCGACGGACAAAGTGCCACGCATGCTCAGAGTAAATAAAGAGATGAAAGCTATTGCCCACTGCCCCGTTTATAGTCCCGACGTACGTGTTTTACGTCACTGCGTTCAGAACGATCGGATTTCCGACAACTTTGTGGGACCGTGTGTAGACAAAACAAGTTTGAGCCAACATCCGTCGGAAAAAATCCTAGGATTTTGTTGTCGGAATGTCTGAACAAAGTCCAACCGTGTGTACGCCCTATAAGATTTATTAAAATCACTGCTCCCAAAAAAACAGCTGTTTTAAAACTTTTTTTTGCACTGATACATGTCCCCTGGGGCAGGACCCAGGTCCCCAAACCCTTTTTATGACAATAACTTGCATATAAGCCTTTAAAATGAGCACTTTTGATTATTCATGTTCGTGTCCCATAGACTTTAACTGTGTGTTCTGGATGCGAACCGAACCGGGGGGTGTTCAGCTCATCCCTACTCCTGAAATGTCAGAAGAACATTTAAGCAGTAATTTCTTTTCACTGGAGCAATTTTTTGTAGTATTCCAATATAAGCTGCTGAACCTCAAAATTTTGTTAAAAATGTTAATAGCTGTACAAAAGTCTAGGGGTTTTCTCCAAGCAAGGGCAAGAAAAGGTCTCCTTATTCCTCCACCTCCTGTAAACATTTTGTTGAAGGGTCTTGTGATCTGATGTACTCATTCTATTCTGAAAATGTCACCATCATAAAATCAAGTACCTCACCCATGTCCTTTGAAACTTTTGTTTGACAATATTTTAAAGTGTATTTCCACTTTTTCAGCCAAATTGGGATAACACCTACTCCATATTTATTACACGTCCCTGTTTTTATATCATAACTTAAAATAAATATTTCAAGATTTCAGCTTACCTTTTTTTTAGATGCTCTGTTCTGGACCCTCCAGCAAGAAGACTTCCTAGGTAAATTTCTTTGCTAATGAAAGAGATAAGCAGCATATCTAAAAAGACATACAGTTCAACCAAAAGAAACAAATAAATACCATAATTATCGGCTTATAACGTGCACTTTTCCCCCCCTTACAATAGGGGCCAAATTGTGTGTTCGTGTTATACGCTGATATAGGGCTGCCTCAGATGGGAAGAAGGGAACGAGCGCCGCCAAAATAGACAGAGCCAGATCTCCTGTGTACTCAGCTTGGCTCGCAGTCACGCCCAGTCCGGCCCCTGGACGGCTCCTAGCATTGACGTCCCAGCATTGGACTGGTGGTATGTCCATCATAGGAGCCCGGCCAAGGGGCGGGACTGGGCGTGACTGCAAGCCGAGGCGAGTACACAGGAAATCCAGCTCTGTCTATTACTGCAATGGCGAGGCTGCAGATGGGCACTGATTAGGTTGCAATGATGGGCAAGGCTGCAGATGGGCAGTGATTAGACTGCAATGATGGACAAGGCTGCAAATGGGCAATGGTGAGGCTGCAGATGGGCACTGATCAGGCTTCAATAATGGGCAATGGTGGGGCTGCAGATGGGCATTGATAAGGCTGCATTGATGGGCACTGAATAAAATTTATTTTTTTTCCTGAAACTTCCCTCGTAAAAATGAAGGTGCATGTTATACGCCTGTGCTTGTTATACGCAGATAAATACAGTAAATATAAACCCTCCACCAAAAGAAAAAAAAATAAATAGAAACCTTCTATATACACAATCCTATACCTAGTTGATCCAAAGGAAAAAATCATAAAGTGTGGTCCTGTTTGCTCAAGCAGGGGAACAAAAATAATTTCCTGATGCCCCAGGAGGCAATCGGATATTCCCAAGATTGACAATCTACTTATAAATGTTAAAATCCACATATATTTTGTCCTAACAAAGGGTCAAAGGTGTAGAGGCTAGGCCTCTTGCATTGTATGTTAATAAGGGCAGACTTGGATCAGGCTCACTCTAGCATTGTTAAAAAAAACATGGCAGCCAGCCATGGCACTTCCTCTTGAGAAACATCTAACATGTAAGAAATATTTTAAAAAAATGTAGGCATGCTGTGTAAATGGGAATGCATAACAAACAAATAGTGGGAATTTTTCAAATTTGATTGCAGAAGTGGAAACACGCTTTAAGTCTATTCCAGATGTTTAAAGTACTATTGTGTGTTACCACTACAAATGACATGGTCCTACACTTGAAAATATATAGAGGCAGAGTTTATATTTTTCTGTCTGCAGAGTATATATATATATGCATTAAATGACAGAAACAGCGTTATAGTTTCCCTTATTGCATTTCCTTTTTTTTTCTCTAGAACTGAGGTAAGTGTAATCAATAGCTGCATGCTGTGAGCACAAACAGCACATGATAACCACGCACTTTTCTGATCAATTAGGTATGATAAACACCCCCAAACCTCTCAATTATCATGTCACTATTTTCTAGGTTTCTTTGTTCTCTAATAACCCTTTCTGTTCCAGGCTAAAACATTTATACTATTGCATATAAATGTTTTTTTAACAGGAGTTGGATGGCTTCATTTGAACAAGCAAGTAAATAATCTTTTTAAAATGATTATGCACCTAAAAAACGAAACAGGCTATACACCAAATAATAGGTATTATATCATTTGTTATTAAGTATGTTCACCATGCATTTCTGTTTACAAGTTGCAAAATCTGATTTAAACCTTTGTTTAAAACCTAAAATGTTCAAACAATTTGTTCGCTGATCTAAACTGTGACTTTCTAGAATGGTCTGTATTTCCTTTAAGAAATTCAAGCATATCTAAACCCAATTCCTGGCAACATCAACAGATTTTTTTCTTTTACTTTATCGTCCAGATTTAACAAAACACTATTTAAAAGACCAAAAGAAGCAGAATAGTGCCCATTCACACTTGTTGTGGTGAGTTAATGCATATGCTTTAACGTGCATTATAGCACATGTTAATGTGCATTGTTTTAAGACAGCCTATTAATCATGAATGCGCTGCCAATGCACCAAAATAGAAAAAAAAGAGCAGTCATTTCACAATGTATGACAACGTAAAGCACTTATTGCAGGTACGTTGCCATGCATTGCAGTAGTATGCTAAAATATGCACATTGCCACAATGTAGGAGTGTCAATGGGCCCTCAAAGAAGTTGATTGTTAGGATATGTACATACACTTTGTCTGGCCAGAGACAGACAGATGTTCCACTGAGAGTGATGGGCTGTAAGATGTCTGTCCATCCTCAGCTGATTGAAGAAAAAATAAAAAGGCTTTTTCACTTTCAGCAAATCATGTGTAACAAAGACTATGCAACCAGTGCCATAAAAACAAAGAGTTAAAATGATCAGCCAACATCAGATCAGTACCACCTGGATTCAGATTGGTTGCGGTAAGTTACTGTCCTTAATAAGATTTCTTTATTACGTTAGGCCACTAATGTATTTCTAACTGTTACCATACATTTTTGTTCAGCTGTTACTTAAGCTGCTGCAATGAAACATTTCTAGTTCTGCATGAAACAGTAGGTCATGCTTGTATATGGAAATATAGTTTTAAAAACAATTGCCCTCCATTCAAGTTATGTTATAAGCAGAAGTAATCATTAGATGCCTAATACACATAATGACAATAAGAGTACAGCTATTTATTGTTGTGCTGATAGTAAAAATGATACTGGGTTGGAGGTATTTGGTTGATATACTCTACATGTGCTTGACAAAATGTTTGCTCTCCTATTTTTATTTGTCCTAGCCACCTTCTGTAATGAACCCTCCATCACTCCTTATAGACATTTTTGTCCTTCTGCTGTCCAATCTATACTTATCTATGATTTCATGAAAATATGCTTGCTAGACTGTATGGGTTATTGATTGTGCCTGTGGCTGAGTTCTGAGGCTGGGGGAGGAAAGGATTCTGAAACCCTTGTTCTGGCTGCTCCTAACAATTATTATTTTTATTACCTCTATTAATTTTCAATGTGAACTGATAGTTTTCAGCATCCAGAAGGGAAAAGGCAATCAATGATTCAATAGTTATGGGGTTATATGACTGAATTCAAACAGAGATTCTTTTTGCTTGAATTTATTGGTGTTGTACGGCTTAGCACCATAAAAGAAACTGATGATGGGTTGGACTTATAAGGAGAGACCTAGTTAACTGGAGTGTGGTGAACCCAAACACACAAATCAGTCAGATTTACTATGCTTCACCTGGTAGGCAGTACGTTTTTAGATTCACTACAATGATATTAACAAAACAGACCACAATGCTTGAGATCACTCACAACCTTAAGCAGAAAGGCTCATTCCAGTTTGAGAGTTATAGCAGATGGTAATAAAGATCTTTTTAGCAGGGCAGTGCCAGGGTCACCAGTAGTTCTATGTGTACCCAGCTCTGCGTTGAGGATGCTACATTGTTCAAAAACATGAATATAAAGTAAATATGCTCACCCTGGCTACCACCCACAGACCACTCACTTACAGGCAGGATGCAAACTAAATGTCAATTTTAGTCACTAGTAACTGTCAGCAAGTAGCAGATTAATGGCAAGAATTGTCTGTAGCTCACATTTAAAGAGGTAGTAAACTTGTATGAAAAAATAACTTTCTCCCTGCATGTAAAGTTATAATGTGCTAATATGCATCGCATACTAGCACATTATGAAAAAATTACCTTAAAACGAAGCCCTCCAGTGGCGAGCTGTCACCGCTGCAGAGGCATCTATCTTCATCTGGTCTTCTTTACAGGTTTGTGGGCTGCGGCCGCTTGAATGGCTAAGTCGCTGTGACGTCACCCCCACGCATGTGCGCAGGAGTCATGTCCATGGCACAGGGCATACCCATGCCATTCCTTCAGAGTGCATGCGTCTGTGATTTTACCAGCTGTCAACAAGGCAAGTATCTCCTAAACGGTGCACGTTTAGAAGATATTTATTTAACCTACAGGTAAGCTTTATTATAAGCTTACCTGTAGGTAAAAATGTACATCATGGGTTTACTACCACTTTAAACAAAATTATTGGCATGATCATTAACATGTTTTGCTTATTCCTTATTCCTTTGCGTAATCATTTTGATTAGGAAGATTAAATAATTATAATGAACCAGTCTATGATGGGGCCTCAATGCAAAACCAGAAGTATCAAAAACAGAAGACTGTTGAATTTGTTTTCCTAAACCTTCAAGAGGATAATCAAAGTTGCGATAGAAACCATGATTGAGCAAAACAGGCAAAGTCCAGAATTTTGATTGGACCATTATTGTCCAGAAAAGACATAAAATGTTAAAGATCAGCTATACTTAGCCGCGCCTTGAGGGAGGTTGTATTCTATCAGTATTTGATTACTTTGAAAGAGAGATGCTAACTATATAGCTATACCCAGGGCTTTTTTTCTTTTTTTAGAACTGCGTATAACAGAAGGCGCAAGGTTCCGAAAAGTGAAGGGTGCAGTGTAATGTGCAGTCCAACATACAAAGTGCAGGGCTCAGGAGTATGTAACGTAAAAGGCATTGTACAGAGTGCAGAATTCAGGAGTATTGTTCAGGGGCCATTAATATGTAACATGTGACTGTAAGACACTAGTACGGTATTGAAATCATATCCTCTCTCAAGCGTCTCTTCTGCAGAGAGAATAAGTTCAGTGCTCACAACCTTTCCTCATAACAAAGATCCTCCAGACCCTTTATTAGCTTTGCTGCCCTTCTTTGTACTCGCTCCATTTCCAGTACATCCTTCCCGAGGAGTGGTGCCCAGAACTGAACAGCATACACTAGGTGCGGCTGGACCAGAGTCTTGTAGAGCGGGAGAATTATCTTTTTATCTCTGGAGTTGATCCCCTTTTTAATGCATGCCAAAATTCTGTTTGCTTTGTTAGCAGCAGCTTGGCATTGCATGCCATTGCTGAGCCTATCATCTACTAGGACCCCCAGGTCCTTTTCCACGATAGATTCCCCCAGAAGTTCTCCCCCCAGTGTATAGATTTCATTCATATTTTTGCCACCCAAATGCACTGTTTTACATTTTTCTACATTGAACCTCATTTGCCATGTAGTTGCCCACCCCATTAATTTGTTCAGATCTTTTTGCAAGGTAAGTCAGTCTTGTGTCTATGTATATATATATATATATATATATATATATATATATATATATATATATATATCCACAGTTTTCAGATTAGCTAGATCTGACTGCAGTCCGTTCCTTGGGTACTGTTTCTACTATACTTCAGGCAGGCAGGTGATTCAGTTAGCTGCAGTGTATAAAAAATATATATATATATATATATATACAGTCAGTATCGTGTGTATATATATATCCACCGAATACAGTTTAGCTATATCTCACTGCAGGCCATTCCTGGTGTACTGTTTCTAATATACTTTAGGCAGGCAGGTGATTCAGTTAGCTGCAGTGTATTTAATACATATATATACAGATAGTCTCGTATATATATATATATATATATATATATATATATATATATATATATACGGTGTACACAGTATGCAGTGCTGTGCACCCATAGCGCAGTTGCTCATACATTTCTGGTGGTCAATACAGTACACCCATAGTTGTTATTAAACTTCTGTTGGTGTACACAGTACCGAGCACCCCTAGTGCAGTTTCTACTACTTTCTTGGTGGTGTACGCAATACATACAGTGCACCCATAGTTGTTATTAAACTTCTGTTGGTGTACACAGTACCGTGCACCCCTAGTGCAGTTGCTATTACTTTCCTGGTGGTGTACACAATACATACAGTGCACCCATAGTTGTTATTAAACTTCTGTTGATGTACACAGTACCGTGCACCCCTAGTGCAGTTGCTACTACTTTCTTGGTGGTGTACGCAATACATACAGTACACCCATAGTTGTTATTAAACTTCTGTTGGTGTACACAGTACCGAGCACCCCTAGTGCAGTTGCTACTACTTTCTTGGTGGTGTACGCAATACATACAGTGCACCCATAGTTGTTATTAAACTTCTGTTGGTGTACACAGTACCGTGCACCCCTAGTGCAGTTGCTACTACTTTCCTGGTGGTGTACACAATACATAAAGTCTACCCATAGTTGTTATTATACTTCTGTTGGTTTACACAGTACCGTGCACCCCTAGTGCAGTTGCTACTACTTTCCTGGTGGTGTACACAGTACACAATACAGTGTAGTGTTTTTTTGCTAAACAAAATTTACAGCATGTCCGGAAGGCCACCAAGGAGAGGCAGATGCTCACAGGCCACTAAAAGAGGGCAATCAGACTCTGTGTCTACAGTCAACAGTGCTGGTCGTGGACACGGTGCATCCTCAGCATGTGGCCGTGGGACACACTTGTCCTTTTTTTCTGCAGCTGGCCGTGAAGATTTGAAGGTCAAGAAACTGGCAGTCATGTTCCCCGAGCTGCAGCATACTGCCTGTTGGGGTACATGTATGTTCTAAAAGCAAGTGAACCCTCGTATGATATCCTGATTAGAGTGTTCCCCAAAAACCCATTCAGATCTGGAGATCATTCCAACAAGAAATTATGACACACACAAGGCATGCAATTCAAAATGATCCAATCCTTTACTTCCCTATTTTCACTTATATAACCAACATGAAATCACAACAAAAGTCCAACCCCTTCATTAACATATGCTAAATTTACAGACATACAACTAACCAAAATAGAACATAATTTCTTCATACAGAAACTGTCAACAAGAAAGAACTTCATGCGTCATTTCGGGGAAATCATATGATTTACAAGAATTTGAAACTAACTTTTGATAGACGTCACATATACATATTATTCTGAGATGGATACATATTTTTATAGCTAAAATGGTGGACAGCAAGCTAAAATATCCTTACAATCCCCTCTTTGATCACACATGTATATATATATATATATATGTATGATCTCACTTCCTTATCATGGTGGTATTCTCAGCCTACTTCTGATGATACATACTGAGATACGTTTTATTGGGAGATGAGGGATCTAAAATGCGAGTGGCTCTATTAATAAGGCACATATTAAGCTTATACACAAGATAAAGGAAAAGGAAAAAGAACACGACAATAATTAAAATTATGGCAATATCCCTTATCCAAGAGAATATCCCTCCAAATCCAAAATTAACATTTCCAAAAGGACTCAAGGTCTGGGCTATGTTGCGAGCCTCTTGTTGCAGCTTGGTCACCTCTTTTCTATGCTGAGCTATCACATCATTAATAATCTGGTACCTCTATACTGGTATTGTGTACCCAAGTACAACATTCATAATCCTCAGTCATTTCACATAATCCTGTAAGGGCTGAACTCATGCTCTCAATGGCTAAGTCATGCAATTCTAGTTGTTTTCTAATAGCCCTAGTTTCAAGGAATAACTCTCTCTTGTTACGATGTTTTAATGGATACCTTGGGTGTATACTAGCTTCAAGTAAATGACTCCCATCACTATCACCTACCACCCCCATTATGGGCACCAGTGAGGCCAGGTAACACCAGCCTTGGGCCTCTTGTGGAATCCAGGGATAACAAGTCTTTCCACAACAAACATAAGTGTGGTTACCAAACGAGAAGGGCGTATTCACAGCAGTCTCTTGATCTACTGCTGTAACTTCTGCTAATACCTGAAACAAATGCTGTAGAGGTTTACTACTTTCATTTTTAGATGCAAGAATCTTTTCAAAATCAGCCCGTACTCCGACCTCATCGTGGTGTGTTTGATATAAAGAACAAGACTTCCCACTAGGGGCATAGCAAGTAGAAATATTCAAAACTGATTGACTACAGATATGAGCATTTCTAGAAGAATTCCCTAAATTGAAACACCAGGTAGGATTATGACTTCTATTGATGATGTGAAAAGAAATGGTGTCATTAGTTCTTCTGCTGACATTCAAAAGGTTAAGGGGAATCTTTCCTCTTAAAAGGGGAGTAATATTTAAAGGTATAGCCATTAGGGGTATCCTAACAGTGCTAAGGTGCAGTTTACTACAGATCCAACATTTTTTAAATCCTGATTTCCGAGCATAAGCATATTTAAATTTTAACAAAAGCATTTTATCAGCAAAATTATCTTCAATGTCTCTCTTGTTTCTAACTTGTATCACTGTAATGTTCACCTATGTATGTGTGTTTCCACAAATACTTTTAATGCCACCCAAATCTTGAGGATGGAAAATAGTTAGTGAAGATCCAAGTGGGCGGGAACACCATCAGGGTGATCAGGAACAGGAAGCAAAATGTTTTGCCAGAAGTCTGTAGTGAAATAAGTGAGGTCATCTTCTCTGGCCGGACCTGCTTTTCCAGGAACTCTTCCTTCATCTGCTTGGACTTCTGCTTGAGGGCCTCCTATATTAAGGATCTCCTTCCTACTTCTGGGGCTTTGGGCAACCTTTTTCACTCGGCTGGCATGGATCCCAGAAAAGCAGTTTTCCACCAGGATAGAAGTTCTGATCACTGCAATCACCATAGTAGGAGGTCCAAAGGGATACTCTTGCTTCTTATTTCTGTTCAGCTGTTGGACCACCACGGTGTCTCCCTCCTTGAAGAGGTGAGTAGCTTCCTGTGAAGAAAAAAGAGAGGTGCGAGCAACATTTCTTTGACTGTATCCAATATTTTAACCAGTTTTCTTACATATTCTTCCTGTATTAAGCCTAAATCTTCCTTTTCTACCATTAAAGGTGCTCTGGCCTATGGGGTGGGGAAAAATCTACTCATCAAAACTTCAAAAAAAAACCTCTTTTATGCCAGGACTGCTGGGAGGACCCTTCTCCAGTTGGCAAAGGTTCCTCCTGTGGTCTTTCTTATCTTGTCTTTTATTGTTCTATTCATTCTTTCTACTATTCCTGAACTTGGAGGGTGATAGGGAATGTAAAACTTCCATTCTATCTTGAGAGTTTTTGCCAAGTCCTGGCAGACCCTGGCTATAAAAGCAGAAAGCACGGAGGAAAAAAGAGGAAGTAACTAAGCAGTCAGTTATATAAAGTCTTCCTTTCATTACACAAGACGCCGGATTTAACACTTAAGATGAAATGCACAGTCCTTTAAATACAGACTTATTAAAGTCTGTCTTGAAAAAAAAAAAAAAAAAACGTTGATTGAAAAAGACGCAGCGGGATGTTTTGACATCCCAAAACAAACACCAGTATCAACACATTAGCAAAATGATTTCTTAGGAAATCAAAGGGGAAACTTTTATAAAAAGAGGAAAGGGGGCAAGGACAAAGAGGGAGTTACATACAGAGAAAGAGGATTTCTTAAAGAAAGGAATCTTAAGGGAAATTGTCTCACAGTTCTTTGGTGTGTGCCTTTTTTGACACGTGTGCAGCAGATCACATCGTTGCTGTTTGCAACATATGTCTGAAGCGTATCAAGCGTGGCCAAAACAGCAGCGGCTTGGGAACCACATGCTTGATCAGACATATGATGACCTCCCATGCAGTCTGTTGGCAACAGAACTTAAAAGACCCACACCAAAGAACAAGGCAAACCTCTCCTTGCTCCTCATCAGCTGGGATCTCCAACCCCACTATACCTCCAGTCCTCTCAGAAACCTGCACTGAGAGGAGTGAAGGTATAGAAATAGGTGTCCCAAGTACTTGCGGCCAATCTGCTAGCGGTACACCAACATCAGATTTTAGCAGGCAAATTTCCCTACCCCAGTTGCTAAACCGTCAAAAGAAATTCGGTCCCAGCCATCCACATGCTTGGCGTCTGAATGCTAGCTTGGCCAAATTGCTAGCACTGCAACTGCTGCCTTTTCAGCTGGTAGACTTTGCCCCCTTTTGTGAATTTGTGGAATGTGCAATACCTCAGTGGCAGGTTTTGCCAACGCCATTTCTTTTCATGGAAGGCCATTCCGGCTCTCTACCAGCATGTGGAAGGCAATGTCTTGGCCTTGTTGGACAGGGCGGTCAGCAGTAAGGTGCATATTACTGCTGACTCACGGTCCAGCAGGCATAGACAGGAATGTTACCTTTCCTTCACGGTGCACTGGGTAACTCTGCTGGAAGCTGGGAAGGATGCAGGACAGGGTTCAGTATTGTTGGAGCTTGTTCCGCCACTACGCCTCCAAAATGCTATTGGTGATTCTGCCACAGCTCTCTCCTCCACCCCCTCCTCTTCTTCTTCCCCTATGGCCTCTCCCTCTGCAGATTTCTCCTCTGAACCAGTGGTGCTCCGTAGGCATTCAAGGGGCTACGCAAGCACTCAGGCAAAAAGATGCCATGCGGTGCTTGAGTTGGTCTGCTTAGGGGACAGGAGCCACACTGGGACAGGGATTCTGTCAGCTCTGCAGGGGCAGGCTCAGAGGTGGTTGACGCCACGCCAGCTTTAGCCAGGAATGGTTGTATGCGACAATGGTACCAACTTCCTCTCCGCCCTCCGACAGGGTCACTTGACCCATGTTCCCTGTTTGGCTCATGTCCTGAATTTGGTGGTGCAACGGTTCTTCAGCAGGTACCCGGGCTTACAGGATCTCCTGAGGCTGGCCAGGAAAGTCTGTGGTCATATAATGCCAGTGCTCAGCTGGCTGACATTCAAAGAGAATGCAACCT
Source organism: Lithobates clamitans (assembly GCA_037952925.1). NCBI lineage: Eukaryota > Metazoa > Chordata > Amphibia > Anura > Ranidae > Lithobates > Lithobates clamitans. The sequence goes on from JBBGZY010001184.1 coordinate 233,925, forward strand.
GCCCAAGAACCGCCTCATTTGTGACATGCCCACCAGGTGGAACTCAACATTGGCAATGCTGCAGCGGCTGAACACGCAGCAGAAGGCCATTAATGAGTACCTGTGTGAGTATGGCACCAGGACAGGGTCAGGGGAGCTTGCCTTTTTTTTGCCATGCCAGTGGCTACTGATCAAGGATGCATGCACTGTCCTGTCACTATTTGAGGAGGCCATGAGGATGGTGAGCAGTGATAGTGCATGCATCATTGATACTGTCCCTCTTGTCTTCCAGTTGGAGCACACGCTTCATGGAATAATGGACAGGGCACTTGAGGCAGAACAGCGGGAGGAAGAGGAGGACTTCCTTACCTCTCAAGGCCCCTTTTATCCAGATACTAGTATTCCTGCAGGCCCGCCGATCACACAGGAAGAAGAAGAGGAGGAGGAGGAGGATTGTGTCTGTGGAGTTGTATGTGGCTGGGAGGAGGTGGTTGAGGATCATGTGATCCTTAGTGACCCAGAGGACTCAGGATCGAATGCCTCTGCAAACCTATGCTACATGGCATCCCTGAGCCTGCAAAGCCTGCAAAAGGACCCTAGGATTCATGGTATCAAGGAGAGGGATCATTACTGGCTGGCAACCCTTCTTGATCCATGTTACAAGGGTAAGGTTGCAGAACTTATCCAGCCTTCGCAGAGGGAGCAGAGGGTGAAACATCTTCGGGAGGCCTTGCAGAAAGGTTTGTGCAATGCATTTCCAGAGCCTGGGAGGTTACAATTTCCTGGTGCTGGACAACATGTTGCCGAGGCTTCGTTCAGTTACAGAAAGAGCGGTGGAGAAGGTGGCCAGCTGACCGATGCCTTCAAGCAATTCTTCAGTCCTCAGTGGCCAGGTCTGATCGGTTCCAGCAACCATCGCCAGCGTCTGAAATACATGGTGCAGGAATATCTAGGGGCAAGAGAAGACTTGGAGACCTTTTCACCAGAACATCCACTGTGTTACTGGGTCTTGAGGATGGACCACTGGCCAGAGCTTGCTCAATATGCAGTTGAGCTACTGGCCTGCATTCAGCTTTCTTTCTGAACGCACATTCAGTGCTGCTGGAGGCTTTATAACCGATCACAGAGTGCTCCTGTCCACAGACTCTGTTGATCTGCTCACATTCATAAAAATTAATCAGTCTTGGATCACCAGCTACCAAGCACCTGATGCTGATGTAACCAAATGATTTTTCTATGGATGTGGGATCCCTTGAAGACTGCATATGCTGAGTGACTATCCTATTATGCTGAGTGACTATCCTATTCCTCCTCAATTTTCTTGATGATAGCTTCTAATGCCGCATACACATGAGTGGAATTTCCATCAGAAAGAGTCCGATGGGAGCTTTGCATCGTATATTCCAACCGTGTGTATGCCCCATCGGACTTTTTCTGTCGAAAATTCAGACGGACTTAGATAGAGAACATGTTCTATATTATTCAGATGGAGCAAATTACTATCGGAAAAACCGCTCGTCTGTATGCTGTTTCGACGCACCAAAAACTATGAATGCTCTGCAGCAAGTAGGAAACTGAAGCTATTGGCTACTGGCTAATGAACTTCCATTTTCTAGACCTGTCATACGTGTTGTACGTCACCGCGTTCTGGACGGTCGGAATTTGGTGTGACCGTGTGTATGCAAGACAGCTTGAATGGAATTCCGTCTGAACTCCGTTGTAAAAACCTTCAGAGTTTATTCCGACTGCAAAACCGGTCATGTGCACAGGGCATAAGAATATTTTCAGTTCAGGGCACCACCACCACTACCTAAGGCCTAATTTTTCTGCCCCTGTTTAACGGGGGCGCATAATTACAATTTTTGTTCAAATATTTAACAGCAGTGCTCGTTCCTGCGCTCAACAAGAGTATCTGTGAGGGGTTGCAGTGTTGTGGCACCACCACCACTGCCTAAGGCCCAATTTTTCTGCCCCTGTTTAACAGGGGCGTGTAATTACAATTTTTGATCAAATATTTAACAGCAGGGCTTGTTCCTGTGCTCAACAAGAGTATCTGTGAGGGATTGCAGTGTTGTGGCACCACCACCACTGCCTAATGCCCAATTTTTCTGTCCCTGTTTAATAGGGGTGCGTAATTACAATTTTTGATCAAATATTTAAAAGCAGGGCTCATTCCTGCGCTCAACAAGAGTATCTGTGAGGGGTTGCAGTGTTGTGGCACCACCACCACCACTGCCTAAGGCCCAATTTTTCTGCCCCTGTTTAACAGGGATGTGTAATTACAATTTTTGATCAAATATTTAACAGCAGGGCTCATTCCTGCGCTCAACAAGAGTATCTGTGAGGGGTTGCAGTGTTGTGGCACCACCACTGCCTAAGGCCCAATTTTTCTGCCCCTGTTTAACAGGGAAGTGTAATTATGTAATTACAATTTTTGATCAAATATTTTACAGCAGGGCTCGTTACTGCACTTAACAAGAGTATCTGTGAGGGGTTACAGTGTTGTGGCACCACCACCACTGCCTAAGGCCCAATTTTTCTGCCCCTGTTTAACAGGGGCGCATAATTACAATTTTTGATCTAATATTTCAGAGCAGGGCCCGTTCCTGCGCTCAACAAAAGTATCTGTGAGGCTTTACAGTGTTGTGCCACCACCACCACCACCACAAGCGCCTAAGGCACAATTTTTGTGCCCCTGTTTAACAGGGCTGCGTAATTACAATTTTTCATCTAATATTTTACAGCAGGGCCCGTTCCTGCGCTCAACAAAAGTATCTGTGAGGCTTTACAGTGTTGTGCCACCACCACCGCCTAAGGCCCAATTATTGTGCCCCTGTTCAACAGGGGCATGTAATTACAATTCTTGATATGATATATCACAGCAGGGCCCGTTCCAGTGCCCACCAAGAGTAAATGTGAGGGCTTACAGTGTTCTGGTACCACCAACACCTAAGGCCCAATTTTCCACAGAGTGTATAGGGCAGGCCGTATAGTATACACATGCGGGCCCCTATTTTCAAACATCCGACTTACAGATGACTCCTACTTACAAACAGATGGAGACAACAGGAAGTGAGAGGAAATCTAGGGGTGATGATAACTCTTCCCTATGTTATCTAAAAAGCTTAAAAATAGATTTTTTGGCTAGAGCTACACTTCCAAATTACAAACAGATTCAACTTAAAGTGGAGTTCCACCCAATTTTACAACTCTTTATCCCTCACTAAACTGCACTGTAAACGAATGGGATATTTTTTAAAAAAATTTCTCAGCACCTACTGTATATCTGCTGTATTCATTTTTCACTTCTTCCTCCCTGCCCGCGGCCCATCGCATCATTTCCTGTTTGCAATGCCTTCTGGGAGCCAGCAACTTCCTCTGACACTGCCATTGCTATGGAAACCTGACCTGAAACCTATTACACTGCTTGTGCTGCACTGAGCATGTGCGAGATCTGCAAGGATGAGATCCAGGAAGAAATACAGTCTGGCTTCAGATGCCCACACTTAAGATGGCCACAGCCTGCTGTAAGTTTATAAAATAACAAACTACTGCTATAAACTAACAAAACAGATCTTAGTTACCGTATATACTTGAGTATAAGTCGTTCCGAGTATAAGTCGAGGCCCTAATTTACCACAAAAAAATGGGAAAAACTTATTGACCCGAGTATAAGACGAGGGTGAGAAATGCACAGCTACTGTAAGTGGAAAAGAGGGTCAACAATGCCCATTTGTAGCCTCACTGTGCCCATTTGCATGCCTCACTGTGCCCATTTGCAGCCATAGGTCCCCCGAACTTCAAACTCGATAGTTAAAGCGGAGCGCCACCGAAATTTTTTTTTTTAAAAGTCAGCAGCTACAAATACTGCAGCTGCTGACTTTTAAAACATGGACACTTACCTGTCCAGGGCGCCTGCGATGTCGGCACCCGAGGCCGAAGCATCTCTCCGTCCTCGGGTGCTGCCGCCTCCATCTTCGGTAAGGGAATCAGGAAGTGAAGCCGTGCGGCTTCACTTCCCGGTTCCCTACTGCGCATGCGCGAGTCGCGCAGCGCAATACGAATGGTCCCTGCTGCCTCTGGGACCCGTGTCTTTCCCAGCAGGCAGCGGGGAGGGAGCAGGAAGTGGCGTAAATAACCGCAGATTCTGCGGCTATCTATGCCGGAAGTGGGTACAGATACCTGTAATATACAGGTATCTGTACCCCCCTCCCCCCTGAAAGGTGCCAACTGTGTCACCGGAGGGGGGAGGAATCTGATGAGTGGAAGTTCCACTTTTGGGTGGAACTCCACTTTAAGTGTTCCTAGATGCCCCCTAGCTGCAGCCAAAATTTGGGGTCTCTGAACCCAAAGTGTCCCGAAATGACATTGCTGCAGATGGACACAGTTGACCGAATTTGGGGCCCCATATCTCGGGGCCACCTAGTGCTAGGAACCCCAAATTTGGTGTGCAAACCCAGTGGCACTAGCACCATAACATATCCAAATCTGGGATTTCTAGCACTAAGTGGCCCCGAGATACAGGGCCCCAAATATCGGTTCAGAAAATGTCAAGCACTTTTCTGCAGCAGAGAATGACATTTTCCGAACCGATTTTGGGGCCCCGTATCTCGGGGCCACTTTGTGGTACCAGTTCCACTGGGTTTGCACACCAAATTTGGGGTTCCTAGCACCAAGTGGCCCTGAGATACGGGGCCCCAAAGTCGGTTCAGAAAATTAAATTTTTTGCTGCAGAAAAGTGCTTGACTCGAGTATAAGTCGAGGGGGGCACTTTCAGCACAAAAAAATGTGCTGAAAAACTCGACTTATACTCGAGTATATACGGTAACAGACTAACTTTACTCGAATACATTAAGCTTGTGTATTATAGGGGTATTTTTATTTAAAAAGTATAATTTTGGCCGGAGCACCACTTTAAGAACAAACCTACAGTCTCTATCTTGTTTGTAACCTGGGGACCGCCTGTATACTGCTTCTGTTCAGAGTATATAGGGCCTGGGGGTCCCACGCTTTTTTTTTTTTTTTTTTTATTTGGGTGCGGGGTTCACCCTAATATTCATACCAGACCCAAAGGGCCTGGAAATGGGCTCGGGGGGAGGGGGCAACATTTGATTACAGCCGCAAGCAGTTTTAAATGACTTTTTTTCCTTTAGAAATGTAATTTTGTACAGGGACTGTTCTAAATGCGGGAAAAATGCGCCACTTTACAGGTATACTATAGACACCCTCAGGCACGATATTTAAAGGAATATTACACTTTTATTGTTTCACTTTAAGCATTATTAAAATCACTGCTCCTGAAAAACGGACGTTTTTAAAAAATGTTTTGCATTGATACATGTCCCCTGGGGCAGGACCCAGGTCCCCAAACCATTTTTATGACAATAACTTGCATATTAGCCTTTAAAATTAGCACTTTTGATTTTTCACGTTCCCATAGACTTTAACGGGGTTCGCGTGTTCGCACTCATTTTTGGTCTGTTCGCATGTTCTGCCGCGAATGGGGGGTGTTCGGCTCATCCCTAGTGTTGGGGTAACAAACGATTTAACTTTTGTTATTTCATTTTAGCAATCTAAACACAAAAAACAAAAATGTAATATATTGCAACTTACCAGACCTTAGATGAGGTGCATTAATTTGTTTTCTTTTTTTTAGGCTTATTCATAGGATTATCAGATGAATATAAAATAAATAACATACATTCAGTCCTTGAGTGATTGCACTCACTCCTTTACTGTATCTAGGGAGGGAGCTATGGCTGCCATCCAAACATGACTTCAAACTAGGGATGAGCCCGATGTTCGAGTTGAACGTAAGTTTGACTCAAATATAGGGTGTTTACCTGTTCGGTGAATTTAGAACATTATGGGGCATTCGAGGGAAATTCGAGTGCCTGCGGAACGCCCCATAATGCACTGTGAACCATTTATGCACTGCGAAATCACAGTGCATTGACGGCTGCTGACTGGCCAAAGCATGCACCTGACCTACATGCTTTGGTCAATCACAGTGCGATCTGCTGTGAGAGCCATTATTGGCCAAAGGCAGGGTGCCTTTGGCCAATTATGGCTCAGGGGACTAAGTCTACGCCCTACACTATGTAAGGCTGCTTACACAGCGGCATAGTGAAATGAATGAGAGCAGCAAAATTACATTTCTAAAGGAAAAAATGTAATTGAAAACTGCTCACGGTTGTAATGTATTGTCAGCAATATACAAACAAATCATTGAAAAAAATGGTGTGAGTCCCCCCCCCCAGTCCATTACCAGGCCCTTTGGATCTGGCATGGAAATTAAGGGGAAGCCTGCACCAAAATTTAAAAAATGGCGTGGGGGTCCCCCCTAAAATCCATATAGGGCCCTTCAGGTCTGGACCCAAAGGGCCTGGTAATGGACTGCGGGGGGAACCCACGCTGTTTTTTTCAATGATTTTTATCTATATTGCCGGCATCCGATTACTAATAATTCATACTAAACATTGATTTGCCTTGAATGCAACTCCCTTCCATATTTCTGCAACTGAGAAGGTATTTCAGTCTTTTTCAAAAGTTCTTTAGAAAGTCAATTAGAAAGAAGTCCAGGCTTGTAACAAAGGCCTTGCTCTCCACAGCTCTTGCGGTCTTCCATTATTCTGTCCATCATGAAACAACTTTTCTCTGGGCTTCCTATGGATCAAATTGGAGACAGCCTGTGGAGTGAAAAACAAAGCAGATTATCTGTTCCTTCTAATAATACATAAACAGTAGACCACGGCCCTTCAGCTACAATCTCTCCTCTAACTAGCTTCTTGCCTGGATCTCTGACCAACACTTTGCCACCTGCCTGTATCCCAAACAACATCAATAGGGAGGAGAGGAATATACTGATATTTCCCAGATTACTGCTGGTTATTGGCCTAGAATTTAACAACATGACTGCCTGTGTGAGGACCCGATCCCACCCCCTTAGTGTATGTGTGGGTGTAAGCTTGCGTACCTGGTCCTTCAATAGCCCATTTTATCTTTCACTCAAACCATCTGCCTGTGGATGGTATGGGATGTGGCACAACCAGTACACTCTAGAGTCTTTGGCCCATTGCTGTACTGTTGATCCAGTGAAGTGTGATCCGTTATTACTTTGGACTTGTTTGAGACAACCATAAGCAACGACACGTTTCTGGAGCAGTTGAAGCATTGCGGCTTGATCTGCACATTTGCAAGGATGAACAAGCAAAAGTCCTGAATAGGTGTCCACTGCAGTGCAACGATACCTTAGTCCATTGTTTTCCCGGGGCAGGGGACTGATGAAGTAAATCTGCCAAATCTCTGAAGGCCTTTCGCCCCTCTTAATTGACCCGGTGGAGTACTTTTGCAATGGCCATTGTCGCACTTCTCCACACAGTGTACAGTTCCCTATTACAGTCTTTATCCTGTACATGGATATAGGCAATCCTCTCTGCTGCGCCCATTCATATGTTACTTTCTGTCCCAAATGTCCAGATTGCTTGTGGGCCTAGTTGGCCAAGCTCATCAACACAGGATCAATTGGCACAACTGCATTCACCTTGGCAATTTCATCTGCCACTCTGTTATAGTTCTTAAAGCCTGGGACCAGGGGCACATGTGCATCAACATGCTCCACTTTTATGGTGTGGAAGTGAGCTTCCTTCCATATGTAGTCCCAGTGTCAGGAATCAGCGGATAAGGAGACCAGACACGTAGCTACACAAGGGAACTGAGACCAAACAATGTATTTATCCTTTAGGTGATATTTATTTACAGTGAAACACACAAATACAGAAGAGCAAACAGTGAACATAAACAAACTCCAAAAGACAAAATAACAAATGAACCTAACTACTATCTATATACAATATTGACAAAATAAGAGACAAAGGTAACAGGGATGAAAGAAAGGGAAACATGACTGGGTACAAGAGCAGGGACCAGGAACAAGTCAGAGGGGTGCAGGATGGATCGGGATACAAGAGACACAAGGCTCTAGTCTCAAGGGGGCAATCAACAGGATAGCGACACACTGGGGGAAGGGAGGAGCAGCCTTAAATATCCACCTGGCTGCTGGAGCCAGGTGTGGCTGATCGGAACCTGCGGGCTTTTTGGAGACACCTGCTGGTGGAAACTGAAACTGCAGCCATCGGCCCAGAACACCACGATGCTTACACACACAGATCCACGGTCCTGCTCGGTTACCGGGCAATCGCGTGTGCCCGGCGGACATCGAGGCCGCCGGGCACGCGCACCGGGACCTGAGTGCGCCCCCTGGGCGACCTTTGAAGGGCCGTCGTCATATGACGGCAGCCCAGGATAACAGCTGCATGGTCCCGCCGTCATATGACGGTGGGCGGGCAGCAAGTTGTTAAGCCGACTGAGTACCTCACTGCCAATGTCCAAAGGCTTGGTGAGGACTCCGCCGCCGGGGTCCCAAAACTGGCTGGGCTTTCTGCTGGTCAGATCCTCCAAGAGTATTCGGTACATTGAGTCCCTCAAGACAGCAGGTACCCCAATGCTGGGGTTCCACAGGTTATCTGCAGACTTAGCCCTGGGGTCATGTGACAGTACCAGAACCCAGACAACGAAGTGTCTCATTATAACCTTGTAGCTTGCCTGGTTTCCAGGACTTGCTTTGCACATCAAAAGCCACCTAGGTGTCATGGTTATGCAGTAATCTTTCTCTGTCAGCTTACCTTCTCCTCATGTGTTCAGACTAAGAGGCCAGCCACTTACACCTGGCTGGTTTTATAACCTCTCCTCTAAGCATTGTCCCACCCCAGGCCCTATCAGGGAACCCTATATTAACCTGTGCACTGCAAGCCAGCAGTGCTGATCAACCGTTGTGTGTTAGCTTTTGTGTGTACTTGCTGTGTTTCCTACATCTGATTCCAGTTACCGACTTTGGCCTGTCCCCAACTATCCCTGTTTGCCTGTGACCCTGAACCTTGGCGTGAACTCTGTTGTCCTTGTCTGCTTGTGGCCCCGACCTTGCCTTATACCCTTACTATCCCTATCCTCCTGTTGCCTACTGTGGGTGTGAACTGGTGGACCCTGGGGGTCGCGACCTGGAGCCAGTTGCAGCCCAGTCCATCCTCACCACTAAAGGGAATCTTACGCTCTAACCCCGGTGGGATCCGTGTTGGCGTTCCAGCGGCCCTGCCTTCATTACCACCCTGACTCCCATCTGCAGCAGTCAGCCATAGGGTCCACTACCTTGCAGTGCACTCCTGATCCCAACGGTGTGCATCTGTCACCTAGCCTCAAGGTGACCTGACACTAGGTCTCTCTGAGGCACTGGTTACCCAATCGGGGGGTCCCTTGGTACACCAGGAGCTGTGACAATCGCATGCAGATCATGGGAGATTACCACGACCAGGGCCATGAAGGCAGATGTCACAGTCCCTACCATGCCAAGCAGCCAGCCAGGCGTGGTCGTGCCCCAAGTGGCTCAAGGAGGTATTGAACCCATGGCCTTCTGTTTGCTGCTCCTGTTGCTTTGCCTCTGAGCCACTCCTCAGTTCTTTATTCAGTCTGCTTTCTCGGTGTCCCCACTTGAAGTTCCAGTGTATATGTCCTCAACTCAGGTTCTGATGCCTGTGTTCCCGCTCGAAGTTCCGGTGCCGGTGTCCCCACCTGAAGTTCCGGGGCCGGTGTCCCCACCTGAAGTTCCGGTGCCGGGGTCCCCACCTGAAGTTCTGGTGCCTGTGTCCCCAGTTGAAGTTCCGATGCCGGTGTCCCCGTTGGAAGTTCCGGTGCCTGTGTCCCCAATTGTAGTTCCGGTGCCTGTGTCCACGCTCAAAGTTCCCGTCCCTATGTCCCCACTTGAAGTTCCGGTGCCGGTGTCCCCACTTGAAGTTCTACCACCTGACTGTACGTATGCCTCGAATGGCACCATGGTCCGTAAGCAGGATCTGGTAATGTTTGAAAAAGCTTTGCAAGTGGCGAATGCAACCCCTACAAGAACTTCAAAAACAACATAGACCAAAAAGAAAAAGTCTTCTAACAGTGCTGTTGATGCCTTGTTTCCCTGTGTCTTTGATGAAGACGGTATATATGGCATGGATGCCTATGGCAGAACATTCCTCCTACCTGAGGATATGCTTGACTACTCTGGTGAGGAGGGTGGTTTTGACCTAGAGGACTATGACTATGAGGAACCTCCTTTTCACACCCAGAGGGTGTTTCTAAGGGGGGAGGAATTGTCACGGTCCCTACCGTGCCAAGCAGCCGACCAGGTGTGGTCACGCCCCAAGTTGCTCAAGGATGTATTGAACCCATGGCCTTCTGTTTGCTGCTCCTGTTGCTTTGCCTCTGAGCCACTCAGTTCTTTATTCAGTCTGCTTTCCAGCTTTGCCTAGTTCTGTGTGACATACAGTGGGCTATACTCAGATTTGTACTTGTCACTCCTGGTTCAGCTGAGGCAGTTTATCTAATCAGCTGGGTATAAAACACTGCCTCACTTTGAGGGCTTGATCAGTTCATTGTGTCTCTATCATTGCCAAAGGTTCCTGTGTTCAAGTTACAGTGTTCCAAGACTGACCCCGGCTTTTGACCCTGGCTTTGTTCTTCTTTAATTCTGACTTCTGAATTCCCTGACTACGGCTTTACGTCGACTATCCTTTGGCAAATTCCTGCCAAGCCCCCGTGCACAGATACACAGCCCAGGTAGCTTCCTTCCTTGTTACCGTGGGCTGTGTGTATTTGCAAGGGTGAGCATACATCTCTGCACTATGGACTCCAACCAAGGTAAGCCCTTACAGCAGATGCAGCTACCAGTTACCGAGGGTATGTCCGGACCACCAGGCTTTGGCACCCTAGGAGCAACACACTGCCACTGGGACTCAATTGAGACAACCGTCAAATTGATCTCAGACCAAGCAGGTGACCCATATAAGGCACGTGAGGACTCTGAGATTTCCGACCCATTAGCAGGTGGATAATCAGTTTTTGCATAACAATCCAACTGAGCAGCTGGCATAGAGTCAATAGAACCTGGTGGGGTGGTAGGGAGAAGATATCCAAGATCATCAATGGTAGACTTGTCATTGGACAGCAGACCCTCAGAGGCAGGCAGGTTGTTGGGCACAGGACGTCCAGAGGCAGGCTGGTTAGCACACTGGATCAATAGGCAGAGGCACATCAGGCCAGGCAGCGGCACAGGTATTGGCATAGTCCAGCTGGGCGGCAGGCTTGGCAGCAGATGGTAGGTCACCCACGGCAGGCAGGAGCATGGTTTAGGATTGGACCACATTGGCAGGCGGCAGCATGGAGGAAGAATGGACCCCATCAGCAGGCGGCAGCATGGAGATGGAATGGACCCCATCAGCAGGTGGCAGCATGGAGAAGGAATGGACCCCATCAGCAGGCGGCAGCATGGAGGAGGAGTGGACCTCATCAGCAGGCGGCAGCATGGAGGAGGAATGGACCCCATCAGCAGGCGGCAGCATGAAGGAGGAATGGTCACCATCAGTGAGTGGCAGCATGGAGGAGGCATGGACACCATCTGCAGGCGGCAGCATGAAGGAGGCATGGACACCATCTGCAGGCGGCAGCATGAAGGAGCCATGGACCCCATCTGCAGGTGGCAGCATGACAGCATGAAGGAGGCATGAACATCATCTGCAGGCAGCAGCATGAAGGAGGCATGGACACCATCTGCAGGCGACAGCATAGAGGAGGCATGGACACCATCAGTAGGTGGCAGCATGGAAGAGGCATGGACACCATGAGCAGGAAGCAGCATGGAGGAGGCATGGACACCATCAGTAGGCAGCAGCAGTCGTCTGCATGGAGGAGGACTGGATCTCGTTGGCAGCAGTCGTCTGCATGGAGGAGGACTGGATTTCATCTTCAGTAGTCATCTGCATGGAGGAGGACTGGATCTATTCGGCAGTAGTCATCAGCACATCAGGCACCAGAGCAACAGGCTGAGCAGGGGGCACTGGATCAGTGGGCAATGGATCAGCAGACTGGGCAGCGGGCATCGGATCAGTGGATATCGGATCAGCAGGCACTGGATCCGCAGGCAACATGGATAGTGGCAGAGTTATAAGAGCAGGAGAAAGGTTTTGTTTCTTTCTTTTTCTTTATGGCTTAGATACTGGTGTCCTGCACGTAGTTGTATTGTTCTGACCAGAGTGTACTACTGATGGAGAGGTAGTAACAGTAATGGTGGAGAATAGAGGGAAGAGTATCAGAAATATAGGAAGAGGCCTGAGACGTTGCTATGGGTAATGGGACTTCAGGGGGAGCCTCCAAGGGATTGCATAGAGAGAAAGTGTGATTACTGGTAGCAGGATACTGATCTACAGTAAGTAAAGAACCCTCAGTGGCAGCTGTGATTGCTAAGGGTAACAGAGGAACAGATTCTTGATCTTTAGCAGCAGATCTGACCTTATGTGACTCATCTTGTACTGGGGATTTGATCTCTGACCAAGCTTGTAGCAGAAGTTGAACTAAAGTCAGTTTGTCTCTCCCTTGCTTACTTTGCTCAATTAAACAGTGCACAAAAGCAAAACAATCCAACACCACCTGTTGTGAATAGGCTGAATACTGCTGGAAAAAAGAACCTGCACAATGTTTCAGCAACCATCCCAAAAATCCAGCCTGGTGTATAGTAAATGGAGGAGTGAAAACATTATGGCCCTGAGAGATACACTGAAATAGTAGCTCAGAAAAGATCTGGATCCAGGGTTGCACGTAGGTAAGGGAAAATCTACCCTCAACAGCTAAAACATGTGCTGTCAGAATGTTTTCCAACAGCTCCTCCTCAGTGAACAACACAAATCTTTATCCCCTACCACAAGCTGCACACAACAAATAACCTTCACTTTCAGCATATTGACAAAGGCAAAACATCTCAAGTAACTGGCTCCCAGTTTCCAAGTGTAGCAGATCTGGTCGTTGATGGGTGTTACTATTAAGTCAAGAATCAGCACAGCAGCTAAGGAGACCAGACACATAGCTACAAAAGGGAACTGGGACCAAACAATGCATTTATCCTTAAGGTGAAATTTATTTACAGTGAAACACACAAATACAGAAGAGCAAACAGTGAACATAAACAAACTCCAAAAGACAAAATAACAAATGAACCTAACTACTATCTATATACAATATCTACAATATAAGGGACAAAGGTAACAGGGATGAAAGGAAGGAAAACACGACTGGGTACAAGACCAGGGAGCAGGAGCAAGGCAGAGAGGTGCAGGATGGATCGGGATACAAGAGGCACAAGGCTCTGGTTGCAAGGAGGCAATCAAGGTAGGAGCAGCCTTAAATATCCACCTGGCAGCTGGAGCCAGGTGTGGCTGATCGGAACCTGCTGGCTTCTAAGAGACACCTGCTGGTGGACACTGGAACCGCAGCAATCGGCCCAGAGCACCACAGTGCCACCAGCAGGTGAACTTAGCCCTGACACCCAGTCTTCTTTGCCTTCCTACACCACATTTCCATGAATCATCCATTCATTGGACTTCCAAGTGGGCATCCAAGTTGTCAGTCCTTTAAAGACCACCCAGCTGTCAGTGTAGATAGTGACATGGGAAGAAGGATCCTCCTGAAGAGTCATTACTACAGCTTTCAACTCTGCATACTGACTGGACGATCCAATTCAAGTCTCCTGCAGGACTGTGTCTGTACTCGGGTTGTAGGCTGCTACCTTCCATTTACAGTCAGACGAGGCGACTATGGCTGAACCATCACTGAACAATGCTGTAACACAAGCTCTCTGTTTATTTTCAGTGCACAAATGCATACGGTATGAGACAGTATAAAATGGCAGCTTTTTAAAAACAAAATTATGATTTTGCCGAAGTGTGTGTTTGTGAGACTGTTGCCTTTGGCACGGCAATCAAAGCATATTCTATAGTTATTATAAAGCCAAAATTTTGGTCAACCATGCCCTTTAGCGCCCCCCCCCCCATTAACAGTTTGCCCACACCCACGGTTTGCTACCACATGGTGCGCACACCACATTACTTACCTCCTTGGGTTGCTCAAAGGTGCCTCCGTTTTTTTTTTACAATCTAAGCAATGCCCCTGGCACTGTGGATGATTGTCCCCTCCTGGCAATCATATTTTAACCACACCCACTTTTTAACCGCACCCACGTTTTGCCACGGCATGCTACGGCTACTTCCTGAAATGTCCCTCATTCTCAAGCTCTAAAGTTGGGAGGTATGCAAACTGCATATTGGCACTCTGTCCATTTAGGTATCCTGTGTACATGAAAGTATGTGGAACTTTGCCAGTAGAGTAGCATACATAGTTAGTCAGGTTGAAAAAATAAACATGTCCATCAAGTTTAACCAATTGAAAATGAATAAATAAATCAAGCAAAAACCTGCATATACCCTAAACATCTACTGAGCTGACAAGAACTACCGGTAGCTTCTTAGGAAGTCTATTTTACATTTTCCCAGCTCTTACACAAGAAAGCATAAATTCAGTAATGGTAATCTTTCCTCATAGATGACTTCCTCCATGCCTCTTATCAGTTTGGTTGCAGATCTCTGCACTTTCTACACTTCTCCGATATCCTTTTTTGTGAACTGGTACCCAAAACTGAACTTCATATTCCAGATGAGGTCTTACTAGTGATTTGTACGGGGGCAATATGATGTCTCTCTCTGTCTGATATGTGTACATTTTTTATTCCAAGAAAGCATATTGTCAGCATTATTAACTGCAGTGTGGCATTGTATTCTGTTATTAGGTTTGTAGCACAGGGGTTTGCTATCAAAGTTATCATGTTAAGTAATGTATTGTTTCTTAAGGGTTTGGCTCACTCTAGTGACCACTGAAACTTTATCAGGAACTTTTCTTCATTTAAGAGGTAAATAGTTATGCATTGTGGGATATGTAGTTTGATGAGGAAGTGACTCATGTTGTTGACTCAGTTTGGGAACTACTAAACCCACAATGCCAAGTCACAGACCCACAATGCCAAGTCACAGAACAGCCTGCTGGGTAAACAGATAAAAGGACAAGCATGGCAATTATTCGGCCTCTCCAGATGCCATTCAACAACCAGCAGGGGGGTCTGTGTGTGACCAAAAGACTGCGGCATACACGGCACGGAGCGGGATCGCCAGCCTCTGAGGGACTTCAGAATGCAGCCCTACCAGCTTAGCAAGCAGATCGGTGTGTAGTGCCAGGACATCTGGAAGTTTCCTGCATCCCAGCCATCTGGAGGAGCGGTACAGCATGGTGGCGCCATCTTTCATCAGACTGAGACAGCAAGAGAGGAGTCTGGACGGAGCCTCACAGCCTCTGGATCTATTGCGGTGAGAGGGCAGCTGCCCATTTCAGTAAAGTGCACTGTTTGCTGAGTGAGTTATTTACAGACTGCTGGTGAGACTTGTAGTCCCACAAAAGTGATCCTGCCTATTCACAGGCCACATATATCTGAACTCTAGGGTCTGTTATTCCCTGTACTGTAAAGTCAGTACTGTATTACACTCACAGATAAGGAGGAAGTGTTACAAGTGCTCTATTTCTTCAGTTAAACAGTTTATTAACGTATCATTTATTCTACAGTTTGCTTTCTTTCTGTTTCCCTGTTGGATTACAAATACTGCAGATTAAACTAAATGCTAGCTGAAGATATTGGAAGACAAGGAACTCTTATCATTTTCTGCAAAGCATCACGGTTCTATTTTGTAGTTGGGACACTGAATTACAACCTAGGGGGAGCCCCTGAGCACAGGCTAAATATTGCATTGTACTGTTGAATGTAAGTAACATTATATTATGACGGTTTGGTGTGTGTATGTATTGGGGCTTCAGTGGGAAGGTATTTAATATAGGTTTTGGAACATATTGAACGCCTGTCCCATTGTGCACCTGTCTGCATATACTCCCTACTGTGATTTTTGAACTCACATATACACTGTTTTTGATCACATTGTTCATTGTATTTAATATCCACTTTAGTAAACTTTCTGAGTGGTTAATTGATATTCTGTGTGAGTCTCTATTTACTACCACAGCTGGTGAAGTGACGGGATCCAGGGCTATGGTAAATATATTTTATGGTTTATCATTAATGTGTTTCTCTCTATCGCTGGGTCCCACACGAATATTACCAAGCAGGTGTGCCAGTGGGGTTGAGACCGTTCTTGGGGTTGAGAGGCAGGGTGCAGAATCAAACATTCATTAGCTGCTCCTTCGGGGGGTAGCGCTACACGGGGGGGCTCATCCAGGATTTCTGCTTCTCTGCAATCAACTCCCCTAGAGGGCACCCCTAGTAGCACCAGAATGGACCCCGCCACTGTGGTCCAGTAGTGCAAAGCAGAAGGCGCCCGCTCAGAATCGAGAGTGGAAAGACTTGGGAGGAAGAACAAATCAGTCAAGTTATGAAGGCGCTGTCCCCAGACAGAAAGGCATGGGTGATTGCTGTCAGACCAGATTGTGGGACCTCACGCACTCATGCACTGTTGGAATGGAGAAAAGGGGTCCCTGAAAGCTTCAAAGGCACGAGTGTGCACCTAACCAACAAAGCAAAGCTTTGCATAATACATCCAAAGCTTCCAGATGAGGGCCCTACCAGCTCCACACAAGCGGAGTCAGCTACAGGAAAAGTTCACTCCCAGTCATCTCTGGCCATGATTGCAATCAGGATAAGGAGCCAGAAGGGATGTCAGCAAAGTTAGTCTTTAAACAGGAACACAGGAGATAGTTTCTAGTGATGTGACCAAGGCGAAGGGAGGAATGAAGTAAGCTGGACGTCTTTAAGTAGGCGGGACAGACGAGCAGATCCACAACAGCTGGTTAACTGTGGAGAGAGAAGAGAGCTGGCAATTAGCCGACAGCTGAGCGGCCAGCTCAGAGAAGGAAGGGCTGAGCCAGCCCTGACAGCCTGTAAGACCAGCTGGAGGGCCCAGGAAACTAAAGGAGTCCATTCAGGAACAGTGGACCGCCCAGTGTGAAGAGGCTTTTAGACAGCTGAAGTGGGGCCTTACAACTGCTCCAGTTTTGGCCTACGCAGACCCAGCTAAGCCGTACGAACTACATGTAGATGCCAGCCGAGAAGGATTAGGCGGGGTGCTGTATCAAGAACATGATGGGCACTTACAGCCAGTTCCCTTTGTGAGTCGGAGTTTGGCACCTGCTGAAAGGAACTACCCCACACACAAACTTGAGTTCCTGGCCTTGAAATGGGCAGTAGTTGATAAACTGAGGGATTACCTATACGGAGCAGAGTTCGTAATTAACATCGACAATAATCCCCTCACATACCTACTCACTACCGCCAAGTTGGATGCCATGGGTCACAGATGGTTAGCTGCCCTATCAGGTTTTATCTTCAGCCTGAAGTACCGGCCAGGGATCAGGAACAAGGATGCAGATGCTTTTTTGAGAAGACCCCACTGTTCCCGAGACTCCCCAGAAGAATGACCCCTGAGGGGGTGAGAGCCCTTTGTCAAGGAGCAGAACAGCAAGTTAGAGGTGGAGCCAGGGCTGAGGAAGTTGGAGTGGCAACCGCTGGTGTGCCCCGATGCTATTGCAACATCACCCAAGTCGGGGACAAAGGTCTGCCAAAGCTTTCCAAAAAGGACCTGCGAAGGGACCAGTTGAAAGAAACCCTCTTTAGCCTGGCATTAAAGGCTTTGGAGAGCGAGCACCCTGACCTGCTCCTCACTAACTCTCTGAAGGAAGCCCGCTTGCTATGCAAGGAGTGGGATCGGTTGCAGCTGCAACAAGGGGTGGTCTAACGAAGGGGCCCCTCTGATGATCCCGAAGAAAAATGGCAGTTATTCCTACCAGAAAAACATCGGGAGACAGTGTTAATTGCTCTACATGACAATCATGGCCATCTAGGGTCTGAGAGGACTTTCCAACTTGTGAGGGACCGATTCTATTGGCCCCGCATGCGGGCTGAAGTCGAGGGCTACTGCCACTCTTACCTAGATGTATCAAAAGGAAGACTTTGCCTCACCGAGCCGCCCCAATGGGCCACCTTCAGAGCCAGGGACCACTGGAGCTAGTGTGCATTAACTTCCTGTGCTTGGAGTCTGATCTGAGTGGGCAGGGAAATATCCTAGTGATAACCGACCATTTCACCCGTTATGCCCAGGCGTTTCCCACAAAGGATCAACAGGCATCCACAGTGGCCAAGACCTTAGTAGAGAAGTTCTTTGTACATTATGGCCTGCCCCAGCGTATCGACTCCGACGAAGGGAGAGACTTTGAGAGCAGCCTCATTAAGAGACTTTTGGACTTGCTGGGCATCAAGAAATCTAGAACCACCCCATACCATCCTCAAGGTGATACTCAACCAGAGAGATTCAACAGAACTCTTTTAAACATGCTCAGAACTCTAACTTCAGAGCAAAAGCAACACCTGGAGCAAGCACAAAGCGGCCATTGTGCACGCTTACAACAGCACTGCAAATAATGCCACAGGATACTCTCCCTATCGCTTGTGTTTGGGCAGGAGGCCCTGCTACCAGTAGATCTAGCCTTCGGCACATCCCCGGACCATACCTCAGCAACTTCCCACAGAGGGCATGTGGACCGACTGCGGAGAAGCCTGAAGACTGCCTGTGATAAGGCTCAAGTTTCTTCAGATTCCCAAGGGCAGAGGAACAAAAGAAATTTCGACCTCAGGGTGCGAGTACAGGACCTACAACCTGGTGATAGAGTGCTGCTGAGGAATCTAGGTGTACCTGGGAAACACAAGTTGGCTGATTGCTGGAAGTCACAGCCCTATGTTATCTGCAAACAACTCCCAGGACTGCCAGTGTACCAGATTCGGCCAGAGGGATGCACAGGCCCACTAAACACTTGGCATCACAATTATCTTTTGCCTCTGTCGGAGGCAATTCGTGTACCACTGCAACAAGGTTCACCGTCCACATCCACCACCCCTCAGAGACCCCAACCAGTGACTAGATCTCAGTCTGTGCCTCTTGCTGTAGATGATGAGGACAGCGAAGATGAAGAGATGGGAATAGACTGGTTGTGGCCATCTCACACACCAGAGATTGCTACCACCCCTTTTGCTCATCCCACAGTGACAGACAGTGGAATTCTCCAACCAGAGGCCCCTGAGTTTGTGCCTCAAGATAGATCTTCAGGATATCTGGAAGACCTCCAAACTTCCTTGATGGGAACAGACTGAGGGTTCTTCCTCCATCATTGAAGCGGAAATGCAGGAAGCTGAAATGCAAGAAGCCAAAATACAGGAAGCTGAAGTGGATGAGCAGGAGGAAGAAGTGGCCGTGGATGAAGATGATACCAGTGTGCCTGTAACACCAGAACCTAAAGAACAGAGAGTGAAGAGAGTTATCCACCCACCCAAGAGACTAACTTATAACACTCTGGGTGAATGCTCCGAGGAGATTTGTCTTACTTCAAAAAGTACTCCTGAAGTGCCTGGTCCTTCCACCACTGATTTGGTGGAGGATAACCCCATCTCACCCCCTGGCACATCTATACAGGACACTTCGGTGTCAGTAACAAGTGTACAGAACAACCTCCCTTCTTATGACAATCGGTGGGAGGCTCCTCTGTCAGCTCTGTGTCATGATATGAGCTGTTTGAGTTTAAACTCTTCTTATGAAAATGCCACTCGTTTGTTGTCATGTGTGCATTAACCTATTTCTCCGCTTGTATATAAAAGCATGCAACAGGTCACAAACTTTTACTGTCTTTGGGGACCAAAGATTTCAAGTGGGGGAGTGTGTAGCACAGGGGTTTGCTATCAAAGCTATCATGTTAAGTAATGTATTGTTTCTTAAGTAAGGGTTTGGCTCCCTCTAGTGACCGCTGAAAGTTTATCAGGAACTTTTCTTCATTTAAGAGGTAAACAGTTATGCATTGTGGGATATGTAGTTTGATGAGGAAGTGACTCATGTTGTTAACTCAGTTTGGGAACTACTGAACCCACAATGTCAAGTCACAGAACAGCCTGCTTCAGCCTCTCCGGACGCCATTCAACAACCAGCAGGGAGGTCTGTGTGTGTGCGCAACCAAAAGACTGCGGCCTACACGGCGCGGAGCGGGATCGCCAGCAGCCTCTGATGGACTTCAGAATACAGCCCTACCAGCTTAGCAAGCGGATCGGTGTGTAGTGCCAGGACATCTGGAAGTTTCCTGCTTCCCAGCCATCTGGAGGAGCGGTACAGCGCTGCGTCGCCATCTTTCATCAGACTGAGACAGCAAGAGGGGAGTCTGGACGGAGCCTCACAGCCTCTGGGTCTATTGCGGTGAGAGGGCACCTGCCCATTTCAGTAAAGTGTACTGTTTGCTGAGTGAGTTATTTACAGACTGCTGGCGAGACTTGTAGTCCCACAAAAGTGATCCTGCCTATTCACAGGCCGCATATAGCTGAACTCTAGAGTCTGTTATTCCCTGTGCTGTAAAGTCAGTTCTGTATTACACAGATAAGGAGGAAGTGTTACAAGTGCTCTATTTCTTCAGTTAAACAGTTATCAACGTATCATTTATTCTACAGTTTGCTTTCTATCTGTTTCCCTGTTGGTTTACAAATACTGCAGTTTAAACTAAAGGCTAGCTGAAGATATCGAAGGACAAGGAACTCTAATCATTTTCTGCAAAGCATCACGGTTCTATTTAGTAGTTGGGACGCTAAATTACAACCTAGGGGCAGCCCATGAGCACAGGCTAAATATTGCATTGTACTGTTGAATGTAAGTAACATTATATTGTGACGGTTTGGTGTGTGTATGTATTGGGGCTTCAGTGGGAAGGTGTTTAATATAGGTTTTGGAACATATTGAACGCCTGTCCCATTGTACACCTGTCTGCATATACTCCCTACTGTGATTATTGAACCCACCGTATCACATATATACTGACTGTTATCTACTGTCATTTATTGTTTCTGATTGATCACATTGTTCATTGTGTTTAATATCCACTTTAGTAAACTTTCTGAGTGGTTAATTGATATTTTGTGTGAGTCTCTATTTACTAGCACAGCTGGTGAAGTGACGGGATCCAGGGCTATGGTAAATATACTTTATGGTTTAACATTAATGTGTTTCTCTCTATCGCTGGGTCCCACACTAATATAACCAAGCAGATGTGCCAGAGGGGTTGGGACTGATCTTGGGGTTGAGAGGCAGGGTGCAGAATCAAACATTCATTAGCGGCGCCTTCGGGGGTAGCGCTACAGGTTTATAGTATTATTACGGAAAGGAAAGGAGAATCAGCCCCAAAGAAATTAATGGACAATTGTGGATTGCAATTATGAGTGCTGACTCTCAATCTTAGTGAATCACTAGTAGATAGTCAAAGAAAACAAATCAGCAGCGCAAATCTATAGAAATTACACAATCACATGAGAAATTCTGCAATCTAATGATGATGGACTCTTTACAATTAGCGCATTTGAAACTAAATAATACCTCCCTACAAATACTATACCATTACTTCCTATATACATTTAACACGTAATATACAGTCATGCTCAAAAGTTTGCACACCCTGGCAGAAATTGTGAAATGTTGGCATTAATATTGAAAATATGACTGGTCATGCTAAAAAAAACTGTCTTTTATTTAAGGATAGCAATCACATGAAGCCATTTATTATCACATAGTTTTTTGGATCCCTTTTAAATCATAATGATAACAGAAATCATCCAAATGCCCCTGATAAAAAGTTTACATACCCTGAAATGTTTGGCCTTTGTAAAGACTAGGGGTGCAACGGATCAAAAAACTCACGAATCGGATCATTCCTCGGATCAGAGTCACGGATCGGATCATTTTTCGGACAAATCTTGTTACACCCACCGGAGTTTTAGATTTCACAATTATTTTCAACACAAAACGGAGCTTATATGCTTAAATACAGTATTTGTAAATTCGACGGACTGTTTAGATGTTAAATTTTAAAAGCAGCAGCAAACTTGCTGACCTTACATGGTTGCTAAAGTGACAGAACACATTTGATTTTCACATTGGTTTACATCTTGTGGCGAACCCTCTGTATTCACTCTGGTGAAGTCTTCTCTTGATTGTTGACTTTGACACACATACACCTACCTCCTGGAGAGTGTTCTTGATCTGGCCAACTGTTGTGAAGGGTGTTTTCTTCACCAGGAAAATAATTCTTCGGTCATCCATCACAGTTGTTTTCCGTGGTCTTCTGGGTCTTTTGGTGTTGCTGAGCTCACTGGTGCATTCTTTCTTTTTAAGGATGTTCCAAACAGTTGATTTGGCCACACCTAATGTTTTTGCTATCTCTCTGATGGGTTTGTTTTGTTTTTTCAGCTTAATGATGGCTTTCTTCACTGATAGTGACAGCTCTTTGGATCTCATATTGAGAGTTGACAGCAACAGATTCCAAATGCAAATAGCACACTTGAAATGAACTCTGGACCTTTTATCTGCTCCTTGTAAATGGGATAATGAGGGAATAACACACACCTGGCCATGGAACAGCTGAGCAGCCAATTGTCCCATTACTTTTGGTCCCTTAAAAAGTGGGAGGCACATATAAAAACTATTGTAATTCCTACACCGTTGTGTGTGTGTGTGTGTCACCAAAATTTTTTGGTGCAACCAAAGGGTTTCTTTGTGCAAAAGAATTGTTAATCATTAGTGACATTCTCACATCACAAATTCATATAAAAAACATCTTACAAAAGTGCATGTATGAATATATTTTCAATCTCTCAAAATATATATTTTTCATAAATAAAGTGAAAGTGTCCAACAATTATTCAATTGAAAAAATTATGTATCCTAAAGTGACTCACCAGAGGCTGTGGCTGGTCAGATAATAAACCAGCAATTGCTTAGTGTTGTATATTGGGAAGATCCACTCTCCACTGTGCTGTCTCTGACGTGTCCTCCCGTCAGTCTTTCTCCCGAGTGGGACAACGGATTATTAGAAGAAAGAAAGAAAGAAGATCTCCATAGCGTAATCTCGTTTTTATAAATACTTTGTTTATTAAGACTTTGTTAAAAGTACTCACATTGATCAAGTTACATACTGTAGTTACATAGTTACATAGCAGGTGAGGTTGAAAAAAGACACAAGTCCATCAAGTCCAACCTATGTGTGTGATTATATGTCAATATTACATTGTATATCCCTGTATGTTGTGGTCGTTCAGGTGCTTATCATATGCCCTGTACACAGATGGAAAATGTGTGATAGGACCTTGTTGTCGGCTCCATCACATATTTTCCATAGGAATTTCCGACACACAAAGTTTGAGAGCTTGCTATAAAATTTTCCGACAACAAAATCCGTTGTCGGAAATTCCGATCGTATGTACACAAATCCGACGCACAAAGTGGCACGCATGCTCAGAATAAATTAAGAGACGAAAGCTATTGGCTACTGCCCGGTTTATTGGCTCAACGTACATGTTTTACGTCACCGCGTTCAGAACGATCAGATTTTCCGACAACTTTGTGTGACCGTGTGTATGCAAGACAAGTTTGAGCCAACATCCGTCGGAAAAAATCCATGGATTTTGTTGTCATAATGTCCGATCAATGTCCAACCATGTGTACAGGGCATAAAAGTTTCTTGAAATTATCGATGCTCCCCGCTGAAACCACCGCCTGTGGAAAGGAATTCCACATCCTTGCCGCTCTTACAGTAATGAACCCCCTACGCAATTTAAGGTTAAACCTCTTTTCTTCTAATTTTATTGAGTGGCCACGTGTCTTATTAAACTCCCTTCTGCAGAAAAGTTTTATCCCTATTATGGGGTCACCAGTATGGTATTTGTAAATTGAAATCATATCCCCTCTGAAGCGTCTCTGCTCCAGAGAGAATAAGTTCAATGCTCGTAACCTTTCTTCATAACTAATATACTCCAGTCCCTTTATTAGTTTTGTTGCCATTCTCTGTACTCGCTCCATTTCCAGTACATTCTTCCTGAGGACTGGTGCCCAGAACTGGACAGGATACTCTAGGTGAGGCCAGGCCAGAGTCTTGTAGAGTGGGAGAATTATCGCTTTATCTCTTGAGTTAATCCCCTTTTTAATGCATGCCAATATTCTGTTTGCTTTGTTAGCAGCAGCTTGGCATTGCATGCCATTGCTGAGCCTACTATCATCTACTAGAACCCCCAGGTCCCTTGATTCCCCCAGAGGTTCTGCCCCCCAGTGAGTAGATTGCATTCATATTTTTGCCACCCAAATGCATTATTTTAAATTTTTCCACATTAAACCTCATTTGCCATGTAGTTGACCACCCAATTAATTTGTTCAAATCTACTTGCAAGGTTTCCCCATCCTGCGGAGAAGTTATTGTCCTGCTTAGCTTAGTATTGTCCGCAAATACAGAGATTGAACTGTTTACCCCATCCTCCAGGTCGTTTATGAACAAATTAAACAGGATTGGTCCCAGGACAGAACCCTGGGGGGGACCCCACATTCCACCCCTGACCATTCCGAGTACTCCCCATTTATCACTACCCTCTGAACTCACCCTTGTAGCCAGTTTTCAATCAATGTACTCACCCTATTGTCCATGCCAATGGACCAGACTTTGTACAGTAAACGTTTATGGGGAACTGTGTCAAATGCTTTTGCAAAATCCAGATACACCATGTCTACGGGCCTCCCTTTATCTAGATGGCAGCTCACCTCCTCATAGAAGGTTAATAGATTGGTTTGGCAAGAACGATTCTTCATGAATCTATGCTGATTACTGTTAATGATACCGTTTTCATTACTAAAATCTTGTATATAGTCCCTTAACATCCCCTCCAAGAGCTTGTATACTATTGATGTTAGGCTAACTGGTCTGTAATTCCCAGGGATGTATTTTGGCCCTTTTTTAAATATTGGTGCTATATTGGCTTTTCTCCAATAAGCTGGTACCATTCCAGTCAGTAGATTATCAGTAAAAATTAGGAACAATGGCTTGGCAATTACTTGACTCTGTTCCCTAAGGACCCTCGGGTGCAAGCCATCTGTTCCCAGTGACTTATTAATGTTCGGTTTTTCAAGTCTAGTTCTAATTCTGTCCTCTGTTAGCCATGAGGGTGCTTCCTGTGATGTGTCATGAGGATAAACAAAGCCCCCTGATTTCCTCGTGAAGGCTGAGGAGAAGAATAAATTCAATACCTTTGCCATATCACCATCCTTAGTAACCAGATTCCCTTCCTCGTTCTTTATGGGGCCAATATGGTCTGTCCTGCCTCTTTTACTGTTTATATATGTAAAACATTTCTTGGGATTTTTTTTGCTCTCCTCCGCTATGTGTCTTTTGTGTTCTGTCTTAGCTGCCCTAATTGAACCCTTACATTTTTTTGTTGCATTCTTTGAATGCTGATGATGATCCCTCAGCCTTGTATTTTTTGAAGGCCTTCTCTTATGCTTTTATATACATTTGTACATTGGAGTTAAGCCATCCAGGAATTTTGTTCGCTCTTTTTAATTTATTTTCCAATGGAATATTGGGAAGCTAATGCCCTTATTTAATATGCTCTTAAAGCAAACTCATCTCTCTAGCTAATGCCCTTATTTAATATGCTCTTAAAGCAAACTCATCTCTCCTCCGTGTTCTTTGTTCCTAAGATTTTATCCCAATTTATATCTTCTAGCAAGGTTCATAGTTTAGGGAAGTTGGCTCTTTTGAAATTCAGTGTATTTGTGTTCCCCTTATGTTTCCTATTTGTGTGATTTATACTGAAGCTAGTTGACCTGTGATCACTGTTTCCAAAATTGCCACGTATTTCCACATCCGTGATCAGGTCTGTATTGTTGGTAATCAGTAGGTCTAGTAACGCTTTGTTTCTAGTTGGTGCGTCTACCATCTGATTCATGAATTTGTCCTGCAAGACATTTAGTAACTGGCGAGTCTTAGACGAATGCACAGTTCCTTCCGCCCAGTCTATGTCTGGATAATTAAAATCCCCCATTATGATGACACTTCCCATCCTTGCCGCTAATCCAAATTGTGGTAGGAGGTCCGTCTTCCCCTCCTCCCTCAGTTCAGAGGACCTATAGCATACTCCCAGCATTACTTTCCCCTTAGTTTCATCCCTTTGGAGCTCTACCCATAAGGATTCCACCTCCTCTCTAGCTCCCTTAGTGATGTCATCGCTCACATTCACTTGTACATTGTTCTTGATATACAGGCATACCCCTGACCCTTTTTTACCCTCTCTATCCCTAAGTTAAAGGGAAAACCCTTGAATAGTTGCCAACAAATTATGAAAGCTGTTGAACCAAGTCTCTGAAATTCCCACAAAATCTAAATCCTCCTCGTACAAGTGTCAGTCCGACACTAGGGAACAATCGCATATTGATAACATGTATTTTATCTGCTTCTGTCTGTATTCCAAAGCCGCAAGCCTGATTCCAGCAAATCCCGATGGTGTCAGCATCCTAGCCCTGCTCTACTAGCTTTTCAATGTCCTCACGTAGCGGTAGCATATATATTATATGATTTCTTGGATCACGTTTTCGACTTTTTGGATTTAATATATGGATTTTTGATTTTATGCACACATGCATTTGGGGACATACATCATTTTATTGATTGAATAAGTTTTGGACACTTTCACTTCATTTATGAAATATATATTCTTTGAGATAGAGAATATATTCATACATGCACTTTTTTATGATGTTTTTTAGATAAATTTGTGATGTGAGAATCTCACTGATGATTAACAATTTGTTTTGCACAAAGAAACCCTTTGTTTGGTTGCACAAAAAAATTGCGGTGAGGCATATATACAGTTGCGCTCAAAAGTCTGCATACCCTGGCAGAAATTGTGAAATTTTGGCATTAATATTGAAAATATGACAGATCATGCCAAAAAACTGTCTTTTATTTAAGGATAGCAATCACATGAAGCCATTTATTATATTAGATTTTTGGATCCTTTTTAAATCATAATGATAACAGAAATCACCCAAATGGCCCTGATAAAAAGTTTACATACCCTGGAATGTTTGGCCTTGGTACAGACACAGAAGGTGGCACACACAGGTTAAAATGGCAATTAAAGGTTAATTTCCCACATATGTGGCTTTTTAAATCACAATTAGTGTCTGTGTATAAATTGTAAATGAGTTTGTTAACTCTCACAGGGTTGCACTAAGCAGGCTAGAAACTGAGCCATGAGGAGGTAGAAAAGAACAGTCAAAAGATCTGCGTAACAAGGTAATGAAACTTTACAAAGATGGAAAAGGATATAAAAAGATATCCAAAGCCTTGAATATGCCAGTCAGTACTGTTCAATAACTTAACAAGAAGTTGAAAATTTGGGGATCTTTTGATACCAAGCCAAGGTCAGGTAGATCAGGAAAGATTTCAGCCACAACTGCCACAGGAACTGTTCGGGATACAAAGAAAAACCCACAGGTGTCTCTGTAATCGCAGCCGAAATCGGGACTAACAGGCGGGAGTAAAATCGTGCTGAACTCGCACGGCTTCACTCCCACAGCCCAGTGTGCACCTGGGCTTAGATTAGCATTCAGTATTTGCAGAGCTGTAGGCAGTGTGGATGGACTGCAGGTGTGCTGATCAGTGTACTGCAGTTCATTTAGACTACAAGTCTGTCTTCTGCAGTGGCGGACCGGTCATTTATACATTCACAGACTCCTATGAATTAATGATGAGGCTGTGTGGGTGAGGGCCCATAAAAGGAGAAGGAACATCTAAAACATGTTACACTCTGTAAACTGGTGTAACATGTAGCATGTTCTAAAAGGTGAATACATCCTTTAAGTTGGTACACGTGCACAGGTGTTTTTGTTCGGGTCACTAGCTGACAGGTTCTTGCACCTACACAACCGATGCGGATGCAAGAATCCCCCCTGCTGGGACACTGTATTGACAGCGGAGACTCTACCCTGTTAGAATACACTTATTAGTGCTGCAGCTGATTGGCTACAAGCCACTGATTGAACAAGGC
The DNA here is from genome assembly GCA_037952925.1 of Lithobates clamitans. Classification (NCBI taxonomy): domain Eukaryota; kingdom Metazoa; phylum Chordata; class Amphibia; order Anura; family Ranidae; genus Lithobates; species Lithobates clamitans. The sequence goes on from JBBGZY010001184.1 coordinate 261,769, forward strand.
TTCCAGCAGTCCTGTTCAAGAGAAGCTGATCTAATGATCGCCTTCCGTCTAACAGGAAGGGCTACACACAAACTGAAATTCAGGCGATCCCTGCTGAACTGGATACATCTCAATCCGTGTGTACCCAGCTTTACTTTATTCCTTGCTCCAGCATGCTCCGTCCACTGCTGTGACTTGTCCCCTTCAGGATCTATGTAAGTTAAGCCTAGTACACACGGGCCAAATTTCAGGCGGCTTTGGCCGGTTCAATACAAACTTGCTGATACTCTGCCTGTGTGTACTGGAGTCGGTCCAACAGAAGCTGGCCTTTTGGCTGGCTTCTGTTGAAGGGGCATGACCAAAAAGGTCTGCTGACCGACTCCCAATCAGCACTCTCAGCCAATCTCAGAGAGCGCTGGCTAGAGTGTTCTGGTGGGAAGGCCGTCCCCCTGTTAGAGCACAGTAACTCAGCAGGGGAGATCACTGTACTAATGTCAGATAGTTAGTACAGTGGCTACTCCTGAGTGGTCTTTTTTTATTTCGTACAGCCTGTTGGTGTGTACTTTACTGGCTATGGTCACAATCCAGCCTCAACATCATACCATACTGGGTTAATGTCCCTGTGTGGCAGTGGCGGCTGGTGCTCAAAATTTTTGGGGGGCGCAAACAAACTGAAACAAAAAAAAAACATCAATTGTAGCCACTGTGCCTATCAAACGCAGCTACTGTGCCCATCAATTGCCACCACTGTGCCATCAAATGCAGCCACTGTGCCATCAAACGCAGTCGCTGTGCCACCAAACGCAGCCACTGTGCCATCATTTGCTGCCACTGTGCCCATCAAACGCAGCCACTGTGCCATCAAATTCAGCCGCTGTGCCATCAAATGCAGCCACTGTGCCCATCAAACGCAGCCACTGTGCCACTGTGGCAGCCACCGTGCCATCAATTGCTGCCAGTGTGCTCATCAATTGCCGCTACTGTGCCCATCAATTGTTGCCAGTGTGCCCATCAATTGCTGACACTGTGCCCGTCAATTGCTGCCAGTGTGCCCATCAATTGCCGCTACTGTGCCCCTCAACTGCCGCTACTGTGCCCATCAACTGCTGCCAGTGTGCCCATCAATTGCCGCTATTGTGCCCATCAACTGCTGCCAGTGTGCCCATCATGTGCCGCTACTGTGCCCATCAAATGCTGCCAGTGTGCATCCCCCGCCCGTCCGGCACTTACCTTGTCTCGGTGGGGCAGCGGGTCACGATCCGTTGCACCCCTAGTACAGACACAGAAGGTGACACACACAGGTTAAAATGGCAATTAAAGGTTAATTGCCCACATTTGTGGCTTTTTAAATCACAATTAGTGACTGTATAAATAGCCAATGAATTTGTTAGCTCTCATATGGATGCACTAAGCAGGCTAGACACCGAGCCATGAGCAGGTAGAAAAGAACAGTGAAAAGACCTGTGTAACAAGGTAATGAAACTTTACAAAGATGGAAAGTATATAAAAAGATACCCAAAGCCTTGAAAATGCCAGTCAGTACTGTTTAATCACTTAATAACATAGGCGGGCACACCCTAATGCCCAGGCACATCCAACACACCTCAGGACTTTTTTACTGTCAGAATGTGTTAGAACTCTTTTTCGGCAGCTCACTGGTAGCTGAAGGTGGGACTATTTATCATTTGGATCTGTGTAATTTCTATAAAAACTGCAGTCACCAGCAAGCAGTAAGCAGGCAGTCTGCCGCATTTGTAGTTCCGGCTACAACATCCCTGATATCTGAATATTACTCCACCGCCAGCTGTCAGGGATGTTGTACCACGTGAACTGCAGAGGCAGCATTGGAAAACTCCTGACTGCTTACACCACAGCTGTGGCTGCAGTGCTCACAGGAGTTTGTTACCGGCAATCCTATGCGCCCTGTTGTCACAAAAGAGAGCCTTGGATGCACCCTTATTCATTGCAGAGCTCCTCTCTGAGGCAGCAGTGGGGGGAAAACTCGCTCTCTCCTCGGGTTCCTGTCTGGCTGTCTGAGTCGGGGCTTTCACAGCTCCAGTACAGGTGGGCGGAACAGGAAAAGAACACAGTGCATCCTCGATCTCATTCCTCCTATGCAGCACACAGCACAGCTCTCCCCAGGCAGAATGAAGATCTCAGAGGACAGATGGCTGCCTTTACCTGTGAGTACTGCCTTCTACAATCTCCACCATACAATATAGTGCTGCAAACCTGCCCTGCACTTTGCAGGCAAGCTTTACTGAAAGAGAAAGTAACATTCTTGAATAAGATACTATTTTACTGGGACTTCTGAGGTGCTATATAGATGTATTATACATACACGTATTTTTTTAAATAATTATTTTTTAATGATATGGTGTGTATGTGGAATACATCAAGGTAGCACCTCAGAAGTCCCAGTAATTCCTAACCTATCAAGAAGATCTTATCATAAACAGCAAGAAATGGTATTCCATAATACAGCCCAACTCCCTGCAGCAATTGATGGGCACAGTGGCAGCAGTTGATGGGCACAATAGCGGCAATTGATGGGCACACTGGCAGCAGTTGATGGACACAGTAGCGGCAGTTGAGAGGTACAGTAGCGGCAATTGATGGGCAAACTGGCAGCAATTGATGGGCACAATGTCAGCAATTGATGGGCACACTGGCAGCAATTGATGGGCACAGTAGCGGCAATTGATAAGCACACTGGCAGCAATTGATGGCACAGTAGCTGCGTTTGATGGGCACAGTGGCTGCATTTTATGGCACAGCAGCTGAATTTGATGGCACATTGGCTGCGTTTGATGGGCACAGTGGCAGCAAATGATGGCACAGTGGCTGTGTTTGGTGGCACAGTGGCTGCGTTTGATGGCATAGTGGCTGCATTTGATGGCACAGTGGTGGCAATTGATGGGCACAGTAGCTGCGTTTGATGGGCACAGTGGCTGCAATTGATGGTTTTTTTTTGTTTCAGTTTGTTTGCGCCCCCCAAAAATTTTGAGCACCAGCCGCCACTGCCACACAGGGACATTAACCCAGTATGGTATGATGTTGAGGCTGGATTGTGACCATAGCCAGTAAAGTACACACCAACAGGCTGTACGGAAAAAAAAACTGACCACTCAGGTGTAGCCACTGTACTAACTATCTGACATTAGTACAGTGATCTCCCCTGCTGAGTTACTGTGCTCTGACAGGGGGACGGCCTTCCCACCAGAACACTCTAGCCAGCGCTCTCTGCCATTGGCTGAGAGTGCTGTCTGGGAGTCGGTCAGCAGAACTTTTTGGTCATGCCCCTTCAACAGAAGCCAGCCAAAAGGCCAGCTTCTGTTGGACCGACTCCAGTACACACGGGCAGAATATCAGCAAGTTTGTATTGAACCGGCCAAAGCCGCCTGAAATTTGGCCCGTGTGTACTAGGCTTAACTTACATAGATCCTGAAGGGGACAAGTCACAGCAGTGGACGGAGCATGCTAGAGCAAGGAATAAAGTAAAGCTGGGTACACATGGATTGAGATGTATCCAGTTCAGTAGGGATCGCCTGAATTTCAGTTTGTGTGTAGCCCTTCCTGTTAGACAGAAGGCGATCATTAGATCAGCTTCTCTTGAACAGGACTGCTGGAAGCCTTGTTCAATCAGTGGCTTGTAGCCAATCAGCTGCAGCACTAATAAGTGTATTCTAACAGGGTAGAGTCCCCGCTGTCAATACAGTGTCCCAGCAGGGGGGATTCCTGCATCCGCATCAGTTGTGTAGGTGCAAGAACCTGTCAGCTAGTGATCCGAACAAAAACACCTGTGCACGTCTACCAACTTAAAGGATGTATTCACCTTTTAGAACATGCTACATGTTACACCAGTTTACAGAGTGTTACATGTTCTAGATGTCCCTTCTCCTTTTATGGGCCCTCACCCACACAGCCTCATCAATAATTCATAGGAGTCTGTGAATGTATAAATGACCGGTCCGCCACTGCAGAAGACAGACTTGTAGTCTAAATGAACTGCAGTACACTGATCAGCACACCTGCAGTCCATCCACACTGCCTACAGCTCTGCAAATGCTGAATGCTAATCTAAGCCCAGGTTAGACATGCACACTGAAATATTTCATTTCGAATTTCGTTTTCATCAGAAAAATAAATTTATTTAGTTACTCCAGAAATTCGTTTTTATTCATTTCGTTAAAAATTGCATTCGTCCGAAAATCCAAATTACGGTTGAATCTGTCATTGAAGGCTTATGGTGTCTGTCGAATGTTCAAAGAAGATTCGATGGAGCAGCTAAACTGTACGACGCCGTATAGTTTATCTGCTCCGTCGAATCTTCTTAGAACTTTCAACAGACACCATAAGCCAAAGTACGTGTGTACTTAGTTCTAGCTATTTTACTGCTCCTCCTCTTTGGTTACAATCAGCCAATAACATTCATCATCATCATTATTTTGGTTTATCTTTTCTCCCCTACGTCAAATCTTTTCTCCCCTACGTCGAAGAATCTTTTCTCCCCTACGTCGAAGAATCTTTTCTCCCCTACTTCAAATCTTTTCTCCCCTACGTCTAATCTTTTCTCCCTTACGTCAAATCTTTTCTCCCCTATGTCGAATCTTTTCTCCCCTACGTCGAATCTTTTCTCTCTATGTAGAATAATCTTGGACTAATAGAGTTAAGGTTAGGCACATTCGACCACAGGTTTGATGGACACAGATTGTTATTGTCATCATCATGTCGAATCTCCTATCTATATTGAACTGTTGTAGCAACGAAAATAAAGCATTTGTTTATGTCGGATCTTTCGTTTTTCGGATTCTGTACTTTCGTTATCGTTTGTTAAAACGATAACAAAAATACCTGAAATTCGGACGAAAATGCATTCGGACGAAAACGAATGCACATGTCTAGCCCAGGTACACACTGGGCTGTGGGAGTGAAGCCGTGCGAGTTCAGCACGATTTCACTCCCGCCTGTTAGTCTCGATTTCGGCTGCGATTACAGAGACACCTGTGGGTTTTTCTTTGTATCCTGAACAGTTCCTGTGGCGGTTGTGGCTGAAATCTTTCTTGATTACCCGACCTTGGCTTGGTATCAAAAGATCCCCAAATTTTCAACTTCTTATTAAGTTATTGAACAGTACTGACTGGCATATTCAAGGCTTTGGATATCTTTTTATATCCTTTCCCATCTTTGTAAAGTTTCATTACCTTGTTACACAACCTGTGTATGCCACCTTCTGTGTCTGTACCAAGGCCAAACATTCCAGGGTATGTAAACTTTTTATCAGGGCCATTTGGGTGATTTCTGTTATCATTATGATTTAAAAAGGATCCAAAAATCTAATATAATAAATGGCTTTATGTGATTGCTATCCTTAAATAAAAGACAGTTTTTTGGCATGATCTGTCATATTTTCAATATTAATGCCAAAATTTCACAATTTCTGCCAGGGTATGCAGACTTTTGAGCACAACTGTATATATGCCTCACCACAATTTTTTTGTGCAACCAAACAAAGGGTTTCTTTGTGCAAAACAAATTGTTAATCATTAGTGAGATTCTCAAATCACAAATTCATCTAAAAAACATCATAAAAAACTGCATGTATGAATATATTCTCTATCTCAAAGAATATATATTTCATGAAGTGAAAGTGTCCAAAACTTATTCAATCAACAAAATGATGTATGTCCCTAAATGCATGTGTGCATCAAAAATCAATATATTAAATCCAAAAAAATTTTTATCAAAAAGTCGAAAACGTGATCCAAGAAATCATATAATATATATGCTACCGCTACGTGAGGACATTGAAAAACAAAGCTAGTAGAGCGGGGCAAGGATGCTGACACCATCGGGATTTGCCGGAATCAGGCTTGCGGCTTTGGATTACAGACAGGAGCAGATAAATACATGTTATCAATATGCAATTGTTCCCTAGTGTCGGGCTGATACTTGTACGAGGAGGATTTAGATTTTGTGGGAATTTCAGAGACTTGGTTCAACAGCTCTCATGATTTGTTGGCAACTATTCAAGGGTTTTCCTTTATCTCAGGGATAGAGAGGGTAAAAAAGGGGGAGGGGTAAGCCTGTATATCAAGAACAATGTCCAAGTGAATGTGAGCGATGACATCACTAAGGGAGCTAGGGAGGAGGTGGAATCCTTATGGGTAGAGCTCCAAAGGGATGAAACTAAGGGGAAAGTAATGCTGGGAGTATGCTATAGGTCTTCTGAACTGAGGGAGGAGGGGAAGACGGACCTCCTACCACAATTTGGATTAGCGGCAAGGATGGGAAGTGTCATCATAATGGGGGATTTTACCGTATATACTCGAGTATAAGTCGAATTTTTAAGCACATTTTTTTGTGCTGAAAGTGCCCCCCTCGACTTATACTTGAGACAAGCACTTTTCTGCAGCAAAAAATTTCATTTTCCGACCCGAATTTGAGGCACCGTATCTCAGGGCCACTTGGTGCTAGGAACCCCAAATTTGGTGTGCAAACCCAGTGGAACTGGTTCCACAACATATCCAAAGAAGAAGTTCCTAGCACTAAGTGGCCCCGAGATACGGGGCCCCAAAATCGGTTTGGAAAATGTCATTCTCTGCTGACATTTTCTGAACCGACTTTGGGGCCCCATATCTCAGGGCCACTTGGTGCTAGGAATCCCAGCTTTGGAAATTTTATGGTGCTAGTTCCACTGGGTTTGCACACCAAATTTGGGGTTCCTAGCACTAAGTGGCCCTGAGATACGGGGCCCCAAAACCGGTTCAGAAAATGTCATTCTCTGCTGCAGAAAAGTGCTTGACATTTTCTAAACTGATTTTTGGGGCCCTGTATCTCGGGGCCACTTGGTGCTAGAAACACCAGCTTTGGAAATTTTATGGTGGTAGTTCCACTGGGTTTGCACACCAAATTTGGGGTTCCTAGCACTAAGTGGCCCTGAGATACGGGGCCCCAAATTCGGTCAACTGTGTCCATCTGCAGCAATGTCATTTCAGGACCCTTTGGGTTCAGAGACCCCAAATTTTGGCTGCAGCTAGGGGGCATCTAGGAACCCTTAACTACCGAGTTTGAAGTTCAGGGGAACTATGGCTGCAAATGGGCACAGTGAGGCATGCAAATGGGCACAGTGATGCTGCAAATGGGCATTGCTGACCCTCTTTTCCACTTACAGTAGCTGTGCATTTCTCACCCTCGTCTTATACTCGGGTCAATAAGTTTTTCCCATTTTTTTTGTAGTAAATTAGGGCCTCGACTTATACTCGGAACGACTTATACTCGAGTATATACGGTAATTATCCAGACATAGATTGGGCGGAAGGAACTGTGCATTCGTCTAAGACTCGCCAGTTACTAAATGTCTTGCAGGACAAATTCATGAGTCAGATGGTAGATGCACCAACTAGAAACAAAGCGTTACTAGACCTACTGATTACCAACAATACAGACCTGATCACGGATGTGGAAATACGGGGCAATTTAGGAAACAGCAATCACAGGTCAATTAGCTTCAGTATAAATCACACAAATAGGAAACATAAGGGGAACACAAATACACTGAATTCTCAAAAGAGCCAACTTCCCTAAACTACGAACCCTGCTAGAAGATATAAATTGGGATAAAATCTTTGGAACAAAGAACACGGAGGAGAGATGTGTTTGCTTTAGGAGCATATTAAATAAGGGCATTAGCCAGAGCATTCCATTGGGAAATAAATTAAAAAGAGCGAACAAAAGTCCTGGATGGCTAAATTCCAATGTACAAATGCATATAAAAGCATAGATGAAGGCCTTCAAAAAATACAAGGCTGAGGGATCATCATCAGCATTCAAACTTTACAAAGAAAGCAACAAAAAAATGTAAGGGTGCAATTAGGGCAGCTAAGACAGAACACAAAAGACACATAGCGGAGGAGAGCAAAAAAATCCCAAGAAATGTTTTACATATATAAACAGTAAAAGAGGGAGGACAGACCATAAAGAACAAGGAAGGGAATCTGGGTACTAAGGATGGTGACATGGCAAAGGTATTGAATCAGGGGACTTTGTTTATCCTCATGACACATCACAGGAAGCACCCTCATGGCTAACAGAGGACAGAATTAGAACTAGACTTGAAAAACCGAACATTAATAAGTCACTGGGAACAGATGGCTTGCACCCGAGGATCCTTAGGGAACAGAGTCAAGTAATTGCCAAGCCATTGTTCCTAATTTTTACTGATAGTCTACTGACTGGAATGGTATCAGCTTATTGGAGAAAAGCCAATGTAGCACCAATATTTAAAAAAGGGCCAAAATACATCCCTGGGAATTACAGACCAGTTAGCCTAACATCAATAGTATACAAGCTCTTGGAGGGGATGATAAGGGACTATATACAAGATTTTAGTAATGAAAATGGTATCATTAACAGTAATTAGCATGGATTCATGAAGAATCGTTCTTACCAAACCAATCTATTAACCTTCTATGAGGAGGTGAGCTGCCATCTAGATAAAGGGAGGCCCGTAGACATGGTGTATCTGGATTTTGCAAAAGCATTTGACACAGTTCCCCATAAATGTGTACTGTACAAAGTCTGGTCCATTGGCATGGACAATAGGGTGAGTAAATTGATTGAAAACTGGCTACAAGGGCGAATTCAGAGGGTAGTGATAAATGGGGAGTACTCGGAATGGTCATAGGTGGAATGTGGGGTCCCCCCAGGGTTCTGTCCTGGGACCAATCCTATTTAATTTGTTCATGAACGACCTGCAGGATGGGGTAAACAGTTCAATCTCTGTATTTGCGGACAATACTAGGCTAGGCAGGACAATAACTTCTCCGCAGGATGGGGAAACCTTGCAAGTAGATTTGAACAAATTAATGGGGTGGTCAACAACATGGCAAATGAGGTTTAATGTGGAAAAATTTAAAATAATGCATTTGGGTGGCAAAAATATGAATGCAATCTACTCACTGGGGGGCAGAACCTCTGGGGGAATCAAGGGACCTGGGGGTCCTAGTAGATGATAGTAGCTGCTGCTAACAAAGCAAACAGAATATTGGCATGCATTAAAAAGGGGATTAACTCAAGAGATAAAGCGATAATTCTCCCACTCTACAAGACTCTGGCCTGGCCTCACCTAGAGTATCCTGTCCAGTTCTGGGCACCAGTCCTCAGGAAGGATGTGCTGGAAATGGAGCGAGTACAGAGAATGGCAACAAAACTAATAAAGGGACTGGAGTATATTAGTTATGAAGAAAGGTTACAAGCACTGAACTTATTCTCTCTGGAGCAGAGACGCTTGAGAGGGGATATGATTTCAATTTACAAATACCATACTGGTGACCCCATAATAGGGATAAAACTTTTCTGCAGAAGGGAGTTTAATAAGACACGTGGCCACTCAATGAAATTAGAAGAAAAGAGGTTTAACCTTAAACTGCGTAGGGGGTTCTTTACTGTTATGCCCCGTACACACGGTCGGACATTGATCGGATATTCCGACAACAAAATCCTAGGATTTTATCCGACGGATGTTGGCTCAAATTTGTCTTGCATACACACGGTCACACAAAGTTGTCGGAAAATCCGATCGTTCTGAACGCGGTGACGTAAATCACGTACGTTGGGACTATAAATGGGGCAGTAGCCAATAGCTTTCAATCTCATATTTTGTGAGATTGAAAATATATTCAATCAAGTGCATGCGTGGCACTTTGTGCGTCGGATTTGTGTACACACGATCGGAAATTCCGACAACGGATTTTGTTGTTGGAAAATTTTATAGCCTGCTCTCAAACTTTGTGTGTCGGAAAATCCGATGGAAAATGTGTGATGGAGCCTACACACGGTTGGAATTTTCGACAACATGGTCCTATCACACATTTTCCATCGGAAAATCCTATCCTGTACATTTATCTTCTCAATCAGCACATCACCCACAGTTATTACCTCTTGTATCTCTTGACCTTCCCTCTTAGATTGTAAGCTCTAAGGAGCAGGGCCCTCTGATTCCTACTGTATCAAATTGTATTGTATTTGTACTGTCTACCCTCAAGTTGTAAAGCGCTACGTAAACTGTTGACGCTATATAAATCCTGTATAATAATAATAATCGTGTGTACAGGGCATATGATAAGCACTTGAACGACCACAACATACAAGGATATACAATGTAATATTGACATATAATCACACACATAGGTTGGACTTGATGGACTTGTGTCTTTTTTCAACCTCACCTGCTATGTAACTATGTAACTACAGTATGTAACTTGATCAATGTGAGTACTTTTAACAAAGTTTTAATGAACAAAGTATTTATAAAAACGAGATTACGCTATGGAGATCTTCTTTCTTTCTTTCTTTCTTCTAATAATCCATTGTCCCACTCGGGAGAAAGACTGACGGGAGGACACGCCAGAGACAGCACAGTGGAGAGTGGATCTTCCCAATATACAACACTAAGCAATTGCTGGTTTATTATCTGGTGAGTCACTTTAGGTTACATAATTTTTTCAATTGAATAATTGTTGGACACTTTCACTTTATTTATGAAAAATATATATTTTGTGAGATTGAAAATATATTCATACATGCACTTTTGTATGATGTTTTTTATATGAATTTGTGATGTTAGAATGTCACTAATGATTAACAATTCTTTTGCACAAAGAAACCCTTTGGTTGCACCAAAAAATTTTGGTGACACACACACACACAACGGTGTAGGAATTACAATAATTTGTATATGTGCCTCCCACTTTTTAAGGGACCAAAAGTAATGGGACAATTGGCTGCTCAGCTGTTCCATGGTCAGGTGTGTGTTATTCCCTCATTATCCCATTTACAAGGAGCAGATAAAAGGTCCAGAGTTCATTTCAAGTGTGCTATTTGCATTTGGAATCTGTTGCTGTCAACTCTCAATATGAGATCCAAAGAGCTGTCACTATCAGTGAAGAAAGCCATCATTAAGCTGAAAAAAACAAAACAAACCCATCAGAGAGATAGCAAAAACATTAGGTGTGGCCAAATCAACTGTTTGGAACATCCTTAAAAAGAAAGAACGCACCAGTGAGCTCAGCAACACCAAAAGACCCGGAAGACCAAGGAAAACAACTGTGATGGACGACTGAAGAATTCTTTCCCTGGTGAAGAAAACACCCTTCACAACAGTTGGCCAGATCAAGAACACTCTCCAGGAGGTAGGTGTATGTGTCAACAATCAAGAGAAGACTTCACCAGAGTGAATACAGAGGGTTCACCACAAGATGTAATCCATTGGTGAGCCTCAAAAACAGGAAGGCCAGATTAAGGTTTGCCAAACAACATTTAAAAAAGCCTTCACAGTTCTGGAACAACATCCTATAGACAGATGAGACCAAGATCAACTTGTACCAGAGTGATGGGAAGAGAAGGGTATGGAGAAGGAAAGGAACTGCTCATGATCCAAAGCATACTACCTCATCAGTGAAGCATGGTGGTGGTAGTGTCATGGCGTGGGCATGTATGGCTGCCAATGGAACTGGTTCTCTTGTATTTATTGATGATGTGACTGCTGACAAAAGCAGCAGGATGAATTCTGAAGTGTTTCGGGCAATATTATCTGCTCATATTCAGCAAAATGTTTCAGAACTAATTGGACGGCGCTTAACAGTGCAGATGGACAATGACCCGAAGCATACTGCAAAAGCAACCAAAGACTTTTTTAATGGAAAGAAGTGGAATGATATGCAATGGCCAAGTCAATCACCTGACCTGAATCCGATTGAGCATGCATTTCACTTGCTGAAGACAAAACTGAAGGGAAAATGTCCCATGAACAAGCAGGAACTGAAGACAGTTGCAGTAGAGGAGTGGCAGAGCATCACAAGGGATGAAACCCAGCGTCTGGTGATGTCAATGCATTCCAGACTTCAGGCTTTAATCGACTGCAAATGATTTGGAACCAAGTATTAAAAAGTGAAAGTTTGATGGATGATTGTTAATCTGTCCCATTACTTTTGGTCCCTTAAAAAGTGGGAGGCACATATACAAACTGTTGTAATTCCTACACCGTTCACCTGATTTGGATGTAAATACCCTCAAATTAAAGCTGAAAGTCTTCAGTTAAAGCACATCTTGTTTGTTTCATTTCAAATCCATTGTGGTGGTGTATAGAGCCAAAAAGATTATAATTGTGACGATGTCCCAATATTTATGGACCTGACTATATATATATATATATATATATATATATATATATATATATGAAATAAGTATTGAACACTTCACCATTTTTCTAGGTAAATATATTTCTAAAGGTGCTACTGACATGAAATTTTCACCACATGTTGGTAACAACCCATGCATTCCATACATACAAGGAAACCAATTAAGTATAATGTGTAATAAAATGGAATGACACAGGGAAAAAGTATTGAACACACGAATAAAGGGAGGTGCAAAAAGGCATGAAAAGCCAAGACACCAACTGGAATCTATCAAAAAGAGCTCTCTCAAGACCTTTGCAACCTTATTGTTGCAAAACATACTGATGCCATTGGTTACAGAAGGGTTTCTAAACTTCTGAATGTTCCAGTGAACACTTTTGGGGCCATAACCCGGAAGTGGAAAGAACATAATTTCACCATAAACTGGCCACAACCAGGTGCTCCTCGCAAGATTTCTGACTGAGGAGTGAAAAGAGTTATCAGAAGAGTTGTTCAAGAGCCAAGAGCCACTTGAGGAGAGTTTCAGAAAGACCTGGAATTATTAGGTACAATTGTTTAAAAAAAAAAACAATAAGTAATGTACTCAATCGCCATGGCCAGTATGCACGCTCACCATGCAAGACTCCATTGCTAAAGAAAAAGCATGCTGAAGAGTGTTTAAAGTTTGCTGCACAACATTTAGACAAGCCTGTGAAATACTGGGAGAATATAGTCTGGTCAGATGAGAACAAAATTGAACTCTTTGGCTGCCATAATACACACCATGTTTGGAGGTCAAATGGCACTGCACATCACCCCCAAAACACCATACCAACAATTTGGAGGTGGGAACATCATGGTGTGGGGCTGTTTGAGTAAAGGATGAATGGAAAAATGTACCAAGACATTCTTGATAAAAATCTGCTGCCATCTACCAAGATGATGAAGATGAAACAAGGGTGGATATTTCAGCAAGACAATGATCCCAAACACAAAGCCAAGGAAACTCTCAATTGGTTTTAAAGTAAGAAAATAAAGCTGCTAGATTGGCCCAGCCAATCACCTGACTTGAATCCAATAGAAAATCTATGAAAAGAAACAAAGATCAGAGTTCATAGAAGAGGCCCACGGAACCTTCAAGATTTGAAAACTATTTGTGTGGAAGAATGGGCCAAAATCACAACTGAGCAATGCATGCGACTAGTTCCTCCATACAGGAGGAGTCTTGAAGCTGTCATTACCAACAAAGGATTTTCCACCAAGTATTAAATACATTTCAGTTAGCATGTTCAATACTTTTTCCCTGTGTCATTCCATTTTATTACACATAACTTCATTTCTGAACTTATTTGTTTTGGTTTCTTTGTATGTATGGATTGCTTGGGTTGTTACTGACATGTGGTGAAAATGTCATGTTAGTAGCACCTTTAGAAATATATTTACCTAGAAAAATGGTGACGTGTTAAATACTTATTTTACCCACTGGATATATACAAAGTATATACAGTATACACACACACATACTGTATATACATGTGGTGGCTGCATTTGTTTTTTTTTTGTTTGGCTTATTTAATTTATTTTCACCTAGTGACCCGCCTGTAATATACTTTCTGTCTTAGGGTGTCTCCACTCTGGATGAAGGACAACAGATCCACCCTTGGACAGTAGTATTGCCTCTGGGGGTGTAGATGTAGATGAACTTGAATAACAATAACATTTTAAACAGTTAAAGCAACAGTTTTGTTTCCATTTCGGGATAAAGGTTTTACATAAATTAATAAAATTGACAATTGTAACCACTCCCCCCCCCCCCGACAGTGTTACTTGGGTTGTCTCAGCCAAGGAAGTTGAAAAATGACATATTTAGGGGAGCAAGAGAACCAATCAAAAAGTAACATTGTTTTCACATGACCCAGCAGAGCTACTTCGCATATTCTAATATATTTTTCAAATATACAGAGGATTTCCTAGTACCAGATAAAACCTTTTGCATCATCATTTCCAAGCTCAGGTAAGTATCTACAAGCCATGTTATTCCTTATAGAGTCTCAGACAACTCAAGTCAACAAGACAACAAGTGCTTCATACCTACTCATATTTGCGTGTTGGAACCTGAAAACAGCCTTGGCCCACCTATTTCAGAGGGAAAAATTGATTAGACTGGTTAAAAAATGTGTTTGATTGATATTGTTTTCCCATAAACCAGATAAACCAGCATCTGCTTGTCAGTGTTCACTTCTATACATAAATGTGTGCATGTTCAACCTGAGCATGCATGTTTAGGCCCATCGTTACCAAAAAAGGCATTTCATAAAAGACAGATTAGCTTGCATTGTCTAAGTTTCCTCCAAGGCTACAGCTACCCGTATTCAGCTGTAGATGTAGGAAACAATGGTAGAATATAGTTATAAAGGCAGATTTCAAGAGTGAATTAAATGCTTTTTTAGTTATAAAGTGGATTCAATATCAAGTAAAGATCCCATCGGACAACAGGGTAGATGCCCCCAGCTCCCCATTTTACATCATGAATATAAACAGACAAGGTTTATTTTTTTGTTTTACTGATGTTTGGTGCAAAACTAACATTAAAGAGAAATGTTCTATATAGAGCTCTGACTTTAAAGCCATTCTATTAATTATTTAAAAATAGGGTACTATTATAAAGAGCAATATAATAGAGGGATGATCATTATTTCACATCTTACATACAAGCCATAAATCTTTCCTTTGCGTATCCCTAGCTGTTTTAGAGAGTAGACATTTCTCCAAATTGTCTGGAGGCCAATAAACAGTTTGCAAGGCTTGATATGAAATTTGATAGCACTACATGTGAATTAGACTAGTTCTTTTATTTTAACTACCGTATTCAATATTATCTTTTAAAACATCTAATATTAGGTAAATAGTTATTAATTGCATGATAAAGATTACATTTTGACAGACGCTGACAACATAACTGGCATATATGGAACATTAATAAAAGACAAAAATGAACATACAAGATAACGTATAATTTTGAATGGTAAAGATTAAAACAAAGCACTTTCACATGCTTGTCTATTATCCTTTGTAACATTTATGTAAAATAGAACCACAGCAATGTATACCTATTTTTTAATTCATATCCATATTTTTTCAGACATCGCTGGTAATACAATGTGAAATTACCTGACAGATACCCATTAATGCATGAAAAATCATTAGAAATGTCTCCATTTCATGCTTAAAGAAAAATGCTCAGCTACATTAAATGCTGGTCCTGTCTGAACAAATCCACTGTGGTCTCCTACCTCCCTTTCAGCGCACACTCACCACATACCCCCTCCCTTCCTTCCACGATCAATTTTATGATACTAAACATTGCTTGGTAATGTTTCCGGAATCTCTCTCTGTCCTGTTTAAAAATTCTTAATTAAGCATATTTTTTTTGTTTACACTTGAAGTAATTGTACTTTAAAAACCAACAATAAACCATTATGCGTTTTCCATTAGGCCGATATCGCTCCCGAGATGGACACTAGTCCACCGTAAAAGAGGAAAGAGAAAATCTCCATTCAGAGATAGGAAGGTCCTGCCAAGCTCCACTTAAGAGGAAAGCCTCCAACTGTTGTGCTCCTAAGATCAGAGAAGGGAATAAGATAGATAGAAAGGAAGGAATACAGATAGGGTACATCCACCCATCTGTCCACCATTCAGATGATCTCTGGTTACCAGATAAATGCAATCACTTTGTGGTGCATTTATCTTCAGCTAAAGTAAATGGACAAGGAAAACTAAAATATTATTTATCTAAGTACGTTGATGCCATTTACCAGTATCATATTAAGGTTATATGGAGTGCTAAAAGGCCTTAATCGTGTCTAAATGGAAGAAACTTCTATCTGATTTTCCACTGAGGATGCTAGGGATCTTTGTTTGTTGAAGTTGAAGGCCATTGTGGCACTGGTCTTAGAACTCTCTGAGTTTGCAATATATAGACAGGGTAGGTGTTTGTTTATGGCAAATAAGGGAATTTATCTAGGGCCCCGATCTTCTCGAGGCTCCAGCTGAAATGTCCTCTAAGCTCTTAGAAGTGTTTCAGCTTCCTCTGATACATACAATGCTGTGAAAAAGTATTTGCCTCCGTTCTGATTTTTTATTTTTTTTGCATATTTGTTAAATGACTCAGATCATCAAACAAATTTTATTATTACACAAAGATAACCCAATTTAATACAAAATGCAGTTTTTAAATGATGGTTTTATTTATTAAGGCAAAAATGCTGTCCAAACCTGCCTGGCTTTATGTGAAAAAGTAATTGCCCCCTAAACCTAATAACTGGTTGTGCCACCCTTGGCTGCAACAACTGCAATCAAGCATTTGCGATAACTGGCAATAAGTCTTTCACATTGCTGTGGAGCAATTTTGGCCCACTCCTCTTTGCAGAATTGTTTTAATTCAGTCACATTGGAGGGTTTTCCAGCATGAATGGCCTGTGTAAGGTCATGATACAGCACCTCAATTGGATTTAAGTCCGGGCTTTGACTAGGCCACTCCAAAACCTAAATTTTGCTTTGTTTGAATCATTTGGAGGTGGACTTGCTGTTGTGTTTCGGATCATTGTCCCGCTGCATAACCCAAGTGCACTTGAGCTTGAGGTCACGAACGGATGGCCAAACATTCTCCTTTAGGATTTTCTGGTAGAGCTCAGAATTCATGGTTCCATCAATTATGGTATGTCGTCCAGGTCCTGAAGCTGCAAAGTAGCCCCAGGTCATCACACTACCACCACCATGTCTGACTATGATGTCCTTATTATGAAATGCTGTAATAGTTTTATGCCAGGTGTAAAGGGACGCACACCTTCCAAAGAGTTAATTTTTTGTCTCAACAGTCCACAGAATATTTGTCTAAAATACTAAGGGATAATCAAGATGTTTTTTTGGTAAATGTGAGATGAGCCTTTGTGTTCTTTTTGGTCAGCAGTGGCTTTGGCCTTGGAACTCTCCAATGGATGCCATTTTTGCCCAGTCTCTTTCTTATTGTTGACTCATGAACACTGATCTTACCTGAGGCAAGTGAGGCCTGCAGTTCTTTAGAGGTTGTTCTGGGTTCTTTTATGACCTCCTGGAACAGTCGTTTTCATGCTCTTGGAGTAATTATTGTAGGCCGGCCACTCCTGGGAAGGTTCACCACTGTTCCAAGTTATCTCCATTTGTCTCCCCATGGTTCACTGGAGTTCCAAATCCTTAGAAATGGCCTTGAAACCCTTTCTAGACCAATACATGTACATTACTTTGTTTTTAATTTGTTCTTGATTTTTTTTAGATTGTGGCATGATGTGTGGCTTTTTGTTATTTGTTAGCATGCTTTACTTTGTCAGACAGCTTCTATTTATGGAATTTCTTGATTCAACAGGTCTGGCAGTAATCAGGTCTGGGTGTAGCAAGTGAAATCTAATTCAGCTTTCCAAAAAATTGTGGTTAATCACAGTTCATTCATGATTCAGCATGGGAGGGGGCAATTACTTTATCATATAGGGCCAGGCAGGTTTGAACAGTTTTGTTTCCCTTCATAAATGAGATAATCATTTAAAAACTGTATCTTGCATTTACTCGGGTTAACTTTGTGTGATATTAAAATTTGTTTGATGATCTGAATCATTTAAGTGTGAGAAATATGCAAAAAATATAAAAAATCGGAAGTGGGCAAATACATTTTCACAACACTGTATATTCAAATTTCACAATGAATAAATGCTAATTTGATGAATCTGTGAACTTCCAAACAGTGATCAGTAAATGGGTGTATTAAGGAGAGTAGACTAAGATACAACAGTTATTTCTTTTATTTGGAGACCATCTCTCTCTATATTTTCTTAGGTTTTTTTTTTTTTGCAAGGGAAAGGATGAATGAGCCATAACCATATTAAAAAAAAGACTATAGATAGATACTATATTATATTTCCTATCCAATATTTTAACATCAGTCAACGCACTCTCATATATGTATGATATTGGGGAGTTATCAGTGCAATTATTGGGCATTATCAGTGCATAATGCTTCATACAAATCAAATGTTCTAGTAGTAACAAAATTCCTATTATGTATAATATTGTAATGTTCTGCATTGTTCTTGCTGCAGAAAAAAAAAAGTATATAATTCAGAAACCAAACTTCATGTTTTAATGCTGCATTTATATAGCCTCATAAATGAAGCCATGTTTTGTACATCAATCGATCCTTGTACAATATGTCTAACCTATGTAGCTATGAATTAGTTGTGCCATATTCTGTCTTTCTTTTGGTTGAAATGAGCCAGTGTTCAAGACCTTTTCTTCT
Source organism: Lithobates clamitans (assembly GCA_037952925.1). Classification (NCBI taxonomy): domain Eukaryota; kingdom Metazoa; phylum Chordata; class Amphibia; order Anura; family Ranidae; genus Lithobates; species Lithobates clamitans. Next base: position 280,252 of record JBBGZY010001184.1, read on the forward strand.
TTCTACAACTCTAAAGATGCACAAAAGTGAGGCTAAGCAACCCAATCTCAAACATTTAAAATTTAAAAAACCCTCACTTTAGATCCCATAACTAGCGAAAATATCCGTGGTGTTTACTAAAAACAAATTAACCCATAGTATGGGTAATGTTACGTAATGATAAGGAATATGTGCTGATACGGTAGCCTATACACTGCAGAGACCATATAAGTAACATAAGCCATACTATGGGTTAATTTGTAAAGTAAAACACCACGGATAAATTCTAAGATGGCTGCTGGTCACATGGTCACGAGTTGCTAGGTTACAGAATTCTATTTAAACCAGAATGGTGTAGCAATATGGCGCCGTTTCTGATAATGTCCTTGTGACAAAATACGTAAGGCGGAGCTACTGCGTCATTGCGTCACATCCAGTTTTGGTCCATGGAGCACATCACGACCCAGACTTCCTGCTTTGACACTATACATACTTGTAACCTGACTAAGTGTTCATTCTTTCTGCAATAAACACTGTTATATGGAGTCACGCTATGAGTACCATTGATGTCTTTTCATGATAACACTGGGCCGGAGGAGACTATAGGAGCCAGCCTTTGGGGCCTACAGTCAGAGGTACTATGAAGGCCTGTTGCCCCTTGGTGGGTGAGATTACCCGGTGAGTGCGGTACAAGAGGGGGGCAAAAGTGTGACATGCAGCCACTGCCCGATTGTATGTACCATTTGGAGCACTAGTTTTACTATGCAGGATATTTTTTTAAATGTTTGATTTGAATTTATGGACATTTTTATTTGGTGACATTATGCACTAATAAATGTTGTTATATACTGTAGCTCTTTAACAGATTTAATGCACATAGCACTTTGATACTGGATATGGAAACCTATGTATTATAGCTTTGCACTTAGCACTTTGGAAATTTGTCATTTGTTGATTTATGTGTAGAATCTCTATGGTATTCACTGTACACATTAGGATATAATTCACCAAAGCAGCGACAACTCCACCTACCCTTTTATTTTCACACGTAAAAAAATAAATGAAATGAAAAAATAAGAAAAAAAAACGTGTGGGTCCCCCCCTCCCCAATTCATACCAGACCCTTTGGCCAGTATCTTGCTCTCCTTTTCCCTGCTGCCGTCCATATTTTGCTACCACACATTATCAACCCTTGGCTTGTTCCTTGACTACGCTTTAGCCTGACCCCTGATTGTAACAGAATAATCTGGCCCAAAACATGGAGACCGCTATAGCAAATGCTGTGGCTCCTTTCAGGCAGCAAATTGCAGAGCTACAGGAGTTTGGTGTCACCTACCAAGAAACATTTGCTGGACTGGAATGTGTAGTGAAAGGGCAACATAAGGAAATCCATGCTCTGCAAAGCAACTGCTGGACCTACGTTCCTGAGATGATGCTAAAAGCTGAAACATGTCTAAGATATGCCTCGCCCACCCAAGTTCAATGGAGTACGCCACCATTACAGAGGTTTCCTTAACCAGTGTCGCATATATTTCCAAATGCGACCTGCTGCATTCACTTCTGAAAAACAGAAGGTAATGTTTGTTATTAAACTCCTGGCTGGGGAAGCTCTAGCTTTGGCTTCCCTTTATATAGAACAAGATAGTGCCACTCCAAATAATTTTGAGACCTTTGTGACCGCGATGAATCAGGTTTTTGATGATCCCAATTGCTGCGCTACTGCTGAAGCAAAGTTGCATAGTTTGCGGCAGGGTAAGTACACAGCTGAGTTCAGACATTGGGTTGCAGATACCACTTGGAACTCTGCAGCGCAAAAAAGTCAGTTCCACCAAGAGCTTTCTGAACAACTAAAAGATGAACTGGACAGAGTAGAGACTCCTAATGGTCTCAAGGCCTTCATTAAACTATGTTTTCAAATTGATCAGAGACTTATAGAATTTGCCCTCAGCAATAATATCAAAACAAGAAATAAACTGCCTCTATATGGAGACGGTGGATGGCTCACCCTTAACTTCAGGACCTCTTATCCATGAAACAGTTCTTTTGGTATTCCAATTTCAGACTGACCATCATGAGACTATCAGTTTTCAGCTGATTACGTTACTCAAACTTCCTGTCATCCTAGGTATTCCTTGGTTTTCCACCCATAATCCTTCCATCAACTGGGAAGCATAGATTTAAAAAAATTGACATCCCCCATTGCGAGGAATACTGTAGAGAATCTTGTCGAACAAGTTCTCCACCGATCAAGGAATCACAGGTGGATGTGGTTACTACTATCCTACCTAAAACACACTGACACTAACTGACACTGATACTAATTTTTTTTTAAAATACTGACCCTGACCTTTGACCCAAACACTAACCCTGGCACTGACCTAAATCAAATTTTGATCTAGGTATTTTTTTGTATTTTTTTTTTTATATTTATTTTTTTTACACACACTTTTTTTCTCTGCAATTAGAGAGAGATACTAAGTATCTCTCTCCTCCAATCACAGAGGAAGCAAACACAAGGGTGACTGCTCACTGTGATAGCCTCTGATCAGGTGACCCGGAATCGTTAGTACGGCGCCAAGGGGTTACCGCTGAGAGCGCACAAAGGGAGATACGCAAATATACATAGTAGTTCTGTTTTATTGCACCAACTGCTTACACATTCAGGTTGAAAAAAGACACAAATCCATCCAGTTCAACCAATAAATGCAGGATAAAAACCCAGTCCAGTGGGGCCGCATATTTGCATACGGTCGGTATTAAGGGGTTAAGCTAAAGACTCTTTTCACTTCTGCACCAATATTGATACATCCCGATACTGAAAATCCTTTTATAGTGGAAGTGGATGCCTCAGACTCTGTCGTGGGAGCTATCCTTTCTCAGCAAAAAGAAGAAAAGATGCAGCTTCATCCTTGTGCGTATTTCTCTCGCTGAATGTCGTCAGCTGAAAAGAATTATGACATTGGGAATAAGGAATTGCTGGCAATTAAGGAAGCCTTTTCTGAATGGAGGCATCTGCTGGAAGGGGATAAGCATTCGATAACTGTTCTCATTGATCATAAAAATCTAGAATTCATTTGTTCTGCCAAGAGGATGTCTTCTAGGCAATCACGTTGGTCGCTGTTCTTTTCTAGGTTTCATTTTTATATCTATATATAGTATCGACATGGGACAAAGAATGGTAAGGTCGATGGCTTATTAAGGATGTTGACTGAACCTCTCCAGGAAGGCAACTCTGAATGTACAATCCTGCCTCAAAAGAACTTCCTGGGGGCCACGAGTTTCAAGACATTCTTGAGTCTCCTCAAGGAGGGGTATGAAAATGACCCATTTCTCAATCATACTCCTACGGATATTAACCTTGAGTACAAGAACGGCTTTTGGACTCATGAACATTGTCTCTATGTATCTAAATCTGCTTGGGTTGAAGCCCTCAGGTTGGTTCATGACTCAAAACTTGCTGGGCATGTTGGGATTTCTAAGAACTTTTGTTCCGTTCCTTTTGGTGGCCTGGCTATAAGAAAGATGTCAAACACTATGTGGCTTCGTGCCTGACCTGTGCACAAGCTTCTGCTTTGGGGTTGATCCCACTCCCTGTTTCATCAAGACCATATGAGTCAATTTCTATAGACTTTGTGGTAGCTTTACCTCCCTCAAAAGAAATTACCACTATCTTGGTCGTCATCGATGACGATGGCTCATTTTATACCTGTAAGGGGGTACCTTCTGCTGAAAAAACTGCAGAGGTAATGGTTCGAGAAGTATTTAAACTACATTGAATTCCTGATAATGTGGTGTCTGACAGAGGAGTATTGTTTATGCCAATATTTTGGAAAAGCTTTTGCTCAACTTTAGGTGTAACATTTAAACTGTCCGCCGCTTTTCATCCTCAGTCTAATGCCCTGTACACACAATAGGATTTTCCGACAACAAAATCCTGGATTTATTTCTGACGGATGTTGGCTCAAACTTGTCTTGCATACACACGGTCACACAAATGTTGTCAGAAATTCCAAACGTCAAGAACGCGGTGACATACAACACGTACGACGTGCCGAGAAAAATGAAGTTCAATAGCCAGTGCGGCTCTTCTGCTTGATTCCGAGCATGCGTGGAATTTTGTGCATCGGAATTGTGTACACACGATCGGAATTTCCGACAACGGATTTTGTTGTCGGAAAATTTGAGATCCAGATCTCAAATTTTGTTTGTCGGAAATTCCAATGGAAAATGTCCGATCGAGCCTACACACGGTTGGAATTTCCGACAACTAGCTCCCATCAAACATTTGTTGTCGGAAAATCCTATCATGTGTACAGGGCATTATGGTTGGACCGAGAGGACCAATCAAATCTTGGAGCAGTACCTTCAATGTTTTGTCAGTTATCTTCAGGATGACTGGGTGGGTTATCTTTCTACAGCAGAGTTTGCTTATAACAATTCTAAATATTGCTCCACTTCTCAAAGTCCTTTTTACTTAAACAATGGGTATCATCCAATTTTTATTCTTGATCTCCCTATCTCAACTCCAATTCCTTCTGTTACCAAAAGATTAACTACAAACATGTAGGGCATGGTGATACCTCATTTCCTGTTTGCTGTTGGATTCCTGATGTCTGCTGGGCACGTATTACTGCAGTATGTGCCACCTTAGATACTAACAGTGCCAGTAAGATTGTGGAATATCATTTACATTTGATGTATGCTTGTACCAATAGTGTTGTGATGCACCTTTTAAGTGTAAGTATGATTTTATTCCTTTGCTGAGACAAATAATATTTACACTATTTAACTAATAGTGGTACACGATTTAGCTCAGTTTCTAACATGTTCTTCTGGTTAAAAAACTGGGGTCAAACTGAGTAGCTTGGGAGCTGTGAAGGAGAGGTGAAGACTATAGAGAAATTGCTGCACTATGATCTTCTTTAACAAAAGCTCATGGGTATCTATGTAAGTGCTGTTTACTATATGGTGTTTTGGGGTGTGAATCAAATTGAACATTCTTAGGAAATCCATATTTTTTGGATGTCCCATGTTACACATATGAAAGTTTATTTTACTTTCAATATGTTTATTGATGTTTAACATAGAAAGGAGAACATACAATAACATTCTGGTCTTTGGCCTACAAGGCCTGCTTTCACAGTTACAGAACAAATGAGAACATTAATAACACGTTTATAACATTAGATTGCCGTAAAGATCGTAGGTTGTATCTCAGACCAACAGATTCAGGTTAGGTGACTCCCTGGGACCATGATTACTGATCATTAGGATCCAAGTATGTGTCCCCCCTCTCCAGGGGGTTGTCCCATGGGTTCACCCTGAAAAGGCCTAGCCTACCACCCCAGTGGGATCACACTGTGGCAGAACCTGACCCCTCCATGGCTCCGTGGCCCCCCCTTTCCAGGACTGCGACCGGCTGGCTGAGGAGCCAGCCTGGACCACCGCAGAATCAGGTATCATGGAAAAAAGATCAAAGGAGAAGAATCGGGAGCCCAATTGCAGGTTTAAGATCGGAGCTTTAGTCTGCGTACAACCTTATCCGCTACATAGAGGAGGGGAGCGATTTCCCCTTCTCATACATGGAGTAAGGTGGGAGCAGAGTGTCCCAGACAGAGAGAGTAGAAGGAGAGGGAGGAAGAAGGAGGGGTAGAGATCCAGGATCAACCATTCATACGTTCGTGATGCCCGGACAGAGGGGAATATTGCAATGTGCTGCCCAAGGTTCCCTTATAGCTTCAAATTTTCCCACCTGTCCAGCAGTTTTGCCACTGTGTTCTTGTGCCATTATCCAGGATATTTTTCGCTTTGCCATTCTGAAGGAGACAGTGGGAGTTTTCCATGCTCTCGCGAGCGTTATTTTCGCTCCCAGGAGGATGTAAAACGTAAGCATTTGCAGGTGTTTAGGAATTAAAAGGGATTTTGCGGTTCAAAAGGGCAATGGAGGGATCTGGAGAGGTTGTGGTTCCCGTTATCTTCCTCAGAGTGTGAAATACCTTTTTCCAGTAGGACCAAACTCGGGGACATGTCCACCAAATGTGGAACATTGTGCCCTCCAGATCGCACCCCCTGAAACATAGGGGAGACGCCTCTGGGTAGATCATTGCCAGCCTAGAGGGGACATAGTACCACCTGGTTAGAATTTTGAGGTTTGCTTCTATCAGGGAGACATTAAGAATACCCCTATAGGATCTTTGGAAAGCCTGTGACCACTCCACTGGTTCCCAAGATATTCCCATGTCCATCTCCCAGGCCCGGGCTTATGGTGGATTTCCCTCCCTAGCAGCCAGAGAGGAGTAGATCAGTGAAATACCTCCCCTCTGATCCATAATGTTAGAACACCATCGTTCGTAAGGGGTAATCTTAGGTGGATCCTTTTTATTAGTCCAAATAGAATTAAGGAAGTGGACAATTTGGGATTGGGCATTTCTAACTCCGTTTTACAGTGCAGCAGGCTTAAGGGGCCCGACGGGGAAAGGAAGTGGCCTATGCAAAACAAGCCCTTGTTAGTCCACCAGCGAAAGGCTTGGATGTTCCTGTCCGGGGGACACATTGGGTTGTAGAAAATATGGGCCGGGGGGCGCAAGGGAGAAGCCAGTGAGTGTTGTTTGTGGAGAGTGGTGCACAGTGCCACAGAGTGGGAGAGAGTAGGAGACATAGACGGTCTGGATTTGGTATCACTCCACAGGAGGTAGTCTATGGTATTCAGTGGGACCGCAGTTCTTCCCATTGAGAGCGAATCTGGTTTAGGACACCTAGAATATGCTATGGAGATTTGGGTGAGCTGAGCGGCTTGATAGTACCACCACAAGTTTGGAAGTCCTACCCCCCCCCTGTGTTTTTAGTCTATATAGGACCTCCTTTTTACACCTGTAACCCTTATTTCCCCAAACAAAGCGTACTATTTGTGATTGTAATTTTAGAAGGAATTGTTTTTTTATAGAGATCGGGAGAGATCTGAATAGGTAAAGCATGCGTGGGAGAAGAGTAATTTTGACCTCGTTGATTCTGCCGAGCCAAGATAGACCACATTTTGACCATCTCTCTAGGTCTGCACTACATGTACGTGCCATGGGGGGGTAGTTGGCCTGAAAAAGTTTGCTTATGTTGTTTGTGAGTCTGATCCCCAAGTATGGAATATCCTCTGATGCCCAAGTGAATGTAAAATGTTTTTTCAACTGGGAGATCATTTTCTGAGGAACTGTAACATTCAGGGCTATGGACTTAGATAAGTTAACCTTTAGACCCAAAATCCTTCCGAAGTTCCTGAGTAGGGATGAGCTTCGCCTTCGAGTCGAACCCATGTTCGACTCGAACATCGTCTGTTCGATCGTTCGCCGAATTGCGAACGATATGGGCCGTTCGCGCCAAATTCGTGTGGCGGGTCACGGCCCATAATTCACTGCGGCATCGCAGTGCATTGCTGGCTGATGATTGGCCAAGCATGCACTATGACCCGCATGCTTGGCCAATCACAGCGCCGTCAGTAGAGAGAGCTGTAATTGGCCAAAACCAGGGTTTAGAACACGCCCCACACTATATAAGACCGCCTGCACGGCGGCCCTGTGTAGTGTGTTCCGGCGTGCTTAGAGAGAGAGAGAGACAGTGTCATTTCATTTGAGTTAGATAGATTAGGCAGGACAGTCAGTGAGTTAGCTGCACTTACAGTGTATTGTGTATATATATATATGCATCCCAGGTGTTGTATATATATATATATATATACACTGTATTCAGTTTAGCTATATCTGTTCCTGTTATCTTCCTACTGACAGGCAGGCTTGTTTTGTTACAGTATTTGCAGCTACCTGAAGAAAATTGCTGGTGTTCTTTTGATCCTATTAGTACCACAGTCAGGCAGCTAGACTATTTACAGTTAGTGTAGTGCGTCCTCCTCACAGTGTTCAGTTAAAGCTACAAGTTAGTTTAGTGTGACCTCTGCACAGTGTTCATCTAAAACTACAAGTTATGGTAGTGCGTCCTCCTCACAGTGTTCAGCTAAAGCTACAAGTTAGTGTAGTGTGACCTCTGCACAGTGTTCAGCTAAAGCTACAAGTTAGTGTAGTGCGTCCTCTGAACAGTGTTCAGTTAAAACTACAAGTTAGTGTAGTGGGACCTCTGCACTGTGTTCAGCTAAAGCTATAAGTTAGTGTAGTGCGTCCTCCTCACAGTGTTCAGCTAAAACTACAAGTTAATGTAGTGCGAGCTCTGCACAGTGTTCAGCTAAAGCTACCTGTAGAAGGTTGGTGGTGTTTTCCTGATCCTATCACTACCGCAGGCAGCTAAATAAGCTACAAGTTAGTTTTTTGCGCGCTCTGCACAGTGTTCACCTAAAGCTTCCTGTAGAAGGTTGGTGGTGTTTTCCTGATCCTATCATTACCGCAGGCAGCTAAATAAGCTACAAGTTAGTTTTTTGCGAGCTCTGCACAGTGTTCAGCTAAAACTACAAGTTAGTGTAGTGCGAGCTCTGCACAGTGTTCAGCTAAAGCTACCTGTGGAAGGTTGGTGGTGTTTTCCTAATCCTATCACTACCGCAGGCAGCTAAATAAGCTACAAGTTAGTTTTTTGCGAGCTCTGCACAGTGTTCACCTAAAGCTACCTGTAGAAGGTCGGTGGTGTTTTCCTGATCCTATCACTACCGCAGGCAGCTAAATAAGCTACAAGTTAGTTTTTTGCGAGCTCTGCACAGTGTTCAGCTAAAGTTCCCCTTAGAAGGTTGGTGGTGTTCTCATACTACAGGCAGGCAATTGATTTTGCTAGCTGCAGTATTAGTATATATATATATATATATATATATATATATATATATATATATATCCCAGCTTAGTGCAGCTACAATCCATTAGTATGTCTGGAAGGCCAACAAGGAGAGGCAGACAGTCACAAGCCAATAAAAGAGGACAAGGAGGCTCTGTGTCTAGAGGCAACAGTGCTGGTCGAGGAGACGGTGCATCCTCATCAGCACGTGGCCGTGGGACATGCTTGGCCTTTTTTTCGTCAGCTGGCCGTGTTGAGCCGCAACATGCAGAAGACTTCGTCGAGTGGATGACCAAGCTGTCCTCATCCTCCTCATCCTCTCTCAGCCATGCTCAGGGTACTTTGTCTGGCAAAGCAGCTGCCAACGCGGCCTCTTCCCTCGGCTCAATGGCATCAGTGACTCCTTCCCTAGCTCCACCATGTCCTCCTGAGGAGTCCCTCAAACTGTTTGACCACAGTGTTGGGTACATGCTCCAGGAGGATGCCCAGTGTTTTGAAGGCTCTGATGATGATACTGAGCTAGATGAAGGCAGTAACGTGAGCACGGACAGAGGGGGTGCCCAAGAAGGACAGCAATCTGGCAGTCATGCTCCCCCTGCTGCAGCATACTGCCAGGTTTGCTCCAGTGATGAGGAGGAAGGGGATGATGAGGTCACTGACTCAACATGGGTGCCTGATAGGAGAGAGGAGGAGGAGGCACATCACCAACGAGGCAGGATTCCCTCCAGGGGCCAGCCTAAGGGCAGCACACTGACTGCATCACACCCCAAAGCTCCGCATTTGCAGGGTGCTGCTGTCTCTGAGCGTTATTCCAAAAGTTCTTTGGTGTGGGCCTTTTTTGAGATGAGTGCATCAGATCGCACCGCTGCTATTTGAAACATATGTCTCAAGCGTATCTCGCGTGGCCAAAACATCTCCCGCTTGGGCACCACATGCTTGACCAGACATTTGTTGACCTGCCATGCAGTTCGTTGGCAAGCGTATCCAAAAGACCCACACCAAAGAACAAAGAGGACCTCTCCTTGCTCCTCATCAGCTGAGATCTCCAACCCCACTATACCTTCAGTCCTCTCTGAGACCTGCACTGAGAGGAATGAAGGTGTAGAATTAGGTGTGTCACAGCCAAGTACTTGTGGGCAATCTGCTTTCGGTACACCGACGTCAGATTGTACCAGGCAAATTTCCCTGCCCCAGCTGCTGCACCGCCAAAAGAAGTTCGCTCCCAGCCATCCACATGCCCAGCGGTTGAATGCTAGCTTGGCAAAATTGCTAGCACTTCAACTGCTGCCTTTTCAGTTGGTAGACTCTGCCCCCTTCCGTGAGTTTGTGGAATGTGCGGTTCCTCAGTGGCAGGTACCCAAACGCCACTTTTTCTCACGGAAGGCGATTCCGGCTCTCTACTGGCATGTGGAAGGCAATGTCCATGCCTCGCTGGACAGGGCGGTCAGTGGTAAGGTGCATATTACCGCTGACTCATGGTACAGCAGGCATGGACAGGGACATTACCTAAGTTTCACCGCGCATTGGGTGACTCTGCTGGCAGCTGGGAAGGATGCAGGACAAGGTGCAGTAGTGTTGGAGGTTGTTCCGCCACCAAGCCTCCAAAATGCCACTACTAATGATTGTGACACACCTTTCTCCTCCACCCCCTCCTCTTCTTCTTCCTCCATGGCCTCTTCCTGTGCTTTGTCCTCGGAACCAGCGGTGCTCCGTAGCCATTCAAGGGGCTACGCAAGTATGCAGGCCAAAAGATGCCATGTGGTGCTTGAGCTGGTGTGCTTGGGGGACAGGAGCCACACTGGGGCAGAGGTTCTGTCAGCTCTGCAGGGGCAGGTTCAGAGGTGGTTGACGCCACGCCAACTTAAGGCAGGAATGGTGGTTTGCGACAACGGCACCAACCTCCTCTCTGCCCTCTGACAGGGACAAATGACCCATGTGCCCTGTTTGGCTCACGTCCTTAACTTGGTGGTGCAGCGGTTCTTGGGCAGGTACCCGGGCTTACAGGATGTCCTGAGGCAGGCCAGGAAAGTCTGTGTGCATTTCCTCCAGTCATATAATGCCAGTGCTTGGCTGGCAGACCTCCAAAAGGAGTTAAACCTGCCCAAGAACCGCCTAATCTGTGACATGCCCACCAGGTGGAACTCAACGTTGGCCATGCTGCAGCTGTGCGACTATGGCACCAGGACAGGGTCAGGGGAGCTTGGTTTTTTCCCCACGCCAGTGGGCCATGATCAGAGATGCATGCTCTGTCCTGTCACCATTTGAGGAGGCCACGAGGATGGTGAGCAGTGACAGTGCATGCATCAGTGACACTGTCCCCCTTGTCCACCTGTTGGAGCACACGCTGCGTGGAATAATGGACAGGGCACTTGAGGCAGAACAGAGGCAGGAAGAGGAGGACTTCCTTAGCTCTCAAGGCCCCCTTTATCCAGACAGTGTTCCTGCGTGCCTGCCGATCACACAGGAAGAGGAGGGGGAGGATTGTGTCAGTATGGAGGTGGAGCCTGGCACTCAGCATCAGCAGCAGTCTTTAAGGGATCAGTCCCAAGAAACACATGGACTTGTACGTGGCTGGGAGGAGGTGGCTGCGGACCATGTCGTCCTTAGTGACCCAGAGGACTCCGGACCGAATGCCTCAACAAACCTACGCTGCATGGCCTCCCTGATCCTGCAAAGCCTGCGTAAGGATCCTCATATTCGTGGTATCAAGGAGAAGGACCAATACTGGCTGGCAACCCTCCTTGATCCACGTTACAAGGGTAAGGTTGCGGACCTTATCTTGCCATCGCAGAGGGAGCAGAGGATGAAACATCTTCGGGAGGCCTTGCAGAAAGGTCTGTGCAACGCGTTCCCAGAGACTGGGAGGTTACAAGCTGTTTCTGGACAACGCGTTGCTGAGGCTTCGGTCAGTCAAAGAAGGAGCAGTGGAGAAGGTGGCCGTCTGACTGATGCGTTCAGACAATTTTTTAGTCCGCAGCCCCAAGGTATGATAGGTTCCAGCAAGCATCGCCAGCGTCTGTTTTACGTGGTGCAGGAATACCTAGGGGCAATATATGACTTGGACACCTTTCCCACCGAAAATCCTCTGGGTTACTGGGTCTTGAGGATGGATCACTGGCCAGAGCTTGCACAGTATGCAATTGAGCTACTGGCCTGTCCTGCATCCAGCGTTCTTTCGGAACGCACATTCAGTGCTGCTGGAGGCTTTGTAACCGATCACAGGGTGCATCTGTCCACCGACTCGGTCGATCGACTGACCTTCATAAAAATGAATCAGTCTTGGATCACCACCATCTACCAAGCACCTGATGCTGATGTAACTGAATAATTTTTATTTAAATCTCAGATCCCTTCAAAGACTGCCTATGCTGATGCTGAGTGACTATCCCGAGTAATTATCCTCTTCCTCCTCAATGATCACGCTGATAGCTTGTAAGAACATTTTTGGTTCTGGGCGCCGCCACCAGTGCCTAAGGCCCAATTTTTCAGCCCCTGTTTAACAGGGGCGTGTAATTACAATTTTTGATGCAATACTTTGCAGCAGGGCTCATTTCTGCGTTCCAATTAGAGTATCTGTGAGGGGTTACAGTGTTGTGGCACCAGCACCAGTGCCTAAGGCCCAATTTTTCAGCCCCTGTCTAACAGGGGCGTGTAATTACAATTTTTGATGCAATACTTTGCAGCAGGGCTCGTTCCTGCGTTCCAACTAGAGTATCTGTGAGGGGTTGCAGTGTTGTGGCACCAGCACCAGTGCCTAAGGCCCAATTTTTCAGCCCCTGTTCAACAGGGGCATGTAATTACAATTCTTGATCTAATATTTCACAGCAGGGACAGTTTCTGCACCCACCAAGAGCGAGTGAGGACTTACAGTGTTGTGGCACCAGCACCACCACCACCAAAGGCCCAATTTTTCTGCCCCTGTTCAACAGGGGCATGTAATTACAATTCTTGATCTAATATTTCACAGCAGGGGCCTGTGAGGGCTTACAGTGTTGTGGCCACAACAACACCTAAGGCCCAAATTTCTGCTGACTATATAGGGCAGGCCCCTACTTTCAAACATCCAACTTACAAACGACTCCTACTTGCAAACGGAAGGAGACAACAGGAAGTGAGATGAAATCTACCCCCAGGAAGGGAAATTCTCTCCTGTGAGAGTTGATATGGGAAAAACATTTCTCCTTTCCACTGATGCTTTATCACCAATCCTTGTTTCACAAAAAAACCCAAATTTTCAAAAAACATTTGTCATTGGGACAAAAAGTAAGGTAAAATCTTCTGAAGAGGAGCACAGGCAGCAAAACAAATGTCAAAGGGGTGATAACCCCTCCCTATGTTTTCCAAAAAGCTTAAAATAGATTTTTTGGCTGGAGCTAAACATGTTCAGAATTACCAGTTCAAAATTACAAACAGATTCTACTTAACAACAAACCTACAGTCCCTGTCTTGTTTGCACCGCCTGTATACTGCTGTTCAGAGTACAGAGCCTGTATACTGCTGTTTCCTTTTTTAATTTGGGTGCGGGGTTCCCCTTAATATCCATACAAGACCCAAAGGGCCTGGTAATGGACTGGGGGGTACCCATGCCATTTGTCTCACTGATTTTCATCCATATTGCCAGGACCCGACATTACATTAAAGCCGCAAGCAGTTTTAAATGACTTTCCTTTAAAAATGACATTTTGTGCAGGGACTGTTCTAAGCACGGGAAACACGCACCACTTTACAGGCATACTATAGACACCCCCCAGGTACGATATTTAAAAGAATATTTCACTTTTTTTTTTTTTACTTTAAGCATCATTAAAATCACTGCTCGCGAAAAAACAACCATTTTTAAAAGTTTTTTTTGCATTGATACATGTCCCCTGGGGCAGTACCCGGGTCCCCAAACCCTTTTTTAGGACAATACCATGCAAATTAGCCTTTAAAAGGAGCACTTTTGATTTCGAACGTTCGAGTCCCATAGACGTCAATGGGGTTCTAATGTTCGTGCAAATTTTCGGTCCGTTTGCAGGTTCTGGTGCGAACCGAGGGTGTTCAGCTCATCCCTATTCCTGAGTACCTTGTAAATAGTAGGAGTGGACGTAAGGGGGGAGGTGATGAAAAGGAGAAGGTCATCCGCAAATAATGCACACTTGTGTTCCTGTTCTCTGCAGGTAACCCTCTTGATGTCAGGATCGGTCCTAATCGCGATTGCCAGAGTTTCTATGGTCATCGCAAAGAGGAGGGGGGAAAGCGGGCAACCTTGTTTGGTTCCCTTGCCAATGGCAAAGGTTTTCGAATATCTTCCCAGTAACGGCACTTGTGCATTAGGGGATGAGTAAAGTGAGTAAATAATGCCTAGAAAATTTGGTCCGAATGCCACCTCTCCAGCAACTCGTAAATGTATGGCCAGGCTACCGAGTTGAATGCCTTATGCAGGTCAATCGAGAGGATGAAGCCCTTCTGAGGAGGCCCCCCATCCCATTGAGAGTTGAGCAAGGATATAATATCAACCGCTCTCCTTATCTGGTCTGGTCCCTGTCTCCCAGGGATGAAGCCCACCTGATCTTTATGTATGTATGTCGCTATGAAGTTTGCTAGTGTTAGCCAGTATTTTAGTCATTATTTTTATGTTGTTATTGATGAGCGAGATCAGACGGTAGTTCCAAGTGTCGCTTGTGTGCTTCCCCGGTTTGGGGATGACCGAGATATATGCAGTGTTAAGATCCCTGTCTAGGGGAGTTCCATCCCTGAGAGTTGAAGAATCGCGCCAGGTAGGGTAACAGGCTGGAGCCAAATTTTTTATAATACCCTGTTGAGAAGCCGTCCGGCCCAGAAGAGGAGCCCAGTTTGAGGGATTTGATGGTGTCCAACACCTCCTCAGAGGTAAAAGAGTCTTCTAGAAGATCCCTGTGGCCTCGGGCTAAGGAGGGGATGGGGAGGGTGTCTAGGAAGGCTTTCTTGAGTGTTGGAGAGGAGGGAGGGTCGGACTTGTATAGTTCAGAGTAGAACTTCAAAAAGGAGTCCATTATTTTGGTTGGGTTTTGGGTCAGGTCTTCAGTAGGGGATCTAAGTTTTGGAAAGGCTAGCGTGCGACTTTTGGGGGTCAGTTTGGTTGCCAGTTTGGAGCCAATTCTGTCCTTTTGGGAGTAAAACTTGGCCCCGGTCCATCTGAGGTGTTTCTTGGCCGCCGTTGTGAGGGATAGATTGAGGGGGGCTCGAGCTGTATCAAGCTGAGCCAAGGTTGTGGGAGTAGGGTTGTGGGAGACTTAGCTAGGGTTTGGTACTCCTCCATGCGTTTCAGCAGGTCTGCCCTGTGCTCCTTCTTGATCTTAGAGGAAAGCTGAATGAGCTTGCCTCTGAGTACTGTTTTAATGAAAATGTATTTTATTTCAATTTTACATATGTTTCTGTATTGAAGCAAATGTGTTTGGACTTTTTAAATGAAAAACATTGTTATGTGTTATTGCACAGCTGGATGCATGTATTTGTAGTAGTAAGTGAATGGCGCTGTTTTTTCACAATATAAAGTACACTGTTGATTTAAAATATGCACTTTTCACAAAGTAGTATAGGTCTATTCATAAACAGTGAAACATTTTTCAAGGTTTGATCAATTGGGTTCATATATTTTTTTCTTTACCACATACGCCTGACACTTTGTTGCTTATATATTGTAACAATTGCCCATTTACTGTTCATGTATTGTCGATATTGCTTTTTTCCTGCCTACATACACAATTTTACAATTGGCCAGTTTCTAGCATATTGTAACAATTGCAAAAAAAAATAGCCTGTTTAATAAAGACTGGTGTATTACACATTTTCAAATCTCTTAGTGAGAAGAAAAGCCATTCCATATTTTGTTGAGAAAGAAAAACATTCTAATCTGGGTGATCTGTGTACATTGCAAAGATTTTAACAAACTTTGTTGCAGATTCCTTCATTTTGTTATTCTGAAGAAACAGTTGTTTGTTTTTTTGTGTCCATGTGCTCAGTGAATCTGTAAGGGAGTGGTTTTATAATTATCAGTCAGCTGCTGTACCTGCAGAGCTCTAAGGAAATTGGCAGGGTCTGCATCCCTTTAGATGTGATTTCCATTTAGGAGTATCTAACATCTAAAAATTACATTTGTGACAGGTGATGCTAAAAATCTGTTTTGTAGCTTAGTACAAACTTTTGGGAAAATTAGTGAACCAGCAGGAAATTACATTTTCAGGGGGCATTATGTACACATCATCTGTGTACAGAACACCTTCAGTTATATTACATTGCATTTTACAGAAAATTACAGCACTGCAGACTAAAATGGAAAGGTAATTTTTCAAGTTTAATAACATTTAATTACAATATGACTTGAGAGGCAACTGACTACGCTATATATATATATATATATATATATATATATATATATATATATATATATATATTTGCTATTTTTTTTTCCCACAGACCTGGCATTACCCTTTAACTCTCTTTCCCTCCATATGTAAAGAGTGCTTCCTTGTCCTCTGTAGTGACCTGAAAGAAGATAACTCAACACCAAGTTAACTATATGGACCAGCTATGTATTTATACATAGTGATTATATCCCCCCATAATCATCTCTTTTTAGGAGAGAATAAATTCTGTTGAGGTAATCTTTTCTTATAGCCAAGCTCCTCCATGCCTCTTATCTGTTTAGCTACCCTTCTCTGCACTTTCTCTAGTTCCTCGATATTCGTTTTGTGAACTGGTGCCCAAAACTGACCTCCATATTCCAGATGAGATCTTACTATTTGTACAGGGGCAAAATAATGTCTCTCTCTAGGGTGTATACCTCTGTTAATAAAAAGTATTAAAAAGGAAAGTATTTTACTAGCTTTAGAAATTGCAGCATGAAATTACATGCTAATATAAAGTCTACAATCTACCAGGACACCCAGATCCTTCTCCATATTTGACTCCCTCAGCTCCATGCAACATTTGAATTTATTGAGAGATGAGCTTGATGTTTGAGTCGAACGTAAGTTCAACTCGAACATCGGATGTTCGCGTGTTCTCTGAACACAAGAACAAACAGGGCGGTTGCAGTGCATTGATTGCTGATGATTGGCCAAAGCATGCACCTGACCTGTATGCTTTGGCCAATCACAGCACAATGTACTGTGAGAGCCATGACTGGCCAAAAACAGGGTGCCTTAGGCCAATCATGGTTCAGGGGCTAAGTCCACACCTTACACTATTTAAGGCTGCTTACATGGCAGCCTTGTGTAGCATGTTAGTGGAGATTAGGCAGGTTAGTTAGTGGATGGTGTGTTCAGTTAGTTTAGTGCAGTCAGTGTAGTGTTGTGTGAATAACACACTGTAGTGTAGTGTGAATAACACAGTGTAGTGTAGTTTGAATAACACAATGTAGTGTTGTGAATAACACAGTATAGTATGTCCCCCCCCCCCCCAAAAAAAAAACCTAAAAACCAATAATAAAATGGTTTATAGTGCACCAAGCACAAAAGTATTGCACTCAAGGACCATATTTCCATCCCACACTCTATAATAAAAAGTTATAAAAATCCCCCAATGTCCGAAAGGCCAACAAGGAGAGGCAGACACTTTACAGGCCACTAAAAGAGGGCAAGCAGCTTCTGTGTCTACAGAAAAAATTGGTGGTCACGGATATGATGCATCCTCTGCACGTGGGGCACGCTTGTCTTTTTTTTCCTGTGCTGGTCATGTTATTGAGCCACAACATGCAGAAGAGTTGGTGGGGTGGATAACTAAGCCGTCCTCATCCTCCTCATCCTCTGTTACCCAGGCTCATACTAGTTTGCCTTCCACCACAGCTGCCAAAGCCAAAGTTTGCCTTCCACCTGCTCCTTGTCCACAGCTACTCCTTTCGTAGCCTCACCATCATGCACGGAGGAGTCACCTGAATTATTCGATCACAGTGTCAGTTACATGCTGCTGGAGGATGCACAGCAATTTGAATGCTCTTATGTTGGTTCCCAGGTTAAGGAAGGGAGTAACATGAGCCTAGAGAGAGGGGGTACCAATGGCAGACAAGAAACTAGCAGTCATGTTCCCCAGCTGCAGCATACTGCAAGTTTGCTCCAGTGACGAGGAGGGAGGGGATGATGAGGTCACTGAGTGTTTTTGGGTGCCTGAGAGAACAGAGGAGGAAAGCGAGGAGGAGGAGGCACAACTCCAATGAAGCAGGATGACCTCCAGGGGCCAGCTTAAGGGCATCCACCCTATTGCATCACACTCCCCGCTGACTTCCAAAAGTTCATTTGTGGGGCTCTTTTTAACACATATACAGGAGACCGCAATGTTGCTGTTTGCAATCTCTGTCTGAAGCGGATCAATCGTGGCCAGAACACCAGCCACTTGGGCACCACATGCTTGACAAGACATGTGACAACCTGCCATGCAGTCCATTGGCAACAGCACCTGAAAGACCCACATCATAAAAAAAATGCAGACTTCTCCCTACTCCTCATCTGGGATCTCTAGCCCTACTATACCTCAAGCCTCTCCAAAAATCTCCACATGATGGTATAGCAATGGGTGCCACAGGTACTTGCACTCAATATGCTACACCACCTGTTAATTTCACCAGGTGAATTTCACCACCCCAGTTGCCGAAATAATACTGTCCCAGCCATCCACATGCTCAGCGTCTAAATGCTAGCTTGGCCAAATTGCTAGTACTACAACTGCTGCTTTTTCATCTGGTAAACTCTGCCCCCTTCTGTGAATTTGCGAAATGTGCTGTACCACAGTGGCAGGTTCCAAAAAGAAATGTATTTTCACGTAAGGCCATTCCATCATGTGGAAGGCAATGTTTTGGCCTCGTTGGACAGGGCGGTCAGCAGCAAGGTTCATATAGTGTTATAGAGTTATTTTACTTTAAGTTCATCACAGAGGACAAGGGGGCACTCTTTACATCTAGAGGAAAATTTTTTTTTATCTCCAAATACAGAAAGGTTTCTTCACAGTATGAGCTTTAAAAATGTAGAATAGTCTTCCTCCAGAGGTGGTTCTGGCAAGCTCAGTAGATTGCTTTAAAAAAAGGCCTGTAATCTTTCCAAAATGTACATAATATAACTGGCTACTAACACTTATAGGTAAAGTTGATCCAGGGAAAATCCAATTGCCTCTCGGTGGATCAGAAAGGAATTTTTTCCCCTGCTAAATTGGATCATGCTTTGCTGGGGTTTTTCACCTTCCCCTGGATCAACTGTGGGTATAGGATTGTGTATATGGGATTGTATTTATTTATTTATTTTGGTTGAACTAGATGGACTTGTGTCTTTTTTCAACCTGACTAACTATGTAACTATGTGACTTGTGGTCCAGCGGGCACGGTCAGGGACGTTACATTTCCTTCACGGCGCACTGGGTAACTCTGCTGGCAGCTGGGAAGGATGCAGGACAGGGTTCAGTGCTGGAGCTTGTTCCACCAACACGCCTCCAAAAAGCTGGTGGTGCTGCTGCCACATTTGTCTGCCCCACCCCCTTCTCGTTTTCTTCCTCTATAGCCTCTTCTGCTGAATTGTCCTCTGAACCAGCAGTGCTCCCTAAAGGTTCAACGGGCTACGCAAGCAGTCAGGCTAAAAGATGCCATGCGGTGCTTCATTTGGTCTGCCTAGGGGACAGGAGCCACACCGGGGCAGAGATTCTGTCAGCTCTACAGGGGCAGGCTCAGAGGTTGTTGACGCCATTGCAGCTTGAGCCAGGAATGGTTGCATGCGACAACGACACCAACCTTCTCTCCGCCCTCCCACAGGGACACTTGACACATGTTCCATGCTTGGCACAAGTCCTGAATTTGGTGGTGCAGCATTTCTTGAACAAGTACCCAAGCTTACAAGAATTTCTGAGGCAGGCCAGAAAAGTCTATGACCATTTCAGATTGTCATACAATGCCAGTCATCGGCTGGCTGACATTCAACAGGAATTCAACCTGCCCACCAACCGCCTCATTTATGTCCACCAGGGGGAATTCGTAGCTAACATTTATCAAAATGAATCAGTCCTGTATCAACAGCAGCTATCAAGCCTCAGATGCTTATGTAACGGATTGAATTTGCTAGAAATCTGGGATCCCTTGACTATGCTGCCTATCCTATTCCTGAATCTTATTTTTAGTTTAGGGCACCCCCATCACCTAAGGCCCAATTTTTCTGCACCTGTTTGACAGGTGTGTAAGTGGGGGTAGAGTGTAGCATTTTCACAGAGGGAATCACACGTACTGACTTTCTAAACCAGGCAACGTTTATTACCGCAGAGACCGTAGTAGAAAGAGTATTTACAGCAGTAAGGCACGTAGTTTCACTCCAAGCATAGAGGCACAGATACACAGCACAGTCACTTCTGATGTAAGCGGTAATTGTATTCGTCAGCACTATAGACACTTTCCACTGACTAACACAGTATAAACCCAAGTACACGGTGCGTATCTGTAGATGCTATTCACACACATTACCCGGTACAATGGTATTCCTTCAGCAGGTGGATATAGGTATCTGATCCGCTTGTCCCTCCCTCACAGCGAGGACACCGGATTTATTATCTGCAATAGGGAGTCTTTCATCCGACCAGGATTGCTGATACAGGACTCCGTAGGAACCCTGGGGTATCCCTCACAGGCCGGAACACTCTCCTTATTTTCTCCAAACTCTCCCTGACAAGCAGGGTCTCTCTCCCTGTCTATGCACACGTGAACTGCACTAAACGTGGCTGGGCTTTCTTATATAAAGTATCCACCCAAAAATGGCCGACCAAATCTCCCGAGATTTGCTTGTCCTAGCAGGACACCAGGCTTCTCCAAAATGGTGCTGGAGACAATTATAAAGACCAAACAGCTCTAAACATATGTACACTTAAACTTATAAAATAAACTTATCAAATAGGCTGGAAAGTGTGAATATACACTTGCTAACCCACTACCTCTTGCAGCCAACTAGGCTGCCTTGCACTGCAGCTGCCTACATTTGCATGTAATTTAAAAATAAAATTTTAATTTTTAACAGCAGGGCCCATTTCTGTGCCCAGCAAGAGTAATTGTGAGGGGTTAGAGTGTTCAGGCATCACCAACACCCAAGGCCCAATTTTTCTGCACCTGTTTGACGGGTGCATGTAATTTAAATTTTGTTTCTAATTTTTAACAGAAGGCCCATTTCTGCGCCATACAAGAGTAACGCTGAGGGATTACAGTGTTCAAGCACCACTAGGGATGGGCGAATTGTTTGGACCGAGCATAAGTTTGGCCTGAACTTCACCCATTCAGGTACTCGCCTAACACCCAAACTTTCTGGGCACATAGCGGGATGTTTGTCTGCTGACTGCACAGTCAATAGGTTGTTAAGGCTTCCCTGCTGAGATCTGAATTAAAAAAAATAATTTAAATAATTTATTTTAAAAAATTGTAAAAAAAGAACATAAATGTAAAAAAATTAGGGGCAAAACGGCGTGGTTGGACCCTTTGGGTCTGGTATGGATTTTAACCACCCTACCAGCGCATTGTAACATGATGACGCCAGCGGGAACACTCCCTCCTTCCTGCAGCCCATCAGAGTACCTGTCCCCAGCCCATTAGATTACCCAAGTACCTATCTGCAGCCCATCAGAGTACCCGAGTACCTGTCTCCAGCCCATCAGAGCACCCGAGTACCTGTCTCCAGCCCATTAGAGTACCCGAGTACCTGTCTTCAGCCCAACAGAGTACCCGAGTACCTGTCTCCAACCCATTAGAGTACCCAAGTACCTCTCTGCAGCCCATCAGAGTACCCGAGTACCTATCTGCAGCCCTTCAGAGGCCCTGATGCTCTAGGACCTTCAAAAGTGTGATAGGTAGGAATGGAATTAGATGTGTAATTTATGCTCCTAGAATGCCTGATGGTGCTCCCTGCATATTGGTCCCCTCTATGTGGCCAGGCTGTGAAAAAGTCTCACACATGTGGTATCGCCATACTCAGGAGGAGTAGCAGAATGTATTTTGGGGTGTAATTGGAAGTATGCATATGCTGTGTGTGAAATATAACTTGTTATTATGATAATTTTGTGTAAAAAAAATGTATTACTTCATTTTCCCAAGAATTGTGGGAACAAATTACAACTTCAAAATCTCACCATGCCTCTTACTAAATACCTTGGACTGTCTACTTTCCAAACAGGGGTCATTTGAGGAGTATTTGTCCTGTTCATCAGGGCACAGGTCACAGTACATCAGGGCACAGCACATCAGGGCACTGCACATCAGGGCACTGCACATCAGGGCACATCAGGGCACAGCACATCAGGGCACAGCACATCAGGGCACATCAGGGCACAGCACATCAGGGCACAGGTCACAGTACATCAGGGTACAGAGCCCAGCACATCAGGGTACAGCACACCAGGCCACATCAGGGTACAGCACATCAGGGCACAGCACATCAGGGTACAGAGCCCAGCATATCAGGTCACAGTACATCGGGGTACATGACATTAAGGCACATCGGGGCACAAGGCACATCGGGGCACATAGGACATCAGGGCACATAGCACATTAGGGCACATCCGGGCACATAGCTCATCAGGGCACGGGGCACATCAGGGCACAGCACATCAGGGTACAGAGCACATCAGGGCACAACACATCACGGTACAGGGCACAGCACATCAGGGTACATGGCACATCAGGGCACATAGCACATCAGGGCACGGAGCACATCAGGGCACGGGGCACATCAGGGCACGGGGCACATCAGGGAACGGGGCACATCAGGGTAAGCAGCACATCAGGGCACATGGCACATCAGGGCATGGGGCACATCAGGGCACATGGCACATCAGGGCACGGGGCACATCAGGGCACGGAGCACATCAGGGCACGGGGGCATATGACACATCAGGGCACATAGTGGCACATGATGGGGCACATGGCACATTATGGCGCACATCAGGGCACATCATGGGGCACATTATAGGGCACGTCAGGGCACATTATGGGAGACGTCAGGGCACATCATGGGGCACATCAGGGCACATCATGGGGCACGTCAGGGCACATTATAGGGCTCGTCAGGGCACATCATGGGGCACATCAGGGCACATCATGGGGCACATCAGGGCACATCATGGGGCACATCAGGGCACATCAGGGCACATCATAGGGCACATAGCACATTAAGTGTGGCACATTGTTTACTAGCCTGCATGCAGAGCAGCGCTGGAAGCATCTGTGATAAGTTCTCTCTCTCATGTCACGCTGCTCCCCGGCGGCCCCTCCTCTCTTCTCGTCCATCCCAGATGATGTCACAAGCAAATAGGGAAGGATAAGAAGAGAGGAGGGGCCGCTGGGGAGCAGCGTGACATGAGAGAGAGAACTTATTACAGATGCTTCCTGCGCTGCTCTGCATGCATCTCGATCTACCCGTCAAGCGCCAGCTGTCGGTGATTGACGGGTAGATCCTCCAATGCAGGATAGAAACCCTGATAGGGAAGTGAGAGGCGGGGCGGGGCTGGTCTCAGGCTTGTGTCGGGTGCAGGAGCGCACTCGGCACATGTTAAAAATCATCAATTTTTGCGCGGCCAGTGTTGTAAACTCTGCATAGGTAGCAGGAATTTTTACAACACCGGTTCACTGGCGCTTCTATTGCGCTCCTCTTAGTCCATTAAATGGTCCCGCCCAGGGCATTCGCCCCTTCCGCCCCCCCCTTGTACCGGCCCTGGGTGTTGCATGACTGTTTGGTGTTTGGTTTTTGGTGTTGCAGGACTGAGTAATTGTCATTTAAAGTGTGAGAGCACTGAAAGCTGAAAATTGGTCCCCCCTAAAATCCATACTTAGCCCTTTGGCCGGTGGCACCGCCCCCTTCTGACACATCACACGACGTCATGTGAAAAGCATTTTTATTTTTTCTATTTTTCGGGTCGGCGGGCGTCACGATCGACGATGGATGTACATCGAGGGACACTATTTTTTTATTTTTTGATAAAGGACTTGTCAAAAACAGTTTCCTGTGTTTCTTAGGCTGTACCCTATACCCATTCACATAGGGGGGCGGGATCTGGGGGACCCCTTATTAAAGTGGGCTTCCAGATTCCGATAAACCCCCCGCCCGCAGACCCCGACAACCACAGCCCAGGGATGTTGGGAAGAGGCCCTTACCCCCATCAACAAGGGATCAAGGTGCTTTGGGGTGGGGGGGTGCAAAGCACCCTCCCCCCAGGTTAACGGCATGTGACCTGATATGTTTCAGGAGATTAGGCACTCGCTCGTCCCCCCTTTTTGACCCTTTCAGACCCTGGGTCTGGTATGGATTTTGTTTTTGTTTTTTTAATCTGTATTGTCGGGAGCCAGGAATACATTACAGCAGCGAGCAAGTTTAAATGACATTTTTCCTTTAGAAATATTAGTATTGCTGCAGCATACAGATGCGCTACTTTGCAGGCAGACTAAGGGGACCCCCAGGCACTATATTTAAAGGAATTTTTCATTTTTATTGTTTCACTTTAAGCATCATTAAAAGCACTGCTCCTTTAAAAATTATTTGCATTCATATATGTCCCCAGGGCAATACCCAAGTCTCCATACACTTTTTTGACAATAAATTGCATATAAGCCTTTAAGATTAAGACTTTTGATTTTTCATGTTCATGTCCCATAGACTTTAATAGAGTTTGCATGTTCGCTAGAACTTTTTCCCTTTTCAAGATGTTCTGGTGCGAACCGAACAGGGGGGTGTTCGGCCCATCCGTAATCTTATTATCCGCCAAATAAGTTGCAGCGAATGGTTCTTGTGGCCCATATCAATTGTCCCACATGTTATGGCTCTCCTGCAAATGTGATACAAATGTTTTGAGAATGTCCTTGTAAACCTACCATTTATAACAGCTTTATGGTCTAATCTGGACACTCACCTTCACTTCCAGGCCTTAAAACTCTGGAGGTTTGTCTTCTAGGCATCCTTTTTTACTTTATTTTTCTAACTCAAGCTTGTTTTATTGTTTATTTGTTTCTAATAATACTCCTTTAGGCTCACAAGGCCATTCTTCTTACTTGTTAGCGTAAGTAGTGTTAGACCTCCATCAATATCACAATAAATGAATTCAAACTACGAAAGTAGATCATCATTAGCCACTTCAGTACTTTAACTGGTAATTGTGCGGTCATGCAGCACTGTACCCAAATGAAATTTATATAATTTATTTTTACACAAATAGAGCTTTCTTTTGGATTTACTTGATCATCACTGGGTTGTTTTTTTTTTTTTTTTCGCGAAATAAACGAAAAAAGGAAAAATATTTACTTTCTGCCATAAAACATATCCAATAAAAAAAAAAATTAAAAATCAAGTTTCTTCATTCATTTTGGCCAAAATGTATTCTGCTACATGTTTTTGATAAAAAAAAACCCCAATAAGTTTATTTTATTAAAAAATCTAGATTTTGCAAAGACGTAATTGTCAAAATTCAATTGCAAAATCTTTGCAAAATATAGATAAAAAGTTTATTTTTTAATTTTTTGTACGAATAAGCTACCTAAAGACTACTACCGACACAGTGCCAATCACTACAAAAGCAGCTGTACAGAGCTTATGTCATAAGATCAGTACACGACCATAATTGCAAGGGTATTAAAAGTTTGATAAATGTAAGAAAGGACATGAGGGAAAAGTCAAGTGGTTGTACAGCTGGAGAGCCCAGCCAAGTATGCAATATTTTATAAAACATATTGGGGCATGCTCTGCCTGTATTAACCACTTGCCGACTGCCCGACCACAATCTACTGTGGCAGAGCGGCAGCGCAAAACAACGTACCCATATGCAGCTGCCTGCTTTTGGGGTTTAGGATGCACGCATGCTCCCCCCAACCTGGCTCCCGCTCTGAAATTAGAAAATTACTTAGAACCTACAAACACTGTATATATTTTTTAGGAGAGACCCTAAAGAATAAAACGATTCTCATTGCAATTTTTTATGTCAGACAGTATTTGCATAGCAGTTTTGCAAACGCAATTTAAAGAAAAAATATTTTCTGTCATCTGCTTTATCATCCACAAAGTAGTTCTCTAAGATGTCCATTTTATGTGTATTATAAGACAGCGCTGCTCACGGTCATCATCCCTACCTAGGTTTGGCTGCTTCGTTGTTCTCTTGAAAATCTGCATCTTTGATCTATTTGTAGTTTAATTTGTGTCGCATACTTGAAACAAGTTCATTTTTAGGCAACTAAGAGGGCGTCTCAAGCAGTTTTAACCACTTAAGGACCAGAAGGATTTGCCCCCTTAATGACCAGGCCATTTTTGGCGATACGGCACTGCGTCGATTTAACTGACAATTGCACGGTCGTGCAACATTGTACCCAAACAAAATGTATGTCCTTTTTTTCTTTTGGTGATATTTGATCACCTCTACAGCTTATATTTTTTGCGCTATAAACAAAAAAAGAGCGACAATTTTGAAAAAAAAAAAACAATATTTTTTACTTTTTGCTATAATACATATCAAAATTTTAAAAAAAATGTATTCATCGGTTTAGGCCAATATGTATTCTTCTACATATTTTTGGTAAAAAAAATTTGCAATAAGCGTATATTGATTGGTTTGCACAAAAGTTATAGCGCCTACAAAATAGGGGAAAGATTTATGGCATTTTTATCACTTATTTATTTTTTACTAGTAATGGCAGAGATCTGCGATTTTTAGCGTACACCTATGGCGATTCATGCAGCTGTACCAACCTGTTGCAGTATAATGATGGCGGCTGGTTGGCAAGTGGTTAAAGGATAAATTCACCTTTCAAAAAAAATAAAAATAAATGTACATCTTGATGCAGGTAAAAAAAACTGCATTTTTATTTTTTTTTATACTGCAGCCTGTAAAGCATTGCACCTACGATTAGCAGATTACGGGTGCAATACCTAAATCCTGAAAACTCTTATACGGGTAGACATTTACTGAACTACAGGAAGAATCCATAAACTACAAGAGCACTCACCAGCAACCTCGCAGTTCATTGAGAAGTACAAGCGGTCTACCATGACAGTACTTGCAGTTCGTTCATTCAAAGGTAACTGTGAATGAATGATGCGGCTGTGTGGGAGGAGCCCCGCATGTCTGCGCTGTTTTGAAAAAGTGACAGCAGGTGCAAGGACAAGATTCCCCACCCACTGTCACAAAGTGGGGAGCACTGGGGACTAGAAGGTGGGAGTAGAGGGGCATGTTACACACTAAATATGGGTGCAACACGTAACATGGTCCTAAAGATGACTTTATCATTTAAGCCGATCTCTCTAGTCTGCACATAAATACATGCCTACTTCTCAATCTACCCATTTCTCCATGCAGCGTCTTTGCAACTCATTAAAAGAAATGCTGTTCTTTTTTTGCCCTTTTCCCGTTTATGCTATCAATGGCAATTTGCACATGACACCTCCCCACTTTCTACATTGTATGACAACTTTGCCCATATAGTCTCAGGCAAATGACTGCATTTGCCAAATCTTTACATACAGTAGTTGTGGTGGAAAAGACTTTGAAAATGTTTCCACTGCCACTTTCTGGTGTTGAGAAGGCCATTGTTACTGAATTGAATGCATAATGAGGTTCATTTACTAAAGATGTAAAGACCATTTTGAATGTTCCCTGTGAATACAGAGTCATGTTAACTTTGAATTTCCAATTGTGTGCAAGGGAAATAGTGTTTATTTGTGCATGATTTCAGGACTAAATTGAAAAAAACTTCCCCCTATTTACGATACGAAGAAATTGCTTGTGGAGATTGCTGATGGCCATGCACAGGTACAAGTGATTTATTTATATAAATTTAATGCAATGATCCAACTCCTTGAACAGATACCTGAAATCTGCCAGTAGCACCTACTCATTTTTGAAGCTCATAGGCTTTAACTATCTTAATAAGCTGTGTTTTAATGAAAGTATCTTACAATGTTGACATTGAAATAGTATTCCTATAGTGTATTTCTATGGTTCTTCACCGTAGTGACAGGATTCAGAGAGCTCTCTTGTAGACATGAGAGGGACTCAGTAACATTATGGATGACCAAAAAACAGAGCAGGTTTGTAGTCAAGTATCTGAAGCTCAGGACGCATATTGATTTAGGAAAAATCCATTTGTGTTTGTCTGAACAACACTAATTAAGTCTGTTGGGTAAAAAGGAACTTTAACATCAAACCCAAATACTTAACTGTTTGTGTGTACTTCCTAAATACTTACAATACTGTATGTATGTTAGATGAATGGTGTGATAGCTATGTGAAACAGGTCCTCATCACAGATACACCATCTTGAAGTATTCATTTCTTGTGTTTGCCGGTTTCTTTCATACATTTGTTTGCATTGAATTACCAGACATTGTAATAAAGAAAAGGTTCACTTAAAATACTCTTCAGAGATAAGCGTAATTTCCTGTCCACGTATTACACAGAAAGTTTCTCAAAGAAAGTTCTCAGAGAAAAATCTTCTCTTTCAGGACCCAGTTTATGAAGCAGAGAACATGTGTTCTCAGAAGGAGAAGAAAGAAGTTTTTCCCTGGAGAACAGCTGAGATCTGCATACAAGGTGGAGGGATGCCTGTGATCTCGTGAGTAAGGATGGGCTCAGGAGTGTTCGCAACTCCACGTGCCCACGCCCGCCAGGAAGCTGACACTCCGCAGCGCTAATCACAGGCAGTGAGACTTTCCCGATCCGCGGCTGCACAGATCGGGAAATGTCTCACTACCTGTGATTAGCGCTGCGGAGTATCAGCTTCCTGGCGGGAGCGGGCACGTGAAGTTGCGAACACGCCTGAGCTCATCCTTACTCATGAGATACCTGTTTGATTACAGAGCAGCTGAGTTTAAAAAGTGAAACCAAAGGGGGGTTGCCATACATTATACAATTTTCTTATTCAATTTTCTGTTAGATTTACCAAAACCATATAATATGAGGTCAAACCTAACATTTTTAATTTGTATGCAATCAGTTAGGCCCTCGCACTACATACTAGTTGAAGGTAAATTTAAAGGAAATTAAATAAGAAAATTGTATAACGTATGACCAGCTTTAAAAAGACTGTGTAACTGCATGAAAAAAAGAAGCACTGACCACTGGCGCTTTTTTTAACCACCCTCGTGGTATGATTATGTCAGATTTTTGCATCTTAAAGCGGTACATTGTTTTGCATAGAAATTTGGCATTTTATATTGTAGGCCTGTAATTGTTAGTAATAAATCACTGAAATCTGTCCAAACAAGACTAGTAGACATCCCGGGTATGATAAAATTTGCAACACGAAATCATAACTTATAATACAATAAATAACTATAAATAAATATAAAAAAATAATATAATAATAATAAAATGAATTTGCTCACGATTCACTATCGCTTAATTCTGCAAGTGTTCTAATTTACTATCGCTGTTTTCTAGCTGGTCTAAAACCACTTTTGACGTAAAGGGACACTTTTTGGTTGCCATGGACAATCTCCGTTTCCAGGCAGAAAGAACAGTATATATCAGTGGACTCCAAACTGCGGCCTGAAGGCCAGATGCGACCCTTTGTTTGCCTTTATCCAGCCCTTGGGGCACTATCCCTCCCACTGATACAAGACACTATTCTGCCATCTGACACATAAAATGAAGCACCATTTCTTCCACTGACACCACTAATCGGGCACTATTCCTCCCTATGATACCAACAATACCAACGACGGGGCAGTATTCCTCCCCCTAATACCAGATGTTTACTCCCTCTGATACCAGGACAATTTTTACTCCCGCTGGCCAAAGTCCAGCCCTCCTGGAGTCTGAAGGACAATAAACTGGCCCTTTGTTTATAATGTTTGGAGACCCCTGGTATAGATAATATAAAACTGCAGGCAGGGCATTGGACACAGCATTAGGGACAAAAGGGAGGTGAAATGATTTGATACAGTAATGTAATCTGTAAGAGTACAGTGTACTGTATGTGTTTTGTTTTGTGTAATTTTTAAAATTCCTGCAGGCTCCGTCCCCATGCGCCGCAACACTCGCGGGGAATGGAGCCTGGAACACAGAGCATCGGGCAGAGGACACAGCCCGCAGACACAGCGGGGGGACATCGCAGGATCTAGGTAAGTACACTGCACCAGGATTCTGCAATGCAATCCTGAGTAGGGTGCCCACGTGTCCCAGATTGCCCGGGACAATCCCGCAATTAGCAGGTCTGTCCCGGGTCCCGGGCACCCTCATTCCGGGATAATACAGTGTCCCAGAATTGCCCCCTGGTCCTGGACCGTTCTGATGCCCTCTAAAAGATCCCTCACATCGCTGCTGTCACTCACTGACAGCCTGTGGTGGACCCCTGGCTGGTGAGACCCCTTTTACATGAGCTGCTGGCCCAAATGGTTGCTAGCCACTGCCCACCTTGCATCTAGCAACCAGTGACGTCATAAGGAGGACAGAGCCCCAGCATTCACAGCGGGAAGATTTAACTTCCTCCTCTGTGCCTACTTATTAGCTCCACCCACCTCCTCCCTGCATCGTTCAGCCGCCAGCATGCAGAAGTGCACAAAGGAGAGATGAGGTTTGTAGAAAGGCAAGTGAATCCAAAGCACTTACCATGGACAGATCAGGGTTAAAATCCTCAGTCAGCTCTTCCCCAGCAGCCAGCATTCTGTGCTGAACTGTCAGCACTTCACAGGAGCTCCTGTCAGCCTGGAGCTAGCACTGATAAGAGGATGGTAGGCAGATAAGGAGAGGACACTGACAGATGAGATGACACCCTTGGAGGGATAGAAGGAGGACACATCCTTAGATATCAGGACAGGGTTCATGCTGGGATGTGACGCCCCCAAAAGTGAAGGACTACAGGTCCCAGCATGAACCCCTCAGAATTGAAGATGTGATGCCTCCCAAAATCAGTGAAGAACTACAGATCCCAGCATTAGCATATGAAATCTATTCTATGGGGTCACACCCTTAATTCTCAGGGGTCCATGCTGGGACCTGCAGTCCTTCAATTTGGGGGGGGGGATCACATCATTACATATCAGGGGTTCATGCTGGGACTCGTAGTCCTTCACTTTTGGGGGATGTGACCCCCCCAAAAGTGAAGGACTACAGGTCCCGGCATAACCCCTCAGAGCTGAAGATGTGACACCCCCCGGCCCCCGTATGGGAGAAGTAACATCAGCAGCCAGCGGCGGGAGGGGCGTTCACTTTCCCGGGGCTCGGGTGTATCAGACTGGTGGCAGGCTATAGGTGACAAGTTGCACACTGCATCTGGTGGCAGGCTACGGGTGAAAAGTGGCACACTGCATCTGGTGGCAGGCTATGGGTGAAAAGTGGCACACTGCATTTGGCATCAGGCAACGGTGGCAAGTGAAACGCTGCATCTGGCGGCAGGCAATGGGTTACAATTGGCACACTGCATCTGGTGGCAAGTGACACGCTGCATCTGGCGGCAGGCAATGGTGGCAAGTGACAAGCTGCATCTGGGAGCAGGCGACAGTGGCAAATAACAAGCTGCATCTAGTGGCAGGCAATGGTGGCAAGTGGCGCATTGCATCTGGTGGCAAGTGACAAACTGCATCTGGGGGCAGGCTACAGTGGCAAGTAACAAGCTGCATCTAGTGGCAGGCAACTGTGGCAGATGGCACACTGCGTCAGGTGGCAAGTGACAAGCTCAGGGATCCCACTGAATCTGCATTATGGTGAGTTTACCAATTTCATTTTATATTACAATGTAGTACAACACCAGCCATTACCAGCCAGTAACTAATCATCCTTGCAATTCTGTCTGGCTTGTGACAATAAAGAAATTTCAACAGCATCCTTTGGATTTGAGTGTGCGATCTATTATAATATATATATATATAATGTGTTACATTACATTATACAGTATACTGTATATGTAAAACACGTATACACACGCAAACACATATATAGTTATTATTTATATCAATCTTTAACTTCTCTGGTGCTGATATTAGGAAGAAAGAAGCCTTTTTCAGATCACATTAGCTTTTCACCCACATTCTCCACCTCTGGGCTCAAAAATGCCCAAAAAGCCAAATTGAACATTTTTGGGCATGGAGCGTTGTGCATTTTTTCAAGCACGTTGGTAGCGTATTTGTCAAATGACAAAATGTGTGGCATAATGCATGTCTGCTAGCTGTATTTGGGGTGCCATTAACAATAAATTGTTACATTGAAATAGGCGCATTGCGTATTGTGACACAAATTTAGCGCAATTTGGAATCGCGGCAAGAACTGCGCAATTCTACCAACAATACTGCATTGCTCAGATGTGAATGGGTCCAAAAAGACACTACATTATAACTATACTGTGAGTATACTGTGTATGGAACCACCATACACACAGTGCAGAGTATCACTGAGGCTGGGTTCACACCAAATACCGATGAGGCTCGCGGCAGTGGTCTGGTGCGTCCCTGTTCTCTGTTTCTCTGGGACGAATCAGAGCCAAATTTTTGCTTGAATTCGGCCCTGAAACGGAGCCAAAGACGCACGGCGTCTTTGGCTCCGCCAGCGGAGATATGTGAACCTGCTCAATAGAGAGCACAATCTCCTGTCATGCGAATTGGATGCAAGGAAAAAATTTGCATAGGTGTGAATCCAGCCTGATGTGTAAACACCTCTTATGCACAGAGAGTGGTGAGGGTGAACTTCTGGGTCCCAACAAAGCCGTGGGGGGAATAGAATTTCTATTGTTACACACTAATGTTTGTCATACACACGATCAGATTTTCAGACGGGAAATGTTCGATGTGAGCTTGTTGTCGGAAAGTCCGACCGTGTGTATGCTCCATCGGACATTTGCTGTAGGAATTTCCACCAACAAATGTTTCTTAGGAGGTTCTCAACTTTTCAGCCAACAAAACTTTGTTGTCGGAAAGTCCGATCGTGTGTACACAAGTCCGCGTACAAAAGTCCACGCATGCTCGGAATCAAGTACGAGCCGGAAGTGCTCTGTCCTGTAAAACTAGCGTTCGTAATGGAGATAGCACATTTGTCACACGGCAAATTTTGAAATCTCTCAATGCAGCGCATTCTCTTATTCTTTATAATGCTAGAATAATAATTTTTTGCGTTGCTGCTGATATTCACATAGTTCTGACAAACAGATTTTTTATTATTTCTCGTGATCTCATGAATAGTCTTTGGATTTTTTTCTCGTGATCTCCAGAATCATTTTTTTTTTCTAGTGATCTCCATAATATTTTTTGTCGTTTGTGTGTCAAGTTACCACAACACCATTATTATCTTGTATTTTTTAACCTCAAAGAGATACAACTATGTTGGTGTCCCTTGTTAATTTGACATTGTATTTTTGAAATGTACCTGCCTACTCACAAACAAACTGTCCTTTTTGAAGTAAAACACATAGCCAAATATTTGTCCAAACAAAATTAGACATTTAATAGGGGTCCTAACAAAATAAAGAGGAAGGCAACGCTGGAGAAACAGTTGGAATTGGTGAAGCCTTTGTACCCCAGGGCAGACATCAATTATTTGACTGGCAAAATTGGTAACCTGAGGAGTCCATTTAATAGGGAGCACAATACGGTCCAGGACTCCGAGAGATCGGGAGCAGCAGCAGATGACTTATATGTCTCGAGGCTGTGGTCTTACAACAGCCTGCGTCTTTTGCCAGACCACACCAAACCCAGGCCATCGCTCTCAACACTTCCTTCCACACTTCATTCCATGCTGCTGTGGTGGGTTGGGTGGCTCTGTTGTTGGTGGTGTTGCTGGAGGTGGTGTTGCTGGAGGTAGTGGAGGAGTATGGTCTAACTCACACAGGTGGCTTTTATTTGTGAGTTGGCCCCACATCCCCTTGTTTAGGGCCTGAAGAATGATCTCCTCACAGATGAGGCGTTGGCCCTCCTCCATGCGTTCCAGTTTACTCGCTGTCAGACAGCCATACGACTCGGGGCCACCAGGGGTCATTGTTAGTACCGCAGTATCCTGGGGAATTAAAGAATTATCATAAAGAATGAGGAAGGACATCTGGTTACAAAGGATGGGGAGATGGCGCAGGTATTGAATTTATTCTTCTCTTCAGTCTTCACGAGTGAATCGGGGGGCTTCAGTAACCAAAACTGCAGTGTTTATCCTCATGACACAACACAGGAAGCACCTCCATAGTTAACAGAGGACAAGATTAAAATTAGACTTGAGAAACTTAACATTAATAAATCACCGGGACCAGATGGCTTGCATCCGAGAGTACTTAGGAAACTCAGTCAAGTGATTGCCAGACCGCTGTTCCTAATTTTTACAGATAGTCTACTGACTGGAATGGTACCAGCTGATTGGAGAAAAGCCAATGTAGCACCAATATTTAAAAAGGGCCCAAAATACATCCCTGGGAATTACAGACCAGTTAGCCTAACATCAATAGTATGTAAACTCTTGGAGGAGATGATAAGGGACTATATACAAGATTTTAGTAATAAGAACGGAATCATTAGCAGTAATCAGCATGGATTCATGAAGAATCGTTCTTGCCAAACCAATCTATTAACCTTCTATGAGGAGGTGAGTTGCCATCTAGATAAAGGAAGGCCCGTAGACGTGGTGTATCTGGAGTTTGCCAAAGCATTTGACACAGTTCCCCATAAACGTTTACTGTACAAAATAAGGTGCGTTGGCATGGACCATAGGGTGAGTACATGGATTGAAAACTGGCTACAAGGGCGAGTTCAGAGGGTGGTGATAAATGGGGACTACTCAGAATGGTCAGGGGTGGGTAGTGGGATTCCCCAGGGTTCTGTGCTGGGACCAATCCTATTTAAATTGTTCATAAACGATCTGGAGGATGGGATAAAAAGTTCAATCTCTGTATTTGCAGACGATACTAAGCTAAGCAGGGCAATACCTTCTCCTCAGGATGTGGAAACCTTGCAAAAAGACCTGAACAAATTAATGGGGTGGGCGACTACATGGCAAATGAGGTTCAATGTAGAAAAATGTAAAATAATGCATTTGGGTGGCAAAAATATGAATGCCATCTATACACTGGGGGGAGAACCTCTAGGGGAATTTAGGATGGAAAAGGACCTGGGGGTCCTAGTAGATGATAGGCTCAGCAATGGCATGCAATGCCAAGCTGCTGCTAACAAAGCAAAAAGAATATTGGCATGCATTAAAAGAGGGATCAACTGTAGAGATAAAACGATAATTCTCCCGCTCTACAAGACTCTGGTCCGGCCGCACCTGGAGTATGCTGTCCAGTTCTGGGCACCAGTCCTCAGGAAGGATGTAATGGAAATGGAGCGGGTACAAAGAAGGGCAACAAAGCTAATAAAGGGTCTGGAGGATCTTAGTTATGAGGAAAGGTTGCGAGCACTGAACTTATTCTCTCTGGAGAAGAGACGCTTGAGAGGGGATATGATTTCAATTTACAAATACCGTACTGGTGACCCCACAATAGGGATAAAACTTTTTCGCAGAAGAGAGTTTAACAAGACTCGTGGCCACTCATTACAATTAGAAGAAAAGAGGTTTAACCTTAAACTACGTAAAGGGTTCTTTACTGTAAGAGCGGCAAGGATGTGGAATTCCCTTCCACAGGCGGTGGTCTCAGCGGGGAGCATTGATAGCTTCAAGAATCTATTAGATAAGCACCTGAATGACCGCAACATACAGGGATATATAATGTAATACTGACACATAATCACACACATAGGTTGGACTTGATGGACTTGTATCTTTTTTCAACCTCACCTACTATGTAACTATGTTTTCACAGCCACATACACAACAAACTGCGATGCCATTTTTTTTTTGCTTTCACCCCATCAACTTCATGGACAACATGTTCACTTGCTGCCTAATATATCCCACCAATTTTCAGATGCCATTGTAACGAGATATTTGCTTTACCTGTCAGTGGTCATAATGTTATGGCTGATCAGTGTGTGTGTGTATATATATATATATATATATATACATATATACACACACACATATACAGTACTGTGCAAATATTTTAGGGAGGTGTGAAGAAATGCTGTAAAGTAGGAATGATTTAAAAACATATATATTTAGTTGTTTATTTTGATCAATTCACAAAATACAAAGTGAGTGGACAGAAAAAAATCGAAATCAAATCAATATTTGGCGTGACTACCCTTTAGCTTCAAACAAGTATGAATTTTCCTAGGTATTGTACACGTTTACAGTTTTCGAAGGAACTCAGCAGGTAGGCTGTTCCATCTTGTGGGCTACCTCAAATCCTTCTGTCTTATTGTAATTCCAGATAGATCCGATGATGTTGAGATCAGGGCTCTGTGGTAGCCAAACCAACACTTCCAGGACTCCTTGTTCTTCTTTACGCTTATAAATATCATCAAGATACAGTGGGTCTTAGTTCAACCTTATTTTATTGAAGGGAACAAAAAGGGAAATGCATTCCGCATAGATAACATCATTAACATTATGGATGAGCCGAACACCCCCCGGTTCGGTTCGCATCCAGAACATACGAACAGGCAAAAAATTAGTTCGAACACGCAAACACCGTTAAAGTGTAATGGGGTACAAATGTACCCCTACCATTTCACACAAAAAAATGTTTCTCAAAAATGTTAAAAAAGACAATAGCCGGTTTTTGACAATTAATGTCTTCTTCTTTCCCCACTTCTTCTTCCATCTACTTCTGGTCTTCATTCTGTGTTCTTCTTCTTCCTCCACCTTGTTCTTCCCCCGCTTCTTCCTCCTGTCTGCTTATCCGGAATCTTCCTCCGGCTTCTTCCCCGCTTCGTCCTCCGGACGATCCGCCTCAATGGGAGTCTCCCGCTGTGTGACGCTTCTGTTCTTGTGACAAGCTCTTATATAACAGAGGGCAGGGCCACCCGGTGACCCCGCCCCCTTTGACACATGGGGACTTCCCTATGGCTTTCCCTGTGGCGTCAGAGGGGGCGGTGTCATGTCAATACTCACAGAGGCCGAGATGCCGAGAGTGGCTCGCCCTTGCGACCACGCGCACCCGAACCCCTGAGGGTGATACAGGGGATCGGAAGCACGCAGAGGCACGGGTCTCCGGTAGTTGCGGAAAGAAGGCTCAGGTTCACTATAGACGTGGAAAGCCTCCTGGCGGGTACCATGCAGGACCGGTGTACCTAACCGTATAGAAAGCAGAGGTCAAAGGTACTGAGCAGGCAAATAGAAAAGTCCTTATAGCAGCAGAGATCAAGGGGTATCAGGCAGGCAGAGAGAGTGGTCTTTAACAGGCAGTGATCAGGGGTATCCGGCAGGCAAAGAGAGTGGTCTTTAACAGGCAGTGATCAGGGGTATCCGGCAGACAAAGAGAATGGTCGTTTAACAGGCAGAGGTCAGGGTATCCGGCAGGCAGAGAGAGTGGTCTTTAACAGGCAGTGATCAGGGGTATCCGGCAGGCAGAGAGAGTGGTCTTTAACAGGCAGTGATCAGGGGTATCCGGCAGACAAAGAGAATGGTCGTTTAACAGGCAGAGGTCAGGGTATCCGGCAGGCAGAGAGAGTGGTCTTTAACAGGCAGTGATCAGGGGTATCCGGCAGGCAGAGAGAGTGGTCTTTAACAGGCAGTGATCAGGGGTATCCGGCAGACAAAGAGAATGGTCGTTTAACAGGCAGAGGTCAGGGTATCCGGCAGGCAGAGAGAATGGTCGTTAAACAGGCAGAGGTCAAGGGGTATAAGATGAACAGGAACCAGGAACTAACACTGAGCAAGGTACAGCTGACGACAAACCAGCAACCCGACTGGGCGATGGAGTCGTCTGAAGTAGCCTCCCGGCGAGCGCGTCAGCGTGACGCGCTACCGGGCACCCGCACGGGCGACGGCGCGCACACAGGGACCGCCGTGCACCTGCGCGCGCCGCACCATCAGGCCACGAACGGGTGCACGTCTCAACAATAGCCCACTGCGCATGCGCCCCGCAGCCCGGCGGACGGAGGCGACTTGTCTCTCGTGACAGGCGGGGTCACCAGTTTACGTAAGCGGTGACCCCGTCCCTCTCTGACGCCCCAGGAAAGCCGTAGGGAAATCCCCGTGCATCAGAGGGGGGCGGGGTCACCGGGTGGACTGGATCATAAAGCCCATCCTAATTAACAGTGGTAAGTAATAACAATTAAATGTAGTATTGTATTAAGTTCATTGTGTGTGTCAAAAAACATTAATTAGAACAACATGTTGAGGCATAACATGGATAACTAAAGGTCCCTCCCACTGCAAAGGAGAGGATTTCGTGTAAACATCATGTATTACTACAATCAAACTTATTCAAAAAACCTGTTATGCTGTAGAGGATTTGTCTGTGAGGGTCATATTTTGCATCTGGAATAAGTGTTTTTTTTGGATTCTGAGGAGCAGTGATCGTTTGACGAGTAAGGTCACAGAGAGGGTTTGAGCCCCTACGGTTTGCGGGTATGGTGCATGGAACAGCTGAGAGTTCAATGGGGTTCATATGACTTTCCAAGTGAACCCAGGGCTTAGTCGTATGGTAGTGTAACCAGTCAAGTATGCGAGTAAGTATCGCTGCCTTGGTACGACAAAGCATCTGGGGCTCCAGCCCCTCCTCTAGTTTTCGGAAGAGATAACGTTCCGTATCGAATTCTAGGACAGGCTGTATTCCAAATGAATTTAGAAAACAGCTGGTGCAATTTCTGGAAATAGGAGTTAGGTATGTATATAGGAATTGTCTGATATAGGTACAAAAAGCCTAGCCAGGAGAGCCGTTTAGATGTGTATGTAGACAGATCGGCTTGGGTTCTAAGGAGTAAGGGAGTAAAATTCTTGGAAAAGAGTTGGGATGCATCCTCCGGTATTTGAATACCAAGGTATCGGATGGAGGTGGACCCCATTTTAAAGGAAAAGGCAGTCGAGAGTCTGTGTAGAGAGATATTGAGAATTTCCGATTTACTGTAGTTCACTTTAAAATTACTGACTTCCCCAAATCTCTGGAACTCCTGCAACACTGAGGGCAGGGACGAGTGTGGGTATGTCACAATTAGGAGCAGGTCATCAGCGAATAGAGCAAGCTTAGTATGAGTGGGCCCGACCATTATTCCGTGTACAGAGGGATTGTTTCGCAGAGCAATAGCTAAATGTTCCATGGTGAGAACATATAGGAGAGGAGACAGAGGGCACCCTTGTCATGTCCCATTATAGATAGAGAATGCCGGCAACAGAGAGCTTTTCAGTCTAATCCTAGCAGATGAAGAGGAGTATTGGGACATTATCCTTGAGATCATGTGGGCTCCCAATCCTATTTGTTGTAAAGATAGCCGAAGAAATTGCCAATCCACTCAGTCAAATGCTTTCTCTGCATCAAGTGTTAAGAGGCATAAAGGAATATCGTGGGTTCAGGCATAGTCGGATAAAAGAAGGGTTTTCAGGGTGTTATCCCTTGCTTCCCGGACACTCACAAATCCCACTTGATCTAAGTGGATCAAACTGGGTAACAACGGTTGTATTCTGTTGGCCAACACTTTAGCAAAGATCTTTAGTCTTGGGTCTATAGTTTGTGCATAAAGTCAGGTCCTTCTCTGCTTTTGGGATAAGGGATATATGAGCCTCAAATGATTGTGGAGGGAACACTGAGCCCTCTGACAGAGAGTTGAATACTTTAGTGAGGAAGGGAATAAGAAGGGGAGCAAATAGTTTTTTAAAACTTAAGAGTAAAGCTGTCTGGCCCTGGGCTCTTACCAGTTGGTGTACCTGCAATGGTTCTCGCAACTTCATCTGCTGTAATAGGTGTTTCAAGTTCGGTAACGGCTTCCTTATCCAAAGTGGGGAGCGCAGTTTCCATGATATAATAGAACTTGTCCTCCTATGAAGTAGAGGAGGAACTTGACGACTGGGCCGCAGGTATGCCGTACAGGGAAGGGTAAAAATCCCTGAACGTCTGCGCTATCTTAGAAGGTGAGGAGAATGATTCTCCATGCGGTCCTTGGATATGGAAGATGAAAGTAGAGGATACTTTTGGGTTTAAGGAGCAGGCCAGTGGCTTGCCACATTTGTCTTGGAATTTATATTGGTGGAAAGCGAGCTTGTCTATGAATGTACGTACAGAGGTCTCATACAGACCTTTGAGATGTGATCGGGCATTGGAAACCTCTGTGAGCGTTTGATTGTTGGGGAGCGCTTATGGTCAGTTTCCAGGTTTCTGAGCTTTTGAATTGCAGCCACTATAGCAGCTGAGCGTTACTTTTTCAGGCGAGATCCTAATTGATTAAAAGGTTCCACGTAACACTGCCTTCAGTGCCTCCCATTGGATGGGAAACGAAATGGTATATTGTGCGTGGTCCCCAAAAAAGTTGTCTCTGAGACACGTATAATACAGTCTGAGTTAGCCAGCAATGAGTAGTTCAAGCAAAATGTCCACTCCTTCACCGGCGTGGAGGGGAGTGAGAACGTCAAGTATATAGGGGAATGGTCTGACCAGATCATAGAGTCTATTTTGCACTCAGGAGACCAATCTGGACAGCTGTGGTCACTCAATAGATAGTCAATGCGACTATAGGTCTGACGTACCTGAGAAAAGTGCGTGTAGTTATGAGACTTAGGGTACAGTACCCTACAAACGTCTACAAGGTGCAAGTCTTATAGTGCACGTTTCAGGGCCCTCAGTTTGGGGAATGAAATAAATGACCTTGAGGTGGAGGAGTCCAATAGTGGCTCCAGAGGGGTATTGAAATCCCCACCCAGGATGAGCTTACTCTCCATGAACTCAGATAGAATCTTCAGATACTGCAAAGCTGATGGAACGTGGTTAGTTTTTGGTAGATAAATGTTAGCTACCATAAATTTAACTCCCCACAGCGAAAATTTCACAAAGACATACCTTCCCTGAGGGTCAGAGAGATGATCAAGCAGTTCAACAGGGAGAGCTTTGTGAAAAGCAACAGATACTCCCTTAGTTTTTCGGGATGGATTAGTACTATGGAATAATCTGTTGAAATATCTGTTGGAACAGGGAGTGAAGGCAGATTGAAAGTGCGTCTCCTGTAGGAGGAGTACATTAACTTGACTTTTATGCATTTGATATAGGATTTGTCCATGCTTAGAGGCTACATTGAGTCTATTTACATTGCATGAACACAGTTTTAGTCGAGGGTGAGATAATACCGTATAGGCCATGGTGGAGCGAGAAGAAGAAAAGAAAAATTAAGGGTCCAAGAAAAAGAGGTGGAGGCCGTAGGGGGAGAAACAGAAAAGGTGAAGTGAGCGAGGGGAAAGAGTTGAAAAAGGGAAGAGGAGTGGAAGAAGGCTGGACAATGAGGATACCTGGGAGAGGTGTCTCAAAAAAAACTAAGGTGTCCGCGGCAGCGAGACACTCCGTGAAATATCACGTGCTAGGCACAAATCATGCCAAACCTATTTGGGGAGAGAGGTTGTGATCTGAGTTGTGATCCCAACAACATAGCAGGCATATATAACGTACAGTGGGGACGGAAAGTATTCAGACCCCCTTAAATTTTTCACTCTTTGTTATATTGCAGCCATTTGCTAAAATCATTTAAAGTGGTTGTAAACCCACTTTTTGGACTTCTACCTAT
This sequence comes from Lithobates clamitans, assembly GCA_037952925.1. Classification (NCBI taxonomy): domain Eukaryota; kingdom Metazoa; phylum Chordata; class Amphibia; order Anura; family Ranidae; genus Lithobates; species Lithobates clamitans. Next base: position 321,486 of record JBBGZY010001184.1, read on the forward strand.
AGGTAACCCTAGAATAAGGCTTACCTATAGGTAGAGGAAATATCTCCTAAACGTGAGCCACTTAGGAGATATTTCACTTGTAGTCTGCCGGAAATTCCAACGGCGCATGCATGGGGAAGAAACTAAACTAAGTGCTGTTTCTTCTCAAGCCTATGCCATTAATCGTGGCTCCCGTGCGCATACGTGGGAGTGACGTCACGAGGCTCCGGCGAATCACAGAGCCGGAGTCTGTGGCCCGGAAGGAAGAGGGCCAGAAGATTGACGCTGGCCACACAGGGGACATCGCTGGATTCTTTTGCAGGTAAGTGGCACATAATGGGCTAGTATGTGATGCATACTAGCCCATTATGCTTTTCATTTGCAGGCTGCAGCAGCGAGCAAAAGAGGAAGTAAAACCCATCAGGGTTTACTTCCTCTTTAAGTTCATTTTTTTTTCCTCATTAATGTACACACAGTACCCCATATTGACAGAAATACACGGAATTGTTGACATTTTTGCAGATTTATTAAAAAAGAAAAACTGAAATATCACATGGTCCTAAGTATTCAGACCCTTTGCTCAGTAATTAGTAGAAGCACCCTTTTGATCTAATACAGCTATGAGTCTTTTTGGGAAAGATGCTTCAAGTTTTTCGCACCTGGATTTGGGGATCCTCTGCCATTTCTCCTTGCAGATCCTCTCCAGTTCTGTCAGGTTGGATAGTAAACGTTGGTGGACAGCCATTTTTAGGTCTTTCCAGAGATGCTCAATTGGGTTTAAGTCAGGGCTCTGGATGGGCCATTCAAAAACAGTCACAGAGTTGTTTTGAAGCTACTCCTTCGTTATTTTAGCTGTGTGCTTAGGGTCATTGTCTTGTTGGAAGGTAAACCTGTGGCCCAGTCTGTGGTCCTGAGCACTCTGGAGAAGGTTTTCGTCCAGGATATCCCTGTATTTGGTCAAATTCATCTTTCCCTCGATTGCAACCAGTCATACTGTCCCTGGAGCTGAAAAACACCCCCACAGCATGATGCTGCCACCACCATGCTTCACTTTTGGGACTGTATTGGACAGGTGATGATCAGTGCCTAGTTTTCTCCACACATACCGCTTAGAATTAAGGCCAACAAGTTCTATCTTGGTCTCATCAGACCAGAGAATCTTATTTCTCACCATCTTGGAGTCCTTCAGGTGTTTTTTAAGCAAACTCCATGCAGGATTTCATGTGTTTTGCAATGAGGAGAGGTTTCTGTCGGGCCACTCTGCCATAAAGTCCCGACTGGTGGAGGGCTGCAGTGATGGTTGACTTTCTACAACTTTCTCCCATCTCCCGACTGCATCTCTAGAGCTCAGTCACAGTGATCTTTGGGTTCTTCTTTACCTCTCTCACCAAGGCTCTTCTCCCCCGATAGCTCAGTTTGGCCGGACGGCCAGCTCTAGGAAGGGTTTTGGTCGTCCCAAACGTCTTCCATTTAAGGATTATGGAGGCCACTGTGCTCTTAGGAACCTTAACTGCAGCAGAAATTTTTTTGTAACCTTGGCCAGATGTGTGCCTTGCCACAATTCTGTTTCTGAGCTCTTCAGGCAGTTCCTTTGACCTCATGATTCTCATTTGCTCTGACATGCACTGTGAGCTGTAAGGTCTTATATAGACAGGTGTGTGGCTTTCCTAATCAAATCCAATCAGTATAATCAAAGACAGCTGGACTCAAATGAAGGCGTAGAACCATCTTAAGGATGATCAGAAGAAATGGACAGCACAGCAAAGGGTCTGAATACTTAGGTCCATGTGATATTTCAGTTTTTCTTTTTTAATAAATCTGCAAAAATGTCAACAATTCTGTGTTTTTCTGTCAATATGGGGGGCTGTGTGTACATTAATGAGGAAAAAAATGAAGTTAAATGATTTTAGCAAATGGCTGCAATATAACAAAGGGAAAAATGTAAGGGGGTCTGAATACTTTCTGTCCCCACTGTGCATGTATCACATCCATCTATCGTAGTATATTGATTACCTAAGATTTTAGGTTACAAAAGAACAAAGCATATATCTTAATCAGTGTTCAGTCAGCTATCATCACGAGCAATAGTGTGCATTACAAGCATTTCAAAAATATGAGGTAACATTGAGGAATTCATCTAGTTCTATGGTACAGGGTCAGTTAGGCCCGGGACTGAGAGGAGACTAAGAAGCCTCAGAACAGGCAAAAAGACAGCTTCTGGGGGACTTCAAGTCAGTCAGCAGGTCCACGGGCCCCAAGAATAGGAAAGGCACATTGGCTACAGGAACTTAATGGTGGGCTCCATTCGGCCCGGACCTCATCCCGATTAAGAGAATCATAAGGTTCTGGTGAATTAGGTAACAGAGGAAGGTTTCTTGAGGAAACGATGCTCAGAGTATTCAGTTTGGTCTCAGTATGGCCCTTGCGTGGAAAAGTATACAGATAGGGCCAGGACAGGCCTGTGTCAAATGGAGCCCCCAAGCATTAATAAAGAGCAGCAACATTGTCAACATCTAATCTAAATCCCTGTTAGGTGCATCGGTCCCAGTAAAGGCAATAGAAAAACCCCTGATCTCAGCAAACATATATACAGTCCCTGTGAGCAGAATGTTATGATTAGCATGAGTTCATAGGAGGGAGGCATATAGAGAACACAGTACCAAGGCAAACCGCAGTCCCTTAATAAGAAAAACCAAAATGGGGCCATTGGCGCTACCTATATCCCGAAGAGTGAGTTATCAGGTCTCTAGTTATATGTGAGGCAGATATATTAGATGGGTAATAATAAAATCACTGTGGTAAGATTATCCGCTAATTCCCTTGCCGTGACCTACGTCTAAGGGTAGGATAATATAAGATCCACCTGTGTGAGGACAGGTCTTCTTGTGTTTAATACACAAGGAGATAAGTCTGCAGTGCTAAGATTAAATAGTGAGCATAAACCAATCAAATAAGTGACATCGGGAGATCTCCTCCCCTAAGACAAAAATATATATGTTTAAACAGTAAAAAACATAAATCAGATAAAAGTAATTGGTGAGTTGGTGAGGCCAAATCTTATATCATAAGTCCAAATCTTAATCATATGTGAGAAAGATATATGCAGTGAACAATCCACATGATAATATAAAAAATTGTCCAAACTCCAGCAAGTGGCATATAAAGGTGCACCAAAAATGACACAAAAAGATTTTTATATAACGCAAACAAACAAAAAACAGCAGTTCCAAGGTGAGTATTATTCGTGCATAGCAGATTATTGCTGGTGACTTTAGTGCTCGCAGTTCTTTTCAAGTGACTTGCATGCTTCCCCTCATAGGTCCCCACTCACCAGCGGCTTTAACCCCTGCAGGGGTGATACGCATATAGATCTGCAATCTTAACCAATATTTCAGGGTCTCAGCGTCTGCAGGCTATTGGGTGTCCCTTGGTCTACAGGCAGTTGCAAATACACACGGATGTGTTCCTCATGAGAAAGAGATAATGGCTCCCATGGTGTAGTACCAAAAAAGTTACGTTTATTAAAAGTTTAAGAGCAATTTAAAATCAAATCTATACAGCATGGAAACAAACCACTAGCTGGTGGATAGCAAGAGATATCTGAGCCTGGGATTCACAGCATGCGCTCCAGCTACGATCCACCCAGCGGCTCCCGTTCTCAGAAATGACGTAGTGTGCGTGGCTCCAACTTACGCGTTTCATCATTGACGGCTTCAGAGGCGGTGCCATCTCACTACACCCTACGTCTTATAAATGAGAGCGGCCATACATCTCCCACCTCCCCATGCCTCCAGATTGGCCAGTACATAGAAAGGGGGTGGGGTGGTGGGGAGCCGAATCAGTCTTCCGGCGACGTTGGATGCCTTGTTCTAGAACCATAAGAAGCAGATCTGCGATGTTGCGAGAGAGAGCCCGGTAGTCGTTGACGGTCCAGTTCGGAATACTGGTAGGTTCTTGTGCAAGGAAGGTGAAGAAGGCATGAAGTTGGTCAAGGTCCGACAAAACAAACTTGTAATTATCATCTCGGGTTACTTTGACGCTGAAAGGATGGCCCCAGGTGTAGATAGCCCCAGCTTGACGGACCAAATCCATCAGCGGGCGAACCACCCGCCTCATGTATAAGGTGTTGCAGGAGAGGTCCGGATAGAGGTGTATTGTAGACCCATCGAATTCCACAGGACCCAAACGCCAGGCCTTACACATAATCTCTTCCTTGAGGGTATAGTAATGGACCCGGCATAGGATATCGCAAGGGCGGTCACTGCAGTCTCCCCCCGTGCCTCCTACTCTATGTACTCTGTCCAGTTCAATAGGGGATGTAACTTCCCTGCTCAGGACCTGGTTGAGGATAGAGATGACAGTGGGTTTTAGATTAGTGCCTGAGGTTGCCTCCGGGACTCCTTGCATCCTAATGTTGAAAAAAAGGGAAAGTCTGAGAGCTGCTCCCTAACATGAGACACCTCCATCCCTAAATTGCATACAGAAACAGAAAAGTTTGCCCGTGGGACTTTAAATGAAGTGTCCATGGTGATCCCATATAAATAGAGAGAATATAGAAACAACAAAATTTATTGAAATAAATCTCATCCAGTACAGGTCATAAGCATAGGTGACAATTACATAGGAACAGTAACATGATAAAATGGTCCTAAAAACATAACCATCATGACATAATATCAAAGTAAAAAAAGTACAGATATACATGTTACATCTCTAACCCGACGCGTTTCGCGAGCTCTCCTCGCTTCATCAGGGGCTGATGTGTATATCTGATATCTGTAATAACAAGTAAAACTGTATTGAAGTATAGCTTGTAATTGGACAACAACATGAAGCCTGAAGCTAGTAATCCGATACCTACTTGACGAGGCACCAACGTCACCTCACCAATGTACTTACCATTTGTATAGGCACACCTTGTATTATCACTTGCATTTTATTCACAACTACTTCTGTCTATTCACCATCATACCTTCTTGTTTGTCTGCATCTTCTCCTCTTCTTCACTTTCTGCAGTCTTTCTTGCCTTTTTTCTTTGCTACCTTTTCTTATTCCTCTTTTTTCTTTTCTTCTCTTTTCTTTTTTCCTTTTTTCCTTCTCTTCCACCATTCCCTCCCACTCTTTCTTCTACACTTCCCCTTTTTTTCACACACAACCCCCCCCCCTCTCTATTTATATGGGATCACCATGGACACTTCATTTAAAGTCCCACGGGCAAACTTTTCTGTTTCTGTATGCATCCTAATGTTGTACCTGCGGCTCCTATTTTCACTGTCCTCTATGGGGGGTTGGTGCTGCCACAAATGGGATAGATGTGTCGTGGTTGCAGATTCGAGGGCCACAATACGAGCCGTATATCATCTTGGGTAGTAGCCAGAGCGGGATACAGCGGAAACCTGGTGTTGGAGGGCTTGCAGTTGTACATGGAGAGAGGCTTCCATCTTGGACGCCCGAGACCGGAGGAAGTAGCTCCACTGGGCCATACTCCATGTGAACCAGAGGAGTAGGTTTAGGTTTGGCCAGGGGGTGCGACTGGCCGCCAGCTTGTCATTTCCCACACGGGAGTCTAGCGAGGATGTACAGAGTAGGTAGCGCTGGATTGTACCTTGCTGCAGCTCAGCAGGGTGAGAGCCTGAGAATGACATGGGAACACAGCCTGTTAATGTCGGGAGAGCACAGAGCTCAGCAGCCCATGTCTTCAGCCATCCGTCGTCGAGCAGGAAGCATGGTATTTAGTAAGGGGCAGGATGGTCGGTACATGCGACTCTAGAGCTAGGACTGCGTTCCCTACTAGTCTGCTTCACCATAGAATAGTTTTGCAACACCATAGACGTGTTGCAAAACTATGGTGAGGCAGCAAACTGTCAGCTGAGGAGTTTTTTCTTTTTGAGGAGGACTACAGGTGGCAGCTGAACTTGCTGGGCAGCTCTGGTGGCAGTGCAGGGAGTGATCCAGGTGCAGAGGGGTTAAGGAGACCAGGAGCATATGTATATACTGCAGCGGGGTGGAGCAAGATGGCTGCCACATGTGGCCCCGGGGGCCGGGGCCAGGGCCGCGGCTGCAACCCACATCACAGATGTGGGTGGATACCTGCTTCTATGCCCATCGGGGGCCACAATCCACCAGGCCGGGGTGCCCCAGTGGTTAGATGGGACCTGGATCGGCCACAGAGGAGATGGGCAGGTCGCTGGGGTGTAGCAAGATGGCCGCCACTTACTGTCTAGGTCAGTGATGTCCCTCAGGCTGGCATGCAGAAGTGGCACAGGGAAGTTTGCAAGCTGTGGTTGGCAAGCTGGATAGCTCCGGTGCCGTGCAGGGAGAGGGCTAGGGGCAGAATAGGCAGGATGGCCTGGAGGCAGCGGTGGTGAAGTAGCCGGGTGTAGCAACATAGCCGTCGCTCTCCGTGCTAAGGCCAGAGCCACGGTCTGTCTCTGAGGAGGCCAGGACACGGGATCGCCGCGTCAACGATCCCAGGTGGCACCCTGGCAGTCTGGGGGACCCTGGGGTTCGTGGAGACAGCAGGGCAGGTCTGTTAGGGGAGAAAAGCCAAAGATGTGCTCCAGGACGACAGGAGCACTCCACAGGCACATCCGCTCAGACCCGATACAGTAGTTCTTAATGACATTGGGGTCGCTGTCCTGCTGAAAAATAAATTTGGGGACAGCCTCCTGGATTGTATAGTAGGATTGGTAAGTATCTTCCTGTATTTCTTAGCAATAAGGACACCATTGATCGGGTAACCTTAAGGACTGTAGACACACTGGTCAACCAAGGAAACTTTATGCAGCAGATGAAAGATATATCATGCTTACTTCCCTTCGACATCGGAAGATGTCCAGCAGTGTCATCAGCAAAGAACTGGTGGAAGCCAGTGGGACTCAGGTACACCCATCTACTGTCCTGAGAAGTCTGGCCAGTAATGGTCTTCATGGGAGAATTGCAACCAAAAAGCCATACCTCTGATGTGAAAACAAGACAAAGCGACTCAACTATGCATTAAAACATAGAAACTGAGGCGCAGAAACATGGCAGCAGGTGCTCCAGACTGATGAGTCAAATTTTAAATATTTGGCTGTAGCAAGAGGCAATTTATTTGCTGAAGGGCTGGAGAGCAGTATAATGAGTGTCTGCAGGCAACAGCGAAGCATGGTGGAGGTTCCTTGCAAGTTTGGGGCTGCATTTCTAAAAAATGGAGTTGGAGATTAGGTCAGGGCCAATGATGTCCTCAATGCTGAGAAATACAGGCAGATAATTACCCATCATGCCATACCATCAGGGAGGCATATGATTGTCCCAAAATGTATTCTGCGACAGGACAATGACCCCAAACATGCAGCCAATGTCATTAAGAACTATCTTCAGCGTAAATAAGAACAAGGAGTCCTGGAAGTGATGGTCTGGCCCCATAGAGCCCTGATCTCAACATCATTGAGTATGTCTGAGATTACATGAAGAGACAGAAGGATCTGAGGCAGCCTACATCCACAGAAGATCTGTGGTAAGTTCTCTGAGATGCTTGGAACAACCTACCTGCTGAGTTCCTTCAAAAACTGTGTGCAAGTGTACCTAGAAGAATGGATGCTGTTTTAAAGGCAGAGGGCGGTCACAACGAATATTGATTGGATTTGGATTCCTCTTCTATTCATTTACATTTTTGCATAGTACTGTGTATATATATATATATATATATATATATATATATATATATATATATATATATATACACATACATATATGTATGTATATAGCCTGATTTATTTTTTGCACAGGTTAACTCAACTCTGTTAGTGCTGCATATTGTCAGCTATTCAGCACTGGTAAATGCTAACCCTCTCTGATAAGTTTTGTTCTCCTAGGGACAATTTATAATCATATATAACTTGCTTATTATGCTTATATCAATTACAGTTTGACCAGAGAGCTTCCTTTTCACAGAGCAGACACATTAAATCCTACATACGCTGCACTGCTGTAAAGCCTTCCTGGAATGAATGTACTATAAAGTTGACTCTTTCACAACCAGTACTACGTAGAACTTAGATATAGATACAGAAATTACAACATTGTACACCAGATTTGCATCACAAATCCTATTAGATTACATTTAATTGAAACTGACCAATTTAAAATGGCTAAATAAACAAGCGGCGTACATATATTGGAGATTTTTTATCTTTGTCGATCCAGTCCTAAGATATAAACAGCTTTGCCACAAACCCTTACCTGGCAGGGCAAAAAAAAAAAATTTTCTCCCCTGCATTAAATTGTGTCCCTCCCCACACCTGTGACTTGACAGTGAAAGTAGCAGCATCTGAATACAAGCATAATTCGAAACAGTATGTCCAGCCTACTCATACCAGTGTGGTTCTGTCACTAAAGCCTAAGAGCATACAAAGAAAAAATTGTCCCCCAGGGTGGGGAACTGAGTAGCCTGAAATAGTGACAAAGAGTGTTGACAGCTGTTATATGAAAAATTATAAATCATTTATTGATATTCAAGAAATGTACCACCTAAAAACATGACAAGCATGCTGCCATTGAACAAAAACACAGACAAATACAAGACACATAAAACAAAATCGTGCAGACGCCAAATTAACCAACACACCGGGCACCACCAGGGCAATTGCTGTATCACAAATTAACCAAGTCTGTGAAGGTAGTTCTGCCGTGTGTCAGCCCCTTTGAGGCTCGAGCAGGGGGGGAGCGGGGTAGGGGCAACCAACTGCGGGGTGTGTGATGATCCTGCTGTTCTCCTCAACTGTCTGTCGTCCCAGACAGTCAAGCCGAACAGGTGAAGCACTAGTCCATCACGGGTGTAAGGTTACTGTGTTCTCAGGAGAGTATATGGTCATGGACTATCAGGGGGTGGACCGGGCTCTAGTTGGTATGCCACAGTAGCTGGGATCAGTGAAGCGAGGGTGTCTGCCTCTGTTGCAATGGAAGTCTGTGGCATACAATTGCCTGTGAGGATGCAAAGGATTGCAGTTAGGGTTGCCACTTTTTCTTCTAGCCAAACCCAAACATTTTAGAGGTGCACAGCCATTTTTTTTTTTTAGTATACACTATAGTAGTGATGGCGAACCTTGGCGCCTCAGATGTTTTGAAACTACATTTCCCGTGATGCTCAATCACTCTGCAGTGTAGTTGAGAATCCTGGGAAATGTAGTTCCAAAACATCTGGGGTGCCAAGGTTCACCATCACTGCGCTATAGGATAACAGACCTGGCACACCTTCTGACGCTTCTAAGAGAATAGTAATGTGGCCCCTCACCCTCCTGTCAAGCCCTGTTCCGAGCCACATTCCTGTCTGAATAATGTGTCTGGATTTCAGGCGACTGAACAAATGGCAATTTCTCTTTATGCGCAAGGATTGACCAACAGGGATTCCATTCTTTAGCCATCTAGGATGGTGGCTGTCAGTTCTCAATAGTGCGTTGGCCGATGTCTCTTTGTGAAACGTGCGAGTAACAAGTGAAGTACCCTCAATACTGATCCAGAGATCCAAAAAGGAAATCTTACATAGGTAAGTCTGATATTACGATTATTGTTAAGGGTATGGATAAACTCATGGAGAGACTCCATATCTCCCTTCCACACCACCAACATGTCATCGATGTACCTTAGCCACGTGTGTACGTAGCCAAGGTACATCAGGGAGCTGTATACAGCCTCACCCTCCCAAAGCCCCAAGTGGAGGCATGCATATGCCGGGGCCCATTGGGCTCCCATCGACATACCCTCTATCTGTTTGTAGTACTTGGAAAGAAATTGAAAAAAGTTATTTTCCAGGGTGAATACTAATAGGTCAGCAAGAAATTCATTCTGGGGACGACTCTCAGGATAGTGTTTTTCAAGGAACACCTCTACAGCTCGTATCCCCCACACATGTGGGATCGAGGTGGAGAGGGACTCTACATCAATTCCAACCAGCCACACCTCCTCATCTATTATAAGGTCTGATATTCTAGATAGGACAACTCTCGTGTCTTGGATATATGATTTTAGGCTGGTTACCATTTCCATCAAGAGGGAATCGAGGTATCTACCAGTTTTTTCCAGGGGCCCTTTCACCGGACACTATCGACCTCCCTGGGGGAGTTTCCATCAACTTGTGTACCTTGGGTATGATGTAGAATATAGGTACGTTGAACTCTCTTATGTGGAGGTATTCAAACTCCTACCTACTAATTAGGCTCTCTTCCCTAGCCATTTTTCATTTTTTATTCAATTCCATCATTAGTTTAGGGAAGGGGTCAATGTCTAGCTTTTCATACATCCTACAGTCACCTAAAAGGCGTTTAACCTCTTTTTCATATAGTTTTTCGTCCATCAAGACGACATTCCCTCCTTTGTCACTCCATTTAATGAGTATATGTTTCGCTTCGTTGAGTTTTCTTATTGAGCGACATTCTTCATGTGACAAGTTATCTGGCCCTCTTACTGTCCAATCCACCATATTAAGATCTGCTTGTACCATCTTAAGGAATAGATTTCCCTAGTGGTGGCATTTTATTTGACTTAATTCTCAGATTAGCCCTCTTTCTAAATAAGTCATCATGGCTTACTGTCTCTCTATTTTCCTCCAGCAATGAGTTCAGGATTTCTAGTATCTCCTTGGTTTTTTTTCACTCTTCACTGCCAGGGGATTCCCTCCGGGTGTGGAGAAATCGCAAATACACTTTGCGGAGGAACAAAGTAACGTCTTTAAGCCTTATCTGGCAAGGCAAAAAAAAAAAATTTTCTTCCTTGCAGTTAAGCAACACCTACAAATCGTGTCCCTCCCCACACGTGTGACTTGACAGTGAAAGTAGCAGCAGACTAATGAGGTCAATTACCCGTCACTCTGCTATTTTCCCCTGTCAGCATGACCCTTGTTGGTACATGAGCACTGAAAAACAGCTGATTGGCTCCTTGTATTGCTTCTTCCTCTTCAGTCTGAGCTCTGCTGTATGGGCAGTGCAAGAGGTTGACACCATGTAAAATTCAGGTAATGACACTAAGGGCTAGTTCACACTGCCCACACACTAAGCCGCAGTGGTTTTGGGTGCAGTGAGCCGGCCATAGGGTGTTGTGTGATACACATTTTATTTCATCACAAAGCCCCCTTTTTATCTTTATTTTTTTGTACAAACTTTATTTTAATTGCAAAAAAGTGACACTTCATTCATGTCACTGTACAGCAGCCAAGTGCAAGGACATTCAGTGCCTTCCTGTGCGCTGCGATAAAATGCAGCATGTCTGCATCTCTGTCATTTTATCGCAGCTCACTGCACCACAGCTCCAGAAGCTACCCCAGCTTCTGGCTGTGAAGCAGTGGAAACAGGGCACATAGAAAACATTTGTTAGCTGTGACTGGTGTTCTTCCAGTACAGAAAAAATTATAATAAAAAACTAATGAATACTAACCTTCATAATTTGTGTCTTATATATCTGCCAGGAGTCCCCTGTTCTGATATGTATGGCAATTGCAGGAGACATTGTTACATAACAGGGCAGCACATATACATTTTTAACCCTCTGGAGCCTGGCAGTGCCCTAATGACCTATGTAAATTCCTTAACATGGTGCCTTTGCGGTTCCGTTCTTTTGCGATCTCCCCTGCTGTTCTATAGTGTTCTAATGGGGGCCTTTGGCTGAGAGTACTGATTGGGAGCCGGTCTTCGGCCATTCCCCTTCGACAGAAGCCAGCCGAATGGCCAGCTTCTGTTGGACCAACTGGAGTACACACGAGCCGAATGTCGTCCGGTTTCTATTGAACTGGCCAATTCGACCCCTGTGTACTAGGCTTTACTGACTCTTTCCCCACTGGAAGCCCCTACAGGCAACCCAGTCAGGCTTTACCAGAATCCTGTGACTTATCCAACCTGGCACCTACGACCCAAGTTCCCTGAAGTACACAGGAAAGTAATGAAATATGAGTGGTGTATCCGCGCAACGGAACAGAAAATTAAAAAGGTGGAGAAAATGGAAAAAAATGGAAACAATGGAAGAAATCGCATAAAAGAAAACGCATAAAGGACTGCTGCCTCCACAGATGTGATTTCCACCAAGGTGGAAAAAACAGAAGGTAAGTGAAGGGTTAATGTGTGGGTGTGGCGCTGTCCTAATTCATAGAAATACTTGGTAAATCGTGTGTAGCAAAATCCCATATGTAAAGTCGCATATGAAGTATAGACCAAAATTGCAAATAAAAAATTCAACGAAAATAAAACCAAACATAAAACAGCAAAGTGACCCCCTTTGGAGTGTGTAGGTGTAATGTTGTCCTAGTGGAGAAAAATGTGGAGAAAATGGAAAAAATGGAAACAATGGAAGAAATTGCATAAAGGACTGCTGCCTCCACAGATGTGATTTCCACCAAGGTGGAAAAAACAGAAGGTAAGTGAAGGGTTAGTGTGTGGGTGTGGCACTGTCCTAATTCATAGAAATACTTGGTAAATCGTGTGTAGCAAAATCCCATATGTAAAGTCGCATATGAAGTATAGACCAAAATTGCAAATAAAAAATTCAACGAAAATAAAACCAAACATAAAACAGCAAAGTGACCCCCTTTGGAGTGTGTAGGTGTAACGTTGTCCTAGTTTAAAAAATACTTTGTAAGTCGTGTGTAGCCAAATCCCACATGTAAAGTCGCATATAAATTATAAACAAAATATGAACAAAATCGCATATAGCAAATTTAACGGCTAGGAAAGTACCAGGAGAATTTCACTTTGCACAGAAGTACCCCAATGTCCAGATTGATGCTTATCTTTACCAATGCTTTACTGAACGGTTCAATAAACAAAGTACAGTACATTCGGCAACTCTGCGTGTGGCCACAAAAAAAAAGCTTGACAACATAAACAAAAAAGTATATAATGAAGGGAATTCACTGAGCAAGACCTCTGCCTTTACCATAAGTAAAAAAAGTCCAGGCATGCCCTAATCGGTTGAGGGAGAAGTCTCAGGCTTTCCTCCAGAGGGGAAGCGTACAAACTTACAAACTGCACTGTAGGCTACTTTTCTCCTGCCTGCACACTAGTTCCTCCCATGACTAAGCACTCTGAGCCACCCCCTGACCTTTTATACCCCTTCTCCAACATGGATGACTAGCAGGAAGGCTGTCCAACAATCTGGGGGGTGGAATGAATAGATAAAAGGCTACTGCACAGTGTTGACAGTGTCCACAGACAGTGATGCATAGTGGAACTCCGAGGAGCTGATGTCTAAACTCTTGGCATACGCTGAAGAGAAAAAATGGCTATGGGCAATTTCATGCAGACTAAAGAAGCCACCTAGTGGCCTATTGGGAGGCTACGATGGCCACCATACCCTACACCAGTGTTTCTCAACTCCAGTCCTCAAGGCGGCCCAACAGGTCTTGCAGGTATTGCCTTATTACTTATACAGGAGCAGTTTACAAATTAAACAACTGTCCTCTGCTGGGAACACCTTTTACCATGCACAATTAATTTTCTAGCTTTAACCATTATATTATTGTTATTGTATTATCGTTTTCAGACATTTCTTTTACAATATCAACAATCATGCAATCCAATCTCTCAGTTACAATTAAATGTCAATATAATTATAAACCTTCCAGAAATGTAATTATCCAAATAACATCTTAAATCATTCTTATACAAGGAAAAAAAAATATATAAATATACCAAACACTAAATCAAGAAAAAAAAAAAACACATTCAGCGTCGTGCCTTCTAAATCCTACACATATTTCATACAGCTATAAACAATAAAAATAACTAGCTGATCATCACCGTGGATACCCAGAAACCCTCCAATATAGGATACACCAGCCAGTCTCTCCTTCTTTAAGACAATAATCTATTCAGAATTAATTAAGTCGGAGCTAAACCCAGGGTAACAAGCCTATTCCACATTTTTTCAAATATATTTGGGCAGTTTCTGTGTTGGTAAATTAGCTTTTCTTTAGATAAAGTATGATTTATTTGTGTTGTCAATGCCTTCAAGGTGGTAGACATGTGCAGAATGGAAACATTTGTTTTGTTTCGTCTGATAGATTTGTGGTGTTACTAAATTTGTTTTGTTGATTCGTTTCAGAATTTGTTTGGTTTAGGTTTGTTTCCTTTAATTTAGTTTTGTTTATTCATTTTCTAATGAATTCCACATTTTTGTAACGATTTGTATTCAGCTCGGTCTAAAAATTATTGACCGATTCTTAATTTGTGTGAAGAATAGTTGGTTGTTGAGGGGTGGCTGAGAAGCCGGCCGCTGGGTCCTTAACAACTGATGACTCATCAGCTGTCAGAATAGGAAAGTCAGAAAAAAAACAGCGTATGGATTCTAAGGGGAACCCCATGCCAAAATTTAAATGAAAATGGTTTGGGGCCCCCCAAAATCCATACCAGACCCTTATCCGAGCATGCAGCCTGGCAAAGCCCCCCTGCCCAAAGCACCCCCCATGTTGAGGGCATGTGGCCTGGTATGGTTCAGGAGGGGGGGCGCTCACTTGTGCCCCCCCTTTTATGACCTGCCAGGTCTGGTATCGATTCTGGGAAGGGGGGCCCATGCCGTTTATAAAAAAAAAAATGGCATGGGGTTTCCCTTAGAATCCATACCAGACCCGAAGAGCCTAGTATGGACTTGGGGGGGGCACCACAGTGTTTTATTTCTGACTTTTCTATTGCCGGCATTCTTTCATACAACTGAATCTCTGAATAACCAAAAATTCGTCTGAATTTACATTCGGACCTGAAACGAATTGCACATGTCTAATAGGGGAATAACCATTTTTAAGTAATTAATTTGTGGGCTTGAAATAACACTCGAGTGATAGGGACATAAGTATTTTCTGGTAAAGTAGCCTCGTCCGCCGTGTTCAATAAACATTTTCTGCTAAAGTAATCTGAAAAACAGAACTTACAGTAGTCAGGACCCCTCTCCAATATTTATGAAGTTTAGGACATCTCCACATCATGTGGATCAGCGTTGCAGGGCCACTGTTACATTTAGGATAAAAGGGATTCTCTCTATGATGCCAGGCGAACAGTTTTTCTGGAGTGTGGTTTGTCCGATGCAGAAAAATAACTGTAACTTTGTGGGTAGGAGATAAGCTAACCTGTGGGAGTGCAGACAATAACATCTCTCACTGGTTATCCGTTATAGGGCCCAAAACCACCAATGCTTGAAACTTACAAAGAATTTATATTGCTCTAACAGTTTGCACAGAGCTTTACAAAATAAATTGAAACAGTACAGTTACAATACTGTCCAATACAGGAAAGTAACAAGGGCCCCGTTAATAAGAGCTTACAATCTAACCAGCTTTTAAATGTGAAAATAATCAAATTGATCAACAACTGATACCAAAAGTTTTCTATCAATATGGCAAGAATGCTGGTTTACCCTTTTACTAATTTTTGCAATGGAAAAAATGAATTTACCATCCATTTACCAACAAATTTCTTTCTGTTGTTGGGTGCATGTTCTCAAAAAGTACATTGGACTTTGGGGTTGATTTACTAAAATTGGAGAGTGCAAAATCTGTTGCAGCTGTGCATGGAAGCCTATCAGCTTCTAACTTCAGCTTGTTCAATTAAGCTTTGCCAAAAGAACGTGGAAGCTGATTGGTTTCTGTGCAGAGCTACTACAGATTTTGCACTCTCCAGGTTTAGTAAATCAACCCCTTTGTGTCCATTTGATGTGCAAGGTCAATAGTTGTCTTGACCTTACATGCATACCTCTGAGTAGGGATGGGCTTTATGTTCGGGTCGAACATGGGTTCGACCTGAACATTAGCTGTTCGCCCGTTCGCCGCATAGCGAACAATTTAGGGTGTTCGCGGCAAATTCGAAAGCCGCGGAACACCCTTTAAAAGTCTATGGGAGAAATCAAAAGTGCAAATTTAAAGGAATATTACACTTTTATTGTTTCACTTTAAGCATTATTAAAATCACTGCTCCCGAAAAACGGCCATTTTTAAAACTTTTTTTTGCATTGATACATGTCCCCTGGGTCAGGACCCAGGTCCCCAAACACTTTTTAAGACAATACCATGCATATAAGCCTTTAAAATTAGCATTTTTGAATTTTCATGTTCGTGTCCCATAGAGTTTAATGATGTTTGCGTGTTTGAACAAATTTTTTGCCTGTTCACATGTTCTGGTGCGAACCGAATAGGGGGTGTTCGGCTCATCCCTACCTCTGAGATACTCTTAAATGTGACAGTCAGTAAGCAATCCTGACAGCTGCAGTCTTTAGCTGTGATTGACATTACATACTTCTAATTTTCTGCAGTCCTTGTACCCACAATGTGCTTAATTTACAGTGCTATAAGTGAAAGCCTCACAGACCTACATAAACCTCAGGTAAAAGTTTAAAAAATAATTATTCAATTATATATAGTACATATATAGTGATACATATATATACTGTATGTATCATTAACATTTTGTTGGATCCTACTTGCAATGCATGTGAGCACCACAAACTAAAAATGCAATTTAATTCAACTTGAGTAAGGATGATTCATTTAGCATTTACTTCCTGAAATCCACTTGCCCTTAGCGCAAGCATGCAGACAGGAAGTTGTGCTTAGCTAAGAAAACCCCTCCTCCCCTCCTGAATAATCCTGGGGTGTATGACATCATTTGCTTAAGCCTGGAAACCAGGAAGTAACTGAAAAAATTTAAAAAAAAAGTTTAACACAAGTAAATATGATCTGCCTTCCTATCTATTTACTAATGCTAGCAGCCTACAGATTTAAAATAGTCATGGTGCCACCCGAAGGGGGTGCAGATGGAGCGCCAGGGGAGTGCTATAGCACCCCCCAAAATTCTGCAAGTGCCCTAAATAAATGAACAAATAAAATCACTCTTATTTTCTTCTGGACATTGCAGAGTCTAGTGGTGCTGCACAGCGCATGGCAAGTTGTTCAAGAACCGTACTTCACTGCAAGTAGCTCCTGCTATATCCTATGGCGTAAAACCCAGATAGCTTTGGGTAATGTATTCCTGACAGGGCAGTATGGCTTTACACATATTTAAAATGTATGCAACAAAAATCTCTTTTTTTTTTATCCTGAGACTTTGAGACAATTTACTTTACAGGTTTTTATTGTACTGTCTGCTGGAGAGTGTATTTGGGAATTTAAAAGTTTAAAAGTAAGTCGCCACTATAAAGTGCTACTTTCTGCCTTGTGTATATTGGTAAAAACTTGTTTTTAAAGGGGTTGGTTGCCTTCTAGAGCTAAAAATTCCCATTAACCCCTTGAGCTAATTTCTACAGAGAAAACATAACAAATATGATTCCACTGCAAAACTTAACTTTATGAATGAATATCCTCTCACCTCTAAAACAAAGACTACATATATGTTCTGCAATAAAGCTGCATGAAAGCTTAAGCTGGTCGTGAAAGGGTTATTTTTCAGCACATACCTCATGGGGTTAGTGTGTGTACTTACTAGAAAACCAAAAGCTTCCCAAAAGCCCCCACCTTTTCTGCCCGGCAATAGTAGCCCGCCACTCACCCACTCCCAATATAATACCTGTTACTATGGCAGAGATCAATAGCTCTTATATCTGAGCCCCTTTAAAAGCATTCCACTTCATCTCTCCTATAAACAGCTATTATAACTTAGAGGTTGTTAAATATGTATTATGCTATACTATGCCTCACCTGTATTACACAGATATCACAGCATCATAAACTCTATATATTTGTAAATATATTATTTAAATCAATTCACCAATTTCTTACTTTGCAAATGATAATAAAAATTGCAAATGTGTGTGACTGCATTCTGTGCACTTTAACAATGAATAACCATTTTCATTGCCAGTGATATACAATGGAACTCTATGGCTTCTCAAAGCTAACAGTCTCAAGTGTAATTATAACGTATCTGTCTATTTCCTGAATCTAATAAACAGCACCTAAGTCTTCATGTACATATCATGCCCAATTTTACAGTCTTATTTTACACAGGTTTACTTTTTACAGCATATATCCATTGTAGATAAACATTTATGTAAAACTCTACCAAAATAGATATTTTAGCTTTTTGTGGTATCTAGCAATCAAAGTCATATGCCAGATCATTCGGTACATAGTGCTAATGAATACAGTGAAAATGCAACACTTAACAAAATAAAGAAGTAATAAGACAAAATATAGTTACGGTAATTCCCAACTGTATAGTTGATATCAGCAAAACAACACTAAAACATATCAAATAAATTGTGTTAATAAAATAACTGGGTAACTGTAATGTGACTGTAATGGAGGAAAAAAAAATGTGCTATACGGGACACACACTTTATCACATTGTTTTTGTTCCATTTTATTTCTATATTTTTTTTTTCTCCATTGTCCCCTAGTTTCCTAGCCTTTACCATTATCGAACCAGTTTGGTTCATGCATATACATTCTCTTATCATATACTACTTTACTTCTACGCTGGTACGGCAGCACCTATTGATACATATGCATTTATGTTTCAGTTGACATTATAAATGGATACTGGGAGATCTTTGGTGACACATTCCCCCATCCCGGCCATGTCTGTCCCCCTGTTTGTGCTCTGTTGGGTTGGTTTTCCCTCTGCCTCCTCAGCTCCCGAGCCGGACGCTCATTACTGCCGCCTCTGGGTATCAAGCAATTGGTAGTCTGATCCAGCCTGTGGTGAGTATAGGGCCATGCGTTTTTGGACCCTCTTGACTAATTGTCATGATACCATGTTTGTGTTGATACTTATTTGGTTCATTATACCTCCTACAGATGTACTACACATGCATCTACCCCTGATGAAGCGAGCATGGTCTTGCGAAATGCGTTGGGATACTTTTTATGCATGTGTACTCTGCAATTTACATTTTATACCTTGATACGTTTAATGAAATTTTCTACTGTATGTATCATTTCAGTGGCTTGGTAACATTCATGTTTATGTTTGCATGACTAATTTAATAAATTTTGAGACTGCATTTACTCTGTAAATTGTTGGCTAAATGCATTCACCTCATTTAACCGGTTCCCGACCGGCGCACGCCGATGTACGTCAGCAGAATGGCAAGGCTGGACAAGTGGGCGTACCCGTACGTCCCTTTAAATTTGCCGCCATGCCATTGCGTGCGCTGGCCAGGAGCTCTGTGAGTCGGGTCGCGGGTCCCGCGGACTCGACCGCCGCAGGGATACCCGCGATCGCCTCACGGAGAGGACGAATGGGGAGATGCTAATGTAAACAAGCATCTCCCCGTTCTGCCTAGTGACAGTGTCACTGATCTCTGCTCCCTGTGATCGGGAGCAGAGATCAGTGACGTGTCACACATAGCCACACCCCCCCCCCTCAGTTAGTAACACTCCCCAGGACATACTCAACCCCTCCCTAGCCCCCTAGTGGTTAACCCTTTAACTGCCAGTGTCATTTACACAGGAATCAGTGCATTTGTATAGCACTGATTGCTGTATAAATGACAATGGTCCCAAAAAATCTGTCAAAAATGTCCGATGTGTCCGTCATAATGTTGCAGTCACAATAAAAATCGCTGATCGCTGCCATTACTAGTAAAAGAAATTATTAATAAAAATGCCATAAAACTATTCCCTATTTTGTAAACAATATAACTTTTGTGCAAACCAATCAATAAACGCTTATTGCGATTTTTTTTACCAAAAATATGTAGAAGAATACATATCGGACTAAACTGAGGAAAAAAAATGTTTTTTTAAATATTTTTTGGGGATATTTATTATAGCAAAAAGTAAAAAATAATGCGTTTTTTTCAAAATTGTCGCTATTTTTTTGTTTATAGCGCAAAAAATAAAAACCGCAGAGGTGATCAAATACCACCAAAAGAAAGCTCTATTTGTGGTAAAAATAGGACGCCAATTTTGTTTGGGAGCCACGTCGCAATTATCAGTTAAAGTGACGCAGTGCCGAATCGCAAAAAACGCACTGGTCAGGAAGGTTGTAAATTCTTCCGGGGCTGCAGTGGTTAAAGTCCCGGGGCAATTTCCTGTTTTGTACTTCAAAAATAGTGAGCAATTATAGGATTAGTAAGAACAAGTTTGTTTTGCAAGAAAAGGTTTTCTGTATTGCCAGCAGATTTGAAAACAAGCCTATTATCTGCACTATCAAAGCTGAAGCAATGTAAGTTTCTGAAACTGATTGTTGCAGTGATTATTCAAAAAAGAGCAGCACTAAATGGCTCCTGGTGAAGACAGACTTCAGCGGTCTGTTAAAATAAGAAGAATAAGAATTAATCATTTGAGTTGCCTTTTTGGCAAATTCTAATGTCATTTCCCTCAGATTAACATGCTTAAATAATTTAAGTATGTTCACCAAAAAATCCTTCACAAAAATGTCTTTTGTATTCAGATTATGCCTACAGGTCAGACTGTCATCTGATGACTATGGGTAAGTGTTTTGTTTTTTTACTTAAAGCGGGGGTCCACCCACACCGCCAAAAAAAAAAATATTAAAAGCCAGCAGCTACAAATACTGCAGCTGCTGACTTTTAATACATGGCCACTTACCTGTCCCAGGGTCCAGCGATGTCGGCAGGCGACGCCGAGAACCCGCTCGGTTCTCGGCAGCTGCCGCCGCCATCCTAGGTGAGGGAATCAGGAAGTGAAGCGTTGCTGCTTCACTTCCCGGTTCCCTACTGCGCAGGCGCGAGTCGCGATGCACGTCCCAAGTGTTCCCCGCTCTCTTCTGGGAGCTGTGTGTTCCCAGGAGACAGCGCGGTGGGGACGGGAAGAGGCGTAGACTCCCATGGGAGTCTATGCCGGAAGTGGGTGCAAATACCTGTCTTAGACAGGTATCTGCACCCCCTCCCCCCTGAAAGGTGCCAAATGTGACACCGAAGGGGGGGAGGGTTCCGAAAAGCGGAAGTTCAATTTTTGTGTGGAACTCCACATTAAAGTTGAATTCCAGGTTCTAACTAAGCTTAAACTTGTTCTACCTTCCAACTCCTATATTAACTACCCCATAGGAGGAAGATGCTTATACTTACCTATTCTGAGGGCGCTCCTGTCCAATCACATGGTCAGCTCCCAGGGGTGGCTTCAGGGGAGTCAAGGGACAGCCAACAACGGATGCCCTGTAGTAAGCCTAGGCATTGGCATTGCAGCTGCTATCGGCGATCTCTCGTCTCCCCTGAAGCTGGCTGCTGGGAAGGTAATGTGACCAGACCAGAGCGCTCTCAGAATGAGTATGTATAAGCATCTTTCTTTCACAGGGTAGTTAGAATAGGATTTAAGCATAAATATAATCAGCCTACTCTTCCACTTTAAGTTGTCCTTCTGTGGATGGGAGCTTTAACCACTTTAGTATTGCAGTCAGTTTTGAAATAGCAGTTTGATAGCCATGTATTTCCGGAGAAATTAAAAAGATTAAGTACAGCGCTGCGCTAAAAGTAAACTAAGGTAGCAGCCAATACACCCGTAGACCCAGGATCAAAAATAACAACAGAAAATTCAAAGTGTGGCGCTATGATATAGCGCCACACTTTGAATTTTCTGATGTATTTCCGGAGAGCCATTTAAAAAGTGCAGATCACAGGCAATATGCAAAGAGCCAATGAGAGTGGCTCGGTGGCTTCTGATTGCTGTGGTGGCCAATCACAGTGATCACAAATATAAACACCCCCTGTGTTTATTTTTGAGAGCCCTCCCCTCTCACAATGGAGGAAGGGAAAGAATGGGAATTGAATGAGTAAATGGATCCTAGGATGGTAGACCAAAGCCGATTCAAGGTGGGGGTTAATATATTTTATTGTGGAATCATTTTGTAACCCCCCACCCCCATTCTCATATAGCTCATCTCAAGCCTGTCCAGCCTGTAGTATCTGTATAGTAATGCCTTAAATTCTTATGTCCTGCACATTAATCCCCTCATCTCCATTCCCCCAACTGTATATGACCTGTACATTAACCTCTTCATCTCCTCCTCCCTCTGTGTATGACCTGTACATTACACTGTAACAAGTGCACCATTAGCAAGATCCCCTTGCAGAATATGTGCAGAACGAAAAAAAAAATTTTTGTTATTTAAATAAATTTGTTTAGTTAAATTCATTTAATCCGTTTAATTCATTTTTGGAAATGGTTTTGTTTATTCGTATTCAGAACGATTGGAATTTGGATCAATGTGAAACGTTTTTGAATTAATTTCAAATAGGTTTTGAATTTGAAAAGTTTTCCAATTTCCAAAGAGAATAAAATAGAATAGAAAATAAAGGCATAGAATAGAATAGAAAAGAATATAACAGAAAAAGAATAGAATATAATAGAGTAAAACAGAACAAAATAGGATAAAAAATAAAAAAAAGGATAGAATGGAACAGAAAAGAATAGAAAGGAATAGAATAGAATAAAAAAAATAGAATTAAATAGAAAGATTATAACCATCTTTTGAAATTCGAATAGAATAGAAAAGAATATAATTTAAAAAAAAAACAATAGAATAAAATAATATAGAAATAATATAACAATTTTCCAAATTCAAATAGAAACAATTTGAATTTGAATAGAATAGAATAGAAAATAACACAACAGTACAGGAAAAAACAACAGAATAGAATAGAATAGAATGAATATAACCATCTTCCTTTTCTTCGAATTGGTTCTATTTGAATTTTGGGAAATGGTTATATTCTTTCTATTCTATTGTTTTTTTTAATTGTATTATTTTTCTATTTGTTTATTCTATTCTGTTGTTTTTTTGTCATACTATTTTATTATTTTCTATTCTATTGTAGTTCAAATTGATTTTATTTGAATTTTGGGAAATGGTTATATTCTTTCTATTCTATTGTTTATTTTAAATTCTTTTATTTTCTATTCTATTATAGTCTATTCTATTCTATTCTTTTTTCATAATCTATTCTTTTCTATTTTATTCTTTTCTTGTGTATTCTAACTCAATTTTATTCTATTTGAAATTCAAATTTCAGAAGATGGTTGTATTCTTTCTATGGATGTTGAAGAAATTTATTCTGGACAGCCGCACTTTCCGATAAAAGCCTTTATTGTAATGAATAGTCAACGTTCATGTGACAACAGAAGCAGGACAAACAACTGACGCGTTTCACAACATCATTGTTGATTAGTCATAGCTCCAGCCATTGGATGGTTTGACAGTTTAGTTGAGAGCACAACCAATGAGAGTGTTACATTCCCGGCATGTGCCGGAAATGAAACTGTTTTATGGATGGGTTTCCTTCCACTTTAAATTAGTTTTTGAAATTAGTTTTTTGCTTCGTTTATTCGTATTCAGATTTAAATTTCTGAATTTGACCGCATTCAAAAACATTTTAACCGCATTTGAAAACATTTCATCTGTACACACTGAGACAGATGTTGATGGGACATTAGTCGTACAGATGTACAGCTCTGACAGAGGTTGATTGGATACACACTACTACTACAAATGTTTTTGGGCACAGGTGCACTGTGACAAATTTTGATGGGCACTAGTAGTACACCTGACCTAGAGACAAAATTTTTAGAAAGGAAGAATGACCATCATTTTTTTCCTTAGCAGGATAATGATTTACACATTTTGGTTTTATTTTCAAATTCGAATCGATTGGAATTAGTAACAAATTGAATATTGGATTGTCAGCTCAGGTAGCCCTTGTACAATGCACATACAGTATATGTTTAAATTAAGCACCAGAATACTGGCCAATTCTTTCCTGCCTGGGTCATTTTTCAGCTTTTACATCGGATTTTGCTGAGACACTAGTACTACAGAGGTTTTGTGCAATGGTACACTGTGTGTGACAGATGTTTTTGTGTGCGCTGGTACACTGAGACAGATGTTGATGGGACACTAGTTGCACAGATGTTTTTGTACAGTATTAGTAGTAGTAGTATTTATTGTTTTTTTTTCTATTCTATTTGATTATTTTCTAATCTATGGTTTTTATTTTCTGTTCTATTCTAATCTATTCTTTTCTATTCTATTCCAATTCGAATTTATTCT
The DNA here is from genome assembly GCA_037952925.1 of Lithobates clamitans. Classification (NCBI taxonomy): domain Eukaryota; kingdom Metazoa; phylum Chordata; class Amphibia; order Anura; family Ranidae; genus Lithobates; species Lithobates clamitans. Next base: position 345,422 of record JBBGZY010001184.1, read on the forward strand.
ATTTGTAATTCGAATTTTAGAAGAGGGTTATATTCTTTTCTTTTCTATTCTATTCTATCCTTTTCCTTTATTTTCTATTCTATTTTATTCTGTTTCTTTATTTTCTATTCCAATTTGTTCTGTGTTACTCTATTCCTTTCTATTCCTTTATTTTCTAGTCTATTCAATTCTATTCTTTTCTATTCGATTCTATTATTCTTTTGTATTCCATTCCTTTATTTTCTATTCTATTTTAATGTATTTAGAAATTTGAACTTGAAGCGAATTCAAAAACGATTTGAATCGAATTCAAAAACTGTTCGAATTTGATTCGAATTTCGTCCCAAATTCTGTTTCGTTATTTCAGATTCATTTAAATTCGTTACTATTGAAATTCGGAAATTTGGATACATCCCAGTTTCCGAAAAATTCATCTGAATTTCGATTTAAAACTAAACATGTCTATTGAGGGGCTGTTTGTAATATCCTGTCATTCTTATTTGATATGTTTTGTAATAGAAAATAAAGTGTTTATCACGTCATGATACTTGCATAAATGTGTCAGGAAAATTCAGAGGGAGAAAATATCATGGTAGAGGATGTGAACCCCATTCTCTTTCCTTCTGAATGCAAGACATTTCTTGAAATCTACTCTTTTCAAAATAAATAAGCCTGCTTATATCCTGCTCTGACTGAAGGCTTCAAGTTCCTGTGCCAGTCTTTTTTGAGTCTTCTTTGAGTGACAGTAAAATATGGTGGAGAATGTGGGCAACTGTGCATGAAGCAACAAGTTTAAACTGAATTGTGTAAAATTATTGAATAATTTAAAGTTACTAAGAATGATAACTTGGTGTCTGATATGTAATAAAGATCCTAAGGATTTAAGAAAAGAGGACCCTCAGTTAAAGTGTAAGTCCAGGCAAAAACCAACCAAATTCTAAACCTGCTCTCTGCCACATTCTAAACCTAATCTATCTAACCCTGTGCTGTACTTACCTATTCTGCAGCCGATAGAGTCCGTTTCCAGCAACGGAAGCTGTGTGCAGGAGAGGACCGACAATGGCTGTGAAATGGCTGGGAAGTGACATTATCTAAAGATTTACTATGGGGCTTCTGTTGTCAGCTGCCTCACCTGCACCCAACTCCACACTAAACCTGCCGTTGACAGCTGATGCTGGGTCCAGATTGGCTGCAGAATAGGTAACTATAGTGATTTTTGCTTTAAAGGGTTAGATAGATTAGGTTTAGAATGTGGCAGAGAGCAGGTTTAGGCTCAGTTCACATGTATGCATGCTTTTATCAGTGTTTCTACAGTTCTTTTTGCTGTGCTTTCTGCGTTTTTGTAAAAGATTATATAAAACTCTGAAGGGATTTTGAAGGCAATGAAAAATTTTGATTTTGAATAAAAATCAATTTTATTAATATCAATCAAAATTAGAAAATACAAAAATTACAGAAGGACATGATTAAACGAATAACAGTTCAAAGTTCAAAGTTCAAAAAGGCTTGTATATACAGTCCCTGACAAAAGTCTTGTCGCTTGTGTACAAATTGACCTGAAGTGCCGCTAAAATATATTTCTAATATATCTGAAGTGCCGCTAAAATATATTTCTGGTCATTTTAATCCCAACAGCTTTTGTAATAATGTTTCAGTGCAAAACGAAACTGACAAAAAGTATTCTAATATTCACAGCTTGGTAAAGCCCATTAAGTCAATTTTTGCCAAGACATAAGTGTTGTTGCATTGTTATATGAGCTTCACCTGTGACTAATAATGGATCAATTGGGTCTCAGGTGTGTATAAAAAGAACACCAGTAAACTAGACCTTCTCAACTACAACTAGACCTCTGCAAAGATGGCTAAGATTCAGCCGGAGACTAAAGTGTTGATTATTAAGAGGCTGAAGACCAGATCCACTGCTGATGTGGCAGACACCTTCAATGTGTCTCAGCGTCAAGTTCAGAGGATAAAAAAAAGATTTGAAGAGACTGGAGATGTTTTGGACAAGGCCAGGTCAGGCCGACCCCGCAAGACAACTGCTCGAGAGGACCGTTTGTTGGCTCAAAAATCCAAGGCCAGCCCATTTTCCACTGCAGCAGAGCTCCATGAGACCTGGTCACCTGAAGTCCCTGTGTCAACCAGAACAGTTTGTCGGATTCTGTCTCGAAATGGCCTCCATGGTCGAATCAGTGAAGTTTGGTGGCGGCAAAATCATGGTCTGGGGTTACATCCAGTATGGGGGTGTGCGAGGGATCTGCAGGGTGTAAGGCAACATCAATAGTCTGAAATACCAAGAAATCTTATCTACCTCTTATATTCCCAACCATAAAAAAGGCCAAATTTTGCAGCAGGATGGTGCTCCATCGCATACTTCCATCTCCACATTCCATCTCCATCTCTTCCATCTCCAGGCAAAGAAGATCAAGATGCTCCAGGATTGGCCAGCCCAGTCACCAGACATGAACATCATTGAGCATATGTGGTGTAGGATGAAAGATGAAGCATGGAAGACGAAACCAAAGAATATTGATGAACTCTGAGAGGCATGCAAGACTGTTTTCTTTGCTATTCCTGATGACTTCATCAATAAATTGTATAAATCCTTGCCAAACCGCATGGATGCTGTCCTTCAAGCTCATGGAAGTCATACAAGATATTAAATTTGGATCTCATAGCACCACTACTTAACCACTTGCCGACCGCCTAACGCAGATATACTGCGGCAGAGCGGCACGGGCAGGCAAAATCACGTACCCGTACGTGATCTGCCTCCCGCGGGCGGGGGGTCCGATCGGACCCCCCCCCGGTGCCATCGGCGGTCGGCATCTGACTGGGAGCGTCGGGAGGCGAGGGGGAGACCATCCGATCGTGGCCCCCCCCTCGCGATCGCTCCCAGCCAATGGAAATCCTCCTCTGCCTGTGTGTCGTTTCACACAGGCAGAGGATGTGATGTCATCTCTCCTCGGTCTGGCAGTTTCCGTTCCAGCGCCGAGGGGAGATGACATGTAAGTGCACAACACACACACACACACAGTAGAACATGCCAGGCATACTTTACACCCCCGATCCCCCCCCGATCGCCCCCCGATCCCCCCCCAATCACCCCCCCCCCCCCTGTCACAAACTGACATTAGCAGTATTTTTTTTTTTTTTTTTTTTCTGATTACTGCTGTGTCAGTTTGTGACAGTTAGTGTTAGGGCAGTGAGTATTACCCCCCTTTAGGTCTAGGATACCCCCCTAACCCCCCCTAATAAAGTTTTAACCCCTTGATCACCCCCCCTCACCAGTGTCGCTAAGCGATCATTTTTCTGATCGCTGTATTAGTGTCGCTGGTGACGCTAGTTAGGGACGTAAATATTTAGGTTCGCCGTCAGTGTTTTATAGCGACAGGGACCCCCATATACTATCTAATAAATGTTTTAACCCCTTGATTGCCCCCTAGTTAACCCTTTCACCGCTGATCACCGTATAACCGTTACGGGTGACGCTGGTTAGTTCGTTTATTTTTTATAGTGTCAGGGCACCCACCGTTTATTACCGAATAAAGGATTAGCCCCCCGATCGCCCGGCGGTGATATGCGTCGCCCCAGGCAGCGTCAGATTAGCGCCAGTACCGCGAACACCCACGCACGCAGCATACACCTCCCTTAGTGGTATAGTATCTGATCGGATCAATATCTGATCCGATCAAATCTATACTAGCGTCCCCAGCAGTTTAGGGTTCCCGAAAACGCAGTGTTAGCGGGATCAGCCCAGATACCCGCTAGCACCTGCGTTTTGCCCCTCCGCCCAGCCCAGCCCAGCCCACCCAAGTGCAGTATCGATCGATCACTGTCACTTACAAAACACTAAACGCATAACTGCAGCGTTCGCAGAGTCAGGCCTGATCCCTGCGATCGCTAACAGTTTTTTTGGTAGCGTTTTGGTGAACTGGCAAGCACCAGCCCCAGGCAGCGTCAGGTTAGCGCCAGTACCGCTAACACCCACGCACGCACCGTACACCTCCCTTAGTGGTATAGTATCTGAACGCATCAATATCTGATCCGATCAGATCTATACTAGCGTCCCCAGCAGTTTAGGGTTCCCAAAAACGCAGTGTTAGCGGGATCAGCCCAGATACCTGCTAGCACCTGCGTTTTGCCCCTCCGCCCAGCCCAGCCCACCCAAGTGCAGTATCGATCGATCACTGTCACTTACAAAACACTAAACGCATAACTGCAGCGTTCGCAGAGTCAGGCCTGATCCCTGCGATCGCTAACAGTTTTTTTGGTAGCGTTTTGGTGAACTGGCAAGCACCAGCCCCAGGCAGCGTCAGATTAGCGCCAGTACCGCTAACACCCACGCACGCACCGTACACCTCCCTTAGTGGTATAGTATCTGATCGCATCAATATCTGATCCGATCAGATCTATACTAGCGTCACCAGCAGTTTAGGGTTCCCAAAAACGCAGTGTTAGCGGGATCAGCCCAGATACCTGCTAGCACCTGCGTTTTGCCCCTCCGCCCGGCCCGGCCCAGCCCACCCAAGTGCAGTATCGATCGATCACTGTCACTTACAAAACACTAAACGCATAACTGCAGCGTTCGCAGAGTCAGGCCTGATCCCTGCGATCGCTAACAGTTTTTTTTGTAGCGTTTTGGTGAACTGGCAAGCGCCAGTGGCCTAGTACACCCCGGACGTAGCCAAACCAGCACTGCAGTAACACTTGGTGACGTGGCGAGTCCCATAAGTGCAGTTCAAGCTGGTGAGGTGGCAAGCACAAGTAGTGTCCCGCTGCCACCAAAAAGACAAACACAGGCCCGTCGTGCCCATAATGCCCTTCCTGCTGCATTCGCCAATCCTAATTGGGAACCCACCGCTTCTGCAGCACCCGTACTTCCCCCATTCACATCCCCAACCAAATGCAGTCGGCTGCATGAGAGGCATTTTTATGTCCTCCCGAGTACCCCTACCCAACGAACCCCCCCAAAAAAGATGTCGTGTCTGCAGCTAGCGCGGATATAGGCGTGACACCCGCTATTATTGTCCCTCCCCTCCTGTCCTGATAATCCTGGTCTTTGCATTGGTGAATGTTTTGAACACTAGCATGCACTAGTTGAGTTTTAGCGTAGGGTACAGCATTGCACAGACTAGGCACACTTTCACAGGGTCTCCCGAGATGCCATCGCATTTTGAGAGACCCGAACCTGGAACCGGTTACAGTTATAAAAGTTAGTTACAAAAAAAAGTGTAAAAAAAAAAAAAAAACACAAACAAAAATATAAAATAAAAATAGTTGTCGTTTTATTGTTCTCTCTCTCTCTATTCTCTCTCTATTGTTCTGCTCTTTTTTACTGTATTCTATTCTGCAATGTTTTATTGTTGTTATGTTTTATCACGTTTGCTTTTCAGGTATGTAATTATTTATACTTTACCGTTTACTGTGCTTTATTGTTAACCATTTTTTTGTCTTCAGGTATGCCATTCACGACTTTGAGTGGTTATACCAGAATGATGCCTGCAGGTTTAGGTATCATCTTGGTATCATTCTTTTCAGCCAGCGGTCGGCTTTCATGTAAAAGCAATCCTAGTGGCTAATTAGCCTCTAGACTGCTTTTACAAGCAGTGGGAGGGAATGCCCCCCCCCCCCAACATCTTCCGTGTTTTTCTCTGGCTCTCCTGTCTCAACAGGGAACCTGAAAATGCAGCCGGTGATTCAGCCAGCTGACCATAGAGCTGATCAGAGACCAGAGTGGCTCCAAACATCTCTATGACCTAAGAAACCGGAAGCTACGAGCATTTTATGACGTAGATTTCGCCGGATGTAAACAGCGCCATTGGGAAATTGGGAAAGCATTTTATCACACCGATCTTGGTGTGATCAGATGCTTTGAGGGCAGAGGAGAAATCTAGGGTCTAATAGACCCCAATTTTTGCAAAAAAGAGTACCTGTCACTACCTATTGCTATCATAGGGGATATTTACATTCCCTGAGATAACAATAAAAATGATTTAAAAAAAAAAAAAATGAAAGGAACAGTTTAAAAATAAGATAAAAAAACAATAATAATAAAGAGAAAAAAAAAAAAAAAAAAAAAAAGCACCCCTGTCCCCCCTGCTCTCGCGCTAAGGTGAACGCAAGCGTTGGTCTGGCGTCAAATGTAAACAGCAATTGCACCATGCATGTGAGGTATCGCCGCGAAGGTCAGATCGAGGGCAGTAAGTTTAGCAGTAGACCTCCTCTGTAAATCTAAAGTGGTAACCTGTAAAGGCTTTTAAAGGCTTTTAAAAATGTATTTAGTTTGTCGCCACTGCACGTTTGTGCGCAATTTTAAAGCATGTCATGTTTGGTATCCATGTACTCGGCCTAAGATCATCTTTTTTATTTCATCAAACATTTGGGCAATATAGTGTGTTTTAGTGCATTAAAATGTAAAAAAGTGTGTTTTTTCCCCAAAAAATGCGTTTGAAAAATCGCTGCGCAAATACTGTGTGAAAAAAAAAAATGAAACACCCACCATTTTAATCTGTAGGGCATTTGCTTTAAAAAAAATATATAATGTTTGGGGGTTCAAAGTAATTTTCTTGCAAAAAAAAATTATTTTTTTATGTAAACAATAAGTGTCAGAAAGGGCTATGTCTTCAAGTGCTTAGAAGAGTGGGTGATGTGTGACATAAGCTTCTAGATGTTGTGCATAAAATGCCAGGACAGTTCAAAACCCCCCCAAATGACCCCATTTTGGAAAGTAGACACCCCAAGCTATTTGCTGAGAGGCATGTCGAGTCCATGGAATAATTTATATTGTGACACAAGTTGCGGGAAAGAGACAATTTTTTATTTTTTTTATTTTTTTTTGCGCAAAGTTGTCACTAAATGATATATTGCTCAAACATGCCATGGGAATATGTGAAATTACACCCCAAAATACATTCTGTTGCTTCTCCTGAGTACGGGGATACCACATGTGTGGGACTTTTTGGGAGCCTAGCCGCGTACGGGACCCCGAAAACCAAGCATCGCCTTCAGGCTTTCTAAGGCCGTAAATTTTTGATTTCACTCTTCACTGCCTATCACAGTTTCGGAGGCCATGGAATGCCCAGGTGGCACAAAACCCCCCCAAATGACCCCATTTTGGAAAGTAGACACCCCAAGCTATTTGATGAGAGGTATAGTGAGTATTTTGCAGACCTCACTTTTTGTCACAAAGTTTTGAAAATTGAAAAAAGAAAAAAAAAATTTTTTTTTCTCGTCTTTCTTTATTTTCAAAAACAAATGAGAGCTGCAAAATACTCACCATGCCTCTCAGCAAATAGCTTGGGGTGTCTACTTTCCAAAATGGGGTCATTTGGGGGGGGTTTGTGCCACCTGGGCATTCCATGGCCTCCGAAACTGTGATAGGCAGTGAGGAGTAAAATCAAAAATGTACGCCCTTAGAAATCCTGAAGGCGGTGCTTGGTTTTCGGGGTCCCGTACGCGGATAGGCTCCCAAAAAGTCCCACACATGTGGTATCCCCGTACTCAGGAGAAGCAGCTAAATGTATTTTGGGGTGCAATTCCACATATGCCCATGGCCTGTGTGAGCAATATATCATTTAGTGTCAACTTTGTGCAAAAAAAAAAAAAAAAAAAAAAAATTTGTCACTTTCCCGCAACTTGTGTCAAAATATAAAACATTCCATGGACTCAACATGCCTCAAAGCAAATAGCTTGGGGTGTCTACTTTCCAAAATGGGGTCATTTGGGGGGGTTTTATGTCATCTGGGCATTTTATGGCCTTCAAAACTGTGATAGGTAGTGAGGAGTAAAATAAAAAATGTACGCCCTTAGAAATCCTGAAGGCGTTGCTTGGTTTTCGGGGCCCCGTACGCGGCTAGGCTCCCAAAAAGTCCCACACATGTGGTATCCCCGTACTCAGGAGAAGCAGCTAAATGTATTTTGGGGTGCAATTCCACATATGCCCATGGCCTGTGTGAGCAATATATCATTTAGTGACAACTTTTTGTAATTTTTTTTTTTTTTGTCATTATTCAATCACTTGGGACAAAAAAAATAAATATTCAATGGGCTCAACATGCCTCTCAGCAAATTCCTTGGGGTGTCTACTTTCCAAAATGGGGTCATTTGTGGGGGTTTTGTACTGCCCTGCCATTTTAGCACCTCAAGAAACGACATAGGCAGTCATAAATTAAAGGCTGTGTAAATTCCAGAAAATGTACCCTAGTTTGTAGACGCTATAACTTTTGCGCAAACCAATAAATATACACTTATTGACATTTTTTTTACCAAAGACATGTGGCCGAATACATTTTGGCCTAAATGTATGACTAAAATTGAGTTTATTGGATTTTTTTTAGAACAAAAAGTAGAAAATATCATTTTTTTTCAAAATTTTCGGTCTTTTTCCGTGTATAGCGCAAAAAATAAAAATGGCAGAGGTGATCAAATACCATCAAAAGAAAGCTCTATTTGTGGGAAGAAAAGGACGCAAATTTCGTTTGGGTACAGCATTGCATGACCGCGCAATTAGCAGTTAAAGCGACGCAGTGCCGAATTGTAAAAAGTGCTCTGGTCAGGAAGGGGGTAAAACCTTCCGGGGCTGAAGTGGTTAATTTGCTGACATATTTTTGGATTTTCAGTAAAGTTGTTCAATTTCTGTATAGGCGACAAAACTTTTGTCTTGCCAAAATTTGACCTGTCTGTCTTGATTAAATGATCAAATTCAAATTAAATTAATCTTTTTTCAGTGAAACTAATTTATTTCAGTGCATTAAACATCATTTGGGAGGGCTTTAGCTTTTCATATGAGCTATTTCTAACTCCAATTGATTAATTAAAAGTCAGGTTAATAGCAGGAGTTTCTACAAAATAAAGAAGCGACAAGACTTTTGTCAGGGACTGTACATCAAATCACATTACAGATATTGCATGGACTGATAAAAAGAGAGTGTATGGAAGGAAGTGATGCATCACACTACCCGATACAGTCACCACAGATGACCGCCGTGGCGTGGAGTAGTGGAAATCCCACTACTTCACGCCACGGCGGTCATCTGTGGTGACTGTATCGGGTAGTGTGATGCATCACTTCCTTCCATACACTCTCTTTTTATCAGTCCATGCAATATCTGTAATGTGATTTGATGTATATACAAGCCTTTTTGAACTTTGAAATTTGAACTGTTATTCGTTTAATCATGTCCTTCTGTAATTTTTGTATTTTCTAATTTTGATTGATATTAATAAAATTGATTTTTATTCAAAATCTAAATTTTTCATTGCCTTAAAAATCCCTTCAGAGGTTTATATAATTTTTTACAAATTGATATGGGATAATGGCAATGACACATCCATACCACCGAGGTCACATGTATAAAAAAAAAAAAAAAAAATTCTGAGTTTTTGTAACCGTGTTTTTACAGCAATTTTACGCAATTTTGTCACGATTTGCGATTTGTGTGGGGTTTTTTTACATTCACTGACTCCGACAACCACCGGCCAGGGTTGTCGAGAAGAGGCCCTTGTCCCCATCAACATGGGGGTCAAGGTGCTTTAGGGTGGGGGGTGCAGAGCCCCCACTGCCCCAAAGCACCCGCCCCCCCATGTTGAGAACATGCAGCCTGGTATGGTTCAGGATGGGGGGGGGGCGCTCGCTCGTCCCCTTCCTTTCCTGACCTACCGGGCTGCATGATCAGATAAGGGTCTGAAGGGGACCCAACACCATTTTTTTTAAATTTTGGCATGGGGGTGTCCCCTTCTAATCCATATGGTCTTTGGGGGGGAGCCCACGCTGTTTTTCTTGAATTTTTTTAGTCAGCAATTTTTTTTTACATCCAGCTGTCAGAGGTGAAGCCCGCTGACAGCTGATGACTCATCAGTTGTTAAGGACACAACGGCTCCTTTGCAACCAGCTATATACAGTCAATGTAAAAAAAAAACTCGAATGGCAAAATCAATGTAAAATCGCAGTAAAAATGCAGTACTTGCATTTTGGATGCGGGTCCATTGAAGTCTATTACATGCAAAACGCTGCATTTTGCAGGAAAAAAGTTCCCGTAACTTTCCAAAAAGGCAGAGGCACAAAAATGCATTGATGTGAACATGTTCCATAGGAACCCATGTTAAAAAAATTCCCTACATTTCTGAAAAACTGACTTTGATTCCGGCAAAATGCAGCATGTAAAATGCAAAATGCATGCATGTAATAGACTTCAATGCTTCAATGGACCTGCATCCAAAACGCAAGTACCATGTTTTTACTGCGTTTTATCACGATTTGTGTTTTTTTTTACACTGTATATGGCTGGTTGCTAAGGAGGGGGCCGGGAAGCCGGCTGCTGCGTCCTTAACAACCGATGAGTCTTCATCTGTCAGCGGGCTTCCCAGGTCCCCAGGCCCATACCAGGCCCTTGGGTCTAGTATGGATTCGGAGGGGACCCCCCCACGCCGTAATTGAAAAAGAAAATTCCCCATAATCCATACCAGACCCTTATCCGAGCATGCAGCCCGGCAGGTAAGGAAAGGGAGGGGACGAGCGAGCGCCCCCCCCCTCCTGAACCATACCAGTCCGCATGCCCTCAACATGGGGGGTGGGTGCTTTGCGCCCCCACCTCAAAGCACCTTGCCCCCATGGTGATGGGGACAAGGACCCCTTCCCGACAACCCTGGCCAATGGTTGTCGGGGTCTGAGGGCGGGGGGCTTATTGGAATCTGGAAGGCCCCTTTTAACAAGGGGGCCCCCAGATCCCGGCCTCCCCCCATGTGAATGGATATCGGGTACATCGTACCCCTACCCATTCACCAAAAAAAAGTAGTGTAGTGTGACAAAGACAATAGACATTTTTTTGACAAGTCCTTTATTAAAAAATATGTCTTCTTCTTCCTGGCTTCTGCCTCCTGTCTTCTCCTTCTTCCTCCGGTCTTCTACCGATTCTTCTTCTTTGTCCGGGGTCATGGACCCATCATGCCCCAGGCGGTGAAGTCACAAGGGGCGGGGGGCTCCGGATGACATCATAGTTATCTAAGAAATGTTTGACATCGGCACCGACAGATCAGGGGGATGCAGCATCGGAGGAGGGTCGTCAACGGGAGAGGAAGAAGATCACTAGACAAAGAAGACAGTAGAAGAAGACCGGGAGAAGGAGAAGACCAGAGGAAAAAGCGAGAGAAGCCCGGAGGAGGAAGAAGCAGGGAAGAAGAAGACATTTTTAATAAAGGGCTTGTCAAAAACTGTCTATTGTCTTTTGTCACACTACACTACTTTTTTTGGTGAATGGGTAAGGGTACAATGTACCCGATATCCATTCACATGGGGGGGAGGCCGGGATCTGGGGGCCCCTTGTTAAAGGGGGCTTCCAGATTCCAATAAGCCCCCCGCCCGCAGACCCCGACAACCAATGGCCAGGGTTGTCAGGAAGAGGCCCTTGTCTCCATCAACATGGGGGCAAGGTGCTTTGAGGTGGGGGGCGCAAAGCCCCCCCTGCCCCAAAGCACCCACCCCCCCATGTTAAGGGCATGCAGACTGGTATGGTTCAGGAGGGGGGAGGCGCTCGCTCGTCATCTTCCTTTCATGACCTGCCGGGCTGCATGCTCAGATAAGGGTCTGGTATGTTTTTTTGGGGGGGACCCCAAGCCATTTTACACAAGACACAAAGGCCTGGTATGGACCTGGGGACCCCACCCGTTTTTTCCATCCCACCCTTTTTTTTTCACTATTTCTTTTTAGCCGGCAATTTTTTTTTTCCATTCAGCTGTCAGCGGGGAAGCCTGCTGACAGCTGATGACTCATCGGTTATTAAGGACGCGGCGGCCGGCTTCCCAGCCCCCTCCTTAGCAACCAGCTATACAGTGTAAAAAAAACGCAAATTGCGGTAAAAACGTGTGTCCAAAAACACGGCAAGCACCACAAAAAGCACTGCAGAAACTCTCAATAGCAACATGCATAGATGTGAATTGAGCCTTATGCTCGATTCACACTAATACATTTTTTGATGCATTTTGCAGAAATGCAGGGAATTTTTTTAACATGGGTTCGTATGGAACACGTTCACATTGATGCATTTTTGTCCCTCTGTGTTTTTGGAAAAGGTTGGGGACTTTTTTCCCACAAAATGCAGCATTTTGCATGTAATAGTCTTCAATGGGCATGCAAGAAAAACACACAAGTCCTGCGTTTTTGATGCGTATTGCGTTTTTGGAAGCGGCATGTGATCAAACACCTGCCCTTTAAAAAGAAACTTCCCAGGATGCCTTGAGAACCAGCAAATCCCAGTTCGCAGCAAACATGGTGAGGACTGAGCATCTGATCAGCCTGGTGAGGCCAAGAACCTATCTCTACACTCCTGCTGATCCCCAACACAAGGATCGTAGAAAATCAGGATGGATTGAAATTGCCAAGGAGCTGTATCCACAATGGGATAGTTTCTCCAAGAAGCAAGCAGACATCAAATGTAAGTAAACTGTACAGTTGGTAGAAAAAGTTTACACAACACCTGTTAAAATGTCAGGTTTCTGTGATGTTAAAAAATGAGACAAAGATAAATCATTTGAAGAACTTTTACCACCTTAATGTGACCTATAAACTGTACAAATCAACAGAAAAACTAATTTAAATCTTTGATGGGGGGAGTAAAAATAATAAACTAAAATAATGTGGTTGCATAAGTGTGCACACCCTCTTATAACTGGGGTTGTAGCTGTGTTCAGAACTAAGCAATCACATTCAAACTCATGTTAAATAGGAGTCAGTACACACCTACCATCATTTAAAGTGCCTCTGATTAACCCCAAAGAAAGTTCAACATTAATAAAAGGTGGAAAAAGTTCAGAAATCATTTATCTTTTTTCATTTTTTACATCACAGAAAACTAACATTTTATCAGGGGTGTGTAGACGTTTTAGATCCACTGTAACTATGCATGTGCCCATGTTCCACTGTACACTTTTTGCTCTCTTTGTATCTATTAGACATGTGCAGGACGAAAACATTTTTTTGGGAGTTTAGTTTTGTTTGATTAGTTATTAACCTAAATTAATTTTAGTTAAATTCGCTCCAGTTTAGATTTTCTTTACAGAATTAGTGGAGTTTTGCTTTAGAAGTCAGCAAAATACCACAAAATTAGAGCCAAATTCCCCAAAAACTGAGTGAAATTCCCAACAAATTGGGCCAAATTCCCCAAAAATTGGGCCAAATTCCTCACAAATTGGCAGAATTTCCAAAAAATCTGCCAAATTTGTATTAAATTCTGCCAAATTTTGTAGAATTCTGACAAATTTGTGTTAAATTCTGTCGAATTTTGTAGAATTCTGACAAATTCCCTGAACTCAGCATAATTTCTAACAAATTTGAGAAGAAAAGAATAGAAAAATACATAACTGAGAATAGAAGAAAATAGAAAAAATATAAGCGTTATTCTTTTTTTATTTTATTATTTTCTCTTCTTTTTCTATTCTATTCTTTTGTATTTTTTGAGATTTTATTATCATGTTTTAAATTAGAATTATAATTTTTTGGACTTTGAGCGAATTCTGTTGAATTTATTAGAATTTTTCGCATTTGAATCGATTAGAATTTCAGCCCAATTTCGGGTTTATTTTGTAATTGTTTAGATTTTCCCAAAATTCATACAAATTTATATTCTGACCAAAACAAACTGCACATGTCCAGTTACTATGCAGTAATTGTAGCCCCCAAAGTGTAGGAGATTAAAATGTCCCTTTTGTTTCTAAAGTTAATAGACCTTTGCATAATGTGTGTTCAGCCTGTGGTCCCACGGCCGATCCTGGGTGGGAGCACTGGGTGCCCCACACCCAGGCACCATGAGCTCAGGTGCTGCAGATCCCCTTCCCACAATCCAGCACATGATAGCAGCGGCGAGCGTGTCCAAGGAGTGGAAACTGTGCTGCCTCTCCCCTCGAGCTGCCACTTTAAGGAAAGGGCTCTCTGTTTTCTACCCATTCCCCCTCCTTCCTTCGGTCAGTAGCTGGGGAAGTGGCTGTGTCTGTGTGGAGAGAGCAGCTGTGGGCTCTTTCCCCCTCCCTCTCTTCCTCATCCTGCTGTATTTGGGAGTGCGGAGCAGTGTCTTCTCCTTCCTACTGATCAGGAAAAATTGAAAAAAGGAGCACAAAAGAGGATCATGGGACATGTATTCCCCAGGACTGGCAAGTCCCAGCAATCCTAAGGAGGAAACTGCAGCCCCTGGCATGCCCAGCTGAAGGGGAGTGAGAGATAGCCAGGATATAGGTGGCAAGTGACACACTACATCTGGCAGCAGGCGAAGGTGGCAAGTGACACACTACATCTGGCGGCAGGCAACTGTGGCAAGTGACACGCTGTCATATCCTCCACACTCCTCTCCTGTACATACCGCACATTGTCATATCCTCCACACTCCTCTCCTGTACATACCACCCACTGTCATACCCTCCAGGGGAGGAGTGTGGAGGGTATAACAGGGGGAGGTATGTACAGGAGAGGTGTGTAGAGAGTATGACAGAGGGCGGTATGTATAGGAGAGGAGTGTGGAGGGTATGATGGCAGCCATCTTTAAACCTTGGGGGCCCATAATCTCCTATTGCCCGGGGGCCCCATAGGTTGTCAGTCCACCCCTGGGCAGTGCTGTAACAAATTTCTGCCTCCTGGACCGGCTCCTGTAATAGACAGAACACTGATCCAATACAGTGAAATTCAATCAGTGTGACGTGTATCATAGGAGCCACGAGCTGGTCTAGGAGGCGGGACTTTGTTACAGAGGCCGCTCGGGAGATTCGAATCCAAGCTCCGTGACAGTAAGAGATCGTCACCGCTCTGTTTGATCCAGGGGCACTGGTAGGCTGAAATTGGTGGGCACTGGTAGGCTGCAATTGGTGAGCACTGGCAGGCTGCATTTGATGGGCACTGGCAGGCTGCATTTGATGGGCACTGGCAGACTGTATTTGATGGGCACTGATGAGGCTGCAATTGGTGGGCACTGATGAGGCTGCAATTGGTGGGCACTGATGAGGCTGCATTTGATGCATTGATCTCTTGTATCATTTCCACAGTCTCTGACCATCTCTTGTATCCTGTCCGCAGTCTCTGACCATCTTTTTTATCATGTCTACAGTCTTTGACAATCTCATGTTGATACAAGTACATATCTGCAGTCTCTGACCATCTCCTGTAGTATGTCTGCAGTATGTCTGGGGGCTCTTTCTAACAGAAGCCCTCTCTGTGTCCATTAGAGAGACCCCCCTCCAGGTCCCATTAGAGTACTCTCTTCCTGTATTTTGTTTATTGTTAAGAGATCATGGGAGGATCCCAGGGTAACGAAGACTCTTTAGTGGAGCATATCTGTGTTTGAGTCGTTGCCATAGAAACGTTTGTAAAGGGGAGGGGTTTGTAAGATGACTACACCCATGTGGGGGCGCCAGAAATATTTCTGCACCCAGGCGCCTGTGACCCTAGGATCGGCCCTGTGTGGTCCTGCTGCTGTTGCAGATCTACACGTTCCATCATGCCTCGGCCTTTGTCAGTGATCCTTGTAACTGTCAGCCTTGCAATGATTCACGGGACTTGTATTTCCCTAACAGCTGCATTTCTCTGTTTGCTACTAATGTTCCTTTAAAAAATGTAATTAAAAAAATTCAAGTACAAATTAGTACAAAAGAGAGAAGGGGGTTATAGGGACTTTTAGGAAGCCTAAATCTGGTAAGATTATGTATTTCCATCCCTATGGGACTTTAAATGAAACCGTGGCCCGGTAGGGTCACAAGTTTTCATCCCTATTAGTCAAACAAGAAGGGGAGCGGAGGGGGTGGGACTTTGAATGAAGCACATGAAAGCGAAATGATGGTAATTATGTGGAAGAGAGGAATTTTATTGTTACAATATAAATGTACAAAGATTGTTGATACATAATAACAACATTAAGAGGATAATATACGTATCTTGAAACATAACCATTGATGTCAAGGTACAGGTAAAATACAGTACATAATAAAATGATAACAGGATAACAATTGAAAAGCGTGGTAATTCAATGAAAAATTCCAAAGTTCCACAAACATGGTAGGGTAAAAAAATAAATAAAAGGTAAAACCTGCAGGGCCTATGGCCACACTAAACCTGTAAAGGTGATGATTGTATAGAAACTTGAACCAGATATAGAGTAGGTGAAGACACGGCATCATGTAGCTCTACGCGTTTCGTGGCTGAACGCCACTCGTCAGGAGCATGCACGTGGTGGTCTAAAAAATGGATATAAGGATAATCAACGATAGATAGAGGTAAAATGACATCACCAGCAGCACGTCAGTGCATACTTACTGGTTAAGGTCTGCAGGGTAATGGAACAATGTGAGACGCGAGGCATCCGGAATAACCTCCAACCGGGGGCCGCAGTGGACGGGCCAACGGAAATCCCTAACACAGGCCGTCAATGGGGCAGGCATGAAACCACGAGGAATCACTGTGAATGGGTGAAAAATAGTGGATAGAAGTGAGGGAATGACAAAAACTGGAGGTGGGATGAAGATAGAGGAGGGGGGGAGAGAGAGAGGGCAGGAGGCTGTGCCAAAGGTGAAGGAAAGAAAATGGAATGAGACCAGTGGAGAGACTGCCAGAAAAAGAAAAGTGGAGCCAGATGGAGAAGAAAATGGGTGAGGGAAGAAAAAACAAGCCAGCCATAGAAATGTGCACATGAAGAGGGATCGTTATGCCGGGGGGGACGGGCGCGCCGTCATGCGCGTCGGCGTCATCACGCACCTGCTGGTTGACTCCACACTCGTGAGCAATGGGGGACCTATGCAAGTACCGTCTGGCCATTTCTATGGCTGGCTTGTTTTTTCCTCCCTCACCCCAGTTCTGCTCTTGTCATGGCCTGATTGCCAGGGGTGTCCTCAGTTTGGAACCCGTCATGCTCTCAAATAAAATCATGGAGAGCACAAGTAGCGTTCGCAGCCTGTTGCATTTTAATATATATTGGTATGTGCAACAAACGCCATTTGTTGGCCAGTATGCCGAAAGCGCATTCAACAACTCTCCTGGACCGAGTGAGTCGATAATTGAACACACTTTTTTCGAGGCTCAAAGAGTGGCTTGAATAGGGTCTAGAGAATAGAGAAGGTGTTCCCTTAGCACAAATGCTTCATCAGCCACAAAGACGTACGGCATTGCAGGCCCACTAGTTCAAGGGAGTGGCCTATTGGCTGGTAGTCCCAGCCTATTTTCTTGCAGAAGATGCCCTAAGGTTGAGTGGGTAAATATACTAGAGCCTGAACTTCTGCCATAGGACACTATATCGACATATACAAAATAATAATTGGCATCCGCAATTGCAAAAAGCACAAATGAAAAATATTTTTTATAGTTATAAAAGCTGCTGCCACTGCCTACTGGCTTCTGGATGCGTATATGCTTGCCGCCAATAGCACCCACGCAATTTGGGAAATTGCACTGCTGCCAGAAGATATCTACTATCTTTGCCCATTCACCAGTTGAAAGTTTCGGGAAGGCCACCTCTTTAAGAACGTCCCAAATGATGGAGCACGTGTCCAGGATTAGGATTAGTTGATTTCCCAATCTAGAACTGAAAATGTAGACTAGAAATGGAGTGTCCAGTTGCGTATCTGAAAATATAACAAAAAATATGTTTACATTGTTTTGCAGTAAAAGCTTTGCAAACAAGATGGCGGAGGGCCAAGGATAGCTTCAACATCCAGTTAAAAAAGGAACAGAGCATGTGAAGTGGTTCGGCTGCAAAGTCATTCACACCCTACTCATATGCCAAGGACCTTGAATTTTTGAGACCCCTTCTGGAGATGCGAAGGTAATTTTTAAAAATGGTTTTAGGAACCTGTGTTTTTGTACAATTATTACCCCCCTAAAAAAACAATGGTCTGGTTTGTTTTGTTATTTGCAGCACAGACACCTGCTGGGACGATGAACCTGCTGAAGAAGACTCATCAGCGCCAACACAGGAGCCTCCAAACACAGGATCTCCAAATCAGCAAATGGCTCAGGAGGATGGGCTACTGCACCAGTGCCCAATTGGCGCACAACTAAGAGGGGGGTACCACCAAACGGGCAAATGAAAAACAGACAGATAAAATGTACACTTTATTAAAGGACCTGTCTGATCAGTTTCCCGGGCAATTGTCTCTCTCCCAACAATTTGCTAATACCCTTGTGCCCTATTTTGACCAGGTGCCCGATGACGAGAAAATTGAGATGAAAATTTCAGTGATGCAATGCATCAAATCATATCTCCCCAGTCCCCAAACCAGTTCCCAGACATGACAGAAATCTTCCACTGCAGCAAACGCTGACAGTCACTTATGCTCCTTTACCAAACCCCCCATTATATTACCAGCTGCCTATGCAGCAAACTTACCAGACCTGGAAATCCATACCCATATAGACCACCACTGAGCCTACTACCTAATTACTTATTTAATGTGAAAAAAGAAAACCCCAATTTTTGTGATCTTAACAATTTTGGGTTTGGAAGAATTCTAGACTTTCTACGTTTGTGGCAAAATTCGAAATAAACAACAAAAATAAAGTTATTTGTGAAAATACACACTTACTGTGTCCTGTTCATTTGATTACTGCTTTGTGAGTTAAAGGTTCATCCAAAAAGTAAAAAAAATACCTCAATGTAATAATTAGCCTTTCGACTGGTGGAATGCAGTCCCTGAAGGATGTGTTCTGACGTTACAGCTTGCTGCTGAGTAAACCAAGCAAAGCATCAAAACTGTGTGCAAAAAAGGGCATTGAGAAAACTACAAGCACAATGTCACCTATACAACCACCTACATTGAGCCTATTTAATCAGATTTCACTTTAAAAGTCAGGTTAGGGTTAAGAGTCGGGTTAGGGTTAAGAGTTGGGTTAGGGTTAAAAGTCAGGTTAGGGTTAATCTTAACCCTAACCTGACTTTTAACTCTAACCCTAACCCGACTTTTAACCCTAACCTGACTTTTAACCCTAACCTGACTTTTAACCCTAACCCTAACCTGACTTTTAACCCTAACCCAACTTTTAACCCTAATCCTAACCCAACTTTTAACCCTAACCCGACTTTTAACCCTAACCCGACATTTAACCCTAACCCGACATTTAAACCTAACCCGACTGTTAAACCTAACCCTAACCCGACTTTTAACCCTAACCCAACTTTTAACCTTAACCCAACTTTTAAAGCTAACCCGAATTTTAACCCCAACCCGACTTTTAACCCTAACCCGACTTTTAACCCTAACCCAACATTTAACCCTAACCCGACATTTAAACCTAACCCTAACCCGACTTTTAACCCTAACCCAACTTTTAACCTTAACTCAACTTTTAAAGCTAACCCGACTTTTAAAGCTAACCCGACTTTTAACCCCAACCCGACTTTTAACCCCAACCCGACTTTTAACCCTAACCCAACTTTTAATGCTAACCCTAACCCGACTTTTAACCCTAACCCGACTTTTAACCCTAACCGGATATTTAACCCTAACTCGACATTTAACCCTAACCCAACATTTAACCCTAACCCGACATTTAAACCTAACCCTAACCCGACTTTTAACCCTAACCCAACTTTTAACCTTAACTCAACTTTTAAAGCTAACCCGACTTTTAAAGCTAACCCGACTTTTAACCCCAACCCGACTTTTAACCCCAACCCGACTTTTAACCCTAACCCAACTTTTAATGCTAACCCTAACCCGACTTTTAACCCTAACCCGACTTTTAACCCTAACCGGATATTTAACCCTAACCGGATATTTAACCCTAACTCGACATTTAACCCTAACCCGACTTTTAAAGCTAACCCTAACCCGACATTTAACCCTAACCATAACCCCACTTTTAACCCTAACTCGACTTTTAACCCTAACCCGACTTTTAACCCCAACCCTAACCCGACTTCTAACCCTTACCCGACTTCTAACCCTAACCTGACTTTTAACCCTAACCGGATATTTAACCCTAACCAGATATTTAACCCTAACCAGATATTTAACCCTAACCCGACTTTTAAAGCTAACCCTAACCCGACATTTAACCCTAACCATAACCCCACTTTTAACCCTAACTCGACTTTTAACCCTAACCCGACTTTTAACCCCAACCCTAACCCGACTTCTAACCCTTACCCGACTTCTAACCCTAACCTGACTTTTAACCCTAACCGGATATTTAACCCTAACCAGATATTTAACCCTAACCAGATATTTAACCCTAACCCGACTTTTAAAGCTAACCCTAACCCGACATTTAACCCTAACCATAACCCCACTTTTAACCCTAACTCGACTTTTAACCCTAACCCGACTTTTAACCCCAACCCTAACCCGACTTCTAACCCTTACCCGACTTCTAACCCTAACCTGACTTTTAACCCTAACCGGATATTTAACCCTAACCAGATATTTAACCCTAACCAGATATTTAACCCTAACCAGATATTTAACCCTAACCCGACTTTTAAAGCTAACCCTAACCCGACATTTAACCCTAACCATAACCCCACTTTTAACCCTAACTCGACTTTTAACCCTAACCCGACTTTTAACCCCAACCTTAACCCAAATTCGAACCCTTACCCGACTTCTAACCCTAACCCGACTTTTAACCACAGTTAGGGTTAAGAGTAGGGGTAGGTTATGGTACAAAATCAAGAACTCACCTTTTAATAAACATCCGTGTGTAATCCAGAAACTTGTCTTCATGGGCTTGGAGGTCGTTGTAAATTACCCAGAATTGCCCTCTCTGCTCCCTATTGGCAA
Organism: Lithobates clamitans; assembly: GCA_037952925.1. Classification (NCBI taxonomy): domain Eukaryota; kingdom Metazoa; phylum Chordata; class Amphibia; order Anura; family Ranidae; genus Lithobates; species Lithobates clamitans. The sequence goes on from JBBGZY010001184.1 coordinate 366,146, forward strand.
TCACTGGATGCATCCAAAATCTCAGAAATTCTCCTTTGTTCCTTTTCCTCTGCTTCCTCTTCAAGTAAAAGTGCAGCAATAGCTGTGGCTACTGTTAGAAAAAAAGGCATTGGAGTCAGGATAATCTAAGTACCAAAACCCACTAAGACTAGGGAGGAAGCAGGAAGTACAAATGTTACCTGACATTCTGTGATATAAGCAGTGATGTGCTCCAATTGGTCCTTTAAAAAATGAAAACTGCAAAATGCAAATCGTTGCAAAAATCGCGGAAAAAAGTTTCAAAAACACGTGTCCAAAAACACAGCAAGCACCGCAAAAAGCACTGCAGAAACGCTCAAAAGCAACATGCATAGATCTGAATCGAGCCTTAGAGTTAATTCATTTTTGCCTGAATTTCTACTTTAGGCCTGGTTCACACCTATGCAGGTTGCAGTTTATGCATATTCCAAGTGCATTTTGCATTTTTTAATACACGTTTTTGATCCATTGAAGTCTATAGAACCAAAAAACACAACCTGCTGGTCCCTGGTTCTTTCCATAAAATGCACAGGTGAACGTGACCCATAGGAAACCATATTAAATGGACTGTAGTGTGTTTCTGCGAAACTAAAAACACACTAAAAAATGCATAGGGGGAAACCAGACCTTAATGATAGAAAACATTTCACAAAAGATTGTCAACTTGAAACTTTCTTGAACAGTAGCTAGGGTTGTTTATTGCTGTAGAACAAATTCTGAAGCACAAATGTTTTGCTCAGACTGATGCTTCTAAAAACCAATTGTTTAAAGTTTTTGCAAATGGAATTCTTATTTGTAGCACAGCTGGGAGTGCAATCAAGGTGAGGCAGGGGGGTGGAGAGCTGGGATCTGCGGAGTTTCACGCAGCCGGCAGCGATGGTGGAGTCTGGAGCTCTGGGGCAGTGGGCAGGAGAGAGAGCCAAGCATCACCAGAGGGATGGGGAACCATCGGTGGAAGTGGTCATAGAGGCACGCGTTCAGAGCATGCATGCTTATTCCTTAGGCCTTCTGATAAAAATACTCCTTTGCAGGATTGAATTAGTTGACAGGTTTAAGAGGGGGGAAATTTTGTTTCAGTTTTGTCTCAACTTGAACCATTACAAACTGAGAATGGAGATAAAGTTAACTGTAAATATATTGGGACACAATTATGTCGTAGTTCCTTAGATCCCCTGAGAAATGGCATAATTTGTGCTTGGAATTCAGGTTCCTCAGTCTGGTCTCATTTGTTTATATAACAATCCCAAAGGTAAGGGAAAACTTAAACTACAAAGAACACCTATTGCAGATCGTCTTTGTAGTCTATTCAGATTGTTTATGTTGGTCATTTTCCAACTGCTAAGGGAGAATATACATATGCTCTGGTAATAAGTAATGTTGTAAATTGATGACTAGCGCTTGGATCTGACAACTTCATAAGTACCTTTTATAGATTAACTATAATTTGTCCTTGCTTAATAATGGTGGCAAGTTTCTTAAATATACCCCCTCTCCCCAGTGCTTGGAATTAGATCATTTTTGGTTGGTGCACTACTGTCTATGGTAGTATCACCATGTAAAAAAAAAAGTTCAATATTTTGTATGTTTTAATGACAATGATATGAACTTTATATATGTCTAATTAAAATGTCTTAATGTGAAATTGTAGATATAGCTCCTGTTTTTATCCCAAAGAAGTAGATTGACAGTCTGTAAAATGCATTGAGAAAGCTGTCTTCAACCCACTATTGGACTGGAAAGATCTTTAAATACTCTATAATATGATGATGCATATGTATGATGTAGTGGTGGATAGGGGTATATATATATATATATATATATATATATATATATATATATATATATATATATATATATATATATACATACACACATACATACATACATACATACATATACAGAGAACAGAGAAAGGGAGGAAATCTATTAATAAAAATCCAAATTGGTCTGATAGCTATGCAGTTGATCCATAATGGATTTGTATCCTATATGTATTTTAACAGATATTTTGTGACTAATGAAAAGTACATTTTATAATATATATCCTTCTAGAGGTTATGTTAATTTAGCATAATTTAGTATAGGATTTGATGTCTCCTGAATTCAAACTGTAGATTGAAGACATTCTTTGACTCATCTAGAAGTAGGAAATACGGTGAAAAATTATTAATCAGAAACTATTACTCTCTAAGCATCACAATTTGAAAACACATACAGTATCAAATTTGCAATGGCAGATCCATTCAATGCACCACAATGCTGCTATACAGAACAAGTGCTAATTTAGAAGCCAGTGCACACTTACAAGCCAAACATAAACTACTAATCAATAGTTGGATGTAAGCAAGCCAGGAAACCCACACAATTCTCAATTTCTTTTTCTCCAGCATACACATGACAGTTTGTGATGCTTTTGAACCATATACCAAGGGCATTCAATAATCTATAAGCAAGGATGAATATATAAAATCAATACAATGCAGTGGATTAACACCATCCCGATAAACATTAATCATTCTTATTGCCTGGGGGGACTTGCATTGTACCCCTTTTGCTAGGATATGCATCTCTGTACATTGGCCTCAGATACAAGCATGTTTCCAATGGCAGCCCTGCCACTGTTTCCACCTTTCTGAAGCACACATTGTACAGGGTATAGAGAGACACTGCTGTTGATTTACTATAGGCGAATAGGTTGTTCACTCTGCAAGGGAAGTTGCACTTTGCAGGGGAATTTGCCCCATAGCTTAGCAAATGTGGTGAAATTTTATTTAGCGAGGAATACTCAACCATGTTTACGTCATTTACTAAGCTCTGGGGAATATTCCCTTGCAAAGAAAAACTTCCCTTGCAAAATGATCAGACTATTTGCCTTTAGTAAATCACTCCCTCTGACTTAATTAGGAGGATTTTTGGGGGTTTGTAGTCATACTTTTAGATACTATCCTTCTAAAGGTTTATATATACACACACACACATTATGGAATTCACCTTGAAACCACTTCCATCTGGTTTTATCTGTTTACTATATGCTGTTCTGATTTTTGTATATAAAACAAAAAATCATTATTCCTAAGTTCTGTTTCTGGAAATTCATACACATACAGTATATACACGATTTAAAAGCATTAGCAAATCTTAGGCGCTCAAGGTATGCTGTAAAAAATATTAACAGAAGCTTTTGTGTAACTTAAGCCAGCTTCATTCATAAATACCTTGTCAGAATATTATAATTATTATTGTTAGAATATATTTAAACTAGTTATTTTATGTGCAGATCAATGGGCTGTCCTTTAATATATGCGTATAGCATCAGTTAAAAAAAAAAAAGCTCACAAGGCATATATTTTTTAATAACCCTTTTGTTAACCCTTAGTTAACCTTGATAAGCTATTGTTTATGTTGTGCTGCAGTAAATTGAATATACGCCATTCTTTAAAAGTCTTTATTTTATTTGTAAATACCGTTGCCATGCTTTGTGTCAGAAACTGAATTTTAGTGTAATTGTAAATGGGATAAATCTGATAATTTGCACTTTTTATTTACAGCGACACTAGAAGTTTTAATATTGACACGCTGGAAAAAAATATTTTTGACATTGCCTTTTTATTGCATAAAAAATAAAATAATTTTCCAAGATAACAGAAAACCCCATCTGTCCCATATTTTTAATACCAATTATTATTTAATTAACATAATGATATTGGTGCACTAATTGTATGAGCATTACCGGTACTATACTTTTTTTGTATACTTGTGAGAGCAAGAAATGTTATCCTTCCTGTTCCTCTAAATTACTATGTAGATTAATCACAACTATCTAAGTAGGTCAAAATAAATTTGCATGGTGATGTAATTAGTTGTCCTAGAATGACCTTTACAGGTTAAAAGCCACAGCCATAGGGCAGAGTTCAAGAGACTGCCAATGACCACACCAAGCAAGCTTTTAGGTGATCTCTGTTCTGCAGAACACTGGCAGTAATGAATACTAGATTTGACTTATTTACATTTCCAGCATCATCATACAATATCAGTATAAATGTAGTTTAGTGGTATTCACATAGTAGTACAAATGTCATACCTATGCCCAACACTTGACAGTGGGGGGAGGATTGTATTAAAGGCAAATAGGCTGTTTATTTTAACCACTTCAGCCCCAGAAGGTTATACCCCCTTAATGACCAGGCCATTATTTGCGATACGTCAATAAGTGTATATTGATTGGTTTGCGCAAAAGTTATAGTGTCTACAAAATAGGGGATATATTTATGGCATTTTTATTTATTTATTTATTTACTTGTAATAGCAATGATTAGTGATTTTTAGCAGGACTGCGACATTGCGGCGGACAGATCGGACCCCTAGCTGACACTTTTGACACTTTTTTGGGAACCAGTGACATTATTACAGTGATCAATGCTAAAAATATGCACTCACACTGTATAAATGACACTGGCAGGGAAGGGGTTAACATCAGGGGTGATCAAAGGGTTAAGTGTATTCTCTAATTGTGCTTTCTTACTGTGGGGGGTATGGGCTCACTGCATGGACACTGCATGTGATCTGTGTTCCAGATTAGCAGAAACATTAGATCATCGGCAGACTGCCATTCTGTCTTTGTGGGGGGCATTTGCTCCCCCTGTCTCCAATCAGCGTGTTATTGTGGCTCCGACGGCGTGCGTGCGCCCCCCATCGGCTATTGACAAAATCATGTACAGTATATGTACGGCAGGCAGTCGGGAAGTGGTTAAAAGGGAATTTTCTGTTTGCAAGTGAACTTTCACTTAGCTTGGTGGATGACTTTCATAATATAATTATATACAAGCAAAAACACTTTTTTTTTTTTTTTTTAAATGTCCTTGCACCTGGATGGATATTCTTTTTTTGCAAAGTACATTTTCAAATCATTCACTAAGCTAAGGTAAAATACCCTTGCAAAATGAACAACCTATATGCTTTTAATAAATCAACCCCTAAATGTCTTCAATTAATTGGATTTTGACCAGCCAAATTCATATACTGCTTATGATGTTGTTTGGCATAAACAAGCATGCATACACCAACCAAGTGTGCACCTTTATGACACCCGTGGCATTTATTCATAGGAAATGATGGTGACTACAGAAATAATATTAGTGATAGCAGAAAAATCTATTTCAGGGGAATGACTTTTCCTCTAGCCTTGCAAGCACAATAAAATATGTTGTTTAGTAACTGGTAGAAAAAAGCTTACATTAACTTTTATTTGTTAGTGCACCCATCACATCTAAAAATCTGCTGTCAGGTTGCTTGCTTGGGGATGTAAATATCTCATGTACACAATTCCCTGGTACTCAGACATACCTGCTGGTAAAGAGACCTGTCATAGAGATAGAAAAATGTATATTTTTTTTTTTAAAGAAAAATGTATAATATATATATATATATATATATATATATATATATATATATATATAGTAGGGTTGCGGAAATTAACGATTAATTCCTCGATTAATCGTAAATTTTTTTTGGTCGGTACTCACCTCTCCGCCGGCTTCTGGGTCTTCAGGGAGTTCCGTCGGAGATCCGGTGACGTCACAGACATCAATGTCACTGGACTCCTCCCCCCTTGCCCAGTCATTAACGGTGCCCACGCTGGACAATGGTAAAGTAATGGAATACAGCAGGCACCTGACCGATCCAATCATGGCCTGAAAGGCTTCAACCGAGTGGGCGTGTCCGGGAATTGCAGAGGTGTGGCTGCGAGTCAGTTTTGTGATTGGCCGGACATGCCCCATGCTGATGATACGTGACCCTTGCTGAGAATAAACAAGCATTGGAAGGCATTCTGAAGGTGAGTGTGTTGTCTGTACTGGACAGGTCAATTGTGGAGGAGGAATCATGGTGATTTAAAGTATATATACAGCTTGAATCTGTATTCTACTTTTAGATTAGGTCATGCAGAGAGAAAACACATCTCGGTTTAGGCTTTGCCTTGTGCATCCCAGTGTGGAGCTTTCATTTCACTTCCTGTCCCAGAGACACAACGGGAAGTGAAATGGCATTCCCATTTTAGATGGTTGTCAACAGGACTGGTATACCCATTGGAGGCATTACCCAAATAGCAAGCAATTGAGCTGCAAGTTTGAAAATGTCTTGTTAAAGTGGAGGTCCACCCTAAAAACAAAATAAACATTAAAAGACTCCTTAAAAATTTTTTAAAAAGTTTTTTTTTTTAAAGTGTTAAGTCATGGATTGTGGAAACTAACTAGCGTCAGGTGATTGTATGCAGTGGGGATGGAAAGTATTCAGACTCCCTTAAAATGTTCACTCCTTGTTATATTGCAGCCATTTGCTAAAATCATTTAAGTCCATTTTTTTCCTCATTAATGTACACACAGCACCCCATATTGACAGAAAAACACAGAATTGTTGACATTTTTGCAGATTTTTAAAAAAAGAAAAACTGAAATATAACATGGTCCTAAGTATTCAGACCCTTTGCTGTGACACTCATATATTTAACTCAGGCGCTGTCCATTTCTTCTGATCAGATAATAAAATAAGTGTAGCACTAATAAGACAGAAAACAAATGACCATGTATTGTATGGTGTGGAAACCAATGGGTTCCTTAAATCAGCACCTCAGAATGTGCAGGCAGGAACATAAAAATGAATCAAGAGGTCCTCCAAGTCCTCAAAGAATAAAGTGTGTAAAAATGTTGGGATACTAGTCCTCAATATAGGTATGACTTCATATTAAAACATATTGATATGCAGAAATCATCTGGACTGAATAAGACAGCACCACCAACAATGAAGAAGCTTACCGGAACGTTTGAACCCAATAAAACATACATTTAACTGGGTCAAACAAGCTTGAATCCTAAACGGCTGGTGGAGATCCGTAGAGGGTGGAAAAAGGTCCAAGGATATTCCGTGTAGTGATGTAAACCTCCGGGGTGTTGTCCACAGTGGATGGTGGTTACATTGGACAGGGAGAAACAAAGAGGCCACATAGTGTAATCCTGTAAGGAAAAAAGTACCAAAATTTATTTTAAAAAGGAAATACACTAACATGTAGATAGATTTAAAAAAACAGCGCTGTACACATAAAAATGGCGGCAGTGGGGTCCTACCTGACGCGTTTCATCACCTAGGACATCATCTGGGGGGACCCCCCACTGCAGCCAACAAGGTTTATATAAAAAAATAAGAGTCCCCAATTTGACAGTCCACTCCCCTTAGGTTCAGCATGTAAACCATGCCAATTCCGGTATCCAGGCAAGATGGGCGCTCGGCGTGCATTCCACGCCACATTTGGTGACTGGAAGTCCCTTAGTCAGTTATGCGTTCTGTCCCCATATCCATTCAATTGGATATTCAAATATAAAAAACATTAAATAGTGTAATGATGTATGGAAAAAAACGTAATAAGCCATGCAAACAGAACCCAGGATGAAGAGAAGAGAAAGAAAAGCCAGAGTGTGCTAAGAGTAAGTGACATGACGTCACTAACATGCGCCCGAGATGTGCGTTCCAACGAGTGGTGATACGCTGGTGTGTGGGCGGAGAGTATATGACGTAATACAGCCCAGCTTGGTGGGAAGCGTCTCAAGAAGAGATACTGCGCCGATATAAAGTATCGTTGTAGATCACCAGCCAGGTCACATGTTCTAGGTGCCGGGATGACATACACGAGGCGCCACAACAAGTGGAAACATAATACCCAGACGGGGGAGTGGTAAAAAAGAAGAAAGAAGAGTGCCCAAACAGACATGAAAATTGCTAAAAGTGTGAAATAAAGGGCCACAGAAGGCAATTTAAATAAATGACCGTTCCCACATATACGGGAAAAAGAATATGGGTGTATCTGTGCCCACAGAAACATGTAAAAAGTGACAAGTGGAAAAGTGTTCAACAAAAATTATATATTTTTGGAACGGTTTCTCAACCTCCAATATGTATGTTTAAAGTGGACTCTCGTAGGAGAATCATATGCCAACAGTTATACACATATAAAAAGGGAACTACAATCACATGCTGAACATGTCAACATATTACTCAACACGTGTGCAACATAAAATCTATGTTACAACCATGTAACCTTGATGTGTGGGGATCTAGTTCACACGTGAAAAATTAGCAATATTGGTGATACATATGAGAAACATAAGTACCCAAAGGTGAATTAGAATAATAAAATGGAAAAACATAAAAAACATAATATCCTTGAGATGGTTCTACAACTTCATTTGAGTCCAGCTGTGTTTGATTATACTGATTGGACTTGATTAGGAAAGCCACACACCTGTCTATATAAGACCTTACAGCTCACAGTACATGTCAGAGCAACTGAGAATCATGAGGTCAAAGGAAATGCCTGAAGAGCTCAGAGACAGAATTGTGGCAAGGCACAGATCTGGCCAAGGTTACAAAAAAATTTCTGCTGCACTTAGGGTTCCTAAGAGCACAGTGGCCTCCATAATCCTAAAATAGAAGACGTTTGGGACGACCAGAACCCTTCCTAGAGCTGGCCATCCAGCCAAACTGAGCTATCGGGGGAGAAGAGCTTTATAGGGCGTACACACGGTCGGACTTTGTTCGGACATTCCGACAACAAAATCCTAGGATTTTTTCAGACGGATGTTGGCTCAAACTTTTTTTGCCTACACACGGTCGCATAAAGTTGTCGGAATTTCCGATCGCCAACCACGCGGTCATGTACACCACGTACGACGAAACTAGAAAAGGCCGGTTCAGAACCAAGCGCGGCACCCTTTGGGCTCCTTTTGCTATTCTCGTGTTAGTAAAAGTTTGGTGAGGGACGATTCGCGCTTTTTCAGACTCGTGGCTTTCAGATCGTTTTCTGCCGTTCAGTTTGTGCTTGTGGGTTTGTATCTGCTCTTCAGTGCGTGCAGCAAGTTCCGCGTGACTTTAGGTAGTCATTGTATTCTTGTTCGTTCGTTACTGGTTTTCAGGTCGCTCTTCACAGGCCTTGCTGTTCTTCAGTGCGTTCTGTTACTTCGTTCTGAGCAGCCGACCGTTTTCTAGCCATGTTTCGTATGCGTACTCCTCGTAGAGTTCGTGCTGTGTGGGGGCTTGGTGTTGGGGTCCTGACCTTGACACAAGTCCAGTCCATGAACAGGGTGGGGAGGAGTTCATGGACCAAGAATTGGTTGCTTCAGCGTGACCAGTTCTCTCATATGCCTTTGCTCCGTGAGATCCGTGAGAATAATCCTGATGATTTCAGGAACTTTCTCAGGATGACGGACCCCGTGTTTCACCGTTTGTTGGCTTCGCTGACCCCCTATATCAGCAGGCAGGATACCTGCATGAGGCAAGCCATCACTCCGGAGCAGAGGTTGGTCGCTACCCTGCAGGAATTGGCGCCAGGGAGAAGCCTGCAGCACTTGAAGTTCTCAACAGGCATCTCCCCCCAGGCTCTGGGGATCATTATCCCAGAGACCTGTTCTGCCATCATCCAGGTCCTGCAGAAGGAGTATATGAAGGTAAGATTTTTATCCTTTTATATCACATTTTATTGTATTGAATGTTTGATAATATCTTGTATTTCTTTCCTCATTCCCTAATTACCATGATTGTAATATGCTGTGAATGTCCCCTTTGTCCTCATGCATGCTGGATTTTTATGTAATTATTATTTTAGGTCCTTCATACATATTTGCCCTTCACTAACCTCCCCAGCATGGTGTCTCCTGGCCCTATATTCACCTCATGTAGTCACTTAACAATTTATTTTATCAGCTCCATAGTAGTGCTTTACCCCAAACATCCCCTAAAATGTTTGGAAATGTTATTTTTGATTTAAATTCAGGCAGAGTGGCAGAGGCTTTTTTTTTCGTGGTGTCCCCAAATAATTTTTAGTAACCCTCCCTCCCCCAACTGCTAAGTCAGCTGATCCCAATTCTCTATCTATCCTCAAATCATCTATCTGCTGACTTTGCCAAACCCATACACACTATACCCACCTCTTTACTGGTCAGATTTATGGATGAGTTCCCCAAAGCATGTAGTGCAAGGGCCTGCCTGTATACTTTCAAATGGTACTGTTTAAAGTTTTTGTATCCTATTATTATCTTGACAGGTAATAGCAGAATGTCCAAATGTCCTCAAATGTGTACAGTGTGTATTTATATCTTTGTATTATGATACTTCTTACCTGTCCAGTGGGCTGCCAATAGTGTAACTAAGGAGGGGCTGTTCCAAGTAATACCCATTATTTAGGCATTCATCTCTCAATGAAGTGAAGAGGGTTACCTGTCCAAGATTTCCACACACCCCCTATAATGTTAGAAATGGCCCATGAGAGGGGGGAGGGGGAATATGATAGGTGTACCTTATACTTTGGCCTTGTTAAATTCCCCTTACTAAATGCTATCTTTAGGTTGCCCCATAATGTTTGTGTCTAATCTGCTTGCCATGTTTCTGTGAAAAAATAGTAATGTTTATTGTTTTTTCCTCAACAGTTTCCTTCCACGCCACAGGAATGGCAGACTGTGGCCTCCCACTTTGCCCAGCGGTGGGACTTTCCTAACTGCGGAGGGGCAATTGATGGGAAACACGTCCACATCGTCCCACCACCCAACTCGGGGTCGTACTATTATAATTACAAGGGGTTCAATAGTATAGTGATGTTGGCGGTGGTGTCGGCTAATTACGACTTCTTGTATGTGGACGTGGGGAAGAATGGCCGGATGTCCGATGGTGGAGTCATCACCCAGACGGAGTTCTACAGGCATCTCTAGAATGGCAGCTTGGGCTTGCCAGCTCCAGAGGACAATGTTGAAGGACTCCCATTTGGGTTCGTTGCTGATGAAGCGTTTGCGCTGGGGGACCACCTGATGCGGCCATTCCCAATCAGGACCCTCACCCCGGAACAGAGGGTTTTTAATTACCGGCTGGCCAGAGCCCGAAGAGTGATGGAGAACACATTTGGAATCCTGGCCAGCCGGTTCCGCCTATTTATGACACCCATCCATATGGCGGAGTATAAACTGAACCATATTATACTTGCGTGCTGTGTTCTCCATAACTTTTTAAGGAAACATTCGGCCAACTATGCTGGCTCAGTTGGGCCTGAGGCCGGAATCATACATCAAACCACACTGACGGCGCTTGAAAGTGGCCGTCCTGGCTTGCCCTCCCTGAGTGCCCGTGATGACCGGTTACGCTACCTGGAGTTCTTTGCGGGTAGGGGGGCTATCGATATGCCAGACAATCTGTGAAGCCTTTTTATAATAAAAAAAATTTAAAAATTCTTTGTGGACATTTACTGCTTGTGTTTGTTTTAGCTGACCCTGACAGAAATGTTTTGAGTGCAGAAAATGGCGTGATTGTGTAACCTTATACAAAGCACTGTTGGCTGTTATTTACTAAATGCAAAAACACATTTCACTACAAGTGCACTTGCAACTGCACTGAAACTGCACTTGTAGTGCAAAGTGGATTTGCCCTTAGGAAATAACCCCCATTTTCTCATAAAACAACAATTACATCACCCCAAAAGTGTTGTAGCGTTGAGACAATAATCCACACATTCTTGATTAACAATCTTTTTAATACCTGCACAATCACATGTGCATTTACCAAAGGTTTTTCAAACAAACCAACATGTTTGTTGTATAACAATTTTTGTGGTGGCATTATCCAAAATCAAAATGTACATTTTATAGAAAACAGGCCTGTGTAAAACCAACAAGAAAAGACACAAATCTTGAACTTACAAACGTCACATTTGGTCGAATTTGAAGGCAATATCATACATGAGTATTTAGGAACTGTGTTTGATATTGCGTTCAAATGGGGGGAAATCACCCCTGGAAATGCCAAATTTGGAAGATGCACACAAATTTCCCAATGTCAACATGTGCTAGCTGCCATCACGGGGGATCAAGGGATGTGTTTTGGGGGAGAAACCCCTTCCTCACCGCTACTTTATCATTGAGAAAGGGGTTGCACCCCCAAAACGCGTCCATTGATCTCCCGTGATGGCAGATAGCACATGTTGACACACTGCGTGCATCCTCCAAATTTGGCTTTGGTAAAAATCACAAAAACATTTAGCACACAAAAGAAGAAAGTGATTTGGAGGGGTTTTAAACTCGCCCCAAAACATCAATGATGTTTTTATATTTTGGAATAACATCATTGATGTTTTGCTTGATGATTTCCAATTGTAAATTACACCCCATGATCTCCCCGATCAGGATCTGGGCACTTTCAGATGTGAAAGGATCGGGATCCACAACATCACGATCACCTAAAAAGAGAGAAACCCCAAAATAAATTTGGTTTAAAAAAAAAATGCATCCATCTCTTATCTGAGCCTGTGGTTGCAGACATTCACCTGTTGTGGTGACTAGTTCCACCACGTCTTCATCCTCCTGCTCAGCCTGTGTTGGGGGGATTTCCCCTTCTTCCAGAGGGGGGGGGGGGGAGCTCTGGTCTCCTCAGATGAGGGGTGTCCTCCGAGTCTTTTATCCCCTATGTAAAACAAAAATGGTATACTTAGCACACAGATATTTAATGTCAGAACTATAAATAGGAAACATTGCTTGGAAGTGAGGTACAATTGTCAATTTTAGCAGAGTTCCAAGATGTAGCTTTTTTAGTGTCCTTTGTCAACCTGCAATACTTTACCTGTTTTGTACAAGCTTCACAGATGGAGACCCCACTATAGTATACACTGGAGCACCTGTGTGGCCCCCCTAATAAAAATGGTGTTCTTTTGTCCCACACTATAGTGCTCCAGTGTCCAGATGTGAAAACAGCTGCTCAGTGTCCTCTCCTTACACAGAATCTAGTTTGCATTTCATTCTAGTAACAAAGCCATCTACACAACCCAATTCTTTGAAGACAAGTATAGGGCGTCAAAATGGTGGCCAAATGCATATGGGCTAAACAATGGTATTTTATAGTTGGAACGAAAAATGTTTGATCCGAACGAATAAATGTGCCCATGAACATGAAAGTTGCCATTTTAAACTGTACAACAGTTCCTAAAAGCACATGGAGCAGCACGAACGTAATAAACACAAAAAGAATAGGAACACAGCACAACTACTTACTTTTTTGCAGCACTCTCCGGATCTTTATGTACTGCTCATGTTCTCGTAATTTCAGGTCCGACCACCGCTTCCTGAGCTGATCTTTCGATCGTCATACCCCGAAATTCCACTTTCGCCATGATCTTGGCCTTTCTGACATTGGGGTTGGGGTAAGGTCCATACTTTCCATCATAGTCGGCCTTCTTCAGGATGTCCACCATCTCCAACATCTCCCCAAAGGACATATTTGAGTCCTTAAATCTCCTTCTGGATCGGGACGTTTCAGGCTCCGGCCTCTCCTCCTCCTCCTCGTTGCTACAATTAGCACGCACCTGCTGTCTATCCGCCATGTGCTCTTCCCCCACTGCGCCGAATGAAAAGGGGCGGGGAATAGACTAGAAAGAACGCCAGGGGCGGGCGGAGTTATATGCATGCGCAGTGTGTATAAAGCGTAACACACGTGCGTATTACGTACGATCTGTGAGCGGAGGAAGGAGCATCGGAGACGCCGATCATGATAACGAAGGTAAGATCTAAACTTGCGCCTATACTGCTTCGAAATGGAAGCCTATATTGTAACAAGATTAGGGGAGTTTTGCCTGACATTAGGGTTTGTCTTGTGTTGTGTCTTGCAGAGAAAATGGATGGGTTCAACGACCACAATTTCCTGTCCCTGTTCATAGACAAGTACAGGGAGCTGCCCTGTCTGTGGCAAGTGAGACACCCCCACTATAATCACAAACAGAAGAGGCAGGCAGCGCTGGAGAAACTGCTGGAGTTGGTGAAGCCGGTGGTCCCCACAGCAACCATCCCTTATTTAAAAGCCAAAATTGGTGGCCTGAGGAGCACATATCTTAGGGAGCGCAAAAAGGTCACAGATTCCCAGAGATCCGGAGCTGCAGCAGATGACGTTTATGTCCCCAGGCTGTGGTACTATGAGAGACTGCGATTTCTGTCAGACCACACTGAAGTCAGGGAATCCCTCTTCACTCTTCCTTCCACTCTTCCTTCCACCCCAGCTGAGGCTTCCGATGTCAAACCTGGGCCTTCCAGCCAGGAAGAAGTGGAGGAGCCCAGCTGGAGTCAGGTATAGCATTCTTCTACAGATTTCTGGTCAATAAATAAATGATGTTTACTAGATGTTATTATTGATCACTAATTGCTGATTAAAAAAAGTGTTTTACATATCAATAGACAGTAGTGGGCACCCAAAATTGGGACAAGAATGAAAAATGCTGGGCTCAGAAGGATAGTCTGTTATATTTGTTAACATTCAATTTGCAGCAGTCAGGAGGTGAAAATTGTGTCTGATTGATTGAAAAAATACTAAAACTATGTCCCTTTTTCATACACAGGAAGACCTCAGCCAGGAGGAGGTTGTGGAATGTGGCAGTCAGGAGAAGGCGGGGATTTGTGGCAGCCAGGAGGAGGCGGGGCTAAGTGTCAGCCAAGAGAAGCCTGGGACCGTTCGCAGCCTGACTGAGTCTCAGGTCCCTCCCCTCCGCCTGCCATATAAACGAGCCAGGAAGGCCACTCCGAGTCCCGTTCAGGATTCAGCGTTCAGGCTGATCCAGGAGGCTTCGGCGTCCCTCAGAGCCTTACCAACTCCTGAAGAGGCCTTTGCCTGCATGGCTGCCACCAAATTGCAGGGCATGCAGGAGGGTCAACGCAGGCTCTGTGAGGACCTGCTTTATAAAGTCCCACGTAAGGGGGTGAGTGGGAAACTAACACCCAAGACCGACGTGGTTGAGTTGGACCATCCTCCTCCTCCTCCTGCTGCCACAACTCCACCACCACAGCCACCGCGTGGAAGGAGGCGTGGAAAGAAGACCAGAGAGTGATGACCCTGGGTTCAGTCTGGTCTGACAGAAGATGCAGTCTCTCGTATGACCACAGCCTGGGGACATGTATGTCATCTGCTGCTTTCCGAATCTCTGGGACTTCTGGACCAGACTGCCCTCCCTTAGATATGGACTCCTCAGGCCACCAATTTTGCTTAAAAAAAGTTGATGTGTGCCCTGGGGGTCCAAGGCTTCACCCATTTCTGCAGTTTCTCCAGCGTTGCCTCCCTCTTTGTTTAGTTGTGAGCCCTTAATAAAATTTTTTAGGTAAATTATACTCTCCTGTGTGTGTTTTCATCCAAAAAGGACAGTTTGTTGGTGAGAATTCAGGTACATTTCTAACATAAAATGTGAAATTAACAAGGGACAACAACACCAAACAATCTCCTACAGATTAAATAGAACAACATATCAATGGTGTTGTGGGAACTTGTCACAAAAAACACACACAAACAAAAATAAAAATAAAATACAAACACAAAAAAATAATCTACATTAAAGCCAAAAAATATATAAAAAATATACAAAAATATGTTGTCAGATGTGAGAAATCAAAATATATTGAGGGAATCACGATAAATAGTAACAAAATAAGTTTGTGAGAAGTGTGTGTGAATATGAGCAGCAAAAATACTTAATTCTTGTCACATTATAAAGAAGAAGAGAGTGCGCTGTATTAAACCATTTTGAACATTGCAGCGTGACGAAAGTGCTGTATCCATTGCGAACGCAATTTTGTTGTCGGAAAATTTTATCTCCTGCTCTCCAACTTTGTGTGTCGGAAAATCCGATGGAAAATGTCCGATGGAGCCCACACACGGTCGGAATTTCCGACAACACGCTCCGATCGGACATTTTCCATCAGAAAATCCGACCGTGTGTACGGGGCATTAGTGAGAGAGGTAAAGAAGAACCCAAAGATCACTGTGGCTGAGCTCCAGAGATGCAGTCGGGAGATTGGAGAAAGTTGTAGAAAGTCGACCATCACTGCAGCCCTCCACCAGTCGGGGCTTTATGGCAGAGTGGCCCGACGGAAGCCTCTCCTCAGAGCAAGACACATGAAAGCCTGCATGGAGTTTGCTAAAAAACACCTGAAGGACTCAAGATGGTGAGAAATAAGATTCTTTGGTCTGATGAGACCAAGATAGAACTTTTTGGCCTTAATTCTAAGCGGTATGTGTGCAGAAAAGCAGGCACTGCTCATCACCTGTCCAATACAGTCCCAACAGTGAAGCAGCACTAGTGGTGGCAGCATCATGCTGTGGGGGGGTTTTTCAGCTGCAGGGACAGGACGACTCATTGCAATTGAGGGAAAGATGAATGCGGGCAAGTACAGGGATATCCTGGACAAAAACCTTCTCCGGAGTGCTCAGGACCTCAAACTGGGCCGAAGGTTTACCTTCCAACAAGACAATGACCCTAAGGACACAGCTAAAATAACAAAGGAGTGGCTTCACAACAACTCCGTGATTGTTCTTGAATGGCCCAGCCAGAGCCCTGACTTAAACCCAATTGAGCATCTCTGGAGAGACCTAAAAATGGCTGTCCACCAAGGTTTACCATCCAGCCTGACAGAACTGGAGAGGATCTGCAAGGAGGAATGGCATAGGATCCCCAAATCCAGGTGTGAAAAACTTGTTGCATCTTTCCCAAAAAGACTCATGGCTGTATTAGATCAAAAAGGGAGCTTCTACTAAATACTGAGCAAAGGGTCTGAATACTTAGGACCATGTGATATTTCAGTTTTCCTTTTTTATAAATCAGCAAAAATGTCAACAATTCTGTATTTTTCTGTCAATATGGGGTGCTGTGTGTACATTAATGAGTAAATAAATTTACTTAAATGATTTTAGCAAATGGCTGCAACATAACAAAGAGTAAAAAATTTAAGGGGGTCTGAATACTTTCTGTCCCCACTGTATAGTGTATACCACATTTACCACTGACTAATGCAGAGTTGCAATGCAAGGAGATCAGCTAAAAGTAGTTGGATCTGTATGTGCGTTATAATTAATCGAAATTAATTGATTAATCGATTTAAAAAAAAAAAAACGATTAATCAAACACGAAAATTTTAATCAGTAACAGCCCTAATATATAGCATACGTATACCCAGTGGCTTACAGTGAGGAGTTTTAAAAGGAACCAAAAAGCCATTCACTGATTCATTGAAGCACAGTAGCACCTTCTTAAAACTATACAAATATCTTACTTTCATCATAAAGCCCCAAAAATAAAGATTGCCTCATTTCAAGATCGGGGTTGAACCATGCAAATCATTCCTTTATGCTGCTTGGTCAGCTGTACACCCAGAGCAGCTAGATTATAGTGCAAATACAACCTAATATTTTAAAGCTCTATAAAATGAGGCTGTATCTGTGCTATAAACCAGTAATTTTGGATTACAAGTTGGGCAACGAAAATGCTAAAGGAATGATTTATATGGTGCTGACCACTATCTTAAAATGAGTAATAAGCCCCTTTTTTGTGGATTTGTGATGGAAGTGAAATTAGTAATAAGCCCCTTATTTTGTGGATTTGTGATGGAAGCTCTTTTGTGCATTGCGCTGGACGGATGGAGGGCTTTTTGGTTCCTTTTAGCACATTTCCCCATAACCTGCCTAGTTAATTTTTTTGTTGCTCCTCAAGCTCTACTCCATAAGGGCTTTGTTTCTATTTACTGCATTGCACAGTTAATGGCCAACAAGCCTGTAAAATATGAATGCTCTATGGAATATAATGCCTTTCTGCCTTTTAGCTAAAATCTAGCTTCCTGGGTAGGTTAGTGGAAGGTATTAGTTCCTCCTGGCCTTGTAGCTTGTCTTTGTGATGTATCACTTGCTGCTCTAAGGCTGGATTCACACCTATGCATTTTTTGTGCTTTTTGCATTTTGCAAATTTGCACTACAGAACCTGTTCCATAGGAAACAATGTTAAATAGACTGTAGTGCAAATCTGCAAAATGCAAAAAGCACTAAAACTGCATAGGTTTGAATCCAGCCTTAAGGAGTATGCTACTGGCCATGCAGAATTGCAATCAGCATGTTGGCCTGGTGCTCATGGAAGCAGAGTCTGTAAGGTAAGTCTTTACATGGAGGAGGAGAGAGATTGTATTTCATTATTGCCATGTATTAAAATTATGGTACAGAGGAAGGACAAGTAAAAGGTTTGGAATTTCATTTAAAGAGGTCCTTTAGCCTATTTTTTAACTTTCTTATTCTAATTTTCTCCCCTTCCTATAACATAATTGGCTATAATATATATTTTTTTTATCTTCAAATTCCTAATTTTTTAATTTAACCTACCGGTATTTCTTTTCCTCCTTTATCACCTAGGCCAACGGTGTAGCCTGTACTCCTTTTGACTCAGCGTCACAAATCTTTTTTTTTTATTTTAATCAGAGAGTTCCATCCATGAGAGGGTGGGGAGGGGCAGAGAAGTGGGTAGAGGTGTGTGCAGTTAGGAAGAAGAGGGGTGGTAGCTGCTGCTATTACAAGAAGAGAACAGATGCTGACTTCAGTTGCCCTTACTGAAAATGGCAACAGAGACACACCAGGTAAGCGCTGTGCTAATAAAAGATCAGAAACAAAAAGATTGGAAAAATGAAGCCCCTAAATAAGATTACCAATATATTGGCTGCTGCAGTAGTTTTTTTAATGTTTTAATTTTTTACTGAAGTTCTTCCATAATTATAGCCATTTTTTAATACCCCAGGATTCATTTACACCAGAAGCATCGGGGCTATGATGGCATGTATTTTCAGCATAGCTCCAATGCAAAAACAAGGCAAAATGTCTTGTTTTCGTTTGCTGTCAGCTCACACTACAAGGTGACATGAACCACTGCATTGCAAGGCCACTGGGGTGAACATAACTTTACTGAAATGTCATAAATGAAAAAAGTATGGAAAAGTGGAATCTGTGTCATCAGCACTGTGTCTCCCAGCACACACACAACAGTGGCCACGCTTCCAGCTCGGATCACTGATGTAAATGAGCCCTAATGTGGGTTAAAGTGATCAGTGCTAAAAATATGCGCTGCCACTGTACTAATGACACTGGCAGGAAAGGGGTTAACATCAGGGGCAATCAAAGGGTTAAATGTGTCTCTAGGGGGTGCTTTCTAACTGTGGCGGAGGTGCTTGTACTGTAGAAGACAGAGATCTGTGTTCCTGCTTAGCAGAAACGCAAGATCTCTGTCTTCTCCTGTCACAGAAGGGCGATCTGCCTTGTTTACACAGAATGGCAAAATGCCATTCTGTCTGCCTCTGGAGCGATCGGCAGGTCCCGCCGGACCCATTGTTTGGTTCCCGCTGTGTCCAATAACAGCGTGCACGCCCCAGACCAGACTATATGTACGTGGGGTGGTCCTTAAGCAGTTAATAGTGACTTCTTTTATGAGGGGATGGGCAAGTTTTGTCATCACTGTTGTACCAGGTGTGGCAGTCATAAACATGAATATACAGTATCTCACAAAAGTGAGTACACCTCTCACATTTTTGTAAAAGTTGTATTATATCTTTTCATGTGACAGCGCTGAAGAAATTATACTTTGCTACAATGTAAAGTAGTGAGTGTACAGCTTGTATAACAGTGTAAATTTGCTGTCCCCTCGAAATAACTCAACACACAGCCATTAATGTCTAAACCGCTGGCAACAAAAGTTAGTACACCCCTAAGTGAAAATGTCCAAGTTGGGCCCAAAGAGTCAATATTTTGTGTGGCCACCATTATTTTCCAGCACTGCCTTAACCCTCTGGGGCATGGAGTTCACCAGACCTTCACAGGTTGCCACTGGAATGCCCCACAGATACTCAATAGGGTTTAGGTCCGGAGACATGCTTGGCCAGTCCATCACTATTACCCTCAGCTTCTTTAGCAAGACAGTGGTCGTCTTGGAGGTGTGTTTGGGGTAGTTATCATTTTGGAATACTGCCCTGCAGCCCAGTCTCCGAAGAGAGAGGAACATGCTCTGCTTCAGTATATCACAGTACATGTTGGAATTAACTCTCAATGAACTGTAGCTACCCTGCTCCCCATTCACACCTGAGACCTTGTAACACTAACAAGTCGCATGACACCGGGGAGGCAAAATGGCTAACTGGGCCCAATTTGGATATTTTCACTTAGGGGTTTACTCACTTTAAACACACGCTGTGTGTTGAGTTATTTTGAGGGGGCAGTAAATTTACACTGTTATACAAGCTGTACACTCACTACTTTACTTTGTAGCAAAGTGTCATTTCTTCAGTGTTGTCACATGAAAAATATAATAAAATATTTACAGAAATGTGAGGGGTGTACTTTTGTGAGATACTGTACAAAACTTCAGATAGCCCTTGCACTACTGCTCAGGGTCAGCCCAGCTGGGGCAGTGGAGTTCGGGTGGAAGATGGAGATGAAATGTTAGACTGTCAGGGGCCCTTGAGGGAGCCCCTAATCTGGGGGGGGTGACTTCGGGCCTGGGCTCGGGTGCAGAAGGGACCCTCTTCATGACACACAGTGTCCTGACCAGGAGGAATGGGAGCAAGGTTGAAGACAGCAGGAGAACACTGCCAGGCAAATCCCCAGGAAGGAAGACAGTTAGGAGGGCTGATGAGGGTACAATCAGAGAACTGAGAGGCATACCTGAGAGGACTGGGTGGAAGCATTCTGGGATGGATGCAGAGTCAGTCTGGGAGGGCTGTGGAGTCTTAGCCAAGAGGGCTAGTGAAAGGGGCAGTTGCAGCCAAGCGGGCTGGCAGTGCCTGAAGAGGTGGTGCTGGAAACAGTAGCCACATGAGTAGGACAGCTGAGCACTGGGACTTCTTTTTGCTACACTACCAAAGGGGCCCATGGTCCCTGCCTACAAAGGGCATTTGCTATGATTGCGCTCTTGTCAGACCATCCTTACAGTGCCAGCTGGTCCTGGGAGGAGTTGTTCTACAAGTGAGATTGTGCTGGAGATAGAAGGAGAAGTGTATATACAGGCTGTATATAGTTTGTGTCCCTGGACAGTTCTGAGTTTGATCAAGTGGGCATCCCATATTACCCTCAACCCTATCCAAATTCAATTCCCCTAATAAAACACAAAAACAAAGCTGCAAGGACTGATTCTTTTCTCCAGCGTGTGGTGGTGGAAAATTCTGTGTTCCTGGCTGTGCAGGGTGGGAGATACCAACATTCACCAGTAGCTCCTGCAGGGGTAGTGCTACAAGAGTATATCTATTTTACTTCTGTGTCTATCAAACACATAGTACCATCAAGTTCATCTGCTCTTGCAACATTCATATTACAGGTGCTCATATATTAAGAACAAAAAGTACAGGCTTCAATCACTGACTGCAGGCTATCTTAATATTGTTGTTCCTTGTAGTTCCTCACAACTCTATGTGGATTGTGGTGTGAAAATAGAGTGTTAGCACCAGGATGAAAAAAAAACCTCAGGAAGAATGTGCTTGAACTGAATAGAGTCCAGAGTAAGGCAACAAAGCTAATAAGGGGAGTGGGGGGACCTCAGTGAAGAATGACTACAAACATTAAACCAATATTAAAGTCTTGTTTAAAAATAACAAACATGTTATACTTACCTGCTCTGTTAAGGCTTTGCACAGAGCAGCCCAGATCCTTCTCTTCTCGGATCCCTCTTTGGCGCTCCTGGCCCCCCCCCCTCCTGCCGGGTGCCCCCACAGCAAGCAGCTTGCTATGTGGCACCTAAGCTAAGCCACTGCTCTGTGTGTCCATTTACACACAGAGCTGTGGCTCGGCCCCACCCCTTCTGTCTCCACTGGGTTGAATGAAAAAAAAAATTGACAGCTCAGGTCGGAGCCGCTGTACTAACAATACAACGTTAGTACAGCAATCTCCCCTGCTGTGCTATTGTGTTCTGACAGGGGGACAGTCCCCCGTCAGAACACTCCATTCAGCAGACCTTTTTCGGTCATGACCCTTTGACAGAAGCTAGCCGAATTTCGGACCGATGACAGTACACATGGTCCGAATGTCAGACGGTTTCTATTGAACCGACTGATGTCGCCCAACATTTGGCCCGTGTGTACTAGGCTTAAAGGAAATTGAACAAGAAAATTGTATAATGTATTGCCATCATAATTCATCATCAGGTCTGCCTGTCTTGTGATTCACGGTGGACAAAATTCAGCGCCTCGATTGGATTGAATAGCAGCTATGTAATCCGCCCACTGCCATCTGCTGTCAATCACAAGGCAGGTGGACCTGATAGGGATTTAGTCTCCCATCAGGTTCCACCCACTGTCAGTGTGTCCCTGCATTACTGGTTGCTAGGATGCTGGTGGCTAATGAAGCAAATACAAAACACAATAAAACAAAGTTAACAACACAACCCCCCCATAACTCTGGCCTGTCTCTGTACGCCAACTTTGAGTTGGTTTTAAAGTGTATGTTACCCCAACATTTAATTTTCTTGAATTGTGCCTGCTGTACCATATACTTGTACAAAAAAAAATATCTTGTGCTCTATGTAGTACTTCCTTTGTGTGAAATACCTGGTGATCCTGCCAGTCCCCCTGCTTTCCTTCCCTATTTGAATCTGACCACGCCAGGGCATGCAAACACATCCATCCTAAGCTCCCTCACCATGTATATGTGAGCAACCTAGGTGACAAATGCTTTATGCCCTAAAAGATTTCAACTAAACATTAAGGCTGGGTTCACACGTATGCGAATTGGATTAGGCTTTGCCCGCATCCAATTTGCATAGCAGGAGATTGTGACTGGAGCCGGTTCATACATCTCCGCAGCGTCTCCGGAGTGAATTGCACAGGAGTCCTGTGCGTCTTTTGGTCCGTTTCAGGTCAGAATTCAGCCCAAAATTCTGTCTGAAATTGGACCTAAAACAGTGAACGGAGATGCACCAGACTACTGCTGTGAGCCGCTGCGTGTTCTAGTGTGAACCCAGCCTAAGGCATACAATTAGTTAAGTTAGCAAACACACGCTGATGCTGCTAAATTTAGCCTGGGTACCTCTGGTCTCGAGAGGGTTAATGAAATGTTGCTCACCCCCACCACTCTCCAATCAATTTCATACACTTTCACTTTGTCCTCTGTGGCTGGAGGCCTGTCAGCCCAACGCCTGATCTTTTCTAGGCTGTTGTCAGCTGTAACAGCCCCTAAGAACTCGTGTGCAAATCAAGGAAGGTTCAAATTCACCTTTCCACGTTACTGTTCTTTCTCTGTGGCACACATTTACTGATCAGCTATTGTTCTCGGGGCACTACACATGACTGTAGCAACTGAAGTAAAGGCAGTGCAATTATTTTCTTGTATGCCCCCATAATTTTATTATGTACATTGCTTGTTTGCATGACATAAGGTATACCATTTTTCACATCCTTAGGTGCTATGTCTAAAGAATCATCAGGGTCAGGCAAAGAAAAATAGTTTCCCCTCTTCCTGTTCATTCCAAATGTTATACAATCAATAGATCTTAGTACTGTCAGGTTTCCAAACATTTCTGGATATCATGGTTGCTCCTGAATACTAGACACATACCAAAAGACTAATCCATCATATAATTTTCTTGCAATACATTATTAACACTGATATTTCCAATGCCCACTTTTCTCATTTATCCTTTAGCTTCCCAGTCCAAATGGGCCTTGGGCACTGCAGGACTTATCACTCTATTCCCTGTAACAGCCATGGCTGTTTTCAGATCACAGACAGCCAATTTGCATTTAATATCTTTATTTTTGGTTTGTTTCACTGTTTTCCTGCCTTGTGTTTTCTTGTTACATAGTTCTATAGTAGGTGAGGTCGAAAAAAAGAGTCCATCAAGTCCAACCTATGTGTGTGATTTTATGTCAGTATTACCTTGTATATCCCTGTATGTTGTGGTCATTCAGGTGCTTATCTAAAAGTTTCTTGAAACTATCGATGCTCCGATGACTATCGATGACTAATCCAACTATTGTAGTCCTAGCTAGCCACTCCTGCCCTCCCTATGTTGCAGGCAGTCTAAGGCAGGCCATAGATGGTTCAAAGCTTGGCCGGTTCAGCAGGAACCGGCTGAGATTCGATTTGTGTATGGGCAGGCTTAATGTACCAAGTTGATCGATCGACCAGCATGCCGGGTTTTACCTGCGATTATCGCTAGCGGCTGCTATAGCCACTAGCGGTAATCCCTAACTTCTCCCAGCAGGGACAGCTTCCCCTCACCTGGAGAAGACAATGGCCTGGCAGGAGGGATTCCCACATCAACACCTATGGTTGCAGAAAGAAATGTGCTCAGTGTATGGAAGGCCTAACACCAGCTGACTTAAAGGAGAAGTATGGCCAAACCTCGTTTGGCTGGGCTTCTCCTATGGATCACAGGAGCGCAATTCGTTCTGTACTCCCGTGACCCGTTTTCAGCAGAGAGCGGTCTGAAGTCAGCTCTCTGCTGACGTCACCAATGGCAGTCTAGGCACCACGTCATCCTGACCACAGAGTCTGGATCCGTCAGGTGCCTGGACTGACACCGTCTTAGACTCTCAGTGAGCCGCTCAGAGCTTTGGCCGACCACTCCCCACCCCTCTACAGCTCAACGCTCCAATGAGCGAGGAGGGAGAAGAGCAGAGAGCTGTGACTGACAGTCTGCAGCTCTCTGCTCACGGACCTGTAAGAACCGAGCGATCGGCGATATTCTATTGCTCGGTTCTCAGTGTAGAGGCGCTGGGGGACAGATGCAGCATCGGACCAATGCTGCATCCACCTGAGTGAGTATGAATCAGGAAAAAAAAAAATGTTTCCTTTACTTCTCTTTTAAAGCAAAAAATCATAAATGCATCGGCCTTTTTGCCCCACATAGAAAGCCATAATAGGCTGGATCGAACTACATTGAATAGCCAAGACTTTAATGTGTCATAGCACATTTTCAATCTCTGGGTGTGGCAGAGCAGCAAGTTTTTGTTCCTGTGGAATTACAGATAAGATGATAAAAGAGGAAGTGATACTTTATTGCTGCAATATAAAAATATTTTCAAAGCACTTGAAAACTTATACTGTTCCGCCATTTCCCAATGAAGTGAACTTTGGAAACAGCAATCAGTGCATGTAAAATTGTTTTGGGGTTGGAAAATGATTCACAGAGATATTGTCAAGTTAACCAGCGCATACTGGTGCTGCCAAATTTGGCCTTGGAATGTTGGCTTTAATTACTTGTGTTAACTGAGAAATTAAGTTTTTTTTTTTTTCATATAAATTCCTTTTTATTGGCACATTGTTGCATAATTCAGTTTGAAATAAAGCACATCTGTAGGGAATATCCTTATTTATTTTGTTATTACTATGATGTGTGCATTATTATTTTGATTTCATTTATGTTTACTATATATATGTCAGTATTTAGTTACAGTAGCAAAAAAAAAAAAATTGTATTGTATACATTAAAAAAAAAAGCCACATTGGGGTAATGCAATACATTTATTCTGTTATGTAAAGTCACCTGAGCAAGAATTACAGCTCCTGTATTGGTTGCAGTGTAAGGTGTACATCTTGGAGTTAAATACTATACATGAACAGTTATTATTGACCACATACATTTATGCCATGAATTTATGATTTGAAATCACACCCATCGCAATATGATTATTCACATTTATGTTTATAAATTCAGTGTAATGCATGGAACTTTGGGTATGAATTCCACTTAAAGGTTCCCTATATTTTAATCTTCTTTGACCGAGTTACACATGATTGATAGTAACTCTCATCTTGGTATGTACCTAGCCTTGACTTGAATTTGGATAGGTGATGTTATGTTGATATTGATTTAAATGGGTGATGTTTTTTCACTCTGTCATCTGCATTTGTGTACAGTTTAGAAAAAGTATATTGATTTACTCTCTAACCCTATCCTTTATACACTAACTAAATGGCTACATACTGTAGGTCTTGTCAAGGTCTTTTAAACTAACCCTAAATGTGAGCTAGTAAGAGATGCTGTCACTTTGCCCATTCTCTTTAACTATGGTGATATACGTGATAAGCTTTGAGACACACACGCGCAAACCTTAAACAGTTTAATAATCTAAACACAGACATTAAGACTTTTCTCTTATGCCCTGTACACACAATGGAATTTTCCGACAACAAATGTTCGATGGGAGCTGGTTGTCGGAAATTCCGACTGTGTGTAGGCTCCATCGGACATTTTCCATCGGGATTTCTGACAAACAAAATTTGAGATCTGGATCCCAAATTTTCCAACAACAAAATCCATTGTCGGAAATTCAGATCGTGTGTACACAATTCCGGCGCACAAAATTCCACGCATGCTCGGAATCAAGCAGAAGAGCCGCACTGGCTATTGAACTTCATTTTTCTCGGCTCATCGTACGTGTTGTATGTCACCAAATTCTTGACGTTCGGAATTTCTGACGACATTTGTGTGACCGTGTGTATGCAAGACAAGTTTGAGCCAGCATCCATCAGAAATAAATCCAGGATTATGTTGTCGGAAAATCCTATCATGTGTACAGTGTAAGGGCTTACCTAGGTTGGAGTCCATGATGCAGAGATGTATGCTCACCCTTGCAAATACATAGCCCAAATATACAGCCCACGGTAACAGAGTAATAAGCTACCTGGGCTTTGAATCTGTGCACGGGGGCTTGACAGGAATTTTCCAAAGGATAGTCGAGGTAAAGCTGTAGTCAGGCATTCCAGAAGACAGAATAAATGATAAGCAGATCCAGGGTCAGAAGCTGGAGTCAGCCTTGGAACGCTGTAACTAGAACACAGGAATACTGGAACACAGGCACCTTTGGCCAAACAGGAAACAAGAGACAATGAACTGACAGAGCCCTTAGAGTGAAGCAGTGTTTTATACCCAGCTGATTGGATAAACTGCCTCAGCTGAACCAGGAGTGACAGGTACAATCAGAGTATTGCCCTCAGTACTTCATGCAGAATTAGGCGTAGATGGAAAGCAGGCTGAAAGGAACTGAGGAGTGGCTCAGAGGCAAAGTAACAAGAGCACTAAACAGGCAGTCATGGGTTCAATACCTCCTTGAGCCACTTGGAGCGTGACCATGCCTGGCCGTCTGCTTGGCACAGTAGGGACCGTGACATACAGGGCATTAGAGCAACTTAAAGAAGAACTAGTGAGCAATCAACACTATTGAAACAATTAACACTTTGGTCAGGAATATATAATGTAGCACACAGCCTACATAGTGCAACTGCCATGTACAAAACTGTTTATAGAGTGCAATGATCAGATGTAATGTACAACACATGGTATAGAGTGCAGGGTTCAGGAATTTGTAACACACAGCATACAGAGTGCTGCAGTTTGGAGAATGTAATGTGCAGCATAGAATGCAGTGGTAAGGAGTATGTGTAATATGCTGCCACTTACAATAGTGGTCAGTGGGAAGAAAACTGCACCTTGGACTACTGTAGTGATCTGTGGTAAGAAGAATTTCCTAGCATTAGCTTCAGTTGTCATTTGTCTGAGAGATGCTTGTACCCTGCTTTAGCTTTGGTTCTGTCAAATAATGGCTGGCACCATAACTATGCAGAAACTGTCATATAGGAGTTCAATCCACCTGCGGGCAGGTTGCCTACAGGTGTATTATTTACTTAGTGACTGGCCTAGGTTTAGGGGGGAAAGAGTTAATGAGGGTACTTCAGTTCCCGGGCTTTTTGGATCCAGCCTGCCCACCTGCGATATACAAAGGGGGAAAGCAGGGGTCAGGGGTCTTGCCCGCTCTTAGTTGTACATGCTGCAATTGCATTGAAAGAGGACTGCTACACCTTGCAGTCTGTTGGAGGCACCGGGGTTCCAGAGAACAACCAAGACATTGAGAACGTCCTAATGGACTACTACCTTTTTAAGGCAGCATTTCTCAACTCCAGTCTTCAAGGTGCCCCAACAGGTCAGGTTTTCAGGATTTTCCTCAGAATAAATGGCTGTGGTATTTACTAAGGCAGTGAAACTGATCAAATCACCTGTGCAAAATAATGGTGAGCCTGAAAACATGACCTGTTGGGGCACCTTGAGGACTGGAGTTGAGAAACACTGTTCTAAGGTATCCAGTTAGAGGTAGTTAGGGACATGATAATATTTCTGTTCATGTTGGATTGTATTATGATATTCTTCAGTAATGTTTCATCAACTGTTCTTAGCCTAGTCTGAAGTTATTCAAAGGGGTGCATGTTGGTTCTTGCATCAAAAGAACCAAGGTCTATAAAGCAAATGTGTGGTATGACATTTATCTACTACGAAGGTCTACTTGGCAACTTAAGCAAGAGAAGCAGTGTGGGTGCTATGGGTAGCCAAGGTTACAAAGCAACCAGTCGTTAGGCGTGGTACCTGGTAAAAGTGACAGGTCCTCCAGTAGCAAGGGGGTCGATGTTCTGGCTCTCTCCCTACCGGTCGGTTTCCAGTAGCAACCAAAAACAAACCTGTGCCACAGAGATCTATAACCTGGTCACATAGGCATGTAAAGTGAAGGAGTTAACAAGTACATACATTAGGTCTGCGCTATGTGCATGGTGGTTCTAAAGCCTAAACATTTTTTACCCTAATGCATTCTTCGGTACTGGATAGTTGATCCAGGCAATATTCGATTGCCTCTTGGTGGATCAGAAAGGATTTTTTTCCCCTGATGTAGCAAATTGGATCATGCATTACTAGGGTTTTCCACCTTCCTCTGGATCAACTGTGGGTATGGGATTGTGTGTATGGGATTGCATTAAATGTCTTTTTTGTTTGTTGAACTAGATAGACTTGTGTCTTTTTTCAACCTGACTAACTATGTAACTATGTAACTACCAAATTAACCCCTATCTGTCCCCCAAAATATATATATAATACATTGGGGTAGACTATAAAACTTAAAATATATAAAATATGGAACAAAGAAATTGTTAATGATAAAAATCGATCCGGGACTCAAGAGGATTTAGGGAGAAAAAGCCTGGGGCCTTTAGTGGTTAATAACACTTTAGCCTCATTCACAATAGCATACACTTATATGCATCTATAGTATATGTATTTAGGCAAAAGAAAGGTTACGCAACATTTTGTTTATTTAAAACTACCTATACTAGACCCAAATATTCACAAGATGAAACTTCAGGGTATAGTAGATACATTAAGGGGATTTAAAAAATGACTTTAAGGCACTGAACTATGACCATGAAGAATTATGTATAAAATTACAAAGCTTTTATTAAATGTAACAGCTTTAAAAGAAAGACCAACAGGTCTCAACATCATGGTGTGTATATACATATAAAAACACATTAAAAACCACCACTGAGTAAGTATCTTCAGAACTACAAAGAAGGCCAAAAGTGGGTATAAAAACCCCAACACATTTTAACTTGCAAAGAGTAGGAGTCTTCCTCAGGGGGTTGTTTTGGATTCTGTAACAAAACTATAAATAACAATGACAAATACAACAACAATAATTATACATTACGTACATTATTACAAAAATGTGTTTAATAAAACACACAGTAACAGTTGTACAAAATCAGACAATGCATCAGACATGGATGTTTTCACCACTGACAGGCTCAAAAATTAAGAATATGCCAAAAGATCATTATAGGTAGTACGGTAGAGTACCATTATCTGGAAATTAACTTTTTTTTTTGCTAATTTTGGATTCTTTTCTACCATACCTTTTGTTTTCCAATTTAGTTTTCTAGCCCGTGATTTGGGCATTGGTGGGTGCCTGTTTGTACCCCCCAATGCCTGCCGTGAGGGAGGTTCTGGTGCCTTCCTTTTGGCGCCTGCCCTGGTGCTCTATTGGTAAGCGAACCAGCAATCATCTTTCTATGTTTATACTGTGACGGGAGGGCCCCTGGAACCAAGAAACCCTTGGAAAGGTTGGGAAACCCATGTTTCAGCTCCCCATGCACCTCTTTTGTCTATGTCACCCTGTGCCATCCTGGCACAGGGTGACTGAGAAAATATATCTTGGATTACTTAAAATGGGACAGTAATATTTATCCACAATATCTCCCAGGATATATGTAAAGACTATACTTGGTTTGTTTGATTCTGAACTCAACATGTTAGTTGGGAGAGCTGATCACATTGGCCTCTGTACAATGTAGGAGACAGGCCGACTCCTGCTGGAGCTCCTGCTATTGTGAGAAGGTGTCCTGTGTTTATACTTATAATAATGTATAATCTACTGTATGAAGCTCGGTGACAACAAGTCTGACCTGTAGTGGAATCCTGATTAATCATAAGAATGCTCAGGAGGGCACGGAGTCACATCGGCTGCTTTAAGGGATTAGTTAATTAGCTCATGTTAATTCTGTTTCTGGTTACAGGTGTATTGTTAGAGTAATATGAGCAGAAGGGGGGACCTCCTCTTCTACTGTACATAAGACTTGTATTTTGGTCCTAATAAAGAGTCCATGTTCAGCAACTAAACAAGTATTGTCTTGTTTTGTGCTTGTGAGTGATTGGAATATCTGATTTCTATATTCAGACTGGGAGGAAGTGGTATATGACGAAAGCACTCAAGGGGAGTGTGGGATGTTTTGTTACATATACTATGTAATTTTTCATCATTGTATAAAAGATTCAAATGGTTTTTCATAAAGAATGTATTAATGTAGTATGTAGATAATAATTATGTATTTGTGTTTCATCATAAACAGTTTTATCCTGAGGAAGCAACAAATGTCACAAAACATGTAGAGGATTGGCCCCATACTGCAACCCCATCTGACACCTTCTGGTATCTGTTTCTCTGTCCCTTGGTGGTCACTGATCGTCTAGGGAAATGTGTGTCACTTTATATAAGCTGTTATTTGTTTAGACTGTCATTTGGTTTTTTAAGAAATGTAAAAAAGTGTTTATTTTTTACATATTACTGTGTAAACTCCATATCCTGTGGGTACTGAGAGTCCAGTTTTTGAAGCCTGGTGCCTTGTGGTGTTTTTTCTACTGACAGCCTCAAAGTGTGAACCTGGTACAGCACAGAGATACCCAACAGCCTCCAAATACCAGATCTGTCAAAAAGTAATAACCAGAAAACATCTTTTTTACAAAAACTGCTAAAAAGGGTGCTAAAATATCCTCCAGTTTAAAGCTAAATCACTACAGCAATCAGGCATTGGATCAATTATTAATACCTGTAGTTAGTATATAAAAAACAGGAATACTGGTAATTGTCAATGGCAACCCACACACGATTGTACTGATTTGTCTTTCTCATAACCCAACAATGCAGTAGATGGGACCAACCCCCCCCCCACCGCAAAGCCAATCACTGGGAAGATCGGTGTGCGGCTGCCTTTCCTCCCCCCAGCTCTTATGCAGATGAAAACCGAGGGAATGTGGAAGGTAAAGGAGGTTTTTTTCATATCTATACTCAAATGTTTTGCCTTTCATTTCTATTTTAAACTGAATGGGTTGTTTTATAAGGTGATCATTCACAATCATTTTAAATACAGTTTAAATACACTTACATTGATACATTGCTACACTACACTACATTGGTGCTGCAACAGCACTGAAACACTGGCATGAATCTTGCTTGCTCTCCCTATGTTCAAAGCATACTGTTACTTCCCAAGATATGCTGACGTAACTAGCCTTGCTGCTTGAGGCTAGTGAAGTCAACATATTTAATTTGCAGATCTGTCTTTAGCATAAGTTATCTATAGATGGGAACTTTAAGGTGGGTATGAGCTGGGTTATGTTATAAGTGCTGTGGTGTGCTGAATTAATTCTGGTGCAGTATGAGGTTTGTTGAGTGTATTGTGGTGCATGTGCTGAATCAGTGTGCATGGTAAGGTATACGCAGAACATGATTAGGTTTGCTTAGTGCATGGTGTGGAATGCTATGTTATTTGAGTGCATACTGGGGTGAATTGACTGCATTGGGCTGCATGGTAAGGTGTGTGTCGTGGTTTGCTGAGTCCATTGGTCTGTAGGCTGTGAGTTATTGAGTAGATTTGGCATGCATTGTGCAGCATGTATTAAGGAGCATAGTACAGTACTGAGATTCAT
Organism: Lithobates clamitans; assembly: GCA_037952925.1. NCBI lineage: Eukaryota > Metazoa > Chordata > Amphibia > Anura > Ranidae > Lithobates > Lithobates clamitans. The sequence goes on from JBBGZY010001184.1 coordinate 398,037, forward strand.
GGTTTGGTGTGTTTATTAAGATCCGTTTCACACTGGGGCGGTTTTCAGGTGCTTTAGCGCTGGAAGTGGCCTCTGCTAAGTGCCTGAAAACTGCCTCCCATTCATTCAAGTGTGACTTTTCACACTGGGGCGGTGCGCTTGCGGGACGCTCCGAAAAGTCCTGCAAGCAGCATCTTTGGGGTGGTTTGGGAGCGCTGTATTTAGCGCTCCCAAAATGTTTTGCCCATTGGAATGAATGGGCAGCGCTTCCGAAGCACCTGAAAAGCGCTTCGGAAGCACCACAACACAGGAGTTTTTAACCCCTTCTTTGGGGTTAAAAGCGCCCCGCTAGCAGCCAAAAAGCGCTGAATCACCACTAAAACGAGCGGCACTTTAGCGCTAACGCGGCCCAGTGTGAAAGAAGTCTAAGTGGATTGTAGAGTTCTGAAATTAATAGTACATTGTATGCTCCGTGTATTTGGGGACAAAACCCAGTGTTCTAAACGTAACAGAAAATTAGGTTAAAGTGGTTGTAAAGGTAAAAAAAAATGTTATGTTCTCTGCATCAAGGAAAAAAAAAACCTTTCAATAGTAGCTCTCCCAGTCCCCCCCTTAAACAATTACCTGAGTCTTCTCTCAATCCAGCGCTTTTCCATCTGCAGCAGTTCTTCTCCCCACTTCCTGGTCTCACAGACTTTGCTGATAGTAGCCACTCCTGCTCCTGCCAGTCAAATCATGTGAGGAGGAAGCAGGGAGTGGGACCGAGCCAGGCTGTGTGTGTCTATAGACAAACACAGCCTGGCTCGGGATTGAGCCCACACAAGCACCCCCATAGCAAGCAGCTTGCTAGGGGTGCACTCGGAGAAGCGGAGGTGCCAAGAGCACCAGCAGGGGACCCCAGAAGAGGAGGTTCAGGGCCACCCTCTGCAAAACCATTGCACAGAGCAGATAAGTATAACATGGTTGTTATTTTTTTTTAAAAACCTTTACAATCACTCTTATGCCCTGTACACATGGTCGGATTTTCCGATGGAAAATGTGCAATCGGAAATTGCTGTCGGAAATTCCGACCGTGTGTGGGCTCCATCTGACTTTTTCCATCGGAATTTCCGACACACAAAGTTTGAGAGCAGGCTATAAAATTTTCCGACAACAAAATCCGTTCGCGTAAATTCCGACCGTGTGTGGACAATTCCAACGCACAAAGTGCCACGCATGCTCAGAATAAATTCCAAGACGGAACTGCTCGGTCTGGTAAAATTAGCGTTCGCAATGGATATAGCACTTTCGTCACGCTGCAATGTTTTAAATTGTTTAATGCAGCGCACTCTCTTCCTATTTATAATGCTAGAAGAATGAAGTTGTTTTGTTGCTCATATTCACACAGAGTTCTCACAAACTTCTTTCTTTATTATTTATCGTGATTTCATGAATAAAATACTTTTATTTGTCACATCTCCCGAAAAGAATTACATTTTTTGATGCTTTAAGATTTTTTTTTTTTTTTAAATCCTGATCTCCTGTTATTTTTTGTATTTTTTTTTTAACTCCAGAATAGTTTTGGGTGTGTTTTAAGTTACCACAACACCATCATTATCTTGTATTATTTAATCTCAAGGAGATTGCTTGGTGTTGGTGTCTCTTGTTAATTTCACATTGTATTTTTTAAATGTACCTGCCTCCTCACAAACAAACTGTCTTTTTTGAAGGAAAACGCACATAGGCCAGTAAAATATAAAAATAAGAAAATTTATTAAAGGGGCATAACCAAAGAAAAGGGAGGCAACGCTGGAGAAACAGCAGAAATTGGCGAAGCATTTGGCCCCCAGGGCACACATCAATTATTTTAATGCAAAATTGGTGGCCTGAGGAGTCCATATATAAGGGAGTACAATCTGGTCCAGAAGTCCAAGAGATCATGAACAGCAGCAGATGACATGTACAGTATGTCCCCAGGCTGTGGTCATACAAGAGCCTGCATCTTTTGTGGGACCAGACTGAACCCAGGTCATCACTTTCTTGTCTTCCTTACACGCTTCCTTCCAGGCAGTGTTGGAGGTGTGGCAGGAGGAGGATGATGCAACTCACGCAGGTGGGTAATGGGTGTGATTTCACCCCTCACCCCCTTAGTTAATGTTTTATAAAGGATATCCTCACACATGAAGCGTTGGCCCTCCAGCGTGTCCTGCAGTTTTGTGGCAGCCATGCAGGCAAAGGCATCTTCACGAGTGGGGGTGGCTCTGAGGGACGCAGAAGCCTCCTGAATCAGCCTGAGTGCTGAATCCTCCACGTTACTCCCCTTCCTGGGTCTTTTGTTTGGAAGGCGGAGGGGAGGAACCTGGGATTCTGTGAGTCTCCTACTGGGCCCAGCTTCCTCCTGGCTGACACTTACCCCCGCCTCCTCCTGGCTGCCACTAACCCCCGCCTCCTCCTGTGTGCCACATTCCACAGCCTCCTCCTGGCTGAGGTCTTCCTGTGTATGAAAAAGGGACATAGTTTTAGTTTTTTCTTCATCAATCACACACAATTTTCATCTCATGACTGTTGAAAATTGACTGTTAATAAATAGAAAAGACTATCATTCTGAGCCCAGCATTTTTCATTATTGTCCCAATTATTTTTGCCCACTACTGTCTACTACTGTGATATGTAAAACACTTTATTAAATCAGCAATTAGTGATCAATAATAACATCTAGGAAACATAATTTATTTATTGACCAGAAATCTGTAGAACAATGTTATACCTGGCTCAAGCTGGGCTCCTCCACTTCTTCCTGGCTGGAAGTCCCAGGTTGGACATCGGAAGCCTCAGCTGGGGTGGAAGATAGGGTGGAAGGAAGAGTGGAAGGAAGGGTTGAGAGGGATTCCCTGACTTCAGTCTGGTCTGTCAGAAATCGCAGTCTCTCATAGTACCACAGCCTCGGTACATAAATGTCATCTGCTGCAGCTCCGGATCTCTGGGAATACTGGACCTTCTTGCGCTCCCTAAGATAAGTGCTCCTCAGGCCACCAATTTTGGCTTTTAAATAGGGGATGGTTGCCGTGGGGACCACCGGTTTCACCAACTCCAGCAGTTTCTCCAGCGCTGCCTGCCTTATTTGTTTATGATTATAATGCGGGTGTTTGACCTGCCATAGACAGGGTAGCTCCCTGTATTTATCTATGAACAGGAGGAGGAAGTTGTGGTCACTGAAGCCATCCATTTTATCTGCAATACACAAGACAAACCCTAATGTCAGGCTAAAGTCTCTTAATCTTGTCCCAATATAGGCCTCAAACTCTAAGCAGTATAGGCCCAAGTTTAAATGTTACCTTCATTATCACGATCGGCGCTTCCGATACTCCTTCCTCCGCTCACAGATCGTACGTACGACGCACGCGTGTTACGCTTTATATACACTGCGCATGTGTAAAACTCCACCCGCCCCTGACGTTCTTTCTAGTCTATTCCCCGCCCCTTCTCGTTCGGTGCAGTGAGGAAGAGCACATGGCGGAGATACAACAGGTGCGTGCTAACTGCAGCATCGAGGAGGAGGAGGAAAGGCCGGAGCCAGAAACGTCACGATCCCGGGGGAGATTTAAGGCATCAAATATGTCCTTTGTTGAGATAGTGGAGATGGTGGACATATTGAAAAGGGCCGACTATGACGGGAAGCAAGGACCTTACCCCAACCCAAATGTCAGAAAGGCCAAGATCATGGGGAAAGTTGTGAAGAGTCTGCACAGGAATTTTGGGGTATGGCGATCCAAGGATCAACTCAGCAAACGGTGGTCGGACCTCAAAATCAGGGAGCACGATCAGTATAGAAGGATCAGAAGAGTACTGCAAAAAAGTAAGTAGTTGTCCTGTCTTCCTATTCTTTATTGTTATTACGTTCGTGCTGCTCCATGTGCTTTTCTTTACTGTTGTACAGTTTAAAATGGCAACTTTTATGTCCATGGACACATTATTCGTTCCCAGGAAACATTGTTCGTTCAGCCAATAAAACACCATGTTTTGTGCAGATGCAGTTCAATGCATTTTTTCTGGCCTACTTCTCTTAAAATAAGTTTGCTGTCTAGATGGGTTTGTAACTAGAATGAAATGCAAAATAGATTCTGTGTAAGGAGAGGACACTCAGCAGCTGTTTACACATCTGGACGCTGGAGCACTAGCGTGGGACAAAAGAACACCCTTTTTATTAGGGGGCCCACACAGGTGCTCCAGTATATACTATAGGGGTGTCTCCATCTGTGAAGCTTGTACAAAACAGGTAAGTATTCAAGCTTGACAAATGACAAAAATATTTCTTCATCTTGTTACTCTGCCAAAACAGACAATTGTACCCCACTTCCAAGCAATGTTTCATATTCCTATTTCTGTCATCAAATATCTGTGTGCTAAGTATACCTATTTTTGTTCACATAGGGGAGAAAAGACTCGGAGGAGATCACAGACCCCCCACCTCAGGAAGAAAGTGAAATCCCCTAAACCTAACCAGAGGAGGAGGAGGGAGACGTTGTGGAAATTGTCACCACAACAGGTGAGTGTCTGCAACCACAGGCTCAGGTAAAAGATGGATGCCTGCATATTTATAATACATGGTGTGTTATTTTTTTTTATCTTTTAGGTGATCGTGATGTTGTGGAAGAGGAATGTGATTTCACCAGTAAAAGTGCCCAGATCCTCATCGGGGAGATAATGGGGTGTAATAGGGATTTAGAAAACATCAAGCAAAACATCAATGATGTTCAAAACAAAATGAAGAACATCATTGATGTTTTAGGGAGAATTTAAAACACCCAGAAATCCCTAACTTATTGCAGCTTTATTATTGTTATTTTTATGACTAATTTTTGACATATTATAGAAAAGCCAAATTTTGAAGATGCACACAGTGTGTCAACATGTGCTATCTGCCATCACGAGAGATCAATGTACGCGTTTTGTGGGTGCAACCCCTTCCTCGATAATAAAGTAGCTGAGAGGAAGGAGTTGCACCCACAAAACACATCCCTTGATCCCCCATGATGGCAGCTAGCACATGTTGACATTAGGCAATTTGTGTGCATTTTCAAAATTTGGCTTTTCCAGGGGTGACTTCACCCCATCTGCTGAACGCAATATCAAACACAGTTTGTACATACTCATGTCTGATATTGCCTTCACTTTCTTGAAAAGTTGAACTTTGTAAGTTCCAGAGTTGTGTATTTTTGGATGGTTTTAAACATGCCTGTTTTACCTTAAAAGGCAATTTCTTCCGTATTTTAATGTGACCAAAAAAATTGTTATACAACAAACATGTTGGTTTGTTCAAAAAAACCTTTTAGAAATGCACATGTGATTGTGCTTTGATTAAAAAGATTGATAATCAACAATGTGTGGCTTCTTCTTTCAATGTTCAAAAGCATTTTTTGGAGTAAAGTTGGTGTTTTCAGTGACAATGGGGGTTATTTACTAAAGGCAAATCCACTTTGCACTACAAGTGCAGTTTCAGTGCAGTCTCAAGTGCACTTGTAGTGCAAAATGTATTTTCCTTTAGTAAATAACACCCAACAGTGCTTTCTAATTTTACACAATCATGCCATTTTCAGGACTCCACAAATTTACGGCATGGTGTTGAAAATTATTATTATTTTCGTCAGTAATGCAGTACATACATTCACAAAAAAAATAAAGTGTGTGTGAAGCAGACCCACAACATAATAATTAATAGTTAGCCAAAGAAGAGATTGTCACCTCACGTGTCAATGAAATTTCGTTTGCACTGTTGAAGAAAAAGTCCAAAAAATTAGCCATTAATAAAAGATATGATAAATAAAAAAAAGCAGCGCTAAGTGTCATTAACCATGCGTTTTTCTGTGGTTAAACAAACGTATAATCAAACATGCGTTTTCAGTGATTATACAAACATATAATCAAACATATCACCTTTCATAAGTAATAAGGATGTTCATCTGAAAAAATGTGATGGTGATTCAAAAAATATATAAGTGAAAATAAACAACAAATTATAAGTGCAGTGTCTACACACATGAATCATCTAATTAGAATAATATATATCACCCTACATCACAGCAGTGTATAGTGGTATATAAAGGAATAAAGTCCATACATAAAAAACTCTAGCGATAACGCTGTGCAAACTATGGCACTGATGAGATCCCGTAGTGATTGTTACATCTGGTGGGCAATCTTCCTGCATACAGATTTCATATAGAAATAGTAAGGTGGATGCGCTTACCAGAAGGGATGGACACTCTCACCGTACAGCGGGGTGTCATAAGGGCTTGTGGATCCAGATGGTCCTATGGGTGTTCACTGGAAACTCGGTGAGGCGTGCCAATGGACAGTACCGGAAATTGCATGCACAGCGACTTCAGAGACGGGGTAGACTGTACGTCATCGGATGGATGGATGGATTCACCTCTCCCAATACGCTGGTGGCCGAAAGGATGTAGTTCTCACCACGTCACAATGTCATCCACATAGGGAAAAAAAGGGAATCTCCACATGGTGCATGAACCGATAAAAGCAGGTTTATTTGAAATCATCAGCGGTACAGCAGACGTTTCACAAGCATCAGATAAAAAAGTTGAACAAGTGATCACAAGTTGAATAAAAATAGCATTGGAAATATACAGGGGCCCTGTAGATGGACAATCCTCTGAAACATGTTGGGTTGCTGACTGCTGTTACTCTGTTACCACGCTAATTTCCAATCCTATTTTTATTCAACTTGTGATCACTTGTTCAACTTTTTTATCTGATGCTTGTGAAACGTCTGCTGTACCACTGATGATTTCAAATAAACCTGCTTTTATCGGTTCATGCACCATGTGGAGATTCCCTTTTTTTCCCTATGTGGACACTTAGCGCTGCATTTATTTATTTATCACATTTTGTATACGGTTATCATACTGGTGATGCTGGCTGCTGATTTACACTTTTAAGAGAAACCTTTTTTTTAGTAGCACAACAATACTTTTCTCTCTTTTTTATTAATAAAAGATAACCAAGGAGACAGCTAAAAGAAAGCCAAGCAGTAAATCAAAGCAAATATTTGTTCAGTTTAAAATGTTTTTATTTTAAAAATGTCTCAGACATTGTCTGGCATATCGATGGCCCCCTACCCGCAAAGTATTCCATGTATCTTATACGGACCTTGCGGGCAGTCTGGGGGGGGGCAAGCCAGGACGGCCAGCTTCAAGGGTTGGTTCATTAATATTAATTCCGGCCTCCGGCCCAACTGAGGCAGCATAGTTCCAAGAATTTCTCCTTAAAAAGTTGTGGAGAACACAGCAACACCGGATGATGTGATTCAGTTTATATTCCGCCATGTGTATGGGTGTAAGAAATAGGCGGAACCGGCTGGCCATTATTCCAAACGTGTTCTCCACCACTCTTCTGGCTCTGGCCAGCCGGTAATTAAAAACCCTTTGGTCCGGGGTGAGGGTCCTCATAGGGAATGGCTGCATAAGATGGTCCCCCAGCGCAAACGCTTCATCCGCAATGAAGACGAATGGGAGTCCTTCCGCATTGTCTTCTGGAGGTGGCAAGCCCAAGCTGCCATTCTAGAGATGCCTGTAGAACTCCGTGTGGGTGATGACTCCACCATCTGACATCCAGCCATTCTTCCCCACGTCCACATACAGGAACTCGTAAGCAGCCGACACCACCGCCAACATCACAATACTATTGAACCCCTTGTAGTTGTAATAGTAATAGTATGACCCCGAGTTGGGTGGTGGGATGATGTGTCAAATTTCCCCTACGCAATTAGGAAAGTCCCACCGCTGGGCAAAGTGGGAGGCCACAGTCTGCCATTCCTGTGGGTTGGAAGGAAACTGTGGAGTCAAGCAAGAACCAAAAATTAATCATTTTGCACATAAACATTGAAAGCAGATTAGACACAAACATTCTTGGCCAACATCAGGTATAAGGTCCACTTATCAGATTCCTCCCCCCCCCCCCCTCATGGGTGATTTTAAAAAATTTAGGGGGGGGTGTTTTGGACAGGTAAACCTCTCCACTTCATTGAGAGATGAATGCCTAAATAATGTGCATTACTTTGGCCAGCCCCTCCTTACTTACACTATTGGCAGCCCACTGGACAGGTAAGAAGTGTCATAATACAAAGATATAAATACACACTGTACAAATTTTAGCACATTTTTACATTCTGCTATTACCTATCAAGATAATATTAGGATACAAAAACTTGAAACAGTACCATTTGAAAGTATTCAGGCAGGCCCTTGCACTACATGCTTTGGTGAATTCATCCATAAACCTGACCACAAAAGAGGTAGGTATAGTGTGTATGGGTCAGCAGATAGAGGATTGGCATCAGATGACTTAGCAGTTGGGGGGAGGGAAGGTTCCAAATAATTTTGGGACCCAAAAAAAAAAAGCCTCTGGCACTCTGCCTGAATTTAAAGCACAAATAACATTTTTACACATTTTAGGGGGTGTTTAGGGTAAAGCACTACTATGGAGCTGACTAAATACATTGGTAAGTGACTAGACGAGGTGGATATAGGCCCAGGAGCTGGGGAGGTAAGTGAAGGCAAATGTGCATGAAGGACAAAAAAATGTAAAATAAAACCAGCATGCATGAGGACAAATGGGACATTCACAGCATATTACAATCATGGCAATTAAGGAATAAGGAAAGAAATACATTACATTAGCAAACATTAAATACAATAAAATGTGATGTTAAAGGATGAAAATCTTACCTTAATATAGTCCTTCTGCTGGACCTAAATGATGGAAGAACAGGTTTCTGGGATAATGATCCCCAGAGCCTGGGGGGAGTTGCCTGTCGAGAACTTGAAGTCCTGCAGGCTTCTCCTCGTCACCAAGTACCGCAATGTGGCGACTAGCCTCTGCTCCGGAGTGAAGGCTTGCCGCATGCAGGTATCCTGCCTGCTGATATAAGGGGTCAGCAAAGTCAACAAACGGTGAAATACGAGGTCCGTCATCACGCTGGGGCAACCAATTCTTGGTCCATGAACTCCTCCTCGCCCTGTTCATGGACTGGGCTTGTATCAAAGTAAGAACTCCAACACCAAGCCCCCGCACAGCACGAACTCTACGATGAGTACGTACACGCAACATGGCTAGAAAACGGTCGGCTGGTCAGAATGAAGTAACAGAATGTACTGAAGAACAGCAAGGCCTGTGAAGAGCGACCTGAAAATCAGTAACGACAGGACAAGAACACAATGACAAATCAATGGGAACTCGACCACTTTGTGTGACCGTGTGTATGCAAGACAAGTTTGAGCCAACATCTGTCTGAAAAAATCCATGGATTTTGCTGTCGGAATGTCCGATCAATGCCCGACCGTGTGTACAGGTGTAAAGTTTGCAGTTTTTTTTTTTTTTGGTTCCTGTTCTGTTTGATGGTTTTATGTAATTTCACTGCTGTTCATAAGTCACCCATGTCTGGCATGAAGGACTTAATGACAAGGGGGCAAGAGGAAAGTAACACTGTATATTAGGGATTAGAAAAAAAATATTTTTTGCTTTTTCCCAAATGTTGTCAAAACATCCCCATTTCAGTATAATGCTTTAAAGCCAATGGTAATGGCAACATTTAGGTGGTTTTTAGTGTTTTTTTCCAGTGTGGTATGGGCTTTAAATGGATCCTGAGGTTAGGGAGGTACCTTTTAACTATCCTGAACTCTTTACCTCATTACCTCTGAACTTAAAATTGATATTGAGATACAGAGATGAACCTTTGTTTTGCAGGCAAGCAGGAATGAAGATGGACTTTTAACCTCATCAATTGAGTTAAGGAACACCATCACTTCAAAACTGAAAAGAAATGGTATGAAAACTGCCAGCAAGAAATACATTGGTACAGTCAGTAGTACTCAAAAAAAGATCAGGCCTCAGACCGGAAAATGCGACCATGTGTATGCTCCATTGGACTTCCGAGACGGAAGCGATCGGTCTGATAAAACTAGCGTTCGTAATGGACCTAGCACATTCGTCACGCTGTAAATTTATGGATCTTTCAATTCAGCGCATTCTTTTGTTCTTTATAATGCTAGAAGAATGAAGTTGTTTTGCTGCTGATATTCACATAGAGTTCTCACAAACTTATTTATTCATTATTTCTCGTGATCTCCTGAATAATATTTTTTGTTTTTAAAGCCAGATCTCCATAATAATGTTTAGAATTATTTTTTATAGTCATCTTTTTTTTAATTTTTTTTTAAAATCAAGAACTCCTTTCTTTTGCATTATTTTTAAATTATTTTTTAGTGATCTCCATAATTTTTTTTTTTTGGTGTGTCAAGCTTCCACAACAACATTATTATCTTGTATTTTTAAAGCTCAAGGAGGTTGGTGTTGGTGTCCCTTGTTAATTAGACTTGTATTTTGGAAATGTACCTGCCTACTCACATACTGTCCTATTTGATTAAAAAACACATATTTTCATATAAAAAATTATCCATTTATTCTGGCTCATAATAACAAAATAAAGAGGAAGGCAACGCTGAAGAAACTGCTTAAATTTGCGAAGCCTTTGGCCCCCAGGGCAGATATCAACTCTTTGTAAATTAAAATTGGTAGCCTGAGAAGTCCATATACTGTAATAGGCAGCACAATCTGGTGTCCAGGACTCCGAGATCATGAACAGCAGCAGATGACATATATGTCCCCAGGCTGTGGTACTACAACAGGCTGCGTCTTCTGTCAGACCAGACTGAACCCAGTCCATTACCTTCTTGTCTTCCTTGCAGCCTTCCCTCCACGCTTCCCTGCAGCCTTCCCTGCAGCCTTCCATGGAGGCTGTAGCTCTGGAGGTGGACTTGTTACAGGAGGAGGAGGAGGAGGATGGGCGAGCGCACATAAGTATACGTTATCGGTCATTTGGCCCCTCAACCCATTGTGAATGGCCTCAACAAAAAGTTTTTCACAGTTGTGGCATTGGCCCTCCTCCATTTGCAGCAATTTGGAAGCTATATAGTAGCCACAGGCCTCTTCAGCATGGGGGGGTTTCAGGGCCGCATTAGCCTCCTTAATGAGGCCCAGGGCTGCCTCCTCCATGTTACTCCCCTTCCTGGCCCTTTTTGTTGGAAGGCGGAGGGGAGGCACCTGGGATTGAGTGAGGCTCCTACTGGGCCCGGCCACCTCCTGGCTGACACTTACCGCCGCCTCCTCCTGGCTGACACCCCGCCTCCTCCTGTGTGCCACATTCCAGAGCCTCGTCCTGGCTGAGGTATTCCTGTGTATGAAAAAGCAACATAGTTTTCGTTTTTGGTTCATCAATCACACACAATTTTCAGCTCATGACTGTTGCAAATTGAATGTTAATAAATATAAAAGACTATCATTCTGAGCCCAGCATTTTTCATTCTTGTCCCAATCATTTTGGCCCCTACTGTCTATTGATATGTAAAACACTTTTTGTTCAATCATTAATTTGTTATCAATAATAACATCTAGTTAACAACAATAATTTTCGGACAATAAATAAGTAAGAAAATACTATACTTGGCTTCAGCGGGGCTCCTCCTCTTCTTCCAGGATGGAAGGCCCAGATTGGTCCTCGGAAGCCTCAGCTGGGGTTGAGGGAAGGGTTGAGGGAAAGCTGGATGGAAGTGTGGAAAGTGATTCCCTGACTTCCATCTGGTCTTCCAGAAACCGCATCCTCGTGTAGTACCACAGACTGGGTACATACACATCCTTTGCTGCTGCTTCTGACCTCATGGAAGCCTAGATCTCATTAAGCTCCTTCCTATACATGCTTCTCAAGCTACCAATTTTCCTCTCCACAAAATCAATGTCTGCGTCGGGGACCTGCGTCTTCACAAATTGCAGCAGTTTCTTCAGCGATGCCTTCCTTGCTGGTTTGTTGCAATATAAGAGGTTTTTAACCTCCCACAAATTACGCATATCCCTGTATTTGTCAATAAACTGGCCCATGAAATCCGGGTCTTTGAATTGTTTCATCTTTGCTGAAAGACCAAACACAAGACAAAAACACAAAATATCAGGCTAAACTCTCCTAATCTTATCCCAATATAGGCCTCAATCTATAATCAGTATAGGCCACTGATGTCTCAAGTTAAAATGTTACCTTCGTTATAGCGTTCGTCACTTCCGGTCCTCCTTCCTCCGCACACAGAACGTACGTACGACACACACGTGTTAACTTTATATACACTGCGCATGCGTGAAACTCCGCCCACGTCACCCGCCCCTGACGTTCTTTCTAGTATAGTCCCCGCCCCTTCTCTTTCTGCGCAGAGGGAGATGAACATGGCGGAGACACAGCAGGTGCGTAATAGCAGTAACGAGGAGGAGGAAAGCCCGGAGCCCAAAACGTCCCGATCCTGGAGGAGAAGATTTAAGGTCTCACATATGGCCTTTGTAGAGATGGTGGAGATGGTGGACATATTGAAGAGGGGCGACTATGATGGGAAGTATGGACTGTACCTAAACCCAAATGTGAGAAAGGCCAAGATCATGACTAAAGTTGTGAAGAGTCTGCACAGGAATTTTGGGGTACGACGATCCAAGGAACAATTGAAGAAACGCTGGTCAGACCTGAAATTGAGGGAGCAGGATCAGTACAGAAGGATGTACTTTTCTTTACTGTTGTACAGTTTAGAATGGCGACTTTCGTGTTCGTGGGCACAGTAATTGGTCATAGGAAACATTGTTCGTTTGTCAACTAAATACGATGTTTTTGGCAGATACAGAGTTAATTACATTTGGTCATGCTAATTTGTATTAAAAGAAGTTTAGGACATTGTTGTCTAAATGTGTTTGTAACTAGAATGAATTGCAAACTTGATTCAGTGTAATGTAAGGAGAGGACACTCAGAAGCTGTTTACACATCTGGACTAAGGAGCACTAGTGTGGGACACAAGAACAAACTTTTTAGGGTGTCCCACACAGGTACTCCAGTGGATACTTGTGTGAAACTTGTCCAAAAATGGTAAGTATTGCAGCTTTGTTAAGGGAATAAATAATGTCTTCAACTTGGAACTTTGCCCAAACAGACAATGTTTCACATTCATATTTCTGACCACAAATATCTGTGTGCTAAGTATACCTTTTGTTTCATTCCTATAGGGGAGAAAAGACTCGGGACGTCTGAGGACACCAGGGACCCCCCCCCCCCCACCTTCTGAAGAAGGGGAACAGAGGACACAACCAGAGGATGTGGAGGAAGGAGAGGTGGTTGAAATTGTCACAACAGGTGAGTGTCTGAGACCACAGATTCAGGTAATAGATGTATGCCTGCATATTTATAATACATGGTCTGTATTTTTTCTTTTAGGTGATGTGCATGTTGTGGAAGAACAATCTACTCTTTTCACCGCTGACAGTGCACAAAGACTAATCCAGGACATCATGTATTGTAGTCAGGATTTAGACATCATCAAGCAAAAGACAAATGAGATTGAACAAAAACTGAAGAACATGATTGATGTACTAGGAAGAATCTAAAGAACTACCAAATAACACCAGTTTATATTTTTGGGGACCAAGTTTTTAAATTTTTTGACGCATTTTAAAAGCCAAATTTTGAAGATGCACACAGTGTGTCAACATGTGCTATCTGCTATCGGGGGATATCAATGTACGCGTTTTGTGGGTGCAACCCCTTCCTCGTAACTTAAGTAGGTGAGAGGATGGGGTTGCACCCCCAAAACACATCCACTGATCCCCCATGATGGGAGATAGCACATGTTGACATTAGGTATGGGATCAGAAAGGAAATCCCCAGTTTTAATTCCAATTTGTGTGCATCTACTAAATTTGGCTTTTACAGGGGTGACATCATCCCATCTGATGAAGGAAATATCAACACATTTTTGACACTATAATGTCTGATATTGCCTTCAGTTTTTCAATGTTGAACTTTGTAAGTTCCAGAGTTGTGTATGTTATGTTTGCTAACATGCCTGTTTATGTACTTTTCTAAAATTTTCAAGGTAAAACTTTAAAAAACAAGATGTGTTTTTTTTTAACACAAAATGTTTTATAACGCACATGTGAATGTGCACGGAGTAAAGGTTTTATACTCAACAATGTGTGCCTTCTTCTTTCAATGCTCAATACCACTTTTTGTATTAAGTTGGTGTTTAAGGTGACAATGGGGGTTAGTTAATAATGTAAAAACCACTTGGCACTACAAGTGCACTAGGAGAACCTAGGAGACAACTTAAAACAAACACAAGCAGTAAATAAAAATCAAGATTTTATCAGATCATTTTTTTTTTATTTAGAAAATATAAAAAAAATTTCTGGCATAGAAATGGCCCCCCTACCCGTAAAATATTCAACATATTTTTCCCGCACTTCACAGGCGCTTTGGGGGGGGCAAGCTAGGACAGCCAGCTTCCAGGGCCGTCATTGTTGTGGTTTCTTGAAGTCTGGCCTCAGGCCCAACTGAGGCAACATAATTTGGAGCATTTTTTTAAAAAAAGTTGTGCAGTATGCAGCAGGATAATACAATGTGGTTCAATTTGTACTCCGCCATATTTATAGCCGTTAGAATTAGGCGGAACCGGCTGGCCATTATCCCAAAGGTATTCTCCACGACTCTTTGGGCTCTGGCCAGCCGGTAGTTAAAAACCCTCTTCTCCAGGGTGAGGGTCCTCTGGGGGAATGGCCTCATCAGGTGATCGCCCAGACCAAATGCTTCATCAGCAATAAAAACAAACGGGAGTCCTTCAATGTTCTTTTCCACAGATGGCAATCCTAAGCCACCACTCTGGAGACGTCCGTAGAACTCCGTCTGGGCAAAGACTCCACCATCCGACATCCGGCCATTCTTCCCCATGTCCACATAGAGAAACTATGTCGCCGACACCACCGCCATCAACACGTTACTATGAAACCCCTTATAGTTAAAATAGTATGACCCCAAATGGGGTGGTGGGACTATGTGGACGTGTTTCCCATCAATTGCCCCTCCACAGTTGGGAAAGTCCCAACGGTCGGCAAAGTGGGAAGCCACAGTCTGCCATTACTGTGGCGTTGAAGGAAACTGTGGAGTCAAAACAGAAAAAAAATGAGTAATTTTGCACATAACATTGCAAGCAGATTAGACACAAACATTCTTGGCCAAAATCAGTATAACTTTTATTTTAAAGGAGTATTTAAAGACAAAAGTATAAGGTCCACTTATCAGATTCTTCCCCCCCCCCCCCCTGATGGCCCATTGAAAACATTTTAGGGGGGGGAGATGTTTTGGACAGGTAACCCTCTCCACTTCATTGAGAGCTGAATGCAAAAATAATGTGTGTTACTTTGGCCAACCACGCCTTACTTACACTATTGGAAGCCCACTGGACAGGTAAGAAGTGTCATAATACTAAAATATACATACACACTGTAAAAATTGAAGCACATTTTTACATTCTGCAATTACCTATCAAGATAAGAGGAGAACAAAATTTTAAACAGTACCATTTGAAAGTATTCAGGCAGACCCTTTCACTACATGCTTTGGTGAATTCATCCATAAATATGACCACAAAGGGGTAGGTATAGTGTGTATGAGTTTGACAAAGTCAGCAGATTGGTATCGGTTGACTCAGCAGTTGGGGGGTGGGAGCGTTACAAATGATTTTGGGACCCCAAAAAAAAGCCTCTGGCACTCTGCCTGAATTTAAGGACACAAATAACATTTGTACACATTTTAGGGTGTGTTTAGGGTAAAGCACTACAATGGAGCTGACAAAATACATTGTTAAGTGACTAGGCTAGGTGTATATGGGCCCAGGATAGCATGCTGGGGAGGTTAGTGAAGGCAAATATGCATGAAGAACAAAAAAAGGAGCATTAAAAAAATCCAATATGCATGAGAATAAAGAGGACATTCACAGCATATTACAATCATTGCAATTATGGAATGATGAAATAAATACAATACATTAGCAAACATTAAATACATAGAATATGATGTTAAAGGATAAAACTTACCCTAATATAGTCCTTCTGCAGGACCTGAATGATGGCAGAACAGGTCTCTGGAATAATGATCCCCAGAGTGATGGCTTGGCGCATGCAGGTGTCCTGCTTCATAACATAAGGGGTCAGCAAAGCCAACAGACGGTGAAAAATGGGGTTCGTCATCCGGAGATAATTCCTGAAATCATCAGGGTTATGCTCCTGGATCTCACGCAACAAAGGCATGTGAGAGAATTGGTCACGCTGGAGCAACCAATTCTTGGTCCATGAACTTCTCCCCACCCTGTTTATGGACTGTCCATGTCCATCTGTTTCTAATGTAAGCTATATTTTTTGAGCTCATTTGATCAGGGAGAGAAGATTTTTCACAAAAAACAGCACAAGGATGACCGGGACCCCACCAGTTAAAATTTCGTAAAATTTTAAAGAAAATGTCCTGTATGCCTATTGATTGTCTGCTCCACCTCTACAAGACCATATGCCCACTGGTGGAAATATAATACAATTTTCTAAATAATTCACAGAAAAACTAATAGGCAACAAAAGTAGTAAAGTACCAAGGTCCCGGGAGTTTTTCTTTTTTTAATAGTAGTTTCAAATTCCCTTAATAAATGGTAAATAGAAGTAATTTGCCTGTGAGAGACATTTTTAAAAAGCTGTACAGCAAGCATTGTAGCAAATTAAATATTTTACAAGCTGGCAGTCTCCATTGTATAAGTAGGATGACAATAAAAATTGTGCTAAAACTAAACTGACATTAGGGTCATGCTTGTGTCAGCTCAAGATGGTTCGCAGCTTGATTCTTCTCCCAATAAACTAACCACAAACTAACCTTTATCTGTCTCTAACCCAGATTTCAAATATCCAAGATCACCAGCAGTCTAAAATTAAAATGGGCCCAACTGCAAAAACTAAGTATTGATATCGTCCTACTCAGCAGAAGCTTGTTGAAGATGGCACCCAGCCAGCTAAAATTAAATTGACTTTATTAAAATAAATACATTTTTTTTGTCAGGTGGTTATTATTATTATTATCATACAGGTTTTATATAGCGCCAACAGTTTGCACAGCGCTTTACAACATGAGGGCAGACATTAGTTACATTACAATTTGGTACAAGGGGAATCAGAGGGACCTGCTTGTTAGAGCTTACAATCTAAAATAGAAATTTGGGTGAGCTAGGCTGAAAATGGAAATGATTGCCTATCAAGGGCAAACAGTAGAGATTGTAGTACAGTTTAGGTTGCTGGCACCCTACTTGACAGGTAAAGGAACTTTTTGAGCACCAGGTAGAATAAAAAATGTAATGTTTTGGACAATGTTTGCAGGACACATCAAACAGGATGACAAATGCAAGCTGACAAAAATGTAGTTTTCTTCCCCATTGATGGTCTGATGCCTCCCAGTTGCTCCTGAGGCCATGGTACCCATGTTCCTTCACGGTTCTCATCATTCCAGAATTAGAGCCCAGGTCAACATAGGCAGTCAAAGCTGGAAATGCTACCTCCAAAATGGGGCTTCCACCAAGCCTTTGAAGTTTCACCTCATATCCTGGCTCTGCTACCCTGGGCACTGGTGCCCCTCTGTGTGGTCATGCTGGGGTCATTGATTCTACTTTACAAGTGCCCCCCACTGATTTTTCCACTCACACATCCCTAGGATCAGCAACCATTCCATCCCTTTCTCTTTGTCAGGTTCCATCCCATCCATGTCTCAGGTAAGACATAGTGTGCTGAAAGAAGAATCCAATAGGGCTGGGGTATGTGCTTTGCCCTGATATGTCTAGCGTCTCTTCTGCTACAGAGGTGGACTGCAAGCTGTTACATGCAAGTACATTGACACCCACTCCAGCTCTACCTGGCACCACATGGTCGGAATGTATCCGACATTCTATTGCTGCTCTGTTGCATTCACCAGAACATCCACCAGGCTGCATAGAAGTTACTCTAGGCCAGCCTTTTTCAATCAGGATGCCCAGGCACCCTGGGGTGCCTTATGGTTTCTTCAGGGGTGCCTTGGTAAAATGTCTAAAAATTGCCCAAAAATTGTATACAAGCCAGCTGGTGGATCAAGCCTGCCTTTTAGTTACGCAAAGCCACAGATTTTCATTGTGCACCATTACAATCTTCTAGCCGCTGGCGTCCTAACAATCAATGATGTCATCGGTTGATAAGGGGGATGTCAAGCAATTGCACAGCATCCTTGATTGCCCCTCCCCTGCTGCTCCCTGGGGTCACATTAGCTGAGTGAGGGAGAGAAACTGATGGAGAAGAGAAACATTGGAATACTAATCAATACCAGTGTGCAAAGGTGTATTTGCTTGAGAAGGTTGAGAAACACTGTTTTAGGCACACCAGCTAGTTGGCATTCTGTGGAGGGCTCACTTGGGGCAGACTGCTTTAAGACCACATCCCTCACCTTTAGGTCTAAGCCAGAAACCAGCATCTCCAATTATTGGATTTCTTATTCATTATTTCTATAAAACTCCTTTAACCACTTGCCGACCGCCTCACGGTGATATACGTCGGCAGAATGGCACGGGCAGGCAGAGTAACGCACCCATACGTTACTCCCCTCCTGCGGGCGGGGGGCGCGATTGCGCCCCTCCCCCTGGTGCCCGAGGCGGTCGGCATCGTTCCAGGAGTGATCCGTCCTGAGGGGGAGGCCACTGATTCATGGTCTCTCCCTCACGATCAATCCTGATGAATGAGAAGCTTCCTCTGCTTCTGAAACTGTAAACAGAAGCAGAGGAAGTGATGTCATCTCTCCTCGTGAAGCCTTTCCGTTCCGGCGCCCGAGGAGAGAAGACATCAGAGTGACACTAACAGCACACTAACACCAGTACACATAGGCACACAAATCACCCCCCAATCACCCCCCGATCTCCCCCCTGCACCCCCTGTCACAGTGACACCAATAGCAGTTTTCATTTTTTTACTGATCACTGCATTAGTGTCAATTTGTGACTGTTATAAGTGTTAGGGCTGTTAGTGGTAGGCGCCTTTAGGTCTAGGGTACCCCCCTAATAAAGGTTTAACCCCTTGATCGCCTCCCAGTTAACCCTTTCACCCCCTGTCGCCAGTGTCACTAAGTGATCTTTTTTCTGATCGCCGTATTAGTGTTGCGGGTGACGCTAGTTAGCCTGTTAGTTATTTAGGTTCACCGTCAGGTTTTTATAGCGTCAGGTACCCCCATATACTACCTAATAAAGGTTTTAACCCCCTGATTGCCCCCTAGTTAACCCTTTCACCCCCTGTCACCAGTGATCACCGTATAAGTGTCACAGGTGATGCTAGTTAGACAGTTAGCTATTTAAGTTCACCGTCAGGTTTTTATAGCATCAGGTACCCCCATATATTACCCAATAAAGGTGTTACGGGTGACTCTAGTTAGTTAGTTTGTTTTTTATAGTGTTAGGGCACCTGCCGTTTATTACCCAATAAAGGTTTAACCCCTTGATCGCCTGGCGGGTGATATCGGTTAGTCTTTAGGGTCAGTTAGGGTCTGCGTCGCCCCAGGCAGCGTCAGATCAGTGCCAGTAGCGCTAACACCCTTGCACGCAGCATACACCTCCCTTAGTGGTATAATGTCTGAACGGATCAATATCTGATCTGATCAGATCTATACTAGCGTCCCCAGCAGTTTAGGGTTCCCAAAAATGCAGTGTTAGCGGGATCAGCCCAGATACCTGCTCTGCCTAGGTCAGGCGTACCAGACCCCGATCTTCTTCTGCTGTTGTTGAGGTGCAAGAACCACAGGGCTCTCGTATGGAGCAGAGAAGTACTAGTGCCACTCAACCTTCTGGTGAACTGGCAAGCACCAGCGGCCTAGTAGACCCTGGTCGTACATCCAGCACTGCAGTATCACGTGGTGACGTGGCAAGTCCCATAAGTGCAGTTCAAGCTGGCGAGGTGGCAAGCACAAGTAGTGTCCCACTGCCACCAAGAAGACAAAGACAGGCCCGTCGTGCCCATAGTGTCCTTTCTGCAGAATTTGCCAATCCTAATTGGGAGCCCACCACTTCTGCAGCACCCATACTTCCCCCATTCACTGGCCAACCCGAAATTCAGGTGTAAGCAGTTGATTTTACGTCACTTGATTTTTATTCGCTGTTTTTCACGGAAGATCTCTATAGATCTATTGTGGACCAAAGTAATTTGTATGCTGGTCAATTCATCGCCGCTAATCCCCAGTTGTCCTCCCTTGCCAGAGATTGGAAACCAATTATAGTTTTCGAATTTAAGACCTTTCTGGGCCTATCCCTCCTCATGGGCGTAACTAAAAAGAGTGAGTTGCGGTCATATTGGTCCACTGACCCAATTCACCATACGCCCGTGTTCTCTGCTTCCATGGCCAGGGCACAATATGAGCAAATCTTGTGGTTCATGTACTTCAACGACAATGAACTCTGTTGTCCTCATGGAGACCCTGGATACAACGGCTCTACAAAATTCGGCCCCTCGTAAACTACTTCAACCAACGTTTTGCAGCCTTGTTTACTTCCGATCAAGTTGTCTGCGTTGATGAGTCCCTGATTAAATTTTCTGGCCGCTTGTCTTTCAAACAGTACCTTCCCAGCAAGCGTGCCAGATACGGGGTCAAGATGTATAAGCTCTTTGACAGGGCAACAGGCTATACATATAGTTTTAAGGTTTACGAGGGAAGAGATAGTCACATGGAGCCGCCGAACTGCCCAGATTACATAGGCAGCGCTGGCAAGATTGTGTGGGACTTGGTGTCACCCTTATTCGGAAAAGGGTACCATTTGTATGTGGACAATTATTACACAAGCGTGCCACTTTTTAGTCACTTGTTTGATCATCAGATTGGAGCATGTGGCACCGTGCGTGTCATGGTTATGCAGTAATGTGTGTCTGTCAGCTCACCTTTCCTTCTGTGTTCACCTTTAGAGGCCAGCCACCCTCACCTGACTGTTTAAATAATCTTCCCTCAGCATAGCTCCACCCCAGTCTCTAACTAGGAACACTATATTAACCTGGGCATTGCAAGCCAACCTTGCTGATCAACCATTGTGTGTTTGGCTTCCTGTAAAAGACAACAAAAAGGGAATTGGCACTGTTCTATGTGAAAAAAACATATATATATATAACTATTTATAGTATGTGTACCACCGAATAAACATATATATATATGTGTGTACATATATATAAGGTGTACAAACTATGTATATCCGGCAAGTACAAATCCTTCCTATCACGTGGCGATAATGTGCTTAAAGATTGATTTGTGCAAGAGATAAAAAAATAATCTAATAAATTAATAATATAAAAAATATATAAAAATAAAAATATAAATGTATGAAAGTGTATATATATATATATATATATATATATATATATATAGAGATGCAATCAATAAAAAACATCAACTGATATTAATAATGCCCATCAATCAACAATAACAAGCTGTGTGATAAATATCAAAATATAAACATATAAGCTCAATATAACTGCTGTGGGTGATGTCCAGTAATAAGCCAAATAAATATTGAAAATAAGTGTCCATATAAAGTGACATAGTGCTTCTTCCAATTAGTGAAAGTTTTTTTTTCCGAAGGAACTTTTTACACTTTGATTGGGTTTCACCTAGGTGGGACTTTTGTATAAGGAGGCAGCAGTTACATACATCCTAAGCGTGGATTCTTCTGATAATCTTTAGTGTTTGGTTTCCTGTTTCCTGCTTGCCGTGTGCTCTATGTTTGTCTCTGTTACCGACCTTGGCGTGTTCTAGACTATTCCTGTCTGCTCGTGACCCTGACCTTTTGGCGTGTCCCCGACTATCCCCGTTTGCCTGTGACACTGAACCTTTGGCGTGTACTCAGTTGTCCTTGTCTGCTAGTCGCCCCGACTTTGGCTTATCCCCTTACTATCCTTGTTGTTCCAGCCTGCTGTTTCCTTCCTCTATCTCCTGTAGTCTACCGTGAGCTGTGAGACCCTGGGGGCCGCGACTTGGAGCCAGACTGCCAGTCCATCCTCACCAACAGAGGCTCTGGTGAACACCTGTTGTCTCTTAGACTCTGCGCCCTGGGGAATCTATGCTCTAGCTTCCACTGAGATCTGTGTTAGTTGATCTAGTAGACCTGCTTCCTGAACCTCCCAGGGTCAACCCGCAGCAGTCAGTCCTAGGGTCCACTACCTTAGCGGTGCACTCCTGTCTCCTACAGAGTGCATCTGTCACCTGGTCTCAGGTGACCTGACAGTGCGATCTAATCGCCGGGGCTTACCCCAGAGGCTTGTAGATTCCCGTCTTAGGCTGGGGGAGAGAGCCTGCTTGAAGTGTAATAATTTGCTCGCTGTGAAGTGGAGGGATAATAAGAATGTTTTCGTTCTGTCCTCCCTTCACACAGATACGACGGTCCAAATTCCTACGGCGACTGGTGTTGTGAAGAAACCCCTCTGTGTCCACGAATATAACCAAAATATGGGAGGGGTGGACCTCAGCGACCAGTTGTTGGCACCGTACCTAGTTGCCCGTAAGGCCAGACACTGGTACAAAAAAGTGTCTATTTCAAATGGCTTTGCTGAACACTCATGTGCTATACAGAGCTTCAGGATGGACTGGATCCTTCCTTAAATTCCAGGAAGAGATCGTCAGAGCCCTTCTGTTTCCAGACGGTGCTTCACCTCACCTTCCTAATCCAAATGCAGTAAGCCGGCTGCATGAGAGGCATTTTCCGTATGTCCTCCCTAGTACCCCTATCCAACGAGCCCCCCAAAGAAGATGTTGTGTCTGTAGCAAGCGCGGATATAGGTGTGACACCTACTATTATTGTCCCTCCTGTCCTGACAATCCTGGTCTTTGTATTGGTAAATGATTTGAACGCTACCATACACTCACTAGTGGAGTTTTAGCGTATGGTAAAGCACTGCACAGACTAGGACACACTTTCACAGGGTCTCCCAAGATGCCATCGCATTTTGAGAGACCCGAACCTGGAACCGAACCATTACAGTTATGCCCCGTACACACGATAGGATTTTCCGATGGAAAATGTTCTATGGGAGCTTGTTGTCGGAAATTCCGACCGTGTGTAGGTTCCATCGGACATTTTCGATCGTAATTTCTGTCACACAAAATTTGAGATCTGGATCTCAAATTTTCCAACAACAAAATCCGTTGTCCTAAATTCTGATCGTGTGTACACAATTCCGATGCACAAAATTCCACGCATGCTCGGAATCAAGCAGAAGAGCCACACTGGCTATTGAACTTCATTTTTCTCAGCTCGTCGTACGTGTTGTACGTCACCGTGTTCTTGACGTTTGGAATTTCCAAAAAGATTTGTGTGACCGTGTGTATGCAACACAAGTTTGAGCCAACATCCGTCGGAAAAAAAACATGGATTTTGTTGTCGGAAAATCCTATCGTGTGTACAGGTCATTACAGTTACAGTTACAAATAAAAGTGTAAAAAAAAGAAGTAAAAAAAACAAAAAAAACAAAAAACATATATGAAATAAAAAAAACAAAAATAGTTGTCGTTTTATTGTTCTCTCTCTCTCTATTCTCTCTATTGTTCTGCTCTTTTTTACTGTATTCTATTCTGCAATGTTTTATTGTTATTATGTTTTATCATGTTTGCTTTTCAGGTATGTAAATTTTTTATACTTTACTGTTTACTGTGTTTTATTGTTAACCATTTTTTTGTTTTCATGTACGCCATTCAGTTGCAGCGTGGATTTATTTATCTTGACAGCGTTTGCTCCCACAATACATAAAGCCGTGACTCCAGCGCTGTAGGAGGTGATTTCGCCACCACAGTTAAAAGCATATATGCCCCGAAGCATGGGGGCAGCAGGGGTGGAGGAGCGATTTGCTCCTAACATTTGGGGCGGATGCCCCCATGCTTCAGCATATATATATTTTAAGCACAGATTGCGTTAAAAAAGTTTTATTTTTTACTATGTTTTTTTGTATTTGCTTTGCAGGTATGGTATGTCTTACTGTTATACTGCAATGTTACTTTGTTTTATTGTTAACCATCATTTGCTTAGCAGGTATGCCATTCAGTTGCAGTGTGGATTTATTTATCTTGACTGCAACAGCGTTTGCACCCACGATACATAAAGCCGTGACTCCAGCTCTGTAGGAGGTGATTTCACCACCACATTTAAAAACAAAATGGTGCATGTATGCCCATCATTAGAAGTGGATTGATGAAGGCAGGTATTCTAATGGTGGGCATACCCACCGATCAATCTCTTTTTTTCGTTCAGCTCACAGGCTGCATGAAAAAAAAAAAAGATTACAGTATATGCCCAACAAGGACCAGCAACGTACTGGTATGTTGCTGGACTCTAAGTGGTTATACCAGAACGATGCGTGCGGGTTTAGGTATCATCTTGGTATAATTCTTTTCAGCCAGCTTTCGGCTTTCATGTAAAAGCAATCCTAGCGGCTAATTAGCCTCTAGACTGCTTTTACAAGCAGTGGGAGGGAATGTCCCCCCCCCCCACCGTCTTCCATGGTTTTCTCTGGCTCTCCTGTCCCAACAGGGAACCTGAGAATGCAGCTGGTGGTGCCGTCAGCTAACCATAGAGCTGATCGGAGACCAGAATGTCTCCAATCATCTATATGGCCTAAGAAACCGGAAGCTATGAGCATTTTATGACTTAGATTTCGCCAGATATATATTATAATATATAATATTGGGAAATGATCACACCGATCTTGGTGTGGTCAGATGCTTTGGGGGCAGAGGAGAGATCTAGGGTCTAATAGACCCCAATTTTTTCAAAAAAGAGTAGCTGTCACTACCTATTGCTAGTATAGGGGATATTTACATTCACTGAGATAACAATAAAAATGATTAAAAAAAATGAAAAGAATAGTTTAAAAATAAAATAAAAAAGCAAAATAAATAATTAAAAAAAAACAAAACACCCCTGTCCCCCCCCTGCTCTCACGCAAAGGCAAACGCAAGTGTCGGTCTGGCGTCGTATGTAAACAGCAATTGCACCATGCATGTGAGGTATCACCGCGAAGGTTAGATCAAGGGCAGTCATTTTAGCAGTAGACCTCCACTGTATCCAATCTAAAGTGGTAACCTTGAAAGGCTTTTAAAGGCTTTTAAAAATGTATATAGTTTGTCGCCGCTGCACGTTTATGGGCAATTTTAAAGCATGTCGTGTTTGATATCCATGTACTTGGTCTAAGATCATCTTTTTTATTTCATCAAACATTTGGGCAATATAGTGTGTTTTAGTGCATTAAAATTAAAAAAGTGGGGGGCGTGGCCGGGATGGTGGACTGAGCAGATGTGCCTTCTGAGCTCTGCTGGAAAAGACTCCGACTATTGATCCGTTTCTGGGTTATAACCATACCCATGTGGACCGACAGCTCCTGCATACCTGCTAGAATAATACAATATGCCAGACAGCACTCACGTCCAAGATAGAAGCCGTACAAATGGATGTAGGGCTGATGCGGCAAGATCTGGATAAAATCCGATCCCGGATAACGGCAGTGGAGCAGCGAGTTGGTGATGCAGAGAATGCAGTGGCAGATCCCGAGGCCTCTATTAGGGCGCTACAAACGAAGGTAAAGTCTCTTGAATATCGGGCAGAGGATGCCGAAAATCGGAGCTGCAGAAATAACATCCGCATTGTCGGGCTCCTGGAGGGGGTAGAGGGTCGTAATCCCACTGCCTTCACAGAAGAGCTGCTATGTTTATTACTCCCAGCAGCACAATTATCACCCTACTTTACGGTGGAGAGGGCTCATCGAGTGCCGCCAAGGCCGGGACCGGAGGGGGCACCCCCCCCGCACGTTTATTCTGCGCCTATTAAACTTCCGGGATAGAGATGAGCTTCTTAGAGCGGCCCGTGTAGCAGGAGACATCCCGTATCGTAACACCCGGCTCATGATGTTCCCCGACTACACGATGGAGACGCAGAGACAGTGCCGCTCATTCAACGCGGTGAAAGCAGCTCTTCGGATCAAGGGGGTTTGTTACAGTATTCTATTCCCGCCCAAGTTGCGAGTAGTCAATGGGGAGAAGGTGCAGATTTTCACTAGTCCTAAGGATACAGGAGCGTGGCTGGAGACGCTACCTCCGTAATGGATCCTCGTTCTTCAAACCCTTCTCCTCTGATACACCACTACCGCTGGAGCTGATCTAAGGGGTCTGCTATGTGCAGGTGAGGGTACTATTTTACTGGGGTTCAGCCTTGTTTTTGTATATGGGATTGTTCGGGGACTGCTGTGCCTTTATTTTTCTTAAGTTACATTTTATACTGACACCCCCCCCCCTTTTTTTTGTGCTGTACCCTGAACTGCAGACCCAGACAATTGATCTTTTGTAAGTACTCTGGCTTAATCCGGATGCCTGTCTTGGACATGCTCTGAATGTCTGTGCTTCTGAATTTCCAGCAACTCAAAATGAGTGACATCTGCTTGTTTTTTTCCCCCTTTTTTTTTTTTTTTTGTGTTTCTTTTGGTGAACTACTCAAGTGTGATGTCCTAATCGGGCATACGCCTCCCGAGTATTATTCTATAAACTGTTTCTAACAACGTTTTGGGATCATGTGCCCTTTGCTGCTTGGGGGTGCACGGGGTGGGGGGGGTGTTGGATGGCTGTTGCCGTCCGTGCAAGGGTTACTTTATTGTTTTTAAGTTTCATGTTTTACATGGTTGGTCTTTGTATTAAACTGGATAGGGGCTCAGTGTGGATGTCCGGGGATGTGCAGTGGATGCAGGATTATAGAATGGCGGGTTCTGGAGTGGGACGAATGGGGAAGGGTGACGCACCTACTGATGAGCCTGAAATGTCTCGGCAAACGGATATCCTATGTTTATGGGTTTGTAAGGAATATGGCTAATTTTACAGTGCTACCATGGAATGTCAGAGGCCTCAACTCTGCTATAAAACGGTCCCTAGTACTTAAGTATATACAGCAGCATAGCCCCAAGATATGCATATTACAGGAAACCCACCTGATGGGAGCTAGAATCCTAGGATTAAAGAGAGGCTGGGTCTCTGCCCATTATCAAGCGTCTTACTCCAACTATGCTAGAAGTGTAAGCGTTCTGGTACATAGATCCCTGGACTTCCAATTGATTGCTGTCAGAACTAATCCTGATATGTTCTTGTGCATACCCTAATAGCAGGCTATCCGTATGTAATAGTGGGAATATACCCCCCCCCCAGCAGACACTACTTTCCTTACTACACTGATGCAAACTGTTGTACAATATGATGTGAGTAAGGTGCTAATTGTAGGATACTTTAACATGGTCATGTCAAATGAATTAGATAGACTTCGACCCTCCCATTCTGCTTCAACCGGCCTGTCTCAATGGGCTTCCTCATTTCATCTCACGGATCTCTGGCGTCACTTCCATCCCTCTGATGCCCAGTTCACCTGTCTTTCCACTACATTCAGGACATTGTCCCGCATAGACATGGCCTTTGTATCACCTGACATGCTGCGGGAGATGGTTTCCACTGAGATCCTGTCTCGTGGCATATCGGATCATACTCCAATAATGGTTACGGTTCGGACGGCTCCGCTTGGTGGACAGGGGGTTTGGAGACTTTCCAAGTATTGGATTATGGACGCGGAGATCCAGGAGGAGATGTCTGAAGCAATATGTGGTTTCTGGTTGAGCAATACGGATTCATCTGGGCCACTAATTACGTGGGATGCATTTAAGGCCTGGTTAAGGGGCGAATACATCAAGAAAATTGCAATTTAAAAAAGGGCATCTGTGCAGTCTCTCAGGCAGTTGGAGGATAAGGCCCAGGAACTGGAGCAAATATATGTTAATTCCCTGGACTTGAATAACTATATTTCCTGGCAATATACCCTTCGGGAATTATCGTTGTTATGAGTGGACCTCACTAAAAAATCTATGCTAGCTAGCGCCCAGAGGGTTTTTGAGTATGGTGACAAAAGTGGTAGACTTTTAGCCTGGCTAGCTACCGGACAATATGCCAAGACTCATGTGAGTAGGCTGAGAGACACAGACGGGACACTTTTGACCACCCAAGAGACAATCAGTATTAGATTTCTGCAGTTCTAACGGGAGTTGTACTCCTCTAAAGTGAATTATACCTGTTCTGACCTGTATGACTACCTAGACCTGATACCCTTCCCTTCACTTGTCCCGGACCAAAGCAGGGCACTGGAGGAAGACATATCACTGGAGGAGATTCAGAAGGCCATGGGTTGTATGCAGGCGGGTAAGGCCCCTGGCCCGGATGGTATACCCATAGAATTCTTCTCGGTGTATCAGGAGTTGCTGGCCCCCAGATTGACATCCCTCCTATCCCAATCCTCCGATCTGGGCTCACTTCCGGATTCTATGTCCGAGGCAGTGGTGGTATTGGTGCCCAAACCCAGTAAAGATCCTGAGGAATGTGCCTCGTACAGGCCCATATCTTTGATAAATGCAGATGCCAAGCTCTTGGCTAAAATCCTGGCTCTCCGATTAACTACTGTTAGACTGGATTCACACCTATGCATTTTTAGTGCTTTTTTGCATTTTGCAGATTTGCACTACAGAACTTGTGCCATAGGAAACCATGTTAAATGGACTGTAGTGCAAATCTGCAAAATGCAAAAAGCACTAAAAATGCATAGATGTGAATCCAGCCTTATTGAGGATCTGGTCCATCAGGATCAGACTGGGTTTTTCTCAATCTTGACACCACCCATGATAATGGAGGAACCAGAGTCATAGCTTCTCTAGACGCGGAGAAAGCTTTCGACTCCGTAGAATTAGAGAAACTCATGGGAGATTCTTAAGCGTTTTGGATTTGGCCCTAAATTTTTTAAATGGCTAGGCCTGCTATATAAATCACCTAGAGCCAGGATCCGCACTAATGATATCTTCTCTGATTTTTTTCTCCTCCAGAGGGGCACAAGGCAGGGGTGCCCATTGTCACCCAGCCTATTTGCATTGGCTCTTGAACCATTGGCTATTCTGACACGGGAATCTCGAAGTGTCAAGGGACTCAAAATTGGCCCTCTGGAGGAGAAAATCTCCTTGTATGCGGATGACGCATTGCTGTACCTGCATGATGCAGATACCTCATTGCAGGCGGCTCTAGGGATTTTCAATGAATTTGCGCAGTTCTCGGGAATTAGGATCAACTGGTCCAAGTCTGTTTTATTCCCGATAGATCCTCAGGCCCGAATGGTGTCATCCTCAACTCCACTACTATGGGTGGGGCAGTTTAATTATCTGGGTGTTATAGTAACTAGGGACCTCCAAGCTTATCGTCGCCTTAATCTATTACCCATAGTTACAAGACTGAAAGAGCACTGCTCCAGGTGGAAGGAGTTACCACTTAACCTGCTAGGCTGTATAAATGTGCTTAAAATGCTATTTTTGCCTAGATTTAACTATGTTTTCCGGAACTGCCCAGTATGGCTCCCTAGCTCCTTATTCAAGGAGTTGGATAGGTGCATTGGCTCCTTTTTATGGAGCGGATCCTCTCCCAGGCTGGCCAGGTCGACTCTGCAGCTCCGGGTGCGCTGTGGGGGTCTTGCATTACCTAACCTGATGACGTATTACTGGGCGGCGATATTGGTCACGGTAAGGTGGTGGTTTGAACAAACCAGGTAACCAGCCACGTGTTTGGAGGCTGCTATGGTGGGCTCCCTTAAAGAGCTAGGGAATATAGCATACAGAGGACCCTCTGCCTACATTTCACTCCCTGGACCTACTGGGGTGACCCTCAAGGTGTGGGCTGCGGCCAGGAAAAGATTTCTACGCCCGCATCAATACTCCCCCTTCTCCCCGTTGTGGGGGAACCCCTCTCTCCCGCATTTTAGAATGATATCGGACCCGCAGCTGTGGGCCCGGTATGGGATAGAGGTTCTCCAGGATGTTATTCATTCAGGGACACTGCTTTCCTTTCCGGACTTGGTAGGGAAATTTGGACTCCCAGGTAGAATGTTATTCAGATATTACCAGCTGCGGCATTCAGCTAGGGCCCAATTCCCTCAGGTTATAAGTTTAAACACAAACCCCATAGAGATGATTTTGGTGCAGGAAACCCTTATTGACGCTATATATTGCCCTATTGGGGGTAGATTCACCCAAAATGAACGCCTTGTGGGAACAGTGGCAGACTGACATTCCTACTCTGGACAGGGAAACTTGGGAGGAGTGTTTTGAGGAAGGGTCTAAACTAGTGATCTCCTCCAGAGATAAGTTGCTGCAAACTAAATGTATGCATCGGATATATTACATGCCTCAGAGACTGCATCGGATTTACCCTCATAGGTCACCTAATTGTCCTAGATGTCAATCCCCTGATAGTACGTATATTCATATGTTCTGGTCTTGTCCCCGTATTGTGCCGTTTTGGGCAGCAATTTTTGAGCACATCAATATTCGCCTACAACTTAAGATACTGATAGGGCCCGAATTGGCTTTGTTAGGCATTCATGAAGATGACCAGCGACCTAGGTACACAAAGATACTTGTGTCATTATTGTTATTCTATGATAAAAAAGAAATCTTAAAGAAATGGGCCTCACCCTCCCCCCTAGGGTAGATGCATGGGACTCTGCTGTGAATGCTGTGTTACCGCTGTATAAAATAACTTATGTAAATAGGGGTTGCCCACAGAAATTTGACCGGATATGGTCACCTTGGATGGAACAATTTTAATTCCAAAACTGTATAGTTTGTGGAGTGAAGCCCCAGGTTAGTAGTAAACTAGCATGAATTGGTCATGACTCCCCCCCCCTTTTTACCCACCCTCATGGGACAAGGGTTCATAGGTCAATTTATTACTCAGATATATGTGCACATATGAAGCTGTATGTGATATGTAGTATTATTATGCACGGACTACTTACTAATTCTCGTCATCTGTCTTATTCCTGAAATGTTTATGAAGATCAGTATGTGACTGTCAATTGTATTATAATGTCTTCTCAATAAAGACCAACCTTGTTGTTAAAAAAAAAATTTAAAAAGTGTGTTTTTTTCCCCAAAAAATGTGTTTGAAAAATCGCTGCGCAAATACTGTGTGAAAAAAAAATGCAACACCCACCATTTTAATCTGTAGGGCCTTTGCTTTAAAAAAATATATAATGTTTGGGGGTTCAAAGTAATTTTCTTACAAAAATAAAAATATTTTTTCATGTAAACAAAAAAGTGTCAGAAAGGGCTTTGTCTTCAAGTGGTTAGAAGAGTGGGTGATGTGTGACATAAGCTTCTAAATGTTGTGCATAAAATCCCAGGACAGTTCAAAACCCCCCTAAATGACCCAATTTTGGAAAGTAGACACCTTAATCTATTTGCTGAGAGACATGTCGAGTCCATGATTATATTTTGACACAAGTTGCGGGAAAAAGACAATTTTTTTTTGGTTGGCACAAAGTTGTCACTAAATGATATATTGCTCAAACATGCCATGGGCATATGTGGAATGTGGAACCCCAAAATAAATTCTGCTGCTTCTCCTGAGTACGGGGATACCACATGTGTGAGACTTTTTGGGAGCCTAGCCACATACAGGACCTCAAAAACCAATCACCTCCTTCAGGCTCTCTAAGGGTGTAAATTTTTGATTTCACTCCTCACTGCCTATCACAGTTTCGGAGGCCATGGAATGCCCAAATGGCACAACCCCCCCAAATGACCCCATTTTGGAAAGTAGACACCCCAAGCTATTTGTGAGAGGTATGGCGAGTATTTTGCAGATCTCGTTTTTTGTCACAAAGTTATGAAAATTGAAAAAAGAAAAAAAAATACAGTTTTCTTTTCTTTCTTCATTTTCAAAGACAAATGAGATACTCACCATGCCTCTCGGCAAATAGCTTGGGGTGTCTACTATCCAAAATGGGGTCATTTAGGGGGGTTCTGGGCAATTTATGGCCTTCAAAACTGTGATAGGTAGTGAGGAGTGAAATCAAAACTTTACGCCCCCAAAAAGGCTCCCAAAAAGTCCCACGCATGTGCTATCCCCGTACTCAGGAGAAGCAGCAGAATGTATTTTGGGGTGTAATTCCACATATGCCCATGACATGTTTGAGCAATATGCGATTTAGTGACAACTTTGTGCAAAAAAAAGTTTGTCATTTTCCCGCAACTTGTGGCAAAATATAAAAAAATTTCATGGACTCAACATGCCTCTCAGCAAATAGTTTGGGGTGGCTACTTTCCAAAATGGGGTCATTTGGGGGGGGGGGGGTTGTGCTATCTGGGCAATTTATGGCCTTCAAAACTGTGATAGGTAGTGAGGAGTGAAATCAAAACTTTACGCCCCCAAAAAGGCTCCCAAAAAGTCCCACGCATGTGCTATCCCCGTACTCAGGAGAAGCAGCAGAATGTATTTTGGGGTGTAATTCCACATATGCCCATGACATGTTTGAGCAATATGCGATTTAGTGACAACTTTGTGCAAAAAAAAGTTTGTAATTTTCCCGCAACTTGTGGCAAAATATAAAATATTTCATGGACTCAACATGCCTCTCAGCAAATAGTTTGGGGTGGCTACTTTCCAAAATGGGGTCATTTGGGGGGGGGGGGGTTGTGCTATCTGGGCAATTTATGGCCTTCAAAACTGTAATAGGTAGTGAGGAGTAAAATCAAAAATTCACGCCCTTAGAAATCCTGAAAGCGGTTTTTGGGGTCCCGTACGCGGCTAGGCTCCCAAAAAGTCTCACACATGTGGTATTCCCGTACTCAGGAGAAGCAGCAGAATGTATTTTGGGGTGTAATTCCAGATCTAACCATTGCATGTGTGAGCAATATATCATTTAGTGACAACTTTTTGTAACAATTTTTTTTTTGTCATTTTTCAATCACTTGGGACAAAAAAAAATAAATATTCAATGGACTCAACATACCTCTCAGCAATTTCCTTGGGGTGTCTACTTTCCAAAATGGGGTCATTTGGGGGGGTTTTGTACTGCCATGCCATTTTAGCACCTCAAGAAATGACATAGGCAGTCATAAACTAAAAGCTGTGTAAATTCCAGAAAATGTACCCTAGTTTGTAGACGCTATAACTTTTGCGCAAACCAATAAATATACGCTTATCTACATTTTTTTTACCAAAGACATGTGGTTGAATACATTTTGGCCTAAATGTATAACTAAAATTGAGTTTATTGGATTTTTCTTATAACAAAAAGTAGAAAATATCATTTTGTTTTCAAAATTTTCTGTCTTTTTCCGTTTAAATCGCAAAAAATAAAAATTGCAGAAGCAATCAAATACCATAAAAAGAAAGCTCTATTTGTGAGGAAAAAAAGGATGCAAATTTTGTTTGGGTACAACATTGCATGACCACGCAGTTACCAGTTAAAGCGACGCAGTGCCAAATTGTAGAATGTCCTCTGGTCTTAAGGCAGCCAAATGTTCCGGGGCTGAAGTGGTTAATAAAGGTAATGGGAGAAACAGTGGAAGTACAGAAAGGAAAAAGACAGACAATGTGTGTTTGCTAATGGTGGCCAATCATGTAGTTTTGTGATTGATTTAGGGATGAGCGATTGCAAACAAGTGATTTACTATTGAATAAAATATTAATCAATATTTTTAATAGTAATTAAAAAAATATGAATATTAATTAAAAATTAATATAACAGTGCAACACATAAGGTATTGCATCACACTTGGAGATCACCTTAAAATATTAGAAACAATCTATTCAAACAATCATTAAAATCTGTATTACCTTCAGTTTTCTGACACAAACACAGATAATTGTTTAATTGACCAGAAGCAGTCAACATAATTTCACCACAGCCAATCAAGAGCTCACTTAGTTGATTGAATAGAGGGTCTTTGGTTTGCTATTTTGATTCAGTTCGATCAATTTAGGAGCACTTAATGATCAATCGAATGATCACATTGATATCAATATATGTGTATTGCCAAGACAACACACTGATCACAATCAAAGGGCTTGTAAAGCATATTAGGAAGGTTTTCTTAGGAAGATGGTTTTGTTTTGAATTACATTTAATCTTACCAGTTTCACATGGTGATATTAAAAGCAAATTTTGATTTGGTCATTTTGTGGTGAAATCAGTTTCACTGAACTAACTAGCTCATTACGGCTGTACAGTAAGAGGATGTTATATTCTTAATATAGGGTGATATACTGCTTATTGCTAATGCTTACACTTTATTAATAACCAACATATTTCATCTGATAGATTATCCTCCAAGGCTGACGCACCCTATGTGTGTGATACAGTGACTTTGGGAGGGTTTCTATGCTAATTAAAACAATTGAGTACTGTCCGTGATACTTTTTTTTTGCACTAACATACAATTTTTCAGGACAAGCTTTCGGGGGTATGTCCCCTTCTTATGCTGATAACAACTGCTTTAGCTGATGTTTGAAGTACACATTAAACAGTCTTGACAAATGTGAGCTGCCAAATTGTTTGCTTTCCTCCTAGGGGTGTTGCTAGGTGGGAAAAAGACCAGGGGCTTCAGCCCGAAGGTAAATTTGACCCCACAATGCCCCCTTCCGACATCAGAAGGGGGCGTGAAGGTCAGTGCCGGGGAGTTTTACCCGGCGCTGGATTAGAGGTAAGTTTAACACCAATTATAGCATTTTGATGGGGCAACATCTCTGGGCCCCTTTACATAAAACACCCCCCACACCTCTGGACCCCTTTACATTACATAACCCCCCCACACCTCTAGACCCCCACAGCGCCACCCCCCCCCCCCACCCACACACACACCTTTGGATTCCTTTACATTACACAGCTCCACACCTCTGGACTCCTTTACATTACACAGGGCCCCCCCACACCTCTTTACTGCTAAGGTATGTAGCCCCGAATTCCCAGTCAGCCCCAGGCATTGGCACTCAGTGCTAATAATTCTGAATGGCAATACAAGACCCGGGGCTTTTTTCGGGGCCCACTCAGGGCTATAGCCCCGGTCAGCCCTCCCGACGCAACTGTTTCCTCCCCATTGCTCATCTGAAGCCTCATCCTTCGAGCTGCTAAGCTCCTCCTGAGGTTATGGCACCCAGGTTCCATCACTGTTCTCATCATCCTTCTTTCAGTGTTTTCATCATCCTATGTTTATCTATATTAACTCCCACTTCTTAAAACACACATCAGCCTAACCCACATCAGTCTTTGCATGTAACCAATGGAGCACCCCACTTTTGCTTTATGCCCCTGATTTTGTTAAGACATCCCTGCTATTCAGTACAGACTCTAAGCATACAGGGTCACTATAGTTGCCAAGTGCCCCAGATCCTGCAGGATAATTCCAGGGTTTTGGACACTGTCCTGCAGCATCCAAATGCAACAGAACCCAGGACACTTGGACCATGGCAGATTGTGGCATTCTATGCATTAAGATAAAAAACCTTCTGTGTGTGGCAGCCTTTCCCAGCACCCCCCTAATCACTTACCTGAGCCCCTTCTCTCTGTAGCGATGTCCACGAGTGTCTAAGCTGCCCCAGACACTCCTCATGACTGGCTGAGACACAGCAGCGTTGCCATTGGCTCCTGTGGCTGTCAATAAAAATCAGTCAGCCAATCAGGGGAGAGAGGGGGTGGGACCAGGTCGGGGCTCCGGGTCTGAATTGATACACGGAGCTCTGACTCGGCTCAGGTGCCCCCCAATGATAGCTGCTGGCTGGGGGGCACTCACCAGAGGGAGGGGCCAGGAGAGCAGAAGAGGGACCCGAGAAAAGGAGGATCCGGGCTGCTCTGTGCAAATCCAGCTGCACAGAGGAGGTAAGTATAACATTTTTTTTTAAAAACGAGCCTCTATAATCGCTTTAAGCACCCAGCACTGCAGTTGTGCCTGTCAGGTAGAGTGATCTCCTTCCCAATAGTTATACCATAGTTCTGGTCCTCAGCAGTGTGGAATTGTGTGTCAGATTAATTACTACCTATTCTTGCTCCCACTGACAGCAAAAGATTTTAGATTTAATTTGCACCCACCGATAGCAATCATTTTAAGTTCTTTTGTTGAACTTGATAGATAGATAGATAGACAGACAGACAGACAGACAGACAGACAGACAGACAGACAGACAGACAGACAGACAGATAGATAGATAGATAGATAGATAGATAGATAGATAGATAGATAGATAGATAGATAGATAGATAGATTTTTTAATACTGACACCAATAATTTGCAGTTTATTTTGCCACCACTGACACCAACGATACAGGGATTACTTTATCCCACTGAAACAAATCAATGATACAGGGCCAAATTTATATCACTGACCCCAAGGATTGCATCTGCACGTGTACCATTGTGGGTCTTGTTTCACTCTCACCAATAATAGGATTTATTGTTATGACAGTGGTGATGGTACATTTTTTACTCCCACTTTTTGAAACACAGGTCTGAAACAGAACAAATCAAAGAAGAAAAGCACATACCTGTGCTCGATATGCTGTTTTGACAGCTCTAAACTGAAAAGTAGTCCAAGCTGAGGGATTCTGGGTACATACTCAGCAGATAACATCAGGTCATCATGGATGCCCCTTGATGTCCACCCACTTGCCATCCTAACAATGTTTATTGTAGTTACAGGCTTCAAGGGGGAATGAGAAAGCCCAGAAATCACAGAGGGTGGGGGGATTTGGCAAGGGGCACCCTGCAAGTCCTGCACTATCACTTAAAAAAAAATAACACTGAGCCTGCTGAAAAAAATAGGAACAAGCTTGTTTTAACCTATTGAAAGCCAATATGATCCATGTCTTGTTTAACAAAGTGGTTAACAACACAGTTCTAACTTTGAGATAAGTGCTCCCCCCAGTGGTAATTTGTCTATATTCAAACTAGCATAAAACCTTATGACTTGATTTAAGGGATTATGGTCTCTGGAGACAGCAAACTATATAA
This sequence comes from Lithobates clamitans, assembly GCA_037952925.1. Taxonomy (NCBI): domain Eukaryota; kingdom Metazoa; phylum Chordata; class Amphibia; order Anura; family Ranidae; genus Lithobates; species Lithobates clamitans. The sequence goes on from JBBGZY010001184.1 coordinate 434,782, forward strand.
AGTAAAGCACATATGTTTAAGAAAATTACAAAATTATTCATATATGCTTACATGAGCATAGTGCATTTTTTTAAACTAAAATATATTCTTTTATTTAAATAAAAAAGAAAACTGCTCTAAAGTGCTTCAACTAACATCAATATTAATATAAGACAGCTGCACTCAATATTATCTGGATACCAACAATAATAAAGATATAAAAACAAAAAACGTGTTATGCTGTCTTAAGTTTTCAGTACAAACGTGGTATTACTATTAAATTTAGAGACTATGTGATTATCTTCTTTTTTATATATTTATAAATGTTATTGGGTCTAGGAAACGCAAAATGTCAGTAAAAAACACACTGATGTGAATTTTAGGGCAAACAAACGCAATAAATTACCCAAATTGTTGGTAAAATATAAAAGACAAGGTTGCAGTAAGTAAGATAGTAAAGTAAAGTAAACAGATACCCAAGATGCCAAACCTTAAATTTTTGTGCGCCCGTGAAATGGCGTCAAACTTCAGTACCCTATATTTTCTATAGGCGACGCTTCAAAAGCCCCCTATGGGTATCAGTTTAATGTTATGGAGGAGCTCTTGTTTTCAAATTATTGCTCTCACTCCAGCGTGAGCGGCAATATGTAACATGTGTTTTGCAATCAAGTCTTCACTCATGCATTTACGTTCGTGTGTGTGTATATGTGGGGTTGGGGTGGCCTCAAAAAAATTTTTGTGCCTGGGTGTAAGTTTATTTTTTGTAAAACAAGTCCACTATGTGATTTTTTTTTTGGTGACAGGTTCACTTTATTAAGATATGAAGGGTCTAAAAGACCCTGCATGTCGCCCCTGTGCTCCACTAAATGTTTGCAATGCAGATCACATTGCAAAACATTATTTCCCGGCTGAGCTAGCCCGGCACACTGAGAGCTTGAACCGGAAGTTACGTCAGAGACGTCGCTTTCTGGATCACAAGAAGAAGGGGAGGAGAGTGGACGTGTGACCGCTCTTCTCCTTCCCCTCCAGCCGTCGGCACCCACCATGGAGCTCCCGGGCCCGCAATGGGCAAGCGGAGCCCCTGTAAGCATGGCAGGGCATGGAGGCGGGGGGGTGGCGCCGATACCTGAGGTGTGTGAGAGCAATCAGGCGGCCACTGCACAAATGCTCTCACCTGACAGGCAGGAGTCTGCCTGCCAGTTACACACACAATCCCGGTGGCTGCGCCCCCCCCCCCCCCGATGTACAGACCTGGCGGCGAAAGGGTTAAAAAGTAAAGTTTCAGTGTTAGCAGGTAACACTAAGCTATGCAGTGGAATAACGTCCTTACAAGATGTCTCCAACTCACAAGCCAAACTCAATGCACTGTTGAACCACTTGACCTCCAGAAGATTTACCCCCCTTCATGACCAGGCCACATCTAGGGCAATCAAGGGGTTAACTATGTGCCTAGCCAGTGTTTATGTGTACTGTATGTGCTGCTTTTACTAGGGGGAAAGATAGATTCTAGGAACACAAACGCCATTTCTTCCCCCTGTCAGAACGGCGATCTGCCTTATTAGGCAGATTTTCCTTCTGTGTTGTTTACCAGTGATTGGCGGGTGCCAGGGGACATTGAATGCATTGAATGAACAATCACAGCAGAAGCAGCCTGCTGGTGGTGCGTGCATGCCTCCTGCAGGCGGAAATGCAGAATCACAGATATATATACAGTTGCAATAAAAAGTATGTGAACCCCTTTGGAATGATATGGATTTCTGCACAAATTGGTCATAAAATGTGATCTGATCTTCATCTAATTCACAACAATAGACAATCACAGTCTGCTTAAACTAATAACACACAAAGAATTAATCATGTTTTTATTGAACATACCATGTAAACATTCACAGTGCAGATGGAAATACTATGTGAACCCCTAGACTAATGAGATCTCCAAGAGCTAATTGGAGTGAGGTGTCAGCCAACTGGAGTCCAATCAATGAGACGAGATTGGAGGTGTTGGTTACAGCTGCCCTGCCCTATAAAAAACACACACCAGTTCTGGGTTTGCTTTTCACAAGAAGCATTGCCTGATGTGAATGATGCCTCGCACAAAAGAGCTCTCAGAAGACCTACAATTAAGCTGGAAAGGGTTATAAAAGTATCTCCAAAAGCCTTGCTGTCCACGGTAAGACAAATTGTCTATGAATGGAGAAAGTTCAGCACTGCTGCTGCTCTCCCTAGGAGTGGGCGTCCTGTAAAGATGACTGCAAGAGCACAGCGCAGACTGCTCAATGAGGTGAAGAAGAATCCTAGAGTGTCAGCTAAAGACTTACAAAAGTCTCTGGGATATCTCTGGCATATGCTAACATCCCTGTTAGCGAATCTAGGATACGTAAAACACTAAACAAGAATGGATTTTATGGGAGGATACCACAGAGGAAGCAGCTGCTGTCCAAAAAAACATTGCTGCACGTTTACAGTTTGCACAAGAGCAACTGGATGTTCCACAGCAGTACTGGCAAAATATTCTGTGGACAGATGAAACCAAAGTTGAGTTGTTTGGAAGAAACACACAACACTAAGAGGCACAGCACACCAACATCAAAACCTCATCCCAACTGTGAAGTATGGTGGTGGGGGCATCATGGTTTGGGGCTGCTTTGCTGCGTCAGGGCCTGGACGGATTGCTATTATCGAAGGAAAAATGAATTCCCAAGTTTATCAAGACATTTTGCAGGAGAACTTAAGGCCACCTGTCCACCAGCTGAAGCTCAACCAAAGATGGGTGTTGCAACAGGACAACGACCCAAAGTATATAAGTAAATCAACAACAGAATGGCTTAAACAGAAGAAAATACGCCTTCTGGAGTGGCCCAGTCAGAGTCCTGACCTCAACCCGATTGAGATGCTGTGGCATGACCTCAAGAAAGCAATTCACACCAGACATCCCAAGAATATTGCTGAACTGAAACAGTTCTGTAAAGAGGAATGGTCAAGAATTACTCCTGACCGTTTTGCACGTCTGATCTGCAACTACAGGAAATGTTTGGTTGAAGTTATTCCTGCCAAAGGAGGTTCAACCAGTTATTAAATCCAAAGGTTCACATACTTTTTCCCCCTGCACTGTGAATGTTTACATGGTGTGTTCAATAAAAACATGGTGACATTTAATTCTTTGTGTGTTATTAGATTAAGCAGACTGTGATTGTCTATTGTTGTGACTTAGATGAAGATCAGATCACATTTTATGACCAATTTGCGCAGAAATGCATATCATTCTAAAAGGGTTTACATACTTTTTATTGCAACTGTATATGTGATCCTGCGCACAGCAGTTGGTAAGTGGTTAATTGGGTAAATATGTGGCAATTGTGAATGTTAATAAATGTAAAATTATGCATTCGGGGGCTAAGAATATGCATGCACTATACATACTAGGGGGAGTACAACTGGGGGAATAAATAGTGGAGAGGGATAAGGGTGTTCTGGTAGATCCTAAGCTTAATAATAGCATGCAATGCCAAGCTGCAGTTTTCAAAAGTCCTTTCTTGTATTAAAGCGGTGTTCCGGCCACGATTTTTTTTTTTTTTAAAGTCAACAGCTACAAACACTGTAGCTGCTGACTTTTTAATAAGGACACTTACGTGTCCAGCGAGCCCGCGATGTCACCCCCCCCCCCCCCCCCCAGGCCGATCTATCCATCAGACCAGCTACCGGCGCCTCCATCTTAACGAAGGGAAACAGGAAGTGGAGCCTTGCGGCTTCACTGCCAGTTTCCTACTGCGCATGCGCGAGTCGCGTGGCCCTTTGTGAATGGCCCCGTTGTTTTCTGGGACACACACATGTCCAAGAATGCAACGGGGCCGCTCGACAAAGAGGAGGAAGCGCCGCGGAATAGGATGAGGCAGATTAGGAAGACCGTCTAGCAACAGGGGTTTCAGGTAAGTTTAAAAAAAAAAATTCATATATTTTTTTTTTTTTTAAAGAATATTAATGCACTTTTTTATTTTAGGGTGGCCCTCCACTTTAAGTTCAGTTTTGGGCACCAGTTCACAAAAGGATATTGAGGAGAGTAACGTGATTGTAAAGTCTCAGTTTGTTACACACTGGGCACTTAAACCCCCTTCCTAACCAGACCAATTCTCAGCTTTCGGTGCTCTCACACTTTGAATGACAATTACTCAGTCATGCAACACTGTACCCATATGAATTTTTTGTCCCTTTTTTCACACAAATAGAGCTTTCTTTTGGTGGTATTTAATCACCACTGGGTTTTTTATTTTTTGCGCTATAAATCAAAAAAGACTGAAAATTTCGGTAAAAAAAAAAACTTTGTTTCTGTTAAAATTTATTGCAGAGTATTGGCGAGTATTGGCAGAGTATTGGCAGAGTATTGGCAGAGTATTGCACATTATTGCAGAGTATTGCACATTATTGCAGAGTACTGCAGAGTATTGCACATAATTGCAGAGTATTGCACAGAGCAGCGCTGTGGGCACTACAGATCCAGCCCACAGCGCTGCTAAAAACGATCTCTCCCCCTCTCCTCTCGCACTGTACAGATCGGTACAGAGAGGGGAGGGAGGAACCGGCGTCATATCATGAGGCCGGTTCGTTTACATGTGATCGCTCCATCATTTGACGGAGCGATCACGTGGTAAATGGCCGCTACAAGCGTCCATTTACCACGATCCGTGATGCGCCGGGTGTTCTGGACCCCATGGTCATGGATGTTTGCGGGAGCGCGCCCCTGGGGGCGCGCAAGAGCAACATTCTTGGAGGACGCCCACCCAGAATAAGCCGACCGCGCTGTAGCCATCTTTCGGCTATGGCCCGGTCGGCAAGTGGTTAAATAACAAAGCTCTCCTGGCCCCTCCCTCCTTTCGAGTGCCCCCACAGCAAGCAGCTTGCTTGGTTCTGTCCAGCTCAGTAGTTTGTTTTAAAACAGACCTACATTCTTTCCTAGATACACATAATATAACTGGATACTAACATACAGTCAGGTCCATAAATATTGGGACATCAACACAATTCTAATCTTTTTGGCTCTATACACCACCACAATGGATTTGAAATAAAACAAACAAGATCTGCTTTAACTGCAGACTTCCAGCTTTAATTTGAGGGTATTTACATCCAAATCAGGTGAATGGTGTAGGAATTACAACAGTTTGTAAATGTGCCTCCCATTTTTTAAGGGACCAAAAGTAATGGGACAATTGGTTGTTCAGCTATTCCATGGCCAGGTGTGTGTTATTCCCTCATTATTCCATTTACAAGGAGCAGATAAAAAGTCCAGAGTTCATTTCAAGTGTGCTTTTTGCATTTGGAATCTGTTGCTGTCAACGCTCAATATGAGATCCAAAGAGCTGTCACTATCAGTGAAGCAAGCCATCATTAGGCTGAAAAAACAAAACAAACCCATCAGAGAGATAGCAAAACATTAGGTGTGGCCAAATCAACTGTTTGGAACATCCTTAAAAAGAAAGAACGCACCGGTGAGCTCAGCAACACCAAAAGGCCCGGAAGACCACAGAAAACAACTGTGGTGGATGACCAAAGAATTCTTTCCCTGGTGAAGAAAACACCCTTCACAGTTGGCCAGATCAAGAACACTCTCCAGGAGGTAGGCGTATGTGTGTCAAAGTCAACAATCAAGAGAAGACTTCACCAGAGTGAATACAGAGGGTTCACCACAAGATGTAAACCATTGGTGAGCATCAAAAACAGGAAGGCCACATTGGAGTTTGCCAAACAACATCTAAAAAAGCCTTCACAGTTCTGGAACAACATCCTATGGACAGATGAGACCAAGATCAACTTGTACCAGAGTGATGGGAAGAGAAGAGTATGGAGAAGGAAAGGAACTGCTCATGATCCAAAGCATACCACCTCATCAGTGAAGCATGGTGGTGGTAGTGTCATGGCGTGGGCATGTATGGCTGCCAATGGAACTGGCTCTCTTGTATTTATTGATGATGTGACTGCTGACAAAAGCAGCAGGATGAATTCTGAAGTGTTTCGGGCAATATTATCTGCTCTTATTCAACAAAATAAACTCAGAACTCATTGGACGGCGCTTCACAGTGCAGATGGACAATGACCCGAAGCATATTGCGAAAACCAAAGAGTTTTTTAAGGGAAAGAAGTAGAATTTTATGCAATGGCCAAGTCAATCACCTGACCTGAATCCGATCGAGCATGCATTTCACTTGCTGAAGACAAAACTGAAGGGAAAATGCCCCAAGAACAAGCAGGAACTGAAGACAGTTGCAGTAGAGGCCTGGCAGAGCATCACCAGGGATGAAACCCAGCGTCTGGTGATGTCTATGCGTTCCAGACTTCAGACTGTAATTGACTGCAAAGGATTTGCAACCAAGTACTAAAAAGTGAAAGTTCGATGGATAATTGTTAATCTGTCCCATTACTTTTGGTCCCTTAAAAAGTGGGAGGCACATATACAAACTGTTGTAATTCCTACACCGTTTACCTGATTTGGATGTAAATACCCTCACATTAAAGCTGAAAGTCTGCAGTTAAAGCACATCTTATTCGTTTCATTTCAAATCCATTGTGGTGGTGTATAGAGCCAAAAAAATTTGAATTGTGTCGATGTCCTAATATTTATGGACCTGACTGTATATAGGTAAAGTTGAGCCCTGGGAATATCCGCTTGCCTTTTGGAGGATCTAGAAGGATTTTTTCCCCTGCTAGAGCAAATTGGATCATGCTTTAAAGGGTTGGGGGGGGGGAGGGTTCCTTCCTTTGCATCAACTGTGGGTATAAGATTGTGTATATAGGATTGTATATTTTTTTCCCTGCTATTGGTTGAACTGGATGGACTTTTTTTTTGGACGTTTTTCAACCAGACTAACTATGTAACTATGTATTTTTTTTTTTTTTTAAATATACTAAAACCACTATTAAATAATTTTTAAAGGCAAATATTTTCCTAATTAAAATATTAAACATGCTATACTCACCTGCTCTGTGCAATAGTGGCCCCGAACCTCCTCTTCTGGGATCCCCTGCTGGCACTCTAGGCTAATCCTCTTCTTAGTGCCCCACCAACAGAAGCCGTTTCCTATGGGGTCGTACCTGCAGGGTTGCCCCTGAGCTAGGCTGTGTGTGTCCATAGACATGCACAGCGTGGCTTGGGCTCGCCCACTGCTCCCTCCAAACAGGATTTGATTGAGCTGGGCTGTATGTGTCCATAGCCATACATAGCATGATTTGGGCTCACCCGCTGCTCCCTCCTCACAAGATTTGATTGACAGCAGTAAGAGCCAATGACTCCCGCTGCTCTCAGTGTAGTGTAGTGAAAACAGGGAGAAGACCTGCAGCTGAGCTCAGTGCTGGATTCATGTAGGACTCGGGGAGAGGAACAGCAAGTGGAAAAACATTTTTTACCTTCATGCAGGGAGTGCATTAGGGTAAAAAACATTTTAGCTTTAGAACCACTATAATGCACACAAAAAACACATAATTTAAAATTCCTACCTAAAATATAAAATATTGGACTACATTGATTTAATAAATAACAAGTATCATTAAATGTAAACAGTGAAAATGAAAGATATGCAATATTGTAAATTAATATCAAACACTATTTATTTACTATTGTAAATTATAATATTTTTTTCATTCAAAGTTAACCAATTCCATACCAGGCCTATTCTGGCACTCCTCTCCTACATGTAAAAATCCTAATTTGTTTGCTAGAAAATTACTCAGAACCCCCAAACATTATATTTTTTTTTAGCAGACACCCTAGGGAATAAAATGGTGGTCATTACAACTTTTTATCTCGCACGGTTTTTGCGCAACAATTTTTCAAACGCGTTTTTTTGGGGAAAAAAAACAGTTTCATGATTTCAAAAATACCAAAACAGTAATGTTAGCCCAATTTTTTTTTATAATGTGAAAGATGATGTTATGCCGAGTAAATAGATACCCAACATGTCACGCTTTAAAATTGCGCACACTCATGGAATGAAGCTAAACTTCGGTACTTAAAAATCGCCATATGCAACGCTTTAAATGTTTAGCATTACAGAGGAGGTCTAGTGCTAGAATTGTTGCTCGCGCTATAACGCATGTGGCGATATCTCATGTGTGGTTTGAACACCTTTACAAATGTGGGCGGGACTAACGTGTGCGTTCGCTTCTGAGCGCAAGCTACCGGGGACAGGGGCGTTTTAATTTTTTTTTTTTTTTTAATTTTACTTTTTTTTTTTTTTTTTACTTTCTTATACATTTTTTTATCACTTTTATTCCTATTACAAGGAATGTAAACCATCCCTTGTAATAGGAATTATTTTTTTTTATATTACGTTATTTTTTTATTTTTGCTTTCTTTTACATTTTTTTTTTGATCACTTTTATTCCTATTACAAGCAATGTAAACATTGCTTGTAATAGGAATCGTTCGTAACAGATCCTCTCTATGGAGAGATGCGGGGTCAATAAGACCCCACATCTCTCCTCCAGTCTGGAAAGCATGAGATCGGAAAAAAAAATCCACGGTCTTATGTTTACCAGCCGCGATTGCGGCTTTGTTTACATCTGTGGCCCGGGTGTGACATCATAATGTCGCGCCTGGGCCTCCGACGATCACAGAGATGACTGGTGACCATCTGGTCACCAGAAATCTCTATGGTCGTCATCCGGCGGCGGCCGATTCTTTCTTTGGGTCCTCGATGGCACGGGAGAGCCCGGAGAAGCACCGGATGGCGGAGGGATTGGGGGGATGTCCCCTCCCGTCGCCTGTAAGAATGATCAAGCGGCGGAACTGCCGCTATGATCGTTCTTTTGGTGCACAGAGTCGCCGACTGAAAACGAGGATATCTGAATGATGCCTGTTGCTGCAGGCATTGTTCAGATATTCCCACTGAAAGTCAAAGACGTCAAATGACGTCCTTGGGTGGGAAGTGGTTAAACTACAGGCAAGAAGCTAAAAGCACAGATGAAATACATAAAAGGGAGCTGTTTTACCTGCCAATGGATTTGTATTTCTATTCAGTCATTTCTGAGATTCACACATCAAAGCCCTGTCTGGCAAGGCAGGAGACCTCATTTTTCTCTGCTGCAGATAAGTATACAGCTCTAAGTATAAGTGCGTGACTGTGACTGGACAGAAAAAAAAAAAAAGCACTTGACTGATGAGCTCATCTCTCCGCCACTTTGCTCTCTCTTCTAATCAGCATGGCACCTTGCACAACAGTACATCTGATTTACTTTTTGTGTTGCTTCTCCCTCTCAGTCTTTTTTGAAAAAAAAAATAAACAGTTAATGCAGAGCTGCATTAATCCCAATAACTCCCAATTTTCCCAGATTCGCCGGGACCGTCCAGAGATTTCAAGTAAATCCTGGTGTCCCGCGAATCTGAACTGGATCCCACAGTAGAGCCCAGTCCTGGAACAAGTTTAGGCACTTGATTTTACTAATCCACCTGCCAGGTGCATGCCGCGCTTCAGCTGGCAAGGCTGAGAATGACACGCTCAGTGCCCAGCAAGCACAGTTTCCCCACCACACCACCCGCTCCCCCACCCACTTTACATCCGATACGACTGAAAGAGGAGGGAGGCTAGGTCTGCTCCACCTCCTCTCCGTGCCCCCCTGTGTCTGCCCACAACCCCCAGTGTGCAGCCAATGCTGTGCTTGTAAAGGGGTTGTGTGGGTGTGCTCCTAAAGTGACTGAACTCACCCCTCTCTTCCTTCCATACAATATAGTGATCCTTTCTACCCTCCATGTACCAGATTGATCCTTCCTTCCTGCCTTTCATGTACCATAGTGATCCTTCCTGCCTTCCAATTAACATAGTGATCCTTCCTTCCTGCCTTTCATGTGTCATAGTAATCCTGCCTTTCATGCCCCATAGTGATCCTGCCTTCCATGTAGCATAGTGATGCATCCTGCCTTCCATTTACCTGAGTTATCCTTCCTTCCTGCCTTCCATGTGTCATAGTGATACTTCCTGCCTTCCATGTACCATAGTGATCCTTCCTGGCTTCCACATGCCATAGTGATCCTTACTGGCTTCCACATGCCATAGTGATCCTTTCTGCCTTCCATCTACCATAGTGACCCTTCCTGCATTCCATATACCATAGTGATCCTTCCTGCCTTCCATGTGCCATAGTGATCCTTCCTGCCTTCCACGTGCCATAGTGATGCTTCCTGCCTTCCATATACCATAGCGATCCTATAAATGGACATGCAAACCATAGTTACCCTCCCCTAATATCTTTCTAATATGCTACAGAGGGAGATCATGGATCATCACACTCAGCACTTCTTGTTTCATTCAAAGCCACAGGACTGATAAGGTTCCAGATCAAAAGTTGGCAATGGGACCAAGAACAGGAGGGGTATCAATCTATTCACCAGGGGTATGAGAAGGGGGATGGTAAATGGTTGCCTGTAATCAGGCAGAATCATAGCACCTGTATAGACCATGTTACTGCCTTATACAGGCCTTACATGGATCGAATTCTGAACGATTTGTCAATCGAAAATCAAAAACTTTGTTTGTTTTGTTATCTGATAGTGCCACCATTGATTTTGAAATTCTGCCAACAAGCCTTCAATTTCACCTCAGGTTGCTACATCAAAGAAATTTTGTGGCCAGGAATATTTTTTTTTTCTAGGTCACAGCTCATGCGCATTTCTTTTTTGAATTTATTTCACACACGATTCTTCCATCATTGATTTGAAAATCTGTTCTTTCAGCATAAATTTTCCAACATGCCCAACCACTAAAATTCGATGGCTGCACATAAATCGCCCGTTGCTGTTGCCCACTAATGGTACGTAATGTGAACGAAAATTCATAATTATGATTTTCAAATGAAAATTTAATCGTATGTATGGCCGGCTTTAGACTAAAGCCTAGTACACACTGCTAGTTGTTTTTCATTCAACTCAGCGGGCTGAATGAAAAAAAACTGACAGCTCAGGTCGAAGCCTCTGTACTAACAAATGATAGTACAGCGATCTTCCCTGCTGTTCTATTGTGTTCTGACAGGGGGACAGCCCCCTGATAGAACACTCCAATCAGCGCTCTCAGCCAATGTCAGGAGACCCTTTGTGGTTATGCCACTTCGACAGAAGCCAGCTGCAGTACACATGGGCCGAATGTCGGTCAGTTTCTATTGAACAAGCCGATGCTGGCAGTTCATATCTTCTATTGAAATCTCTCCTGTCTGCCTCACTATTTTAGTGGCTTCCAGTACTTTTCCAGACAGAGCAGGAAAAGCGCATTTTGCAGAAATGGCTTTTCTAACATGGTAGCCCCAAAAAAAATATTTTTTATGTATCACTTTTTCTAGGACCAAGGTGGATGTGACCAGTTCCTCATCCTCACCAGTTTCTTCAGCTTTATCTTACTAACAGTTTTCTAAAATTCCTTCCTCCTAATACACTACTAGTCCTTGTTGACACCAACAAATGTTGCCAAATTTTCTAAAATCTGTGGGCTAGCACTTAAACGTCCATTTACCAGCAGCAGTGTACATGAGGCCTTACTATGGTCCTTGATGGAATCATCTATAAGTGCCCAATGATCTACAATCCCTATTCAGGTTCAGTCTTGCATTTTTTAGCTGCTATGCTCAGAAATCTTCTCAAATGTTTAATTTCAGTAACAGTCAGTACCCCCAAGTATTGCCCCAGACTATGACCATTCATTTACAATCACCCCCTTTTAAGCCGCCTGTCAGAGAAATGTGCAAATCTTTACACTCCTAACCACTATATATATATATATATATATATATATATATATATATATATATATATACTGTATATATACTGTATATATAATCCTGCATAAAAAGGGCCACCCAGGCCAGTACAAATAAGATTTTTTAGGTTGCTGCCGTAATTGGAGGTATTACCCTATCGAGATCTCACAAAAACATAATACTGCTGGGCATTATACAGTATAGCAACCTTTAAATTCACAACTACAGTATGAATGACCTAGCAGAAATGCAGTATATCATCTAGCACCAGCTTCCTTTTTACCTCACAACCTTTGCAGTCAGTTAAAAACCTTTTTTAATATTTTGTGATAGAATATAGACATGTAGACACCTTCTGTTCTCAGAAAGCCCTACTGTGCTTTGCACTAGTTCAGTGAAGTACTTTGTGTTTTTTTGGGCCATATTGTTATCTTTTTATTTCTAAGACAACATGATGTCATGTAAACTAAAGCAGATGTACTAACTTTTTTTTAAGCAAAAGTTCCGCTTTATGTCCTCCTCCAACCTCCATTTTTTTTCTTTTGAGACAGTGGGTAATTTTCTCAGGTACCTGCTCCCACTTCCGCTGGAATCACCTAAGCTACAAGGAGTCACAGCCATCTTCCCGCACTAAACATGCCAGCGCTGGGGACCCAAAGATTAACAAAGAACCGGCCTGGTGAGAACAGCGCTGGATTCCTGGACAGGTAAGTGTCCTTTTATTAAAAGTCTGTAGCTACAGTATTTGTAGGAAGGGGGCAGGAAGGAGTTAAGATTACAAATTCATTCATATATTATGTTTCAAGCTCTCTTTGTGTTTTGTCTTGCAAAAAAACGGAAAATTGTATACTCACCTTTCCGTAATTTTCCTTTCCTGTTGCATCTTCATGGCAGCATACACGTTGGGTTGTGACTCCGCCTCCACAACCTGATAGGACCACATAGCTATAAATTAGAGAGTAGACACCTGCCCCAGTATTCTCTGTAAATATATACACATGTCACCTCAGAGGGTGGGTGATTGTATGCTGCCATGAAGATGCGACAGGAAAGGAAAATTACGGAAAGGTGAGTATACAATTTTCCGTTTTCCTGTCGCATCATGGCAGCATACACGTTGGGGAGTAACTCGCCAAACTGGGTGGGAGTGAAAAAAAATCAAATTTATTGACAAGGAACAGAAGAATTGGCCTGTATGACGGCCCTCCCAAATTCAACTGCTGCTAAGCGTGCAGCGTCTATTTTATAATGGGAAATGAAGGTGTTTCTTGAAGACCAAGTGGCCGCTCTACAAATGGTTTCCGCTGAAACTTTACAGTAAGCTGCCCATGAAGTAGCCATTGCCCTGGTGGAATGCGCTCTAAGGTCTTCCGGGATTTGCAAGGTGCTTAAGGAGTAGGTCTTTTTGATAGTTTTCACGAGCCATGAGGCGATGGTACGGGCAGAGGCTGCCTGGCCCTTCCTGAACCCATGTGGGATGACTAAAAGGTTCTCGCATCTCCTGAAAGACTTGGTCACCGAGAGGTAATGCAGAATGTTGCCCCTAACATCCAGGGGATGAGGAACGCCCTGATCTGTGCTCAAAGCCGGGAGGTCAATCTCCTGGTTAAAGTGGAATGCAGAGGAAACCTTTGGGATAAATTTGTCTGAAGGTTTCAGGGTTAGCCTGTCTGGGTAAACCATCAGGTATGGTTCCTTGATCAGTAAAGCTTGCATTTCCGAGACCCTTTTCGCTGAAGTGATGGCAATTAGGAATGATACTTTTAGAGTCAGGTCCCAGAGGGAGGTATTTTCAAGAGGGGAGAATGGTTCTCCGGATAGAATTTCTAGGACAGTTGATAGGTTCCATGTTGGAAATGAAGGCTTTCTGGGAGGCCTCAGCTTCAGGCATGCTTTCTGGAATTGAACTACAAGAGGGTTAAGTGCCCATCTAACCCCTGTCAGAGCAGAGATGGCAGAGACTTGGACCTTCAGGGTGCTAGATCTAAGGCCTTTGTCTAGGCCTGACTGTAGAAACTCAAGCACTTGTATTGCTGATGGGGAAGAAGGGTCCCAACCTTGTTCCTGAGCAAAGGAAGAGAACTTCCCCCAGACTCTCTCGTAGGTGTTATTCGTGGAAGATTTCCTGGCTAAAAGCAGGGTTTCGACTACCTTCTGCGAACAGCCTTGATCTAGGAACCTAGACCTTTCAGTCTCCAGGCCGCTAGGTGCAATCTCTCTGGATTCGGATGTAGTAGCTGGCCCTGGGTTAGTAGATCCGTTGTCACCGGAAGAGGAATTGGATCCGCTGTGCTCAGTTGCAGGAGGGTGGTGAACCAAGGCCTTCGTGGCCAGAAGGGAATCACAGCCAGGACTAGAGCTGCTGAGTGTTTGAGCCTCAGAAGGAACTTGGCAATCAGTGGGGTTGGTGGAAAAATGTAACCTAGGCGAAAGTTCCAGGTATGCTGGAGACAATCCGTTCCCTCCGCTGAGGGGAAGGGGTTCCTCGACAGAAACCTTTGACATTTCCTGTTCTCTGGTGTTGCTGCGAGGTCTATGTCTGGATGACCCCATGTCTGGCATATGAGGGCGAAGGCCTGCGGGCTTAGACACCACTCGTTGTTGGAAACGAATGTCCTGCTGAGAGAGTCCGCCAGTTTGTTCTGAATTCCCGGAATATAAGCCGCCTTCAGGTCCTGCAGGTTCAGTTGAGCCCATCGCATCACCGGACCAACTTCCCGCATCATGGAGATGCTCTTGGTACCCCCCTGCCTGTTGATGTAGGCCACAGCCACTCGGTTGTCCATTTGGATGAGGACCTGTTTCCCTCTCAGAAGAGAGAGCTGAATGCCAAGAGGGCTTGGAAGGCTGCCTTCATCTCTAGGACGTTTGACACAACATCCCTGGTTCTGAAGTGCCAGCGGTACTGAGCTGCATAATGTAGGTAGTGTGCCCCCCATCCCTCCCGACTGGCGTCCGAAGTTACTACCTCCTGATGGAGAGTGACTATCTGTTTGCATCTGCTGAGGTTGCCGGGGTGAGTCCACCACCGTAGAGATAATCTGGCTTCTTCTGAGATGCGAATCGATTGGGACATGGACCATCCATCCCACTGGCACAGGAAGGAGGCTTGTAGAGGTCTGGTATTCCATTGTGCCCACCTGACCATTGGAATGGTTGCTGATAAGGACCCCAGCAGGCTGAGGTATGCTCTGGCCGGTAAGTATGATGCTGGAACCACATCTTTCACTTTCTGAATTAGTAGGGACAACTTCTCCCTTGGCAGTTCTACCGTGTTGGCCCGGGTGTCAAGCTCGGCTCCCAGGAAGACCATCCTCTGGGTAGGCTGAATGTTGCTCTTCTGCCAGTTGATTATCCAACCCAGACTCGTTAGGGTGGAAACTAAGATCTCGCGATGTTGCACGAGTGATTCCTGGCTGTTTGAGAGGAGAAGAATGTCGTCCAGGTAATGATGGACCCTTAGACCCTTCTCCCTCAAAGAGGCTATTACTGGAAGCAGAACCTTTGTAAATGTTCTGGGTGCCGTAGAGATCCCGAAAGGGAGGCTTCGAAATTGAAAGTGTTCCTGGCCCACCGAGAACCGCAGGAACTTTTGGAATGCCACGTGAATTGGTATGTGTAGGTAGGCATCCTGGAGATCTATGGAGAGCATCCAGTCTCCCAAGTTTATGGCCTGGAGGATAGACTGCAGGCTTTCCATCCTGAACGACTCAACTTTGATGGACCTGTTGAGTTTCTTCAGGTCTAGAACCGTCCGAAAGTCCCCTGACTTCTTTTTGACGAGGAATAGTGGAGAATAGAATCCTCTGCCTCGTTGTGTTGGCGGAACCTCTGCTATCGCTCGTTTTTGAAGCAGCTCTAGGACATAAGTAAGAAGGGATAACCTTTTCTCCCCGGGAGGAGGAATACGGGTTGGGCAGAAATGATCTCTTGGGGGTCGATTTTTGAAGGCCCATCTGTGGCCGAAACTGACGGTGGCCAGGGTCCAGGTATCGTGTATGGTTTCCGTCCAGACCAGCCTGAAACTGAAAAGCCTTGCTCCTACTACTGCTGGCCGGACGGGCGCACCTTCAAAAAGGCTTCTGGTCACTGGGAGCGGAAGTCTTAGGCTTTTGGAATTTCATAAAGGAAGTTTGAGGGTTCTTCCAGTTTCTTCGGTACTCCTTCCCTGGTCTGTACGCTTTCGCGTCTCTATACCTTTCTGGGATATTTCGCTTAAAAGGAGGGGGTCTCTGTTTGGGCCTCCTATCTGAGGGAATGAGCCCGGATTTTCCACCAGTTACCTTGGAGATGGCCGTATCTAACTTTGTTCCGAAAAGGTGCTCACCGTCAAACGGAATACGGCACCAGTTAGACTTGGATGCCGGATCCCCTGTCCAGGGCTTCAGCCACAAAGCTCTTCTGGCCATCACTGAGGCCAACATAGACTTTGAAGCAGACCTGATAGTGTCAACTGAGGCCTCAGCCACGAAATCACCCGCCAAGCTTAACTCTTGTAATGCCTTCACAATTTTCTCTTGGTCTGCCCCCTCTAATACCAGCTTTTCCGTGTTTGAAGACCAACTCGAGATGGCCCTTCCTACTGTCGCGAGTGCTATCGCAGGCCTGCATGCACCTCCGGCCGAAAGGTAAGCCCGCTTGAGATCCGTGTCGATCTTTCGGTCAAGAACGTCTCTAAACGTAACCGCATCTTCTAGCGGGAGGGTAACATGCCTGGCGAGGCGCATTAAAGATGCGTCCACTACCGGAGGGGATACCAGAGGGTTCACTTTAGGCTCCTTGAGTGGGTACAGCTTCTGGAGTCTGTTGTTCAGACTAGATTTTTTCTCTGGTCTCTGCCACTCTTCTTTGATTAAATCTTCCAGCTCATCGATGAACGGAAAGGTTTCAGGTTCCTTTTTAAGCTGAGGAAAATATTTTCTCTGCTTTGGCTGGACTTCCTGGGGTTCCTCCCATCCTATTGCCTCCTTGACCGATTTAACAAACGGTTCTATAAGGCCAAAGTCTAATCCTGCCGACACCTCCAGGCCTTCATTATCAGATAGGGAGTCTTGCTCCTTTGATGTGCTGGCCCGGGCTGGAGAGGTAATGGTGGAGAGATCCACATCTGGTATTGAGGCCTGAGGGGCTGAGTCCCTGACTTCTGAGGCTCTCTCTCTTTTGGCCTCTTCTATGCATCTCTGACAAACCAGCTTATCCAGAAGAGCCGCTGTACCACAGATCCAGCATGCGTTTCCGGCGGGACGGGAATGGCGTGCAGGGAAGCGGTGCCTACGTGAGGAGGACCTTCTGTGGCGGGATCGACCATGCCGAGAACGTGATCTGGAGCGGCTTCTTCTGCGGCTTCCTCTTGAGCGACTTCTCCTATGGTAGGAGCGGCTCCGTCTATGTCTGGAGCGACTTCTCCTGCGTGAGGACTCTCTATGTCTTGACGCAGACGTTCCTGAGAACCTGGTAGGGCTGACCAATTTAGGTAGCGTTAGAAGTGCTCTCTTTTTCAATCTTCTCTACTTACCCACTTCTTCCCCCCCCCTTACCTAGCAGGCTGGCGGTGATCTGCTGAGGCAGCGGTCTCCATGGTGAGTAGGTTGGAAACCTGCAAGGAAAAGACAAGCAGCAATGTAGAAACTGACCCAGCCTGGACAGGGGGGGGGGGAGGGGGGGGGAGACCCACCTTTGTAGAGCGTTTTCCTTTGCTATGGATCGCAGAGCAGGCGTCTGTAGCGTGCAGCAACCATCAGCAGTCTCCACAGCAATGCTGTGGTTTTTAAATCTGCCGCCATTAGCGTCGGACGCCCGCGCATGCGCAGTAGCGCCGCGAGGCGCCCGGCGCCATCTTGGAGACTGGCAAATAGCTTAGAAGCGCCCAAAGAGCCTTACTGCACATGCGCGAGGACGCCGAGAACGCTCGGCGGTCCCCCACAGCACTGCATGGACCACAGAGCCCAGCAGAACACCCATGGTATGCCGGAGAGGGGGGGGGGAGAGGGGGGGGGGAATGGAGACCGCTGCACACAATGAAGCCTGTTTAAGGCTTACTTTCTTGAGGCCATATAGATGGTTCCCTGGCCAATCCTCCAGCAAGCCTGTTTAAGGCTTTTGCGGGCTGTTTAAGGCTTGTCTTTTGGCAAACAGTTTAAGTTGAGATGAGTGCCCCTGAGACCACCAGAGTGGGGCTCCTTCCATTTAGCTTGTTTAGAGGCTGTACAAGAAGGACTTCCACCCAGGAGAGGCTAGAACCTGGCTGGGGCAAAGCGGTAAGGGGGTGCTGATCCGTGCGTCCTGACAGGTGAGGAAAAATAAGAGAATACTGGGGCAGGTGTCTACTCTCTAATTTATAGCTATGTGGTCCTATCAGGTTGTGGAGGCGGAGTCACAACCCAAAGTGTATGCTGCCATGATGCGACAGGAAAGATTTTTTTTTAAATCTTTGGGCAAAAAAGTAACAAAATTTAGAAAATACAATTTTTCTTTTTTAACAAGTGATATTGGTCAAATTAATAAAATTGTATTCTTGAATTTTTCCAGTTTAAACACTTCAGCCTCGGAAGGTTTTACCCCATTTTTGATGTTTAGCAATGCGCTAATTTAACTGGTAATTGCACGGTCATGCAACGCTATATCAAATGAAATGTATATCATTTTTTTAACACAAATAAAGCTTTCCTTTGGTGGTATTTGATAACCACTGGCTTTTCTTTTCTTTATTATAAAAACAAAAAAAGACCAACATTTTGAAAAAAAAAAATATTCTTTACTTTCTGCTATAAAACATATCTAATAAAAATCATTTTTAAAAAACATCTAATTTCTTCATACATTTAGGCTAAAATGTATTCTGCTACATGGCTTTGGTAAAAAAAAAATCCCAATAAGTGTATATTGATTGGTATGTGTGAAAGTTATAGTGTCTACAAACTGTGGTATACTGTATACACTGCATTTTTTTTCCTTTTTATACTAGTAATGGAGGTGATCAGTAACTTATAACAGGACTGTGAAAGTGCAGCAGACAATCTGACACTGACACTGGGTGGAAGATAGACTTCACCAGTGACACTAATACAGTGATCAGTGACAATACTATAGTCTGTCACTGTACTAATGACTAGTAATACTCGTATTAGTACTTTATACTAGTAACAGAGGTGACTTTTAACGGTACTGTGATAGTGCAGTGGGCATTTAACACTAACTGACACTGGGTGGGAGGTAGACTAGCTGACTAACTGATACTGACATCACCAGTGACACCAATACAGTGATCAGTGACAATACTATACTCTGTCACTGTACTAATGACACTCACTGGGAAGGAGTTAACATCTTGGAGTATTTAAAGGGTTAAGTGTGTGCCTAACCAGTATTAATGTGTGTATTATGTGCTGCATTCTACTAAAAAATCTTTGTTCCCATTCCCTGCAAAACAGATTGCTCCCTCTGTACAGAGCTCTGTCTTGTTTGTCAACACAGGGCTCTGGGCTGTGATTGGACACAGCCAATCAGCAGTTCCCAGGCATGAATCATTGGCCGGTACCTGCTAATAAAATCTCGCTGTGCGCCCTGTACATGGATAAGGTAGTGGCGTAAAGGTATGTCGCTGCGCCTGTAGGAGCCTGAAGAGGTTAAAATGACATTATGAAATTTTTGAAATATTTGTTAGTACTTGTCAGGCTGCTTTAACCACTTGCCGACCGCCTAACGCAGATATACTGCGGCAGAATGGCACGGGCAGGCAAAATCACGTACCCGTACGTGATCTGCCTCCCGCGGGCGGGGGGTCCGATCGGACCCCCCCCCGGTGCCATCGGCGGTCGGCATCTGTCTGGGAGCGTCGGGAGGCGAGGGGGAGACCATCCGATCGTGGCCCCCCCCTCGCGATCGCTCCCAGCCAATGGGAGTCCTCCTCTGCCTGTGTGTCGTTTCACACAGGCAGAGGATGTGATGTCATCTCTCCTCGGCTGGGCAGTTTCCGTCCCAGCGCCGAGGAGAGAAGACAAGTGAGTGCACCAAACACACACACACACAGTAGAACATGCCAGGCATATTTACACCCCCGATCCCCCCCCCGATCGCCCCCCGATCCCCCCCCAATCACCCCCCCCCCCTGTCACAAACTGACATTAGCAGTATTTTTTTTTTTTTTTTTTTCTGATTACTGCATAGTGTCAGTTTGTGACAGTTAGTGTTAGGGCAGTGAGTATTACCCCCCTTTAGGTCTAGGATACCCCCCTAACCCCCCCTAATAAAGTTTTAACCCCTTGATCACCCCCCCTCACCAGTGTCGCTAAGCGATCATTTTTCTGATCGCTGTATTAGTGTCGCTGGTGACGGTAGTTAGGAACGTAAATATTTAGGTTCGCCGTCAGCATTTTATAGCGACAGGGACCCCCATATACTATCTAATAAATGTTTTAACCCCTTGATTGCCCCCTAGTTAACCCTTTCACCACTGATCACCGTATAACTGTTACGGGTGACGCTGGTTAGTTCGTTTATTTTTTATAGTGTCAGGGCACCCGCCGTTTATTACCGAATAAAGGTTTAGCCCCCGATCGCCCGGCGGTGATATGCGTCGCCCCAGGAAGCGTCAGATTAGCGCCAGTACCGCTAACACCCACGCACGCAGCATGCGCCTCCCTTAGTGGTATAGTATCTGTACGGATCAATATCTGATCCAATCAGATCTATACTAGCATCCCCAGCAGTTTAGGGTTCCCGAAAACGCAGTGTTAGCGGGATCAGCCCAGATACCTGCTAGCACCTGCGTTTTGCGCCTCCGCCCAGCCCACCCAAGTGCAGTATCGATCGATCACTGTCACTTACAAAACACTAAACGCATAACTGCAGCGTTCGCAGAGTCAGGCCTGATCCCTGCGATCGCTAACAGTTTTTTTGGTAGCGTTTTGGTGAACTGGCAAGCACCAGCCCCAGGCAGCGTCAGATTAGCGCCAGTACCGCTAACACCCACGCACGCACCGTACACCTCCCTTAGTGGTATAGTATCTGATCGGATCAATATCTGATCCGATCAGATCTATACTAGCGTCCCCAGCAGTTTAGGGTTCCCAAAAACGCAGTGTTAGCGGGATCAGCCCAGATACCTGCTAGCACCTGCGTTTTGCCCCTCCGCCCGGCCCAGCCCACCCAAGTGCAGTATCGATCGATCACTGTCACTTACAAAACACTAAACGGATAACTGCAGCGTTCGCAGAGTCAGGCCTGATCCCTGCGATCGCTAACAGTTTTTTTGGTAGCGTTTTGGTGAACTGGCAAGCACCAGCCCCAGGCAGCGTCAGATTAGCGCCAGTACCGCTAACACCCACGCACGCAGCATACGCCTCCCTTAGTGGTATAGTATCTGATCGGATCAATATCTGATCCGATTAGATCTATACTAGCGTCCCCAGCAGTTTAGGGTTCCCAAAAATGCAGTGTTAGCGGGATCAGCCCAGATACCTGCTAGCACCTGCGTTTTGCCCCTCCGCCCGGCCCGGCCCAGCCCACCCAAGTGCAGTATCGATCGATCACTGTCACTTACAAAACACTAAACGCATAACTGCAGCGTTCGCAGAGTCAGGCCTGATCCCTGTGATCGCTAACAGTTTTTTTTGTAGCGTTTTGGTGAACTGGCAAGCACCAGTGGCCTAGTACACCCCGGTCGTAGTCAAACCAGCACTGCAGTAACACTTGGTGACGTGGCGAGTCCCATAAGTGCAGTTCAAGCTGGTGAGGTGGCAAGCACAAGTAGTGTCCCGCTGCCACCAAAAAGACAAACACAGGCCCGTCGTGCCCATAGTGCCCTTCCTGCTGCATTCGCCAATCCTAATTGGGAGCCCACCGCTTCTGCAGCACCCGTACTTCCCCCATTCACATCCGCAACCAAATGCAGTCGGCTGCATGAGAGGCATTTTCTTTATGTCCTCCCGAGTACCCCTACCCAACGAACCCCCCAAAAAAGATGTTGTGTCTGCAGCAAGCGCGGATATAGGCGTGACACCCACTATTATTGTCCCTCCTGTCCTGACAATCCTGGTCTTTGCACTGGTGAATGTTTTGAACGCTACCATGCACTAGTTGAGTATTAGCGTAGGGTACAGCATTGCACAGACTAGGGCACACTTTCACAGGGTCTCCCAAGATGCCATCGCATTTTGAGAGACCCGAACCTGGAACCGGTTACAGTTATAAAAGTTAGTTACAAAAAAAAGTGTAAAAAAACAAAAAAAAAAACAAAAACACAAACAAAAATATAAAATAAAAATAGTTGTCGTTTTATTGTTCTCTCTCTCTCTATTCTCTCTCTATTGTTCTGCTCTTTTTTACTGTATTCTATTCTGCAATGTTTTATTGTTATTGTTATTGTTATTGTTATTATGTTTTATCATGTTTGCTTTTCAGGTATGCAATTTTTTATACCTTACCGTTTACTGTGCTTTATTGTTAACCATTTTTTTGTCTTCAGGTATGCCATTCACGACTTTGAGTGGTTATACCAGAATGATGCCTGCAGGTTTAGGTATCATCTTGGTATCATTCTTTTCAGCCAGCGGTCGGCTTTCATGTAAAAGCAATCCTAGTGGCTAATTAGCCTCTAGACTGCTTTTACAAGCAGTGGGAGGGAATGCCCCCCCCCCCCCAACATCTTCCGTGTTTTTCTCTGGCTCTCCTGTCCCAACAGGGAACCTGAGAATGCAGCCAGTGATTCGGCCAGCTGACCATAGAGCTGATCGGAGACCAGAATGGCTCCAAACATCTCTATGGCCTAAGAAACCGGAAGCTACGAGCATTTTATGACGTAGATTTCGCCGGATGTAAACAGCGCCATTGGGAAATTGGGAAAGCATTTTATCACACCGATCTTGGTGTGATCAGATGCTTTGAGGGCAGAGGAGAAATCTAGGGTCTAATAGACCCCAATTTTTGCAAAAAAGAGTACCTGTCACTACCTATTGCTATCATAGGGGATATTTACATTCCCTGAGATAACAATAAAAATGATTAAAAAAAAAAAAAAATGAAAGGAACAGTTTAAAAATAAGATAAAAAAATAATAATAATAAAGAAAAAAAAAAAAAAAAAAAAAAAAAGCACCCCTGTCCCCCCTGCTCTCGCGCTAAGGTGAACGCAAGCGTTGGTCTGGCGTCAAATGTAAACAGCAATTGCACCATGCATGTGAGGTATCGCCGCGAAGGTCAGATCGAGGGCAGTAAGTTTAGCAGTAGACCTCCTCTGTAAATCTAAAGTGGTAACCTGTAAAGGCTTTTAAAGGCTTTTAAAAATGTATTTAGTTTGTCGCCACTGCACGTTTGTGCGCAATTTTAAAGCATGTCATGTTTGGTATCCATGTACTCGGCCTAAGATCATCTTTTTTATCTCATCAAACATTTGGGCAATATAGTGTGTTTTAGTGCATTAAAATGTAAAAAAGTGTGTTTTTTCCCCAAAAAATGCGTTTGAAAAATCGCTGCGCAAATACTGTGTGAAAAAAAAAAATGAAACACCCACCATTTTAATCTGTAGGGCATTTGCTTTAAAAAAAATATATAATGTTTGGGGGTTCAAAGTAATTTTCTTGCAAAAAAAAATTAATTTTTTTATGTAAACAATAAGTGTCAGAAAGGGCTTTGTCTTCAAGTGGTTAGAAGAGTGGGTGATGTGTGACATAAGCTTCTAGATGTTGTGCATAAAATGCCAGGACAGTTCAAACCCCCCCCAAATGACCCCATTTTGGAAAGTAGACACCCCAAGCTATTTGCTGAGAGCCATGTTGAGTCCATGGAATATTTTATATTGCGACACAAGTTGCGGGAAAGAGACAATTTTTTATTTTTTTTATTTTTTTTTGCGCAAAGTTGTCACTAAATGATATATTGCTCAAACATGCCATGGGAATATGTGAAATTACACCCCAAAATACATTCTGCTGCTTCTCCTGAGTACGGGGATACCACATGTGTGGGACTTTTTGGGAGCCTAGCCGCGTACGGGACCCCGAAAACCAAGCACCGCCTTCAGGCTTTCTAAGGCCGTAAATTTTTGATTTCACTCTTCACTGCCTATCACAGTTTCGGAGGCCATGGAATGCCCAGGTGGCACAAAACCCCCCCAAATGACCCCATTTTGGAAAGTAGACACCCCAAGCTATTTGATGAGAGGTATAGTGAGTATTTTGCAGACCTCACTTTTTGTCACAAAGTTTTGAAAATTGAAAAAAGAAAAAAAAAAAATTTTTTTCTCGTCTTTCTTTATTTTCAAAAACAAATGAGAGCTGCAAAATACTCACCATGCCTCTCAGCAAATAGCTTGGGGTGTCTACTTTCCAAAATGGGGTCATTTGGGGGGGGTTTTGTGCCACCTGGGCATTCCATGGCCTCCGAAACTGTGATAGGCAGTATGGAGTAAAATCAAAAATGTACGCCCTTAGAAATCCTGAAGGCGGTGCTTGGTTTTCGGGGTCCCGTACGCGGCTAGGCTCCTAAAAAGTCCCACACATGTGGTATCCCCATACTCAGGAGAAGCAGCTAAATGTATTTTGGGGTGCAATTCCACATATGCCCATGGCCTGTGTGAGCAATATATCATTTAGTGACAACTTTGTGCAAAAAAAAAAAAAAAAAAAAAAAAATTTGTCACTTTCCCGCAACTTGTGTCAAAATATAAAACATTCCATGGACTCAACATGCCTCAAAGCAAATAGCTTGGGGTGTCTACTTTCCAAAATGGGGTCATTTGGGGGGGTTTTATGTCATCTGGGCATTTTATGGCCTTCAAAACTGTGATAGGTAGTGAGGAGTAAAATCAAAAATGTACGCCCTTAGAAATCCTGAAGGCGGTGCTTGGTTTTCGGGGCCCCGTACGCGGCTAGGCTCCCAAAAAGTCCCACACATGTGGTATCCCCGTACTCAGGAGAAGCAGCTAAATGTATTTTGGGGTGCAATTCCACATAGGCCCATGGCCTGTGTGAGCAATATATAATTTAGTGACAACTTTTTGTAATTTTTTTTTTTTTTTTTTTTTTTTTTGTCATTATTCAATCACTTGGGACAAAAAAAATGAATATTCAATGGGCTCAACATGCCTCTCAGCAAATTCCTTGGGGTGTCTACTTTCCAAAATGGGGTCATTTGTGGGGGTTTTGTACTGCCCTGCCATTTTAGCACCTCAAGAAACGACATAGGCAGTCATAAATTAAAGGCTGTGTAAATTCCAGAAAATGTACCCTAGTTTGTAGACGCTATAACTTTTGCGCAAACCAATAAATATACACTTATTGACATTTTTTTTACCAAAGACATGTGGCCGAATACATTTTGGCCTAAATGTATGACTAAAATTGAGTTTATTGGATTTTTTTTAGAACAAAAAGTAGAAAATATCATTTTTTTTCAAAATTTTCGGTCTTTTTCCGCGTATAGCGCAAAAAATAAAAACGGCAGAGGTGATCAAATACCATCAAAAGAAAGCTCTATTTGTGGGAAGAAAAGGACGCAAATTTCGTTTGGGTACAGCATTGCATGACCGCGCAATTAGCAGTTAAAGCGACGCAGTGCCGAATTGTAAAAAGTGCTCTGGTCAGGAAGGGGGTAAAACCTTCCGGGGCTGAAGTGGTTAATTGACAGCATCTGCAGATGAAAACTCACCCCTTTGATCTGCAAATGAATGCAAACAGAGTAGATACAAAAGTAACAATGTTACTTTGCATCTTGTATGAACAGTGTCCATAAACAGCCAGTCAGACAGCCTTGTTTTTAAAGATTTGCTGTATTTGCTCAGCTCCTGGCTTTATTTGAGGAGCTGGAAATCGCTGTCAATTGAAAAGTAAGGATACAGCAGAGGGGCAGAAGAACTGGACCTACTACACACACCCCATGTACACATGCTCAGTGTCCTAAACTAATTTTTTCACATTTTTGTCTATTTATCAACATGTTAAAAAAATCAAAGCAGGATATTTATTAACCTCTTGGCGACGACGGCACGCAAACATGTGGCCTCTCGTGGGTGGGCCTTGGCACAGAGCGGCCGCATTTTTGCATAAACACAGCTGTGCTGCCACCGGTTAACGAAAAGCTGTTTGCGTTCGGGAGCTTTCCAATCATGTGACTGCCATGACAGTCAATCATGGCGGTCACATGATCATAAACCCCGCCCTGCCTCCTGGCATCTGAAACCTCTTAAAGGCATCAAGGGGTTAAACTATGTACCAAATAAAAGCCTAAGTTAGTTAGTCAAATTACTCATATGCCACAAACACACGAGCGGATTTCCCGTCGGAAAAAGATATTACGGCTTATTGGACGGGATTCTGCTTAAGTTTGCCTTGTCACACAAAAGTTCGCTGAAATTACGACCGTCAAGAACGTGGTGACGCACAACACTAGGACGAGCCAAGAAAATTAAGTTCAATGCTTCCGAGCATGCGTAGGGATTTTGTGCATCAGAATTGCCACAGACAATTGCATTTTCGGATAGGAACTTTTCCCGACCGAAAAATTGAGAGCATGCTCTCAATCTTTTGCTTAGTGGATTTCTGCCAGCAAAAGACCGATGGAGCATACACAGGGTCGCATTTTCCGACGAAAAACTCTCATCGGTCTTTTGCGGGCCGAAATTCCGATCGTGTATACGCAGCAATAGAGTTATAGTCAAGTTAACTGGTGCATACTGAAGATGCTAAATTTGACCTGGACATCTAGGCTTCAATGGCCTGGATTCAAAAAATGGTTAATCAATAATTTTCTGTATAACAATATATTTGACCAATATAGACTATCACAATAATTCAAATATTTTTAAATATGTTTGGTCACTTAATGTGTGTTACTCAGATATTAGTAAATCATTTTACATATGCAAGAGTAATTAGAGTGCTGTAGTCACACTTAAAAACTATAATAAATTAAATGTTCTCAAAACTATTAAAAAGAAAATATATGTATACTGAATATATTAAGGGGCACAAGCTCAACTGGTATTGGCAGAGGTAAACCATGAATGGGACAGGAACATTAAGAAATAGCCCAAGCAGGTTTGTTCTGCACTTTTATTCAGCAAGGCAGTAAACAAACACAGTTCAATAAAGGAGGGCTTTTCACAGCAAGTCTGCAGCATAAAGCAAACTAAATATCCGCTCATCCGAGCCACTACCTAAAATGTAATTTTCTGACTAACAGAGCAACCCTAATGGGTTCCCTAGAATAAACAAGCAGCTCCATTACCTTTTTAGTGTTATGTCAGTAGTCAGTCTTTTCGCCCAGCAGCAGGCTCCAACAGCAAAGAAAGATTTGAGAGACAGCCTTTGAGTCTCAGACAGCGTACATATAAAAAGACATGTGTACAGCCAAGATTAAATAATGAAGTCTGAATATCAGGTAAGATAGGGATAGTCTGAGGATAGGTATAGAGGCTTTATCCCACCCAAAGCTCTAGAAAGCTTCCAGCTCCAGGACCCAGACCAGTGGCAGCCCATGCATTGTGGGCGCATGGGCGCTGCTCCCCCATCCCTGCTGCCGCCTCCCTATCCATGCCCTGCTACTTTCAGGACACTGGACGCATTGACTCCTATGGCGGGGGCAGGAAGGGGTGTATTTTTTTTAAGCACCTGATTAGAGCCAGAGGCTCTAATAAGCTTCAAAAAAGGGTGGGCTCGGGGCGCAGAGAGGGTCGCCCTGATCCCACCCAATTGTGTGATCATAACGAATGAATATTCACTAATTTCACCCCGCATTGCTTCCCCGCTAATCTGGAGGCAGGTCAGTGAGATCTGTTTCCCGATTGGCCAAAGCGCCAGACGTCCCTATTGCATGCCTAGCGCTTTGGCAGAAGTGGGACAGAGTGGAGGAAGCGCCTGGAGCCGCAAGCCTTTATTTATTGGTCGTGTGTCTGACCTGCTGTCTCGGGTTTGACCTGCTGTCTCGTGCTAACCCCTGTGCTGTGCTGAAGATGGAGGAAGTCAAAGCTGGATTACCCTTGGCACCGCCACTACTACTGCTATAGTTCTGCAGTGTATGAGGTGGGAGGGGGGCAGACACACGACACAGGGATTAAGCGGGGCCCCCGAAGGACCTGCTAAGGTGAGGGCAGTGTGGTGGGAGAGAGAGACGGGGCAACTTGGATTGTCTGTGCCGGGGGCACTGCCTGACTGACTGCCGGGGGACTAGCTATTTGAGACAAGGGGGGCTGTCATCCTGCCTGCTGAGCCAGGACATGTGGAGGGCTTTTCTGATCCTGGTGACACTGACCACTGCTTGTAATAGAACCGGCGATCAGCATTGCAGGGAGGGGGCATCGCTGCCATAGTCTGTGCAGGACAGAGTTCAGGGGTCCCCCCATGTCATGTATTGATTGGTGTCCCCCCCATGTCATGTATTGATTGGTGTCCCCCCCATGTTATGTATTGACTGGTGTCCCCCCATGTCATGTATTGACTGGTGCCCCATGCCATGTATTGATTGGGAGCGTGGTGTCCCCATGTCATGTAGGATTGGTGCCCCATGCCATGTATTGATTGGTTGCCCCATGCCATGTATTGATTGGTTGCCCCCATGTCATGTATTGATTGGTTGCCCCATGTATATGATGGGCACAAGTGGCTGCATATGATGGGCACAAGTGGTGCATTTGATTGGCACAAGTGGCTGCATTTGATGGGCACAATTGGTGCATTTGATTGGCACAAGTGGCTGCATTTGATGGGCACAAATGGCTGCATATGACGGGCACAAGTGGCTGCATAAGACGGGCACAAGTGGCTGCATAAAACGGCACAAGTGGCTGCATATGGCGGGCACAATTGGCTGCATATGATGGACACAAGTGGCTGCATATGATCGGCACAACTGGCTGCATTTGATTGGCACAAGTGGCTGCATATGATAGGCACAAGTGGCTGTATTTGATTGGCACAAGTGGCTGCATATGACAGGCACAAGTGGCTGCATATGACGGGCACAAGTGGCTGCATAAGACGGGCACAAGTGGCTGCATAAAACGGCACAAGTGGCTGCATATGACGGGCACAATTGGCTGCATATGATGGACACAAGTGGCTGCATATGATCGGCACAACTGGCTGCATTTGATTGGCACAAGTGGCTGCATATGATAGGCACAAGTGGCTGTATTTGATTGGCACAAGTGGCTGCATATGACAGGCACAAGTGGCTGCATATGACGGGCACAAGTGGCTGCATTTGATGGGCACAAGTGGCTGCATATGTTGGGCACAAGTGGCTGCATGATGGGACACAAGTGGCTGCATATGATGGGCACAAGTGGCTGCATATGATGGGCACAGTGGCTGCATTTGATGGGCACAATGGCTGCATTTGATTGGCACAATGGCTGCATGTGATGGGCACAGTGAGGCTGCAATTGATGTTGGGGTTCAGTATTTTTCAGTTTGTTTGTGTCCCCCAAAAATTTGGAGCACCAGCCGCCAGTGACCCAGACTAGATCCTTTTAGGATCTGAGAAAACAAAAGATGTGTTGAGAATCCTAAGTGACACATATACACCATCCAAAACCCTGACAGCCAATGCCTCTAATTTTTATTTTATTTTTCAGTTTTAGAGTTCTATATCTTCGGGGTGATATGGAATGATTCCCTATGTAGTGTGACAGGCTAACTTTTCCATCTCAGTGTCTGATTTTTGGTGCATGGTGGGGTTAAAAATATGATAGGCAACTGTCATTTTAGTCCCTTTACTGTACCTGTTTTTGCTGAACTCACTTCTAGAAGAGGAGGTTTAAAAGTGCAGGAAAACCAAAAAGAATAAGAAGAATAAGAATAGAACTAAGAACAGGTTCCTGGTGTCTGGAGTCTGTGCTGATGGGAATGGGTGCATGCTTTGAGGCACCAACCCAGAAATGCTGCATTGGTCAAGGGAGAATCTGTTTGGAGGTTCAGAGCATAGGAAGGATACTGTGCTGTGTTGGAGTCTAAAGAGTTAAACAAATGCATGGAGGAGCCTCGCTTTTAAGATGGAGTGCTGCCTTAACCATGATTTCACATGATAGCAGTCTCATGCCCGCCATTAGGGGCTCTAGTGAGAGCTCGATCCAGGTTCCCCAACTGGGCATGTTAAGCCCCATCCTCAGACTCATCAAGGCCCCTCTGTATAGGGTAGTCCTTACTCTAGTCCAGGGGTCTCCAACCTTTCTAAACAAAGGGCCAGTTTATTGTCCTTCAGACTTTAGGTGGGCTGGATTGTAGCCAGTGGGAGTAGAAAAGGTCCCGACGCCAGTGGGAAAAAATAATGCCCCATTGTTTGTTTCAGTGAGGGTACGTGTGCCCCATTATTGGTGTAAGTGGGAGGAATTGTGCCCCATTGTTGATGTCATTGGGCTCCATTGTTGATGTCATTGAGATGAATTGTGCCCCATTGATGGTGTCAGTGGGAGGAATTTTGCCCCATCTTTGGTGTCATTTAGAGAAAATATGCCCCCTTCATTGGTGTCAGTGGGGGAATTATGCCCTATTGTTGATATCAGTGGATGAAATAGTACCCAAAGGCTGGATAAAAGCAAGCAAAGGGCCACATCTGGCCCCCGGGCCGCAGTTTGGAAACAACTGCTCTAGTTTGTGAGAGCTCTATAAAGCCGAGGATGTGCAGCTTCTATATATATTTGCAAATGTTGGGCACCTATACCCTTTTTTATGCTTTTTTTTGTACTGGCTAGCTGCTGTGTTGGGAAATGTTTTTTTGTTTTTTAGTAACAGGGTACGCTACTCTTAACTCTAATGCCGTGTACACACGATCGGACTTTCCGACAGGAAATGTTCGATGGGAGCTTGTCGGAAATTCCGACCGTGTGTAGGCTCCATCAGAAATTTTTTGTCGGAATTTCCGACAACAAACATTTGAGAGCCGGATCTCAAATTTTACAACAACAAAATCCGTTGTCGTAAATTCTGAGCGTGTGTACACAATTCCGACGCACAAAATTCCAAGCATGCTCAGAATCAAGTGTGAGACGGAAGCGCTCGGTCTGGTAAAACTAGCGTTCCTAATGGGGATAGCACATTCGTCACGCTGCACATTTTTTAATCTTTTAATGCAGCGCATTCTCTTCTTCTTTATAATGCTAGAATTATGAAGTTGTTTTGCAGCTGATATTCACACAGAGTTCTGACAAACTGATTTCTTTATTATTTCTTGTGCTCTCATGAATAATCTTTTTTATTCTTTCGCCAGATCACCAGAATAATGTTTATAATTTTTGTTTATAGTGATCTCTTTTTTTTGGGAATCAAGATCTCCTGTTTTTTTTTTTTTTTTCTAGTGATCTCCATAATATTTTTCCTCGTTTTGTGTGTCAAGTTACCACAACACCATTATTATCTAATATTTTTTAACCTCAAGGAGGTTGGTTGGTGCTGGTGTCCCTTGTTAATTTCACATTGTATTTTTGAAATGTACCTGTCTACTCACAAACAAACTGTCCTTTTTGAACTAAAACACATAGGAACTCTGAGAGATTAGGAACAGCAGCAGGTGACATATCCTGAGGCTGTGGTCTTACAACAACCTGCGTCTTTTGTCAGAGCAGATTGAACCCAGGCTATCACACTCTTATCTTCCATACACACTTCCTTCCATGCTTGTTTCCGGGCTGTGGCTCTTCTGTTGGAGTTGTGGCAGGAGGTGGAGGAGGAGGAGGATGGTCCAACTCACACAGGTGAGTTTTGCTTGTGAGTTCCCCCCTCAACCCCTTATTTAGGGCCATATATATCACTTTCTCACAAAAGAGGCGTTGGCCCACCTTCATTTTCTGCATTTTGTTGGCAGCCATGCAGGCATAGGCCTCAATCAGACTGGGGGGGGTTCTGAAGGCCACAGAAGCCTGCCGAATTAACCCAAGTGCTGACTTCTACACGCTCCTCCCCTTCCTGGGCCTTTTTTGTTGAAGGCAGAGGGGAGGGACCTGGGATTCGGTCAGGCTACTGGGCCCGGCCACCTCCTGGCTGCCACTTACCCCGCCACCTCCTGGCTGCCACTTTCCACAGTCTCCTCCTGGCTGAGGCTTTCCTGTGTATGAAAAAGGGACATAGTTTTAAGTTTATTGTTCATCAATCACACACAATTTTGAGAAATATGTTGAACAATGCTATACCTGACTCAAGCTGGGCTCCTCCACATCTTCTTACTGGGTGGAAGGCCCAGGTTTGACTTCTGAAGCCTCAGCTGGGGTAGAAGGAAGTGTGGAAGGAAGGGTTGAGAGTGATGGCCTGATTTCAGTCTGGTCTGACAGAAAACGCAGTCTGTCGTAGTACCACAGCCTGGGGACATAAATGTCATCTGCTGCGGCTCCTGATCTCTTGGAATCCTGGACCTTCTTGCGCTCCCTATTATATGTGCTCCTCAGGCCAATTTTGCACTTCAAATAGTTGATGTTTTGCCGTGGGGATCTGCGGCATAACAAATTCCAGCAATTTATCCTGCCTTCCTCTTTAGTCAATTTGTATAAAAGGGGTGTTTTGTCTGCCACAGACAGGGTAGCTCTCTGTACAAATCAATAAATTGGGGGAGGAAATCATGATCGTTGAATCGATCCATTTTCTCTGCAAGACACAACACAAGACAAATCCTAATGTCAGGCTAAACTCGCATAATCTTGTCCCAATATAGGCCTCAATCTCTAAGCAGTATAGGCCACTGATGCCCCAAGTTAAAATTGTACCTTCGTTAGAACAATCGGCGCTTCCGCTACTCCTTCCTCCTCTCACAGATTGTACATACGACGCACACGTTTTCCGCTTTAAATACACTGCGCATGTGTGAAACTCCGCCCACCCCTGACCTTCTTTTTAGTAAATTCCCCCCCTTCTCTTTCACGCAGTGAGAGACCACATGGCGGAGAGACAACAGGTGCATGCAGCAGAGAGCAGCAACGACGAAAGCCCAGAGCCACGAATGTCCCGATCCCAGAGGAGATTTAAGGCCTCAAAAATGTCCTTTGTAGAGAAGGTGGAGATCTTGAAGAGGGCCGACTATGACGGTAAGCATGGACCTTACCCAAACCCAAATGTGAGAAAGGTCAAGATCATGACTAAAGATGTGAAAAATCTGAACAAGAATTTTGGGGTACGGCGATCCAAGGATCAACTGAAGAAATGATGGTCAGACCTTAAATTAGGGGGGGAGGATCAGTACAGAAGAATCAAAAGAGTGCTGCAAAAAAAGTTGTCGTGTGTTACTATTATTATTATTACTTGCATGCTGCTCCATGTGCTTTTCTTTATTGTTGGACAGTTTAAGATGACGGTTAAAATGGCAAGTTTCAGGTTCGTGGGCATAGTAATCGTTCGTAGTAAACATTGTTCATTCGCCCACTAATACGATGTTTTTGGCAGATGCGGGTTTAATTCAGTACTTTTTTTTTTCTTTTCATAGCAGTACAAGTTATACATTTCTCCATACATTTTATTCCAGATACATAATCTTGCTTCTAACATTCACCCGCCCCAAAAAAAAAAAAAAAAAAAAAGAAGGGGGCAAAACCCAACGACAACAAAAATAGATTTCCTCCCCCTGCTGTATCTCTCCCCCCCCGCGACCCCAAAAGCCCCCCCCATCCTCCCATCCACTACCCAGACCCAACATTGTCCCTCTCCCATATTGATTCATCTTTTATTTTCATTGTCCCAGGCCTCTACCCAGCTTTTCCAGATAGCGTCAAATTTATCTTGGCTCCCTCTATGTGTATAAATAAATTCCTCCTTTATTATGGTTTCTTTTATTTGTGTTCTCCATTCTTCGACCGTTGGGGGGTATATAGATATCCACTTCTGAGCAATTAGCTTTCGTGCCTGAAACAAGCCTCTCGTCATTGCGGTATGGGTATGTTTTGAAATATTTGGTTCCTCCACTATATTTAATAAACATACATTTGGATCTAGTGAAATTTCTATACCTAATGCGCTATTTATGTTTTTAATTATATCCTGCCAGTAACGATGGAGTTTGGGGCATTTCCACAACATGTGTATTAGATTAGCTGGTGCACCACTGCATCGGGGGCATAAGGGAGATTCCCTGCGTTTCCATTTAAATAGTTTTTCGGGGGTATAGTATGATCTATGTGTAATAAAAAGTTGTGTTAATTTTTGAGTAGCTGACAGAGATACCTTTGGGATCGCAGACAAGACCTCCGACCACTGAGCGTCAGTCAGTGCTCCCAGGTCTCGTTCCCACTGCGACCTGGCCGGCACCACTACCGTTTCCTTAAATTTACACTGCAATATCTCATATATTTCAGAGATAAGTCCCTTCTTTTGATCCCTTTTCTTCAACAATATTGTTATTTTAGAGACATTAAGCTTAAATACAGATGTACGGGCCTGGACATGAAAAGCATGTCTAAGCTGGAGATACTGAAAGAACCTCTGTCTTGGAATCCCGAATTCCTCAGATATTTGCGCAAATGATTTTATCTTATCGTTCCAAAACAGTTGTTCCACATATCTCAGCCCCTGAGTTTGCCAAAGCCCAAATCCCTCCAATCTCTGCACTTCCTGATAATTTGCGTTATTCCATATTGGTGTATAGGAAGTATAACCTGTAATGTTAGTAATCTTTTTTATTGCTAGCCATACCTTACTTAGCTCACCTGTCATGAATTTCTTATCTTTTTGAAAGGTTTTTGTCTCTAGTAGGGACATCATTGAATATCCCTTACCCAGTGGAAGTAATAACCCCTGTATGGGATCATTCTCATCAGATGCAGGTTAACTACATTTGGTCATACCTATTTGTATTCAAAGAAGTTTAATACATTGTTGTCTAGATGGGTTTGTTACTAGAATGAAATGAAAACTTGATTCAGTGTAAGGAGAGGACACTCAGCAGCTGTTTACACATCTGGACGCAGGAGCACTAGTGTGGGACACCAGAACAAACTTTTTAGGGTGTCCCACACAGGTGCTCCAGTGGATACTAGGGGTGTCTCCATCTGTGAAACTTGCACAAAAAAAAGTCATTATTCCAGCTTTTGTAAGGGAAAAAATCATGTCTTCAGCTTGGAACTCTGCCAAAACAGACAATTGTACGTCACTTCCAAGCAATGTTTCATATTTCTATTTCTGCCCTCAAACATCTGTGTGCTAAGTAAACCTTTTTTTTTATTCACATAGGGGAGAAAAGAATCCGGACATCAGAGGACACCAGGGACCCACAACCTCCTAAAGAAGGGGACATCCCAAAACAACAACCTCAGGATGTGGAGGAAGGAGAGGTTTATGAAGTGACCACAACAGATGAGTGTCTGAGACCACAGCTTCAGGTAATAGATGGATGTCTGCATATTTTTAATACATGTTTTGTTTTTTAGGTGATGTGGATGTTGTGGAAGAAGAAACACATTTCACAAGTGCAAGTGCACACGTCCTCATCAGGGAGATCATGGTGTGCAATCGTGATTTACAGAAGATTAAGGAAAACATCAATGATGTGGAAAAAAGACTCAAAAACATCACTGATGTTTTAGGCAGAATCTAAAACACACCAAAATGTTTGTTAAATGTTTTTATTTTTCTAACTTTAATAAAAAAATTTGAAAGCCAAATTTTGAAGATGCACACAGTGGGGTTGATTTACTAAAGGCAAATAGACTGTGCACTTTGCAAAGTGCAGTTGCCCTCTGCAAGTGCAGTTGGTCCAGAGCTTAGTAAATGAGGTAAGGCTTCACTTTGCAAAGAGTACCCAATCACATGCAAGGAAAATAAAAAAAACTGCATTTTTGCTTGAATATGATTGGATGATGGACGTCAGCAGAGCTTCTGCTCATTTACTAAGCTCTGGAGCAAGTGCACTCGCAGAGTGCAACTGCACTTTGCAAAGTGCACAGACTTTTTGCCTTTAGTAAATCAACCCCAGTGTGTCAACATGTGCTATCTGCCATCACGGGGAGTATCAAGGGAAGCGTTTTGTGGTTGCAACCCTTTCCTCACAACTAAAGTAGCTGAGAGGAAGGGGTTGCACCCCTGAAACACGTCCATTGATCCCCCATGATGGGAGCTAGCACATGTTGACCTTAGGCATGGGATCAGGAAGAAAATCCCCATTTTGACTCCCAATTTGTGTGCATCTTCAAAATTTGGCTTTTACAGGGGTGACATCACCCCATCTGATGAAGGAAATATCAACACAGTTTGGACATACTAATGTCTGATATTGAAAAGTCAAAATGCAGCACTAAATTAAAAATAATAAAATTATTATAATAGTCCGTGGAAACTGTTTTGAAGAGTAAAGGTGACCTGAAACCTCCACCAAAACTTCAGTGTGTGCAAAGGAAGCACACCACACCCAGTGCAGCCAATCTGCTTACCAGAAAACAAAGAAAAGCATGCAATGCAATCATATGATGCCAAGGCTCAACTGTAACTCAGAATGACACACTCCATCACAGACAGCCAGAAAATGGAAAAGCCAGATGGTCACATGACATCAGGACATCAAGGTTCACATGGGAAGATGAATGGATTATGTAGTCACCAGCGAGAAAACCCAGTAGAAAGAGAGCACTAATAGTGAAGCCCGTATGGGTAAAAAAAGGCATTTATTGTATTCTACTTACAAATATGCAGTGTACATCATTACAAAAAGAAAATGGTCCGCGGCTCACAGCGTGCTTGCATCAGCCAGCCTGACATGTTTCATCCTATGTGGATATCATCATTCATCTTCCCATGTGAACCTTGATGTCCTGATGTCATGTGACCATCTGGCTTTTCCATTTTCTGGCTGTCTGTGATGGAGTGTGTCATTCGGAGTTACAGTTGAGCCTTGGCATCATATGATTACATTGCATGCTTTTCTTTGTTTTCTGGTAAGCAGATTGGCTGCACTGGGTGTGGTGTGCTTCCTTTGCACACACTGAAGTTTTGGTGGAGGTTTCACGTCACCTTTACTCTTCAAAATAGTTTCCACAAACTATTATAATCATTTTATTATTTTTAATTTAGCGCTGCATTTTGACTTTTTTATATGCGTTTGATGAATCAACAAACTATGCTGGCTGCTAACCTTTCTTTTTAGTTAGCTCAGATATTTGTTCACACTAATGTCTGATATTGCCTTCACTTTATCAAAGTTGAACTTTGTAAGTTCCTGAGTTTTTTATTGTTTTATGGTTGTAAAAACATGACTGTTTACCACAAAAAAGGATATTTCTACTGTCCAAAAAAAAAATTTTATTCTAAAAATATGTTGGTTTGTTCAAAAACCCTTTTCTAAAACGCACATGTGAATGTGCACAGATTAAAAATGTTTCTACTCAACAATGTGTGGCTTCTTCTTTCAATGCTTAATGGCAGTTTTTTGCTTAAGTTGGTGTTTACAGTGACAATGGGGGTTATTTACTAAAGGCAATCCACTTTGCACTACAAGTGCACTTTCAGTGCACTTGCAGTGCACTTGTAGTGCAAAATGAATTTTCCTTTAGTAAATAACACCCACAGTGCTTTATAATTTGCATCAATCAGGCCATTTTCGTCACTCAAAAAAATTAATTCATGGTGCTGAAAATGATGAATATTTATATCATTAATGCATTACATACATTAACAACAAAAACAAGGTGTGTGTGTGTGTAGCAGACCCACAGCACAACATAATAGTTAGCTGAAGAAGAGAATGTCACCTCATGTATCAAAGAAATTACGTTGGCACTATTGAAGAAAATGGCCAAAAAAAAAAAGCCCATTGGAGAACCTAGGAGATAGCTAAAAAACACAAGCAGTAAATCAAAGGAAATATTTTTATGTTTAACCACTTAAGGACCAGCCTCGTTTTGGATTTTAGGTGTTGTCATGTTTTTTTTGCTAGAAAATTACTTAGAACCCCCAAACATTATATATTGGGTTTTTTCTAACACCCTAGAGAATAAAATGGCAGTCAATGCAATACTTTTTTTTGCACCGTATTTGCGCAGTGGTCTTATAAGCGCACTTTTTTATGGAAAAAATTCACTTTTTTGATTAAAAAAATAAGACAATAGTAAAGTTAGCCCAATTTTTTTTTATATTGTGAAATATAATGTTACGCCAAGTAAATTGATACCCAACATGTCACGCTTCAAAATTGCACCCGCTCGTGGAATGGCGTCAAACTTTTACTCTCAAAAATCTCCATAGGCGATGTTTAAAAAATTCTACAGGTTGCATGTTTTGCGTTACAGAGGAGGTCTAGGGCTAGAATTATTGCTCTCGCTCTACCGGTCGCGTTGATACCTCACATGTGTGGTTTGATCACTGTTTTCATATGCGGGCGCTACTCACGTATGCGTTCGCTTCTGCTCGTCAGGACGGGGGGTTTTAAAACATTTTTTTTGTTTTTATTATTTATTTTACATTATTCTATTTATTTTTACACTGTTTTAAAAAAAAATTGTGTCACTTTTATTCCTATTACAAGGAATGTAAACATCCCTTGTAATAGAAAAAAAGCATGACAGGACCTCTTAAATATGAAATCTGGGGTCAAAAAGACCTCAGATCTCATATTTACACTAAAATGCAATAAAAAAAAAAAAAGTAAGTAAAAAAAATTACATTGAAAAAAAGAGGCGTGGGCAGAAGTGACGTTTTGACATTGCTTCCGCAAAGCAGTGTCATGGAGGCGAGTGGGCGCCATCTTAGCCTCACTCATCTCCAGGCACAGAAGGGAGACGGATGCGATCGCCTCCGCCGCTACCGACGGCTCTGGTAAGCGGCGGAGGGCACCGGATCACGGCGGGAGGGGGGGCCCCTCTCCCGCCCCCCATAAAAGTGATCTTGCGGCGAATCCGCCGCCGATACCATTTTTATCTGAAAGCCGACCGCCGCACGAAAACGGAGTTACCGGGGTTATGGCAGCTAGCTGCTGCCATAACAACGATATCCGCCGCAAGAGTTTGGATGTACATCGGTGTACGGCAGTCAGCAAGTGGTTAAAATACAACTTTGTTTAAAAATTACATTTATTTAAATACATATAATGTGATATTAAGGGAGAAATCTTACCTTAATATAGTCCTTCTGCAGGACCTGTATAATGGCAGAACAGGTCTCTGGAATAATAATCCCCAGAGCCTGGGGGGAGATGCCTGTCGAGAACTTGATGTCCTGCCAAGTACTGCAAGGTGGCGACTAGCCTCTGTTCCGAAGTGATGGCTTGCCGCATGCAGGTGTCCTGCTTGGTAATATAAGGGGACAGCAAAGCCAACAGATGGTAAAAAACTGGGTCCGTCACCAGGAGATAATTCTTGAAAACATCAGGATTATTCTCACAGATCTCCCGCAACAAAGGCATGTGTGAGAATTGGTCACACTGCAGCAACCAATTCTTCGTCCATGAACTCCTCCTCTCCCTGTTCATGGAATAGGCTTGGGTCAAAGTAAGCAACCAAGCCCCTGCACAGCACAAACTCTACGATGAGTACGTACCCACATGGCTTCAGAAAACGGTCGGCTGGTCAGAACGAAATAACAGAACGCACTGAAAATCAGAAAGGCCTAAGAAGAGCGAGCTGAAATTCAGAAACGAGTAGACAAGAACACACTGAAAATCAAATACGTAATATAAAAATATGCACTGAAAAACAGATACGAACCCAAAGCACAAACTGAAGAGCAGTAACGATCTGAAAAGCACGAGGCTGAAAAGCGCAAATTGTCTCTCACCAAACTTCTATTAACACGAGATTAGCAGAAGGAGCCCAAAGGTTGGTGCACTGGCTATTGAACTTCCTCTTTATAGTGCCGTCGTACGTGTTGTTCTTGACGATCGGAATTTCCGACAACATTCGTGCGACCGTGTGTATGCAAGACAAGCTTGAGCCAACATCCGTCGGAAATAAATCCAGGATTTCGTTGTCGGAATGTCCGATCGTGTGTACGTGGCATAAGGCTCAGTTCACACTGCCACTTCCATGTGACTTCATGGATTAGAATGGTTCCATTGCAGTTAATGGGGTGTGACTTGTCTCGCGATTTTGAACTCTCAAGTCGCATGACAAGTCGCGGCAGTGTGACCTGAGACTTTACATTTACAGGTTAAGAACCTGTCAGAAACTGCCCCCAATATTTCCGAAAATTGTGGAGACTGCATGTACAAAAGACTGATGATATGTTGCAAAAAATACTGTACAAACTTATGAAGGATTCCTTTCAAACTTGCTAGCTAGAAATACTCTCCTTTGCCTTCACAATGCAAACAAATGTAATTCCACTATGAAGTTAAAACAAAATGCATACTACTTCTAATGAAATATATTGACCCCTTTTTTAACAATGATTAACATTACAATTGGATTGTATGTAGATAAGTAGTAGTGTTTGACAGGCCACCTAACCAACAAATCTAAACAAAAAGAATTGGAATGTAAGCACTGATTGCTATTTCCAGCATTACAAAAGCAAATAAACAGGATAATGACAAGTACACACATGTGCAGTTCTATGTAAATTAGTTTGAGTGTTGCAAACCATGGAAACTCACACACATGCTTCACACTGCCATTACCTATGCTGCCAGGGTGATGAATGGTGGGATCCTTTGATCAGCTCCTACACACAGATGGCAGGAGAAGTGTCACTTTTCTCACCACAAACTGCAGCAGTGCAAAATAAATAACAGAGCAACAACATACTAGTATTTCCTGCAAGGCTCTTTAAACTATACCATAAACATGAAACATTTTATTTTCTACCTTGTTCCTCTTACAAAAAATTCACCAATGTCAATTTTGAAATCTGTAAATATACACTTGTAAGTCGTTTATATATATAGTTTGCTTTTTGCCTTGCATGGTCAAGCAAAGAGGACAAACCAAACCCTGGAGAAGTAGCTGTATTGCATTGTAAATTACATTTCAGGATGCCTGCATGGACTAGGCACCAAAAGCTGAATTTGTCTGTATGAATCCTAAACATAGGTTTACTTCACAAACCCTATTTTACATTGACACTCGCTTTCATCCACTTTTTATCCCAATATTCAGGAGAAATTAATTGAGACCTCCAAAGAAGTTCAATAAAATTAAAAGAACTGTGCTGATTGACATCACAGAACATTCTCTACCTTTTATATATAGTAGATGACATACAATACTCTAGCTGTGTACTTACAATCTTAAAGCCCAACCCCAGGCAAATATATAAATATATATTTTTTAAATAGGACCCTCCCTATCCTTCCCAGAAGAAAACCGAAGAGGACGGAAAGATTGGGTTATAACCACTTCAGCCCCGGAGGACTTGGCTGCTCAATGACCAGAGCACTTTTTACAATTTGGCACTGCGCTGCTTTAACTGGTAATTGCACGGTCATGCAATGCTGTACCCAAACTAAATTTGTGTCTTTTTTTTCTAACAAATAGAGCTTTCTTTTGATGGTATTTGATTGCCTCTGCGATTTTTATTTTTTGCGATATAAACGGAAAAAAAAAAGAAAATTTAAAAAAATTGATGTTTTCTACTTTTTGTTATTAAAAAAATCCAATAAACTCATTTTTAGTCATACATTTAGGCCAAAATGTATTCAGCCACATGTCTTTGGTAAAAAAATGTTAATAAGTGTATATTTATTGGTTTGCGCAAAAGTTATAGCGTCTACAAACTAGGGTACTTTTTCTGGAATTTACGCAGCTTTTAGTTTATAACTGCCTATCTCATTTCTTGAGGTGCTAAAATGGCAGGGCAGTAAAACCCCCCCAAATGACCCCATTTTGGAAAGTAGACACCCCAAGGAAATTGCTGAGAGGCATGTTGAGCCCATTGAATATTTTATTTTTTTGTCACAAGTAATTGAAAAATTACAAAAAAAATTACGCAAAGTTGTCACTAAATGATATATTGCTCAAACATGCCATGGGCATATGTGAAATTACTCCCCAATACATTCTGCTGCTTCTTCTGAGTACAGTGATACCACATGTGAGACTTTTTGGGAGCCTAGCCGTGTACAGGACCCCAAAACCAATCACCCCCTTCAGGCTTTCTAAGGGCGTAAAATGGTGATTTCACTTCCTTACTACCTATAACAGTTTCGGAGGCCATGAAATGTCAAAATAGCACAACCCCCCCCCCCTCCAAATGACCCAATTGGGGGAAGGAGACACTTCAAGCTATTTGCTGAGAGGCATGTTGAGTCCATAGAATATTTTATATTTTCCCACAAGTTTTGCCACAAATTTTTTACACAAAGTTGTCACTAAATTATATTCTGTTCAAACATGGCATGGTTATATGTGGAATTACACCCCGAAATACATTCTGCTGCTTCTCCTGAGTACGGGGATACGACATGTGTGGGACTTTTTGACAGTCTAACCACGTACAGGACCCCGAAAACCAATCATCGCCTTCAGGCTTTTCTAAGGGCCTGATTTCACTCCTCACTGCCTATCACAGTTTCGGAGGCCATGAAATGCCCAGATGGCACAAACACCCCAGCAAAAGACCCCATTTTGGAAAGTAGACACCCCAAGCTATTTGCTGAGAGGCATGTTGAGTATTTTGTAGATCTCGCTTTTTGTCACAAAGTTTTGAAAATTTAAAAAAAAAATACATTTTTCTTTTCTTTCTTCATTTTCAAAAATAAATGAGAGCTGCAAAATACACACCATGCCTCTTAGCAAATAACTTGGGGTGTCTACTTTACAAAATAGGGTCATTTGGGGGGGTTTGTGCTATCAGGACATTTCAGGGCCTCCGTAACTGTGATAGGTAGTGAGGAGTAAAAATCACAATTTTACGCCTTTAGAAAGCCTGAAGGCGGTGCTTGGATTTTGGGGTCCTGTACGCGGCTAGGCTCCCAAAAAGTCTCACATGTGGTATCCCCATACTCAGGAGAAACAGCAGCATGTATTTGGGGTGTAATTCCACATATAACCATGCCATGTTTGAACAATATATCATTTAGGACAAGCTCCGTCGGCATTTTTAACGGAAAAATTTAGAGCATGTGAAATGCTGACAGAAAAAGTCAGATGGGGCA
Organism: Lithobates clamitans; assembly: GCA_037952925.1. Classification (NCBI taxonomy): domain Eukaryota; kingdom Metazoa; phylum Chordata; class Amphibia; order Anura; family Ranidae; genus Lithobates; species Lithobates clamitans. Next base: position 477,474 of record JBBGZY010001184.1, read on the forward strand.
TAAACACGGTCGGATTATCCGATCAAAAGCTCCCATTGGACTTTTTCTGTCGGAAATTCTGACCGTGTGTACGCAGCATTAGCGTTCGCAGGGATCAGGCCTGACTCTGCGAACGCTGCAGTTAAGTGTTTAGTGTTTTGTAAGGGACAGTGATCGATTGATACTGCACTTGGATGGGCTGGGCTGGGTGGAGGGGCTAAACGCAGGTGCTAGCAGGCATCTGGGCTGATCCCGCTAACACTGCATTTTCAGCAACCCTAAACTACTGGGGACGCTAGTATAGATCTGATCAGATCAGCTATTGATCCGTTCAGACACTATACTACTAAGCCGGGTGATCAGGGGGTTAAATCTTTTATTATTAGGTAATATACGTCGGGTGCCCTGACTCTATAAAAAAAATAACCAACTGACCAGCGTCACCCGTGACACTAATACGGTGATCACTGGTGACAGGGGGTGATACAGGGGTTAAACCTTTATTAGGGGGAGTCCCTAGACCTATCTGGGGCAACTACTAAGTACCCTAATGCTGATTAGTGTCACAAATGACACCAGTACAGTGATCAAAGAAAAAGATGAACACTGCACTTGGTGACACAGTGACAGGGAGTGAAGGGGTAAACTGGGGGATGATCGGGGGGGGAGAAATATGTGCTTATGTGTACTGTGTCAGCGTAGTGTTTGTGCAACTCACATTTGGATGTCCTCTCTCCTCTCTCTGGAACGGAAAAGAGTTCCATGAGGGGAGATGACATCTCTTACCCTGTCTGTGTTTACACTTACACAGGCAGGGGAGGATTTCATTTGTCAGGACCAATCAGCAGGTCCAGGCCAGAAATCATTGGCCTGGGGTCTGATCGGTTCTGAAACTAATCAGATTGTCGCGGCCACCGTAACCTAACATCACTTTGCCCACCCGTGCCATTCTGCTGCAGTAAGACTGCGACGGCTGGTTAGGAAGTGGTTAAGGCTGGGTTCACACTAATGCGAATTGGATGCGCACAGAAGGGTCCTGTGCGTCTTTAGCTCAGTTTCAGGTCCGAATTCAGCCAAAAATTCAGACCTGATTTGCCCCTGAAACGGTGAACAGGGACGCACCGGACCCCCCGCTGCGAGCCACTCCACATATAGTGTGAACCCAGCCTGAAAGTCAGATGACAGCAGGTTTAGGTTTATGTAGATACGGGTTTGTTTGTTTTTTTTGCATTCCAACTATTATCTATAGGGTAGGATCAGGGAGCTACAGGATTCTTTTTTTTTAAACGTTCAAATCAATATATTTTGAATCGGTCGAATCGAAGAATTTTAGATTTTTTTTTTTTTTCGATTCGAATGTGGCAAGGTGAACAAACAAAAGAAAAATCTTCATCAAAAGATTACAATGACTCTTTAAATCACCTTTGGCTTAACAAAAACAGCATTATTTCGAAATGGTACTTTAACCTCCCTGGCGGTATGATTATTTCTGATTTTAGGTGCTGATTTTGCACAGAAATTTGGCGTTTTATATTGTAGGCCTGTAATTCTTAGGAATAGTTCACTTAAATCTGTCCAAACAAGAGTCTAGTAGACATCCCGGGTATGATAAAGTTTGAAAAACGAAATAAAAAATTATAATATAATAAATAACTATAAATAATTATAACAAATAATAATATAATAATAATAAAAATTATATAATAATATAATCAAATCAAAAACACTGAAATTTGCTCAGTTGCAGAATTTTAGCTTTCGTTACTTTTAGTGTTTGATGACGGATCTCCCCACAAATCATTATCACTCAATTCTGCGAGTGATTCTAATTTATTATCGCTTTTTTCTAGCTGCTCTAAAACCACTTTTGATGTAAAGAGACAGTTTTGGTTGCTATGGACAATCTCCAGTTTCCTGGCAGAAAGAACAGTTTTATATATATAAAACTGCATGCAGGACACTGGGCAGACCACTAGGGACAAAGGGGATGTGAAATTATTTGATACAGTACTGTAATCTGTAAGATTACAGTATGCTGTATCTATACTGTGTGTTTCACTATTTGAATTTACCGCCGAACTCCGTCCCCGTGCGTCGCAACGCTCGCAGGGAACGGAGCTCGGCACTGTGAATCGAGCGAGACACAGCGGCTCGCCGATCACAGCGGGGAGACATCGCAGGATCCAGGGGACAAGGTAAGTATGCTCTTCCTGGATCCTGCGATGCAAGCCCGAGTCTGGCTCGGGGATACCGCTTTTGGTATGTAAAATCCAACCCGAGCCAGACTCTGGAATACCGCCAGGGGGGTTAATAGCACACACAGTCTTTGATTTCAGCAATATGTGTATGTACAGTTAGAATTCGACTGGCGTTTGATGTAAAATTAGATTCGAATTTCAGTCTGAATTTCCGAAATTCGGACTAATTTTGTTTCGTTGTTCGGAGCATTTTTTGTAAAATTTGTTTATATTGCAATTCCGGTTTTCGGATACATCCAAATCTCCGAATAATGAAAAATTTGCCAGAATCTAAATTCGGAAAGAAATGAACGTCTACCAGTGTGCAAGGAGCCTAGGGCTCCATGTACACTAGCTTAAAAATCGCTGCTACTACAGGAGTTTTGTGTTCTGCCTGTAGAAGCAGCCCAGTGTTATCCTATGTGTCCAAGCACATTAGGATGATTACAGGCATATTTTAAGCTCAACGTTTAGAGGCAGGAAAAAAATCCTTCTAGTTTGGGTTTCAGATTGGAGCTTTCTGGCAGAAAAAAAATGCAAAACTCTCCTAAACTCACATAAACTCTGTACAAAAAATGCTCAGCGTTTTTTTCTGCCAAGGGAACTGCCATTTTTTAAGCCCAGTGTGCATGGAGCCTTGTGCAAAAATTGCTGTACCTAAATTTCAGCCTAAGTACACAGTCCATTCCCTTTCACTTAATGTGGATTTGCCTGTTCTTACATTTATTGCCATTCAGAAAAAAAAAAACTAAAAGATTTTAGCCTACCCAATTAAAATAGTTTTGAAGTACAAATAGCAAGGTAGTGTGATATTACTTGAAAATCAGCTGCATCTTGCCATGTAAACAACCAGCAGATGGCAGCATCTAGTTAAAAACACTGAGAACATATTTTAGCTAAAACTAACTTGTGCAAAATATGAAATGGCAGGGGGCACATCAGGACTCCCGGTGACTACTACTCTGCAATTAATATAGCTTAATCATGCTATTCTGACAAATAACATTAGTCCTGCCAACTGATAACTAAGGGTTGCCATACACAGCAAGGCATTTGAATGTGACACAATGTAATTGTACTTTGGTTGTAATCAATGAGCCATTTTTGCATTAATCTTTGTGTAGAGATTCAGAATATGAGGAGCTTTTGTTTTATTACATGCGGATGTTACCTGAAAATTTCTGATACCAGGTACTTAAAGATCATTACTTTTACTACTGGTCAAATTTTACTACTGGAACTAAATTGTTTCTGGTCTGATAGTTTTCACGAAGAATAGCCGCTGGAATGCCAAAATAAATATTGAATAGTACTGTAGCGGTGTAGTTGCCACTAGTAACAGACAATCCACCAATTCACCCCACTGCCAGACTTCCATACATCACTTGCAGAGACAATGAACAGTCTTTTGCTGGTTTTGTTTTTGTTTGCTTATTGGGGGGGGGGGGGGGGTACAACTTGGTTGGGGAAAAGGGTATATGGGATGCCCATAGGATGTTTCAATTGCCATCATATTTTACAGATTACACACATAAGCACATAGTTAGAGCCCGAAGAGATGATGTGCATTTATGATTGATATGAATTTCCTCCTGCATCACTATGCAGACTGTTGCTCCTCCTCTGCTTAACTCCTGCAGACTATTTCTTCTGAAAATTCCCCAACCATTACCGTGTAAAGTATGAGGACACCACTCTTTACCGTGTAAGAGTGATGGTCCAAGAACTTCTTTCCTCCTGCACAAAACGTATCCTTAAGTGAATTAATGCCACATCCTCTTCTACTGAGCAGTAAGGGCCCACTCTGTACAAGTCCGTAAGCAGGCAAATTTAGGCAGGCTAGTAAAAACCTATTACTAGCACCTACCTATTGGTAGAGGGTGCTACAGTACTTATATATTAAAAACCACTGTTATTGCCTACCTTTATAGAATTTTATTCAGATAAAGCTCAGCACGCAAGATAAGACTTTTTTTTTTACACCAAAGCAGCATTGTTCAGCCACCATCTTTGGTGCTTCTCTAAAGAACGTCTGTACATTTCTGGAGATTCTAGTTACAAATAGAGTTGAGCGATCTGCCTGGGTTGGTTTCATGGGGCATAGGGATGGGGATGGTTGGTGAATCTTGTCATAATTTCTTGACATTTTCAAGGCTAATAGGCAAGCTATTGTGAAGAAAGGGCATGGAGTTCGGGGAAACTTCACAAAGCAAGAAAATGTTTTGAAAATACTGGAAATAACACATCCTTTAGGTTACATGTCTTTAGGCTGTATGTGGTGTTAAAGAAGAGTACAATTTTCACAGACAGCATCAGAGACACATATTTTGTCATTTTGGACGTGTAATTTATTTTTTAACTTTTACATTTAGCTTGGCTTAAATACAGCAGCAGACCCCAATCTGATTAATACCAACTTGAAATAAGAGTTTTTCTTCAGTTATGTGTTTAGTGTTTTGTAAGTGACAGTGATCGATTGATACTGCACTTGGGTGGGCTGGGCAGAGGGGCAAAACGCAGGTGCTAGCAGGTATCTGGGCTGATCCCACTAACACTGCGTTTTTGGGAACCCTAAACTATGGGGAATGCTAGTATAGATCTGATCAGATCAGATATTGATCAGTTCAGACACGATACTACTAAGGGAGGTGTATGGTGCGTGTGTGGGTGTTAGCGCTACTGGCACTAATCTGACGCTGCCTGGGGCAATGCAGACCCTAACTGACACTAAAACCTAACTGATACCACCGGGTGATCAGGGGGTTATACCTTTATTTAGGTAATATATGGCGAGTACCCTGATGCTATAAAAAAATAACTAACTAACCAGCGTCACCCGTAACACTAATATGGTGATCACTGGGGACAGGGGGTGATCAAGAGGTTAAACCTTTATCAGGGGGGGTTAGGGGGGTACCCTAAAGCTACCTGGGCCCACCACTAACTGCCCTAATGTTGATTAGTGTCACAAATGACACCAGTACAGTGATCAATGAAAAATCTGACAACTGCACTGGGTGACATTGTGACAGGGAGTGATCGGGGGGGGGGGGGCGATCGGGGGGTGACAAGTGTGCCTACATGTACTGGTAGTAGTGTAGTGTTGGTGCGACGTACTGTGAGATGTTCTCGCTCCTCTCTCGGTAACGAAAAGAGTTCCACGAGGCGAGATGACATCACTTCCCCCTGTGTTTACACTTACAGGCAGGGGAAGGATTTTATTTGCCAGAACCGATCAGCAGGTCCAGGCCACAAATCATTGGCCGGGATCTGAAGATTGATCGGTTCTGAAACAAATTTGATGGTCACGAGCGTTTAGCAGCCAAATGTAATTTTTTTTATGCATTTAATTATAGTTAGGACCCTGGAGATATAGCTGTAGGGAGAAAATCTATGGCCACAGGCTTCTCATTCTTTCACAAAGTGGGGGAAAGCAGGTAGCACCAAAGAGAGGGGGCAGATTCACTCCATGGACAGAGGGAAAGGCAGACAGCATATAATTGAATAGTCATAGGCTGTCCGTCCTTCCTCAAATAAGGACCATCAAAAGAAATATTACAGGTAAGCCTAAAAGAAGAGTTGCCATATGGGGGTAGTAGAGCATTGCTAATCATCCCTGGTAAAAAAAACACCAGCCATTTGGGTACCACATGCATGAGGAAACACATAGCTCTGCATCACAGAGTTTGATGGGAGCAGCATCTCAATAAGACAAGTCTTTAGAAAAACATATCTCTTCACCCTCATTTCTCATTTTATGCAACATCTGCGGCCTATGTTGTCAGAGAGGAAAGTCTCACAAGGGGTTTCAGAAGCATAGGATATGCCGATTCAAGAGGGGAAGAGGCTCATGGGCCATGCTGAGGAGAGTCAAACAAAAGCTTGAGTCTCTGTAAAATCCTGCTACACCCACCCCATCATCTCCAACAACATCCTTCCCAAGGCAGGTGTCTCTTCCACAGCTGTTAGAACAGAAAAAATGTCCCCAAATAACCCCCCCCATGACTAGTGTCTTAATTCCAGCTTGACAAACCTGGTGGCTTTACAGCTGCTTCCAGTACAACTCCTGGAATCACTCCTTTCCATGAGTTTATGGCCTGTGCTACACCACAGTGGCAAATACTCAGGTCCAAGGCTGATACGGACACTCGTAGAAGTAAGGACCCTATGAACTATTAGTTATCAAGGCTTGATCACTGGCTGGAGCTTGCAGTACCCACCCAAGCCTTTGGATTGCACTTTTTTTTATCTTGTTTAACATTATTCTTTAAACATTATTTAGAGATTTACATTTTGAAATACTTTTTATTTTTTTAACTGTTTTATATTTTTTATTATTTTAGATTTTTTCCCTGTAAGGCCGCCACTGCCCTGGTCAAGCAAGAATGGGCAGGGCACACAAGGCTGTAACTAAAATGCTTACAGGCATTCACTCCAATGGACTACTGAATGTCAAGAATGTACCATCGGCTGGAGGGGCTCCAATATTCACTTGAGGTAACTGCCTGCCCTGCTGCACATGTCATGTCAGAAGGGTCTTGAGTGCAGCAGTATAAATTTATTAGGGAGAAGCTTTTAATAAAACAAATCAGACTTGGATTACAAAGGACTATCAAACACCCACTGCAGATGTTACTGATAAAATCAATACATTTATTTTATATACTTTTACCAAGAAAATACCAAACACTTTTTGGGTATGTAAGGACATGGCAGAAGGTTGCGGTGAACATGGGGTAAAGGTGTGTGGTATTTCAGGTACACAGTTTTGTTTTGTTTTTTCGAAGAATGCAGTAGCGTGTGGTATTAGTGCTACAAGAACACAAGCAGAGTTTGTTCAAGAAGATGTAAACTCAACCACTAAAATCTCATATAAGCTCGTTTGGCTGGACTTCTCCTATGGATCACAGGAGTGCAGTTCCTTTTGCACTCCTGTGACCCGTTTTCAGCAGAGTGCGGGCTGAAGTCCACTCTCTGCTGACATCACAGAGTTGGTCCGGGCCTGGGCAGCATCATGATCATAGAGTCGGGATCCGCCTAGATCCCTGGACCAGCACCCAGCTCAGCGAGCCGCTCCCGCCCCTCCACAGCTTAGCGCTTCAGTGAGCGAAGAGGGGGCAGAGCAGAGAGCTGTGATTGACAGTCATCAGCTCTCTGCTCTGGGAGCTGTGAGAACTGAGCGATCTGCGGTGTTCGATCGCTCGGTTCTCAGTATTAGAGGCGCCAGAGGAAAAATGCAGCATTGGACCGATGAATGAATCAAAAAAGAAAAAACCTATACTTCTCTTTTAAGATGATAATATCACTTGTCGAGCCCATACTGATATACAGTGCTTTGAAAAAGTATTCATACCCCTTGAAATTTTCCACATTTTGTCATATTACACCAAAAACGTAAATATATTGTATTGGGATTTTATGTGACAGACGAACACAAAGTGGCACGTAATTGTGAAGTGGAAGGAAAATGATAAATGGTTTTCCAATTTTGTAACAAATAAATATCTGAAAAGTGTGGCGTGCATCTGTATTCAGCCCCCTTTACTCCGATACCCCTAACTAAAATCTAGTGAAACAAATTGCCTTCAGCAGTAACCCAATTAGTAAATAGAGTCCACCTGTGTGTAATTTAATCTCAGTATAAATACAGCTGCTCTGTGAAGCCCTCAGAGGTTTGTTAGAGAACCTTAGTGAACAAACAGCATCATGAAGGCCAATGAACACACCAGACAGGTAAGGGATAAAGTTGTGGAGAAGTTTAACCCCTTCCCGACCAGCCGCCGCAGTTATACTGCGGCAGGTTGGCTCCCCTGCGTGAGCCATCGTAGCTGTAAGTCGGTTCTTTAAGATGCTTTAGCAGGCGCACACACCCACAGTGTGTCCCCGGTGCCGATGCGCGTGCCCGGCGGGCACAATGACCACCGGGCACCCGCAATTGCTCGTGACAGAGCGATAACTGGGATCTGTGTGTGTAAACACACAAATCCGGGTTCTCTCAGGGGAGAGGAGACAGATTGTGTGCTCCTACTAAGTAGAAACACCGATCGGTCTCCTCCCCTAGTCAGTCCCATTCTCCCACAGTTAGAACACACCTAGGGATCACAGTTAACCCCTTGATCGCCCTAGTGTTAACCCCTTCCCTGCCAATGACATTTATAAAGTAACCAGTGGCTATTTTTAGCTCTGATCGCTGTATAAATGTCAATGGTCCAAAAAAAGTGTCAAAAGTGTTCGACTTGTCTGCCACGATAAAAATCACTGATCCCCACCATTACTAGTAAATAATAATAATAATAATAATAATAATAATAATAATAATAAAAATGCCATAAATCTATCCCTTATTTTGTAGACGCTATAACTTTTGTGCAAACCAATCAATATACACTTATTGCGATTTTTTTTTACCAAAAATATATAGCAAAATACATATCGGCCTAAACTGATGAAGAAATTTGTTTTTGTTTTTTTTTTTAAATTTGGATATTTATTATAGCAAAAAGTACAAAATATTGTGTTTTTTTCAAAATTGTCGCTTTTTTTTGTTTATAGCACAAAAAATAAAAACCGCAGAGGTGCTCAAATACCACCAAAAGAAAGCTCTACTTGTGGGGAAAAAAGGACATCAATTTTGTGTGGGTACAACGCCGCACGACCGCGCAATTGTCAGTTAAACCAACGCAGTGCCATATCGCAAAAAATGGCATGGTCGGGAAGGGGGTAAATCCTTCCGGGGCTGAAGTGGTTAAAGCAGGGTTAAGTTAAAAAAATATCCCAAGCTTTGAACATCTCACAGAGCACTGTTTAATCCATCATCCGAACATGGAAAGAGTATGGCACAACTGCAAACTTACCAAGACATGGCCGTCCACCTAAACTGACAGGCCGGGCAAGGATAGCATTCATCAGAGAAGCAGCCAAGAGGCCCATGGTAACTCTGGATGAGCTGCAGAGATCCACAGCTCAGGTGGGAGAATCTGCCCACAGGACAACTATTAGTCATCATACACTCCACAAATCTGGCCTTTATGGAAGAGTGGCAAGAAAAGGGCCATTGTTAAAAGAAATCCATAAGAAGTCCCATTTGCAGTTTGCGAGGAGCCATGTGGAGGACACAGCAAACATGTGGAAGAATGTGCTCTGGTCAGATGAGACCAAAATTTTACTTTTTGGCCTAAAGGCAAAACGCTATGTGTGGTGGAAGACTAACACCACACATCACCCTGAACACACCATCCCTACCGTGAAACATGGTGGTGGCAGCATCATGTTGTGGGGATGCTTTTCTTCAGCAGAGACAGGAAAGCTGGTCAAAGTTGATGGAGAGATGGATGGAGCCAAATACAGGACATTCTTAGAAGAAAACCTGTTAGAATCTGCAAAAGGCTTGAGACTGGGGCGAAGGTTCACCTTCCAGCAGGACAACGACCCTAAACATACAGCCAGAGCTATAATGGAATGGTTTAGAACAAAGCATATTCATGTGTTAGAATGGCCCAATCACAGTCCAGACCTAAATCCAATTGAGAATCTGTGGCAAGACTTGGAAATTGCTTTTCACAGACGCTCTCCATCCAATCTGACAGAGTTTGAGCTATTTTGCAAAGAAGAATGGGCATAAATTTCGCTCTATAGATGTGCAAAGCTGGTGGAGACATACCCAAAAAGACTTGCAGCTGTAATTGCAGCGAAAGGTGGTACTAAAAAGTATTGACTCAGGAGGGCTGAATACAAATGCACGCCACACTTTTCACATGTTTTTTTTTTTTTTTAATTGAAAACCATTTAGCATTTTCCTTTAACTTCACAATGATGTGCCACCTTGTGTTGGTCTATCACATAAAATAACAATAAAATACAATTACGTTTTTGGTTGTAACATGACAAAATGTAGAAAATTTCAAGGGTTAGGAATACTTTTTCAAGGCTCTGTAAATGTCATTGTTTGGGCCCTTTGTGTTATTGGGTGGCAATGCTCCCACAATCACCTGCTTGTAAATAACCCTGTCACATGCTCCCCCAAAGGATCTGTGTTGATAAACCATGCCTAGGCATACTACACTGTCACTATTTAAAAGAATGGCCTGTATAAAAAAATGATTGCAGCCAGCTACAATTAGGGAAACTGTAAAAAAAAAAAAAAAAACACATGCAACCTATAATCAGTACAGTGCATATTAACAGGAGCAGGTTGTAAAGAGGCAGCAGGATATCAGTAGCATTAAGATGTAACACATTTAAAAAAAGCCTCCCCTGCCTTCACCCCCAAATTCTCCAAGATACACAGTGCTTTGCTACCTACACTACATTCAGGAAAAGTTATATCTACTTTCACACAGCTGCTAGTGCCTACAATTCCTACAATTGTAAGTAGGTTCTTACAAGAGGTTAAAAGTTTTTCTGTTGCTATGTTCATGCTCTGGGGTTATTCAGGTCAACTGTCTGTGTACAGACTAAATGTTACAATGTATCCTTTTGTAACATTTGGCCCTGGTTGTCCTGCTAGGTTGGTGCCACTGAGGAAGGAAGGTTAATGCTATTGGTTGGGTTTTCCCACTCTTTCTCAGTAAGTTACCACCCCTGCTGATCATACCATATAAAAGGGGTTCACTTAACACCCCAATGCATTGAAGAGTTCTGTCATTTAGACCCCTTTCACACTGGGGCGGTTTTCAGGCGCTTTAGCCTCTGCTAAGCGCCTGAAGACCACCTCCCATTCATTCCAGTGTGACTTTTCACACTGGGGCGGTGCGCTTGCGGAACATTCGGAAAAGTCCTGCAAACAGCATCTTTGGGGCGGTTTGGGAGCGCTCCCAAAACACCCTGCCTATTGGAAGGAATGGCCAGCGCTTCCGAAGCACCTGAAAAGTGATTCGCAAGCCCTGCAACACGGGAGTTTTTAACCCCTTAACCGCTCAAACAGGGCTAAAGCTCCACTAGAACGAGCAGCGCTTTAGCACTAACGTGGTCACAGCCCCAGTGTTAAAATAGGTCTTAAGATGTAGCTGTTAATCTGTCGAACTGAGCCCCCATCTAGGGGGCCCAGTCAGGTCTCCTTATGGGGTTTTGAACCTGAGAACTTACATGGACTTATAGCTGCCAAACATGGACTGTACGTCTTTTATGGGTTATCACTAGATCATGGATGCTAAGGGATTACTTGCTGACTTTTGTGGATCTACTGCCTAAATTGACTCTTGTCTTGAAAGGATTGCTCTGTATCTGCCTAAAGTACAGTCACTTTATGGGGCACTTAGAGAACTTTGTACATAAATGTGGGTGAAGATGTTGTTTGAGAACTGTTCCTATGTTATCCTTAACTACTTCAATAAAGTTCTTTTGTTATTCCTTTAATCTGCCTGGTCTGAAGTCTCTATAAAGGGGTGCATGCATGGCCTATCAAAACAAAAGGGCTCACAACAAGGAAACTGAAAATAGAGAAGACACAGTATGGAGGTCTAATGAGCAGAATGCTTTCCAGAGGAAGCTAGAGTGCCATTGCTAATGACCACTGTATTTGTGTCACTTGCTAAAACAGCTAACCAGCCAGGAGACAGGTGACAATGGCAAGGGTGACGGTTACTCTGGTAATGAACGGGTATCGTGCTTGGCGCCTTCACTAGGTTTAGCTTCCTGCTGAACTCGCCGAGGTTTGAACCATCTATGGCCACCCTAAGCTTTCCCTATAACAACTAAATCACATTGTCAATATGACTGTTGTGACTTCATCACGTTATAGTGGAAGGGAAAGCTTATCCACAAGTCCCCCTTATTGGCCCTTCTAAGTCAGCTGACCTAGGCTAAAAGGCCAGGCAGTGCATTATGGTTACAAAGAATTTGGTCTGGTGAATTACCACATTTGTTTGCTGGATTTGTGAACCTCGCACACAGAGAATTTGCCGCATACCAATGGTAACAGCGAACCGGAACCTCATCCCTAGTTACTAATGGCAAGAAGAGACAATATGAGCAATCGTGTAAAAAGCTATGGGTAATCAAATTGATCTCTAGTACACATTTTGGTTTAGGGTAGACTGCGCTGGAAAACCTGCATTAACTGGGTAGCTATGAATTTTCAGACATGCAAAAAATTATCTCTCTTATTTATTATTACATTATTTATTGATGTATCTGTCTCTGTTGGGAAGATTTTCTTCAGGCCATAATGGCCCAACAGGACACTTTGCCACTGGGGTGTCAGGATGATTTGGGTAGCCAAATTGCAGCACGAACACCTGCGCATGTGCATGAATATGCAGACACAGAGCACATCCATGCTGTACATGGCCATGCATACATGCCTATTGTGAATAGTGTTGCCAAGTAAACTTTGAGACCTATAAGATAACCAATACAGGGAGATCTTCAGCTGTACTATTGTGACTTGCCACTCTGCACCTGATCCTGATCTCTGTTACAAACTTGGTTTGTTCCTTGACTCTTCTGTGGTTTCTTGACCCTTCTCCTCTGTCTGCCCACAAGTTGCTGACCCAGCCGGTCCCTGACTACTTTCCTGTCACATTGTTACTGTCTCATCTAGTCGTTGCTGACCCACTTCTTCTCCTCCTCCTCCTCTCTTTAGTGAGCTGCATCTTCTGTCATCTCCAGCTACAAGATGACAGCGCTCATGAGTTCCAGTGATATCATTGTATCACCATTCATCAGCAGTTGCACCTTTCCTGTGTCTCTGCACAATCTGTCCTACAACCTAGGGGTGCTTGATATGAAGTAGTAAGAGAGGCTACCCTCATTTTCTCAGGCTTTCAGCAAGGTATGTGACATGGGGACACGGATGGTAATATAAATCTGACTGACATTCTAACTCTCTCCACTTTACTAATGAAAATTTTTTTATAACATTCTGGATGCCCTTTGGAGAGATTCTCCTCACCTACTATCTTGGTCAACACAACAGGAAGTGAGTGGAAATCTCTCTAATGAGTACTAAAAACAACGAAAACCTGACAGAGGCTGAAACTTTACCCATTGAATGCAAGATAAAAACAATAAAAATAGAGTTCTACAAGATAGAATAGAGCCACACTCAGTGCAACTATAAAAACACTTTTAGCTTTAAGTCTTTCATGAAAACCGCTTCTGACCATGCTTCTCCAGACTATAGGTGAATGCACCAGGTTCCCACTGCTCTCTTTCATGTCTGAGCTGATGGTGACGCATCTCTGGACATCCTCCAGTTTCAGAGAGAAGCCAGCATGAGGTGTCTTTCATCTGCATTAAGTTTCCTTTTCCAACCACTGCATTTTCGATCCTCAATGTTGCCTGCTTCTTTGTGATTCTGTTAAGAACTTGGACAACACATCTGGAAACACTGGTCTTCCTTCACATTTCTGCTTCTGAGAAGGCTTGAGAATGCAGTAAGACCACCATACGTCTTATTATGCCCCGTACACAGGATAGGATTTTCCGACTGAAAATGTTCGATGGGAGCTTGTTGTCGGAAATTTCGACCGTGTGTAGGCTCCATCGGACATTTTCCATCGGAATTTCCGACACACAAAATTTGAGATCTGGATCTCAAATTTTCCGACAACAAAATCCATTCTCGTGTAGCAATACTCACGGTGGAGCTGCTGGTTTAAGCGGGCCTGTCCTCTTTGCTCTACACCCTTCTTAAATTGTTCACTCCCCTTGACACAACTAGTGCAGTGTTGAAATAATATGAGCATTAACTTTAACCCACAATATACACTTACAATTAGGATTACCTCTACCTGGGCACTGGTAACTCCACCTGTAGGAGAAATGACAACATTGCACACAAACTTCAATAATGACCAAAAATAACTTCTTTCTTTGAATAAGTAATATATTTATATAAAGAGTTATTTCAATATATATACTATCACACCAATGTAGTATAAGGAATGATATGACAATCAATGACAATCACATAAATATATATATATATATATATATATATATATATATATATATATATATATATATATATATATATATATATATATATATTGGTGTGAATCTATACCCGGGAGCTCCCCTTACTCTAAACCTTAAAGTCACTATACTAAAATGCAGGGCCCTGCAATGAAAAAGGCAGTCCAGACGTCTTCAGTCTTCACTAGCTTTTATAATTGTAATCCGTATAGAGGGTTCCTACTGGGCGTTACACAGTGTAACATAACACACTAGAACAATTGTAATCCAAATGAGTGACTAGGTGTCTTTATATGAAGGAACAAAACATCTAACATCCGCTCTTGAACGCTGAAGTCTATTTGGATGTAATACTCTCAGACTTAACTTGTTCCGTGGGACTATCAGTCCCAGCAACACTCTGTACAGTTCTAAAGATTTGTGTGTAATACTCAATTAAACTTCTGGGTATCAACCCTCTCACCACATGGAATCCAGGCAGGTGGATGTCTCCGGTTCAGCAGTTCTCATTTCCGTATGGCGGAACCACCACACCGTCACACTGTTCCTTTCACAAACGACCGGGGGTCCTCGGTTATCTCCCCACGGGTCTTCCGGAACAATCACGTCTCTTGGCCAGTTCACTGCGATGCAAATGGCAGGATACCACAGCTGCTCCGCTCCTTCGCAAGGTAGGCCGCAACCCTGTGGGACACGCACACCCACAGAGTCCTGCTGACAGGCCACGCATCCCAGGAACAAGAGAGCTAAAATGGCCGCTGCTTACCCTTTTATATCCTCCCAAAATGCAGTTCAGTTCTGACTTTGTCCAGGAGCATTGTGGGTGGGTCAAAGCTACAGTTCCAATGTAAACAGTAAATCACTTCCATGTCACTTAATCCTGAGACGTAAACTTATTGTGCTTTATCAATTGTCCACAAGATGGCACTAACACAACTATTGTACTAAATAATACACAGAGCTAAAAACAACAGTTGTCAGAGCTACACTCGTAAATTCCGATCGTGTGTACACAATTCCGACGCACAAAGTTCCACGCATGCTCGGAATCAGAAGAGCCGCACTGGCTATTGAACTTCATTTTTCTTGGCTCGTCGTACGTGTTGTACGTCACCGCGTTCTTGACATTCGGAATTTACGACAAGATTTGTGTGACCATGTGTATGCAAGACAAGTTTGAGCCAACATTTGCCATTGTGTAAGATTTATTTTTATTTTTATTTATAATTGTTCTTCAAAATTTAAATGATATTTTTTAGCTTTTAATTAATTAGAACTCATCAGGCTGTTGTTGCTGCCAAGAGATTTTTTGTTCTAGCACCTGACTGCATGCTATAAAATGCTCCCAAAAAATGCAAAAACACTGTGCACCTAAAACACATCCTCACCCCAGGTTATTAAAA
This sequence comes from Lithobates clamitans, assembly GCA_037952925.1. Taxonomy (NCBI): domain Eukaryota; kingdom Metazoa; phylum Chordata; class Amphibia; order Anura; family Ranidae; genus Lithobates; species Lithobates clamitans. The sequence continues at coordinate 493,009 of JBBGZY010001184.1, forward strand.
TGCAGCTTCTCACCCACACATTCACCCCTCCTCAGTGAAGGCCCTCTTTGATATGACACATAAAGCAGAGAAGGCTAGTACATTGGCCATCTCCAGCAAGTTCTCCAGACTTGACACCTAATAGTTCATTGATTAGGGCTCTGTGGGGGGCCAAAGCATCACTTCCAGGGCTCCTTGTCCTTCTTTACGCTGAAGATAGTTCTTAATGACATTAGCTGTATATCTGGAGTTGTTTTCCTGCCGCAGAATAAATTTGGGACCAATCACACCTTCGCAAGTGTATCTAGAACAAATTATGCTTTTTTGAAGGCCTTGCACAGTAGGGTATCCAAAAAACTGGATGTCTGTCCTGGTCAATAGGTACAGTACCACATATATAATTCATACAACACACAAAATTGTGCATTATCAGTGTCTTGTTCCACCCATATTGATAAGCTGTATATGTTCGCATGCTCTTCTGTTTAGTTCTGCTAAACTAGAATGATGAGCAGGTGAATGATGCTAAACTTCTTCAGCATGTCAACCCCATAAAGAATGAGGAAGGACATCTGGTTACAAAGGATGGGGAGATGGCGAAGGTATTGAATGTATTCTTCTCTTCGGTCTTCATGAGGGAATCGGGGGCTTCAGTAACCAAAACTGCAGTGTTTGTCCTAATGACACATCACAGGAAGCACCCTCATGGTTAACAGATGACAGAATTAGAAAAAGACTTGGGAAGCTTAACATTATTAAATCACCGGGGCCAGATGGCTTGCACCCGAGGGTACTCAGGGAACTCAAGTCAAGTAATTGCCAGACCATTGTTCCTAATTTTACTGACAGTCTACTGACTGGAATGGTACCAGCTGATTGGAAAAAAGCCAATGTAGCACCAATTTTTAAAAAATGGCCAAAATACATCCCTGGGATTTACACACCAGTTAGCCTAACATCAATTGTATGCAAGCTCTTGGAGGGGATGATAAGGGAATATATACAAGATTTTAGTAATAAAAACAGTATCATTAGCAGTAATCAGCATGGATTCATGAAGAATTGTTCTTGCCAAACCAATCTATTAACCTTCTATGAGGGGGTGAGCTGCCATCTAGATAAAGGAAGGCCCATAGATGTGGTGTATCTGGATTTTACAAAAGCATTTGACACGGTTCCCCATAAAGGTTTTCTGTACAAAGTAAGGTCCGTTGGCATGGACCATAGGGTGAGTACATGGATTAACCACTTCAGCCCCGGAAGGATTTACCCCCTTCCTGACCAGAGCACTTTTTACAATTCGGCACTGCGTCGCTTTAACTGCTAATTGCGCGGTCATGCAATGCTGTACCCAAACGAAATTTGCGTCCTTTTCTTCCCACAAATAGAGCTTTCTTTTGATGGTATTTGATCACCTCTGCCGTTTTTATTTTTTGCGCTATAAACGGAAAAAGACCGAAAATTTTGAAAAAAAATGATATTTTCTACTTTTTGTTATAAAAAAAATCCAATAAACTAAATTTTAGTCATACATTTAGGCCAAAATGTATTCGGCCACATGTCTTTGGTAAAAAAAATGTCAATAAGCGTATATTTATTGGTTTGCGCAAAAGTTATAGCGTCTACAAACTAGGGTACATTTTCTGTAATTTACACAGCTTTTAGTTTATGACTGCCTATGTCATTTCTTGAGGTGCTAAAATGGCAGGGCAGTACAAACCCCCCCCCCAAATGACCCCATTTTGGAAAGTAGACAGCCCAAGGAAATTGCTGAGAGGCATGTTGAACCCATTGAATATTTATTTTTTTTGTCCCAAGTGATTGAATAATGACAAAAAAAAAATAAATTTACAAAAAGTTGTCACTAAATGATATATTGCTCACACAGGCCATGGGCATATGTGGAATTGCACCCCAAAATACATTCAGCTGCTTCTCCTGAGTACGGGGATACCACATGTGTGGGACTTTTTGGGAGCCTAGCCGCGTACGGGGCCCCGAAAACCAAGCACCGCCTTCAGGATTTCTAAGGGCATAAATTTTTGATTTCACGCCTCACTACCTATCACAGTTTTGAAGGCCATAAAATGCCAAGATGGCACAAAACGCCCCCAAATGACCCCATTTTGGAAAGTAGACACCCCAAGCTATTTGCTGAGAGGCATGGTGAGTATTTTGCAGCTCTCATTTGTTTTTGAAAATGAAGAAAGACCAGAAAAAAAATTTTTTTTTTTCTTTTTTCAATTTTCAAAACTTTGTGACAAAAAGTGAGGTCTGCAAAATACTCACTATACCTCTCAGCAAATAGCTTGGGGTGTCTACTTTCCAAAATGGGGTCATTTGGGGGGGGTTTTGTGCCACCTGGGCATTCCATGGCCTCCGAAACTGTGATAGGCAGTGAAGAGTGAAATCAAAAATTTACGCCCTTAGAAAGCCTGAAGGCGGTGATTGGTTCTCGGGGTCCCGTGCGCGGCTAGGCTCCCAAAAAGTCCCACACATGTGGTATCCCCATACTCAGGAGAAGCAGCAGAATGTATTTTGGGGTGTAATTTCACATATCCCCATGGCATGTTTGAGCAATATATCATTTAGTGACAACTTTGTGCAAAAAAAAAAAATTTGTCTCTTTCCCGCAACTTGTGTCACAATATAAAATATTCCATGGACTCGACATGACTCTCAGCAAATAGCTTGGGGTGTCTACTTTCCAAAATGGGGTCATTTGGGGGGGTTTTGAACTGTCCTGGCATTTTATGCACAACATTTAGAAGCTTATGTCACACATCACCCACTCTTCTAACCACTTGAAGACAAAGCCCTTTCTGACACTTTTTGATTACGTGAAAAAATTATTTTTTTTTGCAAGAAAATTACTTTGAACCCCCAAACATTATATATTTTTTTAAAGCAAATGCCCTACAGATTAAAATGGTGAGTGTTTCATTTTTTTTTTCACACGGTATTTGCGCAGCGATTTTTCAAACGCATTTTTTGTGGAAAAAACACACTTTTTTAAATTTTAATGCACTAAAACACACTATATTGCCCAAATGTTTGATGGAATAAAAAAGATGATCTTAAGCCGAGTACATGGATACCAAACATGACATGCTTTAAAATTGCGCACAAACGTGCAGTGGCAACAAAATTAATACATTTTTAAAAGCCTTTAAAAGCCTTTACAGGTTACCACTTTAGATTTACAGAGGAGGTCTACTGCTAAAAATACTGCCCTCGATCTGACCTTCGTGGTGATACCTCACATGCATGGTGCAATTGCTGTTTACATTTGACGCCAGACCGACGCTTGCGTTCGCCTTAGCGCGAGAGCAGGGGGGACAGGGGTGCTTTTTTTTTTTTTTTTTTTTTTCTTTATTATTTTTTTGCTTTTTTATCTTATTTTTAAACTGTTCCTTTCATATTTTTTTTTTAAATCATTTTTATTGTTATCTCAGGGAATGTAAATATCCCCTATGATAGTAATAGGTAGTGACAGGTACTCTTTTTTGAAAAAATTGGGGTCTATTAGACCCTAGACCTCTCCTCTGCCCTCAAAGCATCTGACCACACTAAGATCGGTGTGATAAAATGCTTCCCTAATTTCCCAATGGCGCTGTTTACATCCGGCGAAATCTAAGTCATAAAATGCTCGTAGCTTCCGGTTTCTTAGGCCATAGAGATGTTTGGAGCCACTCTGGTCTCTGATCAGCTCTATGGTCAGCTGGCTGAATCACCGGCTGCTTTCTCAGGTTCCCTGTTGAGACAGGAGAGCCAGAGAAAAACACGGAAGACGGTGAGGGGGGGGGCATTCCCTCCCACTGCTTGTAAAAGCAGTCTAGAGGATAATTAGCCACTAGGATTGCTTTTACATGAAAGCTGACCGCTGGCTGAAAAGAATGATACCAAGATGATACCTAAACCTGCAGGCATCATTCTGGTATAACCACTCAAAGTCGTGAATGGCGTACCTGAAGACAAAAAAATGGTTAACAATAAAGCACAGTAAACGGTAAAGTATAAAAAATTGCATACCTGAAAAGCAAACATGATAAAACATAATAACAATAAAACATTGCAGAATAGAATACAGTAAAAAAGAGCAGAACAATAGAGAGAATAGAGAGAGAGAGAACAATAAAACGCCAACTATTTTTTTTTTATTTTATATTTTTGTTTGTGTTTTTTTTTTTTTTACACTTTTTTTTGTAACTAACTTTTATAACTGTAACCGGTTCCAGGTTCGGGTCTCTCAAAATGCGATGGCATCTTGGGAGACCCTGTGAAAGTGTGCCTAGTCTGTGGAATGCTGTACCCTACGCTAATACTCAACTAGTGAATGGTAGCGTTCAAAACATTCACCAATGCAAAGACCAGGATTGTCAGGACAGGAGGGACAATAATAGCGGGTGTCACGCCTATATCCACGCTTGCTGCAGACACGACATCTATTTTGGGGGGGTTCGCTGGGTAGGGGTACTCGGGAGGACATAAAAATGCCTCTCATGCAGCCGACTGCATTTGGTTGGGGATGTGAATGGGGGAAGTACGGGCGCTGCAGAAGTGGTGGGTTCCCAATTAGGATTGGCGAATGCAGTAGGAAGGGCATTATGGGCACGACGGGCCTGTGTTTGTCTTTTTGGTGGCAGCGGGACACTACTTGTGCTTGCCACCTCACCAACTTGAACTGCACTTATGGGACTCGCCACGTCACCAAGTGTTACTGCAGTGCTGGTTTGACTACGACCGGGGTGTACTAGGCCGCTGGCGCTTGCCAGTTCACCAAAACGCTACCAAAAAAACTTTTAGCGATCGCAGGGATCAGGCCTGACTCTGCGAACGCTGCAGTTATGCGTTTAGTGTTTTGTAAGTGACAGTGATCGATCGATACTGCACTTGGGTGGGCCGGGCGGAGGGGCAAAACGCAGGTGCTAGCAGGTATCTGGGCTGATCCTGCTAACACTGCGTTTTTGGGAACCCTAAACTGCTGGGGACGCTAGTATAGATCTGATCGGATCAGATATTGATCCGATCAGATACTATACCACTAAGGGAGGTGTACGGTGCGTGCGTGGGGGTTAGCGGTACTGGCGCTAACCTGACGCTGCCTGGGGCTGGTGCTTACCAGTTCACCAAAACGCTACCAAAAAAACTGTTAGCGATCGCAGGGATCAGGCCTGACTCTGCGAACGCTGCAGTTATGCGTTTAGTGTTTTGTAAGTGTCAATGATCGATCGATACTGCACTTGGGTGGGCTGGGCCGGGCGGAGGGGCAAAACGCAGGTGCTAGCAGGTATCTGGGTTGATCCCGCTAACACTGCGTTTTTGGGAACCCTAAACTGCTGGGGACGCTAGTATAGATCTGATCGGATCAGATATTGATCCGTTCAGATACTATACCACTAAGGGAGGCGTATGCTGCGTGCGTGGGTGTTAGCGGTACTGGCGCTAATCTGACGCTGCCTGGGGCGACGCATATCACCGCCGGGCGATCAGGGGGCTAAACCTTTATTCGGTAATAAACGGCGGGTTCCCTGACACTATAAAAAATAAACGAACTAACCAGCGTCACCCGTAACAGTTATACGGTGATCAGTGGTGAAAGGGTTAACTAGGGGGCAATCAAGGGGTTAAAACATTTATTAGATAGTATATGGGGGTCCCTGACGCTATAAAACGCTGACGGCGAACCTAAATATTTACCTCCCTAACTACCGTCACCAGCGACACTAATACAGCGATCAGAAAAATGATCGCTTAGCGACACTGGTGAGGGGGGGTGATCAAGGGGTTAAAACTTTATTAGGGGGGGTAAGGGGGGTACCCTAGACCTACAGGGGGCTAACCCTAATTGTCCTAACACTTCTAACTGTCACAAACTGACACTATGCAGTAATCAGGAAAAAAAAAAAAAAAAAAAACCTGCTTGGTGTCAGTTTGTGACAGGGGGGGGTGATTGGGGGTGATCGGGGGTGTTTAGTGTGCCTGGCATGTTCTACTGTGTGTGTTTGTGTTGTGCACTTACTTACATGTCATCTCCCCTCGGCGCTGGAACGGAAACTCCCGAGCCGAGGAGAGATGACATCACATCCTCTGCCTCTGTGTACTATACAGAGGCAGGGGATGTTTCTTATTGGCTGGGAGCGATCGCGAGGGGGGGGGCACGATCGGATGGCCTCCCCCTCGTCTCTCAATGCTCCCAGCCAAATGCCGACCGCAGCTGGCACCGGGGGGGGTCCGATCGGACCCCCCACCCGCGGGAAGGCAATCACGTTCCAGGTACGTGATTTTGCCTGCCCGTGCCGCTCTGCTCACGTATATAGGCGTGAGGCGGTCGGCAAGTGGTTAAAAACAGGCTACAAAGGCCTGTTCAGAGGGTGGTGATAAATGGAGAATACTTGGAATGGTCAGGGGTGGGATGTGGGACCCCCAGGGTTCTGTGTTGGGACCAATCCTGTTTAATTTGTTCATAAATGACCTGGAGGATGGGATAAACAGTTCAATCTCTGTATTTGCGGACGACACTAAGCTAAGCAGGGCAATAACTTCTCTGCAGGATGTGGAAAACTTGCAAGAGGATCTGAACAAATTAATGGGGTGGGCAACTACATGGCAAAAGAGGTTTACTGTAGAAAAATGTAAAATAATGCATTTGGGTGGCAAAAATATCAATGCAATCTACTCACTAGGGGGTGAACCTCTGGGGGAATCTAGGATGGAAAAGGACCTGGGGGTCTTAGTAGATAGGTTCAGCAACGGCATGCAATGCCAAGCTGCTGCTAACAAAGCAAACAGAATATTGGCATGCATTAAAAAGAGGATTAACTCCAGGGATAAAACTATAATTCTCCCGCTCTATAAGACTTTGGTCCGGCCTCACCTAGAGTATGCTGTCCAGTTCTGGGCACCAGTCCTCAGGAAGGATGTGCTGGAACTGGAGCGAGTACAAAGAAGGGCAACAAAGCCAATAAAGGGTCTGGAGGATCTTAGTTATGAGGAAAGGTTACAAGCACAGAACTTATTCTCTCTGGAGAAGAGACACTTGAAAGGGGATATGATTTCAATTTACAAATACCGTACTGGTTACTCCACAATAGAAAAAAACATTTTCGTGGAAGGGAGTTTAACCACTTCAGCCCCGGAAGATTTGGCTGCTCAATGACAGGGCCATTTTTTGCAATACGGCACTGCATCGCTTTAACTGACAATTGCGCGGTCGTGCGACGCTGTACCAAAACAAAATTGACGTCCTTTTGTTTGGGTACAGCGTCGGGTATAGCGTTGGGTATAGCGCTTTCTTTAGGTGGTATTTGATCACCTTTGTGGGATTTATTTTTTGCGCTATAAACAAAAGAAGAGTAACAATTTTGAAAAAAAAACACAATGGGGGTTATTTACGAAAGGCAAATCCACTTTGCACTACAAGTGCACTGCAAGGGAGAGGTAGATCTGAAATGAGGGGAAGCTCTGCTGATATTCTCATCCAATCATGTGCAAGCTAAAATGCTGTTTTTTATTTTCCTTGCATATCCCCCTCGGATCTACAGTGACTTTACTTCCAAGTGCACATTTGCCTTTAGTAAATAACCCCCATAGTGTCTTTTTTCAACATCACCTACTATGTAACTATATAGAAGGACTTGGCTATAAGGCAACTAATGCCCCGTACACACGGTCGGACATTGATCGGACATTCCGACAACAAAATCCATGGATTTTTTCCAACAGATGTTGGCTCAAACTTGTCTTGCATACACACGGTCACACAAAGTTGTCGGAAAATCCGATCATTCTGAACGCGGTGACGTAAAACACGTACGTCGGGAGTATAAACGGGGCAGTAGCCAATAGCTTTCATCTCTTTTTTTTTTCTGAGCATGCGTGGCACTTTGTGCGTCGGATTTGTGTACACACGATCGGAAATTCCGACAATGGATTTTGTTGTCGGAAAATTTTATAGCCTGCTCTCAAACTTTGTGTGTCGGAAAATCCGATGGAAAAAGTCCGATGGAGCCCACACACGGTCAGAATTTCGACAACACACTCCGATCGCACATTTTCAGTCGGAAAATCCGACCGTGTGTACGGGGCATAAGAGTGACACAAGACGTGATACTGAAAGTGACGTTCCGGTGGAGACGATTTTGGTGTGGGTGAGACGCTGCCTATCATATGCGGGGTCCACTGTGACCGCGATCTGCCAGTCTTATGCTACTGCATGAGATCCTAACATGCGTGTGTACTATGTACATAATGTGAGTGTAATGTTTGTAGGTTTTAACAACTTGCATTGTCCCCCTCAGATTTACAGCGAATGCACTTCCAAGTGCACTTGCAGTGCACTTGTAGGGCAAAGTGGATTTGCTTTTCGTAAATAACCACCAATATCTTTTACTTTTTGCTATAATAAATATCCCTTTTTTTAAAAAAAAAAAACAATTTTTTTCCTTAGTTTAGGCAGATATGTATTCTTCTACATATTTTTGGTAAAAAGAAAAAAAAAAAAAAAAAAAATCGCAATAAGCGTATATTGATTGGTTTGCACAAAAGTTATAGCGTCTACAAAATAGGGGATAGATTTATGGCATTTTTATTATTATTATTTTTTACTAGTAATGGTGACGATCTGCGATTTTTATTGGGACTGCGATATTGCGGCAGGTAAATTGGACACTTCTGACACATTTTTGGGACCATTGACAATTATACAGCGATCAGTGCTATAAAAATGCACAGATTACTGTATAAATGTCACTGACAGGGAAGGGGTTAACACTAGGGGGCGATCAAGGGGTTACATGTGTTCCCTGGGAGGTGTTTGAACTGTGGGGGGGGGGGGGGGTGGAACTGACTAGGGGAAGAGAGAGATCGGTGTTCGATCTGTCTCCTCTCCCCTGAAAGAACCGGGATTTATGTGTTTACGCACACAGATCCTGGTTCTCGCTCTGTCACGAGCGATCGCGGGTGCCTGGCGGTCATCGCGCCGCCGGGCACTCGCATCGGCTCTGGGTACATGCTGCGAGTGCCACCTAGCAGCCAAAAGGCGAAGCGACGTAAGGTAACGTCGTTTCGCCCAGCCTTGCCATTCTGCCGCAGTAAAACTGCAGCGGCTGGTAATAGGACACATGGCCATTCATTAAAATTAGAAGAAAAGAGGTTTAACCTTAAACTGCATAGAGGGTTCTTTACTGTAAGAGTGGCAAGGATGTGGAATTCCCTTCCACAGGCAGTGGTTTCAGCGGGGGGCATCAATAGTTTCAAGAAACTATTAGATAAGCACCTGAACGACCACAACATACAGGCATATACAATGTAATACTGACATATAATCGCACACATAGGTTGGACTTGATGGATTTGTGCCTTTTTTCAAGCTCATCTACTATGTAACTATGTAACCCATCAGCCAACAGGTGGGCAGGATGAACAAATAGAAACTTGACTTTCCTCAGGTGCACTGAATTTTTGGACTTTTAGAGCACAGAACTAGGCCCTGCTCCTTTCATATGTGCCAGATCCAGTTTTGGTCAGGAGGGGATCCATCCGATGATCCCCTGCTGAGCTGAGAGGCCAAGTGACAGGTTTGTGTCCGCTCTGCTCTATGGGCAGCTGGATGTAAACAGACCACTTGCCTGTTTACACTCGACTGCCCTCCGATTCAATACAGCCACATGGAGGAAAACAGATCCCCTTCCGTTTTGTTTTTTTGCTTGATTGGATCGGACCCAGATGTAGCCGGGTGTAAATGGAAATAAATCTGTTTACATCCAGCTGCCTATATAGAAGAATGGAGGGTCCAATGAGGTCCGGCTAAAAATCAGACAGCCGGACCCAGTCAAACCTTTCATGTGAAAGGGGCCTAATACTTCTTGTATACTCATTTCTCAACAGAAGCCTGGATTGTTAGTGATAAAATCAGCAGCCACCATTTTGGTTGATTTTAGATACAGCTAAATTAGGCTGACCATGAAAAACCTTAGTTTATGTGGAAAAAAGGTATGGTGTTTAAATTTAATAAGTGTGTTAGGCTTCTAACATAATTGGTATTTAGCCAAATTATCAGGCAGGGATTAACTGTAACTTACAGTCTACTAAACAGAAGAATAATGCAAAATATTTCAAAAGATTGTAAAAGCTCCTATCCAGTAACATGTGGCTGAATAGCATAGTCTCTATAATTAAACATAGGGGGTTATTTACAAAAGGGAAATCCACTTTGCACTACAAGTGCACTTGGAAGTGCAGTCGCTATAAATCTGAGGGGAAGATCTGATATGAGGGGAAGCTCTGCTGATTTTATCATCCAATTATGTGCAAGCTAAAATGCTGTTTTTTATTTTCCTTGCATGTCCCTCTTGGATCTACAGCGACTGCACTTCCAAGTGTACTTTCAGTGCAATTTCAAGTGACTTTCATAAATGACCCCAATAGAGTCCAAGTCACATACCACCTACACTATAGGGCTCACCACTGTGCCACAATGATTGGTAAAAAAATGATAATCTGGTCAAGCTGCCACTTTAAATAAATCAAATAATGAAAACCATCTACCTTGCTAAACAATACAGTAAATAGTGGCGCTTAAGTAATTAGCATAAACTTATAAACATCACCCAGTGAATAAGTGAATAAAGAAAAAATAAATCCAAAAAAGTTCATAAAGTCCTCAAAAAATTAAAATGTTCAATAATATAGTTGTCAACAAGGGATCCTGTTTAGCAGACTCATCCAGCACACCACGTGCAGATTGTGACACGGCTCCCCTATAGGTGTCAACTCACTGGATATAATTGCCTCACACTCTCATGTTCGGCAAAAAAGCATCAACCCTATAAGAGTTATGCCTTGTACACACAATAGGATTTTGCGACAACAAAATCCATGTTTTTTTTCCGACGGATGTTGGCTCAAACTTGTCTTGCATAGACACGGTCACACAAAGTTGGTCGGAAATTCCGAACGTCAAGAATGCGGTGACGTACAACACGTACAACGAGCCGAGAAAAATGAAGTTCAATAGCCAAAACTGCTCTTCTGCTTGATTACGAGCATGCGTGGCACTTTGTACGTCGGAATTGTGTACACACGATCGGAATTTATGACAACGGATTTTGTTGTCGGAAAATTTGAGAACCAGTTCTCAAATTTTGTGTGACGAAAATTCCGATGGAAAATGTCCGATGGAGCCTACACACGGTCGGACTTTCCAACAAAAGGCTCCCATCGAACATTTTCTGTCGGAAAATCCGACCGTGTGTACGAGGCATACCAGTTGTTCATCTCGATCTCCAGTCCTTAGTGGTGATCTCTCAGACAATCCACATGTGTAAAACAAAAAGTGCTTCAATAATGCAGTAACGTTTGACCAAATTTTTTTAAAAGTTGTTAAAACCTACAAACATTACACTCACATTATGTACATAGTACACACGCATGTTAGGATCTCATGCAGTAGCATAAGACTGGCAGATCGCGGTCACAGTGGACCCCGCATATGATAGGCAGCGTCTCACCCACACCAAAGTCGTCTCCACCGGAACGTCACTTTCAGTATCACGTCTTGTGTCACTCTTATGCCATGTGCACACGGTCGGATTTTCCGACTGAAAATGTGCGATCGGAGTGTGTTGTCGAAATTCTGACCGTGTGTGGGCTCCATCGGACTTTTTCCATCGGATTTTCCGACACACAAAGTTTGAGAGCAGGCTATAAAATTTTCCGACAACAAAATCCGTTGTCGGAATTTCCGATCGTGTGTACACAAATCCGACGCACAAAGTGCCACGCATGCTCAGAATAAATAAAGTGATGAAAGCTATCGGCTACTGCCCCGTTTATAGTCCCAATGTACATGCTTTACGCCACCGCGTTCAGAATGATCGGATTTTCCGACAACTTTGTGTGACCGTGTGTATGCAAGATAAGTTTGAGCCAACATCTGTCGGAAAAAAATCCTAGGATTTTGTTGTCGGAATGTCCAATCAATGTCCGACCGTGTGTACGGGGCATTAGTTGCCTTATAGCCAAGTCCTTCTATATAGTTACATAGTAGGTGAGGTTAAAAAAAGACACTATGGGGGTTATTTACTAAAGGCAAATGTGCACTTGGAAGTAAAGTCACTGTAGATCCGAGGGGGATATGTACGGAAAATAAAAAACAGCATTTTAGCTTGCACATGATTGGATGAGAAAATCAGCAGAGCTTCCATTCATTTCAGATCTACCCCTTAGATTTAGAGCTACTGCACTTCCAAGTGCACATTCAACTGCACTTGCAGTGCAAAGTGGATTTACCTTTCGTAAATAACCCCCTCTGTGTGTGATTATATGTCAGTATTACATTGTATATCCCTGTATGTTGTGGTCGTTCAGGTGCTTATCTAATAGTTTTTTTAAACCATCGATGCTCCCCGCTGATACCACTGCCTGTGGAAGGGAATTTCACATCCTTGCAGCTCTTACAGTAAAGAACCCTCTACGTAGTTTAAGGTTAAACCTCTTTTCTTCTAATTTTAATGAGTGGCCACGTGTCTTATTAAACTCCTTTCAGCAAAAAAGTTTTATCCCTATTGTGGGGTCACCAGTACGGTATTTGATAGTTACATAAATATAGTCTATAGTCTCTATAATCCAGGATAATTAAAGTGATTGTAAACCTATGTTTTTTTTTTGTTTTTTTTTAAATAACAAACATATCATACTTACCTCCACTGTGCAGTTAGTTTTGCACAGAGTGGCCCCGATCATCGTCTTCTGGGGTCTCCCGGCGGCGCTCGAGGCACCTCCTCGCATCGGTAAACCCCCTGGGAGAAGCGCTCTCCCGGGGGGTTACCTTGCGGGCATGCTCACGAATGCAGCCACCCGGCACCCGCGTCATTGGATTTGATTGACAGCAGGGTGAGCCAATGGCTGTGCTGCTATCAATCTATCCAATCAAGAGCCGAGAACCCCAGGCAGAGAGGAAGAGTGAGGAAACGAAGGACTCAGGTGAGTAAAACAGGGGGCTGGGGGGCCGATCACTCTCAGAAGTTTTTTCACCTTAATGCATAGGATGCATTAAGGTGAGAAAACACAAGGGTTTACAACCCCTGTAACACACATTTTTATTTGGGGAATAATATTTTTCAGCAGCTGGGAAATAAATAAGCAGAGGTACAAATACACAGGTATTTGTCTCTGTAATACTCTATAGCAGACTTTCTCACGCCTTGACTAAATGCCTAAAAATTGGCCAAAAATTGCATGCAAGACGGCGGGTGGATAAAGCCTGCCTTTTAGTTACACTAAGCCACAGATTTTCATTGTGCAGCATTACGACCTTCTAGCTGCCAACCTCCTAAAGACCAATGACATCATCAGTTGATAAGGAGGATGTCAGTTGCCTGTATAGCATCCTTGTTTAACCCTCCACTGCCTCTCTCCATCAGCTGTGGGGTCACATTATATGAGTGATGGAGAAAAACCTGAGAAAGAAGAGAAACGTTGGAATACCTCTAACGTTGGGTCTTCTACTTGTGTGGATGTTGCGACATTATGTAAAACTATTAGAATAGTTTTTACATTTTAGGATGGGGTGCCTCAAGACTGTCCATAATTTTAAAGGGTGCCTTGAGACTGTCTACAATTTTGGACGGTGCCTAGAAATTGTCCATAACTTCAAAGGCTGCCTTGACTGAAAAAAGGTTGCGAAACACTGCTTTATAGCAACAGAGATTCTAGCAGAGAATCACTAATTCAGTAAAACATTTCAGAACATAAACAACTACTTGTGATTATCCTTATAAATAGCTTCCCTCTCAGTGAAGCCCAAGCACAAAGGACCACCCTAATGGAACTGGGGTACTCTGGTAGCAATTCAGGGGGGACTCCCCACAGTAGCAAGAGGGAATCAGAGGAACTTATCTTCCCTGAGAATGCCCAGGAACCCAGGGAGGTTTGGGAGATGAAATTAAAGGGGCCTGTGCCTGCATCTGAAAATGGTGAATAAATGGTCACTTTGCTACACTCCATCCACTTGAACTTGCTGTTCTTGGCAAGTGTGCAGGGCATTCATATTCATTTTGTACAAAGTGTGCAGGGGCTCTCCTGAAGTTAGGCCTCTGGGAACATCTCGGGGATTTAGTTTCGGTTCCATGCTCCTAGACAAGAGACGACAGATCTGTCTTCAGGTGTGTCAGTAGATGTTTCAGAACCCTCCACAGTGGGATTATGGACCTGAGCTGGATGACAATTGGGCTTTGTAATATTGTCAGGATCCATGGATTATCATGGAAGTCTTCGAGATAATGCTGCTCATGTGGCCTCCTTCTGGACTATAGACTGTACAGTGAGGAAACACAGACTTGTTAGGCACCAAGTATTAAAATAACAATTTTATTTACAGTCTGATATATGGAATTGTAAGACCCCCTTTTCAGTCTATATATAAATTATTGCAGTAGTTTGTTCTTCGCTGGCTTGACCTTCTTTAGTTAATAATGCCTAACATTTACACTGGCATGTTATACTGGTTTTTCACTTATGAGTGCTAAATATGTATATGTAAGGTCTTATAAACTTAAAGGCATCATTTACACTTTTATGTTGGGGGAGGTACGGTAAAAACACGTTACAGCAGAGCGGGGCCATGAGACTTTGCAATGCAGCGCAGCAGACAGCCTTGGCTCTTTTCAGCCCATCACTCAGGTGTAAAGGCGTAGCAGATATTGGAACATCTGATCCCGGGTGTTATATATCTGATCCCGGGTGGATATATTTGCAGTATACTTGCTGCACTATGGTCATGTAGGATATATGAATGAGACCCAAGACTAAGGATGGGCGAACGGTTCGGCCCAAGCATAAGTTTGGACCGAACTTTGGTTGTTCGGATGTTCTGCAGAAATTCAAGAACCGCCGGAACACCATTAAAGTCTATGGGACATTAACATGAAAAATCAAAAGTGTTCATTTTAAAGGCTTATATGCAAGTTATTGTCATAAAAAGTGTTTGGGGACCTGGGTCCTGCCCCAGGAGACATGTGTCAATGCAAAAAAAAGTTTTAAAAACGTCAGTTTTTTCGTGAACAGTGATTTTAATAATGCTTAAAGTGAAACAATAAAAGTGAAATTTTCCTTTAAATTTCATACCTGGGGGGTGTCTATAGTATGCCTGTAAAGTGGCGAGAGAGCCCTCCTGAACCGTACCAGGCCACATGCCCTCAACATGGGGAGGGTGCTTTGGGGTAGCAATAACATGGGGTCCTTGTCCCCTTGTTGATAACGCTTATCTGTAGGTATAGTGAATACCTCCTAAACTTGTGGTGTTTAGGAGATATTCACATGGAAAGCAGCTGGTGATGTCTGAAGGGACAGCATACCGCTTGATTGTACTTCTCCTGGGGAGGAGCGCAGTTCGTTCTGCACTTTTGTGACCAATTTTTAGCAGACAGCCAGCTATCGCCCGCTGTCAGTTAACATCGCTCAGCAGGTCCAGGCTGTGGAAAGATCCTAACTTTAATGTCAGGATTCACCTAGATGCCTGGACCAGCAGCTCTCTCAGCCTCTCAGTGAGCCGCAGAGACCCTGAGCCAGCCGCTCCTGCCCCCTCCACAACCTGGCATTTCAGTGAGCTTGGGGGAGGGGGGGCAGAGCCAGGGACTGACAGTCACCACTCTTTGCTTACTGAAGGCTGAGAACTGAGTGATCAGCGGTCTTTGATCGCTCTGTTGGGCTTAGAAGCAGCTGGGGACAGATGCAACATTGATCGATGCTCCATCCACCTAGGTAAGTATAATTTACAAAAAAAAAAAAATCTCTTTTAACAAGGAAAAAAAAATCCCCCTTTCCCTCCTAAGAACCCTCTCTCCCCAAGTAAAGATTCCCACTGTAAAATATCTCCCTCCCTCAAATATCCCCCCAAAAATTAAACCCCCCGTCTCTAACCAAAGCAAAAATATTTCCCTCAGTCAATACCCTCTCCCCCAGCAAAGGTTTCTAATTATGAAGAAAATCTCGCTTCATCCAATCAAACTCCCTCCCAGAAGCAAATCCCTGCAATTAACCACCCCCTGTAAACTTTTCTACAAGAAACCTCCCCCTTTTCTTAACCCCCCACCAAAAGAAACTCCCCCAGACTGGAATTCTTACTTCCTCCTTCCTAAAACAGAATATTGATGCCTCCCCACTTACCAGACCTCAGATTCAGCACCGAAGGAGGAAAACTTCTGCATCCTCCGTCTCCCTTCGGCTGTGTCATATGATACCTCGAAGAAGGAGTATAGGAGTTCCCTGAACTGTGCAGTGTCAATTGTCGGCATCTGAGACCTCGCAGTAATTTCATGCTTTTCAGGGGACCCCTTATTAAACTGAGGGGGTGGGGCACAATAGAAGGGGGACTGGCTTCTGCACTCTGAAACTCTGATTGCTTCTACTGTGCTGATGCTGAGGCTAAACAGCAGGGACACTGTCTGTGAATTTTGCCAGAATGCTCTGGGGGGGGAGGGGGGTTGAATACTCCTGATCCCCTCTTATCTACGCCCCTGGATGAATGTGAATTTATAATCTATTGCTGGATATCTTTACTTTGTATTCTTATTTATTCAGAATATTTAGCTCCTGAAGAAGCGATTAGTCCTGAAACATATTGAGCTTCAACAAGCTACGCTGACCTATGCCAATCCCCTTTGGATTATGGCAGTCTTCAAGCCTACTGGCTGGTGTAGAGATACCGCCATGGGATTGGTCAATGCCATATTACCATATTAGTAGCTTGTTCTAAATACTCATTTTATCTCTGTATTTTTAGATGGTTTTCTATGTGATTTATATAATCTGTTATTTTACTACTCTGTGCCTAAAAAGTTCATGTTTCCTCACTGTACTGTCTCTAGATTGATTAGGACAGGGATGTCCAAACTACGGCCCTCCAGCTGTTGCGGAACTACACTTCCCATGAGGCATTGTAAAACTCTGACATTCACAGACATGACTAGGCTGATGGGAGTTGTAGTTCCTTAACAACTGGAGGGCCATAGTTTGGACACCACTGGATTAGGATGTGGCATTTTGACAAATGGTCTACACATCCACTTTACCACCCTGTGATGTAATTTGCTTAGAGTACCCCTTCTGGACAATGCCTTGAAGGAGATTTTGAATGATGGAACAGTGATGAACATAGTGGTAAAACACTGATAAAATCCAGCTGGTCATTCGATTCTTGGTATTAATGAGTACGCTTTGTCTGGAGAAGACGTATTCTAGGACCTCGATCTAATGTTTAAATGGATCACTTCTAGGGTTTGCGCTTCAGCCCATACTGGTGCAACCAATATTTTATTCCATCTTTTCATGTGACAACACTGAAGAAATTACACTTTGCTACAATGTAAAGTAGTGAGTGTACAGCTTGTATAACACTGTAAAATAACTCAACACACAGCCATTAATGTCTAAATCGCTGGCAACAATTGAGTACACCCCTAATGCCGCGTACACACGATCGGAATTTCAGCCCGCAAATGACCGATGAGAGTTTTTCGTCGGAAAATGCGACCGTGTGTATGCTCCATCGGACTTTTGCTGGCCGAATTCCAGCCAGCAAAAGATTGAGAGCATGCTCTCAATTTTTCGGTCAGGAAAAGTTCCTATCCGAAAATGCGATCGTCTGTGGCAAACACGAAGAATGCTCGGAAGCATTGAACTTCATTTTCTCGGCTCATCGTAGTGTTGTACATCACCGCGTTCTTGACGGTCGTAAGTTCAGCTAACTTTTGTGTGAACGTGTGTATGCAAGGCAAACTTGAGAGGAATCCCGTCGGAAAAGCCGTCATATCTTTTTCAGAGAAGTCTGATCGTGTGTACGCGGCATAAGTGAAAATGCCCAAAGTGTCAAAGTATGGCCAGCATTATTTTCCAGCACTGCCTTAACCCTCTTGGGCATGGAGTTCACCAGAGCTTCAAAGGTTGCCACTGGAGTCCTCTTCCACTCCTCCATGACAACATGACGGAGCTAGTGGATGTTAGATACCTTGCGCTCCTCCACCTTCCATTTGAGGATGCCCCACAGATGCTTAATAGGGTTTAGTTCTGGGGACATGCTTGGCACGTCCACCACCTTTACCCTCAGCTTCTTTAGCAAGGCAGTGGTCGTCTTGGAGGTGTGTTTGGGGTCGTTATCATCCGAAGGGAGGGGATCATGCTCTGTTTCAGTATGTCACAGTACATGTTGGCATTCATGGTTCCCTCAATTAACTGTAGCTCCCCAGTGACAGCAGCACTCATGCAGCCCCAAACCATGACACTCCCACCACCATGCTTGACTGTAGGCAAGACACACTTGTCTTTGTACTCCTCACCTGGTTGCCGCCACACACACGCTTGACACCATATAATAAAAATAAGTTTATCTTGGTCTCATCAGACCACAAGACATGGTTCCAGTAAACAATGTCCTTAGTCTACTTGTCTTCAGCAAACTGTTTATGGGCTCTCTTCTGCATCATCTTTAGAAGAGGCATCCTTTTGGGATGCATGCAGACCAATTTGATGCAGTGTGCGGCGTATGGTCTAAGCAGTGACAGGCTGACCCCCCCACCCCTTTAACCTCTGCAGCGATGCTGGCAGCACTCATACGTCTATTTCCCAAAGACAACCTCTGGACATGATTCAGAGCACGTGCACTCAACTCCTTTGGTCGACCATGGAGAGGCCTGTTCTGAGTGGAACCTGTCTTGTTAAACCGCTGTATGGTCTTGGCCATCGTGCTGCAGCTCAGTTTCAGGGTCTTGGCACTCTTCTTATAGCCTAGGCCATCTTTATGTAGAGCAACAATTATTTTTTCAGATCCTCAGAGAGTTCTTTGTCATGAGGTGCCATGTTGAACTTCCAGTGACCAGTATGAGAGAGTGAGAGCGATAACACCAATTTTTTAAATCAAGAATATAACACCAAATTTAACACACCTGCTCCCCATTCACACCTGAGACCTTGTAACACTAACAAGTCACATGACACCAGGGAGGGAAAATGGCTAATTGGGCCCAATTTGGACATTTTCACTTAGTGGTGTACTCACTTTTGTTGCCAGCAGTTTAGACATTAATGGCTGTGTGTTGAGTTATTTTGAGGGGACAGCAAAATTATACTGTTATAAAAACTGTACACTCACTACTTTACATTGTAGAAAAGTATAATTTCTTCAGTGTTGTCACATGAAAAGATATAATAAAATATTTACAAAAATGTGAGGGGTGTACTCACTTTTGTGAGATACTGTAAGTGGAAGATAGCCCTAGAATGTGGCAGAAAAAACAACAACGTTGTCTAAGTAGATCAGGATACTATCTATGTTCTTGTCTACTGCTCTCTGGAATGTAGTAGGTGCATTGTTCAGCCCAAAGGGGCTGGCACAACCCCATGGGAGTTAGGAAAGCAGTCTTCCAATACCCACTGGTGAGATCAAGTGTGTAAGTGATTTCCCAATCCGTGGTAGAGGTTAGGCGCCCCTCGTGGGAACAGCATTCAGCTCCTTATAGTTCACACAAAAGGGGAGAGTGTCATCCTTGGTCACCAAGAGGACTGGAGCTGCTCATGGGCTCTTGCTCATTTTGATCACCCCTTGTTGCATCATTTGTTCTAGCATCTGCTTGAGTAAAGATAGGCTTTGGTATCTCTCCCAAGTACGAGGGCTTTCTCCGTTGGGTATCTTGTGCTGAATCCCATTTTTGCAGCCCAGGTTGTGGTCCCCTTCTGAGAACATCTCTGAACACCCTTTCCATTGAGTAACGGTGGATGAGAGCCCTACCATGTACCAGGGTTTCCTTTGACTCTTGTGAATTAAAGCAGTTGAGCAGGTTAACATTTTATTTAGAACACCCCACACCACTTATCAAATAGACACCTTAAAGAAGTATTTTCAAAAAATGTTATACAATTTTATTTAATCACAAAGGATGCCCCGTTGGGGATTCAAAGCTCCTAATTTTCTGGCTGTAGCTCCACCCCCATTGGACACGCCATGGATCTCATTGATCCGCAATTGAGCTTCCCATAGAAGTAGCGTAGAATACCTGGATGAGAGTGGCTCTGTGGAGGTATGACCTCAGCCGAAAGGGAGAAAAATTCACACATGCTTCTGGGAGGGGCTGGCACAGGTCATATTGGACATGAATTATATCTTTGGCCTGGATGGTGTATCTTCTTTCTTAGGAAAGTATCACTGGAATAGGGTAATGGCCTGCAAGTCTGTATCAAATAGACAATCTATCTATTAGCTAAGGAAGGATTTATGTACAACAGAACAATCGACCACCACATGCTTGGTCCTTGAATGGGTAGTAATTCCACTTTGCTGCCCAGCTGCTTAAATCCTGGCAGCAGGGTGTTCTAGTTTGACTTCCTCTGTGTATGGTTGAGGCAGTATCTCTGGAGATGGATCAACACAACAACCCCAGCATGTAGATAGTGATCTTGCCTATCTTGACGACCTCCAAGTATTCTTGTCTGCATTACAATGCAGAAAACTCTGCCAGGAGTCATCCTTTCTGTCAATTTCTGGATGGCCGCCTACAATAGGCCGTCTCTTTATATGCAGATGATTTTATGAATTCTCCACCTACAATGGCCATTGGGTGTGTTCGAGTCTGTATGTCTATGCTCCTGACATGCTGTGGAAACTTCAAGAGTTTCATGGAACATCAAATTGGGATTGCTTCTTTCTTTTTTGTGCAAGGTTTCTCTGAGCTTATCAGATAGCAGTCCATCTACAAATTGATTCCCATCACCTAGTCGGCCTGTCCTCAACCTTTTTCCTGTCGTTTATCTCTGTTGCAATGTCTTGCATTTCCAGGACATATTGTCAAATGGATTCTTCCACTCTTTGCTTTCTGGTCGATGAAATGGATTCTTAGGTACCCTAATTGCATAATTTGGCTATACACCAATTCTACGCAGTTAACTCAAGGGAATCATGTTCTTCCAATGCGAGGTGTAAGATTAAAGTGATATTAAAGGTTACATTTTTTTTTTTATAACAAACATGTTATACTTACCTGCTCTGTACAATGATTTTGCACAGAGCAGCCCTGATCCTCCTGTTCTTGGGTCCTCCACTAGCATTACTGGCTCCTCCTCTTCTCCAAGTGCCTGCTATGGGGGAACTCACGCGTGCTCGCTCCTGAGCCCCACTCTGTGTGTCCATAAGACCCTTTTTCCTCCCTCATTGGCTGTGGTTGACAGCAGCAGGTACAAATTAGAAAGCAGGGACCCAGGGGAGCAGCCACTCTTGTGTACATTGTTGGATCGCGATCAGGCTCAGGTAAGTGCTAGGGGGGCTGCAGGGGGGGCTGCATACTAAAGGTTTTTTCCTTAATGCATAGAATGTATGAAGGTAAAAAAAACTTCAACCTTTAAAACCACTTTAACATTCTTACTTTCCCCTCTAGGGCATTAGTGGCCAGTTCTCCCCCCTGAGGAGACAAGATAACATATGGTCTGATCAGACCTGCAATTTCTTGACTCAATCACTCAAGTCCTGGCATGGCCCTGTGTACTTGGGTAATTGTTGTAGAAGGAACTCTGCCAGGAATAAGGGTGTCTTTATTGCAGGGACTGTAGATTGCTTGCTTCCCTCTTTAGAAGTACTACCAGGAGCCACTGTTGTGCTGCTCCCATCACTATGGTCCAACATGGCTATTCCTGTTCTTAGACACCAAGTTCAATAGAATAAGTAATCAGCCAAGTAATAAGAATAGGAATACTAAATCTTGCAGTTTAAATAAACATGAGGGTGGGGTCGACTCACCCAGTGCACATGGGGCCTTTTTGCTCTCTCTCACTCCTCTCCTTCCTCCGGACTCTTTAATTATTTTCATTCGCTAATGCCCGGCACCAGGCGGGGCATCTATGTTATAGCAGCACCCTGACTTAGAAGCGAAACGTACACCCTTGTGTCTCTGTATCATAATCTGAAGCTGTATACAGGTCCCCCCCCGGTCCCACGAAACATACACCTGCTCAGAATGTGACATTTTGAAGGAGACACCATGTTGCAGTGTCCTGTTTCACCAATCCAGCTAGACTCCGCCACCCATCTCCCAGTGACAGAGCGGGTCCTGCGGGGAACCAGCCTGTACATCATGCACACACATAATTAACTCTTTTATACCATACAGCTAGGTCCCTAGGGTCTCCACCACACCCATCCAGACCCAATTGCTGGGGCACCGACTGCTTCCTTCACTATGCATGGGACACGTCACCCCTGCTGGTACTGCTCTCCCATTGTCTGGCTGTCATATCATTCTTCTCTCATACATTTTGCCCCTAGCAATGGTATGTGAGCACTTTACCCTGAGTGTGTGCATTGCAGGCCCTGTTCTTCTATATGTCATTACCACCATACACCCCTTTAACACCTTCCCGTCTGGCCTATAGCAGATTGACAGCTGTGCTGGGGCTTTACCGGTCTGACTAGATGTCATATGATGTCCTTCACATCGCGCTGCTCATGTGCGTCCGCAGGGGCACTCGGCACAGCGATTGGTGGTGAGCTGTGTCGCTGCATCAGGGTAAAGAGCCAATTAAGTAGGCTCTTTACCATGTGATCAGCTGTGTGCAATCTGAGGACAGGAAATACCAGCATTTCCTGTCCTCAGGGCTGTTAGTACCTGAGGAAAGGAAAGCTGATAACCGACTTTCCAATTACAGGGGACAATAACACAGATAATCAGGGCACTGATTATTAGTGTCCTGATTATCAGTGCAGCCCCATCAGTGCAACATATCAGTGCCCATCAGTGCAGCATATTAGTGCCCATCATTGTCGCATATCAGTGCCTGTCAATGCCACCCATCAGTGCCGCCTTATCAGTGCAGCCTCATCAGTGCAGCTTATCAATGCTCAGTGCCACCTCATGAGTGCCTATCAGTGGTGCCTCATCAGTGGAGCCTCATCAGTGCCAATCAGTGCCCATCAGTGCAACCTCATCAGTGCCCATCAATGCAGCCTATCAGTGCCCATCAGTGCAGCCTCATCAGCGCACATCAGTGGAAAAAAAAATGACTTATTTGCAAAATTGTATAAGAAAGAAAAGGGTTTTTATTTTCAAAATTTTCAGGGTTTTTTTGCGTTTGTTTAGCAAAAAATAAAAAACCCCAGTGGTGATTAAATGCCACCTAAAGAAAGCTTTATCAGTCTCAAAAAAATTATAAAAATATCATATGGTTACAGTGTTGCATGACCGCGCAATTGTAATTTAAAGTGCAACTGCGCTGAAAGCTGAATATTGGCCTGGGCAAGAAGGGGGTGAAAGTGCCCAGTAGGCAAGTGGTTAAGTAACTTCAGACCAGGCGTGACAACTTTTTAAAAGCTTTACTGAATTAGTGCAGCATGATGAGAAACACAAGATAACAGTTCAAACTAAGTGCAGTCTTTTCCTAACATCCTTAGTCCCTAACTACAGGCTTGTGTCTGCCTCCAGCATACCTGCTTAGGAAAGAGTCCATTCCTGACATCTTCTGGGAGGACTGCAAGTCCCAGCAATCCCCCAGCAGGCTGTGCATTGTGCCACTACAGGTCTCAGCAGTCCCAGGCATGTTGGCAGGCAATGAACTGAGCCCTTCTGGGCTGGTGGTATGCTGGAGGATCAGGTTACACAGCAGCTGTCAGCCTATCTTTGCTCCCCGCTTGCTTGGAACTCCTCTGAGCACAGCTCCCTCTTGATTTATATGCACAGGGAAGGAACGGCAGAGCCCAACAGCAGCCCCTCAAGTGAAAAGACCAGGAAATAAGTTGACCCTTTTCCTCCCTGCCGGGCAGCAGCTAACTAGAACTTTCCAGCCTGCTTCCAAACAGGTGCAATGTTGGCAGCAAAAATGCCAAACAGGTTCAGGATAGCAGAGTAGTATGCATATACTACAGAATAATACGAAACAGATGATAAAAGCTGTAAAAACATGGACTGTTCACAGCAACATCTCTGTGGTTCAGTCAGGGTAATATGTGACTGCATATCATAGTTGCTATAGGAACCACATAACAAAAGAGAGTCTATCTTAGATTCATTACTTCAGTAAAACAGTTGAGAATACAAACAGCTACTTACGCTTATCCTCATAAACAGCATCTCTCTTGATGAAGTCAAAGGTAGCCCTGGTAACACAAGTGCACAGCAGGAGGGGTGCAAGGCCCAAAGACAAAAGACAACTCCACTGGAATTGGAGTACTAAGGTAGCAATCGGAGTTGGGCTCCCCACAGTAGTTGGGTCTTCTAAAGATGCTGTGTGCTATTAGGCTCATGCCTGGCTGTCCACACACCAGTTCTGACAGTAGGGAGCTGCGCACTTGGCTGCAGATCACCTGCCCAGCTACATCTGCCTTATCAGACATAGCCTCTCTGAACCGTTTAGGACTGAGGAAAGGAGAGGAACCTGGGCATGTCCAGAAACCCAGGGAGTTGTGGGAAATTAAGGTAAATGGGTCTGCAGCTGCATCCAGGCATGATAAATAAATGGACACTCTGCTACAGGTTCATTACAAATGTAGGTACCCCACCTTAATCTGGAGTGTCCCTACTCTAATGCCTGGTGCTCAGGAGACGAATATTGGCTGGTATCAGCCAGTTCAACAAAAAACGTCCGACATTTAGTCTATGTGTACACGAGCCTGTCTGACAGAAAACAGTCAGCTTCTGTTGAACGGGCATGCTGGAAAACCAGCATCCGATCCACATGCGAGCAGTGAATGGCTGCGAGTTCTGACCAGTGTGTTCTGGCGAGGAGGCAGTCCCCCTGTCAGAACACAATAGCTCATCAGGGAGATCACTGTACTAACATTGGATAGTTAGTACAGCGAGCTCCTCCCGAGCTCCACGTTTTTTTTTTATGCAGTCTGCTGGGTTGAACGAAAAAAAAAAAAGATAGTGTGTACCAGGCTTAAATGTAGTGTTTGCAGGTAGGCTATAGCCAGCCTGAGCTCTGTTTATGTTATATGGGATCGATGGGTTTCTAACAGGTCCAAGGACATTGTTTACTTGTGTCTACTTCTAGGGAGTGTTCTCCAGTAGATAGCATGAAAAGATACATGCTACAGATACATGGCCCTGGAAACCAATAGAATGTTTTGAGAAGTCTGCTATGCGGAATTATGTCCATGAGAGCTTAGGAGATGTTGCTGTCATGTGGATATGTCATAGTGACTGCAATACTCAGGCCTTTAAAGGAGAAGTATGGCCATACTTCTCCTATAGTTCGAACTGCACGCCTGTGACCTGTTTTCAGGCGACACCGGGCTTTATCCTGCTGTTGGCTGATGTCACTAAGCCGGTCTAGGCTTGGGAAATATCCTGACCATGTGGTCGGTATTTGCCCAGAAGCCTGGACTGGCACCTGGCTCAGCTCCTCAGCAATGTGCTGAGAGCCTGAGCCAGCCCCTCCCGCTCCCTCAACAGTAGGGGCTGCCAACTGTTAGTAAATTCACAGACAGTTTTGCTTTTCAAAATGTCCTTGAATTTTATGACGGTTGGCAACCCTGCTCCACAGCCCAGCGCTCCAGTGAGCGCTGGAGGGGAGAGCAAAGAGCCCCTGAATGACAGCCATGGCTCACTGCTCAGCGCGGGGGGGGGGGGGAAGAACTGAGTGATCAGTGGTGTATGACCGCTAAGTTCTCACTGCAGAGTGGCTGGGGACAGCTGATGCTGCATTCACCTAGGTGAGTATCCTTGTTTTTTTTTAATCCCAAGCTTCTCTTTTATGGTATCTATGAAAACCAGTTTCCAATTGAAAGTCTACAACTACAGTATCTAGGGCTCCCAATCAAATTTTTTAAAGAATAATTTGTCATTGTGAGGCTGCTACTGAATAATCTAAGGCCACCGAGCAGTTGTTCTAAAGGGATACATTTGTAACTGTGAGGCTGTCACTGAATTATTAAATCTGCCACCAAATTTGATATTACTGAGAGAGTGCTACTATAGAAATTAGAGCCAGCAGCCATTTTGTTTGCTGGCAGATGAGGGTTCCTGGTATATTTTTGTTAAGCAAAGTGGAAAAATAGTGCTGGACCTGTAAGGTTATCTTATTGGTATTCTTATCTTATCTTAAGGTATTGATGTTGATGTAGGTGATCTGATATTTACAGTCTCATTGGCTTGTAGTGTAATGTAACAAAAATGGAAATTGAAGCACCACATCACTGCTAAAAGGTCCAAATGCTACCTTATTTCAATAAAGGGTGGCAATTGAGAGAGTAGCCAGCATGTTTTGTGTGTCCAAAACTGCCCACTTCATCAGGGCTTGAAATTGAAAGCAATGTAAATGGACTAGAAATTAACTTGACATTTAATGGGATTTTTTTCAGTGTGATTATCTGCACAGGTCAGCAGTTGGTTTGGCAACCATCAGTGTTGCCAACCTACCAGATTGAAATTTACTGACACGACACCCAAAATTTCCAGCCAAGTTTTTACTGGCATTTCCAAAAGTTACAAAATTACAGTTTTAAGTGCAAATTTTAGTACAAACAAATACAATATGCAATTAGCAATGTGATTTAAGGTATTAGGGCAAAAAACATATTTCTTATTTTATTTTCGATATAGTAAGTAAGTAGCTCAGGGACAGGACTCAGAAAGGCAAGAAATTAGCATAGGAAGGCACACACACACAAAGTTGACTCTTGGTCCCTTCAGTCCACTCCAGTCTAAACAGCACTGACAGTCCTGCTCCCGCCCTGCCCTCCTCCTGTCCTGCAGACCCACACACGAGGCTCTGGCCGTTCTGCTTGCACTATGACATCACATGACACACTCGGGCACCGCCTCCACCAGAGCTGCTTGAACACACTGTAGCAGGCACTCGGATGGTCTCAGCCAGGCTCTGGACCGAGCCGAAAATCACAGCCATATTTTTAGTGGCAACTTTTTCCTTTTACTGGCATTTACTGGTAGAAGAAAATTGCTGTTTTTTTTCTGGCTGCCAGTAAAAATACTGACGGTTTGCAATACTGGCAACCATTAAAGGTCCAGTTCACTGTTTTCAATGCCCTG
Organism: Lithobates clamitans; assembly: GCA_037952925.1. Taxonomy (NCBI): domain Eukaryota; kingdom Metazoa; phylum Chordata; class Amphibia; order Anura; family Ranidae; genus Lithobates; species Lithobates clamitans. The sequence continues at coordinate 520,011 of JBBGZY010001184.1, forward strand.
GCCCTGACAAAGGGGCCAGTTTTATACCATGTTGCCTATTCTTTTTGATTGTCCCCCTGACCTTTAATGGAATAAAGTCATATCTAGACCTATTAGCAGTGGTGTGTCTCTTTGATTGATATTTTGACATAATACCACTAAAGTTTTGGGGTATTCTGTACCCCTAACCCTCTCTCCCTAGACAATTGTGCTAATAAAAATTCTAAAAGAAGTCTGGAAGCCTTGAAGCCTGTCTGATTGTTGTTACTTGAGAGTCTGTGAGAGTTTTAGCGGAGCCACAGAGCAGGTTACTAGTAGGGAAACAAATTAATTTTACTTTACATAGGGCATGATTTACTAAGTCTCCCCTATAAGGACTATACCAATATCCTGAAAATTAGATAAATCTGAAAAAAAGAACAGCAACAATAAGGTCGGGATCTTTGGTGTTTGTTAATTACTCTTGTTTTAAGCAATTAGCTAGTATTGTGAAATTTCCTTATATCTTATATAATTTTCACATACATTGCATTCCATTATTCTATACATCGCATAGCCTATCACACAAAAGGTCTTGAACCATCAACCTAGGTTTGCTAATAACAATATTACAACATAGTATATTGTATATTATATCAACCCTGATCACTTTGTTATTAACTATTGACGCGTTTCTCAGGCAACAAGCCTACTTCTTTTGAAGGGATACAGAGTTTTGAACACCAAAAGTTAAATAGCAATAATCTCTTAAATGTTTTAAAATGGTATTCAAGTCGGTCGCTGCACCTCTATCCACCAATGTATAGACCTATAGACCAAAGAAAGGCGACAGGGACAGAAATTGGTCCCCTGAGGGAGTAGGTATGTTAATATTTTACCCCTGGATGTTATCTTTGTGTACATATCAAGGGATCTGTGATGGTGAAAAATTAACAAGGCTGTCCAATTAACTCGAATCCTAGAAGCCATATGACACTGGTGCTCTCTTCTTCTAAGTGATCTTGTTCTTGTCCCCTCTCCCCACCCATTTATGCATTGGTGGATAGAGGTGCAGTAGTTGACTCAAAACCTCTTAAAATCTTTAAAATGGCATATTACTATTTCACTTTTGCTGCTCAAAACAATTACCTTTGTGTCTCTCCAGAATAAGTGGGCTTGTTGCCCGAGAAATGCCTTGAGAGAAGTTTTTCATCAACCAAGTAAAAGGGTTGATATAATGTGCACTATGTTTTGCTATTGCTATTAGCAAACCTAGGTTTATGATTAAAGAACTAAGTCCCGGGGCCCCTAAAGCCCAATGGTGACCTCCAGAGTTAAGGACAGCTGACATCCTTCAGTGTGGATTACAGGGCATGGTGGGTGTAATGCAAAATGAGCGCCAGACACTTTTTGAATGCAAAGAGATTTATTGTCTCTTAAACAGAACTGTGGGAGAGAGGATTAGGGCCACGACATCCTTAGGTAGATGCAATGTTAATTGGCATACTCCGAGACTTCTATAGGTAGACAGCTATACAGGTGAAGGCCTCCAGCCGGACACCACTTCTGTATAGGTAGGACCGCTGTCTCCTATCGCAACAATCTTGTAGCTGTTACTCACGGTAAAGGTATTCAACTTTCTGCAATACGAACAGTTTTCTTTACCCCACATTCACTCACTGTGGGTCTTCACTCAACGAGCTCCCAGTCTCTCTCACTAGACTTCAGATCCACTAGCCACTGGATCCCTGGAGCTCTTTCACTGTAGCACTCAGTATCTTCCTCAAGCGTCACTCCCGCTTCCCTGCTGGGTCCCTGGCTTGGCACTCACAGATACTCCTCAAGCTTCACCCCTGCTGACACGTTAGGTCTCTGGCTTGGCACTCCACAAGCGTCACCTCTGCTGTCCCACTGGGTCCCTGACTTGGCACTTGCTGACGCTTTCCCACTTCATCACCGTCCTTGGTTGGCGAGAAGTCTGCTCTGGTACTGGCCTTAGCTCATTCACTGTGGTCTCCAGTAGCATGGTGGATGGACACTTTGTGGCGACAGCTTTCCCTCTACCTCCGATCACTAAAGGTTCCCCTGCCGGAGGATCTGTTACTTCTGGTTGGACTACAAGCCCGCAGTCCCAACCCCGCACTTCTCCTGGATAGGCTCTCAGATAGCCTAGCAGCCAAAAGGCCCCGGGATAGGCCTTAGGTTTCTGGCCTAGCAGCCCGGGGCAATACGACAAAAGTCCACCCAGACAGCCATCCGGTTGGCACAGAACACCGTTTACCTTACCTCACCCAAATAAATAGGCTCTCCCAGCAGGCCAAGAGACCCAAGAAAATCTCTGCCCATTGGCTGAGACACCCCATTCATTCCTAATCTGTCCTTGCACTGCCCTTGGCTTATCTAATGTCACCAGATATCCGGCCCAGAAGAGAGAAGTGCAGCAATTCCAGAATTAGGGTGAAATCAACTGACCTCCTATCAATTGGCCAAGGCAATTATCACTTGGCAAATAAATTGAATAGCAATCCTGCCCAAACAACAGGGTGCTACATATGTATCAGAATATTACAATACAGTCAGATACATAAATATTGGGACATCGACACAATTCTAATCTTTTTGGCTCTATACACCACCACAATGGATTTGAAATTAAACGAACAAGATGCGCTTTAACTGCAGACTTTCAGCTTTAATTTGAGGGTATTTACATCCAAATCAGGTAAACGGTGTAGGAATTACAACAGTTTGTATATGTGCCCCCCACTTTTTAAGAGACCAAAAGTAATGGGACAGATTAACAATCATCCATTAAACTTTCACTTTTTAATACTTGGTTGCAAATCCTTTGCAGTCTATAGGGATGAGCTTCGAGTTCGAGTCGAACTCATGTTCGACTCGAACATTGGCTGTTCGCAAGTTCGCCGAACAGCGAACAATTTGGGGTGTTCGCGGCAAATTCGAATGCCGCGGAACACCCTTTAAAAGTCTATGGGAGAAATCAAAAGTGCTAATTTTAAAGGCTTATATGCAAGTTATTGTCATAAAAAGTGTTTGGGGACCTGGGTCCTGCCCCAGGGGACATGGATCAATGCAAAAAAAAGTTTTAAAAACACAGCGGGAGCCTCCCTTCATGCCAGCATGGATGCGGAGCGGCCCGGAGAAGAAAATGAAGAAGAGAAGAAGAGAAAAAGAGAAGAAGGAAGAAGAGAAGAAGATGAAGAAGAAGATGAAGAGAAGAGCGGGAGCCTCCCCCCATGCCATGGGTGCGGAGCGGCCCGAGGAGAAGAAGATAGAAGACGCCGCGGAGGAGATGCTGGACGAGAACGCCGGAGGAAGAACCAGAAGAACCAGAAGAACCAGAAGATGAAGGAAAATAGAAGAAAGAAGAAGCATTTAAATAAAGGAATTGTCAAAAGCTGTCTCTTGTCATTTTTAACATTTTTGACAGTTTTTTAGTGAAATGGTAGGGGTAAGTACCCCCTTACCATTTCACACAGGGGGGGGCAATAGCCGCGGGTAGTTTTAAATGGGTTTTTTCCTTCGAAATGTCATTTTGCTGTCAGACTGTTCTAAACACGGGAAACATGCATTACAGGCATACTATAGACACCCCCCAGCTACAAAATTTAAAGGGATATTACACTTTTATTGTTTGACTTTAAGCATTATTAAAATCACTGCTCCTGAAAAAACATCCGTTTTTAAAACTTTTTTTTGCATTGATTCATGTCCCCTGGGGCATGACCCAGGTCCCCAAACACTTTTTATGACAATAACTTTCCTATAAGCCTTTAAAATTAGCACTTTTGATTATTCATGTTCGTGTCTCATAGACTTTAACAGTGTTCGCGTGTTCAAACGAACTTTTTTCCTGTTCGCATGTTCTGGTGCGAACCGAACAGGGGGGTGTTCGGCTCATCCCTAGCAGTCAATTACAGCCTGGAGTCTGGAACGCATAGACATCACCAGACGCTGGTTTTCATCCCTGGTGATGCTCTGCCAGGCCTCTACTTCAATTGTCTTCAGTTCCTGCTTGTTCTTGGGGCATTTTCCCTTCAGTTTTGTCTTCAGCAAGTGAAATGCAGGCTCAATCAGATTCAGGTCAGGTGATTGACTTGGCCATTGCATAACATTCCACTTCTTTCCCTTAAAAAAGTCTTTGGTTGCTTTCGCAGTATGCTTCGGGTCATTGTCCATCTGCACTGTGAAGCACTGTCCAATGAGTTCTGAAGCATTTTGCTGAATATGAGCAGATAATATTGCCCGAAACACTTCAGAATTCATCCTGCTGCTTTTGTCAGCAGTCACATCATCAATAAATACAAGAGAACCAGTTCCATTGGCAGCCATACATGCCCACGCCATGACACTACCACCACCATGCTTTACTGGTGAGGTGGTATGCTTTGGAACATGAGCAGTTCCTTTCCTTCTCCATACTATTCTCTTCCCATCACCTTGGTACAAGTTGATCTTGGTACCATCTGTATATAGGATGTTGTTCCAGAACTGTGAAGGCTTTTTTAGATGTTGTTTGGCAAACTCTAATCTGGCCTTCCAGTTTTTGAGGCTCACCAATGGTTTACATCTTGTGGTGAACCCTCTGTATTCACTCTGGTGAAGTCTTCTCTTGATTGTTGACTTTCACACACATACACCTACCTCCAGGAGGGTGTTCTTGATCTGGCCAACTGTTGTGAAGGGTGTTTTCTTCACCAGGGAAAGAATTCTTCGGTCATCCACCACAGTTGTTTTCCGTGGTCTTCCGGGTCTTTTGGTGTTGCTGAGCTCACCGGTGTGTTCTTTCTTTTTGAAGATGTTTCAAACAGTTGATTTGGCCACACCTAATGTTTTTGCTATGTCTCTGATGGGTTTGTTTTGTTTTTTCAGCCTAATGATGGCTTGCTTCACTGATAGTGACAGCTCTTTGGATCTCGTAATGAGAATTGACAGCAACATATTCCAATTGCAAATAGCACACTTGAAATGAACTCTGGACCTTTTATTGCTCCTTGTAAATGGGATAATGAGGGAATAACACACACCTGGCCATGGAACAACTGAGCAGTCAATTGTCCCATTATTTTGGTCCCTTAAAAAGTGGGAGGCACATATACAAACTGTTGCAATTCCTACACCGTTCACCTGATTTGGATGTAAATACCCTCAAATTAAAGCTGAAATTCTGCAGTTAAAGCACATCTTGTTTGTTTCATTTCAAATCCAGTGTGGTGGTGTATAGAGCCAAAAAGGTTAGAATTGTGTCGATGGCCCAATATTTATGGACCTGACTGTATATAGAGTAAGATTATATATGTTATTTTAGGAAAAAGCTTTTTTATGTGAAAGGCATCAAGATATATAGAAAGTATATGGTACCTAAGCCCTTTGTTCACACTAGTGCCATATACTTTCTATATATCTTGATGCCTTTCACATAAAAAAGCTTTTTCTTAAAATAATCTGGTGTTATTTTTTAGAATTGTTAGTATGTATACCAATGGCTCTGCACCACTATATTGATTTTTTATCCAAGTCTAGTGTCAAAAACTCGAGACAACCTTTGCATTTTTGGATGTTACCTAAAAAAGATCCCAATCTGGTGGGTGTTGTTCTCTTTTTCTGGCTTATTAGTATGGAAAGCATCAGCACAATTTAAAAATTAGGCAGCTCTTTCGGGAGTCATTTGTAAACAATATTTTTTTAAAAACAAAGCAGCCTTTAATATTGTAGGAGCATGTTTTTACTTACTTACATGTGGACTAAACTGTTTATGTCATTCTCTACAAGCTCTTTCCTCTTGTGCATCCTCTCATATTTTACTTTTATTGACTTTACCCATTAATCCCCAGTCGCTTCAGTTTTTCCCCAAAAGTAGGGATGAGCTGAACACCTCCCGGTTTGGTTCGCACCAGAACATGCGAACAGGCAAAAAATTTTTGCGAACATGTGAACACCGTTAAAGTCTATGGGACACGAACATTGAATTTGCCACGAACGCCCCATAGAGTTCGGTATTCGCCGAACAGGCGAACACCCGATGTTCGGGTCGAACGGAACATCAGGCTCATCCCTACCCATTCAGTCCTTATGTCAAAGGATTGTAAATTAGAGTTAATAAACCTGAAGGTGGAACTAGAGCACCATCGAAAAAAAAACACAGCTTTAGTCTTTAATATGCAAATATGCAAATAAGTTAGTAATTAAGCTCCAGTTCCCAGGAGGATGCTCGCAGCATAATAAGTTCTATTATCAGAAAAACAGATGCAAAAAAAGAGGAAGAGGGTGAAATAGGGTGAGGACTGAAAATCCACAGGGTAAGGTGGATGTACTAAAAAAAATAAACAGAGAAAAAAATAGTTTTAAAAATTGGAAAAGACAAGTAGTAAACTGACTATTAACATTCTCAGTTGTTTAGGCAACATAAGTAACAATAAAGATATTCTGTCATGTTTAGAAGAGCAAAAAAATGAATTCATATGAAGATATTATGCAGAATAAGCATAATTAGGAGAGGAATTGAAGCAAATGCACCTAAAGCAGATAGATGTGTTCACTAACAGCCTTGTTATGTTTTCATGCTTTCCAGAGGAAACTTTCAAGTTGCAAGATTTAAGAGTGCTGTGACAGACGTATGATGTAAAAAGCTCTGCATGTTTTCATGGTCGGCAAATCCTTGATAAGTTTGACATCAACGGGTGGACCATGCTTTAACAAAACAAATGAACACATTCTGGAAGGCTTGTTTAGTCCTTCCTCCCTCAGTAGAAAGGTCCTAGTTGGAGGTCATTGGATGGAGCTCAAGGCCTAGAGGGCTTGGCCCTCAAGCAGACTGTGTGACCAGAAGCAGCAGGCTGTGTTCCTGGGAAGTAAACTACCTCTTATATGCTGTGTGCCTGCAAGAACTATGTCTGAAGCTGCAGGTAAAGAAAGGAAATGAACTAAAACAAGAATTTCATGTTTTCATGGCGAGTTACTCCAGTGGTAGCTGTGTGCTCTTGGAGTATTTTTGGGCATTCCACCTTCTAATCCTTGCACCTCAAGTTCTAATAAAGTGTTTAAACTATAGCTAAGGACTAGACCTGCATTACTGCAAAAGTAGAATAATCACCCACCCACCTATGCAGAGGCTCAGATCTTGTTTTTCTCAGGTGCTCGATAGATAGATAGATAGATAGATAGATAGATAGATAGATAGATAGATAGATAGATAGATAGATAGATAGATAGATAGATAGATAGATAGATAGATAGATAGATAGATAGATAGATAGATAGATAGATAGATAGATACATACATACATACATACATACATAGATACTGTATATATACATACATAGTTAGTCCAGTTGGAAAAGGTTACAAGTTCATCTAGTTCAACCAATAGAAAATAAATAAACAGTGTAGATAAATAGAAGACCACCATATACAGATTCCTATACCAACTGTTTATCCAGAGGAAGGCAAAAAAAACCTTATAAGGCATGGTCCAATTTGCTTCAGCAGAGGAAAAATACATTCTTTCCTGATCTCCTGGAAGGCAATCAAATATGCCCTAGATCAACAATCCCTCATGGTATTACCTATAAATGTTAGTATCAGGTTATGTTTTTTTTTCATTTTGGAATACATTCAGCTCTCTTTTTAAATCAATCTACTGAGATGGCCAGAACCAGTTCTTGAGCCTATTTCTCATTTTCACAGCTCTAATGCCCTGTACACACGATCGGACATTCTGACAACAAAATCCATCAAATTTTTTCCGACAGATGTTGGCTCGAACTTGTCTTGCATACACATGGTCACACAAAGTTGGTCGGAAATTCCGAACGTTAAGAACGCGGTGACGTACAACACGTACGATGAGCCGAGAAAAATGAAGTTAAATAACCAGTGCTGCTTTTCTGCTTGATTCTGAGCATGCGTGGCACTTGTGCGTCGGAATTGTCTACACACGATCGGAATTTATGCGAACAGATTTTGTTGTCGTAAAATTTTAGATCCAGCTCTCAAACTTTGTGTGTCGGAAATTCTAAAGGAAAAACTTAGATGGAGCCTACACATGGTCGGAATTTCCGACAATAAGCTCCGATTGCACATTTTGCGTTGGAAAGTCTGACCATGTGTACAGGGCATTACTGTGAAGAAGCCTTTCTAATCTTTTCCTCCAAACGTAAAGAGTGCCCCCTTGTTCTTTGTCATGTGTGACCCTAAAGTGAATAACTCTACACCAAAGTCGATAAATGGACCACTCATGTATTCTTGCTAGTTCCTCAATATCCTCTTTGTGAATTAGTGCCCAAAACTGTACTGCATATTTTAGATGCTTTGCAATGCTTTGTACAGGAGCAATATCTCTCTCTCTCTGGAGTATATACCTCTGTTATTAGAAGAAAGTATTTCATTCGATTTAGAAACTGCAGCTTGGTATTTGACTGCTGGTTGGAAGCTAAACAGTGGGGACCTTGAGTGGACAGTGAACAAGCCTTGCTTTTTGACTGCTGGTGATTGCTGGGTTGCATTTTTAGGTTATTTTTTCTTTGCTTCCTTCAGCCTACTAATTAAGGGGAGTGGTTAATTGGTCCCAGGTGCTTGAGGCCTATATAACCTTCTGCAGATGAGCATGCTCATTGTGAGCCTGCTCATCTTTGAGCTTGCTGGAACTTAGGACCAAGTGGAACTGGACTAAGTGGTGAGTTAAAAACCAGAGTTGATAACAGGAGGTTATAACAGGGGTCATAGTACCTGTGTAGTGTGAGTACCTGAGTGTTTGAGTAGTGTGTGTGGATCGTTAGGACTTGTGGAATGTGTACTGTGTACTTGTGTACTGTGAGTGCACGTAGGTCTGCGAGTGCACGCAGTTCTGTGAGTGCACGTAGTTCTGCGAGTGCACATAGGTCTGCAAGTGCACGTAGGTCTGCGAGTCCACGTAGGTCTGTGAGTCCACGTAGGTCTGCGAGTCCACGTAGGTTGCAAGCGCACATAGTTCTGTGAGTGCACGTAGGTCTGCGAGTGCACGTAGGTCTGCGAGTACATGTAGTTCTGCGAGTTCACGTAGGTCTGAGAGTGCATGTAGGTCTGCGAGTGCTTGTGTGTCTTGTTGAGTACCTGTGTATTGTCTTGTTGAGTATTAGTGTCAGGAAGCTAGTTGTTCGGTAATTTGGACAGGGTATAATCCCCAATCCTCATTAAATTTAATAGGTACGATGCCCGGCGGGTGTGGAGAGGCGACTCGTTGTACATCTTGCAGCATGTATGCGTTCCTTGATCATTCGATCGAGGGTGAATACTGCTATGCAAAATGTAAGCGCATTGTTTCCCTGGAAGCCCAGGTTCTGAATCTGGGGAAGCAACTGTCAGCACTGAGAAGTCCCTCCATACTAAAGGAGAGCCAGGAACGTACACGGCAGGTGATGTCAGACAAAGAGGTGCAGGCACTAGGAAAGAGTAGATGGGTGACAGTCAGGAAGGGTAGAGCAGAAAGTGCCAGGGAGGCTGATCCACGCATTGAGTGACATTGGTGAAACCAGTCAGGGACCAGCACTGCTGGAGCTGAGGGACTCGCCTAGCTGCCGAGGGAAGAACTCCTCCAGTGAGAGTGGGGGGAAGCGAAGGGAAAGGAAAGACAGATTCTGGTTGTAGGAGACTCAATTCTTAGAAGGACAGAGAGGCCAATCTGTAACAAAGACCTGAAGCACCGAACTGTATGTTGTCTACCGGGCGCTCGGGTTCGGCACATCACGGATCTGGTGGACAGATTACTGGGAGGGGCTGGGGAAGACCCAGCTGTCATGGTGCATGTTGGCAACAATGACAAAGTCAGAGGCAGATGGAGTGTCCTAAAAATGATTTTAGGGACTTGGGAGCTAAATTGAGGAAAAGGACCTCCAAGGTAGTATTCTCGGGAATTCTACCGGTACATCAAGCAACACCAGAAAAGCAGAGGGAAATTAGGGAAGTAAACCAGTGGCTGAAGACCTGGTGTAGTAAGGAGGGGTTTGGGTTCCTGGAGGACTGGGCCAACTTCTCAGTCGATAACCAGTACTATAGAAGGGATGGACTGCACATAAATGAGGAGGGTGCAGATCAGCTGGGAATGAAGATGACCAAAAAGTTAGAGGGGTTTTTAAACTAGGCGATGGGAGGGAGGATCCAGAGGTAGTGATAGTCAGCGCGGAACATATTCCAGAGGGTAGTATTGGGGGCATTAGTGGTAGGTTGACCAAAGCACATAAACCCAAGGTAAGTATAGTAGCAAGTCCTAGTTGTAATCTCGGAACACCCAGATAATAGGATAATATGCAACCGGTCTAAACTACGTGACATGTTCACCAATGCCAGGAGCCTGGCGGACAAGATGGGTGAACTAGAGATACTGTTGTATGAGGAGGATTTGGATTTTGTGGAGATTTCTGAGACCTGGTTCAACAGCTCTCATGGTTGGCTGGCAAACATTCAAGGGTATACCCTTTATCACAAGGATAGAGAGGGTAAAAAAGGGGGAGGGGTATGCCTATATATCAAGAATAATGTACAAGTGAATGTTAGAGATGACATCACTAAGGGAGCTAGGGAGATAGGTAGATGCACCAACTAGAAATAAAGTGTTATTGGATCTACTGATTACCAACAATACAGACCTGATCACGGATGTGGAAATACAGGGCAATTTAAGTAACAGTGATCACAGGTCAATTGGCTTCAGTATAAATCACACAAATAGGAAACATAAGGGGAATACAAAGACACCGAATTTCAAAAGAGCCAACTTCCCTAAACTACAAACCTTGCTAGAAGGCATAAATTGGGATAAAATCTTAGGAACAAAGAACACGGAGGAGAGATGGGTTTGCTTTAAGAGCATATTAAATAAGGGCATTAGCCAATGCATCCCATTGGGTAATACATTTCAAAGAGCGAACAAAAGTCCTGGACTTAACTCCGATATAAAAATGCATATAAAAGCAAAGGAGAAGGCCTTCAAAAAAATACAAGGTTGAGAGATCATCATCAGCATTCAGACTTTATTAAGAATGCAGCAAGAAATGTAAGGGTGCAATAAGGACGGCTAAGATAGAACATGAAAGACACATAGCGGAGGAGAGAAGAAAAAAATCCCAAGAAATTCTTTAAGTATGTAAACAGTAAAAAAGGGAGGACAGACTATATTGGCCCCATAAAGAATGAGGAAGGGCATCTGGTTACAAAGGATGGGGAGATAGCGAATGTATTGAATTGATTCTTCTCTTCAGTCTTCACGAGGGAATCGGGGGGCTTCAAGAACCAAAACTGCAGTATTTATCCTCATGACACATCACAGGAAGCACCTCCATGGTTAACAGAGGACAGAATTAAAATTAGACTTGGGAAACTTAACATTAATAAATCACCAGGACCAGATGGCTTGTACCCAAGTACTTAGGGAACTCAGTCAAGTAATTGCCAGACCATTGTTCCTAATTTTTACTGACAGTCTACTGACTGGAATGGTACCAGCTGATTCGAGAAAAGCCAATGTAGCACCAATATTTAAAAAGGGCCCAAAATACATCCCTGGGAATTACAGACCAGTTAGCCTAACATCAATAGTATGTAAACTCTTGGAGGGGATGATAAGGGACTATATACAAGATTTTAGTAATGAGAACGGTATCATTAGCAGTAATCAGCATGGATTCATGAAGAATCGTTCTTGCCAAACCAATCTATTAACCTTCTACGAGGAAATGAGTTGCCATCTAGATAAAGGAAGGCCCTTAGACGTGTTGTATCTGGATTTTGCAAAAACATTTGACACAGTAGTTCCCCATAAACGTTTACTGTACAAAATAAGGTCAGTTGGCATGGACCATAGGGTGAGTACATGGATTGAAAACTGGCTACAAGGGCGAGTTCAGAGGGTGGTGATAAATGGGGAATACTCGGAATGGTCAGGGGTGGGTAGCGGGGTCCCCCAGGGTTCTGTGCCGGGACCAATCCTGTTTAATTTGTTCATAAACGACCTGGAGGATGGGGTAAACAGTTCTCTGTATTTGCGGACAATACTATGCTAAGCAGGGCAATAACTTCTCCGCAGGATGTGGAAACCTTGCAAAAAGATCTGAACAAATTAATGGGGTGGGCAACTACATGGCAAATGAGGTTCAATGTAGAAAAATGTAAAATACTGCATTTGGGTGGCAAAAATATGAATGCAATCTATACACTGGCGGGAGAACCTCTGGGTGAATCTAGGATGGAAAAGGACCTGGGGGTCCTAGTAGATGATAGGCTCAGCAACGGCATGCAATGCCAAGCTGCTGCTAACAAAGAAAACAGAATATTGGCATGTATTAAAAAGGGGATTAACTCCAGGGATAAAGAGATAATTCTCCCGCTCTATAAGACTTTGGTCTGGCCTCATCTGGAGTATGCTGTCCAGTTCTGGGCACCAGTCCTCAGGAAGGATGTACTGGAAATGGAGCGAGTACAAAGAAGGGCAACAAAGCTAATAAAGGGTCTGGAGGATATTAGTTATGAGGAAAGGTTGCGAGCACTGAACTTATTCTCTCTGGAGAAGAGACGCTTGAGAGGGGATATGATTTCAATATACAAATACTATACTGATGACCCCACAATTGGGATAAAACTTTTTCGCAGAAGGGAGTTTAACAACACACCTGGCCACTCATTAAAATTAGAAGAAAAGAGGTTTAACCTTATACTACGTAGAGGGTTCTTTACTGTAGGAGCAGCAAGGATGTGGAATTCCCTTCTACAGGCGGTGGTCTGAGCAGGGGGCATCGATAGTTTCAAGAAACTATTAGATAAGCACCTGAACGACCGCAACATACAGGGATATACAATGTAATACTGACATATAATCACACACATAGGTTGGACTTGATGGACTTGTGTCTTTTTTTCAACCTCACCTACTATGTAACTATGTATTGTGTGTTATTATTAAAATAAACTATAGCCTCCTATTCTTTACATCCGAAGAAGCTACCATCTTGGTCTCTGCTTGAGTTGCAGTTGCAATGTTGTCTGCACATGTGATCAGTTATGACACCAGCCATTTCATGGCTTAACAGTTTTGTTGAGACCATAAGTATCTGTAATGCCCTGTACACACAATCGCACATTCCGGCAACAAAATCCATCGGATTTTTTCCGACGGACGTTGGCTCAAACCTGTCTTGCATACACACGATCACACAAAGTTGGTCGTAAATTCCGAACGTCAAGAACGCGGTGATGTACAACACGTACGATGAGCCGAGAAAAATTAAGTTCTATAGCCAGTGCGGCTCTTCTGCTTGATTCTGAGCATGCGTGACACTTTGTGCGTCTGAATTGTCTAGACACGATCGGAAAATGTGCGATCGGAGCTTGTTGTCGGAAAATTTTAGAGCCAGCTCTCAAACTTTGTGTGTCGGAAATTCCGATGGAAAAAGTCAGATGGAGCCCACACACGTTTGGAATTTCCGACAACAAGCTCCGATCGCACATTTTTCGTCGGCAAGTCCGGACGTTTTTTTCAGGGCATAACAGTTACTATTCGCAGCATGTCCTAAATGTACCTATTTTAGGGAGACGTTCCTTCTCTACCACTGATTTTCCCAGCTTTAAATCTGATAGAATGTATGATGCATGCATATTTTTAGCCCCCAAGTGTCTAACTTTACATTTATCAAAACTAACCCTCATTTGCCACATAGTTATCCAATTAAATAGTGCATTGAGGTTGGCTTGTAAATTGGAAACATCCTGTAAGAATGTTATTCCACAACACAGCTTGGTGTCATCTGCAAACACTGAAATGAAACATTTAATGTCAAACTCTATATAACTTAGTAATAGGTTAAAAAGTAAGGTTCCTAACACTGTCCCTTGTGGTACATCACCAATAACCTTAGACCAATTAGAGTGTGAATCATAATAATGACTATTATCTGGACATTGTCTTTAAAGTGGTAGTAAACCCTCTGCTTTTATTTTTACCTACAGGTAAGCTTTTAATAAAGTTTACCTGTAGGTAAAATGAATATCTCCTAAATGTGCACTGTTTAGGAGATATTCTAGCCATCAGCAGCCAGTGACACCATGAGTATGCCATTCCTTCAGAGCTGTGTGTCACAGTCGGGACTCCCGCGAGCATATCCGAGAATGATGTCATTGTGGCTCCACAGCGAGTCCACAAACCCAGAATAAAGACCGGGTGAAAATGAAAGCCTCTGCAGCGGTGCCAGTGAGCCACTGGAGGGCTTTGTTTTAACGTAAGTCTTTTATAATGTACTAGTGTGCAGTGCATACCAGCACAATATGATATTGCCTTGCAGGGGGAATTGTTTTCTTTTTTTTTATTCCTAGAGTTTAGCATCGCTTTAACCATTTTTTTTTTTATACTTTTACAAGCTTACACATTAGCCGTGTGTGAGGAACTGTGTCATACACTTTTGTCCAAGTATATTATACAATGTCCAAGTATACAACACCCACAGTCACTCCTTTATTCAAGTTTTTGCTTACTTCCTCATAAACAGAATGCAGATTTGTTTGACAATTTTGGTCTTTTGTGAATCCATGCTGTCTATTGCTTAAAATATTGTTCTCTAGCAAAAACTCTTCAATTTGGTCTTTTATCAGACTCTCAAGTATCTTTCCAACTACCAAAATTAAAATAACTGGTCTGTAGTTACTTGGTGAAGTCTTTGATCCCTTTTTTAAATATAGGCACCACATTGGCCTTGCACCAATCTAGTGGAACCAAGCCAGTCATTAAATAGTCCCTAAAAATTAAAATACATGGCTCTGAAATAACAGAGCTCAACTCTTTAAAGCGGTGTTCTGCCCAACAAAGAGAAAAATGAAAAGCCAGCAGCTATACATACTGTAGCTGCCTGCTGGTTTTTAACAATAGGACACTTACCTATTCTGTCGGCACCTCAGCCGATGTTTCCATGAGCTGTCGTGTGCTGCCGATGCCATTGCGGGTGAGGGTACCCGGCAGTGTAGCCTTACGGCTTCACGGCAGGAACCATACTGCGCATGCGCAAGGCCACGCTCCTCTCTCCTACTGGCCTGGCGACAGGGGGAGGAGGAGGGAGCCCCACGGTGATGTCACAAGCAGCGGCCCGGACTCCCAGAAGTGGGAAGAGGATACCTGTCACAGGTATCTTGTCCCCCCTCCCCCCAAAAGGTGCCAATTGTGGCACCGGAGGGGGAGAGGAGACAAATGAGCGGAAGTTCCACTTTTGGGTGGAACTTTATTCACCTTTATTTTGTCCAAATGCTTCTGAACCATATCAATTTTGAGCCACTGTTGATTATTTGGGGCTGTCTAAGTACTATCACTATTATGGACTTTGGCTCCTCCATTTTCCTTTGTATACAAGACGGTATTTAACAAATTTGCCTTCTCTTTGTTCCCATTCACCAACTCTAAATTATCTTGTAAAAGGCCTATATGTTCAGACCTGACCTTATTACTATTAATATATTTGAAGATTTTTAGGGGGTTTGTCCTACCTTGTTTTGCAACCCAACAGCATTGATTTCCTCTTACATATTCTGTTTTATAGATATATATAGATATATATATATCTATATATATACAGTGCTCAAAATAAATGAGTACAGTAGGTGTTAAAGTGGAAGTCCAGTCAAAAATGATTTTTTTTCTATTAATTATATGTAAAATATCTTTATCTTTGACATTATTCATTTTCTGTATAGCTGATTGCCAAGCTTAGAAAGTAATCAAAGCCAGACAAATCAGCTTCTTCCTGTTCTTCAGGGACAACCTTACTTCCTTATTTCTGAATTCTGCATACTGCCTCTCACTTACCGCATCAAAAGTCGCATCAAAGCATAGCAGGTACCTTTTCAAAGTCGCTGATTTTCAAATTTGCATAGTTGGGAACGGGTGCCATTGAAATCAATGGACTGTGACTTGTCATGCGACTTTGTGTCCAAAGTCGCATGACAATTCATACTAGTGGAAACGGAGCCTTATGCTGGCCATACACTATACAGAAAATCGGCCGAACCCCTTTTCGAAAAACGAACGTTCGACCGTGACCGCAAACGATCGTGCCATCATATAATGACCGAAAATCTGTTCAGTGGACATGAATAAATAATTTTGTGTTTGTTTTTTTACATATACCTAGTGCAGGCAGTTCGGACGGGAAACACATTAACCTTGCAATTTATCGTACGTTCGGCAGAAATTTTCCAAACATGCCGTTCGTTTTTTTTCCACAAAAACGTCACAAACGATTATCGATTTGTACCCACTAACTTGCCGAAAAACGAACGAAGTGTCCATACGAACGATTTTTGGGCCGATTTTTCGTATAGTGTATGGCCAGCATAAGTCTACGTTTCCACTATTGCAACCCCAAAGTTGCACGATTTAGAGTGCAACTTTGATGCGACTTTTTGTGCAGCTTTGATCCAACTTTAAGCTCTCTGGATCAAAGTCGCATCAAAGCATTGCAGGTACCTTTTCAAAGTCGCTGATTTTCAAAGGTGCATAGATGGGAACGGGTGCAATTGAAATCAATAAGCTGTGACTTGTCATGTGACTTTGGAAACGGAGCCTTAATGTGATTGCCTGTACTATGATTATTGTAGACTGTGAGCTGAGACCCCAGAGCACTTCCAACTGCACTGACAGTCCCCCCTTGTGTCCAGCGCCCTTCTCCTGTGCACAGCTATACTGTATATGTGCCCTGCACCTCCCATCACCACCCCCACCCCCCGGGTCCTGTGTAGATGGGTCTTTTTATTACTTCATCTTCTCGTGAATTAGGATGTACAATGCATCTTTCCCATCCTGTATACTCCCACTGGCTACACAGGAACAGTGTCCCTCCCAGGAAGTGATGTCACTAGCTTTCAGGAACCACGACCACTGGCTGATTTTAGTCTCAGAAGGAAGTAAAATTGGATACTGCAAAATAAAGGGAGAAAAACTGGGTTTTTTTTTATTTTGAGGCATAAGGCTGAACTTAGCTCACATTAATAATTGCAGGGGAGAAATTAAGTGTTAGGATGGACTTCCACTTTAACTTTAGTGGACAGCCTGGACGTCTCTGTGAGACGTTGCAGTTCCATCTTTGTTAAATTTTTCTATCACTTTTGCTACAGTATTCTGACTGATAACTAAAGCTTTGCTGATCTTCTTGTAGCCTTTACCTTTGGGTAATGAAATTATTTTCTTTCTCAGGCCTTGTGACATTTCTCTACTATGTGCCATTGCTGACAGCATGAAATGGGAAGGGGTTTTCTTTGCTAAGACCCCTTTCACACTGAGCAACCCCGGGCGTCAGCGGTAAAGTGGCGCTATTTTTAGCTCCGCTTTACCGTTGTTTTAGCGGCAATATTCGGCCGCTAGCGGGGCGGTTTTAACCCCCGCTAGCGACCGAAACGGGGTTAAATCCGCCCACAAAACGCAGCTGCAGCGGTGCTATAGCAGAGCTGCCCCATTGCTTTCAATGGGGAGGTGCGGTGGAGGAGCAGTGTATTCACCGCTCCTCCATCGCTGCAAAGAAGCTGCTGGCAGGACTTTTTGTGATGTCCTGCCAACGCAGCGCCCCAGTGTGAAAGCACTCGGGCTTTCACACTGGGTTTGCAGCTGAGGCTTTTTTCAGGTGCTTTACAGGAGCTATTTTTAGTAACACCCTTTTATAATCAACTGTCTGCTGGACACCTGTTTAACCACTTCAGCCCCAGAAAATTTCCCCCCTTAATGACCAGGCCATTTTTTGGGATATGGCACTGTGTCGCTTTAACTGACAATTGCGCGGTCGTGCGACGCTGCACCCAACAAAATTGACGTCCTTTTTTTCCCACAAATAGAGCTTTCTTTTGGTGGTATTTGATCATCTCTGTGTTTTTTAATTTTTGCGCTATAAACAAAAAAAGACAGACAATTTAAAAAAAAAACACAATATTTTTTACTTTTTGCTATAATAAATATCCCCCCCCCCCCAAAAAAAAAAATCTTCATCAGTTTAGGCCAATATGTATTCTTCTACACATTTTTGATAAAAAGTTATAGCGTCTACAAAATAGGGGATATATTTATGGCATTTTTATTATTAATTTTTTATTTTTACTAATAATGGCGGTGATCAACGATTTTTAGGGGGACTGTGACATTGCAGCGGACAGATCAGACACTTGATAAGTGACATTTTTACAGTGATCAGTGCTATAAATATGCACTGATTACTGTATAAATTACACTGGCAGGGAAGGGGTTAACACTAGGGGGCAATCAAGGGGTTAAGTGTTTCCTAGGGAGATGCTTCTAACTGTGGGGGGAGACTAGGTTTAGAGAGAGATCGCTATTCCTGATCACTAGGAACAGCAGATCTCTCTCTCCTCCCTTGTCAGAACGGGCATCTGTTTGCTTACACTGACACATCCCCGTTCTGGCTCTCTGTGGAGTGATCGCGGGTGGCCTGCGGACATCATGGCCGCCGTCCATGCTCATCAGCTCCCCTGCCGTGCAGCGGGCATGCGCGTGCACCTGCTATAGCTCTTAAAGGAGCTGACGTACACCTACAGGGATTTGCGGGAACGAGCCGACCTGCCACAGTATAACGCAGGCGGTTAATTAATAATTAGACTCACCTGTAGTTATTTTCTTGTTTTATTAGGATTTTGTTGTCTAAAGTTTAGCTTTGCTTCTAAAACCTTTATTGTGGTGTATTTATTTTTGCAACATAGTCTTGAATGAATTTGTTAGGAAAAATACTTTTTTGTGTGTGCAAATGAACAAATCTCGGTTGCAATCAATGGCTCAGATTTGTGGAAGTATTTTGTGGAAGTATAGTGTCCCATAAAAAATGTTGATTCTTAAAGGAAAGTAAAGGTTTTCTGACAAATCTGTTGGGGTGTACTCATGTATGCTGAGCACTGTGTATATATATATATATATATATATATATATATATATATATATATATATATATATATTTTGGAGGGGGGGGGTTTAGATGTGCCTTAAGACATTGCATTTTTTATTAAGTATGTGATATATTTTACAAGACAGCTTACCACAGCATGAATGACACCACAACACACCACGGTTACTGTGAGCTGCAGTAATGTACATTTTTTTTGCAATGTACTAATCTCAATGAGCCCTCAAATTGAGCACAGATGCAAATGTATGCACCTCTGTGGATCATTGATGCCTTATATTGTTCAACAATAGACAACTGAATTAAAGTAAGAAATAGAAGGTGTCCCTGAGCAAAGTTGCATCTCTTTAGGTTTGGAATAAAACGACACTTTAGCGATTATCTAATTAACATGTATAAAAATAAGGCCATTATAAAATTATAATAAATTTTGATGCTAAAAGGCCTCCAAATGTATAAGGTAAAAAGTGCAGCAAATATTTTTTTATGGTAAGAGTAGTTAAGATGTGGAAAGCTCTGTTGCATGAAGTACTAATGGCATAATCAATACAGTAATTTCATTTAAAATTGATTGATTCTTATAACTAATGGTAGCCACAATTATAATTAATAAAGGATTATAAATTATTTTTTATTCAGGTAGTTGACCCTACTGTAATTTGTTGGGGTCAGGAAAACATTTCCCTTATGTGGCAAATTTGCCCACAAAGGGGGCAATTAATAATTAAACAAGTAAATTCTCATGTTTTAATCAAACTTTGTTAAAATGATTCAATCTGAAATGAAACCCTCCATTTCTTCTTTTTGAGTCATTCCTTAGTGAATTTGCTAGAGTGCTTCAGATCATTAAAAGATCCATTTCTGGAAAAATGGCCTCACATTCTCATTAAAGCTGAACTTGTGGATAAGCACATACTGTCTAAACACTCGATACATGTGTATTTTCAGTTGATTCTTATGCCACGTACACACGATCGGATTTATTATGGGTCATAACAAAATAAAGAGGAAGGCAACGCTGGAGAAACTGGTGAAATTTACGAAGCCTTTGTACCCCAGGGCAGACATCAATTATTTTAGTCAAAATTGGTGGCCTGAGGAGTCCTTATAATAGTGAGCACAATCCGGTCCAGGACTACAAGAGATCAGGAACAGCAGCAGATGATATATCTATCCCCAGGCTGTGGTCTTACAACAGCCTGCGTCTTTTGTCAGACCATACTGAACCCATAACTTTCTTGTCTTCCTTCCACGCTTCCTTCCACGCTTGCTTCCAGGCTGTGGCTCTAGTGTTGTAGTTGTGGCAGGAGGTGGAGGAGGAGGAGGACCATGGTTGAACTCACAAACGTGGCTTTGGCTTGTGAGTTTGCCCCTCAACCCCTTATTTAGGGCTTGTAAGATAACTTCCTCACATAAGAGGCATTGGCCCTCCTCCATTTCCTGCATTTTTCAGGCTGCCATGTAGGCATAGTCCTCTTGATTATTGGGGGGGTTCTGAGGGTCGCAGTAGCCTTCTGAAATAGGCCAAGTTCCCTCTTCCTGGGACTTTTTTTTTGGAAGGCGGAGGGGAGGGACCTGGTATTCGGGCAGGCTACTGGGCCCGGCCACCGCCTGGCTAACACTTACCCCCGCCACCTCCTGGCTGCCACTTTCCACAGCCTCCTCCTGGCTGAGAATTTCCTGTGTATGAAAAAGGGACATAGTTTTAGTTTTTGGTTCATCAATCACACACAATTTTCAGCTCATGACTGTTGCAAATTGAAGGTTAATAAATAGAAAAGACTATCATTTTGACCCCAGCATTTTTCATTCTTGTCCCAATCATTTGTGGCCACTACTGTCTATTGATATGTAAAACACTTTGTAAAATCAGAAATTATTAGTTAACATCATTAATTATTTCAAAATTATTTGACTAGAAATATGTTGAACAATGCTATACCTGGCTCAAGCTGGGCTCCTCCACTTCTTCCTGGCTGGAAGGCCCAGGTTGGACTTCGGAAGCCTTAGCTGAGGTGAAAGGAAGCCTTGAAGGAAGACTGGAGAGTGCTGGCTTGGGTTCGGTCTGGCTTGCCAGAAAATGCAGTCTGTCATAGTACCACAGCCTGGGTACATAAATGTCATCTGCTGCAGCTCCTGATCTCTGGGAATCCTGGACCTTCTTGCACTCCCTATTAAAAGTGCTCCTCATGCCACCAATTAGTTCCTTAAAATAGGGGATGTCTGCCGTGGGGATCACCAGCTTCACAAATTCCA
Organism: Lithobates clamitans; assembly: GCA_037952925.1. Classification (NCBI taxonomy): domain Eukaryota; kingdom Metazoa; phylum Chordata; class Amphibia; order Anura; family Ranidae; genus Lithobates; species Lithobates clamitans. Next base: position 541,152 of record JBBGZY010001184.1, read on the forward strand.
GCAATTGATCCAGCTCTGCATTCCTCTCTGTTTCTTTTTTGTTATAAAAGGGGTGGTACCTGCCACAGACAGGGCTAAACTCTCCTAATCTTGTTCCAATATAGGCTTCACTCTATAAGCAGTATAGACCACTGATGCACCAAGTTAAAATTGTACCTTCGTTCTAACGATCTGCGCTTCCGATACTCCTTCCTGCTCTCACAGATCGTACGTACGACGCACGCTTGTTACATTTTATATATACTGCGCATGCATGAAACTCCACCTGCCCCTGACTTTCTTTCTTGTCTATTCCCCGCCCCTTGTCTTTCAGCGCAGTGGGAGAGCACATGACGGAGAAAGAGCAAGTGCATGCAGAGGAGAGCAGCAACGACGAAAGCCCGGAGCCACGAATGTCCTGATCCAGGAGGAGATTTAAGGCCTCAAATATGTCCTTTATAGAGATGGTGGAGATGGTGGACATCTTGAAGAGGGCCGACTATGATGGGAAGCATGGACCTTACCCAAACCCAAATGTCAGAAAGGCCAAGATCATGGCTAAAGTTGTGAAAAGTCTGCACAGGAATTTTGGGGTACGACGATCCAAGGATCAATTGAGGAAACGCTGGTCAGACCTGAAATTGAGGGAGCAGGATCAGTACAGAAAGATCAAGAGAGTTCTTCAAAAAAGTAAGTAGTTGTCGTGTATTCCTATTATTATTATTACTTGCATGCTGCTCCATGTGCTTTTCTTTACTGTTGTATAGTTTAAAATCTCAACTTTCAGGTTCGTGGGCACAGTAATGGTTCGTAGTAAACATCGTTCGTTCGCCCACTAATACAATGTTTTTGGCAGATACAGGTTAACTACATTTGTTCAGGCCTATTTGTATCAAAAGAAGTTTCTGACATTGTTGTCTAGATGGGTTTGTACTAGAATGAAATGCAAACTTGATTCAGTGTAAGGAGAGGACACTCAGCAGCTGTTTACACATCTGGACGCAGGAGCACTAGTGTGGGACACCAGAACAAACTTTTTAGGGTGTCCCATACAGGTGCTCCAGTGGATACCAGGGGTGTCTCCATGTGTGAAAATAGTACAAAAAAATAAGTATTCCAGCTTTAGAAAGGGAAAAAAATAATGTCTTCAGCTTGGAACGCTGCCAAAAAAAGATGTGGAGGAAGGAGAGGTTTATGACGGTGGGCGAAATAGTGACCACAACAGGTGAGTGTCTGAGACCACAGCTTCAGGTAAAGGATGTATGCCTGATTATTTATAATACGTGGTGTGTTTTTTAATTTTAGGTGATGTGGATGTTGTGGAAGAAGATTTGCATTGCACAAGTGCAAGTGCACACGTTCTCATCATGGTGTGCAGTCGTGATTTACAAAATATCAAGGAAGACATCAATGATGTGGAAAAAAAGACTCAAAAACATCATTGATGTTTTAGGCAGAATCTAAAAAAAACACAAAATTCTTCTAGTTTATTTTTATTTTTAGTATTTTCACACATTTTAAATATTTTTTAGAAAGCCAAATTTTGAAGATGCACACAGTGTGTCAACATGTGCTATCTGCCATCACGGGATATCAAGGTACGCATTTTGGGAGTGCAACCCCTTCCTCGCAAATGAAGTCCATCGTTTCAAGGACAGCGGGTACAGGACATTCCGAAATCGTATTGAACAGGAAGGAGGGTTGAAACTCGGAATGATAAAGAAAAAAGGAGTTTGTTTTGTGGCTGAATGAACAGAATTATTGTAAGAAAACTCTTTCTGTCTGTCCATTTGTTTGTGGGTGATAGGCTGAAGAAAATGAAAGTTCAATTCCAAGAGATTCGCATAAAGATTTCCAGAATCTGAAGGTGAACTGGACCCCTCTGTCAGAGACGATATTTGCCGGAACCCAGTGAAGTCTTATAACTTCCTTGATAAAGATCCGTGCAGTTTCTTGTGCGGAGGGAGTACCCTTCATAGGGAGGAAATGAGCCATTTTAGATAGTCGGTCAACAATTACGAAAATAGTACTGTAGCCCTCGGATGGAGGCACTTCCACGATAAAATCAATTGAGATTATTCTCCAAGGTCTATTCGGGACAGACAACGGTTTCAACAAACCCCAAGCCTTGGACTAGTTGCTCTTGTTGCGAATACAAGTAGAGCAGGACTCTACGTACCTCCTACAGTCTTCCTCCACTCCAGGCCACCAAAATGTTCACTGTACTAATTCAGAGGTCTTTCTAATACCAAAATGCTCTGCAAGCATGTGATCATGGCACAGTCCCAAGGTGGAAGTTCACAGACCCTCCGGTACAAAGATCTTATCCCCGTGCCAGAGTAGTCCCTCTCTTGCCAGTAAGGCGGTCCCGGGTGGTGAGGAACTCCCCACTGAGGCTTGCTTGAACTGAGTCATTAAGTCCTCTTGCAGAAGGGGGAAGTTCCCAGAAGACAGGATCGTACCCGGCAGGGAGATTTCTTTAAACTTGCTGAACATGCGTGATAACGCATCGGGTTTCACGATTTTAGATCCAGGCCTGTATGTCAAGTGAAAAGTAAATCTAGAGAAGAAAAGTGCCCACCTGGCCTGCCGGGGTCTCAACCTCAACTGGGTGCAACAGGGCCTTGGGTCCCTGCCTTTGGGAAAGTATAGCTCCATCTGATGTTTCTGAGGCGTCTACTTCTAAGACGTAGGGTAGGGCTGAATCGGGATGTTTCAAAACAGATGCGGACGTGAACAGCCTCTTTAGTGCCTCAAAGGCGGCCTGAGTCTCTGGGGACCAACGGAATTTAGAGCCGTGTTTGGTAAGTTGTGTGATGGGAGCTATGATCACTGAGGACCCCCAAATGAATTTGCGGTAGAAATTTGCAAAGCCTATTAAGCGTTGGATGCCCTTCTTGTCACTGGGAGTTGGCCAGTCCAAGATAGCTGTGACCTTTTGGGAATCCATCTTGATACCCTCGGTGGATATGATCAGGCCCAGGAATTGGATGCTCTGGCGTTCAAACACTCACTCACACTCTTGACATGTTTGCAATGGTAGTCTAGAGAGGGAGAAAAGATTAGTATATCATCAAGGTATACAATAACAAACAAGTCCAGAAAGTCTCAGGAGACATCATTAATGAAGTGCTGAAAGGTGGCGGGGGCATTGCAAAGTCCGAAGGGCATTACAAGATACTCGAAATGCCCAAACCGTGTGCGGAAAACAGTCTTCCATTCATCGCCTTCTCGAATGCGAACCAGATTATAGGCGCCTCGAAGATCCAGTTTTGTGAATACGGTGGCGGTGCCAAGTCTCTGGAAAAGTTTGGGAACTAGTGGAAGATGGTAACGGTTTTCAACCGTAACCTTATTGAGCTCACGGTAGTCCACACAGGGCTGTAATGAATGGTCATTCTTTTCTGCAAAGAAGATTCCTGCCCTGCTGGGGATGTGGAAGGGCGAATGAACCCTTTCTTGAGATTATCGTCGATGTAGTCTTTTAGGGCTACAAGCTCACATTGGGATAGTGGGAAGATTTTTCCGAAAGGAGTTCAATCGGACAGTCGTAAGACCGATGAGGGGGAAGAGTCTCTGCCCCTTTCTTGCTGAATACATCTAGGAAGTTGTGATAAGCTGTGGGTACGAGCTGACGAGTCTCAGAGTCTGTATCAAGGCATAGCAGAGAGGGCACGCTACAAGGGGTTTGTAAGCAGTACTGGATACAGTAGGGGGAGAGAAACTTAATTTCCTCCATGGCCCAGTCAATGTGGGGATTGTGGGCCTTCAGCCAAGGCATGCCAAGGATGACCGGAAACAGAGGAGAGGTGATGGCGTCCAGGCAAAGCAGTTCCTGATGATCCTTGGTAATGGTAGCAAGCAGAGGAATGGTTTCGTGAGTAACTAAACCCGGATTTAATGATGGACCCATCGGCCAAGTGAACAGAGAGCTTCTGTGTCTTAAGTTGTAGCGGGATATGATGTCTTGCAGCAAAGGTCAAGTCCACGAAACAGCTGCAGGCCCCGGAGTCAATTATGGCGGAAGTCTGAATAGTCCCTCCTGGCAGCTGTAATGAAATGGGGAGAGTAAGAAGAGCAGAGTTGTTGAGCACATTCGGGGTTGAAGAAGGAGAGGTAGCTGAAAGACTCTTAAGGGGTTTAACTGAGCAAGACCTCACGTTGTGTCCTGATCCCCCACTCTACAGGCATAGGTTCTGTGGCGGCGACGCTGTCAATCTTCAACAGAGAGAGAAGGATGAAGTAGGTCGAGCTGCATAGATTCTGGAGCGTCAGGAAAGGGTGTGGTAGGAACTGGTGAAGCAATGTTGAAAGAGCTGGGTACTCGGGCTAGCATCCATACTGTGCGAGATGGACCCGTAGTTCTCTCCAATCCTCGTGCTCTCAAACGGCGGTCGATTTGAATGGATAAGTCAAATAGAGCTTCCAGAGTAGAGGGCACTCCTACTCGAGCTAACTTAAGAGGGTCGGAGAGGCCCATACGGAATTGGTAGCGCAGAGCGGCATTGTTCCAGTAAGTGTCAAAGGCCCATCGTCTGAATTCTGAAACACAATCTTCCACCGCTCTACGACCTTGTTGGAGTGAGTGAAGAGCCGCCTCTGCGGAAGCCGTTTGCTGGGGATCTGGGCCATAGCACTGAAGAATGAGGCTAAGTCCGATACACATTCGGCCTTATGCTCCAGGAGACGGCGGGCCAAGGACTGTGGTTCACCTTGCAGTAAGGAAAAAACGAAGCAGACCTTTGTAGCCTCCAGAGAAACGGTGCGTGGCTGAAGAGCGAAATAGAGTTTGCATGCGTTTTGGAACGCTCTGAACTTGCTGCGATTTCCCAGTAATCTGTCGGGGGTCGGTACTCTGGGCTCGGGTGGAAGCATGACCACTGCAGGAGCAAAAGAGATTCCTTGTAAAGAGGAAGATGCTTGTGGCGGTCCCTGGGTGGCTGTAGAGTCAGACAGGGTCTGTAAGCATCCTTCCAGCTGGGTATAGCCCTCTTGCAAGGCCTTAACAGCCTGTGTCAGGTCGGTCAGATGCTGGCAAAGTTCTTCCATGGGAGAGGGTCCCTGCACAGGCTCAGACATGGCTGTCTGCTACTGTCACGTACCTGGCGGTAGAGCCTGATATGCAGAGGATGGCCTCTCTTACACCTCTGACTCAAGGCCCCCTGGTAGAGCAGACAGGAGGCGCAGGAGTGCAGAGTTGCACGAGTGCCAGGTGGATCGCAGACAGTGAAGCCAGAACAGCTGCAGGAAGGATGGTAGTTCAGTAGGATTCTTCAAGCAGAAGAGAAGGCAGGTACAGGCAGGCTGGGTCATACACTGGAGGGCACGTCAGGAGCAGATGCGAAGGCAGAAGCGTAGTCAGGATACAGGCTGGATCGGTGTTGGGCTAGCAGCTAGGTAGCAGAGTTAGCAGGCAGATGCGGAGTCAAACAAGCCAGGTCAGGTACAGGCGGGAAGCAGGAACATCAGAGGCAAGCTGGGTCGGTTAACAGGAACAGGTATCAAATACAAGGCAACGGGAATGCTGTAGAGCAGATAGCACTGAGTCTGGAAACTGGCTGAGTTTAAATAGCCAGTTTAGGCGGCAAAAGCTGTCACAGGGTACGTGCGCACCAATGGCATTCTGACAGGGGCAGAGGTAACAGGTCATCTTCTTCGGCAGCCATCTTGGGTGCTGGCATGCCCTTCCTGACAGGCAGAGGTAACAGGTCGTCTTCTTCGGCAGCCATCTTGGGTGCTGGCATGCCCTTCCTGACAGAGGCACTAATTTTTCCCACATTGACAGGGCTTTGCTCTCTACGAAATACATTCTCCTTCTCATGCCTTCTGCTAATGCTGGCTATACACTGTGCGAATTTAAGCCTGATGAACCAGATGAAATTCGCTTTGTGGGTGGTCCACGTCGGCACTCACCTGAACATCCTTCAACTGAAAAAACAAAGGAGCTGGGTGGAAAATTGTAAGCCAAACAGTGTCTGCATACAATCAGATGCTGACACTGTTTGGGTATTTGGATAGCCACCGACTGTCAGAATACATTAGTTGACACTGCAGATTCAATCCATCCGTACTGTATAGCATTGATAGAGAAATCTGTTAGTGTGTGGCCAAATTTAATTTCTCCTTGGTTCATCGGGCCTTTCAGGCATGGATTAAAATGTGTGTAAAGCCCTCCTGAATTCCTGAATGCATGTTTTTTTTTTTACAGTTAAACAGGGATTTTCTATGTAAACACATTTGATTGGGTTGCTTTTACCAGCCTACTGCACTCTGTCTGAACACGACATAGTGTATCATTTTTACTGCAGCCATGGAACCAAATTTTACAGCTATGAAATGTGTAAGACCTAGAGCAGCTGTTTAAAATACATTGTTGTACAGGGGAAATTTGTATAGTTGCATAGATGTGAACCCACCTGGAAATCTCAGGAGATACCTGGTTAGAGGGTCCTTTCAATGGTATCCTGGCAATTAAAGCAAATCTCCAGAGTTTCAGGAAATGCTTTGCATCCCCGAGAGACACAGGAAACTTGTATGTCAGGCTGCACTAGGACTAAGAAGTGCAGTCAACAGAAGTAGGAAGAAGCAAGTGGAGCCATACACATACCAGATATCCAGAGAAGCCTGGAACTTTACCATTACCTTTTCTTAGCATGTCTCTGCAAAGGTGACAAGTGGGTAGCAGTAACAAGGTAAAAGCAGGGACAGAGAGTAGTGACAGGGGTGTGTAGTGACAGGGGGAAGCCATAGCAGTAGTGTGCAATGGCATGCTGGATAACAGGGAAAGTGCAGTGGCTGAGTTTCTGGGTGGTTGAAGGGTGCAGTGTTTGGGTTCAGTTTCAGGGTACTTAGTACCAGAGAGGTACAGTTTCAGGGATACAGTAGAAGGGCTGCTGATTGACAGGGGGTGCAGTCGTGCTGGGTGACTGGTGGGGGGGCACAGTGGCTAAGAGTTGGAATGCCAGGGGTTCATTGGCAGGGGTATTGGGTGGCAGGAATGTGCAATGGCCGGGGTGCTGAGTTCTTCTTAGGTGTAAATGCAGAGGTGGTCTACATGTAAATCTACAGAAAGGTCTCTCTGATAAGCACTGCATTTGGTACAATTTATTTTAGTATGTTACTCCAGTGCACAAGTATAGTAGGTGCCAAAAGAACAACAACAATTAGTAACACAAACCAGATGTTGTAAGCTGCCTTAATGCAATAAACCTTCCTTGTACATATATACATGTAGCACTAACTCACAGTGGAGCTGCTGGTTTAAGCGGGTCTGTTACCTTCACTTTGCTTCCCTCTGTTTCACCGGCATCGGGTCTAGGGGTTCCGTTGAGTTTACTGCTAGACGACACACGCACCAACACTGGAGTACGTTTTCAATGCTTTATTAAACAGTCAAACTTTAGGAAGTAGCAGGAAAGAGAGGGAAAAGGAAACCTTCAGGAGAAACTCAAATATCTTCTTGCAAAATCTTAGCGACAAATGTCCCGGTAGAATTCAGATAATTATGTGAAATGCATTCCCCTCATGGGACACACTCTCTGCTCGTCTGGATAGGCCTCTCTCACCGGTCTAGCAGCCAGCACGCAGCACAAATCTAAAGTCTCTGCCACAGACATACTTGGGGGGGTAAATCTGCATGATCCTCTGCCACAGGATGTATCAGATCTTCTGCAGTGAACAGTCAGTCACAGTGCCTGAACCTTTAAGCAGAACCGGCGACACTATGCAGTATAATTACTTCTTTTGGATACGTCCTGCAACCGAGTCACCAGGCCCCTCTTTAGACCAGCACGCTGCATGATCTCTCCAAGACGGGTCCTCCCCTGGGATCTCCTCGGCTGTCCAGCTTCGTCACACAGGACCGACAGCTCAGGACCATTCCTCGGCCGCTGTGGTAGGCCCCAGACAAGCCTCTGGACCCACCCCTGCGCCGTAGCATCGTGGGCCTCCCTATTGGAGGACCACAAGGTAGCTCCTTAACGCATACCTGTTGGCCAGGAGGGCCAGCAGGTGGCTGTAGAACCCTAGAACATGGCGTCTATCCCATAAATACCCTCACCCAGAATGCAACTAGGAGGACTACCTCCACCGAGTGTGCCTCCAGGACAGAGGAGCATCCATACGCTTCGACACGTTGCCCTTCCAACACTGACTAATGGTAACAGCGACACCCACCAGTCAACACAGAAGCACACACAACGTCAACCAAGCTGGAACAGAGGCGAACTTTTAACCTTCCTAACACCCAAGTCACTAAATTTACCTAACCTGCGGTAGATTGTAAATCTACTAGCGCTACATACTCCCCCCACTACAATAGACGTTGTCCCCAACGTTTGTCCTGAACGCAGTAACCGTAACTCTCAAGCCTGAGAGTAGCATTTGAGTTTCTCATAACTTTAGCAAAGAGAGAGAAAAAGGACAGTTAAAAGACATTTTAAGACTTATATCTATAAAACATTATGTTCACAGCCGCAAACAAAACCACAGTATACATTTTTTTTTCACATCCTCACTAACTAACTAGCTGAAAAGCCTCCCAGCTCTGCATATGATCCGATGATCCCTGAAAAAGAAACACATTTAAACATACATATATACACTACGCAACACCAGGAGCAAAGCTTCATTTAAAATGAAACTCTCTTCCTATGATTTGTATTTGAAAAAATCTTGAGGAGTCCATCCCTATATATATATTCTCTTCTTAGAATGAAAAAGTCCAGCTAGCGAAGACTCTTTGAATTTGAAGACATCAAGATGAACATTATATTTTGATCACGCAGATCTCTTTGCCCTGTCGCTATCTAACTACCTAACTAGGTAACTTCAAAGTAATAGTGTCCACAATTACCAGTAAAACCAAGGATCTGGTAGAGTCACATACTTTCCTTCTTTATCTGCAGTGGTAATAAAATACACAGCATTGTCCTTTCCCGGTCTGCAGATTACCACTTTATCAGAATAGATATGCCGACCATAGTTCCAATGAACAAAGCATCCGTTAAAACGTTCATCTATCCGGAGAGAACATCCAGTCTTTCTAAAGGGCTTAGGCACAGACAAGTAGTCCCAAATAGCTTCATTGTACCAAAGTTCCCGATTAGCTTCGATCTCCCGCATGACATCCTATGGCACATAGGGGAACTCTAATCCATACTCTGCGGCCACATGTTTGTTTAACATCCTTTGCAAGCGAGCAAGTTTTGGCAAAGATCTGTCTTTTCCCATACCAGGTGGTACACAGGAGTCTAATGACTTTTTCACCATAGACCCAGCCGGTGTCTGTAGCAAATCAATAACTTTTGACAAAGTCCCAGCAACAGCACTGTGCGTCTCCACACAGGGCCACATCTTCCCAGAACTCATGGCAGTCCATTCAGGAAGGGTCATTGTGGAGGCAACATCTTCGCCTTGTGACCACAATAGCTCTTGCAACATGGTTTCGAACAAGTCATCATCACCGGAGAGATCCGACATGGATTCTACTCAGGGGCGGATCCAGAGTCTAGTCTCGGGAGGGGCACTGCCAGAAAATATATTTTTTTGGGGTATATTTATCGGGGAAATGGCTGGTGTTGGCGCTTCAATCATCACGGCACCATGGTTGTTATGGTGTCAGGATGATTGAAGCGCATTATTACCATAATTACATTGTTATAAAAAATTAAATGGTTTAACTCACCATAATGCAGAATCAGTGGGAGCCCCGAGTGTGTCACTTGCCACGTCACCTGTCACTAGATGCAGATTGTCACTTGCCACGTCGCCTGTCACCAGATGCAGATTGTCACTTGCCACGTCGCCCGCCACGTTGCAGATTGTCATTTGCCATGTCACTTGCCACGTCGCCTGCCACTGTGCGGATTGTCACTTGTCACGTCGCCTGCCACGTTGCGGATTGTCACTTGCCACGTCGCCTGTCACCAGATGCAGATTGTCACTTGCCACGTCGCCTGCCACGTTGCGGATTGTCATTTGCCATGACACTTGCCACGTTGCTGATTGTCACTTGCCATTTCACTTGCCACGTCGCCTGCCACGTTGCGGATTGTCACTTGCCACGTCGCCTGTCACCAGATGCAGATTGTCACTTGCCACGTTGCGGATTGTCACTTGCCATGTCACTTGCCACGTAGCCTGCCACATGTTGCGGATTGTCACTTGCCACGTCGCCTGTCACTTGCCACCTGCTAAGGTGGTCTCTTGTGTCCCAGAGACAGGCAGCAGAGAGATGATGTAATCTCTCTGCTGCCGCAGCTGCCTGCATGGAGGGGGGGAAGTTGAACTGCAGGGATGCAGGGCGGGCGCCGGGCGGTGAGAGATGATGTCATCTCTCTGCTCCCCCGCCCGCCGGCTCCCTGATTGGCCAGCAGGCAGCAGCCCGCCCACAAACACATTGAGCGGCGGCTCTCTCTCGCCTATGGAGCCGCCCGGCGGCTCCCTCACTTACTCCCTCAATCACCGAGCCGCCCAGCGGCTCTCTCAGTCACGGAGCCGCCCAGCGGCTCTCTCAGTCACGGAGCCACCCAGCGGCTCTCTCAGTCACCGAGCCGCCCAGCGGCTCCCTCAGTCACCGAGCCGCCCAGCGGCTCTCTCAGTCACGGAGCCGCCCAGCGGCTCCCTCAATCACCGAGCCGCCCAGCGGCTCCCTCAGTCACGGAGCCGCCCAGCGGCTCTCTCAGTCACGGAGCCGCCCGGCTCCTCTTTCACTCATGGAGCCGCCCGGCGGCTCTCTCACACACCCTGCTCTCACAGTCACCTGCATTTCTCGGAGGGGGCAATTGCCCCGTTGCCCCCCCCCCCCTGGATCTGCCCCTGATTCCGAGTCTCTCAATTCTTCTGCTGGCAAATACTTATTTACAGTCCCCAACAATGGCTTACCCGTTCCAGACATAGACTCTGGTAGCTCCGGCTCAGGTAACTTCTGGGGTAGGCCTCAACCACGGCCGCGATAAGCCTTCACATAGCCCACCTTCTTCTGAGTAGGCACCACAGGAACAGGTGTAGTAGACTCAGGAATCAAAGTAATGTTTCCCGATGAGACGGCAGCAACAGCGTCTCTTTCCGAAACATTATCGGTAGCAACAGGCGAAATGGCGGCCCGTCGCTCTCTCTCTGTAGCGATAGCAGCTTCCACTGTAGCGATACCTGTCACCCAATCCATCCGGTAGGCACGGGGTGGCATAGTAGGTGGCTCCACTACAAACAAACACTCTCCACACTGCGGACATCGGCCGAATGGACGGAGATGCACGGCCAATCCTCCACATCGATGGCAGGTCATGCCCAGTCCCTCAACATCTCCCGAGGTATACAGGACAAACTTCCCCTGTGGTTTCATTCCAACTCCAGTATCCGTGAGCAGAGTTCCAGATTGCACAGTATTCATCACGGTGCTTGCAGGGAACACTCTGGGTCCCACAATCGATTGCAATGCCGGAAAAGACATGGCCACACTCTGATCTTTTCAGCATGATCACAAGGCTTATCTTCTCCTCTGGCGCCAAGCACACTACACGCGTGTAAACTCAAATATCTTCTTGCAAAATCTTAGCGACAAATGTCCCGGTAGAATTCAGATAATTATGTGGAATGCATTCCCCTCATGGGGCACACTCTCTGCTCGTCTGGATAGGCCTCTCTCACCGGTCTAGCAGCCAGCACGCAGCACAAATCTAAAGTCTCTGCCACAGACTTACTTGGGGGGGTAAATCTGCACGATCCTCTGCCACAGGATGTATCAGATCTTCTGCAGTGAACAGTCAGTCACAGTGCCTGAACCTTTAAGCCGAACCGGCGACACTATGCAGTATAATTACTTCTTTTGGATACGTCCTGCAACCGAATCACCAGGCCCCTCTATAGACCAGCACGCTGCGTGATCTCTCCAAGACGGGTCCTCCCCTGGGATCTCCTTGGCTGTCCAGCTTCGTCACACAGGACCGACAGCTCAGGACCATTCCTAGGCCGCGGTGGTAGGCCCCAGACAAGCCTCTGGACCCACCCCTGCGCCGTAGCATCGTGGGCCTCCCGATCGGAGGACCACGAGATAGCTCCTTAACGCATACCTATCGGCCAGGAGGGCCAGCAGGTGGCTGTAGAACCCTAGAACATGGCGTCTGTCCCATAAATACCCTCTCCCAGAATGCAACTTGGAGGACCACCTCTACCGAGCGTGCCTCCGGGACAGAGGAGCATCCATACGCTTCGACGCGTTGCCCTTCCAACACTGACTAATGGTAACAGCGACACCCACCGGTCAGCACGGAAGCACACACAACGTCAGCCAAGCTGGAACAGAGGCGAACTTTTAACCTTCCTAACACCCAATTCACTAAATTTACCTAACCTGCAGTAGATTGTAAATCTACCAGCGCTACATACAGTATTTATTTTTATACCTTAAAGGGGTTGTAAAGGTTTGTTTTTCATTTTTTTTTAAAATAAAAAACATGTTATACTTACCTCCTCTGTGCAAGGGCGCTCCCGGTCCTCCTCTTCTGGGGTCCCCCAGTGGGGTTCTTGGCTCCTCCTCTTCTCGAGTGCCCCCACGGAGAGCTTCATTCCATGGGGGCAACTACAGGGAATCATGGGAGGAGATGCAGTAGGCCACCTGACTATGAGCAGTGAACACTCCTGAAACCAGATGTTCTGGGAAGCACTACAAGGAAAGAGATAGCATGAAGCTAGAGCAGTAGTCTCCAAACTGCGGCTCTGGGGCCAAATGTGGCCCTTTACCTGCCTTTGGGACACTACTCGTCCCACTGATTTGAGACATTATTCTGCCAACTGACACCAACAATGAAGCACAATATCTCCTACTGACACCAATAATGGGGCTCTATTCCTCCCAATGATAGGGCACTGCTCCTCCCCCTAAAACCAAATGTGGCAATGTTTACTCCCATTGATGCCAGGAAAATTTCCGCTACCACTGGTCATAGTCTGTCCCCCCCCCCCCCCCCCTAAAGTCTGAAGGACAATAAACTGGCTTTCTTTAGCCAGTTTGGAGACCCCTGAGCTAGAGGAAAGAAAATCCAAACAAGCATAAAGGAACAGACAATATTTTGTTGTAAAGTGCTGCCATTCAAATGATATCAATGACACGGGGTACTTGCTTTTTGCAGCTATTTTGTTCAGCCTCCTATAATCATTGCAAGGGCAGAGAGAGCCATCTTACTTGCCTTATGAAACAGTTAAATCGGTGTGTTCAGTTCCATTTTGATATTTTTGAACTGCACTGCTGCCCTTGTGTGGACTATAGAGGGATCTTCCCAAAATGGCAGGCAGAATTTGCTTTCTGTATGTTTTAGGAAACTTCAGTCTTATTAAATCTGAACTGGTATATTACATGTTTGAAGTCTTAGCAAATATATTTTAGTGCAGTTCACAGTTTAGTAAGTTGGTAGTTGATATTGTTAAAAGAATCACCATACAATATACAGTATGTAAAACATATATATAATTGCTTTATGAGTGATTTTAAATTAACTTTAAATTCAGCTTATTCAAATTTGAAGAGCCTTATTACAATGTAAAGTTTGAAACATTATTCAGTTACAATTCATTTGGAATTATGATTAAAAAAGCACATTATTGATGTTTTAGGCTAGGCTCACATCTATGTGGTTTCAGTTGATGCAGTTTTCAAGCGCGTTTTGCGGTGCGTTTTGTGTTTTTGAACACGTGGTTTTCATGCATCTTTACATGCATTTGTCATAACCATACCAGGCCACATGCCCTCAATATGGGGGGGTGCTTTGGGGCAGGGGGGCTCCATGCTGATGGGACAAGGGCTTCTTCAACGCAACCCTTTCTAGTGGTTGCGGGGGTCTGCGGGGGGGGCTTATTGGAATCTGGAAGCCCTCTTTAACAAGGTGGCCCCCAGATCCTGGCTCCCCCTAAGTGAATGAGTAGGGGTACATTGTACCCCTACTCATTCACCAAAAAAGTGGCAAAAATAAATAAAAACACAGACATGTTATGACAATTCCTTTATTAAAAAAACAAAGTCCCCCTGAAGTAAATCCAGTATAAATTACAATAAATGCCGCCGCCGACCTGAAAAAAGAAAAAAAAAAGACCTACTTCCGCCGCCTGACAGCTCCACCATCTGACAGTTCCTAACCACTTGCCTACTGGGCACTTTCACCCCCTTTTCTGCCCAGGCCAATTTTCAGCTTTCAGTGCTGTCGCACTTTGAATGACAATTGCGCGGTAATGTAGCACTGCACCCAAATGAACTTTTTAGCATTTTTTTTAAAACAGATAGAGCTTTCTTTTGGTGGTATTTAATTTTTTATAAACCAACGAAAAATGAACAAAAATTTTGAAAAAGTTTTTCTTAGTTATAAAATTTTGTAAATAAGTATTTTTTCTCCTTCACTGATGTGCGCTGATGAAGTAGTACTGATGGGCACTGATATGCTGCACTGATCAGCACTGATCGGCTGCACTGATGGGCACTGATGAGGAGGCACAGAAGAGGCTGCACTGATAGGCGGCACTGATGGTCACTGATAGACGGCACTAATAGGCGGCAATGATAGGTGGCACCGTCAGGCAGCACTGATGGGCACTGATTGGTAGCACTGGTGGGCACTGATTGTGAGGAGAGGAATGCCAATGCTGATAACCAGCATATCCTGTTTACACTGTGATTAGCTGTGATTGGACACAGCTGTTCACATGGTAAAGAGTCGCTGTGATTGGCTCTTTACCCCGATCTGTGATCAGCTGTATCCAAAGGACACAGCTGATCACAGATCATTGCCGATGCACGCCGCAGGGGGCGCATTGGGAAGCGTGATCACAGGAGGACGTCCTCCCGGCAATGTGCGACTGTGTTGTGGACGTCATTCGGCAATAGCGCGGTCGTGAAGAGGTTAAACAACTAAGGGGCAGGGCCACCCAGTGATGTAACCAGGTGACCCTTGTGATCAACCCAGCATGCTCAGCATGGACTTTTTTCTTTTTTTGGGTCAGTGGTGGCGTTCCATGTGATTGATGCTGGATTTACTTCGGTGGACATTGGTTTTTTTTTTTAAGGAATTGTCTAGTATGGCAAAATTTGCTAAGCACTGGGATCCATGGCTGAACGTACCAGGACTGGCTCCGGTGGAGCTGGTATTAGATCGAATACTGTAACATTTGCTATATATATTTTCTGTAAGGAGTCAGAATAACCCACCGCACCACTGTCTCATAGTGCTGTTTAAAGTATTTAGAGTGAAGATGCAAACAGTGTACATACATATGATATACCTGTAGTAACATGTAAGGAAGACAGACTTGTTATTGTACAACAACATGTTTTGCTCTGATGCCAGTTATAGATGTAGTGTACCTTCTTTCTTTTTCAATAAAACTTGCTTTGGGATAAAACAAAAAAAAGGAATTGTCAAAAATTGTCGCTGTGACACTTTTTTAGTGAATGAGTAGGGGTACTCACATAGGGGGGCAAGGATCTGGGGGGGGCTTTTGTCTTCTGCCCTCCCTTACTTATACACATTGTATTATGTAATTAAGTTTTCATGGGTTTATGCCATGTTGGTGACCACATCAGTTTCTTAGGGTATTTAATCAATCCCTAATTTACCCACTTTAAGTCTTATTATGTTATTCTTAACCATATTTCTACTATCATATTATGCTTTATTATTGTCTTTGTCTATCAACTTATTTTACTTGTTTCTGTACTGGGACCCTCTGTTTTCCCCTTCTTTTTGTCCCCAATTTCAGGCGCCGGCGCGTGGCCCTCCCCTTGTGCTCTTCTGCGGCGACCCGGTGAGATCCCTGGTGGAGGGGTCGGCCTCGGACACGGGGCCGCCCCCTTCTCTTGCACTGGTCCTGGCAGGGACTTAACCCCTTAGCCTTAGGGCAGGTGTGCATGCGCGAGCGAGCGATCACCTCGCGCGTACGCTGTGTGGAACCTCTGACCCTGCGATGTCATGCGCCGGCGCTCCGCCGGTGTGTGGCCAGCGTCGCACGGTCGAGAGCTACAAATAACAGGCCTCGCCTGTTTGTTGACGGCCGGCTTTTGGTCCCGGGGATCGTGTACTATGGCCAGCTTATTGTAAGTCAGAGGGGATTACCAACTTCACCTTTATTACTCTGCAGTCCTGTACCCCAGGGCACCAGCATTGGTTTTGTATTTTTGACCGTGCCTTTTTTCCCCTTTAGATGCTCCAGGCATGGGCGAACATGCTGTATCCTGCTTCTGCCCGTTGCCTGCAGTCCCTATTACCTCTCCATTGGCCTCGCATGGCATTGGCCCCTCTCAGGGTGCCTTCCCCGGGTACCTTCCAACGTCCATACTAGCACCAGGTATCATTGTGCCCTTAACCACTCCACATTCCCACACCTCATTTCTCTGTTTTCCTTTCCCCCCTTTTTCCTCCTCCTTTCCTTCCCCTCTTCCCTCCCCCCCCTTCCCCCCCCTCTCCCTTTCGGTTCTCCCATTCTCTCACCTCTCCTCTCTTCCCCCTCTACCCTTTGCCCCGCTATATTTCCTCCTCGACTCCCCATCTCTGCTTCTCCCTATCCGGTCTTCCTCCCCCTGTCGTCACTTATTCACTTCCACCCTACCCAATTAAACATTATTACACCTACTTATAATTCTTCTTGGTTTCCAATTTCTTTGTTTTCCTCATGCACTATTTTATCCTTTCTTTTTGCATTGTGTAACCCATCACATCACAGTTTCACACCTTCACTATTTACTATCCCCTTATTATTCAATATGTCTCTGGCTCACTTGTTTCAAAACGTCACTTTCGCCCATAGCTCTTAAAGGGACATTTTTTTTTTTATTGCCTTTTAAAATGGAGTTTCACCCACTTTTACAACTCTTCAGCATCCCTCACTAAACTGTGCACTGTAAACAAATTGGATATTTTTACATTTTTTTTTCTCAGCACCTACTGTATATCTGCTGTATTCATTTTCACTTCCTCCTCCCTGGCTGTGGCTCATCGCATCATTTCCTGTTTGCAATGCCTTCTGGGAAGGGGCGGAAACTTCCTCTGACACTGCCGTTGCTATGGAAACCTGACCTGAAACCTATTACACTGCCTGTGCTGCACTGATCATGTGCGAGATCTTCAAGGATGAGATCCAGGAAGAAATACAGTCTGACTTCAGACGCCCACACTTAAGATGGCCTGCTGTAAGTTTATAAAATAACAAACTACTGCTATAAACAAAACAGACCTTAGTTTACAGACTAATTTTATTAGAATACATTAAGCTTGTGTATTATAGGGGTATTTTTATTTAAAAAGTATATGTTCGGCTGGAATATTGCTAGACCAGTGTGCCCCTCTACCTTTAAGAAGGGGTGGCTCCCCTTCAGTCTACCTGCTCTCACCTATCCATCAGAATGCATGTGCCTCCACTGTGAGGACACTCATAAGTTAGTGTTAAGTATCACAGATACCAGGGTGCCTTGACGAGGCTCTGTGGGTTACGCATGCATTTGCAAATGTGTGCAGACTAAACCCCTGCTTTTAACGCATACTGTTTTATTCTTTTTTACTCTTCTTTTGGCTTGTTTCACTCCATGTTAGCCTACTGTAAGTGGAGTTTAGTGGCATGGGGGTTTACAGGCAGGAAAAAATAAAACCTTTTTTAACTCCCTCACTGTCAGAATACACAGATCAGCGCTGCAGCCGCTGATCGAGTGGCTTTTATCCATCAGGGTGGTTGATAGGGTTGCCACCCCATCCCTTTAAAACCAAACACATATTCATTACACAGGTTCTGTGGCTGAATAAGGTGGTAATTAAACTTAGTTGGTGCCTTATCTGCATTAAATTAGCCTCAGAACCTGTGTAATATGTCTTTGGGTTTAAAGGGATGAGGTGACAACCCTAGTGGTTGAACAGAAGTTGATCGGTAGATTAACTTCCGTTCAAATACAGTGGCCACACACCGATCAGTCCCTGCGGAACCAGCTAAAATTTGATCCATCTGAGCCACCTTAAGTGTCTCTGTATGCAAGCATCTCTATACTTTGAAGTTTCTGTAGAGATGTTTATCTTGACATCTTTGTAGCTCAGCATTCTTATTCCTAGGTGCTGATGAATCAACAGGCACTGGGACTGGAGCTGGGAATGTAAGGCCCTAAGCTATAACATTTCCCAAGGTCTCTGCTGCTTTGGTTCAACTTTTTTTAAGGTAGTATTGTGTTTTCCTATATCCTGTTCTGTGAAACAATCTCATTGTTGGAATGTTGTTGGCTGGAAACAAACGAGTTAATGGTGGGTGTTAAACTCTCATCCCCCCTCTAATAGTATCCCCTGCTCACACATGTTTCAGTGACTCAGGTTTGGTGTCACTGGCTCTGTGACAGAATGGGACAGGTGCTGAGCTCTGTCTCAGGGTGGCTGGAAGGGGGGAAGGGGTGAATTTACCCACAAAGGAAGAACTGTTTCCAGCCTTCCTCAGAGTGTACTTGTAAAAATGCTACTTGAGGTAAAGCCGTTTTTCAAAGAAATATGCAATTAACAATGTTAATCTTCAACACCCAATAAACAATATAGACTGGGAGTAAATGACTAATCGGTCCATATTTTTATTCGTAACAAAAGTTTGTGTCCCAGTGGAATAATAAATGATGTTCTTTATTAGCCCGATTGATAATAAAAGCCAAGCTAGCACAGCTTGTAGTGTTTATTTTATTCTGTTTATTTATATTGTGCAAACATAACACCTAGAGCTTTGCGGCTGTACGCTGTTATGCGCAAGGGTTATGTAGGGCACATACACAGACTTATGTTCTGAATACACACTATCTGCATTTGGGGCATACGTCAGTGCATGTGTACTTTACAGAACCCCCAGCGCAGAACTGCATACAGCCGCATCTGCTAATTGATGTCTATAGCAGATGTGTATCCCCATGAGTGTTTGCGCAGGCTCTGGATGCTGTACAGACATGTGCATGAGCCCTTATATGCTTAGGTCATATGGTGGACAGTCAGCTATACATGTACTGAAAGTCGTCTAGTTCCTGCTAAACCTGCGGATTTGTGGCCTATGTGTACCAGGCTTAAAGTAGAACTATAGGCAAAACTTTTTTTGAAATTTTGGATAGAGTAATGGAGGGTTATAACCCCTGTCAGATTTTCTTTCACCATCTGTGTTCCATTGCGGAGATTTCCCTTCACTTCCTGTCCCATAGCCAAACAGGAAGTGAGAGAAAATCCCCGCAAATTAGGGAAATATCTCAGGGACCCCCAGGTCACCAGAACTAGTGTCGCCATTGGAAGATTTCCCCTCTATTACTTTTCTGGCGACAACCCAAAGACATGCTGGTAGGTTAATTGGCTTCTGTCCAAAAAATTGGCTCTAGTATATGAATGTGAGTTGGGGACCTTGGATTGTGGGCTCCTTGAGGGTAGGGACCAATGTGAGTGTGCGATGTATGTGTGGAGCGCTGCATAAACTGCGCTATATGGGTACCTCAAATAAATAATAATAACAGATGAGCATCTTAATGAGACATAATGTATAGGGATAGGGACAATCATAGACACGTACCCACACTCACTCAGGTTGAACTGGATGCACTGGTGTCTTTATTCAACCTTACTAACTACTGTATGTAACTATGTAACCCAAAATTTGGGATTTTCTTTTACTTTAGTTTTCAATGATAATGGTAAATAGGACAAATAGATAGGGTGACTCTCCTTAAACGGGGCGCAGACTGCAAAAAAAACTGACAGGGGTTCTAATCCATCGTCAATCTATACAAAATAAAAATAAAAAAGTTTTGCCTTTACCTGCTAAACAGGTAACTTGCATTTTTAAGAGCACAGCAAAGTCGGCCTTCATGTTACAGGTTTTTGCTTTAAACACTGTCATGAATTGCTAGGAAAGGTCAGATAAAGTTGCACAAATACTAGGAAAAGGCTATGGACACATAAGGACAGTGATATGCCTAAATGAACAGGCTACATGAATAAATCCAGACAAATTTATGACATATCCAAGTTAGATCATGGTAAATCATCCAAATATGTATTATCCCTCTGCTGTGAATACCTATTATATATAAACATAATGCTAATAATGAGTGACTGCAAACAAATATTTTGTGTTTACACAATGTATAAAAGTGAATAAATCAAGAATTTGTTGTTGCGCCTACCTCAAAAAAATTCCTTTAAAGTGTTCATCATAATAAACCACAGTGATAAATCATCTAAATACATTGCAGTCAATACATAAAATACACAAAACAGTATTCTAACTAATGTGCAAAAGTAAAAATGTGCAAATAACCAATATAGTAAAGGTGGCCAACTCAGTTTTTGCAATTATTCTGTTTTATAATTATATTGTGACTCCCAATTCTTCAAATCGTCTTCTTCTTAAAACATGGTGCTGTGTTTACCACCACCAACACACTCATGCGCTCACCTCCAGATATAGACTTGTTAATAACCAGGTCAGGCTCTCGGGGTGAGGTAAAGTGTGTCCACTTATAGTAGGTGTATGGCCCTTTAAGAGATCGCAGTTCTCCCTGCAACCAAGTCGGCTGTTCTGCGACTCTTCCAATCAGCACCAAAAACTCCAAACCTGACTCAGCACACAGCTATCAGGCTTTACTACAAACTACAAAGTCACCCAAAGTGGTGATGCAATGGATCAGCTGTCTGTCCAAAAAAACTTAAAGCGGGGGTCCACCTATCTATCGTTTTTTTTTTTTGGAGTTCATTCACAAACTTTTCTTCTTATGATTATCTACTCACATGTTCTGTGTAATAAGTCCACCTGTGTCTGATTTCGTTGTAAAGAATAACTTATAAAATTCACTGAAGGCGGTTTCCATCTTCATTGTGGGCATTTGAAGCCCACAAGCATGTATTTCCTGGATGCAGTGAATGCTGTGCTCCCAGCATTCACCGAGATGTTGTGATGATGCTGTTGCACAATGCATGCTGGGAAGCCTGAGACTAGCTCCCAGGGGACTGTGGGAGGTCTGGGAGAGGCTAGAAACACGCCTACTCCCATGGGAGGAAAACCAGGAAGTGCTAAGAAGATTAGAAAAAAAAAGGTAATTACGGCGATTTAAATTTTTTTACACAGCATGTCAGCATCTAGGCAAGGAAGAGAATGCATAGAGATAATGTTCAAAATTTGGGTGGAACCCCGCTTTAATAAATGTATGAATTGACTACATTGAATGCAATGTGTCTTCTGCAATAAAATAAATCTTAAAGGGATAAACCTACTGGGGCATTTTTTACCTTAATGCAGGGATTGCATTTTTAACTTTAGAACTACTTTACCATAATACAATCTGAGT
Source organism: Lithobates clamitans (assembly GCA_037952925.1). Taxonomy (NCBI): domain Eukaryota; kingdom Metazoa; phylum Chordata; class Amphibia; order Anura; family Ranidae; genus Lithobates; species Lithobates clamitans. The sequence goes on from JBBGZY010001184.1 coordinate 562,450, forward strand.
TCATATTTTCTCTATGATCTCCTTTTATTTTCTCACAACTAATGTGAGGCCTTTCCAAAACTATTCATTTAACTTATTACCTACATAGACTTTGGTATATTTAAAGGGGACTATACAAACAGACTGCAACATATCTGATAATCTTGATGTAACTAATCCAGGGGTACCAAGTGATAAGTAGAAAGCTGCCTACTTGGGCAACAAGAAGCTGTCACGAATGTTACGTCTACTACCCCAACGCAGGTGGTCAGACAGGTGGTCAGACACTATAGCTAGTACTGTGTGCTTCACCTATAGCACCTTTTCCTTAAGACAAGCAGGCCTTGGTTGCCCCCAGGACTTATACACAATGCTATAGTGCCTGTCCACCACGCCAAGGCAGACGCGAACTGAGCAGAGCAAACAGATACTTGCAGTTTAGCAGACAGATAGCGTGGTTCTATGACAGTCCAGGTAAAGGGCAGGCTGAGTTCAGGGAATAGTCCAATATCCGATCCAATAACAGTGCAGGTAAAAAGGCAGGCAGAATTCAGAGAATAGTCCAATTTCCAATCCAGGTCCCACATAGGGAAATCCAGATTAGCAAAGTAGGGCAGACAAACAAGAGGCTTGATCAGGAACAATGCAGGTATACTGTCTCTATCACAAGCAAGGGATACAGTGTTTGATTTGCTTATATCAGGTGACTGACCAGATCAATCACCTTCCAGGTGAACACAGACAGGGGGAATGCAACAGGCAACACCCGGATGGTGGAATGAGGAGCAGGGTCACTTAAGTGATCCTGACAGAAGCTGGATAGAGATCTCTAAAATATCTAAGAACAACAGAAAAGGAGATATTTGCCTGTTCTCACACCATTTAAATAAAGGTTGAACCTTACCATGACTCCCGCATGACATGAGTTGTACTTAAAGTGCATCCAAAAGGACAAAAAAATGTATTTCTAGCTTCGGGTAGAGTGAGAAAAGGACTGAACCATTGTTTTTTTTTTTTTTTTATGTATGTTTCCCTGCTGGAGATATTCACCCTGTCTATTTGCTATGGTTACCACTGTTATGGAACTGTAAGTAAAGAAAAAAATCAAAATTTTGAGCTCACCAGAATAGGAACAAAGCAAATCTTCCAATAAGGACACTTTTAAAATGTATTTGATGAAAAATAAAGCATGCATCATAGTACAGTTAAACAGAAACAAAATAGTCAAAGAGGAGTTCCAGTATGTAAAAAGAAAAAATAATTCTAATTCTAATTCTACTGCTGTCTTTTAATATACAGTACCTTGAAAAAGTATTCATACCCCTTGACATTTTGCACATTTTGTCATGTTACAACCAAAAAACGTAAATGTATTTTATTGGGATTTTATGTTATAGACCAACACAAAGTGGCATATAATTGTGAAGTGAAACCAAAATGATAAATAGTTTTCCATTTTTTTTTTACAAATAAATATGTAAAAAGTGTGCCATGCATTTGCATTCAGTGAATACTTTCTAGAACCACCTTTCGCTGCAAGTCTTTTTGGGTATGTCTCTACCAGCTTTGCACATCTAGAGAGTGAAATTTCTGTCCATTTTTCTCTGCAAAATAGCTCAAGCTCTGTCAGATTGGATGGAGAGAGTCTGTGAACAGCAATTTTCAAGTCTTGCCACAAATTCTCGATTGGATTTAGGTCTGGACTTTGGGCTATTTTAACACATAAATATGCTTTGATCTAAACCATTCCACTGTAGCTCTGACTATATGTTTAGAGTCGTTGTCTTGCTGGAAGGTGAACATCCGCCCTGGTCTCAAGTCTTCAGCAGACTCTAACAGGTTTTCTTCTACGATTGCCCTGTATTTGGCTCCATCCATCTTTCCACCAACTCTGACCAGCATCCCTGTCCCTGCTTAAGAAAAGCAACCCCACAACATGATGCAGCCACCACCATGTTTCACTGTGGGGATGGTGTCTTCAGGGTGATGTGCAGTGTTAGTTTTCCGCCACACATAGGGGGTTATTTACGAAAGGCAAATCCACTTTGCACTACAAGTGCACTTGAAAGTGCACTTGGAAGTGCAGTCACTCTAAATCTAAGGGGTAGATTTGAAATGAGTGGAAGCTCTGCTGATTTTATCATCCAATCATATGCAAGCTAAAATGCTGTTTTTTATTTTCCTTGCATATCCCCCTCGGATCTACAGTGACTTTACTTCCAAGTGCACTTTCAGTGCAATTTCAAGTGCACTTGCAGTGCTAAGTGGATTTGCCTTTAGTAAATAACCCCCATAGCATTTTGCTTTTAGGCTAAAAAGTTAAATTTTGGTCTCATCTGACTAGGGCACCTTCTTCCACATGTTTGCTGTGTCCCCCACATGGCTTCTCGCAAACTGCAAATGAGACTTCTTATGGATTTCTTTGAACAATGGCTTTCTTCTTGCCACTCTTCCATAAAGGCCAGATTTGTGGAGTGCACAACTAATAGTTGCCCTGCTGACAGATCCTTCCACCTGAGCTGTGGATCTCTGCAGCTCCTCCAAAGTTACCACAGGCCTCTTGGCTGCGTCTCTGATTAATGCTCTCCTTGCCTGGCCTGTCAGTTTAGGTGGATGGCTATGTCTTGGTGGGTTGGCAGTTGTGCCATACTCTTTTCATTTTCAGATGATGGATTGAACAGTGCTACGTGAGATGTTCAAAGCTTGGGATATTTTTTTTATAACCTAACCCTGCTTTAAACTTCACAACTTTATCACTGCCCTCTCTGGTGTGTTCCTTGGCCTTCATTATGCTGTTTGTTCACTAAGGTCCTCTAACAAAGCTCTGAGGGCTTCACAGAACAGCTGTATTTATACTGAGATTAAATTACACACAGATGGACTCTATTTACTAATTAGGTGACTTCTGAAGGCAATTGTTTCCACTAGATTTTAGCTAGAGGTTTCAAGGAGTAAAGGAGGCTGAATACAAATGCACGCCACACTTTTCAGATATTTATTTGTAAAAATGTTTGAAAACCATTTATAATTTTCCTTCCACATCACAATTATGTGCCACTTTGTGTTGGTCTATCACAAAAAATCCCAGTAAAATACTTTTACATTTTTGGTTGTAACATGACAAAATGTGGAAAATTTCAATGGGTATAAATACTTTTTCAAGGCACTGCTGGAACACTTACCTGTCCCGCAATGTCTGCACCCCTAGCTGATTCGTCAGTCAGCTTCGGGTGCAGGCCCCAGCATCTGTAGTAAGGGAAACAGGAAGTGAAGCCTACTGAATGGTCCCAGAAGGCAGCAGGGGGAAGGAGGAGGGGCCGGAAATGATGTAAATCGCTGTGCGGCAATTTAACCAGGAAGTGGTAGTGGGTACTGATCAAAACCAGGTACCCGCTCCCCCCCAAAAAAGTGCCAAATGCGGCAGTGGAGGGGGAGAGGGTGCGAACAAGTGGAGCTTCCCCTTTTTGGTGGAGCTCCTCTTTAAATAAAGATTCTCTATTCAGAAGAGTAAAGCCAGCCACACACATTCAAATTCCTGCAGCTAAACAGTGTGGATGAAAAAAGCTGCACTGGTTGTTATTTTTTTTTTTAGCCACAGCTGCTTGCATACCTCAACAGTGACTGCATCGGACTGGATGCAGTCACTGTTTGGTTGACTGTTTTTATTTTTTAATTGAGATTTCTTGAGCCAGTTAATGAGACAGAGCCAGGGGCGGACTGACCATTGAGCCACTCGGCACTGCCCGGGGGCCCTGGGCCACTAGGGCGCCCCATTAGGGTTGCCAGCCTCAGTAAACAGGGACAGTATATATAAATCTGTGTTTTTTTTACATCTGTCTGTGTATACTGTGTGTACATGTATGTGTATACTGTGTGATTGTATACTGTGTGTGTGTATACTGTGTGGCCCCCTAATCTCTGATTGCCTGGGGGCCCCATAATCTCCTATTGCCCGGGGGCCCCATGAGTTATCAGTCCGCCCCTGGACAGAGCCACCCCTAGCTTGAATTTTGGCTGATTCAGCAGGATTCAGGCAAAATGTGGGCTGTGTATGGCCAGTGTTACAAATTAAAGATTAGGATTAGGAAATATCTTTTCTTTATGAGATTGACACACATGTGGCGTTCAGGCCAAGACCAAACATCTTTGAACAAAGGGAAGCTTTTAAAATGTAGTAGTGTAGTCAAATTTGGGAACCCCCACCACATGCTTCATATTTCTTCTCACAGCATACCTACAAATAATTTTAAAAATATTTCTTACCTTTCTGGTTATTTAGAGCAGATTTGTCCACAGGACACTATAGGCAACGTCTATTGTTTACAATAGATATCAATGTGACGATACATGAGGTATTTTTTAAGTAAAATAATGTACAATGCATTGCCCAAGCCTTTTTAACCCTTTGCTAGGACAGACAGTCCTACACATCTAGTTAACAACTGATAATGGAGGTCTGTCAGCATAGCACAGACAAGGTTTATAATGTCCTTACTCCCCAGCCCCCATAGAAAGAGAGATGAAAGTAGAGTTCCACCCAAAAGTGGAACCTTGGCTTTTCTGCTTCCTCCGCCCCCTCCGGTGCCACATTTGGCACCTATCAAGGAGAGGGGGAACGGGCACAGCGCGAGATGCGCATGCGTAGTAGGGAGCCAGCTGTGAAGCCGAAAGGCTTCACTACCGGTTCTCCTTACCATAAAATGATGGTGGCAGCACCCGACAGCCGATCAGAAAATCGGCTAGGGTGCCGACATGACAGGAACCCTGGACAGGTAAGTGTCCTAATACTAAAAGTCAGCAACTACAGTATTTGTAGCTGCTGACTTTTAATTTTTCCATGGGGGGGTGGGGGGGGGGGGCGGAACTCTTCTTTAAAGATGAATTCCAGGTATGGATATTTTTACATAGTTACATTAGTCGAGCTTGGATCCCACATGTATAGTATATGCATAGTTACATCTGTCCACGCTAGATCAATGTAACCATGTAAAAATATCTATACCTGGAATTCTTTTTTAAATACGACTTTTCAAAGGTGAGCAGCCATTTTTTGAATGTTTTATAAAGTAATGCTTTGTGAATGGGAACAGGTAACAAATATAAAATAGATGTTTGGCTGCAAAAGTGAAAATACACTTCAAGCTCCATTCCTGGACAGTTGCCACGTAGGAAAACAGTTACAAGAGACATTGCTGCTCAGATCACATGGTTATCCCCTGAGGAGAGTTTAATACTGGTTCTAATATAGATCTTGAGGTTACTGTTTCTCTGAATCCATCCAAGTTTTATCCTGTTAAAGGGTTCCACTTTTGTTGGAAAAAATAGCAATAAAAAATAATATAGCACATACAATTGCTACACAGGCCATATTGTAACTGAATGTTATTATATTCCATACAATATGGCAACATGGAGGTGTTCCACACACCATTTGTGTACAAAACACCCCTAAGAAATGTCATTTTCTGCTTGTGTGATTGACTCACTGATTTCTGCACAGACATCTGCACTAAGATACCTTGGGTTCCACATCAGAGGTATGGCTTTTTGTCCGCAATTCTTCCACAAAGACCACTTATGGCCAGACTTCTCCAGGCAGTAAATGGGTGTACCTGGGTCCCACTAGTTTCCGCCAGTTCTGTGCTGATGGCACTGCTGGACATTTTTTGATGTCAAAGGAAAGTAAGCATGATGTGTCTTTTATGTGCTGCATTAGGTTTCCTCGGCTGACCACTGTGTTTACGGTCTTCAACGTTGCCCAATCAATGGTGTCCCCAATGCTGATAAATACAGGCAGATACTTATCTATCATGCCATACCCTCAGGAAGGTGTGTGATTGGTTCCAAATGTATTTTGCAGTTGGACAACAACCCCAAACATACAGCCAATGCGATTAAGAACTATCTTCAGCATAAAGAAGAACCTGGAAGTGATGGTTTGGCCCCCACAGAGCCCTGAAGCCATTTTTTATCAATCAACTGTGTTAAAGAAACTAGCCAAATGACCCTGATCAAAAGTTTACATACCCCAGTTCTTAATACCTTGTATTGCCCCCTTTAACATCAATGACAGCTTGAAGTCTTTTGTGGTATTTGTGGATGAGGTTCTTTATCTTCTCAGATGGTAAAGCTGCCCATTCCTCTTGGCAAAAAGCCTCCAGTTCCTGTATATTCTTGGGCTGTCTTGCATGAACTCCACGTTTGAGATCTCCCCAGAGTGATCTTGAGGTCAGGAGACTGAGATGGCCACTCCAGAACCTTCACTTTATGCTGCTGTAGCCAATGACAGGTGGACTTGGCCTTGGGTTTTGGATCATTGTCATGTTGGAATGTCCAAGTACGTCCCATGCGCAGCTTCCTGGCTGATGAATGCAAATGATGTTCCTCCAGTATTTTTTTATAACATACTGCATTCATCTTGCCATCAATTTTGACCAAATTTCCTGTGCCTTTGTAGCTCACACATCCCAAAACATCAGTGATCCACCTCAGTGTTTCACAGTAGGAATGGTGTACCTTTCATCATAGGCCTTGTTGATTCCTCTCCAAATGTAGCGTTTATGGTTGTGGCCAAAAAGCTCAATTTTGCTCTCATCACTCCAAATGACTTTGTGCCAGAAGGTTTGAGGCTTGTCTCTGTGCTGTTTAGTGTATTGTAAGTGGACTACTTTGTGACATTTGCGTAGTAATGGCTTTCTTCTGGCGACTTGACCATTCAGCCATCTTTCTTCAAGTGCCTCCTTATTGTGCATCTCGAAACAGCCACACCACATGTTTTCAGAGAGTCCTGTATTTCACCTGAAGTTATTTGTGGGGTTTTTTTTGCATCCCGAACAATTTTCCTGTCAGTTGTGGCTGAAATTATAGTTGTCTACTTGACCGTTTGGTTTCAACAGAACCCCTCATTTTCCACTTCTTGATTAGAGTTTGAACACTGCTGATTGGCATTCTCAATTCCTTGGATATCTTTTTATATCCCTTTCCTGTTTTATACAGTTCAACTACCTTTTCCCGCAGATCCTTGGACAATTCTGTTTGCTTTCCCCATGACTCAGAATCCAGAAACATCAGTCAAGCACTGGATGAAAGATGCAAGGCTCTGTCTGGAGTCCAGAAACTCATTGACCTGTTATACATACACACTAATTACAAGCAAACAGATCACAGGTGAGGATGGTTACCTTTAATAGTCATTCAAACCCCTTTTTGTCAACTTGTGTGCATGTTATCAGGCCAAAATCACCAGGGTATGTAAACTTTTGATCAGGGTCATTTGGGTAGTTTCTGTTGTGATTATGATTTAAAAAGAGTAAACACAGTTAATTGATAATAAATGGTTTCAGCCAAACACTAACCATGAGTGAAAGAAATGTTTTTTGTGTTATCATTCATAGTCTCTGAAAAATGAAATCATATATTTTGCCAGGGTATGTAAACTTATGAGCACAACTGTATATATGAAAGCATTCTTACTTTTAGCATTTCTTCACACCTGCCTAAAACTTTTGCACAGTACTGTATGAAACATAAATGGCAGTTGATGGTTGCAAGTGGGGCAAACCCTGGAGCGTACCATTGATGCTAAATCAAATCAACCATTCCACCTTTTGACGCTTGTGACACACCATATGACACACCATATGACATAGCGACCAGGTAAGGCATAAAAAACTGACTGTCAGCATGCTTCAGAACTAGGACTCCTAAAATTTTTGAGGGTGAACACCTTGCAGGAACTTTGTTCAACTGTAGAGGTAGATAATAAAGTTCCACCAGAATCTCCAAGTATATAATTCTATTTTTATTTGACATGTAGTGGTGCTATTTTGAGCTGATGATTTGCAGACTGTTATAGCAGCCTGTTGGTCTGTCCGGTTGGGACCCCTTCGCCCCTGGGGTTCCTCTGGGAGACAGCAACACACCTCTACTTTGTTGTTTTTATTACCTGCAGCTAAATACATTCCTATACCCAACACAGTCTGCTCAGTCACCTTGTTACATTTATGTTGCATTTATTCATGCATGCATATATATGAGACTTAATGTTGTTTTTGTATCATATAACACCCTTGTATCTATACATTAGCATCCCTGAAGAAGAACCAAAAAACCCTACCTTCGAAACGCACCGGTTGTCTCTGTAGCTTGATTGTTATAGTCAAGGTCCTGTTTCATTCCCATTACTGCTTTTATATACCTCATTAGCTGCATTCAAGTTTTAACCCCTCATATATCTATTATATTGCTGTTTTTTAATAAAGGTTTAGTTTTGACATAATTATGTTTTGGAGCTCACTTTGCCTGTGGTGCCAACAATAGTCCCTTGGTCCTATTTGGAGGGTATTTCGTTTTCCAAGAATCTCCAAGGAACAATCATGATGAATGATGTCACACTGCAAAGCACGGATTAGGAGGTTCTGCTGATAGTGACGAAACTGCGGCCTCCTGTAAATGTTCACTTATTTCCATGACCAGTTTACAGGCTTCTGTTAGGACAACTAACTCAGTGACTTAAGTGCCAGCTTGAAAGGTGGCCCACCTTTATTACAGTCTTGCGAATAGAAATTGTATAGGCTATGTGAGGAGTACCTTGGTCAACGGAGCAAAAAACATCAACTTGACATCAGCTATTAGTTCATCTGAGAGATGTGGCAAATGTGGAAATTGTACTTGTGCTCTGGATGCAGTTATCTGTCTCTTTTGGGTCAGTGGTGGGCTCAGACATGAGTGTGGTTATAGTCAAAACAATGCTCCTATGAAATACCAAGGAGGCAAAGTTATCACTTATGTTACTTTATGTACATTTTAGATAGATTTAGATTTTTATATGCATATGCGTTTTAGATTTTTATGTACATTTGATATATGCATTTTTGTATATATTTTTGTGAATTTCCATTTGAATGAACACATTTCTGTCTTTGCACAAACCACATGGCCATCTTTGTGCCCCCATTTGTGCTTTCCGTGAACAGGGGCATACCTCCACATATCTGTTCCAGCACAGCGTTTTACGTGCTGGTAGAGTTTTTACACGCATGCGCATGTCCTTTGGACAGAAGCACAACCGGTTTTACCATGCGGAGAGACAATATCTCTCAATGTGTCTCAGTGCACTTTTTACTTCATTTACCATCGTCCCCCCCTCCCCCCCTTTCATATGCATATATATACTTTTTTTTTTTTTATGCATTTACATGCGTGTGTATTATACACGTGAATGTGTATGCATGTATATGCATGTATGTGTACACGAGTATGTGTGTGTACACTTATATATGCGTAGATTTTTTCATTTGTATGTATTTAGACTAGAATCTCATGTTCTGTGCTTCAAAATCCCACTACCTATCATTAATTCTTTGTACTGATATGGTAATTTTTATTTCTAATATATTTATATTATATACTTTTTATCATTTTATGAATGCATTTTTCAATGTAAACTTATCTTACGTCTCCAGTCTGTAGTGTACGGTATATATTGTTCTTATTTATACCCCATCTAGAACACCTGGGTATGGAACTTGGAATAATCAATTGTCCATCACAGGACACATTATCCTACTAGCCACACCACCTCTCCCCATGTACACATACCGGCCCATACAGACTGTGCTCCAGTTCTCCCGGCTCTGATGAAGAGGTTTTCCTCGAAACACGTCAGCCTTTCTTAAATACCTGCCTCAATATGGGCACACCCCAATTTTAACTTCCTAGTACTTATTTTGTTACCTGTTTTTCCTTTTTTTATAATATTATGTAGTATTTGTATGATTTTATATCTATATGACTATATGTCTGTATTCTTTTACATAAATAAACCATACATTTCTTGATGTAAGCGTCTGATCACGCGCCTTCCATCCACTCCCTACTAAACAGTCCTTTCCAGACCACCCCTGGTCAGCTAAGGCAGCGGGACACGCTCCATCATCTCCCTCAGTCCTACCTCTGACTACAATACTACCTTTGTTTTACAGCAAACGATCTCACAAGCGCAGGAGTATTTTTCAACATATCTTGTTCACACTTTGGCAAAGTTATCACTACCTGGCCCAGTTGTCTCAAAGTCAGAATAGCTGAGGTATGCCCACCTGCTTCATGGCTATACAGTGAGAAACAGTTAGTGTAGCGTAGCATGACAACAGTAGTCCACTAGTAGCAAGAAACCATGTTAAGCCTTCTGATTTTTGGCAATGGGGCTCTAATCTTTTAGCTCCCGGGTGCTTTTGATCCTTCAGAAATTCAGTGGCCCAGAAAAGTTATTTATTCTGACACTACTGCAACTTTGAAGGAGAGACCTTGTATCCATCTTCATATGGATGGATTAGCAGATCAGAAATCCGCAAAGCAATGGTCATTTTTGGACTGAGTTAACAAGCTAGCAACAAGTTATTAATATGCTGTAAGAGAACACATCCTTCTGGTGCTGGCCATCTCAGCACAACATTTTCTGGGAAAAGAGTGTCAAATGGGCTACCTGTTAGTTGAGTATGTCTCTACTTTGCCCAGAAGAAATGGGGGTGCTACAAGTCAATTTACCTTCAGTCCTGCTCCTCCTTTCTACTGTTCATTGCATTGGGAAACCTGCAAAATGCTCAATGCAGCTGCAATTATAGCAGGTACAGTATTTATCCTGTGCTGTATGCTCCAACTGGGACATAACAGGGAAATATAAACTATAAGTGTTGGCAAAGCAAAAAGGCTTTGTCAAGGAACAGGGGTTTCTTTAATATTAGCTCTCAAATGACTGGCCATCTATTTTGGTGGCACTCTTGGAGGAATTCCAGGACTTCTTCCGATTGAAACACTTCCCAGAGATATTTCCAATACATGCCAATGTGCCCACAAAATAGTAGCAGGTGTCATGCAGTCTAACTGCAGTCCAAAAATGACCATCGATTTGTGAAATAGCAATCTGCTGCAGATCAAAATGTTACCTACTTACCTACAGGCTAACTGTCAGTGAGTGTATCTGAAGGCATCAGTTAATGAGCAGTAAATCAAAGGACAAATGGTAGTTTAATATACGAATGTCTATAGCACTCACTGAATCCCAGACACCTGGGACTACTTAATAAAACACAGCTGCAGGTCATGCTTGTCCGAGACAATCATAGTGGTTAGGAAGTATCCAACCTCACTCTTATCAACCAGGTTAGTTAAAAAAAAAGTGAAGGAAATTAAAGGGACACTAAACTCAAATTTGTTATAAAATAAATCAAGTTTGTTTAAATATAAGTAGAATGTACTTTCTAGCTCTCTGTTGCTTAGTTTTATCTCTCAAATGAGAGTTTTTTTCTGCTATTCTCAGACTCACTGTTCTAGGGTGGCTATGCTTGTTCTCCATGTACCTTTTGTGTATGTGAACATAGCCGCCACCTCCTGCTTGCCCCCAAAAAGGACTACACAATTGCATGCAGACATATTCAGCTCTATGGGCATAGAGCGGAGCATGTGACCAGAAATAGAGCTTGCTCAACACTAGTAGCAGTGAGGCAGTGGCAGATCATTCATGTGTGCAGGGTGTGCAGTGAACTTGGGCCCAGAGGGAAGGGGGGCCCACTGTGCCCTGACACACACAGCACACATGGAGGAAAAAATGATAAGTAGTTAATATGCCCCTGTGCCCTGTACTTTAATTAGAGGGGTCCAAAATAAAGTAGCAGCCACGGAGGTGGAGGAGATCGCTGCCGCATTTACAGACAGTGAGATTTTAGCTCCGAGTCTGGCCGTCACCGCCGGCAGCCTGGCAGAGTGTAATACTTGGATAAATGAAAGCCAGCTAGCTCGGGAGTCCAGCTCCATCTGCTCCATCGCCCGTCCTGTCCCCCTGTCAGCACTTCCTCTTAGCCTCTCCCTCACTCCGCCGCCTGTCCAATCAGACACTCTGCCTCCCATATGTGTCCGCCCAGCCCGTCCATGCTCCATGCCCCTGCTACTGTGGGCAGGTGGGTGGCAAATTTGAAACAATGCCTGCTAGCTGTCACAGCCTCAGCCAACCTGTGGGAGACCAGCCTGATGACAATTGTCACACGAAAAAACACACATGAAAAAATGTCGCAGCAAACTCGCATAGGGCAGCTTATTTAAATGAATAGGCTGCCCAATGTGTTACACATGGCGCACGTAAATCACATAAAAATTTTGTGAGCATGGGCGCATTTTCCCACTACGCAAAATGTGAATGGAGCCTAACAAATTGTGTTCACCGTATAAACTGCTAAGCGCTAGCATTGCTGATTTGTAGCAGCGGGTGTGCCACTTGGGTGTCATCAGCTTTTTATTTGTTGGAATAAGAAATTCATTGCCTTAAAGCCTAACTACAGGTTTGACTGGACTATAGATACCAAGCTGATCAAAAAACGATTTTCTTCACTAACACATGCAGCAGCTCGGTGTGCTGTATAAACTGTATGTAGCATCAGCTACATACAGTATAAAGTTCAAAAAGAGTACTAAAGCGCTGAAATGAAAATAAATGAAACACTAAATAAACGGGATGAATTACTGTGCAAAATGTTTTGACTTGGAAGAAAACCAAATAATAAAAGCTGCAAAACTATAAAAGTGTTCAGACACCTAAAAATAAAAATAGTGAGAAAAATAGTTGCGCAAATATTATATTAACCTTCCAATCAAATTCAATTTTGTATATATGAAACCTTCCAATTGCTTGGACTACAAGTGTGTGTGCCCAGATCATTAAAAAGACACAACCACTACACTGTGAATTAGTGCTAAAAACATGGATGGAAGACAATCAGCCGATTGGGGCGCGTTAGATCCTCACACCACTCGTTACAAGCTGCTGACTAGCCACAATACTTTACGTCACTGACTCCTCCTACGCGTTGCGTCACCCGACACATGATCCTTGAAAAAGTCACGTGTCGGGTGACCCAACGCGTAGGAGGAATCAGTGACGTAAAGTATTGTGGCTAGTCAGCAGCTTGTAACGAGCGGTGTGAGGATCCACTGCACCCAAGCGGCTGATTGTCTTCCATCCAGGCTGTTAACAATCCAGGCTTACGTGAGTGCACGTGTAGTGCTGCTGGTTTTCTAATACAAGTTTACTGCGCAATGATGTTTTTTCTTTTTTATTACATATACTGGTGATACCTAAGAATACTCTTTTGGAAACATCTTACTACACAGCGATATTGGAAGTACCTGATGATCAGATTTTATGTTCCAATTTAGATGGGATTATTCCTATTAATGCTGTTGAAGTATAAACAAGAACGGCCATCAATTTTATATGTTTTATTGGGATATTTCTTGATATCTTTTTTATATTTCCTACTATATTTCCATATTACTACTGGACTTTTCATTATGGTTTTTCACTATAATCATCACCACAGATGGTTTTTGGGATTTTGATTTTTTAGCACTAATTCACAGTGTAGTGGTTGTGTCTTTTTAATGATCTGAGCACATACACTTGTAGTCCAAGCAATTGGAAGGTTTCATATATACAAAATTGAATTTGATTGGAAGGTTGATATTAGCGCAACTATTTTTCTCACTATTTTTATACAGTATAAAGTGCTGTATTGTGGCAGTGGTATGGGAACTTCCCAGAGCAAAATTGAATTGGCCTGAGCACTGCTCGGCCATTCACAGGAGGCTTTGTATTGTTATGAATGAAAACAATGCTTCCTCTGATTGGCTAACGTGGGGAGGTGGGCGGATGATGTCACGATCTCCACCTCAACCAACCAGAGAAAGCCTTGTATTCATTTACAAAATACACAGCCTCCCGTGAATGGCTGAGTAGTGCTCAGTCTAACGTCATTTTGTTCCAGGAAGTTCCCCTACCACTGCCGGAACGCAGATCTGTAGCTTGATCCAAACAAACTATTTATAGTTCACTAAAACCTGTAGTTAGGCTTTAAGGTAGGGGTAGGCAACCTCGGCCCTCCAGCTGTGATGAAACTACAAGTCCCATGACACATTGCAAGACCCTGACAATCAAAGGCATGACTCCTAGAGGCAGAGGCATGATGGGATTTGTAGTTTTACCACAGCTGGAGTGCCGAGGTTGCCTACTCCTGCTTTAAGGCAATGAACTTCTTATTTTAGAAATTGAAGGCTGAAGAGGCAAGTGACACACCCACTGCTACAAATCAGCAATGCCAGCATTTAGCAGTGATTTGAAGCTATTGATTTAATCACTAGGGTCATTGGCGATTTGCTACAGTATTGGGTTGTGCTCTGCTACAAATCTCCTTTAGTGATTTGTAGCAAAGCATAATGATTCCTGCAACATTCCACAGAAAATCATTAATCAATAAATCATTAAGACACATGGGCGATTTTCTTGCAGTGATTACCACTCCTCCCCCCGTGTTTTGTTACAGCAATTTGAAGATCGTAATTATTTTCTATGGGATCGTAAAGAGTGGCATTTTTAAAGGGATTTGTTCCTCAGTGATTGAGGTTAGGTGGGAAAATCGCTAGTGACAATTGTTCTTGATGCTTTTCTATGAAAACGTTGCAGCAAGCTTAGCTACAAGAAAATTGCCTGTGTGACCTCAGCATAATGGTGGCCATACACACTTTAATGTTATCATCTGATGTGTGATTTGATCAAAACGATCACATCTTCAAACAATCGAATATCTTCCGTTCCAGTTGATTTTGATTAAATTCAATCAATCTTAGGTGATAGGCTAAGATCGAAAACTATCGATTTCATTGTAGCACTAAGATGCTTTGTTCAAGAATTTGATCGTAATTTAATCGATCAGATTATGAGATTGCACAGTGAAAACAGATAAATGATTGATAACATACAACTGTAATTTCCAACTATTGATCTAAATCAACCTCCCTTTGTGTGTAATATTGATTGATTGGAATAACTATAGACCATTGATTCCTATTGGGATAGATGACACTTTGCTACACTGTAAAGTAGTGCGTGTACAGCTTGTATAACAGTGTAAATTTGATGTCCCCTCAAAATAACTCAACACACAGCCATTAATGTCTAAACCGCTGGCAACAAAAGTGAGTACACCCTTAAGTCAAAATGTCCAAATTGGGCCCAAAGTGTCAATATTTTGTGTGGCCACCATTATATTTCAGCACTGCCTTAACCCTCTTGGGTATGGAGTTCACCAGGGGTTCACAGGTTGCCACTGGAGTCCTCTTCCACGCCTCCATGACGATATGGATGTTAGAGACCTTCCGCTCCTCCACCTTCCGTTTGAGGATGCCCCACAAATGTTCAATAGGATTTAGGTCTGGATTTAGGTCTGGAGACATGCTTGACCAGTCCATCACCTTTACCCTCAGCTTCATTAGCAAGGCAGTGGTCATCTTGAAGGTGTGTTTGGGGTCGTTATCATGTTGGAATACTGCCCTGCGGCCCAGTCTCCGAAGGGAGGGGATCAAGCTCTTCTTCAGTATGTCACAGTATATGTTGGCATTCATGGTTCCTCAATGAACTGTAGGTTCTTAATGCCGGCAGCACTCATGCAGCCCCAGACCATGACACTCCCACCACCATGCTTGACTGTAGGCAAGTCTTTGTACACGCCACCTGGTTGCCGCCACAAACGCTTGATACCATCTGAACCAAATATGTTTATCTTGGTCTCATCAGACCACAGGACATGGTTCCAGTAACCCATGTCCTTAGTCTGCTCGTCTTCAGCAAATTACGGGCTTTCTTGTGCATCATCTTTAGAAGAGGCTTCCTTCTGGGACGACAGCCATGCAGACCAATTTGATGCAGTGTGCGGCGTATAGTCTGAGCATTGACAGCCTGAACCTCCACCCCTTCAACCTCTGTAGCAATGCTGGCAGCACTCATATATCTTTTTCCCACACAAACTCTGGATATGACGCTGAGCACGTGGACTAAACTTCTTTGGTCGACCTGAGTGGAACCTGTCCTGTTAAACCGCTGTATGATCTTGGCCACAGTGCTGCTGCTCAGTTTTAGGGTCTTGGCAATCTTCTTATAGCCTAGACCATCTTTATGTAGAGCAACAATTCTTTTTTCAGATCCTCAGAGAGTTCTTTGCCACAAGGTGCCATGTTGAAAGTCCAGTGACCAGTATTAAAGAGTGAGAGCGACAACACTAAATATAACACACCTGCTCCCCATTCACACCTGAGACCTTGTAACACTAATGAGTCACATGACACCGGGGAGGGAAAATGATTAATTGGGCCCAATTTGGACATTTTTACTTAGAGCCATTAGGGCCAATGGGGGACCTCCAGGGACACTCTCTTTCTATGGCCAATGGGGGACCTCCAGGGACACTCTCTTTCCACTCACACTTTTCTGCCATGTTCGCCCTCTGCCTGGTCTCTGTCAGGATGTGCCGAGTCATGCTCCTTCAGCTCCCGGTTGGAATGCCCTTCGCTGCTGCCATGTGGGGATTAGCCCTCTGATTTAATCTCCCGATGTAAGTATGGGATGCCCCTTGAGGCCCCCTGTCTTTTGTCTGACTACAGCCAATACTGTATGTCTTATCTCATTGACATTTATTTTTTAGACAGTGTGCACAAGCAGACATTGGCTCCTGGGGGGCAAGCTGAGCTCGCAAAACCCATCGGGTATACAGCTGTATATGCATTTTTCGTATTACTACCATTCCATATTACCATGCGTATGGCTATTTACAATTTGCACTATGTTGTTTCAATGGGCTATTATTCATGTCTATGTTCTAATCTATATGTCAATAAAATTGTTTACTCCCATTACTGGCTTTGACCATTATGATCACCTCATTTAAAGTCCCACAGACAAATCTTTGTTTTATTAATTGTAACACTAACGAGTCACATGACACCGGGAGGGAAAATGATTAATTGGACCCAATTTGGACATTTTCACTTAGGAGTGTATTCACTTTTGTTGCCAGCGGTTTAGACATTAATGGCTGTGTGTTGAGTTATTTTGAGGGGACAGAAAATTTACACTGTTATACACGCTGTACACTCACTACTTTACATTGTAGCAAAGTGTCATTTCTTCAGTATTGTCACATGAAAAGATAGAATAAAATATTTACATAAACGTGAGGGGTGTATTCACTTTTGTGAGATACTGTAGATAGATAGATAGATAGATAGATAGATAGATAGATAGATAGATAGATAGATAGATAGATAGATAGATAGATAGATAGATAGATAGATAGATAGATAATTACTATATATGGCCACCCTAAGGAGGGAAACATGTAGCAAGCACAGATAAAATGTACACAAACTGAGATTTGTGGGCAGCCCACTACAGGGACCATCTTTAGTTTGCATGAAGGTAAAAAGACCTTCTGTGTGCTGCCCCCTAATACTCACCTGAGCCCCTTCTCGATCCAGTGTTATGAACAAGAGCCTCGGCTGTCCCAGGACTCCCTCTCCTCAATGACAGCCAGTGAGTCAATGCGGAGAGAGTAGGGGGGTGGGGCTGAGCCGCGGCTCTATGTGTCTTATGGAGGAGCAAGGAGCGCTGACGGGGGACCTGAGAAGAAGAGGATCGGGCCTGCTCTGCTCTGTTTTTTTTTTTTTTAAAAAGCCGAACCGTTAATACAACTTTAAGCTGGCTATACACTATACACAGTGCTTTCGAATGACATTTGACTCATCATTAAATGTACTAATAAGAACTTTGGTACGCATATTCAAATGATCTAATAGCGAATGGCCAGATTTATTACTTCTCAAAGCTAAAGGCAAATGTATTGGGCCTAGTTTACACTTGCGGCTAAGGGGCTGTAAAAATAGGTGGTTGACCCCCCTTAATCCAACACAGTGGCTGAAGGTTCTGCACATGCGATGTTTTGTGGAAAAAATTATAACTCGTCACGCTTGGTGGGCAGTACCACCCCCAAACTTTACCCATTTAATTGACTATAGGGCTGTGCCACAACCATGTGCAATGATGTGGCAGTGGTGAGGAGGCAAAAACTATAACCACTGTGTTTGGGGGGGCAGTATGGCTTCCAAACCTGACCTATTCAAGTGAATGGAGCTGCATGGCATTGCAAATGCATGCAATGATGTTGCGGTGGTACATGCTTACAGGGTCAAAACAGGTTGTGAGGAGACAAAAATGATAATTTGCATGTTCAGTGGGCAATACCACTGCTTAAAGCGGGATTCCATCCCTGCAAAAAATGTTTTAAAAGTCAGCAGCTACAGACACTGTAGCTGCCGACTTTAAATAAGTACTTACCTGTCCTGGGTGCCCGCGATGTCGGCCGCCTGAGGCCGACCCGTCCCTCGGCTCTCGGGTCCCGGCACCACCATCCTAAGTAAGGGAAACAGGCAGTGGAGCCTTGCGGCTTCACTGCCAGTTTCCAACTGCGCACGCACGAGCGGCGCGGCGCTCTATGAATGGCCCCATGGTGTTCTGGGAACACACACAGTTCCCAGAAGACAACAGGGCCGCTCACTGAGGAGCGTTAGACGCCGCGGAATTGGAAAGACTGCCTAGCAACAAGGGTTTAGGTAAGTTTAAAAAAAAATTTTTCAAATTTTTTTAAACATTTTTTTTTAGGATTTTGTGAATTTTTTTTTTCAGGGTGACCCTCCACTTTAATGTGACCCATTCAAGTAAATGGTCCGTGCCACAACCGTGTGCAGTGACGGGGTTACAGCGGTGCAGGCTTAGAGGGTTAAAACAGGCAGTGAGGAGGTGATATTTATAACTGTGAGGAGGTAAAAATTATAACTGTCTAGTTCAGGAGGCAGTACCGCTCCCGAACGTGACCCATTTAGGGTGAATGGGGCTGTCCCCCGACCATGTGCAATGACACAGTTGCAGTGGTGCACGCTTACAGGGTTAAAACAGGCAGTGAGGAGACAAAATGTATGATTGTCGTGTTCGGTGGGTAGTACCGCTGCCGAATGTAAATGGAGCTGCGCTGCAACCGCATACAATAACTTGGCTGTGGTGGTGCAGACTTACAGGGTTTAAACAGGCAGTGAGGAGGCAAAATTTATAACCGTTGTGTTCAGGAATGGGTACGGGGGGGTGTGTCAATACAGCTGCTAAATGTGACCCAATCAAGTAAATGGGGCTGCACCGCGCAGCAATCGTGTGCAGTGATACAGTTGTGACAACGCAGGATTATGGGGTTAAAACAGGTAATGAGGGGTCAAATTTGTCATTTTCACATTTGGTGGGCAGTACTGATGCTAAATGTGACCCATTCAAGGGAGTCGGGCTGTGCCGCAAACATGTGCAATAACATGGTTGTGGTGGTGTAGGCTTATAACAGGTGGTGAGAAGGTTACATATCGCTTCCTAGATGCCCCTTTTAAAAGCAATTCACTGCGGATCACTTTTCAGAGGGGTGGCAAGGGCTGCCGCAAGTGTAAACAAATCCTTTAATACTGGGCTCAATTCACAAAATGTTTTCTATTACTTTAGGATCAGCAGTAAAATAGCTCAGTGTTCTTTTAAAAATGTTTTTCAATTCACTAAAAAAAGCTACTAAAATACTGCATGCACTATTTCCTGAAGTGATGTGGTATTTTAGTAGTGAAAACCTGTGGTATTTTAACGCCGGTGTCCTTAAAGCGGAATTCCACCCACTTTTACAACTCTTCAGAATCCCTCACTAAACTGTGCACTGTAAACAAATTGGATATTTTAAATTTTTTTTTCTCAGCACCTACTGTATATCTGCTGTATTCATTTTTCACTTCCTCCTCCCTGGCCGTGGCCCATCGCATCATTTCCTGTTTGCAATGCCTTCTGGGAAGGGGCGGCAATTTCCTCTGACACTGCCGTTGCTATGGAAACCTGACCTGAAACCTATTACACTGCTTGTGCTGCCCTGAGCATGTGAGAGATCTGCAAGGATGAGATCCAGGAAGAAATACAGTCTGGCTTCTGATGCCCACACTTAAGATGGCCACGGCCTGCTGTAAGTTTATAAAATAACAAACTACTGCTGTAAACGAACAAAACAGACCTTAGTTTACAGACTAACTTTACTAGAATACATTAAGCTTGTGTATTATAGGGGTATTTTTATTTAAAAAGTATAATTTTGGCCGGAACACCACTTTAACAACTAGTGAATTGCTGGTTGTTAAGGAGCCCACACCTGCCGTGTCCTTAACCATGGCTCATGTGCTGTCAGCGGGGAATCTTGCTGACAGCAGATGAGTCATGGTTGTTAGGGATGCAGCGGGTGCCGGCTCCTTAACAACCAGATATTCACTGGCTGTTAAGAATGCTTATGGACGCCAGCCGCTTCACAACCAGCTGAAAGTTCATACTTTCCATAACCACTTCAGCCCTGGATAATTTTACCCCCTTCATGACAAGGCCATTTTTTGCTATTCACCATTGGGCTACTTTAACTGGCTACTTTAACAAGGCTGTACCCAAATAAATTTATAACCATTTTTTTTCACACAAATAAAGCACAAATACCACCAAGTATTTGATCGGCAGTGGGTTTTTTATTTTTGTGATATAAACAAAAAAAGACCAAAATTTAGGAAAAAAAAAATATATATTTTTTTTACTTTCTGTTATAAAACCTGTCCAATAAAAAAAAATCAGAGTTTAAATCAAATTTCTTCATAAATTTTGACCAAAACGTATTCTGCTACATGTTAAGAAAATCCCAATAAGTGTATATTGATTGCTTTGCATGAAAGTTATCGCGTCTACAAAGTATGGTATAAATACTGGATTTTTTTTTTATACTACTAATGGTGGTAATCAACGACTTATAATGGAACTGAGGCTCATGCTGGGGGACTAACTGCTACTGACACCACCAGTGACACTAATACAGTGATCGGTACTAATAAGGGATGAGAAACACAGAGATTGTTCCCTGTGTACAGAGCTCTGTGTTGGATGTCAACACAGAGCTCTAGGCTGCAAGTGTACACAGCCGATCAGCATGTCCCAGCCAAGAATCATTGGCCGGGACTTGCTGACAGACTCCTGCTGTGTACAATCATGGTGGGAGCCGGCCAAGAGGGCGTGCGTGTGTCCTAAACCCGGAATTAGGCAGCGACGTACAGGTATGTCACTTTGCCAACAGCAGCCGCTCGTCCGCAGTACAACGCAGGCAGACAGTTGCTAAGTGGTTAACAACCAGGTGAAAGTCCATATATAATTTAACCACTTCAATACAGGGCACTTACACCCCCTTTCTGCCCAGACCAATTTTCAGCTTTCAGCGCTCTCAGAGTTTGAATGACAATTACTCAGTCATGCAACACTGTACCCATATGAAATTTTTTTTCACACAAATAGAGCTTTCTTTTGGTGGTATGTAACCACTTAACAACCGGCCCATAGCCGAATGACGTCTACAGGGCGGTTGCTTAACTCTGGGAGGGCATACTATGATGTCCTCCCAGAATTCCGCTCTTGCGCGCCCCCTGGGGCACGCACCCGAGAACATCCGTGACCGCCGGGCACAGAGGACCCGGCGCATCACGGATCACGGAAACGGCTGTTTGCGGCCGTTTACCATGTGAATGGAGCGATCACATGTAAACAAACCAGCGTCATGTCATGACGCCGGTTCCTCCATCCACTCTGTGTACCGATCTGTACAGTGTGAGAGGAGAGGGGGTGGGATCGGATGGCAGCAGCGCTGTGGGCTGCATTTGTAGTGCCCACAGCGCTGCTCTGTGACACAGAGCCATAATCCATCCATCCATGCTCAGAAATACCCTGCAATACTCTGCAATATCCTGTGCAATACTCTGCAATACCCTGTGCAATACTCTGCAATACCCTGTGCAATACTCTGCAATACCCTGTGCAATACTCCGCAATACCCTGTGCAATACCCTGTGCAGGACCCTGTAATACCCTGCAATGCTCTGCAATGCCCCGCAATACCCCGCAATACTCTGCAATACCCTGCAATAGCCTACAATACTCTGAAATACCCTGCAATGCTCTGCAATACCCTGCAATGCTCTGCAATGCCCTGCAATTCCCTGCAATACTCTGCCATACACAGCCATACTCAGCAATACCCAGTCATACTCAGCAATACCCTGCAATACCCTGTCATACCCAGCCATGCTCCTCCATACTCAGCAATACCCTGCCATACCCTGCCATACCCAGCCATACTCGGCAATACCCTGCAACATCCTGCCATACCCAGCCATGCGCAGCCATACTCGGCCTCTGTATGTGGCCAGGCTGTGGAAGTCTCACACATGTGGTATCACTGTACTCAAGAGGAGTAGGAGAATCTAATTTGGGGGGTCATTTTTGGTATGTACATGCTATGTGTTAGAAAAATTGTATAAATGGACAACTTTGTGTTAAAAAAAAAAAATGCGTTTTAACCACTTCCCGCCCGCCGTCATATGACGTCCTTGAATTTGTGCGGGGATATCTGAATGATGCCTGCAGCTACAGGCGTCATTCAGATATCAGCTTTTTCAGCCGGCGATTCCCTATACCATAAGAATGATCATAGCGGCTGTTCCACTGCTTGATCATTCTTACGGGAGGCGAGAAGGGACACCCCCCCCCTCCCGCCACCCTCTGGTGCTTCTACCGACTCACCGCTACGATCAAAGCCAGGATCGTTTTTTGTTTTTTTTAATCATTTCAGGCATCCCAGCCTAGAGGTGAAATGTGGGGTCTTATTGACCCCATATCTCACTGTAAAGAGGACCTGTCATGCCATATTCCTATTACAAGGGATGTTTACATTCCTTGTAATAGGAATAAAAGTGACCAAAAAAATAAAAAAAATAAAAAATTTTTTTGAAAAAAGTGTCAAACTAAAATAAATAAAGTAAAATGAACAATAAAAAAAAAATAAAACAATTTTAAAGCACCCCTGTCCCCGTGTGCTCACATGCAGAAGCGAACGCATGCGTAAGTCCCGCCCACATATGAAAACCGTGTTCAAACCACACATGTGAGGTATCGATGCGAACGTTAGAGCGAGAGCAATAATTTTGGCCCTAGACCTTCTCTGTAACTCAAAATATGTAACCAGTAAAAAATTTTAAAGCGTCACCTATGGGGATTTTTAAGTAGATAAGTATGGTGCCATTCCACGAGCGTGTACAATTTTGAGGGGTGACATGTTAGGTATCTATTTACTCAGCATAACTTTATCTTTCACATTATGCAAAAACATTGGGCTAACTTTACTGTTTTGTTTTTCTTTTAAAGCACAAAACTGTTTTTTTTTCCAAAAAAAAGCTTTAGAAAAATTGCTGCGCAAATACCGTGCGAGATAAAAAGTTGCAACAACCGCCATTGTATTTTCCAAGGTCTTTGCTAAAAAAACATATATAATGTTTTGGGGTTCTATGTAATTTTCTAGCAAATAAATGATGATTTTTACATGTAGGAGAGAAATGTCAGAATTGGCCTGGGTGCTCCAGAACGCCTGAAGGTGCTCCCTGCATGTTGGACCTCTGTATGTGGCCACGCTGTGTAAAAGTCTCACACATGTGGTATCGCCGTACTCAGGAGTAATAGCACAATGTGTTTTGGGGTGTAATTTGTTGTATGCATATGTGGAGTGTGAGAAATAACCTGCTAATATGACAATTTTGTAAAAAAAAAAAAAAAAGAAAAAAAATCTTGATTTTGCAAAAATTTGTGAAAAAAAAGGACAACTTCAAAAAACTCACCATGCATCTTTCTAAATACCTTGGAATGTCTTATTTCCAAAAAGGGGTCATTTGGGGGGTATTTGTACTTTTCTGGCATGTTAGGGTCTCAAGAAATTAGATAGGTCGTCAGTAATTCAGGTGTGATCAATTTTCAGATATTGGCACCATAGCGTGTGGACTCTATAACTTTCACAAAGACCAAATAATATACACCAATTTGTACTTATTTTTACCAAAGATATGTAGCAGTATAAATTTTGGCCAAAATTTATGAAGAAAAATTACAAATTTTCAAAATTTTATAACAGAAATAAAGAAAAATTCATTTTTTTACAGAATTTTCAGTCTTTTTTCTTTTATAGCGCAAAAAATAAAAAACCCAGCGGTGATTAAATACCACCAAAAGAAAGCTCTATTTGTGTGAAGAAAAGGACAAAAATTTCATATAGGTACAGTGTTATATGACTAATGACTAATTGTCATTCAAAATGTGAGAGCATTGAAAGCTGAAAATTGGTCTGGTTATTAAGGGGGTTTAAGTGCCCAGTGGTCAAGTGGTTAATTACTAGTGTTTTTTTTATTTTTTTGTGCTATGAATAAAAAAAGACCGTAAATTTTGTGAAAGAAGTGCCTTTTTATTTGTTTTTGTCATAAAATGTTGTTAATTAGTAATTTTTCTTCATAAATTTTAGCCAAAATTTATACTGCTACATATCTTTGGTAAAAATAACCCAAATTAGTGTATATTATTTGGTCTTTGTGAAAGTTATAGAGTCTACAAACTGTGGTGCCAACCACTAAAAATTGATCACATCTGATCAGGCCTTCAGTACATCAGGTGTATCTCATTTCTTGAGACACTAACAAGTCAGGAAAGTACAAATACCCCCAAATGACCCCTTTTTAGAAAGTAGACATTCCAAGGTATTAAGTAAGTAGCATGGTGAGTTTTTTTAAGTTGCAATTTTTTCCCACAATTCTTTGCAAAATGAAGATTTTTTTTACAAAATTGTCATATTATCAGATTATTTCCCACACACAGCATATGCATACAACAAATTACACCCCAAAATACATTCTGCTACTCTTCCCGAGTATGGCGATACCACATGTGTGAGACTTTTACACAGCCTGGCCACATACAGAGGACCAACATTGAAGTAGCACCTTTAGGCGTTCTACGAGCATAAATAACTCATCTCATTTCTAAACCACCTATTACACTTTTGAAGGCCCTGGAGCACCAGGACAATGGAATTGCCCACAAAATGACACCATTTTGGAAAGCAAACACCCCAATGTATAATCTATGAGGCATATTGAGTCTTTTGAATGGTTCATTTTTTTCCAGAAGTTTTTGGAAAATAAATGAAAACGCATTTTTTTTTTTACACAAAGTTGTCAATTTATAAGATATTTCTAACACATAGCATGTATATAGCAAAAATTACTCCCCAAAATACATTCTGCTACTCTTCCCGAGTATGGCGATACCACATGTGTTAGACTTTTACACAGCCTGGCCACATACAGAGCCCAACATTAAAGTAGTACCTTCAGGCGTTCTAGGAGCATAAATTACTCATCTCATTTCATTCCTACCTATCACACTTTTGAAGGTCCTTGAGCACCAGCCCAGTGGAATTACCCACAAAATGACCCCATTTTGGAAAGCAAACAGCCCAACATATATTCTATGAGGCATTGGCTGCAAATAGGTACTCGGGTACTCTGATGGGCTGCAGATAGGTACTCGGGTACTCTGATGGGCTGGTGACAGGTACTTGGTTACTCTTAAGGGGCTGGTGACAGGTACTCGGGTACTCTGATGGCCTGGTGACAGGTACTCGAGTACTCTGATGGGCTACAGATAGGTACTCGGGTACTCTGATGGGCTGGTGACTGATATTCGGGTACTCTGAAGGGTGATGACAGGTACTCAGGTACTCGGTACTAATATGAACTGTGACAAGTACTCATATGGACTGTGACAGGTACTCAGATGGACTGTGACAGGTACTCAGATGGACTGTGACAGGTACTCAGATGGTCTGTGACAGGTACTCGGGTACTCTGATGGACTGTGACAGGTACTCGGGTACTCTGATGGACTGTGGCAGGTACTCATATGGACTGACAGGTACTCAGATGAACTGTGACAGCTACTTTGATGGGTGGTGACAGGTCCTCTTTATGGGGGGGCAATCGGTGAGTGTTGGTGTACACTGTAAGTGGTAACGAGATGTTACCGCAATCTCCTTCTCACACGCGATCGGTGTGTGAGAAGAGAACCCGGTAACTTCTCGTTACCGCGGTTTTTTGACATTTAGTGATCGGCTGTGAAAAGATCACAGCCGATCACGTGGTAAACAGCCACCTGCCAATGGCTGTTTACCAGCGTTGGTAACGAGCAGTGTTCCCGGAAACATGCTGCCACCGACGCGCTCGCCCCGTGCAAAGTGGGGCGGTACCACCTGTGATCAGTCGTGACTTCATCACTGCCGATCACGTGGTAAACAGCCATGCCCAATGGCTGTTCACCCCTCTCGGTGGCGAGCGGTGTCTCCGTGACACGCTGCCACCGAAGGTACAGGGATGCGCGCACACGATCGTGTGCATTCCCTGTTTAAATGGACGCACATCATATGACGCCCGCCCAGAACGAGAGCCGCGCCGCCTGGCCGTCACATGACGGCCGGCAAGCGGTTAAAGAGGAGTTCCAGTCTGTAAAAAAATAAAAGCCAGAAGCTACAAATACTGTAGCTGCTGACTTTTAATATAAGGACACTTACCTGTCTAGGGATCCCGCGATGCCTGCACCCCTATCCAATTCATCAGTTGGCTTCGGGTGCAGGCGCTGGAACCTTTTTCATACTGCGCATGTGTGAGTCGCAATGCGCATTTGGAATGGTACCGCCATTATCTGGGACCTCTGTGTGTCCCAGAAGGCAGCAGGGGGAAGGAGGAGGGGCCAGAAAGGTCGTAGATCGCCGTGCAGCAATCTTACCAGGAAGTGGGAGCGGGTACCTGTCAAAACCAGGTACCCGCTCCCCCCTAGAATGTACCAAATGTGACAGTGGGGGGTGCAAACAAGTGGAGCATCCCCTTTTGGGTGGAACTCTGCTTTAAATTTCACATGCCTTGACCACTACTTATTTGTTGGGTTGGCACCTGTTTGGGATTCACCTGGACAGTTTGGGTTTTGAATCATGAGTCCGGGTCTCAGACTGCCTGAAACCCAGACACATTATTCAGACTGGGCTAAGGCTTCACAGCGGGGTTGCTGGCTGTCTAAGTCGAGCTGCTTGTCTAAGCCAAGAGTGTTCATTACACTCTTTTTCCCACTGCCCAAAGCCAGCACTAACAGTTATCCCGGCCCCCCCACATTGACGGAGAGGAGAGAGGGCTCAATCTGCTCCTTTTCCTCCCACTCCTAGCCCTCTGTGTCTGCCCACACTCCAATCCCTGGCGTTTTGCCTCCGAAAAGAAAAGTGGTGGTGGGAAATTTGAAGCCCAGCAGCTGCAGATACATCTGGATGAGAAGTGCTGACTGCCAAGGGGTGGGTGAGCTCACCATCCCTCCCCTATCCTGCCTCTGAGTGAGTACACCAAGGTAAATCAGGGTTCTAAAAGCACCCTTTACATTAGAGTTCTCCTTTACACAAGAGGTCGCAGTGTTCCCCCTTACATCAGAGTCCTCTCTGTACATCAGAGTTCTCAGTGTTCCCCCTTAAATCAGGGTTCCCAGAGCATCCCTTATGTCAGAGTAAAGACCCCTTTCACACTGAGGCGGTTTTCAGGTGTTTTAATGCTAGAAATAGCACCTGAAAACCCCCTCCCATTCATTTGTGTGACTTTTCACACTGGGGCGGTGCGCTTGCTGGACGTTAGGAAATGTCCTGCAAGCAGCATCTTTGGGGCGGTTTGAGAGCGCTGTATTTAGCTCTCTCAAAATGCCCTGCCCATTGAAATAAATGGGCAGCGCTTTCAAAGCACCTGAAAAGCACTTCGGAAGCGCCGCAACACAGGCGCTTTTAACCCCTTCTTTGGGGAAGCTGCGGATTCAGGTGTAATGGGGGAACGCTGCGGATTCAGGTGTAATGGGGGAACGCTGCGGATTCAGGTGTAATGGGGGAACGCTGCGGATTCAGGTGTAATGGGGGAACGCTGCGGATTCAGGTGTAATGGGGGAACGCTGCGGATTCAGGTGTAATGGGGGAACGCTGCGGATTCAGGTGTAAAGGGGGAACTCTGCGGATTCAGGTGTAATGGGGGAACGCTGCGGATTCAGGTGTAAAGGGGGAACGCTGCGGATTCAGGTGTAAAGGGGAAACGCTGCGGATTCTGGTGTAAAGGGGAAACGCTGCGGATTCTGGTGTAAAGGGGAAACGCTGCGGATTCTGGTGTAAAGGGGGAACTCTGCGGATTCAGATATAAAGGGGGAACTCTGCGGATTCAGATGTAAATTGAAAACTCTGTGGATTCAGATGTAAAGGGGGAAGTCAGCGGATTGAGATGTAAATTGAAAACTCTGTGGATTCAGATGTAAAGGGGGAACTCTGCGGATTCAGATGTAAATTGAAAACTCTGCGGATTCAGACGTAAAGGGGGAAGTCAGCAGATTCGGATGTAAATTGAAAACTCTGCGGATTCAGACGTAAAGGGGGAACTCTGCGGATTCGGATGTAAATTGAAAACTCTGCGGATTCAGACGTAAAGGGGGAACTCTGCGGATTCGGATGTAAATTGAAAACTCTGCGGATTCAGACGTAAAGGGGGAACTCTGCGGATTCAGACGTAAAGGGGGAACTCTGCGGATTCGGATGTAAAGGGGAAACTCTGCGCATTCAGATGTAAATTGAAAACTCTGCGGATTCAGACGTAAAGGGGGAACTCTGCGCATTCGGATGTAAATTGAAAACTCTGCGGATTCAGACGTAAAAGGAGGACTCTTGTGATTAACTTTATATGATTAAAAATGTTATTGCAAAATATATGTATAGTTTACGCTATAAAAAAAAAAATTCTGTGCTCTACGAAAGTGTTCGAGTTTGAAGAAAAGACGACAACCCTACTTTATTTGACACGTTTAATTCTTTCCTTTAGTGAATTGACTTAGACACTACTTTATCTGCTATTTACGGAACGTGTTTTGTGGGGTAAATATCGTATAAAGGCATAGTAAATTGATGATATTTGGGGAAAACGTGTCACATGACCCAAACGTGAATAGAGCCTATTGTATCCTATTACATCCCACTCTTTTTTTTTTTTTCCCCATCCCTCCATTTTTTCCTATGCTAATGTGAAGCCTGTAAAATCAAAGTGCACATTCACCCGGCTGTGCTGTGTTTACCAATACCTCCCCTCTAATAGAAGCCGTAACCCCCCCGCTGCTCCAGCCATTGTATGTGTAGAGCTGGCATCTCTGCGGCCCATAGACTGTGTGAGAGAACAAACATGGTTGCACGCTCTCACGTCATGTAACACCGGAAGTCAGCGCGCGCACACACACACACACATTATCCCCCAGCCCTCGTAGCGTTGTGGATTCACAAGCTCGCCGGAGAAGGACAATTGGCGGAGAGCGGCTGAGCTGCCTTCAGCCATTGGCCAGCTCAGCGGGCAGCCAACGCTCATCTCTCCAGGATTTGTTTATTCTAGGAGGGCGGTAGTAAGGCGACGTCACTTCGCCTCTCCGGTTCCTTGTATCCCTCCGCGCTGAGAGAAGGGGGGAGAAAGAGAGAGAGGGAGAGAGGAAAAGAGTCCCTGGCTTTCTCCTTCACGTACCTGGAAAGCCCTATAGGGTGAGGTGTTGACCTAGTACCTTTGTGTAGCGATGGAGCGCGCTCATTGACTGTGGGGAGCACACAGGGAAGAAGCTTGGGTAGGTTTTTACCTCAGTGTGTAGCCGAGGGACTGGAAATAGTGAAAAGTGTAAAGAGGGGAGGAGGATGGGGGAGGGGGACGCTTTCTAGATGGGGGGAGGTGTGGATTTCTTCCTTTTCCCCTCCCTCCCCCTCTCTCTCTCGATACATTGTAGCACTGGAACTAGTTACAGTTGCTGATTCTCCAGAAGAACACAGACCTCTGCACCCCACCATAGAGGAGGAGAATAACAAAGTGTGTGTGTGTGGGGGGGCGGGGGAACCCCCAAATACTGCTTCTTGCACCTTTGTTCGCCCTTTAGTCTCTTGACTGGCTGGGAATTATTTACTGACGACTCCATGAAATCCCCCTGGAGGTAGGTGGACTTTCTGAAAGAGCAGGTAGATGTGTGCTTTTTTTGTTTTTGTCATTCTGTGTGAGATGTGAAAGTCAGTAGGACCAATAATTGGTGTTGTAGGATTAGCCAGGCCTCTGGGATTCTTCTGGTGACTTGGGTGCAGGCTTTCTTTATACTTCACACAAAGTAACCCTTCCTAGCATTCAATTCTAGTTTTCAATTTCACTATAGAAATCATTTTTTATTTTTAACATCTTCTGCATAGTTTAGGAAAGTTAAAGCTCCCCTTTTTAAGGTCCATCTACTGATTTGTTTATTTGCCTGCCTAGCCGTGTCTATGGCTAAATAAAGTTTTTAAGTTTTGTAGTCCTGTGGCAATAATGGCTTTTGTTTTTCATGTGCTCCATGGCTCCCCGGACCCCCCCCCCTTCCTCCCCTTCCTTGTTCGGAGTTGGCCATGTTTTTGGATTGTCGGCTGGTGTTGGCCTGAGGAAGCATGGTAGGGGTGTAATGGTGGATGAGAACCTTTTGTCCATAAGGAATTGGTTCTTCCTGTGAGTTTGGCAGGCTCAGTTTGTTGAAGGAGTGGAGGGATAAGAGGGAGGTGGTGGATGAGGAGGAGGGGAAGAGGGGGGGGGGGGGGTGTCTTTCTGTGAGCTACAGAAACATCTGCTATGTGTTAAATGGGTAGGAGTGGGACTGGAGCATTCATCAGAGGAGGAAGAAGGGGGGAAAAAAAAAAAAAAACTTCTGTGAATGATTTAAAAACCTTCACTTGAAAGGGATCTTTAAAGGACTTTAAATTCCTAGTTAGTTGTACATACCAGGTTAGAGCGGATCTAAAGCCAGGGACAAAAATTGATCGAATTGTAGCTTACAGGACATTAGAGGTGGTGGCTGCTTTACTTTTTAGCATGTGCCATCCTTTTATTTTATCCTGGTAATCCTGTTATTAACTCACTTCCTGTGCTAAGGTGACAACTGAACAGAATTGTCACCTTAGGTGACAACTACATAGGACTGTTAGGACTATGTAAACTCTTCCTCCCGCCTCCATAACAGGGGGAGGTGTTTTGTAGATTGCAGGGAACATTGCTTCAGCCCAAAGGCAGGGAGAACAGAAAGTTATCAGCTCACAAGATTTCTGGCTGGATGAACAGCTACTTTATTATCGGTACTTGTATAGCGCTGTCACTTCACCCAGCGCTTTACATATGTAAAGCGCTGGGTGAAGTGACAGCGCTATACAAGTACCGATAATAAAGTAGCATGGATTGATGCAAATGTGTGTGTGTGTGTGTGTGTGTGTGTGTGTGTGTATATATTCGCAGCAATCCATGCCCTCAAGGAGCTTATAATCTAAGGTCCCTAACTCGCATTCATACATACACATACTAGCGCCAGTTTAGATTCACCTAACCGCATGTCTTTGGAGTGTAATTTATTATTTTTGTTTTTTTTGTTTTTGCACTTGTCGAACAGATATATACTAAAAAAAAAGCTTTCTATGGTATATTTAACAGCGAAATGAGCAAATTGGATAGATATTGTTCAAGTTTACATAAAACTTTAAAGTACAGCTAAAAACCTTTTTTTTCTGTGTTTTTGGACGTAGTGGAGACCTGTCAACTTTTTATTACCCCGTTAGCACTTTCAAAGCCACAGATCACTGTGATTTGCACCTCCAAATTTATTGTGGCTTTACTTAACAGAAGTATATGTAAGTCACGATGAAATCGGGGAAAAAAAAGTAGTGCAGGAACCTTTTTTCAAAAGTCTCTGCGACATGGGTGGCGGCGTTTTTGAAGGGGGGTTTTATTGCCGGCAATGGGGCGCAACTTGTCATGCGATCTGACAGTTCCAAATCGCATGACAAGTCACACCCCATTGACGGCAATGAAACCCTTCAAAACGCCGCCACCCATGTCGCAGACGTTTTGATAGGTTCTTGCACTACTTTTTTGAACTATTGTGAACTAGCGCTTATAGGGAGATTTGACCTCTTTACTTTGTTACCCCCCCCCCCCCTTTTTTTTTTTTCTTCTGAGTGAAAGAAAATGCCAAATTTTAGGAGAATAAGCTCTGACTGCCTCTAAACTCCTCTAAAAGCCTGTTTTTTCGTCAAAGCAGAGGTCCGCCCACCCCACGAAAAATTAAGTCCGTAGCTACAAATACTGCAGCTGCTGACTTTTTTAATATTGGGACACTTGCCTGTCCAGGGAGCCCACAATGTCAGCACCGTTGCGGATCGGCTGTCGGGTGCAGCAATTGTCGGTATTGCTCTGTAATTTGCCAGACAGTGAGGAAGGAGGAGGGGGCCGAACTTCCGAGAGACAGGCCGCGGCCCTGTCAAAAAACGGGTCCCCCCCTGAAAGGTGCCAATAAGGGGCACCAGACGGGGAGGAGACGAAGAAGTGAAAGTTCCGCTTTTGGGTGGAACTCCACTTTAAACAAGCTTAAGTTAGAAGCTGATTGACTATCATGCATATCTGCACCAGTTTTTTTTACTCTCCAGGTTTAGGCTCCGTTAACACTTGTGCGACTTATATACTCTCTGGCACTCAAATCATCTCAAAGTAGGGCAGAAACCTTTTCAAAGTTGCTGTGACTTTAAGTTGCATAGATTTGAACAGGTTTCATTGAAATCAATGGGCTGCGACTTTTCATGCAACTGTGTCCACAATTATGAACGCAGCCTCAGTAAATCAACCCCCATGGCTTTTATCAAGGTGCATTGAGGGGCTTTAGGAAAAAAAGGCCAAAAACGTCAGTTTAAGAGCAGCAGTGTGCACGAGCCTACCGTGTAACGTGCAGGTTATTTTAGTTCACTTTCATTGAGTCCTACTTCCCATACACACTAACCAAAGTCTGTTAGAAGAACCCTAGGGATATGCACATGTATTTGCCTTATCAAAATGTATTATTACATGTTTGTTATGATTTTTATTTCCTGTTTTTTGAATGTTTGCTTACAAAAACATTCCCCTTTTTAAAAGAAGACCTACAGAAAATATTTATGCATCTCAAAATACTTTGCAGCCAATCAGGCAATTTGGGTTTAATTCTGCTCACCAACTTGCGGTTTCTAGGCCTCTTTCGTACAGGCTTAGAAACGTGACAAAAACAAGCATGTTAGGCTTCACGCATGCTAGCATCAAAAACAAAGTATTCGGGTCCGCAAAACAAACCTTCCTAAATCTGAGTACATATTTGGTTTTCTATGTACATTTGTACACTCGTTTGGAAGTCTTTTCAAGCTCAGAATTTAGCTGCATTTACCAAATCAAGACTAATTTGCATTTATGGCCTGTTTTATGTTGGTTTTGAAGAGCTGAATGTAGCTGAACGGAGGTAAACGTGTCTAAACCTGCTTTTAAAGCAGAGAAACCTTTAAATGCAAGAAAGTCATCTAGGTGTCATAAAAAGTTGTCTAAGCTTCCCAGATGACAACTCCTGCATTTAGAAAAGCAAAACGCAGGCGGGCCCGTGTGCATGAAGCCTTTAGCCGTGTTTTTAATGCTCCCAAATCGCCCGCCCGGATGCTAGACAACTATGCCATTGACGGGCAGATGGAACTGTATATACCAACACATTGGAGTGGCTTTCATTTGCATTGCATCAAGAACTTTAAGGCATTCTCTAGGCTGTGCTGCAACCCGCTTCCCTCATATTCAATTGCAGGGTGTCAAGCACGGCTATAGCATTCTTTGACGCTAGGGTTCGATTTTAAAGCATTCATGTTCACTTGTGAAAAACATGAAAACCAGTAGTGCCATTTCGCCAGTGTTTAATAGTGTGCTGTTAAGAGTGTGAAACACATCTCAAACGCCAGTTAACAACATGTTTTATTTAATCTGCATTTGTCATTTTGTCAAATCATTAAGCCTATGACAGTAAGACACTTGTGCTAAAAGTAGTAACTTGGATCCACCAATTATTTATATTTGATGCTCTAACATAAGGTTGGCATGGGTTACAAAACTTTACCTGATCACTACTCTTTTGCGCTTCATTCACATGGAGCGTGTCGGTGCTGTTCCCAATATGACATCCGTGCCAGTGCATGTTCCTGAACTCGTACTGTCTGTGTTCCCGGATGTGCACCACATGCATGCCAATTGACTTTAATAGAATTGGCTACACAGGATGCACGGAACACATGTGTGTCCCTGTGCAGGTAAATGGTGCCCTTGCACTCTGTTTTGATTGGTGTGCAAGGGATTATAAGAAGCTAAAACTGAGTCAAATTCTGATATTTATAGTAGTTGCAAACAAATTACATGTATGGCCCTTTTTTTTTTTTTCCCCTCATAAATTTATATCTGATTTCATCAGTGTTTTAATATTCATGTAATATTCTTCCATTAGTGAACATGTCATTTAATATCCATTTTGGCAAGATAATAAAGAATGCCTTTTTTCCTATTTTGAAATAGGAGACCATACACAGAAAGAAATTGCAGGAAAGAAGTTGGCACGATTTCCCCATTAAAACACAGTGCTGACAGGGGAATCCCTCCTGCCGAGGAAGGTGTCTGACAAACGGTGATTATCGCTAGCTTCTTTAGCAGCCGCTAGCAATCATCACAAGATCATCCGGCATGCTGGCTGTACCCAAGTTGATCGATCAACTTGGTACATTCAGCCTGCCCATTAATTCGAATCGTGTATGACCGGCCTAATACCGTTAGCACTGAGCATTCATCAGTGAATAAGTGTGCAGATTTGGTGCCTAAGGCCATCACTTTATGGCTGTCCTATTGGGGAAATCACTCCATTCCTGCCCTGAAGACACAAGGATTTGAGGACAAATTGTTCAGAGTGGACATCCCTATTTAAACAGTTGTCACTGACACTGGTGTCCTAAAGAGGTTTCTCCTATATACTTGCTTCAGTGGATCACTTTCTGGTGACGATGGTCGTCAAGGACAAATAGAGGGGGTAAATCTTCCTAGCAAGAGACACCAAAGGCAATAGTGTGTGTGTGTGTTGGGTTTTCTGGTTTAGAAAAAAAACAAACAAATTGACTGCATTGAGTTCAACATTGGATGCTACAATGTGGCTTTTAGAGTGAAAATATTACTACACTGTATCAAAAATCCAGAAGCTGTCAGACTTTGTAAAACTGTTATTTTGTCCTATCATTCTGTCTCTCCTGTGGTAAAGTGTGGTGGAAAATGTGCTCTACCCATTGTGGTCCCCTTCAGCCAATTCTGTATTGCAATGCACATTCTGATCTTTGTGTGTAGGGTTTTTTTTTTTTTTTTTTTTTTTCTTATGTTTTTTAAGGTGTGTTGCTAACCCGTTCTAAATTTAAAGCTGCCTTACTATACCAGTATTGTTGCATTAGTGCACGTGCATTACCAAAGCACATCTTGTTAATGGGCCCTTAAGGATGTAACATGCTGAGGGACATGATCCTTAGTTTTTGGTGTATTCAGCTTGTCATATGTAGTCTGACCAGTATTGTGTAAATATTATATACTATATTATGGTTTTAAACTTTTTAGGGTCTTTACATGTAGCCATTTTTGTAAGCAAGTTTCTCGTTCAGAAAATACACCGTGCATGTATGAATAAAACCAGCCATGGATGAGTTGAAAACCGAACGTCAATTGGAAAACAAAACTGCTCATACCATTGTGCCATTATTTTGTTTCCTTTTTTTTAAACGAAAAAAATCCAGCATGTTGTATCACACACTTTAGATTGCGTCACAAAAATTGTGTATTGCAGCTGGCACACTACTGATTCGAAAAGCGAACGGTTTGACAATTGACAAGACTTTACGTTTGGTTTTTGACTAATCTATGGCTGGCTTCAGCGTCCATGCAGAGAAGCTTTTGTGTTTACAAGAGTACATCCACAGCCTTTCACTTGAATTGCAGGCACCTGCAGCTCCCTGGGCAAGGAAAAGCAGCAGAAAATTTTACAGTTGGCCTATATTATTCCTACAGACATCCATATACCGGTACATGAACCCTAACTGTGCATCTGGAATTCTCAGTTCTTTCGGTTCTTCCATCTATAGGCTTTTGTCACCTGAGAGTTTTGCTATGCTGAGGTTTTCATAACAAAGTTACAGCTTGGTGATTTTTGTGCTGAGATCCAGCAGTTTAATACAAACTTTATTGGGGATGGCTTCCGATTTTATACAGGTATGGTAGAGGGAAATCAATTTCCATATATGCTAAAAGAAGTGCAATAGCTAATCTCTATCCCCAATGTTTGTAGACATAGTGGAAAACAATTCCCATTCTAGCTAATGCTGAGTTGACACTACTTAACTGGTTCGGAAAAACTTTGCATTTCTATTAAAACCCCATTTTGTGCCAAATATGCTCCTGCAGGAAGTATGCCAAGGATGGCAGAAGGCTTGGAACTGCAGTGCCACTTGACCATGGCTTTAGTTATGTAAAAAGGTATTTAGGACAGACTTCTTTCCTCCCCTTTTTGTAACTCCAACTATCATTTAGAGGTGTGTGTGGGGGATGGGAATAGTGTTATCCTGGAGATGAGCTATTACAGCGCAATAGCTGAGAACTACAGACAGCACATACAGAACTACTGCAACTGTGGTGTTCATTGTGCCTTCAAGGATTTTTCGAGTTTTACCTTCTTAAGAGACTCTAAACATGTATGATGACTTGTCTGTGTAATGGGACAGGAAGTAGAGCAATCTAAAGGCTCCACAAGGGGAGTAACAGGAGCATCATAGTCAAATGCTGGAGCCCAAGAGGTAAACTTGTTTAGGATCTGCACCTATGTACTGGAACCATTTTTGGGACAACTTTCAATCAGAAAATATCACTGAGTAATTGCTAATAAAAGCCCAGGAACCTGTAGAGGGAAAGGGAAAAGAGTGACTTGGAATCCAAGCAACCAGCACAAGCGGAGCTCTTCTTCCTTTTTTTTTTTTTTTTTTTCCTTGTTTTTCTAAAATGAAATATTAGGGTTTTGAGTATTAAATCTTGAGATGCATATAGTGAGCATAGCATAGCCTACCTGCTCAATCTTAGTTTTTCTGTCCTTTTTGTGCCCTAAATCCTCCCCAGTCCTATTTGTTGGCAGTTAAGTGATGTGAAAATCTCTGCTTATGACGCTGGAGAGAGATTCACAAACATACCCTCTACAATGTCTATAATCTTTCTTACTTTTTCTTACATGCCAAAATCCTGATAAATAAAAAAGCAGTAGCAAGTCTTCCCACTGGTGCACCTGACAAATAGGTTGGAATTGTACTAGTAAAGAAAAGACTATGCTATAGACCAGTGGTGTACAAACTTTTTTCAAAGAGGGCCAGATTTGATGAAGTGAACATGCGTGAGGGCCAACCATTTTGCCTGACATTCTTTGAACCATTAAAATTCGGTCTAAGTGTGTTCGTTCGAGCACTAATACACTGCCCAAAAAGAATTCTCTTGCCGTGTGTGAGTAAAGAGATGAGCTCAGGCGTGTTATTTGGAGATAGTGTATTTATTGGCGTATAACACGCACCTTCACTTTAAGAGGGAAGTTTCAGGAAAAAAACTTTAATTTGAAATAAAGAACTGTGAAGCAAAATAAGGGTCAGTGCCCATTTGCAGCACCCACCATTGCAAGAAATGCAGCACCCATCATTGCCAGGAATGCACTCCCCATTGCAAGAAATGCAGCACCCATCATTGCCAGGAATGCACTCACCATTGTCATCAGTGCAGACTTGGAGGGGGCAGGACAAGGGCCAAAGCCTACAGAAGAATCTCCTGTTTACACAGCGGCCTCTTTAAGTGAAAGTCCCGCGTCCTTGGACAGAACAGTCGTCCAATGGCAGCGCCGGAGACGGGACTTCCTATTACAGAGGCTGCCGTGTGAACAGGAAATACTTCTCCTGTGTGCACGGCACTCATCCCGCCTCCTCCGTCCGAGGCAGCCAGACTATATATTTTTTGTGGCACCGGTGCTAGGATATCGTCAGGGGCCACAAATTATAGATATATATCTATTTTTTTACCAGGTGGGCCTTTTAAAACCGTACCGCAGACACACCACCAAACCAGAGGGATGCAGAGGAGACCACCTAATATGAGGCATAATTTACTTTGTGGGGATGATCTATGGCTTCTGCCATTGGTAACGCCCATCAATCCCAAGGTTGCAAGTCATGTGACTTGTTAGGGCCACAAATAGTGATGCAGGAAGTCCATTTTGCCTATTGGTGTGATCAAAGGTCCTCCCATGAGCTAGTTAACGCTCATCAGGTTCTGTAATGACGGAAGTTTGAGTTTGAGCATGCAGTGTGTGAGTGAGATGGGGTCTGACACAGATGAGAATGTGTTGGTATGCTTTTCTGTATCAAATTTGAAAAATAAAGTCCCATGAGTATTGCAATGCCATCTGCCCTACTGATATTGTCTCATTATGCAAAAAAAATTAGAATTTCACATGGACCTTTTTCACCTAACTTTTTTTTTTTTTTTTTTTTTTTGGGGGGGGGGCATAAGTCTTTGGCAGAGTAGCACTGGGGTCCCCTGATCAGGTTGGAGTAGATGCTCCAAGATGACAGAATGTAGTGGCACTGTGGCCTCTAACCTGGGGAAGTTGAGAATGCCATGTTCCATGCATACATTGGGTCTTTTAAAGATATTATATTTTGAAGATTTATTTGGTGACTGTCTTTTTAACCACTTTCTTACTGGGCACTTAAACCCCCCTCCTGTCCAGACCAATTTTCAGCTTTTAGCGCTGTCACACTTTGACAATTGCGCGGTCATACAACACGGTACCTACATGAAATTTTTATCTTTTTTTTCCCCACAAATAGAGCTTTCTTTTGATGGTATTTGATCACCTCTGCGGTTATTAGTTTTTGTTAAAAAAATTGAAAGACAGAATTTAAAAAAAAAAAACTATATATTTTTTTTTTATATTTTGTTATAAAATTTTGCAAACAGGTAATTTTTCTCCTTCTTTGTACGCTGATGAGGCGGCACTGATGGGCACTGATAGGTGGCACTGATAGGTGGCACTGATGGGTGGCAGTGTTGGGCACTGGCAGCACTGCTAGGTGGCACTGATTGTGGGCATTGATAGGTGGCACTTGTGGGCACTGGCAGGTGGCAATGACAGATGGCACTTGGAGGCACAGATGAGGCATCTGTGCCTCCTTCCTCTTCGGGACCGATGTCCCTTTGACATAAGCCGGTGATCGGCTTTTGCGTGAGGAGAAAACGAAACCGATCATCGAGCTTTTGTTTACATCATGTGATCAGCTGTCATTGGCTGACAGCTGATCACATAGTAAGGGGCCGGGATCGGCCCCTTACTCGGATCTGTGATCATCCGAGTCTCGGTGACTCGGTGATCACCGCGCGCCCTGCAGGGTGCGCATGCACAGGGGAGGACGTCCCATGACGGCCTCCCGGAGATTGGGGTACGCGCTGTAGCCGTCATTCGGCTATGGCC
The DNA here is from genome assembly GCA_037952925.1 of Lithobates clamitans. NCBI lineage: Eukaryota > Metazoa > Chordata > Amphibia > Anura > Ranidae > Lithobates > Lithobates clamitans. Next base: position 601,715 of record JBBGZY010001184.1, read on the forward strand.
CGGACCTCAAGTGGTTAAAGTAACTCCTTCAATACAGGGTCAAAACAGCAAAAAGTCATATCTGTAAAAGAGATACTATACCATTTCAGCAATTCCTTTCTTGAAAAAATGTTGCTCCTTGGCTGCTGCAGGTATTCAGCATGTCTGAATGTGTGAATATATGCTACCCTCATTCCATGCAGTAGTTTCTCCTGCCATTTATATGTCCCTACAGGATGTATAAGATGACAGGTGGAACCACTTCATGAGGCACCAATAGACCAGTATTTCACAGGTCAAATACTTGCAGCGACTAGGGAGCAGCATTATGTTGGCACTTCAAAACATGGGCCGCCAAATAGGCAAGTATTGTGTCTTTGTTTACAGGTTATCTTTTTGTTATTTTGACCCCAAAGCAAAGTGACAAGTATGACTCCTTGCTTATTGGTTATAGCAGATAACCGTTTGTTTTTTTTTTTTGTTTTTTTTTTTTGTTTTTTTCTCTTGATTATCCTCAGAACAGAAATTAAACTTGTTGGTCTGTTGTTCACTGGCTTAAGACCTCGAACCTTCCCCCTAATGATCCCTATGCAAGTTCAAGGTTGAAGTTTGCATGGCATTAAGGCCCACTCCCAGGCTTCATATGACAGTGCTTGGGCCTGAAGATTGGCCTCTTGGGCACTCAGCTCTGCATGATGTGAGCGGCATGCTCATCTCTGCTTGGGAGTTCTGTTTTCTGGCACAGTAGGGAATTGAAGCACAAGCACCCTGAGTGGGCAAAGCACAAAAACTTGTAAAATACATCATTGCTATTTTCGCAAAGCACACCTTCCATTGGGTTCTTTAAACCGATTCTAGAATGTCTTGCAAAGTAGGGATCATAATGAGAACATAAGTGCTTGTTGTTGTATATGAAGTAGTAATTATGATTGCAGTTTCTTTGCAACTGCATCAAGCCCTTGTAGCATACAACTTGAGCACAAATGAACAGATTTCTTAGAGACCCTGTCATAGTTCCATACTGGGCAGGAAATGAAAGGAAATCTCTGCAGTAGATGACAAAAAAGACTTTAAACAAAATACTGTATGGGGGGGGTTGATTCTGACCCACTGTGGGGTTCAATATGCAAGGCAAAGGAGATACAGAGGGTAAATGAGGGCTAACGCAAGTGCTATGAGGAGGAGTGCACATGCAGTGCTTTAAAAAAGTATTCATACCCCTTGAAACCTTTTTTGGCATGTTACAACACCAACTTAATTGGGATTTTGTGATCGACCAACAAAGTGGCACATACCGTAATTGGGAAGTAGAGGGAAAATATGTTAAATGGTTCAATTTTCTTTTTTTTTTTTTTTTTTTTTACATATATCTGAAAAGTGTGACATGCATTTGTATTCAGCCCCCTTTACTCTAATACCCCTAACTAAAATCTAATGGATCCAATTGCCTTCAGAAGTCACCTAATTAGTAAATAGTCCGTCTGTGTGTAATTTATTCTCAATATAAATACAGTTCTGTGAAGCCCTCAGAGGCTCTTTAGAGACCCTTAGTGAACAAACAGCATGAAGGCCAAGGAACACACAAGACAGGTCAGGGACAAAGTTGCGGAGAAGTTTAAAACAGGGTTGGGTTATAATAAAAAAGAAAAAAAAAAAAATCCCAAGCTTTGAACATCTCAGAGTACTGCTCAATCCATCATCCGAAAATGGAGAGTATGGCACAACTGCAAACTTACCAAGACATGGCCGTCCACCTAAACTGACAGGCCGGGCAAGGAAAGCATTAATCAGAGAAGCAGCCTAGAGGCCCATGGTTACGCTGGAGGAACTGCAGAGATCCACAGCTCAGGTGGGAGAATCTGTCCACAGGACAACTATCAGTCGTGCACTCCACAAATCTGGCCTTTATGGACGAGTGGTAAGAAGGCCATAAGATGTCCCATTGGGGACACAGAAAACATGTGGAAGAATGTGCTCTGGTCCATATAAGACCAAAATTGAACTTTTTTGGCCTAAATGCTAAACGCTGTGTGGCAGAAAACGAACGCTGCACATCACCCTGAATAGCATCATGTTGTGGGGATGCTTTTCTTCAGCATGCACAGGGAAGCTGGTCAGAGTTGATGGGAATATGGATGGAGCCAAATACAGGGCAACCTTGGACAACCTGTTAGTCTGCAAAAGACTTGAGACTGGGGAGGAGGTTCACCTTCCAGCAGGACAATGACCCTAAACATACAGCCTGAGCTACAATGGGATGGTTTAGATCAAATCATATTCATGTTAGAATGGCCCAGTCAAAGTCTAGATCTTAATCCAATTGAGAATCTGTGGCAAGACTTGAAAATTGCTGTTCAGACGCTCTTCATCCAATCTGACAGAGCTCGAGCTATTTTGCAAAGAAGAATGGGCAAAAATGTAATTCTCTAGATGTGCAAGGCTGGTAGAAACATACCCAAAAAGACTTGCAGCGGAAGATTATTCTACAAAGTATTGACTTGGGGGGGCGCTGAATACAAATGCACGCCACACTTTTCACATTTATTGGTAAAAAAAAAATTACACCATTTATCATTTTCCTTCCACTTCACAATTTTATGTGCTATTTTGTATTGGTCTATCACAGGCGTCTCCAAACTTTCTAAACGTAGGGCCAATTCACTGTCCTTCAGACTTTAGGTGAGCTGGACTGTAGACAGTGGGAGTAGATAATTCCTCCGGCTGGGTGGTTAGTGGGAGTGAAAAATTTATAGTTCTCTTGTGGTCAGTAAAGGAGGAATATTTCCCCAATACTGGTATTAGTTGGAGGAATAGCACCCCATTGTTGGTGTCAGAATAAGAAATAATGCTGGAAGGAATAGTACCACATTAGTATCAGTGGGGAGAATAGTTTGCCATTGTTGGTCTTGGTGTGGGGAATAGAGCCCCATTGTGGTGTCAGAGGAAGAAGTTATGCCCCATCAGAAGAATACTACCACATTGTTGATGCCTGAATGAGGAATTATGCTCCACTGTTGGTGTCTGCGGGAGGAATAGTTTCCCAAGGGCCGCATAAAGGCAAGCAAAGGGCTTCATGCGGCCCTTGGGCCACAGTTTGGAGACCACTGGTCTGTCACATAAAATCGATTTTCCTTTTTTTTTGGTTGTAATATGACAATGTAAAAGATTTTCAAGGTGTATAAATACTTTCAAGGCACTGTAAAGGAAGCAAGAATGTATCCTTTAGCTGCACAGGGTAGCTAAGATCACTGGTGTGAGATACACAGTGTGGTAGTGGGGAATTTTTTTTTTTTTTTTGCCAGATATTCCTATTGTGCTTGTGCAGATTAAGGCTTTACATTATTGCTTCAGATGTGGTTATCTGGAACATGTTGCTTGAAAGGCTTGTCTGGGATCATTTCAGTGGGATTCAGAAGTTGAGATGGGTAGTTATTTTGGAGAGTAGTGGTAGACTAACTTTCAATCACCACCTGTTATTGCTAAGTATGCAATGATTGCCTCAAAACAAAAGGTGGCAAAATGCACTGGGCTGTGTTTTGAAGCTAATGTTTTGTTTTGTTGTTTTTTTTTTTTTTTGTTTTTTTTTTGCATTTTAGCCTAGGTTCACACTGACGGCGGGATTGATTTCATACCCGCATGTCAGTCTGACTTCGGGGGCGATTTCGGAGACATCTGTGCGGGTTGCTGCACAGATGTCTATACAAATCGCACCCGAAGTCGCCAGTCGCTAGTACAGGAACTACTTTTGGGAATCGGTGCGCCGCCGTAAAGTTGACATCGCACCAATTCGTCAGCAGTATATAGCAGTCTTGTAACTTCTATTAGTGCCTGGTTAAAGCTTGTAGGAGGGGTTTTCATACTGCACTGGCTGTCCTATCAGGATGCAGGACGCCTGACCCTCTGTCTGAACAGTGCTGGTTGGCCCAGTGCTGATCACATGCACTTTCCCAAGAAAACCTCTCTAGCAATACACACAAAACTGAGCATGTGCAGCCTGACTCAATTTACTCTTATCCGGACATGTTTTTGGCGCAATACAAGAAGGGGAGGATCTGTACATACAGGATCAAACAGCATTTGTACACAATGCGGAGGAATTGCCCTTTTAGGTTCCACAGTGAGCATAACGAGCATGCTTTGCTGCATATACATATTGATTTTACTGTTGTGGGTTTAGTAACACGTTAAGAGAGCCTGTAGTGAGAGACTATGAAGATGCTATTGCAGGCTTAATCTTTTGAAAATTCAAGGTGCCTGTCTGTCATGTTCTGAGGCCTTGGCCCGGAAAAAATGTAGAGACTTCTGAGGCTTTTTAAAAGAGGAGGGGGGGGGGAGGCCAAAAATGAAAATTGCCTGTAAACGAAAAGCGGTAACTCGCGTTTTTAGAGGTATTTCAAGCTCTAAACTCAGCGTCTGAGCTCCATTATTTATTTTTTTTTGCTTTCCAAAAAAGGCCTCTAAACACAAATGCCTAAAAACTACTATAAACGACCCTGTGAAACATGTACTGATAAGATAACATAGAGGAGAGTTCAGGAGCAAATAAAAATAAATGCCCACCTGCTCCTAAACGTCCGTTTAGCAGCAGTGTACATGAGGCCTAATAACAATGATCTTAGGAGGTCTGCAATGACCGCACTCATATTTGTTTTCATATTGTTTTCCTCAGATTTCATTCAAATGTAGCTTTTATGTTTAATACTGCTGACAGTTTCAGATTCAAAAAATATTACAGGTATCGCCTTGCTTTCGTGCTAATGCTCTGGCTTTAACACCTTGAGATTCAAATCAGTAATACACAGAGAGAGAATTGATGCAGGATTCACTTAGAACTATGGAATTTGCAAAATAGAACACGGCATGAGGTGTTTGCTTTCAGACTCTCTCTGTCCTAGGACTTTTTAAGAGAGCAGTCATGAGAGCAGGCAGGGAACATGGGTAGGGAGAGAGATGGGTCACCACTCCAACTTTTTGCAATTTGTGTGTTTAATTTTGTGGCTTAGTGATTTAGCATTTCTGCCTTGCAGCACTGGGGTCCCCAGTTTGAACCCAGTAAGCACATCATGTGGGTTGCCTTTGCATGTTCTCCCTGTTTCTCCTTTTTATCCTATAGAGCAGGGGTGTCGATCTCCATTCCATCGTGGGCTGCATCAGCATTATGGCTGCCGGTTGTATCTGTAGGATGTCAAGAACCCCCTCCCCCACCATCAGAAGTAGAGAGTCCACCACCCTCCCTTACATCAGTGTACCCCTCTTACCTTGTGCTGCTGCCAGGAAGAAGCTACGAAGCAAGAGGGGCAGGGTCTGGCGGAGAACCCGGGGAGTCAGAGACAAGAGGGTGACGCTGCTGCACAGAGAAGCTTAGGATCTGTAGGAGAAGGACTGTCGTCCTCTCTGCCCCTCTGTCTCAGCAGTCGGCAGCAGACACCATACTATGTATTGCATGGGGAAGCATGATCTGGCAGAGGAATTCTGTCCTTCTCTGCTGCCGTCTACTGAGACGAGGTGGGAGCAGAGACATGGGGGATGCCACAGCTGCAGGAGAGGTGAGGGCCATATGAAGTGGCCTGGGAGGCCAGATTTGGCCCATGGACCTGTTTGACACTTGCTATAGAGTGTAAAAGAGGCAATTGCAACCTTCTTTCACCACTGGAGGATTTTGCTTCCCAAAACAGTAATACCTTGGATTACGAGCATAATTTGTTCCAGAAGCATGTTTGTAATCCAAAGCACTTGTATATCAAAGCGAGTTTCCCTATAGGAAATAATGGAAACTTAGATAATCCTTTCCACAGCCACTGCTGGTCTATGCAGTACCGTATGTGGCCAGAGGTGCGGGGGCGCCAGGGACGCTCAGAGGGAACCGAGTGTTTCCAAGATCTCCATGAAGTTGCTGGGAGCCACCAGCACCCCTAGACCTCTGGCCAAATACAGAAATGCACATACCAGCGGCTTGAATCCTGTTCGTCTTGCGAGACAACGCTTGCAAGTTGAGTCAGGATTTAAAGAAAAAAAAAAATATATATATATATATATATATATCTCATATTGTGAAACGCTCATAAGCTGCGTTACTCACAATCCGAGGTTCCACTATACTGAATTTGAACCATGCATGCTTTATCAATGAGATCCCACAGCACACATTGGCCTATTCCCAGCACACACACATTACTTTACAGTAATGTTTCTCAACTCCAGTCCTCAAGTACCCCCAACAGGTCATGTTTTCAGGCTTTCCATTATATTGCACAGGTGATTTGATTGGTTTTATTGCCTTAGTAACTACCACAGCCCTTTCATCTGAGGGAAATCCTGAAAACATGACCTGTTGGGGGCGCCTTGAGGACTGGAGTTGAGAAACATTGCTTTACAGTATCCATGGTGAGATGGCCAATCAAATACACAGAGCTTTCATTCCTTCTAACTATCTGGCATGAGAAAAAGGACACCAATTTGCTCAATGAACGTAGATAAGACACACCTCTGCCATGCCCCCAGTTGCAGAGATCACAAAGCATTAATGTGAGAAAAAGGATTGGTTATAGAGATTCGCTGAAAATGGGGTTATCTGCATTTTGCCGATAGATAAAAAGGTGCAGATAATGGCATTGAAACTGTGCTGAGGTGTGTTTATCATAGGTCATATGACTCGAAAACCTGTGTGTGTGTGTGTCTGACCAAAAATGCAGCAAGCAAGATTTTTCTTTTTTTAACACCACAATGGAAGTGCAACGGGCCAGTGTGAAGACATACAAAGAATTTAAAGGGATGCATTTTTTTCTAGTGCTAAAGGTGCCCAACCAGCAATAAAATCATATTAATTTAAATATTTAAAAAGTTGAAAATAACATACATGAACAAAAAAAATTGGTTTTGGCACCAGCATTTTTATTTCGGTGTATCTCTAATTTGTTACACCCACAAATGTTTTATTTTTACCCAACTTCTTTTTTTTTTTTTTTCTTTTCCTGGCTTGTTAAAAAAAAAAAAAAAAAAATCCTAACAAGTAATTCAGAGGATGGACATTAAGGTTTAATGTAGTACAACGCTTTTGATGGATAATATCTATAGACAAAACTTCCAATAGGGATGCTGGTGCCTGTGACAACTGTCCAGCAGGGGATTCACCTAACATGGTAGAGCTTTCCTCTCACTTCCTGTTTTTTGTTTGCATGACAGAAAGTAAAGGCAAATCACTGCAGTGGTACACGAATGACAAACTGATGGGTTTTAACCATTCTATCCAGAATGAAGACTAAACATTTTTTGACTTTCGACAAGGTTGGGTTCATACTAATCTAGTTTTCAAATTTGTGTCCTTAGTTTTAGCTGTATGCCATAACACACATCCCCAAAGTCTACCACAAAAACTCACAGTGAAGTAATCCAGCTGTGTCCTGCTAAAGTTCCAGGTGGATCCATTTGTTAGATGTTTGCTCCCAGCATCACGGAAGCAAGCTCTTTTGCGTTCCAAACATGCATGTTGTGCAGTGTGATCCACCTACCCTATAGTAGCAACTCTCTATCAGAAAGGCAATAAATCCAGGGCTGCTGACAGTGTATTTGGAATAGTTGTGTGTGTGTAATATATATCATACATTTTTATTTTTTTTTGGACTAATATATATCAGACCAAAAAAAAAGGACAGCTAATGGGGGGGGGGATTTGGTTAAAAAAGGCACAGTGTCTACAAACAAGCAAGAGTTGGAAGATCTGAAATTACCAGCCAGTTTTCACACCACCAATGTATGTTCCAATGTGTATTCACATTGCATAACTTAAAAAAAAAAAAAAAAAAAATGGAAGAGACTGCAGCATCCTGTAAAATCCTAGTAATCCTTTGAGGGGTTTGTGCAGCTGTTTGCCATAATTAACCCTTGTCTGTACAGTGCAGACAGATTTTCATTATCAGTTGTAAACTAGCTTTGAATTGTCCTAACAAAGGGTTAAAGATTTTAGAAGCTAGACCTCTTGCATTGTTTGAGACTCATCTGTCCTTAGGACAGATTACCCTTGACATTGTCAAAAAAAAATCCTTGCAGTCGGCCCCGAGGCCTAAAGTATAACTGCAGCTTTAAATGGTTTGTTTGTGCCAAGCTGGTCTAAAAAAAAATGTTTCTTTTAGTAATGCGTCCTCTATCAGCACTGTATAAATTGTATATATGATCAGCTATATACAGTATACAGCACTGTTGAGGCAGTAGTGCAAGGAAGAGGTAACGGAACAAAGCTAAGCGGCTCAGCACTATGCGTCCATCCACAGGAAGCCTTGTATTTAATCAATGATGTCATCTGCCTGAGTCTCCAACATGGCCAATCAGACAGTCTTGTATTCATTCATAAAAAATACAAGGTTTCTTGTGCAGTGCTTAGCCTGACTTGATTTTGTTCAGGACCAGAACAGGAAGTCCTGTACCACTGCCACAACACAATGCTGGATACTTTATGTTGCTAATGCAACATACAGTTAATACAGCGCCAAGACCAAATTAAATGAAACCTGGAGTTAGGCTTTCTTCTTTCTGACCACGGTGTGTGCTCCTGCTTTAGTTTGGTCAGTTTTAATAGGAAAGGAGAGAGACTGGCAGGAACACCAGGGATTTCACAATAAGGGAAATCATAGAAAGAGAACAGGAAACTTTCTCACACAAGTGCATGGTACAGCAGGCACATATCAGGAATATGAAGTGTTGGGATAACGAACGCTTTAAGTTACATAGTTAGGTGGTATGCAATTGCATACAAATAAATGCACGGTCTATGGCCGGCCTTATTGACGCTTTTAAAGCGTCGCCTTTTGGACAGTTCTTGGTACATGTTTCATGGCTGCCCACAATTTTAAGGCTTGGCATGTTTGGTATGTATTTGCTTGATGCAACCTCATATTTTACCAAAAAGGGTATTGTGTATGTGCACTAAAGTTGTGAATGTATAATTTTTTTCTACTGAAAATATAGGTTTGATTAACCGTTGTGCTAACATCATATGACATAGATGTCGACTGCAAGAGCTTTTTTATTTATTTTTTTTATCATAAAGGGTCTCTGCTTTCAGAAGATAATAAAAATCTTTTTGTGGGCTTAAAGGTAATCTTCAGGTCTAAAATGTTGAAAGAGGGGTAGGATGCTCTCAGCAAAGGGGTTACTTTACTTTTGTATTCAAATAAGTGACAAAATCTTGCACATGCAAATTTAAATCTACCACTAAATTAGGTCTATATACCTATAGTTAGACTTATCAGGTTATCCAAATGGGTTGCTGTTGCCAGGGAAGAGTCACTCCGACAAACCCTTATATAGATTGGTAAAAGTGGGCACAAAAAGTTTACACAAATGAAACCCATCTCTGGAGGTAGAAAGTACCATCAAACAAAAAATAGTTATGTCAATAGAAACTAACTATAATAATCTTCACATCTTGGCTATATTTTATAAAGTGATCTAAATGGTACTTTAGTGCTTCCAGGCCTAACTCGCATAGGATTGGAGAATAAAGAGCAGACACCTCACAAGCAATCAATTTCATATCCTTGTGCTGTTCTAGTTGCATAGTTAGTCTGGTTGACTAATAGACACAAGTCCATCCAGTTCAACCCACAAAAATTCATGCTTTTTGTAAAATTTGCTTTGTATGTTAGAGGTAAGGGGGCAATCTTTTTGTTCCAGAGATCGTTTCTAGTAGTAGTTGATCACATTCAACTGGATTTGTTCTGTAATGTTGAAGTCACCACTTCAATTCTGATGAGTGTCGGGAAAATGCCTCTGCATTTATAGCCATGATTCCGTTATCATAAAAAAGCAGATGTTCTTGTCTAAGGCCTGTTCTAGTTAGGTAATCCCATCCTTGGTGTCAGGAAGGCTTCATAAATGTTAATCCTTTTCTTTACATGGCTGAAGGTGTGAATTGTTGTCAAAATGCTAAGTGTAGAGATGTTAAAACAGCATTATATGTGGAAGACAGATGGTGTTGAAGGGCCCCCCCACCCACCCCTGTTCAATGATTGTTCCAGATGATTGCCTCTTTCACGCCTCCTGCAAACCAGTTGTCAATGGTGTCCAAAATGCGCACGAACTGTCCTGAAAAGAATGTGGTGTGTTTGTTTTGTGTTTTTTTTTTTTTTTTTTTTTGCTTCGTTCCTTTAAAGTGTAAGTTAATCTTCACAGAAAATCTGTAAAGTGAACTTAAACTGGACCCCCCCCCACCCCTCGGTCCTGCTGTACCTGAGTCCCGCGATCACCCGCTGTGAGACATCGGGCCGCCCCTTTACCGGTCCAGGAGTTTGACATCCCCACGGCTTTCTCTTCTCTAGCGCTGATGGGACAGGCTAGGCAAGTTCTGATTGGTCGGTGCCGATTAGAATGCCTCCCTATATGTACCTTTTTACGAGGTACATTTTGGAGATTAAGTTGCTGGAATTTGAAATCCCCGCTCCAGTGAAGCAGGGACCGAATGTGTGTCAGTGGGTGATCGCGGGACTGAGGTACAGCAGGACGGGGGGGGGGGGTTGGTAAGAGGGTCCAGTGTAAGTTCACTTTACAGATTTTCACTTTACAGATTTTCTTTAAAGGTGAACTTGGTCTTTTAAAGGCTAACTCCATCTTTAGCAACCTGGTACACCAGTATTTAGGGTGTAACATGTTGCCAAGTACCGGCCTCAGAGCACCCACACAGCCACATCAGTCATTCTCCAGCATCTATCTATGAATGAATGAGCTGCAAAGTATTTGTGCATCCACTTGCAGGCAGTCCCATTCATGTCAATTGGGATGCAGCTCCTGCACAGACACAGCCGCTGCTCCCAATTTGACATCTGTGCGTGTCTCTGAATGCAGACAAGTGTGAGTTCGGGGACATAAGCCCACACAAATGTCAAATTGGAAGCCATATCTGTGTCCATGCAGCTCCTGCATTCCAAATGATATAAATGAGACTGCCTGCACACGAATGCACAGAACACTTGTGCATCCCATGCTGGCAAACGCTGCCTTAGACTGTGTGAACACGGCTTTTAACCAGGGGTGTCCAACCTGCAGCCAATGACCGCTATGAATACGGCCCATCACAAATATCATAAACTTGCTTAAAAATGTTTTGGGTGTTTTAAAAAATCTTTTGTAAAAATACGTTTACATGTAGCGAACACATGTGGCTGAAGAAAAATTTGACAGATCTGTACTCTAATTTTGCAGCAATATTTTCTTGGAGAAGGGGATATTCATGCCACTGAGATAAATACTTCTTTTTTTTTTTTTTTTTTTTTTTTTTTTTTTTGTAATAGGGTTGGCAATAGAGCACCTGCATGACAAACTGGGCAGCATTAAGCTACTGGTCATGTTTGCTGAGCCAGTCATCCTTAGGGCTCATAGTCTAGGATTTCTGGTTTCATAAGCCTCTGCTATCCTTTCTGCCTACTTTTGGTGTGGTACCTCTGCCTGATGGTGCTTCTGCAACATGTCCAGTGTCCAAATTGTGCTGCTCTTTCCAGGGATACCGACATAGGTGTCAAAGTATTAATTTAGTGGGTTGTGAATAAGTGGCATTAACTTCATTCATAGTGTTGGACCTTTTTTTTTACTTGGCTAATACAAGCTGAATAGTAAGCATTTCTGGATGCCATGTAATGAATGAAAATACTTTGGTTCTTCCTCCCCTTTTTTAAAGGATGTCAAAATTTTTAATTTTGCTCTTGGAGCAAGAGTTTAAAATCAGTTACCCAGTAGTCTTCACTCTGCTTAACGTTTGGCAGGGCAAAAAGAAAAAAAGTAGTAGATCTTTGTAATGCATGCACATTTTCCAGACCCTGCATGTGCAGAAAATACCCAATGAACTTGTCAGAAATGCACTTGGCTTCTAATCTTCCATTGGACCTGACAACAGTGTGCTCCACTGAAATGTCAAGTATGAGCCCTGATCTATAGAACACCTCCCCCTCTAATTTTACAATCTAGGACGGGGGTCAGCAATCGGTAGATCTCAGACAGGTGACTGGTAGATCAGTCTGGCCTTGCTGACCTGGCGTTCCAGAGCATAAATTCCCCCCTCCTAGCATAAAACCTCTACCCCTCAAGGCACAAATCCATCCTCCCCCCCCCCCCCCTAATTTCCTCTACTAGCATAAATACCCCCAATCATCCCCACTAACTCTCCTCCTCTTTAAGGTTGCCTACCCCTAGTCTGGGGGAGGTTTCTTTTTTTTTTTTTTTTTTTTTTTTTTTTTTCTCTTTTTTTTTTTTTGTACTTCCTGGGAAGAACTGAAAGGGCTTCTTGGACTGTAGAATACATAGGACAGCTATGCATTTCAGACAGGACTAACCAAATTGGGGAAAAAAAATATTTTCTACTTTTTGTTAGAAGAAAAAATCCAATAAACTCAATTTTAGTCATACATTTAGGCCAAAATGTATTCGGCAACATGTCTTTGGTAAAAAATGTCAATAAGCGTATATTTTTTTGTTTGCGCAAAAGTTATAGCGTCTACAAACTAGGGTACATTTTCTGGAATTTACGCAGCTTTTAGTTTGACTGCCTATCTCATTTCTTGCAGTACAACAACCCCCCCCCCCCCCATGACCCCATTTTGGAAAGTAGGCACCCCAAGGAAATTGCTGAGAGGCTTGTTGAGCCCATTGAATATTTTATTTTTTTGTCACAAGTGATTAAAAAATGACAGAAAAAAAATTACAAAGTTGTCACTAAATGATGTATTGCTCACACATGCCATGGTTATATGTGTAATTACACCCCAAAGTGCATTCTGCTGCTTCTCCTGAGTACGGGGATACCACATGTGTGGGACTTTTTGGGAGCCTAGTCGTGTACAGGACCCCGAAAACCAAGCACCGCCTTCAGGATTTCTAAGGGCGTACATTTTTGATTTTACTCCTCACTACCTATCACAGTTTCAAAGGCCATAAAATGCCCAGATGGCACAACCCCCCGGCCCCCCCCCCACCCCATTTTGGAAAGTAGATGCCCAAAACTATTTGCTGAGAGGCATGTTGAGTCCATGGAATATTTTATATTTTATACTTTGCCACAAGTTGCAGGAAAATTACAAACTTTTTTTTTTTTTTTTTTGCACAAAGTGGTCACTAAATGAACTGATGTGCTCAAACATGCCATGGGCGTATGTAGAATTGCACCCCAAAATACTTTTCTGCTGCTTCTCCTGAGTACGAGGATACCACATGTGAGACTTTTTGGGAGCCTAGCCGTATACAGAACCACGAAAACCAATCACCGCCTTCAGGCTTTCTAAGGGCGTAAAATGGTGATTTTACTCCTCACTACCTTTCACAGTTATGGAGGTCCTGAAATGTCCAGATAGCACAACCCCCCCCCCCAACTGATACCATTTTGGAAAGTAGAGACCCCAAGGTATTTGCTAAGAGGCATGGTGAGTATTTTGCAGCTCTCATTTGTTTTTGAAAATGAAGAAAGAGAAAAGAAAAATGTGTTTGTTTTTGTTTTTTTTTTGTTTTTTTTTTCAAAACTTTGTGACCAAAACGAGATCTTCAAAATGTGCAACATGCCTCTCAGCAAATAGCTTGGGGTGTCTAATTTCCAAAAAGGGGTCATTAGGGGGGGGGGGGGGGGTTGAACTGTCCTGGAATTTTATGCTCAACATTTAGAAGCTTATGTCACACATCACCTACTCTTCTAACCACTTGAAGACAAAACCCTTTCTGACACTTTTTTTTGTTTACATGAAAAACTTTTTTTTTTTTTTGCAAGAAAATTACTTTGAACCCCCAAACATTTTATATATCTATATCTCAAAGGCCCTACAGATTAACATGGAGGGTGTTGCAATTATTTATTTTTTTTAAACAGTAGTGATTTTACAAACTCAATTTTTTTGGAAAAAACACACTAATTTTTAATGCACTAAAACACACTATATTGCCCAAATGTTTGAAATAAATAGTTACATAGTAGGTAAGGTTGAAAAAAGACACAAGTCCATCAAGTCCAACCTATGTGTGTGATTATGTGTCAGTATTACATTATATATCCCTGTATGTTGCGGTCATTCAGGTGCTTATCTAATAGTTTCTTGAAGCTATCAATGCTCCCTGCTGAGACCACCACCTGTGGAAGGGAATTCCACATCCTTGCCGCTCTTACAGAAAGAACCCTCTACGTAGTTTAAGGTTAAACCTCTTTTCTTCTAATTTTAATGAGTGGCCGCGAGTCTTGTTAAACTCTCTTCTGTGAAAAAGTTTTATTTCTATTGTAGGGTCACCAGTATGGTATTTGTATATTGAAATCATATCCCCTCTCAAGCGTCTCTTCTCCAGAGAGAATAAGTTCAGTGCTTGCAACCTTTCCTCATAACTAAGATCCTCCAGACCCTTTATTAGCTTTGTTGCCCTTCTTTGTACTCGCTCCATTTCCAGTACATCCTTCCTGAGGACTGGTGCCCAGAACTGGACAGCATACTCCAGGTGCGGCCGGACCAGAGTCTTGTAGAGTGGGAGAATTATCGTTTTATCTCTGGAGTTGATCCCCTTTTTAATGCATGCCAATATTCTGTTTGCTTTGTTAGCATTGCATGCCATTGCTGAGCCTATCATCTACTAGGACCCCCAGGTTCTTTTCCATCCTCGATTCTCCCAGAGGTTCTCCCCCCCAGTGTATAGATAGCATTCATATTTTTGCTACCCAAATGCATTATTTTACATTTTTCTACATTGAACCTCATTTTGCCATGTAGTTGCCCACCCCATTAATTTGTTCAGATCTTTTTGCAAGGTTTTCACGTCCTGCGGAGAAGTTATTGCCCTGCTTAGCTTAGTATCGTCTGCAAATACAGAGATTGAACTGTTTATCCCATCCTCCAGGTCATTTATGAACAAACCCTGGGGAACCCCACTACCCACCCCTGACCATTCCGAGTACTCTCCATTTATCACCACCCTCTGAACTCGCCCTTGTAGCCAGTTTTCAATCCATGTATTCACCCACACTATTTTGTACAGTAAACGTTTATGGGGAACTGTGTCAAATGCTTTTGCAAAATCCAGATACACCATGTCTACGGGCCTTCCTTTATCTAGATGGCAACTCACCTCCTCATAGAAGGTTAATAGATTGGTTTGGCAAGAATGATTCTTCATGAATCCATGCTGATTACTGCTAATGGTACCGTTCTTATTCGTAAAATCTTGTATATAGTCCCTTATCTCCTCCAGGAGTTTACATACTATTGATGTTAGGCTAACTGGTCTGTAATTCCCAGGGATGTATTTTGGGCCCTTTTTAAATATTGGTGCTACATTGACTTTTCTCCAATCAGCTGGTACCATTCCAGTCAGTAGACTGTAAAAATTAGGAACAACCGTCTGGCAATCACTTGACTGAGTTCCCTAAGTACCCTCGGATGCAAGCCATCTGGTCCCGATGATTTATTAATGTTAAGTTTCTCAAGTCTAATTTTAATTCTGTCCTCTGTTAACCATGGAGGTGCTTCCTGTGATGTGTCATGAGGATAAACACTGCAGTTTTGGTTACTGAAGCCCCCCGCCGAGTACATGGATACCATGATCTTATATCTTATGCCGAGTACATGGATACCAAACATGACATGCTTTAAAAATTGCGCACAAACATGCAACGGCGACAAACTACATACATTTTTAAAAACCTTTACAGATTACCACTTTAGATTTACAGAGCAGGTCTACTGCTAAAATTGCCGCCCTCAATCTGACCTTTGCGGTGATACCTCACATGCATGGTGTAATTGCTGTTTACATTTGACACCAGACCGACGCTTGCGTTCGCTTTTGCGCGCAAGCACGGGGGGACAGGGGTGCTTTATTTATTTTGCTATTTTATTTTTAAACTGTTCCTTTCATTTTTTTTAATATTTTTTTTTTTTTAATCATGTTTGTTATCTCGGGATATTTACATTCCCTATGATAGCAATAGTTGGTGACAGGTACTCCTCCTTCTTCCCTTCCTTCTTCTTTTTTTTTTTTTTTTTTTTTTTTTTGAAAAAAATGGGGGTCTATTTAGCACCTTGATCTCTCCTCTACCCTCAAAGCTTCTGACCACACCAAGTTCAGTGTAATAAAATGCTTTGCCAATTTCCCAATAGCGCTGTTAATATCCGGCGAAATGCTCGTAGTTTCCGTTTTTTAGGCCATGGAGATGATTGGAGCCATTCTGGTCTCTGATCAGCTCTATGGTCAGCTGGCAGAACCACCGGCTGCATTCTTGGGTTCCCTGTTGGGACAGGAGAGCCTGAGAAAACCATGGAAGACGGTGGGAGGGGAAGGACGTTCCCTCCCACTGCTTGTAAAAGCAGTCTAGAGGCTAATTAGCCGCTAGGATTGCTTTTACATGAAAGCTGACTGCTAGCTGAAAAGAATGATACCAAGATGATACCTAAACCTGCAGGCATCATTCTGATATGTTGCTGGACTTTGAGTAGTTATATCAGTACGTCACTGGTCCTTGTGCATACATTGTAAAGTTCTTTTTTTCATGCAGCCTGTGGGCTGAACGAAAAAGAGATTGATCAGTGGGTATGCCCACCATTAGAATACTGCCCTTCAACCACCCACTTATAATGATAGGCACACATGCACCATTTATTTTTTACCTGTGGTGGTGAAATCGCCTCCTACAGCGCTGAAGTCGCTGATTTGCGTATCGTGGGAGCAAACTCTGTTGCTGTCAAGATATATAAATCAGTGCTTCAGCTGAATGGCATAGCTGCTAAGAAAATGATGGTTAACAAAGTAACGTTACAGTATAACATACCATACCTGCAAAGCAAATACAATAAAACATAGTAAAAATAAAACTTAGAAAACAATAGATATAGAATAATAGAGCGGACAGTAGAGAGAAGAAAAATAAAACCACAATCTTTTTTGGCATTTTTATTTTCTATAATTTTTTATTTTTTTTTCCCTTTTTATAAAAACTGTAAACTGAACGTTGCAGATTAGGATCTCTCAATGTAATGGCCATAACATCTTTCGAGACCCTGTGTTAGTGTGCCCTAGGACTGTGTAGTGCTGTACCCTACGCTAATACTCCACTAGTGTGTGGTAGCGTTTAAAACAGTCACCGATGCAGAGACCAGGTTGGTCAGGACAGGAGGGACACTAAAAGTGGGTGTGATGCCTAAATCCGCGTTTTTTGCAGACCCCTCTACTTTGGGGTGCTCTTTGGGTAGGGGTACCAGGGAGAACATGCGGAAAATGCTTCTCATGCAGCCAGCTCACTGCATTTGCATTGGGAAGGTGGGAACAGAAGGGCTGTGATGATCTCTTCCTAGAATTTGAAGAAGGATCCAGTCTGTCCTGAAGCTTTGTATAGCACAAAAGCGTTCAGCAGAGCCAATTAAAATAAGTATACAGACACTTTTTTTTTTTTTTTTTTTTTTTTTTCTCCAGCATCTGGCCTTACGGGCAATTGGGTATGGCACCAACAACTGGTCGTTGAGGTCCACCCCTCCCATATTAAGATTGTATTCGTGGACACAGGGTTTCTCCACAACACCAGTCGCTGTCGAAATTTGGACCATCGTGTCTGCGTGAAGGGAGGACAGAACGAAAACATTCCGTGAATCCCTCCACTTCACTGCTAACAAATTAATACACTTAAAGCAGGCTGCCACCCCACCCCCCGGGTCTATAGCGGGATACTATAAGCTGTTGGGGGAAGCCCCGGTGATTAGCTCGCATGCGCCAATTCCGTAATCAAAAAGGTGACTAAAGTGGCACGCTCGTGTAATAATTGTCCACGTACAAGTGGTACCCCTTTCTGAATAAGGGTGACGCCAAGTCCCACACAATCTTACCAGCGCTATCCCTATGTAGTCAGGGCAGTTCTCCGGCTCTACTTTTCCCTCGTAAACCATAAAACTATATGTATAGTCTGTTGCCCTGTCGCAGAGATTATACATCTTGACCCCATATCTGGCACGCTTGTTGGGAAGATGCTGTTTGATAGACAAGCGGCCAGAAAACTTAATCGGGGACTCATTAACGCAGACAACTTGATCGGGAGTAAACAAGGCTGCAAACTCTTGGTTGAAGTGGTTTACGAGGGGCCGAATTTTGTAGAGCCGATCGTATCCAGGGTCACCCCGTGGATGACAGTTCATTATCATTGAAGTGCATGAATCGCAAGATCTGCTCGTATCGTGTCCTAGTCATGGAGGCAGAGAACACGGGCATATGGTGATTTGGGTCAGTGGACCAATATGATAATTAGGCTCAGGAAGGTCTTAAATTCGGAGACCGTAATAGGTCTCCAGTCTCTGGCAAGGGTCAGCTGGGGATTAGCGACTATGAATTGACCACCATACAAATTGCTTTGGTCCACAATAGATCTATAGAGATCTTCCATGAAAATCGGCGAATAAAAATCAAGTGACGTAAAATCAACTGTTTCCACCTGAGCTCCGGGTTGGTCAGTGAATAGGGGAAATATGGGTTTTGCAGAAGTGGTGGGCTCCCAATTAGGATTGGCGAATGCAGCAGGAAGGGCACTATGGGCTCGACGGGCCTGTGTTTGTCTTCTTCTTGATGGCAGCAGGACACTAGTCGTGCTAGCCACCTCGCCAGCTTGAACCGCACTTATGGGACTCGCTACGTCACCAAACTGCAGTGCTGGATGTACAACCAGGATGTACTAGGTGACAGTTCGACCAGAAGGATGAGCGGCACCAGTACTGGCTCTCAGCCGCATACGAGAGCCCTGCGGTTCTTGCACCTCAACCACAGCAGAGGAACTTGGTCGGGTACGCCTGACCTACTCCGTCGTCAGAGCTATCCGTCAGGGTGCCGCTGCTGTTCATATTCTAAGCCTGAATCTGACAGATGAGTGACTTCCTCTTCACTATCTGTCATGCTCAGACGTGTAGGCCTCTTCACTAGTGTACCTTCGATTTGACATTTTGGTCTCCAAATTTACTGGTATAGTAGTGAGACTCGCAGGAAAAAGAGCTCCTGACTGTCAGCGACTGCTTCAAACGCTACAAAAAAACTTAGCGTTCGCAGGGATCAGGCCTGCGAACTCTGCAGTTTATGTGTTTTTGTAAGTGGCAGTGATCGATTGATACCCCACTTGGGTGGGCTGGGCTGGGCGGAGGGGCTAAACACAGGTGCTAGCAGGTATCTGAGCTGATCCTGCTAATGCTGTGTTTTTGGGAACCCTAAACTGCTGGGGACGCTAGTATAGATCTGATCAGATCAAAGATATCGATCAGTTCAGACACTATACTACTAAGGGATGTGTATGCATGCGTGCGTGTTAGCGCTACTGGCACTAATCTGCCGCTGCCTGGGGCAACGCAGACCCTGACTGACGCTAAAAGCTAACTGATATCACCCGCTGGGTGATCAGGTGGTTAAACCTTTAAGTAATATACAGCGGGTGCCCTGACGCTATAAAAAAATAGATCTAACTAGCGTCACCCGTGACACTAATACAGTGATAACGGGTGATGGGGTGATCAAGGGGTTAAACCTTTATTGGAGGGGGTTAGGGGGGGTCCCTAGACCTAACACTAATTTTTGTCACTATTGACACCAGTACAGCGATTAAAAAAAATACGAACACTGCACTGGGTGATGCAGTGACAGGGGGTGAAGGGGTTAACTGGGGTGATCGGGGGGGTGGCAAGTGTACATGTCGGTGTAGTGTTGGTGCACTTACTCTGAGATGTCTTCTCTGCTCTCTGGAACAAAAAGACTTCTACAAGGAGAGATGACATCACTTCCCCTGCTGTGTTTACACTTACACATGCAGGGGAAGGATCTCATTCGCCAGGAGCGATCACCAGGTCCAGGCCAGATACTATTTGGCCTGGGCCTAGGGATCGATCGATTCTGGATCAAATCTGATTGTCCCGGCCGCCAAGGGGGCGCACGCAATGTATCGCTACGACGCTTCGCGCAGCCAGGCCAACCTGCTGCAGTATAACTGCAACGGCTGGTCCAGAACCGGTTAATGGTATGTTTGAAGTAGAACTGCAGGCAATTTTTAATTTTTTTTTTATTTTATTTTGGACAGTGTTGGAGGGTTATAATCCCTGTCGGTTTTCTTTTTCCCCATCTGTGTCCAATTTCAGAGATTTCACTTCCTATCCAATAGCCAAACAGGAAGCGGTAGGAAATCCCTGCAAATTAAGGAAATTCCTTGAGGACCCATATGTCACCAGAACTAGTGTCCCCATTGAAAGATTTCCCCTCCATTTACTTTTCTGGGGATAACCCAAAATTTTGGGATATTCTTCACTTATCACTTTTAACGATAATGGTAAACAGGACAAAGAGAGAGGGGGAATCTCGAACTGACAGCAAAAATAAGAAATTTAATTTTTAGAGCTTACATACATGTTGTTAATATTTTACAAATGCCTTTTCAACACATGCAAGCTAACTAGTTCTGAACATTTCTTTGCCTCCCTCTCTCAAATGTTTTGCATTCAGAAAATAAATTAGAAGATGTGTATGACCCGGGTAAATGCCGATGGAAAGAAGCATCAATGTTTACAAAGAGTGCGGCCACATATAGTCTCTCACTTTTGGCAGGCTGTATGCAGCAGCTCATAAGCTTATGCTAAGGGCATATAATCAATACAAATGGCCGCGTGTGGAAACCCCAATAGGGATAAAAGTGGACCATGCCTTTGCAATGTGTGTGAAATAAATATCGTGTGTAAAGGTGACCAGATTTTCAAAATAAAAACTGGGGACACCCTACTGACAATGCCCACGAAGTTTTACTCTTATTTCAGTCAATACTTAATTAGTATAAACAATGTGTAAACCAATACCATACCAATAATTGTTTTTACCCGACTAGTGTTTTATCAGAATAGGTAATGGCGGTGACGGAACGTCACTTCCATCTTGGTAAACCCCGCACTCTGCAACAGTAAGCCTGCAGTGGACATCTTTTTAGACCCACTGAAGTCTTTTTGCCAGTAAGTTGAGCTTGTATAGTGAAATGCAGTATTTTGAAATCCGTGACACTGTTTTGATGTTGAATTTTAAAAGCAGTGGCAAGCCTGCTGATCTCACAGGTTTGCTAATCTGACAGAACACTGCTACTTTTTAAAAATTCAACATCAAAGTCTGACCGATTTCAAAATACACTTTTTTTTTTTTTTTTACTATAGAAGGGTGTAAAAAGATGTCCACAGCAGGGTTACTGCGGCAGAGTGCGGGGTGTACCAAGATGGCGGTGATGGAATGTCTCCTGTTACCTATTCTGATGGTTAGTGGTATTCTGATAGAACACTGGCTTTACAAAATATGAGCGTGTTTAGGATTAAATAGCTTGGGTACCCTGGATAGAGTCCAGAAACAAGTTTGTTGAAAAGTGAATTTAAGGGCTCCTGCACACAGGACGTTTTAAAACGCCAACGCTACAGCAGCGCTAAACGGCATTTTTTTTTTTTTACATTGGTGTTTTTGCGCATTTTCTCGCATTAGCTTTTTTAGGCGTCCCACCCCCGAAAACACTATAATGTAAAAACGTCAAGCACTGCTTGACGCGTTTTAGATGCATTTTTTGGCTTTGTTAGTTTTTAACTGCTCCTGCAAGCAAAGGCTGGCTGTGTGGTTTGTATTTATTTTTAAAAAAAAATGTTTCTACTGCGACTAAACGCTTATGCCGCCAAAACGCCTATGACAGTTTTTGTGTGCATGGACACATAGGCTAACATGGAGGGGCTTTTAGAGGCCGTTAAAGAAAACAGCAGCTGTAAAAACATCCTCTGTGCATGAGCCCTAAGTGAGATTGCACTTAACAGTGGGAGGGGCTTAAAGAGGTATGGTAAATAAAACCTGAGCCTAACGTGCTCTGGGCCAGGAGGAGTGTGTAATGCACAGCTGCCAGAGCAGTATAAAGTTACCAGTGTACATACACAATCTCGACAGCCCACAATCCTAAGACCTGTAGATACAGCATTTCTCCTAGTGCTTTGTGATCAGCTGGGCCTGGGAGGTATGGCAATCTCCATGCAAGTAGATTCTAGAATGGTACAAAAAGAGTGCAAATTACACTAAATAATTCTTCAGATTTCAGCGCACAATAATTGTATTCTTGATTGCTTCTGGTTACGGTAATAACTTCAATAGACTCTGTATGTGTGGGAGGTGTCACAAAGCCTCAGCAACTTATCACACACCTTCGTGATATGTAGGCACAAAACGGGTTAGCAGTCCTTATTTGACCCTCAGAAAGGTACAGTGATTGCCTCCCACCATAAAGTGTGTGCATGTATATACAGGCTGCCTGCTTGAATCTGTGTTTTCTAGACCTATTTGTTTCTTCGTCTGAATTTTTAATTGGTGTGTTGTTATTATTATTATTATTATTATTATTTTATTTTTTTTAATTTTTCTTTCTTTTTCTTTTATTTTTTTTATTTTTCCCCCCCAACTTTAGGATATCATACTTTTAAAATTGGGATGAGTATGAATCCACAGCAGAGAATGGCCGCAGTGGGCACTGACAAAGAATTAAGTGATCTTTTGGATTTTAGCATGGTAAGCAAAATGGTTTTGTTTCAAAGTTTCACAATTTCAACTTGTAAATGCTATAGGCAGAGGAACAGTGTGTGGAAGCTTCAGCTTCCCAAACTGCAGTTGAATGCTTTATAGACTTCAAGGAAGCTGTTTAGGCCTCATGTACACTGAGCATTTAAAAATGCTGCTTATACAGATGTTTTTGGCTTTTTTTTTTTTTCTTCTAGTTTGTAGAAGAAGCCCTATGCATTCATGCACATTTGAGCATTTACAGGCTGAAAAATAAATCATCACAAATGTGTTATGGAGAGGAGCTTGACGCGCATAAATGCTGAATTTAGGCATGTCTGGCATTTAAGTGTGAATTGATTATAGTGAAAAATGAGCAGAGGGGGAGCTTATAAATGCAAACGTGCATAAATGCGTTTGCAACACATGTTGTTATGCATGGTCTTTTTTTTTTTTTTTTGCCAGAAGTTTTAGCATTTGTTCAGACTCCTAGTGTGCCTGAAGCCTCAGGGTTTATCACACAGGCAGACTTGTGCTTTGTCCTGTGTAAATTGTTTGTTGTGCTGGATGACCTGTGTTAATTTCAGACCAGCTTTAGTGTAAGGTAAATGTCATCACAGCTGTTGGTGCACACTGGGGATTATATTTTTGTGCATGCATGGCAAAAACTAAGCAACCTTAGTCACTATCTACTGTGATTCTATGTACTGTGATCGTGCTTGGTGGTGGTACTGTTTCATATGTCTTTAAATGTGGGGCAAATCTGTGAAAGGTAATGCTGGCACAACTACTAATGGGTGTTAGGCTTCTGGGCTTTTCATAAGGAAACTGAGACTGTTTTCACAAAGAGCATAGTCATTGGAACAGCACATCCTCAATGCAGGACAGAAATTGCAAACCTGAGCAGATGCACTTTGTGCTGACTCACACTTGGTATATTGCAGTCTATGTAGGCTTGAGACACTAACAAACTTGCTCATGACTGGCAGAAGAGTCTTTTGTACTACCAGTGTGCAGTAGGCTTAAAGGGCACCTATAGAAATATGTGTGTGTAATATATTTGTATTTAATTGTTTTAGGTGCTCTTTAACCGCTTCAGCTCTGGAAGGTTTTACCCCCTTCATGACCAGGCCATTTTTTGATATTTAACGCTGCGCTAATTTAACTGGTAATTGCTTGGTCATGCAACACTGTACCCAAACAATTTTTATACCTTTTTTTTTTTTTTTATTTTTTTTTTTTTTTTTTTTTTTTCCCTGCTGTAAAACCTATCCAATAAAAGTCTTCATAAATTTTGGCCTAAATGTATTCTGCTACATGATTTGTTCCCAGTAAGTGTATATAATGGTTTATGTAAGTTCTACATCCACAAACGTGTGTGGTGCATAGGAGGCCCTGGACTGGGGTGGGGGGGGGGCAGAGGAGGCCCTGGACGGGGGTGGCAGGGGACAGATGCAGCATCTACCTAGGCAAATATGATTCATAAATAAAATTCCCACACTAATTACCTGACATCTCCTCTTTCCTGCTATCTGGCCCACATGACATTAAGGCCTAGTTCACGTGGAGCATATGCGTCTATGCCCAGAGTGATGGCCGTGGGGATGCATGGTGTTCTGTGCAGGCAGTCTAGTCAAAGTCAATTGGGAAGCACCAGCTGCATGGATATAGTCGAATGTCAAAATTTGACATGCAGACAGGAAGGGATGCATGTATGCAAACACAGTGTCTGCATTCAGGACTGTACACCCACTTCTATTGGTGAAGCTCTCAATGGGGGTGCAGCAAAAAGTGGGCAAATGAGCCCTTAGGGGGATTTTATCAAAACTAGAGCAGACAGAATTTGGAGCAGCTGTGCATCGCAACCAGTCAGCTCATAGCTTTCGTTTTGAAGCTGTCAGATAGAAGCTGATTGTTTGCCATGCACAGTTTTGATAAATTCCCCTCACTGTTTTACATTTCTTACGCCTGACTACTGCATTCTAAGTACAGCACATTCTTTGTTAAAGTGGTTGTAAAGGCATAAGATTTTTACTCTTCATGCATTCTATGCATGAAGGTAAAAAACCTTCTGTGCGCAGCAGCCCCACCTAATACATACCTGAGCCTCCCCCCCTTCAATCCAGCAATGTCCACGAGAGCCTTGGCTGTCTGGGGACTCGCACTCCTTTTGGCAGCAGGGTGGGCCATTGATTCAACTGCTGTCAATCACAGCCAATAAGCCAATTAGAAGATGGAGGGAGCGGAGTTGAGACATGACTCTGTGTGTGAATGGACACAGAGCCGCGGCTCTGGATCGAGCCTGCTTGGGTGCCCCCATAGAAAGGGGGGGGGGGGGCAGGGTGCCTGGGAGGGACCCAAAAGAGGATCAGCTGCTTTGTGCAAAACCACTGCAACAGAGCAGCTAAGTATAACATGTTTATTTAGAAAAAAAAAAAAGACTTTAATATCAATTTAAGGTTAGCTGTGTGTAGTAAAGGATATGCAATAGAACAGTTTTTTTATTTGATTAAAATTGTGTATACTGAGGTTTGTACTGTCTGCTACATACTTGCTTGTGGCACAGCCATTAAAGCATATGGCCCTTTAGGTCCCTCCTAACATTGACGCAATCTGACAACACCCACAGTTTCGGTGTGGCGCCGCTATATTGCCACATACCTTTTTTTTTGGGGGGGGTGCAAAAAAAATGACCAGCCAGGGCTGGTCAGCTGGCCAGCACTGAGTCAGTGTATCACGTATGTTGTCAGAGGGTGAACTAAGGGAGCTTTGGAAACGAGATTGAGTGCAGTTGGCTTAATTTTTCTATTTGACATGCATTTATCTGGACACGTTTTGCCACGAAAGAGACCATTATTAAGAGCTCATTCGTTTATGGTCTATGGTTTTTGTTTTTTTGTTTTATCATTTATTTATTTTTTTGGATTCCCTGACCTGCAGTTATATTTATTGTACTAAAACTTAGTGCTCACCCTGCTTATTTTATATAGCAGCAAATCGTTACAGCCACTGGTGACCTGTCAGTTTAATGAATAGGCAAGCGGTCACATCTGGCCGCTCAGACCTTCAGCAGCCATCTTATTCCTGCCACTACAATTCGCACTGGCCTAAATCACAAGTGCGGATGTAGCCGAACTGGGACAAAAAACGCAAAGCAAAGATTAAAAACCCCACGCTGCCCTCACCGCCTCAGTGCTTTCCTGTCCCTATCGGGAAAGGATGTGAGAAGAATAATCTTGTCAACCCTGTCTTACTTTTTGTCCTGAGATCCTCTTGGAGTTGCAGGTTTTTTAAGGCTTACCCTAGCCAGTATACTCAAAATAGTAATGGTGCATAGATTTTGGCATTGGGGGGGGCCCTAAAAGTGTACCCTTCGTAGAGGAGACGGTGCCTCTATCTTGCTGAGCTTACTGCCTGGACACGGTGCAGGATTAGGGCTTCATGTACACGGGATGTTTTAACAACCTCTCCTGAACGATTTAACTTGACAGATAGTAACCCACGTTTAAAATATCTATTTAGCCACATTTACATGCCGCGTTGTGTGTGTGTGTGTGTGTGTGTATGTGTATATATATATATATATATATATATATATATATATATATATATATATATATATATATATATATATATATATGTGTATGTATATATATATATATATATATATATATATATATATATATATATATATATATATATATATATATATATATATATATATATATATATATATAATATCCGCACTCAGCAGCTTCTGGAGGCTTTTTTTTTTTTTTTTTTTGCATTCCAAAAAAAAGCCTTTAAACTCAACTAGAAAGACTATAAACGACCCTGTGTACATGTACTGATAAGATAACATAGAGGAGAGTTCAGGGGCAGCTGAAAACAATGCCTAACTGCTTCTAAACATCCGTATACCAGCAGCAGTGTACATGAGGCCTAACTGGCCAAACTGATGCAACTTCCAGGTGCTTGAAAGTGATCTAATTTTCATCACTTTGCTTCAGATGATGCTGGGATAGGTGGAAGTGACATCATAGCTAACCTGTGTTCAAAAACCAGAATCTGCAAGGGTGCTGGGCATTTATTTCCACCTAGTCAGTATTGGAAATCAATACTCTGTAGGAGTTTTGTGGGAGAGCCATTCTGCTACATGTCTGAACCTGCATAGATTGTGCAACGATTGTTAATGGAATTTCACTGAACACTGGTCTATTTAATCTGGTCTGATGAGCAGGATATGCGCCAGCCTCCGAATTTAGGCCCAAAATACTATTTAGGTTGTAGACCCTTGGAAGCCAGTACTAACCACTTACCTACCTCCATTCATCTTTAAACAGCAAAGTGGTGGATGCTTGGCCACCTGCTGCGCCTGTTAATGATTGTGAATCAAGCCGTCCTCGGGCGGCTGGGTTTACAGATGCTCTGGGGAATTAATAAGCTTCCTGTGCCCTTATAATGGCGCAAAAAAACTGTCAGAGGTAGTGTGCCCCACATTAACACAGCTAATAGACCTTTTCCAGGGCTATCTGTGCCACCTGTGCCAACTTCTATTTCAGTGTGAAAGAAACTAGCACAGGGCTGCACTAAATTAACATGGGGAATATGGCAGATTCCCACCAGGAGCAACCTTGACATAGAGGCATGTGTGCTCACATCCCCTTTCTGCCCGTGCAGCGAACATACAGCACGAGCAGAGGCTGCACAGGGTTAACACCCCCTCCTCCATGTCAATTGGGGGGGACGGAATGGCTTTTTTAGATGGGAGCTTCAGCCTCTCCATTCTTTGTCCTGTTTACTATGCCTATCAACCGTAAGAGAACAGAAAACTAATTGCTCCTAATTAACAAAGGGGCTTGCACCCCATTTTGTTAATTAGAAGCAGCATCTGCTCCATGTTCTAAATTTAGAAAAGTTGTGCAAGCTTGTGCTGGCGTACTCTTTAATTCCCCCCACTGTGTACAGAGCCAATCCCAAGTCGTGATCACAGTAATGACCAACCACAGTGATCATCAGTCATTTACAGCCTCAGTTACAGACCACAAAGATCTAATTTGAAGAACATGATTTACCAAACCACACAAGTCTCCATTTTACTCCTTTTTTTTTTTTTTTTTTTTTTTTTTTTTTGTTATATTGGCTTTTCACAAATCCAGAATTAGAGGATGGATAAAAAATTTTGTGCCGCATAACAATTTTGGTAGTAAAATATTATTTTATCTAAAGATGTACATGTAAGACCAAAAAGGGGGGACAGCTGAGGTTGAACGTGACACCAAGGGATTTGGTCTAAAGAGGGACATTCCCTCCAAATTAGGGACAGTTGGGAGCTATTGGCTCCTTTCCTTTTTTATTCCTAATCTCCATAGTGTCTCTGCAGTAACCAGTGTACCCCTTCACCACCCTTATTCTGCACATCTGTGCACTAACCATTTCATCTCCATCCTCCCACTAGATAGATAGATAGATATTCTATCTCTCTCATATCTCTCTCATCTCTTCTCTCTCTCTCTCTCTCTCTCTCTCTCTCTCTCTCTCTCTCTCTCTCTCTCTCTCTCTCTCTCTCTCTCTCTCTCTCTCTCTCTCTCTCTCTCTCTCTCTCTCTCTCTCTCTCTCTCTCTCTCTCTCTCTCTCATATTCATATCTCTCTCTCTCTCTCTCTCTCTCTCTATATATATATATATCTCTATATCTCTCTCTCTCACGAAATGCCTACACAGTTTCAGACACAGGTAGATTCAGAGATGGATGGATGGATTACGTCTCGGGCTAGTCAGCTTACGCCCTTCCTAAGATCCATTGAAGCACATCTATCTATATATATATATATATATATAGAGAGACTGTACAATAACCCCCTTACTACCTCCTTCTGTGAATGCCCTGTGCATTTTTATGGTCCATGCATGCAGAGCTCAAAGAGGAAATATACCGTATATGCCTAGCATATTTCTTGCCATTTACCTATGCATGCACATTCAGCGTATTTTCCCTAACGTGAAAGTTCTGCAATCGGAAAAGCATTAAAAAATGTGCGGGTAAATGGCGATGCAAAAAAAAAAATCCATCAGAGCTTACAAGAGCATGGCCTTGTATAGCCTTTAACTTGTATGGTAGACTATGCCTGACCCATGTGGCTCCCTGGGTGTGAGAATGTACTGGGAAATTACACCAGACCTATAAAATGGCTGGTAAAGCAGTCATGAACCATTTATGTATCTAGCACACCTTACCAAGCTCCTTGTTCTAACACCCTCAAAATAAGCAGGTCTTTTCATTTCTTGAAAATTGTGGCAAAACAGAAGATTACCTACTTTCCTAAAAAAAGATAATTTTTTTATTTTTGTGTTTTTTTTATTTGCTATGTTTTTAAACAAGGGGAAACCTTTTCATTTGGGTCCAGTGCTGAAGGACCAAGTAATTGTCGGTAAAAATGTCATCAAAATTGAAAAATGGCCTGGTAAAGGGGGAGTATAACAGGCTAATATCTGGTTCAATTGAAGACTAAGGCTTATTCATCAAAATTGTTGTTTTGCCCATTATTGATACATTTTGGGGCATTAGGAGCTTGTTCAGATGTGTTGACAGGGGATATTAAAAGCAGGCGGTTGAGCCACAGTTTTACCACCTACCTACACAGATATGCAGCTGTTCATGGCCCTACACACTGACTGTACAAAAACAAAACCCACTGTCGCATTTTGCAGGCAGTATCTCTGCCGAATGCAACCCATTACATTCAGTAGGGTTGCAACACTGGTTTGGCCTTTTTTAACCCTTAAAAAAAAAAAAAAAAAAAAGATTGTAAAGCTTCAAGGGGGGGGGGGGGGGGTGGGGGGTTATAACAAACGTGTCAGACTTGCCTCCACTGTGCAGTTCATTTTCAGCGGGGTGTCAAGGTTTGCTGATTGAGAGAAGAAGCCCTAAGGTCCCTTTCACACTAGCGGTCTAATCGGGTCCTCCTGAAAAGGAAAGACGGACCTGATCGGACCACCCACTGTTCTCTGTGGGGCTGCAGGAGGTCAGTGGACTGCCTGTCCATTTCCATCTGACTGCCCCTTAGAGAACAGTGGACATGCAGAGCGGACACGGACCTGTTACCTGCCTGCATCTGGAGAGTTCCCCCCCCCCCCCGCTGAGCAGGTGGATCCAATGGGACAGATTCTGCTCTGTCTGAAAGGGGCCTAGGCTGGGTTCACATCTCTGTATGGAACGTCTCACAGCA
This sequence comes from Lithobates clamitans, assembly GCA_037952925.1. Classification (NCBI taxonomy): domain Eukaryota; kingdom Metazoa; phylum Chordata; class Amphibia; order Anura; family Ranidae; genus Lithobates; species Lithobates clamitans. The sequence goes on from JBBGZY010001184.1 coordinate 631,437, forward strand.
GGGGTCCGGTGCGTCCCTGTTCACCGTTTCGGGTCTGAATTCAAACCCGGAACAGACCAGAAGACGCACAGGACACCTGTGCAATTTGCACCACAGCCATCCTGGAACAGTGTGAACCGACTCCATTGAGTTGATGTATTTTGTGTCCATCTTTTTAGGAGACTTTTTTTTTGGATTTTTGTTTTTTTTTTTCCCGGTTGGCCTCATTTCTCTTTCCTTCTCAGGTGATATTCCTTAATTGATTCCAATTAACTTCTGCTTGGGTGTGTCACCCACAGGTACATACACTTTAGGTAGATGCTGCAGGCAAGTCTTGCAAGCTGGATTGTACTATTTGGCCTTTTTGTGTCCTTTCAGTCTTCAGGTCAAACAACCAGTGTTTGGCCTTTGGTATAGGACTCTTCGGCCGATCTGATAACCGCCTAAAAATTTACAGCTGCTGAGGTGTTCTGGGCTTCAGCAAAATGGCAGCCGCCAGCAAGAAGAAACTGGAGCAATGCTGGAGTCAAATTACAGCACACGCTGATTTTATTAGCATAATTAGTAATGTATGTTACTTCCTAAAGAACATTGTTTTTTTTTTTTTTTCATCAAGTTGTTATGCGTAAAGTTCTGCTTTAAGGCCTCATTTTGCAGTATGTCTTCAGTGTCCTAGGACAGTATTTGATGTTTTGTGCTTATGTGAAATGTTCCAAATTCTGTACATTTACAATTCTGTAAAGTGAAGTTTTTGTTTTTTTTTCCCCATCAATGAAAAGGTCAGGCTACATGCATAGTATTTTATAAGACTCACAATTGCTTTTGTATTATTCCTTCAGTGGAATTAATTTAATAGAAATCCTTCACTCCACTTCTCCTTAATTTCTGGCATGAAGGGGGCGGCAGTGAGGCTGGAGCCTGCCCCATTCAGCTGCTGGTAAAGAGATTCTCTGGCTGACAACTGAGGGCTGAGGGGCCATGCACACTGTTAAAAATTTGCCCTACGGAAGGTTTACCCCCCCTTTGACCAGGCCATTTTTTGCATTACATCACTGTTGCTTTACAAGACAATTGTGCGGTCGTGCAACGCTGTACCCAAATAAAATGTTTGTCCACACACACACACACACAAATTGAGCTTTCTTTTAGTAGTATTTGATCACCTCTGCGGTTTTTAATTTTTGCGCTATAAACAAAAAAAGACCGACAATTTAAAAAAATTCTTACTTTCTGCTATAAAACATATCAAGTAGAAAATCTAATTTCTGCATCAATTTAAGCTAATATTCTGCTACCTGTTTTTGTTTAAAAAAAAAAAAAAAAATCCCAATAAGCGTACATTGATTTGTTTACGCAAAAGTTATAGTTTCTACAAACTATGGGATATATTTTTCTAATTTTTACTAGTAATGGCAGTGATCAGCGACTTTTATAGCGGGACTGGGACATTGCGGCGGACACTAAGTGACACTTTTTGGGGTCCAGTGACATTAATCCAGTGATCAGTGCTAAAAATATGCAAGGTCACTGTACTAATGACACCAGCAGGGAAGGAGTTAACATCAGGGGCGATCAAAGGGTCAAATGTGTGCTTAGTGAGTGCTTTCTAACTGTGTGAGTTGCTTGTACTATGGGAAGGCAGAGATCTGTGTTTCTGCTTTGTAGGAATGCAGGATCACAACCTTCCCCTCCCACAGAATGGTTATCTGCCTTGTTTACATGGGCAGACGGCTGTTCTGCCTGTGTCCTGAATGATTGGCAGACATCGAGTCCGCCAGACTCACTGACCCGTGCGTGCCCCAGACTCGGAAGTTGCAGGATCACGTACAGGTTTGTGATCCTGCCCAGGGGAGCCGCCTTCACGCTGTATATTTACAGTATACGGTTGGCAAGCAGTTAAAGACGTATGTTTTAAGCTCCGTGATTAGAGGCAAGAGAAAAAAACCTTCTGGATTGTGGTTTTTGATTGGAGCTTTCTGGCGGAAAAAATGCTAAATACTCGTTATTTAAAAAAAAAAAAACACAGCTTTTACCTATTCCCTTTTTTTTTAGCAGCTTTTCTCCTGTCAGGCGAAAAGACATTTAGAGGAGCTACACAGGTGCCCCCCTGTTTGTGTAAAGACTAATATGAGAAAAATCTCTGTCTGGCAGCTAAATGGAGCTGAGGAAGAATCATTGGTTGCTTTAATGCCAGTGACCACCAGCTTCATGGTAAGAAGGCAGTCCTGTGCAGGAAGCTGTTAAATGCCCCTCTCTAAGCATTGGTGTCTCTGTACACCAAATCAGAGTTGGTCTAAATTGCCACCAATTTTCTGCAAGCGGCTGGTAATTTTTTTGGAATCGAAGCCATTGTGACAGATTCTAAAAGTGGTGGTAGTAAAACCTACCCGTGCGAGGTGCACTTGTCAGAAAGTGTTGTGAAACTGTTAAAAAGCATGTCTAAATTGGGTGCAGACAGTTTTAAAGGGCTCTACTGCCAATAATGTGTTGGAACCTCCTATATTCAATTATTCCATTGATAAGAATCGGCTTCATATGATCGCACACTGAGGAGTGTTGGTGGAGGACCTGAGAAGAGGTACATATTTGTTAAAAAAAAAGTACCCTTTTCAATCCCTTTAAAATGCATGCATTATTTTTGCTATTTCTGGACATGTACAGAGTAACATCAATACAGCTTTATATGTTACTCCATTGTAAGTAAAGTCATCTTCCTTTTTTTTTTTTTTTTTTTTTTTTCTTATGGGAAAGTAACACTGTAACGTATGGAGTGATGTATTAATTTCATACATAAATGGTTTTGCAAATGCATAGTTGTTTTTTTGTTTTGTTTTTTCAGGCTAAAATAAAAATTCCTCCATCCACACCGTGTAGCTGTAAACTACTCGAACAGTGCCTGCATCTGATTGGATGCAGCGGTTAAACCAACTGTTTTCTACCCAGCTCTTTTGATCAGGAAGCTCTCTGTATGGCCAACTTTAGTCATCACTAGCTCTTAGATCTGACATTGCATATACGTATAGCTGTAAATGAATATGATTACTTAATGCCCACATTACAGTTCCGGTTGTATATTTAACACTTTGTAGCTATACAAATATCTCTGCTCTTTTCTAATACATTTTAGACGCCACGTGGTGGCACAGCTTTTCAGCTTGCATTAAAAAGTATGTAGGCGGGGCTAGAAACTGTGTGCTTTGGATATCCTCAGATAGTTTAATTCTAATATCTGCTCTTGCAGATATTGGAGCAAAAACAACATATTGACAGATTCTGAAGCAACCAAAATACTTGTCAGGTATCCAAACAAACACTGAGCTGAAAGATTCTAGATATAGGTCTGTCATCAAACCAATGGAATAGGCCTGTTTGGGTATGCAGTTTTCTCAAGGAATGATTTGGGGAGGGGGGGGGGGGGGGTGGCGGGTCTTAATAATAATAAAAAAAAATGCAGTGTACTAGATAAAATAGTCATGTTAACACAAGTTTGCCTGTTTAAAGTAAAACATCAGGAAGTACTGAGTTCAGGTATACTTCAATCTACAAAAAACTTACCGTAATTAGCCATACTGTTTTCTAACATTCAGGTTTTTAGCGGTGTTGTAGTATTTTATGACACTGTCCTCACACACGATAGGGAATGTCCAAATGCCAGATTCTTAAAGGCCAGGCTGCGTGCCCTGTTTCAGTTTTTTTATAAACTTTATATTGTAGCCCTGTGTGCTTTATTATTTTAATGCAATAAAATGGCATTCACACTTAAATTTGTGCCTGACATGAGCAGTTTGAGGATCTTGATACAATAACTGTATAGTGTAAAGCTGATCATACATAGTTAAGTGTTTGTTTTTTTTTTTTTTTTTTTTTTTTTTTTTTCGTTCAGCTAGCAGTCTCTAAATGAAAATAGATACATAGATTCCTCCATCCTCAGAGGATCACACTGCTATGAGAATACTCTGATCAGCTGGTGATCAATGTAAAATTCTCCATGTCCCTTTTGACAGAAATCAGTTAAAGTGGGGTACACCCTATAAGAAAATCTGGAAAAATGATCATCCGATTAACCTCGTTGTTTCACAGCAAATCAAAACCGATGAACGAAAATTCGTATGAAAACTCTCTTACGACACAGGCTTTTTTTTTTTTTTTTTTTCTGATCATGCGCAGTCTTTCTCTTCTGATATTTATTATTTATTTTTTATTTTTTTCTTGTATGAAAAATGGTACACAATAACCACTTTAATTCCAGTCACTTTTGTCCCTTCCTGTCCAAGCCAATTTTTAGCTTTCAGTGCTGTCGCACTTTGAATGACAATTGCGCAGTCATGCTACACTGTACCCAAACTAATTTTTTGTCAATTTGTTCCCACAAATGGAGCTTTCTTTTTCTGGTATTTTATCACTGCTGGCATTTTTATTTTTTGCGCAGCAAATAAAAAGACTGAAAATTTTGAAGAATAAAAAAGTTTTTTTTCTTTTTCTGTTATAAAATTTTGTAAATAAATAAGTTTTCTCCTTCACTGACAGGCACTGTTGAGGCTGCACTAATGGGCACCAATGAGTTGGAACTGATGCGCGGCACTGATGGCACCACTGAGGAGCTATCTGGCAGGCACTGACTAGCAAGGTGTGGGCACTGATTGGCATTTGGGCACTTGCTGGCATCCCTGGTCATCCATCTGTGCGCATCCCTGGTGGTCCAGTGTGTGCATCCGCGCGGGGGGGGGCTGCACTGGTAAACAATCAGCGCAGACCCCCCCCCGTCAGGAGAGCCGCCGATCGGCTCTCCTCTACTTGCATCTGTCAGACGCGAGTGAGGAAAAGCCAACAAACGTCTCTTTCTGTTTTCACCGTGATTGGACACGGCTGATCATGTGGTAAAGAGCCTCCGTCAGAGGCTCTTTACCGAGAATCAGTGTAGCGGTGTGTCAGACTGACGCACCACACCACCGATGGCCACGCGGCGGCTGTTATCCTGCTGGACATCATATGATGCTCAATTGGGATAACTGAACCACCGGGAAGTGGTTAACCGAAAATCGTTCATTCTGTTCCCTTACGAGAACATTTTTTTAAGTTTGTCCCTTGGGGAATTTTCGTACGAAAATTTGAAATCGGCTGTCGAAAGTTGTGTACACACTATACGAAAATTATTTGGACGAAAATGTTTGCCCGTTTTTTTTTGGTTTTTTTTTGGTTTTTTTTTTTTTTTCCCCCCACTTTCCTAAGTGTTTACGAGTATTTAGGCTAGGTTCACACATGTCCGGTGCGACGCGAGCAGCAGAACATTAAACCTTACATAATTTTCTTTCTGTGACCAATGCTACAGGATTTGTGTATAAAATGCTTTTGGTATTCAGCTGCTTGACAAATAAAATGTACAGGGCCAGTTTTTAGTGATATACCTTCAAGGCCACTTTTACTGTGCTACCCCCATGACCACAGGTCTTTGCAGTTCTGAACATCCTATATGAATTAACCAGTCAGAACCTGGGTACTTTAAACTGAATGTACTGCTCTTTTGGTATGCAGTTTATTCTAGAAAAAACTTCTTGCATTTGTTGTACTCAAAGATATAGGCAGCCAAAGTTCTATGCCAACTTTGACTATCAGGCCTTGTTCACACAGGCTTCAGCTTGTATAGGAGCAGGCTGCAGCAAGTTTTTACAAGGCATTTACAGGGCTTTTGGCAAGTTTTGTTGAAGCCTGTAAAGTACCATTAAAGTGTTTTGTTACCCAAACATTTAATTTTCCTGATGTGTCTGTTGTACCGTGTACTTATTTTTAAATGTATCCTGTTCTTTGTATTTCTTCCTTTTGCATAAACCTGGTGATCCCTGCTTTCCTATTTTAAACTGACTATGCTATGCATGAGAGCACATTCATCCTAGTTTAGTCAGTCCAGCATACGGGAACACTGCCTGCCTGTCCTCCAATGGTCAGACTTGTGCTGACACTAACCCCTGCGCAACCATTCACTGGAAAGATTGTACTGCTGCTTCTCTGCCTCTTGCTGCCCACTGCAGGCTCTATCCCGTCTCTCCATGTCCCTTACGCAGCTAAGAACAAAGATTGTGATCCCTTATTTTTAAAAGTCTGTTTTGTAACTTTTATTCACTTTGCAATTATGTTTTTCACAGAGCTTGGTGAATGAGGTGAATCTCTGCTGACTGGCTCTTACAATAACATGCCAGCAAAAATACTTAAGTGCTGTGAGTACAGTGTATTGTTGTGTATTAGTGTTAGGCAGCAAGTTGTTAGTTGGACAGAGCACATTCCCAATCCCTATTAAATTGGTGGGTACAATGCACAGCGGGTGTGGCGATGCGACTCTGTGTACATCTTGCGACATGTATGCATTCCTTGATCATCCGATCGAGGGCGAATACTGCTGCGCAAAATGTTTCCCTGGAACAACATTGTTTCCCTGGAAGCCCAGGTTCTGAATCTAGGGAGGCAACTGCAACACTGAAGACCCTCCATACTAAAGGAGAGTTTGGATCGTACCCGACAGGGGCCAGCACAGAGGTGGGTGGAGTCAAAGAGGTGCAGGCACCAGAGCACAGTAGATGGGTGACAGGAAGGATAGAGGGGAAAGAGTCAGGGAGGCCGCTGGAACATCCCAATAAATACGCCTCATATTACGGAAACCAGTCAGGGACCAGCATTGACTCCCCTAGCTGTCAGGGGAAAAACTCCTCCAGTGAGGGCAGGGGGAAGTCAAGGGAAAGGAAAGACAGATTTTACAGGTAGGGGACTCAATTCTCAGAAGGACATAGATGGTAATCTGTAACAAAGACCTAATGCGCCGAACTGTATGTTGTTGTCTACCGGGAGGGGCTGGGGAAGACCCAGCTGTCATGGTGCATGTTGGCACCAATGTCAGAGGAAAATGGAGTGTCCTAAAAAAAACGATTTTAGGGATTTAGGACCCCCAAGGTAGTAGTCTCAGAAATACAACTGGTACCTCAACCCACACTAGAAAGGCAGCGGGAGATTAGGGAAATAAACAAGTGGCTGAGGAGCTGGTGTAGAAAGGAGGGGTTTGGGTTCCTGGAGAACTGGGCCAACTTCTCAGTCGGTTACCAGCTTTTTAGCCGGGACAGACTGCACCTAAGTGGGGGAAGGAGAAGATGGCCGAAAAGTTAGCTTTTAAACTAGGCGACGGGAGGAGGGTCCAAATATAGAGATAGCCAGCATGGAACATATTTCAGTGGGTAGTATTGGGGGCATTAGGGGTAGGTTGACTAAAGCACATAAATCCAGGGCAAGTATAGTAACCAGTCCTATTTGCAACCTCAGAACACCCAATAATGAGATAGTATGCGTCCGGACAAAACTACGAGGCTTGTTCACTAATGCCAGGAGTCTGGCGGACAAGATGGGAGAACTAGAGCTGCTAATGTATGAGGATTTTGTGGAAATTTCAGAGACTTGGTTCAATAGCTCCTATGATTGGCTGGCAACCATTGAAGAGTATTCCCTATATTGCAGAGATAGGGAGGGTAAAAAAGGAGGAGTATGCCTGTATAGCAAGAATGATGTGCAAGTGAATGTGAGGGACGACATCACTAATGGAACAAGGGAGGAGGTGGAATCCTTATGGGTAGAACTACAAAGGGAGGAAACCAAAGGGAAAGTAATACTGGGAGTACCTCCCTTATCAGAGGGAGGAGGAAAAGGCGTACCTATCACAAACTGGAATTGCGGCAAGGATGGGAAGTGTCATTTTTATAATAGGGGATTTTAATTATCCAGACAGACTGGGCCGAAGAAACGTTTGTCTAAGGCTCGCCATTTCCTAAATGTCTTGCAGGACAATTTCATGGTAGATGCACCAACAAACAATGTGTTACTAGACCGACTGATCAACAATACAGACCTGATAACAGGTGTGGAATTACGGGGCAACCTAGGAAACGGCAACCACAGGTCAAAAAGTTTCAGTATAAATCGCACCAATAGGAAACATAAGGGGAATACAAAGACACTGAATTTCAAAAGAGCCAACTTTGATAAACTACGCTCCTTGTTAGAAGATATTAAATGGGATAAAATCCTAGAAACAAAGAACACGGAGGAAAAATGAATGCGCTTTTAAGAGCATATTAAATAAGAGTACTGGCCAGTGCATCCCAATGGGTAATAAATTTAACAGCTAATAAAAATCCTGGGTGGCTTAACGCCAACGTAAACATGCATATAAAAGCAAGAGAGAAGGCCTACAAAAAATAAAAGGCTGAGGGGTCATCATCGGCATTCCAACGGTACAAAGCATGCAATATAGTTACATAGTAGGTGGGGTTGAAAAAAAAAACCCAGTCCATCTAGTCCAACCTATGTGTGTGATCATATGTCAGTATTGCATTATATATCCCTGTACGCAAAACAGTTTTATCCCTATTGTGGGGTCACCAGTACGGTATTTATAAATTTAAATCTTATTGCCTCTCGAGCATCTCTTCTCCAGAGAGAATAAGTTCAGTGCTTGCAACCTTTTCTCATATCTAATATCCTCCAGACCCTTTATTAGCTTTGTTGCCCTTCTTTGTACTCGCTCCATTTCCAGCACATTCTTCCTGAGGACTGGTGCCCAGAACTGGACAGCATACTCTAGGTGCGGCCGGACCAGAGTCTTGTAGAGCGGAAAAATTATCGTTCTATCTCTGGAATTTAATCCCCTTCTTAATGCATGCCAATATTCTATTTGCTTTTGTTAGGCTCAGCAATGCCAAGCTGCTGCTATCATTTACTAGGACCCCCAGGTCCTTTTCCATCCTAGAGGATCTAAACAAATTAGTGGGGTGGGCAATCGCATGGCAAATGAGGTTTAATGTAGAAAAATGTACAAAAATGCATTTAGGTGGCAAAAACATGAATGTAATCTACTCACTAGGGGGAGAACCTCTGGGGGAATCTAGGATGGAAAAGGACCTTGGGGTGCTAGATGACAGGCTCAGCAATAGCATGCAATGCCAAGCTACTGCAAGCAAAGCCAATAGAATGTTGGCATGCATTAAAGGATTAACTCCAGAGATAAAACTATAATTCTCCCACTCTACAAGACTCTGGTCCAGCCACAGCGGGAGTATGCTGTCCAGTTCTGGGTACCAGTCCTCAGGAAGGATGTGCTGGAACTGGAGAGAGTCCAGAGAAGGGCAACAAAACGAATAAAGGGTCTGGAGGACCTTGGTTGTGAGGAAAGATTACAAGCACTGAACTTTATTCTCTCTAGCTAAGAGACACTTTGCTAGAGAGAAGGGGATATGATTTCAATGTACAAATACTGACCTGGTGACCCCACAATAGAGATAAAACTTTTCCACAAAGGAATTTAAAGACACGCGGTCATTCACTAAAACCAGAAGAATTGTGGTTTGACCTTAAACTGCAGACATGGTACTTTTACTGTAAGAACTTCCACAAGCTGTGGTTTCAGCAGGGTGCATAGATAATTTCAGAAAACTATTAGATATACAATGTAATATTGACATAAAAGTGCACACACACAGGTTGGACTTGTTGTTTTTTTTTTATTTTTTATTTTTTTTTCAACCTTACCGACTATGTAACTATAACTATGCAGGTAATATTATCCCAATGCTGGATTGCATACTAATATTATGCTGTTGTCGCCTTGTACATCGACGGCACTGGGCCTTCCTGTGAACCGTTTAAATCTTGAAACCACTTCACGCAAATTGCTGTCTGTACTTTGATGCTGAATACCATTGTTATGGCAACAGCTAGCTGCCATAACCCCAGTATTTTTCAGGAATGGCGTGCGTTTCTCTTTAAAATAAAAGTGGTCTCTGCGGCGGATTTGCTACGATCACTTTTATTGGTGGCTACTTATTGGAGCAGTCGATGGCGTCTGCTCCCTTCACTGCCTGGATGCCGAGTGAGGGAAATATGGCCCCTGCTTAGCTCCATAGCACTGGAGGGCGGAAGCGTCGTCAAATGTCGAAGGACAGTGTAAAAATAAAAAATGGTAAAGTAAGAAAAAGAAAATTTGAAAGCGCCCCGTCCTGCTGAGCTCGCGCACAAGCGAACACATATGTAAGTCTTGCCTACATATGAAAACTGTTTAAACCACACATGTGAGGCATCACCGCGATCGTAGGTGCGAGAGCAATAATTCTAGCACTAGACCTCCTCCTTTGAAGCGCGACATGTTGGGTATCAATTTACTCTGCGTAACATATTATCTTTCACAATATAGAAAAAAAATTGGGCTAACTTTACTGTTGTCTTATTTTGTGACTCAAAGTCTATGTTTTCCAAACAAAAATTGCGCTTGTAAGACCACTGAGCAAATACAGTGTGACAAAGTATTGCAATGACTGCCATTTTCTTCTCTAGGGTGTCTGGGGAAAAAAAAAACATGTTTGGGGGTTCTAAGTAATTTTCTAGCAAAAAAAAAAACAACCTGATTTTATCTTGTAAACAAAAAATCTCAAAATGAGGCTTGGGCTGAAGTGGTTAATAAATATAACTTGCACCGCAAAATAGTTTTCTTTGTTGTGGTTTGCACTTTTTGGATATGCCAAGCTTGACTTTTGCCTTAGTCCAAGGATTCTCTGTCTCTTTCAGCTGCCTATGGGTATGGTGTGTGGTTGTGTTTTTTTTTTTTTTTTTTTTTTTTTTTTTTTAATAACATTTTGACAAGTGATTATCTAGGAAAGGTGCTCTGCTCTCCTCAGTAGGCACTTCCATAGAACCTCACACTTCTGGACATACAGTATATAAAGCAGTGAATGTGCCTTTCACCAAACATTCACTGCTGTTGAAACCATTAATAAAGGAGATCTATGGTCACAGCATATGCTTTTTATAACCTCCGCATTGTAATGACAATACAAACAGTAGTTACTTTTGCCAACACAATATACTGTAGGCTTACTTGGAAAATCTCCTTTCATTCTGTGAAATCTGCCTGTCTGCCAGTTTCTCCTTCCAAAACTTCCTGGACTCCTAGCATGATTTGCAGCTTCTCTTACATAGTTGCATAGTAGGTGAAAAAAGACACAAGGCCATGAAGTCCAACCTCTGATGTTCACTTTCAATTTTTAGGGACTACATATCCCATAGTACCTTGCCTGCAAGCAGTGATTATTATACTAGAAAAATGTGTATATATAATAATCTTTGATTTAATTTATGTAACAGCTAAATTGGGCTGAGCGCAGTGATTCCTGTACTGACTGTGCCGCCTGTACGTCAGAAGGTTGGCTCTGTAATGTGTGACACAGTAATACATATTCTAGGGGTATAGTGAATCTGTCATAAAAAAAAAACCTAACCCAAGGGGAACTATTGAAAGCTTATTGCACTTTTAAAACCAGCAAAGGCTGCCTTCGCGATTTGACTCTGATGTTCAAAATGCCAGGGGCATTTCAGTAGAGCAAAGATACAAATTTCACTTACCCCTTCTCTACACACCTCAGGTGCTGGGTTATGACGTGCAAAATAGTGATTGATATCAAGTGTGTGTGGTTATGGTTTGTTTTTTTTTTTTTCCCTGGTCAAGTCCTTTTTGCTCAAGCCTTGGCCCAAAAATGGCCAGATGAGAAGGTTGTCAGCTATGAACATCATTTTAGATATGGTAGACCTTTTTTAGGAGGCAAAGATCCTTGGATATCCTAGATCTTTTGGTAGCAAAGGTCATTACATAAACCAACATCCTTCTTCCTTTTTTTTTTTTTTTTTTTTTTCCCCTCACAAAAAAAAAAAAAAAAAAAAGTAAAAGCAATTTAGTTAGGAATGCAGACTCTTGGCAACTGTCAGACCAAACCAATACAAAATAAAGGACTGAAAATAAATATTTCCTGCAGAATTTTAACATGGTATGACTATAAATGTTCTTGCATAAACATACACTATATTACCAAAAGTATTGGTAAGCCTGCCCTTACACGCACATCCCAGTCTTGGTCCGTAGGGTTCAATATTGGCTCAACCTTTGCAGCTATAACATTGTCCACCATGTTTAGGAGTGTGTCTATGGGAATGTTTCACCATGCTTCCTGAAGTGCATTTGTGAGGTCAGGCGCTGATGTGGATGTCTAATTTATCCCAAAGGTGTTCTATCGGGTTGAGGTCAGGACTCTGTGCAGGCCAGTCAAGTTCCTCCACCTCAAACTCGCTCATCCATGTGTTTATTGACCTTGCTGTGTGCAGTCGTGTTGGAATAGGAAAGGGCCATCCCCAAACTGTTCCCACAAAAAGTTGGGAGCATGAAATTGTCCAAAATGTCTTGGCATGCTAACGCTTTAAGTGTTCCCTTCACTGGAACTAGGGTGCCATGCCCAACCCCCACCAAATGACTTGGACCAATCCACAAAGCAAGGTCCATAAGTGCATGGATGAGCGAATTTGAGATGGAGAAACTTGAATGGCCTGCACAGAGTCCTGACCTCAACCAGATAGAACACCTTTGAGATGAATTGGAGCAGAGACTGCAAGCCAGGCTTTCTCGTCCACATCAGTGCGTGACCTCACAAATGTGGTTCTCCTCATATCTTCCAATTAGTACATATGGTCTTTTCCGGATGTTCCACCATGGTGTATTAAAATGGTACCAGTGCAAAACTCTTGACAAAGTGTCCTGTGAACCATCACCTCAGAGTGAAATGCCTGCTCACCTAAAGAGTCAGACTTCACTACCGAGGCTAATTCTCCTCTCCATCACTCCGCCTGTGAGCGCCTCACCACCACTCCAGATTCCATTTTAGGCATTCTGAGCATCTCCTTTTATACTCGTTCCTCATCTTTTAGTACATCATATGGGATAAAAAGGTATGACCCATAGTGCTCCCTGTATGTAAACTTTTATTCTCTTTAAAAACAGGGATAATACAAACTTACAAACAAAGCAAGAAAATGGGCATTCAGTATTCCCAGCTCGCCGCTGATACTCGGTGTTATTTGACATCACGGGCTCAGCGTCTCTCACCCATACACGTTACGCCCTCCTAGTGGACTTCTTCAGTAGGCCTACTGTGGCGGAGAGGCGAATTGGACTCTGTAGTGGGGTCTGATCCTTGATGTGAGCAGGCATTTCACTCTGAGGTGATGGTTCACAGGACACTTTTTGTAAAGTTTTGCACTGGTTCCGTTTTAATACACAGTGGTGGAACATCCGGAAAAGACCATATGTACTAACTGGAAGAGGTGAAAGACTTTTAAAAACACATTTTATTTGTTTTATTTTTTCATTTTTGTTCGATTAAAAAAATGTGTATATGTTTAAAATTGTGTTGCACTGTAAAGAGCTATAAATCTTTTTGAAGGCCTTCCCAGAGGAGTTGAAGCTGTTATAGCTGCAAAGGGTGGGCCAACTCCATATTGAACCCTACAGACTAAGACTGGGATGTCATTAAAGTTCATGTGCGTGTATAGGCAGTTGTCCCAATACTTTGGGTAATATAGTGTATATGAGAGGCTCTGTACTCTCATATGAATGTAATCAGTTGTGCAGTAAGGACATAAGCAGGTCTATTAAGCAGTCTTAAAAACCTCAAACTGTTTTGCCCAAGAGTCTGCATTACCATGGCTCACATCAAAGCGATCTCAGATGTGTCCTGGACATTTCTCACATCCCCATTTGCTATCCTTTTAGGAAAACTAAGCTTCTCACTTCCCTGACAGTCATAAATGAGATGAGATTTTTTTCAGGGTTGATGAACAGTTGCCTTCTCACACCAGTGAAAGGGAAATGGAGTGTCTCCACCTCTTTTTCACAACCTCTTTCACCTGTTGTAGGAAGCTGATAGTTACACAGTAGTGGGGGATTTGTTACATTATCTTACGTGGCATGTTTAAGGAAGGCGGTCTTTCTTGTGTAGGAGTTTGTGTAAACCTTTTTTTCTTTTAACCAAACGACCCTCCTTTGCATATTTTTATCATGGTGAACCCCCCCCCCGAAAAAAAAAGAAATTCAAATATTGCAGCTTGCCAATCCTTAGATGCGGTGGCTCTATTAGGGTTTTCCCCAAGCTCTTTTTTTTTTTTTTTTTCCCCCCTTTTTTTGTTTTTACGTGATAGTCTTGCAGCTGAATGTAACAAAGTTGTTCAATGAACTTGGGTACTAGCAGCCTGCTGGATTTTACATGCGATTTCATTGCTAGTGGCTATTATAACTGCTAGCAGTAATTACTGTGTTCTCCCTGTGAGGGAAGCCGCCAGGAGAACACAATGGCTCTGTGGGAGGGCTTCCGCTGTCAACACTGTGTTGATGGGGGGGGGGGAGGGGAGAGAATCGAGCATTTTTCTTTCCAGCAACCTGTGGTTGCAGGAAAGAACCGCTCCTTCCAGAGGATCAAGGGGTTAAGCGTGTCCTTAGGTGTTTTCTAACACTGTGGGAGAGGGACAGACTGGAGGAAAAGAGATCGTAGTTTAGCTTATCTGAGACACGATCTCTCCTCCCTGACAGATCAGCGATTTACATAGACAACACCGCTGATTTGGCTCCGCTATTCACAATCGATTGGACACAGCAGAAGCCACGTGCGCTTACACCGCGTGCACGAAATAACGTACAGGTACGTGATATTGCGAAGCCAGCCGCTCTGCCGGAGTATATGTACAGGGGGCGGTCCGGAAGCAGTTAAACAATGTGGAGGATTAACCCTTTAGGTTCCACAGTGAATATAACAATCATGCTTTACTGCATATACAAACTGATTTTACCGTTGTGGGTTTAGTAACACTTTAACATGTAGGTAGCTACAAGGACACAAACTAAACGGTCTCCCATTCAAGAGTTCAATCAACGCGGGGTACTGCATCTCTGTAGGAGCAGTGCTGTCACTTTTTGAACAGGAAGTGGTTTAGGACTACAGATCGCCTCCACCTTTCTTCCTTAGAACATGGGCAATTGGCGTGTTCTGTAGTCAACAGAGTAAACTGAACAATGCTATCAGATGGCTTTCTGTGCTCTTTGCCTCTGGTAGCTGTTATCAGCTTACAATATTTCTTGCCGAGTAACGGATATTTTTTTTTTTTTTTTTATGCTTTTCAGCAGGCCAAAAGGAACACTGTTTTTTTTATTAGGGTTTACTTGCACTTTAAGGTTTACTTTCTATAGTGCTACTTATTTCTATACACTAAAAAAATTGTGTCCACTGAACCACAAAAATGTAGAAATTATTTAAAAAAAGAAAACCTGATGGGGGGGGCCGCGCGCAAAGTGCCTTTTTATCATGGCAGCATTATGGTCTGTAGTTTGAGAAGATTATCTGGTGTAACCACCTCCTAGTAATAAGCATGTCCCTATTGCAATAATTGCTTTTCTGCATGTGACTAGGAGAGGATGCCATTTGCCCAGCTTGTCCCCAGCATATTGATCTTGTGCTTACCATGTCCCTGATCAGTCTGATCAGAATGTCCCAAGTAGAATGGGGGTTTTCAAATCTTACTATGCTGCTCAACGTGGCATGAAACCATTATTTACACAGATGTATTTTCCAACCCCTGAGATTGTGCTAGTGAATAAGCAGATAAGACGTGATCTTCGCTTCTTGATTACAGAAGTAGCTATTTTGCTATTAAAGGGGTTGTAAACCCTCATGGTTTTTCAGCTTAATGCGTTGTACGCATTAAGCTGAAAAACATTTTTTAGTGCAGCAGCCCCCCCCCCCCCCCCCCCCCGTTTTACTTACCTCGACGCTGTCATCCTCTGTCCGGGAACGAGCACACCATCTGTAGCTGGTGTCTCATGTCCTGATTGAATAGATTGATGGCAGCGCAGCCATTGGCTCCTGCCGCTGTCAATCAAATCCAATGACGCAGCGCCGGGGGTGGAGTCCTGCATTTTGTGTGAATGGATACAAATGCGGGACTCGGGAGTGCGCCTGCACGTGTGTCCACCAAGGAGAGTGCTTCTCCAACGTGGACACTCTATGCGGGGAGGACGCACCAGCACCGCCGTGGGACCCCAGAAGAGGAGGTTTGGGGTCACTCTGTGCAAAACTGTCTGTACAGTGGAGGTAAGTATGACATGATTATTATTATTTTTTTTTTTTTTTTTAATTAACAAAAAGACAGTTTCCAACCCCTTTTAAGGCTCCATGCACACTGGC
This sequence comes from Lithobates clamitans, assembly GCA_037952925.1. Lineage (NCBI taxonomy): Eukaryota > Metazoa > Chordata > Amphibia > Anura > Ranidae > Lithobates > Lithobates clamitans. The sequence goes on from JBBGZY010001184.1 coordinate 647,498, forward strand.
TTAAACGGTTTTACAGGAGTTTCGTGTTCTACCTGTAGAAGCTACTTAATGTTCTTTGTGTCCATGCACATTACGAGGATTACAGGCATATTTTGAGCTCAATGTTTAGAGGCAGGAAAAAACCCTTCTGGTTTGCGAATCTGATTGGAGCTTACTGGCAGAAAAAAAATGTAAAACTCTCCTAAATACGTCTGTTCTCTTGGCAGTAAAAAAATGCTCTCATAGAGTATTTTTTGTACAAAGTTTAGACGTATTTTTAAGCCCAGTGTGCATGGAGCCTAACAGTCCCCTCCTTCAGAAGGGTGCCTGACCTGAATCTTTCCCTCACGCTGCAGGTCCCCATTACCCGTGAATTAGGTTAGCCTGGTCAAAACATCTGGGTCTTGTGCACAGCACCACACAGGTGTGCTAGTTCTGGAACCAATGCCCACAAAACTGTTCCCTTAAAGTGTATCTGAACCCAAAAACAGAACAGTAAATTATAGCAGCTTATGAGACCCTGGATGTGACGTCTGCATTCGTTTATTTTTATTTTTTATTTTTTTCAGGTTTCACCGCCCCCCCGCCCCAACCCCCCCCCCCCCCCACACACACACTTTTTTTTTTTTTCACTTGGCAGTTCTACAAATGGTGTATATTTCCTGCCCTTGAACAGCTACACTTAGGCCCCTTTCAGACATATGGATTGTTCGTCCATTTTTCATCCATCTGTTGACGGACGAAAAATGGACATCAATGCATTCCTATGGAAAAACGGATCGTCTATTTTCATCCGCTTCCGTCAACTTTTTTTTTTTTTGAATGGATGAAAGCCCTATTTTTCATCCGTGGGAAAAAAAGGATCGGACGAAAAATGAATGTAAACTGACAAATGGTCAGTTTTTCATCCGTTTTTGCATTGGTAGTGGGTGTAAAAAAAACAAAAAACGACTGAACTGATGAAAAATAGATGAAATGAACGGTCTGTATATGTGAAAGGACCCTTAGACCCCTTTCACACATACGGGCCGTTTATCATAGTTGACGGATCAAAAATGGACATCAATGCATTCCTATGGAGAAACGGATGATCGTCTATTTTCATCCGCTTCCGTCAACATCCGTTTGAGCAGATGAAAGCTCTATTTTTCATCCCTTTTTGCATTGTTAGTGGATGCAAAAAAAAAACGGATGAACTGAACTGATTAAATGAATGGTCCGTATGTGTGAAAGGACCCTTACTCCACTGTGTTTGTGAAGCCATGGTTTTCACCCAGGATGGATTTCAAACATGTTTGCTATAGGGGCATTACATGGGGCATGTGGAGACTGGTGGTTTACAGAAGGATCCTGAGATTTTTATTTTTTTTTTCCTCCCTCAGCTCGCAAGAAGTGACATATATCATTGGGTATCGACCATGGTTTACAGGAAAGATGATTGCCTAATTCCCTCATCAACAGTATTCAGTGTTGATCTGGGAATCCCTCCCACAGAACTATTGTGTTCTGCCGGCAGGGAGCCGTCGTCCCTACAGCGAGAACACCATGATTACTGCTAACGGCTATAGAGCGTAAGCAAATGCTTAAAGTTTGACATGCTGGTTGTACCCATGTCGATTGATGGATCAACTTGAGTACAATCGGCCTACCCAAGTCAATCCATGGATCGACTTGGATACAATCAGCTTGCCCATAGATGGCTTAAATCTGTTAGTCCCTGCTGAATCAGCCAAGATTAAATCCATCTATTCCTGGCTGGTAAACTGAAATATTTGAACTAAAACCAAGAACAAGAAAATTGCAAGAATTGGTATTCTGTGCACAACTGTATATTCTATTATGTTCAAAGCAAACCACTATTAGTCTGTAAACACACTGGGCACTTTACACTTACAATTTCAAACATTCCAAATGTATTCTGTTGCTATTGCATTAGGTCTGTGTTAAGCTAAAACTGAATTTCAGTTCAAGCGTTTTTCAATAAAAAATAATCAGTTTACTTTGCAGCTGGTTGTGTATGGTTGCAATCCCATGTGGGTGAGCCAGTTCTCTGGTGTGTAGCATATCACCATGAGTGTACTATATATGTAGAGAATCCCATGTGGACAGCGTGTCGCTGACAGTGTGCTTTCTGTGTTTGGGATGTCCTTAATGGCCTCTTTGGCAAAGTTCTCTATGTGCTTAGCATGATCTTGGTAGAGTGCCCAATGTAATAATCAAATTGCCAGGGTCCTTAATGTTTTCATGTTTTTGTCTTGACAGAATATCCCTTGTTCACATTGTAACTGCTCTTGGTGTCCATCCATGCTGGGCATTCTCCATCTACACAGAATATATGGACTCAAGTCTAAAATGAGCTCAGCATGGACAATGTAAAATAAGCACCATGTACCAAGTACAGCTTCACGGGAAATGTTATCACAAATTTAGTTTTGGGTACAGCAGTAACACATGCTTTTTCATCAAGTGGTTATAGGCCTAATCCGACTAGATAAACTTGGCTAGTAGTTTGAGGCTGCTCCTGTTCTTGCTGATGCAAAATTGTCCTGCTCCTGGCCAGTTTGATAGAAACTGTTAGGAATTAAGATGATACAGCACTGTAAAATCCCAGCAGCCAGACATTTTACCCCCGGTTCACACTGTCACATCACATGTGATTCGCACAAGAATCACGTGCGATTTGAATGGCTCAAATCGTAACACATCCGCATGAAAAAGGTGCGGGCATCTTTTTGTTCACACTAGAACCGGATCGCATGGGTATAGGGTGTTTATACCCATGCAATTCAGTTCAGGCAAACACGCTGTGTTTTGCAAGCTGCTTTTGTGGTGGTGTTCACTTTTGAAACCCACAGCAGTTTGCATGAACACAGTACAATGGCTTTGCAGTGCGTGAAACGCACTAGAATCGCTGCTTTTCCCACATCGCATCAGTGTGAACTGGGGCTTAATGGTGAAGATTTGGCTGAAATGTGCTAGTGACAAAGTACAGTTAAGTATTTTGCTATGAGGGCACATTCACACTGCCACAGAAGACTGCACACACTATAGATGTTTATATTTTGGGATTGGCAGCCGTCTGTAAAAAATCAATGTCAACCTGCGGGGAAATGTGCATCCAAAATTTTTACATGCGTAAAAAGAAGGGATGAATGGCCCTGGACCCAAAGAGTCTGCATCCTGTATGCAAGCAAATACTCTAATGTGCAGTTGCCAGTATACAGCCAAAGCCTGTCATTCGTTTGGCTATAGGCATGCAAACACCTGTGACTCCTGGGTGCAGAAATACTTGTCTTGTCTTCTCTGCAAGTGTGAATGGGCTTTAACCTTTTGCAACAGTAGTATTGCAAGTGGGCGGCAGCTGCAGACCAGGAAACGTACTTGTATGCTGCAGACTTTCATCCGACTTGTGCTGTGATTGGACAAGACACGAGTTTGGCAACAATTTCAGACAGTGATTTTGGCTGAAGTCAGCTGATCGGCTGTGGCCAATCACACAAAGTTCTGTGTTTTTTACAAAACTGTGAACAGCGATCTGTGAGAAAGCGGGGAGAAAAAACAGTAAAGTAAAAGCAGCGCATATTACACGTTGTTAGGCACACTTTTAACCCTTTGCCCCTAGATGTTAACCCCCCCTCCCAGCCAGTGTCATTAGTATAGTGACAGTGTACAGTATTGGCACCGATCACTGTATTGATATCAGTGTCGGGTACCTCCCAGCCAGTGTCGGCTAGCAAAGTTGCCTGCCACACTATCCTATTCCCCCTATAAGTCGCTGATCACCGCCATAACCAGTATAGCTGCGTTAATTCCAGTGTATATATACCATATAAAAACAAAAAATTGCGCTTGGAAAATATCAGTGAAGAAAATGTATAAATCCTTGTGAATAAAGATAATTTGAATATAAATATATTTTGAATATAATACCCTTAAATAAGAGAAATTTTTGATTGAGTGAAGTTCAAAAGCTGCGGTTAAAAGTGGGGCCCACAAACTAAAACTAAAAACAGATAAACCGCGCTAAATGTGAGTCCAATTAATGGTAGTGAAAATTTAAATAAATCCAACGTGATATAGTAGATCCTCCTAGATGATGTTAGGGACAACTCAAGGATATTCTGCTTACCAGAACATAAGCAGAGTCAAGCAGATGGCTTTAAACCCAGCCTGGGCCTTTCGATGTACTCCAGAGGGGTAGAATCCGACAGGCTCATGCAACGGACCGAATCCACATGAGTGTAGTAAAAAATAAAAAACAAAAACCATAGCGTGATACTGACAAAAATTGATATACAAAAATGCTCACACAAATTATTAAAATATTAAAAACACCCCGAATATATAACAAATTCAGGGATGTGAAGGCAAAAACCAGGGAAGTGACATGCAGCATGCACAAGTGATATCCTGATAGGGGATTTCAATTGTATCTGATTACCAGAAAATGAGTATAACAGGCGAGCATAGATCCAAATAAAGAAAAGACACCCGGTGCTTGAACTCAAAGCCGCTTACCAGATGTAAAATCAATAGAGGTATAACCAGCAGTAGACCTATGGTCTGTGTATCCCCAAAGTGTGACCCTGATCAGAACTGAAGGGGTTCCTGCTCACCGAAAGACCGGCTAGGGAAAGCCGAATACGAAATAGTGGTGGCGTCACCGCGATCCCGTCCCAGCAGACTTCTCGAAAGCTCCGATCATGGGTGTTCAATAAGAAAAAGCAGCCAATAGTGTAATAACGCTCCATGATCGGAGCTTTCGAGAAGTCTGCTGGGACGGGATCGCGGTGACGCCACCACTATTTCGTATTCGGCTTTCCCTAGCCGGTCTTTCGGTGAGCAGGAACCCCTTCAGTTCTGATCAGGGTCACACTTTGGGGATACACAGACCATAGGTCTACTGCTGGTTATACCTCTATTGATTTTACATCTGGTAAGCGGCTTTGAGTTCAAGCACCGGGTGTCTTTTCTTTATTTGGATCTATGCTCGCCTGTTATACTCATTTTCTGGTAATCAGATACAATTGAAATCCCCTATCAGGATATCACTTGTGCATGCTGCATGTCACTTCCCTGGTTTTTGCCTTCACATCCCTGAATTTGTTATATATTCGGGGTGTTTTTAATATTTTAATAATTTGTGTGAGCATTTTTGTATATCAATTTTTGTCAGTATCACGCTATGGTTTTTGTTTTTTATTTTTTACTACACTCATGTGGATTCGGTCCGTTGCATGAGCCTGTCGGATTCTACCCCTCTGGAGTACATCGAAAGGCCCAGGCTGGGTTTAAAGCCATCTGCTTGACTCTGCTTATGTTCTGGTAAGCAGAATATCCTTGAGTTGTCCCTAACATCATCTAGGAGGATCTACTATATCACGTTGGATTTATTTAAATTTTCACTACCAATAATTGGACTCACATTTAGCGCGGTTTATCTGTTTTTAGTTATATATACCATAGTTTGTAGACACTAACTTTCGCACAAGCCAGTTAATATGCCTTTTATTGGGATTTTTTTAAATTGTATTTATTTTTAACCAAAGACCTGTAGAAGAATAAATTTTGGTCTACATTTTATGGCGAATTGTGTATTTTTAAAAAAAATTTATTTTTTTTCCCTTTTTATCTCATAAAATAAAAGACCCAGTGTTGATACCACTACCACCAAAATTAGCTCTATTTGTGTAATCAGTTAAAATAGCGCAGTGCTAGCGCATACAGGTACGCGGTCCCTTCAAATTTGCCGCCAGGTGGTCGCGTGCACGACCCTGCCGCGAGCTCCATCGAGTGTGATCGCGGGTCCCACAGACTCTATGTCCGCGGGGATACCGGTGATCATCTCATGGAGAGGAAGAATGGGGAAATGCTGATGTAAACAAGCATTTCCCCATTCTGCCCAATGACACTGATCACAGCTCCCTGTAATCAGGAGTGTTGATCAGTGTGGTGTCGCACACAGTCCATCCCCCCCACAGTTAGAATCATTCCCTGGACACACTTAACCCCTGCAGCGCCCCCTCCTGGTTAACCCCTTCACGGCCAGTCACATTTACACAGTAATCAATGCATTTTTAATAGCACTGATCGCTGTATAAATGTGATCCGAAAAGTGTCCGATCTGTCCGCCATAATGTCGCAGTCGCGATAAAAACCGCAGATCGCCGCCATTACTAATTAAAAAAAAATAAAAATGCCATAAAACTATTCCCTATTTTGTAGACGCTATAACTTTTGCGCAAACCAATAAAAAAACGCTTATTGCGATTAATTTTAATTTTATTTTTTCCCAAAAATATGTAGAATACAAATCCGCCTAAACTAAGGGAAAAAAATGTATTATAGCAAAAAGTAAAAAATATTGCACTTTTTTTCAAAATTGTCGCTCTTTATTTTTTTTGTTTATAGCGCAAAAAATAAAAACCGCAGAGGTCATCAAATACCACCAAAACAAAAGCTCTATTTGTGGGGGGGGGGGGGAAGGACGTCAATTTTGTTTGGGAGCCACGTCGCATGACCGCGCCATTGTCGGTTAAAGCGACGCAGTGCCAAATCGCAAAAAACGCTCTGGTCTTTGGCCAGCCAAATGGTTCGGGGTTTAAGTGATTAAAGATGTTTCTTCACTGACCCTAATGTCTCCCTATGTAGTTTGTCAGCTTCCCCTACTGCAGCTTTCAATACATCGACACTATGGCTGTTCTGTGCTCCCATTTTATAGTGTGGGGTTGACTTATCCAGAAGCCCCCATTTTGGCCCTTCTAAACCTGCTGACCGTTGTTCAAATGCCATGCAGTGCATTATGGTTGAAAAAAGAAAAAAAAATTTCCATGCAAGTTTGCACATCACTTTTAGAAATGCAAGTATTAACTAATAGGGATTGATGCTATGATACCACTGTCAGTAATGTAACATTCTGAATTTTTTGTTTTGTTTTATGTAAATGTCTTTTTTATGTGGTAGTACATTTTAATTCTGTAATGTGTAAAGTTCAGTAATCTGGTTATGTTCATGGGCCATGTTCACATTTTTATTTTCCAGATGTTCCCTTTACCTGTGAATAATGGAAAGAGCAGACCAACAACACTTGCCAGCCAGTTTGGTGGCTCAGGTAAATAATATACATTTTACATATAGTAAGAGAAGTGCAGGATTTAAAAAAACAAGCTTGCTCCCCTATGTGTTTGCTCAGTTCTCGGTCTTTAATGAGCAGAAAGATGACTGTTAGTTATCAGCTCTCTGCTCTGCCCCTCCAGTGCTTACTGGAGCATCGGGCTGTGGAGTGGCCAGAAAGGGCTGGTTCAGGCGGCTGATTTTGGGTAACAGGAGTGCAGAAGTAAGTGCACACCTGTGACCCAGAAGAGAAGTATGGCCTTGATTTGGTCATGTTTACTTAATATTTATTTGGAAAGTAGAAAATCGATACATGATATCAAATACAAATGAATGTGAAAAGGTGCACAAACAAATAATTATCAAAGTGGTTTTTCATTTCTCAAGAAAATCCAATGTATGCATTCATGGTTGTGAAACTACGAATGTTCCCATAATGAAGTTGTGTATCTGAAGCCATGTTTACATGAGAGAAAGCCATGAAGCAAGCAGTGAAAACATTTACTCTTTGTGGAAGAATGGTGTTCACATGAATGATCTTCAAAGGATCAGAAGAAAGAAACACTTGTATTGCTTTATTTTTATTTTTCCCCCATATCTGCACATCTGCCCAGGGTATTCTTGCATAGAAACCAAACATTCTCATGAGCAGGCTGTACTTGTTTTTTCATATTTTTGAGTATGAAGAGACTTTTGGTAAAAAACAAAATTTATACTGCACATATAAAAGCTGTCAGTTCGTTTTATTCATTGCTATGAAGGGTCCTGTATACACCAACTCTCAAATCAATATCCAGCAATGAATTGCCGTATTTATCGGTGTATAACACGCACCGGCGTATAACACGCACCCCAAGTTTAGGAGGGAATGTTAAGGAAAAAAACTTTTATGCCCCGTACACACGGTCGGACTTTGTTCGGACATTCCGACAACAAAATCCTAGGTTTTTTTCCGATGGATGTTGGCTCAAACTTGTCTTGCATACACACGGTCACACAAAGTTGTCGGAAAATCTGATCGTTCTGAACGCAGTGACGTAAAACGCGTACGTCGGGACTATAAACGGGGCAGTGGCCAATAGCTTTCATCTCTTTATTTATTCTGAGCATGCGTGGCACTTTGTCCATCGGATTTGTGTACACACGATCGGAATTTCCGACAACGGATTTTGTTGTCGGGAAATTTTATATCCTGCTCTCAAACTTTGTGTGTCGGAAAATCCGATTGAAAATGTGTGATGGAGCCTACACACGGTCGGAATTTCCGACAATAAGGTCCTATCACACATTTTCCCTCTGAAAATCCGACCGTGTGTACAGGGCATAAGGAGTAAAGTTTAAGGAAAAAAAACTTACATTTAAATGCCCATCAATGCAGACTTATTGTGTCCATCTGCAGCCTTGTCAGTGCAGCCTTGTCCCAGTGCAGCCTTGTCCCAGTGCAGCCTTGTCCCAGTGCAGCCTTGTCCCAGTGCAGCCTTGTCCCAGTGCAGCCTTGTCCCAGTGCAGCCTTGTCCCAGTGCAGCCTTGTCCCAGTGCAGCCTTGTCCCAGTGCAGCCTTGTCCCAGTGCAGCCTTGTCCCAGTGCAGCCTTGTCCCAGTGCAGCCTTGTCCCAGTGCAGCCTTGTCCCAGTGCAGCCTTGTCCCAGTGCAGCCTTGTCCCAGTGCAGCCTTGTCCCAGTGCAGCCTTGTCCCAGTGCAGCCTTGCCCCAGTGCAGCCTTGCCCCCAGTGTCCATTACAGGCTTGGACAGATCGCCGCCGACATACACAGCGCGTAGTTTTAAATTTGGTGCCGCAGAGTTCGGAGGGATTCGGCGGAGCTGAACGAGCACCGCCGAGAACACAGTGACTGTTCAGTCACGCCCAGTCCCTATGTTGGACATAGCACAGGTCCAATGGCGGGACTGGGCGTGACTGTGAACGGCGCTGAGAACCCTCGGCTATGTGTATCTTGGCTCCGCCCAGTCACTGTGTTCTCGGCGGCGCTCGTTCAGCTCCGCCAGAGTCCCTCTGAACTCCGCGGCGCCATATTAAAAACTACACGCAATGTGAATGTCGGCGGCGATCGCTCCGATAGATCACGAAATAACGGGGATCAGCGTATAACACGCACCCACGATTTTCCCCTGATCTTAAGGGGGAAAAAAGTGCGTGTTATACGCCGATAAATACGGTATTTACAGATCCAATGATTTCATTAGTTTTGTAGTTTCCAGACACCTGCCCTCCCAATGTTAAAGACCTAAGCTGGCCATACACTGAAGAATTTTGTTCAAAATATTTTGATTTGATTTTGGGGTCAAATTGAGATTTAATTTTCTTGCTACTACAGTCGAAAATGAAAGTAACAATTGTGAAAAAAAAAAAAAGCAAGCAACCGGAAGAAAAGTTGTTTTTGAACAAATTGTGTGGTGTTTTTGTTAGGCTGCTTTCACACAGAGGCGCTTTACAGGCGCTATAGCGCTAAAAATGGCGCCTGTAAAGCACCTCTTCTCTCACTCACTAGTGTGAGAGCCCAAGGGATTTCACACTGGAGCCGTGCGCTGGCATGACGCTAAAGACCTGCAAGCAGCATCTTTGAGGCGCTATAGGAGCGCCTCTGCCCATTGAAATCAATAGTCAAAGCCGCTGCAGCGGCGCTTTGCGGGCGCTGTTAACCCTTTTTCGTCCGTTAGTTGGGGTTAAAAGCGGCCGAAAAATGCCGACGCTCGCCCCAGTATGAAAGTGCTCTCGGAGAAATTACATAAATTCCAAAATTTAAGTACTTCAAATGAAATTTGGCAAGTCATTGAATGTACTGAGAATTTTTGTATGAATGTTCATTTAAAAATCTACCAATATATGAATGGCCTACCTAATGCTTGTGCTGAAACTGCATTGGTTGTGTGGACATACAGTGGCAAGAAAACGTATGGAATTAACTGGTTTTCTGCAGTAATTTGCCATAAAATGTGATCTGATCCTCCATGTAAGGCACATTAATAAACAAATATACTGTACTTAAGCTGATAAACCATTCTAATATATCTCCTGTCTTTATTGAACACACCCATTAAACATTCACAGTGCTGGAAGCACATTTAATGAAAGCGAATTGGAGTCTGTAGTTTGTACGCATGGAGTGCAGTTAATTAAATTAGTTTGGAGGTGTGGTTTAGAGCTACGTTGATTGATAAGACATTCAAACATTTTAAGATTGCTGTTCATAAGAAGCATCAGCTGAAGTGAACCATAATAAGGAGCTCTCTGAAGACCTACAATCGAGTAGTTGATCTGTATAAGGCTGGAAAGGGATCTAAAGCAATCTCAGTGTTTAAGCATCTATCAGTTGACAAATTGTCTATAAATGGAGACTGTTTAGTACTGTGGCTACTCTTCCTAGAATGGGGGGCATCCAGCCATGTTGACCTCCAAGGTACAATGCAGAATCTTTAAAGAAGGTAAAGAAGAAACCATGAGTAACAGCTAAAGAATTGACAACCTCACTGGAACAGGCAAACATCCCTGAGTCTGCCATATGTCTTTAAACAGGCAGGTGTGCATGGTAGAACACCAGGGAGGAAGCTGCTGCTCCCCAAAACAAACATTGCTGCGTGCCTAAAGTTTGCCAAAGAGCACCTTGGCAAACTGCAACACTACTGAGAAGATGTTTTTTTGGAGCAATGAAACAAAAATTGAATTGTTTGGAACAAATGCTCAGCGCTATGTATGGCACAAAAAGGGCACAGCTTACCAATATCGAAGCAGCATTGCAACTAGGGGTGCAACGGATCAAAAATCTCACGGATCGGATCGATCCTCGGATCAGAGTCACGGATCGGATCGATTCTCTGATCAGCATAAAAAAAAAAAACACAAATCTTGTTACACCCACTGGAGTTTTAGATTTAAAAGCCATTTTCAACACAAAACCGAGCTTATATGCATAAATACAGTATTTGTGCATATAAGCTCAGTTTTGTGTTGAAAATGGCTTTTAAATGTAAAACTCCGGTGGGTGTAACAAGATGTCCGCTTGCCCCCTTCTCACTCTATCATTATTGTACTGTGCAGGAGTGTGGGGTGTAGCAATATGGCGGCGACGAAATGTCACTTCCTGTCGAGACAGCGGCCACGTCCGGGTGTACCAAGATGGCCGCCGCTCCGGAGCTAGGCCGAAGCCGGGGCCTTTCCTATGGCTGAGGCCCGAAAAGTGCTCCGCGGATCGCGGGTGTGCCGATACGCGGAGGGTGATCCGTACGGATCACGGATCGGCAACGATCCGTTGCGCCCCTAATTGCAACGGTCCAGTATGATGGAGGGAACATCATGGTTTGGGCTTGCTTGGCTGCCTCAGGGCCTGGACCACTTGCCATCATTAAGGGGAAAATAATTCTAAAGTTTTACCAAAACATCCTGCAATGATGTCAGGATGGCTGTCCACCAGCTAAAGCCAAGTAGAAGTTGGGCGATGCCACAGGAGAATGACCATAAACATCAAAGTAAATCCACGATGGACTGCCTTCAGAAAACAAAAATGCACCTTTTTGGAGCGGCCCTGTCAGAGCCCAGACCTTAATCCTATAGAGGTGCTATGGAATGAACTCTAGAGCCATTCACACCAGACATCCTACAAATGTGTCTGAGCTGAAGCGGTTTTGTAAAGAGGAATTCCTCCTGAACGTTGTACAGGTCTGATCCAGAGCTACCAAAAGCTCTTGCCTGAAGGCATTACTGCCAAAGGAGGATTGACCATCTATTAAGTCCAAGCGTTCACTTACTTTTTCCTCCAGCACTGTGAATGTTTAATGGTGTGCTCAATAAAAACACGAGGAATTAGAATAGTTTTTGTGTTCTCAGCTTAAGCACATTGTGTTTGTCTATTGTGACTTGGATGAGAATCCGATCATTCTATGGCAAATGTCTTCAGAAAGCCAGTTAGTGTTAGCCCACAACCATAAAATCAGTCTATGTGCAGTAAAGCGTGCTCGTTATACTCACTGTGGAACCTAAGGGGTTAATCCTCTGCATTATGTAAAAAGGCGGTTTGATCCTGTATGCAGAGATCCTCCCCTCCCTACACTGTCCCCCAGGACAAGTCCGGATAAGACGGAGCCTTTGGAGTCAGGCTGCACGTGCTCACTTTAGTGTATTGCTAGAGAGGTTTTTGGGTGTTTTTTTTTTTTTTTTTTTTTTTCTTGGGAGAGTGCATGTGATCAGCACAGGGCCAATCGGTGCTGTGCAGACAGGATCAGGAGGCCTGCTGTCTCATAGGAAAGCTCAGTGCAGTATAAACTTCTTTAGGAACTGATGGAAATCACACAACTGCTATATACTGCTGAGAGAAGGTATTGGGCAGTTTATAGTTACTAACACACATATTTGCATTTCCATGTGCTGTGGGAGACCAGATGGTGAATGCAGGTTCTGGGTTTAGTAACACTTTAATTCCACAGGGTGCACTTACTTTTTCTTGCCACTGTGGATGATGCTCAGAATTTGATTTGTCATATAGTTTACAGAATCGCCCTTTTTTAAAAAATGAAAAGGTTTGATATGTTTTTGGAAAAAATGCCACTTACTAAGAATTACACTTCTGAGTGTTTTGGTATAGGACATGGCTCTTACTATTGGTGATGTACATATTCTGTTGAATCTTGATTGTGGCAGATATTTTATGTGTACCTTTTTTTATGTGAATATGCTGAAAATAATTCATTTTTATAGGTGTGTATGCACAGAACATATACAGCTTCTTTTTTTAAAAATGGATCTACGCATTCATGTTAACCTAAAGCTATATTATAGCTGAATTCCAAGTATTGCAATCTTTATAGATTGGACAGAGGTAAGTATGTATGTGCCATACCTGCGGGATCCCCATGGACGCTGGAAATTGCTCTAAGCACCATGACTACAGTGATCTCCACTAGATTCCAGGTCCCACAGGTATGGCACATATATACTTACATTGGGAACAATGCAAGTATGTAAAAATTACCATACCTGAAATTCAGCTTTGACCATGTTGTTAAGATGGCAAGTTTTATAGAAAGAATAAAATATTTTCTCTGACGGTTGTAGCGCCTGGCATATAGATGACTGGTTGCTAGGCTTTCATGTGTGAAGGCCTAGCACTTGGGCATCAACTAAATGTAACTGATTATCCCTCTCTGAAAAATTCATATATATATATATAATTACACAATCGTCAAGAATCGTTATTGCGATCTTGACTAACGTGTTTCACAATTCTTTCTATGCAAGGATTTCAGTCTGATCTTCTGAAGCCACAGACCTCAAAAGAAAGGAAGAGAAAAACTGGGCAGTCTGCTAAGAATCAAAACATTATTTATCAGTTGAACTTAAGAATAAACATTGTAACAATTTGTCAATGAAATAGACTTCGTGTGTAAGAGCCCATTCACACAGGGGCGACTTTGGATTTTGAAGTCGCCCCAAGTCGTGCAACATGTCAAATTCCATATCAATGAGACCCGTCTTAATGTACACTACTGAAGTCGCTCTGACTTCAGAAAAGGTTCCTGTACTACTTCAATCCGACTTCTAGGCGACTTGTACCCATTGATTTCAATGGAAGTCGCCTCAAGTCGGATCGTGTCTTAACTGAAGCAACAATACAGGAAGAGAAAATTGTTTTCTCAGGCAAACCCCTCCCTCCCACTGAGCTGATTGTTGTTTGATTGGCCACCGGAAAGTTGCCTGTCCTGGAGGCGACTTGAAGTCGCCTTGTAAGTTGCCCCAAGTCGCGATGTGCGTGCTCAGGTCGTGTCCAGCCATGATATCCACCAGCCACCCGAGATTACATTGACAGATCCCCATTCTGGCTCTCTGTGGGAGCAAACGGGCAGATCCCCATTCTGACAGAGGAGTAGAGAGAGATCTGCTGTTCCTAGTGATTAGGAACAGCGATTTCTCTCCTCCACTCAGTCCCCCCCCCCCCCCCCCCACAGTTAGAAACACCTCCCAGGGAACACATTTACCCCTTGATCACCTCCTAGTGTTACCCTCTTCCCTGCCAGCGACATTTACACAGTAATCGGTGCATTTTTATAGCACTGATCGCTGTATAAATGTCACTGGTCCCAAAAAAGTGTGAAAAGTGTCCGATCTGTCCGCCGCAATGTCGCAGTCCCGTTAAAAATTGCAGATCACCGCCATTACTAGTAAAAAAAAAAAAAAAAAAAAAAAAAAAAAAAAAAATAAAAATGCCATAAATCTATCCCCTAGGGCTTAGGGGTTCTCCTATGGGTCACAGGAGTGCAATTCGTTTTGCACTCCTGTGACCTGTTTTCAGCAGAGCGCGAACTGAAGGCCACTCTCTGACGTCACAGGAATCAGTCCAGGCACTGACACCCATCTCAGCCTCTCAGCGAGCCGCTTCCCGCCTCTCCACAGCTCAGCGCTCCAATGAGCGTGGAGGAGCAGAGCGGAGAGATGCTGATTGACAGTCAGCAGCTCTCTGCTCGGGGAGATGTTTGATCGCTCGGTTCTCAGTGTAGAGGCGCTGGGGGACAGATGCAGCATCAGGCTGTTGCTGCATGCTCCTCAGTAAGTATGGTGGGGGGGGGACCCCCAAACTTATACGTCATTTTTAAAACAAACCAATTTTAATTTTGTTCAAATCTTCCAAACGCAATTTTTTTGGGAAAAAACGCACTTCAATGAGAAAAAAAAAAAAAACCTGTAAAGTTAACCCTATTTTTTTGTATAATGTAAAAGATTATGTTGCGCCACGAGAATCGTGATCTTTATGCGAAGTAAAAAAATTGTGATTCTCATTTTGGCCAGCACCGTGCAGCTCTACTATATAGTGAAGGTAAATGTTCTTTATCTGACCCTCTGAAACCCATCCATGGACCCCAGGTTATAAACCCGTGACCTAGAACAATTGGCAGTGAATAACTTTCCTTGCTTTAGCTGGCATGCAGGGTGGGAAATCTCAGATATTTTCCAGCATGTTGCAAGATGTTCAAAGCCTAAATGTAGCTAAAATAAAAACGTAAAAGCCATCACGAGGGTCATAACTCGATGTTACTAAACCCAGTACCCTGCATTCACTATATCTGGTCTCCCACAGTACATGGAAATGCAATTATTTTAGTAAATATAAACTGCTAAATACCTTTTTCTTATCAGTGGTATATAGCAGTCATGTGATTTCTATCAGTGTCAGAAAGCACTGATTAAAGCTTGTAGAAGGATTTTTCATTCTCCTCTGACTGTGCTATGAGGCTGCATAACCCCTGACTTTGTCTGGAGAGGGCTGATTGGCCCTGTGCCGATCACATGCACCCTCCCAAAAAAGAAAAACGCTATACCAATACACACCAAACTGAGCATGTGCAGAGTGCCCCCAAGGCTCTGTACTATCAGCAGATGGATTGGGGTCCATAAAAGTAGGGGAAGATTGGATAAGACAGGATGAAACAGCATTTTTACACAATGCAGAGTATTAACCCCTTAAGTTCCACAGTGAGTATAACCTGCATGATCTACTGCATATACAGACTGATTTTACTGTCGTGGGTTTAGTGACCTTTTTAATAGTAGTTAAGATATTCAACTAATGCCTAGTACGCACGATAAGAAAATTGGATGCAAAATGCTGCTTATGAGAGCTGATCACGACAGTTAATGTGAAAATATCTGAAGGGTCAAGTGTGAAAAATGTTCTCGTACAATAACAGAGTGCCCGATTTTATATTTAATTTTTTTGTGTAATTTTTAGTATAGTATTTTGTAAAAAAAAAAAAATTGCAAGACCACGCATGCTCGAAAATGATAGAATACAATTCACTTTCGAAGTTGTATTCTGTCGTACAAGAATTTTCCTAGCTTTAGTAAACCTATTGGTATTTGATATGAGACTAGCCTGCAAAAAAAAAAATGGACGATTATTCGACCGATTTTCTTATGTGTACTAGACATTAAAAAAATCAGCACAAGGGACACCTCCTGCAAGTTATGTACCTTGTGATGATTTCTCTGTGTTTTTTAATTTTAGCTACTTGGGCTTAAAGCAGAGGTCCAGCCTAAAAAAAAAAAAAATTACATAAAAAGGCCCCTAAAAATATGAAAAAAGAAAATTTAAGAGAATTTTTTTTTTTTTTTACTTACCAGAAATGGCTGTTGCTAGCAGATCGTCCTAATCTGCCACTTCCTATTCCGTAGTAGTCTGGTTCACTCCTGAGCCAGGAGAAGAATGAAATCACCATGGAGGGACAGGGTTGGGGACCATAACAGCTTTGTGTTAGAAAAAATGAATTGTATTGCAGATGGGTTTTCTTCAGTTTTGAAAGCATTGGGGCAATCTGTAATTGCCATAACTTTTGCTCTATTGCCGTAAACACGAGATGCTCATGTGACTAGATCTTTCCTGTTTAGTGGAGAAACTGTTAGATTTTTTTTGTTTTTTTGTTTTTTGGGTTTTTTTTTTTTTTTTTTATTTCAATTGGTTTCCAATGGAACAAGCATTTTGATGGTCATAAATCCACATAAAGTTTTTATTGCACATGTTTAATAAACAAAAATGAATAAAAATATTCATTTAAATTTAATGATATATGCATATTAACAAAAATCTGAAGGAATGACTTAAAGTGGAAGTAAACTCAGAATCTACATTCATAATTACATCAACCTGTAAACATTACAAAGCCCACTGCAATGTCCATTCTCCTGTTCATGTCTTTTTTTTTTTTTAATATAACTTTTCTTTACTTTCATTTTTTTGTCCACTGGCTGCAGCCTGCGCCATGTCAGCTCCTGGTATCCTGTTTCAGTGCGTTGATTTTCCGCCCTTCTGCAGAAGTATGGCCGCAATATCACGCATGTGATATTCCTGACAAGGCCCAATGCAGCCGCAGCCAGAGCTTTTGTGTAGTTTTAAATGTATGCTGCCGACCAGTGGTGGCCTATGGCCCTAATTATGTGTTTAAACACCCCCGCCGCTGGAATTCAGGCACCTGATGTCCCAAAAGGGGCCGTACACCTGAATAGGGGGTGGCAGCGGTGGCCATGGATAGATTCATGCAGTGCATGAATCTATCCATTTTATACAGAGGGGGTGGCTGGAGAGAGGGGGTGGCGCCCGTGCGCTCTTAATGGACGCACGGCCACTGCTGCAGAGTGCTGATGACATTGGCATGGCACCTTTGTGAAGGTTTTGACGGCACACAGAGCATGCCGCAAATCGGGGCAGAAAAGCGCATGTGAAAATCTCACTGCCGGGAACAGCAGCAAAGGTTTGGGGAATAGAAAAAGGTAATGTATTATGGTTTGGATGTGGAAAAGTACTTTAGGAGAGCTTACTACCGCTTTTAAGAGGGAAAGTGAAGAAGTTGGAGGTGATTAGGGGAAACTAAGAATGAATAATGTTACTTTGTATTTATGAATCCTGCTTCTGATTGTTTATAAACACTGTGTAGAAGGTTCATCTTTGATGGCTTTATTAGCTGCTGTATTACACAGCATGCTTTGGTGATTTTTTTTTTTTTTTTTTTAAAGTTGTGGACAGAGTTGGAAAGGGAAAGATTTTCTGTCAGGCTTTTATCATGATCTGGGGTCCCCATAGGGGAGATTTTATCTTCCTGTCTGGACACAGTGATGGGAAATCTCCCTAATGACACAGACTGCAATGAGATACTTTTTTTCCAGAAAATCCCCCTGTGGTTGTGTTATCTGTCCCAATGACAACTATTCCCCTTATTTTATGTATTGCTGTGTATAGCCTATCGCAGGAACAGCAAATGAGGTGAAATGTCACCAACCAGGTCAAGGCAGCAATAAAAAGCTGGCAAAATGATTCATTCTTCAGTAATGTTTTCATACCAGACTGGTAAAGCCAAAGGTGCCATAACTAAGGTTTACATCAGCAGCTTTTTAGACTGAACAAAAAAAATGTCCATTAACGCACCCATCCTATTTCTGTACTGATTCTTGTCTGGCGGGTTTCCTCCTTTGGGCTTTAGAAAAGCTTGGCAAGTATATTGTGAGCTGTCATATCCTGTACCCTGACCTCTGTGTAACCATGTGACCCACAAAGTCAAAGTTCCCCTACCCACCTGCTGCATTCTTTGAAAGTGTTGGATAGTGAAAGGGAGAGAGAACTGACAAGCTACAGGATGCAATTCCTCTGCATTGCTTAGAGAACAACACAGCGGGGAAGGATTGCCCTGGCACATGCGTAGTATGGATTCTTTCAGTATGCTTTTGAACACACCAGCTTACAAACACTATGGATATCCTTTTCTGTATTTTTACTTGCTGTCTGTAAAAATATAGATGGTTGGCAACCTAGGGATGGGATAATATCATAGGCTTATGCTATTTGCAGATCTGGAAGGGCTCTGAGAAATACTAAATTGATGCATGATAAAATGAAAAGTGTGAGCGAAATAAAAAAAAAGAATGATGATGCAGTCTGTCACTAGCATTAAGAGCAGTTTATTTTTTTATTTTTGTCACCCCTGTGACATCCTACCCCCCCCCCCCCCTTCTGTCCCAGGCCAAGCTGAGTCCATATCACTTAATAGGGGTCTATATGGGCTTCTTTCAAGTCTTTGCAACCACTCCTCTCTTAAAGAAGTGATAGCTGTTGGAATCCATAATCTATTTCTTGATGAGAAATCTATGCGATGATGATATCCTGTTCTGTACAAACTAAATGTTAACGCGTGCGCACCGCACCCACATTGCGCAGTGTCTTTGGTGTCTTGGTGATTTGGCAGTGCAGTCACAGACAAGCATATGTCTCACCGCCTGTCTTTCTCCATAAGGATTCTGATCACCTGCCCATCTATGGCTAGCCTGACTCTATACAGTTATATGTAGTACCTGCCACCTCTTTTGCATTTTAGTGTTTCAGCATATTTTAATGTATTTTTCTGTGTCTATCTGAAAAAGTATTTGGTTTTCTGTCTATCACTTTCCCTCTCCCTTCTCTCCCTTTCCTTCCCTCCTATCATAAAACACAATTCATCAAGGGAATTTGATGAATATTCATGACCTGCAGAAATTAATATGCATAATTATGTAAATTATATAACAGTTAAGCAACCAGATCTCTAGAGTGGCAGAAAAAGGAGGCAGTAGTGCGAGCACAATAGAACCAATAATTAGAAGGTATCATTTTGGCTCTATTTTGTTGCTTATTCAAGCAGCACAAAATGGTAATATGGTGTGTCTGTGTACAAATTTACTCTGTGTTGTACAAGCATGGAACTTGGAAAGATATGACCTACAGAAAAGCAGGATTGAATGTTTATCATTTTTAAATCTCTCTAAATATTTTTTTTGTAACCATTGGGGAACAGCTTGTCTGAGTGCTGCTGAAGGTTGGACCACTCTATTCTATGTACATATATGTACCCGTACATTGATTTGATATATATATATTTTTATTTTTTTTTTATTTAAGGTATGGAGGAAAGAACTGCATCTGGTGCCTGGGGAGCTGGTGATCACAATGGTTCCTCATATGATCAAGGAAGAGTAAGTTAAAAACCAAATGTGATGGCAGTCCAGGAAAGTTTATGGACCTGACAAAGGATTTGTAATTCTGCTTAGCCAGTCTTTTATAATGTAAACACCCCTGTCAGCAAACCCCTCTGCATTTTAAGCAATATACCCAGTTTAAGACCACAAACCTGCTGATTGGACAAAGTAGAAGCAGCTTACAATTATGAAGTCATCGTGCTCTCCCTTCCTGTAGGCATGTTCACAAGTGCTAGACTGTTAGCAACATACAAGACTATAAAACCATAAATGGCTTAGTAACACTAAGTAACACTAAGCCTCCCTCTCTCAGTATGAGTACTGCTGTGCAAGGATTTAAAAGACTCATATCAAGTACATTTGCTGGTTGTATGTAAAGTCCATAACATGGGAGTCCAAAAAAATGTAAAATTTTGTTAGTTTTCACCTTTTTGCTTGTCATTTGTTTCAGGGCTATGGTGATTCCTCCCATTATGGTGAACCCAGGGATCATCCTTCACATGAAGGCAGTTTGTCATCTACTCCTTTCTTAACAACTGGACTTGTAGGTGAGACACAAGTGAATGTAGATTCAAAGTTGCAGACCTTGTCCATATGCAGTGTTTACCAGATATGCTGTAAATATTAGTTGTGGTTAAGTCTGCTCCAGGTCTGAATTAACTGCATGTTTCACAGATTTACTAGTTCAAACGAGTTGCCATTGATTTACAGATCTTAAAGTTTATTTATTTTATTTTTTTCAGCCCAGCAGGCAAAACGTAAAAAAAATGAAGAGCTTGGCAGGATCCACTGTACTAACTATGCAGTGTTAGTACAGCTATTTCCCTAGCTAAGCTATTGTATTTTGATGGGGGCGGCTGTCAGAACACACCGGTCGGTGCTCTCAGCCAATGGCTGAGAGTGCTGATCAGATGCCGATTGGCAGAACTTTTTCGGTCATGCCCCTTCGACATAAGCCTGCTGAATGCTGTACACACAGGCCGAATGTCAGCCGGTTTCTATTGAACCGGCCGATGCCGCCCGATATTGGGCCCATGTGTACAGCCCTCAACATTAAATAAACCTTTGTATTTTCACTATCAAGTGAATAAAATGGCTTTGTCAGTAAAACAATGTATGCCAAGTCGATCTAGGCAGCAGTAAAACTAGACTGGAGCTTTAATTAAAGCTCAACTGCAGCTTCTGTTGCTAAACAAGAATTGGTGATGTTGTACCTGGTCCCCCAGGTACACTCTGCTAATGTTTTCTAGTTGATCTACCTTAAAATTCATGAAAAGCCAGCATAGTGTGTATAGGCATGGCCAGAGGTGGTATATCTTACTGGTGGATGCTCCCTAGCCCTACAATTAGGAACACTTGGCATGCTCGGTACATGACATGATCAATGCTGGTTTTGTTTTTTTATATTTTATTTTTTTTAATTTTTATCAAGCAGGTATACATATTTAACAGGCCAAATGGGAGCAAATAAGAATGTATATATTATTATTATATTATATTGTATTATATATATATATATATATATATATATATATATATATATATATATATATATATATATATATATATATATATATATATATATATATATATATATATATATATATATATATTTTTTTTTTTTTTTATTGAAAAAAAGCTTACAGGGCTCAAGTACGCATGACAAAAAAGTATGATGTGCTACAATTCGCCCATTGTACAGAAACTGCTTTTGCAAATACAAACGACAAATGCATAGTATAGAAGTAAAATAAAAAGGACAACATGGCAGTTGAAAAAAGTGGCCATTCAATACAAAGTACTGAGCAAACATGAGAAAGACCCATGGTCCAATTCATGCCCCCAATATTTTTAGTATATAGTGATGGCTGAATATGTAAAGGCTGCATGAAAGGGCATGATTCTTCATTTAACTGTAAAATAAAGTAAAATCTAGAAAAAAAAAATGCGCTTTTTTTTTTTTTTTTTTGTAGTTTATCCTTTCAAACTTTTGTTCTGTGCTACCTCTCTCCCCATTCTCCATACTACATTCTCTGTTGGCCCTCCTATCCACACTGTTGTCTGGCATCTCTCCCCTTTTTGTCCCCACTACGACACTATTTTTTAAATTTTTTTGAAAACACTACCAGCCATACTAATGTTCTCTGGAATCTCTTTACTATCAGCAGTGTATGCTTTGGAAGCTCTGCCCTCAGTTTACAATACTTTACTTTTTGTTTTCCCCACTGTCTCCATTATACCCTTTCATATCTGCACATGTGCACGCTGCAGTCTACCCCAATATCTCTTTACAATGCCATCTGCTGCATTTAGAACTACTCTGTGATCCTTTGATTTGTAGGGTATCTGAATGCTGAGCCATATTGCTACCTCCTTCCTCTCAACTACAGTCTATTTCCTCATTATTTGCCCAGTTATGCTCACCCCGAGTTACCTTTTCTGTCATTCATGAACAAATCACTCTTATGTTTTTTTTTTTTCTATTTTCTCCCTTAATGCAGCTACCTTTCTGCCTTAACAGCTTTTCTCAATATTCCATGGTCCTGCCCGTGAACTGCGTCCACTCTACTTCCTTTGTCAAACACCCTGTTGTTGTTCTGCCACCTCTATCCTTCATCTACCCCACCCACATCTCTGCATATGGTCAACCACCATTCTACATCTTTTTCTTTTTTTTTTTTTTTTTCTTTCTTTCTTTCTTATGGTCAATGATCAGCTCTTGCTCTGCTTCCTATGCTCCTCTCACCTGGACAAGTCAGCTTTCAATCCATCTCCTCCCTTGTTAAATTTAGTGAGATGATACGCCAAATCATTTTGTCCAGCTAAAATATTGTCTGAACAGTAACGCATACCAGTGCGTTGACTCACCAGTCATAAACACATTCATGAACAGGCACACATTTGCTATTATATACCTTTTTATCATAAAGATAATACAATTCATTATTTATTTTTATATCTATGTTCATGTTATGTAAACGTAACACACTTGTGCCTTATTGTAATTTATTTTAGGGAAGAATGAGCGACCGTCTTACTCAGCATTTGTACGAGATCCTGGAATGCCTCCAATTAATCAGGTACTGTATAAATGTTAGTTATTGTATGTGTGTGTGTCTTTCCTTGGATTGAGATATTCATGATTTATTTTTCAGCCTGGATTTATGCCAGGGGATATGGGGATAACCAATTCCAGTGCCCTCTCACCCACCACTGGAAAAGGAAGCTCACAATTTTACCCTTACACAAATAATACGCGGCGGCGTCCCGGAGATAGTAATCTAGGTAAGAGAATGTGTGAAGTTGTGTGTGGTTTTTTTTTTGTTTTTTGTCTTTTCCCCTGATGGCACAAACTTATGCAAGAATCTGAAAATTCAGTCTCATGCAAGTATAATTGTGCAGCCTTGCTTATAAAAGGCTATATTTGCACTCTTAACCACTTCAGTGCCACTGTTCTACAGTATTACCACGTGTCATGGCATTGAAAGAGTTACCCCTACCCAGACAAAAGCCGCCATGAGCTTTTTTAAATTTTATCAGCAGAATATGGGATTTATAGTAGATGTCATCTGGGCAGCTATGAAGCTCTGGTTGCTTACTAACGCTTTAAGGCTACTTTCACACTGAGGCAGTTTTAAGGCGTTTTAGCAATAAATGTAGCACCTGAAAACTGCCTCTCATGCCTCCCCAGTGTGAAAGCCTGACTGCTTTCACACTGGGGAGGTGCGGTTGCGGGACGGGAAAAGTCCTGCAAGCAGCCTGTGGGGCAGTGCCTTTGGTGCGGTGCAGGAGCGCTGTATACAGCGCTCCTACACCACCCCTGCCCATTGGAATGAATGGGCAGCGCTTCGGAAGCACCGCAACATGGACACTTTTAACCCCTTCGGCCACTAGCGGGGGTTAAAAGCGCCCCGCTAGTGTCTGAAAAGCGACGCTAGTTTTAACGGCGCTTTACCGCTGTTTAAGTGGCATGTTTTGGCTGCTAACAGACCCGCCGCCCTAGTGTGAAAGCAGTCCAAGTAATCTTAATGGCAATACAATTATTTTAGTAAATATAAACTGTTAAATACCTTTTCTCATCAGACGTATATAGCAGTCTTGTGACGTCTATCAGTGTCAAGGCAGAGCACTGCTTAAAGCTTGTAGAAGGAATTATCATTCTCCGACTATCTGAGGCTGCATGACCCCTGATGCCCTTCGCCACAGAGCCGATTGGCCCTGTGCTGATCACATGCACCCCCCCAAAGGGAATTCTGCCTATGACCCCAAGAACACCATCCCCACCGTCAAACATGGAAGTGGAAACCTTATGCTTTTGGGGGTGTTTTTCTGCTAAGGGGACAGGACAACTGCACAGCATAAGAGGGATGATGGATGAAGCCATGCACTGTCAAATCTTGGGTGAGAACCTCCTTCCTTCAGCCAGAGCATTGAAAATGGGTCGTGGATGGGTATTCCAGCATGACGATGACCCAAAACACACTGCCAAGACAACAAAGGTGAGGATCAAGAAGCACAATAAGGTCCTGGAGTGGCCTAACCAGTCTCCAGACCTTCATCCTATAGAAAATATGTGGAGAGAGCTGAAGGTTCGAGTTACCAAACGTCAGTCTGGAAACCTTAATGACTTGGAGAGGATCTGCAAAGAGGAGTGGGACAAAATCCCTCCTGAGATGTGTGCAAACCTGGTGGCCAACTACAAGAAACGTCTGAGCTTTGTGATTGCCAACAAGGGTTTTGCCACTCAAGTACTAAGTCATATTTTGCAAAGGGGTCAAATAATTATTTTACTCATTAAAATGCAAATCAATTTATAACTTTTTTGAAATGCATTTTTCTGGATTTTTTTGTTCTGTCTTAAAATTAAAGACTTATTTCTTTTTCAGTGGGCAAACATACAAAATCAGCAGGGGATCAAATGTTTTTTTCCCTCACTGTAGGAGAATTTAATTTCGCCTAAGTAGGACTCCTCAGTTTTACTAATTTAGAGCTGAATATTCCATTTTTTTTTAATATAAACCCAGTTGTGACTAGGTAAATTTAATGCAGGGGTTTTACTAACCATGTGTCTTTGTTATCATTTTCATCATTCAGATCCCCAGCCTAAAAAAGTGCGCAAAATACCACCAGGACTCCCTTCATCTGTAAGTAGTGTGTGCATATGAAAATATACTGTAATATTGTATTGAAACGGTGGGCCGTATCCTTTTGTCTTTTACTGCATTTTCTTTGTAAAAGAGAACACAAATTTGCTATATAGATTAATCTAAGAAGAAATCCATCCAGATTAGAATTCTATTGGTGCTTTCTGCTGCATTGTTCCTCTGCCACTGCCACCAACAGTTTGCACATTGCACACTATTCAATACCTCCATAGCAAATTAGATCAAGTGCAACAACAACAACATTACCAAGCCAGAGCACACAACATCATAAAAGCAAATTGTATCACAATGAAAAAAATATCAAGCTGCGACAGCACGTAATACCACACGAAGACTGCATCTTATCACATTACAGAAGCAAACTGTTGAATGCAGGAGCATATATCAGGAGACAATTGAATTAAACTAGGGAATGGCTTAGCATGTCACCCGTTTTTACTCCAACTCTTTTTTTAATGCCCCTCAGCAGAAATCTTTTCATATCAATCTGACACTCGGCAGGATCTTTTTCACGCCACTTGGATGAGCTAAATGGTTCATCAGATTTGTCCAGCGTTGATCCTTATGGGTTTTTTGCAAAATTTATTTATAAATATGAATCCTCTATTGTCTTTAGTTGAAATAAACATGTTTGAACATTCCAGCTTTGAGCACTCAAAGTCTTAGGTTTATTTTCTTTCATGATCTTAAACATTCCTAGCATATTTTGCACATTGGATGAGCTGTCCTTAAATCATCCATAAATGTGATAGACTTCACCATTGAAGTTTGCTATCTTGCCATCTCTAACCTGGAGCTTGGTTTGAGAATTTTTGATGTTTGTGGTGTTTCCTCTGGTTTTTTTTGTGCAATGTAAAACAGCTTCTGCTATTCTTTGATTTTTATATGGTGGGCTTGTCTGGTCTGTGTGTGCGTGTTTTTTTTTTTTTTTTTTTTTGGCTTCAGAGCCAAGAAAATATTAATGACTCGTTGTTCTAAAGGTCCTGGCTGTAATTGACAGCAGCAGGAGCCAATGGCTCCCACTGCTTTGTGAGCCGCTGCTCTCATGCACATCGCTGGATTTAGATGGGGCTCAAGTATGTATGGGGGGGGGGGGGGCTACACCCAGAAGGTTTTTTTACCTTCACTGCTTGCCAACGCCCCCCCCCCACACACACACACCGCATTACTTTTTTCATGCGTCAGGTCAACTTGTACACGCACAATCGCATGGCGCATCTTTCTTCCGGGTCCACGTTCGCGGACTGGGAAGGCTGTACTGACATTCGCTGCAGCACAAGACGATCAGCGGGTCCTGGCCAATGATTTATGGCCAGCACTCGCTGATCAGCTCAGGGAATAATGACAGAAGAGGGCCCCATGTCGGTAAACAACATGGAGCTTTTTTCATACAGCCGCAATGTGCACATTGCTTAGTAAAACACATCACAGTAAACACACTAAACCTTGTTAGACACACTTTTAACCCCTTCCCAGCCAGTGTCAGTACAGTGACCATGTACAGTATTAGCACTGATTACTGTATTAGTGTCACTGGAGATGTCAGTGGCAGCAAGTCCCCTCCCCCAGCATCAGTCAGTGACAAATTGTCCACCGCAGTCCCATTATAAGTCACTGATCGTCGCCATTAGTAGTATTATAAAATAAAAATTCCAGTATGTATCCCACATGCGTAGACGCTACATCCCGTAGAAGCTATAACTTTCACCCAAACCATAGACATGGCCAAAATGTATGAAGAAATTATTAGCTTTTTTTTTTCAGAATGTTTAATAGCATTGAGTAGAAAATATTATTATTATTATTTTTTTTAATTTCGGTTGTGTTTTTTTTCGTTTTAGATCACAAAAATAAAAACCCAGTGGTGATCAAATACTACCTAAAGATGTGTGTGAAAAAATGATATAGATTTTGTATTGCGTACATGACCACACAATCTTCAGTTAAAGTAGTGCAGTGCAAAAAATGGCCTGGTCATGCAAGAGGTAAAATCTTGCAGAGCTCAAGTGGTTAATACATAGAATGCAAACCTCCTGCCTTTAGAACCACTTTAAGATTTGGTATTCTGTGTTTCCTTATGCCTTGCAAGTGCCTCTTTCAGAGAGAGGTCTTCATACCCTCATCAAATCATCAATTTAAAGCTAAACCCAAAAACATATTACAGCTTACCAGTCCTTGGATGTGGTGGCTGCCTTAGTTTTTATTTTTTTTATCCTAGGAACATTTTCAGAGATTGTCATTTCCTGTAAGCTCTAAAAACATAAACACCCTTATCTTGTGTAAACTACTAGTCCAATGTTTCTCGAGTCCAGTCCTCAAGGTCCACCTTGCAAGTCCTCCCTAACCTTTTTCCCTTGCAAGTCCTCCCTAACCTTTTTCCCGTGCAGTTTTTTTTTTTAATTTTCTGTCTGGTGAAACTAGTCAGCAGAGCAGGAAATTGGGATAGATCAGACAGCAATAATTGCATCACAGGAGTTCAAATTCTTTCTCACTCTATCCAAAAGTAGAAAATCGTTTTTGGGTTTGACATACACTTTGGCTCCAAGCACACTGGGATTAAAACACCATTTCCTGCGGCAGGAAAAAAAAAACAGTTTTTAGCATTTTTAATTTTTTTTAAATTTTTTTTTCTGCCTGAAAGCGCCAATCAAACATGAACCAGAAGGTTTTTTTTTTTTTTTCCTGCCTCTAAATACCAAGCTTAACCATTTGCGGCATTGGCTGTCGTACATATACTGCGGCAGGGCTGCCGCTCTGTGCCAGATCATGTACCTAGTACGTTATCTGGAACTTCCGGGTCTAGGGCATGCACGCCCCTACTGTGATTATTCACAGTGGGAGCTGATCGTCAGGTACAACGAACTCTGTCCACCTGTACCTGCTGATGCTTAGGTACAGAGCACTGATCGCTGTATTGGTGTCACTGGTCCTCAAAAAGTGTCCGATTTGTCTGCTGCAATATCGGAGTGCTGCTATAGGTCCCCGATCTCTGCCGTTACTAGTAAAAATAAATAAATATCTCCCATAGTATGTAGACACTAACTTTTGTGCAAACCAATCAATATACACTTATTGGGATTTTTTTTTTTACCAAAAATATGCAACAGAATACATATTGGTCTAAATTTCTGAACAAGTTTTGATTTCATTACATTTTTTTTTTTTTTTTTTTTTTTATTGGATATTGATAGAAAGTAGAGTGTGTGTCTATATACACATACATATATATGTGTGTTTGTATATATATATATATATATATATATATATATATATATATATATATATATATATATATATATATATATATATATATATATATATATATATATATTTTTTTTAATAAATAAAATTTTGTTTATAGTGCAAAAAAAAAAAACCCAGAGATGATCAAATACCACCATAAGAGAGCTCTATTTGTGGGGTGAAAAGGACATACCGTATTTTTTGCTCCATAAGCTGCACCTAGGCTCTGGAGGAGGAGAACAAGAAAAAAAATATTCTGAACCAAATGTTGTACTAAAATATTTAATATACTACTACTCTAGGTGGGTGGTGGACACACAGCAATACCACCCCCACCCCCCTCCCCCTATCAAATCAACTCAGCTACACTATACCTGGGGGGGGGGGGGGTAAATCTTCAGGAGGTCGAGTGGTTAAAATATGCCTCTAATCATCCTATGTGTCCATGCACATTAGGACAACATTGAGCTGCTTCTAAACTCCTGTAGAAGCAACGATTTTTAAGCCAGTGTTTCATGGACCCCAAGACTGTCTTCGCTTTCCCATGAAAGAAATTTCACAACACTTTCTGCACTGGCTGTGTTGTATGGGAGGGATTTTCAGCATTTCCATTTCAGGACTCTACAAATTTAGTCTTTCATCAGCACCAAGGTTTTGTACCAAGGTTATTGTGGCAGCACTAGCTCCTCCTCATTCAGCTTCCATGGTTTAAAAGGACTCCTCATACACCCCAAAAATTGAGTCTACAGACATTACAGGTGTTTTATTTTCTGTAGAACACTATAGACTCCAGGATAGTATCCGTCTCCTAGGAAGAGAACATCTCTATATCGGACACCCACCTATTTATGCTTCAGTGTATCATTCTGACTCCAAATAATTCAAGTGATACTGAAGTCATGTTTATTTTTTAAGAGAAAAAAAAAAAAGTTATACTTGCCTGCTCTGTGCAGTGGTTTTACACAGAGCAGCCCAGATCCTTCTTTTCTCAGGTCCCTCTTCGGTGCTCCTGTCGAGTGCCCCTACAGCAAGCAGCTTGCTATAGGGGCATCTGAGCCGCAGCGCCGTCTGTCCATTCAGTGTCTCTCGCGCTTGCTCTCTTGCATTCTTTTGCAGGCGGTCCCCAGGTTAGCATTATTTAAGATTCTGTAAGTTTGTTCTTAAGTTGCATTTGTATGCAAGTTGGAACAGGTACTTTTTTTTTTTTTTTTGGCAAGTGACAGCCCACATCTAGTGGCAGATGATGTGGCAAGTGACAATCTGCAAATGGTGGCAGGTGATGTGGCAAGTGACAATCCACATCTAGTGGCAAGTTAAAAACCTGCATCTGGTGACAGGCGACGGTGGGAAGTGACATGCTGTATCTGGTGGCAGGAGATGTGGCAAGTGAGACGCCCAGAGCTCCCACTGGTTCTGCATTATGGTGAGTTGAACCACTTGTAATGTAACAATAGAAACAATGCGCTTCGATCACCCTGATACCATATCAACCATGGTGCCATGATGATTGAAACGCCAACACCAACCTTTACCTTTAAAAATTGCTTACCACCGGCGTATAAAGGTTGACCGCTGCTATGGGCTCTAGCCCCAGATCTTTTGCAGACCTAGCAACTTCCCTGTTATATAGCATTCCATATCCATGTTTTTTTAGAACTCTCTGGTAGACTTTATCAGCCGATTTTCAGATCTGAGACTTGGGAAGGCATCTACAACCAGAAGTCTTCACATTCATTTTGAATAAGCAAGGCCATCCTCAGGTGCATCTGGTTGCCCCACAATAGAATGCCAACACAGAGTTGCTCTTATTTGTGATATTGACAGGCCATCTGTAAATTTCATAGTTAATGTGGTCGAAAAAATTCACAATTCCTTCTAGTGCAACACACACACACACACACACACACACACACACACACACACACACACACACACACACTCTTATACCCACAGTTGATCCAGAGAAAGGCAAAACCCCCAATAAAGCATGATCCCCTGTGCTCCAGCGGGGGGAAAATAAAATTCCTTCCTGATCCCCCAGGAAGCAATTGATTATTCCTTGAATCAACTTTACCGATCAATATTTGTATCAAAGACTTTGGGGACTTCTAATTGGTATTGAACTCTTATTTAAGAGTTCCCAGCCCCCCCCCCCCCCCCCTCCAGATAATTCCACACGTGCGTCCCAAAAGCTATTTTAAACAAAGGCTTTGATTCTCCAGCCTGCTGTTTAGCGAAGACTCATCCTTGGATACTTACAGATGCAGATATTTCAGGGTCCATCGGGGTGGGGGCATAAACACATTTTTCACGTAATGGTCAGATTCAACTGCCATGGAATAGACAACAACATATACGCTCACCAGTCACTTTATTAGGCACCAGCTGTTCAATTGCTTAGTAACACAAATTGCTAATCAGCCAATCACATGGCGGCAACCCAATGCATCCGGGCATCTGGACACGGTGAAGACTACTTGCTGAAGTTAAAACCGAGCATCAGAAAGGGGATTTAAGTGACTTTAAACATGGCATGGTTGTTGGTGCCAGACAGGCTGATCTGAGTATTTCAAAAACTGCTGATCTACTGGGATTTTCACACACAACCTGGGAATGGTCTGAAAAGAGAAAATATCCAGTAAGTGGCAGTTGTGTGGACGAAAATACCTAGTTGATGTCAGAGGAGAATGGCAGACTGGTTTAAGATGATAGGCGACAGTAACTCAACCACTCATTGCAACCAAGGTATGCAGAATATGAATCTCTGAATGCACAACACACACCGAGTAAAATAAAGAAAATATTAGCATTGCGCTACCACATTAGCTCAATGGTGTGTGAAATGGCAATATTAATACCCGTGCAACATAAATATATGTGGCATGATCAGATTCCACAAAATGATATAGTGCCAAAAATAAAAACAAAAGTAAGCCAATTCATGCAAAATGTTAAAACATATGATATCATGTTCAACTATAAATTATATCCGACACCCGTGAACAAATGAATATTACAAAAAAGTCCATCAGCTAATAAACATCTGAAATCTTCTGTGACGTGGGAAATGCTGTGTTCAATCCACCACCAGTGAAAAAGATTGGCCGCTTACCAGAGCCCCATGACCCCCCACTACAGAGGATCAGGGGAAGCCTGTGTAAAATTAGCCCTCCAGAGCTTAACAAATGGACTTGGATCCAAGGTTCATAGGTGGTAATTGGACATCCAGAGATGCCAAATATGGTTATTGGAACTCAGATCCCATCATGTCTCCCCAGCTCATTTAGATAGATATAGCATGAAAGATAAAAAGCTCCAATAAAGTAAAATGATTCGATTTATTATAGATAAAACAGACATGTATTGCACTCACATGTAAACAGTGGATAAAAGTGCCTATAATGTCCAGTGCTCCGGCCGGTGAGCACACAGACAAACCCGTCCTGCTGAGAAAACCATGATGATGCGAGGTGACGCAAGCACGTCGCTCCGCCCTACGCATTTTGTAATAAGTTGCGGCGTCCAGCGTTTTGCACTATTGGAGCTTTTTATCTTTCATAAAAAAGAATCTGTGGAATCTGATCATGCCACATATATTTGTTTCACGGGTATTATTATTGCCATTTCACACACCATTGAGCTAATGTGGTAGCGCGATTCTAATATTTTCTTTATTTCACACTGTTTTTGTTGTGCAGAAGAATCGCTGCTTTTATCATTTACACTGTTCACTTTTATAATCTTTTTTTATATATTGTGCTCCCAGCACATTATTTGTTACACCTTTAGCACAGTTTTTCTTTCTTTCCTGACAACACACACCGAACCTTGAAGCAGAAGGGCTACAGCAGCAGGAGACCACACTGGGTGCCACTCCAGTCAGCTAAGAATAGGAAATTGAGGCTACAATTCACACAGGCTCACCAAAATTGGACAATAGAAGATTGAAAAAAACGTTGCCTGATCTGATGGTCCTCGATTTCGGCTTTGACATTTAGATGGTTGGGTCGGAATTTGGTGTAAACATGAAAGCATGTATCCTTCCTGTCTTGTATCAATGGTTCAAGCTGGTGGTAATGGCGTGGGGGATATTTTTTTTGGCACATTTTGGCCCATTTAGTATCACTTGAGCATCGTTTAAATGCTACCTGAGTATTGTTGCTGCCCATGTCCATCATATAAATGCTACCTGAGTATTGTTGCTGAACATGTCCATCCCTTGGACTACAGTGTACCCATCTTCTGATGGCAACTTCTAGCAGGATAATGCACGTAACGAAGCTCAAACAATCTAAAACTAGTTTCTTGAACATGACAATTTAGTTTCCTGTACTCCAATGGCTTCCACAATCACAAGATCTCAATCCAATAGAGCACCTTTGGAATGTGTTGGAACGGGAAATTCGCATCATTGATGTGCAGCTGACAAATCTGCAGCAACTGTGTGATGCTATCATGTCACTATGGACCAAAATCTCTGACGAATGTTTCCAACATGTTGAATCTACAGTGCCTTGCAAAAGTATTCACCCCCTTGCCATCTTTTGTGTTTTGTTGCCTCACAACCTGGAATTAACATGGATTGTTTGAGGATTTGCATCATTTAATTTACAGAACCTGCCCACAATTTTGAAGATGGCGCTTGTTTTTTGTTTTTTTTTGTTTTTGTTTTTTTTTTTTATTGTGAAGCAAACCATAAATAGGACAAAATAACAGAAAAAGTAAATGTGCATAACTATTCACCCCCCTGAAGTCAATATTTTGTAGAGCCACCTTTTGCGGCTACCACAGCTCCAAGTCGCTTTGGATAAGTCTCTCCGAGCTTGCCACATCTTACCACTGAGATCTTTGCCCATTCCTCCTTGCAAAACTGTTCCAGCTCCTTCAAGTTGGATGGTTTGCTCTTGCGAACAGCAATCTTTAAGTCTGACCACAGATTTTCTATTGGATTGAGGTCTGCTCTTTGACCAGGCCATTACAACACATTTACATGTTTCCCCTTAAACCACTCAAGTGTTGCTTTAGCAGTGTGTTTGAGGTCATTGTCCTGCTGGAAGGTGAACCTCCGTCCTAGCCTCAAATCACACACAGAGTGGTACAGGTTTTGCTCTAGAATATCCCCGTATTTAGCACCATCCATCTTTCCCTCAACCCTGACCAGATTCAAAGTCCCGATTGCTGAAAAACATCCCCACAGCATGACGCTGCCACCACCATGTTTCACTGGGGATGGTGTTCTTTCGGTGATGTGTTGGGTTTGTGCCAGACATAGCGTTTTCTTTGATGGCCAAAAAATTCAATTTTAGTCTCATCAGACCAGAGCACCTTCCTCTATACATTTTGGTGGGTTTCCCACATGCCTTTTCGCAAACTCAAAATGTGCAGTCTCTGCTGTGGAACTCTGCAGCTCCTCCATGGTTACATTAGGTCTCTGTGCTGCCTCTCTGATTAATGCCCTCCTTGCCAGGTCCGTGAGTTTTGGTGTGCGGCCGTCTCTTGGCAGGTTTGCTGTTGTGCCATGTTCTTTCCATTTGGTTATGATAGATTTGATGGTGCTCCTAGGGATCATCAAAGATTTGGATATTTTTTTATAACCTAACCCTGACTTGTACTTCTCAACAACATTGTCCCTTGTTTGGAGAGTTCCTTGGTCTTCATGGCACTGTTTGGTTAGTGGTGCCTCTTGCTTAGGTGTTGCAGCCTCTGGGGCCTTTCAAAAAGGTGTGTGTGTGTGTATATGTAATGACTGATCATGTAACACTTAGATTGCACACAGGTGGACATCATTTCACTAATGTGACTTCTGAAGGTAAATAATTGCACCAGAGCTTTTTATGGGCTTCATAACAAAGGGGGTGAATACATACGCACATGCCAATTTTTTTTTTTTTCTGAAAAAATAGTTTTATGTATAATTTTTCTAATTTTACTTCAACTTAGACTCTTGTGTTCTGATCAATCACATATAATTCAGATTAAAAAACCATTGAACTAAAGGCTGCAATGCAGGGGTCTTCAAACTGCGGCCCTCCAGGTGTTCAGGAACTACAATTCCCATCAGGCCTAGTCATGTCTGTGAATGTCAGAGTTTTACAATGCCTCATGGGATGTGTAGTTCTGCAACAGCTGGAGGGCCGTAGTTTGAGGATCCCTGCTGTAATGTAACAAAATGGGTAAAAAGCCAAGGGGGTGAATACTTTTGCAAGTCACTGTATGCCACAAGGGATTAAGGCAGTTCTGAAGGCAAAAGGGGTTCAACCCAGTACTAGCAAGGTGTACCTAATAAAGTGGCTAGTGAGTGTATGTACATCTGCCATATAAAAACAGGAGTTCCCCTGCAGTGCTTTTTCTTTTCTGAGAAGCCTTTTTGCATAGATTTTCTTTTTTTTTTTGTTTGTTTGTTCAGAGAGTATTCATAATGCCAACTTACTACTTCATATGTTACCATTTGATGAAGGTTTAGCCAGAGGGTTCAAAGAAATGCCTGTGTGGCTCTTAAACACAATTGACCTTATTTTTTATGTTTGTTTTTTTTATTCCATTTTTGCTCTAATTGTTAGATGCATTATTAAAGCTGTTGCTTAACTATATTGTTGATGTGTTTTGCATTTTGATCCTGGATAATGGAGAAACCAGTGTTGCATTGTAGTTTTGGCAGTAACTTTTTAAAGCTGAGCTCCAGGAAAAAGCTGTTTTTGACATTTGCTGTGTCCCGCTTACTTGCCTCCAGTTGTTATATGCTGTTAGAGGGTTGCTGGGGATGCTGAACATCTTGTATTCTGCTGCATAACACTGTTGGCTTTCTTTTCAGCTCAGATGATAAGTTGGTCATACACTGATCGAAAGTCCATTCAGCAGTCAGTGTCTGAATTTCAATCATTGCGAGGCGGTCTCTGTTCGAAAGAAGTCAATCGGTTAATTGTTTGGTTGACCTCTGTCGAAGTGATATCTTGAGAAATTTCCATCAATCGGCTGTAGCCACTGATCAGTGTATTCTGACACCTCATTTGTGTGGATGGATGATTCTGTATTTTTGGTTTTCTGTGTTTTTGTTTTTTTGTTTTTTCACTGACTGAACAAAGTGTATGGCCAGATTTGTGGCCCTTTCACACTGCTTCGCTGAAAAAAAACAAACGCTTTTTCTGTATTTCACACTCCCAGCCTGCACATATAAAACTTGGACATGTGACCCAAAAAATGCACTCCCCATGGGTGCATTTCCTTATGCGTTTTCCTGTCATTTCAATGGGTAAGTGCGTTTTGGTGCGCTTTTTAAACATGCACCAAATTGCAGCATGCAGGACTTTAAAAAAAAAAAAATGCTCCGCAGCGCATTGGTGTAGAGTTCCAGAAGATTTAAAGGGATACATTGCTAATGCATTTTTGTTCCACTTTTTAAATGCCAAAAACACATCAAAATTGATCAGTGTAAAAGGTCCGTCCATACAGTAATGATGGGGGTTTTGCTTGCTCTTGCCTCTATAAGGATTTCTTTGAATGGACAAGGGACATTGAAAGAGAGCCTTTTTATTTTGTGACAATAATACCAGACAGTATCTGCATGGAAGAGTTGAAGAGCGAGTGACCGCCCCCTCATCATCACTATATGAGAGGAGAAACTATTAGCAGATGAACAGGAAAATCAAAGCCAGCAGTGGTATGCAGTTTAATGCAACTAAGATTGTAGCATCCCCAGAAACACTCTAGCTTTGTTACCGCTAATTTTTGGTATGCTACATCCAAACACCCAGAAAATACATCTTTTTTTGACACTTGCTGTGTCCAGGTTAGGGATAGCATTGCACAAGAGACATTTTCATTTAAAAAAACTGAACTCTAGTAATACTGTGTATTCAAAGACCTCATTCATTCTGTTATGTGCAAACTTAAAAAAAAAACCTAAAATGTATTATTCAGGCTATTGGGGGTTGGTATCTGATTGTGATGTTGTATTGGCACCTGTAATCCACTGCACAGCAGCAGCTAGGAGCCAATCAGATGAAGTTCATGTGCTGACAGGAGGACAGATCAGAGATGGCTTTGTCTGTTAGTTCAGTGATGGGGGTGGGTGTTGACCTACACAACTGCAGTTGGGAAAAGTAATCTTGGCAATCTGGTTAGATTTTGTCCCATAAGGCTGAAATATTGCCAAAGAATGTGTCCATCCAGTTCTGTGTGTTTCGCTGAATGCATGGAGTTGAGCTTCATTTTTCAATATCTTAAATGCTATCTGTAATTGTAAAAATAAATACTTTATTTTATTGATAAACTTAAAGTAAAAACAATTGACTTTTTTAAAACTTGTGTTTTTTTGTTTTTGTTTTTTATAATCTAGAAATACAGTTTATATCGAGCTATTGTGTTTGTTTGTGTAAGGTTGTTAAGGATCTTGTCTTAAAATGTAGGTGCTACGTATAGTCAAGCACACAGTAAAACAAACGAATGTGTCAGGCTTGCTGCTACTCACCACTCCCCTAGTGCTTTAACACCCCCTCACCCCACTTTCCAGCCAGACAGTGAAGAGGAAATTACTTCATTCTCCTGGAGGGGGGAGCAAGCCCCCAGCCTTTTCTAACACTTACAGGGGGCTGAGAAAGGGCGGAGGAGATTTTGTCTGATTTACTGCTTCCTGAGTAGCGATTAACTCCTTCAGCTCCTGCCTGTAATCTAGGGATGTTTTAATTTTATAGTGAAAAACTGAGGCACATGTGCCTTAAAAAAAAAAAAATACTTGTAACACGAGTATACAATTCTGTTTTTTGGAGTGGTTGCTGCAGATTTGCAGTCCATAATTGGCCCAGTGTATAAAGATATTGGTGTCTGTGAACCTTTGCTACCAATGCGATTAGATATTTTTTAGTCTTGATGGAGGGGGGGGGGGGGAATTATACCTACGGTAAACTGACAAGAGAAACCTGCAACTGTTTTTTTGTTTTTTTTTTTTGTTTTTTTATTATTGTTCATGTGGCAAGCTTGTTGTTAATTTTGATTGTCTCATAGAGGTGGAAATAATGTCTAACCCTCCGGTTTACCTTTTTACGTAAGGGTTAATTTGGCTCCAGTGAAATCTGAGCCTCCAGTCTGGGAAAAGCTCTGGAGATCTCTTGGGAGGGGGAGTGGAATTCCTCAGTGCTTTATACATGCATCACTGTATGGGATAGAGGACGTTCCTATTTCTTAAGTCATCATTCACTGCTGTCTTTGTGTTATGTACATATCAGTTATCCTATTTTGTTTTATATTTAAATATGTAAGGAAGCAGCGGCTCATGCTTAGATGGTTCAAAGCTTTCAGCTTTGTCTTCTCGCTCGGTTTTTATGTTGGTGTTGTGTGTGTTTTTTTTTTTTTTTTGTTTTGTTTTTTTCACCTCTGGCTGTGCATATGCCATCTGCTGGTTTACACACATTATTTCAGTGCAGGCACCTCTAAGCATGTTTGTGACATCATCCAGTGTAATATTTAAAGCTGAATTCTCGCATGAGTAAATCTTGTGTACATGGAAAAGGCATGTGTATTCCTCCTTGAATCCTCAATACAACACGAGCCACCTACCCCTCCATATACACACAGACCAGTAAAACTGTCCTGTCGGTGGCAGCCAAATGCCCACACGTATCAAGGAACAACCCACACAGTCACAGCTATAACACGACAAGCATGACGGCCAGATTTAAAGAACTACACACATACATACATACATACATACATACATGCATAATAAGGAGTATTGAGGAAAAATATAACTGGAAAAATTAACTTTATAGGCACCACTGATAAAGTAATACATTTTATTAAACACACCACATAAATATAAAAACAGAATTTAAAAGACATTACCTCTCTCCCCAAGTGTGCTCCTGCGGTCTGGCTTGTGGTGTTACCACACACCTTAGAGTGTTTATTCACAACCCCAGAAGTGTATGCTATTAATGAACAATTAGTCTATGGACACTCCTATATAGCACTGAAGAGCGATCCACTATATATGGTCGACTTATCTGTTATCTTTGCAGCACTGAAGTGCTTCTCAGATACTACATGGAGGTTCCATTCACGCCTTTAGGGACTATCCATTTAAGAATATTTTGAATACTGTGGGAGAGCTAAGCTGACTTGGTTTGATCCTACATAACCGTGTCAGAGAAATTGTATATAGGCTCCTGAAGAAGCGGTTCCCCGTGAAACATGTCAAGCTTCCTGTAATTCATACTTTGTACTAGCCGTCATGACAATAGTTGGGGTTGTCACCAGTACACGCCTAACGTAGATGGATGTCCTGGAGACACATATTTGACTACTGTGTTTTTTCTCAATTACTGTCTTTTATATTCTGTTTTTATATTAATGTGGTGTGTTTAATAAAATGTATTACTTTTTATCAGTGGTGCCTATAAGGTCAATTTTTCTAGTTATATTTCTACTCAATTTCTACGTATGGAAGTGTAACAAAATATAATATACTGTTTGAAACAAAAACCACAAGTGACTGTCAAATACAGGCGTTAGCAACAGACATCTTGGAATCTGGTTCTAAACCGCTTCTATGTAAATGGTTTAAAGCTTAACAAATCATTAAGCCTGGGTGGGAGGTAGCTCTTAGATTGTATATCCATTTGGCCTCTTTATAGGAGTCTTTCATCAAACACTTCACCTCTCGGGTTCTCATACACGCTATCCAAAACAGCAAACCTAATTACTGAATTGTATTATAGTTGTGACTAAATCCTACATTCCTGCCAAGCTGTTTGTAAAAAAAAAAGTTAGTGTTTTTATATATTGAAATGTGTGTCCCCTTTTGTAAAGTCTGATTTATTTTTGGCAGCTTGTGCACAAAGTGATAATGTCATGGCTACTTTTACAAGGTAATATCTGGGTTTTCAAAATCATTTGGTGCTCACAAGGTGGCTTTATATCAAGTTTTATTGTGAAAGCTTTTATGCCCAGACTTTGAGTGCAGTAGGATGGTGCCCAAGCAAAACATTCAGACTGGACCTTGCTTACATTGCTATCTGACTTATGTCAGAATTTCAGTTATCTATTATGCTGCCATTTCTTTTTCTTGTCCGTGATTTGGAGCTTCATGCAGCAAAACAGAAGCCGTATTGCAGTGGTCTTGTGTAAAGAATGTGCAGACTGGGAGAGCCCAAATATTCTCTGTTTGATACAAAGGGTGCACTCCAATCCATGACAAAATGCTAACATAATGTGTCGGAATAACGTGTTTGCTTATTTTTTACTTGGGCTGTCCCTGTTGTCTTTTGATTTTAGATGCCTCTTCTCTGTATCCACCTGCCCTGAGTGTTGGCACAGTGCCATGGTAGAGCAGATGGCACAGTGGTAGTTTGTGCTTCCCTTCCCCCATAAATAAATTGAGAGATTCGGCAGAATCGGCCTGATCATCCCAGTATGAAAGAGTTTGATTACACTGCTGATGATCTTTGCGCTTTACTACTTTTGAGCTTTCTAAATGCTTTGTCTCAGTTCCCAGTCTCTGTAAACAGCTTGACGGCACACCGCAAGATTTGATATTGAACCTCCCACTTTAAGATGGCCATATACAGTCATTTTTTTAATCTGTTAGCAATTAAATGTCCTGATTGTATAGCATGACAATCTACCACATTTGAAAGGATTGTTTTTAGGTCAGTCTTTTTCAACCAGGGTGCCTTTTTTGTTTTCTTCAGGAATGCCTTGGCAAAATGCTTTAAAATTGCCCCAAAATTGTATACAAGCCAGTAGGTGGATGAAGCCTGCCTTTTAGTTCCACAAAGCCACAGGTTTTTATTGTGCACCATTATGACCTTCCAACCACCAGCGTCCTAACAACCAATGATGTCATTGGTTGATGAGCTAGATGTCGGTCGCCTGCACAGCATCCTTGTCTGCCTGTCCCCTCTCCTTCAGCATTGGGGTCACATTAGCTGAGTGATGGAGAAAAACTGAGGCAGACAAGAAACCTTGGAAAACTAGTCAGTACCAGTGTGCAAAAGTTATTTGCTTTGGGCGAATAAATCGCCTCTTAACGTTGGGTGTCTTACATATGTTGTATTATGGAAAACTATTTGACATCTTAGAATGGGTTGCCTTAAACTTGTGCAGAAATTTAAAGGGTGACTTGACCAAAAAAAGTTAAACACTGGTTTAGGTAGACCTTCATACTAAAATTTTTTTTTTTTTGATCTGCAGAGGAATGTGAAAGTATGGTATGACAGGTTTAGTCCCATCCCACTCGCATCACTACAGTAAATGTTCTGGAATGTGTGCCACACTGAGGATATGTTAATAAATGTCCCATTGCAGAACTAGTTCTGTGACACGGTTATGTCTGACAGTGGCCACTATCCAAAACTGCTGATGTAATCCAATCACCCTTTATCCCAGGAAATAGGAAGTGTTCTTCAAAAGAGAGCAGGAAGGGGAGTGAAAAGGAGATCAGTGAGAGCGTGATGGGACATGCTCACTGAAGGGTATACATCATCTTTAAAAACCTATACAACTTTATTTTACAAAGCAATCTAGCTGTATGAGGCACTTAACCAATTCTTTAAACAGAAGTGTCAAAAAATACTGAAATGCTATTATAACTTCTTCTTCTTTTAATATTTTAACTTTTGTAACTCGTCATTCTACAGGTTTACCCTTCCAACTCAGGTGAAGAATATAGCGGAGACCGTGGAAGTTATACCTCTAAACCACCTAATTCTCTTTACCCTGGGGGGGGATTCTACGTGGCTGGTGAGTATATGCCACCTAAAGTGCAACTAAACCACTATTCGACTGCCATTTTCTGGTATCGTTTGGGTCATTTCTGTGGTCATCACTTTTTTTTTTTGTTCTTCTCTTTCCCTATCCTCCTGTTGCTCCTTGTGATACTTTGTCCTTAGATAAATATTAGGGATTTCATTGATGATCTGAAAATTATAGTTGCATGGATGCCATGCTTATGCTTTACATTTAAAGTGGACCTTTTTACTAAAAAGCAAAGTCTACTTATTACATCATGGCCCCCACCCTGCAAGATCCCAAAGATGGCCGTAAACCAATGGAGTTTCAGTCAAAAAATGTTTAGTTTTCAAACTTTCAGATTTTCTAATGGTTAGGAGTCATTCATATTGTAATGCAACCTGTTTAAAGCTAGCTATACATTTCTTGTAAAATTTCCTTTAGAGTTACCTTCAACTAGTGCAAGGGCCTGACTGATTGGATACAAATTAAGTGTTTGGGTTTGACCTCATTCCTATATGGTTTTTGGTAAATCTACATCATAGGTCTGGACAAAAAGTTAAGGGCTTTCAAATGAAGTTAGACTTGGTGGTAAAATTATTTTTCTATGAACATTTGAATGAAAATATAGCAGTGTGTGGCTATCTTTAGAATAATGGGAAGCCCAAATGTGGGAAGTCATTGTCTACTATGCAGATGCTGAGGGCAAGTTATTTACTAAGTTTTCCCCCACAACCCTATTTTTTTTTTGTTTGCTTTGTTTTATTGTGGCAATTTATTCTGGGGGTGGGATCCTATTGAAGAAAAACAGAATTTGCTTTTTAGTTCTAAAGTAAACGTGTGCATTGACCATGCAGGGCATAGCAATGGGGTCACTTAACTGCAATGTATTCTTTGTTCCATATTACAGTTTAGGAACCCTTGATGGGGGAGAGAAACACAAAATCATAGAGCATATATGAGTCATTTTTTTTCAAGATATACAGTGTCAACTTGAGCAGCTTAAAGTGTTTCTAAAGGCAGAAGTTTTTATCTTTATGCATTCCATCTGCCTCAATACCATTGCAGGGCAGAAGCAACGTCAAAACGTCACTTCCACCCATAGCTCTTCAAACAACTTTTTTTATTTTTTAATGACTTTTTATTCATTTTTTTTTTATTGCATTTTAGTGTAAATGAGATCTGGGGTCTTTTTGACCCCAGATCTCATATTTAAGAGGTCCTGTCATGCTTTTTTTTTCTATTACAAGGGCTGTTTACATTTTAATTAAAAAAAAAAAAAAAAAAAAGGTATA
This sequence comes from Lithobates clamitans, assembly GCA_037952925.1. Taxonomy (NCBI): domain Eukaryota; kingdom Metazoa; phylum Chordata; class Amphibia; order Anura; family Ranidae; genus Lithobates; species Lithobates clamitans. The sequence continues at coordinate 689,514 of JBBGZY010001184.1, forward strand.
AAAAAAAAAAAAAAAAAAAATTTTTGAACACGTCCCGTCCTGCTGAGCTCGCATGCAGAAGCGAATGCATACGTGAGCAGTGCCCGCATATGAAAACTATGTTCAAACCACACATGTGAGCTATCGCCTCAATCGATAGAGCAAGAGCAATAATTCTAGCCCTGGACCTTCTCTGTAACTCAAAACATGCAACCTGTGAGATTTTTAAGGATAAAAGTTTGTCGCCATTCCACGAGCGGGCGCAATTTTGAAGCCTGACATGTTGGTTATCAATTTACTCGGCATAACATTATCTATCACAATATAAAAAAATTGGGCTAACTTTACTGTTGTCTTACACTTTTTTGAATTAAAAAAAAAGTATATTTTCTCCAAAAAAAGTGCGCTTGTAAGACAGCTGTGCAAATACCGTGTGACCGCCATTTTTTTCTCTAGGGTGTTAGAAAAAAAAAATATATAATGGTTTGGGGGTTCTAAGTAATTTTCTAGCAAAAAACTAAATTTAACTTGTAAACACCAAATCTCAGAAAGAGGCTCGGTCCTTAAGTGGTTAAACAATAAAATACAAGACTTTTTTTTTTTTTTTAAGTATCACTTTAATATAAAAAAAAATCTTGTTAAATGAGTTTTTACTGGGTCTATTTGCTCATTACATGTGTAATTTATGCTTTTTGCTTATTAGTGGTGCACAGTAATGGTGATTTTCTGTTTCTCTTCATGCAAAATAATGCTTTCTGTGTGCGCCTAAGATTTTATCTCAACAGTTGTTTTGTCAGGGAGTTTGATATACAGAATAGAGATATACAAATCAGCGTATCTAATAATGAAATATATTGTACACCAAGCATATAGAATTTTAAAGTTTGCTTAAAAATATGCTAATGTGAAAATGACTATATTAAAGTGATTCTAAAGGCAGAAGGTTTTTTTCACTTTTAATGCATTAAGATAAAATAAAAACCCGATCCAGCAATTTTGCATGGGAGTCTTGGCACTCTCCCTCATTGGCTAAGACCGCAGCGGACGACAATGAGGGGAGGGAGGGGGTGGAACAACGGCTGTGTCTAAATGGACACACAGTACAGCGGCTCAGGATGCTCCCCATAGCAAGCTGCTTGCTGTGGGGGCACTCGGCAGGAGGGAGGGGCCAGGAGCGCCAGCGCAGGTTCTGAGAAGAGGTTTTGGGCTGCTCTGTGCAAAACCATTGCACAGAGCAGCCCAGAATCCGAGGTGGCTTATACCAGTTTTGTGGGAATCCGAGGTGGCTTATACCAGATTCATTGGGAGTCCGAGGTGGCTTATACCAGCTTTGTGTTCACAGAAGATTATGGTAAAAAAAACATGCAGACTGATATAGTCATGATAAGTCAGCAGCTTGATCATCTTGTAAATTTGCTGTAGTTGCAAATGTTTCCTTTCCCAAATAGGTGTGCCACTGTTGCCCAGTAGCAGAGGTGGCCATGTGCCATTTTGCCACATGGTAATTTACCCAAGTAGTATAATTGATCAAATGGCTTAATGAAATGTTGTGTATAGAATGGTTAGGAGGAGAGGTTTTAGATCAGATGCCTCCCTACAGTTATACAAAGCCCTCATTCACATGCCCCCTCCTGATACCTCATGTGAGTGACTATAAAGGTGTGATAGGTGCAGTTACCATGTATTGAAATAAGCCACTCGTGCAATGTCTTATTTGTAATGCAAAAGCAGACCAGAAACAGTTACTGCTTTGCTCCTTTTTAATAGTCAGCCCCTAACTATACTTGCAGTTTTGTTGTAAAAATATTAACTACTTTTTATGGTGTGTGTATGTGTGTGTGTGTGTATGTGTGTATATATATATATATATATATATATATATATATATATATATATATATATATATATATATATATATATATATATATATATAATTTATATTTATATTATATTTTTTTTTGTCAGGTGTAACACGTTAATGTTTACATCAATAAATTCTTTCTTTATCCTTCTTCTTAGATGGACTTAACTCCTCTGATATGTGGGCCTCCTCTGGAGGTATTGGACAAGGCAGTTATGGCTCCATTCTCAGCAGCGCTCAGGCTTCTCTTTCCCAACCCTCAGGTTTCAGTGGTCTGCATGCACATGAACGAATAGTAAGCACTGACCAAACAGCACTTGTTTGAAAAGCCAAAAGTATTTAGGAGTAATTGTTAGTATTTTGCTCCCAAATATGGGCTACATATGTGATATTTGATTGGAATATAACATAATGTGTGAACAGTCCCAATATTTAAAGGTGTTCCAATGATGGAACAACTTTTTTTTTTTTTATGATTCAGTATTTTGCTAAAACAACTTAATTATTGCTGATTTTAGATGTATAACATTAAATGTCGTTTATATGTGTTAGCGTTATCATTCTTCTCTTCCTAGGGGTTTCCAGTGCATTCCAGTGAGGTGAACCCTGCTGTATCAAGTTTCCCTTCTGGTGCACAGTATGGCGTTTCTACACATACACCCCCCATTAGTAGTGGGGAGACAATGATAGGTATGCAGTTGTTGTTAAATCTGTTGTTAATCCCATTATGTATAAACCAGCACAATTTAAAGCTCTAGTAGCTGCTATCATAGAAAATTTTGCACAGATTGTGTGTTTTATTATTTATTTGTACTACCTTGGAATGTTAAGTCAAGCTTTGAAACGCACATTGCTCCCTTCTGGGAGTGGGCTGCCAAATGATGGAAAGTAAGACAGTACAGGGTTTTGCATCAAAAAGAAATGAACTGGAAGAAATAAACTTTTGTTCCATTATAATGAAATCTGGTTGGTACCCCACGTGATTGTACTATAAGCTGCTTGGGGGTATAAATTATTTTTTTTTTTTTTTCTTGTAGTAAGCAGAGGGAATACCACTGGCAGCTCAGGAGACGCACTTGGAAAAGCTTTAGCTTCTGTAAGACCCTTTTATCTTTTATTGTATGTACAGCTGATTTTTTTATCCAGTAATGTAAAAGATGTTTATAGAGATAACACTGCAATTATTGTTGGAAAACCAATATAAAGTAAAAAATTAGCTAGCTGCATCTTAAATGGCCACAAAGGATCATAATCCACAATGTTATTTCAGAACAGCAGCACTTTCTGTGGTAAAATGTTTATAGGGTCCCTATACCTCTAATAGCAAATGTATAGGAATACATGCAAAAGCCTTTCTTCCACATGTAAGCATATTCCGCATGATGTTTAGATGTTGGTTGCATTTAATGAATTTTGCGGCTTTGTATTTTAGAGCAATATATGCCTATTTGATTAGTACACATATTTTGTATTATGGGAATTTAAAGGGGTTGTAAAATGCATAAGGTTTTTTTTATCTTGCTGCATTCTATGCATTAGGATAAAGCCTTCTGTGTGCAGCAGCCCCCCTTAGCACCCCCTAACCCTTATCAGAGGTTCCTCTCTGTCCAGCGATTGTTCACGAATGTCTCAGCCATCCGAGATTCTCCCTCCTGATTGGCTGTGACACAGCAGTGGTGCAATTGGCTGCTGTTGATTTCAAAGTCAGCTAGCCAATCGGGGGAGAGAGGGGGCGAGGCCGGGTCAGGGCTCTGTGTTAAATGGACACGCAGAGATGTGACTCGGCTCGGGTGCCCCCATAGCAAGCTGCTTTTTGTGGGGGCACTGAACAGGAGGGAGGGACCTGAGAAGAGGAGGATCAGGGCTGCTCTGTGCAAATCCACTTCACAGAGCAGGAAAGTATAACATGTTTGTTTATTTTTATTACGAAAAAGACTTTACAATTGCTTTTAATTTTGGTGCTGAATTGTTAAAACTGCTAGAGTTGTGGCCAGCACTCGGGTTACACCTTTTAGTTGTATGCAAAAATTAATGCTTAGTTTTAACAACCAAATTCAGTTTTGAGCCCATTTTCAATTCTCCAGTTTTGATGCATGAGACCCATTGTTTCTTGTGGACATAATGTTTAAACCTTTTTAATTCTTTTCTTTGTAGATTTATTCTCCAGATCATTCCAGCACAAACTTTTCCTCTAGCCCTTCAACACCTGTGGGGTCACCTCAGGGAATGACAGGTGTGAGATTTTTAGATTTTTGTTTTCCATGTGTTTGTATTTAGTATCAGAACGATTTTTTCATTACACACCTATTAGAAATCACTATAATTTCTTTCACACCCATTATGGTTTCCTATTTAAGGGTACGTTCACACCAGCTGCTGCGTCTTTGGATGCCGATATGAACTCTCCAGGTAGAAGTCGAGACATTTTGCCTTGTCTTGTGGTGGGATTGCGCTAGAATAGCCACCAAACTCAGTCCTAACGCACCTGGTGTGAATCTGCCCTAAGCATTTTAGTATTTGAAACAAGCCCTAAATGCTTTTCTTACTGGGGTACCAGATGTCAAAACAGACACATACATGCGCTGTGGGAAAATGTGAAATTCAGTCATCAGTTTGCATTCCCCGTATTAATATGTCTGGATTTTTTTTTTACTTAGGAACGGGGCAGTGGCCCAGAGCAAATGTGCCAGGCGCCCTGTCTCCCAGTTATGAGGGTACATTACACACGTTGGTATGTATCATAAAAATGTTTTCTGTGTTTAAAGAGTAACTCCACTTTTATGGAGAAAAAAAATAATAATTCCCCTCTGGGCGATTGATGTACATGGTGGGGATTTTACCAAACTTTGTTGCAGACTCCTGAAGAAATAACTGTTTGACAATCATAAAATCAAGCCCATTAGATTCACTTTTCACCTGGACACAATCAGCTGCTGCACTTTCTGGGCTCTAAAGAAGAAAATGCAGGGTCTGCATTCTTTAGACGTGATTTCCCTTTGAGAGTATCTCTTCAAAAATGACATTTTTGTTCCAGGGGATTCCCAAAATTTGACTTGTATCCTAGGGCAGACTTCTGGGAAAATCAGAGAGCCAATCACACAAGCCTCAAATTACCTTTCTGGGGGGTGTTCTGTACACCATCTGTGTACAGAACGCTTCCAGGTAGCTATATTGCATTGCATTTTGCAGAAAATTACAGTACTGCAGCTTGAAAACGAAAGGTCATTTTTCATAACAGTCAATTACAGTATGACTTGTGTAGCTATTGTATATGCTATATTTTGTTTTGCTATTTTTTTTTTCTTATGAAAGTGGAGTTACCCTTTAAGGTTTAAAAATGTTAGATGATGTTGGCAAATGAAATAACTGTACTTTCTTTTTTTTTGCTTTTAAAGCAGAACAAGATGGAGGATCGCCTGGATGAAGCCATCCATGTTTTGAGGAGTCATGCTGTGGGACAGACCGGTTCTCTCTCTGGGGGCCATGACGATATCCATGCGCTTTTAGGAGGAGCAGCGGCGGTGCTTGGAGCAAACTTTTCCAGTGCAGTGCTCTCAATGGCAAATCGGCATGCCATGGTTAGGATTTATTGGCACTATACATATATACACACACATGGATTAAAAACAGTCCTACTTGTTACATGTGCAGACTGTGTTTCATGTTAAGGGCAGCACAGGTGCAGGTATGCATAGACTGATTGAAAACAGATATGGCATGGCAATCTGATATTAGGGGTTCAACAGTCGATATCCTCATTCCCGCTACAGACAGCCAATTGGGGGGGGAAGAAATATAAAAAGATGTATATATCCAAGAGGGTGTGTGAAATGCTTTTGTAAACCCTGTGGCAAATGTGCAGGCCTTGGAATTCAAGCTCCAAGTTCTGGCTTTCAGAGCCCTGAAACAGTAAGGTGGTTCTACTCTTTGGCATTTACTGTACCAGAGCAGAAATATAGTGTATATGTGTGTATATATATATATATATATATATTACATTATACTATTCTTTTGGCAGAAAAAAAAAAACGCTCTGAGCGTCTTTGTACAAGGGTTTTAAGAGTGTGTTTTTCTGCCAGAAAACTTCTCTCAACGCAATCCAGAAGGTTTTTTTTTTTTTTCTGCCTTTAAATGCTGAGTTTAAAATCTGCCTCTAAACATGCCTCTAAACATCCTAATGTGCATGGACACATAGGATAACCTTAAGCTGCTTCTACAGGCAAAACTCCTGTAGAAGCAGATTTTTTTTTTTTTTTTTTTTTAGCCAGTGTGCATGGACCCTGCATTTGCAATTGTATTAACAGAAGAAATGTATTTGTACTCTTAACTTTTTTTTTTCATATGACGTCCTGGGATGGGATCTCCCATCCTGGGTGGGCGTCATATGACGTCCTGGGATTCCCGGCCGCCTAGGGGGCGCGCGCGCGCCGCCGGGAGCGCGCGCGCGCCCGCCGCGTTCCTCGGGACCCGGTGCGTGTGCCCGGCGGCCGCGATGTCCGCCGGGCACCCGCGATTGCCCGTTAACCGGGCCGGCATGTGGATCTGTGTGTGTAAACACACAGATCCACAGCCTGTCAGCTCTGAGGAGAGCGATCTGTGTTCCCAGAACGGAGGAACACTGATCGGTCTCCTCCCCTTGAGCGTCCCCTCCCCCTTCAGTTAGTAATCACTCCCTAGGAAACATATTAACCCCTCCCCGCCCCCTAGTGGTTAACCCCTTCACTGCCTGTCACATTTACACAGTAATCAATGCAATTTTATAGCATTGATCGCTGTATAAATGTGAACGGTCCCAAAAATGTGTCAAAAGTGTCCGATGTGTCCGCCATAATGTCGCAATCACGAAAAAAAATCGCGATCGCCGCTAAAAAAATAAATATTTTTTTTTTTTTAAAAATGCCATAAATCTATCCCCTATTTTGTAGACGCTATAACTTTTGCGCAAACCAATCAATATACGCTTATTGCGATTTTTTTTTACCAAAAATATGTAGAAGAATACGTATCGGCCGAAACTGAGGAAAAAATTTGTTTTTTAAAAAAAAAATTGGGATATTTATTATAGCAAAAAGTAAAAAATATTGTATTTTTTTCAAAATTGTCGCTCTTCTTTTGTTTATAGCGCAAAAAATAAAAACCGCAGAGGCGATCAAATACCACCAAAAGAAAGCTCTATTTGTGGTGAAAAAAGGACGTCAATTTTTTTTGGGTACAACGTCGCACGACCGCGCAATTGACATTCAAAGTGCGACAGCGCTGAAAACTAAAATTTGGCCTGGGAAAGAAGGGGGTGAAATTGCCCTGTATTGAACTGCAGAGAAACTGCAGTCTGCTCACATAATTTGTAATAAAAGCATTTTTGCCATTCTAAAGCTTCCCTCCAACCACTTTGCATATTTCATATATAATGTGATTCTGTACTTGCCAAATATGCTGCAGAAATCTCCCTCCACTGAGTCTGGCTGCATCCATTTTAACTTAAGCTGCTGTCTGTTCACTTCCTGGATTTACAGAGGCACACCTCCAGCCCTCCAGCTCTCATTGGCCCTCCTATGACTCATCCCCACCTCCCTTCCTGGCAAACTTTTACTAGAGAGAGAGCTGGGCATGATGTCGTAAGCCTAGGCTAATGACCAGACAAGAAACAGAAAGTGGGCTGTATAAGGTATTTACTGGCAGAATGTTTGTGTTTTTTTTGTTTTTTTTTTTGTTTTTGTTTTTTACCATCCGCAGTTAAAACAAGGGTAGAAGATTTAATAGATGAGAAGTTGAAAAAATGACTGAAGGTCCGCTTTAACCAGCCTTGTTGTTTTTAGGCTACAAGTCAAGCAGAAGATGGGATATCAAATGCACCCAGTATGCTTCACAACTCAATCACGCTACCCATACAACAAGGATCTCTTTCTGATCTTACAAGACAAACCGACAGCAGTGCCTTCAGCGGTAAGCATAAAAAAGCAAATTTATGAATTGATCGAACAAAAATATCTTATTCAGTATCCTTTCTGGAGAAATTTGTCTCAAAATATATTAGAATGGTTCCTTTAATTTATACATAGTATAGCCTAAAACAGGCTTTTGCATTTAATTGGGTTTCTAAGGCTACTTTCACACTGGGGCGTTGGGGCTATCAGCGGTAAAGCGCCGCTATTTTTAGTGGCACTGTGACGGCGCTGCCCATTGATTTTAATGGGCAGGGGCGCTTTAGGAGCGGTGTGTACACCGCTCCTACAGCGCTGCAAAGATGCTGCTTGTAGGACTTTTTTTTACCGTCCTGCAAGCGCACCACTCCAGTGTGAAAGCACTCGGGCTTTCACACTGGAGTGAGAGGAGAAGCTCTTTACAGGCGCTGTGCAGGCGCTTTTTTTTCGCGCTATAACGCCTCAGAGTGAAAGCAGTCTAAATGGCTAAATGGACACAAACGCATATGGAAACATTTTATTTACCTAAATATATATTATTTTGTACCTGAGTTTGACTTGGTATCAGCCACTCTCTATTCCGTAGAAATCAGATTGGGGGGGTTAAAATGAGCAGCACTAAAAGCCCTAGGTCACAGGTTTCCAAGCTGTATTGCTTAACTGCATTAGAGAAAGTCAGGTCACTAGTCCTAGCTCTGCTGTCTATCAGGATTGAGTTGATATAAATACAAATTGTATGGCAAGCGAAATGGTCTCATGTGTACTTTAACTGTGTGTTTAGCAGTTAGCCTAGAGCAGTGGTTCTCAACTCCAGTCCTCGGGACCCACCAACAGGCCAGATTTTAAGTATTACCTTGGGGAGATGCAGACTAGAATACTGCAATCACTGAGCAGCAAATGACATCACCTGTGATGTATTTCAGTTATCTTGCAAACCTGGCCTGTTGGTGGGTCCTGAGGACAGGAGTTGAGAACCACTGGCCTAGAGTTTAGATTCAAGAGGTTGTGTAGGTGAGTAAATGCAGTATACTTATAGGTGCATTCAGCTTGCAATTGAGATCAGGTTAAAATGCTTTTCCAGTGTTTCTGGTCTACTTCTGACAGGATTTGTGCCGCTTTTGCCCTCCCATTGATTCGTACCGAAAATAAAAGCAGTGCTGATGCAAACAAGCCCATACTTTAAACACTTAACCCCCCTTCCTGCCCGGGCCAATTTTCAGCTTTTAGCACTGTCGTACTTTGACAATTGCGCGGTCATGCAACGCTGTACCCAAATTAAATTGTTATCACCTTTTTCACACAAATAGAGCTTTCTTTTGGTGGTATTTAATTACTACTGATTTTTTTTTTCTAAACAAACAAAAAAAGACAATTTGGGGGGGGGGGATTTTTTTATAGTTTGTTATAAAATTTAGCAGACAGGTAATTCTTTCATTGATGAGGCGGCACTAGTAGGCGGCGATGGTTCTGTGTGAGGGACCGATCTCCCTCTGACAGTAGCCGGTGATTTTTATTATTTTTTCTCGCACTGTGAGCGTGAGGAAAAAAAATTGCAGATTACCATCTCTGACAGCTGATCACGTGGTAAGGAGTTGCTGATCAGAGTGCGCCATGCGCAAGCCGCTCAAGCACAGGAGGACGTACATGGAGGCAATATAGGCCCGCGCTGTTGGCCAGGATGGGGGTTAAAATGAGCATCTTCACATAGATGTACTCCTTGTTCCCAAAACTGCTCCTTCTCTAGCTTTTGTCTGAAAACCTATTGGGTATATAGCATTGCACAATGCAATAAAGCGTGATTATCTTTTTTTTTTTTTTTTTTTTTATGCAATGTGCAGCTTACCACTCTGCCCAGTGTGTGTGGGAAGTAGTGCTGGAAAAATAATGTAAAGGAAAATGCTAGGTATTAAGTCAGAACTTTAATTGGACATTTTTGTTATTGGCCAGAAGTTGTTTTTTTTGGTATATAAATTCTTTAGGTTTTATTATAATGCAAAATAGTCCACAGGCCAGTCAAAAGCTAGTCGGGCAAGTAAGGAGAAGTAAAACAATTAATGACACCAGGGCAGATATAAAAATAGGGAAGCGTCCCAAAAAGTCTTCAAACTGAATTGTGATCTAATCCAAAAAAAGGGAGAGCGGAAAAGCACAAAGGACAAAAATGCAGAGACTGCCAGCCAGGTACCCATTGGGACCTTTAGTCCGTTGTAAGGGGCTGAATACTGAAGTTATGGCTTTAACCCTTGGTGCCCATCAAAAGACCAAATGTAATTTTATAAACGACTTCCTTATTGCTGGACCTGTATTCCTGAAGCACCTGGTATACATAGTTTGATATTTATTCCATACATTTAAGATCTGGTGATTGGCTGATAACCATTGTGATCAGGTAGCTCAGGAACATAAAATAGCCCTGCCACGATTTCTAAAAGCTGAAGCTAGCAGTTCCTTGCAAAGCAATTAGTTCATACTTGCCTCACCCACCAACCGTGCTACCAAATTTTGCTGAAACCAAGAGGGGGAGCTTTCTGATCTTAACCTCAAGCACAGTTCTGGGCAGGAGGCGCATTCAGATCCAGACCTTCCAGGATCCTGACACATGCAATCAGTATAAAAAAAATTTAAATAAATAAAAAACTGGGTCCATGTAGCCCTATGCTTAGATTTAGGTTTATTGTGTAAATCTGATTTACAAGTTAATGAATATCAAAAGCCTTGACCTGTTTCCCACAGTGCTCATTCATAATCGTGGTCCTTTGAAGAGCCTTCAGACGGAAAGCTGCTACTAGTTACACAAACCACCTAAGGGCCAGGAGGTTGTTTTGTTGGTAGTTGGAGTACAGGTTAGAGACAGGAAGAAAACTAAGGCTACTTTCACACTGGGGCATTGGGGGCGTCGGCGGTAAAGCGCCACCTTTTTTTTACCGACGTTTTACCATAGTTTTTGCGGAGGTTTTCATCCGCTAGCAGGGCGCTTTCAACACCCACTAGTGGCCGAAAAAGGGTTCAAAGCGCCGCTGCAGTGGCGCTTTGCCGGAGGATCGTGGCGCTGCCCATTGATTTCAATAGGCAGGGGCACTTTAGGAGCGGTGTATACACACTGGAGTAAGAGGAGAGGCTCTTTACAGGCGCTTTTTAGCACTATAGCACAAATGTTTCAAATGCATTGAGTGGCACACAATAGAAATGTAAAGTTCAGTTGGAAAATGATCAGTCCTTATATAATTTGCAGACCAAGCTACGGGGAAGAATGTTGCAATTTTTTAAAATCGTTGGGATTTCTTAGATTCAGGCCACCAAAAACTGATTTTCAGTTTTTAGTAGATTTTCCACCTCAGTGCCTGCAGACTGTTGTGAAATTTTTTTAGGAGGGAAATAACTTAACTTCCCTATCGCCAAATATCCATAGTCGTCCCATTTAATGTCTTGAGAATTCAGGGGTTTATTCACTACCTGGAAAGTTGTATTTGTATACTAAAATTATGACGGACAGTAGGTTATAAATGTTGACTGATTCAACTTTGAATAATATCATGGCTTTCTTCCAGGTAATTTTTAAACTTGGGTCTATATTACAAGCCTTTCATTTAGGATTCTTGCAGATGTATGATGGGGCTACCTTAGCCCTGGTTCACACTGAGTGCGACTTTTTGAAATCTTTGTACTTGAAGTAGCACTAGTTTAAAGCCGAGGGTCAGTGTGGTTTCAGGTGCAACTTGCCCGACATCTTTGTGACTTCATGCACAGATGTCTAGGCAAGTCGCAACTGAAATCACAATAAATGGTGCAGGATCCTTTTTTTTCAAATCGGTGCGGCACCGCAAAGTCGGAGTCGCATTGGTTTGAACCGTTCCATTGCCGACAATAGGCAGCGACGTGTCATGGGATTTGGAACTGTCAAATCGCATGACAAGTCGCACCGGTGTGAATGGGGGGATAAGTGAATTCATTTTGAGTGTGACCACGATGATGCAAATCATGGACAGTGAGCTGTGTTTATTGAAAAGTTAATCAGGGATTGCATCCTCACATAAGCTGTTTGGTCAGCCTCAAGAAAACGTAATAACTAATATTATAGTTTAACAGCTGATGTTTTGGTCTAGGAGAGTGGACATGTGATAGCCTTGAATATCTTTTAATTTCTTTTACACTGTATGGTGGTAAGGAAACACAAAGTTTAATCTTTTTTTTTTTTTTTTTTTCTTTTTTTTTCCCCACCTTAGGACTCCCAGCTGTGGTCAGGGCGGTTGTGTCATCTGTAGTATCAGACATAAAAAGGGAAAGTAAAGAAGATGAAGAGAATCGGTCACTGGCTGATTTGTCAGACGATGATAAAGAGTCTAAACCACAGAGAAGCCGGACACGCTGCTCAGTGAACAGGTCTTGTTAAGTGGGAGGGAAGCATGCACTCCAGGGTCAATGGCTACTATAAATGGGCATTTTTTTTTACCTAGCAGGAGCTGGCTTAGAGACTACTTGTTTGAAAAAGGAAAAATTGTAAACAGTATTTTAGGTCATGTATAATGCTTACCTATGCCACCTCTGTTGCACCCAATCTTTTCTCTCTTACTGAGCTAAAAGTGCCTAAAAAAAATATTTTGGCATTACCGCCCTCCTTCAATGCTGAAATATCACTAGTCTCCCTTCAGAGCTACTAGTTATGTAGTGGCCATAGGGTAAAAGAGGCATAGGCTCCTAAAAATGTCAGATGAACATTCTGTCAGCACTTCTATTTGAATACACAGCAAAGATTGGATACAACAGAAGTTGTTTTGGTAACAGAATGTCTTACAATTTTTATTTTTTACGTTTCATAGTTTAATAGCAGTAGATATTGATTATCTATAGCGTAGGACCACCACTAATGCATAGTCTATTTGGCTTGCCAACAGATTTTTTTTTTCCCTTAAGCGCCCCATCTCCACCCCAAACATCTCCTTATGTTCCATATATGTACCTATATATATACTTATCCTCTCAACTCCACCTCCCCTCCACAGTCAAGATGAAGATGATGAGGAAGATGATAACCTTCCTCCAGAACAAAAAGCTGAGCGTGAGAAGGAGAGGCGAGTGGCAAACAATGCCAGGGAACGACTTCGAGTCAGAGATATCAACGAAGCATTTAAAGAGCTGGGGCGGATGTGCCAGCTGCATCTTAACAGTGAGAAGCCACAGACCAAGCTCCTGATTCTGCACCAGGCCGTCTCTGTCATCTTGAGCCTGGAGCAGCAAGTGCGAGGTGAGCGGGACCTGCTGCGAAGTGGTGGGGCATGGATCTGTCTGTCTGTTCCTCCCTCCTCCTCTGCCCTCCACAAATGAGATATACATGCAGAGTACCCCTTCTAACTCGGTCTCCTGCTTTGGGGCATTGCATGTATACTCTCTTCTCCCATCCTTGCTTGCTAGTGTTTTGCATTCCCTTTCTTTATCCAGAAGGGACACATTTAGTTAATGTGTGGGTTAAAACACCACTGGTCTTGAGGGAAAAAAAATTGGCTTTCTCCCTTTTTTGCTATTTAAGGCAGCAGGTTTTCCCTTTAGCGTATGAGAGAGATATGTCATTTAAAGGTCACTAATTTTATTGTAAAAGGGGAGTTTATCATGACTACCTAAAATCCCTAACCCAATACTTTATACCCAATACAGTACAAATCCTTAGGTGTATGGAAATAGGTTATACTAACCATTTGCAGCTCTGATATGATGATTCAGTAAATATGTTATTGTCAGAGAAGAGTTTATCATGGCTAGGCTACCTGAAATATCTTACCCAAAAATTTATACCTGACCATACAGACCCTTAGATGGATGAAAATAATTTATACTGACCTCTTACAACTCTGATGTGAGGATCGAGCAGAGTTCTTCCCTGCCAAAAACTGTCTGCAGTGTGAGCAGTAAGGGAGCAAAGTCACTAAAGACAGAGCCCCATATATAGGGGTTACATGGGTAAGTATAATTTTACACATTGGCCTTCTGATGTGCTCCACTTGAAACAAAATGAATAGTTTGGCTAAGGCTCTTCTTTAAGGTAGAGTGAGTGTGTAAAAAGTAGATGTTTTAACACGTGTTTGTAACTGGCTGTGCATGCTAAATCTACTCATTCTCAAAATAATGCATCCATTTCTGTGCAAACTCTTTCATCCATATCTAAATATTATTGGTGAGGTTTATGGATATCACCTCTGCTTGTTCCAACTGCCCATTTAAAATGAGTGGGTTCAGTTCTGTGCTTTGCTCTTCTTGCATCGGTTCTTTTACACGTGTCTTTACAAGGCTTCATATTTCCTTTTCTGTGTCATCTTCTTACTCCCCATGCTACCATCTTTTATTTTCCACAGACAGTTCTCCAAACCCTACCTCCTCCAGTGCTTGCATCCTCTCCCCCCCTCCCACACACTGCCCAATTGGCTTTGCACTCGCTGCTCATTTAAAGTGGCAGCTGAGGGACCTGTGGGTCTGGTAGTGCTTCTGATACATGCTGCACCAGCTCTGTACTCAAGTGTATATATATACAGATGCAGTATAGTTTTAGATTTACTTTGAAATAATTGGCTCATTTCTAAATGTTCATACTTGACAGGGATAGGCATACAAGGCAAACCTCTTCTCTTGTAATCACAAAGCTACTTTTGTTACTCCAAGGTTAATTCTAATATGGAGAACAAAATCTGATTTATATTAGATCAATCATATTAGTTAAAAATATTTTTTAATTTTTCAGACTGAGAATCCTCATCGTAATGCTAAACTTTTTGCTGGGGTGGTGGTGTGTGTTTGTGTGTGAGTGTACATTAAATTAAAACTAGATTGAAATACTTTATATAAAATTAATTTGGACAGTGACAGAAGCATTTAGTCTCTCTTATAGTGGTTCACTATATTGCCTGCTGCTTGCTTTATATTTTGACTTCTATCCTTTTTGCCAAAGAAAAGACATTACTGCTCTAGAAATTGACCGGTATCAATATCAGAGGAATCGGCGCAAAGTTCCTTACACAGGACTTTCCTATAGAAAAAAATACAAGCATATATATACTGGCTGCTGCTTACTTTTTTTTTAGAAACGTTTTGCTGTTTTTGAACTGTCAATCCTAAATAGTTTCAGTGTCACCCATACTATATTGTGGTGTTACTCTGAAATGTCAGATTTGCATTATCTTAAACCAGCAGCTATTTACCTAAAGTCTTAAACATCTCCAGCTTGCAGGAACTCTGTGTACTGTCAGAATAACTGTCTTGCCCAATACAATAAGAGACATTTAGGGGTCTATGTATAAAAAGTTAGCTTAAAGTGTCGTTAAATCCACATCATATAAAACTATCAATGAATATTGTATTACATGCTGTTCATACTTGGTCACTATGATATTCGTTTTGTGTATTCTGAAAAAAACCTGGTTGATCCTGCTGCTTTCTATCTATCTCTACCTTCTGTTCATGTCCCCTATTCAGCTAGGGATTTATCAGCTGCGGTGGCAACTCTGCAAATGCTCAGTTTTCAGTGAGTTTCTATGCTAAGCATTTCCTACCGATCACATCTAAACAGCCCTTGTGACTATAGAGATGTGGGTGTATACACAGTGGTAAATGACAGCCCACTCCCTTCCTCCTCTATGTCCACTAACAAGCTAAACACAATGAGGATGAGATATTACATGTAGATTGTTGACGTGACCAAAATAGATTGCCAAAAAACTAATAAAGATTTGATTTAAAATATATATATTTCTATGACCATTTAAAACTGTTTATTGATATTTATTTTTGCTCTGCATTCCAAAGGCTGTTTTTTTTTTTTTTTTTTTTTTTTTTTTAACATTTGACCAGCAGCAGAGGACTAGAAGCTCCTCCTGCATGTTTTCCTCCAGACAGGCTGGGAAAGAGTTGGGTCATGTGACATCTGTATATCGATTAGGAAAAAGGTGCATGGATGTTTTTGGGTTTTTTTTTTTTTATTAAAATAACTTAGTGCCATTATCCACCTACAGAAATATAAGACAGTGTGTTTAGTATCACTTTAACAAATGTGACACATCCGCTCAGCAACAAAACTAGCTGTATTCTGTGTTGTATGATTGTAACTGCCATCTAGTGGCCATAATGTGGTATTTGTTTTAAAAGACCCCATTCAGAAAAAAATTAATTATGGCCATTGATGGTGCTTTTGATCGTGCAAGATAGATAAAACCAACCAAATATAGCAATTTTTTTCTGGACCTGTGTCCTATTCATTCAGCAAACTTTTTATACATAGACTCATTGTCTCACCCCTGTTTCTTAACAACTGGCGCCCTCCTACTCTGTTTAGAAATGTCTTTGTTTGGGGAATGAAAGAGAATTAATGAAGGCTAGGCCTTAATTAAAAATCCCCCCCAAAATATCCCCCGCTCCACATAGGAGCTGTACATGTTTAAATTCTTTTAATTACAGAATACCCACCTTCGTGTTTTTGATCCTGTAAAAGGGATGTGACCATTTTTCAAATGCCTAATGTGTTTTGGAATGTTTTATTACATACTGCAATTTCCAGCTACCATAATCCAAAACTTTTCAGTCCCTAAATCTTTTTATTGCAGTATTGTGCAGCTATTCTGGCTTGCACTTAATAGCAAAATATTAGTTGGATGGCTCTCGACAATATAGTTTCCCCAGAGCCTTTTAGAATAAGAATGTATACAAATGTTTCTCAGGCATATTAGGAAGATACTGGTAAAATTTAGGTTTTATTTTTTTACATGATGCATTGCAGAATGGTCAAGGTAGTTTGCCGCTATATAAATGATTCAGAAACTCTATTTTCTAAAATGTCTAGATTTAGGCCTAAAATACTGGCATTTTATATAGAAATAAGTATGATCATAGGCAGAGGTGTTGCGTTCTATTTATATTCAGGCAAAACAGAAGTAAGTCCTTCTGCAAATAAAAAAACTATTAAGAAAACAAAAATGGTAACCTGAGACACAGATCTCAGAAGAAAGGTGTTCTTCACAAATTTTTAGGTGGAGAAATATTTAGAGATTGAGCCACAAATATCTCTGGACTATTGTGTCCTTACAAGAGTAAACTTTAACACTGTATATTTGCACAATGTTCAAGTTACAGATTGGCAATAATTTGATTAATTTTTATTGCGGGCACTTCTCAATGTAGGCAAATAGAGTGAAAAGTCTATGTGCTAAACTTCAATTCTTTTGTGAAATGGCTTGCCTTCCTAGTTTCTTACATTACAAGCCGCCTCCCCCCCCAACTTGTCTTTTTCTTTGTTATAGTAGATCTCTGAACTCTTTAATTGACTGATTTTATAATAGGATAAAGGATAAAGACTGTAGTCCCTAAAGTCCGCTGTAGTAGAAGTGGATGTTCTTTGATACCCAAAATACATATGCATGTCTACGTTCTTTTACATAGGCAAGGACGGCTTTAATAACTGAATTGGAAACCCTTCGTTTTCTTGCCTGCATATAGAAAGAATATAAACAGCGCTGCCTGAGTGTGTGTGTGTGTGTGTGTCATTTGGCACCCCTGGTAATGAAAGGTTTATTGGGGCCCTGAGCTAACCCCTCCCCCCTTTAACCATTCACTTTCCTGGGGTCCAACAGCGGAGGAAGCATTAAGGAGGAAAACCCCTTGGAGGACAAGGACAATCGAGATCGTGAGAGGAGGATGTCAAACAACGCGCGAGAGAGGGTGCGTGTCCGTGATATCAATGAGGCTTTCAAGGAGTTGGGCCGCATGGTGCAGATGCATTTAAAAGCAGACAAAGCCCAGACCAAGCTCATCATCCTACAACAGGCCGTGCAGGTCATTATGAGCCTGGAGCAGCAAGTGCGAGGTATCCTCCACTAAAATCCACAACTTCTATACTCCAGCTAATTTTTCTTTCTTATTCTGAATCCATTTAACCTAGTCACTTTTCCACTTGACCCATCTATCATAGTTACTGAATTACAGTAAAGAAGCCATACTCTACTACCTGTCCTACTAAAACATGATTTCTGCTTATTTCAAAACACATCTTATAATTGACAAACTAGCATCAAAGATGCAGGTTTTTACCATGGTACACCAGTTTTAAGAAAAATTCTGTGTTTTCATCATTCATTGAGGGACACAGGAATGTAGAAATTCTTATGTTTTGGGTTATATGCTGCAGCCTACAGGTGCTTTGGACACTGGCAAATAGAAAAAAATGTAAGGCCTGCCCCCCTTCTCCATATAACCCACCCTCATTTCACCCCGCCTCTCATTATGGAACCCCCGGTAGGTAGGGCAAAATGCACCAGGGTGTGTTTTGGTGGAGGCATGTAGGCTGAGGCCGCTCTTTATGATTTATTCACCTGGGCTGGTCAGGAGTAGCAGCAATCCTTTCCTCTTTACTTTTACTAACCCCCTGGTATTAAGACAAGCCTGCACCCCATGTCCTGGGACACAGGGATATGCTTTCACCTCTACTTTGAGCAGTGCCAAAAGCAAGCAAACAAGCCGCCTCTGCTCAAAAAATGTCTAGCTATATTTTTGCTAGTTTTCTTTTTTCTTCACTCAAGATACTGTTACATCATTGATATTTTTCCTTCCATTACCTTGAAAGGTATTTGCTCTCCTCCTGAGGGAAACCTGTATCCTCGGATAATGCTTAAACTCTGTATTCCCTCTCCCCAAAGGGCCTTCCGTATTAGTCTTCTGGGAACAGTGTCCACTGCTCCCTCCCCTAGCACGGTTCTAACCCCTTGGTATCTTCCAAAGGCACCTGTTCTTGTTAACCTCCCTGGCGGTATGATTATTTCGGATTTTAGGTGCTGAAAGCGGTACAATTATTTTGCATGGAAATTTGGCGTTTTATATTGTAGGTCTGTAAATCTTAACAATAACACACTTAAATCTGTCCAAACAAGAGTCTAGTAGATATCCCGGGTATGATGAAGTTTGAAACACAAAAACATAAATTATAATATAATAAATAAAAATAAATAATTAAAAAAAATAAAAATAAATAGTAATAAAATAAATTTCCCCACGATTCACTATCGCTCAATTCTGCAAGTGTTCTAATTTACTATCGCTGTTTTCTAGCTGGTCTAAAGCCAATTTTGACTTAAAGGGACACTTTTTGGTTGCTATGGACAATCTCCAGTTTCCAGGCAGAAAGAACAGTATATATCATATAAAACTGCATGCAGGGCATGGGCCAAAGCACTGGGGACAAAAGGGATGTGAAATAATTTCATACAGTACTGTAATCTGTAAGATTACAGTACTGTATGTGTTATGATTTTGACTTTTTTTTTAATTTGCCGCCAGGCTCCACCCCCGTGCGTTGCGATGCTCGCAGGGAACGGAGCCTGGCAAGGAGAGGTTTCGGACGAGGACAGAGCCCACGGACACTGCGGGGGACATTGCAGGATCCCGGGGACAAGGTAAGTAAAGCCGCACCAGGATCCTGCGATGTAATCCAGAGTGTGGCTCGGGGTTACCGCTAATGGTCCTGATTTTTAACCCCGAGCCACACTCGGGAAAACCGCCAGGGAGGTTAACCGTGGACTGGACTTTATGCCCTAGTGTTTTGTTTTTTTGGCATCCCCAATGTGGGATACCTAGGCAACCTTCCTTAAACTCCACTTATATAGCATATACAAATGTGAAGTCATATTGTAATTGAATGCTATTACAAATGACCCTTTTTCTTTTCAATCCGCCCTTCAAAAATGTCAGTTCCTGCTTGTGTGATTGGCTTACTGATTTTCCCAAAAGTCTGCACTAAGATACAAGTCCGATTTGGGAAAGCCCCTGCAACAAAAAAATTCTTTTTTGGTGAGATACTCCCAAATGGAAATCCCATTAGAGGGATGCAGACCCTGCAATTTTCCCTCACTAGAACCCTGCAAGTGCAGCAGCTGACTGATAATTATGAAACTCCCATTAGATTTCATTCCACATGGACAAACAGATATTTCTTCAAGATAACAGAAGATGGGAATCTGCAAAAAGTTTGTTAAAATCTTTGCAATGTACATAGATCACCCAGGGGGAAAAGTGTTTGTTTTTTGTTTCCCCCCTCAACAAAAGTGGGGGTTACTCTTTTAAGAGAGCCATTTTTCTATGCTCTGATATCCAGAATTTTCTCAAAGAGCCCAGTTCCTGCATGTTTCCAATGGTAGGAGCCTCACACATGTCTAGTGCTGGTAACTATTGATCACCAGCAAGTGAGACTGACTAGCTTACATCCTACCTAAAGCAGTCTGTACCCTCTGGTTTAGTGGCATCTTCCCTAACAGTCAGGGTAACTTTTCCTTGCCTTCTAAGAGCCAGTGGGGTACTAGGAAACCTGTCCTTGAAGTTTTGGTCTTCCTTAGTCTCTCTCTACGCCCCCCAGCCCCCCCCCCCGGTACCCGAGTATGTGGGAGTCTGCCTCAAGTTAGAATGTACAGGCAGTCACTGTACCTCCTAATGGTACCAGACATGAACCCTCCACTGGGTACTAAATGGTATGCATTTAAATATACCCCACGTTATGTAAAGCCCATCTCCAAATGAGTTTGTCATGTGGCAATAAATTTCTGTGCTCCCCTCTTGTATGACAATATAAGTGTGGTATGTGAAGAGTATGAAAAACTACCTTTTGCCTCTTGGAAATTTAGATAAATTGGAAAATAATCATACAGAATGCCTTGTCTAACCGACCTTTGATTTAAGTTGTCACATTGAAAGGTGAGTGTATTACCATTGGGATGAGGATAGAGTGAATCAAATGTGGACAAAGTAACACCTTACCTAGGCTAATTATAAACAAGGACTATATTGACACGTTGAAAGTGGACTGTTGTACATTTTATTACTGGACTTTCGTTCAGTTTGGCATTATTTGCATTTTGATTTTTTTGCACATTGTTTTATATAAATTTTGTGTGATAAGATATATATATATATATATATATATATATATATATATATATATATATATATATATATATATATATATATATATATATATATATATATATATATATATATATATATATTTAGTATACACACACTTTTTTGAATTTGAGGGGAGTATTTCATTATTGAATGGATTTGTGCACATAGGGGAATTTATTGCATGTATGTTAAAATGGTTGTAAACCCTCACATATACCCAGTGAAGTGAACAGCCTCAGATCATACACAGAGATAAAGCACATCCTCTTACATAGGTTTTACTTGTTTATCTGCAGTCAACTCTTAATTACACCCCCTTCAAGAGGGCAGAAAAGTGTTAAAACTTTTCATTTGTCAGTAGCACAGAGGAGGAGGTGGAGAGGCTGCAGTAACAGTGTGTGAGAGCCCCCCTCCACACAGCAGAAGAACTGTGTTCTGAATAGACAAGCTGTGTGCTGAGCTCTCCCTCCTGACATACATTTATCCCATGTGTTGGAATAACTCAGAAGTTACTCATGCTAATAACAGTGGAACCTAGTGACACTTTCGAGCTTTGGAGAGAGATACTACAGATATATGCCCTTTAGTCCAATTCCATGACTGAGGTTTACAACCACTTTAAATTTTGCATGCTTTGTGGAGTATGTTTAATCGCACACTTTTTCATATTTTGTGCACTTTTGTATTTATAGCAATGTTCAGATTTTTGTTTATCTACTGGATATTTGTACAGCTGCTGATGGGGTAGGTTTTTAGCTTTAGCTATATTGTTCTAGCACAGATTTCCTTTGGTTTATAACATCAGGGTTCTCTTTGGAGGCTCCATTTTGCATTCGGGCAATTCTCCCTATTCTGGCATCAGAGGTTTGTGCAGGTGTGTGTGCTTTTTCATGCATGGTAGGATGAAATTATTCTCTAGAAGGCTTGGTGCCCTTTTGAGGCCCCCCAACTATGGCTGATTATCATACAGCAGGGGAAGTTCCTTGAAATATATCTTCCCTTCACCTGTATTGTTCTTAGCGTTTATTAAAAAACTTCCTCCCCTTCACAATTGACTCTTCACTGAGTTGATGTGGGTCAGAGGACTTCTAGTTTCAGGTCTCAGATTAGGTATGCAGGCAATAAAGATATTGAAAAAAAAAAATATGCAGGCAAAAAAAACATTTTTTTTTTTTCTGTCAGCTTCTAGTAACACCCATCCGCCTACTGTCCTTGTGGACTGTTGCATTTGCCCTTCTGTTTTGTGGTGTTTCTGCACCAGTGGGTGGTTGACTTTCCACTGTCTAATTTGGTAGTGGAAACTTTTTGCGCTCTTGTCCTTGAGTTTGAAGTGTGAGGCTTGGACCTTTTCATCATCCCTGGACCAGCTGGGAGCTGGTTAACTACCTGAACTCCCTGTTCAGGTAGTTAAATGTTTGTTGGAGGCTGTTGCTTTGGCTCATCATGTTCTGATGCGCAGATTTGGACAAGAATCACAGCACACCAGTAAACGCTGTGACCTCCACTGGGTCATTAGCAGTACCCCTGTCTTGTAGGGCACTCCACCTCTTCTGGTTTAGGTTGAAGCATTGGCTCACCTGGTTGTTGAGGACAACTCCTGCTGGACTGCTTTTGGACATTCCAGATGTCTAAGAATTTCTGCATTCCTCTGTCATTTGATAGGCAACTAAGAAAATAAGATTTTTGTACTTAACATAAAATCTTTTTTTTTTAAGTACAAACCTCCTGTAAGCGGCAGCATATAACCCAAATGTCTAAGAACTTCTACATCCCAGTGTCCTTCAATGGACTCAAGATAAAGATTTTACAGTAAGTACAAACAACTTATTTTGCACACCAAACAGGATTCTGATGTGAGGGCAGTGTTGTCAGCTTATTCGCAATTGTTTAAACTTTTAAAACATTTTTACTAAATGTTTCAAATGGCTATGAAAAGTAGAGCTTTAGAATTCTCAACTCTTTTTATATAGCAGCATTACAGTAAACTTGTCAAGAACAAGAAGAAAAAAATTTGTAAACAGAATTTACCTTAAACTATATGTATAGCTTATATTGGTTTCATATTGTGACAAGACGCAACAGGAAGTGAGGGAAAATCTATACAAAATTGTGGGTAAACACCCTTGTCAGACAGTTGTCATTGAACATGTGTTCCCCCTTGGAGGATTTGCTCTCTTCCAGTGATGACTGTAAAATTTTGGATTTTTCATCACTTTCTGTCTCCGTAACAAAGTTCTCAAGAGCAAAAGGTAAATTTATGCAGTGGGGACACACAGCAATTAAAACATGTTGAGGGTTCGAACTGCTCTTCATTGTATCCAAAACAAAAACTATTTGGCTATACATTCATTGAAAACTACATGTTAAAATTAATTGTGCATCAAGAGCTACAGGCAGCTGAAATATGCAAATCTGGACTCCCCCACTTACCAGTACAGGGGTTTGGGAGATGGAGATTCAATGAGCATTAAAGAGGTATCGAGCTTTATGTTCTGTATTTTTTTCCCACTATGGTGCTGTGGTCAGCTCCTCGGTTAAAAATATTGATATTCTGTAATCCAGAGTATAAACCATCCCACAAAATCACATTACTTGGCTTTCACATTCACTTATCCTACCAATAGTCCATGTATTTTAGCTTTATTTTTTTTTCATTCTGCCACCAGTAACCTTTTAAACTCAAGGGCCAATTAATACTAAAATACAAGGTGTGGTGCTGATATTTGCTGTGGCCATTGCATGCTAGGAAAAGGCTGATTGCAATGTCCTTCAAACAGAACCAAAATAAATATTTGTGTAGTTGTATATACTGTACCCCTCCTCCTTATGGTCTCCTTTCTGGTACCTTTGGGCCACCTCAAGCACATTGCAATGTATTTACAAAATTTGTTTAAAGTCTCCTTCATAGCAGCTAACTTGTATTTTAGATTTGATGGTCCGGTTAACCTTCTATCGCCTATGTCTTGCAAAGCATTGCTTTTTCTTTACACGTTTTTTTTTTTTTTTTTTTTTTTTGCTTTTTTCATTCTATAAAGAAACATTCTATAGCTTATGTTCTTTCATCTTGGTACCCAACTGACTAATTATTACTGCCCTAAGTGTGTGTGTGTTACATTGTCATATTTTACCAGTTGAATTTGCTGTTTGAAATTAAATCTGACATGCTTTTAAGAGGTTTTTTTTTTTTTGTTTGTTTTTATCATTTTAGCAAGGATATAGAACAGGGAATGCATCTGGTGGATTATGTCTGGCATGTGTAGTCATTTGTCAAAGTTGATTTATAACTTTTTAATTTACTTTAGCTCCCTGTTTACTGTGAAAAAATTCTGAGTAAAGATTTCTCATGAAAGGAAGTTGATTTCTATTTTCTGTTATGATTGTGGTTCTACAAGAATAGTAACACCTTTCTATATAATCTATCTTGTTCCATAGAACGGAACCTAAATCCAAAGGCAGCCTGTCTGAAAAGGCGTGAAGAGGAAAAAGTATCAGGTGTGGACCCACAAATTAGCCTTGCTGGGGGACTTTCAGGTCTTGGGGACTCTCATAATTCAGTGGGACACATGTGAAGTGAGTATGGTTCTCGTACATGATTCTTTTATACATATTTATAGTTCCTTTTATATATATTTATATATATATATATATATATATATATATATATATATATATATATATATATATATATATATATATATATATATATATTACGTGTTCTGTGTATTACAAAACATATTTTTATATACTGCTTTAAATACAATTTAAATTGAAATAACCTTTTTCATGTACTGAACAATAATTCGGTGCACATATAAACAAAACAAGAAATGTCTGCACAAAGGTCGTATTTATCAGGCATTTTTTATACAGGTGGTTAAGGGGGTGGCAAAAACATGCTGGTGTGAGTCCAATGACACTCCAGTTTAAAAAAAATGTAATTTCTTTCCAAAATGTTTAAAGGGTGTTTTTGCCGCACCCTTTATTAAAGTACCATTGCCAGATTCTGTAGACCACTCAAAGTACTTATCCAAGGTGCCTCCAGCTAGATCCAATTGTCCCATAATAGCATTCCACATATTATGAACAGTGAAGTATAAAGCTGCATCACATAAAAACATATGCTTTTCTGTCTGAGCCTTCCTTAAAAAAATCTTCATGAAAACACTTGAGGGTTCCTTGGCAGAGGGTTCCTTGGTCAGTGAGATGACAATACCTGATGCTATTGGTCGCTAGAAGGAAAAAAAAGACTTTAGTTGGAGGAAAAATGCTCTACATCAGTAATATGAAAAATATTCTCCTTTTATTTTAACTAATCAATAGACAGTAATGCGCTATAGAAAACATAATGAGTGTACAAAAAATCAATACATAAACGGTGTAAAAATCCAAAATGCTTGTGCTTTCCTCTACCAGTCTCACAGGCTGCTCACCTCCGACTGGTGGAGGAAAGCACAAGCTTTTTGCACCGTTGATGATGTATTGATTTTTTGAATTCACTTTAATCAGTCACAGATGCAATATGTTTGTTTATTGATCACCATTTTTAGTTACACTTTTATTGATTTTTTTTTTTTTTTTTTAGCGCAGCACTGTCTATCGATTTATTTGCACATTTTTAAGTGAAGTGAGAACACTTGTTAGTGATGGCAGCTGCTATTAATTCAAAATTTGTTTACACCACTTTATTTCACGAGATTGCGCAGATTGATATTCACTTTATACTCTATTTTAACATTCAGAACTCTGATCGCACCCGTGACTGTTTTGCTTACATTGTGACATTGTGATTGGCCCACAGCTATTACTTGGTACCTGGGACCAGTCACAACACCCTGTACCATGTGATTAGCTGTAGTCAATCACAGATCACAAGCTCTCATGAATGAGAGCCATTCAAAAACTATTGCTTATGACAGCTATCACTATTAAATATAAGCAATAATAGTTAAAAAAAAAAAAAAACGAAATCCCCAACTTACCCCCCAATAGTAGTAATAGTAAAATTTATGGTCACTGGGATGACACTGAACTGCTCTTTTGACAGGATGTAACAATACATTACTTAGAAGAAAAAAAATCTTAAAGCACCATTTTTTTTATTTTAAACCTGTCACCAGTCCATATCCCTGATAACTGCCACATCGGTCAAATGATGATGTTGTACTGCACTGGCGACAGTGTGTGCAGGGGGGGGAAAAAAAGCAACATTTATTACATGGATTTTCCAAAAAATTGTGACAAAAGATTATAACACACCATGCCTCTTACTAAATCCCTTGGACTGTCTACTTTCCAAAACAGGGTAATTTGTACTGTCCTGGCATTTTAGGGCCTCAAAAAATAAGATGTCAGATGAGCTGTGTCGGTACATCAGAATTGATCAATTTTCAAATATATAAACCATGGTTTGTAGACTTTATAACTTTCACACAAACTAATTTTTACGTATTGAGATTTTTTTTTTTATTTACAAAGACATGTAGCAGGAATACATTTTGGCCTAAATTCAAGTATTTTTTTTGTTGAAAATTTTCACTGTGAAGGTACAAAACAGGGCCATTGGGGCATACCCCGGCCAATTGGTGCACATAGCCATGTGCACAAGGCTCCATGCACACTGAACGTTAAAATAATGTTATAAAAATGCCAGTAGCTCTGCAGTGAGTCTTTCAACATTTAACTTTTTTGCAATAGCGTTTGTTAGCGTTTTTCCACATTAGCATTTTTAAATTTTTTTTTGCAATGGATCAAAAACGTTAAACGCTGGTAAGCCACGTTTTTGAGCGTTTATCAGTGTTTAACTTTTTTTGTAGTCAGAAAAACAACTCCTGAATGCGATTTTAGGGCATTCAGAAAACAGCCCATAAACTCCACTGCTGATAAATGTCCATGTGTGCATGGACACATAGGATAACATAGAGGGGAGTTTATGGGCTGTTTAAAAAAAAAAAAAACTCCCAAAAGGCCTTTTTATAAGCTTCAGTGTGCATGGAGCCCAACAGCATGTTACAACTCACCGTGTATCTCAAAACTAAACATATCTAACTATAACTAAAGAACCAAAACAACCACATATTCGGTACCCAGCTTTCACATTGTAGGAGATATCTAGTCAGTAGGAATTCTCGTCCCTCTTATCTGTCTGAGCCGGACGTTACAAGAACAATTAGGATTAAGTGTGATCACTTGACCTCTGGACTAATACCACCACTCGCTTGTCTGGGGCATGGACCTCAGAGCACTCAGGTAATTTATTGAAAGTATCTAACAAGGGCAATCCCCCATGGACTGATAATCTGTCGTAGACTGAGTCTGTCCACAAGTGCCAGACTTTTTCATATTTTTTGGAGCATCCTCGGGACATATGTTGCTTTGTAGAGGGTTATCATTGTATTTTTTTTCCATTAACACAGGGTAGGGGGATTGGCTGACTTCCATCTTAGCACTATGGCTTTCCCTCGCGTAAAATAGGATACTAATTGGAGTGCGGGTTGCTTTAGCTAACGCCAATTGTTCCACAAGGCCGAGGAGACACACACCGATTGTCGGAGGAATAGGTATGGTAGTTAACCCATGGATAAATTGAGTTACCTCCCTCCAATCTTGAACCTGTGGGAAATCCCAGAATATATGTAGGAAGCCTGCAGGGGTACCAGAGCATCTCCAGCAAGCAGCTGAGGTTGGGTATATGTGGTGAAGGCGTTGGGGCATATAGTGTATTCTGTGCAGGATTTTGAATTGTATTAACTTGTCCCTAGTTGCAACTAGTGGCTGAAGCGGGTAATCCCACATGTCTTCCCAGTCTTCACTGTCCAGCTCCTGCACCTCCGTCCGCCACAGATCGGTATATTTGCGATAATGGCTTTGAGAATTCAGCATCGTTTAGCAGAGTTCTGAGATCATCGTGCTCCATGCATAGCTGGACCGATTTTAAATTGTGAATCAAAGGCATGATGGAGCTGCAGGAACCTGAAGAAAGAATTCGGAAGTTGGAATTTTTATTTTTCAATATCTCAAACGTGAACAACCCAGAACCATCGCAAATATCCTTCAAGTATTTAATGCCCCTGCTGACCCAAAGTCCGGGGTCTTGTAGAATGAAATTCCCTCAGTCTGGGATTCTACCAGAGCGGTGTATTAGGGGACATATGGCTTTCTCCAGGTTAGGTTTTATTACCACTGTGTGCCAAGCCCTGATAACTGCTTTTATAGCCTGTGTTAAAAGTATCGGAGAAACCCCCCCCCCCCCCCCCCCCCATCCCCCTATAAAGGGCGTTATGAAGGGCCTCATAAGATCCCAAATGTGCCGCCTCTAGGACTACTGATGCACTGGCATCGTTCGAGCCCAGCCTATTGTGGGCATGAGTGAGCATTGCTGCCAAGTATTACGTGTGGAAGTCGGGGCAGGCAAGTTCCCCCACCCCCTGTGTCCAGAGCCTGCGTACAATTTTCCTACTAAATCTGGATGTAATTGACAAGAAGGAAGCTACTAGGGAATCTAATTGTTGGAAGAGGATTTTAGGTATCCAGACCGGGGAATGCCTTAAAAATATACAATAGAACTGGGAGCAGTTTAATTTTAAATTTACACCATTTCAGCACCGGGGACAAATTACATTTACTGAAATCCTGAGTGTTGGGAGAGATATTGATCCCTAGGTATCTAATGGTACTTGCCCATTGCAGAGGTAAATTAGGATTACTCAGCTGCTTTGCCCCTGGATCTATGGGAAGAATGACTTGCTCCAGTTGGTGTGGAGGCCAGAAAGATTTGCAAAGCGATCCAGAATCTGGAGCGCCACGGAAAGTGAAGGGCCAGGGTCTTCCAAAAAAGGATTAGATAGTCCGCATATAGTGCTAGTTTCTTAACTATTGAGCCGACCCGGATCCTAGACACCTCATCTGACTTCTGCAGGGCCTCCGGCAAAGGCTCCATCACCAGGGAAAACAGTGCAGGGGAGAGAGAGGACACCCCTGCCTCGCCCCCCTCCTAATTAAGGAGGGCGAAGGTTTGCCGTTCAATTTAATATAGGCCATAGGGGACTTGTAGAGTAAACCAATCCATTTCCCGAAGGTTGGGCCAAAGCCGAAACCCTCAAACCTGCATCATATATGACCAACTGACTGTGTCAAAGGCCTTCTCTATGTCGAGGGCTACGAAGACCCGAGAGGAGTTCTCCTCGGTTGGGAGCTGTAGATAGGTGAAGACTAGTCTAAGATTTATGTCCGTAGACTTGCCAGGCATAAAGCCAGTCTGGTCTATATTGAGAAGGGACAGTAACCCCTTCATAATCCTAATGGCTAGCACCTTGGTAAGTATCCTAAGGTCGTAATTCAGTAATGATATGGGCCTATAGGATGTACAACAAACCTTCCCTGGTTTGGGTAGCAGTACAATGTGTGCCTGGTACATACTGTCTGGCAACCTCCCGGTTTCCAGGCACTCTGCAAAGAGTTGTTAGCCTGGGGACCAGTAGAGTCATGTGGGTTTTAGACCATTCTCCGGGTAGTCCATCCGGACCCTCTTGGCGCATTAAGGGCTTATCTAGTGTGTCCCTGTCATCCTCAGAAAGAGAAGGCAAGGTGGTTCCCCCCCAATTCTCCAAGTATGGCTTCAACCGGGGTAGGGTTCGGTTTTTCATATAATTTTACTATAGAAAAGATGAAATGCCTTCAGTATACCCTCAGGGTCTGTAATTTGACCGTTTGGAGTGAGGGTTCTGCCACCAGTTTACCATTATTGTCCCGAATCGAAAAGTTTGGGAAACAAACTTCCGCGTATCAGATTGCACCAGCGAGGTGTGATGGAGCCTCAAAGCTCTTCTCGCTTGGGCTAGGGAGAAATGGTGTTCAGGTGTGGGATGCGCTGTGAACAGCTCCAATGCCATTTTTTCGTCTTGTTCTAATTGAGTGGTTTGTGTTGCAAAACTGGATCTCACTGCCTTAATAGCGGAGACATATTCCCCTCGGGCATGAGCCTTGCCTGCCTCCCAAATCACATCAAGGGAAGTTGAACCCTCATTGAGTGTCCAGTATTCTGTAAGTTTGGGTCCCACCATGTACTGGATTTGAGGATTGTCTATCCAATGTGACGCCAACCTCCAGCATCCCTGCTCACGGGAGGCGCCAAGGGGCAAGCAAAACTTCAACGGGGAGTGATCTGAAAGGCCTGCCGAGAGGTAGGAGGCTACCCCAACATGTGACAGAGTTGAAGCAGACCCAAACAACAAATCTATGCGTGATCCCGATTTTATGTGTAGCTGAGATATGCGAATAAGTCCTGTCCTCCAGATGCCTCCACCGCCAAAGTTCTTGAAGACCAAGAGTGTCTGCCCATAGTACCAGTTCAGCCTGGGCAGATCTATGAGGGTTAGAAGTGTCTTTAGTAGCATCTAGGATGGGATTAAAGACCCCCCCCCCCGACTATAATTTTGTGGACCTGGTGGGGTGCGAGTTTTGTGAAAATAGTATACAGGACGGTGGGATCAAACGGAGGAGGGATATACACATTTTACTGTCGCCCAGCGTTGAGCATATATTCCAAGAATTAAAATAACATAATGTCCCCCAGGATCAAGGAAAAACTCTTCCATCGAGCAAGGTAGTGACTAGGGATGAGCCGAACACCCCCCGGTTCGGTTCGCAGCAGAACATGCGAACAGGCAAAAAATTAGTTCGAACACCGTTAATGTCTATGGGACACGAACGTGAAAAATCAAAAGTGCTAATTTTAAAGGTTTAAAATGCAAGTTATTGTCATAAGTGTTTGGGGACCCGGGTCCTGCCCCAGGGGACATGTATCAATGCAAGAAAAAGTTTTAAAAATTGACTTTTTTTGGGAGCAGTGATTTTAATAATGCTTAAAGTGAAACAATAAAAGTAAAATATTCCTTTAAATTTCATACCTGGGGGGTGTCCTTAGTATGCCTGTAAAGTGGTGCATGTTTCATGTGTTTAATTGTCGGGTCCGGCAATACAGATAAGTCATTGAAAAAAACGGCATGGGATCCCCTCGTCCATTACCAGGCCTTTTGGGTCTGGTATGAATTAGAGCTGCACGATTCTGGGAAAAATGAGAATCGCGATTCTTTTGCTTGGAATAAAGATCACGATTCTCTCACGATTCTCAAAAAAAAATTTTTATTTTAAAGATAAAGCCTTGTCAGTGCAGCCTTCCCCAGTGCAGCCTTCCCCAGTGCAGCCTTCCCCAGTGCAGCCTTCCCCAGTGCAGCCTTCCCCAGTGCAGCCTTCCCCAGTGCAGCCTTCCCCAGTGCAGCCTTCCCCAGTGCAGCCTTCCCCAGTGCAGCCTTCCCCAGTGCAGCCTTCCCCCAGTGCAGCCTTGGATCCCCTGTACTTGCTTCCAGGGCTTCAAAATCGCCGACCGCGATTTGAAAATGGCGCCGCCGGCGCCGAAGTACACAGAGCCGGTCCTCGGCTCTTTCCGGCGGCTCTCGTTCAATTTCGGCTCCACTCGTAGTCCCGAGCGGAGCTATCCGAGTAGGTTCGGATAGCTCCGCTCGGGACTACGAGTGGAGCCGAAAGTAAATGAGAGCCGCCGGAAAGCCGAGGACCGGCTCTGTGTACTTCGGCGCCGGCGGCGCCATTTTCAAAACGCTGGTTCCCGGCGGCTTCTCCTCCGATCAGCCTGTTCAGGCTATTAAAAAAAAATCGAGACAATCCAGACTGTAGATCGCGGGGGGGTGAATCGAAATCGCGATTCTATGTACGATTAATCGTGCAGCTCTAGTATGAATATTAAGGGGAACCAGAACCAAAATTTAAAAAATAAAATTGCATGGGGGTCCCCCCAAACTCCATACCAGGCCCTTCAATGACTTTTATAGCCGCGAGTACTTTTAAATGACTTTTTTTCCTTTTTAGAAATGTCATTTTGTGCAGGGACTGTTCTAAACACGGGAAACATGCGCCACATACTATAGACACCCCCGGGTATGAAATTTAAAGGAATAATTCACTTTTATTTCACTTTAAGCATTTAAAAAAAACTGCAGTTTTTTCGGGAGCAGTGATTTTAATAACTATTCGGCCCTAGTAGTGACTATCTCAGTAGAATGGTTAACCCCTGGCAATGGAGGAGTATGTGGCATGAAACCCCTGTTTAACCCATAGCCTCTTAAGAGCTAGAATCTTACTGCCTATGAGGTGAGTTTCTTGCAGAAACAGAACGTGAGGTTTATGAGACTGCAGAAAATTAAACGGAGATCTTTTCACTGTGTCGTTCAGACCTCTGATATTCCAAGAGATTAACTTTAGATCTGTAACCGTTTAAGATTTGGTAACATTAGGAGCATAGAAGGCCCATACCTAGCCATGTCCCGCCCAGAGGCAGTCCAGATGATGCCGTCTGGATATTCTGAGGGGGAGAAAAAATAGTCCAGCAAGAAAAACCGTGTAAGAAACCTGGGTAAATTTGGTAACCGATTAAAGGTATATGTAACTCCCTACTGCCTGACGTAACACCAACTGTCGCCAAAGCAGTTTCAATCCCAAAACTTGATAGTAGCAAATGCCTACTTGAGGCTCAGAGTTCCAGGGGAATTCCCAGCTCGTGTGCAGCCTATAACAGTAGGCGGGGTTGAGGGGACATGCATCTCATCACGGTAAGAGGGACCGGGCAATAATTTCTCCAGGTAGATGGAGAGCACCAGGTCTTCCACTTCTCAGAAAACAAACCGTGGGGGGTCAAGTGTGAATCACGTGTCGAGGTACCTTTTTCTTTTTCATGCATCATGGGAAACAGAGTCAGGCTAATTCATTACCTGCTGGGTTATACTCCATCATTAGGTGAATGGACACTGGTAGACTAAAGGTCTTCAAACAGGAAGTAATCCCCTATATAAAACCCCTCCCGTACAGGAAGTACTTTAGTTTTTTACCAGTATCTGCAAGGTGGATGGCATGGTTTGTTTGAGCTCTCTGAGCTCCAGGTCTCTAGCCCCACAAACTGTTCCTAAAATGAATCAAGGTATTGACCGATCGGATCCATTTGACATAGGCTTTTATGCTTAGATAAATGGTACCCGAGCCTCGCAAAGAAGACTCAAGATCCTGCAAGGTTTTGCCTGTAACGTGGCCTCCGGGCGCTGGACCCTGCAGAGTGAAAATCCTGGTCACTACAGCGCTAAGGCATTTTCTGCAGGGTGCCTGGAACCTAAACCTGAAAGGGTACCCAGTCCTTTAAGGTCCAAGTGACAGGAACCCACCGTGAAGGGTGAAGATTGGGCCCTTAGCTTCTAAGTGGCCCTGCGCCTGGACGGGTAAGTGAAACCCCTTTATTTTATTATTGTGGGGTGTCCCAGTGATTGTAACAATCAGTCAAGCTAGCTAAAGGCTGGACACCTGTGTGCGGTGACCGTACGGGGGAGTTCTGGGCTAGCTATGGGTGTTTGCAAAGTGTATTTTTTTTTTTTTTTTTTTTGCTTGCGTCTGGCTGTTTTTTTACCTGTATGATGGCGCACAACGATGCGCCATTTCGCCTTGGTTCGCCATGGTGCCTGTGCGTTCACAGGAGCGCCGTTGGGCTCAGCAGTTTG
This sequence comes from Lithobates clamitans, assembly GCA_037952925.1. NCBI lineage: Eukaryota > Metazoa > Chordata > Amphibia > Anura > Ranidae > Lithobates > Lithobates clamitans. The sequence continues at coordinate 722,750 of JBBGZY010001184.1, forward strand.
TTTTGCCCTGGCACACGCGGCTTCACCTCACATGCGCCGTAGCCTTTATCTGTGCGCACGAGTCACCAGGTGTTGCTCGGCAGGCTAAATGTGCTTAGCAGGATTGTTGCATAGGGGCTTGGTGAGCCCTATTAAAGGGTCTCCCTTCTGAGGTGTTTTAATTACACCCAAGTACTCTTTGTTTGCAGGCATTGAATGTCTTCCAAAAAGAGGAGCGGGACTAACACCATAGGGAAGGGCACACCTACATCATCAGTAGTTCCTGATGAACCTAGTCGTACCTCTAGTGTTGTATCCCCTGAAAGACCAGAGCCTCCCGGGCAATCTGAGCCGCTGCGCCTATCTGGCATTGTGCCTACAGTCAAAGCTGCAGCTTCACCCTTTATCGCTAAGGATGAACTGTCCACAGCCCTAGCTGGATTAGAGCACAGGATTGCCGGCATGATTGCCTCCATCCTGCAGGGTAGCAGAAAGCGTGACAGATCCCCCCCCCCCCCCCTCCCCAGAGTTTCCTCGTCTGAAGCAGGAATGGGTTGAGGATGGGGAAGAGCTTAAAGCTCGGGATTCGGCGTGCCCAGAAGATGACTCTGCTTCCGAGCAATCTGGACAAGAAGATATTCGCTCGATGTCTGCTTCTCAGTCACAGAGGTGACTGACTCTGACCGTAATGGTTCGTTCTGCCTTTAAGTTGCCTCTTACAGAGGTGACTGAGCCCCCCTGGTCCTCTTTGGGATCTGAGACCTTTTCAGGTCGCACAGACTTTCCCACTACACCCCCTGTTGGAACAGGTGGTCTATGCTGATTGGGAACATCCTGACAGGACTTTTTTGCCTCCTAAAAGGTTTTCCCTTTTATATCCCATGGATGAAAAGTTCGTTAAAAAAATGGAGCATGCCAGCTGTAGATGCAGCAGTCTCTTCCTTAAACAAGAACTTGTCCGGTAGATAACGCACAGGGCTTGAAAGACCCTGTTGACAAGAAATTGGAATTCTTATTAAAAGCTTCCTTTTCCTTGGCCAGTTCAGCTATTCAGCCAGCTGTTGCAGCAATTGGTATTCGCCAGTCCGTAAAGGATCAGGTCAAGCGGCCTGATGGGCCTAACCAGGAGGATGATCTGCCTGAAAGGAATTCAGATATTCCTCAAGCGCTGTGTTTTTGCTGTCGATGTTTTAACCACTTCCTACACGGCCTATAACAGAATGATGGTTCCTTTATCCTGACTGGGTGTCATATGACGCCCAGCAGGATAACGTGCCTGCGCGCACAACGAGGCGATTGCAGCGTCAGTCTGACACACCACACTTCCGATTGTGATAAGAAGCTGGCAGAGAGCTGATCGGCGGCTCTCCCTGTCAGACGGGGGGGGGGGGGTGTCTGTGCTGATAATCAGCACACTGATTATCAGCACAGCCCCCATCAAATGTACCCATAAGCTACCAGTCGGTGCCCAGTCAGTGCCCCATCATAACCCCCTGCCAGTGTCCACCACAGTGCCAATCGGTGCCCAGCATTAACACCTGTCAGTACCTGCCCAATCAGTGCTGCCCATCAGTGCCACCTATCGGTGCCCATCAATTCTACATATCAATGCCAACTCGGTGCTGCCTCATCAGTGCCCGTCAATGAAGGAGAAAACTAAATTTTATAACAAACTTTTTTTTTTTTTTTCAAAAATGTCGGTCTTTTTTAGTGTAGCAAAAAATAAAAAAGATGGTTAAATACCACCAAAAGAAAGCTCTATTTGTGGGAAGAAAATGATAAAAATTTAGTTTGGGTACAGTGCTGTATGACCGCGCAATTGTCATTCAAAGTGCGACAGCACTGAAAGCTCAAAATTGTCCTGGGCAGGAAGGGGCGAAAGTGCCTGGTATTGAAGTGGTTAAAGGATTCAATACAGCAGGTTTCTCGTCTGGCTCTTGTCTGTACATATGCGCAGGCTTTTATGGCTTAAGAGCTGGTCAGCCGTGCTTCCTTGTAAAAAGTTATTGGCTAGTTTCCCATGGGGAACGTTTATTCGGTGATCACTTGGACAAACATATACAAAAGTTTTCTGGATGGAAGAGATCTCTACTTCCTGTGAAGAAATGCACCAAACATCCCTCGTTTAAAAACCCAGGGACTGCTTCCTCAAATGTCTCCAATGTCAGGGCGGTTCCGCCGCCAACAGGGTGCTAGGGCCAAGGCCCGGGCCAGAAAAGGCCCTGGGTCCATAGTTCTTCTAAGACCAGCACCAAGCCCTCCTTTTGAGGGGACGGCCCCAATCCATCGGGTGGGAAGAAGGCTGCTGCACTTTGTGGACATTTGGAAAACAACAATTCAGGACGAGTGGGTCACCTCAATTTGTATCTCGCAGTTACAAGCTGGGGTTACGAGGAGTGCCCCCTCAGAGGTTTCTAAGATCCAGCGTTTCCTCGAATCCTCCAAAAAAACTTCTTGCTTCAGGCACTACATAATCTAGTGCATCAAGGAGTGATTGTAGAGGTTCCGGTATCCGAAAGAGGCACAGGGTTTTACTTAAACCTGTTTACAGTTCAGAAACCAAACGGGGACACACGGCCCATTTTGGACCCAAGATCCCTGAACAAGTATCTTTTGATCCAGTCCTTTCGGATGGCGTCTGTGCGCTCAGTAGTAACCTCACTCCAGAGGGGAGACTTTTTAGCCTCCATCGATTTAAATGACGCGTACCTATACGTACCCATCTTTCAGCCTCATCAGAGGTTCCTATGTTTTGCAGTGGAGGAATGTCATTTTCAGTTTGTGGCTCTACCCTTAAGGCTTGCTAAAACTCCCCAGGTGTTCACAAAGGTCCTAGCACCAGTACTGGGTCGCTGAAGGGATCCTGGTGCTCTGGTTTCTGGACGACCTCCTGCTCTGAGATCACTCAGTACAGGCTCTAGTATACACAGTAAGGTATTTGAAAAGCTTAGGCTGGATCATAAATACCGAAAAGTCAGCCTTGAGACCAGCTCAAAGTTTAAGATATTTAGGTCTGATTCTAAACACGGTCCAAGCAAGAGTATTCTTACCACCCATAAGGATCTGTGCCCTGAAGGATCAGGTGCATCAGATAAAAGTTACCAGACAACCCTCCATTCAGTTCTATATGAGTCTTCTAGGGAGGATGGTATCCTCCTTTGAGGCGGTGCCCTATGCCCAGTTCCATTCCAGGCCTTTACAACAAGACATCTTGTTGGCTTGGAACAGAGGAAGAAAAGCCCTGGATTATTCAATGTGTTTATCTCAGGCATGCTTAAGCCTAAACCGGTGGTTGCAGGATCAGAACCTGCAAAAGGGAAAATCCATTCTCCCGGTAACTTGGAGAGTACTGATTATAGATGCCAGAGTCTCAGGCTGGGGAGCGACCCTAGACGGACTCACAGCTCAGGGGAAATGGTCAGGGACAGAGCAGACCCTGCCCATCAACGTCCTAGAATTACGGGCAGCACGTCCGGCCCTACGGTCCTGGATGGTAGAGCTTCAGGACTGCTCCATCAGGGTACAGTCCGACAATGCCATGGCAGTGGCCTATATAAACCACCAAGGCGGTACCAGGAGTCGTTCAGCTCTGAAGGAGGTGAACTACATACTAGCCTGGGCAGAGGGACAATTATATCAGCAGTTCATATCCCGGGAGTAGAGAACTGGAAGGCAGATTACCTCAGCCACCAGCAAATCTGCCGGGGGAATGGTCCCTACACCCAGAGGTGTTCCAGGACATGTGCCAATAGTTGAGGATGGCCAGAGGTCAACCTACTGGCATCCAGGTTCAACTACAAGCTACAGCAGTTTGTGTCTCGAACAAGAGATCCTCTGGCAATTGGAGCAGATGCTCTGATAGTTCCATTGAGCCAGTACTCCCTAGTTTATGCTTTTCCCTCTGATCCCTCTCCTTCCACATTTGTTGCGCAGGTTTTGGAGAGAGGGGATTCCAGTCATTCTGGTGGCACCAGCCTGGCCCAGAAGGCCCTGGTTCCCAGAGATTGTGAGACTGACAATAGACGGACCATGGGCGCTTACTCTTCGCCCTGATCTACTGTCTCAAGGTCCTATATTCCACCCCAATTTACAGTGTCTGAATTTGACGGCATGGCTATTGAAGCCAGGGTCTTAAAGGACCGTGGCATCTCGGGACCAGTGGTGTCTACTCTAGTGAATGCTAGAAAAGCTATCCCTAGGAAGATTTATCATAAGGTCTGGAAGACTTGTATTGCTTGGTGTGAAGCCAGAAATTTACATCCTCGGAAATGTGATTGGGAGAATTCTCTCTTTTTCTACAGTCAGCTGTGGAAATCAAATTGGCTTTGAGTGCAGTCAGAGGTCAAGTTTTGGCCCTATCAGTATTCTTCCAAAGGCCTGTAGCCTCCCATTAACTGATCCGAACCTTTTATGCAAGGGGCAACTTGCTTGCTTCCCACCATTAGGTCACCTATGTGTCCTTGGGACCTGAACTTTGTGCTGTCTGTGTTACAGAAACAACCATTTGAACCTATTAAGGAAATTCCATTAGACTTGCTGTCACGCAAGCTAGCCTTCCTGATGGCTATTGCCTCAGCTAGAAGGGTGTTTGAGTTGGCGGCCCTTTCATGCAGGGAACTGTACTTGATCCTTTACCACGACAGTCGTGTTACGACCTGTTCCATCCTTTTTGCTAAAAGTGGTGTCGGCCTTTCATTTAAATTGGGACATTATTTTGCCTTTTCTCTCAGCCTTGTTCGGCGGAAGAGAGACTACTGCATTCTTTGGAAGTTGTCCGGGCAGTCAAATTTTTTTGTCTAGATCCGTGGAGATCCGAGGATCAGACTTTTTTTTTATTTTTTTTATTTTTTTTACCAAAAGGACCCAAGTAGGAACAGGCAGCTTCCATTGCCAATTGGGTCCGTCATTTGTTCATTCAGGCCTACGGTCTGAAACATAAAGCTCCTCCCTTTAGGGTGAGAGCTCGTTCTACCAGGGGTGTAGGAACCTCCTGGGCTTTTCGCCATCGGGTATCTGTGGCTCAGATTTGTAAGGCTGCTACCTGTTTTTCAGTGCATACGTTCACAAAATGTTATCAAGTGGATGTTCGAGCAGCCGAGGACTTGGCTTTCAGCTGCAGTGTACTGCGGGTTGCCGTATAAGTTCTGATGGCTTTTGTTTGGCAGGGTGTCTTTCTCCTCTCAAGCTATTGCTCTGGGAAGAGCAGGTAATGAATATTAGCCTGAGACTGTCCCATGATGTATGAAAAAGAAAATAGGATTTTTAGGTCTTACCTGTAAAATCCTTTTCTTTGAGTACATCGTGGGACACAGAGATCCTTGCCCTCTTTTTTGAGGATTTAATGCTTGCTACAAAACTAAAGTACTTCCTGTATGGGAGGGGGTTATATAGGGGATCACTTCCTGTCTGAAGACCTTTGGTCTACCAGTGTCCATTCACCTAATGATGGTGTATAACCCAGCAGGTAATATTGGCCTGACCCTGTGTCCCATGATGCACTCAAAAGGATTTTACAGGTAAATATGATGTAAAAATCCTATTTTTTGAGGTGACTCCGGTGTGTTCTTATCTCGGAGCCATCTACGAACATTGAAGGTTTTTCTCTTCTGCTGCAAGTCAGCCGAAAAGTCAGGGAAAAGAATGGTGTTGCCATATTTGAGTTTGGGATGTTTGTGTGCTTTGGAGGGAATCCTGTCCCTGTCTCAATAATTAAGGAAGCGGACCAGAAAAGGCCTGGGAAGGTTCCCTGAGAGCATTGCCCGTGGGCACCTGATGGGCCCTTTCAGCTACTTGGGTAGGAGGGAAATCCATAAGGCACAGGAGATTTTTAAAGAACTCCTCCGCAAATTCAGCCGGGTGATCCCCTTCCTCTTTTTCAGGCAGCCTCGGGATATTGTTGCGCCTGAGTCGGTTTTCAGCGTCGTCTGACTTCGCAACAAGGGACTGTACTGTGCGCTGCAGCTCAGCAATGGAGGTGGGATGGGTGGCTGTAAGATCTTCAGTGGCTACTCTTTCGGTCATTCTCCCCCTTATTTTGTCGAGGTAATTCCTTATAGGATTACACTCCTCAGCAAGGTGGTCAATGCGCACCAGCAGCGAGGTCCTACTCTGCCCGATCGCAGCAAGGATCATGGCCATACTGTCTTGGGATAGCGGGGCTGACTCTTCCATCACCGGAACCTCACCAGGACCTATCTCCAATTCAGCCAACATGTTCTGGAGTCATCCGACCAGTATGGGACCAGTATGGGGCGATGAGTTAATCATAGCGGCTTTGGAATTTCTCTTCCCCTTTTTTGAGGATGAGGACGTCTGATAAGTCCCCAGAGGGGACCCCTAAAAAGGAAAGGTGTTCGTGCCCAGAACAGCGTCCAGGAGGCAGCTGGGGGTAACCCAAGTTGGCAGCAGGTATTGAGCCCCCGAAGATCAGTCCGGATAGGCAGTCAGTGGTCGCCAGCAGCCCCCCACCTCTCAACAAACACCCAGGCAGAGGCAGTTTAGCGAGGATGATAGGCTGGGAGTACCAGGTTAGGGAAGGCCCAAAGCAGTGGAACAGTGGCAGGATGGCTAAAGACTCTCTAGGCCCCAGGACTCCACAGCCGGACCACACAAGCAGTCGTCTCTGTTGGACGGCACACCAGAATATGGCAGGGAGGTGGATAGATGAGGTAGGTGGGAACTGCAAGGTCCGCGCTCCCGAGGCCAGGCCAGCCGCAGCGCACTCCCATGGGCTCGGCAGACTACCGGACCGTGCCAGGCAGGTGGAAGGCAGGCAGGATGGTAGATGGGAGTCCCTTATCTCGCATCCAGGCCGGGATCAGCTCGCTCCAGCAGGGCAAATGCTGGCAAGATGGCGGTGGCCGCAGGTGTGTAATGGCTATGGTGCCCTAGATGACCACAAGCAGAACCTCCGCTGATTATTGGCTCAGGATGCAGCAGGGGACAGAGAAATAGGCAGGCAGGTTAGCAGGCCTTTTTGGGTGGTTACATGCATGGATGGCAAAGGATTGGATTCAGGATTCCCGGAGCTCCTCTCAAACATGTCCTCCACCCACATCTGGACATGCCCTGCAAATGCATGTAGAAATTAGATTTTATTGGATATGTTTTATAACAGAAGGTAGAAAAAAGTCAACATTTTCTGTCTTTTTATTTAACTTTTTTTTAACTAAAATAAAACCCACAGGTGATCAGATACTACCAAAAGAAAGCTTATGGACCAGAATTATGGACCGTTTTGTGTTTGCTGAAGAAAGCTGTTTTGTTTGCCGCGTTTTGAGAGTACAGTAAAGACTTTTACAAATGGCTGGTTGGTGATCCCAGGCGCTCCATATTACATTTACCTCTAAAAGTGTCTGATGTCAGGCTGGCTGCCATGTAGTGTAGAAATTTCCTCCCCACTGCCACCGGGTCCTCTGTGTTGATTTTTTTTGGCGCTGCTATGGTTAACATCAGCCAATGTAAAAGTTGCGCCCCTTCCACCCATCTTCATGTATAGAATGTGCACTATTCTTTCCCAGATTTTAAATATCTATATGAATGGAGAACAGGCAGATGAATGACCAGATCTGCTTTCTCAAATCAAAGAACATTTTGGGAACCAATACCATGGGGGGGATTTACGAAATGCAAATCGTCTGTGCGCTGCAAGTGCAGTTGCTCTAAATCTGAGGAGAGCATGCAAGGGAAAAAAAACACCATTTTGCTTGCACATGATTGGATGATAGAAATCAGCAGAGCTTGTCCTCGTTTCAGAGCTTCCCCTCAGATCTAGCGCAACTGCAGTGCACTTAGTGTACAGACTATTTGCCTTTAGTAAATCAACTTCTATGAGTTCTATCAATGGAGGAGATGATGGAAGGGGTGGGAAATTTGCATAAATTGCACCCTTGCAGCGGCTGCTGTTAAAGCGGATCTTTTACTGCATCTGAGCACCACAAAACACTAATTCATTTTTAATATTTAAAGCAAACTCCCCCATCCACCTGTGTCTCCATGCTTTATTTTGTTGATAAATCGCTTTGAAAAACAATCCCCTAGCATTTCTAGCCATGGCCATCTTGAAAAGGCAAATGATTCATGTGGCATGTACTCCCTGGAATCCATGTAGCTCTAGCTGAGAAAACCCCCTCCTGAAGACACCTAGGATGTATGACATTGTTTACCTAGGCGCAAAAGTGGTAAATGAAGAAATTTGTGTAAAAAAAAAAAAAAAAAATGTTTAAAACGAGTAAATATGATATACAGTACTTTGATATCTATTTACTAATGCTAGCAGCATGAAGATAAAAAAATATTGATTTTGAGAGTGAAGTTCCACTTTAACCCATGTATTGAGCACAATTCATTGGCGGTAAATTATGTCCCTGATGTTGTGTAGCAAATATCAGTAACCTCCACAACCTCATTAGACTCTTTAGACCTCAAACCAGCACAGAGACCCAGATTTGTAACTTCCTTTGCAGCTCTGTGTTGTGTGATCATTTCATTACATGGCCATAAACAAGATGTGAGGATAGATTTCCCCACTAGCCTGTAAGAGCGTCATGCTTGTCAGAGGTCTAAAACTAGTGTTGAAATGAACGTTCCAGGCCCCAGCGTCAGGTTGTGGGAGGAATTTGAACTTTAACTACCAGGACAAGGACATTTGGGAGTTATGCCATAGTCATTATGCTACTAATGAAAGAAGTTAAATTGTCATTGCATGTGGTTTCTGGCATAACAGAATATAGACACTAAAGCCTCGTACACACAAACGGATTTTCGTCCGGGAATTGTGTGATAACAGATTGCCTAAAATTCGACCGTTAATACGCTTCATCAGTAATAGTAGAAGTTACATAGGTTGAAAAAAGACACAAGTCCATCCAGTTCAACCATTAAAAAAAAAATATATATATATATATATATATATATATATATATATATATATATATATATATATATATATATATATATTGTACAATCCAATATACCCAATACTATACCCACAGTTGATCCAGAGGAAGGCAAAAATCCCCAGCAGAGCATGCTCCAATTTGCTACAGCAGGGGGAAAAATTCCTTCCTGATCCCCCAAGAGGCAATCGGATTTTCCCTGGATCAACTTTACCTATAAATGTTAGTACCCAGCAATCTACTGAGCTGACCAGAACCACCTCTGGAGGGAGTCTATTCCACATTTTCACAGCTCTTACTGTGAAAAAACCTTTCCATATTTGGAGATGAAATCTCTTTTCCTCCAGTCGTAAAGAGTGCCCCCTTGTCCTCTGTGTTGACCGTAAAGTGAATAATTCAACACCAAGTTCACTATATGGACCCCTTATATATTTGAACATGCTGATCATATCCCCCCTTATTCTCCTCTTCTCAAGAGTGAACAAATTCAGTTCCTCTAATCTTTCCTCATAGCTGAGCTCCCCCATGCCTCTTATCAGTTTGGTTGCCCTTCTCTGCACTTTCTCCAGTTCCCCGATATCCTTTTTGAGAACTGGTGCCCAAAACTGAACTGCATATTCCAGATGAGGTCTTACTAATGATTTGAACAGGGGCAAAATTATATCTCTCACTCTGGAGTCCATACCCCTCTTAATACAAGAAAGGACTTTGCTCGCTTTGGAAACCGCAGCTTGGCATTGCGTGCTATTATTGAGCTTATGATCTACCAAAACCCCCGGATCCTTCTCCACTATGGATTCTCCCAGTTGTACTCCCCCTAGCATGTATGATGCATGCATATTCTTAGCCCCCAAGTGCATAACTTTACATTTCTCAACATTAAACCTCATCTGCCACTTAGACGCCCAATTAGACAGCATTGAGGTCAGCTTGTAAATTGGAGACATCCTGTAAGGACGTTATTCCACTGCATAGCTTGGTGTCATCTGCAAAGACAGAAATGTTACTTTTGATCCCAGTCCCTATATCATTTATAAAGCTATTAAAGAGTAAGGGTCCCAGCACTGAACCTTGGGGTACACCAATGATAACCTTAGACCATTCAGAGTAAGAATCATTAACCACTACTCTCTGAATTCTGTCTTTTAGCCAGTTTTCTATCCATTTACAAACTGATATTTCCAAGCCTGTAGACTTTAACTTACACATGAGCCGTGTGTGCGGAACTGTATCGAACGCTTTTGCAAAATCCAAGTATACCACGTCCACAGCCACCCCAATCAGACAATTGTTGTCGAACTTTCCGCCAACAAATGTTGGATGGCAGGCTAGTAAATTTTCGGCAGACAACGGTCTGTTGTCAGATTTTCCTATCGTAGGTACACAAGTCTGTCACACAAGTCCAAAGTATAAACACGCATGCTCAAAATCAATGCTCACTAAACACAACATTAGCAGAAGGTGCCCAAAGGGTGGCGCTCAAGAGCTGAAATTCCACGTAGTACGTCACTACGTTCGTGTTTGTTGGCCGACAATTGTGTACCGTTTGTATGCAAGACAAGTTCCTGGCACACGCCCTTCGGACAAAAGTCTGGTTCTTTGCGGAAAATCCGATCGTGTGTACAAGGCTTAACAATTTGTCGAAGCCTAACTTGAGCCCTGGTTCACATTGGTACGATTTGACATGTCAAATCAGTGGCAATTGCCGACAATGGCACAGTCCTAATCGGCACAACGCTGCATTTGTGGCGCCACACCGATTTCAAAAAGTAGTTTCTGTACTGCTTTTTGCGATTTCGGCTGTGATTTACATTCACATCTGTGTAGAAACCTGTACAGATGTCTCTGAAGTCTCGGACAAAATCGGGACTGTCATACGGGAGTGAAATCGTGCGCCATCACTGGTTTTCAACAGCCTTTCTAAAAATAATTTTAAAAAAAACGTGCTGAGCATGAAAGCCACATCACTAGCTGGAGTATTGCATGCATGCTCCCACTGCTCCTTTTCCCACTTTTCAGCATGAGGTAGCATCTTCACACAGATGCTCCTATTCGCAAGAAACATGCGGTTCCACAGTTACACAGGGTTCCACTTCGGTTAGTCCTTGTTGCAGCCTACAGTGTTCTGGCTATTTGAACCCACCCTGCTCTCAGCAGCCGGTTTAGGCGTACCCAAAGTTTTTACCTGGTGTTCTCTATTAAGTTGTCTCTCTTAAGCAATGCAACATGTAGAATCCCAAGTGCAAGGGGAGCAGTCCCTCTGCTCTCCTTTAAACGTAGTTCATTATTTTATAAGGGTGCACTTGGTAGTAATCAAGGCTTGTCCATATTTAATAGTGTCAAATGCTCCATGCAAGCAGCTAAATGCACAGAAAAACTACATGTATGTGTAGACTGTGTTGTCATGGAAATGTTCCTAAATCGCTGTACCCAATTTTGTGATTCAGGCATCCTTTCAGGACAGCACAACCAGTACTTCGAACTTCTTTGCAGAAGTCGTACAGCTTGGTTAGAAAACTCAAGATACTCCTGCCTGCAGGGCTGCTGTTAAAAAATCACAGGGCCCCATACAGCCTACCTGGCCGGGTCCACCTCTCCGAAAAAATCGAATACTATTTTTGCTAAAATGCCACATCTATGATGTACTCCGCAGTCATGGCAGAAATTCTACCCCTATTGAACAGGACCTATTCAAGTGAATAGCGCTGCTCTGCATTCACCTCACAACTGCATGCAAAGCCACATGGTTGCGGTAGTACGAGGTTAAAGGAGCCTTTGAGGAGGCAATGTGCCTCCTCACTGCCAGTCAAATGCTTTCTGAAACACAATCTAAATGCTGACAGCTCTTCAAACAGCAAAGCGCTTTTTTTTTTCTCTTAGATTCTTTTCTTTTTACTTTTATTTAACTGTCCTGTTGGGAGCCTTTGGTGAAATATCAGGGGTCTAAGCAGACTCACATTTGGGACAGAGAAACGGGCTGAGGACATAGATTCAGTAGTCCCTTTCTCTGTAGCTGAGGCTACACTAGATAGTTGAATGAATGAGAAGTGCTCTGAGGCTTACTGTTCATTCACAAACTGAAGCATAGTAAACAGTTTACTGTGCTTCAGTGATGAATGAATGGACACAGTGAGTGATTGGTACAGATTGCTCATGATTTTCATTCAGGAAAGGAAGGAGGTGGTAAATTACATTTTTACCGACCTCCTCCTCCCAGCTCACCCAGAGGCTGCTTCCTCTCCCCACTTTGTTTATTAAATAAAATGATTTGGCTGGACTTTGACTTTGAAGTCCTGTTGCAAGGTTATGGATATGTAAGTATTTTTATTTACTTATAGCTGCAATGTTGTATACATTTTGTGCTATATGCATTTTTCAGAGTAACTGTTCAATTTTTTTTTCTCAACAGGTTCATTGTACTTTGTGGAAATCAGTTTTTTTCTTTTTTTTTTTTTTTTTTTTTTTTTTATATATAATTATAAATTCAAGATGTGTTTTACATTTTTATTGTTTGGACAAATTTTAAAAACATGGATGTTTTTGTGGCCTTGATTACAATTTTCTGAGAAGCGGACATACAACATTTCCAGTGCAGGACAAAAGAAAATATAAAGAAAAATTAATCAGATTGACATCTCATCTTTGGATTGCTGCTTAAGGAACAAGAAGAGAAGTCAAGAGCAACTTGCCTTAACAAAAAGAGAAACACATGAACTTATTTAATATTGGTGGAAATTGTAGAATGTCGCCCAGAAGCTGACTAATCGTTCAGCTCTGGGGGGTGAAATGTTTCTTTTTCATGTGCCTATACTAAAAAAGTGACTTCTTATCCTGCTGTGTGTGGGAAACTGAAATGTATACATAAAGAAAAAGTAGTGCATTCATGTTCATGAAGACTTTTTTTTTTTTTTTTTTAAACTTAGAACAAAGTATTTTTTTTAGGTTTTTTTTTTTTCTTTTTTAATAAAATTGAGAACAAAACGTTTCTACAAAAAGAACCACAACCCTCTTGCATTTATCCTTGTCTGTAACTTCCCTGTAATGTAATTGCTGCCCAGCCTAAGTTTGGGACTCTGGTCTGAAACCTTTTTAAAAGCAATTTGGCTTTTTAAGAACCCTTTAGTAATGTCTTTGACGTTGTACATATATTTCTAATCTTCTGTTCCTATGATTCTTCAGTGTTTCGATCAGCCGGAAGTTATCAATTTACTGAACTTGGTCAATGGCATTTATTACCTAATTTGTGAGGTCTGTAAAAGCTTTTGGAATATGCATTGTGGTCTACTGACAATGTTTACATAGTGCTTGATGCCATTGGACTCTTTCTGCCAGAGCATGTTCATAGATTCATCCTTACATTGGGCTAGAATTCCTAAAGGCAAATAGACTGTGTAGTTACACTCATTCTCCCCAGAGCTTAGTGAATGTGATAAAGCTCTGCTGATTTCCATCTTCCAATCATGTGCAAGCAAAAATGCATTTTTTTTTTTTTCTTGCATCTAATTGGGTATTCTTTAGGAAGTGGAGCTTCACCACATTCACTAAGTTCAGAGGAAAATTAGTGCAACCTCACTTTCAAAGGTAAGTCTATTTGCCTTTAGTAAATCCACCCACACATCTATATATCCCAACTTGATAAAAAAAAAGTTAACATTCTTGAGATGGTATGGTTTGAACTTCCCAGACCCTGTAGAAGAATAATTGGGGGGGGGGGGGGAGAGATAATGAATACATATTGCAAAGTTGATTAGTAGTTAAGGTTTATGAAGGTGGACTTACTGTCTTCATAGAGATTTTTGGTGCTTGCAAAATTCCAGTGTTTTCCACATCCATATGTTGCATTCTTGTCTTAATTCATGGAGGGACTAGTGACACTAGTTTCACCCCTCTCCCAGCCAATTTTCCATACAACACAAAGACTCTGCGCTTCCCTTCTTTGTGTGCATTAACATGAACCTTTACTTCAGTTTAAACATTTAATGGCATAATCCCTGCCCAATAGCATCACAATAAGATGACTGTTATATAGCTCTATTTGCCATTCTGCTGTCTAATACAACCCCTGGCAAAAATGATGGAATCACCAGTCCCTGAGGATGTTCCTTCAGTTGTTTATTGTTGTAGAAAAAAAGCAGATCACAGACATGGCCAAAAACTAAAGCATTTCAAATGGCAACTTTCTGGCTTTAAGAAACACTAAAAGAAATCAAGAAAAATAATTGTGGTGGCCAGTAACAGTTAGATTTATAGAACAAGCACAGGGAATAAATTATGGAATCGCTCAACTCTGAGGAAAAAATTATGGAATCATGAAAAACAAACAAAATAACACTCCAACACATCACTAGTACTTTGTTGCACCACCTCTGGCTTTTATAACTGCTTGCAGTCTGAGGCATTGACTTAATGAGTGATAAACAGTACTCTTCATCAGTCTGGCTCCAGCCTTCTCTGATTGCTGTTGCCAAATCATCTTTGCAGGTTGGAGCCTTGTCATGGACCATTTTCTTTAACTTCCACCACAGATTTTCAATTGGATTGAGATACGGACTGTTTGCAGGCCATGACATTGACCTTATGTGTCTGTCTTCAAGGAATTTTTTCACAGTTTTTGCTCTATGGCAAGATGCATTATCTTGATAAATGATTTCATCATCCCCAAACATCCTTTCAATAGATGGGGTAAGAAAAGTGTCCAAAATTTCAATGTAAACCTGTGCATTTATTGAAGATTTAATGACAGCCATCTCCCTAGTGCCTTTACCTGACATGCAGCCCCATATCATAATTGACTATGGAAATTTGAATGGTTTCTTCAGACAGTCGTCTGCATAAATCTCATTGGAATGGCACCAAACAAAAGTTCCAGCATCATCACCTTGCCCAATGCAGATTCGAGATTCATCACTGAATATGACTTTCATCCACAGTCCACGATTGCCTTTCCTTAGCCCATTGTAACCTTGTTTTTTTGTGTTTAGGTGTTAGAGATGGAGTCACAGATGTTGACTCCAGTTTCCTCCCATTTGTTCCTCATTTGTTTTGTTGTACATTTTCTGTTTTCAAGGCATATTGCTTTAAGTTTTCTGTCTTGACGCTTTGATGTTTTCCTTAGTCTACCAGTATGCTTGCCTTTAACCACCTTCCCATGTTGTCTGTATTTGGTCCATGTTTTAGACACAGCCGACTGAACAACCAACATCTTGTGCAACACTGCGTGATGATTTACCCTCTTTAAGGAGTTTGATAATCCTCTCCTTTTTTGTTGGAGCCATGCTTCATGTCAGTCCACTTGTTGCAACAGCTCTCCAAGGTGTGATCACTCCTCCTTACCTACATACTAACAAGCAGATTTAATCTGATGCAGGTGTTAGTGTTTGTAATGAAAATTTACAGGGTGATTCCATAATTTTTTCCTCAGAATTGAGTGATTCCATAATTTATTACCCGTGCTTGTTCTATAAATCTAACTGTTACTGGCCACCACAATTATTTTTCTTGATTTCTTTTAGTGTTTCTTAAAGCCAGAAAGTTGCCATTTGAAATGCCTTTAGTTTTTGGTCATGTCTGTGAGCTGCTTTTTTTTCTACAACAATAAACAACTGAAGGAACATCCTCAGGGACTGGTGATTCCATCATTTTTGCCAGGGGTTGTACAATTGCCTTGGTGTTGTGTAAGGCTAGCTATACACATATAGATTTTCCCACCTGGCTGAACCATAGAAAACAAAGGATTCGCCCATTTATCTTTAACAGTGTGAATGTAGGAATCTCCCCGCCAACTATTGTATTCAGATAGTCCAGCACCCATGGCTGCCTGAATACTCAATGACTGCATCTGATAGGATAGTCGCTGTTCAGCTGATGATTTTCCACCATGCTCAGTCAATTTTTTAACCTGACCTTTGTCAAACCAGGTGGTGCTGACAGGTTCACCTACAGATTGAATTTCAGCCAAATGAGCAGGAATTGGCTGGAATTGGAGCTGTGTAGGCCTAGCATTGAGGATGTGTTGGCATTTGGTGGAGTTTAGCCATGAAATAAGGGAAAGTCGGGTTGCAGTAACAAGTGAAATTCAATCAGAGAGCGGGGCAAAGTAAAAGCTTTCCTGGCTAATTAAGGAAATAACAGGAATCTTGTGATGTCTGTTCTTAGGCTGTACTTTTACAGGTAAAATTGCACATGAAGTATAGGTTCACTGGTAAACATTGGTGACCAGAAATTTTAGCTGTGCAATGTTCAGGAAAACATTTTTCCTCAGTGTGCAGAACCTGCTAAGTTTATGGCTCATTTGAAATACTTCTGGTGTTCCTTTTCATTCTGTTTTTCATTTTTTGCAAGTGAATTGTTACTGAAGAAAAGGGGTTGTGAAAATGAAGTTTGTAAGATCATTTTATGAGTTGGATCTTTCACAGACTTTTCCTATGATCTGTTATTCTGCTTATTGTAGACCACTACATTGTTTGTAACTTTATATAGTTTTATCTGATAAACATCCCAGTTTGTGCAACATGCCACTGTAATGTTGTTGAAGTGTGCATATATCGGCAGCCTCCACGGGTTTCCAAGCTGGAAGGAGGCTTCTAAAAACCCTTGGTGTGATTGGTAGCCTCCTCAAGCATAAACTTACTTTAAAGAGGCCCCTTCTTAACTACCCGTAGGTGAAGGATAGGTTGGTTGCCTATATTCCATCCAGCCTCATGGGCCCAGAATTATCCATGCTCACCTTGCATCTGGGGTAGTTACACTGTAAACCACATTGTATGCCATTTAAATGAAAGCCATACTAGAGATCATTAGGTTGCATGATGTGGCTGCTTTACAAAGAGGATATTATATGCAACCTGAAGGTTGTTTTCGGTTTAGGAATCCTTTTTGGTGTTCTCTTACCCAGAATTGTAGAAAATGTAGCACTGCATTGAAATCCCTTTTTATATTTTGTAGATAAGTTTTGGAGGAAGGAGTGCATATGGCATCTCTGGAAAACTGCTTTGATGGCCAGTTCACACCATAAATCGCACAGGAACGCATTGAGTTTCTGTGCAATTCATATGCGATCCGGGTGCAGTGTGATTTCGGCCTATTCATTTGAATGGGCTGAAATTGCGCCAGACCGCACCAAAAGTAGTGCGTGCACTACTTTACAAAAAGCACAGCAACTGAATTGCATGGTACTACCATGGTAAGACCATGCGATCTTGGGCGGGCAAACGCACTGCGTTTAAACTGATAACGCTGACCCCCGTTGCAGATCGCAAGTGCAGTGAATTTTGAACGTGGTGTAGGAAACATGCACGTAACGCACGTTTCCTGCACTGCGTTTTGGTGCGCACTGGCCCTCAACCATTCATAAGTGTTTATAAATATATATATTTAGACAGAAATGTGTTTGTTTACTGTAAATGAATTTACACATATGGGGGTATAGAGACATTTGAGCAGCATTGCTGAATATTTAAACAGAACACGCTTTGGAGTAGGCTAAAGTTTAAAGCTAAATTTCAGGAATTTATGGTAGTGCATACTTATGCTGCTACAGTGACCGCCATGAGCTTCCAGGTCCTGTGAGAGTGGCTGCCCCACTGCACACTGATCGCAGTAATGCTACCATTTAAAGAACTTTATTTTCTAACCCCCTAGGCGCTGACCGCACACATGCAGTCGCTCGGTGGGCCCTAATGCAGAGTGGCCACATATAATGGGGCCCTGGTAAAGCTACTTACCGTGCCGAGAGCGCACTCCCAGCACGGTAGCCAGCATGTACCGGAAAGCTCCCGATGCATACTAGTGATCGGGAGCTTTCCGATCATGTGACCACTGTGACAGCAAATCACAGCAGGCACATGGCCTGAATGCCTGCCTCCATCTCTTGGCCTTTATAACCCTTGAAAGAAATATGGAATTTTTTTTTTTTTTTTTTTTTTTTGAATCATACTTGCCTAGGTGGATACAGCATCTGTCCCCTGCCAGCTCTAACACAGAGAACTGAGCGATCAAACACCGCCGATCGCTCCGTTCTCAGAGCTCCCTGAGCAGAGAGCTGGTGACTCAGTTACTGCTCTAGCCAACTCAGGCTGAGCTGGATGCTGGTCCAGGCATGTGGCTGATCCCGACCATATGGTCCCAATCTATCCCGAGCCTGGACTGGCTCAGTGACATCAGCCGACGGTGGGCTTCAGCCTGTTTCCTGTTGAGAATGGGTCACAGGAGTGCAGAACGATCTGCACGTCTGTGATCCATAGGAGATTGGCCAAATGAGCTTTGGCCGTACTTTTACTTTTTTAAAGGGCTGGGAGGCGGGAAAGGGGTAAATGAACACAAGGCATTCTCTGATTGGACAAGATGGAGAGAAGAGGTGGTGGCTTAACCATTTAGAGAACACCTTGCATTCATTGGAAGAAAATACAAGTTGTACTATGACGGTGGTGCTGATCAAGTGACCCTTTTATGGGTCGGTGTGCGAACGGGGCAGCCCCTTGAATAGAACCTGAGCACGATCCTGAAGAATTCAGCTGTTGCAGTAGTACAGTGATTTCCAGCTTCCCTAGCTGCCCATCACGTATGAGATGTATGCACGCTTACATTGTGCCAAGCTGGACCAATGTAAATGTATTATAAAATGCAGGTAATTCCTAAAGTTGCGCTTTAACTGTAATTCTAAAGCTTTAACGTTCTTGTGGGTGTGCCTAAAGAGTAACAGAATTCAATAACCAGAAATCCTAGACAAAGCTGCCACTTTGTGCTGGTTGTCTGCCCAAAAGCCTAGACCTCTTATTATGTGATCTACAGCTGATCTGAACACTGACTTTCTGCTTTTAAAGTGCACCTGTCAGAGAATTATGCAGGCTTTTTCTGACCTTAGCCAATGAGATTTAGTTGCTGGTCTCCCATGCTGAAGAATCGGCTTCGATGCTTTTAAGTCACTGATCTAGAACAAGTATGTAGTGATGAGGACTTCTGATACTTTTCTGACATTCGTTCACAGCATACGTATTTCAGGCCTGTGACTTAAAAAGTTCTGAATCCAGATACATAAAGACTATGCTTTAAAGTAAACTAACCATGAACATGTAAGGGCCAGCATTGCTGTCTTAATATACAGACCTCATCAATACCAGTTGAGCTAAAGGGTCAGTGACAGCAACTTTCATGTCAGATTTCCTTTAAGCTGACAACATGATCGAATGCCTAGGCTTTTGGGGTACATGACTGGCAAAAGATATGGAGCAGGGATTTCATCAGGATCAGTAAACAATTCCTCCCTGCTGTAAAAGCAAGCTATAAAAGCTGCTATAAAACTGCTTTGTTGCTGGTAACTTCCAGTTATGTTGTCCCTACCCAGGTAGTCCCGGTATAGATGGAACAATGGGATTTTCTTATGAAGGAAATCGCATTAAAGACCAGAATTCAGATAATTTTTGAATATCTCACCATTCCATATCGGTCAATCAAGAAATGTGAAAAAAAAGTATAACTCTAAAAAAAAAAAAAAAAACCCAGAAATCAAAGGAGCATTTCCAATATACAACAAGAAATGTGAGCCTAACATGGCCTGTGTTGGATTGCCTCAAATATTTCTTAATGGTTGTTTTTTTTTTTTTTTAAAAAACCCATTAAGAAATATTTGAGGCAATCCAACACAGGCCATGTTAGGCTGACATTTCTTGTTGTATATTGGAAATGCTCCTTTGATTTCTGGGTGTTTTTTTTTTTTTTTTCTTCTAAATATAATTTTATACAAGTGTCAAACTCAGCTGGCTGGAATATTTGGAATTTATAAGATTATCTAAAACCATAATCCCAACCTTCTTAATTTTTTTTTTTTTGCGAACTGTCCTGTATATAACTGTGTTGTAGCAATACATGTAAGCTTTTATAACTATATAACTTCTTGAACCTGAGTCTTTCAGATGTTGTATACTGATGAAAGAGTAAAAAAAAAAAAATAAAATAAAGTTTGTAATAAAGTTTTACACTTTTCTGACATGTAGAAATTGCTTCTATTTCTAATAAGGAACATGTTAATTTGTAATCTTTCACATGAAAAAATATACAGGAGGCTACTTACAAAAAAAGGTTAAATTGTTCATGATGACTAGTTCTGGAGAATTTAAGGTAAAATATTTGTTTATCATGAGTGTTTCCTGTTATCACATTTTCACTTTTTTAAAATCTGGACCCCAAAAGAAGTTTAAATCGTACGTTGCACATTTAAAAAAAAAAAAGCTGATATCGAGGGCCAGTGTAGCATAGCAGATATTTCAGAGCTTTATGGTAGATGCTAGAGAATTAAAGTATATGTTCAAAACTTTTTTTTTTTATAGTTTTGGATGGAGTAGGGAAGGAATAAAACTCTTGCTGGGTAGGTTTTGCAGTTTTTGGGGCTCTGTTGAAGAGATTTACCTCCACTTCCTGTCCGGGTAACATTGGTTTTGCAAGTTCTAGCCTCCCTCTGTCTGTTGCTGTTGGAAAAATGTCCTTGCTTCCTGTTTAGTAAAAAGTCAGCAGCAAGTAATGCTAAGTCTCCAACAGAGCACTGGAAAGCAAAAAAAACCTTATAAGGTATCCTACCCCACTCTATCCAAAACTAAATGTTTTTGGCCTAATATTGAACACAAGTCAGTCTCTGACTTTGTTTCTGGTGCTAATAGACTGCCTAATAGGAAAGGTAGACCAAGAACATATCTAAACAACCAAATTGTTCCAGATGGTACAAAAGTTCTGCAATAAATCTGCCAGGTTGGTTATGGCTGGCCCTCCTTTTTGCTGTAGGCGCTTAGGATTACCAATTTGTCATCCTTCCCGTTGGCTTGTCCATGGCCTCCTGGGGTTTCCCCTTAGGCACTTGCCTTTGTCCTAGCTCTGCTCTGTTCTCAGGGTACATGTTGTGGGATACCCGAATGATCCCCTGCTAAAAGAAAAGTTCTCTCCATCCGTGTCGGCCAATGTCCAGCAGAATCTGCAGAAATTACGTTGAAACCTCCAACCTTTGGAAGTAGTTGGAACATACTTGCTAATTGGAGTACCTTGGCTTGACATTGCATACAAGTCTGTCCATGATCTTTCTGTTCTCTTCTCTCGTACCCTAGCCGGTCTGATCCAGGGTCAGCCTTCGATTTGTGCCCGTGAGGGTCTTGAGCCTAATGGTAGCTGCCTTTTGAAGGCAGTACACTCAGTTTCACTGTAGTCCTTTGCAACTTAATGTTCTGACCACAAGGAACAAACCAACTTTTTCCTTGGGCAGTACTGTCCCATGCGTTTGACTGGTGAGGCCGGACTCTCTCTGGTATGGTGGATTTCCAATCTGGCACTGGAGTCAGGGCATTTCCCCAAACCCCCAAGGTGTGTAATGTTTCCACAACAAATAGCAGACTATTTTGGGAGGGGTAGTCCTAGATGCTCTCAATGCAGTTGACTTTGTCATCAGAGGAAACCCATCTGCTCATCAGCATCCTGGAACTTGGGATTCAGTTGTCCCTTCTGCTGGACCCCTCAGTGTGAAATCACATGAAAAGGATCCATTTGGACAATGCAACGTATGTGGCCTACATCGAGGCACCAGAAACTGCTGATCCAACTGGAACTGACTTAATCCACTCTTAGACTGGACTGCACATTCTGGCTCTGTCCATATCCCAGGTGTGAGGTTTTTCAAATCTTTTGCCTTAGATGGCTGGATGGCGAACATGAATCTTTTGGTGCCTAGATTCAACCACAAACTGACCAGGTTTGTCGCCAGATTCAAGAACCCTGAGACCCCATTCACACAGGGGCAACACGACTTGCAGGTCGCCTCACCGAGGCGACCTGCACACGACTGCCCGGGCGACTTGCAAAATGACTTCTGTATAGAAGTCTATGCAAGTCGCCCCCGAAGTCGTACAGGAACCTTTTTCTAAGTCGGAGCGACTTGCGTCGCTCCCCTTAGAACGGTTCCATAGCACAGAACGGGAGGCGACTTGTCAGGCGACTAGGTCGCCTGACAAGTCGTCCCTGTGTGAATGGGCTCTCAGGCTTTGGCAACAGACACTCTGGTAACTCCATGGGATCAATTCCACCTGATCTACACCTGTCCAGCTTCTCCATTGCCTGCTCAGCAGGATTGAGTAGGAGCAAGTTTAAGTGGTTCTCGTTGCATTTAAATAGACCAGGAAGACATGGTACAAGGCAGGGGTCTCCAAACTTTCTAAACAAAGGGCCAGTTTACTATCCTTCAGACTTTAGAGGGGCCGGACTGTGGCCAGTGGAAGTAGAAAATGCCCTGATGTCAGTAACTGCGCCCAATCATTGGTGTCAGTAGAAGGAATAGTGCCTGTCATTGGTGTCTGTGAGAGGAATAGTACCCTATCATTGGTGTCAGTGGGAGGTATAATGCCCCAAGGGCTGGATAAAGGCCTGCAAAGGGCTGCATCCGGCCCCCAGGCCAGTGTTTGGAGACCACTGGTATAAGGGCATGCTTGAGCTCCTAGTAGACTCCCTGTGGACCCTTCCAGATTGTCTGGACCTTCTGTCCCAAAGGCTGGTCCTTTTTATCCTGCTGCTAGATTGTTTGCTTCAGCAGCATGGCTTTTTAAGCCTAGGGCCAAATGGACAGGGGCCTGTTGGGTTCAATCATCCCTACACTATAAAAGTCTAGATCAGCCTTTCTCAACCTTTTTACCCCGGAGGAACTCTTGCTAAAAATTCATTTTATGGTCAGTGAAAAAAAAATGATTCTTACATTGATGGTCAGTAGAAAGAATGCAACCCTTAAAGTGGTGGTCAGAATGCAAACCCCTACAGCCAGCTAAAAGGTCCTTGGCTTCATGCAACTGGGTCTACCAAGTGGTGTCGACCCTGGGACTATGCAGCCACCATGAAACGGTAAGTCAATCAGCCACAGCTCAAGGAACCCCTAGCAACCTCCTGGAGGAACCCTGGTTGAGAATGGCTGGTCTATCAATTTGCAAAGTCTATCAGTGCACCTGGAAAGCTTATATTGCATGGTGCAAGACCAGGAAATACTCTGTGGGACATGTCCTGTCCTTCCTCCAGTCTAGTCTGGATCAGCATCTGTCCTTGAGTACCACCAAGGAGCAAATCTCTGTCTTGGCTGTTCGGTTTCAGAGACCGCTGGCCTCCCATTCTTTAGTTGAGGCATTTGTGTGTGGTGTTTCCCACATTTCTATCCCTGTACATTCTGAGACTTTATGGGACCTTAACCTGAATTGTTTGGCCTTTCACAGGCCTCCCTTGAACCCTTGTCTGTCCTCATTTGCAAGGTTGCCTTTTTCGTTTCTATTGCTTCTACAATGGGGGGCTCAGAATTAGCAGCCTTATACTGTAAAGAGCCATTCCCAGTGTTACAAAAGGACAAGGTTGTCATAAGGCCTAGAACCTCTAAGGTGGTTTCCTCCTTCCACCTTAGCCCAAATGTTGCCCCCCATTCTTAGGTCCTGGTGAAAACATCCCAAGGAACTTTCTTGACATGGTACATGCTGTGAGAGACTGCCCCTTGGCTACAGCCTCTTTTCAGCAATTGGATGCCTTTTATTGTCCTTCCCAAATGATCCTGCAGGGGGCTCCATTACTAGGTGGATTTGACAAGTCGTCATTTAAGCCTATGATCTAAATGATAGATTCTCCCTTCTGTATTTAATGCACACCCTACCAGATTCATTTGTGTTTTATGAATTTTTCAGCAACAGGCATCTGATTCTCAGCTTTTCAAGGCCCACCTTGTCTTCTGTTCACGTGTTTGTTTTACCTGATGGATTGTCAGGCCTGCTCTGAAGCCAGTTTGGTGTAAGGTGCTATAGGTTGTTCTCTGTCCAGACTTTTGTTACCCAATTGTCACATGGGCCTGTTGACCTTTTTGTGTACTGTGCTGTCCACCCCCCCAGTTGTCCTATGTCCTGTACTGTACAACTAAGTTTAATAGGATTACAAAGCTGAGGCTAGCTGGGAATGGAAGAGGTTATTATATAGGGGAAAAGTAAGCATTCCCTACTCAATCCAAAAATTGTGTTGCCTAGACTTACATTTGAAGTCATGGATACTGTAATGGAGGAGCCAGGATGTATGGAGGCAAAATTGTACAACCTTTGCCACCACTCAGAGTGGCTCTGCTCTCCATATTCTCCTATATCTAGAATATTGTTTAAGTGAACTAAACTTCTAAAGGGACTGCTAACTTCAAGCAGCAAAAGGTGTTAATTGCAGGACTTCAACTGATATGGAAACTTTTCCACCTCGAAAAGGTAGGGATCTGCTGCCCTCTACTGTTTGTGAATAACCTAGCTATCAGTTATGTATAACCAAAAATATATAAGACCCCTTTCACACTGGAGATGTTTTTCAGGCCCGTTAGCGCTAAAAATAGCGCCTGAAAAAAGCCTCAGCTGAAATCCCAGTGTGAAAGCCGGAGTGCTGTCACACTGGGGCGCTTCGCTGGCAGGGCGTCACAAAGTCCTGCAAGCAGCTTCTTTGCAGCGCTGTAGGATACACTGCTCCTAAAGTGCCCCTGCCCATTGAAATCAATGAGCAGCGCAACCGATCTGCCGGAAAAGCGCTGCAGCAGCATTTTGCGGGCAGTTTAACCCTTTTGCGGCTGCTAATGGGGGTTAAAACCGCCCCACTAGCGGCCAAATAGCCCCGCTAAAATGACGGTAAAGCGCCACTAAAAATGGTGCGCTCTACCGCCGACACCTGGGTCTTTTCACTGTGAAAGGGCTTTTATAAATGGTGACAGACCTATGTCTGTTTCCTTGTTTTCTCGCACCACAACAGATAGTGAGGTATGTATGTATATGTGTGTATGTATATGTGTATATGTATATGTGTGTATGTATATGTATATATATATATATATATATATATATATATATATATATATATATATATATATATATATATATATATATATATATATATATATATATATATATATATAATTTATTAGTGGTCACCTTGCTGTATGTTAGTAGATGGACCTGTTTATTGCAATAGAGTTTATATGTAGCTCCTGTTAATCTAGTTAACTCTGGCCCTTCTGGTCTGGGATTCTATAGCTAGTTTTGGCTCCATAACCAGCATGGGCTAGAGCCAGGTTAGGCATATGATGGCCACTTCCGATAATTAGAGTTCCAGTTGCATGACAGATTAGATGCTACTAGGGACTAAGCACAGAGTAGATAGTCTGACTCTGCTTTCCGGTGCCACACCACAGTTTCTGCTGCTGAAAAGCTGCATTCCAAGCTGGTTGGACAATGGCCAAAGGGTCTCCTGATCACCGCAGATCTTGTCTTTGGATCTGTGTCAGCAAGATCATTCTCGAGCCCTTGCAACTGGATTTTGTGGCAACATTTATCTGGAGGTATCTCTATTAATAACTCTACTGTATATACCCAGATATATGTACACAATTTGTGTCCATCCCCCCCCCCCCCCCCCCCCACACACACACACACACACACAAATAGAGCTTTCTTTTGGTGGTATGTGATCACCTCTGCGTTTGTCTTTTTTTTTTTTTTTTTTTTTTTTTTTTTTGTTTATAGCGTAAAAAAAAAATTTTTTTTGCTATAATAAATATCACACATTTAATTTTTTTTTTTTTTTTTTAATAAACACATTCCTTTATCAGTTTAGGCCAATATATATTCTATATATTTTTGGTTAAAAAAAAATCGCAATAAGCGTATATTGACTGATTTGCGCAAAAGTTGGTGTCTACAAACTATGGGAAAGATTTATGGCATTTTTATTTTATTTTTTTAACTAGTAATTGCAGTGATCTGCGATTTTTAGCGGTAGTGCGACGAACAGCCTGGCGCTTTTGACACATTTTTGGGACCATTGACGTCTATACAGAGATCAGTGCTATAAAAATGCACTGATTACTGTGTAAATGTCACTGGTAGTGAAGGGGTAAATACTAGGGGGTGATCAAGGGGTTAATTGTGTGTTCCCTCAGTGTGTTCTAACTGTATGGGGATAGGATTGACTAGGAGAGGAGATATATCGTTGTTCCTACTGAGTAGGAACAAACGATATGTCTCCTCTCCCCTGACAGAACAGGGATTTGTGTGTTTACACACACAAATCCCCCTGTTGGCGCTTGTGCATGAGCGTCAGGTCCCCCGGGAAGGGAAGGATGTACCCATACAGGATTTCACCCAGGGGAGCCATTCTGCTGCAGTAAATCTGCCTGAGCCTGTCGGGAATCTGTTAATACCTGTTGTACATTTTAGATGTACTATCATGAATCTTTTCTTAAATAAACTTATATAAACCATATTACTTATGGTAATATGGAGGAGCAAAATAATCAAGACCAGCATCCTCAACATGCTCCTAGATTAAATGGTATTTATCCTGTACTTTTCTACTGCCTCATGTAAAACAAGAACCTGTCTCAGCTAGCTGTTTTCACAGGATGAGTAATGATATTGAACCTCATAGTGACAATGCAAGTGGTACTTTGGCCAAACTGACTGAAATATTAGCACAGGGTTTACAGGCACCACATTGCAGGAAGTTAGAAGTGATTCTGGTAATGTCCCTGTGCCACAAGTAGAAGAAAGTTTGAAGTTTGGAAAGTGCAGACTCTCCATTTTTTTTTTTTTTAAGAGAGAGGTCCTGTTCGGGAGAAGGCAGGTCTGTGGTCCCCAGCTGTAGAATTGATCTGCTTGGGTCAAGACACTTTCCATGGAGTAAGTGCAACGGACTATATACAGGTACTGTATAAAGCTTATATTTCCATACTTGTGTGTATCAGTATACTTGATGTTATATACTTGTTGCAGTGGTTTCTCTGCTCCAACTTATGTTGATTAGATTATTGGTTAATTTTCCAGGAGCGGAATCTCCTCTGTTCAGAGGCACTGCCAACTTTATTATTTTCCACTTAGCAAAGGTTCTGGTTCTCTTATTTACCTACAGGTTTAGCACAAGATCCTGTGTGGCGAGGGCCATTTGTCATAAAGACCCCAAAAGAGGTCTACGTTTGGAAGCACTGCAGAGCTCAAAGTGGGATTAAAGGATAAGTTTTCCCCTTCAGAACATAGCTCTCCCCGTATCCGCTGTCAATCTGCATCAGTCATTTACAGTTTCCTGTGAAGGTATAGACTAAAAGCACTATCAGCCATCGTGGATGATGGTTTGTAATTCTCAATGAACTGCAAAGGTGCTGGGGAGCGCTCTTGTAGTTTTATTGGTCTTCCTGCTCTCAAGTAACTGCCTGCCAGTATCAGGTCTATGGGCACACAGCTTTCCTGAGAGTCTGCAGGAGCCTGGCATTACATTCGCAGTTTTAAATAAGTTAAAACTTATTGTAATATGGAGGAGCAAAATAATCAAGACCAGCATCCTCAACATGCTCCTAGATTAAATGGTATTTATCCAGCACTTTTCTACTGCCTCATGTAAAACAAGAACCTGTCTCAGCTAGCTGTTTTCACAGGATGAGTAATGATATTGAACTTCATAGTGACAGTGCAAGTGGTACTTTGGCCAAACTGACTGAAATATTAGCACAGGGTTTACAGGCACCACATTGCAGGAAGTTAGAAGTGATTTCTGGTAATGTCCCTGTGCCACAAGTAGAAGAAAGTTTGAAGTTTGGAAAGTGCAGACTCTCCATTTTTTTTTAAGAGAGAGGTCCTGTTCGGGAGAAGGCAGGTCTGTGGTCCCCAGCTGCAGAATTGATCTGCTTGGCTCAAGACACTTACCATGGAGTAAGTGCAACGGACTACATACAGGTACTGTCTTATAACTTTAAGCCATACTATGATCACAAGCAGACGGTTGCTGACTACTGTAGGTCTCATCAGAAAGAAGAGGAAGATGTTTCCACTTGTATTAAAATCAATTAGAGTTCCTCTTGTCATGTTTGGTGTATCATACTGTTAAACCTCCTTCTGTAGTGGACTCTATGAAGACCAGTTAGAGGCTTGCTACCTCATCATCCTCTTACACAGCTCCACAAAATGTTATATGACAGAATTCCTTCTCCCCCTAAATTAAGGAAGTTCGTGTAGAAACAGGACAGGAAGAAAGAAGAGGATGATAGTACTCCTGATAAGCAAAGTAAATCTTGTGCACTTTAGTTGTGGCATATAAAACAGCAACACAGCTCCAAACAGGAAAAAAAAAAAAAGTTAACGTATTTCACGCAATCTTCGCTTAATCATAGGAAGAGCTCACATGTTCACTGAAATACTAACTGATCCGCTGCAATTAAGGAGTGGCTAAAGGTGGCATACATACAATTAAAAACAAAGAAAGATTATAGAGAGAAATACCTTTTCCCAAAATCCTCTTGGTGCATGACGATGCCCGGCCTCCTGTGGCAAGAATATGCAGCCAGTTCCTGGAGGATGAAGGAATTGATATCATTAAATGGCCCCATGCTTGCCTGATCTAAATCCAATAAAAACACCTCTGGGACATTATATTTCGGTCCATCCAACGCCGCCAGGTTGCACCTCCGTCTGGTTAGGAGCTCAGTGATGCCCTTTTTTCAAAGATACTGACATGATAATGACCAGGCCATTTTTGCAATACAGCACTATGTCGCTTTAACTGATGATTGCGCGGTCGTGTGACACTGTACCCAAACAAATTTGACGTCTCTTTTTTCCCCACAAATAGAGCTTTTTCTTGTTGGTATTTGATCACCTCTGACTTTTTATTTTTTGCGCTAGAAACAAAAAAAGACCGACAATTTGGAAAAAAAAACAATATTTTTTACTTTTTGCTATAATACATATCCCCCCAAAAAATATATAAAAAAAAAATTTCTTCCTCAGTTTAGGCCAATATGTATTCTTCTATATATTTTTGGTAAAAAAAAAAAAATTGCAATACGCGTATACAGATTGGTTTGTGCAAAAGTTATAGTGTCTACAAAACAGGATAGATTTATGGCATTTTTATTATTATTATTTTATTTTTTTTTACTAGTAATGGCCGCGACCAGTGATTTTTAGTGTGACTACAACATTACGTTGGACAGATCGGACAACTCTTTTGGGACCAGTGACATTTATACAGCGATCAGTGCATTTTTATAGCACTGATCGCTGTATAAATGTCACTGGTCCCAAAAAAGTGTCTGATCTGTCCAACGTAATGTCGCTGCCATGCTAAAAATCGCAGATCACAGCCATTACTAGAAAATAAAAATAATTGGGGATAGATTTATGGAATTTTAATTATTTATTTTTTTTACTAGTAATGGTCGCGATCTACGATTTTTAGCGTGACATGCGACTTTACATTGGACAGATCGGACACTTTTTTGGGACCAGTGACATTTATACAGCATTCAGTGCTATAAAAATGCACTGATTACTGTATAAATGTCACTGGCAGGGAAGGGGTTAACACCAGGGGCGATCAAAGAGTTAAATGTGTTCCCTGGTAGGTGTTTTTAACTGTATGGGGCTGGGCGGACTGGAGGAGGAGAGAGATCGCATTCTAATCACTAGGAACAGACGATCACTCTCAGTTCCCCTGTCAGAACGGGGATCCGCCGTGTTTACACTGGCAGATCCTCGTTCTGCTCCTGTGTGGAGCGATTGCGGGTGGCTGGCGGACATCGCGTCTGCTGGTCTCCTATATCTATTACACAAAGCGGCGTACAATGACGGCGATTAGCGTAATAGAGCCAACCTGCTACAGTACAACTGCGGTGGCTGGTCTTTATTATTATTATTATACAGGATTTATATAGTGCCAACAGTTCGCGCAGCGCTTAACAAAATAAAGCCAGACATTACAGTTACATTACAATTTGGTACAAGAGGAATCAGAGGGTCCTGCTCATTAGAGCTTACAATCTAAAAAGGGCGGGTCAATTGATACAAAAGGTAATAGCGTTGGGGGATGAGCTGATGGAGGAAGTAAAGCAGTGTATTAATTAGAAGCAGGATAGGCTTCTTTGAATGGAAGGGTTTTCAGGGATCGTCTAAAGATGGAAATTCTTATAACTGTAAAGCATGTCTGTGCTCTCCTCTCCAGCCACAGCAGGAGATAAACATATTTCCCTTACATGCTTTATGTAATCAGTACTGAACTGTATACACATCCCATAATTCTATATTATACACACACTGTACTCTGCTCTAATTCAGTATTATAAATATTCCTCCTCATGCAGCTTTGAGATCTTTCTAATAGTAATCAGTGCTTGTATAGTGTATGTGAGCACATCCCTAGCCGCACCACAGAAAGAGACGGCCATGGCCCTTTACATCAGCACGTGACACAAGTAAGTGTCGGCATGAGAAAAAACAAAAAAGTGCAGCGCTAACTTACTAAGCAATACCACAATAATGGTAGAACCCTCTAATGCATGGCAATCTCAGTAAGCTTCAATATAACCACAATACCAGTCTCTATGATATGTAACGTCACATATAATACACATCACACTGAAAATAAGATATAAAAAATGACTGCAAACTTTGCAGGGATGGTGGAAACCTCTCCTACAGATATTTGGCAGTGGATGGTGTCCACTGCTTATCAGTGCAGCCTCATCAGTGCTCATATGTGTAGCCTTATTATCAGTGCAGCTTTTCAGTCCCCATTAGTGCAGTTTATCAGTGCCCATCAGTGTGGTCTCATCAGTGCCCACCAGTGGAGCTTATCAGTTTCTATCAATGCTGCCTTATCAGTGCTCATCAGCGCGGTGTCACCAGTGCAGCTTATCAGTGCTCATTTGTGCGGTGTCACCAGTTCAAATTATCAGTGCTCATCAGTGCAGCTTATCAGTGCGGTGTCACCAGTGAAGCTTATCAGTGCGGTGTCATCAGTGCTCATCGGTGCGGTGTCACCAGTGCAGCTTAGCAGTGCCCATCAGTGCGGTGTCATCAGTGCCGGTGTCACCAGTGCAGCTTAGCAGTGGTCATCAGTGCAGTATCACCAGTGCAGCTTAGCAGTACCCATCAGTACCGGTATCACCAGTGCAGATTATCAGTGCCCATTAGTGCGGTGTTACCAGTGCAGCTTAGCAGTGCCCATCAGTGCTGGTGTCACCCGTGCAGCTTATCATTGCTCATCAGTGCGGTGTCACTGGTGCAGCTTAGCAGTGCCCATCAGTGTGGTGTCACCAGTAAAGCTTATCGGAGTTCATCAGAGCGGTGTCACCAGTGCAGTTTTTCAGTGCCCACCAGTGCCGGTGTCACCAGTACAGCTCAGCAGTGCCCACCAGTGCTGGTGTCACGAGTGCAGCTTAGCAGTGCAGAGCAGGGATAGTTACAGATCCTCCAGATGACAGTGCGGGTCTCGGGCTGACAGGTCTGTATATGAGAACACCGCTCGTGAAATAGCCCCGCCTCCCTGCACCAGAATTTTGATAGACAGCGCAGAGCGCACTGTTCCAATGCAGGGAGGCGGTGCTGTACGACGAGCGGTGTTCTCACATACAGACCTGTCAGCCTGAGACCCGCTCTGTCATCCGGAGGATCTGTAACTCTCCCCGCTCTGCACTGAAAGAGATGGCGGGTGGGCGGTGGCGACGAGGCGGGGCGGTGCTGGCAGGGAGGAGGAGGACACCACCTCTATGGGTGGCACAGACCAGGGGCTGTGAGACCCCCTCTGCTCACCACAGCAAGCCAGGCAGAAGTACAAGTCCCTGCTCGCTTACAGAGGACTACAAGGGGACGTGTCAGACCGCTGGCTGAGGTTACTGGAGGGATAGCAGCCAGCGGTCTCACAAACAGGAAATCACCAGGCAATAACGCTTTTTCAGCAAGTTCAGCAGGCTATTGCAGAGGAACTACAGAGCTCAGAAGAACATGGCTGACATAGTTGGTGAAGGTAGAAGATTAGCAACAAGAACAGGGAAAAAAAGTTTTTGCCCGGAGTTCTGCTTGCACTTATTTGTTTTGGCTTCTTTGTATGTATGGATTACATGGATTGTTACCAACATGTGGTGAAAATTTCATGTCAATAGCATCTTTAGAAATACACTGCTCAAATAAATAAAAGGAACACTTTGAAAACACGAATCAGATTCTCAATGGGAAAAAATATTATGCTGGGGCAATGTGTTAGGAACAAAAGGATGCCACATTGTTTGATGGAAATGAAAAATGATCAACCTACAGCGGGCTGAATTTAAGCACACCTCCAAAATCAAAGTAAGAAAATTATGAAGCAGGCTAGTCTGTTTTGCTGAAATTTCATTGCAGCAACTCAAAATGGTACTCAGTAGTTTGTATCGCCCCCCACGTGCTTGTATGGATACCTGACAACGTCGGGGCATGCTCCTAATGAGACGACGCAGGGTGTCCTGGGGTATTTCCTCCCAGATATGGACCAGGGCATCACTGAGCTCCTGAACAGACTGAGGTGCAACCTGGTGGCGTCGGATGGACTGAAACATTGTCCCAGAGGTATTCTATTGGATTTAAGTCAGGGGAGCGTGGGGGCCATTTAATGGTATCAATTCCTTTATCCTCCAGGAACTGGCTGCATACTCTTGCCACGTGAGGCCAAGCATTGTCATTCACCAGGAGGAACCCAGGACCCACTGCACCAGAGTAGGTCTGACAATGGGTCCAAGGATTTCATCCCAATACCTAATGGCAGTCAGGATGCCATTGTCTAGCCTGTAGAGGTCTGTGCGCCCCTCCATGGATATGCCCCCCCAGACCATCACTGACCCACCACCAAACCAGTTTAGCTGAATGATGTTACAGGCAACATAACATTCTCCATGGCTTATCCAGACCCTTTCAGTCCAGACCCAATCTGTCCAATGTGCTCAGGGTGAACCTGCTATCATCTGTGAAAAGCACAGTGTGGACCTGCCTATTCTGGTGTTCATTGGCAATGGCAAATGTCAATAGAGCTCCATGGTGCTGGGCAGTGAGCACAGGGCCCACTAGAGCAGTGGTCATCAACCCTGTCCTCAGGGCCCAATAACAGGCCAGGTTTGCAAGATAACTGAAATACATCACAGGTGATATAATTTGCTGCTCAGTGATTGCGGTATTCTAGTCTGCATCTCCCCAAGGTAATATTTAAAACCTGGCCTGTTAGTGGGCCCTGAGGACAGAGTTGATGACAACTGCACTAGAGGACGTCAGCCCTCAGGCCACCCTCATGAAGTTTCTGATTGGTCAGAGATATTTACATCAGTGGCCTGCTGGTGGTCATTTTGTAGGGCTCTGGCAGTGCTCATCCTGTTCCTCCTTGCACAAAGGAGCAGATGCCGGTCCTGCTGATGGGTTAAGGACCGTCTACAGCCACTCTCCTAGAGTAACTGCCTGTCTCCTGGAATCTCCTCCATGCTCTTGAGACTGTGCAGGGAGACAGCAAACCTTTTGGCAATGGCACGTAGTGATGTGCCATCCTGGAGGAGTTGGACTGCCTGTGCAGGGTCCATGTATCGCCTCACGCTACCAGTAGTGACACTGACCCTAGCCAAATGCAAAACTAGTGAAAAACAGTCAGAAAAGATGAGTAGGAGAAAAAAATGTCAGCGGCCTCCACCTGTTAAACCATTACTGTTTTGGAGGTTGTCTCATTGTTGCCCATCTAGTGCACCTGTTGTTAATTTCATTAATACGAAAGCAGCTGAAACTGATTAACAACCCCCTCTGCTACTTAACTGACCAAATCAATATCTCAGGAGTTTAATTGACTTGATGTTATACTCTGATTAAAAAGCGTTCCTTTCATTTTTTTGAGCAGTGTATATTTACCTAGAAAAATGGTGAACGTGTATACTCAAGGATACTCAGGGATGCATTTTCCTTGAGCTTTTCTTGCGTTAAAGGTGCCGATAATGGCTGACAATAAATTCTTATTCATTTAAATTCATGATAGTAATTAAAAAGTCGAATATAATACAATTTGTATATATATATATATATATATATATATATATACACTGTATTTATCGGCATATAACACGCACTTTTTTCCCGTGGGTGCGTGTTATAGGCCGATCCCCGCCAATTTTGTTCTGATCGGAGCGATTGTGGCGATTGCCGCCGACATACACAGCCGTGTGTAAATTCAAATATGGCGCCGAGACTGCAGGGACTCATCGGAGCCGAGATACACATACCCGAGTGTCCTCGGCTTTTCTCAGTGCCGCTCACAGTCCCGCCATTGGACCTGTGTTATGTCCATCATAGGGCGGGACTGGGCGTGACTGTGAGCGGCGCTGAGAAAAGCCGAGGACACTCGGGTATGTGTATCTCGGCTCCGACGAGTGCCTGCAGCCTCGGCGCCATATTTGAATTTACACACGGCTGTGTATGTTGGCGGCAATCATGGCAATCACACAAGGCTACACTGAGGCAAGGCTGCACTGGGGCAAGGCTGCACTGGGGCAAAGCTGCACTGACAAGGCTGCAATGGACACTGGGGCAAGGCTGCACTGACAAGGCTGCAATGGACACTGGGGCAAGGCTGCACTGACAAGGCTGCACTGGGGCAAAGCTGCACTGACAAGGCTGCACTGACAAGGCTGCAATGGACACTGGGGCAAGGCTGCACTGACAAGGCTGCAATGGACACTGGGGCAAGGCTGCACTGACACTGACAAGGCTGCAGATGGACACCGATAATGCTGCATTGATGGGCATTTTAATGTAGGTAAGTTTTTCTTCCTTAAAGTTTACTCCTAAAAGTTTTTTTCCTTAAAATTCCCTCCTAAACTTGGGGTGTGTGTTATACGCCTGCGCATGTTATACGACGATAAATACGGTATATATATATATATATATATATATATATATATATATATATATATTTGTGTATATATATATATATATATATATATATATATATATATATATATATATATATATATATATATATATATATATATATATTTATATATTACAAACTGTCATTTTCTGTGCATCCTAAATTTTCAGTTTTGCCACCAAAATTCCCATTCGGTGCACCTCTTGTTCAAACTGGGAAAAAAGCATTAAAAAATATTGGGCTTACCTTAGGAGGGACACCACCTTGGGTGGAATTCTCCCACAGGAAGCTTCAATTTATCTACAGAAGGGCTCTGGGCCTTAGGAATAAGGTGGTACATAAAATACCAGACCCTCCCAAAAAATTGGTGACTTTTTTTTAATGAGTTTTTTTTAGATGTGGCAGATGTACCTGTTGCCAGACAATGAGAAGGAGGGAGCCGAAAAAGCAAAACCAAATTCCGATCTAATCAAACCCAGAAAGAATATTCTATAAAAAAATGTATTATGTGTAGCAGCACTCATGTCACATACATTTTGGAATGCCTGTGCGGCCTTCAATATGTTGGCCGCACAACACACAAAATTGGCAATCCAGGTAGAATGTATAAGTATTATCCACAATGGTTTCAGAAAACATAGCATGTCCACCTATGCTATGTCTGGTACACTATAAAAAAAAAACTGAAATATCTTACTTTTTAATGGGACTGATAAGATCGGTAAGCGCTGGAGGAGATCTAATTTAGAAAGGGACATTTCCTGTAATGAAACGAGCTGGATATATGAATTAGACCATCCTAAGGGCCTCAATATAGAATTAGATTTAAATTGTTTATTTTATTATTTAATTCTACCTCTTTTTTTAAGGCGATAATATTTTTAGATGCATAAATAATAAATAAAATGTATTAAGCATTTTATACCTTTTTATCGCATACATTTTTCTGGCACATTTAGCGTTGGAAAGAATTAGCATTTTTAATGCAAGATGTCACCATGTAATAGGTTAACATGTCAATAGGAGTAATTAAAAGCAAACATAGAATCCACTATCCACAAGTTACTAAGGTCAACATGTAATTACTAATTACCGATTCGTCGATTTGACGGGATACCTCCAAAGCTCAGACAAACCAATATGAAAAAATTGATGGCGGTGGAACAAAGAGATGTCCCAAAGTAGCAGTAGGGAGGATCAACCACAGTATATGGTATAGAAAAATCGCTAGGGTTACAAAATGTAAAATAGGTCCACTTAGAATGTCATGACGACATAAATAGTGTACCCAACAATATAAAACACACAGAAAAAAATGACAACGTTGTCACAATATGGCTCTAATCTCGGGGCCCCACACATACATGAACCAGCTAAGGGAAAGAGGGGAGAAATGCTGCTATATACAGTATCTCACAAAAGTGAGTACACCCCTCACATTTTTGTAAATATTTTATTGTATCTTTTCATGTGAAAACACTAAAGAAATGACACTTTGCTACAATGTAAAATAGTGAGTGTACAGCTTGTATAAGAGTGTAAATTTGCTGTCCCCTCAATATAACTCAGCACACAGCCATTAATGTCTAAACTGCTGGCAACAAAAGTGAGTACACCCCTAAGTGAAAATGTCCAAATTGGGCCCAAAGTGTCAATATTTTGTATGGCCACCATTATTTTCCAGCACTGCTTTAACCCTCTTGGGCATGGAGTTCAGCAGAGCTTCACAGGTTGCCACTGGAGTCCTCTTCCACTCCTCCATGACGACATCACGGAGCTGGTGGATGTTAGGTACCTTGCACTCCTCCACCTTTCGTTTGAGGATCCCCCACAGATGCTCAATAGGGTTTAGGTCTGGAGACATGCTTGGCCAGTCCATTACCTTTACCCTCAGCTTCTTTAGCAAGGCAGTGGTCGTCTTGGAGGTGTGTTTGGGGTCGTTATCATGTTGGAATACTGCCCTGCGACCCAGTCTCCAAAGGGAGGGGATCATGCTCTGCTTCAGTATGTCACAGTACATGTTGGCATTCATTGTTCCCTCAATGAACTGTAGCTCCCCAGTGCCTGTAGCACTCATGCAGCCCCAGACCATGACACTTCCATCACCATTCTTGACTGTAGGCAAGACACACTTGTCTTTGTACTCCTCACTTGATTGCTGCCACACCCGCTTGACACCATCTGAACCAAAAGAGTTTATCATGGTCTCATCAGACCACAGGACAGGTTCCAGTAATCCATGTCCTTAGTCTGCTTGTCTTCAGCAAACTGTTTGCGGGCTTACTTTTGCATCATCTTTAGAAGAGGCTTCCTTCTGGGATGACAGCCATGCAGACCAATTTGATGCAGTGTGCGGCGTCTGGTCTGAGCACTGACAGTCTGACTCCCCACCCCTTCAACCTCTGCAGCAATGCTGGCAGCACTCATATGTCTATTTCTCAAAGACAACCTCTGAATATGACGCTGAGCATGTGCACTCAACTTCTTTGGTCAATCATGGCGAGGCCTGTTCTGAGTGGAACCTGTCCTGTTAAACCGCTGTATGGTCTTAGCCACCGTGCTGCAGCTCAGTTTCAGGGACTTGGCAATCTTCTTATAGCGTAGGCCATCTTTATGTAGAGCAACAATTCTTTTTTTCAGATTCTCAGAGAGTTCTTTGCTATGAGGTGCCATGTTGAACTTCCAGTGACCAGTATGAGAGAGTGAGTGATAACACCACTGAGAACCAGTCCATCCCTACATGACCAGCTTGAATTATATACTACTCATCCAGTGATTCTCCACTTTATGCTATATACCCACGGGTGGAAAGGCAGTCTCTGGAAATAAAAAGTCAGCAGATCTACATTGCAACTTAGGCTACGGAGTCCCTTCATAGCTCCACGTGTTTAACTTACCTGTTGATGTAACCTCTCTACATAATAACCGCATTAGCCCGGCATACAGACATGCAGCATGTGTAGATCTGATACTCTTGATTACACAGGATCAAGTCCTTATACTGGCTCAATTATAAGCATGTTGCAACGGTAGACTGGTATAGAGAATCTATGCTCTAGACCAGTGTTTCTCAACTCCAGTCCTCAAGGCGCCCCAACAGGTCATGTTTTCAGGATTTCTCTCAGATGAAACACCTATGGTAATTACTAAGGCAGTGAAACTGATCAAATCACCTGAGCAAAATAATGGAAAGCCTGAAAACATGACCTGTTGGGGCGCCTTGAGGACTGGAGTTGAGAAACACTGCTCTAGACATCTGGTCAGCTGTCAAGTTTGCTGGCTACGATGGCCCTTAGGTAGATGTGAAGCAGGCTTATCCGGTCAGTCCCTATGGAGATGGCGGTGCGGGATTAACTCACACTGTTGCTGAAATGCATGGTAGAGTGTGGGGCAGAGTTGGCACTGCCTATGTCAACGCGTTTTGCACACGTGACCGTGCGCTTCGTCAGGACGTATGACGTAAATTATCTTCGTCTTTTTAAAAGGACATGTGTCCAATCAGTGTCGATTACGTTAAGGTTTCATTTGGGGGCCATCTTATGGTGACAGATCATATTGCAGTGATTAAAAGACAGGAAAAAAGATAGAAGAAAAGTGTGAGAGAGAGTTGTAAGAAAAAGTTCCAAGAGAGATTCCCAGAAGGAAATTTTCTACACTGACCGTTTTAATTACGTTATACAATCATAAAAAATCTGCACGGGACAAGGGCATGAGTATAGAATACTCATAGATAGCCAAGTGAGGGCAAATAGGCTCAGATTAGTTAGAGGGTGGCAATTATTAATGACGAGGTGAAACAATAATGAGTTATGGCTAAAGAAAGATTTTGAGACTCAACTCATTGTTTAGTCCCTTAGGCTGTAAAGTATTGAGCCTAAAAATCCAGGATTTTTCTTTCCTCAGTAGAACGGTGTCATAGTCACCCCTACGGTCTGTTAGGTTTAGGTCATAGAACCCCTTAACCCTCGGGTTTGCCACCACGACATTGTATGAAATGTTGAGCCACAGGAGTGCCCTCTTTTTGCTTTATGCTCTTAAGGTGTTCACCGAACTTGATACGGAGTTGATGTTTGGTTTTGCCGATGTACAATTTTTTGCACGGACATTCAAAAATGTAAAGAACCCACGTTGTGGCACAGATGATAAACTGTTTAATTTCATATTCATGCTTTTTTTCAGAGTTGTGACGACCCTTGAGCGTTCTATGTAGCTGCACATCCCACAGGGGTACATTCCTTTTAGTCTGGGCAGATTAGTCAGCCAATTTCTATTCTGTGGGTGGATAAACTCAGACTGGACCAATGTGTCATCTAGGTTTCTTGCTCGTCTTGCCACCATATGTGGCCTAGAGCCAACTATATCCTCCATACCCGTAGAGCGTGTCAGAATATGCCAGTGATCCCGCAGTATCATACCAATCTGATCCCACTGTGCACCATATTGTGTTATAAGTCTCACAGGTGCATCTGGTTCATCAGTTGCCCTATCTCGAGTCAAGAGATGGTCGGCCATGTTTTTTTGTTCAGCAATTTTCCTGGCTCTTCTAATGCGTGTACACATGACCGGACTTTGACAGCAAAGGTCCGATGGAACGAATCCGCCGGACAATTCGATCGTGTGTGGGCTTCATTGGACCTTTGCTGTCGAAAAATCAGACGTACTTTAGAAATAGAACATGTTTCAAATCTTTCCGAGGGACTTGAGTCCGGTCGAAAAATCCGTTCGTCTGTATGCTAGTCCGATGGACGAACGATGACGCAAGGGCAGCTATTGGCTACTGGCTATGAACTTCCTTATTCTAGTCCGGTCGTATGTCATCACGTTCAAATCAGTCGGACTTTGGTGTTACATTGTTACATAGTTACATAGTAGGTGAGGTTGAAAAAAGACGCAAGTCCATCAAGTCCAACCTATGTGTGTGATTATGTGTCAGTATTACATTACATATCCCTGTATGTTGCGGTCATTCAGGTGATTATCTAATAGTTTCTTGAAGCTATCAATGCTCCCCGCTGAGACCACCGCCTGTGGAAGGGAATTCCACATCCTTGCCGCTCTTACAGTAAAGAACCCTCTACATAGTTTAAGGTTAAACCTCTTTTCTTCTAATTGTAATGAG
Source organism: Lithobates clamitans (assembly GCA_037952925.1). Taxonomy (NCBI): domain Eukaryota; kingdom Metazoa; phylum Chordata; class Amphibia; order Anura; family Ranidae; genus Lithobates; species Lithobates clamitans. Next base: position 762,458 of record JBBGZY010001184.1, read on the forward strand.
TGGCCACGAGTCTTATTAAACTCTCTTCTGCGAAAAAGTTTTATCCCTATTGTGGGGTCACCAGTACAGTATTTGTAAATTGAAATCATACCCCCTCTCAAGCGTCTCTTCTCCAGAGAGAATAAGTTCAGTGCTCGCAACCTTTCCTCATAACTAAGATCCTCCAGACCCTTTATTAGCTTTGTTGCCCTTCTTTGTACTCGCTCCATTTCCAGTACATCCCTCCTGAGGACTGGTGCCCAGAACTGGACAGCATACTCCAGGTGCGGCCGGACCAGAGTCTTGTAGAGCGGGAGAATTATCGTTTTATCTCTGGAGTTGATCCCCCTTTTAATGCATGCCAATATTCTGTTTGCTTTATTAGCAGCAGCTTGGCATTGCATGCCATTGCTGAGCCTATCATCTACTAGGACCCCCAGGTCCTTTTCCATCCTAGATTCCCCCAGAGGTTCTCCCCCCAGTGTATAGATTGCATTCATATTTTTGCCACCCAAATGCATTATTTTGCATTTTTCTACATTGAACCTCATTTGCCATGTAGTCGCCCACCCCATTAATTTGTTCAGGTCTTTTTGCAAGATTTCCACATCCTGCGGAGAAGTTATTGCCCTGCTTAGCTTAGTATCGTCTGCAAATACAGAGATTGAACTGTTTATCCCATCCTCCAGGTCGTTTATGAACAAATTAAATAGGATTGGTCCCAGCACAGAACCCTGGGGAACCCCACTACCCACCCCTGACCATTCTGAGTACTCCCCATTTATCACCACCCTCTGAACACGCCCTTGTAGCCAGTTTTCAATCCATGTACTCACCCTATGGTCCATGCCAACGCACCTTATTTTGTACAGTAAACGTTTATGGGGAACTGTGTCAAATGCTTTTGCAAAATCCAGATACACCACATCTACGGGCCTTCCTTTATCTAGATGGCAACTCACCTTCTCATAGAAGGTTAATAGATTGGTTTGGCAAGAACGATTCTTCATGAATCCATGGTGTGGTCATATGTAGGCAAGTCCGTTGCATCGGAACTCCGTTGAAGGTCCGTCAAAAAGTCCTTCGGGGTTCAGTCCGTCGAAAGTCCGCTCATGTGTACACGGCATAAGGGTTCGGTGGGAATATCCTCTTTCCCTAAAGCATTGATAGAGTGAATTAAATTTACGCTCATAATCTTCCTTGGTGGAGCAGTTCCTCCATATCCGGAGGAACTGTCCCACCGGGATCCCTCAAATGAGGGGTCTAGAGTGATGGCTATCTGATAAGAGGAGGGTGTTGGCCGTGGTCTCTTCCTATAGGTTTTAGTTACCAGTTCACCCTTCTCTAGTCTGATAGAGAGTTCAAGGAAGGAGATCTCATGGGGGGTCTACCACATAGGTCAAGTGTATGTTCCGAGTGTTATGGCCAAGCTCATCCATAAATTCCATCAGTTCAGCACTGGAGCCCTCCCACACCATCAATATGTCGGCGATGTACTTTAGCCAGGTACAAGCATGGCCAGGGTACATCAATTAAGCGTAGACAACCTCCTCCCACCATCCCAGGTGAAGGCATGCATAGGCCCAGGGAGCCCCCATGGAGGTACCTCATAGTTGTTGACAGTTCTGTCCCAGGAATTGGGAAAAAAATTGTGTTTTAATGCCAGGTCAGGAAGCTCAATGACAAACTCATTTTGGGCCCCATAGTGGGGAATTTTTCTCCAGAAAATGGTAGACAGCAGAGATACCCCATTCAAGTGGTATGGATGTAAAAGGCGCCTCTATGTCAATCCCAACCAGGAGGACATCCCCGGGAAAGGTCAGGTCCTTAATTTTGTTGAGCACGTTGCCAGAATCACGTACATACGAGGGTAATGTGCTCACCAGATCCTTAATAAGGGTATCTATATACTTTCCGACCTGTTCGAGTGGGCCCCTAAATTGCGGAGACAATTGGCTGTCCCGCGGGGTCCTCCTGGTTCTTATGGATCTTTGGAATAACGTAAAACGTAGGGGTAATAAAGTCATCCACCTTCAGGTAGTTCAGTTCTTTTTTAGTAATTAGGTCTGCCTCAAAGGCCCACTGGTGCTTGTCATTGATGAGTCCACCTAGTGGTGGAAAAGGGTTGAAGTCAAGCCTGCTGTAGGTAAACTGATCCAACAGCAGGCGGCGCACCTCCCTTTCATATTGGTCAGTGGACAGGAGTAACACATTGCCTCCTTTATCACTTGGTTTAATTACAAGTCCTTCGTCATTCTAAAGTTCTTTTAATGCTAAACGTTCATCAGGAGAAAGGTTGTCAGTGGCAGTAGCTGTCCAGTCGACCTTGTCAAGGTCCTCCTGGACCAAGTCTAGAAAGACAACCAGCCATTTATTCTTTCGAAATTGAGGCATGGATGTCGATCGTATTTTAAGATTGGGATTCCTCCTCCAGGGTGTTGTATTTATGGATTCATTATCCCCTGATGATGGTCCACCCTCCTCTAGTAAAGACACTATTTGATCAATGGCCACTGTGTCTGTTTGATTGATTTCCCCAGTGGGGTTATCGGTGACCTGTTTCCCTGAGTATAGTAACTTGTAGTATGCTCTTCTCAGGAATAAACAGAGGTCCTTATAAACCTCAAAATGGTCCATTCTCAATGTAGGTGAGGACAGTCCCTTTCTTAAGAGGTCGGGATGTCTGTCTTCAAGTTGGAAGTCTGAGAGGTTAAAAACCTTCATGTTATCTAGGGTAGTAGTGTTGGTGTAGGGTTATTTAGCAGGAATGCTTCTGGTTCCTGGTGGTGGTGCGGTCCGTTCTTCCTGACACAATGTCACTGTGGCAAACCCAAGGGTCTGAGGGTTAAGGGGTTCTATGATTGTATAACGTAATTAAAACGGTCGGTGTAGAAAATTTCCTTCTGGGAATCTCTCTCGGAATTTTTTCTTACAACTCTCTCTCACACTTTCTTCTATCTTCTTTCCTGTCTTTTAATCACTAATTAATCACTAATTTACGTCATACATTCTGATGTAGCGCATGGTCATGTGTGCAAAGCGCGTTGACGTAGGCAGCGCCAACTCCGCCCCACGCTCTACCATGCGTTCTAGCAACAGTGGGAATTAATCCGCCATTTCCATAGAGACTGACCGGATAAGCCTGCTTCGCATCTTCCTATGGACCACTGTAGCCAGCAAACTTGACACCTGATCGGATGTCTAGAGCATAGACGCTCTATACCAGACTGCCTTGCAACACGCTGACGGACCCCATTATCGATCATCCATATGCTGATTCAGCATCTATCTACAGGCTGACTATAGAGGGGAATGGACTTCACGTATCATGGCCATCTTAGCCATCATCCTGGAGTGGTGAGAGCCTTGGGGGAAACAACATCCTCTCTCCCCCCATCCTTCCCCTCCATCTTCTGTTGATACCTAGTGGACTTACCATAATTGTGCACTGCTTGATACACCACACTCGGTCAAGGGACATTGTAGCTGACGCACGCATATATAATATGCTCAACAACCAGTCCATCCCTACATGACCAGCTTGAATTATATACTACTCATCCAGTGACTCTCCACTTTATGCTATATACCCACGGGTGGAAAGGCAGTCTCTGGAAATCAAAAGTCAGCAGATCCACATTGCAACTTAGGCTACGGATTCAATTCATAGCTCCATGTGTTTGACTTACCTATTGATGCAACCTCTCTACACAATAACCACATTAGCCTGGCATACGGACATGCAGCATGTGTAGTTCTGATACTCTTGATTACACAGGATCAAGTCCTTATACTGGCTCAATTATATATAGCAGCATTTCTCCCCTTTCCCTTAGCTGATTCATGCATGTGTATGTATGTGTGGGGCCCCCGAGATTGGCGCCATATTGTGACAACGTTGTCATTTTTTTCTGTATGTGTTTTATTTTGTTGGGTACACTGGGGATGTTTCCACTATTTATGTCGTCATGACATTCTAAGTGGACATATTTTACATTTTGTACCTTTAGTAAAGCGATTTTTCTATACCATATACCGTGGTTGATCCTCCCTACTGCTACTTTGGGACATCTCTTTGTTCCACCGCCATCGATTTTTTCATATTAACATGTCAATAAACCCAGAATGTGAAAGACTCTCATTGCATGCTATATGACAGAGTGTTCATACTCACAAAGCCACTAAAGCATTTGTTTTGTGTAGAGTGAAATATACCTGGTTGATCCTGCCTTCAGCTGTCCCTCCCATCTTCTCTGTGTTCCCACTTCAGAGATCGTGTAGACCAGCTGTTGTCCTCCACAGAGCATGTTCAATTTCAGTTCCTTTTAAGTTCTTTTTTTTCCTCCTGTTTCTTATCTGTGCAGCCCACATGACTATAGATCACACGTGGGCATACAGTGGTAAGTGACACTCTCCTCCACCTCCATGTCCTAAAATTTCTAGACACTATGGGGGCGGGATATAGTATGCAGACTGATTACATTCACTATGAAACCAACAAAAAAGCTTAGCTGTAATATAGAGAAGTATTAATTATAATAAACGTAATTGCCAACACCTATGGATTAAAAAAAAGAGCCTTGGATGCAGATGCCGTCTGAACAAAATGAAAGCTAGTGTCAGTCATCTTTGATTCCACCTACACCATATTATTGCACAAAAAAAATACACATTTGATGTTCAATATAGATTTATTGGGAGCTGCAAAACAGTTTTTTTAAATTTACAATCTAATTTGAATAGCAGTTCTGAAATAGTTTTTTTAATCATGTGACTGGCACAGCACCAATTAAGGCTGGCCAGACTCACAGTGTAGAGAACATACAGTGGGGACGGAAAGTATTCAGACCCCATTTTTCACTCTTTGTTATATTGCAGCCATTTGCTAAAATCATTTTTTTCCCCATTAATGTACACACAGCACCCCATGTTGACAGAAAAACAGAAATGTTGACATTTTTGCAGATTTATTAAAAAAGAAAAACTGAAATATCACATGGTCCTAAGTATTCAGACCCTTTGCTCAGTATTTAGTACAAGCACCCTTTTGATCTAATACAGCCATAAGTCTTTTTGGGAAAGATGCAACAAGTTTTTCACACCTGGATTTGGGGATCCTCTGCCATTCCTTCTTGCAGATCCTCTCCAGTTCTGTCAGGTTGGATAGTAAATGTTGGTGGACAGCCATTTTTTAGGTCTCTCCAGAGATGCTCAATTGGGTTTAAGTCAGGGCTCTGGCTGGGCCATTCAAGAACAGTCACGGAGTTGTTGTGAAGCCACTCCTTCGTTATTTTAGCTGTGTGCTTAGGGTCGTTGTTTTGTTGGAAGGTAAACCTTCGGCCCAGTCTGAGGTCCTGAGCACTCTGGAGAAGGTTTTCGTCAAGAATATCCCTGTACTTGGTCACGTTCATCTTTCCCCACGATTGCAACCAGTCGCCCTGTCCCTGCAGCTGAAAAACACACCCACAGCATGATGCTGCCACCACCATACTTCACTGTTGGGACTGTATTGGACAGGTGATGAGCAGTGCTTGGTTTTCTCCACACATACTGCTTTGAATTAAGGCCAACAAGTTTTATCTTGGTCTCATCAGACCAGAGAATCTTATTTCTCACCATCATAAAGTCCTTCAGGTGTTTTTTTAGCAAACTCCGTGCTGGCTTTCATGTGTCTTGCACTGAGGAGGGACTTCCGTTGGGCGACTCTGTCATAAAGCCCCGACTGGCAGAGGGCTGCAGTGATGGTTGACTTTCTACAACTTTCTCCCATCTCCTGAGTGCATCTCTGGAGCTCAGCAACAGTGGTCTTTGGGTTCTTCTTTACCTCTCTCACCAAGGCTCTTCTCCCCCGATAGCTCAGTTTGGCCATACGGCCAGCTCTAGGAAGGGTTCTGGTCATCCCAAACGTCTTCCATTTAAGGATTATGGAGGCCACTGTGCTCTTAGGAACCTTAAGTGCAGCAGAAATGTTTTTGTAACCTTGGCCAGATCTGTGCCTTGCCACAATTTTGTCTCTGAGCTCTTCAGGCAGTTCCTTTGACCTAATAAATTCTCATTTGCTCTGACATGCACTGTGAGCTGTAAGGTCTTATATAGACAAGTGTGTGGCTTTCCAAATCAAGTCCAATCAGTATAATCAAACAGAGCTGGACTCAAATGAAGGTGTAGAACTATCTCAATGATGATCAGAAGAAATGGACAGCACCTGAGGTAGCCTCCCTGGCGGTTTTCCCGTGTGTGGCTCGGGGTTAAAATTCAGCACCATTAGCGGTAACCCAGAGCCACACTCGGGATTACATTGCAGGATACTGGTGCCTCGTTACTTACCTTGTCCCCGGGATCCTGCGATGTCCCCCGCAGTGTCCGCGGGCTGTGTCCTCCTCCGAAGCCTCTCTGTGCCAGGCTCCGTTCCCTGCGAGCGCCGCGACGCACGGGGGCGGAGCCTGGCGGCAAATTAAAAAAAAAAGTAAAAATCATAACACATACAGTACTGTAATCTTACAGATTTCAGTACTGTATGAAATGATTTCACATCCCTTTTGTCCCCAGTGCTTTGGCCCATGCCCTGCATGCAGTTTTACATGATATACACTGTTCTTTCTGCCTGGAAACTGGAGATTGTCCATAGCAACCAAAAAGTGTCCCTTTACGTCAAAAGTGGCTTTAGACCAGCTAGAAAACAGCGATAGTAAATTAGAACACTTGCAGAATTGAGCGATAGTGAATCGTGGGGAAATCTATTTTATTACTATTTATTTTATTTTTTTTTAATTATTTATTTTTATTTATTATATTATAATTTATGTTTTTATGTTTCAAACTTTATCATACCCGGGATATCTACTAGACTCTGGTTTGGACAGATTTAAGTGCGTTATTGTTAAGATTTACAGACCTACAATATAAAATGCCAAATTTCCATGCAATATAATTGTACCGCTTTCAGCACCTAAAATCCGAAATAATCATACTGCCAGGGAGGTTAAATATATGAGTGTCACAGCAAAGGGTCTGAATACTTAGGACCATGTGATATTTCAGTTTTTCTTTTTTAATAAATCTGCAAAAATGTCAACAATTCTGTGTTTTTCTGTCAATATGGGGTGCTGTGTGTACATTAATGAGGAAAAAATGAACTTAAATGATTTTAGCAAATGGCTGCAATATAACAAAGAGTGAAAAATTTAAGGGGGTCTGAATACTTTCAGTCCCCACTGTACATCAGCAGAGTAATAGAAGCTCCTCGCAAAGATCTTTCCCTGCAGATCCCAAAGAACAAGGAAAGATCATGTGACCACACAACAGTGCTAGAGAAATAAGGTACTTAGAGAATTAGATGCAGTTTGGTCAGGGAGCTCCTCACAAATTTACTTGCCAGGAATAGTTATCTTTTTTTTTTGCCACTTCAGCGTAACTTATCTTAAGAGAAGTCGTATCAACTTTGAAAATCAAAATTTGTCCCGTCTCTCAATTTTTCACATCATTGTGGCTAATGTTCTGATTTTATTAATCCTAGACTTTATGATTAAAAGTAAAACACAAATTTCCTCTAAGCGAGCAGATCATACAGGGAACACAGTTTTACAATCTTCAATAATATTCACAAACCCTTAAAGCCCTCCATTTTCCCCTCATACCCCCCCCCCATCCCTCTATTCCCCTTCACCCTCCTCTCATCCCATTCGCACACCACTCATTCCCCCTAATATTCTTACACCTATCCAACCCATTCATTCTCTAACCATAACTTCCATATGTTCTTATATTTCTTTAAACTACCTCTCTTTCTGTACCAGAATTCCTCTTTCGTGATCATATCTTTAACCTCTTTTTTCCATTCTCCTACTGTTGGGGGTTCTTTCTCCTGCCACTTCCGTGCTATAATTTTCCTTCCCTGAAACAGGCATCTTATAATAGCGGTCTGGGTGTCTTTCAACATATCATTTTCCTCCAGCAAACTCAACAGGCAAGTTCTGGCCTCCATTTCCAGGGAAGACCCAAATATTGCATTAATCTCCTCCACTAATTTTTCCCAATACCTGTGTAACTTGGGGCATCGCCAAAACATATGCACTAGGTCTCCTCTTCTATCTCCGCACCGCTGACACTTCGCATCCTGCCTCTTACCATACCTAAATAGTTTCTCTGGTGTGTAGTAAAGTCTATAAATCAAATATAGATAAGAGACCCCCTGTGACGGGGATAGAGATATCCTTGACCCTAATGCCAGAATAAACTTCCATTGTTCCTCCGTTATTGTACCAACCTCTTCCTCCCATTTAGTTTTCTTCCTGGACTCCACCTCCCCTTCTTGCCCCACCTTACTTATACTCCTGTACATTTGTGAAATCAGCCCTTTAGACCCCTTGGTGTTTACCAGTTTCCTTAACAAGGGCATTTCACACCACTCTATCTCCTTGCCTCTAAATTGTACCTCCAGGGCATGCCTTACTTGCAAGTAGCTGAAAAATAATCTATTGGGAAATGCAAACTCCTCTTTTATCTCTTGAAATGTTTTCAGACTCCCTGCCTTATACAGTTGCGCCAGGCAGTGAATACCCCTCCTGTCCCATTCTTCTATTTTCCCCATCATACTAAGCTCTTTCAGATTTTTATTATTCCATATCGGGGAGAAATCGGAGTACCCTGTATATCCCAATACAGCCTTTACCGTCTTCCAGCATTTGATCATTAGCTGAGTTGTTGGGCAGCTATATCCAAAAAGTTCAGCCTCCACTGCCTCCACCTCTGTATCATGACTGATATTGTACAACCATACGCTATTTCTTCCTACTCTTTCTTCCACCAGATTACTGCCTCTCATAAACTGGATTTGGGCTGCCAAAAAGTAACTCCAGGGGTCCGGTAGCGCCAGGCCTCCCTCCTCTCTCGGCCGCCGCAGCGCTCTCAAGCTAATTCTTGCCACTCTGTTTTTCCAAATTAGTTCCCTAAACAAACTATCCAGCTTCCTAAACCAATGCTTCGGAATCCAGACAGGAGAATTGTGTAACACAAACAAGATTTGCGGCATCCATATCATTTTAATAAGATTGCATCTACCGGCGACCGAGAGAGGAAGGCCAACCCACACCCGGCACTTCTGTTTTAGTTTTGTCATTAATGGTACTACATTGCCAGTTATATACTGCCCTGGGTCTTTAGTTATATTTACCCCCAAGTACCTCATTTGATTTACAGTTTTTATGGAATTTACCTGTCCTGGGAGCGGGTTTACCAGGGGGTCTATTGGTAAAAGAGATGACTTCTCCCAGTTAATTCTCAAACCCGAAAAACGCCCGAATTCTTTAATCAATTTCATAGCCCCTAGCAAGGAAGCTTGTGTGTCTTCCAGGAACAACAGGATATCATCCGCATACATTGCGACTTTCTCCTCTACACCCCCTCTTTTAAAACCCTGAAATTCTTGCGACATTCTTAGGGCGACCGCCAGAGGCTCCAGCGCGAGGGCGAAGAGCAGGGGCGACAATGGGCACCCCTGTCTCGTCCCCCTCCCCAGCCGGAACCACTCGGAGCACTCACCATTAACCCTAACTCTGGCTCTTGGTTTGTCATATAAAAGACTCAACCAGTTCACAAAATTAGGGCCAAATTTAAACTCTGCCAGTACTTTCCACAAATAATGCCACTCAAGGCAATCAAATGCCTTGACCGCGTCTAGTGATAAGATGGCTCTATTCCCTTCCTTCTCCGTAGGTACTTGTATATTACTGTACAATCTTCTAATATTCGTACTCACCGATCTACCCGGTATGAAGCCAGTCTGATCTGAGTGGATTACTTTCGCAATTATCTTTTTTAACCTGTTTGCTAGGGCTTTTGCCAGAATTTTAATATCTGTACATAGAAGTGAGATTGGTCTATATGAAGCTACATCTAACGGTTCCTTCCCTTCCTTTAGCAAAATTACAATAGTCGCTTCTGTCATAGACCTGGGCAATCTACCCTCCATAACGGCTTCATTCAAAACTTCCAATAGTTTTGGGAGCAAAACATCCCCATATCTCTTATAAGTTTCTATGGGCAGACCGTCAGGTCCTGGCGCTTTTTGATTCGCCATTTCCTTTACCACTCCTTGCAACTCCACCAATGTCAACGGAGTTTCCAGGGCATCTCTCTCCTCGCTGGATAACGGGGTTATCTTCAATTTCTCGAAAAACTCCCACATTTCCCCCTCTACATCCAACTGTGGGGCCCTATACAGACCTTCATAATAGTCTTTAAACACTTCCACTATACCCGGGGTAGTTCTAATAGTATTCCCGTCCTTATCCCATATTCCTGATATGGTGGATGAGGGGCCATTTGCCCTGGCTATCAATGCCAAAGTTCTACCAACTAATTCCCCTTCACAAAAACAATTCTGTTTCTGAAACATTCTACTCTTTTCTTCTTTTTCCAGTACTAGTTTCCTGTATTCTTCCTGGCCTTCTACCCAATCCTTATATCTAGCTGTGGTTGGCTCCTCCAAGTACTTCCCTTCTGCCACCCTTACCTTTTCTCTTATTCCATATTCCCTGGCCTGTGTTTTCTTTTTGACATAGGAGATTTTCTGAATGAAGACCCCTCTAAGGAACGCCTTCAGGGCGTCCCAAGTTATACCTAGCGGGGCGGATCCTACATTCATATTTATGAATTCTTCCAAATTACCAACGATCCCCTCATCGTCCTCGATTAATTCAAGCCAAAAGGGGTTCAGTCTCCACTCCCCCCCTCCAACACTCCGCCCCATTTTAACTGAAAAGACCAATGGAGAGTGGTCCGAGAGCCCCCTTGGCTCGTAGTCTATCCCTCCCACTATCCTCAGGGCTTCCTCATTACAGAGCACCAGATCGATCCTGGACAAAGTAGCATGCGTCCTCGAGTGGCATGAATATTGCTTCTCACTCGGATGCCACTTCCTCCAGACATCCACCCATCCCACTTCATTGCAGAATTGGAAAAGCGGGCCCTTAGATGACCCTCCAGGGATCCCCTTTGTCGGGAATCTATCTACACAGTTATCCATGGCCGTATTAAAGTCCCCTGTCACTACAACCGGTACCCCAGATTTGTCCGCTATGAAGCCCAACAATTCGCTAAGTATCTCTGTTTTGAATGGTGGAGGAATATACACGCTCGCAAGAATACAGTCCCACCCCTCAATATTACAGTAGAGAAAAACAAATCGACCATACTTGTCCAGTTTACTCTGCCTGCAGGAGAAAACCAATCCTGTATTTATCAGCACACTCACTCCCCTTGAGTATGAGGTATGAGTTGAGTGATACTGCTCTTGATAGTTCCTATTCCTCAAAATGTTCACTGTATCCTTATCTAGGTGGGTCTCCTGGAGGCAGAGTATCCTGACATCCCTTGTTCTGGCCGTAGAGAAAATTGCTTGCTTCTTACATACATCTTTCACCCCTCTCACATTCCATGAGCATATCTTCATATATTTAAATTTCCCTAAAGTTACCCTCTTATCTGTTCTAGTGCCTACCATTCACCTATTCCTGTGTCTTAACTCAACATAATTCTCTATTCCAAAAACTATTGTGATTAAAAATTGAGATTTTAGTGTTTTAACTTTTTGTGTTTCTACAGTACTTCCTACTTCACACCACATTGCCCTTTTACCCCCCTCTCTCCCCCCCAACATACACATCTCCCTCCCCAATCCCACCCAACCCCCTTCCCTCCCCCATCCCAACCACCCCTCCCCCCTCCCCCCCCGACCCAACCTTGGGCCCATCTCACCGAGCTTCTAAAGTGACCGTGTTAACCCACAAACCGTGGATACACCTCCTTCCCCCCTTTGCGTTGCAACCCGAACCCATATAAGAGGGGGAATTACCCCCATCATAACCAACATATAAAGGATTCTTATTCACTACCTCCCTAAACCCACACCTCTGCAAATATAACCATGAAAGAAGGGGAGGGGAAAAGACCTGAAAAAATAATGAAGACTGGGGAAAAAAAAAAAAAAAAAAAAAAAAACAAAAACACAGAGTTATGTCCCCAAATATGCATCTACTCGCTGGGCAAAAAAGAACCCCATATTCTATCCTCCTCTTCCCCCTTGCTCCTCTTCTAAGGCCTTCCGCTCTTCTTCTAAGGCCTTTCTCCCAGCTGAAACCTTCCCTCATTCTTCTCCAGCCATGAGAACACTTCCGCAGGAGTATTAAAGAACTGTACCTCCCCATTTACTGTTACTCGTAAACGAGCTGGATATAACAGTGCATAGCCTATTTTATATTGCCGTAGACTCCGTTTGCACTCTATAAACTTTGCTCTCTGTCTCTGCAGCTCAGGGGAGAAATCTGGATACAGGGATATTCTTGCACCATTGTATAAAATATTTTTCATCTCCCTTGCTTTCTGAAGGATAGTGACTTTGTCTCCAAAAAACAGAAGTTTAACTATAAGAGGCCTTGGCTGACCCCCTGAAGATGGAATCCTAGGGGCCACTCTATGTGCCCGTTCAATAGCGAACAAGCTAGAAAGAGCGTCCTTGCCAAACACATCCCTGAACCATCCCTCCATAAATTCTACCGGGTTGTTACCCTCGCATCTTTCGGGAAGACCCAGGACCCTCACGTTCTTCCTACGTGCCCTGTTCTCATATTCGTCCATCTTCCTTAAGCAGGTGTCCAATTGTTCCTTCATCCTTTTAACCTCCTGTCTTAGCGGATTCACATCGTCTTCCACCTGACTAAGCCTCTCCTCGAGGGTGGTGGTCCGAGCACGTACCTCCTGCATATCCCTTTTCAGCACAACTAAATCGTCTCTAATACCTCTAAGCTGGTCCGATAAATCAGACAGCGCAGACTTGCAGGCATTCGTTGCTAGAAAAATGTCCTTTAAAGATGGTTCCTGCTCTGGTATCCCCTTATCCTCTATCGCTTCATTACCCAAACCGCTCTCCCTCCCCAAATGTGTCTGCGACACTGGTTCGGTGACTGTGGGTACACAAGCTTGGGCTGGGCCTTGACTTTTCCTCCCCCCAGGGTGATTGGCCTGGGCTCCTTGATGCTGCGCACCCCCCATCTGACTACCTTTCTTAGGAGTACAGTTTGGTGTATGGGCAAAGCGTTCCAATTTTGCTGCTGCACCTTGGCCTGCTTTATCCTTGGGGCCACGCAAATTATGTGCCCCAGCTCCTTCTTGTGCTGCGGTCTCCTCTGACCCTTTTTTCTTGGTCATCCTGTCCTCCCTCACCACTTAGGATTTCAAGAGCAAAAAAAAAAAAAAAAAAAAAAAAAAAAAAAAATACGATCCTGCTATATGATTAAGTTTTGATGTTTTGGGATTCTGCTGATAGCCCCACAGGAACACTGCCTTCAGAAAGTAAATGTAACATGCAATTAAACTTTAGCCAGAGTATTAGCCAGTGTATTAGCCAGTGTATTCACTCCCCTCCTCACGGCCACTTCTCCAGCATCCAATGTCCCCCTCCACTCTTCAAAGGTAGGAACTCACCACAAAACCCCCCAAAGGGCAGCTTCCAACAGTCTTGTCCAGAAAGAAATGCAAACAGGCTTTTCCTAGGGCATACAGCGCATATCATACACCATACCTGTGCAGTGTATCTTACCCCACCAACCAGTCAGCCGTTCTGCTCAGCAGCGTCCTCCTGCTTGTGTTCAGCCAGCACAAGCGTTCTAAAGAAGGATCCTATGGGTCATGCACTCCTGTCTCCGGAGAGAGAGAGAAAAAAAAAAGGCAGGCAGAGGCAGCGCGCCGGTCCGGTCCTCAGGTGAACCGATCGTCAGGACGCTAGGATATCTCCCCTATCTCCTAGAGGTTCGGCCGCCACAGGCATGGAGATTACCGCTCCGGTATTCCGGCATCCAGCGTGGATATCAGGAGGAGCAGCTGGGTTCGGGTCCGCAACGCCCTCCCCTTCCTCTCAACCTTCGGTCACGCCCATCCCTCCGAGCCCCCCAGGAATAGTTATCTTGGTCGATTGATAGAGATCTATTGACTTCTCCCTAAGTTTGGCCTTGTTGCACTTTTGTCTTCTACAACTAGGTGGCCGGGTGCTTGGTGGTACTGGATACGAGAAGGGCAACCCAAGGTCAGGTTATGACTATATGGAGTATCTCAGCCAATGGGCAGAAGTTTTCTTAAATCCCTTGGCTTGCTTTGAGAACCTATATATTCGGGTGGAGTCAGGTGATCTCGGTTCTGTGCCACCTGGACGGCTGTCTGGGTGGACATATGTCATACGCCCCGGGCTGCTAGGCCAAAGATTGGGCTTATCCCGGGGGCATCTGGCTGCCAGGCTGTGTGAGGGCCTATCCAGAAGTAAGAGGGCAGCGCAGGGTTGGGATTGCAGCTTGCAGTCCAACCAAAACTGCCAGTTCTGCCGGCTGGAGAACCTGTCGTGGTCAGAGGTAGAAGGGAAGCTGTCGCCACAAAGGGACCAACCACCTTTACCAGGGACCACAGTGAGTAATTGAAGCAAGTACCGGAACCATATTCTCACCGAAGGGGCACGGTGGAGAATCAGGAAACCTAAGGCGGTGATCAAGTCAGGAACCCAACCCACAGAGACGTTTGCAGAGCAGTCTTGTGAGTCAAGCCAGGAACCTCGCCCGTTAGCAGGGGTGCAGCTTGAAAAGTATCTGGAGTGTCAAACTAGGGACCCAGCAGGGAAGCGTGGGTGATGCTTGAGGGGATACCACCGCAAACCTTGGAGGAGCTCAAGGGATTCAGAGTCAGTGAATTAGTGGGTCTAGTGAGAAAGACTAGTGAGCTCAGTGTTGAAGAACCACAAGAGGCAGTTGTAGTAAAGCTGAAAGGACCGTTACGTTTGAGTTAGGAACTGTTAAAGACTGTTGCCAGAGGAGACAGCAATCCTGCAAGTGCAGATGTGGTTTCTTGCTGGGGCCTTTCCCTGCACGGCTGTTCTCTTGTTGAAGTCTCGGAGTCTGCCAACTGAATTTGCAACTATTTCAGGGTGTCTTGGCCCTAACCCTATTTCCCCTAAAAATACAAAAAGGACTGGTAAGAGAAATAAAAACCTCTTTTACATCAAAGAAATGTCTGGCGCCCAATAACTTTCCATCTGGCACCCACCATGCCTCACAACCCACCACATACAGAAGGATGTCAGCTATCTTTGGCCTGGAAAGTTCTCATTAGACTGGACAAGGCCAGAGCCTTGCTACATAAAAAAAAAATACAGTATATGATTTATTATGCCACTGTATTATGTGAATGAATAATGGCAATTAACACTTTTCTGTTAAGTATCACTTTAAGCAAATATGAGTTTTTGATATGGTTTTGGGGATAGAATGTGTTAGGTGGATGAAAGCTTTTTAAGCCTAAATGTATGGCTTTATCCACAGACTACACATACAGTGCCTTGCAAAAGTATTCATCCCCTTGGCTTTTTACCTCTTTTGTTACATTACAACCTTTAGTTCAATGTTTTTTTTAATCTGAATTATATGTGATGGATCAGAACACAAGAGTTTAAAGTGGTGAAGTAAAATTAGAAAAATATATACATAAAACTATTTAAAAAAAAAAACAAAAAAAACTGATAATTGGCATGTGCGTATGTATTCATCCCCTTTGTTATGAAGCCCATAAAAAGCTCTGGTGCAACCAATTACCTTCAGAAGTCACATAATTAGTGAAATGATGTCCACCTAAGTGTCACATGATCTGTCATTACATATACACACCTTTTTGAAAGGCCCCAGAGGCTGCAACACCTAAGCAAGAGACAGCACTAACCAAACACTGCCATGAAGACAAAGGAATTTTCCAAACAAGTAGGGGACAATGTTGTTGAGAAGTACAAGTCAGGGTTAGGTTATAAAAAAATATCCAAATCTTTGATCCCTAGGAGCACCATCAAATCTATCATAACCAAATGGAAAGAACATGGCACAACAGCAAACCTGCCAAGAGACAACTGCACACCAAAACTCACGGACCGGGCAGGGAGGGCATTAATCAGAGAGGCAGCACAGAGACCTAAGGTAACCCTGGACGAGTTGCAGAGTTCCACAGCAGAGACTGGAGTATCTGTACATAGGACGACAAAAAGCCGTACTCTCCATAGAGTTGGGAATTATGGCAGAGTGGCCAGGAGAAAGCCATTACTTTCAGCAAAAAAACAAAATGGCACGTTTTGAGTTTGCGAAAAGGCATGTGGGAGACTCCCAAAATGTATGGAGGAAAGTGCTCTGGTCTGATGAGACTAAAATTGAACTTTTTGGCCATCAAAGAAAACGCTATGTCTGGCGCAAATCAACACATCACGTCACCCAAAGAACACCATCCCCACAGTGAAACATGGTGGTGGCAGCATCATGCTGTGGGGATGTTTTTCAGCAACCAGGACTGGGAAACTGGTCAGAGTTGAGGGAAAGATGGATGGTGCTAAATACAGGGATATCCTTGAGCAAAACCTGTACCACTCTATGTGAGATTGAGGCTAGGACGGAGGTTCACCTTCCAGCTGGACAATGACCCCAAACACAATGCTAAAGAAACACTTGAGTGGTTTAAGGGGAAACATGTACAGTTGAGCCAAAAAGTATTTAGTCAGCCACTAATTGTGCAAGTTCTCCCACTGTAATTGTCATCATAGGTATCATAGGTATACCCAGAGCTTTTTTTCTCAGAGAAAAGGTGCAGGAACTCACCCTCTCTGTCCAACTCTCCGCCCCAACCACGCCCAAACCCCGCCCCCAGCCACACCTTCCTTATAGGAGAGATTTACAGCGGCGCCAAAAAATTGTAATGAGTTAAGGCTTAGAACTGTGTATTACATAAGGCAAATTCCCCAAAATCCTCCCCAGCTCTCCTCATCACAAATCCCCTCCTAGCTCTCCTCTCATCACAAATCCCCTCCCAGTTCTCCTCTCATCACAAATCCCCTCCCAGCTCTCCTCTCATCACAAATCCCCTCCCAGCTCTCCTCTCATCACAAATCCCCTCCCAGCTCTCCTCTCATCACAAATCCCCTCCCAGCTCTCCTCTCATCACAAATCCCCTCCCAGCTCTCCTCTCATCACAACCCCCCCAGCTCTCCTCTCATCACAACCCCCCCCCCACCCCCCAGCTCTCCATTCATCACAAATCCCCTCCCAGCTTTCCTCTCATCACAAATCCCCCCCAGCTCTCCTCTCATCACAAATCCCCCCCAGCTCTCCTCTCATCACAAATCCCCTCCTAGCTCTCCTCTCATCACAAATCCCCTCCTAGCTCTCCTCCCATCACAAATCCCCTCCTAGCTCTCCTCTCATCACAAATCCCCTCCTAGCTTTCTTCTCATCACAAAGCCCTCCAGCTCTCCTCTCTGCTGACCTCCCCCTCCTCTTCCAAACACATACTTTCTCAGCTCCCCTTTCATCACAAGTTCCCCCAAGCTCTCCTCTGTGTACAATGCTCTCCCTTCTGCTAAATGCACATAAACTTTACCTCTCTGCACATATCCCCCCTCCCCCACACACTTTCACAGTGCACTCCTCTCTGAATGAACTCAGTCTCTGCAAAGCTCTCCCAAAAAAAAATCCCCCTTCCAGCACAAATCTCCTTCCACCCCACAAATCCATATCCAGCACAGCTCCTCATCCCAGCAAAAATACCCCACTCAACATCCCCCAAGCATAAATCCTCCTCCCAGTACACGTTTTCTCCCCCAAATCTCCCCTTCCAGCACATGTTCCCCATCCTGGAACAATTCCTCTCCCCTTGTCCTCATTCCTCCAAGCCCCTCCTACACAAGTCCTCTCCCCAGTTCCATCACATATCTTCCCACCTAAATCCCCCCTGCCAGTACAAACTTTTTTCCCCACAAACACAAATCCTTTCCCACTTTCTAATACAAATTCAAACCTTCATACTGTCCCAGTTTGAATGGGCCTTGCCTGCAATTTAAACAAAATCCCAGCATCCCATGAATCTGGGCTGAGTCCTGGAGCCCAGTTCTGGAACAAGTTCTGGCACTAGGCTCCACTAACTTGTCAAGCAGGAGCTAGTGTGGGCCTTCAAGGTAAATGTCCTCCATCTCTCGGGGTCCCAGATGCCATGATCATGCCCTCTGTGAGATGGAGAATATCTGGGAGGGAGAGTGCTAGTGCTGGAAGGGGGGGGGGGGCTAGTGCTGGATGGGGGGGTTGGAAATGTGCTGGTGGGAGAGGGGAGCTAGTGCTGGAAGGGGGGGTTGGAAATGTGCTGGGGGGAAAGGGGAGCTAGTGCTGGAAGGGGGGTTGGAAATGTACTGGGGGGAGAGGGGGCTAGTGCTGGAAGGGGGGGTTGGAAATGTGCTGAGGGGAGAGGGAAGCTAGTGCTGGAAAGGGGGGGGGGAGCTAGTGCTGGAAGGGGGGGTTGGAAATGTGCTGGGGGAGAGGGGAGCAAGTGCTGGAAGGGGGGGTTGGAAATTTGCTGGGGGAGAGAGGAGCTAGTGCTGGAAGGGGGGGAGCTAGTGCTGGAGGGGGGGGTTGGAAATGTGCTGGGGGGAGAGGGGAGCTAATGCTGGAAGGGGGGGACCTAGTGCTGGAAGGGGGGATGGAAATGTGCTGGGGGGAGAGGGGAGCTAGTGCTGGAAGGGGGGGTTGGAAATGTGCTGGTGGGAGAGGGGAGCTAGTGCTGGAAGGGGGGGCTAGTGCTGGAAGGGGGGTGGAAATGTGCTGGGGGAGAGGGGAGCTAGTGCTGGAAGGGGGGGTTGGAAATGTACTGGGGGGAGAGAAAAGCTAGTGCTGGAAAGGGGGGAGGTAGTGCTGGAAGGGGGGGTTGGAAATGTGCTGGGGGGAGAGGGGAGCTAGTGCTGGAAGGGGGGGAGCCAGTGCTGGAAGGGGGGTTGAAAATGTGCTGGGGGGAGGGGGGAGCTAGTGCTGGAAGGGGGGAGCTAGTGCTGGCAGGGGCTGTCAGGTTTAAAATTAATCCCACACTGATTTCTGGCATATGTCCAAAGAACATGTCCTCCTAACTCCTCAATCACTCCACCAAGTGTACATCGTTTTCGTTTCCTCCTTCCCAATCCCAGCCACTCTCCCCCCTCCTCCCTGTCTATCTATAAAGCATAGAAAAGTTTGTACAGACCTGAAGTCAGCGTGTGTTCCTGCTCCCCCTCCTCTTGTGTATACAGAGCTGAATGAGGAGGAGGAGGAGGAGACAGCTTTGTTCTGCAGTGTGTGAGACAGGCTGCTGCAGGGATGGGAGACATGCATCTGATGATCGTGCAGACAGCAGATATGTGACTCCCAGGAGAGGAGAGGGCTGCCAGAGGTTCCGGAACGCAGTTCCGGTGAGTTCCGGCTGAAAAAAAGCCCTGGGTATACCTCAACTATGAGAGACAAAATGTGGAAATAAATCCAGACAATCACATTGTCTGATTTTTGAAAGAATTTTTTTGCAAATTATGGTGGAAAATAAGTATTTGGTCACCTACAAACAAGCAAGATTTCTGGCTCTCACAGACCTGAATTTGGATTCATAGGTTCAGGATCTGTGGGTCCTGTGCAATAAGGAAGTCATTGGAATTTTCTTTCCTATCCTCAAACTCACTTCATTATCACCATGGTTCCTTACAGCAAAAATTTAAACAAATGTTACCAAATCTTGTTTCAACAGCGAGCCATCTCGTGAGAGAAGATGTCAAGGATTATATTCCCCATTGTTTTTAGTCGAAAAGTAGAATAAGGCATGAAACAGAAGGAAGGATCAAGATCCAAAACTTGTAATGAAGTTGTTGCGATCAATCACTTAAGCCATCAGATAAGGCAGCTATAGGTTGTCTCTAGATCAGGCAGATGTGTATATACACATTTCTGCGCATCCATGCTTCTGCAAATATCTTTGCTTGGGAATTTAAGAGTTTCACTTCCAGTTCATTTGACAGCCTTTGGCCTTTCCACATACCCAGGACATTTTCAAGAAAATTACTTCCTGTAGTGGCCTTCTTGCGTGAGCAAGGGTTACATGTGTTACTTTATTTATAAAACATCCTGCTGGTGACGCAACATCCTCCAGGTCATGGCAAAATTCTGACAAATTTGGATGGGTCAACTGGCAAAGACATCTAATTGAATCACAATAAAGACATTCCTGGAAACAGTCCTGAACACTCAGATGAATACTATAGAGTTCCCCTTAGAGAAGGCGATAGTATTATTATCTAATTTGGGAAGTCATAGATCCCATCTATTTGCATCCCATGGTCTCAAAGTTGTAGAGAAGTAGTCTGCACTAGGGATGGGCCGAACACCCCCCCCTGTTCGGTTCGCACCAGAATATGCGAACAGGCAAAACATTTGTGTGAACATGTGAACCCTAATAAAGTCTATGGGACACGAACATGAAAAATCAAAAGTGATCATTTTAAAGGCTTATATGCAAGTAATTTCCAAAAAAAGTGTATGGGGACCCGAATACTGCCCCAGAGGACATGTATCAATGCAGGGGTCCCCCTAGTCTGCCTGTAAATTGGTGCAGGTGTGTGTTGTGTAGAACAGTGCCGCAGCAAAATTACATTTCTAAAGGAAACAATGTCATTTAAACTTGCTCACGGCTGTAATATATTGCCAGCTCCCGGCAATATAGATAAAAAAATCAAGGAAAAAAAAGAATGGCGTGGGGTCCCCCCCAAAATATATACCAGACCCTTAACTGGGCAAGCAGCTTGGCAGGCCAGGAAAGGGGGGGGGAGCGAGTGCCCCCCCTCCTGAACCATACCAGGCCACTTGCCCTCAACATGGGGAGGGTGCTTTGAGGTCCCCCCCAAAGCACCTTGTCCCCATGTTGATGGGGACAAGGGCCTCGTCCCCACAACCCTGGCCCGGTGGTTGTGAGGGTCTGCGGGTGGGGGCTTATCGGAATCTGGAAGCCCCCCTTTAACATTTTTACATTGTACCCCTACCCATGCACCAAAAAAAAAAAAAAAAGTGTCAAAAAGTAAAAACCACAATAGAAAGTTTTTGATGATTCCTCTATTTAAATTTTTTTTTAAAAAGTGTCCTGTGATGTCCATCTATCTTCAATCACGCCGTCCGATGGACCCGAAAAAAAAAAAAAAAAACTCCACCTCCACGGGAGGCCTCCCGGCGACTGCTGTCTTTTGGCTGCGACAGCTGTTATATAGGCAAGGACGGGTTCACCCTCTGACGTAACCGGATGACCCCCACAACCACCGGGCCAGGGTTGTAGGGACAAGGTGCTATGGGGGGGACCCCAAAGCACCCTCCCTATGTTAAGAGCAAGCGGCCTGGTATGGTTCAGGAGGGGGGTGCTCGCTCCCCTTTCCTGGCCTGCCAGGCTGCTTGCTCGGATAAGGGTCTGGTATGGATTTTGGGGGTACCCCACGCCAATTTTTTTTTACATTTTGGCATGGAGTTCCCCTTAAAATCTATGCCAGACCCAAAGGGCCTGGTATGGATTTTGGGGAGGACCCCACGCTGTTTTTTTTTTTTTGGCATCTGGAGCACGCTGAACCGAGCACCCAGCAACAACATCTGGCTTATAATCAGGCTTTGTTACAGGCATTGGCTTGGTAGGGCGAACTTTGGGGACCCATCGAGCCCAACGGTCCTCCTCAAAAGAATTGGTAATATTTATCAGCGGGCTGTATTAGCAGACAGCTCAATTGGTCGTAGCAATGGGAACTTGATCCTCCTCTACTTCACTCATCTGCTCCTCATCCGCTCCGATTCCCTGTCCAAGATAGAGTGTCTGAGAACAGTTCAGATAATCCATTAGATGGGATGTCTGAGTTGGTTATGGTGGAGCACTCTTCAGCCGGGATATAGTTGTGCTTGCTTTAACCAGCACAACTGTGTTTTCCCCTTTAATGGCCACAGGCATCACCTCCCCTACAGGCACACTGTTTTCACCCCTTGCAGGCTTACCTGACTCCAGTACTCTTTTCCCTGGTGACTCAGACATTAAAGCGAGCAGATGGGCCCGACCACGGCCTCGAGGGGCGACTGGAGCGCTGGGTCCTGGGGCAGCCGCTGAGACAGGAGGAGCAGCTCCCTGCAGGACTCAGGTGATGGCTGGTGGGCTCTTGATATCACCCCAGCCGGGATAGCGGCATTCTTGTCCCAATCGGCCGGTAGTATCAGCAGCAGTTGGGTTGGTGCTGGTGCTACATGTATATCGATGTAATGCCATTATTGTGGGATTCAATGGAAAGGCATTTTTCAAAAATAGACAAGAGTGAATGAGCCCAAAGGGTCCATTTTTACAAGGGCTATTGTTAACCCTTTTGCTGCAGAGACCTACCTCCCATTTTTTACCTCAGGTGCCCCTATTTTTTACTTTTTCATTTTCTATTATTACTTTTTTTATTACAGTTTTGAATGGTCAGACTTTGCGGACTGGAAACTAAAAAAGTTAGAAATTTGAGTAGAGAGTGAAAAACAGGAGTTGTGCTTTTGACTACTGGTGATTGCTTGTGGCGGCAATTGTTTCTTCTTTGGGACCTTTTGCTAGCAGCTTTTTAAAACACTTTTCTGTGTTTGACCACTTCAGGCCCAGAAGATTTGGCTGCTCAATGAGCAGGCTATTTTTTGCGTTACGGCACTGTGTCGCTTTAACTGACAATTGCGCGATCATGCGACGCTGTACCCAAAACAAATTGATGTCCTTTTTTTCCCACACAAATAGAGCTTTCTTTTGGTGGTATGTAATCACCTCTGCCGTTTTTATTTTTTGCGCTATAAACAAAAGAAGAGCGACAATTTTGAAAAAAAAAAAACAATACCATTTACTTTTTGCTATAATAAATATCCCCCCCCCCCAAAAAAAAATTGCAATAAGCGTATATTGATTGGTTTGCGCAAAAGGTATAGCGTCTACAAAATAGGGGATAGATTTATGGCATTTTTATGCTTTTTTAAATTTTTTTTTACTAGTAATGGCGGTGATCTGCGATTTTTATCAGGACTGCAATATTGTGGTGGACAAATTGGATACTTGACACATTTTTGAGACCATTGACAATTATACAGCGTTCAGTGCTATATAAATGCACCATTACTGTACAAATGTCACTGGCGGGGAAGGGGTTAACACTAGGGTGATCAAGGGGTTAACTATGTTCCCTAGGTGTGTTCTAACTGTAGGGGGGATGGGACTGACTAGGGGAGGAGAGAGATCGGTGCTCATACTTAGTATGAACACACAATTTGTCTCCTCTCCCCTGAGAGACCCGGGATTTGTGTGTTTACACACACAAATTCCGGTTCTTGCTCTGTCATGAGCGATCGCGGGTGCGTACACCTCCTACAGCATCTTAAAAGGGCTGACGTACAGTTACGGCGGCTCGCCCAGGGGAGCCAACCTGCTCCAGTATAACTGGGGCGGCTGGTCGGGAACCGGTTAAACAGCATTTTTTCTGTTTCCTACCTCCCGTTTGCTAAGGGGTGTGGTTAATTGTTCACAGATGCTACAGGTAGTATACAGTATAACTTTCTATAAAGCTTGCTCACCTTGAGCTTACCCACAGTTTGCTGGCTGGAACTTTAACAAAGTGGGAAATTTGACTAAGGCAGGCCATACACGGTGAACCTGCCGAGATTCAAACCGTGTATGGGCAGGCTGAATGTACCAAGTTGATCGATCAACTTGGGTACAACCAGCATGCCAGGTTTTACCTGCGATTATCGCTAGTGGTTGCTATAGCCGCTAGCAATAATCACTATCTTCCCCGGCGGGAACGGCTAGAAACCTGGAGAAGCAAATTGCAACACTGGGCAGAAATGACAACCTTGAAAGGTATCTTCTGCTCACTGAGCAGGTGGTTAATGGGGTTGATGGGGGGGGGGCCTGGGTAAGTCAGGATTATCATGTAGGAAGATGAGTTACTGTACTCGGAGGGAGTGGTAGGAGCTCACAGAAAAGGAGGCCAGCCCTGGGTTTGGACACCCAAACAAATTTGCTGGGTTGGGTGAAGAAGTTGGCATGGTAAACTCAAAGGTGGCAGCCCTAAATGCCACCGCTACCTCTAATAGCCATGTGAATAGCCCATCTAGTAGGGGTGTTTAGGATAGTGCAAGAAGGCCTAGACAGTTGGTGGTAATAGGAGATTCTGTAATCAGAAGGACCGATAGAATAATTTGTCACCAGGATCGCCTCAACAGAATGGTTTGCTGTCTCCCTGATGCCAGGGTTCATCATATGGTGGACCGGGTTGATAAATTACTGGGTGGGGCGAGGCAGTACCCAGCTGTCTTGGTTCATTTTGGAACAAATTACAGAATACATGGAAGGTGGAGGCTCCTTAAGAATCAATTTAAAGAACTGGCTGCAAGTTGAAGGGAAGGACCTCCAAGGTGATATTCTCTGAAATATTGCCTATGCCATGCGCAGCACAGGAAAGACAGGGGAGCTGAATGCATAGCTAAAGACCTGGTGTAAGAGGGAAGGATTTGGGTTTCTAGTGCGCTGGGCTGACTTTTCACTGGGGTGCAACCTATATGCTAAAGTTTGTTTGCACCTAAATGGAAGAGGGTCTGCTGTGCTGGGGGAGAGATTTTGAGAAAGCTGTAAGAGTATTTAAAAAAGTATTGAGGGGGAGGGTGAATTAGAGTATAATAGATCAAACAGGGGTTAGTCCCTAATGGTGCGTAGAATGGGGGAAGATGGGGGGGGGGGGATATGGCAGGTGATAAGAAGGTTCCCATGTTACTATTTGTACTACAAAATAAAAATATGCAAAATGCACGTGAAAAACGCATTAAAGTGTTTGTTCACCAATGCTAGAAGCCTACCGAGCAAAATAGGTGAGTGGGAAGCTTTTGCGCACGAAGAGAATTATGATTTAATTGGTATTGCTGAATCTTGGCTTAATTATTCACACGATTGGGCTATTCATTTGCCAGGCTATACTTTCTTTTGGAGAGACAGGGTAAATCAGGAAAGATGGTGGTGACTGTCTCTACATAGTCTACATTTTGTCATGTTGTAACCTAAAACGTAAATGTATTTTATGTGATAGACCAACACAAAGTGGCACATGAATGCTGTGATAAAGGACGCTCCCAATACAATCATTAAAAATGCAAAAAGTGATTTATACAAAAAGTATGTATACAGTCAGAACCGTGTATAAATATGTATTAGTGAATAGTTTCACTTTATACATGTGCACAAATATTTCAGAAAACAATAATATATTTATGATTGCTCAAACAAATATATCATGAAAAGTTCAAAACCGCTCCAAAATCCTTTCTAAATGATTCCACTCCAACACCACGTGAGAACTAAAATCCGTGTTCCAGATAATATTTGTGACTTTTCACCCAAAGCGACAATAAATTGCGCTCACCAGATGTCACTTGCTGGCCAGTGCCCATAAGATATGAAGTACCTCCTCAATTCCTGGAAACCATTCAACAATCTTTTTCCAATCAATCGGGAAACAAGTATGGTGAACTTGGTCGAATAAGCCCAGGAACAGCCAGATCAAATCTTTGTTATCTATCCTCCGCTCCAATCTCCCACATCGGAAAATCAAGCTCTGCCAAAAAGAACAAGGGAAGGCAGATATAGTGTAGTATCCTTTGTTTATTGCTAAAAAATGTCACTTGCACTCCCCTGCTAGAAATATTGTTAGTGGTATATGGCGTGTCAGCTCAAAAGGCTGTTTCTGTAAGGCCCCTTTCACACGGACGGATAGAATTGTGCTTTTAGCTGCGTTTTCTACCACAGCTAAATGCACACAATGCTTTCCTATGGCCCCATTCACACACTGCGTTTAGCTGCGTTTTGATTACATGCGGTTTTGTGCGGATAGAAAAAATAGAATTGACTGCGTCCAGGAGCGATTTAGTGCAGCTATCTGCACATAACCGCAGTGCACGGTGTCAGCTGCGGATAGCAGCGCCGAGCTGGCTCACTCATCGGGAAAGGAAAAATGTTTTTTCCTTTCCCAATGAGCGACAAGCATGGGGATCCGACTTGGATCCCCGCCAATCCCAGGCACTGTTTGCTAGAAATATTGTAAGTGGAATATGTCGTATCAGCTCAAAAGGCTGTTTCTGTAAGGCCCCTTTCACACGGACGGATAGAATTGTGCTTTTAGCTGCGTTTTCTACCACAGCTAAATGCACACAATGCTTTCCTATGGCCCCATTCACACACTGCGTTTAGATTACATGCGGTTTTGTGCGGATAGAAAAAATAGAATTGACTGCGTCCAGGAGCGATTTAGTGCAGCTATCCGCACATAACCGCAGTGCACGGTGTCAGCTGCGGATAGCAGCGCCGAGCTGGCTCTCTCATCGGGAAAGGAAAAATGCTTTTTCCTTTCCCAATGAGCGACAAGCACGGGGATCCGACTTGGATCCCCGCCAATCCCAGGCACTGTTTGGTATGAATCTTGAGGGGGAACTCAAGATTTTAAATAAAAAACCGGCATGGGTTCCCCTCCAAGAGCATACCAGGCCCTTCGGTCTGGTATGGATTCCAAGGGGCACCCCCTACACCGAAAAAACGGCGTGGGTCCCCCCCAAAAATCCATACCAGACCCTTATCCGAGCATGCAGCCTGGTCGGTCAGGAAAGGGGGTGGGGACGAGCGAGCGCCCCCCCCCTCCTGAACTGTACCAGGCCGCATGCCCTCAACATGGGGGGGTTGGTGCTTTGGGGCAAGGGGGGCGCCCTGCAGGCCCCCCAACCCCAAAGCACCTCGTCCCCATGTTGATGAGGACAAGGGCCTCTTCCCGACAATTGGCGGGGATCCAAGTCAGATCCCTATTCAATGAGTCGGTACCCTGTCGGGTTGCTATGGAAATGGCAAACCGCAGCTAATCTCAATAGCAAGTGAAGCTGAAGAAGGTCCTTCCTCACTTGATCCCTCGGAAGAGGAATCCTCAGCCTCTTCACGGTTCCCTGAGGGGGATTCATCTACCCTTCCCACAGTTCCTCCGTTTGAGGATTCTGGGTGGTAGAAGGGGACCTAATGCGTTTTCTTCCACTATGTGAAGGTGTGATTAAAGCCACTAATCTTTCCTCTAAACCACTCATAGCTGAGGAGAAAACCTGCTCAGTTATATAGACGGGGGCTGAAGTGTCGGAAGCAATTGCAGCCACTGATGCCCCCGATGGCTCACTCTGACCAGCCTCCCTAGATCGGGATGGTGTTGCAGAGGGAGGGTCCTTAGGGCCTGAGGGCGACCTCTTTGTGTCCTTGGTTTTTGTAGCATTTGTATCACCTCCTCTAGTCATAGTGCTGAGCACAAACGCAGCGGTACTACCAAATGTACCAATGCACCCACTACTACCGCTGCTATTAAGCTCAGCCTGATGCTTAAGTAAATGTGCCTGGGAATGCCTGTGTCACCCACACTCACATGCCACCCGTCGGCTCTGTGTCCCTCCTTCAGCTGTATGCACCTGAAAAAAAGGTGTATTTTATAGCTATACAGCCCACGCTGTGGATGCTGAAGCGTGCCAATGCCGCTAAGCCCCGCCCCCTTCCTCAGACCATCCACCGCGCCCCCAGCTATTTCAAAATAGCTAATTTTTCCGCGCGAGCGGGCTCCGATCCTGACCGGATCGCATGGAGGAGGACTGGGGTGGAGGAGAGCTGCCGATGGGAACCACTGTAATGGCTGACTGACGCCATGCTCCCTCTGCCTGGAGTAAAACTTTCCAGGTGGGGGACATTCCTAGGAGAAAAACCCCCTTCCCACGTCTTTACCTGGAGCTTGGGCCGGAGCTCTTGCTACACAGAGCGAGACTGACAAGCATTGAGCAGGTACGTGCTCTTGACAGCCCCCGGTGGTGACTATAGGCATGACAACATTTACTTAACCACTTCAGCCCCGGAAGGATTTACCCCCTTCCTGACCAGAGCACTTTTTACAATTCGGCACTGCGTCGCTTTAACTGCTAATTGCGCGGTCATGCAATGCTCTACCCAAACGAAATTTGCGTCCTTTTCTTCCCACAAATAGAGCTTTCTTTTGATGATATTTGATCACCTCTGCCGTTTTTATTTTTTGCGCTATAAACGGAAAAAGACTGAAAATTTTGAAAAAAAATGATATTTTCTACTTTTTGTTATAAAAAAAATCCAATAAACTAAATTTTAGTCATACATTTAGGCCAAAATGTATTCGGCCACATGTCTTTGGTAAAAAAAATGTCAATAAGCGTATATTTATTGGTTTGCGCAAAAGTTATAGCGTCTACAAACTAGGGTACATTTTCTGGAATTTACACAGCTTTTAGTTTCTGACTGCCTATGTCATTTCTTGAGGTGCTAAAATGGCAGGGCAGTACAAAACCCCCCCAAATGACCCCATTTTGGAAAGTAGACACCCCAAGGAAATTGCTGAGAGGCATGTTGAGCCCATTGAATATTTATTTTTTTTGTCCCAAGTGATTGAATAATGACAAAAAAAAGAAAAAAAAAAAAATTACAAAAAGTTGTCACTAAATGATATATTGCTCACACAGGCCATGGGCATATGTGGAATTGCACCCCAAAATACATTCAGCTGCTTCTCCTGAGTACGGGGATACCACATGTGTGGCACTTTTTGGGAGCCTAGCCGCGTACGGGGCCCCGAAAACCCAGCACCACCTTCAGGATTTCTAAGGGCATACATTTTTGATTTTACTCCTCACTACCTATCACAGTTTTGAAGGCCATAAAATGCCCAGGTGGCACAAACCCCCCTCAAATGACCCCATTTTGGAAAGTAGACACCCCAAGCTATTTGCTGAGAGGCATGGTGAGTATTTTGCAGCTCTCATTTGTTTTTGAAAATGAAGAAAGACCAGAAAAAAAAATTTTTTTTTTCTTTTTTCAATTTTCAAAACTTTGTGACAAAAAGTGAGGTCTGCAAAATACTCACTATACCTCTCAGCAAATAGCTTGGGGTGTCTACTTTCCAAAATGGGGTAATTTGGGGGGGGGGGGGTTTGTGCCACCTGGGCATTCCATGGCCTCCGAAACTGTGATAGGTAGTGAGGAGTGAAATCAAAAATTTACGGCCTTAGAAAGCCTGAAGGCGGTGCTTGGTTTTCGGGGGCCCGTGCGCGGCTAGGCTCCCAAAAAGTCCCACACATGTGGTATCCCCGTACTCAGGAGAAGCAACAGAATTTATTTTGGGGTGTAATTTCACATATTCCCATGGCATGTTTGAGCAATATAACATTTAGTGACAACTTTGTGCAAAAAAAAATAAAAATAAAAAAAAATTGTCTCTTTCCCGCAACTTGTGTCACAATATAAAATATTCCATGGACTCGACATGCCTCTCAGGAAATAGCTTGGGGTGTCTACTTTCCAAAATGGGGTCATTTGGGGGGGGTTTGAACTGTCCTGGCATTTAATGCACAACATTTAGAAGCTTATGTCACACATCACCCACTCTTCTAACCACTTGAAGACAAAGCCCTTTCTGACACTTTTTGATTACATGAAAAAATTATTTTTTTTTGCAAGAAAATTACTTTGAACCCCCAAACATTATATATTATTTTAAAGTAATTGCCCTACAGATTAAAATGGTGGGTGTTTCATTTTTTTTTTTTTTACACAGTATTTGCGCAGCGATTTTCAAACGCATTTTTTGGGGAAAAAACACACTTTTTTAAATTTTAATGCACTAAAACACACTATATTGCCCAAATGTTTGATGAAATAAAAAAGATGATCTTAGGCCGAGTACATGGATACCAAACATGACATGCTTTAAACTTGCGCACAAACGTGCAGTGGCAACAAAATTAATACATTTTTAAAAGCCTTTAAAAGCCTTTACAGGTTACCACTTTAGATTTACAGAGGAGGTCTACTGCTAAAATTACTGCCCTCAATCTGACCTTCGCGGTGATACCTCACATGCATGGTGCAATTGCTGTTTACGTTTGACGCCAGACCGCCGCTTGCGTTCGCCTTAGCGCGAGAGCAGGGGGGACAGGGGTGCTTTTTATTTATTTATTTTTTTTCTTTATTTTTTTTTGCTTTTTTATCTTATTTTTAAACTGTTCCTTTCATTTTTTTTTTTTAAATCATTTTTATTGTTATCTCAGGGAATGTAAATATCCCCTATGATAGCAATAGGTAGTGACAGGTACTCTTTTTTGAAAAAATTGGGGTCTATTAGACCCTAGATCTCTCCTCTGCCCTCAAAGCATCTGACCACACCAAGATCGGTGTGATAAAATGCTTCCCCAATTTCCCAATGGCGCTATTTACATCCGGCGAAATCTAAGTCATAAAATGCTCGTAGCTTCCGGTTTCTTAGGCCATAGAGATGTTTGGAGCCACTCTGGTCTCTGATCAGCTCTATGGTCAGCTGGCTGAATCACCGGCTGCATTCTCAGGTTCCCTGTTGAGACAGGAGAGCCAGAGAAAAACACGGAAGACGGTGGGGGGGCATTCCCTCCCACTGCTTGTAAAAGCAGTCTAGAGGCTAATTAGCCGCTAGGATTGCTTTTACATGAAAGCCGACCGCTGGCTAAAAAGAATGATACCAAGATGATACCTAAACCTGCAGGCATCATTCTGGTATAACCACTCAAAGTCGTGAATGGCGTACCTGAAGACAAAAAAATGGTTAACAATAAAGCACAGTAAACGGTAAAGTATAAATAATTACATACCTGAAAAGCAAACATGATAAAACATAATAACAATAAAACATTGCAGAATAGAATACAGTAAAAAAGAGCAGAACAATAGAGAGAGAATAGAGAGAGAGAGAGAACAATAAAACGACAACTATTTTTTTTTATTTTTGTTTGTGTTTTTTTTTTTTTTTTTACACTTTTTTTTTGTAACTGTAACTTTTATAACTGTAACCGGTTCCAGGTTCGAGTCTCTCAAAATGCGATGGCATCTTGGGAGACCCTGTGAAAGTGTGCCTAGTCTGTGCAATGCTGTACGCTACGCTAATACTCAACTAGTGCATGGTAGCGTTCAAAACATTCACCAAGTGTTACTGCAGTGCTGGTTTGACTACGACCGGGGTGTACTACGCCGCTGGTGCTTGCCAGTTCACCAAAACGCTACAAAAAAAAGTGTCAGTGATCGATCGATACTGCACTTGGGTGGGCTGGACTGGGCTGGGCCGGGCGGAGGGGCAAAACGCAGGTGCTAGCAGGTATCTGGGCTGATCCCGCTAACACTGCGTTTTTGGGAACCCTAAACTGCTGGGGACGCTAGTATAGATCTGATCGGATCAGATATTGATGCGTTCAGATACTATACCACTAAGGGAGGTGTACGGTGCGTGCGTGGGTGTTAGCGGTACTGGCGCTAATCTGACGCTGCCTAGGGCGACGCATATCACCGCCGGGCGATCAGGGGGCTAAACCTTTATTCGGTAATAAACGGCGGGTGCCCTGACACTATAAAAAATAAACGAACTAACCAACGTCACCCGTAATGGTTATACGGTGATCAGTGGTGAAAGGGTTAACTAGGGGGCAATCAAGGGGTTAAAACATTTATTAGATAGTATATGGGGGTCCCTGTCGCTATAAAACACTGACGGCGAACCTAAATATTTACGTCCCTAACTACCGTCACCAGCGACACTAATACAGCGATCAGAAAAATGATCGCTTAGCGACACTGGTGAGGGGGGGTGATCAAGGGGTTAAAACTTTATTAGGGGGGGTAAGGGGGGTACCCTAGACCTACAGGGGGGTAATACTAACTGTCCCACCACTGCTAACTGTCACAAACTGACACTATGCAGTAATCAGGAAAAAAATAAATAAAAAAAAAACCTGCTTGGTGTCAGTTTGTGACAGGGGGGGGTCGGGGGTGTAATGTATGCCTGGCATGTTCTACTGTGTGTGTGTGTGTGTTTGGTGCACTTACATGTCATCTCTCCTCGGCGCTGGAACGGAAACTGCCAGACCGAGGAGAGATGACATCACATCCTCTGCCTCTGTGTACTATACAGAGGCGGGGGATGTTTCTCATTGGCTGGGAGCGATCGCGAGGGGGGGGCCACGATCGGATGGCCTCCCCCTCGTCTGTCATCGCTCCCAACCAAATGCCGACCGCAGCTGGCACCGGGGGGGGGTCCGATCCCCCACCCGCGGGAAGGCAATCACGTTTCAGGTACGTGATTTTGCCTGCCCGTGCCGCTCTGCTCACGTATATAGGCGTGAGGCGGTCGGCAAGTGGTTAAAGGAGCAAACCCACAAGAACTAGAAAAATACCTTAGGAATCTCCCTTACCTTATCCAGCTGCAGGGTTCTGTGGTAACAGACCCAATCTTCACCACTCATGGTGGGCTCCATTAAAAAAACTTTCAGAGACTGGGGCCCCCCTTTTTATCGGGGGATCCACAGCCCTAGGCCTGTAAAGCACCCCAGCAGGAATATGGCTGAAAAAAACAGATACTGGATCCCGGGGTCCAGCTCTCTAAAAAGAAAAGCGTTACAGGTAAAACCTCGTTTCTTTTGGACACGAGGCCTGGGTACCACTCAATTCAGCCTGGAAAAGACACCTTGAATGGATTCGGTTGCATAGCTTGCCCCAGCAAGGAATATTCCAGCGGAGCTCAGCACAGCATATCTTTACTAGTGACCAACACCTAAAACAATGGCGAAAAAAACTGAGGTACTCCCGGTAAGGGGGGGGTTATATGGGGAATTGAACTTCCTGTTTAGGGTGTGCCAGTGTCAATTACCTGAAGGTGCCATATAACCCATACAGTTATTACTGTGGCTCTGTGTCCCATGATGTACGATAAAGAAAAAGTTTTATTCGTATTGTGGGGTCACCAGTAAGGTATTTATAAACTGTAATCATATCCCCTCTCAAGTGTCTCTTCTCCAGAGAGAATAAGTTCAGTGCTCGCAACCTTTCCTCATAACCAATATCCTCCAGACCCTCTATTAGCTTTGTTGCCCTTCTTTTTACTCACTCAATTGAACTGGACAGCATACTCTAGGTACGGCCGGACCAGAGTCTTGTAGAGCAGGAGAATTATCATTTTATCTCTGGAGTTGATCCCCTTTTTAATGCATGCCAATATTCTGTTTGCTTTGCTAGCAGCAGCTTGGCCATTGCTGAGCCTACTAGTACCCCCCAGGTCTTTTTCCATCCTAGATTCCCGAGGTCCCGAGTGTATAGATTGCATTCATATTTTTGCCACCCAAATGCATTCTTTTACATTTTTCTACATTAAACCTCATTTGCCATGTAGTTGCGCACCCCATTAATTTGTTCAGATCTTTTTGCAAGGTTTTCACATCCTGCGGAGAAGTTATTGCCCTGCTTAGCTTAGTATCGTCCGCAAATGCGGAGATTGAACTGTTTATCCCATCCTCCAGGTCGTTCATGAACAAAATAAATAGGATTGGTCCCAGCACAGAACTCTAGGGGACCCCACTGCCCGCCCTTGACCATTCCGCGTACTCCCCATTTATCACCACCCTCTGAACTTGCCCTTGTAGCCAGTTTTCAATCCATGTACTCACCCTATGGTCCATGCCAACGGATCTTATTTTGTACAGTAAACGTTTATGGGGAACTGTGTCAAATGCTTTTGCAAAATCCAGATAAACCACGTCTACAGTCCTTCCTTTATCTAGATGGCAACTCACCTCTTCATAGAAGGTTAATAGGTTGGTTTGGCAAGAACGATTCTTCATGAATCCATGCTGATTACTGCTAATGATACCGTTCTCATTACTAAAATCTTGTATATAGTCCCTTATTATCCCCTCCAAGAGCTTGCATACTATTAATGTTAGGCTCACTGGTCTGTAAATCCCAGGGATGTATTTTGGGCCCTTTTTAAATATTGGTGCTACATTGGCTTTTCTCCAATCAGCTGGTACGATTACAGTCAGACTGTCAGTAAAAATTAGGAACAATGGTCTGGCAATTACTTAACCGAGTTCCCTAATTACTTAATCTGCGTTTGTTCACTGTGGCTACTCAATAAAATTAAGAAATTTTAGGAGCAACAACCAGAGTGCGGATCATTTTTTTTCCACATTACTCTATTCAGCCAGCGACTGTGAATCGAGCACCTGGGAGCTCTGCCATCTATATGTTGCATGGGTAGTAGCACTGACTTTTCTGTTTATAATCAAGCACCACAAGGATGTATTGGTGGTCCAGAGCTGATTTCACCAAACGGCCCATCAAATCCATGGCAACACGCTCTGATGGTACCTCAATACTGGGCAACAGCACCAACGGGTTCCTCAAGTGGGGCATTGGTGCTGGCAGGTGGGACATGAACTGCAATAAGGTCTCACTTCTGCTGTCACTCCCGGCCAGTAGAACTGGTCCTTTATTTGTGCCTTGGTTTTGTCAGCCCCCCAGTGACCCCCCTCCCAATGCGTCATTGTGGGCTAGGTTGAGCATGGTGCGTCTGAAAGGCTGGAGAACCAGTAACTGGTCGACCACTTCTCCCCTAATCTCGATAACCCGGTATAGCAGCTCAGCAATGTCCAAAGCGGGAAACCTTTTTTCAACCTCAGGTACTTGTGACACCCCACTTACTACGGCAACCTGTTCCCAGGCATTTTTCAATGTGGCATCCCTCTTTTGGGCAGAAGAAAATGCACCTCGTGACACCTCAAGATCAGGGTAGGCAAGACTAGAGGAGTTTTCTCCCTCGTCCTCCTTAGACAAAACCTGAAGGGAGGCTTCCTCTATGTTCTCCCTAACCATGACCTGCATAACAGTGGGTTCCCCCTCCCTCAGGGGTCCCTTTAACTGGTGGACCATCTGCCCCAGATGCAACTCTATCAGTGTTGTGTCCACCCCTTAAAAGGGAACAGAGCAGTCCAGCTGTCCTGGTAGTCTGACTCACGTAGTCCTAAAGTTCAACAAGGTTGGGTACCACCCCAACCTCCTGGATCATTGTGCCACAGGCTATGGTGATTGTCACTGATACCAGTGGATATTCTGTGGTGTCCCAGTGTATGCACACCACCCTCAGGGTTCTTTCTCCCAGACCCACCTCCCCAGCTACCGACAAGTGTCATCATACCTCCGGAGTCCAACAGCACTCAAACATAAAGCTGGGTCCCCCAAAGGTCACATTCCAACTGCCCCTCAGTCAAGTCCAGGTGGGCAGCACAGACCTTCGGGGCATAAAAGAACATCTTCCGTAAAGCGGCACACTCCAAGGGTTCCTCCCGCAAGGGACAGTGGGTCTGGATATGGCTCCGGCAGTGACACCACCAGCACAGCATGCCCTCATTACTTTGCGCGAGAGCAGAGCTCTGGGACGCTGGGGTGGTTGCTCCTTGACTCAGAGTGCTGACTCCCTGGTTTATGGATGGCTTGGCTCTCCTCACTGGCAAGGGTCCTCAAGGTTTGACAGGTCCCAGAAGATCCTCCATCACAGTGTGTCTCTCTACCATTTCCACTAGTTTATCTGCTATCTTGGGGTCCCCATGACTCACCCAGCACTGAATGTCATTTGGCAGCGACCTCGGGTACCACTCCACCATCTGGGGGACCCGTTAACACCTTGGGCTGCCAATTTTTGACCAGTTGACTGAGGTCATGGATCTGAGCTCTTGGCAGACAGTGCAGGCGGTACCTCCAACGGTGTACCTTTTGGGCCCGCATAGCAGTAGTCACCTCAAGGTGGGCCAGGATTTCTGCCTTCAGCTGTTTGTAATCCTTGGCATCAGCTGATGACAGATCGAAATAGGCCTTCTGGGGATCCCCAGTGAGGAAAGGAGAAATAATACCAGCCCACTGGTCTGGGGGCGGGGTCACCCCTCTCTTTCTGCTGTTCTCTCAAAAGTAGCCATAAATGCCTCCACATCATCACTAGACGTCAACTTTTGCAGGTAGTGGCTGGCTTTTAAGGCTACCTGGTGCTGCACTGCTTCTTGTAAGGCAGTCACCTGTGCTGAGTGGTTTCTTGCTGTACTGGGAACTATGCAACAAGCAAGCGAGTTGTTTCCTGTTGCTGGGTCATTGCCTCCTCATGGGGATGGATGTCTTCTGCAGTGGCCTGCTGCTAGGCTATCGTGCTCTGAGCCAGGGCACCTCCTCCATGGCGCTTTGTGATGTTTTCAGAGCTTGTGCTGTCCTACCCCAGGACATGCAAATGTGGGTCCTGGTACTAGCCCTTTAAATGCTCTCCACCAAATGTAACCTTGGGTAGCTCTAAAATGACTGCCAGGCAGTTTGTCGGAAGCATTAACAGTTCATTTATTTTAAT
Organism: Lithobates clamitans; assembly: GCA_037952925.1. Classification (NCBI taxonomy): domain Eukaryota; kingdom Metazoa; phylum Chordata; class Amphibia; order Anura; family Ranidae; genus Lithobates; species Lithobates clamitans. Next base: position 798,585 of record JBBGZY010001184.1, read on the forward strand.
CATAGCTAAACAAAAAGACAGCTTACTTCAGCCAAAGTAAAAAAAAAACATTTCAAATCTGGTATTGGTAACTAAACAGCAGACTCAGCACAGTCCATGTCTCAGCTTGTCTGAGAGCTCCCACTTGATATACTGTTTGTGAGTAGACATGTGCAGAATAGAAAAAATTTGTTTCGTTTATTTACATAAACTCGTTTAGTTAAATTTGTTTAATTCATTTTGTTTATTTGTATTCAAAACTATTCAAATTTTCTGAATTCAAAGTTTTCAAATCGTTTGATTTGTTTTCCAATTTACAAAGAGAATAGAATAGAATAAGGTTTAAAATAGAAAAGCATGATAGAATAAAACAGGAAATAAAAGAATACAATATAATAGAGTAAAACAGAACTGGAATAGAAAATAAAACAGAAAAGAATAGAATATAACCTTCTGAAATTCGAACAGAATAGAATTAAAAAAAAACAATAGAATAGAAAGAATATAACTATTTCCCAAGATTCAAATAGAATCAATTTGAAGGGAATAGAAAAAAAGAGAATAGAATAGAAAATAACAGAATAGTATAGAAAAAGAGTAGAAAGAACATAACCATCTTCCTATTCTAATCTATTCTTCTTTTCTATTCAAATTCAACTTGATTCTATTTAAATTTTGGGAAATGGTAGGATTCTATTATATATTTTTAAATTCTATTCTGTTTATTCTATTCTTTTTAGTTCTATTTAAATTTGAATTCATTCTAGTCAGAATATAACCATCTTTCGAATTTTATTTTTTCTATACTATTCTGTTATTTTCTATTCAATTCTAATTTAATTTGAATTTTGGGAAATGATCATATTCTATTCTGTTTAAGTTCTATACTTTTCTACTCTATTATAGTCTATTCTATTATGTATTCAAATTCAAATTTATTCTACTTGAAATTCGAATTTCAGAAGGTTATATTCTTTCTATTCTATTCTCTTTGGAAATTGGAAAACAAATCAAAAACTATTCGCATTCAAAAACTTTGAATTTGAAAGCGATTCTAAATTGATCCGAAAACTATTCAAAATCGAATAAATCAAATAAAATTTGAATATCGTTCAAAATTTTTTCCCCTTTATTTCGGATTCGGTACTATTGTAATTCAGATACATCCGAATTTTCAAAAAACAAAAAATTTGTACGAATTTTTATTTTGGAACGAAACGAACTGCACGTGTCTATTTGTGAGTTTCTCTCTCTCTTCCACTCACTTCCCTGACAGAGGTGTCAAATTTCCTTTTGCTGCCTTTCAAGCCTCCCTCACCTGGGACTTAACCCCTTGGGAACCAAAGTCCTGGTAGCTAAGGTTTGAAGGCTCTCCTCCCCCAAATTTCTTTTTCACCTCCGAAATCCCGGGTCCCCAATATAAAATTTAGCAATCCAGAAAGTCCTGGAAGTCAGTCCTCTCCAGCCAAACTTAACCTGGGACACCTCACTCTGCATGGGTGAGAACCTCCGAGTACCACAAAGGCTCTGCAGTCCCCCTTAAAAAAGGGACAACTCAAATATCAAAATGTACCTGCCATCAAGGACAAAATCCCGGTGTCCTGTACAATACTTATATTGTGCCAAGTAGCAAAAATGTAAGTAGGCAATAAAGCTCATTCATGGGGTTCATTTTTAATGCACCTACTTTGTGTTTACATTAGTTTAGAACAGTGGTTCTCAATCATTTTAGACCTGGGCAAGGAAAATTTTTTCAAAAACCTTTCATGCCCCAGCACCAAAGAACATTTATACTCACACAATGCTAGAGAAGATTGTAGCCGTATTAGTGCACTTGCGACAAACAATTGAGTACTGTCCGTGATACAATTTTTCAGGACAAGAATTCGGGGTGTATCCCCTTCTTCAAGGTCCAAGCAGTACTCTGGTCTAGAGCTAGAATTGTTGCCTTTGCTGTAATGTTCTCAGTAATACCTCACATGTGTCACTTTCGGTCCAGGCTGGGCAGCGGGCACTGGGTCATCTGGCACCGGATCGGCAGGCACCGGGTCATCAGGCTGGGCAGCAGGCACATCAGGCTGGGCAGCGGGAATGGAACCACCAGACAGGGTATCAGGCACGGGACCAGTAATTAGCAGCAAAGAGTCCATAGGGCCAAACTGGATGGTGGATAGAGAACCAGTACTATCAGGTGGGATAGCGACAGGCAGGTCTGAAGCAGAAGGTCCAATTATCATAGGATGAACCAAAGTGGCAGGCAGTAGCGGCTGGTGCTAAAAATCACACAACAATCTGGTGCTCACACAACAACCTGCCTTGGTAGACAAAAGCATGAGCCAAACAGATGCATTCCAACAATTGCTCCCTAGTCTGCGCTTTCAAAATTTGGCGGCAATAATCCCTATCTTCTGTTACAAGTAGGGGTGCTGAAATTAATCGATGCATCGCGATTCAGGTGTCCCCGATGCGGCATCGATGCATAAGGACCAGAAAATCGATTGCGGGTGACGTCATGGCGACTAGCTCCGCCCATCCCGGGAATGCACTCGGAGCGTATTTTTAAAATTACATTCTTTTAATAAATTCTGTGTTACAATGGATGATGTGCGCCGCTGGCTGTACTGTGTGTGCTTTTTAAAAAACGATGTCACTGCATACCGAATTTCACTGTTGTACGATATATCCCGCTCATGTGACTCCCGGCCCGTCCCTCTCCGCTCTCCTCAGTCCTGATGTCGGCGGGGAATTCTCAGTCCCACTCGCCTCTCTTCTGATGATAGCTATAGTCAGCGGGCGGGGCTGAGAATTCCCCGCTGACGTCAGGACTCAGGAGATGTGAGAGGAGAGGGGCGGGACGGTCCGGGAGTCACATGAGCGGGATCATATCGTACTACTGTGAAATTCGGTATGAAGTGACATCGTTTTTTAAAAAGCACACAATACAGCGGGACACATCATCCATTGTAACACAGAATTTATTAAAAGAAAGTCATTTTAACAACAGTAACCTTACACCTCACGCTCCATGCTGACAGATCCCTGGCTATCCTGTGCACATTCCACTGTTAATTCCTAGTGTGCTGAAAGGTGCAAACAGGAATGCCAAGGAACTGTTAGCACCAGTGGTGGCCCATGCATTGTGTGTGGGGGGAGTTAGTGATGGCTGCATTTATTGGGCACAAGTGGCTGCGTTTGACGGGCACAGGTGGCTGCGTTTGACGGGCACAGGTGGCTGCGTTTGACGGGCACAGGTGGCTGCGTTTGACGGGCACAGGTGGCTGCGTTTGACGGGCACAGGTGGCTGCGTTTGACGGGCACAGGTGGCTGCGTTTGACGGGCACAGGTGGCTGCGTTTGATGGGGGAGGTTCAGTATTTTTCAGTTTGTTTGCACCCCCCCCAAAAAATTTTGAGCACCAGCTGCCACTGGTCAGCACAGAGACAGTACAGGGAACTTCACTGGGCTGTTTGTCAGCTGTGGATTGTATTCCCTCCTGACCTCCAAGCAGCAGTGTGTGTGAATGCCTGTACCCTGTAGTGCACCGGATTAGTGCACTTTTTAAGGGAGAGAGGTTATTTTTAATTCAAAGCGGAGTTCCAGTCAATTTTTTGTTTATTAAAAGTCAGCAGCTACAAAAAAGTGTATCTTCTGACTTTTAATAAAAAGACACCTGTCCCACAATCCAGCGACGTGGCCACCCAAACCCTCCCTTCTCTCTCCCGCCTGTCCACGGCGCTGGCAATACTACTGTGGGCATCCAGCTGTGACAGCTCGCAGCTTCACAGCCGGGTGCGCATGTCTCACTGCGCTTTCCCGCATAGCCAGGCAATCTTTTGGGAACTGTGATGTGTCCCAGAAGATTGCCAGGAGGAAGGGCCGCCTAGGCGGCCCAAGTGGAATTGGGAGCTCGTCGGTAATCGTGATGCATCGCCGAATCGAATCATGAGACCAGTGAAGATGCGCACCCCTAGTTACAAGTAGTGAAAAATACAAAATCTCCTAAAAATGCATCTTGCAGTAATTAGACCTAATTCCCAGGTGCAGCCGATTTGATTGTATTACGTCAGGAATACCAAAATGCAGGCATCCAGCAGGGGTGATCAGATCAATTGGCTGCACCTTAGAATCAGGACCAGGTGAGTTAGTGAAAATATAAAAAGATAATGACACACTTCAAATACCAACAACAGTAAATCATAAACAAGTGGAAAGTAAAAGAAACACAGCAAACTCTATATGAAAACATAACTAACTATATCCAAATTGGGGGCACACATACATGACTGGGAAAGGAGATAAGGAGAACAGGAAGCCAGGTATTGGGAGCAGAACGTCAGTAGTGGGAGCAGGGTTCAGGTTCAGGCAGGGACACGGCTTGAAGGGAAAATACTGAAGCACTGGATCCTGGTGCAAGGCAGGTTTTTATACCCCCAGCAGTCCTATCAGGTGTAACCTATTTACCTGTATGGTCCATCTGCTGGGAGACACCCGCTGGTGGCCACCAGAACTACACCCCTTGGTTCTACACACAACAGTGCCACCAGCAGGTGACCCAAGCAATGACACGGGTCCTGACTCGTTAGGTATCTATTTACTCGGCGTAACATCATCTTTCACATTTTACAAAAAAATTGGGGTATATATTGTTTTTTTTGTTCCTTAATTTATTAAAATGTATTTTCTCAAAAAAAAAAAACAGCATTTGCAAAACCGCTGCACAAATACCGTGTGACATAAAAGATTGCAACTATCGCCGTTTTATTCCCTAGGGTCTCCGCTAAATAAAAAAAGTATGTTTGGGGGTTAGAAGTCTTTTTTCTAGCAAGAAATACTGATTTAGGATTGTAAACAAGTGCCAGAAAAAGCCTGGTCTTACAGCAAATTCGAAAGCCATGGAACACCCTTTAAAAGTCTATGGGAGAAATCAAAAGTGCTAATTTTAAAGGCTAATTTGCATGGTATTGTCATAAAAAGTGTTTGGGGACCCGGGTCCTGCCCCAGGGGACATGGATCAATGCAAAATAAAAGTTTTAAAAACGGCTGTTTTTTCAGGAGCAGTGATTTTAATAATGCTTTAAGTGAAACAATAAAAGTGAAATATTTCTTTAAATTTCGTACCTGGGGGGGTGTCTATAGTATTCCTGTAAAGGGGCGCATGTTTCCCGTGTTTAGAACAGTCCGAGAGCAAAATGAAAGTGGTTAAAAGCCCTCAGGAGGGCTGAAGACACTATAAGCCACTATGGGAAGTTGGGTGGAGGAGCCCCTTTTACACGGAGGGCAGCGCCCCTTTACAGGCATACTAAAGCGCCGCTCATTTTGGCGGCACTTTTCGGCTGCTTTTAACCCCATAGAAGGTGTTAAAAGTGCCCATGTTGCACCTCTTCCAATGTGCTTTTCAGGCACTGCCCATTCATTTCAATGGGCAGGGCGTTCCCAAACTGCCCCAAAGATGCTGCTTGCAGGACTTTTCCTAACGTCCCACAAGTGCCCCAGTGTGAAAAGTCACACAAATGAATGGGAGGTGGTTTTCAGGCGCTATTTCTAGCGATAAAACACCTGAAAAGTGCCTCAGTGTGAAAGGGGTCTTCAGCTGGCTGGAGGCCTGAGAGATGAAAGGTTTGGCAATGGTCTATGGCCTGTGGTGGAGAAGCACTGATTTAGCTGGCCGGCCATGTCACTGCTGGGAGGGGGCACACACAGACTAACCTGAACTATTGAAAGGTGTGCTCTTGCTGCAAACTTTGAATTATTCTACAATGCCTGCAACTACAGAGGTCGGCAAAGTAATGTTTTATAGGCAATTTTCAAAGCCTGCAGCCTGACCTCGATTGCATTTCATCTATGACTGGAAAGGCCTAACTTCACTCACCAGCCTACATTAAACCCCCCCCGAAAATCATATACTCTAGCACTACGTCCCTCAAGCCTCCGGCATCTACACACGACCACAGTGCAGAACAAAAGAGCTCCCGAAAGGTCAACATGGCCGCGGGTATCGCGATAATCGCGTCGCGGCCGCTACGGATACAATGTCGCGGGCGCTGACAACAATAGCACACCTCACGGCTTTCTCCTTCCGCCATGTTTTCCAATGAGTGCGTCTCAGCACGTGGAGCCGGGAGCCAATCAGCACCGTCCATTCTCGGCGGAGTGATACGGCTGCCGGAGGTCCAGAAAGTGACCGGCGGGAGAGGAATGGAGAGGAAACGTTGGGAATGCTCGGCGCTGCCGCAGGGCTGGAAGAAGGAAGAGGTGACCCGTAGATCAGGGCTGTCCGCGGGGAAGAGCGATGTCTATTACTATAGGTGTTTATTCTTTTACTTCCTAAATAGTGTGGGCTGCAGGACACATGTTAGGAGAGATGGACGAATCCCAGGGGGGATGGAGGAGAGCGGCTCAGGATGGTGTGTGAATGGGCAGAGCAGAGGCGGGAGGAGCTCTTCATATAGAGGGGCAGAGCACATCACAATAGTACAAGAGCCGCACGAGGGTAGGTTGTATAGGAACATGCTACTAACTTCCATAGGAAGGTGGCTGAGGAGAGACAACTCAAGTCACAAAGCTAAATGTATTTTATTTTAGCCATGTGGCTGTTCTTATCAAGCTCTATTGGACTCCAACTAAAAATAACTGTCACCTATACTATCCTTATACTGGTATGCTGGGATAAGGAGACTTCCTTTTTTTTTTTTTTAAAGTGACAGTTATTTTCAGCTGCAGTACTATGGGACCTGATAAGGCTCCATGCACACAGGGCATCAGTTTAAACATTATGTTATTTTGCAGCTTCCCAATTACCTTTCCTCTGGATCAACTGTGGCTATAGGATTCTGTATGTGGGGAGTTTTGATATGTGTGATTTGTTTTTGTTTGTTTTGTTTGTTTTTTTTTTTCTCTCTGTGGGTTGAACTAGATGAACTTGTGTCTTCATTTTCAACCAGACTATGTAATTAGCTGTGATGGCTGCATTTGTTTTATTTTAGGCTTTCTTTTATTTTTCATCTGGTGATCCAGCTAGCAAGTGTTGCTTTTCAAAAGAAAAACTCTTGCACAGAGTGATGAGACCAACTATTTTACTGTGACGGGCTTGCTTAAAACGGAGTTCTATCCAAACGTGGAACTTACACTTTAAGTACTCCTTGCCCCCTGACAGGCCACAATTGGCATGTATTTGTTTTTTGAGGTGTGGGGGGGTGCTTACATGATTTTGAGAGGGACTTCCTGTCCCGCTTCCTCCTTCTAGGTGACTCCCCCTAGGCAAACCCTCCCTGCAATCTTCTGGGACACGTCACAGGTCCCAGAAGATTGCCTGGCCACTGACAGAGCGCAGCGCAACTCACGCCAAGCTGTAAAGCCGCAAGCTGTCACAGCCGGGCGCCCACACTTACAATGCCGTCGGGGGAGAGGCGCGAGGTGTCGGGTGGTAGCATCGCAGGACTGTGGGACAGGTGAGTGCCTGTTTATTAAAAGTCAGCAGCTACACTTTTTGTAGCTGCTAACTTTAATAAACTTAACCAGTGGAACTCCTCTTTAACCACTTCAGCCCCGGGAGGATTTACCCCCTTAAAGACCAGGCCATTTTTCGTGATACGGCACTGCGTCGCTTTAACTGACTATTGCGCGGTCGTGCGACGCTGTACCCAAACACAATTTATGTGTCCCCCCCACAAATTGAGCTTTCTTTTGGTGGTATTTGATCACCTCTGCGGTTTTTATTTTTTGCGCTATAAAAAAAAAAAAACTGACAATTTTGGGGAAAAAACTTTTTTTTTTTTTGCTATAATCACTACCCCCCTGCCAAAAAGTAAAAAAAACAAATTTCTTCATTAGTTTAGGCCTATATGTATTCTACATATTTTTGTTTAAAAAAATCGTAAGCGTATATTGATTGGTTTGCGCAAAAGTTATAGCATATACAGCAGGGGTCTTCAAACTACGGCCCTCCAGTTCAGGAACTACAATTCCCGTCATGTCTGTGAATGTCAGAGTTTTACAATGGGACGTGTAGTTCTGCAACAGCTGGAGGGCCGTAGTTTGAGGATCCCTGATCTACAGAATAGGGTATAGATTTATTTCTTTTTATTTTTTTGCGGGATTGCGGCGGACAGATCGGACACTTTTGACACCTTTTTGGGACCAGTGACATTTATACAGCGATCAGTGCTATAAAAATGCACTGATTACTGTATAAATGACACTGGCAGGGAAGGGGTTAATACTAGGGGGCGATCAAGGGGTTAAGTGTGTTTCCAACTGTGGGGGGGAGTGGAATGACCAAGTACAGAGAGATTGCTGTTTCTAATCACTAGGAACAGACGGTCACACTACTTCCCTGACAGAACAGGGATCTGTTTACATTGACAGATCCCCTTTCTGGCCCTGGAGCGATCGCGGGTGGCCAGTGGACTTCCAGGCCGCCAACCACGCGCATCGGCTCCTGCTCCGCGCACACTGTATCTGTAGCACAAAGCGACGTACACCTACGGCGTTTCGTGCAATAGAGCCAGCCTGGCGCAGTATAACTACGGCGGCTGGTCGACAAGTGGTTAAAGGAGTTGTAAAGGCAGAAGGTTTTTTTATCTTAATGCATTCTATGCATTAAGATAAAAAGCCTTCTGTGTGCAGCAGCCCCCCTAATACTTGAGCCCATCTAGATCCAGTGATGTATGAAAGACACCGCTGCCCAGGACTCCCCTTCTCATTGGCTGAGACAGCAGCGTGGCACCATTGGCTCCCGCTGCTGTCAAAGTCAGTCAATAGGAGAGAAAGGGGGTGGGGCTGCAATTCTGTGTCTGAATGGACATAGGGAGCCTTGGCTCGGGTGCCCCCATAGCAAGCTGTTTGCTGTGGGGCACTCAACAGGAGGGAGGGGCCAGGAGCACCGCAGAGGGACCCGAGAAAAGGAGGATCAGGACTGCTCTGTGCAAAACCACTGCACAGAGCAGGTAAGTATAATGTTTTTTTGTTTTTTTTTTATATTGCTTTTATTCCTATTACAAGGAATGTAAACATCCCTTGTAATATGGGTCAATAAGACCCCACATCTCTCCTCCAGGCTGGAAAGCATGAGATCGTAAAAAAATTTTTTACCGATCTCATACTGACAGCCGCGATCGCAGCTTCGGTTATTTCCGGGTACCCGGGCGTGACGTCATAACATCGCGCCCGGGCCTCCGACGGTCATAGAGATGACTGGTGACCATCTGGTCACCAGAAATCTCTATCGTCCTCATCCGGCGCGAGCCGATTCAATCTCCGGGCTCCCGATGGCACGGGAGAGCCCGGAGAAGCACTGGATGGCGGCGGGAGGGGGGCGTCCCCTCCCGTCGCCTATAAGAACGATCAAGCGGCGGAACTGCCGCTATGATCATTCTTATCGTGCACAGAATCGCCGGCTGAAAATAATGATATCTGAATGATGTCTGTAGCTACAGGCATCATTCAGATATCCCCCCCCCCCCCCCCAAGTCAAGGACGTTTATATACAGTGGCCGGTTTTGAAGTGGTTAAGGCACAGGTGTCAAACACAAGAACCGCGGGCTGAATTCGACCCTCCAGGCCACTTCATGTGGCCCTCGCACCTCTCCTGCAGCTGCAGGAGAGCTCCAGTCCTCCTCCAGACCCCTACTTTCAAGCAATGCACCCAGCTTCTTCCCAGCAGCAGCATAAGGAAGGGGGGTGCACTGTGATGTTAGGGAGAGGGAACTCAACTTCTGATGGTGGTGTGGCTCTTGACATCTAATGTAAGAGGAGGGGATGTGCTGGACATCTAATCTTACAGATACAACCGGCCTTTTTGAGGACAATCATAATGCTGATGCGGCCCACGATGAAATTGAGTTTGACACCCCTGCTTTAAGGGGTTTCAGATGCTGGGGAACGGGGGTTTATGATCATGTGACCACTGTGATTGGCGGTCACATGATTGGAAAGCTGATCGCTAGCAACGAATCTGCGAGCCGCTGGTAACTGTGCAAGGACCATGCAGGGCGTGCGCTCTCGTTACAGCTGTTTGCAATGTGGTATATAAATACCACCCTCGGGGGGGCTGCATATTTTCACGCCGTCGAGGTTAAAACGATCAGCTCTTGCATAAAACCCTTTTCCCAGAAGGAACAAAACTGTTTGCTCTAACTGATTATACAGTGTGAGCTGGAGTTTGTCTTTAATTAGTGTATTTAAATCTGCTAATACATTTAACACCCCCCCCCCCCCCTCCCGGACTGACAATGCTGCTGTCCAAAGGTGCCGCCCCCCCTTTGCTTTCATACAGAATAAGGCTAATACAGGCTAGATCATCGAGAGAAAAGCCTAAAAAAAACCCTAATACAGCCATTACATTAAAAGGGGTTGTAAACCCTCGTGTTTTTTCACCTAAATGCATCATATGCTTTTAGGTGAAAAAACGTCTGACATAGACCAGACACCCCCCCCCCCCCCCCGTTTCACTCACCTGAGCACGTTCGTTCCCACGGCAGAGATGTGCTCTACCTCTCTGCGCGTTGTCTCGGCTCCTGATTGGATAGATTGATGGCAGTGCAGCCATCGGCTCCCGCTGCTGTCAATCAAATCCAATGGTGCAGGGCCGAGTCCTGCATTATGTGTGAATGTACACAGAAGCATGACTCGGGAGCGTGCCCACACGGGTATTCACCTGAGAGCCTTCTCCAACGTGGGCACTCGATGCAGGAAGGAGCTACCCCGCCGGGGGACCCCAGAAGTCGAGGTTCGGGGCCACTCTGTGCAAAACGAACTGCACAGTGGAGGTTTGTTTGTTATTTTTAAATTACATGTTTGTTATTTAACCACTTCAATACTGGGCACTTAGACACCTTCCTGCCCAGACCAATTTTCAGCTTTCAGCGCTGTCGCACTTTGAATGACAATTGCGCGGTCATGCTACACTGTACCCAAACTAAATTTTTATCATTTTGTTCCCACAAATAGAGCTTTCTTTTGGTGGTATTTGATCACCTCTGCGGTTTTTATTTTTTGCTAAACAAATAAAAAAAGACCGAAAATTTTGAAAAAAATAAGTTTTGCTTTTGTTTCTGTTAAAAAAATGTGTAAATAACTAAGTTTTCTCTTTCACTGATGGGCACTGATAAGGTGGCACTGACAGGCACTGATACGGTGGCACCAATGAGCGGGCACTGATGGGTGGCACTGATATGCAGCACTGATGGGCACTGATAGGCGGCACTGATACGCGGCACTGATGGGCATCCCTGGTGGCACTGGCAGTGGTAGGCATTGGAGTGGGCACAGATTGGCAGCTGCCTGGGCACATAGTGGTATTTCCCTGGGGGTCTAAGGGCATACCTGGTGGTTCAGTGTGGATGGCTTCCCTGGTGGTCCTGGGCGGCTTCCCTGGTGGTCCTGGGTGGGCTCCAAGGGGGGGCTGTGCTGATAAACAATCAGCACAGACCCCCCCCCCCCCCTGTCAGGAGAGCAGCCGATCGCCTCTCCTCTACTCGTGTCTGTCAGACGCGAGTGAGGAAAAGCCGATCACCGGCTCTTCCTATTTACATCGTGATCAGCCGTGATTGGACACGGCTGATCACGTGGTAAAGAGTCTCCGTCAGAGACTCTTTACCTAGATCGGTGTTGCAGGGTGTCAGACTGACACCACGCAACAATGATCGCCGCGATGCGCACCCCGGGGGGCGCGCAGCGGCTCAATATCCTGATCACGTCATATGACGTCCGGTCAGGAACATCAAACCACTTTGCTGCTGTCATTTGGTAATAGGGCGGGCAGCAAGTGGTTAAAAAAAAAAAAAATGAGGGTTTACAACCCTTTTAAAGTGTAAACACTTTACAACCACTTTTTGCTACAGGTAAGCCTTAAGGCTTAAGGCTTACTTGTAGCTACGTTGGATATCTCCTAAACCTGCATGGTTTAGGAGATTTCCCCGTATTTGCATGTGCCGACGTCATCGTAAGTGCCGTTGCTTCAGTTGGACTGTGCCGTTACCAGCGGCTCCCACGCGCATAACCGGGAGCAATGTCGGCCGCTGAAGCGGTGAACGAGGACTGATGCGGGGGCTTCGATCTCAGGTAAGTAATTCATAATGAGCTAGTATGCTATGCATACTAGCTCATTATGCTGTTGTCTTGCAGGTTTTTTTTTTTTTTTTTTTTTTAGGGTTTACAACCACTTTAACTGTTGGTAAGCTGCAATATATTACCTTTTTGGTTATGGGTGTAATAGCCCGTCTGAACACCAGAATTCCTGGCCGAAGAAAGCTGCTTAATGGTTGGTTCACACCACAATTTCTGCTTTCTGGGTGTATTTATGCCTTTACGATGTTCTCCAGTGCATATTGTTTTTTTTTTTTCCCCCATTTATTTATTTTTTTTTTTTTTGACGTTTAAAAAATCTGTGGACGTTGGGGTTGATTTACTAAAGGCAAATCTACTTTGCACTACAAGTGCACTCGCTTTGGATCTGAGGGGAAGCTCTGCCGATTTTTATCATAAAATCATGTACAAGCAAAAATGCTGTTTTTTATTTTCCTTGCATGTCCCCCTCGGATCTACAGCGACTGCACTTCCAAGTGCACTTACAGTGCAAAGTGGATTTGCCTTTAGTAAATAAACCCCATTGTGTGTTTTTGGTTAGTTTACATATATTTTGCTGTATTCCATGCAGACAAAAATAGTAGCAGGTTGTTGCCTGCACTGGAACAGCGTGCACTGGTGTGAACTAGGGCCATTGGAAGACATGAAAAAATGCTGTGCATGCATTTTTGATGCCCAAGAAAAATGCACTGGACTACATGTGTTGTAAATCAACCCGAAAAAAAAAAAAAAAAGTCTTAAAAATCATGTATTGCACTTGCATATACACTTGTCTAGCATTTGAGCGTAACTGCATTCCATTGACCAGAGTATTAATTTGATCTGGCCATTGGAATGCATTACGCAAGACACAGCTAGCGTTTAGGTGTGTTCACTTGTTTTGTTTTTTTTTTTCTGCTCTTAACCTCGTCTCCTGATGTGTGTTGTGTGTGTTTTTTTTTTTTTTTTTTTATATCTTTTAGCCTGTAAACGCTCCCCTTCTAATATACCTATAAACGTCTGTGTGCATGGACACACAGGCTAACGGGGGGGTTTACAGGCTGAAAAAAGAACCACTCAATGCCTGTAACAGCGGCAGTTTTTAAGCTCTGTGTGCTCTGAGGACTAAGAGTCACATGATTTAAAATACAGATCTATAGCTTTGTGACTTGAGCCTTAGCGGTTTATCCTCATCCACAATAGAAGTTGGTACTATGTACTTTTTACGAATAGAGCCTGTGATATTTGTCAGATGCAACATGGTCCATGATCCACACCTAAAGTTTCCACACAGGTGAAATCCGTATTCCATAGTGATTCTATCAGGCACAGATACCTTCCAAAAGCCACACATGTGAAGGAACGAAATTGGCTGTTTCCAGAATGGCCTGCATAGATTAGGGCAGTGTAGTTTGCCCTGTGTCATTGGTAGATGTGGAGAACGGCTCATGCACACAAGCAGGAAAAATTCTGCTGTTTGGGGCATTTTTTTTTTTTTTTTTATAAGGCCCATGAACGCAGCTGCGTGTTTAACCTCCTCTCGCCTGCGCTATATTCAAATGACAGCTACAGCGCAGGCCTTAATTGCTGGGAGGCCTTCATATGACATCCTCCCATGCATGAGCTGTCTGCGTGCCCCCTGTGGGGCGCACGTGGCGCGCTTTGTTATCACCAAGCCTGAGTCTACTATCCTGGCCCCTTACCATGTGATCAGCTGTCAGCCAATGACAGCTGATCACGTGATGTAAACAGAAGATTTTTTTTTTTCCACTCACACTGACCGCATGAGGGGAAGAAACAAAGCTGCTCACCGGCTTCTGTCAGAGGGACACCGGTCCCTCACACAGAGAGCCGCGGCTGCCTTATCTGTGCCCACCAGTGCTGAAATCAGTGCCCTCTATCAGTGTCACCTACTAGTGATCATTAGTGCCACCTATCAGTGCAGCCTCATCAGCGCACATCACAGTACTGCATGACCGCGCAATTGTCATTCAAAGTATCAGAGCGCTGAAAATTTGTCTGGGCAGGAGGGGGTTTAAGTGCCCAGTAAGCAAGTGGTTAATGTGGCCATGCGCATGCATGTGTTTATGCATGTATTGGCATAACAACATTCAGAGATATAAAATGCCCCAAAGCTGCATTTGTAGAGAGCCTTGTGAACATAATTTACGCACGTATGCGCATAAATGTACACGTGTGTAAATTCTAGTGGTTAGAATAAACGATTATTCTAGCCAATGGAATGAGTTGACGTTCAGACAGCATTCGCCTGTAAACGCATGTAAATACATGAGATTAGAGGCATTTTCCTGAAAGCATATTTGGTGCTCACCCAAGTGCATGAGGCCTAATGAAAATCTTTGGTAATTCAGAGCAACTTGAATTTTTTTTTTTTAAAGTGTATCTGTGGTCAGAATTTAAAAGGGTACATTTCTTCTTTTCTCAAAAAATGAAAAGGTGAACTATCCTCAAATATCCTGGTGACCCCACCACACATAGCAGCTGTGATGCCCCCGTGCTGGTCTGTAAACCGCAATTCCTAGCCACAGAGTGAGTACCCATCATAACGCTCATTGCAGCCATGTGACTGTGCTGACCAATGAGAAGCACATCTGAGGCTGATTCTTTTGGTAAGGTCTCCCAGAAGGGAGTGACACTGACCAATGAGTTCTCGCCATTGCGAGTAACATGGATGGATATTTACTCGAGGGTGGTGTATTGCAGTTTAAGGGCTGCTTCACTGGCAGCATGGGGCATCGCAGACTCTATGTGCAGTGGGGTCCGGAGGGGTGACCAGGATGTTTGAAATTCACCATTTTTCATGAAAAGGTGAACTTGCCCCTTATAATGAAATTTCAGGCTTATCCCAACTAATATTAAAAATGCTGTCGCTCACTTCTAACACCTATACTACCTGTGGCAGAAAGATGCACGTGTTTGCTATTCTCACGCTGCTCCAATTGAGTCAAGGCTTTTACGACAGGAGAGAAGAGAAAGTGCTCCGTCACAGGCTGGAATGCCTGAGCGGTGGCATCATCAGTGACCTACTATGGGCCATCTGTTGTCGGTGCTCCCTCTTCTCCCCTGAAGCTGCTGCTAACTGACGGAGGAGAGCTGATCATGTGACCAGAGAGACCCAAGAATAGGTATTATATACAGATCGATCTTTCACAGGGTAGGTAATGTGTTAGGAGGGTGGGGGCAGTTTTAAAGTGGTTGTAAAGGTCCTTTTATGTGTTTTTTGTTATAATAATAAAAATAAGTTATATTTACCTGCTCTGTGGAATGGTATTGCTCAGAGTGGCTCCAAACATTTTCTGGGGTCCTCTGCTGGCACTCTATGCTCCTCCTCTTTTCTGTGTGCCACCTTAGGAATACACTACCTATGGATGGCACAAATGTGGGCTCAATCCTGAGCCATGTTTTGTGCCTATTGACACTGTATTTGACAGCAGCAGGAGCTAATGGCTCTTGCTGTCCTCACTGAGTCCCGTGAGGGGTAAAGAGAGCAGTGCCGCTGCTCTCAGGCACAGTCCTTGATCGAGATCCAGCTCAGGTAAATATTTAGGGGGGGAACTGATCATAATGTTTTTTTCCCGTTGCTGCAGAGAGAATGCATCTACAGCCACTTAAAGATTAGTTGGTATAAGCCCAGAATTCCACTATAAAATCATACATTCATTTCCAAATTATTTTTAATTCTTTCTAGTCTACTCCAAGTAATATAAATTATCTTGAAGCTTGTAAACTTTGAAAATCCCACACATTTACTTCCTTGAATTCTGTAACACATATTTGCTATACCCTGTGAGTAGGCATTGCTGTGTTGCACATTTCACAGAGCCTGCCTTCTGAAATGCAGTAGTGCAGAGAGGAGTTGTCGGTATAGGAACCACTGCTTGCAGGCAGCCAGGTACAATGGGATATGTAGTCTTTGGAAATTAAAATTACACAGCAGAGGAGAAGCTGCAAAGCATGCAGGGAATTAAGAATATTGCAGAAAGTGATGACAGGCAGAATTCATAACCTGAAAGGAGATTTTTCAAGAAAGCTTATATTGAACTGTCAAATCTAACTGTTTGTATTGTTATTACAATGCTGATGTAAAATGAAAGTGTATGCTGTTACCATAGATCTCCTTTCACGTGGTTGACTATTGCAAACTGAAGTCTTATTGGTTATTGTACAAAGCAAGTTGTTTTGTTGCACCAACTTCTGCAGCACTGTACAGATCAAATGCATATTTGGGTCATACTAGTAAGATTGTTTCCATTAAGTCTAAATCTGACCATACAATATGCAATCTGATTGTGCAATCACTGTCCAGTCTCCTTTAGATTTAAAAATAACAGTATAATGTGTGGGCAAACCTAAAAGATTTATTCAATTTGTATCGATCAGACAGGTCCTTGCACTACATAGTTAATGGTAGATCTAAAGGAGATTGTACAATCAAATTGTATAGTGTATGATCACCTATATTTATTTTTTTTGCTTATGCCAGTAACAATGTTCTTGTGTTTACAAAAGCATTGCCATATACAATAGTACAGTGAGGCACAGCCATTCATGTTATTGACAGGCTGTACACTGCACCTGGGCTGCCCAAACAAAGGAAAAATGCCGGGAATTATGCTGAACAGGCTCAGCTGGCCCATGTGCTAGAGCACATTTTGAGTTTTGTAAAAAAAACATCTACTAGGGCGTTGTACACAATCCTATTACATAGGGGCTAAAAAAAATTTTTTTTTTCACCTGTAAGCAACTCATTCAGCATTATAAATGTGTCATGTATGCAAAATCCTGCTGCTCAAAGCTTGTCTTAAGCTGGCCATACACCTAAAGATTTCTCTTGCCAGCCCCACAGGCTGAACGAGCGAAAACCCTCAATTTCCTTGCCCGCACTAAGTATGAGTGAACGGATCTGCAGTGTTGTCAATTGTATTCTGATAGCCTGCACCCACATCTGTCAGAAAACCTAAACAGTGCCTGCATCATTTTCTGCCTCCACTCCGTTGCAGAAAGTCAATTGAAAATTGACTTTGGTTGAGCCGTGTGCTGCAAATCGGGCCGTAGAAATTTTTTTGGCTGATTCAGCGGGAGTCTGCAAAATCTGCTCCGTGTGTGGACAGCTGTTGTCCCAGTCACCTGCAGGATCTATGGTACTGGTGTCGTAGAGGTTGAAATAGAGCCTGTAAAACCTGCCAGTCCTGCTGTCAGTGAATGTAATCTTTTGCTTTCTTGCAGAGCTGCACCACAGCTGGAGCCTGCAGCATCTGACACCCCCATGTTTGGTTATCTGCATCTCACTGCCACGTGCTGTTCTTTCTATATGCTGGTTGCTGGATCGCTACTGTACCTCTGAGAACACACATTAGTGACATTAACTTAGCTGTTGGCACCACAGTATGCAGCAGAGAGATGCAAAAATCCATCACACCAGAAATGTGTGACTGGTATAGCTTTGCAAAAGAGGAAAGATTCCATACACTGATGAGACTAGTTAGTATTATTGTACGTTTAGTTTTCATGTTTTACCCAACAGCAGTAAAGTTGCTTTAAAGCCCATCTACCGGCAAATTAAAAAAATATACATCATTTGCAGTGTGACTGTCCGCACTGCAAGGGTTACTGCTCATTTTATGTCTATGGGAACATTAAAAGATTTAATTACCCGGTCCTTTGCTACTCCCTGCACCTAAGACCGGTTCCCAGAGCATCTGCACCCCCATGCTACACCGGTCTAGGGTCCTGACATCAAGACAAGAGTAGGGTCTATAGCCCTGCACTGGATGCTGAGGAACAGTCCACCACTGGATCGTAGTGCAACACCATCAGAGCAAAGGATTCGACAAGTAAAACTGTTTCTTCTGTCCCCTAGACAAAATGGGCAGCCCCACTGCAAGGGATATTTTTGGTATTTATTTGCTTGGAGTTGAGCTTTACAGTGTATAGGCAAAACTTGTTTTGGGTTAACTTTTTGGAGAAGAGTTAAAACTCCTCATACAGAATTCCTCCACACCTCTTCTTATGGGAATTAAACTCTAAATTTCACTCCCTTTCTGTTTTGATGACAATGGTCACCAGTACAAATACAGTAGTGAATATCCTCAATATGATCTTGGCTATAAATACCTAATAGAAGATAACATACTTCTCATCAATATGCAAGAAAAAAAAGCCTAACTATGCACTGGTACAACAGTATTGGGTTGTAAAACTTAGAAGTTGCCAAGTTGTCTACTTTTTTTACAGAGCCAGCTTCAGCTTTCATAAACCTACCGAGATGCGGCTGGGGAAACAGTCTGTTCCGTCTGATTGGGGGCAGTGTAGAGGAGGCTTTAGGGTTCCAAAAAATCCCAGCTACCTCCACAGAGAGTACCTGTCACTCTGTATATTATCACATCCGGGTTTACTTGGGGGGGACAAAAAAATCATGCAAATGCAAAAGTGCTTGAATGGGTACATAAAGATTTCACAATACATTATTGGTATCGCTGAACACTGTGTAGCGAGGAATCATTCTGGAACTTTACAGGTAACTAAACTGATGCACTGTAAAGCATTTGAGTGTCCTATGGCTAATTCTGGGTGTCAGTTTGTTGCCATTTTGACAAGCTCATACCCACACTAATTACTCAATACGACCTCAATATACAGAAAAATTGGAGAATTTGTTTTTATTTGTGTGCACTCAACTTGATTTTAATGTCTTTTTTTACAAAAACAGATTGTGAAACAGTTGCACTAATGTCATGCGACCTAAAAAAAAATTCAATTGCCTTTCAGAAAATATGTTCAGATGTTTTCATGTAAAAAAAACAAAACACATTTTAGCATGTATGTGAAAAACTAAAAAAAAAGGGATCTGGCAGCAAAAGGTTGAGGGTAATTGTAAACAATATTGTATTCTGATAAATGTATGTTTTTATTACATGAAGTGATCATATTTGGTAAGTAAAATCCTTCTTTTCTATTTTACTTGCCTTTATGTTTTCCACCACATTTACATACAGATCAAGCTGTCCAGTGACAGGAGTGCTTGAGCAGTTGCAGAAAGGTACCCCCTCCCCAAAAGGCGTCTTTACAGGACAGCATTTGAGAGAGCAAGACAACACCCACCAGAGACAGGAGACACAAACCACCGCAGGTTTAAAAGGAGGCTCCTCCATGAAGCCAGTTATTGTGTTTTCTCCTCCAGACAGAAACATTCCTCTGAAGCTCGGGTGAGTGAGGCCAGGCACTCAGGGGGTGCTGTCCTGCCCATGTTTGGTTTTTGCTTACTGGGCTTGGGGCCTTGGTGTTTCCCCTTGCAGGTACTTCGGGTTTGATATCTGGGCCAGTTTTTGCTATCTAGGCTAACTCCTGGAACTCCATGCTCAGGGAGAGCCAGAACTGCTTGGAGTTTCAGGACAGGTGGCACGTGTTTCCTGTGGCCACTGTTATTGATTGGTGGTGCCATGTGCCACAGGTACTAGTGGCACCTCAGGTAAGCAGAGCCATAGTAGCCTTTCTTCAGGCAGAACCCCAGACAAAAATAACAAGATAAAATGAGCAGCTTACTAAAAAAACATAACCAGCTTTTGCTGCAGTATTCACTTTCAATCCGGAGATTGCTCCTGCAGAAATGCTTTGCTGCCAAGTGTGCTCAGTTTGATAGTTGTCAACCGACTTCATCTGAGAACAGGTTGTTCTTGACTTGACCCAACCTATGACTGGACAGTGAAAGGAGAAGCAGCACAGTGGTGAGCTTTTTCACTGTATTCTCTCCTTTCATCAGCATGCTCCTGGTTTGCAAATGAACTGATTGGCCCTTTGTGCTGCTACTTCCTCTCACTCCAGCCCAGTATATACGAGGGGTCTTCAAAAAGTTTCTGCACTTTAAAAAAGAACCCTCGTATATTTAGGGCTCTTGCACATGAGAAACTGAGCCCCTGCATTGTAAATGCCAGCATTCCCTGACTCCTAACTGGGTAGCCCAGGTTCTGTGTACAGCCACCCGTAGACATGAATGGCTGTGCATGGCGCTACTCACACAAACACAATTGTAGCATACAAACATATGGAAAATTTATTGTATATGCCTATACTACTTGTGTTTATGCATTGCATGGGCCCTGCATCCCATGTTCAACAGTCCTTAATGATTACAGAGCTGCACTCATTTGTGTCTTTTTATATTTGCCTAGAGTTTAGCTTTGACTGACTTTTTTTTTTTTTAATCCCGAGTTGTCCTGGAACTGACGTGGGCAATTGGGCTTGTGTAACTGTTCCTCTCTTTTTTTTATTGGTGCGATTGACTTTGCTGTTTTGGCACCCAAATGTATTTTTTCTTCTAGAGGGTTAGCACTGCAGTAGCCTCGAGCTTTTTGTGTGTTTGTTTTTGTTTTTCGTTGCAGACTAAAGCTTCAGAAGAAACCAAGTCCTCCAATTCCTAACGGGAAATGTGTCTTTTGTAATTTCCACAATTTCAGAAATGTGCTTAACAATCTTTTGTAAGAGTTGTCTGCCACAACCTGCAAAAATGTTTTGTGTGAAAAGTTTTAAACTTTTTAATTACTTAGGTGTTTGCTTTCTGACCCTAAACCCCTTAGTCAACCACATAATCTCTTCCATAAAACTACAGAGTGGGTGTAACATTTTGACTCCTATCAGCCACAGTATCAGTACCTTATCTATTAAACCTTGTTAGTCCTCTAGCGCTATATGGCTCAACTCTTGTCCAATTTGGTCTTTTGCATACAAACGCCAAGACTCTTAATGGATATCGTCATTCACGTGACACGCTGGATTTGTAGATTATCGAATGACTATGCATGAGTGTTCCGATCTAACTTTCATATAATTTATACTCGTGTGTGTTACTAATGTAACAGGTGTTTGCTGTCCTACCTCCAAACTTAAAGACCCTTTGTGATCTTCTCTGTCCTTCAGCTTTGTGTTCCACTAGTCCCTTCACATAATGTGCTCTTATCTCTTTTTTTGTGGCCGAAGATTGAGGAGAAAGATGACAATGCCTGTGAGCCTAGTAATACCCTCTTCAACTCCCCGCTAGAGGAAAGGCGGGATAGGGGTGACATGATGTCCTCTATGCAAAGATTAGGACTTCAAGCATGTTAATGAACTTTTTATGGTCAGCACTATCTCTAATGTGTGTGACTAGAAACCTAGAATATTGGTTGGCACAAATTAAGGACTATATGGAAAACATCACACCCAAAGAGAAGGTTCTAGATTTTTACTTTGCAGAGACCTGCTCAATAGACTTGGTAAGGATGTTTTCCAGATCCTCAGCTGTAAATCATTACTTCCACTGAGTGTGGCGTAAAACCTACCTTTTTGTGGAGTGTCTTTTCAGAGGATCCCCTCTTTGGTTAGATACAGAAGTGGTTACGGATAATTTTGGCAGATCAAAAGCCCTTTCCTATTAAAAGAAAGGGTACAAAGATTTTTTGGGGTGCAAACCAGGCACAAAATACAAAGATTTGGGACAGGAAAAAAAACAGACTGGTCAGAAAGGAACACATATAATTTTCCCCAGCACCAAGAATATTATTTTACTTTTGTTGTAATTCAACTAAGGAAAAGGTGTTCTACCTCCTTGATGTAAGAAGATGTATGCTACTGTATCTTGAGCACAAAATTCATTTGGCTTATGATTAAGTTACACAGAATCAGTCGAGTTGTACTGTTGCCTACAGAAGGTATTGTACACTGTCAAAGGCAAACAAAAAAAATGGTGGCTAGTCGGGTATAACCCCTCCCACTCTCATGCGTTTTGTTTTGTTTGTGTTGGCTTTTTTTGCTAGTGTCCCAGGAGGATAGATATATTATTTATTTATTTATTTTCCTCTTATCGTTTGAGAAAAAGTTAGCCGTTTTTAGTAGAAATGTAAAAAAAATTTAAAAAATACTTTATTCTTCTGTCAAGACTTCATCATTCCACTGCTGCGCACACTACTACACAGCTATCCTGTGTAGCTAATCCTTGGTGCTGTAATCGGGCTGGAGATTGCACAGCTTTCCTATAATTTGATCTTTCGGCACTCCCCAGATACAAAAGTGGTTTGTTAGCTGCAAAGTGCTTTACAGGTCCAGCACTATGGCACAGGCTCTGTTATGACCCAGTCCAAAAATGCACTGAATGTGATGTTGAAAACTGGGCTCTGTATACAACACTTTACAGTACCCTAATACCGTGCTTGTTCGCAGCAATGTGTTCTCAAGGCCCACAGTTAAGACAAGTCTCTTGGAATTTGCCCTACAGGAGTGTGGCGAAATGAAATTTTCTCCCACTGTTGGTTTTCCCTGTTCTCAGATAAAGGTGTAACCTGCTGGAGAGGGAAGTTCAGCATTCGTAACTGTAGTGTTGGTATGCATTCACATTCTACCACATCTCTTCCTGCCTTGGTCTTCCCCCTTCCTTTTTTTTTGCAGTGAAATATGTGAGCTCCCAAGCTTTGGGGCTGCCTACTGTGTCCTTGCTGAAGGACCTTTACAAAATTTGACAGCTATGCTAGATTTTATGAACAAAATTGCTGCCTTTTATAGTTGATAGTGCAGGGGCCAAATGTGAACATCCACACCTATTCTGACATTCCTTCAACTGTAGCAGCTTCTAAGTACTCAGCTGTGAATGTTCTCTTTAATGAGGAGTCTCACAAACCCATCTTGAATGATTTTGAATCAGTCTGTCTATATCTCCTAGACTTGAATATCATATTGGTTCTTGTTAAGGCAGTGTCCACAGCATCCTGTGCCTAAAGCCACTGCTGTTGTTGGTCTAGGCTTCCTTAATGGTAAATGACTGTCTAAACTTTTACAGTGCATTTTCCCAGTTGAATTGTCAAGGTCCTTTCCAAATCTTTGTTCTTCTTAACAGATCCTTCTTTGAAACCTGCTATAGCTGTCACATTGATTTGTCAGACTTTAGGGGAATGGACTAAATGTATGTTCAAGGAACCCAAAAGAGTCCTTACTGACCAGTCAGAAACGACCACTTTTTTTAAAAGATGACGCTGGCAGAATAATGTATTCTTTTATCACTTCAGGAAAAATACTGTTCCTTCCACTTTAAACAGTACATTGTGTCTTTTTGTCTCTATCAGACCCTGTGGTGGGCCCTCCAACCCCCCCCCCCCCCTGTACACTGCCCTACATACTACTTACACTGGCTAGAACTTAGAGCAGACACCCAGGCCTAAAACTAGTTGAGCAAGTCAGCCTGCATTAACTGATGTTCTGCCTTCATGGTGGACTCCTGCATCAGACTTAGGGTGACCAATTACTCCCCAGGCATGGAAAAAAATTGTAAATGAAAGTTAATGCCAAGGTTTTTCACTGATTCTAACATTTAAGGTAGGCTAAGGTGTTTTTTTATTTTTTTTATTTTTTTTCAGTAAAAATTGTTCTATTAGATTTTTTTAAGTTTTCTTTATCCCCCTTCTTTCTATTGGGGGGGGGGGGCTTGCTAGTTAAAAAAGGAGCTGCACCTGGGTGATCTTTGATCTCTTCCTTGGAGACCTTCCCTTCTCAAAGGTTGCCTACCCTTAGTGTAATGTAATAATGTATAATAAACCGGGGATACCCTGGTGCAAAATTACCACTTTACTCAAGTTTTCCCAAGTAGTCTTCCAGGATAGAGCATCTGAGACTTAATGAGCATTTGCTAGAAAAGACTGACCACAAGCACTACACATGTGTGGCCTCAGGCATGTGAATATCTAAACCATAAAGCAAAGACATGAAATCTTAACTGAAGAGAAGAGCCCATTCGATATAATGGGTTTAAATAAATGGCCAGCATTCACCTAACAGCCTTTTGACTGACTAACTTAAAGTGGAATTAAACCTATCAATTTAACTTTTCCTTAAAAACTGTTACATTCAAGGCATTCTGTGAATAACTGTCAGTTGCTTGTGCTCTCAACTGAACTGTCAAGCCATCAAATGTGCAGTACCATTGCAACTGCAGATCTATCTATCTATCTATCTATCTATCTCGATATCTCTTTCTGGCACATAGCTTTGTTGGAAATTCTTTAGAACCATTTGAGATACTTCCCAAATTAGTTTTGGTGCAGGATGATTAGTTTCATCAAGTTCTTCGTTTTCAAAGTGTAAATATTTCATGATCAGGGAAAATCTGTACTCCTGACATGACTGAATGGAGTGGTAAGTAATTTATTGTCCAATACCACTTCTGCAGGGGTTTCCCCACCACTCCCTGAAGTATTATTAGGCCCAGAAATTTCCAAATGTCATCTTTGGTGACTGGTTCCCACTTTCTGCTTCTTGGAAACTTCTGATGCGTGGTAGCTAATTGTTGCTCTTTGTACCAGTTTGTCTCAGTAACTTTTTTTTTTTTCAATAACCTCAACGGTCAGAAATAAGTATGCCAAGGGGTTGTCGTGTTCAACGTCTTTCATACCAGATGCTCCAGTAAATGGGAATCTTGGGGGCGCTGCCTGATCCGTACTACATCCAATAGAGCACCAAGATCGCACATCACTGAGCTTGGTGGCAGAATCATCGCCGTCGTCCCTTTTCAGTGTCTGATGACGAATTTCCCCTCTAATCTCTATTGCTCAATTCTGCAAGTGATTCTAATTCACTATCGCTGTTTTCGGGACAGAAAGAACAGTAAAAGTGCAGGCAGGGCACTGGACAAAGCACTAGGGACAAGACTGAGGTGAATTGGTTTTATACAGTAATGTAATCCTAACAGATTACAATGTATTGTGCGTGTTTTTTGTTTTTTTATTTGACGCCGGGCTCCGCCCCCATACGTTGAGGTGCTCGTAGAGAACGGAACCCAGAAGACTGATGCATCAGCTGGAGGACATTTCGGGTACTGAAAATTAACCTTGAGCCACACTTGGGATTACTGCCAGGGAGTTTAAGATCCTAGGCCATTCAACCATAAGAAATGCATTAGTGGTTAGTGATATCCTGGTCTCCTGCAATAACAGGTGGTTATTAAAGTGCACCCTCTGAGTCTGTCTTCCATCCCATTCCCCCATAGCTGGAGTGCATGGGATACAACCCCCCTGCAAGGGAGAACATTTAGCTTTTCCCAAAATTCAGTTTTAGTTATAGATGTGTTATATGTTTCCCGTTTTTTTGAGGCTTTTGTATGTAATTTTCAGAATATTGTTCTGTCGTTTTCAAGATGGCTGTTATTTTTTTTTTTCTTTTCCTAACTTCTCTGAAATTCACTAGAGGTTTTCCAGGGTCTTTCTGTTTGGCTTGGGAGATGTGTGTGATCAACATAAGTAATTTTAGGGATAGGTTTGTTGAATAGTGTTTGCTAAGTGTACTCTTCTTTATTTATTTTCCCTTAGATTGCAGAAAAGAGCTGTTTTACCCAAAGAGCTGTTTCTTTTTGAACTTGTAATGGGGCCAGCAGTGTAATTGCCAGTTTGCAATAGTTGACTTAGTTCTGTGCCCTATCCCTCCAAGTTGCTTATGGAATCTATCAGTTTTAGCTTATGGTCTGTGCCACCTAATTTTATGCGTTAAATTTGCCTTATGCATTCTGCTAAAGTTTGCAGTGCTAAGATAAATGATGTGGGTAAGTAGGGGCACTCCTGATATGTGCCTTGTCTATTGGGAAAAAGATGAGCATCAAATCCATTATATATAGTGGATGATCATAAATGGTTTGAACTTGCATTTAAAAAGTTATTTCTAAAACCCCTTTTGCCGAACACCACGGATTAAAGTGGTTTTGAACACAAACATTTATTGTAATGCAGCTCAACAATTCTTAGATGTGATGGCTGCACTAGTCTTTGTTTAGTCCTCCTTTTTTTTTTTTTTTTTTCCATATGGCGATCCAGACAGTAAGTCTCAGTTCTTTTTTAACAGAACAAGCCCTCCTGCAAATGTATCAGTTAGGCCACATTCACATCTGTGACTTAGGGACATTGTTGGGGGGGCATAGCTCCCCTCCCCTTTTGCATTGGATATTGTTGTCTTGGTGTTTTTGTGCTGCTTTCTGTAACTGAGCCGGATGTTTAGCGTAAGGGATAGAGAGATAATATCTCTCCTATCCTCTTTTTTTTTTTTTTTTTTTTTTTTTTGCAATCCTATTCTTCATACCTATTGTTTCTGCCAGTGTTTTTTTTTTTTTTTTTTTTTTTTTTTTTTTTTTTTACTTTATTTGTACAGCTATGCTGGCTGTTAACCTACTGCCATTGCCGGCTAAATGAATAAAAGTGGCTCCTGCATGGAGCCTCGCTGTCATTTAACTGCACAAAATCCTGCACAGTGCATGTAATACAGCTTAAAAAAACCCTATAGCTGTCAGGTATATGAATTAGAGTTGGCTTAATATGAAGTGAAGCTCTTATTTTTACGGTGCTGTGCTATATTGTGATGGTGTCCATTTGTAGTAAGGGCAAGTGAAGACCATGGCTGGTCTGTTCCTGGAACAGCTAGACACAGATACACACACATACAGTCTCTCTGCACCTCCCTGCAGCAGCAGCCACTGCTACAGAGCGTAACCTGCTTATATCCTTCCTGCAGCAGCCACTGCTACAGAGCGTAACCTGCTTTTATCCTTCCTGCAGCAGCCGCTGCTATACTTAGTAACCTGCTTATATCCTTCCTGCAGCAGCCGCCGCTATACTTAGTAACCTGCTTTTATCCTTCCTGCAGCAGCAGCTTCTGCTACACAGAGTAACCTGTTTTTTATCCTTCCTGCAGCAGCAGCTTCTGCTACACAGTAACCTGCTTTCATCCTCCATGCAGCAGCTGCTGTACATAGTAATCCTGCTTTTATCCTCGTCGCAGCAGCTTCTTCTACACAGGGTAACCTGCTTTTATCCTCCCTGCAGCCGCTGCTGCTATACATAGTAATCCTACTTTTATCCTCCCCACAGCCGCCGCCGCTATACATGGTAACCTGCTTTTATCCTTCCTGCAGCAGCCGCCGCTATACTTAGTAACCTGCTTTTATCCTTCCTGCAGCAGCCGCCGCTATACTTAGTAACCTGCTTTTATCCTTCCTGCAGCAGCCGCCGCTATACTTAGTAACCTGCTTTTATCCTTCCTGCAGCAGCCGCCGCTATACTTAGTAACCTGCTTTTATCCTTCCTGCAGCAGCCGCCGCTATACTTAGTAACCTGCTTTTATCCTTCCTGCAGCAGCAGCTTCTGCTACACAGAGTAACCTGTTTTTTATCCTTCCTGCAGCAGCAGCTTCTGCTACACAGTAACCTGCTTTCATCCTCCATGCAGCAGCTGCTGTACATAGTAATCCTGCTTTTATCCTCGCCGCAGCAGCTTCTTCTACACAGGGTAACCTGCTTTTATCCTCCCTGCAGCCGCTGCTGCTATACATAGTAATCCTACTTTTATCCTCCCCACAGCCGCCGCCGCTATACATGGTAACCTGCTTTTATCCTTCCTGCAGCAGCAGCTTCTGCTACACAGAGTAACCTGCTTTTATGCTCCCCGCAGCAGCCGCCGCTGCTATACATAGTAACCTGCTTTTATCCTCCCCGCAGCAGCCGCCGCTATACATAGTAACCTGCTTTTATCCTCTCCGCAGCTGCCGCCGCTATACATAGCAAACCGCTTTTATCCTCCCCGCAGCAGCAGCCATCGCTACACGTAGTAAACTGCTCCAATCCTACCTGCACCAGCTGGCAGAACCTCGGACTGTGCATAGTGGAAGCTGACTGACTCTTCCTCCCATCACCTTCCTATGCGGGCACACCCCTTTAACTCATTGCTCTCTGTTTCACTACCCAAAGACTCCTGGGATATGTGATGATATCCCAGGGGGTCAACAGGACTAAAGCTACTTCAATCGTCTCGGGGGGGAGGAAGAAGTACAGGGGGACACTGAATATTTAAGGTATCTTCCAACTATGTTCTAGGAGTGACAGATATTCACATTTACAGGGACTTTAAAAACGGGGTGAAAATCCGCTTTAAGAGCAGAATGATGCTCACTTGACCATCATAAAGGATAAAAAGGTATTTTTAGTGGACGTTTTGCTATCTGTGTTACTTTGAAGGTGAAGCTTTACAGACACAGCACTGCTGTCGTACCCCCCTCCTTCCTTTTTTTTTTTTTTTTTTTTTTTGTTCACCTGGATTTGTTGGCCAATCGAGACTTTTTCTCATGATATTGGCTATAGTCCCACCCTAAAGGATTTCTGTACCTGTGTATGCTGCTCATTATGGTGGAGGTGAAGTTTTGGTTTGTGGCTCTTTATTGGATATGCATGTCCAACCCTTCCACTCCATTTCTTTGATTCATGAGTAATGGCGACACCTCTCCTCCTTTATCACAAGCTTCCTCACTGACTTTGCTGGGGAAGGGTGGCGGTGTGCGCTAGGTTAAACTTTTTAGATTTGCACTGACTGAAGGTTATCCCCCTATTCTAATGCTTACTTATTCTTATTTATAACTTCATATTAAAATCTCTAGACTTTAACACATCAGAGCCTTTCTGTATGGCAAATGCTATGTCAGTGCCCGACTGGTACGACTCTAATGTCTTTTGGTGCTCTGTGTGCCCTGACTAGGAACTAGCATCCATGATGTTTGGTGTATAGGCTGGAGACTATTATCTTGGTGATTAGCCAGGCCACCTCTGATCCCTACTTCTGATAAAATGTGCCTCTTGTCTCTGAATGAATGAAAAAGTCATTGCATCGGCTAGGCTGCATTTGGGCAAGTCTTGTAGTAGAATGTTGATTAATTTCTCCAATTGAAAATTTGTCATGTTTAAAGAAAGAAAATTTCAAATTTTGGGTTGTCCTCAAAAAAAAAAAAAAATAGATAGGGAATATTCTAATAGGGCACTAGCTCTGGTGACAACTTGCACACTTATGAACTGTCATTGATAGTTTGCAAGCTTGCAATCTGCCGCTATCAGGCACCTATTGGTGTGGTTCCAATCATTTAAATTGCCATGGCTGCCAATCTTAAAGTAGAACTAAAGGCAAAACTGTTATTTATTTTTTTTGTTTTTTTTTTTTTTTGTTTTCTTGAGAAATCCCTCCAAAGTGAAGGAAACCCCAGGTTGTCACCAGAGCTAGTGCCCTATTAGAATATTCCCTATCTATTTTTTTTTTTTTTTTTTGAGGACAACTCAAAATTTGAAATTTTCTTTCTTTAAACATGACAAATAGTGAAACTCCATAAGGGGACACAGACGGCAAAAGTTTTCTGTTCAAAACTAAAAAAAAAAAAGTTTAAGTCAAACCCTAAGGCCCCTTTCACACTGGGGCGGTTTGCAGGCGTTATTGCGCTAAAAATAGCGCCTGCAAACCGCCCCTAAACAGCCTCTGCTGTTTGTTCAGTGTGAAAGCCCGAGGGCTTTCACACTGAATTGGTGCGCTGGCAGGAGAAGAAAAAATCTCCTGCAAGCCGCATCTTTGGAGCGGTGTATTCACCGCTCCTAAACCGCTCCTGCCCATTGAAATCAATGGGACAGCGCGGCTATTCCGCGGTAATACCGCGGCTATAGCCGCGCTATACGAGGGGTTTTAACCCTTTTTCGGCCGCCAGCAGGGGGTTAAAACCGCACCGCTAGTGGCCGGATACCGCGGTAAAACAGCGCTAAAAATATCGCTGTTTTACCGCCGACGCCCCCTACCGCCCCAGTGTGAAAGGGGCCTAATTGATTATGGCAGAACTAAGCGTGTGGTTTTTTTTTTTTTTGCTTTTTATTGCAAACACTCTAAAATTCCAGTTACAAAGTATGCCTGCATGCATACTGTGTTGCTTTTGCATTCTCCATATTTCATATTTGCTATATGCCAAATTAGTCTGCTAATCGACATTAGTGGGAGAAA
The DNA here is from genome assembly GCA_037952925.1 of Lithobates clamitans. NCBI lineage: Eukaryota > Metazoa > Chordata > Amphibia > Anura > Ranidae > Lithobates > Lithobates clamitans. Next base: position 828,445 of record JBBGZY010001184.1, read on the forward strand.
ACGAAGGGGTACTACCATCAGAGGGTAGTACCATCAAAATTGATAATCATTGACACACAGTTCTCTGTAGGAATGATTTTTTTTTTTCTTTTTCAAGAACCAGTTGTAAAAGGCTACATTCATACAGGCTTTTAGCACACCCTACAATTTTTTTTTTTCTGCAGATTCTTGCATACTGAATTGAAAGGAATGTACGAAAAGCTGCTCCTGCTGCTCAACCTGTGCAGTGCAATCTCAGGATCACACGATGGATTGTTAGATCCATATATGGGCAGGTGGGTTGTACCCAGGTCTGTTCATTGATCGACTTCGGTGCAACCAGCCTGGTGGATTTTTCTACATACAGTTACAGCCATCTGTTATAGCCGCTAGCAGTAACCACTGTATTCTGCCATCCAGGCAGGCTCCCAGTGCCCCCCGCTGGCAGGGTACAATAGCACTGCCAGAGCCATTCCCCCCCATCAACACTGAATGTGTCAATTTAAGGGGGGAACAAGTGTTGTGTGTGGGTTTTTTTTTTTTTTTTTTTCTTCCATCGATGGTAAATCGAGTAAGCTATGGCCTGCCTTAGGAAAAGCCTCAAGATGCATAGTTTTTGCAAGCATGTATGCACTACCTTTTTAACTTGTGATTTCAGATTGTTTGCATTATAAAAACAAAAAATATTTAACTCTGCTTTAAATTCCTTAAATATAAAATGATACAACCATGACCATGGTACTTATCAAGACAGGTTACACAATAAAAGCCTTTTTTTTTCAAAATGAATGTTCAATTAGACAGTGCTCTTATTAACAGCTGCAAAACTGAATCTGTTCATTTTTTTTTTCCCTGGGCATCTAAACTTTTATTGTACCTGATTTATGAAGAAGTTGAGTATTGCCAAATTCAATGCCTTTGTTGCCATTTTGAAGAACTGTCTCCATGGTCCTGGCACTGACCACATTAAAAGCTTCAAACCACTTTCTGCCATGGTGTTGACCATTGAACAGAAGATGCAAAGGCTGATTGTTTATTTTTTTGGTTTTTTCTGTCTCCTTTTTTAACCTATGATTACTTAACATTATCTTTGCAGTTATTTATTCGTACAGTTAGTCAGTATGTAGTCTCGTGCAATTTTGTTTTTCAGCCCCAGTGGGAAGAAGTTCCGCAGTAAACCTCAACTGGCACGATACCTTGGCAACTCAATGGATCTCAGCACTTTTGACTTTCGAACAGGAAAAATGTTGATGAGCAAAATAAATAAGAATCGGCAGCGAATGCGATATGATGGGCTTAATCAAGCTAAGGTAATTTTTTATTTTATTTATTTATTTTTTTACATTACAGGTGGTAATAAAAAGAGGAGGCTTAAATATGTACAAGTACATTTTATTTAAACAGAGTATTACTGAAACAAGTTGTAATATTTGCTCAGAACAGTTAATGTGAGTTTGTAATTGTGTGATAGTTTGCATTTCCCTAATTGGTTGTAAAAGAAATCTGTTAACTGTCTCCTGGGGAAATGTCACGATTCGAAAAAGATATAATACATTGTAGTCCTCTGTCATGGGGAATACTCATGTGACACTCAATGTCCAGAGAGACTAAAACTATTTCAGGGGGAACCACAGCATCATGTAAAATGTGAAGTATCTTGGATGTACAAAGGCAATGTGGTTACATGCGGTTTAAAACTGGCCATAGATGAGTAAATTTTTTATTTATTTTTTTTCCAGCGGGTTGAACTAAATTACCCAGTCCTCCTGCTATGTTGCCTTCTGATGGCAGGAAGGCTTCCCCGCCATCTAAATACACTGATCAGCATGGCAGGCTTTAGACTGCAGCACTAATCGAGAGGAAATTTTACAGCAGAGCATCACAGTGCCCATATATGTATTGAAATGTGGCCAGCTCCTGCTAAACTGGCCGAATTGAAATCCATCTATAGGCAGCCTAAAAGAAAAATCAACCTACTGGCTAAATCCTTCAGTCAGACACATCCATATGTAATTGGCTGATAGATTTATGAGTGACTTATGTACTGTGGCTAAAGTAGAAATTATCACTTTAAAAAAAGATGCTGTACGTTTGTCAATCACCTTTTTATAAACCACAAAATCGATGATCTGGAAGGTTCTTTTGATACCCTAGATCAGGGGTCTCCAGACTTTCTAATCAAAGGACCAGTTTACTGTCATTCAGACTTTAGGGGGGCTGGGCTGTAGACAGTGGGAGTAGAAAATAGCCCATTGTCATTGGGAGTAAACAGTGTCTCAGGCTTGGGGGTCAGTCAGGGTAGAAAATTTAAATATTGCCCGTGGTCAGTAGGAAGAGTAGTTGTGCCCCAAAACTAGTAATAATGGTACCCCATCGTTGGGGGTCAGTGGGAGGAATAGTGCCCCATTGTTGGTGCTAGTGAGAGTAATGGTCCCCCATTGTTGGTGCCAGTGGGAGGAAGAGTGCCCCATATCAGTAGAAGAGACGGTGCCCCAAGGGCCGGATAAAGACCAACAAAGTTTGGAGACCACCGCCCTTGACAGGTATAAACTATTTAAAGCGGGGTTCCACTATCTCCGAGATTTTTTTTTTTTTTTTTTGGCAAAATGACAATAAATATGCTCTATGAATATAGAACTCACTTGTTTGGTTTTTAAAGATGAGTGCTGTCCGTTTTCTCCTAATAAAGAAACTTATAAATTACGATCCAGACGGTTGTCATCTTGCCTGTGGGCATGTGAAGCCCACAGGCATCCTCTTCCGGGATACGGTGCTGCTGATCAACCAGCATGCACCGCCCGCTCTGTTCCCGATCTCGCGCATGCGCAGTAGATTGACAACGCAGAGCCGTCAACAGCTCCGGTTGCCATCACCACGAGCGGTGTCATAGGAAGTCCCGCCCCGTTGTGATGGCAATGACGTCACTCCCAGGATTGAAATCCCGAGATAACTCGCAACAGGCTGCCGCACTGACTCCTGGGAACAATGACACAAGCTCCCAGGAGCCAGTGCGGCTAAGAGGAAGTGACGATTTAGCCGCAGAAAACACGCCCCTATCCACAGCCTGTACATCATGGAAGACACAGATACTATCAACAGCAAAGGTACAGTATAATAAAAAAAAAAAAAAAAAAAGTGCCGTTTTGTCATCCTCTGCAGCTAGTGTTGTAAAATCGGGTGGAGATCCGCTTTAATTTTAGAATGCCTTGTCCATGTTGACAACGTTGCCACCCTTGTCAGCCGACTTAGTTTCAATAGAATTGCATCTGGTCAAGGTATACAAAATTGCTCAGAAGTCATTAACCACTTGACCACTGGAAGATTTACCCCCTGACCAGCAATACGGCATTATAACTGACAATTTTGGGGTCGTGCAACACTGTACCCAAATGTATGCTTTTTCTCTCTGTGGTCAGTTTGCATCCTTCCGTCATCCACAGCCCTGCTCTCCTGTCTTCCCCCCTCACCCCCTCCTTCCTGCCTGTCAGCTCTGTTTCTGTGTCTGTCTCTGCCCCCCCCCGCGCTATTAGTACAAATACAAGTTTCTAAAATGTCACTGCCAGCCCCTCTAATATAGTTGGGCTAGCACACTGTATAAGTATTTTTATAAAGACGAGCGTTGTAAATAGTTTTGGCACGATCTTCAGGCCAGTCACGTGACTCTCGGCCGTTTTCCAGGGCTATTGCAGGAGGGGCTGAGCGCCAATGTGATCTCCCCGGCTGATGTCGGAAGGAGATCTAGGCCCCTCCTACAGAAGCCATATATTGGATGTATACTGCGGCCGCAAGTCATATGACCGGCCTGAAGAGCTTCCTAAATAGGTATTTACAATGCTCATTTTTATAAAAGACTTATGCCCCGTACACACGGCCGGACTTTGTTCGGACATTCCGACAACAAAATCCTAGGATTTTTTTCCGACGGATGTTGGCTCAAACTTGTCTTGCATACACACGGTCACACAAAGTTGTCGGAAAATCCGATCGTTCTGAACGCGGTGACGTAAAACATGTACATCGGGACTATAAACGGGGCAGTGACCAATAGCTTTCATCTCTTTATTTATTCTGAGCATGCGTGGCACTTTGTCTGTCGGATTTGTTTACACACGATCAGAATTTCCGACAACGGATTTTGTTGGAAAATTTTTTATCCTGCTCTCAAACTTTACATAGTTACATAGTAGGTGAGGTTGAAAAAAGACACAAGTCCATCAAGTCCAACCTATGTGTGTGATTATGTGTCAGTATTACATTACATATCCCTGTATATTGCGGTCATTCAGGTGATTATCTAATAGTTTCTTGAAGCTATCAATGCTCCCCGCTGAGACCACCGCCTGTGGAAGGGAATTCCACATCCTTACCGCTCTTACAGTAAAGAACCCTCTACGTAGTTTAAGGTTAAACCTCTTTTCTTCTAATTGTAATGAGTGGCCACGAGTCTTATTAAACTCTCTTCTGCGAAAAAGTTTTATCCCTATTGTGGGGTCACCAGTACAGTATTTGTAAATTGAAATCATATCCCCTCTCAAGCGTCTCTTCTCCAGAGAGAATAAGTTCAGTGCTTGCAACCTTTCCTCATAACTAAGATCCTCCAGACCCTTTATTAGCTTTGTTGCCCTTCTTTGTACTCGCTCCATTTCCAGTACGTCCCTCCTGAGGACTGGTGCCCAGAACTGGACAGCATACTCCAGGTGCGGCCGGACCAGAGTCTTGTAGAGCGGGAGAATTATCGTTTTATCTCTGCAGTTGATCCCCCTTTTAATGCATGCCAATATTCTGTTTGCTTTATTAGCAGCAGCTTGGCATTGCATGCCATTGCTGAGCCTATCATCCACTAGGACCCCCAGGTCCTTTTCCATCCTAGATTCCCCCAGAGGTTCTCCCCCCAGTGTATAGATTGCATTCATATTTTTGCCACCCAAATGCATTATTTTACATTTTTCTACATTGAACCTCATTTGCCATGTAGTCGCCCACCCCATTAATTTGTTCAGGTCTTTTTGCAAGATTTCCACATCCTGCAGAGAAGTTATTGCCCTGCTTAGCTTAGTATCGTCTGCAAATACAGAGATTGAACTCTTTATCCCATCCTCCAGGTCGTTTATGAACAAATTAAATAGGATTGGTCCCAGCACAGAACCCTGGGGAACCCCACTACCCACCCCCTGACCATTCTGAGTACTCCCCATTTATCACCACCCTCTGAACATGCCCTTGTAGCCAGTTTTCAATCCATGTACTCACCCTATGGTCCATGCCAACACACCTTATTTTGTACAGTAAACGTTTATGGGGAACTGTGTCAAATGCTTTTGCAAAATCCAGATACACCACGTCTACGGGCCTTCCTTTATCTAGATGGCAACTCACCTCCTCATAGAAGGTTAATAGATTGGTTTGGCAAGAACGATTCTTCATGAATCCATGCTGATTACTGCTAATTAAATCATTCTTATTACTAAAATCTTGTATATAGTCCCTTATCATCCCCTCCAAGAGTTTACATACTATTGATGTTAGGCTAACTGGTCTGTAATTCCCAGGGATGTTTTTTGGGCCCTTTTTAAATATTGGTGCTACATTGGCTTTTCTCCAATCAGCTGGTACCATTCCAGTCAATAGACTGTCTGTAAATATTAGGAACAATGGTCTGGCAATCACCTGACTGAGTTCCCTAAGTACCCTCGGATGCAAGCCATCTGGTCCCGGTGATTTATTAATGTTAAGTTTCTCAAGTCTAATTTTAATTCCGTCCTCTGTTAACCATGGAGGTGCTTCCTGTGATGTGTCATGAGGATAAACACTGCAGTTTTGGTTACTGAAGCCCCCCGATTCACTTGTGAAGACTGAGGAGAAGAATAAATTCAATACCTTTGCCATCTCCCCATCCTTTGTAACCAGATGTCCTTCCTCATTCTTTGTGTCGGAAAATCCGATGGAAAATGTGTGGAGCCTACACATGGTTGGAATTTCCGACAACGAGGTCCTATCACACATTTTCCGTCGGAAAATCCGACCGTGTGTACGAGGCATTAGAGTGTGCTATGCCAGGCTCTAATAGAAGGGGCTGGCAGTGATTTTCAAATGTGGGTTAACAAACCCTTGAAGGGCGAAGCCTGTTTTTTACACTTGGTGTTTACAAGTTAAAATCAGTTTTTTGTTTTGTTTTTTTTGGCTAATAAATTACTTAGAACCCCAAACATTTTTATATATTTTTTTTCAGACACCCTAGAGACTAAAATGGCGGTCGTTGCGAAACTTTGTCGCAGCGGTCTTACAAACGCAGTTTTTTTTTTTTTTTGGAAAAAATTGACTTTTAAAAAAAATAAACCAGTAGCCCAATTTTTTTCTATATTGTGAAAGATAATGTTACACAGAGTAAATTCATACCCAACATGTCACGCTTCAAAATTGTGCCCGCTTGTGGAATGGCGACAAACTTTGACCCTTTAAAATCTCCATAGGTGATGCTTAAAAATGTCTACAGGTTACTAGTTTTGAGTTAAAGGTCTCTTGCTAGAATTATTGCTTTTGCTCTAACGATCGCAGCGATGCCTCACGTGTGATTTGAATACCGTTTACATATGCGGGCACGACTTGCGTATGCGTTGATTTCTGTGCACAGTTGGATGGGGCGCCTTTAAAAAAATGTTCTTTTACTTTTACACTGTCCCTTTTAAAAAAAAAATTAATCAATTTGGATCACTTTTATTCCAATTACAAGGAATGTAAACATCCCTTGTAATAGAAAAAAGCATGACAGGACCTCCTTAACCACTTAAGGACCAGCGCCGCAGTTGTACTGCAGCAATGTAGCTGGTTCCCACGAATCGGCGTCCTTGTACGTTGCTCGTACGCAGCGATTTGTGGGCACGCGGCCAGCGGGTGAGCCAATCAGCGGTTGGAGTGGACTCTGTCCGCTGGCCACCCGCAGTCGTTCCCTGCAGTGACAAAAAGGGGATTTGCCTGTGTAAAGACAAATCTCTGTTCTGACAGTGGAGATCACACAGATCCTGTCTATTTCCCCAGTCACGCAGTCCCCCATACACTTAGTAAACACACTGAGGGAACACGTTTAACCCTTTGATTGCCCCTAGTGTTAACCCCTTCCCTGCCAGTGTCAAATAGTACAACAGTGCATATTTTTAGCACCGAGTACTGTTATAATGTCACTGGTTCCCAAAAAAGTGTCAGAAATGTCAGGTATCCGATTTGTCCGCCGTAATGTCGCAGTCCCGCTAAAAATCGCTGATCGCCACTATTACTAGTAGATAATAAACATGCCATCTTTCTAGCCTCTATTTTGTGGACACTAACTTTTGCGCAAACCAATCAATATACGCTTATTGTGATATTTTTGGTAAAAAAAAAAAGTAGAATACATATTGACCCTTAAACTGATGTAAAAAAAATTCTTCAATTTGTTGTTTTTTTATATTTATTATAGCAAAAGGTAAAAAATATATAAAGTTTATTTTATATATTATTTTTTTTTTTTTTTTTCAAAATTGTCGGTCTTTTTTTTTTTTTTTGTTGTATAGCACAAAAAATAAAAACCGCAGAAGTGATCAAAGACCACCGAAAGAAAGCTCTATTTGTGGGGGGAAAAAGACCTTTTGTTTGGGCACGTCGTTACACGATCGCGCAATTGTCAGTTAAAACAACGCAGTGCCGTATTGCAAAAAATGGCCTGGTCATTAAGGGGGAAAATCTTCTGGCCCTTAACTGGTTAATGTGAGCTCTGGGGTCCAAAAGACCTTAGATCTCACATTTACACTTAAAAACAATAAAAAAAAAATTGTCCCTTTTTAAGGCCGTTGGGCAGAAGTGACGTTTGACTTTGCTTCAGTCATCCAGTGGCTCAGAGTCGAGTGGGGGCCATCATTCCCTTACTCGACTTCCTGTCCATCCAGGGAAAGGAACGGATCGGAGGGTGGGACCAGAAACTAATCAGTCTAGGGCACGTCCGCCATGTGTGAACTCGGGACCAGAAACAAATCATCTCGTGCGAATCCTCCGCAGAGACCACTTTTATCGTAAGCGGGCCGCCCGCTGTGAATAAAAATACCAGCCATAACAATTGTATTTAACATCAAAGTAGCAACATATATCCACGGTGGGCGGTCCGGATAAAAAAAATCCCAATGAGCATATATTTGCACAAAAGTTATAGCATCTAAAAAAGATGAGGTATTTTTATTTTTTTTTTACTAGCAATGGTGGCGATCAGCAACTTTTATAACGAAACTGCGATGTTGCGGCTGACAAATGGCGACACTAATACAGCGATCCGTGCTAAAAATATGCACTGTACTAATAAAGCTGGGAGGGGGTGAAGCATCAGGGGCGGTCAAAGGGTTAAATGTATGCCCGGCTGGTCTGTGGGGAAGGTGTTTGTACTAGGGGAAGTCATGAATCAATGTCTTCCCTCCTGGCAGAACGGCAAACTGTCTCCTTTACATAGGAAGACTGCCTGTGTCCTGAGTGATCGGCGGACATAGGCTCCCGCTGTGAATAATCAGAGGGAGCGAGGCGCACTCACACCTGCTACCCGGTGAAGGATCGTGTGTGTGTGTGTGTGTATATATAGGTGTATGTGTATGTATATGTATATATATATATATATATATATATATATATATATATATATATATATATATATATATATATATATATATATATATATATATATATATATATATATATATATATATATATATATATATTATCTCTGTCTGTCTCTATCTGCACACAGCAGCCGCCCTGTAGCAGTAAATCTGCTATAGGGCGGTTGCTAAGTGGTTAGGTTACCTTCCTTTTCGGCAGTTCTAAATGAATAACTGGTCAATGTCTGTAGTGGCATGGCTGTCAACACTCGAGTTGCTTCTTTTTCTCCAGCAATAGGCCACTATTCCTCCCACTGATCACCAACCCTGAAACCATATTTATTTTCATTGATGCTGGGCCCCCCTAAAGTCTGAAGGCCAGGAGACGGACACTTTGTTTGAAATGTTTGGAGACCCCTGCTTTGAAGCATGAATAAACATCACAGTGCCTGTGCTGTGTAATTTGGCCCCCTGTATCACCAAAAATACCTGGCTGATCCTGCCTGGTTCTGCCCCCCCGCCTGTAAACTGACCACAGTTTATCATGGCTGCTGAGCCCTGACACTGTGGTCAGTTTACGTGTCTCTGTCATCTGCAGATCTCCTCTCTGCTCCCCCCCCCTCCTCCTCTCCCTGCCTGTCAGCTCTGTGTGAGCTGCTCCTCCCCTTTTTATCACCATTCTGAGCAGTGCAGCAGTGAATGTGGGTGGACTGGGAATTTTTACTATGCATATGTATTAACTGTTCTGTTGCGGCATTACTTTTTGGTCAAGTGTTTTTGTTTTTGCTTTCAGTTCCCCTTTTGCCTTATTTGTATCAGCCCTGTCACCATTTATACCTTGGAAGGAACCAATGATTACATATCTCATGCTTTGAATTACCTGTATTAGGATTTGATACTAATATATTATGATCTCATAGATATAATTAATAAAAAAATCTTACATATTTTGTAATTTTTGTTTCTTAAATTGATAGCAGTATAAGACTTCTTTGATCAGATATTGCCTTGGCAGGTATACCATTGGTCATGATGGATTGTTTTTATTGTACCACAGGAGTGACAGGTGTGTGTGTACAGCCACCTGTACAAATCAATGATAGTCTGTAGCTGTATGTTGGTCACCACACACCTGAGTGTTCACGTGCATACAGGGACAGGTGCGCACGCCTGGATGCTGACAGTTTGCGTCCAAGGATGCTCATACTTTTCATCTGGTTACTTCTGTCAGCAACACACTTTCAATCCTAGGATGTCAATGCTTCCTCACCTTTCTGTGTCAGGATGACAGAAAAAAGGGTGACTGAACCGCTCTCCTAGTACCCATACCATAGCGAGTCAAGGTTTATCTAGCTGTTGTGAGTCCCTTCTGGTGGTTTAGTTGGGCCCAGGAGGGGACAGGTGCAGGATCCAGCCCTGCTGCCTTGCTGGCCACAGCAGGGCTAGGCTGAATTCTGCGCTCCGTAGTAACAGTGTTTAGGGTCCTACGTGTTCTGGCACTACTCAGTACAGTGCTCAACCCAGCTGAAGCCTGCCATAGACTGACAGGCTGCAGGCAATGGGATTGGACACTGCACCTGTTTTTTCTCAGGCGCATTAAAACACCAGGAGGTATGCACAGCAGCTAGACGAGCCCTGTGTGCAAGGAGCCTTAACTGTATGTAAACCTTTACAAGGAACTTTTTAACAATGAGGTGAAAACTTCCTGTGTTTTCACCTCATTGTTACCATTGTTCTCTGAAGACTGCAGTACCATGCCCCCTTTGTTACTGGTAATAGGAGAGGGACAGGGTTCTCTAGTCTTATCTTCTGTCTGTCTTGAAACAGAAGGACATGCAATTGTTGTCACCCTAGGCCTGGAAGTGTTGCTGGCAGAATCACCAGATAGGGAAAAAAAAAGCTTGCCTAAAAAAAAAAAAATTCTAGCAATCAAATCTAAGGACTTGTAAACTGCAATACATTAAAGGTTTGGTTTTAGATAGGCTTTTACGTAAAGGTTGTATAGTATACCTCTTTTTCTGATTTCAGGGCAAGCCTGATTTGAACACTGCCCTCCCAGTCCGGCAGACTGCGTCCATCTTCAAGCAACCAGTCACCAAAGTGACAAACCATCCTACCAACAAAGTGAAAAGTGACCCTCAGAAAGCAGTTGACCAGCCACGTCAGGTGAGCTTGAAGGCTTGTTAAAGAAAAAAATCCAAAATGGACTGTCCTGTCTATTGCTGTACTTGACAACAAACAATGGGGTTGATTTACGAAAGGCAAATCCACTCTGCACTACAAGTGCACTGCAAATGCACTTGGAAGTGCAGTTGCTGTAAATCTGAGTGGTAGATCTGAAATGAGGGGAAACTGCTGATTTTATCATCCAATCATGCACAAGCAAAAATGCTGTTTTTTTATCTTGCATGTCCCCCTCGGATCTACAGCAACTGCACTTCCAGTGCAAAGTGGATTTGCCTTCAGTAAATAAACCCCAGTGTGTCTTAACATTTAGAAATTTTGAGTACTTCTGTATCCCCAAAGTTGTGAGCAGCCACTGTTTTAAGACCTATTGTATCTGTTAAAGTGGCAGATCAGCAATCTGCTGTAAAGAAGAGGGTTTTGCACACCTTTTGACTTTTATTTTGGATAGGGCCATATAGTAAATTATAGGGTATTAATTCAGGACTTGCAAGCTGTCCTCAATGCACTGTTTCATTGGGCAACTGTTTGGCAAAGTATTTAATATTGATAAATGTAAAATTATGCGCTCATCTTGCATACTAGGAGGAGAACACCTTTGGAGCCAGTGGTGGAGAAGGATCTGGGTGTTCTGGTAGATCTATAAGCTTGATAACTGCATGCAATGCCAAGCTGCAGTTTCCAAAGTAAGCAAAACCCTTTCTTGTATTGAGAGGCATGGACTGCAGAGAGAGAGAGAGAGAGAATATTTTGCCTCTGTACAAATCATTAGTAAGACCTCATCTAGAATATGTTTTGGACACCAGTTCATCAAAAGGATATTGGGGGACTGGAGAAAATGCAGAGAAGAGCAACCACACTGATGAGATGCATGGAGGAGCTCAGCTATGAGGAACGATTAGGTCAACTGAATTTCATCCTCTCTTGAGGAGATTAAGGGGAGGATATGATCAACATGTATAAATGCATAAGGGGTCCATATAGTGAACTTGGTGTTGAGTTATTCACTTTAAGGTCATCAGAGGACAAGGGGGCACTCTTTATGTCTGGAGACATCTCCAAATACAGAGAGGCTTCTTCACAGTAAGGGCTGTTAAAATGTGGAAAAGACTCCCTCAAGAGGTGGTTCTGGCCAGCTCAGTAGATTGTAGAAAGGCCTAGATTCTTTCCTAGATACACATAATGAAACTGGATACCAGTATTTATAAAGTTGATTCAGGGAATATATATCTAATTATTTATTTTTCTTTTCCTTCTATTGGTTGAAGTAGATGGAGTTGTGTCTTTTTTTTCAACCAGACTATGTATATGTAAGGATCATTGACACTCCTCTTTTATAGTAAAGAAAAATAAACTGTAATGGTTTGGGGGTTAATCTTTAGGTTTTCAAATGGGCTAGCAAATGTGTGCCAGTTCAATCACACACACATCACTATAGGTTTTTTAATAGGAGATCAAAGCAAGAAGTGGTTTTGTCTCTGACTGATTTTTATGATGGGTATTTAGCTTGAGTTACTGAGATACTGTAAAACGGCATTGTTCAACAAAACAGACAAGTGCTTGGAAAACATGCCAAAAGCTGCAGAGAACTACACCTGATGGCTGCATATTAAAATATAAACTGTTCATATGCGGTATTTCATCTTTACCAGATTTTTAGTTCTGATGAAGATAAATCTCTAGATACTATCCTAAAAATATTACAACTGCTGTCTTTCTCTGTTACTTTCTACATTTGTCTGTGGTGGGGTATTTTTGAGGCACTGTATAACTAATTTTTAATGGTGAGCCGTTTCTTTACACATGCAGGTCAAAGCAAACGGCTTACTTTAACGTAGCCCTCCCCTACAGTACATACTTGCCTTTCCCCAGTTTCCCTACCACTTCAGGGGATGCTGAATATACATTTTCTTGCATGGTTAAAAATCAGTGTAGCCGTGGTATCATAGTACTCTTTATAAATTGGGTTTTAAAGAAAAACATTGTGCGTTGTGGCCATTCAGACATTGGAACTTTGGTCACAGACATGGAAATTCAAAGATTTATAGATCGTATATGGGGGTTGATTATGTTCAGTACTTAGTATTTCACACTTTGCACTTACTCCACTCCAATTCAGTAATAAGTTTCTATTTTTACAACTGCAGCTTTTTTGGGAAAAAAAACTAGCTGGTTTAAATGCTTTCGACATAGCAGAAGAGCTGGTGAAAACCATGGAATTGCCAAAGGGACTGCAGGGTAAGTGTCTGTTATATATGATTTGCAGCGCTAACTGCATAAAATTTTTTTTAAGAAATGGGATAACTTATACAAAGTGAATTACACACAACTAATGTACATAATCTGTGCATGATATGACCTTGAAGGAAAAAAAAAACCCATATGAAAAAGTTAGTGAAGTTTTTTTATAAACCACAACACATCCATGACCAAAAGTTCTTATGTATTACAAAACATAAAATATAATCCAGAAGTGATAACCACTCCTCCAAAAAACAGTCCAATTAAGTGAACAAAAGTCTGTGATGATAAAGACAAGTCCTTAATTTTTTACTGTTTTGTGGTATTGGTGTAAAATCAATCCTGTTAGGACAGACCCATAGGTGCAGACACACCACCCCTGTGTACACTAAAAGCAGCTCACCAAAGCTGCATGACCCTTGTGCAAAGAGTGGTCAACAGCGCTTGAGGTAACAAAATAGCATAGACTGACGGGGATGCTCCTTCAGGTCATGGGCGATTCTGCAGCACTCCCCCAATGTGCAAATATACCCAGGAAATCAAACTGCTAAGTAACTTTTTTAAATAAAACCATAGATTAAAAGCACTCACATTGAACAATGTATATCCGCCACAGAACACGAATACCAGGAATCGCATGTAATAGCTGGCCAGTCAGCTTCCAAGATGGTGTCCGCACATCCTAGCTGCACCCAGGAATGCAGTTCCTGGAATTCATGTTCTGTTGCCAATTGCTTCTCTTGTTTTCAAAAGACTAACCACGATTTACTATTTATCTGTCCCCTTTTTAGAGATCCTAACCTATTTGGAACATAGCAGTAAACAATGACAGAAGTTTCCCTTTTACCCCCACTTATAACGTTAAATAAAGTTTTATATCCAGAAAAGTGTTAAACTGACACCCACCTTACCAGTATCATTAGCTTCTGTCTTGTAATGTAAGCAGAATCCTGCAGAATTTCCTGCAATGCCAACTTTCTTCAAGCCATTATTTGCATGGGCTTAAGCCTACAGCAGCACTCCCCTCTGTGATAATGCACAGTTTTGACCATGGGTTGCTCAGGCACAAGCTGTCGTTGTCAACTTAACCCCCACTGACATTTCACATATACATACATATAAAAATTGACATTTTATTTTGCTAGAAAATGACTTCGAACTCCCAAACAATACACTGTATTTTTTCTGCAAAAAAAAATTAAATTTTTAGTGAACACAAACACAATATGGCTAGCTGCCATGACCTTAGTATTTTTTTACATTTTTTACTATGGGCCGGTCGGCAAGTGGTTAAGATTTACAGATACATTATCTGCACTTTTTCATACATTCCCTCAGTGTGAAAGATTGTCCAAAGTAAACAGAAAATACAGTTAAAAACAGAAAAAAAAAATTTTGTTACTAGCCTTTATTGTGCTGCCAAGTTGGAAACATATTAGACTGGATAGTTTTGGTTCATGCCTGTCGAAGTCTATATTTAGTTTGTGACTCCCAACACTTGGTACCTAATCCCCTCCAATAATGCAACTCTGTTTGTTTTGTTCTTAGGTGTTGGTCCTGGGTGCACAGATGAAACTCTTTTGTCTGCCATTGCTAGTGCTCTACACACAAGTACTATGCCAATAACTGGACAACTGTCTGCTGCAGTGGAGAAGAATCCTGGAGTCTGGCTTAATACTTCACAGCCTCTCTGCAAGGCTTTTATGGTGACAGATGAAGACATAAGGTACAAAGTTAAAATGGTCAGAAAATAAGGAAATAGGGCTGTGTTCGGGAGAAATTACCGATTCAACACTTTGATTTTTCAAGGATGATTTGAGTCATGTAATTTTTTTTTTTTTGTCTTAACACCTTACTGCCAGCTGTATGCATATTTGTGGCAGCACAGTGTTGGGCTGTCTCGTTCATGCATACAGCCAGTGCTATGGTTCTGTCCTGGGAGCACGCTAGCTTGGTGCACTGTGACCGATCTGTTGTGATTGGGAACCAGTGGAGCGTGCACAAAATTACATGGTCCTTTTTACAGCTAATCCGTGATTACATGATCAGGGGCTCGCCTACCGGCCTCTGGCATGAAGTACCCCTTAAAGGGCAGAAAAGAGTTAAGTAGGAATACTTTTGTTACCAGATTTGCAGTGAAATTATGTACTATAGTTTGCATAAAGTCCTGAAAAATATATATATATTTATTTTATTTTTTTATATTGAATGTCTCGTGTTTTAATGTGGATCAACAACTACACCCTAATGGCTTTATTTCTCTGTTCCGTTAAATAAACGTCAGCTATTTTATCCCAAGAGTCAGGTCAGACTGCACAAGTGCTTATTAGGCAAGTCGTTTTGGTACTTCTAGAAAGATGCTAGCTCTGGTACTTAGACATTTGGTGGTGTACCATATGTCAAACAAGTGGAAGCACTAAACATTTGAACAGGTCTGTTCTTCAAAGCGATAATTTTCCTATTTCATTGTTAATGGCTTATTCTGTATTTTTAGGAAACAAGAAGAACTTGTGCAGCAAGTGAGAAAAAAGCTGGAAGAGGCTCTTATGGCAGATATGCTGGCTCATGTAGATGAAATTTCAAAAGATGTGGGTACCCCCTTGGAAAAAGATCTAGATGATGAAGATGAGGACGAGGATCCCAGAGGACAAGTTGCAGAAGATATATAAGACTACATTGCTTAAATATTGCAATAAAAGGCCTGGGACCTATTTTTTTCCACCCTCCTTTTTGCATTCTGTGGTTTGAACAATACTGCATGCAAAATAACATTTTGTAAGGCAGCCTTTGTTGCCTATTTTCCTCTGGGTCCTTTTGGGAGATTTGTTCTGATAAGCGTTCATGGCAAAACAAATACGGGCAAATTTTCTACTTTAAGGCTCACCTTTTACTGAAATTTAACCTGCGAGTATTGAAATATGGTGACCACCATTGTTGACTTGGTTATAAAGGTGAAAGCTCCAGGTCTGTTGTCCAGTGGCTATATGCTTGTTCTAGGCTTTGAGCAAAAAATCTCAAACTCCAGGTCAGTAAATTTAAGACTGGAATGGCGGTTTCCATATTTGTGCCCTCACAAGTTGACTTTTGGTGTGAAAAATCTTAATTTTCATGTGGACACAATTTCAATATTTATTAAAGCTTTTTTTTATTGTCTGAGGATAAACATTCCCTTTTTCATTATGTCGTAATGGCACCTGTTTTTTGTATGCCCTTAAAAAGTTAGCGCTTTCTAATTGGCATAACTGATTTTGCTAATATGTTAAATGACTTGGACAATGAAAGTTTGTGAAATTGTCTCCTCCGTGACAGCTAGCAATCTTATTGCTTAGTTTGCTTTAATGCAAGTGGTACTATCAGTGATGATTTAACTTTCTACAAAATATCACAGTAGTGTCTTTAAATATTTTGCGGTTATTGATTATACCATTCTGGAAATGTCACTAAGGATGTCTGTGTCGCATCTTACCAAGATACAGAACATTTACAAAATATAAATGTGTTTTGATAAACTGTCAGCTAATTCTTATTAGGTTCACTTCCTCACAAGGGAGATGTTGGCTAAGCAGATTACTTGGAAACTAGTCCGATTCTTCTGAATTGTGAACCTTTATATTGAATAGAGTGCACAGAACGGTGCTACTAGGTAGATTTCAGAGACTGGATAATGGACATTTCTCATACAGATCTCGAACATGGCCTTGTAAAATTGGTTACAAGGTTTTTAAAGTTGAACTTTGTCCTGCCTTTTTCTTTTTCCCCTCTGATGTTGAAACCAGTTACACTTAATACCCTGCAACTCGCATCTCTACTTGAAGCTGCAACAGCTATCTTGAGCCCACCCTCATTTCCTGTCTGAACGACATCTGTCATTCATCAATCGCCTCTTCCTGATTCATACTTCTTGAACACCTCTCACAGCGGCTTACCCTGCAATCAGACATCTCTGGCTAGCTTTAGACAAGCAGACTTGAGCTGTGCAATCTGCTGATCAGTTGTTTGATTAGAAATCAACAGGATCAAGTTCGTTCAGACAGAAAATGAGGGCATTGCAAACTTAAGGTCTGCAGCTTCCAGTGGCCAGCAGGAAGGAGCATATACTTTTAGGGCTAGTTTACCCTACGCTAAAAGGGTTAGCTTACAGTCCTGTTTACACCTCATTTTTGCTTGGTGATTCGATGATGCTTTGGTGGGTTTTTAAGCAAGCTTTGCTATAGACTTCTATGGATGCTTTGAAGCACCACTAAAGCTACATGGGGTATAATTTTGTGGGAGCGAAGCCTGTCCACATGCCTTGTTTTGAAGCAACTGTAAACTAGCTCTTAATGTGTGTTGAAGCCAAAGCAAGTGTAAATGAGCCCTTAAAAGGGGTGCTGGGCATGTTTTTTTCCATAGAAAGCTGACTTGGGAAAAAAATTCACCTGAGACAGGGTGTTGACCTTTTAGGTGAGCCTGCCAGCCCCTCCCACCAAATTCTAAACAAAGGCCAGCATACAGATTCAGTGATGACTTCACCAGGCCCTAAAAGAGGTACTTCTTGAAAAGAAAATCATTTGAAAAATGTTGATTGGGAGGTGGCAATGGAAGGTATTTGGATATGTTGCACTTAAGTTTAGGACAAATGCAGTTTATCAAGCATTGGCAGGTACATGCGGAGTCAAAAGATGCAGCAGTTCCTCAATTTAAAAACTACTGCATGGAAATCTTTCTACTGGAATTTTCAATAGATGTAATAAGGGGGCAGGCGATTGTCATCAGTACTCTGCCCCCTAGGCAGAGTTGGTGTTCAATGTATATAAAATGTTTCATGGAAAAACAATAGTGTAAGTGTGTAGTATATACATTTTGTTGTGATATTTACTTTACTCAGTGTTATGTGGTGCTACTTGCACCAAGGTTTTTTCATGTATAAATATTAAAACATTTGTACAAATTTCCATATTGTGCTTATTTACATGAAATGTGTAACTAAGATAACTTTGAGTCTACAAACAGCTGAATAAATTTTTAACACTTAAGCTTGATGTACACGGGACATTTTTACAACCTCTCCTGAACGATTTAGCTTGACAGATAGTAACCCACATTTAAAACGACCGTTTAGCCGCCTTTACATGCCACGTTTTGTGTTTAGAAGCATTTGAAAAAAACTTTAATCTTTGTCCATTTAAAAAAAAAAAAAAAAACTCCTGTAAACGAAACGCGGCTAAATGTGAGTTACCACATTTAGCCGTGTTTGGCACTTGAAATGCCTATAAACTCATCGTCTGAACTTTTTTTTTTTTTTTTTTTTTGTTTTCCAAAAAAGACTTTTAAACTCAACTGCCTATAAACGACCCTGTGTACATGTAAGTTAACAGAGGAGAGTTCAGAAGCAGTTGAAAAAATGCCCAACTGCTCCTAAAGGTCCGTTCAGCAGCAGTGTACATGAGGCCTTACGATTGCCACCATTGTAGATCTTGTTGGTTATTCAAATCAAATTATTAGAACACATAGTGGCATTTCACTTTGATTTTTAGTAACTTTTTTTGTAATGTTTATACGGCCTAATTCTTGTACATCAGAGTTAATTCTTAGACTACTGGTGTATGCTCCATCTCCAGGTGATTCGACTCCCAGCATAACACCTTCCACTTCTAACATTGACTGAGTTTTTTGCTAGTGTTTGTAGATATTGGATTCATCTTTCTAAGAACCTTTTTCTGCTTCAGTGTATAGAATTTTACACTCTATATAGCAGTCAGCGTTTTCCAGATCTGTCTCTACAGATGGTCAATCTCAGAGGGATAGTATAGGTACCTCAGAGAAAGTTTGGGGCCTGTCAGCTGTGGTGGCCCTGGATCCCGCATGTGGTACTCACTTTGGCATGCAATTATTGTGAGTTAGCTGGTGTGGTGCTTTACAGGTCCAGGGTTGTGGTCTGCTATGTATCTAATTGCCCCTATTGTGGGGAGGGGCCGCCTTTCTGCTTTTGAGCAGCTTCTGTGACCAATGGTGCAGGAATGCATCTCCTCCATGCCTGTAAAAGCTGCAGGTCCTAGTATGTTGCACCACTAGAGGCGACCTGTCTTGATCCTAGAATTCGGCTTATATTTTTACAGACACAAACCTCCTAATTACCTTCCCCTCCCAAAAAATAAGTGAATTATTTTATGAAGAGGGGAGGGAAAACCAAATCAAAAGGGGGGGGGGGGGGGAATCCTGTGAAAAATAGATATTCAGTATATTGTATTCTGCCATACTTCATGTAGGAGTCTGAAATGAATCCATAGTACAATAAAGTCATTTTAAATTCAAGCCATTTTGCCCATGTCTTGAGATGTCTCCTGTTCAACTCCCTATTGCTGCATATTAAATCTTCCATTAAACGGAGATTATCATCCTTCCATAGCCATTGAGAAATGGTAGGAATCGATTGCTTTCCCCAATAAGATGGAATTAGAGATTTACCAGCATTTCATTATTGTGGGGTTATAGATGCTCTATATTGACCTATTGGCTCTTCCGTACAATGAAATAGGAATGCCAATGGTTCAGGTCTGATTACCTCCTCCTTTATCAAAGAAATCATTTTCACCACTTCCTCCCAAAACGGACGGCTCCTAAGGCATATATGGTGGTCTTGCCCTAAGATCCATGTGTTGCTCCACTTCCACATTCCCTCCAACACAAGGGTGAGTTTGACGTATACATAGCGTGCAATTTTACTGGTGCATGGTACCACCAAGTAAGGAGTTTGAAATTGACCTCCATTTTGCTCAAAGTGGCAGACCTATAAGTAAGTTGCATAACCTTGTCTTTTTGTTTATCTGTAAATCTAAATTCCAAATCAGACTCCCAAATACCCATATAGTCTGGGTAGCCCGGACTCTGCAAACTTAATAAGGCTTTATACAATTAAAAAGCCTTATTAAGTTTGCAGAGTCCGGGCTACCCAGACCATATGGGTAGCTAGGAGTCTGATTTGGAATATGAGAAATACAATGCTGTGGCGGATCTTTATTTTGCATTATCGCTTCAATGATATTTTACCGTTCTCCAAACAGCCACCACAGTTATACTGTGGCAGGTTGGCTCGACTGAGCAAATTGGCATTGGTGTTCGTCTGCTCGTACATGAGATTCTGTGGGCGCGTGCCCTGATTGGCCAACAGCTGAACCAATCAGCGGGTCCAGCAGGCTCCATGGCCGCCCACGATCGTTCCCTGCAGTGAGAGAACGGGGATCTGTCATAGTAAACAAGGCAGATCTCCATTCTGACAGGGGATCACACAGAGATCCTGTCTTTTTGCTATGCAGGAAGACTGATCTGTGTGTTGTCCCTGACAGCTCATCCCCCCTACACACACACGCACACGGAACATAGTTAACCCCTTCCCTGCCAGTGCCATTAGTACATGGCCAGTGCATATTTTTAGCACCGATCACTGTAGTAATGTCATGGATTCCCAAAAAAGTGTTTGGTGTCCTATCTGTCCACCGCAGTCCTGCTAAACATTGCTGCTCACCACCATTACTAGTGTAAAAAAAAAAAAAATCTATCCCCCCTATTTTGTAGACACTAACTTTTGCGCACACCAATCAATAAATGCTTTTTGTGAGAGTTGGGGTGTTTTATAGCAGAATATATAAAATATATTGTTTTTGTTTTGTTTTTTTTCAAAATTGTCTTTTTTGTTTGTTTTATAGTGCAAAAAATAAAAACCCCCTTTTTTTTTTTTTATTAAAAATCCCCTTAGCTTTTTTAATAAAAAAAAAAAAAAAAAAAAATTTCCTCAGTTTAGGCCAATATGTATTCTTCTACATAGTTTTGGTAATACAAATCACAATAAGCATATATTGATTGGTTTGCACAAAAGTTATAGCGTCTACAAAAAAGGGGAAAGATTTATGGCATTTTTTTTTTTTTTTTTTTTTTTTACGAGTAATGGCGGTGATCAGCGATTTTTATCGGGACTGCAACATGAAGGACAGATTGGATACTTTTGACACATTTTTGGGACTATTCACTTTTATGTAGCGATCAGTGCTGTAAAAATGCACTGATTACTGTGTAAATGTCACTGGCAGGGAAGAAGTTAACGGTGTTCCCTCGTGTGTGTTCTAACTGTAGGGGGATGGGATTGACTAGAGGAGATGACAGATCGTTGTTCCTACCTAGTAGGAACACATGATGTCTCTCCTCGCAGAAAAGAGATTTGTGTATTTACACACACACACGCCCCTGTTCTGGCTCTCATGCCCAGCGATCACACGTGGCTGGCGGTCATTGCGACCGCTGGCCATGCGCATCGGCAGCCCCGCAGTGCAGCGGGCGCGCACCTGCTATCCCAGCTTATAGGGCCGATGTACAGCTACGACTGTTTGTGGAAATGTGCTGACCTGCTGCAGTATAATGACGGTGGCTGGTCAGCAAACGGTTAAAGAGCGAATATGTTGCTGAAGGCTCCGGATGAACTGGGATAGCTGCATATATCTCCACTTATCCAAAAAGATTGGTTGGGCTTCCCCACATAAAGACCTTAATGGTTTAATCTTTGAATCCTCCATCGCATGATGTAGAAGCGGTATAGACTTGTGGAACCATGATTCAAAACCTCTGTCTAGGGCTCCTGGCATAAAATATTATTGGGGAGTTATATCCCCAGCAATATGGTGTATGCAAGGAATCCCATAATGCCAACATATACAGTGGGGACGGAAAGTATTCAGACCCCCTTAAATTTTTCACTGTTATATTGCAGCCATTTGCTAAAATCATTTAAGTTCATTTTTTTTCCTCAATGTACACACAGCACCCCATATTGACAGAAAAACAGAATTGTTGACATTTTTGCTGATTTATTAAAAAAGAAAAACTGAAATATCATATGGTCCTAAGTATTCCGACCCTTTGCTGTGACACTCATATATTTAACTTAGATGCTGTCCATTTCTTCTGATCATCCTTGAGATTGTTCTACACCTTCATTTGAGTCCAGCTGTGTTTGATTATACTGATTGGACTTGATTAGGAAAGCCACACACTTGTCTATATAAGACCTTACAGCTCACAGTGCATGTCAGAGCAAATGAGAATCATGAGGTCAAAGGAACTGCCTGAAGAGCTCAGAGACAGAATTGTAGCAAGGCACAGATCTGGCCAAGGTTACAAAATAATTTCTGCTGCACTTAAGGTTCCTAAGAGCACAGTGGCCTCCATAATCCTTAAATGGAAGACGTTTGGGAGGACCAGAATGCTTCCTAGAGCTGGCCACCCGGCCAAACTGAGCTATCGGGGAAGAAGAGCTTTGGTGAGAGAGGTAAAGAAGAACCCAAAGATTACTGTGGCTGAGCTCCAGCAATGCAGTCGGGAGATGGAAGACAGTTGTAGAAAGTCAACCATCACTGCAGCCCTCCATCAGTCGGGGCTTTGTGGCAGAGTGGCCCGACAGAAGCCTCTCCTCAGTGCAAGACACATGAAAGCCCGCATGGAGTTTGCTAAAAATCACCTGAAGGACTCCAAGATGGTGAGAAATAAGATTCTCTGGTCTGATGAGACCAAGATAGAACTTTTTGGCCTTGGGATCCGACTTGTCAGCCCTCAAGTCGCCTCAAGTTGCTTGACTATGGGAAATGCATTATAGTCAATGAGAGCGTCTTAATGTACACTACTGAAGTCGCTCCGACTTCAGAAAAGGTTCCTGTACGTGCTGATTCACACAGGGGCAACACTACTTCAGCGCAACTTTGCAAGGCGACTTTAAGCAATTTACAACGCAACTTCAAGTCACCTCCAGGACAGGCGACTTTGGCCAATCACAGAATAATCAGCTCTCTGGGAGGGAGGGGTTTGCCTGGGTAAACTAATTTCTTTTCCTGTAAAGTCACTTCAATATAGATGGAGATCCCACTTGGAGGCGACTTCCATTGAATTCTATGGGTACAGGTCGCCTAGAAGTCGGATTGAAGTAGTACAGAAACCTTTTCTGAAGTCGGAGTGACTTCAGTAGTGTACATTAAGACGCTCTCATTGACTATAATGCCTTTCCCAAAGTCAAGCGACAAGTCGGATCCCAAGTCGTTGTAGTGTGAACCGACCCTAATACTTCAATCCGACTTCTAGGCGACCTGTACCCATAGAATTCAATGGAAGTCTCCTCCAAGTCGAATCTCCATCTATATTGAAGCGACTTTAGAGGCAAAGATATTCGTTTACCCAGAGAGCTGATTATTCTGTCATTGGCCAAAGTCGCCTGTCCTGGAGGTGACTTGAAGTCGCGTTGTAAATTACTTAGTCGCGTTGAAGTCGCCTTGCAATGTTGCGCTGAAGTAGTGTTGCCCCTGTGTGAATCGGCACTTAATGCTAAGCGGTATGTGTGGAGAAAACCAGGCACTGCTCATCACCTGTCCAATACAGTCCCAATAGTGAAGCATGGTGGTGGCAGCATCATGCTGTGGGGGTGTTTTTCAGCTGCAGGAACAGGACGACTGGTTGCATTCGAGGGAAAGATGAATGCGGCCAAATACAGGGATATCCTGGACGAAAACTTTCTCCAGAGTGCTCAGGACCTCAGACTGGGTCGAAGGTTTACCTTCCAACAAGACAATGACCCTAAGCACACAGCTAAAATAACGAAGGAGTGGCTTCATAACAACTCCGTGACTGTTCTTGAATGGCCCAGCCAGAGCCCTGACTTAAACCCAATTGAGCATCTCTGGAGAGATGGCTAAAAATGGCTGTCCACCAACGTTTACCATCCAACCTGACAGAACTGGAGACAGCAAGGAGGAATGGCAGAGGATCCCCAAATCCAGGTGTGAAAAATTTGTTGCATCTTTCCCAAAAAGACTCATGGCTGTATTAGATCAAAAGGGTGCTTCTACTAAATACTGAGCAAAGGGTCTGAATACTTAGGACCATGTGATATTTCAGTTTTTCTTTTTTAATAAATCTGCAAAAATGTCAACAATTCTGTGTTTTTCTGTCAATATGGGGTGCTGTGTGTACATTAATGAGGAAAAATATGAACTTAAATGATTTTAGCAAATGGCTGCAATATAACAGAGTGAAAAATTGGAGATGTTGCAGATGCCAGCCCCCTCGTTTATTGAGGTATCCAGGGTACAATCACAAGATTGATATCTGTCAATGACATTTCTTTTTTTTAATTACTTTATTTTTATTATTCTTCAAGTATCAAAAAAGGGAACATACAACAACATAGAATATCATATGACATTTCAAAGTACAGAAAAAACAAAACTGTTATTATTTTATCTACCCTATTCCCTCCCACACACCACTTAATTATTAGTTATACAAATATTTCTGTTAATCACATGGCCAAAGGGGTAAGGGGGAAACCATCGCCCTGGACAGGAGAAATATAAAAGAGAAAAACATCCAAGACCACATAGGGGTGGGAAGCAAGAACAAGGGAGTGGCAAAGAAGGAGAGAGAGTCTCTCACAATCCCCTCACAGGGGTTACCCCATCTCGTCAAGCCAAGGCCTCCACATTCTTTCAAACTTATTATAATTAACCTGCCTAATACATATCACCCTCTCACTCCAGACCATTGAATTGATGGTCTCAACCCAGCTCTCCACTGTCGGGGGAGTCTGTGCCTGCCATTTCTGTGCTGTTAATTTCCTCGCCTGAAACAGGCATGTCAACACTACTTCAATGGCGCCAGTTGGGACTCTACCTTCTTCCAAGCTTCCTAATAGGCAGGTCTTGACCTCCGGTTCTAGTGTGGTTCCAAAAGTTTTATTTATCCTAGTTACTATCTCGCCCAATATCTAAATAGCTTAGGACACTTCCACACCATATGGATCAGATCTCCTGACGCTTTACATCTGGGGCACTCATCATTTTGTCTCCTTGCAAATTTAAACATTTTTTTGGGGGTATAATAGACTATAGATTAGGAACAAATGGGATACCCTCTGTGAGGGAGAAATCAAGACCAAGGGCTCTTTCACACGGGGCAGATCAGTCATGATCACCCGCTTGCTCAGCGGGGATCGCTCCGCTAATCCCCGCTGAGCAGGAAGATGACAGGTCCATCGATGCACACTGTGTAGCGGCGGACCTGTCAGAGCGCCGCTCTCCCCATGGGGGGATCGGATGATGACGGACCGTAGTGTTCGTCGTCATCCAATCAGATCCGAAAACGGATGGAAAAGTAGGTTTTTCCTCCGTTACGCTTTTCGGATCGGAGCGGGTCGGATGTCAGCGGACATGTCACCGCTGACATCCGACGCTCCATAGGGATGAATGTCCGTTTTTCATCCGAAAACGGAAGGATGAAAAAGGGACATACGGATCGTCCGTGTGAAAGAGGCCCAAGTGTCCTCGTTCTAAGATCCTATCGCATTGTTCCATAGTCATTGCCCCAACATCTTTCTCCCACCCCTCTTTACTCCTGGATGGCCCTGCTCCATTTATTATTCTAGCTCCCAATCTACCATACAACTCAGAGATTAATCCTTTAGTTGCGACTGGTTTAATTATTTTTAGTGTCGAATATGTTTTATTAACATTATCAAAAAAAGACAATAGAGGTAGCAGTCAGATGTCAATAACAAGGACAGTATGAGGTATATCATATTCCATTGTACAACATAAGGTTATATCAACCAAGACAGAAAGACCCCATCATCAAACAAATATATGATAATAATCTGTTCATAGAGACATATAGGTTAATCTGATAAAAGGCTATAACCTCTGACTGTGGGGTAGAAGTAAAATTCAAAAGAGAAAAGGAAGGAAAAGAAAAGTAGGAGGAAGATAAGAAAGTAGAAGAGAAAATAAGGGTAAGGTGAAGGGGGGGCTTGGGATAGACCTTGGTGCGACAACACCTGTATGGAGTAGTAAGAGTGAGTGTCTGAATTTAACCTCGGGTAGTCAACAAGGTTTTCAAGGAGTTCGATGTAGAGTATTCAATCCAAATGAGCCATAAAATTTTAAATTTATCAAAAGTGTCGTTATCCAAGGCTATCATCTCCTCCATGCACATGATGTCATTAACTGTAGAGACCCATAAGGCTAGTGGGGGGCTGGTGGTAGTTTTCCAAAATAAGGGTATAATCTGCCTGGCAGCCAATAGAAAAAAGCGCAATAAGGTATGTTTCTGTGAAGTTATGGAACAAGGGAGCATGGATAGTAATGCTACTTCTGGAGAGGGCTGCAAAGGCCGGCCATATAGACTACTGTAGATGGAGAAAACCTGGGACCATAGGGGCTGAATGGATGGACAATTCCACCATATATGTAAATAACTTCTGTCTGCTGATCCACATCTCCAACATGAGGATGGTACAGATGGGAATATTTTGTTGAGAGATTGAGGGTCCCTGTACCATCGAGAGAGAAGTTTGAAATTTTTCTCTTGGGTGTAGCAAGATATCGAAGATTTATGTGTGAAATAGTATGACTTTTGCCAATCCACTAAGTGAAGTTCCTTCCCCAGCTCCGTGGACCACTTCCTGGTGTAAGAGGGAGGTTGATCATGTAGTAGTGCATGTTGCAACATGTACATAGTAGAGAGTAAATGTCTGGGAGTTTCTGAAAGAGAGCACAGCTGTTCATATCCTGTTAAGGGTCTGTGAGTTTGAGAAGAAGAAAAAAGATCAGAACAAAAGGAGGATATACGGAGGGCTGTAAGCCAATTACCCTGGGCATTTGGCAAGACGGGTGCGCCGGAAGTAGGGTCCACGAATGAACTCGCCACAGGCCAAGAGGAATGGGAGTATGGACCTAGTGTGCTGGAACCCTTATCTTGAGGAAGTGCGGGGTGGTCAAACAAAGGAGTGAGGGGTCTGAGGACAGTAAAGACTGCAGACCTTTTTTGTACCAGATATGTAATGCCACAGTCGTCAGCGGGGAGGTAGAGGAGAGTAAGTGTAAGTGCCGCCATGTCCCCAAAGTAAGGCTCGAAGGTCAAGAGCGGATAAATCTTGTTCCACCAAGGTGGACGCTTTGGGGAATGGGCGAGGAAACCACTCTAAAACCCTGGATAGCAATGCCGCTCTATGATAAAGCTCATAGTCAGGGAGGCCCACTCCACCCTGA
This sequence comes from Lithobates clamitans, assembly GCA_037952925.1. Classification (NCBI taxonomy): domain Eukaryota; kingdom Metazoa; phylum Chordata; class Amphibia; order Anura; family Ranidae; genus Lithobates; species Lithobates clamitans. The sequence goes on from JBBGZY010001184.1 coordinate 855,518, forward strand.
GTTTTGGGATATGTGAGTAGGGTGTGATGGATACGAGACATGCCATTGTGCCATATAAATCGTATGGGCATAGAGCGAAGAGAGGTAAAAAAGTGTTTAGGGACCGCAATAGGAACAGTTTGGAATAAATATAATAATTTCGGCAAGGTGTCCATTTTTAAGGTATTAATGCGTCCAAACCAAGGCAATGGAGAGGAATCCAGGCGTCTAGTTCTCTCCTAATGCGGGTGAGAAGGCGTAAATAATTTAGAGCATAGAGATTGGAGAGGTTAGAGGGAATCGTGATCCCCAGATAGGAGATGCCCCTGGAGCCCCATTGTAAGGGGAAGTTGGCCTGTACTCGGGTAAGGGTAGTTCGTGGTAAAGATATATTTAGGGTCTCTGTCTTAGACATGTTCAATTTGAAATTACTAAATTTTCCAAACTTGCGGAATTCCTGCATCAGTGAGGGTAGAGTAGTGTGGGGTTGTTGGATGTAGACCAATAGATCATCTACATAAAGTGAGAGTTTATGTTCAGATGAGGGTGTCTGGATTCCCACTATAGATGCATTTTGCCGGATGGCTTGTGCCAGGTGTTCGATCATTAAGACAAAAAGAAGAGGGGACATGGGGAAGCCCTGTCGAGTGCCGTTGGAGATCTGGAATGAAGCGAAGGAGGATCCATTGACCAGGACAGATGCAGAGGGGCGGGAATACAGTGCCATAACCCTAGACACAAAAGTAGAGCCAAGGCCAATCTGTTGCAAGGAGAGGTGCAAAAAATCCCAGTTGACCCGGTCAAAGGCCTTCTCCGCGTCAAACGAGAGCAGGCATGCCTTCAGGTTGTGTTTCTGTATGTAAGATACGAGATGGATGGTTTTTGTGGTATTGTCCCTGGCCTCACGACCAGGGACAAACCCCACCTGGTCTTTATGAATAAGTGAGGGTAAAAGGGGAGAAAGGTGGTTTGCCAGGACTTTGGCGTGAAGTTTGATATCGAGGTTAAGGAGTGAAATTGGTCGGTAGCTACTACATTGTGAAGGGTCTTTGCCAGGTTTGGGTATAACCGAGATATTAGCGGCTAGTAGGTCACTAGAGGGTAAGTGAGTGTCATCTATAGAGTTGAATGTAGATACCCTTGCAAGTTGTTGTTCACATTTGTTAGCTAGGGTGTAATGTCGATTGCGTCCTCGGTCCCTGGCTATAAGAGATTTAGCATCTAGTAAGCGGAGCAAGTCTCTGCGTGCATTAGAGAGGTCAATAAATATTGCTGGGTCCGAGTTCCGCTTATGTGTTGATTCAAGCGTTTTTATAGTGGACAAGAGGCACGAAATGTCAGTTGTCCTAGCTTTTTTTAAACGAGAGCCATGTTGGATGAGAGTTCCTCGAAGTACACACTTCAGGGCTTCCCATTTAATGAGGGGACTAGTATCATCCTGACGATGTACTGCAATAAAGTCACAAATCGCTATTTCAACCACTGCAACACATAGAGTGTCTGCCAATAGATTGTCATTTAGTCGCCATGAGGACCGAGTACGGAATGTCGGAGGGTGGGCTAGGCTAAGGTGTATGGGTGCGTGATCCGACCAGAGAATATTACCCAAAGGAAGCCTTGAGTGGTATGTAGGGACTGAGAGATTAAGAAATAATCAATGCGACTATAAGAATTGTGGGCCACGGAGTAACAGCTGTAGTCTCTTTCAAATGGGTGTTGTATCCTCCACACATCTACCAATTGTGCTGAGTGTAGGAGAGACTTTATGTGTGTAGAAGCAGTGTGGGATATGGCAGACTTACCCGAGGTAGTGTCCACGGCTGGAGAAAGGGTCACATTAAGGTCGCCACCTAGGATGAAGCAGGGACCCCCGAAAGAAAGCAATTTGTTTAGAACCATAGACAGGAAGTTCCCTTGATCTTGGTTTGGTCCATAGACATTAGCCACTGTGAAAATAGAAGAATTAGATTTTAGTTTAAGAAATAAGTAACGTCCTAGTGGATCAATAAGGGAATCTAACACTTCCGGATGAAACGATTTGTGAAAAGCTATAGACACCCCTTTGGATTTTGCCTGAGGATTCGTACTGTGGAACCATTGAGGGAAATGAGTATTCTTAAGAGTCGGGATGGCCGAACCCCTGAAATGTGTCTCTTGCAGAAGCAGAATTTTGGTTTTAGCTTTGTGGAAATGATACAACACTTGGCTTCTTTTTTCAGGGGTATTAAAGCCTCTGCAGTTAAAGGACGATAAGGTTAAGTGATCAAGTGAAGGCATTGTAGAGGTGTAGAGAAGTAGCATGAAGTAGTATTAATGTCAGCACCGAGGTCCACCCAGCCCAAGCAAAAAGGGGAAGGAGAGCGAGGAGATGGGGGGGGGGGGGGGGAGCAAGAAAAGTGAGAAAGAAACAAAGAAAAAAAAAGAAGAAAAGAAATAAAGGAACAAGCCACTAGGTGGCAGCATTGAGTATTCATACAAATATAAGAACATTTCTGTAATGTGAAAATAACCTAATATCAGTATAGTGCGCATTCAGGCACTACAGGTCCTAAGGGGGGTAAATGTGGTAAGCACACAGAGTGCCTCCCGGTTCCGGGGTCCACGGGGAAACAATAACTGTTGAAAACTACAGTCAACCATCAAAATGCTACAGTGAGGTAACTGAACAGGAGCAAATAAGCACAAAATCAACATATAAAGCGAACACCACCCCACAACCATCAAAAGTGTGGAGGTACTCCCCTGAAACTCTACCAGGAGTTAACCCACAACCAGGAACGAACTCCAAGAGGGGGAGAGCGAGCCACAACTTCAAAACCCACCCACCTTAACAATATCCACAAAAGCATCCCTTAAAGGACAGTTATCCTGTGTGATAAGAGGAAACAAGAGAATATACATAAAATAAAAAAAATAAAAAAGGGTGATGGGTCTGCAACACTGTTATAGGGTGTACACACGGTCGGACTTTGTTCGGACATTCCGACAACAAAATCCTAGGATTTTTTCCGACGGATGTTGGCTCAAACTTGTTTTGCCTACACACGGTCGCACAAAGTTGTCGGAATTTCCGATCGCCAACCACGCGGTCACGTACACCACGTACGACGAGACTAGAAAAGGCCGGTTCAGAACCAAGCGCGGCACCCTTTGGGCTCCTTTTGCTAATCTCGTGTTAGTAAAAGTTTGGTGAGAGACGATTCGTGCTTTTTCAGACTCGTGGCTTTCAGATCGTTTTCTGCCGTTCAGTTTGTGCTTGTGGGTTTGTATCTGCTCTTCAGTGCGTGCAAGCAAGTTCCGCGTGACTTTAGGTAGTCACTGTATTCTTGTTCGTTCGTTACTGTTTTTCAGGTCGCTCTTCACAGGGCTTGCTGTTCTTCAGTGCGTTCTGTTACTTCGTTCTGAGCAGCCGACCGTTTTCTAGCCATGTTTCGTATGCGTACTCGTAGAGTTCGTGCTGTGCGGAGACTTGGTGTTGGGGTCCTGACCTTGACACAAGTCCAGTCCATGAGCAGGGTGGGGAGGAGTTCATGGACCAAGAATTGGTTGCTTCAGCGTGATAAGTTCTCTCATATGCCTTTGCTTCGTGAGATCCGTGAGAATAATCCTGATGATTTCAGGAATTTTCTCAGGATGACGGACCCCGTGTTTCACCGTTTGTTGGCTTCGCTGACCCCCTATATCAGCAGGCAGGATACCTGCATGAGGCAAGCCATCACTCCGGAGCAGAGGTTGGTCGCTACCTTGCGGTATTTGGCCACAGAGAGAAGTCTGCAGGACTTGAAGTTCTCGACAGGCATCTCCCCCCAGGCTCTGGGTATCATCATCCCAGAGACCTGTTCTGCCATCATCCAGGTCCTGCAGAAGGAGTATATGAAGGTAAGATTTTTATACTTTAATGTCACATTTTATTGTATTGAATGTTTGCTAATATATTGTATTTCTTTCCTCATTCCCTAATTACCATGATTGTAATATGCTGTGAATGTCCCCTTTGTCCTCATGCATGCTGGATTTTTATGTAATTATTATTTTATGTCCTTCATACATATTTGCCCTTCACTAACCTCCCCAGCATGGTGTCTCCTGGCCCTATATTCACCTCATGTAGTCACTTAACAATGTATTTTATCAGCTCCATAGTAGTGCTTTACCCCAAACACCCCCTAAAATGTTTGGAAATGTTATTTTTGATTTAAATTCAGGCACTAGAAAGAGTGCCAGAGGCTTTTTTTGGGGTGTCCCCAAATAATTTTTAGTAACCCTCCCTCCCCCCAACTGCTAAGTCAGCTGATCCCAATTCTCTATCTATCCTCTATCTGCTGACTTTGCCAAACCCATACACACTATACCCACCTCTAGTGCTCAGATGTATGGATGAATTCCCCAAAGCATGTAGTGCAAGGGCCTGCCTGTATACTTTCCAATGGTACTGTTTAAAGTTTTTGTATCCTATTATTATCTTGATAGGTAATAGCAGAATGTCCAAATGTCCTCAAATGTGTACAGTGTGTATTTATATCTTTGTATTATGACACTTCTTACCTGTCCAGTGGGCTGCCAATAGTGTAACTAAGGAGGGGCTGTTCAAAGTAATACCCATTATTTAGGCATTCATCTCTCAATGAAGTGAAGAGGGTTACCTGTCCAAGATTTCCACACACCCCCTATAATGTTAGAAATGGCCCATGAGAGGGGGGGATATGATAGGTGTACCTTATACTTTGGCGTTGTTAAATTCCCCTTAATAAATGCTATCTGGAGGTTTCCCCATAATGTTTGTGTCTAATCTGCTTGCCATGTTTCAGAGTAAAAATAGTAATGTTTATTGTTTTTTCCTCAACAGTTTCCTTCCACGCCACAGGAATGGCAAACTGTGGCCTCCCACTTTGCCCAGCGGTGGGACTTTCCTAACTGCGGAGGGGCAATTGATGGGAAACACGTCCACATCGTCCCACCACCCAACTCGGGGTCGTACTATTATAATTACAAGGGGTTCAATAGTTTAGTGATGTTGGCGGTTTTGTCGGCTAATTACGACTTCTTGTATGTGGACGTGGGGAAGAATGGCCGGATGTCCGATGGTGGAGTCATCGCCCAGACGGAGTTCTACAGGCGTCTCCAGAATGGCAGCTTGGACTTGCCAGCTCCAGAGGACAATGTGGAAGGACTCCCATTCGTGTTCATTGCTGATGAAGCGTTTGCGCTGGGGGACCACCTGATGCGGCCATTCCCAATGAGGACCCTCACCCCGGAACAGAGGGTTTTTAATTACCGGCTGGACAGAGCCCGAAGAGTGGTGGAGAACACATTTGGAATCCTGGCCAGCCGGTTCCGCCTATTTATGACACCCATCCATATGGCGGAGTATAAACTGAACCATATAATACTTGCGTGCTGTGTTCTCCATAACTTTTTAAGGAAACATTCGGCAAACTATGCTGGCTCAGTTGGGCCCGAGGCCGGAATGATACATCAAACCACACTGACGGCGCTTGAAAGCGGCCGTCCTGGCTTGCCCTCCCTGAGTGCCCGTGATGTCCGGTTACGATACCAGGAGTTCTTTGCGGGTAGGGGGGCCATCAATATGCCAGAAATGGCGTGATTGGGTAACCTTTTACAAAGCACTGTTGGCTGTTATTTACTAAATGCAAAAACACATTTCACTACAAGTGCACTTGCAACTGCACTGAAACTGCACTTGTAGTGCAAAGTGGATTTGCCCTTAGGAAATAACCCCCATTTTCTCATAAAACAACAATTACATCACCCCAAAAGTGTTGTAGCGTTGAGACAATAATCCACACATTCTTGATTAACAATCTTTTTAATACCTGCACAATTACATGTGCATTTACCAAAGGTTTTTCACACAAACCAACATGTTTGTTGTATACCAATTTTTGTGGTGGCATTATCCAAAATCAAAATGTCCATTTTATAGAAAACATGCCTGTGTAAAACCAACAAGAAAGACACAAATCTTGATCTTACAAAGTTCACATTTGGTAGAACTTGAAGGCAATATCAGACATAAGTATTTAGGAACTGTGTTTGATATTGCGTTCAGATGGGGGGAAATCACCCCTGGAAAAGCCAAATTTGGAAGATGCACACAAATTTCCCAATGTCAATATGTGCTACCTGCCATCACGGGGGATCAAGGGATGTGTTTTGGGGGAGCAAGCCCTTCCTCACCTCTACTTTATTATTGAGGAAGGGGTTGCACCCCCAAAACGCGTCCATTGATCTCCCGTGATGGCAGATAGCACATGTTGACACACTGTGTGCATCCTCCAAATTTGGCTTTGGGAAAAATCACAAAAACATTTAGCACATTGTAGCACACAAAAGAAGAAAGTGATTTGGAGGGGTTTTAAACTCGCCCACAAACATCAATGATGTTTTTATATTTTGGAATAACATCATTGATGTTTTGCTTGATGATTTCCAATTGTAAATTACACCCCATGATCTCCCCGATCAGGATCTGGGCACTTTCGGATGTGAAAGGATCTTGATCCACAACCTCACGATCACCTAAAAAGAGAGGAACCCCAAAATAAATTTGGTTTAAAAAAAATGCCGCCATCCATCTCTTATCTGAGCCTGTGGTTGCAGACACTCACCTGTTGTGGTGACTAGTTCCACCATGTCTTCTTCCTCCTGCTCAGCTTGTGTTGGGGGGATTTCCCCTTCTTCCAGAGGGGGGGGGGCTCTGGTCTCCTCAGATGAGGGGTGTCCTCCGAGTCTTTTCTCCCCTATGTCAAACAAAATGGTATAATTAGCACACAGATATTTAATGTCAGAACTATAAATAGGAAACATTGCTTGGAAGTGGGGTACACTTATCTATTTTAGCAGAGTTCCAAGATGTAATTTTTTTAATGCCCTTTGTCAAGCTGCAATACTTTACCTGTTTGGTACAAGCTTCCGAGATGGAGACCCCCCTATAGTATACACTGGAGCACCTGTGTGGGGCCCCCTAATAAAAATGGTGTTCTTTTGTCCCACACTAGTGCTCCAGTGTCCAGATATGAAAACAGCTGCTCAGTGTCCTCTCCTTACACAGAATCTAGTTTGCATTTCATTCTAGTAACAAAGCCATCTACACAACCCAATTCTTTGAAGACAAGTATAGGGCGTCAAAATGGTGGCCAAATGCATATGGGCTAAACAATGGTATTTTATATTTGGAACGAAAAATTTTGATCCGAACGAATAATGTGCCCATGAACATGAAAGTTGCCATTTTAAACTGTACAACAGTTCCTAAAAGCACATGGAGCAGCAGGAACGTAATAAAGACAAAAAGAATAGGAACACAGCACAACTACTTACTTTTTTGCAGCACTCTCCGGATCTTTCTGTACTGCTCATGTTCTCGTAATTTCAGGTCCGACCACCGCTTCCTGAGCTGATCTTTTGATCGGCGTACCCCGAAATTCCGGTGCAGACTCCTGACCACTTTCGCCATGATCTTGTCCTTTCGGACATTGGGGTTGGGGTAAGGCCCATACTTTCCATCATAGTCGGACTTCTTCAGGATGTCCACCATTTCCAACATCTCCCCAAAGGACATATTTGAGTCCTTAAATCTCCTTCTGGATCGGGACGTTTCAGGCTCCGGCCTTTCCTCCTCGTTGCTACAATTAGCACGCACCTGCTGTCTATCCGCCATGTGCTCTTCCCCCACTGCGCCGAACGAAAAGGGGCAGGGAATAGACTAGAAAGAACGTCAGGGGCGGGCAGAGTTATACGCATGAGCAGTGTGTATAAAGCGTAACACACGTACGTCTTACGTACGATCTGTGAGCGGAGGAAGGAGCATCGGAGACGCCGATCTAAACTTGGGCCTATACTGCTTCGAAATGGAAGCCTATATTGTAACAAGATTAGGGGAGTTTTGCCTGACATTAGGGTTTGTCTTGTGTTGTGTCTTGCAGAGAAAGTGGATGGGTTTAACGACCACAATTTCCTGCCCCTGTTCATAGACAAGTACAGGGATCTGCCCTGTCTGTGGCAAGTGAGACACCCTCACTATAACCACAAACAGAAGAGGCAGGTAGCGCTGGAGAAACTGCTGGAGTTGGTGAAGCCGGTGGTCCCCACAGCAACCATCCCTTATTTAAAAGCTAAAATTGGTGGCCTGAGGAGCACGTATCTTAGGGAGCGCAAGAAGGTCACAGATTCCCAGAGATCCGGAGCTGCAGCAGATGACGTTTATGTCCCCAGACTGTGGTACTATGAGAGACTGCGATTTCTGTCAGACCACACTGAAGTCAGGGAATCCCTCTCCACTCTTCCTTCCACACTTCCTTCCATACCAGCTGAGGCTTCCGATGTCCAACCTGGGCCTTCCAGCCAGGAAGAAGTGGAGGAGCCCAGTTGGAGCCAGGTATAGCATTCTTCTACAGATTTCTGGTCAATAAATAAATGATGTTTACTATAGATGTTATTATTGATCACTAATTGCTGCTTGAAAAAAGTGTTTTACATATCAATAGACAGTAGTGGGCACCCAAAATTGGGACAAAAATGAAAAATGCTGGGCTCAGAATGATAGTCTGTTATATTTGTTAACATTCAATTTGCAGCAGTCAGGAGGTGAAAATTGTGTGTGATTGATGACTAAAAATCTCAAACTATGTCCCTTTTTCATACACAGGAAGACCTCAGCCAGGAGGAGGTTGTGGAATGTGGCAGTCAGGAGGAGGTGGGGGTTAGTGGCAGCCAGGAGGAGGCGGGGCTAAGTGTCAGCCAAGAGAAGCCTGGGACCAGTCGCAGCCTGACTGAGTCTCAGGTCCCTCCCCTCCGCCTTCCATACAAAAGGGCCAGGAAGGCCACTCCGAGTCCCGTGCAGGATTCAGTGTTCAGGCTGATCCAGGGGGCTTCTGCGTCCCTCAGAGCCTTACCAACTCCTGAAGAGGCCTTTGCCTGCATGGCTGCCACCAAATTGCAGGGCATGCAGGAGGGTTTATTTGTTTATAGTTTATAGTTGTGAGCCCTTAATACATTTTTTGGGGAAATTCTACTCTCCTGTGTGTGTTTTCATCTAAAAAGGACAGTTTGTTGGTGACGATTCAGGTACATTTCTAACATAAAATGTGAAATTAACAAGAGACAACAACACCAAACAATCTCCTACAGATTAAATAGAACAACATATCAATGGTGTTGTGGGAACTTGTCACAAAAAACACACACAAACATTTTCGGGAGTACAAATCAAAATCGCAAAAATAAAGAAAATAAAATAGAAACACAAAAAAAGAATCTACATTAAAGCCAAAAAATATATAAAAAATATACAAAAATATGTTGTCAGATGTGAGAAATCAAAATATATTGAGGGAATCCCGATAAATAGTAACGAAATAAGTTTGTGAGAAGTGTGTGTGAATATGAGCAGCAAAACTACTTCATTCTTGTCACATTATAAAGAAGAAGAGAGTGCACTGTATTAAACCATTTTGAACATTGCAGCGTGACGAAAGTGCTGTATCCATTGCGAACGCTAAGTTTACCAGAACGAGCTGTTCCATCTTGGAATTTCTTCTGAGCATGCGTGGCACTTTGTGCATCGGAACAGGCCACACATGGTCGGAATTGACGCGATCGGATTTTGTTGTCGTAAAATTTTATCTCCTGCTGTCCAACTTTGTGTGTCGGAAAATCCGATGGAAAATGTCCGATGGAGCCCACACACGGTCAGAATTTCCGACAACACGCTCCGATCGGACATTTTCCATCAGAAAATCCGACCGTGTGTACGGGGCATAAGTGTAAAGAGTAATCAAACTTAGGTGGTCAGGGGGTGGACGACCTGTACCGAAACAAAAAAGAAAACAGTCTCAGTGACAGGGTAAAGATTTGCCATTAGTAGGGGCTGAAGGGAAGTCAATCATCCGGAGACTTCTGAGGGGCACTTCTGGGTCGCTTATTCTTGCCAGCTTTCTGCCATTGCGTGTGGAATGGAAGTCCCGGCGTAGTAGTAGGAAGGGGCCAGCCCGGCAGAGATATCTGGGGCAGCTCCAGCGTGCTCAAGAACCGCAGAAGGTCCCCTAGAGTGCGGAAAAGGGCTGTTTTGCCTTCATGGTGAACCCGTAGCTGGAAAGGGAACCTCCACTGGTATTTAATCTTCTTCTCCTGAAGGACAGATGTAAGTGGTTTAAGTGCACGACGCATGGCCAGGGTTTGGCGTGAAAGGTCTGGGAGTAACATAACAGGGGTGTCATTCAGCCGAATGGAGTCCTATGTGCTAATCTCCTCTTTGACCCTGTAAAAATGCACCCTGCAAAGCGTGTCGCGTATGAAGGAGGAATCGGGATTTCTCAGACCTGAGGTCCTGTGTACTCTGTCCAGCTCAATAGGGGTGTCTTTAGTCTGTTGCAAAATTTGATTGAAAATGGCAGTAACTGCTCCAGATAGATCTTTATGTTCTATGGTTTCCGGTATGCCACGGATCCTAATATTGTTCCGTCTGCTACAGTTTTCGATGTCATCTTGGTTGTACATGAGCTGCTGTAACATGTTAGTGTGGGAATTAAGGATCTCCTCATGGGACTGCAATGTATTGCACATGCCATCAGCAGTGTTCTCCACATCCTCCATACGAGTCCCCAAATCCCTCTTAAGCTCAGCAATCTCCTTCCTATAGGTCTTCTCTATGCGGGAAACGCAGTGCTCAAAGTCAGTTTTAGTGGGCAGAGAGCGTAGGTAAGCATGCATGGATCGCATCTGCAACTCCATATCCCATCCATCTCCGGAGCATAAGGAAGCCTGTGAGAGGCTATGGGGGCTCTGTGGGTTGTAGAGAGGGGGCTCTAGGTCAGTTAGGGAGACCGAGCGGCCTCTGGAAAGTACCTGTTCGGCGTCTGTATGTGCAGAGCAAGTCGGGGACGGAGGCGCCGCCGCCATCATGGATGGTCTCTGACTCTGGTAGGCCGCAGAGGATCGTGTCACAAAATCCCCCAGATCGCCTTGTGTCTGGTCACCGGCAGGCTTCGAGTGGTCCCTGGGCTTTCCTTTACCCATTAGGGCGGTTTTGGCAGCTGAGTAGGTGATGGTGGAGGAGATAGAACCCCGTGGAGAACGAGAGGACCGGGAGCTGCCGCAATGTGCGTCCTACAGCTCCATGCACCAAGCCACGCCCTGGTTTAATTATTTTTAGAAGTGTGGGGATCTGAGTCCATTCAATGGTTTGTGACCTAAACTGTGCTTGAATGGCGTGCCTAATCTGCAGGTATTTATAAAATTATTTATTATATTAATAAACTCCCGTCTTAAGTCCTCAAATGTCTTCATGAGATTGCCCTCATATAATTGAACCAATCGGTTAATGCCCTGCCTCTCCCATTCCCTGGACCTCTCTATACCCCTTACTTCCGCCAAATTTTTATTGTCCCATAAGGGGGTGTATTCTGTTACCCCATTATATCCCATTAATGCCTTTATTACCTGCCATACTTTACTAACTAATTTTATCGTTGGGCATCTATGAATAAATGAGTCCGCCTCTAACACCTCTACCAGTACACTATGTGGGGCCCCCATTATCATTATTTTATTGCAAGGGTTCCCCCCCTCCCAGGTCTCCGCAGCCCATTAAATGTTGTAACTGGGATGCCAGGAAATATGATCTAATTTGGCCCTTCCTCCAAATTAGTTCCCTAAAAAGGGATTCTATTCTCTTGAACCACTTCTGACCTATCCAATTGGGAGAGTTATGGAACAAGTATAGAATCTGCGGTAGCCATATCATCTTTATTAAATTACAACGCCCTGCTACAGATAGAGGAAGTCGGATCCAAATACCTCTCCTATGTTTTAATTTAAGTAATAGTGGGACTAAATTATCATTAATGTACTGGTTTATAATGCTCTTGATCCAAACCCCAAGATATTTCAGTTTGGTAACTACCTCCAAGTGGGGAACTCCAGGCAATATCTGGTCAATTGGAAACAAAGCCGATTTCTCCCAGTTGATAAATAGTCCTGAGAATCGCCCAAATTCATCAACCATTTGTATCACTGTATTTAACGAGGTATTAACAGCTCCAAGAAAAAACAGAACATCGTCTGCATACAGTGCTATCTTGTCCTCCTCCATTTGCCGCCGGAACCCATGTATATCTAACCGTGATCTAGTCATAATTGCTAGTGGTTCCATTGCAAGAGCGAACAATAGAGGGGACAAAGGACGGCCCTGTCTCGTCCCTCTCTCCAGCTGAAATAATTCTGAGTATTCATTATTAATTTTTATTTTAGCTCTTGGTTCGCTATAGAGTATTTTCACCCACTTAATAAAGGAGGGGCCAAACCCAAATCTCTCTAACACCCTCCATAAATAGTTCCATTCTAGGCTATCAAAGGCCTTAGCAGCATCCAAGGCCAATATGGCCCTAGAGCCTACAATGTCAGTTGGAATCTGCTTGTTTAGAAAGACTCTTCTGATGTTGGTACTAGTTGATCTGTTGGGAATAAAACCTGACTGGTCAGGGTGTATCAACTTTTGAATACATCCATTTAGACGGGTTGCTAGGACTTTAGCCAAAATTTTTACATCGGTACATAGTGATTTTTGGCGATAAGAGGATACATCCAATTGATCTTTCCCCTCCTTGTGTATTATGATGATAGCGGCTTCCGACATTGAAATGGCGAGTCTCCCATTGGCTAATGCCCATTCTAATGTTTTCAACAATTCTGGGAGTAGTACCTCGCCATATCGTTTGTATATTTCTACTGGAGCCCATCTGGGCCTGGTGATTTTTGGCTGGACATCCCAGCCACTGCTCGTTTTAGCTCCTCAAGGGTCACTGGTGCTTCTATATCTGTTCTATCCTTCTTTGATAAGGTCGGGACTGATATTCCCTGAAGGAAAGCATCTATTCTTTCACTATCAGCTCCCCTCTTGGATTTATACAAATATTTATAATATTCACTGAATGTATACATTATCTCTATCGCATCAGTGGATATCTCCCCATTTGGTAACCTAATTGCCGGAACAGAAGTAGGGGGAGTATTAGATTTTAATCAAGAGGGACAACATACGACCCACTCTCTCCCCTTCTCCAAAATGGTTCTGCCTCTGAAATATACGTCTGTTCTCCATCCTCTTTGTAGTGGCCATTTTGTAGACTTGTTGCTATTCTAGCCATTCCCTTTGCCTTTCTGGAGTTGGGTCTTCAACATATTGCCTCTCGGCCTGCATCATCTCATCCCTAATGTCTCTTTCCCACTCTTTAGATTTCCCCATGGTTCTTGCCACTTGTTGGATCAAGAGACCTCTAAGATAGGCCTTCAGGGCATCCCAGACCACTCCGGCTGATGCCGTGCCTACATTGATCTGCACAAATTCGTTCAATATAGTCACCATATCTCCAGGGTTGCCAAACAATTCCAGCCAATAGGGACTAATCCTCCATTCTCTAGAATGGGCTTTATCCCCTGTATTTATTGTCAACACCAGCGGGGAGTGGTCTGAGACCCCTCTTGGACCATACTCTATATTACTTACCAATGACAATACCTCCCTATTACCTAGAGCCATATCTATTCTGGAAAGAGTAAGATAGGAACTTAAAAAACATGAATATTGTCTTTCTTGTGGGTGGCGTATTCGCCATATGTCATACAGCCCCAACTCCCCCAGGAATCGAGATAGCTGACTCTCTCCTATCATACTGGGCCTATTTCCCGCTGGAAATCTGTCTAAGCTCTTGTCTAAAACTTCATTAAAATCTCCCACTGCTATTATTGGGATTCCCGTTTTATCTAGTGCAAACTCCAACAATTTATGTAAAACCTCAAACTTAAATGGTGGGGGAATATATATGTTCGCTAACACATATGGTTTATTCTCAATCAGACACGACAAAAAGATATACCGGTCCTGTTCATCAATACAGCTCTCCCTACAGGAGAACACAACTCCTCTCCCAACCATTATGCTCACCCCCTTGAATAGGAGGAATGGACCGAATGGTATTGGGTTTGGAACCTCCGGCTGCGGAGTTGTTTCACCGCCACGTTAGTCAAATGCGTCTCCTGCAGGCAGAGCAGACCAGGCCCACTCCCCTCCAATGCTGACAGAACCATAGCTCTCTTGATTGGGTCCCCCAAACCTCGGACATTTCAAGTGGTTATACTAAATGTCCTACCCTGCATAGAAAGATATAAAAAAAAAAAACAAATGAGAAAAAGAAGCCATAAAAAGCAAAAGAAAGAAGATAGACGGTCTGAAATTCTCGCGCTCTCCCCTCCACATAAAATATTTCCACCAATCTATATATTCCTTATGCCCTCCAAATCTCTACCTTCCCTCTATTTGTGCCATCAGACGTGTTAATATTGATGTTTGTGGTGTGTATTTCTTACCCTCCACTCTACCCCCATTCCCCCTCCCCCCCACCCTCTCTCCCATATCCCCCCTTCCATGCCCATCTGGGCCTACCCTAGGGGCTTCACCTGTAACCGTACCATTCCTCCCCCACCATTCCCACCTCAGAATCAGTAACATTAGCAACTTTAGTGAAAAACATAACCAATTTGGGAGCCCCATTTGCTCCCTTGTTCCCATACTTTCATTCACTCAACCAAAAAAAACATGTCTCCCTTCCTCCACTACCTCCAATCAAGTCAAAGCATCTTATTACAGTGTAATCATATTACAGTGATATTACAGTGATATTTCAATGCAATCTTGCTGCAGTGACATTATAGTGACCTTTCAATGGTAATCAAAACAAAAAAAAAAGGGGGGGGGGGAAACCCCGACTAATGAACCTAAAAAAAGAAAAAAAAATAGTCCTCCACCAATCCACCCCCCCCCCTCCTCTCCAGACAGATATAAATCCATGCACAATACAGGTTCTTCTTATGTCTACAGGTTCTTCTTATGTTCTTCCAGCCATTGCAACACTTCAGTTGGTGAGCTAAAAAACAAAGTTCCGCCCAATGCTGTCACCCATAAACGGGCTGGGTATAGCAAAGCATACTCAAGTTTGTGTTTCTGCAGAGTTTGCTTAATTGGTATGAATTCAGCTCTTCGCTTTTGGAGCTATGGCGAAAAGTCTGGATACAATGATACCCTAACCCCATTGTACCTCACATCTCCCATCTCTCTGGCCTTCCAAAGTAGAATCACTTTATCAATGTAATTGACAAGTCTCAAAAGTAGTGGCCTGGTGTAATCGGCCGCTTGCCGGGTCCTGACAGGAAGCCAATGAGCTCTTTCAATCGCAAAAAGTGGTGTAAAAGTAGTAGGGCCAAAAACTTCCCTGAACCACCCTTCTAAGAATGTAACATGGTCAAAATCTTCACTCCGTTACGGTAAGCCTATCACTCTCACATTATTTCTACGACTTCTATTTTCCATTTCATCGAGCTTAGCTGCCTGTATAGCCATTTGTTCCCTCATTTCTTTAACTTCTTGCTTTAGCGGATATAAATTGTCCTTGACTGTACTTAATCTCTCTTCTAAAGCAGTAGTCCTTTCCACAGTCTTACGTAATTTGTGACTCATTAATAATAATTTCTCCTTAATGCTTTTTAGCTGGTTATCAAGACTAGTAATTGAATCTTTACAAGCATTAACGGCGAACAGCACATCCCTCAATGTAGGTTCCACCTCCTCCAATACAGGGCCAGCCACAATGGGCATCTCAGCCACTACAGTAGATTTTGTGGATACAGTTCCTAATTTTCCTCCCCGTCCCTTTCGTACTCATGATTTTGCTGCTAGATGGCGTAGTAGAGTTTGAAGACCCCTGGCCCTGGCTCTTTCTATCCACTGTGGAGCCCATCTGGGTTTTAGCTTGCACTGTCACCTGTTGATGGGTCCCCTTAACAGGCGACAGAGAAGTTGCATGGGAAAAACGCTCCAGTTTGGTTGCTGCAGCTGCCACCGCCTGGTTCCCCATCTCTTTCGCAGAACGGGTCATCTGAAACCCCTCCTGGGACAGCTGCTCCTCTGCTCCTCTGCCGCCCGTTTTTTTGACATGTTGGGATGTTTCAAAGGTTTGTCAAAAGTTTATTGGAAGCTTGTTAAGAGACTAAAAAACTGCTATTATTAGTATTATTGTTATTAAGGAGGGGAGGGGGTTCGAGTGCTCTAGCAGGACTCCCCGTTTTACCCCGCAGCACTCTCACTCTCATCGCATCCACTCCCCTTCTATGTCAGCAGGGCAGCTCGCAACCTCGGCTGCAAATCTCGGCAGGTCTCGGCCGCAAATCCCGCGAGATCGCGGGCGGCTCTAAAAGCAGCCAAATGGAGCCCGACTCGCAGCTCAGTCTCAGCTCCAGCCTGGCATCCAATCCAGGAAGACGAGGAGAGGCAGCGCCAATTGCGAGGCCCAACACAGCGGCAATACCCGGGGAGAACCAAGGAGAAACACCGACAGCCTTGCAAACAAGCCACGGACCAGCCTCCTCGTCACGCCAGGCACTTCAGGATCGAGGGGGAAGGTAAGGAGTGGAGAGGAGACACCCGGCACACTCACTCTCACTCGCTCGCTCTCTCCTGCATCCAGTCACGCCCCCCGCCAATGACATTTCTAGTTTAACCCAAAGTCTTAGTGTCATAATAATTGCTTGATAATATAGTTTAAAATTTGGTAAGGCCAGCCCCTCCTTTTAGGGAGATAGAAAATATTATGTGATATTCTAGTGCACTGTCCGTTCCAGATAAAGTGTGCAATAGTAGATTGAAGCGTTGAAAAATCCTGTGGGGACTGCTAGAGGTAACATTTGAAAAATATATAAAACTTGAGGAAGAACATTCATCTTTATGACATTGATCTTCGCTAACCACGAATGGCAAAGGGAAGACCATTTACGTAGATCTAATTTAATGCTATTAAGCAAGGGGAGGTAGTTATGTTGAAATAAACTAGTAAGATTAGATGTAAGATAAATACCTAGACAGTTTAATGTCGATGATTGCCAAGTGAAGGGCAATAACGGTTTCAAGGTTTCTGTCTCACATATCGGTAAAAACAATAAATTTTTTTTTTAATACATTTTCACCCCAGTAGTCCTAGAAAAAATTTCTTCTCCTTCCCTATCTATTTATGTCATACCTCAATTTTCGTATTTTCTCGAATTTATACATATATCCTGTCATTACATATGCTGATTTTTCCTTTATTATCGTGTTGTTAATCTCTCTTTTCCACTCTTTGTGGGTAGGGGGAAGGGTGACAACCACCTCTTGCCAAATAATTTTCTATCCTGGTAGAGGCATCTTTTTATTGCTGTTTGTGTCGGGACAGAAGCTGTTTGATATTCCATATATCCCAACACACATAGCCTAGGTTCTATCTGGAATTCTACTGTAACCACTTCAGCCCCGGAAGGATTTTCCCCTTCCTGACCAGAGCATATTTTGCGATTCGGCACTGCGTCGCTTTAGCTGACAATTGCGCGGTTGTGCGTCGTTGTACCCAAACAAAATTGACGTTCTTTTTTTCCCACAAATAGAGTTTTCTTTTTGTTGTATTTAATCAACTCTGCGGTTTTTATTTTTTGCACTATAAACAAAAGAAGAGCGTCAATTTTGAAAAAAAGCAATATTTTGTACTTTTTGCTATAATAAATATCCCCAAAAAATTTATATAAAAAAAAATTTCTTCCTCAGTTTAGGCCAATATGTATTCTTCTACATATTTTTGGTAAAAAAAAATCACAATAAGTGTATATTGATTGGTTTGCGCAAAAGTTATAGCGTTTACAAAATAGGAGATTTTTATCAGGACTACGACATGGCGGACAGATCGGACACTTTTGACCCTATTTTAGGACCATTGACATTTATACAGCGATTAGAGCTACAATTAGCCACTGACTACTGTATAAATGACACTGGCAGGGAAGTGGTTAAACACTAGGGGGCGATCAAGGGGTTAAGTGTGTAGGGGGATGGGCTCACTACAACATGACAGACATCACTGCTCCCGATGACAGGGAGCTGTAGATCCCTGTTATGTTGTTAGGCAGATCAGGGAAATGCCTTGTTTACATAGGCATCTCCCCGTTCTGCCTCTCCTCGCCGTAATCGCGGGCCACCGGCAAACATCAAGTTCGCGGGACCCATGGACATGCTCCCGCTAGGCGGCAAAGACCCCACTTTGAATGCTCGGGAGCAGGTATTGGTTATTAATGGAGTCCCACAAGTGCCCGGTGCTGAGCAAAGGTTTTCTCACTTTGCAGTGAACGGGGACTTGCTGTATAGCGTAGCAGAAAGCCAAGGGGAAACTGTGGAGCAAGTTCTTGGTTCCCCAGTCGTATCGGCAGATGCTCCTTGATTTACCCCACAACGGTGCACTGGGGGGACACCTGGGGGTTGAAAAAACAGAAGCCAGGATAACTGACAGGTTTTACTGGCCAAGGGTAAAAGCTGAGGTGAAAAGGTACTGTGCGTCTTGCCCCACTTGCCAGTTAACCGCCCCGGTGTCCCACTACAGAAACCCCCTGGTACCCCTGCCCATAATTGAGGTACCGTTTGAACGGATTGCTATGGATCTGGTGGGGCCCTTAGTAAAGTCAGCCAGGGGACACCAATATATATCAGTAGTCCTGGATTACGCCACCAGGTATCCTGAAGCGGTCCCTTTAAGGAAATTGTCCTCTAAGTAAGTAAGGCCATTTCCCGGGAGTTGTTTCAAATGTTTCATGCTGAAGGTGATGGCGGACTTCTGCAAGCTGTTTCAGATTAAGCAGTTGCTGACGTCCGTCTATCACCCACAGACAGATGGCCTTGTTGAAAGGTTTAACAAGACCCTGAAGTCAATGTTAAAAAGAGTGGTCCAGAAGGACGGGAAGGACTGGGACATGTTGCTCCCTGCCCTGTTATTTGCCATCCGAGAGGTTCCACAAGCATCCACGGGCTTCTCACCGTTTGAACTGGTGTACGGGCGAAGACCCCGTGGACTGCTGGATCTAGTGAAGGAAACCTGGGAAAGTGAGTCATCCCCACACAAAACGGTTGTAGAACATATCACTCAAATGCAGGAGAGGGTGGCTAGAGTGATGCCATTAGTGAGGGAACATCTCCAAAAGGCCGAGGATGCCCAGAGGAGGGTGTACAACTGGTTTGCTAACGTCAGGCAGTTTCAAGTGGGGGACCAGGTGGCTGTTCTGATCCCCACAGTAGAGAGCAAACTTTTAGCCAAATGGCAGGGTCCATTTGAGGTGGTGGAAAAAGTGGAGGAGGTGAACTACAGGGTGCACCAACCTGGGAAAAGGAAACTTTACCAAATTTATCACATCAATTTGTTAAAACCCTGGAGAGACCGAGAACAGGTGTCCGCTGTGGTAGGTGTCAATGCAGGGGACCCTGCCGGAGTTGACCTGGTGCAGGTTACTGCTACCCTCTCTAAGCCTCAAACCCAACAAACGAAGGAGTTTCTCCAAAAAAAACGAGCAATGTTTTCAGGGTTACAGGGGCTCACCAATGTCATTGAACATGACATTATAACAGAATGTAAAGGTTAGAACTAAAACCCTATCGTATCCCAGAAGCTCATAGGAAAGCAGTGTCCGAAGAGGATGCTTGAGCTTGACGTCATTGAAGAATCGCAGAGTGAATGGTCAAGTCCAATAGTTTTGGTACCCAAACCCAACGGCACCCTGCGTTTCTGTAATGACTTTAGGAAATTTAATGAAGTGTCCAGATTTGATGCCTATCTGATGCCCCAGGTAGACGAGTTAATTGAGAGGTTGGGTCCAGCCCAGTACATCACCACATTGGACCTCCCAAAAGGGTACTGACAGATTCCCGTCACCAAGGAAACCAGAGAGAAAAACGCTTTTTCCACTACCGAAGGCCACTTCCAGTATAAGCAGATGCCATTTGGCTTACACTCTGCCCCTGCCACGTTCCAAAGAGCAATGGACAAAACATTACGCCCCCATCAACAATACACCTCTGTCTACCTGAATGATACTGTCATTTTTAGCACTGATTGGGAGTCCCATTTTCCCCGGGTTCAGGCAGTCATAGACTCTCTGAGGAAAGCAGGACTCACAATTAATCCTGAGAAATATGCAGTTGGGATGGAGGAGTCCAAGTACCTAAGGTTCATAGTGGGTAGGGGGCTAGTGAAACCTCAGTTAAATAAGGTAGAAGCCATACAGAACTGGCCCTGTCACCTAACCAAAAAGCAGGTCAGAGCATTTTTGGGCATAGTCGGTTACTATCGAAGGTTCGTCCCCAACTTTGCCACCATTACTGCACCATTGACTGACCTAACAAAAGGCAGGAAGTCAGTAATTATCAAATGGAATATGGATGCTGAAGAAGCCTTTCAGAAGCTAAAGGTGGTATTGTGCCAGCATCCGGTGCTTGTGGCTCCTGATTTTGGGAGAGAGTTTGTGGTGCAGACAGATGCCTCAAGTGAGGGCTTGGGGGCAGTGTTGTCTCAAGAGGTCAATGGGGAAGAACACCCCGTCGTTTTTCTGAGTAGGAAGCTGACGACAGCAGAGAAAAACTACGCTGTGGAAGAGAGGGAGTGTCTTGCCATCAAGTGGGCTCTGGACTCCCTACGATATTTTCTCCTAGGTAGGAGGTTTCGCCTGGTGTCCGATCATGCCCCATTGACCTGGATGAGACAAAACAAGCACACCAATGCCAGGGTGACAAGGTGGTTCCTGTCACTCCAGGAGTTTAACTTTAAGGTAGAGCACAGACCTGGGAGACAACATCAGAATGCCGATTCCCTCTCCTGAGTCCATTGTATGTGGCGAATGGAGGCGGGGGGGGGGGGGGGATATGTACAGGACGCCAAAGGTTGAGTCCTGGATGGGTGCTATATTGCACCGATATTTGGGGTATGGTCCCTTTAAGGGAAGTGCCGTGGTGTTCAGGGGGTCACCCAGAATGGGTGAGGAATTCCCAGGAGTAGAGTCAATCAGGAGAGGACTGACTCGCAGTCCTCTCTGTCTTAATAGAGAGTTATTAGGGAACTGGAATTTGGGAGGCTCTGAAGTGCTATTCGGGTGGGAAAGAGCCTCCACCCGACCACAGGGATTTAGCACACAGGGGGTTAAAGGCCTCCAGAAAACAGCTCATAAAAGACAGGAAGTAGTGTTAGAGCTGGTGGTGAGAAGGAGTAGGTGATTACACCTGTTGTGATGAGCTGTGTATCTGTTTGGAAGCTGCTAAAGATTCAACAAGGACTCTTAAACCTCCGGGGTGAAGTCCCGGCCACAAATTGTATGTGCCTTTTCTTTAATTTTCTTTGTGCTGAAGATAAGCGGACTTTATTTTATGCTGAAGATAAGCGGACTTTGTTTTATAATTTTGTGCTTTATGCTGAATGAAGCTTTATTTTTGATTTGCTTACAAATAAAAGCCTTTTTGTTTAAAGTTTAACCACTAAGCCACTGCCCACTGTCATATGACGGCTGAACGAGGCTTCTGTTTTTCTGGGCGAACGTCATATGACGTGATCGCCCTTCGGAGCCACTAGGGGGCACGCGCGATGTCTGCCGGGCACCCGCAATTGCCGGGTAGCAGAGCAGGACCGTGGATCTGTGTGTGTAAACACACAGATCCACATCCTGTCAGAGGAGAGGAGACTGATGGTGTGTCCCTTGTACATAGGGACACCGATCGGTCTCCTACCCTAGTGAGTCCCCTACTACCACAGTTAGAATCACCTCCCTAGATGATACATTAACCCCTCGATCGCCCCCTAGTGTTAACCCCTTCCCTGCCAGTCACATTTACACAGTAATCAATGCATTTTTATCGCACAGATCGCTGTATAAATGTGAATGGTCCCAAAAATGTGTCAAAAGTGTCCGATATGTCCGCTGCAATATCGCAGTCACAATAAAAATTGCAGATCGCCGCCAGTACTAGTAAAAAATAAATAAATAAATAAAAATGCTATAAATCTATCCCCTATTTTGTAGATGCTATAACTTTTGCGCAAACCAATCAATATGCGCTATACGCAATATCGCAATTTTTTTTTACCAAAAATATGTAGAAGAATATGTATCGACCTAAACTAAGCAAAAAATTTGTTAGAAAAAAAAATTGGATATTTATTATCACAAAAAGTAAAAAATATTGTGTTTTTTTCAAAATTGTCCCTCTTCTTTTGTTTATAACGCAATAAATAAAAACCACAGAGGTGATCAATACCACCAAAAGAAAGCTCTATTTGTGGGGAAAAAATGATAAAAATTTCATTAGGGTGCAGTGTAACATGACCGCGCAATTGTCATTCAAAATGCGACAGCGCTGAAAACTGAAAAATGGCTTGGGCAGGAAGGGGGTGAAAGTGCCCTGTATTGAGGTGGTTAAACAGTTTATGCACTTGGTCCCGTGGAGCTATTATCCCCCAAATTTTACAATGGGCTGTTGGTTGGGCATACAAAGATGCAAATCGGTGAAACATTCTTAGGCCTAATCCCGGAAACTTCATAATTATCATCAGGTATTCCCAGTCCACCCTGTCAAAGCTTTTTCGGCGTCAGTTGAAAGTAACAGGGTGGGCTGGAAATTGTCCCTAACATAGGAAATAATAAACAGGGTTCATAGAGAGTTGTCCCTGGGTTTACGTCCAGGGACAAAACCTGTTTGATCCAGTCCTATCCACTGTGGGATCAAAGTGAGTAATCTAGTAGCTATAACCTTCGCATACAACTTTATATCTGCGTTAAGTAATGATATTGGGCGGAAGCTTCTGCAGCAAGTTAAATCTTTCCCTGGTCTTGGTAATACCAACCTATGTGCAGTAAGTGACTCAGCTCCAAAGCCCTCCGATCCAGCAATGGAGTTGGCATAAGAATTCAGGTATGGAACAAGGATCTCTTTAAATCTTTTATAATAGGAAATGGTATATACATCTGGTTCTGGGGATTTACCTAAATGTGTTGTTTTCAGAGTTGCATAAATTCTTCCTCTGTAAATTCTGATTCCATTTTTTGCAACGACTCGATAGGGAGTTTGGGGAGCTGTGCCTGTTTCAGATAATGTAAAAATGTTCTTATGTCTTTCCTCTATAGGTTCTAGGGTTAGTTTATCCCTCACATTGTACAGGTCTGCGTAAAAATCACGAAATGTGTGATTGCATTGTATACATATTCCCCAGAGTGAGAGTTAATCTTAGGAATAAAGGTAGCTATACCCTTTGCTCGGCGGAAGCCACAGAACAGTTCACCCAGATGCTCACTTTAATTTGTGAGCTTAGTCCTTTGTTATGTATCGTTATGCAGCGAAGTTTCGCCCACATACTTACTTCTGATAACCCGGGCTGGAATGCTCTAACGTTTCTTCTTTTTTGTCAAAGCCTTTTCATTTACAGCTGAGAAGTGCCTGCAGATGCTGTATTTTGGGCTATGTTCCCACTGGTCTGATTGCACTTCTTATACGGGTTGGTCTCAGTTGCTCACGAGTTTACAGTTAGGGTATTATGCCCGCACAAGTTGGGTACAGTGTTGGGCGGGGTGGGGGGAAAGGTTACTTTTATTGGTTAGGCGAACATTGTCACAATGTCTACAGCTAAATGTCAAATGGTACAGCAAACAATGTAGGGTATCACTATGTATTTTTTCTGTGTGCTGTTCAAGTAAGGGGAGGGGACACACTGTTATTACCAAGAAACGTGGAGCATTATTAATTTATTCACAAAATCTATGGCCTCCCTAAAAGTGCTCACCTGGAACGTCAGGGGTTTAAACAATAAAATTAAAAGATCTGCCATGTTCTCCTTTTTGAAGAAACAGCACGCTCACATAATTATTCTCACAGAAACCCATATAGAAGGCCGCCTCCAGGTGGCTCCTAAATGCCCCTGGGTTGGGTGGGCATATCACTCTTCATACACCTCCCACTCCAGGGGAGTCACTGTACTTGTTGCCAAATCTGTCCACTTTAAGCTCCAAGGTTCTAGGATTGATCCGTCTGGTAAGTTTGTATTCCTACATACACGTCACCTCAGCCCCCCGTGGAGGGGTCATTTACCTCTGGCTCACCTTGTGCCGTTTTCCGCATGCTATACTACCTGCCTGACTTGGCAATTGTCACATCTGCTCCTGACGAGTGAAGGTACCTCTATATTAGTTATGTACCTATAGACTTATATATTATGTGATCACGGACACAGTTATCGGGCATGCCACTCTTGGCACTTGCAGGCCACATTATTGCTTCTTATGCCATTACTTTTATTACCATGTATTACGATATGTGTTTCATTGACATGTACTTCTGTATTTATCATGCCTACATCTTGTGCTAAGGATATTTATGTATATATATGAAATTCTCTCTTTTTATCACTACTATTTTATGAAATAAAAAACTCTCTACTCCTACCTCCGCATTCCACCTGCTTCATTTAAAGTCCCAATTTCCCTTTGCTGTATTCCTACATGCGGTAGTTTACGGTAGACATGTGCAGGATGAAAAAATTTGTTTAGTTTAGTTTCGTTTCGATCCGTTATTTAACTTAATACGTTTAGTTAAATTCGTTGCATTCATTACATTCGTTTTCGGAATTCGTTTCGTATTCGAAAAAATTCGACCGCATTCGAAAAAATTCGACCGCATTCGAAAAAATTCGACCGCATTCGAAAAAAACTATCAAATTCGAAAAAATTCTAACACATTCGAAAAAAACTGTCAAATTCGAAAAAATTCTACCACATTCGAAAAAAACTATCAAATTCGAAAAAATTCTACCACATTCGAAAAAAACTATCAAATTCGAAAAAAATTCTACCACATTCGAAAAAAACTGTCAAATTCGAAAAAATTCTACCACATTCGAAAAAAACTATCAAATTCAAAAAAAATGTTACTACATTTGAAAAAAATATTAAATTCGAAAAAATTCTACCACATTCGAAAAAAACTGTCAAATTCGAAAAAATTCTACCACATTCGAAAAAAACTATCAAATTCAAAAAAAATGTTACTACATTTGAAAAAAATATTAAATTCGAAAAAATTCTACCACATTCGAAAAAAACTGTCAAATTCGAAAAATTTCTACCACATTCGAAAAAAACTATAAAATTCGAAAAAAACAATAACTGAATTTGAAAAAGTAAACTATATATAACCATTTTGCGAAATTTGAAATTCGTATAGAATGAAATCGAATTCCAATAGAAAAGATTAGGATAGAATAGAAAGTATAAAAGAATAGCATAGAAAAACAATAGATCAGAATAGAAAAAAATATAATATATTGTATTCTAAGCTTTTCTATTTGAATTCGAATTCATTCTGTACCAAATTCCAATTTTGGAAGATGGTTAAATATATATATTATATTTTTTTTCTATTCTGTTCCATTGTTTTTCTATGCTATTCTTTTCTATTCTATTCTAAACTTTTCTATTCGAATTTGAATTAATTCTATGCGAAATTCGAATTTCGGAAGATGGCTTCTGAAATTCAAATTTCGTATAGAATGAATTTGAATTTGAATAGAAAAGAATAGACTAGAAAAACAATAGAACCTAACAGAATAAAATATAATATATATATTTTTTTCTATTCTGTTTCATTGTTTTTCTATGCTATTCTTTTTTATTCTATTCTAAACATTTCTATTCGAATTTGAATTCATTCTATACGAAATTCGAATTTCGGAAGATGGCTTCTGAAATTCGAATTTCGTATAGAATGAATTTGAATTTGAATAGAAAAGAATAGACTAGAAAAACAATAGAACAGAACAGAATAAAATATAATATATATATTATATCTTATTCTATTCTGTTCTATTGTTTTTCTAGTCTATTCTTTCTACTCTATTTTAATCTTTTCTATTCAAATTAATTTTATACGAAATTCGAATTTTGGAAGATGGTTCTATATATATATATATATATATATATATAATATATATATATATATATATATATATATATATATATATATATATATATATATATATATATATATATAAATATTTTTTCTATTCTGTTCTATTGTTTTTCTATTATTTTCTATTATATTCTGATCTTTTCTATTTGAATTCAAATTCATTCTATACAAAATTCGAATTTCAGAAAATAGTTAGAGCCCTTGCACACTGGGGCGGGGGGCGGCGTCGGCGGTAAAACGCTGCTATTATTAGCGGCGTTTTACCGTCAGTATGCGGCCGCTAGCGGGGCGGTTTTACCCCCCGCTAGCGGCCGAGCAAGGGTTAAATACCACCGCAAAGCGCCTCTGCAGGGGCGCTTTGCCGGCGGTATAGCCGCGCCATCCCATTGATTTCAATGGGCAGGAGCGGTAAAGGAGCGGTATACACTCCGCTCCTTCACTGCTCCGAAGATGCTGCTGGCAGGACTTTTTTTACCGTCCTGCCAGCGCATCGCTCCAGTGTGCAAGCCCTCGGGGCTTTCACACTGGAATGCAAGGAGCGCCACTTTCGGGTCGGTTTGCAGGCGCTATTATTAGCGCAATAGCGCCTGCAAACCGCCCCAGTGTGCAAGGGCTCTTATATAGAAATAGAATGAAATCAAATTCTAATAGAAAAGAATAGAATAGAAAAACAATAGAACAGAATAGAAAGAAATATTTTATATATATATATAAAAATAAATAAAACCATCTTCCGAAATTGGAATTTGGTACAGAATGAATTCGAATAGAAAAGATTAGAATAGAATATTTTATATTTTTTTCTATTCTGTTCTATTGTTTTTCTATGCTATTCTTTTATATTATTTTCTGTTCTATTCTAATCTTTTCTATTTGAATTCATTCTGTACCAAATTCCAATTTCGGAAGATGTGTGTGTATATATATATATATATATATATATATATATATATATTTTTTTTTTCTATTCTGTTCTATTGTTTTTCTGTTCTAGTCTTTTCTATTAGAATTCGATTTCATTCTATTTCATTCTGTTTCTGTATAACCATTTTCGGAAATTCAAATTTCGTATAGAATGATTTCGCATTCAAATAGAAAAGATTAGAATAAAATAGAAAAGAATAGAAAAGAATAGAAAAACAATAGACCAGCATAGAAAAAAAATAAAAATAAAAAAAATATATATAAATATATATACCGTATTTATCGGCATATAACACGCACTTTTTTCCCCTTAAAATCAGGGGAAAATCATGGGTGCGTGTTATACGCCGATCCCTTGCGATCCTGAGCTGACAGATCTTCAAAATCGCCGACCGCGATTTGAAAATGGCGCCGAAATACACAGAGCCGGTCCTCGGCTCTTCTCGGCCACTTTCGGCTTCACTCGAGTGCCGCCCGAACCTAGCCGAGTGTACTCGGCTAGGTTCGGATAGCTCCGCTCACAGTCACGCCCATCCCGGGCGGGACTACGAGTGGAGCCGAAAGTGAACGAGAGCCGCCGAGAAGAGCCGAGGACCGGCTCTGTGTATTTTGGCGCTGGTGGCACCATTTTCAAATCGCGGTCAGCGATTTTGAAGCTCAGGATCGCAGGGGATCACAGGATTTTCAAACTGCGAGCTGCAAGGCTGCACTGGGGCAAGGCTGCACTGGGGCAAGGCTGCACTGGGATAAGGCTGCAATGGACACTGGGAAGGCTGCACTGACAAGGCTGCACTGACAAGGCTGCACTGACATGGCTGCACTGGGGCAGGGCTGCACTGAGAAGGCTGCAATGATGGGCATTTAAATGTAAGTTTTTTTCCCTTAAACTTCCCTCCTAAAAGTTTTTTTTTCTTTAAAATTCCCTCCTAAACTTGGGGTGCGTGTTATACGCCAGTGCGTGTTATACGCCAATAAATACGGTAATTTTTTTGTATTATTCTCTTCTATTGTTTTTTTATGCTTTTCTTTTCTATTATTTTATATTCTATAATAGTCTTTTCAATTCAAATTCATTCTATACGAAATTCGAATTTCGGAACATGGCTTCTGAAGTTTGAATTTCTTATAGAATGAATTCGAATTAGAACAGAAAATAATAGAAAAGAATAGACTAGAAAAACAATAGAACAGAATAGAAGAAAATATAATATATATATATATTATATATTATATTTTCTTCTATTCTGTTCTATTGTTTTTCTAGTCTATTCTTTTCTATTATTTTCTATTCTATTCTAAACTTTTCTATTCGAATTTGAATTCATTCTATACGAAATTCGAATTTCGGAAGATGGCTTCTGAAAGTGGAATTTCGTATAGAATGAATTCGAATTTGAATAGAAAAGATTAGAATAGAAAATAATAGACTAGACAAACAATAAAACAGAACAGAATAAAATATACCGTATATACTCGAGTATAAGTCGAATTTTTCAGCACATTTTTTTGTGCTGAAAGTGCCCCCCTCGACTTATACTCGAGTCAAGCACTTTTCTGCAGCAAAAAATTTCATTTTCCGAACCGACTTTGGGGCCCCGTATCTCAGGGCCACTTGGTGCTAGGAACCCCAAATTTGGCATGAAAACCCAGTGGAACTGGTTTTACAACATATCCAAAGCTGGGGTTCCTAGCACCAAGTGGCCCTGAGATACAGGGCCCCAAAACTGGTTTGGAAAATGTCATTCTCTGCTGCAGAAAAGTGCTTGACATTTTCTGAACTGATTTTTGGGGCCCTGTATCTCGGGGCCACTTGATGCTAGAAACCCCAGCTTTGGAAATTTTATGGTGCTAGTTTCACTGGGTTTGCACACCAAACTGTGTCCATCTGCAGCAATGTCATTTCAGGACCCTTTGGGTTCAGAGACCCCAAATTTTGGCTGCAGCTAGGGGGCATCTAGGGACCCTTAACTACCGAGTTTGAAGTTCAGGGGACCTATGGCTGCAAATGGGCACAGTGAGGCATGCAAATGGGCACAGTAATGCTGCAAATGGGCATTGTTGACCCTCTTTTTCCACCTACAGTAGCTGTGCATTTCTCACCCTCGTCTTATACTCGGGTCAATAAGTTTTTCCCATTTTTTTTGTAGTAAATTAGGGCCTCGACTTATACTCGGAACGACTTATACTCGAGTATATACGGTAATATATATAATTTATTCTATTCTGTTCTATTGTTTTTCTAGTCTTTTCTCTTCTACTCTGTTCTAATCTTTTCTATTCAAATTCGAATTCATTTTATAAGAAATTCAAATTTCAGAAGGTGGTTATATATATATATATATATATATATATATATATATATTATACATATACATATATTATACATATACACACACACACACATATATATATATATATATATATATATATATATATATTATACATATACACACACACATATACATATATATATATATATATATATATATATATATATATATATATATATATAAAACCATCTTCCGAAATTTGAATTTCTTATAATATGAATTCGAATTTGAATAGAAAAGATTAGAATAGAGTAGAAGAGAAAAGACTAGAAAAACAATAGAACAGAATAGAATAAATTATATATATTATATTTTATTCTGTTCTGTTCTATTGTTTGTCTAGTCTATTATTTTCTATTCTAATCTTTTCTATTCAAATTCGAATTCATTCTATACGAAATTCCACTTTCAGAAGCCATCTTCCGAAATTCGAATTTCGTATAGAATGAATTCAAATTCGAATAGAAAAGTTTAGAATAGAATAGAAAAGAATAGCATAGAAAAACAATGAAACAGAATAGAAAATTATATATATATATATATATATAACATCTTCCAAAATTCGAATTTCATATAGACCGAAATCAAATTTGAATGTAAAAGATTAGAATAGAATAGAAAATAATAGAAAAGAATAGACTAGAAAAACAATAGAACAGAATAGAAGAAAATATAATATATATATTATATTTTCTTCTATTCTGTTCTATTGTTTTTATAGTCTATACTTTTCTATTATTTTCTGTTCTAATCTTTTCTATTCAAATTCGAATTCATTCTATACGAAATTCAAACTTCAGAAGCCATGTTCCGAAATTCGAATTTCGTATAGAATGAATTTGAATTTGAATTGAAAATACTATTATAGAATATAAAATAATAGAAAAGAAAAGCATAAAAAAACATATATATATATATATATATATATATATATATATATATATATATATATATATATATATATATATACACATATATATACATATTCTATTGCTTTATTATTTTATTTTCTACCTTATTGTTTTTTTTAGAAAAACGTTTTCTATTTTTTTTTAATTTGATTATGTTTTCGAATTCGATTCGAATATGTTTTCGAATTCGATTCGAATATGTTTTCGAATTCGATTCGAATATGTTTTCGAATTCGATTCGAATATGTTTTCGAATTCGATTCGAATTCGTTCGTTTTTTTTCGGATTCGTTTAAATTCTTTACTTTTGTCATTCGGAAATTCGGATGCATCCGAATTTCCGAATAATGAAAAATTCGTCCGAATTTCGATTCGGAACGAAACGAAATGCACATGCCTAGTTTACGGGGATCCCCTGTTACTATTAGCAATGCATATTTACCTCTACACTGGTATCTGAGGGTCTGGACTATATGGCTTTACATCCAGCTGTCCCCGTAATCTGGTTAGGGGACTTTAACGTGACCATTAACCCCAGCCTTGACAGACTACAGGTCCCACCGCCTCCACTTGCTTTGCCCCTATCCACCAGATTTGCAAAGCTCATTGGAAGCTTTGGCCTCATTGACACATTGAGATCCATGCACCTAGATGCTCGGGCCTACTCGTGCTTCTCCTCCTCCAATCGCAAGGCCTCTAGAATAGATTTAATTCTAATTTCTCATTCACTGCTTCCCAGACTGCAGGATGCAGGTATCTTACTGAGATCACTTTTGGACCATAACCCTTGTTGGGCCACCCTAACATTACCCTATAACTGACCACCTGCTGCTTGGAGATTGAATCCCTTCTGACTGACATTGCTGCTGGAAGACGTTGATATCTTGGTAGCATGGGGACAATTTCTTGCGGACAATGATTATTCTGCCCCGCCTCACGTAGTCTGGGACGCCCTTAAATTACATGTCAAATCTACCCTGGTTGCACGCATAAATAGTTTAAAACAAGCCTCTGCGACTGATTTGGAGAAAGCGGCAGCGGATCTAACTAGAGCAGAACAGGAATTTCTACATGATCCCTCAACAGAGAGCTGCTACACTTAAGCTGCATTCCAGGGCGGTCACACAGATGCAATATGAGAAATCGAAACACAAATTATTCTTTTGCAAACAAAACCTTTTTGAACATGGTGAAAAGGCCGGTAAGTTACTGGCCTACCTGGTGCATTGCGAGGACCGCCCTGCTGTAGTTATTTCACTTAGCTCTGATGATGGCACGATGATACTAGAACCCAGAAGAGTCACTGAGATATTCAGGGACTTCTACACCAACCTATACACCTCGACAGTAGGAGATACTCACCCAGCCATTGAATCTTTTCTAGGCGAGATACAACTACCACATCTTACGGAGCAACAGATGGCGGATCTTGATAGACCCCTCTCCACGGAGGAAATAGCTGAAGCCATAGCGGCCTTCCCCCGTTCCAAGTCACCAGGTTCCGATGGACTCCCGGTTGAACTTTATTCAACATACTCCGAGTTTCTAGTCCCTAGACTCCACAAACTATAGACCTCCACTCTGCCCTCCTCAATGCATTAAGCCACGATAGTTTTAATCCCCAAACCTGGTAAGGACCCACATCGTCCAGAATCATATCGCCCAATATCCCTATTGCAAGTTGATGTCAAGGTCCTTGCTAAGATCCTAGCTACCCGCCTCAACACGGTTATTCTTTCCCTTATACATGATGACCAAGCAGGTTTCATGCCTGGAAGGAATACCTCCTTTAATTTGAGGAGATTATTCATTAATCTGCAGACACAACATGACAATACGGGTACTAGAATGATAGTTGCTGGACACAGCAAAGGCATTCGACTCCGTCGAGTGGACCTACCTATGGGCATGCTTGGAACAGTTTGGTATAGGACCGAGGTTCATAAAGTGGGTTCAACTACTATATCAGAGCCCGGTAGCCAGGGTTATAGCTAATGGCTGGGCATCGATCAGTTTCTCCTTAATAGAGGCACACGCCAGGGGTGTCCCCTCTCCCCTTTATTATACGCACTGGCAGCAGAACCCTTATCCGTGTCCTTGCGATCCAACCCAGACATAGCGGGACTCCGAATAGGGCCCACAACTGAGACAGTCAGCACCTATGCCGACGACACATTGCTATACATTGACGGATCGACAGACACATTCCAAAAGGCCTTAGCCACGATAGAATGACTTGGCTCCTTCTCAGGACTAAAAATCAACTGGGACAAATCACAAATACCCCCATTAGATAGTTTCCCAGAGACCCAGGTGCAGGCTCAACTCCCTCTACAGAGAGTTGATCGTATTAAATATCTGGGTATACACGTTACCAGGACACCAGCGCACTATGTTAGACTAAATGTACAACCTCTCTTTGATATGCTCAATCACAAGACTCAAACTTGGGCCAGATTGCCGTTAGGGGTCATGGGGCGCATCAACCTTGTTAAAATGGTGTTGTTACCCAAAATCTTATATATACTCTGGCACTCCCCGATATATCTGGTGTTTCGGCACTTCAAGGCGATGGAAGTTATCCTTAAAACATTCATATGGGGGAAAAGTAGGCATAAACTTCCATGGCACAAATTGAAGAACCCTACTGATTTGGGAGGGACAGCACTACCTGACCTCAATATGTATTATATGGCAGCACAACTATCTCAACTGTTCCATATTGAGAAAACTGATAGAGCAAGATTCTTAACCTTCCTTTGCCCCAAGTGGTCCCACTCAACCAGGGACCCCCTTGTAACCATTATCGGTCGAACACAAAATCTCAACTTAACCAAAGACAGAACGTCTCTATTACATCACTACAGACATATTTGGGACATAATGATGACCAAAATGAAACCACCATCACTGCATGAACACACTCCCCTTTGGTTTAACCTTGACCTGCCAGAGTTTCGCTCCTTACCAGACTCGGAACTATGGAGATCCAGGGGCGTATACTACCTATGCCACTTGGTCTCCAATGGTGATCTAAAACAATTCGATATGCTAAGAGATGAATTTGGACTCCTGGTCTCGCTATTTTTCATTTATCTTCAGCTTCGTCACGCTTTAAAACGCAATTCTCAGCAGGTTTTACCCCACTTGAAGTGAACCCCTTTGTGGCCGTAATAGCTCGGATCCCAAAAAACTGATATCTACATTCTATAATATGTTACTCACGCCCTCGGCGAGCAGGTCAGCTTATGCACTAAAGGGTAGGTGGGAGGAAAATGTTGGGGCACTCGAAGATGAGGACTGGAGTGAAGCCCTAGATCATTGCAAACTGGTATCCCCCAAATTGTCAGATCGCCTCACACAGATATACATCACCCATCGGGCATACCTTACCCCAACTAGAGTGTCGAGGTACAGACAGGACCAAACCGCCAACTGTCCTATGTGCATTCAGGCTTTGGGCACATTCTACCATCTGATCTGGGATTGTCCTAAGATACAGGGCTTTTGGGCACAAGTAGTCCAATTCCTGCATGACACCATGGGCTCCCCCATCACATTAAACCCCAAATTGTGCCTACTAGGCATATACCCAGAACCAACAAATTAATTAAGATATTCCTAAATTAAACGTTGTTCTCTGCTAGAAAAACCATAGCGAAACAGTGGATGAGGCCTACCCCACCCGAGTTTAAAATGTGGCTAATGGAAGTAAATAGTGGTTTAAAATTTGCACAGAGCGAATGTACCTGTACATGGAGTCTCACAGAACAAACAGATCTCCAATTTTTTTTTTTTTAAATACACCCCACACTGTGTCATCGGTCAATTTCAGTCAGAACTGATCAATTTCATTGAATATGTCTCTTCATAGATTAGTAGACTCGATTTTTTTTTGTCAGATTCTATAAGAGGTATGTCTGGTTCCACCCTGCTTTCCCAGCGATTTGGGGGTGATCCAGTTCAATGCAGACTGTTTCTCAACCAAGTTGAGATATACTTTGAGATGCTGCACCAGGCGTTTTCCACGGACAGAAGCAAAGTAAGGTTCGTGATATATATATTTGCTTTCTGAGAGAGCCTTGGCCTGGGCTAACCCTCAATAGGAGATGCAAAAACCTGTTGTCTTGAGTTACCCTTATGCCGCGTACACACGAGCGGACTTTACGGCAGACTTTGCCCGGCGGACTGGATTTCGTCAGACAATTCGATCGTGTGTGGGCTCCAGCGGACTTTGTTTTCTCAAAAGTTGGACGGACTTAGATTTGAAACACGTTTTAAATCAATCCGTCGAAAACGAGTCCGGTCGAAAAGTCCGCTCGTCTGTATGCTAGTTCGACAGACAAAAAGCCACGTTAGGGCAGCTATTGGCTACTGGCTATGAACTTCCTTGTTTTAGTCCGGTCGTACGTCATCACGCACGAATTCGACGGACTTTGGTGGATTGTGTGTAGGCAAGTCCGTTCATTCAGAAAGTCCGTCGTAAAGTCCGTCGAAAAGTCCGCCGGGCAAAGTCTGCCGTAAAGTCCGCTCGTGTGTACACGGCATTAGTTTGTGGCCTCCTTTAAAAGGGTATTTGATGTTCCCACACGCTCCGCTTCTGCTGCCAAGTGCCTCATGTCCATCAAACAGAGTACGAGAACTGAATCAACAGAAGTTGCTTGGAACAATGAGGCCCTCATGGCTGCTTTTTCTCTTGGTCTCTCAGATTCCATCAAGGATGAGATAGCAGCCCGAGATATACCCACTGAGCTGGAGAGCTTGATCTCGTTTGCCATCCTCATTGACTCCAGACTCAGAGAAAGACTTTCTTTTAAGGAGCGCTTGCAGAAGCCTCCTGTACGTTTTCCTCAGAGCTTAGCAGTCCCACCTGTGCCTCCCTCACCTCCCATGCCTCCTGGTACCGAGTCGGTCAGTGAAGATGAACCCATGCACTTGGGCTTCACGCGTCTCTCTGCGGATGAGAGAGCTTTTAGGAGGAGGGAGAGATTGTGCCTTTATTGTGGCCAGGCAGGTCACTTTTTGAAGTCTTGTCCTACCTGTCCTGGGAGCACCCGAACCTTGAGGTCCTGTCATGGACAGACCTTAGGTGGCGTTTAGTTGTCCCCAGTTATCCAGAAGGATAAGCCCCTGGTTTCGGTCACGCTTTCTTGGTCTAAGTCATCTATCAAGATACAGGCTCTAATCGGCCTCCACACCGGCCGTATGATAGGGCAATTGACCTTCAACCTGGTGCCACTCCCCCTCGTGGCCGGCTTTACCCTTTGTCGGTCTTGGAGGATAAAGCCATGTAGGATTATGTTGCAGAGGCATTTTCTCGGGGTTTCATCTGCAAATCCTCATCTCCTGCTGGTGCTGGTTTCTTCTTTGTGAAGAAGAATAGCGGTGAATTGAGACCTTGTATTGATTACAGGGGTCTCAATCATTTCATGATTAAGAATGCCTACCCGATCCCGTTGATTACAGAGTTATTTGACCGCCTCAAGCGAGCAACGGTTTTCACTAAGCTTGATCTGAGAGGGGCTTACAATCTCATGAGGATTAAGGAGGGCGACGAGTGGAAAAGTGTGTTTAATACCAGAGCAGGCCATTATAAGTATCTTGTAATGCCTTTTGGCCTTTGTAACGCCCCGGCAGTTTTCCAGGAATTTCTTAACAATGTCCTCCGAGATTTGTTGCAGTTATGTGTGGTGGTTTATCTCGATGATATCCTCATATTTTCCAAGTCCCTGGAGAGCCACCACACCGATGTCTGTCGTGTGCTTCAGAAATTAAGAGAGAACAATCTCTATTGTAAATTGGAAAAATGTGAGTTCCATCGGGAACAGGTTAAATTCCTGGGCTATATCATTTCCACTGCTGGTTTTTCGATGGACCCAGAGCACCTTTCGGCAGTCCTACAGTGGCCTCGACCCATGGGGTTACGTTCTCTGCAGCGTTTCCTGGGTTTTGCCAACTATTATCGGAAGTTTATTCGTAACTTCTCGTCTCTGGTAAAGCCCCTGACCGATATGACCAGAAAGAATGGTAACCCACAGAGTTGGTCTCCGGAGTCCATTAAGGCTTTTGAAAGTCTCAAGGCTGCCTTTGTTTCTGCTTCTGCGTTGGCACATCCTGATCCTACATTACCTTTTATCCTTGAGGTTGATGCTTCTGAGACTGGTGTTGGCGCCCTTCTGTTTCAACGTCCTACCTCTGAGAGTGCTATGCATCCTTGTGGCTACTTTTCCAAGAAATTGTCACCTGCCGAGTGCAATTACGAGATTGGTGACAGAGAGCTGTTGGCAATCATTTTAGCCCTGAAAGAATGGAGACATCTCCTCGAAGGTACCACTGTGCCGGTTCTCATTCTTACTGACCATAAGAATCTCACATTCTTGTCTGAGGCTAAACGCCTCTCTCCCAGAAGGGCACGATGGGCTCTTTTCTTGTCAAGTTTCAATTACATTGTCTCATTCTTACCCGGTATTAAGAATGTAAGGGCTGACGCCTTGTCACAACAATTTTCCTCCACTTCCATTTTGGAGTCGGTTCCGGTTCCTATGATCCCTCCTGATCATATTCTGGCTACGGTTCGCACCGGTCTTACTTCTCCTTTGGGTGACAACATTTTTGCTGCTCAGGTCGCTGCTCCTCCTGAGAAACCTTGTGACCGCTGCTTTGTCCCAGAGTGTCTCCGTACTGCCCTGCTCCAGACTTGCCATTCTCCTAAGGCAGCTGGCCACCCTGATAAGAATCAACTCGTTTGAGCCATTTCCCAACAATTCTGGTGGCCTAGTCTACGTGCTGATGTAACTGCCTTCGTAGCTGCCTGTTCCGTGTGTGCTCAGAGTAAGACTCCACGACACCTTCCAGTGGGCCTCCTACAACCCATACCCAATGGAGAGAGGCCCTGGACCCACCTGCCTATGGATTTCATTGTGGAGTTGCCCAACTCCCAAAGCAACACAGTTATCCTTATGGTGGTTGACTGGTTCACAAAGATGTGTCATTGTATTCCACTTAAGAAGTTGCCCACTTCTAAGGAACTGGCTTCCATTTTTGCTCGGGAGATCTTTCGCTTATATGGGCTACCCAAGGTGATTGTCTCGGACAGGGGTAGTCAGTTTGTGTCCCGGTTCTGGCAAGCCTTTTGTGCACAGCTGGGAATTCGACTTGCTTTCTCCTCTGCGTATCACACGCAGTCTAATGGGGCCGCAGAACGAGCCAAGCAGCCCTTGGAGCAAATCCTACGTTGCTATATTTCTGACCATCACAACAACTGGTCAGACCTATTACCATGGGCGGAGTTTGCTCACAACAGTGCCTTGAATTCTGCTTCCCGATTGTCTCAGTTTATGGTGAATTATGGTTTCCAACCTTCCATGTTGCCTGACTCGTTTGTTCCGCAGAGTATTCCTGCGCTAGAAAAGCATCTCCGTGGTCTCCGTTCCACTTGGACACAAGTCCAGGAGGCTTTGCATAATGCTGATAGGTACAGACTCCATGCTGACCGCAGACGCCTGCCTGCGCCTTCCTACCTGGTTGGGAACAGGGTCTAGCTGTCATCTCGCAACCTCCGATTTCGTGTCTACAGCCAACAGTGCTGGTCATGGACACGGTGCATCCTCAGCACGTGACCGTGGGGCACGCTTGTCCTTTTTTTCGGCAGCTGGCCATGTTGGCCACAACATGCAGAAGAGTTGGTAGAGTGGATGAACAAGCCGTCCTCATCCTCCTCATCCTCTGTCACCCAGGCTCAGGGTACTTTTTTTTTACCAAGAATATATATTGGCCAAAACTGATGAAGAAGTCTAAAAAAAATTTTTGGGGATATTTATTACAGCAAAAAGTAAAAAATATAGTTTTTTTTCAAAATTGTCGCTCTTTTTTTGTTTATAGCGCAAAAAAACAAAAACCGCAGAGGTGATCAAATACCACTAAAAGAAAGCTCTATTTGTGGTAAAAAAAGGCATCAATTTTGTTTGGGTACAGCATCACATGACCGCGCAATTGTCAATTAAAGCAACGCAGTGCCGTATCGCAAAAAATGGCCTGGTCAATAAGCAGGCAAATCTTCTGGTCTGTAAGTGGTTAAACATGTTGCTCCTATCCTCACAGGTCCAATGCAGCTACCAAAGTGGCCTCTTTCATCGGCTCAATGTCATCAGTCACTCCTTCCCTAGCCCCACCATCATGCCCTGGGGAGTCCCCTGAACTGTTTGACCACAGTGTAGGGTACATGCTGCTGGAGGATGCGCAGCGTTTTGAAGGCTCTGATGATGGTACCTAGGTTGAGGATGAAGGCAGTAACGTGAGCCCAGAGAGAGGGGGTGCTCAAGAAGGACAAGAAACTGGCAGTCATGTTCCCCCAGCTGCAGCATACTTCCAGGTTTGCTCCTGTGGCGAGGAGGGAGGGGATGATGAGGTCACTGACTTTACGTGGGTGCCAGATAGAAGAGAGGAAGAGGAGGCAGATCTCCAACGAGGCAGGATGCCCTCCAGGGGCCAGCTTAAGGGCAGGCAACCGACTGCATCACACCGCAGAGCTCCACATGTGCAGGGCGCTGCTGACCCCGCGCTTTTTTCCAAAAGTTCTTTGGTGTGGGCCTTTGAGACGTGTGCAGCAGATTGCACCGTTGCTGTTTGCAACATATGTCTGAAGCGTATCAAGCGTAGCCAAAACAGCACCTTCTTGAGCACCACATGCTTGACCAGACATATGTCGAGCTCCCATGCAGTCCGTTGACAACAGTACTTAAAAGACCCACACCAAAGAACACGGTGGACCTCTCCTTGCTCCTCATCAGCTGGGATCTCCAACCCCACTATAACTTCAGTCCTCTCAGAGACATGCACTGAGAGGAATGAAGGTGTAGAATTAGGTGTCCCAAGCACTTGCGGGCAATCTGCTAGTGGTACACCAACATCTGATTGTAGCAGGCAATTTTTCCTACCACAGTTGTTAAAGTGGCGAAAGAAATTCGGTGCCAGCCATCCACATGCTCAGCGGCTGAATGCTAGTTTGGCTAAATTGCTAGCACTCCAACTTCTGCCTTTTCAGCTGGTAGACTCTGCCCCCTTTCGAGAATTTGTGGAATGTGCAGTACCTCAGTGGCAGGTCGTAATTTTTTTCTTGGAAGGCCATTCCGGCTCTCTACCGACATGTGGAAGGCAATGTCTTGGCCTCATTGGACAGGGCGGTCAGCGGTAAGGTGCATACTACCGCTGACTCATGGTCCAGCAGGCATGGACAGGGACGTTAACTTTCTTTCACGGCGCACTGGGTAACCCTGCTTGCAGCTGGGAAGGATGCAGGACAGGGTGCAGTATTGTTGGAGCTTGTTCCGCCACCACGCCTCCAAAATGCTTGTAGTGGTGATTCTGCCACACCTCTCTCCTCCACCCCCTCCTCTTCTTCTTCCTCTATGGCCTTTTCCTGTGCAGATTTGTCCTTAGAACCAGCGGTGCTCCATAGGCGTTCTAGAGGCTACGCAAGCCCTCAGGCAAAAAGATGCAAT
The DNA here is from genome assembly GCA_037952925.1 of Lithobates clamitans. Classification (NCBI taxonomy): domain Eukaryota; kingdom Metazoa; phylum Chordata; class Amphibia; order Anura; family Ranidae; genus Lithobates; species Lithobates clamitans. The sequence goes on from JBBGZY010001184.1 coordinate 895,019, forward strand.
GCGGTGCTTGAGTTGGTCTGCTTAGGGGACAGGGGCCACACTGGGGCAGAGATAGGGGCAGGCTCAGAGGTGGTTGACGCCACGCCAGCTTCAGACAGGAATGGTGGTTTGCGACAATGGCACCAACCTCCTCTCTGCCCTCCGACAGGGACACTTCACACATGTTCCCTGTTTGGCTCACGTCCTTAATTTGGTGGTGCAGCAGTTCTTGTGCAGGTACCTGGGCTTACAGGATCTCCTGAGGCAGGCCAGGAAAGTCTGTGGGCATTTCCGCCGGTCATATAATGGCAGTGCTCGGCTGGCTGACCTCCAAAAGGAATGCAACCTGCCCAAGAACTGCCTCATCTGTAACATGCCCACCAGGCGGAACTCAAGTTGGCAATGCTGCAGCGGCTGCACATGTAGCAGAGGGCCATTAATGACTACCTGTGCGGGTATGGCACCAGGACAGGGTCAGGGGAGCTTGGCTTTTTTTCGCCATGCCAGTGATCAAGAATGCATGGACTGTCCTGTCACCATTTGAGGAGGCCACGAGGATGGTGAGCAGTGACAGTGCATGCATCAGTGATACTGTCCCTCTTGTGTACCTGTTGGAGCACACGCTGCATGGAATAATGGACAGGGCACTTGAGGCAGAACAGAGGGAGGAAGAGGAGGATTTCCTTACCTCTCAAGGCCTCCTTTATCCAGACATTATTCCTGCAGACCCGCCTATCACACAGGAAGAGTAGAAGGAGGATTGTGTCAGCATGGAGGTGGAGCCTGGCACTCAGCATCAGCAGCAGTCTTCAAGGGATCGTTTTCAGGCCCAAGAAACCCATGGATTTGTACGTGGCTGGCAGGAGGTGGCTGATCATGTCATCCTTAGTGACCCAGAGGACTCTGGACTGAATGCCTCAGCAAACCTACGCTGCATGGCCTCCCTGATCCTGCAAAGCCTGCGAAAGGACCCTCAGATTCGTGGTATCAAGGAGAGGGATCAGTACTGGCTGGCAACCCTTCTTGATCCATGTTACAAGGTTAAGTTGCGGAACTTATCCAGCCGTCGTAGAGGGAGCAGAGGATGAAACATCTTCGTGGAGGCCTTGCAGAAAGGTTTGTGCAATGTGTTTCCAGAGCCTGGGAGGTTACAATTTCCTGGTCCTCCTGGACAACGTGTTGCTGAGGCTTCAGTCAGTCACAGAAGGAGCGATGGAGAAGGTGGCCGTCTGAACGATGCGTTCAGACAATTTTTTAGTCCGCAGCCCCAAGGTCTGATTGGTTCCAGCAACCATCGCCAGCGTTTGTTGTACATGGTGCAGGAATACCTAGGGGCAAGGGGCAAGATCAGACATGGAGACCTTTCCAACTGAAAATCCACTGGGTTACTGGGTCTTGAGGATGGATCACTGGCCAGAGCTTGCACAGTATGCAATTGAGCTACTGGCCTGTCCTGCATCCAGCGTTCTTTCGGAACGCACATTCAGTGCCGCTGGAGGCTTTGTAACCGATCAGAGTGCACCTGTCTACCGACTCGGTTGATTGGCTCACCTTCATAAAAATGAATCAGTCTTGGATCACCAGCTACCAAGCACCTGATGCTGATGTAACCAACTATTTTTTTTATGAATGTGAGATCCCTTGAAGACTGCCTATGTTATGCTGAGTGGCTATCCTATTCCTCCTCAATGTTTATGTTGATAGCTTCTAAGAACATTTTTGGTTCTGGGCACCACCCCCAGTGGCTAAGGCCCAATTTTTCTGCCCCTGTTTAACAGGGGCGTGTAATTACAATTTTTTGTTGTAATATTTTGCAGCAGGGCTCGTTCCTGCACTCAACAAGAGTATCTGTGAGGGGTTGCAGTGTTGTGGCACCACCACCACTGCCTAAGACCCAATTTTTTGGCCCCTGTTTAACAGGGGCGTGTAATTACAATTTTTGATCTACTATTTCATAGCAGGGCCCGTTCCTGCGCCCACCAAGAGTATGTAATTACAATTCTTGATATAATATTTCACAGCAAGGCCCGTTCTTGCGCTCAACAAGAGTATCTGTGAGGGGTTGCAGTGTTGTGGCACCACCACCACCACTGCCTAAGGCCTAATTTTTCTGCCCCTGTTTATCAGGGGTGTGTAATTACAATTTTTGATCTAATATTTCACAGCAGCACCTGTTCCTGCACTCAACAAAAGTATCTGTGAGGCTTTACAGTGTTGTGCCACCACCACCACCGCCTAAGGCCCAATTTTTCTGCCCCTGTTTAACAGGGGAATGTAATTACAATTCTTGATATAATATTTCACAGCAGGGCCCATTCCAGCGCCCAGCAAGAGTAACTGTAAGGGCTTACAGTGTTCTGGTACCACCAACACCTAAGGCCCAATTTTCTGCAGAGTGTATAGGGCAGGCTGTATAGTATATACAGGAGGTCCCGTATTTTCAAAAATCCGACTTACAAACGACTCCTACTTACAAACGGAGGGAGACAACAGGAAGTGAGAGGAAATCTACCCCTAGGAAGGGAAATTGACTCCTGTAAGAGTTAATATGGGAAAAAGGTGTCTCCTTCACTGATTTATCACCAATCCTTGTTTCCCTTAAAAACCCCAAATTTTCAAAATCCAATTGTCATTAGGACAGAAAGTGAGGTGAAATCTTCTGAACAGGGGCACAGGCAGCAAAACAAATTGATGATAACCCTTCCCTATGTTTTCCAAAAAGCTTTAAAATAGATTTTTTGTCTGGAGCTACACTTACAAAATGTATCCGTTCCAAATTACAAACAGATTCTACATAAGAACAAACCTACAGTCCCTGTCTTGTTTTCACCACCTGTATACTGCTGTTTAGAGTATATAGGGCCTGGGGGCCCAACGCCTTTTCTTTTTTTAATTTGGGTGCGGGGTTCCCCTTAATATCCATACAAGACCCAAAGGGCCTGGTAATGGGCTGGGGGGGTACCCATGCCGTTTCTCTCACTGATTTTCATCCATATTGCCAGCACCCGACATTACATTAAAGCCTCAAGCAGTTTTAAATGACTTTTATTCCTTTAGAAATGTCATTTTGTGCAGGGACTGTTCTAAGCACGGGAGACACGTGCCACTTTACAGGCATACTATTGAAACCCCCCAGGTACGATATTTAAAGGAATATTTCACTTTTATTTTTTCACTTTTTCATTAAAATCACTGCTCCCGAAAAAACTCTTTTCTATTGATACATGTCTCCTGGGGCAGGACCCGGGTCCCCAAACCCTTTTTAGGACAATAACTTGCATATAAGCCTTTAAAATTCGCACTTTTGATTTCTCATGTTCGAGTCCCATAGACTTTAACGGTGTTCGAATGTTCGTGCGAACTTTCGGTCCGTTCGCATGTTCTGGATGCGAACTGAACCGGGGGGGGTGTTCGGCCCATCCCCAGTTGCCACTGGAGTCCTCTTCCACTCCTCCATGACAACATCATGAAGCTGGTGGATGTTAGAGACCTTGCGCTCCTCCACCTTCCATTTGAGGATGCCCCACAGATGCTCAATAGGGTTTAGGTCTGGAGACATGCTTGGCCAGTCCATCACCTTTTCCCTCAGCTTCTGTAGCAAGGCAGTGGTCGTCTTGGAGGTGTGTTTAGGGTCGTTATCATGTTGGAATACTGCCCTGCGGCCCAGTCTCCGAAGGGAGGGGATCATGCTCTGCTTCAGTATGTCACAGTACATGTTGGCATTCATGGTTCCCTCAATGTACTGTAGCTCCCCAGTGCCAGCAGCACTCATGCAGCCCCAGACCGTGACACTCCCACCACCATGCTTAGCTGTAGGCAAGACACACAGTCTTTGTACTCCTCAACTGGTTTCCGCCACACACGCTTGACACCATCTGAACCCAATACATTTATCTTGGTCTCATCAGACAACAGAACATGGTTCCAGTAATCCATGTCCTTAGTCTGCTTGTCCTCAGCAAGCTGTTTGCAGGCTTTCTTGTGCATCATCTTTAGAAGAGGCTTCCTTCTGGGCCATGCAGACCAATTTGATGCAGCGTGCTGTGTATGGTCTAAGCACTGACAGGTTGACCCCCCCGCTCCTTCCAACCTCTGCAGCAATGCTGGCAGCACTCATACGTCTATTTTTCGAAGCCAACCTTTGGATATGATGCTGAGCATGTGCACTCAACTTCTTTGGTCGACCATGGCCTGTCCTGAGTGGAACCTGTCCTGTTAAACCGCTGCATGGTCTTGGCCACTGTGCTGCAGCTCAGTTTCAGGGTCTTGGCAATCTTCTTAAAACCTAAGCCATCTTTATGTAGAGCAACAATACTTTTTTTCAGATCCTCAGAGTTCTTTGCCATGAGGTGCCATGTTGAACTTCCAGTGACCAGTATGAGAAAGTGAGAGCGATAACACCAAATTTAACACACCTGCTCCCCATTCACACCTGAGACCTTGTAACACTAACGAGTCACATGACACCGGGGAGGGACAATAGCTAACTGGGCCCAAATTGGACATTTTCACTTAGGGGTGTACTCACTTTTGCTGCCAGCGGTTTAGACATTAATGGCCGTGTGTTGAGTTATTTTGAGGGGACAGCAAATTTAAACAGTTATACAAGCTGTACACTCACTACTTTACATTGTAGCAAAGTGTCATTTCTTCAGTGTTGTCACATGAAAAGATATAATAAAATATTTACAAAAATGAGGAGTGTACTCACTTTTGTGAGATACTGTAGAGGGGTTCCTGTCTGAGATTACAGGTTGCCCCTAATATTATTGATATTATATTGCCCCTAATATTATTGATCCTCTGAAAAAAAGTAGCTTTTTCCATCAAATTAAGGGGTTTTACCCCTGTAAAAAAAATGTGTGGTTTGTCAAATCAACTGCCTCAAGAATAGAAAGCACACATCCTTTCAGTCTAATGTTACCTCCAAAACTTATGAGATTCATAGTTTTTTAACCTATTAATTTAAAAAACGTAGTATACATTATTTCTTGCCCATGTGGGCTACAATATGTTGGCTGCACTATACGCACTTTTCAAGTACAAATGAAATTATGCCAACATTAAAAAAAGGTTTCCTCAAACATAGCCTTTCTAAACACTTTGATTACTATCATGGGTTTCAATTCAATCCCCATTGGAGAGGTAGTCACATTAGGAGGGAAATTTCCAAACATGATTCCAAGTGGATTTTTTGGCTAAGGACATATAGGCCCCAAGGTTTAAATATAGAATGGGATGTAATAACAGTTGATAGCTCCTTTTTTTATTCTGGACTATTATTCTTCTCTCCTTTATTGGGTTCTATGGAGGCTTGTTTTTATATTTTTTACATTTTTTTCACCTATTGGTCCATGTGGGAATTTTTAATGATGTTGTAAATATATGCAATTTTTATGACATAGAATTATGAGCCATGTAAATTTTGTATTTTGTATTTTTAGTTTTATCAACATGTGTTGAATGTTTACAACCACTAGATGGCACTAGGAACATTCCTTATAGGATGTTCATTATGCGGGCGATGTCACGTATTAGTATTTGTGTTTTATATTTTATATATTTAAATATGAGTTTTCTCCACTGGAAACCTATATTATTGTTTATAGACAAATATTTCTATTCTAGTATTAGAATCTTGAGGTGTACTGTTTCCTTTCATTAAGGTACAATCCTTGCCTAATGCCAACTTAAATGGGTTGTAATGGTTTGTTTTAAAAAAACAAAAACAAACTCTGTGCAAGGGTTTTGCACAGAGTGGCCCCTCTTCTTTTGGGGCACCCCAGCGGCACTCCTGGCTCCTCCCCGCATCGAGTGCCCCCTCAGAGACCCGCATTCCAAAGGAGCACCCATGCGGGCGTGCTCCCAAATCCTGCTGCTATGTCCATTGACACAGACTGCAGCACTCGGCCCCGGCTTCTGTGTCACTGGATTTGAGCAGCCAATGGCTGCTGCTGCTATCACTCTATCCAATGAGGACCCGAGACATCGGCTGGAGCTGCTGGGCTCATTCTCGTCACTGGAAAGATCAGCTTCAGGTAAGTAAAAGGAGGGGTCTGGGGGGCTGTTGCACTACAGAAGGTTTTTCACCTTAATGCATACAATGCATTAAGGTGAAAAACATTGAGGGTTTATAACCCCTTTAATGCGTCACTTCCTCCCGTTATGGCGCAGTTGTGTTGCTTTAGGTTAAGCACAGCTTGCTTGCTTCCAGGATGTGGAGAGCAATAACGAATGTATTTTACTTCCGGCCCTGATTGGGTATATAATTGGTGACCCGTACGTACGTGACCATGCCCCTTATGACGTCTGTGAGTGACGAAACGCATCAGGAGGAGTTTGGCCATGTGACGTTGCCACACTGGACAGTTGGCCATCTTACTGGTTGGAAACATTGCTACTGCAATGAGGTTATGGCATGCAATTTTAACTGCAATGTTTTTGAGTATTCTGGCTCTTTTATTTTAATAAATGAGTTTTGTCAGTAATACTGCGCAATCCCTATATGTTGGTGTGGGTGGTAAGTTCCTGCCTGAGGTGGATCGCGTTCGGTTTCCAGTGGTCAAGCATCTTGCATGTATGGGGAATTGGAGACAAAGTATTTCACAAAGTGCATTTGACTACTTTTGGTTAAGTGGTCCATATTTTGCGGGTCAGTGTAACCCTTTTATCTTGGTGGTGGACCCCTCTATACACTTTTGTGTGGACCAGCACGGAATGAACTCTTTATTGGAGATGTGTCACTTTTACTACGATCTGTGCATAAGTGCTGCATTTTGTGTATATATATATATATATATATATATATATATATATATATATATATGGGGGAAGGAAAGTATTCAGACCCCCTTAAATTGTTCACTCTTTGTTATATTGCAGCCATTTGCTAAAATCATTTAAGTTCATTTTTTTCCTCATTAATGTATACACAGCACCCCGTACGTCGACAGAGCGGCACGGGCAGGCAAAAGGGCTTACCTGTACGTCCTTGCCTGCCCGCGGGTGGGGGGTCCGATCGGACCCCCCCCGGTGCCTGCGGCGGTCGGCAAATCTCCCCCGGCGATCGGTGGTGAGGGGGAGGCCATCCATTCGTGGCCCCCCCCTCGCGATCGCTCCCAGCCAATGGGATCATTTCCCTGCCTCTGTATTGTACACAGAGGCAGAGGAAATGATGTCATCTCTCCTCGGCTCGGTATTTTCCGTTCTGGGCCGAGGAGAGAAGACTGTAATGTGAGTGCACCAACACACACACACACAGTAGAACATGCCAGGCACACATTACACCCCGATCCCCCCCCGATCGCCCCCCGATCCCCCCCCAATCACCCCCCCTGTCACAAACTGACACCAAGCAGGTTTTTTTTTTTTTCTGATTACTGTATTGGTGTCAGTTTGTGACAGTTACAGTGTTAGGACAGTTAGTGTTAGGCCCCCTTTAGGTCTAGGATACCCCCCTAACCCCCCCTAATAAAGTTTTAACCCCTTGATCACCCCCCGTCACCAGTGTCACTAAGCGATCATTTTTCTGATCGCTGTATTAGTGTCGCTGGTGACGCTAGTTAGGGACGTAAATATTTAGGTTCACCGTCAGCGTTTTATAGCGACAGGGACCCCCATATACTACCTAATAAATGTTTTAACCCCTTGATTGCCCCCTAGTTAACCCTTTCACCACTGATCACCGTATAACCCTTACGGGTGACGCTGGTTAGTTCGTTTATTTTTTATAGTGTCAGGGCACCCGCCGTTTATTACCAAATAAAGGTTTAGCCCGGCGGTGATATGCGTCGCCCCAGGCAGCGTCAGATTAGCGCCAGTACCGCTAACACCCACGCACGCAGCATACACCTCCCTTAGTGGTATAGTATCTGTACGGCTCAATATCTGATCCGATCAGATCTATACTAGCGTCCCCAGCAGTTTAGGGTTCCCAAAAACGCAGTGTTAGTGGGATCAGCCCAGATACCCGCTAGCACCTGCGTTTTGCCCCTCCGCCCGGCCCAGCCCACTCAAGTGCAGTATCGATCGATCACTGTCACTTACAAAACACTAAACGCATAACTGCAGCGTTCGCAGAGTCAGGCCTGATCCCTGCGATCGCTAACAGTTTTTTTGGTAGCGTTTTGGTGAACTGGCAAGCACCAGCCCCAGGCAGCGTCAGGTTAGTGCCAGTAGCGCTAACACCCACGCACACACCGTACATCTCCCTTAGTGGTATAGTATCTGAACGGATCAATATCTGATCAGATCTATACTGGCGTCCCCAGCAGTTTAGGGTTCCCAAAAATGCAGTGTTAGTGGGATCAGCCCAGATACCAGCCTGCACCTGCGTTTTGCCCCTCCGCCCAGGCAAGATCAGCCCACCCAAGTGCAGTATCGATCGATCACTGTCACTTACAAAACACTAAACGCATAACTGCAGCGTTCGCAGAGTCAGGCCTGATCCCTGCGATCGCTAACAGTTTTTTTGGTAGCGTTTTGGTGAACTGGCAAGCACCAGCCCCAGGCAGCGTCAGGTTAGTGCCAGTACCGCTAACACCCACGCACGCAGCATACGCCTCCCTTAGTGGTATAGTATCTGAACGAATCAATATCTGATCCGATCAGATCTATACTGGCGTCCCCAGCAGTTTAGGGTTCCCAAAAACGCAGTGTTAGCGGGATCAGCCCAGATACCTGCTAGCACCTGCGTTTTGCCCCTCCACCCGGCCCAACCCAGCCCACCCAAGTGCAGTATCGATCGATCACTGTCACTTACAAAACACTAAACGCATAACTGCAGCGTTCGCAGAGTCAGGCCTGATCCCTGCGATCGCTAACAGTTTTTTTGGTAGCATTTTGGTGAACTGGCAAGCACCAGCGGCCTAGTACACCCCGGTCGTAGTCAAACCAGCACTGCAGTAACACTTGGTGACGTGGCGAGTCCCATAAGTGCAGTTCAAGCTGGTGAGGTGGCAAGCACAAGTAGTGTCCCGCTGCCACCAAAAAGACAAACACAGGCCCGTCATGCCCATAATGCCCTTCCTGCTGCATTCGCCAATCCTAATTGGGAACCCACCGCTTCTGCAGCGCCCATACTTCCCCCATTCACATCCCCAACCAAATGCAGTCGGCTGCATGAGAGGCATTTTTATGTCCTCCCGAGTACCCCTACCCAACAAACCCCCCCCCAAAAAAGATGTCGTGTCTGCAGCAAGCGTGGATATAGGCGTGACACCCGCTATTATTGTCCCTCCTGTCCTGACAATCCTGGCCTTTGCATTGGTGAATGTTTTGAACGCTACCATTCACTAGTTGAGTATTAGCGTAGGGTACAGCATTGCACAGACTAGGACACACTTTCACAGGGTCTCCCAAGATGCCATCGCATTTTGAGAGACCCGAACCTGGAACCGGTTACAGTTATAAAAGTTACAGTTACAAAAAAAGTGTAAAAAAAAAAAAAAAAAACACAAACAAAAATATAAAATGAAAAATAATAGTTGTCGTTTTATTGTTCTCTCTCTCTCTATTCTCTCTATTGTTCTGCTCTTTTTTTACTGTATTCTATTCTGCAATGTTTTATTGTTATTATGTTTTATCATGTTTGCTTTTCAGGTATGCAATTTTTTATACTTTACCGTTTACTGTGCTTAATTGTTAACCATTTTTTTGTCTTTAGGTACACCATTCACGACTTTGAGTGGTTATACCAGAATGATGCTTGCAGGTTTAGGTATCATCTTGGTATCATTCTTTTCAGCCAGCGGTCGGCTTTCATGTAAAAGCAATCCTAGCGGCTAATTAGCCTCTAGACTGCTTTTACAAGCAGTGGGAGAGAATGCCCCCCCCCCACCGTCTTCCGTGTTTTTCTCTGGCTCTCCTGTCTCAACAGGGAACCTGAAAATGCAGCCGGTGATTCAGCCAGCTGACCATAGAGCTGATCAGAGACCAGAGTGGCTCCAAACATCTCTATGGCCTAAGAAACCGGAAGCTACGAGCATTTTATGACTTAGATTTCGCCGGATGTAAATAGCGCCATTGGGAAATTGGGGAAGCATTTTATCGCACCGATCTTGGTGTGGTCAGATGCTTTGAGGGCAGAGGAGAGATCTAGGGTCTAATAGACCCCAATTTTTTCAAAAAAGAGTACCTGTCACTACCTATTGCTATCATAGGGGATATTTACATTCCCTGAGATAACAATAAAAATGATTAAAAAAAAATGAAAGGAACAGTTTAAAAATAAGATAAAAAAGCAAAAAAATAATAAAGAAAAAAAAAAAAAGCACCCCTGTCCCCCCTGCTCTCGCGCTAAGGCGAACGCAAGCGTCGGTCTGGCTTCAAATGTAAACAGCAATTGCACCATGCATGTGAGGTATCACCGCGACGGTCAGATCGAGGGCAGTAATTTTAGCAGTAGACCTCCTCTGTAAATCTAAAGTGGTAACCTGTAAAGGCTTTTAAAGGCTTTTAAAAATGTATTTATTTTGTTGCCACTGCACGTTTGTGCGCAATTGTAAAGCATGTCATGTTTGGTATCCATGTACTCGTCCTAAGATCATCTTTTTTATTTCATCAAACATTTGGGCAATATAGTGTGTTTTAGTGCATTAAAATGTAAAAAAGTGTGTTTTTTCCCCAAAAAATGCGTTTGAAAAATCGCTGCGCAAATACTGTGTGGAAAAAAAATGAAACACCCACCATTTTAATCTGTAGGGCATTTGCTTTAAAAAAATATATAATGTTTGGGGGTTCAAAGTAATTTTCTTGCAAAAAAAAATAATTTTTTCATGTAAACAATAAGTGTCAGAAAGGGCTTTGTCTTCAAGTGGTTAGAAGAGTGGGTGATGTGCGACATAAGCTTCTTAATGTTGTGCATAAAATGCCAGGACAGTTCAAACCCCCCCCAAATGACCCCATTTTGGAAAGTAGACACCCCAAGCTATTTGCTGAGAGGCATGTCGAGTCCATGGAATATTTTATATTGTGACACAAGTTGCAGGAAAGAGACACGTTTTTTTTTTTTTTTTTTTGCACAAAGTTGTCACTAAATGATATATTGCTCAAACATGCCATGGGAATATGTGAAATTACACCCCAAAATACATTCTGTTGCTTCTCCTGAGTACGGGGATACCACATGTGTGAGACTTTTTGGGAGCCTAGCCGCGTACGGGACCCCCGAAAACCAAGCACCGCCTTCAGGCTTTCTAAGGGCGTAAATTTTTGATTTCACTCTTCACTGCCTATCACAGTCTCGGAGGCCATGGAATGCCCAGGTGGCACAAACCCCCCCAAATGACCCCATTTTGGAAAGTAGACACCCAAAGCTATTTGCTGAGCGGTATAGTGAGTATTTTGCAGACCTCACTTTTTGTCACAAAGTTTTGAAAATTAAAAGAAGAAAAAAAAAATTTTTTTTTTGTCTTTCTGTATTTTCAAAAACAAATGAGAGCTGCAAAATACTCACCATGCCTCTCAGCAAATAGCTTGGGGTGTCTACTTTCCAAAATGGGGTCATTTGGGGGGGGTTTGTGCCACCTGGGCATTCCATGACCTCCGAAACTGTGATAGGCAGTGAAGAGTGAAATCAAAAATGTACACCCTTGGAAATCCTGAAGGCGGTGATTGGTTTTCGGGGGCCCCGTACGCGGCTAGGCTCCTAAAAAGTCCCACACATGTGGTATTCCCGTACTCAAGAGAAGCAGCAGAATGTATTTTGGGGTGCAATTCCACATGTGCCCATGGCCTGTGTGAGCAATATATCATTTAGTGACAACTTTGTGCAAAAAAAAAAAAAAAAAATTGTCACTTTCCTGCAACTTGTGTCAAAATATAAAATATTCCATGGACTCAACATGCCTCTCAGCAAATAGCTTGGGGTGTCTACTTTCCAAAATGGGGTCATTTGGGGGGGGTTGTGCCATCTGGGCATTTTATGGCCTTCAAAACTGTGATAGGTAGTGAGGAGTAAAATCAAAAATGTACGCCCTTAGAAATCCTGAAGGCAGTGATTGGTTTTCGGGGCCCCGTACGCGGCTAGGCTCCCAAAAAGTCCCACACATGTGGTATCCCCATACTCAGGAGAAGCAGCTAAATGTATTTTGGGGTGCAATTCCACATATGCCCATGGCCTGTGTGAGCAATATATCATTTAGTGACAACTTTTTGTAATTTTTTTTTTTTTTTTTTGCACAAAGTTGTCACTAAATGATATATTGCTCAAACATGCCATGGGAATATGTGAAATTACACCCCAAAATGCATTCTGTTGCTTCTCCTGAGTACGGGGATACCACATGTGTGAGACTTTTTGGGAGCCTAGCCGCGTACGGGACCCCGAAAACCAAGCACCGCCTTCAGGCTTTCTAAGGGCGTAAATTTTTGATTTCACTCTTCACTGCCTATCACAGTCTCGGAGGCCATGGAATGCCCAGGTGGCACAAACCCCCCCAAATGACCCCATTTTGGAAAGTAGACACCCAAAGCTATTTGCTGAGCGGTATAGTGAGTATTTTGCAGACCTCACTTTTTGTCACAAAGTTTTGAAAATTAAAAGAAGAAAAAAAAAAATTTTTTTTTGTCTTTCTTTATTTTCAAAAACAAATGAGAGCTGCAAAATACTCACCATGCCTCTCAGCAAATAGCTTGGGGTGTCTACTTTCCAAAATGGGGTCATTTGGGGGGGGGTTTGTGCCACCTGGGCATTCCATGACCTCAGAAACTGTGATAGGCAGTGAAGAGTGAAATCAAAAATATACACCCTTGGAAATCCTGAAGGCGGTGATTGGTTTTCGGGGGCCCCGTACGCGGCTAGGCTCCTAAAAAGTCCCACGCATGTGGTATCCCCGTACTCAAGAGAAGCAGCAGAATGTATTTTGGGGTGCAATTCCACATGTGCCCATGGCCTGTGTGAGCAATATATCATTTAGTGACAACTTTGTGCAAAAAAAAAAAAAAATTGTCACTTTCCCGCAACTTGTGTCAAAATATAAAATATTCCATGGACTCAACATGCCTCTCAGCAAATAGCTTGGGGTGTCTACTTTCCAAAATGGGGTCATTTGGGGGGGGTTGTGCCATCTGGGCATTTTATGGCCTTCAAAACTGTGATAGGTAGTGAGGAGTAAAATCAAAAATGTACGCCCTTAGAAATCCTGAAGGCAGTGATTGGTTTTCGGGGCCCCGTACGCGGCTAGGCTCCCAAAAAGTCCCACACATGTGGTATCCCCATACTCAGGAGAAGCAGCTAAATGTATTTTGGGGTGCAATTCCACATATGCCCATGGCCTGTGTGAGCAATATATCATTTAGTGACAACTTTTTGTAATTTTTTTTTTTTTTTTATTATTCAATCACTTGGAACAAAAAAAATGAATATTCAATGGGCTCAACATGCCTCTCAGCAATTTCCTTGGGGTGTCTACTTTCCAAAATGGGGTCATTTGTGGGGGTTTTGTACTGCCCTGCCATTTTAGCACCTCAAGAAACGACATAGGCAGTCATAAATTAAAGGCTGTGTAAATTCCAGAAAATGTACCCTAGTTTGTAGGCGCTATAACTTTTGCGCAAACCAATAAATATACACTTATTGACATTTTTTTTACCAAAGACATGTGGCCGAATACATTTTGGCCTAAATGTATGACTAAAATTGAATTTATTGGATTTTTTTTAGAACAAAAAGTAGAAAATATCATTTTTTTTCAAAATTTTCGGTCTTTTTCCGTGTATAGCGCAAAAAATAAAAACGGCAGAGGTGATCAAATACCATCAAAAGAAAGCTCTATTTGTGGGAAGAAAAGGACGTAAATTTCGTTTGGGTACAGCATTGCATGACCGCGCAATTAGCAGTTAAAGCGACGCAGTGCCAAATTGTAAAAAGTGCTCTGGTCAGGAAGAGGGTAAATCCTTCCGGGGCTGAAGTGGTTAAAAAAGAAATACTGAAATATCACATGGTCCTAAGTATTCAGACCCTTTGCTCAGTATTTAGTAGAAGCACCCTTTTGATCTAATACAACCATGAGTCTTTTTGGGAAAGATGCAACAAGTTTTTCACACCTGGATTTGGGGATCCTCTGCCATTCCTCCTTGCAGATCGTCTCCAGTTCTGTCAGGTTGGATGGTAAACGTTGGTGGACAGCCATTTTTAGGTATCTCCAGAGATGCTCAATTGGGTTTAAGTCAGGGCTCTGGCTGGGCCATTCAAGAACAGTCACGGAGTTGTTGTGAAGCCACTCCTTCGTTATTTTAGCTGTGTGCTTAGGGTCATTGTCTTGTTGGAAGGTAAACCTTCGGCCCAGTCTGAGGTCCTGAGCACTCTGGAGAAGGTTTTCGTCCAGGATATCCCTGTACTTTGCCGCATTCATCTTTCCCTTGACTGCAATTAGTCTTTCTGTCCCTGCAGCTGAAAAACACCCCCACAGAATGATGCTGCCACCACCATGCTTCACTGTTGGGACTGTAATGGACAGGTGATGAGCAGTGCCTGGTTTTCTCCACACATACCGCTTAGAATTAAGGCCAAAAAGTTCTATCTTGGTCTCATCAGACAAGAGAATCCTATTTCTCACCATCTTGGAGTCCTTCAAGTGTTTTTTAGCAAACTCTATGCGGGCTTTTATGTGTCTTGCACTCAGGAGAGGCTTCCGTCGGGCCACTCTGTCATAAAGCCCCGACTGGTGGAGGGCTGCAGTGATGGTTGACTTTCTACAATTTTCTCCCATCTCCTGACTGCATCTCTGGAGCTCAGCCACAGTGATCTTTGGGTTCTGCTTTACCTCTCTCACCAAGGCTCTTCTCCCCCGATAGCTCAGTTTGGCCGGACGGCCAGCTCTAGGAAGGGTTCTGGTCATACCAAACGTCTTCCATTTAGAGTGGAGTTCCACCCAAAAATGGAACTTCCACTTTTTGGATTTCTCCCCCCTCCGGTGACACATTTGGCACCTTTCATTGGAAGGAGGGAGCAGATACCTGTCTAATACAGGTATTTGCTCCCACTTCCTGGCATAGCTCACTGCGGCGCTTGCGGTGACCTATGCCACTTCCGGCGCCTACCCCGTCCTCCACCGCTGTATTCTGTGAGACACAGAACACAGCAGGGACCTGAAAGGACGCGCAGCGCGACTCGCGCATGCGCAGTAGGGAACCAGGAAGTGAAGCCGCAAGGCTTCACTTCCCTATTCCCTTACCGAGGATGGCGGCGGCAGCAGCCGAGAGCCGAAGGACAGATCGGCTGCCGACATCGCAAGCTCCCTGGAGAGGTAAGTGTCCATATATTAAAAGTCAGCAGCTGCAGTATTTGTAGCTGCTGGCTTTTAGTATTTTTTTTTCAGCAGACCTCCACTTTAAGGATTATGGAGGCCACTGTGCTCTTAGGAACCTTAAGATCAGCAGAAATTTTTTTGTAACCTTGGCCAGATCTGTGCCTTGCCAATATTCTGTCTCTGAGCTCTTCAGGCAGTTCCTTTGACCTCATGATTCTCATTTGCTTTGACATGCACCGTGAGCTGTAAGGTCTTATATAGACAGGTGTGTGGCTTTCCTAATCAAGTCCAATCAGTATAATCAAACACAGCTGGACTCAAATGAAGGTGTAGAACCATCTCAAGGATGATCAGAAGAAATGGACAGCACCTGAGTTAAATGTATGAGTGTCACAGCAAAGGGTCTGAATACTTAGGACCATGTGATATTTCAGTTTTTCCTTTTTAATAAATCTGCAAAAATGTCAACAATTCTGTGTTTTTCTGTCAATATGGGGTGCTGTGTGTACATTAATGAGCAAAAAAAATGAACTTAAATGATTTTAGCAAATGGCTGCAATATAACAAAGAGTGAAAAATATAAGGGGGTCTGAATACTTTCTGTCCCCACTGTATTTTCCCAAATTTTTCCCACATGCTTTTGGGAGACTTCAGATGTGTTTTTGCAAAATTTAGCCGGGCTTGGATGCTTTTCTTCATAAGAAAAGGCTTCCGTCTTGCCACTCTAGCCCCCCATAGCCCAGACATATGAAGAATATGGGAGATTGTTGTAACATGTACCACCCAGTCAATACTTGCCAGATATTCCTGCAGCTCCTTTAATGTTGCTATAGGCCTCTTGGCAGCCTCCCTCACCATTTTTCTTTTCGTCTTTAATCAATTTTGGAAGGACACCTAGTTCTTTGTAATGTCACTGTTGTGCCATATTTTCTCCACTTGATGATGACTGTCTGCACTGTTACATAGTCAGGTTGAAAAAAGACACAAGTCCATCAAGTTCAACCAAAAACTAAGAAATAAAAAATACAATCCTATATACACAAACCTACACCCACAGTTGATTAAGAGGAAGGCAAAAAACCTCAGCAAAGCATGCTCCAATTTGCTACAGCAAGGGAAAAAAATCCTTCATGATCCCCTGAGAGGCAATCGGATTTTCCCTGGATCAACTTTACCTACAAATGTTAGTATCCAGTTATATTGTGTACATTTAGGAAAGAATCCAGGCCTTTTTTAAAGCAATCGACTGAGCTTGCCAGAACCACCTCTGGAGGGAGTTTAGTCCACATTTTCATAGCTCTTACTGTGAAGAAGCCTTTCCATATTTGGAGATAAACATTTTTTTCCTCTAGAGGTAAGGAGTGCCCCCTAGTCCTCTGTGATGACCTTAAAGTGAATACCTCTACACCAAATTCACGATATGGACCACTTATGTATTTGTATATGTTGATCATATCCCCCCTTATCTCCTCTAGTTTTAGGAGGGAATAAATTCAGTTCCTCTAATCTTTCCTCATAGCTGAGCTCCTCCATGCCTCTTATCAGTTTGATTGTCCAACTCTGCACTTTCTGTTTTGAGAACTGGTGCCCAAAACTGGACTGCACTGTGTTCCATGGTATATCTAATGCCCAGGGCCGTATTAATAGCATCATGGGCCCCTAGGCAAAGTAATGCTCTGGGTTCCCTACAATGGAGACAGCGCAGGTAAACAGACATCAATTAGGTAGGAGGCAGACAAGCGGAGCTTCCCCTTTTGGGTGGAGCCCTGCATTAACTACATGAACAATCATTCTATACAGCAAAGAAACAGTGGGAAAATACTACATGCATAAAGTAACAAAGCTGTCCTGTGCATATAATATATCTGCTAGATTGATACCTCCCCAGCACTGTGACCCCTTTACATTCCAAATATCCCCCCAGCACTCAGACCCCTCTATACCCCAGATTTCCCCCCAGCACTCGGACCCCTCTATACCCCAGATATCCCCCCAGCACTCTGACCCCTCTACATCCCAGATATCCCCCCAGGACTGTGACCCCCTCTACATCCCAGATATCCCCCCCCAGCACTCTGACCCCTCTACATCCCAGATATCCCCCCAGGACTGTGACCCCCTCTACATCCCAGATATCCCCCCCCAGCACTCTGACCCCTCTACATCCCTGATATCCCCCCAGCACTCTGACCCCTCTACCCCCCAGATATCCCCCGAACACTCTGACCCCTCTACATCCCAGATATCCCCCCAGCACTCTGACCCCTCTACCCCCCAGATATCCCCCGAACACTCTGACCCTTCTACACCCCAGATATCCACCCAGGACTGTGACCCCCTCTACATCCCAGATATCCCTCCAGCACTCTGACCCTTCTACACCCTAGATATCCCCTCAGCCCTCTGACCCCTCTACACCCAAGATATTCCCCCCAGCACTGTTACCATATACCATAAGATACGCCTTGTATTGTGACCCCACTACATCCCTGATACCCCCTACACTGTGGCCTCTCTACATCCCTGATACCTCTAGCACTATAGCTACCCAAGCTACCCCAAGCATTGCTACCCCCTATACACCCCAGATCCCTCTCAGCATTGTTTTCCCTCATACACCCTTGATATCCCCCAGCACCATTATCCCATCCATGTAGTACCCCCTTTTCCAGTGGAGATACAGTGCATGTAAGCTTTTAGCTATGTGCCCACCTCCTGCACTGGAGTCAACTATACCAATCAAGCAGGCAGAAGGAGGGGCAGAGGAGGGAGCATCCCTCCGGGCATTCCAAGCCCTTCGGTACAAACAGTGCTGGACAGCTGGGCTCACCATGACACCATCCACAATGCTACTTCTGCAGGTGGGCTCTTAGTGCTGCCGACTCAGCAGCTCCCACTCCAGCTCCTACCCTGCAGCTTTCGAGTCCCGAGCAATCAAGCTGCACGGGGCGGGGTCAGAGCAACACTGGTGCTCCGGCCCTGCCCCACTCTGTTGGCTGTGAAATAATAGGTATCGTTCTGCAGAGCACAGTGCACCGCTGCCAGCCTGCTTCCCCTGTGTATCCATCACTCTCAGTGCCATCATGGGTCCCCCAATTTTAGGGCAGCGTGGACTCAAGGACCAGCTAATTTGGGGAAAGTGCAGGGGCCCCCTTCTCCTGACTGATACCTTTTAACAATGAGATCCCTCTGATGCTTTGGAAGCTCTCCGTGAACCATGGCTTTTGCTGTAGGATGCGACTAAGAAAAAGTCAGGAAAGACCTACTAGAACAGTTGAACTTTATTTGGGGTTAATCAAAGGCACTGGCTGTTGTGTACTGACTCCTATTTAACATCAGTTTAAATGTGATTGCTTAATTCTGAACACAGCTACAACCCCACTTATAAGAGGGTGTGCACACTTATGCAACCACATTATTTAATTCTTTTATTTTTACTTCCCCTCCCTAAAAGATTTCAGTTTGTTTTTCAATTGAGTTGTACAGTTTATAGGTCACATTAAAGGTGGGAAAAGTTCTGAAATGATTTCTCTTTCGTCTCATTTTTTTTACAACACAGAAACCTGACATTTTAACAGGAGTGTGTAGACTTTATATCCACTGTATATACAGTATCTCACAAAAGTGAGTACACCCCTCACATTTTTGTAAATATTTTATTCTATCTTTTCATGTGACAACACTGAAGAAATTATACTTTGCTACAATGTAAAGTAGTGAGTGTATAGCTTGTATAACAGTATAAATGTACCGTCCCCTCAAAATAACTCAACACACAGCCAATAATGTCTAAACCACTGGCAACAAAAGTGAGTACACCCTAAGTGAAAATGTCCACATTGGGCCCAATTAGCCATTTCCCTCCCCGGTGTAATGTGACTTGTTAGTGTTACAAGGTCTCAGGTGTGAATGGGGAGCAGGTGTGTTAAATTTGGTGTCATCGCTCTCACTCTCTCATACCGGTCACTGGAAGTTCAACATACCAACTCATGACAAAGATCTCTCTGAGGGTCTGAAAAAAAGAATTGTTGCTCTACATAAAGATGGCCTAGGCTGTAAGAAGATTGCCAAGACCCACTAACTGAGCTTCAGCACAGTGGCCAAGACCATACAGCGGTTTAACAGGACAAGTTCCACACAGAACAGGCCTCGCCATGGTCGACCAAAAAAGTTGAGTGCATGTGCTCAGCATCATATCCAGAGGTTGTCTTTGGGAAATAGACATATGAGTGCTGCCAGCATTGCTGCAGAGGTTGAAGGGGTGGAGGGTCAGCCTGTCAGTGCTCAGACCATATGCCGCACACTGCATCAAATTGGTCTGCATGGCTGTCATCCCAGAAGGAAGCCTCTTCTAAAGATGATGCACAAGAAAGCCTGCAAAAAGTTTGCTGAAGACAAGCAGACTAAGGATATGGACTACTGTGTGTCTTGCCTACAGTCAAGCATGATGGTGGGAGTGTCATGGTCTGGGGCTGCATGAGTGCTGCCGGCACTGGGGAGCTACAGTTCATTGAGGGAACCATGAATTCCAACATGTACTGACATACTGAAGCAGAGCATGATCCCCTCCCTTCGGAGACTGGGCCACAGTGCAGTATTCCAACATGATAACGACCCCAAACACACCTCCAAGACGACCACTGCCTTGCTAAAGAAGCTGAGGGTAAAGGTGATAGACTGGCCAAGCATGTCTCCAGACCTAAACCCTATTGAGCATCTGTGGGGCATCCTCTAATGGAAGATGGAGGAGCGCAAGGTCTCTAACATCCACCAGCTCCGAGATGTCATCATGGAGGAGGACTCCAGTGGCAACCTGTGAAGCTCTGGTGAACTACATGCCCAAGAGGGTTAAGGCAGTGCTGTAAAATAATGGTGGCCACACAAAATATTGACACTTTGGGCCCAATTTGGACATTTTCACTTAGGAGTTTATGTTTAGACAATTAATAGCTGTGTGTTGAGTTCTGTGTTGGGGACAGCAAATTTACACTGTTATACAAGCTGTACACTCACTACTTTACATTATAGCAAAGTGTCATTACATCAGTGTTGTCACATGAAAAGATATAATAAAATATTTACAAAAATGTGAGGGGTGTACTCACTTTTGTGAGATATTATATATATATATATATATATATATATATATATATATATATATATATATTGTATATATATATATATATATATATATATATATATATTGTATATATATATATATATATATATATATATATATATATATATATATATATATATATATATATTGTATATACAGTATGTCACAAAAGTGAGTACACCCCTCACATTTTTGTAAATATTATTTTCTTATATCTTTTCATGTGACAACACTGAAGAAATGACACTTTGCTGCATTTGATGTAAAGTAGTAAGTGTACAGCTTGTATAACAGTGTAAGTTTGCTGTCCCCTCAAAATAACTCAACACACAGCCATTACAACTAGTTCATTTTGACCAGACAGGTTTTATGAAGGGTCACAAAGCTAAAGATAATACCATCCGGGCCCTCCATATCCTCCATTGGATGGAAAATGGACCTGATAAAATCCAGAGAGTAGTACTATCAATAGATGCAGAAAAGGCATTTGATAGAGTGAACTGGGGGTTCATGATGGAAGTATTGAAGGGGATAGGCTTGAGGGAGTGGGTGATGGGTTGGGTATCGGCCTTGTACACAGGCCCATGAGCCAGAGTCAAGGTGAATGGTACCCTCTCAGATTACTTTGATATACATAACGGCACCAGGCAGGGGTGCCGTCTCTCCCCATTATTATTTGCCATGATTTTGGAACCTTTTCTTTGCAAAGTGAGGAAAAAGGCTCCGGAGAACATAAAGTCTCAGCATATGATGATGACTTACTATTCTATCTTTCTAAACCCCAGGAGTCACTACCTGTCTTGAAGGCTGAAGTCCAGAGGTATGGTACTTTATCTAATTTCAAAATAAATTTTGAGAAATCAGTAATATTACCAAGCCATGTACCATTAGCAATGGCAACATCTCTGCAATATATTTACCCCTTTATTTGGAATACAAATTCTTTATATTATTTAGGAGTACATATGTCTTTGGTATGCATCTTAAATTGGTGCTATGATACCGCAAGTAAGGCATGGGTCTCAATGGAGAAAATATTAGCGGGTAGAAATTTAGCAGGGGCACTCTGTATTCCAAATGCATCCAGGGGCCTCTCAAAGTGGACATCCCCGCTAACATGGGGCTGTTTAGCAGTGTGGGACAGAATGAATAGAACTGGTAAATATGGTCCCCGTGTATCCCCATTGGCCCCACTGGAGGGATACCCTTGGTCCCCCCGAGAGAAAAGGTAGGAGTTTTGGCCTGTGGGGATCAGAGGGGAATACAACGTGTGCCAGGTATGCCCCATGAGGAACCCTACCTCCCTTTACGGAGCTGGTGTCAACCCAGGGGAGCATACATATGGCGACGTGGAGATATCTCCAAATGTCAAGCTTTTTTACAAAATTAGAACCCCAACTAAGGCCCTTGAGCTCTCTTACTACATTTGAGACTTTGTGCATGAAGATGTCAGAGCCCAATAATTTGCTATCTCGAATGTATAAGATAGTTCTCAGTGGTCAAAACAGTCCAACCCATTATTTTATTAATTGCTTCAGCCCTGGAAGATTTGGCTGCTCAATGACCAGGCCATTTTTTGCGATTCGGCACTGCGTCGCTTTAACTGTCAATTGCACGGTTGTGCGATGCTGTACCCAAACAAATTTGACATCATTTTTTTAATCACAAATAGAGCTTTCACAATATCTTTTATTTTTTTCTATAATAAATATCCCAAATTTTTTTATCAAAAAAAATTTTTTTTCCTCAGTTTAGGCCAATATGTTTTCTTCTACATATTTTTGGTAAAAAAAAAAAAAGAAATCACAATAAGCGTATATTGATTGGTTTACGGAAAAGTAATAGCGTCTACAAAATAGGGGATAGATTTATGGCATTTTATTAATTTTTTTTTTTTTTACTAGTAATGGCAGCGATCTGCGATTTTTATCAGGACTGCAACATTATGGCAGATGCATCAGACACTTTTGACACATTTTTGAAACCACTGACAATTATACAGCGATTGTTGATTGTCTACAGAATTATTAAGTTCAGATGATGTCCCTTAGGACGAAACACGTCGGGACGGACTGCTGACACCACTGACACTGCCATACCTTTCATATTTTAAGCGCTATTTTTCTCCAGAAATGTGAGTGTTTTTATCTTCAATAAATAAGCTTTAAGCCTTTTATGCAGTATTACGCTATGTACTCTCACGTTTTTTCCATATATACTCTGGATGCCTGATTGGATTTGTCCCCTTTGCCATATATATCCTTGCAAGCACCTGGGTCACCTGGATTTGTGATTATGTTAAACAGACACCATCGTGGATCCCCATGTTTACAAGCTTGATTGACTCAGTGGGTGTACACCCATCTGAGTCCAATCTTTCCGGTAAGCCCCCTTTCTGAGCGGTGGTGGATCTTCTATCAACACTTCTTAAATTTTCTTCACTTCTTGGTGTTATACACCTCTCAGGACTTTACTCTTCACGGACCTATTTATTTATAACACCAATTACAAGTGTGTCACAAAACAATTTTTGCGTCACGGACACTATTTATATGATTTAGAAAGTTCATCATATATTCTTTACATACCTATGGATTTTATGCACTGATCTATATCATCCATTGCAAGATATGAATTAATGCTATTTATTATGTTTTTACTTGTTAGCGCTGCACTTTTCTTTATTTAGGTTTGCCCACAGGATTAGATCACTTGTATGTGCTAGCTGCTTACACATATTTTTTTTACAGCACGATATTTCCACATAAATTTATTTGATAAGCAGGGGTAGCAGGATCCTTATAGTACCTACATGAAGAACCTTTGGCTGAGGTGTGCAAGTTGGGCAAATAGAGATAAAGTGCCCTCTTTCTCCACAATAGACCATAGCCTCTCCTCCGCTCACTTTCACCTTTAGACAGCTTGGACCGGATGACCCCCAATCTCCATGGGTTCCACATCTTCCAGGGTAGGTGTGTGTATATCCTCAGGAGCGTCTAGGCTTTGTGGGTTTAGAGCTTCATGGCTTGGCATGTACTGGAAAGGCTTGGAGTCATATCAGTACAGGGTATTACTGTCCCTGGGTCCCCGTAGACCACGTGAACTAGGAGCAGACTTGGGAACCCTGGT
Source organism: Lithobates clamitans (assembly GCA_037952925.1). Taxonomy (NCBI): domain Eukaryota; kingdom Metazoa; phylum Chordata; class Amphibia; order Anura; family Ranidae; genus Lithobates; species Lithobates clamitans. The sequence goes on from JBBGZY010001184.1 coordinate 918,497, forward strand.
TTTCTTTGAAACTGTAATGTGGGAGTCCAGAGCAAACATAAATGCTTCCCAGCTGTCCAAGACTGGACTCCTTTCCTGTAGTAGCTGATGAGCCCATGTTTTGATTTGCCCAGTAAGCAGGTTGATGGTAGCGTGAACCTTTATATAATCGGTGGCATATGGCCTAGGCTTAAGAGCAAACAACAGCTCGCAATCCATCCTAAAAAACAGGAAGTATGCACGGTTACCATCAAACCTCTCTGGCATCACAACAAATGGTTCAGGACATGCTGGTTCCGGGGCTGGGCGTACTGTAGTTTTACACAACAGCACTCCTTGCTGCAGCTCTGAGACGGTCTGGTCCAGGCTGGAGACTTGCTGAGCAAGGGAGGTGAGCATCTTGTACATCTTTGCAGACTCCATGTTGGTCAGTTCATTATGTAAGGGCTTACCTTGGTTGGAGTCCATAGTGCAGAGATGTATGCTCACCCTTGCAAATACACACAGCCCTTGGTAACAAGGTAAAAGGCTACCTGGGCTGTGATTCTGTGCACGGGGGCTTGACAGGGAGTTTACCAAAGGATTGTCGAGGTTAAGCCATAGTCAGGGATTACAGAAGTCAGAGTTATCAATGAACAGAACCAGGGTCAGAAGCCGGGGTCAGTCTTGGAACACTGAAACCTGAAAATAAGAACACAAGAAAACAGGTACCTTTGGCAATACAAGAGACAATGAACTGACACAGCCCTCAGAATGAGGCAGTGTTTTATACCCAGCTGATTAGATAAACTGCCTCAGCTGAACCAGGAGTGACAGGTGCAAAGCAAGATCAAGAGTATAGCCCTCAGTGCTGCGTGCAGGACAAGGCATAGCTGGAAAGCAGGCTGAATAATGAGCTGAGGTGTGGCTCAGAGGCAATATAGCAGGAGCAGTACACAGAAAATCATGGGTTCAATACCTCCTTGAGCCACCTGGGTGGTGGCCACGCCTGGCTGTTTGCATGTCACGGTAGGAACCGTGACAATGATTTTGTAATATTTTGCTATTTTTATTATTAAATACATTTTTGAGTTTTTACACGAGAACTGTAACGGACTTTCTTGGAACTTTCCTCATCAATATGAATTATTGAAATATCGTTATTATTACCGTAAAAACAAGATTTTTACAGCGATCAATGCTATAAAAATGCACTGATTACTGTGTAAATGTCACTGGCAGTGTCCATGCTTGACCATTCTTCTATCTGACCTCCGGATTTCTCTGTTGCCAAACCTCTGCCTGAACTTGACGATTCTTAAACTATTATATCTGATGTACCTTGATTCATCTGTATCTGACCCTGCTTGTCTCACTCTGCACCTTGCTTCAGTCTCCACATATCTGTTTCCACGGTACCCAGCACCAGCAACCTCCCTGCATCCGCAGCATCCCTGCATCCACAAGTGCCTGCACCCACAGCCACCATCCGCAGCTCCACTACTGCTGCTGGCTGCTACAAGTCCCCTCCTGCTACGGAGAATATCACAGGCACTCCTACCCCACCATGCTCTCGTGGCCGCTGTTGCAACCTCAGTGGCCTTTTAACCGGAGTTGTACGAGAGGCTTCCTCTGCTCGTCAGGCTCTACCTTAAGGTACATGACAGGCAGGGAAGGGGTTAACACTAGGGGGCGATCAAGGGGTTAACTCTGTTCCCTATGTGTGTATCTAACTGTGGGGGGATGGGACTGTCTAGGAGGAGAGAGACATCATTGTTCATACATAGTATGAACACACAATGTGTCTCCTCTCCCCTGAAAGTACTGGGATCTGTGTGTTTACACACACAGATCCCGGTTCTCGCTCTGTCAGGAGCGATCGTGGGAGCCCAACAGTCATCGCGCCCGCCGGGTACTCGCATCGGCTCTGGGCACACGCTGCGGGCGCACGCGCGCCCCTAGTGGCCAAAAGGTGAAGCGATGTACGGTAACGTCGTTTCGCCCAGCCGTGCCATTCTGCCACAGTAAAACTGCGGCGGCTGGTCGGCCAGCGATTAAAGAGAGGGAAAGAGAGCTAAACTACACATTTACTTCATTACAAGTTAAGAAATTGTTGGAATCAACGCACTTTACTTCTATAAATTCTTCCACACATGAAATGTCATATACGTTTATGGCCAGATGGTATCGAACCCCAGCAAGATTGGCACAGATATACCCTATTTTTTTATAGGATTTAATACATCTATTAAATCCTATAAAAAAAAGTGTTATTCCACACTTGTTGAATGCGTTTAAAGCATTAATACCTAGGTATTGGAAACAAACCATATGTCCCACTCTGTTGGAATGGAAAAGAGAGGTTGAAGAAATAAGAAAGAAAGATGCATAAGGCTAGAAACCAACAAGATAAATTTAAAAATAAATAAAAATAATAGATTTAAAAATACATGGGCTGGGCAGGCTGGAAGCAATACTCCTCAGAGATCGAAAGATTAAAATATACTAGAAGTATAGATAACTAGATAATATATATAATTAGAGATATATTACACACATAAACACGCGGAGGACCCTGGTATTTAGACACTGCACAAAAGGAGGCCCCGTGCTTTGAGCAGGAGAACCCCCCCCCCCCTTTATTCTTACACTCTCTTCTTCTTTCCCCTGCTACACGATGAACACATAAATATATTACACATATAAAAACACTGTAGATCACGAAACTTACAAAGATACACGATAGCACGTAAGCTAAGAAGGGGATTTAGGCCCTTTGCTCTTGCTATCCCCCCCCCCTCCTTTGGTGGTTTGGCTGGTTTTATATATTGTATAGAATCAAATTTATTGAGTAATATACAAGAGTTGAGATACAATGTATAGGATTAAGGATGGAAGTACATGTATAATCTATTTACCGGTATTTATTTTTTGTATTGAATGTTGTGTTGTTTGTAAATGATAAAGATTAATAAAATTGAATTATAAAAAAAAAAAACACACAGCCATTAATGTCTAAACCGCTGGCAAAAAAAGTGAGTACACCCCCTAAGTGGAAATGTACAAATTGAGCCCAAAGTGCCAATATTTTGTGTGGCCACCATTATTTTCCAGCACTGCCTTAACCCTCTTGGGCATGGAGTTCACCAGAGCCACTGGAATCCTCTTTCACTCCTCCATGATGACATCACGGAGCTGGTGGATGTTAGAGACCTTGAGCTTCTCCACCTTCCATTTGAGGATGCCCCACAGATGCTCAATAGGGTTTAGGTCTGGAGAAATGCGTAGCCAGTCCATCACCTTTACTCAGCTTCTTTAGCAAGGCAGTGGTCATCTTGGAGGTGTGTTTGGGGTCATTATCATGTTGGAATACTGCCCTGCGGCCCAGTCTCCGAAGGGAGGGAATCATGCTCTGCTTCAGTATGTCACAGTACATGTTGGCATTCCTGGTTCCCTCAATGAACTGTAGCTCCCCAGTGCCCGAAGCACTCATGCAGAGGATGTAGGGGTGTACTCACTTTTGTGAGATACTGTATATACACACAATAGACATGGCAGGGGGACGTGGTTACTGTCTTGGGGGGGTCTGATCAATGAAGGAGGAAGTCAAAAATCTTCCTCCTTCCCCTGGGATTCTCTCTTCACTCACCGATTCACCAGCTCTATGTTGGTGAATCAGGGAGTGTGAATTCTGACACAGATCCCTATTGAAGTGCTGAGATCACAGCTTCATAAGTCAATCAATCAGCTTCTCTGTGTGTGTGGAGATCATCGGCGGAGAACATGTTCTCTCCCGATCATTTTTGATTCATAAACCGTTAATGGACTGAGATCAGCGCCGATCCATGATGTTCACAGTTTCATAAACGGAAACCTATATGAGCATTACCTGGGCTCCCGCTGGTGAGCTTCGTTTACACAGTGTCTGATCCTATTGGAGCCCTCCACATAGTCAATACACCGGAGTATGACACCAGTATACTGCATAACAACAGTTCAAAGCTTGTTGCTGCTTACAATCTGGTAAGTGTTTAGATTGATGGAGGTGTATCACTGTGGAAGATCATCCTTTAGCACCGTGGTCGCCAACCCATCGACCGCGATCTACCCGTCAATCGCGGCCAGGTGACAGGTAGATCGCATCACATTGCCGACCCCGGGCTAAACTGCTCCTCCCCAGTGGCATACTGGGCAGACCAGGGTAAAAAGTCCAGGTTTTAGAAGGGGAGACCCGGGCAGGCAGAGCAGTGAAGGAGAGAGCCGGGCGGGCAAAGCGGTGGAGGAAAGAACCAGGTGGGCCTGGCAGTAAAGGAGAGAGCCGGGCGGGCGGAGCAGTGAAGGAGAGAGCCGGGTTGGCGGTGGAGGAGAGAGCCAGGTGGGCGGAGCAGTAGAAGAGACTTGCTCAGGCCCTGAGCTACTAAAGCAACAGATGTGGACTCACTGGGGCTGCTGTCGGATCAGGAAGGAGAGAACCAGACAGGTGAGGAGAGAGGTGGACGGGCGCAGCAGTGGAGACTTGCTCTGGCACTCAGCTACCTCCCTCACTGAAGCAAAACAGCAGGTGTGGGCTCAGTGAGGCTGCTGAAGTTTCTTTAGCACTGTGTAACACAAAGAAAAAACTGTGAGGTGGCCGCAGCAGCCCCACTGAACCCACACCAGCTGTGCTGCTTAAGTGAGAGAGGTAGCTCATTGCCAGAGCAAGTCTCCAACAAGCAATCCAGTGATGATGTTATCCCCGGAACCTAGAGTACCAACCCAAGAGGTTCTTGGGCGATCGGAGTAAGTTCAGATTGTTTCGCAACTCATGTCAGCTCTACTTCACTTTTCAGGCACAAATTTTTTCACTGGAGATCACCAAAGTGGGATTCATCATTTCCCTTCTTCAAGGGGAGCCACAATCCTGGGCTCACGGTTACTGGAGGAGAATAACGCACAACTAAATACTATGCAATCATCCTTTGATGCCATGTCGCAACTATATGATGACCCGCAATGAACCACCACCACTGAGGCAGCGCTACATGCACTCCGGCAAGGCCACAGAGCGCTGCAGAGGACTATGTCACTGATTTCAGACACCGGAGTGCAGACAACAGCTGAAATGATACAGCCCCACGTCACCAGTTTCGTTTGGGCCTTTCAGAGGGCTTAAAAGATGAACTTGCTCGAGTTGGCGTGCCAAGCTCTCTGGAAGCTTTAAACACGCTGTCTATCCAGATTGACCGCCTCCTACGTGAATGCAGATCTGAAAGACCCCCACAACAGTTCCGTTTGGTATGGATGTTACCCAAGATTCCTGTTCCTTCTAATCCAGCTCCCGGGTATACTGCTCCTTCTGCTTCAGAGGCACCTGAACCCATGCAATTGAGCCTCATCCATCCCTCGCTGACTCTAAAGGAATGTCAATGCCGACACCTGAACAACCTCTGCCTGTACTGTGGAAAAGCTGGTCACTTCGTACGCACCTGCCCAGCTAAGCTGCGTAAGTGTCTTTCCCTTTCTTCATTTAACCAGTCACCCTTGTCTGCCAGCTCAGCTAACAAAGCTCTGCCTGTTTCCTTTCAGCTGCCGGGAAGAACCGTGTCAGTGACTGCAATTATTGATTCGGGAGCTTGTAGCTGTTTCATTGACCTGTTCTTCGCAGCTCAGCAACATATCCCACTACAAACCAAAAGACAAGGACTTGCTATATTCCTGGATGATGGGTCACGCATTAGGTCAGGACTTGTAACCAAAGAGACCCCACCAATCCTGACCATCACCTCCACCAATCATCAGGAGCTGCCGCGCTTAGACGCAATTTCTTTACCATTATTTCCCGTCATCTTGGGCCTACCATGGCTCCAGGCTCATAACCCACAGATTGACTGGAATTCCGGAAATATTAAGTTCCTGTCACTATATGCCAGAAGCACTGTATTGTGGCTCCACCCCACGTCTTCCGCTGCCCTGCTGTGTACGGACTAAGACACTGAATTATGCCAAGTGGTTCCTAAGCCGTACCATGAGTACCTGGACGTGTTCAGCAAACGGGGAGCGGATACCCTTCCTCCACACAGATCTTATGATTGTCCCATCAAGCTTCTCTCATTCCCTTTGGATGCATCTTTCCTTTAACTGAACGGGATTTAGGGACCTTAAAGGACTAAATTGACGAAAATCTAGAGAAAGGATTCATTCATCCTTCTACCTCTCCGGCCGGTGCAGGTATATTTTTTGTGGAGAAGAGGGATCATTCTTTGAGACCATGTGTGGACTATCGTGATTTAAACAAGATCACAGTAAAGAACCGCCCGCTTTTCCCTTCCTTTGGTCCCTGAACTGTTTCAAAGACTAAACTCAGCAAATGTCTTTACCAAGCTAGCCTTAAGAGGGGCCTACAATTTGGTCTGTATTCGGGAAGGGGATGAATGGAAGACGGCGTTCCGTACCCGATTTGGACACTTTGAGTACCTAGTCATGCCCTCTTGGCCTATGCAATGCACCAGCCACCTTCCAGCACCTCATCAATAACATTTTCAGAGACTTCCTAGATATGTTCGTTGTTGTCTACCTGAACGACACACTGAAATTTTCTGTATCACTGGAGGTGCACCGAGGGTATGTTAAAAATGTACTGTCGGCTCCGCCAGCATGGACTTTATGCCAAAGCCGAAAAATGCGACTTTGAGCAACGGAGAATCCAGTTTTTGGGCTAAATTATTTCCACTGATGGAATCAAGATGGGCCCACAGAAGGTCTCAGCAATCCTGGATTGGCCAGCTCCCACAGACAAGAAAGGGATCCAACGATTTGTTGGCTTCCTCAATTTCTACCGCAAATTCATCAGGAACTTCTCCGCTATCATCAACCCTGTCAAGCAACTCACCAAGCAAGGTACCCGTTTCTGCTGCTCTGCTGAAGCCCAAACCGCTTTTGAAACATTAAAGAAACGGTTTACTGTTGCCCCTGTTCTGAGTCACCCAGACTCTGACCTTACATTGTTGAAGTGAATGCATCGGAAAGCGCAGTCGGGGCTGTCCTGTCACAACATTAGGGCCTCAAAGATGTGATCCGGTGGCATTCTTTTCACTTACGCCAGCAAAGAGGAACTATGATGTGAGAGATGGAGAACTCCTAGCAATTAAAGCTGCTTTGGAAGAATGGAGGTATTTGCTGGAAGGAGCCACCCACCCGATACTAATCTACACCGACCATAAGAACCTTGAATATCTGCGATCTGCAAAACCCCTCAAACCACGCCAAGCTCGCTGGGCCCTCTTTTTCTCATGATTTACCATATCACCTACAGACCAGGATCAAAGAACACTAAGCCTGATGCCTTATCACGCATGTTTGAGGACCCTAAGGACATATCAGTACCGTATACCATCTTGTCAGTCAGGAACTTTCTACTACCCTGTTTCCCCGAAAATAAGACCTAGCGTGATTGTCAGTGATGGCTGCAATACAAGCCTTACCCCCCAAATAAGCCCTACCCTGTTTCCCCGAAAATAAGCCCTACCCTGAAAATAAGACCTACAAGGACTTTAACTAGGGCTTATTTGGGGAGTAGGGCTTATATTGCAGCCATCACCGACAATCACGCTAGGTCTTATTTTCGGGTAACAGGGTATTACAGACGGATCTTCTGTCTCAGTTACAGCAAGCTTAGGCAGGAACGCTTAGTGCCTCAGGGGTCACATTACAGGTAAAGAATGAACTGTTATGGAGAGGTGAGAAGATTTTCGTACCAGAAAATCCCTAGGGCAATTGCCCGAGGGATTTGCCAATATCACCCTCTGGCAGGTCATTTTGGAATCCACAAGACTATTGAGCTGGTACAATGCACATTCTGGTGGCCCGGGCTGGAGAAAGATTGCAAAGCTTATGTAAACGCTTGTACCACTTGCATCCAGAGTAAGAGCACCCGTAATAAGGCCTGGGGGCTGCTCAGACCATTCCCTATACCTGACAGACCTTGGAAAATGATTTCTATGGACTTTATAGTCGAACTTCCACAATCTGAAGGTTGCTCCGCTATTTTTGTGGTAGTTGATCACCTATCAAAGATGGCTCATTTCCCACTCCTGAAAAATACGTCATCTGCTGCGGAGACCACTTGGGTCTTTGTTAAAGAAATTTTTAGGCTCCATGGAGTTCCTGCAAACATAGTATCAAACCGAGGTGTCCTGTCAGGAAAGACATCTGCGGAGTACAGCTGCTGTTTCCAGGTGCATACCTGTGTGCAGGCGCCAACCAAGAATGACCAGAACAACCACAGACGCTTCTGTAGATGCGCATGCGCTTACACGTCCGCGCACGCACCTTTTACCAAAACTGGCACCAGTCGGCTTATTTAAACAGAGCTTCAACGCTGACTGGTTGTTCCTGAATACGCTTCTGCCTGCTGTTTATGCCTGATTTGCCCGTCTGTTTCCAAAAACCTGCCTGTGACCTGACTACGCTTCTGCCTGCTGCTTATGCCTGATCTGCCTGTCTGTTGTCAACCCGGCTTGTCTGACTCTGCTTCTAGCCATCCAGCCTGCTACAGTTCCTGCTTCCTGGGGTGCACCTCTGCTTGCCTATTGCCAAGTCTGCCAGCCTATCTACCATCTTGCTTGCCTGCTACCTGCTGTTCGTGTGTTCCTGGCTACTACTTGCACAGACTTCTGGACTGATCATAGGCACTCTTACCTCGCCGTGCTCCTGAGCCTGCTGTCCCACTATCAACGGCTCACGAGCCGGAGCTGTACGAGAAGCCTTCCTCTACACGTCAGGCTCACCACCAGGTACGTGACATGTCCAGTTTATGTCAAGATTTTGGAAAGCATTGTGCGGGACTTTGAAGTTCGAGCTCTCCTTATCACCAGCCTACCATTCGCAAACCAATGGGCAGACAGAGCGAACTAACCAAACCTTGGAGCAATACATCCAATGTTTCACTTCCTTTATCCAGGACGACTGGGTGTCGCTATTGCCACTAGCAGAGTTCGCCTACAATAATGCCTGTCATTCCACCACCAAGCAGTCTCCATTCTAATTATGGATTTTACCCTACCTTCCTACCTGATCTTGTATCGGAATCTTCTGTTCCAGCTGTCAAGAGTACTCTGGATTTTTTCTCTCACAATAACATGTTGTTACAGGAAACCATCACAAAGGCTCAAGAGGACAACAAGAGGGTGTTTGACAGGAAGAGAAGGGGGGAGTTGGTCTTGCAGCCAGGGGACCAAGTATGGCTTTCTACAATAAATTTGAAGCTGGCACTGAAGCTTGTAGGACCATTTCCAGGTAAGGAAAAAGATTATTGATGTTTCTTATGAGTTAACCTCGCCAGAGTCCTTTAGAATCCACCCAGTGTTTCACGCATCCCTACTAAAGCCTGCAGTTCCAGATCTGTTTCCTGGTCATAGATCGGGTCTTCCTCCACCTGTAGTTATCAATGGGGATGAGGAATTTGAGATTGAGGCTATCTTAGACTGCAAGAGAAGAAGGGGTCAGATACAGTATTTGATCAAGTGAAAAGGGCATGGTCCAGAAGAAAATTCCTGGGAACCTGCACATAATGTGCATGCCACAGACTTAATTTGTGCCTTCTTTCTCAGAAACCCACAAAGAGGGAACCAGTTGGGCATCGGGAAGTTGCTGGTAAGGAGGAGGCAGTGTCAGGGAAGGCAGGTCCTCAGTGCAAACAGAGGTTCATGGCATACGCAAATGCACATGAGCCTATCAATGCGCACGCTCGCCACTATGCTGGCACCAGGCAGGTTATTTAAACAGGGCTTCTGCATAAACTCTTTGCTGTTTGGTCTGCAGCTTCTGTGTGACTTCCTGATTTCATGTGACCTCTGATTCAGCTTACCTCTAACCTGTGCTTGTCTGCTTCATACCCTGATCCCGGCTTGTCTTTTGGATTCCACTTCTGCCTCCTGATTCTGCCTGATTGATCTTCTGGTACCGACCTGGCATGTGACCTGACTATCCTGTTGTTTACCGTCTGTGTCTGACCTGCCCGACTGTTACCAACCTGGCTTGCCTGACCCTACATCTTGCTCATCCAGCCTGCTACCAGCTCTCAGTCCAGCAAGTCCTCATCTGGCTTCCTGCTTTCAGCTGTCTACTTCAGCCTACCAAGCTCCGTGCCAGCTCTGCTACCATCAGCCTGCCTGCTGTGTCATCCACCTGCCCACTGCGGCCTCACCGATTACTGGAGTGATTACAGGCACTTATACATCACCGTGCTCCTGTGACTGCTGTCTCACTATCAGTAGTCCTCGAGCCGGAGCTGTACGAGAGGTCTACCTCTGCATGTCAGGCTCACTAACCAGGTACATGACAGTAGTGTTACAAAAGGCTTGGGAAGCAAGTGGTTTATCCTTATGGTACAATCCTTAGTAAATAGACAGGAACAAGTATATCATATTTGCTTGTTTTAAACTTTTTTATTGCTGCCAACATGGCAGTATAAATGTGATATAGCTCCACCCCCCCAGGACCTGTTTATCCACTTACCGCAAACCGCCATAGCTGTACGTCGGTACTTTGATGTAGAATACCGGGGTTATGACAGCAGATAGCTGCCATAACCCCAGTATTTTCTGCAATGGCAGGCGGTCCTCTTTAGGATAAAAGTGATCTCGGATTCGCCGTGAGATCACTTTTATCGGCGGCAGGAGAGGTGCCCCTCCCGCCACGCTCTGGTTGTCTCCACCGCTTACTGGAGCCGCCGGTAGCGGCGGAAACGTTACGATACTGTCCCCTCAGTAGCATGGAGCCGAGTGAGGGAAAGATGGCCTCCACTCGGCTCCATAACATTGGATGACGGAAGCAACGTCAAACGTCACTTCCGTCCAATGGTTTCTATTGCATTTAAGTGTAAATGTGAGATCTGCGGTCTTTTTGACCCCAGATCTCACATTAAAGAGGTCCTGTCATGCTTTTTTATACATTCCTTGTAATAGGAATAAAAGTGACCCAAGTTTTTTTTTTTAAAGGACACTGTAAAAATAAAAAGTCAAATAAATAAGAAAAAATTAAATAAAAAAATTTAAAGCGCCCCATCCCATCAAACTCGCGTGCAGAAGCGAACGCATAGGTAAGTCGCGCCCACATATGAAAACGGTGTTCAAACCACACATGTGAGGGATCGCCGCGATTGTTAGAGCAAGCAAAAGTTTTAGCACTAGACCTCCTCTGTAACTCAAAACTATTGATTAAGTGGTTAAAGGAGTTGTAAAGGCAGAAGGTTTTTAAATCTAATGCATTCTATGCATTAAGTTAAAAACCTTTTGTGTGCAACAGTCTCCACAGCACCCCCTAATTACTTAGCAATGTCAACGAATAACTAAGCCGTCCGGGACACTCCTAATTGGCAGAGACACAACAGCGGTGCCATTGGCTCCCGCACCTGTCAATCAAAGTCAGTCAGCCAATCAGTTAGAGAGAGGGGGTGGGGTCGGGTCTCTGTGTCTGAATGGACACACGGAGCTGTGACTCGGCTCCAGTGCCCCCATAGGAAGCTGCTAACTGTGAGGGCACTCGATAGGAGGGAGGGGCCAGGAGTAGCAAAGTGGGACCCAGGAAGAGGAGGATCCGGCCTGCTTTGTGAAAAACCAACTGCATAGAGGAGGTACAGTGCCTTGAAAAATGATTTATACCCCTTGAAATTTTCCACATTTTGTCATGTTGCAACCAAAAACGTAAATGTATTTTATTGGAATTTATGTGATAGACCAAAACAAAGTGGCACATAATTGTGAAGTGGAAGGAAAATGATAAATGGTTTTCCAAATTATTTACAAATGAATATGTGCAAAGTGTGGCGTGCATTTGTATTCAGCCCCCTGAGTCAATACTTTGTAGAACCATCTTTCGTCTGGTGATGGGTATGTCAGGGGACCCTCACCCAGATAGCAAGGATAACTTGCCACAAATTTGTGGCAGTGTTCAATTGTAAGTCTGTTAACTTGCTGCACATTGTCATTGGCAAGTTGTACACTTGCAGAGCACCTGAAGCACAAGTTCTAGTTGACACTTTTCCAAATTGTAGCAAATTTGCGTGGCAAGTCTTTAGCAAGAGCAATGTTGCAGTGGTGAGTCTACAGCATGAAAATTCAGCCACAGTGACCCCTGTGGTGGGATGACTATTGCACAACATAACTGAACCAGAACTTGCAGCAGACTTGTAGAATGTTTGTAAAGACAGTTGATCTGGAGTCATGCAATGCGGATTTGCTGCCATTGTTCAACAAACTTGTGAAGCATGGCAAGTCTAGCAATAGCTTGGCAAGTTATTTTCAAACTTGCAGCACACTTTCTTGCTATCTGGGCACTCGACCCTATCCAATAAGTTAATTATCCTGGACCATTGTCACCACCGATGCTCTTGCTACATAACTGATCACCACCTGCAGTCATCTCAGAATGCAAGACAGGTGCAGTTTCTTGTCAGACATTGTAGTCTTCAATGTGCAGAAAATCCAAGCAGTTGGGATAACACTATGTGCATTGCCATCTCACATTCGAGCTTGACTGGTTATTCTGCATGAGGTCAATACTGCAGCTGTGTCATTTGTTCAGAAAACAAGGGAGAACTGATGGAAGGTTCCAATAGAAGTGGAACTATCATGTCACTGACCAAATGTACTCTTCAGGGGCTACAGGTGGTGTACCTTCTGATTGCCCAGGAAGCTGAAAGGGCCTGTTGCACCAGGTGTTTTTGGTTCCCAATAAATGGGTCTTTAATTGGAAGATCTTGCCCATATCACTCAAGTATGGGGCCTCCCTCAGCTGAACCTGTTTACATCACCATCAATTTACAAGGTGCCTCTCTTGCTATCCTCACCCATTGGGGGAGGAAGTGGACACTCTCCATCACCCAGGAAATGGTCACCTAACAGATGCCTCTCCTCTACTGCTTTTGGTCATGAAGTTCTAGGCGAGACTGTTGTCTGAGGGTCTAACAGGTCTTTGGTTTACCTTAGCAATGGAACTTGGTTTGGACCAAACACTTTAGCTACCAGTGTTTCCACACCTGTCCCAGGATGGACTGGAAATTGAGAGGGAAAGATTGGAGGACTTGAGCTATCCTCTGTAAGTGCTTCAATCCTGGCAAGGTTCCAGAAAGGACATCAACAAACACTATTTATTCTGAAGTCTGGAACAGGTTCACAGTCTTCTCAGCTAAGCAGAATTTTGATCCTCGCAACCCGGAGTTTGTCCTGCCCGGTTGCTATCATTTCTTCACATGGATCTGGGGCTCAGACTAGTTCTGTAAGGGTTAAAATTTCAGCCATTTCAGCTTTCAAATGGGAAAGTCGTCAGGAGAACTCTTCAGGAGGTCGGTCCTGAGACTTTGCCCAGAGAAGGAATAACGTTCCCCAGCGGGTTTTTATTCTGGTCCTGGATTTCCTTGCCAGGACTCTGCTTATATCATCAGAAAACAGTAATCACTGGGACATCACTCGAGAGGCAGTGTCCCTCGATAACTTCAATCGATAACTTTAAGGGGCAGAGTACAGAGTCCTACAACTTATTCCTTAAGGACAAGTTGGTGCCTATGCCCCTTGAGCACCTTTGTTCCCAAAGTGGCTTCTGTTTTCATGTTGCAAAATACATCCTTTCCGGCAGAGACAGTACCTAACCTACAAAAGCTGGATGTACCAAGTGTTTAAAATGCCTACCTTCAAGCTGCTTCCTAGTTATAATCCTCCAGGAGGCTGTTTGTGTTTTCATGAGGCAAGTTTGGAGGAGAAAACTACAGCAAAGCATTTTCATCTTGGAATGTCAAGGTCATCCAGAAAACTTACAGTGCAGTCAGACAAGAACCTCCACAAATGGTAGAGGCATAATCAGCTAGGTCCATTTCTACGTCTTTTAGTTCAGGGCAGCGCATGCAAAATGTCTATGGAGAAATCTGCAAAGCAGCAGGCTGGTTGGGGCAGTGCACCTGCCTCAGACACTACAGGGAAGATCTAGGGGCTCATACGTCAATGGACTTTGACGGAATGATGGTCCAGGCTTTCATGCCCATTGTAATAAAGTTTGATTATACATTTTAGCCCTCCCTGTTTAGCTTGTTATTTATTACATGTACAGTATGCTACCATGTTGGTGCCAGGAAAATTGTATCAAATACCTACTGTAGTTTTCCTTTGCTGCAAATCCATGGCAGCATACAAACCCTCCCTTTTTTGATCCTGTTATTTTTTATGGAGAATGGGGGATGTTGCCCTAGCTTTCCTTTTTATAGATTTAAACAGGTCCTGTGGGTGGATATAGGGGCAGAGCTATATCACATGTATGCTGCCATGAATTGGTGTCAGGAAAGTAAAATTACAGTATTTGATACAATTTTCTGTTTTTTTTGTTACCATTTTTTCAATTACTTCCTAGTTTCTGGCAAAGGTCAAAATGATGATTGGGGGGGGGGGTCAGAGGGAAGGAAGTAAATGCATGAGTCATCTGCCCTTTACTCAAGATGGTCATGGCCAGAAAAGCTGAGGGGTGTTGAAAGTGAGAAACAGAAAGTGGCTATGTTCCTACACAGTGTGACCATGGAGAATGAACGTAACCATCCTCTAACAGGAAGTCAGAACACAGCAGGAAAAATAGGAGGATATGGAGGAGGCTAAGAGCAATAGAAGGTACTTTTGGGTTAAGAAACGAAATACTTGAATACAGTGGTGGCTGGTGATTTTTTTTTGGGGGGGGGGGGGGGGCGGTTCACGAACGGTACCTTCCTAACCAGACCAATTTTCAGCTTTCGGTGCTCTCACATTTTGAATGACAATTACTTAGTCATGCAACACTGTACCTATATGAAATGTTTGTCCTTTTTTTTTTCACATAAATAGAGCTTTCTTTTGGTGGTATTTAATCACCGCTGGGTTTTTTTTTATTTTTTTGCGCTATAAAAGAAAAAAGACCGAAAATTCTGTTTAAAAAAATGCATTTTTCTTCGTTTCTGTTATAAAATTTTGCAAATTAGTAATTTTTCTTCATATATTTTGGCCAAAATTTATACTGCTACATATCTTTGGTAAAAAAAACCCCAAATCGGTGTATATTATTTGGTCTTTGTGAAAGTTATAGAGTCCACAAGCTATGGTGTCAATCTCTGAAAATTGATCACACCTGATGCACTGACGGCCTATCTCATTTCTTGAGACCCTAAAAAGCCAGGAAAGTACAAATACCTCCCAAATGACCCCTTTTTGGAAAGTAGACATTCCAAGGTATTTAGTTAGAGGCATGGTGAGTTTTTTGAAGTTGTAATTTTTTCCCACAATTACTTGCAAAATAAAGATTTTTTTATTTTTTTCCCACAAAATTGTTATATTAGCATGTTATTTCTCACACACAGCAAATGCATAGCACAAATTACACCCCAAAACACATTCTACTACTCCTCCTTAGTATGTGTGACCACATGTGTGAGACTTTTACACAGTGTGGCCACATACAGAGCCCAACATGCAGGGAGCACCATCAGGCGTTCTTGGAGCATAAATTACACATATAATTTCTTGACTACCTCTTGCACTTTTGAAGGCCCTGGAGAACCAAGACAATGGAAACGCCCCAAAAATGACCCAATTTTGGAAAGAAAACACCCCAATGTATAATCTATGAGGCATAATGAGTCTTTTGAACATGTCATTTTTTTCTACAAGTTTTTGGAAAATGTGTAAAGAAAATGAAAACGCATTTTTTTTACACAATGTTGTCCATTTACACAATGTTTACACATAGCATGTACATACCAAAAATTACACCCCAAAATAGATTCTCCTACTCCTCCTGAGTATTTTAGCAATACCACATGTGTGAGACTTTTCCACAGCCTGGCCACATTGAGAGGCCCAACATGCAGGGAGCACCGTCAGGTGTTCTAGGGGTATAAGTTTCAAATCTAATTTGACTACCTATTACACTTTTGTGAGGCACTGTAGTGGCATGAATGAGAACTGATGTGGCATGGATGAGCATGAATGGGGATGGATGAGCCATGGATGGGGATGGCTGAGTATGGATGGGATGACTGAGCATGAATGAGTATGGCTGAGTATGGCCGGGTACGGCTGAGTATGGCTGAGTATAGATGGGATGGCTGGATACGGCTGAGAATGGCTGGGTACGACTGACTACGGCTGGGTATGGATGGGATGGCTGGGTACGGCTGAATAGGGCTGGGTACGACTGAGTATGGCTGGGTACGGCTGAGTATGGCTGTGTGGGTGGAATTTTACTTAATTATTTATATTTATGAAATAAAGATTTCCAGTGTACATTTACAGCCAGTGAGTTCCTCCCTTATTGATCCTGTCCCTTGACCCTCTGGTCCTATTTTTTTGCTCATGCTTTGATCTAGAGGAACATACCTGCTTGTCTCTTATGTTGTAGTTATACAAGCAAGTTTTTTGTATATTGCTCCAGGAACGGGTCAAGGGTATGTCCTATATACCAGTGTATGACCCTCCCTGGAACATGTATTGATAGTTGTTACCCTCTCCTCCTCTCTATTTTCTATTGTAGCCGTCATTCGGCTATAGCGCAGTCTGCAAGCGGTTAAAAAAAACAAAAAACAGATTGGAATCCCGGCATCCAGTACCCTGCATGTAGATTAGGGGGCCCGGGCGAATGTATAGGGGGGGTGGCCTTAAGGCCGCCACTGTTTGAATAGATTTTTTTTTTTAAAACCAGTTTACGGTCACTTTAGAGTATAACTAAAGGCAAAACTTTTTTTTTTAGTTTTAGACAGAGTGGAGATGGATTACAACACCTGTTCGTTTTTATTGCGGTCTGTGCCTGCTTTAGAGAGATTCACCCTCTCTATTTGTCCTGTTTTACCATTATCACTGAAAGTAAAAGAAAATGCTGGGTTGCCACCAGAATAGGAACAGAGGGGAAATCTTCCAATTGAGACACTACTTCTGGTGACACCCCAGGAGGGATTTCCTCTCACTTCCTGTTTTGACTATGGGACAGAAAGTGAAGGAAAATCTTCCTAATGGGACACTGATGAAAATAAAAATGACGGGGGTTGTAATCCTGATGAAAAAAAAATGACAGGGTTTGTAATCTTTCTTTACTCTACATTATACCTTTAGTAACACTTTAACTCACCACAGATGAGTGAACCCAGAATAATATGGTACATAATTTGCTAAGTGACAGCAATAACTTAACATTACTTTTTTTAGGTTTAAGTGCCAGTTCACACTGGTGCGCTGTGTGATATCGCAGTGCAAATTAAAATCGGATGTCTGTGCAATGTGATTTCAGCCATACAAATTGTATAGCTGAATATGCATCGCATTCGGACCAAAGTCGTGCAGGACCCTTTTTTTGGTCGGTAGCAGAATCGGATTGTATGGATGTTCACACACCCTGCGATATGCAAACCGATCTGGGGGTGTCATTAACTTTGTATTGACACTCCCAGCGGTTCACATATGGCAGTGTGAACCACTTGTGCGATTCAGGTGTGATGCGGGTACCGCACTTGATTTGCAGGGCTCACACCACATGCAGTCCAGTGCATTTTTTCTGCATCAAAAAGGCATGGAAAGTAGGTTATATGGTTTCAAATGGCAAAGCTCACATCAGCGCGTTCCAGTTCCAGGAAAAAAAATAGAACATGCTGCATTTTTCCTGCACTGGAACGCTGTAAAACGCATCAAAAACACACCGGACTCCAGAACAGTGAAAAAATAAAAACAAGGGGGAAAAAAAAAGAATCTGGAACATGACAAAAACGCACATGCAGAAAAGCATCCCGAACGGATCTGGAGTGTGTTTTTGTGGTGTGAACCAGCCCTAAAACCATTGATTTAGCATAGGGGACAACTATAGTATAGTTATGTGCTTTTACTGAACGCTCCGTTTAAGAAGCACCTCACTTGCCCTGTTGGCAGAACCCATCCATCCCTTGTTCTCTCCACTAATGTTGGCTGAGGTGACGTCACTTGCCGGCCGGCTTTGCTGGGCGCGGCTTTCCTACCATCCTCGCCTGGTTCCCTCGTCCCACGTGATCGAAGAAAGGCGCGGCCTGGCGCAGAGTGGGCGGGGTGGATTTCCCACCCCTCCAACTAATTCCCGGTTAGAAAGTCAATTTGACTGACAGGGCCTTGCCAGCCCCCTTTATCCAATAGCCTCGCGGAGAGAAAGACTCTTTCCCGCCCACCCAGCTAGCGGTCGCTTGGGAGTGGGAGGAGTTTGCGCGCGCGTTTGTTGTGGGCGTCACCTTACGGCATGAGCGCACACGGCATGCAGCAAACAAAAGGGGTGCCGGGCGGGAACGCGCACGACTCGGGAACGAGCAGAGGTGGCAGTGGAAGCATGCAGGAGCTCCGGGGGGAGGAGGAGCCGGGAGGAGAGGGCCCCCGGGGGCCACATGAGGGAGACATCAAAGGAGAGTCGGGCCCCCGGGGGCCACACAGAGAGCACTTGAATCAGGAGACGCTGACGTCAACTGGACTTGATTTGTCCCAATTTCAACCTGACTCCGGCGATGTCCAGGAGTCTCCGCGGAGCCTGGGCCCTGTGTCTCTCCAGCATCCAGAGCAGTGTCCGATGGGCCCCCGGGATCCCCTGACGTGTGTCAGGCCGGTAGAGGTGGATCGAGTAGACGCCGAGCACAGGGATGCTGTAGAGGAGGAGGACAACGAGCATCAACAAGCAGAGCCTGGGGATCTGACCACCACATACACCTTCAAACCGAGGTTCCCAACGGATCCTCTTCTCAGACCTCTGCTCAGCGTCCAGGCCAGCCTCTACCCAGCACAGGCTCAGCCCTATGACCACAGTGCGCGGGAAGCCGCCTTTCTACCTCCAGGGATGACCCCCTCCTGTGTCCACCTCTTCCCCCCAGAGCCTGCAGATGATGAGTTCCCTCTCATGCTGGACCCCATCTCTTCCCTGGGACTCCATGACGACCAGGATGGAGAGGAGGCTGCCATGGAGCTGCCTGGCTCGGGCTCTCTTAGCCCAGAACCTGGGGGGGACCTCTTCGGAGGGATGGCAGCCGATCACTTGCTGGTCCATGAAGTTCGCAGAAGAGGCGTCAACATGACCGAGGGGGTCCCGGTACCCAGCTCCGAACATGTGGCTGAGATTGTGGGCAGGCAGGGTCAGTATGTGTACTTTACACTTTCTTTGTGCTCTTGTTTATGTCAACTAGTGTGGTGGACTTCTAACCATGCCCATTGATTGGTAGATTTGGGAAATGGGGTCCTCTGATATCATGTTCACAACTGTACACATGTATGGGTTTAAAGCATCGTTGCGTTGGTCCACCTCGGACCAATGCAAGTATGTCGTAGTTGTGGAAGTTGGAAATCTCTGTAGTAGTTGCCATTACTACAGCGATCACTGCTCTCCTCCAGGTCCCAGGTCCCGTGCTAAGTTTCTGCCTAGTGGAACACAGGGGATCCCTTAAAGTGGAGTTGCACTCAAAAATGGAACTTCCGCTTATCTGTCCGCACCCCCCCCCCCCATTTGGCACCTCTTGGGGGAAGGGGGGGTGGCACGGTCTCCCGCAAGTTCAGCCCCCTCCACCGGACCAATTAGCGCAGAGTGCTTCGCGCATGCTCCAAAAGGCTTCACTGCCGGGTCCCCTTACCAGGAATAGCGGTGGCTACTCCCAACAGGCTGGGGTGCCGTCATCGTGAGCTCCCTGGACAGATAAGTGTCCATATATAAAGTCAGCAGCTTCAGTATTTTGTAGCTGCTGACTTAATTTTTTGTGGGGGGGATGGACCTCCTCTTTATTATTAATAATAATATTATTATTCAGGATTTATATAGCACCGACAGTTTACGCAGCTCTTAACAACATTAGGGCAGAAAGTTCAATACAGGAGGAATCAGAACCGTGCTCGTTGGAGCTTACAATCTAGGAGGGAGGGTCAAGTTATATAAAAGGGTAATAGCTGTGGGGGATGAGCTAATGGAGAAAACAGTGCAGTTGTTAGATGGAGGCAGGATAGGCCTCTCTGAAGAGGAAAGTTTTTAGGGATCACCTAAAAGTGGATAAATTTGGAGACAGTCTGACAGATTGGGGTAGGGAATTCCAGAGGATGGGCGAGGCTCGGGAGAAGTCCTGGAGGTGGATATGGGAGGAGGTGATGAGGGAGCTAGAGAGCAGGAGGTCTTGGGAGGAACGGAGATGGCGATTAGGTTGGTATTTTGGGACTAGGTTAGTGATGTAGCTGGGGGCAGAGTTGTGGATGGCTTTGTAACTTATTGTTAGTATTTTGAATTTAATTTGTTGGGTGAGTGGCAACCAATGGAGGGATTGGCAGAGAGGGGTAGCAGACACTGAGCGGTTTGTAAGGTGGATGAGTCTGGCAGCAGCATTCATGATAGACTGAAGGGGGGATAGTCTATTTAAAGGTAAGCCAATGAGGGAGTTGCAGTAGTTAAGGCGAAAGATAACCAGGGAGTGAATCAGGAGCTTTGTGGTTTCACTGGTTAGAAAGGGACGTAGTTTAGAGATGTTGAGGCGGCAAGCTTTGGAAAGTGATTGAATGTGGGGCCGAAAGGAGAGTTGAGAATCCAGGATAACACCTAGTACCCTGACATGTGGGGACGGGTGGATGGTTTAAAGGCTAAATTCACCTTTGGGAACGCGTTACACGGTCCACCCATTTTTTGGGTGAAACATGTAAACTGTTCCTGCTCCGTTGCCTCCAGTGATGGCAAGCTGGGGTAGTTCTCCTCCCACTTGCGGTCACTATATAAAATAAAAACACGGTCTTCACCCACCTGCTCATGTCATTCAGAGTACTGTGAATGGGAAACTACAAGTACCCACAGGCTTTGCGGCTGTCCGCTTGGAGTTCTCAAGGCACTATCATGGCTCTGTTGAGCGCTCTGGTAGTTAATTATCTCCCCCTATCAGTGTGTACCTGCCTGCACAAGCAGACAGACAGTGTCAAGTCTGCAGGAGTCCTGTATGGCACCAGCAACAAATGCATTTTTTTTTTTTTTTTTTTTTTTTTACATGCAAAAAGATGTGCATTCTTTCCCTTTTATTTTTTTTTGGGGGTGAACTTCTCATTTAACACATTCTCTGCATTAAGGTAAAAAAAACTTAATGATGTCTTTTCCTCCCCCAGCCCCCCTTCTACTTACCTGAGGCTGATCTTGAACCAGTGATGTGCACAAACTCTCCCGGTGTCTCTCTCTCCTCATTGGCTCAGACACAGTAGCAGGATCCATTGGCTCATGCTGCTGTCCATTACAGCCAGTGAGGAAGGAGCATGGTTGAGCCCCCTTCTGTGTGTCAATGGTCACAGAGCGGGGCTTGCAGCGAGCACGCACAGTTGCTCCCATAGTAAGCCACTTGCTATTGAGGCACTTGGGGAATCTAAGGAGGATCTGGGCAAAACCATTGCACAGAGCAGGTAAGTATGACATGTTTATTTTTATTTAAAAATGAAGCATTTACAATCGCTAAAGTTCTGCTGTCATTCACTGGGAGTAAGCAGGTTTTTTTAATTGCAGAAGACATGGCTTGTCTCTTCTGCCAGAAAATTTACCTACTTGCCTGCTCTGATTTCCCCCCCCATCCCTGTGTGCTGAAATTATGTCCTCCTGTGCATGCACAGCAGTGTCGTCATCCCACACTGGCCAATAAAGATGGGCGTAAATGGGCACGCAGAAGAATATGGCTGCATCTGCAGTTTGAGGTAGTTGGAGGAATGCTGCCTACTTGCTGTCTTCCGTTCTGCTTTAGGTTGGCTATGGATTGAAATGATGCCTGTTGAGCAGGGACCAACCAAATTTCAAACCAACTCTGGCCATTCCAGTTCAAGAGGTGTTGACCTGGTCCTCAACTCTTCTCAGACATGACTTTTGGAAAATTTGTGTACGACCAGCAAATGCAGCCAATTGGCTGCAGAACTGATCAGTGTATTCTAGCAGCCGAAGGGTCCCACTGTCAGAATACAATTAATTTCTCATGTTCATTTTTTTTTTTTTTTGAGCAGCTGGTGATTGTTCAAAAGAAACATGACAATCCATCTATGTACAGCCTGTCATAGCACGGGTGACATTTACTGAATGCCTTGAGTTTTTTTCTGAATGAATAGATAGACCTCGTGACCCTTGTCTCTCCACGTCATTCAATTCAAGAGCATCTCGTATTAACTGAGGAATATGTGTTCCGCGTTTGGCACCTGTGTCAAGCAAGCACCCCCCTGTGGTTACTATAGAGAAGAATAGCCACTTGGCATGGGATCTGAAAGAGCAGTAATGTCTATTTGGCTTTTTATAGGTATGTTATATGCATACACGCATTGGTCCACGCTGAACCATTGTACCTATGCAGTAAAAGCTTACCTGGAATTCAGCTTTAAAGCGGAACTAAATGTTAAAAATAAGACATTGAGAGCAGACAGGTTTTTTTTTTTTTTATTGCAGAAGAGATGTGCAATGCCTCTTCTGGAACAAAGTACATTTTCCTGCCTGTTTTGCGGTCGTCACTGTAATTTATACTGAGCTGCGCATGCATAGCTCAGTTTACATTATGGCACACTGCCAGGATAATTGCACTCCCATGCATGCACAGTAGTGGCATCCTGCAGCAGCCAATCCAAATACTGGAACCCAGAGAGATGTCGGCGAGGACCTTGCAGACATCAAACTGTTGGAACTGAGAAGTGTTTGTCTTTAGTTCTGCTTTAAAACCCAATTCTGGGTAATATCTATTTTGTTCCCTTCCACCCATGTGTTAAAGCAGAACTAAATGGATCAATTTAAGTTTCCCACAACAGTGGCATGCAATGGATGTCAGTTGCCAGCATTCCTGTGTTAGCCCTCAACTGTCAAGCCATCCAATGGCAGGAGTCATAGCTGGTCACATGTGCAGCACCATGGCAATTGCAGCTCAAACAGTGGCCAAGATGGCAGTCTCCTTGCTGTAATGTATAGAGGGTTTAGTTAAGTTTTAAGTTTTTTCATCACCTGATGAAGTTACTTATACTCTCCTGAGTCCCCCTATTAAGGATG
This sequence comes from Lithobates clamitans, assembly GCA_037952925.1. NCBI lineage: Eukaryota > Metazoa > Chordata > Amphibia > Anura > Ranidae > Lithobates > Lithobates clamitans. The sequence continues at coordinate 941,453 of JBBGZY010001184.1, forward strand.
CCATTTCTGCCAGTGTTGACAGTCCAGTGCTGCACATTATCCCTCACCAGCTGCTCCCATTCACTCCTCTCAGCCCAAGACCAGTACTTATATGGATTCTGAGCTTACCCCAATGGCCAATAGAGCTGCACAACTACAGTAATCATTAGACAAAATTGCGATGTCGATTCAGCCCCAGAAGATTTTACCCCCTTCCCGACCAGAGCACTTTTTACAATTTGGCACTGCGTCGCTTCAACTGACAATTGTGCGGTTGTGCGACGCTGTACCCAAACAAAATTTGGGTCTTTTTTTTCCACCCCCACAAATAGAGCTTTCTTATGTTGGTGTTTGATCACCTCTGCGGTTTTTATTTTTTGTGATATAAACAAAAAAAAAAATACAACAATTTTGGCAAAAAAAACTTTTTTTTTTTTTTTTTACTTTCTGCTCTAATATCCCCAAAATATATATAAACTCATTTCTTCCCCAGTTTAGGCCGATATGTATTCTACATATTTTTGGTATAAAAAAAAAATCGCAATAAGGTGTATATTGATTAGTTTGCACAAAAGTTAGTGTCTACGAAATAGGGGATAGATTTATGGCATTTTTCTTATACTTTTTTTTTTTTTTTTTATTAGTAGTGGTGGTAATCTGCAATTTTGTTTTTTTTTTTTTTTTTTTTTTTTATCGGGAGTGCGACATTGTGGCAGACCAGACACTTTTGACACTATTTTGGAACCATTGACATTTATACAGCAACCAGAGCTAAATATATCCACTGATTACTGTATAAATGTCAGGGAAGGGTTTAAACACTAGGGGGCGATCAAGGGGTTAAGTGTGTTCCCTCAGCATATTCTAACTGTAGGGGGGATGGGCTGCCACTGACATGACAGATCGATATACCAATACCCAGGGAACAGTAGATCTGTCATGTTACTAGGCAGAACAGGGAAATGCCTTGCGGCGTGCGCACCCTCTATCCTACTTTTGTGGACGAACGTACTAGTACGTTAGTTTGCACAGGCATGACATTCTGCCGACGTATATCGGCGTGAGCCGGTTGGCAAGCAGTTAAGAGGAACTAAACTTACTTTGACATTTACCTATAGGTAAGCCTATAACAAAGCTTGCCTATATGTGGTGTAAATATCTCCTAAATGTGCACAGTTTAGGAGATATTTACATTACATGCAGCCAGTGACATCACTGGCACATGCCCTCTGAAGGAATGGCCACCTGCGGTGTTCCTTCCGAGCCTTGTATCGTAAATGGCAGCGCATGTGTGGGAGTGACGTCATCACGACTCCGACCAGTCAGCCAGAGCCCGTGAACCCCTGAAGCAAGACAGGTGAAGCGCTGACATCCTGGCACTGGAACAGCTTCATTGCATAGTAGCACATTATGACTAGAAAAGTTTTTAGCAACATTGCTTAGCCACTTGGACTAAGCTTTTTTTTCTGACACTTGTTTATGTTAAAATCAGTATTTTTCGCTAGAAACACAGGTATTACATACAGGAAGGAAACAAACAGGAACAAAATCCTGCAGGGAATTAGAATTTTTTTTTTTAACCCAGCAATCTGAAATAAGGGTTGATGGGGATGGATGAAAGTGGGTTTACTTTTATCCTAGAGTTGGACTTTAGGTTTTTTTTTTTTTTATTTCATTTAACAAGGGGTAAACTGTGCAAGCACATAAGTCTTAGGTTACTTTGCAAAACATCTCGATTGGTCAAGTGTCTTTTTTTTGTTTTGTTAAACTGAACAACTATAACGCTGCAAATCTGAAATCAGTGGAAGGGAAGATTTAAAGAAGGTAATAGGATTAATATGCTAAGGTGGAAAGCTAAATACCAGCCTAATTCATGCATTTTTTTTATTTCCTCCACCCCCCTTTTTATCCAGTATGTGACTGAGACTGCATGGCATCATTGGCTATCACTTGACAGAATGAATGCACTGGCATTGTCAAATTCAGATTTTGCATGCCATATTAATTTTTGATAAGCTGCAATCATTTTGTGGTACAGAATTTACTTGGAGGTTGACAGGATAAACTACTGGGTGCTGCAGGAGAAGCTCAAGACACTCCTTGGAAGTTTGTTTACCAGCAGACTTTGGTGGGACCTTGAATAGAGCAATGTTCAGTGCAGTGGAAAAGATCAAGAATTTACAGTCTTCATGTGCAGGATGTTTGTTTTGCCAGGTAAAATTATTGTAAAAATAAATTGTGGGGGCTAGGTATCCTCTAAAAATGATTAGGATGTGATCTCTATATATGCAAAACTAAACTATAGCGCAACCTTATTAGAGTTGCATGATTCTGGATAAAATGAGAATCACAATTTCTTTGCTTAGAATAAAGATCACCATTCTCACAGCGTAATATCTTTCACATTATACAAAAAATTGGGCTAAGTTTATGGTTTGGTTTATTTAAAATTTCATTAAGTGTTTTTTGCCCAAAAATTTGTGTTTGAAAGACCACTGCGCAAATACAGTGTGACAAAATATTGCGACTGCCATTTTATTCTCTAGGGTCTCTACTAAAAATTAGAGAGATATATCTAAAAAGTGAGTACACCCCTCACATTTTTGTAAATATTTTATTATATCTTTTCATGTGACAACACTGAAGAAATGACACTTTTCTACAATGTAAAGTAGTGAGTGTACAGCTTGTATAACAGTGTAAATTTGCTGTCCCCTCAAAATAGGTCAACACACAGCCGTTAATGTCTAAACCACTGGCAGCAAAAGTGAGTACACCCCTAAGTGAAAATGTCCAAATTGGGACCAATTAGCCATTTCCCCTCCCTGGTGTCATGTGACTTGTAAGTGTTACAAGGTCTCAAGTGTGAATGGGGAGCAGGTGTGTTTAAATTTAGTGTTATTGCTCACTCTTGTCACTGGAAGTTCAACATGGCACCTCATGGCAAAGAACTCTCTGAGGATCTGAAAAAGAGTTGTTGCTCTACATAAAGATGGCCTAGGTTATAAGAAGAACCTGAAACTGAGCTGCAGCATGGTGGCCAAGACCTCACAGTGCTTTAACAGGACAGGTTCCACTCAGAACAGGCCTAGCCATGGTCGACCAAAGAAGTTGAGTGAACGTGCTCAGCGCCATATCCAGAGGTTGTCGTTTGGAAATAGACATATGAGTGCTGCCAGCATTGCTGCAGAGGTTGAAGAGATGGGGGGGTCATCTTGTCAGCGTATGGTCACTGCATGGAGTTAGTCTGCAAGGCTGTTGTCCCAGAAGGAAGCCTCTTCTAAAGATGATGCACAAGAGAGCCCGCAAACGGTTTTCTGGAGACAAGCAGACTAAGGACATGGATTACTAGAACCATGTCCTGTGGTCTGATGAGACAAAGATAACCTTATTTGGTTCAAATGTTGTCAAGCGTGTTTGGCGGCAACCAAGTGAGGAGTACAAAGACAAGTGTGTCTTGCCTACAGTCCAATATGGTGGTGGGAGTGTCATGGTTTGGGGCTGCATGAGTGCTGCCGACATTGGGGAGATGCATTCATGGTTCCCCTAATGAACTGTCAACGTACTGTGACATACTGAAGCAGAGCATGATTCCCCCCCCCCCCCCCTCCCTTCGAAGACTGGGCTGCAGGGCAGTATTCCAACATAATGACCCCAAACACACCTCCAAGACAACCACTTCCTTGCTAAAGAAGCTGAGGGTAAAGGTGATGGACTGGGCAAGCATGTCTCCAGACCTAAACCCTATTGAGCATCTGTGGGGCATTCACAAATTGAAGGTGGTGGAGCGCAAGGTCTTGAACATCCACCAGCTCCCTGATGTTGTCATGGAGGCGTGGAAGAGGACTCCAGTGGCAACCTGTAAAGCTCTGGTGAACTCCATGCCCAAGAGGGTTAAGGCAATGCTGGAAAATAATGGTGGCCACACAAAATATTGACACTGTGCCCAATTTGGACACGTTCACTTAGGGGTGTACTCACTTTTGTTGCCAGCAGTTTAAACATTAATGGCTGTGTTATTTTGCGGGGACAGCAAATTTACACTGTTATACAAGCTGTACACTCACTACTTTTACATTGTAGCAAAGTGTCATTTCTTCAGTGTTGTCACATGAAAAGATATAATATATTTACAAAAATGTGAGGGGTGTACTCACTTTTGTGAGATACTGTATAATGTTTGGGGGTTCTAAGTCATAATGTTTCTAGCCAAAAATTACTGACTTTTAACTTGTAAGCAACAAGTGTCAACAAGGCTTAGACTTTAAGTGGTTAAACTGCCGTCAATTAGACAGAAGTTTATCCTTTTTGATGTAAAAGAACCAAATGATACATTATATCTCTATCTCTGTGCTGACTGATGTTGATAAACATTTGGCAGCTTTTTTTTTTTTTGGACAGCTCTGAGCAGAGAACGGCTCTGCACTGTTTACATAGCATTGTGGAAATGCTGGATTAAGATTGTGAGGAGGGGTGGGGGGTTGAATCGTGTGTGTGTGTGTATGTTTTATATTATAATATATTTTCCAATACATTTATCAAATTACTTTGTCTGCATACCTTTTTTATAGCTCTTTGCTCCTCTGCAGCTAGCAACACTGCCAGATGCTTTAGGGTATGGAGAAACATGTGACCTGCTCAGTTGTGATGGTGTTCACGCCGAGCAACCAGTCGCTAGGTCAAACGAATTTCACATCACACAGGGTAGTGATATTGCCACTCAAGTTGATAATACAGTTGGTCTCAGAGGCAGCTGCAGAAGAGCTGGAAAATGATTCAGACAAGTTCAGTTTATGGGGTAGGGGGATGACCTTTCTAGAGACAGTCACCATGCCCTGCATTGGCATGGTGACTGGTTTACTTAGGGTCCATTTAAAATTGCATGTCCAGCCAAGACTGCCATCTTGTGCCAAACTCCAGGCACAAGAAAAAATACTCTTGCAGTTTAAGTCTAGGGGTAGGGAAATAGGGTTACCATATTCCTTGCTCTGGCAAGCAGTCCCTAACAGGAGTCTCTCTAAGGTACTTTCAGCCTTAGTCATGCTTATCTGCTCACATACAGTGCTGGACTAATACTTGTGCATTATCACGATGATAGCGAGGGATCTCCTACAGTACATCCAAGAGCAAAGAGAGTGTTGAAGCTTGCCATGCTTGTAAGAAGTCCCAAGCACTGCGTCCTCCGTACCCAGTCATTTTTTTTTTTTTGTGATAGGCTGATTACAGGCCTAGAACCTGGAGAGCAAAATCAAGTGCCTTTGCAATTTATGTAACGAGATGGTTGCACTACTGTTTATCGTATCAATATTTTCAGTACAACAAATATCATCAAACTAATTTTAGTGCACACAAACCTAATGACCTAATTTTTGGTAACGTATAAGAGGAGTTTGCCTCAAGTGTATGTATAGATGTTAAATATGTCAAGCCTGGTTATTGTGCATGCCTGAAACTATGGTACTGAAAATTGTCCATTGGCAAGGGTTTAAAAGCCTTTGCAGCTTGTAAATTTAGATTGGTCATTAATGAGGTAAAATAGTTGCTGTCAGAGCTCATTTACACTAGCAGGTGGGTGTGGCATAACAATGTTTGTGCCAGTTTTTCCTCTTTTTTTTTTTTTTTTTTCTGCCCCCAATCACTCTTCCTTTTAGCTGCAAAGGCAGCAGCAGGGGGTGTACACATGCTGTGATGCTTTGCTTCATGGCTGTGGCAAGAATTATAGCCCCTGTTGCATTTGGCGGGCGCTACCATCCACTGAACGTGACTCATTCAGCTGAATGGGTGCACCCCATAACTGCAATGTACCACAGGAATGCTGATATGCACACTTGTAATCCATTCACACTACCTACAGCTGACAGCCCGTACAAAGGTACAGGCAACAGGGTTGCAGGCAGTATGTGCAGGAGCACCTAGACCAGTGGTTCTCAACCTGGGGGTCAGGACCGCCTTAGGGGTCGGATTCTTTGCCAGGGGTCACCAAAGCCAAAGTCCCCACTACAGTTCTCAGATCGGCAGATAACCTTGATTAAGAGGCTATGTCTTGGTAGGTTTGCAGTTGTGCCATAATCTTTCCATTTTCAGATGATTGAACAGTGCTCCGTGAGATGTTCAAAGCTTGGGATATCTTTTTATAACCTTACTCTGCTTTAAACTTCTCCAACTTTATCCCTGACCTGTTTGGTGTGTTCCTTGGCTTTCATGATGCTGTTTGTTTACTACTGGTTCTGCAACAAACCTGAGAGGTTCACAGAACAGCTGTATTTATACTGAGATTAAATTGCACACGGGTGGACTCTATTTACTAATTAGGTGACTTCTGAAAGCAATTGGTTCCACTAGATTTTAGTTATGAGTATCAGCGTAAAAGGGGCTTAATACAAATGAATGCCACACTTTTCAGATTTATTTGTAAAAAAAAAATGTTGAAAACCATTTATCATTTTCCTTCCACTTCACAATTATATGCCACTTTGTGGTGGTCTATCACTTAAAATCCCAATAAAATACATTTACGTTTTTGGCTGTAATATGACAATGTGGAAAATGGGTGTAAATACTTTTTTCAAGGCATTGTATGAAAAGTTGACCACTTGACCTCTGAAAGATTTACCCCCTTAATGACCAGGCCATCTTGTGATCTAGTATTGCGTTACTTTAACTGAGAATTGCGTGGTCATGCAATGCTGTACCCATTTTGGACGTCCTACCTGTTTTCGACCACCAGAGGGTGCGCGCTCGCTGCACGGCAGGGGACTTGCTGTGCATAGCACGAGGCTTTGTGTAAACACACAAATCCCTGTGCTGTCAGAGGAGAGGAGCCATATTGTTTCTTCCTACGAAGTAGGAAACTATATGGCTCCTCTCCTAGTCACACATCCCCACAGTTAGAAAATGGGGAACACACGTTTAACCCCTTCCCTGGCAGTGACATTTACACAGTAATCGGTGCATTTTTATAGCACTGGTTGCTGTATAAATGCCAATGGTCCCAAAAGTGTCAAGTCTCTGCTCTGTCTGTCACAATGTCTCAGTACTGCTAAAAATCGCAGATCACCGCCATTACTATTAAAAAAATAAATAAAAATGCCATAAATCTTTTCCATAGTTTGCAGACGCCATAACTTTTGCACAAACAAATCAATATACGCTGCTTGTGATTTTTGATTTTTTTGGTAAAAAAAAAATGTAGAATATATATTGGCCTAAACTGATAAAGAAATTTTTGTTTTTAAAGAAAACTTTTGGGGATATTTATTATAGCAAAAAGTAGAAAATATTCTTTATTTTTTATTTCAAAATTGTTGCTTGATTTTTGTTTTTATAGCTCAAAAAATAAAAACCGCAGAGGTGATCAAATACCACCAAAAGAAAGCTCTGTTTCTGGGGTAAAAAAGGACGTAAACGTTGTTCGGGTACAGCATCAAACAACCGTGCAATTGTCAGTTAAAGCGACGCAGTGCCAAATTGTAAAGTGCTCTGGATCTTCCGGGGCTGAAGTTGTTAAAGACTGACTATTTAAAAAATATTTTTTACTTTCTATTAAACCTATCCAATTAAACATTTCATCATGAATTTAGGCCAATATTTATTCTGTTTTTTTTTTTTTTTTTTTGCTGGTAATGGCGGCGATCAGTGACTTGGAGGGGCTGTGATGTTGTGGCAGACATTCTAACACTTGACACTTTTTGGGGACCAGTGACATGAATACAGTGATTAGTGCTAAAAATGATGCCCTGTTGCTGTACTGACACTGGCTGGGAAGGGGCTAAAATTAGGTGTGATCAAAGGGTGAACTGTGTTCCTAGCCAGTGTTTTACTATACTGTGAGGTGCTTTTACTAGGAAAAGATTCCTTTTTTTTTCCTGCTTTGCTGGGACACAATTTTCATCCCTTTCCTCCTGTCAGAACAGTGATCTGCCTTGTTTACATACTCTGCCTAACGATCGGCGTGTGCCAGCGGTGTTTTGGTACTGTGCAGTCACAGCAGAAGAGTGCTGCGGGCTCATAAGCGCTCCCTACCTAGAAGTGTCAGTTCATGTGTATATGTATACGTGATCCAGCGCACAGGTGCCGCCTGTAGCAGTAAAACTGCTATAGGGCAGACCTTGAAGCAAAGTTCCACCCACTTTTGAGAGGTGGTCTCAAACGAAAGACCACCCCTCTCGTTTTTGGATATTTACTTTTTTTTTTTCTTTATATACTTCAAAAGAAAGTTACCAGTGTGCTTCCATTCCAGTTGGGCTGCAGCGCAGGATGTCATGGCCTGTTGTGTGGTGAGCCCCCCTGCTGTCTTCTGGGACCTGTGTGTCCCAGAAAGCTGGCCATTCACAAAGCGTTGCGCGACTCGTGCAGTAAGAAACCGGCAGTGAAGCCACAAGGCTCCACTGCCAGTTTCCCTTAGTTACAATGGTGGAACATAAGACCAGGTCTGTCTTTAATATTGATTGGACCCTGGGCAAACATTTTTCTTTGGTCCCCCCCATGCAAATTTTCTCTCCACCCCAACATTCCAAAAAAACAAAAACACACGTAAACCTATGTATTGTATTGAAAGTGTACTGTCTGCCCTCATGTTGTAAAGTGCTGCACGTTCACCTCTGTATCCCCCCCCCCCCCCCATCCATGTTCACCGCTATCCCTTGTGCACCTCTGTACCCCCCCAATCCACCTGTGTATCCCCCCAATCCACATTCACCTCTATCTCCATCCACCTTTGTACCCCCCCCATGTCCACCTCTGTATCCTTCCATCCACCTTTGTACTCCCCATCCATGTTCACCTCTGTATCCTTCCATCCACCTTTGTACTGACCCCATGCCCACCTCTGAATCCCCCCGTCTGCGTTTGCCTCTGTATCCTTCCGTCCACCTCTGTATCCCCCCTCCTCCACCGGCTCTGTACTCCCCATCCACATTCACCTCTGTGCCCCACCTCTTCCACCACACTCTGTACCTCCATCCAAGTTCACCTCTGTACCCCCACGTCCACCACACCTCTGTACCCCCAATTCTCTGCACGTGTGAATCCCACGGTGATCTTTCTCACTTGATGACACGGCGATGCAACAGTCTTCCTATCGGACCCGTAGCTTGCAGCCAGAACACTTCACTCGGCTGTGTGCTACACAGGTCTGTCAGGTGGGGGTGGGAGGAACACTGAGCGCCCCTCTGTCATTCCCTATCACTCTGGTCTGCAGCTCCTGACAGAGTGAGAAGCGGGACGAGCGGGCTCAAGCACATGAAGCCCGCAGTTGTCCCGCTCTTGTCATATTGTGGCCGCCACTTGGGACAGCGGGGGGTATAGTGTTTCATCGTCTGCACCTGATACTTTGGGAAAACTGTGGGCAGGGCTTAAGCGGCAGCTGCTTTGGGCCCTACAGTGATGACGGGGCCCAGGGCAGCTACCCTTTTTGCCCTGCGTAAGGCCTAAAGTAATCATTTAATACCAAATGTGAATTATGATCTGCCTAAAGAGCCTGACCTCTGCAGTGAATATGTAAGAAAAAAGTGTCTCAATTAACTGATTATATAGGCTGGATGGCTTTTTTTGCTTTTGGAGATTCAACACGAATATGCCTTACTGCCCCATCATACAGTGTTAGCTGTAAAGATTGTGCCATCAGACAGAGTAAAGCTGTGTACATACTGGATGTGTGAGCTGAATGGGAAAAAAAAACTGAGATCACCATACTAACACAAGCAATGTTAGTGCAGCGATCTCTCCTGCTGTGCTTTTGTGTTCTGACAGGGGGACTCCTAGTGAGACTGGCTTCGGTAGGACAAACAGCTGTACACATGGGCCTAAAGTCAATTTCGTCAGGAACCGTCTGTTTTTTGGCCCGTGTACAAGCCTTAAAAAAAAAAACCACTGGGTGATTTTTTTTTTTTTTTCCTTGAAGGTAATGGCATAATGTGCCATGCATTGCATACTAGCACATTATGTGAAACTTGCCTGAAAATGAAGCATTCCAGCGATGCTCTGTCACCATTTGATGCCGATTCCATCTTCACCTGGTCTTCCTTTCTGGGTCCGCGGGCTCAGACTGTGACTGGATGGAGCTGTGATGACATCACTCCCACACATGCGTAAGGGAGCTGTAGTTTACGGCATAGGACTCTGAAGGAAAGGCCTGGGCGGCCGTTTCAAAGCGCATGTGCCAGTGACTTTATCGGCTGCATATACAATAAATATCTCCTAAACAGTGCTCGTTTAGGAGATCTTTACAGTACTTATAGGCTTACCCATAGGTACAAGTCAGAGATGGGAGTTTACTCCCACTTTAAGGTGATTGTAGGGGATGAGGTTTGAGAGGAAGTGCAGTAGCCAGTTATTGACCACGAGGGAAGAAAAAAAAAGTTGGAAGTCAGAATGGCAGCTGAATAAAGTTGATTGGTAAAGCAATAAAAGTAATTGGCAGCAGGTTGTGGATCAGGGGCACAAAGGTGGTAGAGTGAAAGCTGCTCATGGCTGGAGTTGGAGAGGAGTGCCAGCTGACCATGGAACATTGGGAGAAGTAAACAGAAGACAGCGGGTTGGCTCATTGCATATTAGGAATGAGAATACAAAAAGTAGTAAGTTGGGGAAGGAGAGAAAAGTCAGAACAAGAACTGATTGTTGGAAGAGCAAGGAGAGGCAGCTGATCATGTTAAACTGGGGATGCAAAGGAGAAACCTGTGGTGGACTGGAATACAAAGGGAAAGCACCAGATAGGCACACTGAACCATGAGTAAATCTAAATGAGAGTGGAGTAAAAAAATGGATCTAGACAGCAAGCTCTGTCTGGTATCTCTAATATGGGTATGGTTCTCTAATATATAACCCTGCTTTGAACCAGTACAAGAATGGACAATTTTTGGTTCTCATGGTGTCAAATGTTTAGCAGAACTAATCGGTCATTGGGGGTTATTTACTAAGGGAAATCCACTTTGCACTTGAAAGTGCAGTCACTTTAGATCTGAGGGGGACAGGCAAGGAAAATAAAAAAAACAGCACTTTAGCTTGCACATAATTTGATAAAATCAGCAGAGCTTCTCCTCATTTCAGATCTTCCCCTCAGATCTACAGCGACTGCACTTCCAAGTGCGCTTGTAGTGCAGTTTGGATTTGCCTTTAGTAAATCAACCCCATTGTGGTGTTTGTCATAGTGTTACTATAGTTGTAGTGAACTTCACCTAGAGAATTGCATCTCTATGAACCGCTCCTCACTTTGATATTTCTTTTCAAATTTGATAAAGCTGTTACCATATTGTCTTTTATTTGTCTCTAATTGAGTATCTGACATACTCTCAATTTTTACAGGATGCAAAATTAAAGCCCTGAGAGCCAAAACAAATACTTATATCAAGACCCCTGTACGAGGAGAGGAACCCATCTTTATTGTAACTGGTCGTAAAGAAGATGTTGAAATGGCAAAAAGAGAGATCCTGGCAGCAGCAGAACATTTTTCAATCATAAGGGCCACCAGAAATAAGATGAACGGAATTGCTGGAGCTGCACAGGGGCCTCCAAATTTACCAGGTCAAACTACTATTCAGGTCCGTGTACCTTATCGTGTTGTCGGCCTTGTTGTAGGACCCAAAGGTGCTACAATCAAGAGAATTCAACAGAACACTCATACTTACATTGTGACACCCAGTCGAGACAAGGAACCCATTTTTGAGGTTACAGGAATGCCAGAGAATGTAGACCGTGCTCGAGAAGAAATTGAAGCCCACATTACTATGCGGACAGGCTCCATAGTAGATAATCATCCAGACAGTGATTTTCACTCTAATGGAACTGATGTTTGCATGGATATGCTTGTTGGAAGTGCAGGTAACATATGGTCCAAGCAGCAAATTACTTGCCATGGCTCTGGTGGATCACGCACTGAAAGTCTTGGCTCGTCTGTTGAGAGCCCCTACTATGGGTCATCTTGCAGAGAACAAAGTCCAGCAAGCCCATGCAGGTCTGTTGTAGGTAGAAGCTTTGCACTAGGTGGAAAAACCCTTGGTAGTCAACATACTGTGGGCTTAGAGGATTGTGAGTTTGGTTTGGAATATCTTGCACTAGATTCAAATACATCTACAGCTGTTTGGTCATCCTTTGAAACATCCAACGGACATCTTCAAACTTTCAGTGGTTGCCACACTCAAAGGAGAAATAGTGTGTTTAGTGGAAGTTCTACACCGCTGCTCTCACCTTCTTTACCTGATCATGGCATTGGACTGGAACATCCTCTTGCTCGTCGGATACATAGTGATCCAGTTGGTAGTATTTCCTGGCTGCCAAGCAAAGAATCCTTGTCATCCTTCTCAAACAGTGCTGGCTATTCATCATCATCTTCTCTTCCTGGCAGTTCTTCAGTGGCATCTGGCTCTCCCACTGAATCAAACAGCTCAGATGGCCAGCGCAAGAGTGGACGAGACTGCGTTGTTTGCTTTGAGAGTGAAGTAATAGCAGCCTTGGTTCCCTGTGGGCACAATCTCTTCTGCATGGAATGTGCCATCCGAATCTGTGAGAGGCAGTTACCAGAGTGTCCTGCCTGCCATGCCCCTGCCACCCAAGCTATCCGCATATTTTCCTAATTGCATGCTTATCCAGTGACAACAGCCCATTTGGCATGCATTAAAATCTGCAACACTTTATGGGTTCCATATTTTTATCGTTTGATTTTAACTCAATAGGTGGATGCTAGACATTACCTTAAAAATGATTTAAGAGTATTGTCATGGTGGTAACTGGTTTCCCACCCCAGAAAAATAAAGATAAATTTTACAGAACATTCAGTCACTACTTAAACATCATTCTTATTAGCCAATATGTGGGAATCCTTGTTGATGGCCTTCATTTTATTTTTAATCCCAGTGTTCAGTATATACAAAATAAACAGATATGGTAGAGCTGCACTTTTTTTATATCTAGTAAATTATAACTTGGAGAAAAGACAAATGAGGAAAAAAAACTTCTCGCTGTTCAAATGTTGAACTATTCCTATTGCAGTTCCTGAATGTTCATTAGATGCAGGTTCAGTGTAATTCAGATTCTTAAAACGGCTGATCAGTAGAGGAGACCCAAACACATAACCTCCTAAGACATTTTGTTGCATCTTTTAATCAGTATTACAAATATCTTGTAGATAATATAGCACTATTGTGTTTAAGTTTTGCATAGGATAGTGTTTTTTTTTTTTTTTTTTTTTACTTCACCACCTGTCCCTTAGATGCAACAGGAAATGAGGTGGAAATATCCAAAGTGAAGGGACAGTTATCCCTGGAACATGTGCCCACTTTATACTGAGGGGAAAGCCAAAATTTTTGGGTTGGACCCCACAACACAGGGTGAATCTTCTGTTTAGGCGAAAATGGGGACACGGCAATAAAACTCGACAGGTCTAACTCTTCCCTACTCTGTCCAAATAAACAAAATCCTAGTGATACGCTTTGGGGTCTTTTAAGTAAAATATGTGACTTTCACAAACCTTTTACTTGTGAAGAATCAATCATTCCCATTGAAAACGCATGCATCTAGATGGTTCTCCACCAGAGAATGTAAAAGTCCCATACCCGGTATTAAAAATAGACCCCTTTTTAAAGTGGTTCTAAAGGCATACAGTGTTTTTGCCTTAATGCATTCCCTGCATTAAGGTAAAAAAACCTGTGATCTGGGGCCCCCCAAAACACCTACCTTAGCCTGATCTTGAACCAGCGCTGTGCACAAAAGCGGCAACAGCTCTCACCACAAGATCGAGAGGCAGCTGCAGGAGCCATTGGCCTGCACCAGTCCTCACTTTGAAAGCAGCTTCCTATGGGGGCACTTTCCAAAGAGTAGGAGCCAGAAGCAGCTGTGAGGTAGGGGGCACAGAAGAGGTTTGGGGCTGCTCTGTGCAAAACCTTTGCACAGAGCAGGCAAGTATGACTTGTTTATGGTAAGAAAAAAATTAGAATCGCTAAGTTATTAGGGACATTAAAAGGAGTTTGCCATATTCAAAACTTGAACTTTCAATGGTGACCCTTTTTAATGTGTTTGTGTGCACTCAAGGGCTGTCATCCTCACTACTTTTTTATTTTTATTTTTTTCCTGCAAGTATGATCCATATTAGTTGTCAATCCTAATATGCACACTTGTTCCACCTTAACTTTCTATGTAGAAAATTTAAGGATGTTAGCCCTGCAGTAAGCACCTTTTTAAAAGATGGGTCAGCAATGGAAGATTTCTTTATTTCTAGCTTGATATTGTGAATCATTTATATTTACACAGTATTTTTCCCCAATCCAGAGATGTTTTAATACTTTGGCAAAAACTGGCAAGAATATTCACAAACTGTGATGCTCAAAATTACCAGACTACCAAAGTTGGCCTTTTAAGTAGATGTTATAGTTTTCTGTGATATTTTACATGATTAAAACCTATTGAGTTGCACTGTGTTGCTCTAATATTTTGAAACAAGCAACCATATATATATGACAGTTCTTGTTGGCAAAAACTGCCAATGAGATTATCCCTTCCATGTTTGCAGTGCAGCCTTTAATACTGAGAGGAAGAATCTGGTTTCTACGGGCAACAGTATTTTTTTGTTAAAACGGTTACACAAATTCTCAGGTTCTTGGAGCCAAATGTTTGTCCTATGATTACATGACAAAACATATAGCATTTTTTTGTTAGGACGCTAGTTCCAATCAAGACAAATATACAGTACTGTTGCCATTTAAAAACCTATTATGTATCCTGTGCTTTAATTATTACACATTACTTGGTGTACTTATTTTTTATGATGTAAAGTCACTGTTTTGTTATGGAGGATTCTTGCTTTTGTAGGCAAGCTGGAATCTGCACAACAGATATTTTCTATCCTGTGGTATATCAAGTGTGTGGACATTGGCTGTCAAGTATCATATGGGAATTCAGTTTAAACTGCCTAAAAGCTACTAAATTCTCACTCTTGCATTACAGTAAATAGTGATTACAAATAAAAGACCTTCCAACTTGTAGTTCTGCAGCTAAAAATATAAATGCTCTTAACATTTACACACTCCTAAATCTGTATATTGACAGGATCGTCAAACGACAAAAGCAGCCACCTTAGAATAACACTGGGGTACTGTGAATGATAGATTAGGAAACTTGGATGCCATTAATAGAAAATACTTGCTGGTACTAACTGTTAACAAATTATATGGAATGTTAATATTTTTTTTTTTTTTTTTTTTTTTTTTTTAGTACAGTGCACGTTTTAAAACTGCCATTCTGCTACCAAAGTGTGTTCAACCTTTTAAAGTGGCTGGGATACCACTGAAATATTCATGGGCAGTGAA
The DNA here is from genome assembly GCA_037952925.1 of Lithobates clamitans. NCBI lineage: Eukaryota > Metazoa > Chordata > Amphibia > Anura > Ranidae > Lithobates > Lithobates clamitans. Next base: position 956,728 of record JBBGZY010001184.1, read on the forward strand.
TCTAGGTTCCTTGAGTGAGGAGTTGTTCCAAGAGTCCAACACAAAGTTAATCCACCACCAGTCTGTCTAGCCATTTTGAATGACTGCATTATTGGTTCCTTGCAGGCCACTGGATTAAAAAAAATTAATGCCAAATGCAAAAAAAAATGAAAAGTATGTACCATATGGAGAATTAAAATTCCAGACTCTACTGGCTGATTAAATAGCACCCATGACACTTCATATGTGTCTTCAATCCCAAACACTTATAGAAAAACCTCACTGCTTAAAAATGTTAAAGTAGTAAAGCAAGAACTCAAATGACAGCAGTAGATTTTGCACCATTAAAACAAATTGCCATTGGCAGCTATCCTCTTGACCTGAAATAACCCCTATAATGTATATTCACTTTTACTTTCTCTGTAACACATTTTATTGTATGTGCTAGTGACTAAACAATTTTTTTTTTGTTCCCCTTAATTTCATTGGATGTCTGTTGAACTTGTCACAAGTTTTGTACGGTAATAAGGAATCCAGTCCTATTGCTTGAAGCAAATTTGTCACTTTACTTATTCCGCTTAAAGTAACAAGTTCTGGTTATAGTCTACCTGCTCTGCTTCTAACATGTACCCTCCCCTTGCAGCCTGATTTACCCCCCACAGCCCCAAAAGGAATACCCTTTAAGATTACACAGGGTGAAGGACCCCACCCCCTGTCTCCATGTGAAGATACTTTGGTCTAGCGAGGAAAAGGTCTGTGGGAGGTACGAGAGAATGTTACATTCTACCCCATAATTAAAAGTATACAATTTCTAAGAGCTCTACATACTAAAATGTGGCTGCTAAACGTGGTTAAGTAATGTAAGAGGCAGATAAAGTAGGCTATAATGAAAACTTTTTTTTTTTTTCTTTTTGCACTGAAAAATGACAAGTTTAATTTTAAGGACCATGAAGCTTAAAGTAGAATTCAGGGCTAATCTTAACTAGTCTTAAAACCGTACCCTCCCCCTTCCTACCACCTATACTGACTAACCTGTGTCTGTGGAAGACTATGCATATACTTGCCTATTTTTAAGCTGCTCCAGTCCTCTGTCACCCAGCGCCAGCTGCAGGGAAGAGGGAGCACTGACAACAGATGGGCCATAGTAAGCCCATGGGTGATGTCACCGCACAGGCGTTACCAGCTGTTCAGCACACTCAATTCCCCTGCAGCCAGCGGGGGGGGGCATTCACGTAACCAGACTGAAAATAAGTAAATATATGCATCTTCTTCTACGTGGTAGTTGGTATAATTGTTAGGATGGGAGAGGGGACAGCTTTAAGATTAGCACAGAATTTTATTTTAAAATTGCTTTATAAAACGGTTTACTATGACAGTGTATGGGACATACCTATTTCTGAGAAGAAGTAGATGTATTTTATCTAGCAGTACCATTTCCTGTTAAATAACTACAATTTTAGTTTTGCATATTTATCCATACAAAAAAAAAAAAAAAAATTAAGCGCCACATGTAATATGTTTGCTGGTCCCCTTTAGTGATCATCAAACATTAGCACAGCTTAAGTTTTACGAGATCACAATATTCTTTTTAACTTGGGATATCATTAAAAAAAAAGTTAATGTTTTTGCTGCACTAGTAATGCATGGAAAGGGTTTTTGCTATTTATTTTTTGTTCAGTACCTCCCTTGGCAGTTTTTACTGCTAGTGGGGTCTGCAGGTTCCTCAGGTGGCCCAAAAGATAACGCCTGCCATTGGTGAATTTATAATTATGATGACTGTGTTCATTCCTTTTTTTGTTTTTGTTTTTTTTCTTTTTTCTTTTTTTGTATTTGGAGCTATTTTTTTATTCCACCTTTTCTGTTATAGAAATCTGTATGTTTTTGTTTTCTTTGAGGGGGGGAGAGGGGTTATATTGATCTTAAAAAAATATTTTATTTTGAGGTATTAAGCAATGTTTTAACATTGAATTTATTTACATCTACAGAGCCCAAATGGGTAAAACTGTTTAAAGAGTTTTTATTTTTTGTAACGTATAACTTTCTTTAATAAAACATTTTTTAAAATAAAGCTTCACCTCATCTTTGTGAATAACATGCTTTCAGATGTTAGACCTAAAAAAATCTCCATTTCATATGCCTTTTTCACCATTATGATCAATTGAATTTTCAGTTTTCAGATATGCTTTGGCCTTTTTTTTTTTTTTTTTCTTTTGAAATGATTTTATGACTTTTTTTTTTTTTTTTTTGTTATCTATCAAAGATTTTATTGAAGTAACAGTAAACATACAATCCAACAAATCAGGTTCCATGCCAATTATTGGCATATGAGGTTCAATACATCTTTACAGATCTCTGCTTCCCACCCCCCTTTAACTAACTTCCAACTCTGTTAGATATAAGTAGTAGTGTACGCAGAGAGCAAAAGCAACATTCATACATTAGAAGTAGGGGTTATCCTCCGTATCATGTAAACAGTCTGTCTAGGACTAACTCCACTGGGCTAAGTCCAGGAGTATCCAGCCATGGGGACCATAGAGTGTTGAATTTTTCAGGGCGACCCTGGTACTGGAAGATATACTTCTCCAACCGCAGTGTGTCCCCCATTTGAGTTATCCATTCTTTCAGAGTGGGAGGCTCCGTTCCCTTCCAGTGTCTGAGGATAAGTTTACATGCTTGAAACAGTGCTCTGGCTATGGTTTGCTTAGGAATGTGCTCAATTGAGAGATCGCCTAATATTCCCAAGATGCATAGCTTGGGGTTCATCGGCACCGTGACCTGAAATGCTTTATTGATGGTAGCAACAACCCCCGCCCAATAAAGATGTAGCTTGGCTCAGCGCCACAGTAGGTGGATAAGGTCGCCATGGTCTCTGGAGCCACCTAGTGCATTCTGCGTTTTCTCTGCACAGGATGGGTCTCAGTCTTGCAGAAGTAAAATGTACAGTTGGGACAGGCGTTGTGCCACATTTAGAGAGCACTTCTGAACTGCCTGCAGGGCCTCCTCCCACTGATCTTCCTCAAATGCGCCCACATCACTTTCCCATAGGGGCATCACCTTGGCACGGAAGCCCTCCAGGTGTATGGATTAAAGCATGGCATAATACTGATATTAATCCCTTAAGATGAGACCTCCATCATGTAATGGAAAATGGGGGCAGGAGATTGTATCCACAAATTTCTCTGACTGGGCCCTAACTGCATGGTGTAACTGCATATATGGGAAAACATAGACTGGGGAAGGTTGAATTTAGCCTGTAAGGATGCAAAGGAGTTCAATTTGCTGCTTGAAAAGATGTTAACCATAAATGTAATGCCACGCTGCTTCCATCTTGGTCCACAGGGCAATGATCGAAGTTCCTCATAATGGCCATTGTCCCATATAGGGCTAAAACCTGTAAATCCATTGATGGTTTGCAGCTGTCTGGCATAGGTGGGAAACTTTATTAGACAGCGCCTCTAGCCCCATAGCCACACTGTTTACTCCTGAGTCATAGTCGGGTCCGCCCTCCCTGCCAGATTTACCGACTCCATGGGCAAAGCCCGAGCAATGTGTTGCAGCTGAGCTGCCAGGTAATATAGCCAGGGGTTGGGCATAGCCAATCCCCCACTCCCTTTAGGTGTTTGCAGTTGGTCAAGCTTGACCCCTGGAGACTTATTGAGCCAGATGAAAGATCTGAACAGCGAGCTTATGATTCAGAGTTTTTCTTAAGTGGGACTACCATGGGTGTATTATGCAGGATATAGAGGAGCTTTGGCATAAACATTTTTGAGGTTCACTCTTCCCACTAATGACCTCTTTAGTTTAGCCCAGATTTTGGTTTTATCCCTTATTCTGCCTAGTAATGGTGATAAATTTAAGCGAGATGTAGTCCCAAAGTTGTGGGATAACCATCACGCCTAGATATTTAAAGGAGGTGGCCACTGGGATGTTTTGGAGTGTGCTCCCCTGATTGTCTGTTGGGGAGTCCAACAACATTGTTGATTTATTCCAATTAATCAGCCTCGAATATCTTCCAAATTTTGTGATGACCGCCATGGCCTCCCATAGAGATGCCCCTGTGTCCCCCAGAAGTAACATGGTGTTATCGGCATAGAGCATGAGTTGCTCATGAATCTTGGTGTATTTGAAGCCGTCGATGGAGGGGTTGGTCCGAATCATGACAGCTAGTGGCTCTATGGCAATGGCGAACAGGAGAGGGGACAATGGGCAGCCTTGTCTTGTACCTCTTTTTTTTAAGGGGAAGGGCATAGAAACATGCCCAGCCTGCGGGGTGTTGTATAATAATTGCACCCAAGATAGGAAGACTGGGCCCATAAGTATTGCCATTCCACACTGTCAAAAGCTTTATGGGCATCCAATAACAGCAAGGGCCCTATCTGCCTGGAACTGTGTTAATGAATAATCTATGCAAGTTAATCACAGTGGACCTCTCTGGTATGTAGCCCGACGTCTGGATGGATAATTGACAAAATGATCTTGTTTAGTCTCATGGCCAGGACTTTGGCGAGGATTTTAATCTGCCTGTAAAAGGGATAGGGGTCTATACGAGTTCGGATCCAACCGATCCTTGCCTGGTTTGAGCAGTAAGACGATGTTGGCTTTAGTCATGGAATCAGGAAGAGTCTTACTTTCCCTGGCCGCATTGAACACCCCAAGAAGCTGGGGCAATATAACCTCTCCATTTTGCTTAAATACCTACACTGGCAGCCCGTCTGCCCTGGGGGCCTTCGAGTTTGGGAAAGAGTTGACCGCATTCAGTAATTCTTCCTCCGTGTTATGAGGGAGTATAATAACTGCCTCTGAGCGACTGACAGACATGGCAGCTTGATCCCTTGGAGGGAGGAAATCCTGCAATTCTAACAAGGTGCATCGCTGCCTAGACTGATACAAATCCAAGTAGAACCCCACCAGCTCCTGCATAATAGTGTTAGGGTCATTCACCACGTAGGGCCTCAATAGAAGGGGAATTCTGGTTCGACTGTACAATCTTGGTCAGCAGCCTGCCTGTCTGCTCCCCCCTCCTCGTAGAAGGCCTGTCTATTGAAAAAGCATTTCTTATCAGCCGATGTTGCCAGGCAGTCCACGCTGCCTGTGCAGCCATCAAGGCTTCTCTAGTATCAGAGCTGGCAATGAACTCTGCCTCCAGTCGACGGACCAGCTGTGCAGTCTGTTCCTTCTGTAGCATAGAATTGTTTGATCACATTTACCTCGGTGATGAATAAGCCTCTCGGGTATGCCTTGAAGGCATCCCATGCAACTAGGGGGTCAGGGTGTTCCCTATTGTCTCGCCAGTATGTAGAGATCTCGTCAGTGATCCTGTCATGTAAGGTGAAGAGGTTTAGCCAAAAGGCATTAAGCTTCCAGGAAGCCCTTGGAAGGGTCGATGCAGGTACTACATTGAGGCTTGCCACCAGGGGGCAGTGATCAGAAATTCCTCACACCAAATATTGTATGTCTTGGACCAAGAATGCGGCAGCCTGGGAACAGAGGCTTAGGTGGGACATGGAGAAACAGGAAAACTGTTTCTGTAATGGGTTACAGAACCACCATGGATCCATGCATCCTACTGCCTCTATAAATTTTTGAAGTGTAGTGCGGGGGCATTTGGACCACGCTATATGTGGGGGTGTTTGTCTAGTTCGGGATCTAAATATCCATTGAGTTCTCCGACTAATATTAGGGGAATGTCAGAATATATTTAACCTGAAATAGTCTACGTAACAAACGTAAACCTCCCTGCGGGGTCTATAATTTTGTCAAACTGAAAATCTAAGGACTGCTGTATCAGCACACTCACCCCCCTGGAGTAGGAGGTATGGGTAGAGTGATACACCGAGCCCACCCCGGAGAATTGCAATAATGAGTCTCCGGTATCAGATGTGTCTCTTGTAGGGCACATAGTGTAGGTAGGTGTTTTCGAAGAGCAGTGAAAACCATAGTGCCTTTTAAGGGGGTCTTTGAGGCCCCTAATATTCCAAGATACTGCCGGGATGGCCATCTGTCCAGATTGGTAGAGAGGTACCAGAACACTGGTTATAAAATAGGCGTCTGTGTTTTCCCCTGCCCAGCCGAGTCAGAGGGAAAAGAGGGGCCCACGAAGGCCTTGGAGGAGAAGCCACACATGTGGGACAAAATGTCTCCATATGGCAAGGGCGCTGTGGTGCGATGACTGTAAAAGATTGCTGAAACCATAATTGTAAAGCACCTGAACAAAAGGCAAGAAAAATATAGAAATAACTGTGGCTCTGACATCACCTCGATGGAATAGAGTAATCCCCCTGAATAGGATGTCCTTTAGCAGAATGCTAGCAGGTGATGCGTCATTCCTGTAGGAAGCAACAGGCTTCACTAGAACTAACAGCCTGTGGTCATTAGAAGTTCCCCGTTTGACGAATGGTAAGAACTGTCTAGGAGCTATCATACATGCTCCCAATTTGTAATCCACAGATAAATCTTGTGTTGTGTGCTTGCTCACGGGAAAACTGTATCAAGGCCTTCCAGCTGGATCCACAACATTCTTAATGGACAGGTATTTTGGTCTACCATGTTATGTCCTTTGTGCAGCCGTGTACATTTAAGTGCGTCAGTCCTCCTCTGACGCGTTTCTTCTGGCTTGGAGAACCACTTGCTGATTGGCGTCCAGCCAGTCAAGAGGCCTCTGTAGCTGAATCAAAGAAGTGGGCTTGTCCCCTAGCCAGGTTTCGGGGCCTGGCGGGAGACAACATAGCATAGGTGGCCCTGTATACACTGTTGTCTCTCCTGAGTGTCATGGAAGATAGCAGGGGTGGCGTCTAAGCTTCCCTCCAGGGGCTGCTCGGCTGCCTCAGTCAGTTTTTAGTGTTATAGAGCATGTCTCTTGGGGGATCTTTCCCCGCAGCTTTAGGGGTTTTGGGTGGCTTACCAGCTCCTTTCTGTCTCCACATGTGGGCGCATGGAGGAGGCGGCTGCCGCAATGCCATGCTGGTCTGTATGCCTTCCTTCTCCTGCTTGCGGGTCACCATACTGCTGGATCGATTGCTGGAGGTCGCCAGTGATGTCCGCTGTGGCTGATGTGCGGGGAGGATTCGGGTGTTTTTACCACCTGGGAGCAGGGTAAATGACGGATCTGTCTCGGGAGCTCTGTGAAACACTCCCATTCACATGCCGCTCTTGGCCACGTCCCCCTTGATGACTATGTATTTTTAAGGAAAGATTGATAGGGGCTTGAGATCCACAGAATAAGTCTGTGAAGATGGGAAACTTGAGCATTTTTAATAGAAAATATATTTTAAGAAACCCATTATGTCTCTTTAGGACACAAAACAAGGAAGGTCTACTATGGTGACCTTGTTACCCACTAATCATAAATTACATTGCTAACCACTGATCTTAGTATTGGAGATATGTATACCAGGGGCTACTTATTAGGTCAGAGGGGAACCTTCAGGGGTTGCTTCTAGTATAATGGATCATCTATCTAAACCCCAGGCTGCAATATCAGAACCATTGCAAGGATCATAATATGAAGGGTGAACAATGCCAACTATAGTACAAACATGGGCAAATTTTGTCGGTACTTTTACAGCTCATTAAAACAATACTTTTACTCTTCCTCAAAGGTGATGACATTAAAAGCAATTGTCTTTTATGTGTGTATACCTTTGGTGTGTCATAGAGTGAATCAATGACAGTGTAAATATAATTTTTCTACAAAAATTCTAAAATTAACCTGGACACATTTTTTTGGTACACCTAGAAAAGATAACTGGATCATATAGATATTTCAGACTAACTTATTATGTAATTTCCATCACAGATGTCTTTAAAGCAGGGATCTCAAACTGACGGCCCTCCAGCTGTTGTGAAACTACCCCCTAGTCCCATGAGGCATTGCAAGGCTGACAGTTACAAGCATGACTCCCACAGGCAGAGGCATATGATGGGACTTGTAGTTTCGCAGCAGCTGGAGGGCCGCCAGTTTGAGACCCCTGCTTTAAAGCAAACAGCCAATCAGCCTATTTAAATGGAGAAAAGTAGTCATTCTGCCTTGAGTATCATGTGAATAATGCTCAATGTGTCCTGGAAAAGAACGTGTGTGTTTTTTTTTTTTTTTTTTTTGTTTTTTTTTAGCAGATCAGAAAGAAAATTCTAGCCTGCATAACAAAAGTAAAGGTAAAGACTCTCCAGGCAGTGTGATGTTTCTGTAAATACAGTTGCAAATATGTCTACAATTTTGAATGCAAGGTGAGCAGGAATCCCCCCATCCCCTGTGTCTGAACTCAAGAAGGTGCTGATTACTGCACCGATTACCTCTGTGTGAGAGATGCTTAAAATTCAGGACTCTCCTGGAGCAGCTGCTGACATGCCTGTCCCCTTTGCTACGCCAGCTAGGTCCATTTAAGGTTTTTCCTTACCCTGCATACTTTGGATCCCAATCTTTGTAAATAAACTTAGCAAAGTGTCCTTGTGTGGCCCCCAAGTTCTTTGTGCTATGTTAGACCTTTTGAGGTGGTCCTTCTGAAGATGCGGGCCTCGCCTCCTGTGGTGGATCCCTCTATTTCAAGGTTAAATAAAGCAGATGTAATACCGGTGGAGTCTCCTTTGTTTAAGGATTCTGCAGACCACTGGGCATAATCAGTTGCCAGCTTTGTTTGTTTATTATTGCGCCCATAAACCTCCCTCATTCCAGGCAAGTGGATCTGCAAACTGGTTGCGCCGGCTACCAGAATTAATTTCTAGGCATGTGCAATTCATTTCGTTCCAAATTATTTTTTTAACGAATTTCGACAAATTCGTTAATTCGGGAATATCAGAATTAACGAAAACCCGTTTAACGAATTTTTTTCAGAATATTCGTAAATTCGATAAAATTGGACATTCGTAAATTCGGCATTCGTACATTCGCAATTTACATTCGTACATTCCTGCATTCGTACATTAGTAAATTAGTGAATTCGTAAATTTGTAAATTCGGAAATCTGAAATAATAGTTAACTAATAATAACTTAACTATTAGTAATTACTAGTAACTTTTAATTTATAGGTATTGTAATTTCCTTTTAAATTTGGCTGTTAGTGAACGTAACACATACAAATTTATCCGAAGTTATGAATGATCTGAAAGAACGGAATGGAACGTAATGAATTAATAATAATAAATAACAATAATAACGTTTTATTATTATTTGTTATTAATTTGTTCCGTTCCATTTGTTTAGATGCAGCATTCGTTTTGGATAATTCGTAACTTCGGTTAAATTTGTATTTGTTACATTCACTGACAGTCAAATTTGAAAGGAAATTACAATACCTATAATTTAATAGTTACTATTTCAGATTTTTGAACTTTCGGGTTTTTGGATTTTCAAACTTCGAATTTACAAATTTCCGAATTTTCTAATTTACAAATGTACGAATTACGAATGTTTGAATGAACGAATTTACGAATCGCGATCGACCCGAAAAACGAAAAAAATAATAAACGAATGAAACGAAAATGAACGAATTTTTTTGGCTGTGCACATGTCTATTAATTTCCTATCCATGGACTTGTGCATTTGTATTCAGCCCCCTTTCCTCTGATACCCCTAACTAAAATCTAGTGGAACCATTTGCATTCAGAAGTCACCTAATTAGTCCACCTGGTGTGCAATTCTAATCTCTGTATAAATACAGCTGTTCTGTAAAGCTCTCAGATTTGTTCGAGATTTTTGTGAACTAACCGCATCATGAAGGCCAAGGAACACACAAGACAGATCAGGGATAAAGTTGTGGAGAAGTTTAAAGCAGGTTTAGGTTATAAAACAAAATATCCCAAGCTTTGAACATCTCTGTCAGAAACCATGAATCAGACCGAGACAGAAGTGCAGTAAAAATCACACTAGTTTAATAATAAAAATAATAATAATACTAAAAGGTAAAAGGAGCAAACGTAGTCAAACATAGCCAGAGTTCGGTAACCGGAACGGATAGACAAGTCAGGACATCAGGGAGCCAGGGATCCGTGTACGTCAGGACAAACCAGGAAACCGGAGAAACAGCAAGCAGGATCAGGAACCAGAAGGGATGTCAGCCAAGCAAGGCTTTCGCAGATACACAGGATATGTTGACCAGGCAAAGGCAGAGAGGATCTGGACTGAACAGCTTAAGTAGCCAACAGGACTGACGAGCAGGATATCATCAACAGGTGAGTCACTGTGGAAAGATTAGTGCTGGCAAGTAACTGACAGCTGAGCGGCCTGCTCTGAGAAGGAAGGGCTGAGCCCAGCCCTGACAGTAACCCCTCCTCAACGACCCCATCCTCCTCAGGGGACCATCAGGTTTGAGGGGAAAATGTATATAGAAAGCACGGAGGACGATGGGCATGTACGTCTGAGGATGAGACCCAAGAGTGTTCCTCCGGACCGTACCCTTTCCAATGAACCAGGTACTGTATGTGCCCATGAAACCTACAGGAGTCAACAATGGACTGTACTTCATACTCCTCATGGTTCTCAACCTGCACTGGGTGAGGACGTGGCATCGAGGTGGTCTGCAACTGCTTCACCAAAGGTTTTAATAAGGAGGTACAAAATACATTTGAGATACGCATATTTAAAGAAATGTTTAAAGTGTAAGCCACTGGGTTAATCCTGCGAAGAATACGGAAAGGCCCAAAAAAAACAAGGTGCCAACTTCAGTGAGGGAACATGGAGTCAGAGGTTGCGAGATGACAGCCAGACCCTGTCCCCAACCTGGTAGGAAGGTGCAGGCAGGCGTCTGTGGTCAGCGTGAAGTCTGTACCTATCATTGGCATGTCGCAAGGACTCTTGGACTTGTACCCAAGTGGAACGAAGACCACGGAGATGCTCCTCTAACGCAGGAATGCTCTGAGGAGCAAATGAGTCAGGCAACATGGATGGTTGGAAACCATAGTTCGCAAAAAACGGGGACAATCGGGAAGCAAAATTAATTGCACCATTGTGAGCAAACTCCGCCCAAGGTAAGAGGTCAGTTGTTCTGATGGTCAGAAATATGTAATGTAGAAACTGCTCCAAGGGCTGGTTGGCTCCTTCTGCGACCCCATTCGACTGCGGGTGATACGCAGAGGAGAAAGCAAGCTGAATTCCCAACTGTGCACAAAAGACTCGCCAGAATTGGGACACAAACTGACTACCCGTCCGAGACAATCACCTTGGGTAGCCCATGTAAGCGAAAGATCTCCTGAGCAAAAATGGAAGCCAGTTCCTTAGATGTGGGCAACTTCTTTTTTTTCCCCCAAGTATAATTTTTTTTATTATTATTAAGGAGCTCATTACAGGCAAGGCACAGATACAGTAATGACATAGAACATCCATGGTATAATAATTCAGATTATTCCGTACTCCGTGTTCCTGTTTCCTCTTATTGCAGTCTAAGGAATACTGCTCAGTGGTAAGGTGGTTGCTGCAGTGCAGCCACCAGAATCGTGGGATGGTCTGTCAGATAAGGAACAGCTATCATATTGCAGTCTGGACCATCTATTCCCTGTCCTATGTGTGCTCCTAGTTCAAGAATAATAGAGGAAAAGAGAAAAGGTATTGAAGCTTCAAGAAGCGAAGATAGGTGTGGGAAGTATGAGAAATTGGGTGTACTGATAGGTGGGAAAAGGAAGGGGTTGGGGGGGTGTAGTAATGGAGTGGGGGTCCGGCGGCAAAATGACTACATTCACTAGTTAAGTGCCTGATTCAGGTGGTGGTTTGTTTCTCACTGTCCAAGGAATGTCACTCCTTTGTCAGATAATAGGAACATGTTCCATAGCCATAGTCTTCCACCTTGTCAATCCAAGTCTTAATAGAGGGTGGCGTCTCGCCCTTCCAGAACAGGGGAATACAAGATTTAGTCGCATTCAGTAAGTGTCTTATATTTGCTTTTTGTTATTGTTTTACCGGAATCTCGTTAACGTGGAGAAGAAAGAAAGCCGGGTCTTCAGGTATTTTGCAATCTGTGAATTTCTGAGTGATATGTCTTATAGTTGTCCAAAAATGTTTCCATCGGTGGCACGACTAAACAATATGAAGGAGTGTCCCACATTCTACTCTGCATCTCCAGCATGTATCCGTGGTGTTCGAGTAGAATTTGTGTAAAAGCTGAGGTGTATAAATACAACCTAGTCAGTATCTTATAATTGGATTCCTGGGTTTTCGTACAGATTGACGATTTCAACGAGAATCTAAGTATGTTTTGTATTTGGTTTGTCGTGAAGGATCATTGTAGGTCAACCTCCCATTTCAAGAGGTGTGGTTGGGGGGGGGGAGTTAAGTAGTGTATACGTCTTGGATAACACTTGTGGCATTGGCCCCTCATCCTGACAGTAGTCTTTGCAAGTTTTCAGTGTACGGTTAAAGCAGTCCGGGTTTGCTAGAGAATGTAGAAAATGATGTAAGCGAATAGCGTTCCAGAAAGACAACTGGAAGCGACCTGTTTCCGCCATCAATGCCTGTAAGGGAGGCCACTCGTTCCCTTCCAGAAAGTGGGATGCACGGTTATTGTCCCGTTTGGGCGAGTGTCCTATATTCAGATTTTCCAAGTCCTGGAGGGAATGCTGGGTTACCCAGAATGGGGAGTAATGGAGATTCTTTATTGGAGAGGGAAGATGAAATAATTGTTTTGGAACACGTACTAAGTGTGGTACCTTTGATTGAGCGCCCTTTTAGTTTCGGAGCTAGATTATCAAAACACCACAGTGCTCCTTTCAGGAGCATCTCAGTCTGGGCCTGTTCCAGTTGTGTCCAAAGTTTATTCTTGTAATGTCTGTTCCAATCTATTATTCTTCCTAAGTGGACAGCCAGGTAATAGTTATGCAGATCAGGTAGAGCTAAGCCTCCATAATGTTTTGGTAAGGTGAGGTAGCGCCTGGGCATCCGTGGTTTCTTAATAATCCATATGAATTTGATGAAGAGTGAGTGGGCTTGTTTAAAGAATTGTGATGGTATTTTTATTGGAAGGGCTTGGAACAGATATAGAAATTTGGGTAGTATGCACATCTTAAGTAGGTTACATCTACCAAACCAAGAGTGCAACCCCTTGTTCCATCTGTCTAGTGCGATGCGGCTCTTGCTCAGCAGGGGGGGAGATTGAGTTCAAATGTACGGGATAGGTCCTTGGGTATATAAGTGCCCAAATATTTCAGGGCGGAAGTTGTCCACTTGAACTTAAATTTCACCTGTAGGGCGTCTAGAAGGGCGGGTGATACCCCAATTCCCATCGCCGCTGATTTGTCAAAAATAATTTTAAAAGTCAGAAAGCGACCCGTATGTGTCAAATTCCTTAAGAAGGTTGGGTAGGGATATTGAGGGATTGGTGATGGAAAACATAAGATCGTCCGCATATGCAGATATCTTATGCTGAGTGTCCCCTACTTTAACTCCCTCAATATCTGGGTTTCGGCAAACCATACACGGGAAAGGTTCCAGAGAAATGGCAAACAGGAGGGGGGATAATGGGCATCCCTGTCTAGTGCCATTTGTGATATGGAAGGGAGTGGATAGCAGCCTATTAGCCTTAACTTAGGCTGTGGGCATAGAGTATATTTTCTCAATTCATGTGAGCATATTGGTCCCCAATCCTATGTATTTGAGTACTGAGGCCATAAACGTCCAGTTAAACGTCTGTGCTGAGAAAGATACAGGGTGTTCGGGTGTCTGACACTATGTGAACCAGGTTTAATACCTTAGTGGTGTTGTCTCTAGCTTCCCTATTCGGTATAAACCCCACCTGGTCTAGATGTATTATTTGTTTTATGTGTTGCGCCAGGCGGGAGGCCAGGATCTTCGTAAATAGTTTAAGGTCTATGTTTAACAGGGTGATAGGATGTCGGATCTTTATCTCTTTAGGGATAACGGATATGTGTGCCCTCAGGGTATCGTTGGGGAGGTTTGTGTCTGAATTAAGGGCGTTGAACAATTTTACCATATATGGTCCTAATTTTGGAAGAAAAGTTTGGTAGTATTGCAGGGTAAAGCCATCAGGTCCTGGTGCTTTCCCTGGTTTCATCTCTCCTACTGCCTTCTGTAATTCTTCCATTGTGATGGGGGCATCTAACTCTTCTCTTATCTCACTAGAGAGTAGAGCTGCACGATTCTGGCAAAAATGAGAATCACGATTTTTTTGCTTAGAATAAAAAGATTACGATTCTCGCGACGTAAAAATCTTTCACATTATACAAAAAAATGGACTAACTTTTACTGGTTAGTTTTTTTGTTTTTTTTTTTTCATTAAAGTAATTTTTTCCAAAAAAAATTGCATTTGAAAGACTGCTCTGCAAATACAGTGTGACATAAAATATTGCAACAACCACCATTTTATTCTCTAGGGTGTCTACTAAAAAAATATATATATGTTTGGGGGTTCTAAGTAATTTTCTAGCAAAGAAAAATGATTTTAACTTGAGACCAACAAATGTCAGAAAAAAGTTTAGTTTTTAAGTGGTTAAACTTTTTTCACTTACACATGAAGTCTATTCCATTGACAAATTGTTACAATGTTTATACTTAAGTTCAACTGATAAAGAATGTTTTGATTCTTGGCAGACTGCCCAGTTTTCCCCTTCCTTTCTTTTGAGGTCTGTGTCTTCAGAAGAGCAGAGAGATTTCTTTGCATAGAAAGAATTGTGAAACACTTTAGTCAAGATTGCGATAACGATTCTTGACGATTAATTGTGCAGCTCTACTAGAGAGCTGGGGAAGTTGGGAAGCCGCAACATACTCGTCCATTGTCAATCTTGAGGTTGATCTATTTTTTAGGTTATATAGGAAGGCATAGTAGTCTCTCTGAATTCCTGTGATATTTTAGAGGGTAGAGCTATCTTTTGAACCAAAGGCGATATAATTTGAGGTATATATGTGGTGACCTTGTCTTTTCTGACCGTTTTTGCTAATAGCTTCCCACATTTATTACTCGATTCATAACTAATTTTGTGGCAGTGTTGAAGTGCTGCTTTGGCTTTGTAATGTAGTAGGTCTACGGTCTGTCTTCTAAGCGATAGTAGTTCATTTTCTAGAGAAGGGGTGGTTTTTTTTTTGTGTTGGGATTTTACCTCCTGTATTTTGTGAAGAAGTATGAGAAGTTGTTTTTCTCTTTCTCTTTTGATACGTGCACCGTGCTTAATCAAGGTTCCCCTTACAACTGTCTTGTGGGCTTCCCAAAGGATACCTGGGTCGCAGTCTGGTCGTTCGTACGGAAGTAATGTGTCAACTTATTGGACACATCCGTCAAAACTTCTGCATTTTGTAACAGGCTTTCATTCAGTCTCCAGAATCGCGTTCTGGTGGCCGCTACCATCGAGAGCGTGTAGTGTATCATGATGGGGGCGTGGTCGGACCACGTAATGTTCCCTATAGCAGAGTCGCTTAGCGCTTCTAATTGATTGTGGCGATGAGGAAAAAATCTATTCTGGAGTATATTTTGTGTGGTGTGGAGTAAAAGGTATAATCCCTCTCCCTGGAGTGGTGTAATCTCCAGACGTCTACTAATTGGGCCCCATGTAGTTCTTGAGTTACTTGTTTGTGGATGCCAGGGTGGATGGAGGACACTCCTGAAGATGTATCGGTCGAGGGTAACAGGGGCTTATTAAAATCTCCCCCCAGTATCATTTAGCCTTACGCAAAGTCCCTAAGCTGATTAAGTATGCAGTGGATGAACACATCCTGATTCTCATTGGGGCTATAGACATTGGCAAATGTCACTGTTGTCTCGTCTATGGATCCCTTCAGGAACACATAGCGTCCATCTTTATCAGTTAAGGTATCACAAAATTTCCAAGGTAGCCTGCTAGAGAGAAGGATGGACACCCCTCTAGACTTGGCAATGGCATTAGTAGCATGATAAGATGTGGGGTAGAAGCAGTTTCTGAGACATGGAGGCCTGTCAGCTCTGAAATTTCTTGTATAAATGCCAAATCTATGTAGTTTAAGATCATTTTAGAAGCATTCGTCTTTTTTCAGGTATGTTCAGACCCTTTTCATTTAGCGAAAAGAGTTTGATAGAGTCCATTGTTGCTGGAATTAAGGGTAGGGTGGTGTATAATCAGGAAGATCAGATAACTGGGGCCGTGAGAGGAAGGGGAGGAGGGAAGGGAGTTGAAGGGGGGGAAAGAGGGAAGGGAGTGGGGAGGAGGGTATGAAGGGGGGATGGGTGAGGGAAAGGAGGGAGTGGGTGGCGGAAGAAGGGTGGAGGAAGGGGGAAACGGAGGAGAGGGAGGGGGTGGAGGGAGCGGGGAGGAGGGGGGAGGGGGTGAATGGAAAGGAAGGGAAGTGAGGAGGGAGAAGAGGCGGTGCAAAAGGGAGGGCGAGAGGTGAGGGAAGGAGATCTAAGTGGAGAGAAGAAGAGGAGTAGACGAGCAGAGAGGAGAGGAGATTAGTGCAAAGAGGGAGATAGAGTACTGCCTCTGTACTTAACTAAATTAACGACAATATGTCCTAAAGCACTCCTCGGCTATTTGCCGGGGTGTAGTGCTTCAACCTATGTGGGGGAGGGTATGAACACATCATACAACATGTATAAAAGAGAAAAAAGGTTTAGCAAGCTAACTTCATTAACCTTTAACTGTGAAACATCTGTGCAGTATGGGGGTGTATAGAGACCCAGCATGGTATACTCGTGCTTTGTATTGCAGGGTTTCCCTTAAATATTTATTTCCCAACGGGGGAATGTTTAGCAAGGCAATGCTGGGTATCCCCTCCTACTTCATGTGCCCCTATGTATCTAATGAAAGTTCCCCAAACAACCCAGCACAAGGGTAAATCACCTTCCCCTCACCCCTCAGTCATGCATTGTATTTCCAGTTCTGAGCCACCGAAGTGGTCGCCAACCAGCTACGGAGATCTTGCGCTTATCTTTGAGGTTCTACGATCGTTCAGTGCAGTCTCCCCCATCCTCCCCATACAACTCACGGGGGGTGGGGAGATGGGCAGAAGATCCCTGTCACGTCTGCAGCTTCCCATCCGCTGCCTCCTCTCGTTTCCTAGGTGGCAATAGTGTATACTGTGCAATGGTTGCTATATTGCTGGGGGGAGTAAATATGTGCTCCCCGTTACCTGCAGATAACTCTGCCATTTCGCCAGTTCCATTGCCCTCCCAGCTGGATCCAAAGCCAGGGGGGCAGGGTTCAACCCATTACCTCCTGTGGGCACAACGGTAGTCTCTCCCTCCCGGCAGTAGACCTCTGGTCTCACAGGCAGGTACATTACAGTAGTCCCTGTAATCCCCTTCCACTGCAGCAGCATGTCATCGCTTGTCTGGATTACACTTGTGGCCCCTGTTGGACCATCTGCATGTCTGGGGCCTCCATGTCCGTGTAAACCGGTGTATGGCTGAACAAATTAAGGTCCACTGACCCGTGTCTTTTTTTTTTTTTTTTTTAATTCCTTTATTTTCAAAAATGCTTGTTACAGTTTGATGTACACAAAACCGAAACCACATACAGCTTTTATGTATATTGTAAAACAAAAGTAAAGATCAGCCTTTAACAGAGTCAGATGTCAGTATAAACGTACAGCTTCACATTTCTCTTGATTACACGATCTGTGGGGTAGAAATGGAACCTAACAGAGTGAATGAGTCTTATGGAGTAACTATCTTAACACCCATGCATATTAGTTTCACGAGAGTGGCCCTTTTCGATCTATCAGATCGTGTAATTATAATGACCCGACAGATAATAAAATGAAACAACAGAATAACAAAATTAAAAAAAAAAAGAAAGGAAACTCTCCACTGACCCGGAATAGAAACATCCTTTGAAGATCAGTAGAGTCCAGCAAAGGGTTACTACCATAATGCGATGTAGACCATGATATACAACATATCTGACCAGACCTTCCCTTAGCCAGAGAAATATAAGAAGGTGGATAAAACACAAAGAGGGATGAGGGGAGCTAGAGGAGAGCGGGAGAAGAAGAACGGAGAGGCAGAAGTGGGGGAGATACATAGGTAGGAGAGGAAGGGAAGCGGAAAGGAGGGAGAAGGGCAAAGAGGAAGAACGGTGGTGCCGCTTCCCTGCCAGGCGGGGCCCCTATACCGGGGTATGTTCAAGCTAAACTGACCCGTGTCTTGACCAGGAGTGTGCTGTATTGTCTCCTAGCCCTCGTAATGTCTAGGTGTAACACTCTGAGGTGTGTTCTCTGTTTCTCAGTCACTGTACAGTCAAGCAGAGTGCATCGGGTTAGTGTGTCTCTTCCGTTCAACCCCCCTACACCGTGCTGTCTCGGGAGGAAAGGATCTGGATACTCCTTGAGCCCAACCACACGGGCTCCGCTCCCAGCACCGTAAGGCTAAAGTGCCTGGCGTGTCTGTGGGAAGCGTGCCCAGAGCAGTGTGTGCCGGGCTCAGTGAAGACTTCTTACTGCCCTGGCTGGACCCCTTGGATTTGGAAACTTGCTACTGTTTGGGAACCACTGACTGAATCGTCCCGTTCCTTGAACTTCCTAGGATGTTCTACCACATGTGATATTTCCACAACTTTACTAGTATTTCCAGCCAGCAGGTGAGGTAAGCTTATCTCCATTACGTACTAACGGATCTCTGCACAGTGGAGCGAAGGTACTTGTCTACTTCAGCTATAGCGCTATATTTGATGTTATTAATATTGGTGCCTTTGAGTGACTCTCTTGATCTCCTCCTTTACGGCTGCAACTAAGAGAATGTTCAACCTAATTCCCAAGGACTCATTCTGAATATACTTTCAGCTGTTCCTTCCTTTAGTGAATCCCCCTTTTTTTTTTCACCGTATACTGGCACGATGGACACTTACTATTTTTTAATAGTGACCGCCTACTCAAGCTGAAGATTTTTTCATAAACCTTTTGTGGCTTTTTATGTTTTTTAGTGGCAAAACAGCCCATGAGATTTTGTGATTTCTACTGGTAGCCGGCTACCTTAGGGAGTCTGTACATATGAGGGGTGTGTGTCTGCTATTTGTATAATCTGCAACTAATTTTATCCATTGGTGGAGGTTTTTGATGCATTACCTATACTATGGGTGGAATTGTTTATCAATAAAGAATTCTATTTATACTTTTTCACTACCTGTGTGTTCTTCGTTGATGAATCCTTTTTCCAGATCGTGTGGTCTCTTTCTATTGTCCTCCCGGTTTCTGGTTATTTCTACAAAGGATCTGGTGGTTGCTCTTGGGAGCAGTTGTAACCAATCTGGCACTGTGATGGGGGTGATCTCCATAAAGGCAAAAGTGCCGGCAGGTCCGCTTTCGTGCGAAGGGTGAAAAAGTTCTGTGCCTTCCTGAAGGTTTCTGAGAGGGGAAAGCCCCAGCGATACATTACTCCGGACTATCTGGCGGCTTCCAGGATCGGTCTAAGCATTGCCCTCTTTTGTAGTTTCGCTCTCGAGAGGTCTGGCAGAACTTTTATCCAGGCACCATCAAATTCCACGTCTCCCCTCTCCCAAGCCTTCCGCAGGACAATTTCTTTGTGGGCATAGTGGTGGATCCGGCACGCCACGTCTCTATTTCTTTCTAGGTCTTGGGAGCGGGGACCTAATGCCCGATGGATCAAAAGTCAGCGTATGGGGGTATGTATCTCCCGCTAAATCACAGAAGATGGCCAGGGTTGATGCTGCCAGATTTTCACTCCCCGTTGCTTCTGGAAGGCCTCGGATTCGTAAGTTGTTGCGCCTTCCCCGATCTTCTAGTTCTTCCATTCGGAGCTGTAGATCAGTCACCTGTGATTCCTGCTGTGCTTCAACTGCTCCTAGTCGTCTCTCCAGGTCAGCTACCAAGGATTCACCTACTGTCACCCTGCCTGTGAGTTCTTGTACGTCCATTTTGATCGCTTGGAGTTCTTTCCAGTGAGTGGCTTCCAGCTTAGCGTTAAGTGCCTCAATGTCCATCTTTGTAGGGAGAGCCTGCAGCAACGCTCATAACTCAGCATCCACTCTCAAAGTGAGGGGTTGGTGTTGTGATTGCTGCCTTTCAGAGTGGAATACCGCTGGGGTCTCCAAGTATGCCTTCGAGGTGTCAGATGCCGCTGATGAGGCAAAGGGTTCTTGCAGTTATATTACCTTATGGTGGGATGTAGTGGGGTCCACCATCTTGGCTGGTGTGGAGGCCTCCTGTGCCTGGGCGAAGAATCGCTGGATTTCTCCCTCAGGTCTTGGGTATGGATAGTTTTCTTGCTGCCCCTGCTGCCTTTACCTGTCCTCTTCTTTGCAGAGTACATTCCGGGTACAAGTTTGTGCTATCTACTGGGGTAGCCAGACGAAGGCCGGGAGCTCAAAGTGTCTGCTTCTTCACTCGGCCATGTCCAGGCCATGCCCCCGTTAGCAACTTGGAATGCAAAAAAAGTGGAATGCAATGAGACATTTTCGAGAACTGATCAACCACCATAAAGAAAACTGTGTTGCCCTGAGAGTTGGGTAACTCCACAATGAAATCAATGGAAAGGTGGGTCCAAGGCCTCTCTCCATTGAGTATGGGTTGTAGGAGACCCACTGAAAGATGTCATGGTGTCTTACTCTGAGCACACACGGAACAAGCAGCTACGAAGGCGGCTATATCAGCACGTAGACTAGGCCACCAGAATTATTGAGAAATGGCCCAAAAGAATTGATTATTCCCTGGGTGACCAGCAGCCTTGGGAGAACGGTAAGTCTGGAGCACGGCAGTATGGAGACCTGGGGACAAAGCAGTGGTCACAAGGTTTCTCAAGAGGAAAATGGATCTGAGCGGCAAGAATCTTGTCACCCAAAGGAGAAGTGAGACTGGTGCGACCCGTAGCCAAAATACGATCAGGAGGAATCACCGATTCCAACTTGAAGGTGGAGGAAAATTGTTGCGACAAAGCATCAGCCCTTACATTCTTAGTCTCATTCTTATCCGGTACTCTGTAATTGAAGCTTGACAAGAAAAGAGCCCATTACGCCCTTCTGGGAGAGAGGCGTTTAGCCTCAGACAAGAATGTGAGATTCTTATGGTCAGTAAGAATGAGAACCGGCACAGTGGTACCTTTTGAGGAGATGCCTCCATTCCTTAAGGGCTAAAATGATCGCTATCAACTCTGTCCCCAATCTCGTAATTGCATTCCACGGGTGACAATTTCTTAGAAAAGTAACCACAAGGATGCATAGCGCTCTCAGAGGTAGGACGTTGAGACAGAAGGGCGCCAACTCCAGTCTCAGAAACATCAACCTCTAGGATAAAGAGTAACATAGGATCAGGATGTGCCAACACAGGAGCAGAAACAAAGGCAGCCTTGAGGCTCTCAAAGGCCTTAATGGACTCCGGAGACCAATTCTGTGGGTTACCGTTCTTTCTGGTCATATCAGTCAGGGGTTTGACCAGGGACGAGAAGTTACGAATAAACTTCCGATAATTGGCAAAGCCAAGGAAACGTTGCAGAGGACATATACTCACGGGTCGGGGCCACTGTAGGACTGCAGAAAGTTTCTCTGGGTCCATCGAAAAACCAGCAGTGGAAATGACATAACCCAGGAATTTAACCTGTTCACGATGGAACTCGCACTTCTCTAATTTGCAATAGAGATTGTTTGTTTGTTTTCTCTCAGCTTCTGAAGCACACGACAGACATCTGTGTGGTGGCTCTCTAGGGACTTGGAAAATATGAGGATATCGTCGAGGTAAACCACCGCACAAATCCTCAACAAATCTCAGAGGACATCGTTGATAAATTCCTGGAAAACTGCCGGGGCGTTGCAAAGGCCAAATGGCATTACGAGGTACTCATAATGGCCTTTTCTGGTACTAAATGCAGTTTTCCATTCATCGCCCTCATTGATCCTCATGAGATGGTATGCCCCTCTCAAATCAAGCTTCTTGAAAACCGTTGCTCCCTTGAGGCGGTCAAATAACTCCGTAATCAACGGAATTGGATATGCATTCTTGATCGACACCCCTATATCAATAATAATCAATACAAGGTCTCAGTGCACCACTCTTCTTCTTCACAAAGAAGAAACCAGCACCAGCAGGAGACGCGGATTTACGGATGAATCCAAGAGTGCGTCTGCAACATACTCCTCTATGGCCTTCTCCTCTGAGACCGAGAAAGGGTAAACCTGGCCCCAAGGGGGTATGGCACCAGGTGGGCCTTAGCCACGTTCTGAAAACATGTCTTGCTGCATTGTGGCGACCAGGAAAGAACCTCAGCAGGAAGCCAATCAAGAGGGGTTGTGCCTCTGTAACCAAGGATAACCAATAACCACCGGAAACTTAGGTTGAAGAAATTACCTGAGAGCCCCTACAGTCATGGACAACGGAACAGTCTCATGAGTCACATGGGCAGGCTGTAGAGGTTTCCCATCAAGAGCCTCAATGGCAAGTGGAGTAGCACGAAGCTGCAGCGGAATTGAGTGCTTAGATACAAAGGCAGCATCAATGAAAAGGCCTGCAGCCGATTAGAGCCTGAATCTCAACGGACAACTCAGACCAAAAAAGGATAACTGGGACCAGGGGCTTATCAACGCCACCAGAGGAGGCCCGTCCATATGGGGCACATGGGTGCCGCCCCTCCCAAGTTAAAAAAAAAAAAAAGGCCCTTTAACCGATTCAGCCCCGGAAAATTTTGCCCCCTTCCTGACCCGACGTCCTTTTTTCCCCACAAATAGAGCTTTCTTTTGGTGGTATTTGATCACCTTATTTTTTGCGCTATAAACAAAAAAAAAAGAGCAACAATTTTGAAAAAAAACGCAATATTGCTATAATAAATATCCCCCAAAAATATATAAAAAAATCTATTTTTTTCCTCAGTTTAGGCCGATATGTATACTTCTACATATTTTTGGTAAAAAAACCCGCAATGAGCGTATATTGATTGGTTTGCGCAAAAGTTACAGCGTCTACAAAATATGGGATAGTTTTATGGCATTTTTATTTTTTTTTGCTAGTAATGGCGGCGATCTGCGTTTTTTATCGGGACTGCAACATTATGGTGGACATGTCGGACAATTTTGACACATTTTTGGGACCATTGGCATTTTTACAGCGCTATAAAAATGCATTGATTGCTGTAAAAATGTCACTGGCAGGGAAGGGGTTAACACTAGGGGGCGATCAAGGGGTTAATGTGTTCCCTAGTGTGTGTTCTAACTGAAGGGGGGAGGGGACTGTGTAGGGGAAGAGATAGATCGCTGTTCATACTCTGTATGAACAGACGATCTGTCACTTCTCCTCTTAGAGAACCGGAAAGTGTGTATTTACACACACAGATGCCGGTTCTCCGTGTGCCTCGAGCGATCACGGGAGCCCAGCGGTGATCGCGACCGCCGCCCACTCCGCCGTGGGGCGAGCAGGGGGCAAGCGTGCGCCCCTAGTGGCCACAGGGCAAAGCAACGTTACATAACGTCATTTCACCCAGCTGAGCCATTCTGCCACAGTACAACTCGGCGGCTGGTCGGCAAGTACTTCAAAACTGGCCACTGTTCATAAACGTTCTTGACTTTGGGGGGGATATCTGAATGATGCCTGTAGCTACAGACATCATTCAGATATCATTATTTTCAGCCGGCGATTCTGTGCACGATAAGAATGATCATAGCGGCAGTTCCGCCGCTTGATCGTTCTTATAGGCGACGGGAGGGGACGCCCCCCCTCCCGCCACCATCCGGTGCTTCTCCGGGCTCTCCCGTGCCATCGGGAGCCCGGAAAATGAATCGGCCGGCGCCGGATGAGGATAGAGATTTCTGGTGACCAGATGGTCACCAGTCATCTCTATGACCGACGGAGGCCCGGGCGCGATGTTATGACGTCACACCCGGGTACCCGGAAATAACCGAAGCCGCGATCGCGGCTGTCAGCATGAGATCGGTAAAAAAAAAATTTACGATCTCATGCTTTCCAGCCTGGAGGAGAGATGTGGGGTCTTATTGACCCTGCATCTCTCCATAAAAAGGATCTGTCACATAGATTCCTATTACAAGGGATGTTTACATTCCTTGTAATAGGAATAAAAGTAATAAAAAAAAAAAAAGTAAAAAAATAAAAAAAAAATAAGTAAAATAAAAAATAAAAAAAAAAAAAAAAAATTTAAAACGCCCCTGTCCCCGGTAGCTCGCGCTCAGAAGCGAACGCACACGTAAGTCCCGCCCACATATGTAAACGCCGCTCAAACCACACATGTGAGGTATCGCCGCGTGCGTTAGAGCGTGTAAAACAATTCTAGCACTAGACCTCCTCTGTTACGCTAAACTGGTAACCTGTAAAAAAAATTTTTTAAAGTGTTGCCTATGGAAATTTTTAAGTTATGAAGTTTGGCGCCATTCCATGATTATGCGTAATTTTAAAGCGTGACATGTTAGGTATCTATTTACTCAGCGTAACATCATCTTTCACATTATACAAAAAAATTGGGCTAACTTTACTGTTTTGTTATATTTTAATTCATGAAACAGTTTTTTTTCCAAAAAAAAGGCGTTTGAAAAATTATTACGCAAATACCGTGTGAGATAAAAAGTTGCAATGAGCGCCATTTTATTCCCTAGGGTGTCTGCTAAAAAAACATATATAATGTTTGGGGGTTCTGAGTAATTTTCTAGCAAAAAAATGATGATTTTTACATGTAGGAGAGAAGTGCCAGAATAGGCCCGGTATTGAGGTGGTTAAGAATGTGCCGGACACACGGCAGTCTATGGGAAGCTTCCCAGCTTGCAGTCGCCTATTTGCAAGCTGGGAAACTGATTTGCCCATGTTAAGGGAGGGTTTGGGGTGCAAGCACTGTGCCCGCAAACACTCCCACTCCTCACTAGTTGATACGTGGCCTCCTTTACGATTTTTCATTGACGGGGACTGAGGAAGACTGTGCAGTGCTTTTTACAGCCACTACTGCGTCACTTCCTGTTTCCTGGCTTACTGGTGTGTGGAGAGCAATGGGTCACTCGCTATGGCTGTACGGAGCAGCTCTTCCTCCACCTGGCTTACCTCCTCCGTGTCCTCCAGCTTCTACAGGCATGCTCCAGGTGGATGTCTCTCGTGCTGTGACTGCCCCCCGGTAAGAAACAGACCTCTCTCTAGGAAGCCTGCAGTACTCTGGCATCAGTGACTTTTCTCAGCTCTGCCGTCCTTGCTGTCTGTGTACACTGGGGAACTGACAGGTCGACAGATTACAAATCTCAAAAATGTGAGGAGAGAATGTGAGTCAGCGACAGCATTAGCTTTTACCCCTGGCAGGCCGAGCAGTAATTACTGCAACATCTCAGCCATATGTGGACAAGTGCAAGAAGGCAATGTGTTGGGGGGATGGGGGCCAATGTGTACATGGAGGATGCAAAACATGGGGGGATGTGTAAAAGGAAGGGGGGTAAATGTGGGCAAGAGGGGGTATTGTGTACAGGGGGGTTATACTACATACAGAGAGAGGGGGGTTAATATGTACAGGGGAGGGGGGTTAATATGTAAAGGGGGGCTTTAATATGTACAGGAGGGGGTCATTTGTATAGGGGGGTCATTTGTACAGGAGGGGGTAATATGTACAGGTGGGTGTAATATGTACAGGAAGGGGGGTAATATGTATTGGGGGGGTAATATGTACAGGAGGGGGTAATATGTACAGGCGGGGGTTAATATGTACAGGAGGGTGTAATATGTACAGGGAGGGAGGTTAATATGTACAGGAGGGGGTAATATGTACAGGAGGGGGTAATATGTACAGGGAGGGGGGTTAATATGTACAGGGGGGGGGGGGGTAATATGTACAGGTGGGTGTAATGTGTGCAGGAGGGGTTAATATGTACAGCGGGGTAATATGTACAGGAGGGGTTAATATGTACAAGGAAGGGGATAATATTTACAGGGGGGTAATATGTACAGGTGGGTGTATTATGTACAGGGAGGGTGGTAATATGTACAGGGAGGGGGTAATATGTACAGGAGAGTGTAATATATCTCTGACTATGGCTGCACTATATACTCTAATCTGGAATCCTGCGGCTGTATACTCTGACACTATGGGTGGAAGCAAGTGGAATACAGGAGACGGAGTGAGTAGATTCTATAAGGGGTGGGGCTTATGAGAAGTGGGAGGGGTAAAAAGGGAAGGGCGGGGTCTGAAGCCCCCCCATCCTAAAACTTCACCAGCCGCCACTGAACGCCACCTAAGGTCTGTCTGCTACAGGACCTCAAGGTTCGGGCGTTCTCAGGGCGGGTAGACAAGACTTCAAAAAGTGTCCAGCCTCCTAAAGGTTCTTTCATCCGCAGAGAGACGTGTGAAGCCCAAGTGCATGGGTTCACTGTCAATGACCGACTCGGTACCAGTAACAATGGGAGGTGAGGGCGAGAAGGGTGGGACTGCAAGGCTCAGAGACAAATGTACAGGAGGCTTCCACAAGCGCTTCTTAAAAGAGTCTTTCTCTGAGGATGGCAAACGTGATCGACTTCTCCAACTCAGTGGGTATAACTCAGGCTGCTATCTCATCTTTGATGGTATCCGAGAAAGCAGCCACGAGAGCCTCATTGTTCCAAGCAACCTCTGCTGCCAGAGTACACAATTCAATGGCGTAATCAGCAACAGTTCTCGTACTCTGTTTGATGGACATGAGGCACTTGGCAGCAGAAGTGGAGTGTGCGGGAATGTCAAATATCCTTTTAAAGGAAGCCAGAAACTCTGGGTAACTTAGGACCACGGGTTTTTGTGTCTCCCATAGAGGATTTGCCCACACCATGGCTCTCTCAGAAAGCAAAGATATTACAAAACCTACTTTGCTTCTGTCCGTGGAAAACGCCTGGGGCAGCATTTCAAATTATATCTCAACCTGGTTTAGAAACCCTCTGCATTGGACTGGATCGCCCCCCAAATCGCTGTGGAAGCGAAGAGGAACCAGACATACCTCTTATATAGGTAATGCTCGAGGCCAGTGCCTGCACAGAGACTGGAGCAGCAGCAGGGATGGCATGCAACACAGGTTGTACCAGAGCAGCCACTGTGGGAGATTCCAGGTGAGCCTTGTGATTCAGGAGCGTTTGTAACGCCATGGCAAACTGATCCATGTGGTGATCCTGCTCACCCAAGCTGGAAAAAATATTACCAACAAGCAGATTGACTGCAACCTCTGAATTCATGGCCTTCACCTACTGTCAGAAACCATGTATCAGACCGAGACAGAAGTGTAGTAAAAATCACACTAGTTTAATAATAATAGTAAGAGAGCAAACGTAGTCAAATAGCCAGAATTCGGTAACCGTAATGGAGAGTCAGACAAGCCAGGACGTCAGGGATCAGCATACTTCAGGACAAGCCATGAAATCAGGAAACCGGAGAATCAGCGTAGTGGAACAGCAAGCAGGATCAGGAACCAGAAGGGACGTCAGCCAAGCATGCCTTTTCACAGGTACACAGGAGAGAGTCTCTGATATGTTGACCAGGCGAAAGGCAGAGAGGATCTGGACTGAACAGCTTAAGTAGCCAGCAGGACTGACGAGCAGGATATCATCACCAGGTGAGTCACTGTGGAAAGATTAGAGCTGGCAATTAACCAGCATCTGAGTGGCCTGCTCTGAGAAGGAAGGGCTGAGCCCAGCCCTGCCAATCTCATGGAGCACTCTTCAATCTACCTGAAAATGGAAAGTATGGCACAACTGCAAACCTACCAAGAGATGGCTGTCCACCTAAACTGACAGGCGGGGCAAAGATAGTAATAATCAGGGAAGCAGCCAAGAGGCCCATGGTAACTCAGGATGAGCTGCAGAGATCCACAGCTCAGGTGGGAGTAAAATCCCAATAAAATACATTTTATGTTTTTGGTTGTAACATGACAAGGGGTATGTAAGGGGTAAAAATACTTGTAAAGTGTTGTAAAGTGGAAGAATTACGGTCTTGTCCCTTGAGTAAATACCCCTTTTAACTCCTTCAGATCCGCGCTATAGCCGAATGACGGCTACAGCACGGATCTACTTTGCCGGGAGGCCGTCAATAGACGTCCTCCCCGCGTGCCCCCTGCTGTGAGACTTGGGTGATCACAGATCGGAGTAAGGGGCCGATCCTGGCCCCTTACCACGTGATCAGCTGTCAGCTAATGACAACTGATCACGTGATGTAAACAGAAGATCGGTAATCTTTTCTTTTTTCTCTTCACGCCGATAGCGTGAGGAGAAAAAAAAGCCGATCACCGGCTTCAGTGCAAGGGACATTGGTCCTGAAGAGGAAGAGGCGAAACCCCCTCATCTGTGCCCACCAATACCGCCTTCCAGTGCCACCTGCTATTGCCCACACAATGCCACGAATCAGTGCATAAGTGCCAGCAATCAGTGCCACCTATCAATGTCCACGAGTGCCACCTATCAATGCCCACCAGTGGTGCCAATCAGTGCCACCTAGCAGTGCTGCCTATCAGTGTCACCTATCAGTGCCCATCACTGCCATCCATCAGTGCCCATCACTGCCACCCATCAGTGCCACCTATTAGTGCCCTGCAGTGCCACCTCTCAGTGCCCACCAATGCCACCTATCAGTGCTCACCAGTGCTGCATATTAGTGCCCATCAGTGCCGCCTTATCAATGCCCATCAATGCAGCCTATCGGTGCCCATCAGTGCAGCCTATTAGTGCCCATCAGAGTGCCCATCAGTGCAGCCTCATCAGTGTACATCAATAAAGGAGAAAAATTACAACAAAAAAAAACAAACAAAAACAAAATATAAAACAAAATATAAAACGGTTTTGTATTTGTTTTAAAAAATTTCGGTCTTTTTTAATTTTTTTAACAAAAAATGAAAAACCCAGAGGTGATCAAATACCAGAAAAAGAAAGCTCTATTTGTGGTGAAAAATGATAAAAATTTAATTTGGGTACAGTGTTGTATGACAACGCAATTGTCATTCAAAGAGTGACAGCTCTAAAATCCGAAAATTGGTCTGGGCAGGAGGGGGGTTTAGGTGCCCAGTAAGCAAGTGGTTAATGCATGCCAATATTCTGCTTGATTTGCTTTCTGCAGCTTGGCATTGCATGCCATTGCTGAGCCTGTGATCTACTAGTACCCCCAGTTCTTTTTCCAATCCAGAATTCTCCAGTGGCTGTTAACCTGCATTCTTAGTTTTGGCGCCCAAGTAGATTACTTTGCATTTCTCAACAATAAGCCTCATTTGCCTGTGATCTACTAGTACCCCCAGTTCTTTTTCCAACCAGAATTCTCCAGTGGCTGTTTCCTTAGCGAATAACCTGCATTCTTAGTTTTGGCACCCAAGTAAATTACTTTGCATTTCTCAACAATAAGCCTCATTTGCCATGTAGTTGCCAACCCCATTATTTTATTGAGGTCTTCTTATAAGGTTTCTATATCCTGCTGTGAAGTTCTTGCCCTGCTTAGCTTTGTATCATCAGCGAACACTGAGATTAATATACCATCTTCTGTGTCATTTATGAATAAATTAAACAGAATTCATTCCAGGAGAGAGCCTCGGTGGTACCTCATATACCACGCCAGACCATTATAAATAAACACCATTTATCACCACCCTTTTTATGCACCCCTGTAACCAGTTTTCTATCCAGGTACATACCCTACAGTCCAAGCCAGGGATCTACAAAATGTGGCCTGTGGGCCTGATATGGCTCTTTGCTTGCTTTTATCTGGCTCTTGGGGCACTAATCCTCCCACTGACACCAACAATGTGCTACTATTCCTTCCACTGACACCTAAGAAGGGAAACCAATTCTCCCACTGACATAAACGATGGGGGCACTTTTCCTCCCACTGACACTGTTATATGATTCAATTTTTTTTTACTCCCATTGACCACCAAACCTTTGGCATTGTTTACTCACTCCCATGCCAGGGCATTTTCTACTTCCACTGGCCACAGTTTGGTCCCCCCTAAAGTTTGAAGAGCAGTAAAATGGCCCTTAAAGGGGGAGAAAAAAAATTAAGTCGGCAGCTACAACTACTGTAGCTGCTGACTTTTAACATATAGACACTTACCTGTTCAGGGAGCCTGTGACATCGGCACCCCAGCCAATTTTTGTATCTGCTGTCCATTGCTGCTGCTGCCGCCACCATTTACCATTCCCTACTGCGCATGCGCGAAGCGTGCTTCACTTTCTAATTGGCCCGGCGGAGGGGGGTGGCGCCGCCTTCCGAAAATGGGGAAGGGTACCTGTCAAAAAGGAAGAAGATCAGCGGAAGTTCCACTTTTGGGTGGAACTCTGCTTTCATTTTGAAAGTTTGTCGACCCCTGGTCTAAGCCAACAGACCTCAATTTGTAATTTAACCACTTGCCGACCGCCTAACGCAGATATACTATGGCAGAATGGCACAGGCAGGCAAAATCACGTACGCGATGCGCCCCCCCCCCAGTGCCCTAGGCGGTCGGCTTTGTCAGGGGAGCGATACAGGCTAAGGGGAAGGCCACTCATTCGTGGCCACCCCCTCGCGATCGCTCCCCATGAATGAAAATCTTCCTCCGCTGCTGTAATGTAAACAGCGGCAGAGGAAGTGATGTCATCTCTCCTCGAGCCGGTCTTTTCGTTCCGACGCCGAGGAGAGACCCTAGTTAACCCTTTCACCAGTGATCACCATATAACTGTTATGCCGCGTACACACGGTCGGACTTTTCAGCTACAAAAGTCCGACAGCCTGTCCAACAGACTTCCGGAGGACTTTCGGCAGACTTGCGGCGGACTTGTGGCAGACTTTCTAACGAACGGACTTGCCTACACACGACCACACAAAAGTCCGATGGATTCGTACGTGATGACGTACACCAGACTAAAATAAGGAAGTTCATAGCCAGTAGCCAATAGCTGCCCTAGCGTGGGTTTTTGTCCGTCGGACTAGCACACAGACGAGCGGATTTCGGGGTCCGTCGTAGTTACGACGTAAAGATTTGAAGCATGTTTCAAATCTAAAGTACGTCGGATTTGAGGCTAAAAAAGTACGTTGAAAGTCCGGAGAAGCCCACACACGATCGGATTACCAGCCAGCTTTAGTCCGTCAGCGTCCGTTGGACTTTTGTAGACGAAAAGTCCGACCGTGTGTACGCGGCATTACGGGTAAGCTGGTTAGTTAGTTTGTTTATTATAGTTTTAGGGCACCCGCCGTTTATTACCTTATAAAGGTTTAACCCTCTGATCGCCCGGCGGTGATATAAGTTAAGTTTTAGGGTCAGATAAGGTGTGCGTCGCCCCAGGCAGCGTCAGGTTAGCGCCAGTACCGCTAACACCCACGCACGCAGCATACACCTCCCTTAGTGGTATAGTATATGAACGGATCAATATCTGATCCGATCAGATCTATACTAGCGTCCCCAGCAGTTTAGGGTTCCCAAAAACACAGTGTTAGCGGGATCAGCCCAGATACCTGCTAGCACCTGTGTTTTGCCCCTCGGCCCAGCCCTGACCAGCTCACCCAAGTGCAGTATCGGTCGATCACTGTCACTTGCAAAACACTAAACACACATAACTGCAGCATTCGCAGAGTCAGGCCTGACACCTGCGATCGCTAACAGTTTTTGTTGGTAGCGTTTTGATACAGTGGCTAACAATCAGGAGCTTATTTGCCTGTGAGTCTCACTAGTGTACCACTAAATTTAGAGCCCAAAATGGCAAATCGAAGGTACACTAGTGAAGAGGCCTACACGTTTCTGAACATGACAGATAGTGAAGAGGAAGTCACTCATCTGTCAGATTCAGGCTCAGAATACGATCCTGTAGACGACAGCGGCTCCATGACAGATAGCTCTGACGACGGATTTGTGGTCTCTGCCAAGGTCAGGTGTACCAGACCCCGAACTTCTTCTGTCGTTGATGTGCAAGAACCGCAGGTCCCTCGTATGGAGCAGAGAAGTACTAGCGCCGCTATTTCTTCTGGTGAACTGGCAAGCACCAGCGGCCTAGTACACACTGGTCGTACATCCAGCACTGCAGTAACACTTGGTGACGTGGCGAGTCCCATAAGTGCAGTTCAAGCTGGCGAGGTGGCAAGCACAAGTAGTGTCCCGCTGCCACCAAGAAGATGAACACAGGCCCGTCGTGCCCATAGTGCCCTTCCTGCTGCATTCGCCAATCCGAATTGGGAGCCCACCACTTCTGCAGCACCCATACTTCCCCCATTCACTGGCCAACCCGGCTATCAGGGGGAAACAGCTGATTTTACGTCACTAGATTTTTATTCGCTGTTTTTCACCGAAGATCTCTATAGATCTATTGTGGACCAAAGCAATTTGTACGCTGGTCAACACATCACCACTATTCCCCAGTCCTCCCTTGCCAGAGATTGGAAACCAATTACGGTTTCCGAATTTAAGATCTTTCTGGGCTTTTCCCTCCTCATGGGCATAACCAAAAAGAGTGAGTTGCGGTCATAATGGTCCACTGACCCAATTCACCATATGCCCGTGTTTTCTGCTTCCATGGCCAGGGCATGATACAAGCAGATTTTGTGGTTCATGCACTTCAACAACAATGAACTCTGTCATCCTCGTGGAGACCCTGAATACGATCGGCTCTACAAAATTCGGCCCCTCGTAAACCACTTCAACCAACGTTTTGCAGACTTGTTTACTCCCCATCAAGTTGTCTGCATTGATGAGTCCCTGATTAAGTTTTCTGGCCGCTTGTCATTCAAACAGTACCTTCCCAGCAAGCGTGCCAGATACGGGGTCAAGATGTATAAGCTCTGTGACAGGGCCACAGGGCTATACATGTAGTTTTATGGTTTACGAGGGCAAAGATAGTCACGTAGAGCCGACAAACTGCCCTGACTACATAGGAAGTGCTGGCAAGGTTGTGTGGGACTTGGTGTTACCCTTATTCGGAAAGGGGTACCACTTGTACATGGACAATTATTACACGAGCGTGCCACTTTTTAGTCACCTTTTTGATCATCAGATTGGAGCATGTGGCACCGTGTGACCTAATCGCCAGGGCTTTCCCCAGCGGCTTGTAGATTCCCGTCTTAGGCTGGGGGAGAGAGCCTGCTTGCAGTGTAATAATTTGCTCGCTTTGAAGTGGAGGGATAATAAGAATGTTTTCGTTCTTACCTCCCTTCATGCAGACATGACGGTCCAAATTACTACGGCGACTGGTGTTGTGGAGAAACCCCTCTGTGTCCACGAATATAACCTTAACATGGGAGGGGTGGACCTCAACGACCAGTTGTTGGCACCGTACCTAGTTGCCCGTAAGGCCAGATGCTGGTACAAAAAAGTGTCTGTTTATTTATTTCAATTGACTTTGCTGAACGCTTATGTGCTATACAGAGCTTCAGGACGGACTGGATCCTTCCTTAAATTCCAGGAAGAGATCGTCAGAGCCCTTCTGTTTCCAGACGCTGCTCCACCTCACCTATCCCAACCAAATGCAGTAAGCCGGCTGCATGAGAGGCATTTTCTTTATGTCCTCCCGAGTACCCCTACCCAACAAGCCCCCCAAAAAAGATGTCGTGTCTGCAGCAAGCGCGGATATAGGCATGACACCCGGTATTATTGTCCCTCCTGTCCTGACAATCCTGGTCTTTGCATTGGTGAATGTTTTGAACGCTACCATACACTAGTTGAGTATTAGCGTAGGGTACAGCACTGCACAGACTAGGACACACTTTCACAGGGTCTCCCAAGATGACATCGCATTTTGAGAGACCCAAACCTGGTACCAGTTACAAAAGTTAAAGTTACAAAAAAAGTGTAAAAAATAAATAAATATATATATATAAAATAAAAAAAACAAAAATAGTTGTCGTTTTATTGTTCTCTCTCTATTCTCTCTCTATTGTTCTGCTCTTTTTTACTGTATTTTATTCTGCAATGTTTTATTGTTATTATGTTTTTATCATGTTTGCTTTATAGGTATGCAATTTTTTTATACTTTACTGTTTACTGTGTTTTATTGTTAACCATTTTTTTGTTTTCAGGTACGCCATTCAGCTGCAGAGCGGATTTATTTATCTTGACAGCAACAGCGTTTGCTCCCACGATACATAAGGTGATTTCACCACCACAGTTACATACTTCAGCATATATGCCGAAGCGTGGGGGCAGTAGTGGGTGGAGGAGCGATTTGCTTCTACCTTTTGCGGAAGGATGCCCCCATGCTTCGACATATATATATTTTAGGCACAGGTTGCGTTAAATGTTTTATTTTTTACTATGTGTCACGGAACGTCCCACACTCCACTTGGGTGCTTCCGTCTGTACACCACTTCCTTGTAGTCTGGATACTGATATCAGATATTCCAAATGCTTCCAAGCACAAAACAAGGCGACACTTGCTTAGATGCTAACATGAACTAACTCTTTATTTGAACCAGAATACTGTCTTATATACAGTAGAAGATGAGGTTCCTCCCTCCTGCTCATATTACTCTAACAATACACCTGTAACCTAATTAACCTAATTAACATGAGTTAGTTTACTAAATCATTTACCCAGACCAGATGACTCAGAGACATGACCTGTAGGACACAGACTTGTGGGCACCGAGCTTCACACAGTAGTATAAACACAATAGCAGGAGCTAATTACAATTATCAATACAAACAACAATCTCCCCCCTCCTCAGCCTAGTCATCAACAAACTATAGTAGGATTAGAACTGTTCGTCTCCTAGCCAGTCCTGGAGGCTAATTTGATCAGCTCACTCAATTAACAGGTTGAGTTCAGAATCAATCAAACCTAGAATAGTCTCTACATACCTCCTGGGAGATATTGTGGACAAATATTACTGTCCCATTTTAAGTAGTCCAAGATATATTTTCTCACTCACCCTGTGCCAGGATAGCACAGGGTGACTTAGACATAAGAGGTGTATGGGGAGCTGGAACAAGGGCATCCCCTACTTTTCAAGGGACCACGGAAACCAATCACCGCCTTCAGGATTTCTAAGGGCGTAAATTTTTTATTCACTCCTCACTACCGAGAATGTATTTTGGGGTGTAATTTCACATATTCCCATGGCATGTTTGAGCAATATATCATTTAGTGACAACTTTGTGCAAAAAAAAAAAATTGTCTTTTTCCCGCAACTTGTGTCACAATATAAATATTCCATGGACTCGACATACCTCTCAGCAAATAGCTTGGGGTGTCTACTCTCCAAAATGGGGTCATTTGGGGGGTTTTGAACTGTCCTGGCATTTTATGCACAACATTTAGAAGCTTATGTCACACATCACCCACTCTTCTAACCACTTGAAGACAAAGCCTTGTCTGACACTTTTTGTTTACATAAAAAAATAATTTTTTTTTGCAAAAAAATTTTTTGCAAGAAAATTACTTTGAACCCCCAAACATTATATATATATATTTTTTTAAGCAAAGGCCCTACAGATTGAAATGGTGGGTGTTTCATTTTTTTTTTCACACAGTATTTGCGCAGTGATTTTTCAAACGCATTTTTTTGGGAAAAAACAATTTTTTTTTAATTTTAATGCACTAAAACACACTATATTTCCCAAATGTTTGATGAAATAAAAAAGATGATCTTAGGCTGAGTACATGGATACCAAACACGACATGCTTTAAAATTGCGCACAAACGTGCAGTGGCGACATAAATGCATTTTTTAAAAGCCTTTACAGGTTACCACTTTAGATTTACAGAGGAGGTCTACTGCTAAAATTACTGCCCTCGATCTGACCTTCGTGGTGATACCTCACATGCATGGTGCAATTGCTGTTTACATTTGACGCCAGACCAACCCTTGCGTTCGCCTTTGCGCGAGAGCGGGGGGGACAGGGGCGCTTTTTTTTGCTTTTTTTTTTGCTTTTTTTTCTTGTCTTTAAACTGTTACTTTCATTTTTTTTTTTTAGCATTTTTATTGTTATCTCAGGGAATGTAAATATCCCCTATGGTAGCAATAGGTAGTGACAGGTACACTTTTTTGAAAAAATTGGGGTCTATTAGACCCTAGATCTCTCCTCTGCCCTCAAAGCATCTGACCACACCAAGATCGGTGTGATAAAATGCTTTCCCAATTTCCCAATGGAAAACATCTGGCGAAATCTAAGTCATAAAATGCTCGTAGCTTCTGGTTTCTTAGGCCATAGAGATGATTGAAGCCATTCTGGTCTCTGATCAGCTCTATGGTCAGCTGGCCGAATCAATGGCTGCATTCTCAGGTTCCCTGTTGGGACAGGAGAGCCAGAGAAAAACATGGAAGACGGTGGGAGGGGGGGCATTCCCTCCCACTGCTTGTAAAAGCAGTCTAGAGGCTAATTAGCTGCTAGGATTGCTTTTACATGAAAGCCGACCGCTGGCTGAAAAGAATGATACCAAGATGATACCTAAACCTGCAGGCATCATTCTGGTATAACCACTTAAAGTCCAGCAACATACCAGTACCTTGCTGGTCCTTGTTGGGCATATATTGTAAACTTTTTTTTCATGCAGCCGGGGGCTGAAGGAAAAAAAGAGCTTGATTGGTGGGTATGCCCACTATTAGAATACCTCCCTTCATCCACCCACTTCTAATGATGGGCATATATGCACCGTTTATATATGCCGAAGCATGGGGGCATCCTCCCGCAAAAGGTAGGAACAAATCGCTCCTCTGCCCACTGCTGCCCCCACGCTTTGGCATATATGCTGAAGTATGTAACTGTGGTGGTGAAATCACCTTCGACAGCGCTGGAGTCACGGCTTTATGTATCGTGGGAGAAAACGCTGTTGCTGTCAAGATAAATAAATCCGCGCTGCAACTGAATGGCGTACCTGCTAAGCAAATGATGGTTAACAATAAAACAAAGTAATATTACAGTATAACAGTAAGACTTACCATACCTGCAATGCAAATACAAAAAAAAATAGTAAAAAATAAAACATTTAACGCAACCTGTGCCTAAAATATATATATGCCGAAGCATGGGGGCATCCTCCCGCAAAAGGTAGGAACAAATCACTCCTCCGCCCACTGCTGCCCCCACGCTTCAGCATATATGCTGAAGTATGTAACTGTGGTTGTGAAATCACCTCCTACAGCGCTGGAGTCACGGCTTTATGTATCATGGGAGCAAACGCTGTTGCTGTCAAGATAAATAAATCCGCGCTGCAACTGAATGGCGTACCTGCTAAGCAAATGATGGTTAACAATAAAACAAAATAACATTACAGTATAACAGTAAGACTTACCATACCTGCAAAGAAAATACAAAAAAAACATAGTAAAAAATAAAACATTTAACGCAACCTGTGCCTAAAATATATATATGCCGAAGCATAGGGGCATCCTCCCGCAAAAGGTAGGAGCAAATCGCTCCTCCGCCCACTGCTGCCCCCACACTTCAGCATATATGCTGAAGTATGTAACTGTGGTGGTAAAATCACCTCCAACAGTGCTGGAGTCACGGCTTTATGTATCGTGGGAGCAAACGCTGTTGCTGTCAAGATAAATAAATCCGTGTTGCAGCTGAATGGCTTACCTGAAAACAAAAAAATGGTTAACAATAAAACACAGTAAACTATAAAAAAATTACACACCTGAAAAGCAAACATGATAAAACATAACAACAATAAAACATTGCAGAATAGAATACAGTAAAAAAGAGCAGAACAATAGAGAGAGAATAGAGAGAGAGAGAGAACAATAAAATGATAAATATTTTTGTTTTTTTTTATTTTAAATTTTTTTGTGTATATATATTTTTTTACATTTTTTTATAACTGTAACTTTTTTAAATGTAACTGGTACCAGGTTCGGGTCTCTCAAAATGCGATGGCATCTTAGGAGACCCTGTTAAAGTGTGTCCTAGTCTGTGCAATGCTGTACCCTACGCTAAACCTCAACTAGTGTATGGTAGCGCTCAAAACATTTACCAATGCATAGACCAGGATTGTCAGGACAGGAGGCACAATAATACCGGGTGTTACGTCTATATCCGCGCTTTCTGCAGACACAACATTTTCTTTGGGGGGCTCGTTGGGTAGGGGTACTCGGGAGGACATAAGGAAAATGCCTCTCATGCAGCCGGCTTACTGCATTTGGTTGGGGAAGGTGAGGTGGAGCAGCGTCTCGATACAGAAGTGCTCTGACGATCTCTTCCTGGAATTTAAGGAACGATCCAGTCTGTCCTGAAGCTCTGTATAGCACATGAGCGTTCAGCAAAGCCAATTGAAATAAGCATACAGACACTTGGCCTTACGGGCAACTAGGTACGGCGCCAACAACTGGTCATTGAGGTCCACCCCTCCCGTATTTTGGTTATATTCGTGGACACAGAACACCAGTCGCCGTAGTAATTTGGACCGTCGTGTCTGCATGAAGGGAGGTAAGAATGAAAACATTCTTATTGTTCCTCCACTTCATAGCGAGCAAATTATTACACCACAAGCAGACTCTCTCCCCCAGCCTAAGACGGGAATCTACAAGCCGCTGGGGAAAGCCCCGGCAATTAGGTCTCACGGTGCCACATGCTCCAATTTGATGATCAAAAAGGGGACTAAAAAGTGGCACGCTCCTGTAATAATTGTCCACATATAAATGGTACCCCTTTCCGAATAAGGGTGACACCAAGTCCCACACAATCTTGCCAGCGCTTCCTATGTAGTCAGGGCAGTTTGTCGGCTCTATGTGACTATCTTTGTCCTCGTAAACCATAAAACTACATGTATAGCCTGTGGCCCTGTCACAGAGCTTATACATCTTGACCCCGTATCTGGCACGCTTGCTGGGAAGGTACTGTTTGAATGACAAGCGGCCAGAAAACTTAATCAGGGACTCATCAACGCAGACAACTTGATGGGGAGTAAACAAGTCTGCAAAATGTTGGTTGAAGTGGTTTACGAGGGGCCGAATTTTGTAGAGCCGATTGTATTCAGGGTCTCCACGAGGACGACAGAGTTCATTGTTGTTGAAGTGCATGAACCGCAAGATCTGCTCGTATCGTGCCCTGGTCATGGAGGCAGAGAACAAGGGCATATGGTGAATTGGGTCAGTGGACCAATATGACCGCAACTCACTCTTTTTAGTTATGCCCATGTTGAGTGAAAGGCCCAGAAAGATCTTAAATTCGGAAACCGTAATTGGTTTCCAATCTCTGGCAAGGGAGGACTGGGGAATAGTGGCGATGTGTTGACCAGCGTACAAATTGCTTTGGTCCACAATAGATCTATAGAGATCTTCGGTGAAAAACAGCGAATAAAAATCCAGTGGCGTAAAATCAACTGTTTCCACCTGAATTCCGAGTTGGCCAGTGAATGGGGGAAGTACGGGTGCTGCAGAAGTGGTAGGCTCCCAATTCGGATTGGCGAATGCAGCAGGAAGGGCACTATGGGCACGACGGGCCTGTGTTCGTCTTCTTGGTGGCAGCGGGACACTACTTGTGCTTGCCACCTCGCCAGCTTGAACTGCACTTATGGGACTCGCCACGTCATCACGTGATACTGCAGTGCTGGATGTACGACCAGGGTGTACTAGGCCGCTGGTGCTTGCCAGTTCACCAGAAGGAATAGTGGCGCTAGTACTGCTCTGCTCCATACGAGAGCCCTGTGGTTCTTGCACTTCAAGGACAGAAGAAGAAGTTTGGGGTCCGGTACGTCTGACCTTGGCAGGGACCACAACTCCGTCGTCAGAGCTATCTGTCATGGAGCCGCTGTCCTCTACAGGATCGTACTCTAAGCCTGAATCTGACAGATGAGTGACCTCCTCTTCACTATCTGTCATGCTCAGAAATGTGTAGGCCTCTTCACTAGTGTACCTTCAATTTGCCATTTTGGGCTCTAAATTTAGGGGTACACTAGTGAGACTCACAGGCAAAAAAGCTCCTGACTGTCAGCGACTGTATCAAAACGCTACCAAAAAACTGTTAGCGATCGCAGGGATCAGGCCTGACTCTGCGAACGGTGCAGTTATGTGTGCTTAGTGTTTTGTAAGTGTCAGTGATCGATCGATACTGCACTTGGGTGGGCTGGCTGGGCCGAGTGGCAAAACACAGGTGCTAGCAGGTATCTGGGCTGATCCCGCTAACACTGCGTTTTTGGGGACCCTAAACTGCTGGGGACGCTAGTATAGATCTGATCGGATCAGATATTGATCCGTTCAGATACTAAAGCACTAAGGGAGGTGTATGCTGCATGCGTTTGTGTTAGCGGTACTGGCACTAACCTAACGCTGCCTGGGGAGACACGTATTTCCAATACGTAGCATTTACATAGCAAAAATGACACCCCAAAATACATTCTGCCACTCCTTCTGAGTATGGCGATACCACATGTGTGAGACTTTTACACAGGCTGGCTGCGTACAGTGGGGATGGAAAGTATTCAGACCCCCTTAAATTTTTCACTTTGTTATATTGCAGCCATTTGCTAAAATCATTTAAGTTAATTTTTTTCCTCAATAATGTACACACAGCACCCCATATTGAAAGAAAAACAGAATTGTTGACATTTTTGCAGATTTATTAAAAAAAGCAAAACTGAAATATCACATGGTCCTAAGTATTCAGACCCTTTGCTGTGACACTCTATATTTAACTCAGGTGCTGTCCATTTCTTCTGATCATCCTTGAGATGGTTCTACACCTTCATTTGAGTCCAGCTGTGTTTGATTATACTGATTGGACTTGATTAGGAAAGCCGCACACCTGTCTATATAATACCTTACAGCTCACAGTGCATGTCAGAGCAATTGAGAATCATGAGGTCAAAGGAACTGCCTGAAGAGCTCAGAGACAGAATTGTGGCAAGGCACAGATCTGGCCAAGGTTACAAAAAAATTTCTGCTGCACTTAAGGTTCCTAAGAGCACAGTCGCCTCCTTAATCCTTAAATGGAAGACGTTTGGGATGACCAGAACCCTTCCTAGAGCCAGCTGTCCGGCCAAACTGAGCTATCGGGGGGAGAAGAGTCTTGGTGAGAGAGGTAAAGAGGAACCCAAAGATCACTGTGGCTGAGCTCCAGAGATGCAGTCGGGAGATGGGAGAAAGTTGTAGAAAGTCAACCATTACTGCAGCCCTCCACCAGTCAGGGGCTTTATGGCAGAGTGGCCCGACTGAAGCCTCTCCTCAGTGCAAGACACATGAAAGCCTGCATGAAGTTTGCTAATAAAAGACCTTAAGGACTCCAAGATGGTGAGAAATAAGATTCTTTGGTCTGATGAGACCAAGATAGAACTTTTTGACCTTAATTCTAAGAGGTATGTGTGGAGAAAACCATGCACTGCTCATCACCTGTCGAATACAGTCCCAACAGTGAAGCATGGTGGTGGCAGCATCATGCTGTGGGGGTGCTTTTAAGCTGCAGGGACAGGACGACTGGTTGCAATCGAGGGAAAGATGAATGCGGCCAAGTGCAGGGATATCCTGGATGAAAACCTTCTCCAGAGTGCTCAGGACCTCAGACTGGGCCGAAGGTTTACCTTCCAACAAGACAATGACCCTAAGCACACAGCTAAAATAACGAAAGAGTGGCTTCACAACACCCCCGTGACTGTTCTTGAATGGTCTAGCCAGAGCCCTGACTTAAACCCAATTGAGCATCTCTGGAGAGACCTAAAAATGGCTGTCCCCCAACGTTTACCATCCAACCTGACAGAACTGGAGAGGATCTGCAAGGAGGAATGGCAGAGGATCCCCAAATCCAGGTGTAAAAAACTTGTTGCATCTTTCCCAAAAAGACTCATGGCTGTATTAGATCAAAAGGGTGCTTTTACTAAATACTGAGCAAAGGGTCTGAATACTTAGGACCATGTGATATTTCAGTTTTTCTTTTTTAATAAATCTGCAAAATTGTCAACAATTCTGTGTTTTTTCTGTCAATATGGGGTGCTGTGTGTACATTAATGAGGAAAAAAATGAACTTAAATGATTTTAGCAAATGGCTGCAATATAACAAAGAGTGAAAAATTTAAGGGGGTCTGAATACTTTCCGCCCCCACTGTATAGAGATCCAACATGCAAGGAACACCGTCAGGTGTTCCAGGGACACATAGCATGCACATACCAAGAATTACACCCCAAAATACATTATGCTGAGCAAAGGGTAAACAAAAGATTACCTGTGGTCTTAGTAGTGCAGTTGTCCACAGGAGGATAGCACTGGTCCAGGCAGCAGGCAGGGACTTGGTCAGCAACGGCGAACACAAGTGTCCAGGCAGCAGGCAGGGATACTGTCCATATACAGTCCAGGGTCAGTGCAGGCAGAGATATTGTCAGCAGTGCAAAAAATATTGGTCCTGGTAGTAGGCAGGAACATGGTCCATGTGCTGCGGTCAGTGCGATAGGCAGAGGCATGATGGCAGTAAGTCCTACAGGCAGCAGGCAGAAGTAGGGCCTCATTCAGGACAGAATGGGGACAGGGGTAGAGGCTTCTCCCACCCAAATCTCTTTGAAGCCTCCGAGTCACCAGACTCTAATCTAGGAATGAGAAAACAAAAAAATAGCTTTCTTCATCCAGAAAAACTATTCTGGAGCCCCTCGGATATGTGAGACCCCTGTGTTGAATCCCACTAGTCCAGTTGCAGGGTACAAGATCAGTCCAAGAGGCAGGCAAATAACATGGTCAAACAGTCCAAGGTCAGTTCCAGATCAGGCAGAGGTATGTACAGAATCGTTAGGCAGAAGCATGGTCGAATAACAGTCCAGGGTCAGTTCCAGATCAGGCAGAGGTATGTACAGAATTGGCAGGTAGAAGCGTGGTCGGATAACAAGCCAGGGTCAGTTACAGAGCAGGCAGTGGCATAAGGGGTGTGAGGGTAAATGGCAGGAACTGAGGTTACTAATAATTTAATAAAGTATGGTAACAGCGAAAACAGTCACCTATGCAGAGGCCTGGTTGGGAAAGACAATGGGGACAATAATAACACGTGTCTCTTCTGACTCCTCCACTGGTACACACCTTACATCTTTTTTGATGTCTTTGGCCCGTTGGTTTGGGAGGGATTTTATCAAGAACGTGGCGTTCGGAGAGACGACTAAGAACATCTGATCAGATGTTTTCTGGTGGGTAGTGTAAATTTCCTTATAATTGAGCAATAGATCATAAATCATAAATAAAAGTGCTAAGTCTCTGATTTCTTATTGCAGCAGCGCTATGTGTCAGATGTCAAGACACATTAAAAATAAGATCAGTATTGGAGAAGTATGGGAAAGTTCAAACAAAGCTGTAGTCTGTGGGTATGAAGAGTTCCTTCCACCAAAAGTGATCACCGCGTGAGGGGGTAACCCCCTGTGAGATTGCACTCACCACAATTCCAGCAAACACAAGCCTTAATGTTGTTATCTTTGAAAGCTTTCCGTCTCCTTAATCCGACCACCAGATGGCGCTAACACTCTCGGTTAATAAATCATGTATAGGGAGAAAATAAAATATCCATATAGCGTAATATTGCTAAAGAACTTTTATTGATATACAGAATAACTCCCCCCTTCATAAAATATGCGTACCAGATGTACTATACATTAGAGCATTTGAAAAAGTGCACTGTGCCTGTATTCCCGTCTCCCGGGAGGTGTTCCGGAACGCGCGCTGTATGCAGCTGGTTACTCGCTTCCTGGTTACCTTCCGGTGCGTGGAACGCACACGTCACTTCCGGTGCGTTCCACGCACCGGAAGGTAACCAGGAAGCGAGTAACCAGCTGCATACAGCGCGCGTTCCGGAACACCTCCCGGGAGACGGGAATACAGGCACAGTGCACTTTTTCAAATGCTCTAATGTATAGTACATCTGGTACGCATATTTTATGAAGGGGGGAGTTATTTTGCATATCAATAAAAGTTCTTTAGCAATATTACGCTATATGGATATTTTTTTTCTCCCTATACATGATTTATTAACCGAGAGTGTTAGCACCATTTGGTGGTCGGAGTAAGGAGACAAAAAGCTTTCAAAGATAACAACATTAAGGCTTGTGTTTGCTGGAATTGTGG
Organism: Lithobates clamitans; assembly: GCA_037952925.1. Lineage (NCBI taxonomy): Eukaryota > Metazoa > Chordata > Amphibia > Anura > Ranidae > Lithobates > Lithobates clamitans. The sequence goes on from JBBGZY010001184.1 coordinate 1,000,454, forward strand.
TGAGTGCAATCTCACGGGGGGTTACCCCCTCACGCGGTGATCACTTTTGGTGGAAGGAACTCTTCATACCCACAGACTACAGCTTTGTTTGAACTTTCCCATACTTCTCCAATACTGATCTTATTTTTAATGTGTCTTGACATCTGACACATAGCGCTGCTGCAATAAGAAATCAGAGACTTGGCACTTTTATTTATGATTTATGATTTATTGCTCAATTATATGTTTATTATTTATAGTAGCTGCTTTGGTTTACTACGGTAGATTTCGGAGTAGTTTTTTGGCGCAGAGTAATGTGAGGTAGAGGCGGTTTATTTCCACACATTTTGTGCACATAGTGTAAATTTCCTCCTGGTAGCCAAGGAAGGGTTGGGACTTTTGGGTGGAGTTGCAGTAAATTATATAGGAGTTCTATATGGCCAATTGAAAAAAATAAATTGATACTTTTTTATACCAATGGTAAGTCCGTTTTGTGGCATGGTATGGTTCGAGCATTTGGTCGTTGAAGTCTACTCCCCCCATGAACAAATTGTATTCACGGACGCATGTTGGCTTTTGGATGGGGCCATTCTTTCTGGGGATTTCCACAAAGTTATTATTGTGGATCGAAGACAACATGTAGACATTCCTTCTGTCCCTCCACTTCACTGCCAGAATCTTCTTGTTTCGCAGACTTGCCGTCTCTCCTCTTCTCAACTTCATATTGACAAGTGTTTGAGGAAAGTTCTTCCTTACGGTGCCACATGCTGGCCTCTTCTTCCGGTGAAGGTTGTGGAACAGGGGCAGAATTGTGTAGAAGTTGTCTACATACAAGTGGTATCCTTTCTTGAGTAGGGGGTATATGAGGTCCCAAACAACTTTCTCGTTTGATCTCAAGTAGTCCGGGCAATTAGGGGGGGTGCAGCTGGGTGTCCTTCCCTTCGTACACTATGAAGACATATGTGTACCCTGTGACTTGGTCACATAATTTGTACACCTTCACCCCATAGCGGGCCCTTTTGCTAGGGATAAATTGCTTGAGTTTAAGCCTGCCGCTAAATTTAACATGGGACTCATTCACACATATGTGTTGGTCCGGGGTAAACAACTGGGGGAATATTTCTGAAAAATAATTTAGTAGTGGCCGAATTTTGTACAGCCTGTCCTAACCCTTTGCGGCTAAGGTACTGCGGTGCTGGTGGATGGCACTGCGGTGTTGGTGGATGCCACTGCCTCAAATTCGGATTCTGAGTCTGATGTAAGTTAGGAGCCAGTCCTCAGTAATGGAACACTGACAATACCCAGTGCCCTCCCCGAAATGACCCAAATTATGACCCATGTCAGCCTTCCCTATGCCCTTCAGAACCCCTTGTGGCTTCCTCCTAATTCAGGAGAAGCTAACATTCCCCTTTTCACTGCCCAGCCAGGAGTCCAGGTGGACACGGAGAATTTTTCCCCAATCAATTTCTTTAATTTAATTTTTATGGAGGACATGCTAGTGTCAATTGTGCCCCGGTGCAACCTGTATGCACAATTTATTTTGAATAATTCAACATCCTATTATGCCCGTCCCTACAAGTGGCCAGCCCTAACATTCACTTGATTGTCTGAGGGGGATAATAACTTTGTGATCATATAGTACAGCCCTCAAAATTACCACTCGCCTACTCGCATTTGGCGAGTGGAAATAAGCTGAGGGCAAGTGATGACAGGGCTGCATGACCAACAGTCCAATCTATGCCTACACTTCGAGCCCCGCTGTGATTGGCGACCGAGGAGGAAAGGTGCATGTCGGGAAAAGTAGTCTGGTGAGCCGCGGACAGGCAGAGCAGTACACAGGTGCTTTCCCTATAATTCTCATCAAGCCATGGTACCTGACAGTATGACCTCTCTGAGCCCCACTTCCTGCCCTGGTCAATGTAGCTGGAGAGCTGAGAGCAGGACGGAATGAGTGAGCCAGAGGACTGCGATAATCACCTCTCTGGGTGTCCCAGGAATGGCAGTGCAGGGCTCACTGAGAGTTGCCCTGACAGGAGATCGGTAGCCTTCCAGTTTGTGCAGTTTTATTCTCCTTGTGCTCTATGGAAGCCTCCAGCAGTTCAGCCTGAGCAGTGCAGTGTGAGCAGACTGGTCTCAATGTGTGCTGTGCGGTGTCAGTGTGATCTGTGCTGTGATGTCAATGGCTATGCGGGTGTGTGGTTCTCAGCGCTGGATTGTACTCCCTCCCGCTGTGCCGCAGCTCCTCTCCTCACTGTCAGACTGTATAAAAGGGGGAGGCGGGAACATGCAAGCGTGGGGCCGCACAAAGGGGCTCCTGATGATGTGAGTGGGTAGAATGTGAGAGGAAGAGAGAGAGCAGGATGGATGGGGTTTGGTAAGGAGACAGCAAGAGAATGGGGAAGATACCTGGTCCTAGAGAAAGGAGGAGGAGGGAGGCAACATTTGCAAAAGTAAAAAAATCCCTGTCCCTCTGGTCTGCCCCCAGTGCTATGTCCCTCTGGTCTGCCCATAGTGCCATGTGTCTCTGGTCTGCCCCAGTGCCCTGTCCCACTGGTCTGCCCCCGTGCCATGTCCCTCTGGTCTGCCCCCAGTGCCATGTCCATCTGGTCTGCCCCCCAGTGCCATGTCCATCTGGTCTGCCCCCCAGTGCCATGTCCCTCTGGTCTTCCCCCCAGTGCCATGTCCCTCTGGTCTTCCCCCCCAGTGCCTTGTCCCTGTGGTCTTCCCCCAGTGCCATGTCCCTCTGGTCTTTCCCCAGTGCCATGTCCCTCTGGTCTGCCCCCAGTGCCATGCCCCTCTGGTCTGCCCCCAGTGCCATGCCCCTCTGGTCTGCCTCCAGTGCCATGCCCCTCTGGTCTGCCCCCAGTGCCATGCCCCTCTGGTCTGCCCCCAGTGCCATGCCCCTCTGGTCTGCCCCCAGTGCATTGCCCCTCTGGTCTGCCCCCAGTGCAGTGCCCCTCTGGTCTGGCCCCAGTGCCGTGTCCCTTTGCTCTGTCCCCAGTGCCCTGTCCCTCTGGTCTGCCCCCAGTGCCCTGTCCCATATTGTTAAAGTTATTGTTGGTAATATTTAATTGTGTAACTAAATTCTGCATAAAACATTTAGCAGTGTCATTCCATGAGATAATTTACAAGGGCGTGTTTAGGGGCGGAATTAGGGGCAGAGCAGTGTGGGTGGGGCAACTGGTGGCAAGTAACTCTTAAGGCCTGGCTAGTAGCTCAGGACTTGAAATTTTGAGCCCTAATATAGTAGTTGAGGTCTAAAACACAATTGTTTATATTCTTGGGATCCAATTAGTTATTAGAGTATATCTTCTAGCCCCTGTATTGTTATCCCTTTTAATTTAACTGCTTTCAGCCTGCAGTTTCTAGTAGTTCCCCAGTGCTGGGGATATGCAACATCCTTCCTTTAAAAGCTAGAATCTGACAATTTGTGCTACTGATAGCCCTTAAGCCCATCTATCACCAACAGCTCAAGTCTCCACTAACAATGGCAAATTCCAATCACCTAATCCCATGAAAGAGACTTAATGGACAAAATAAGCCTTATGCCACGTACACCCGATCAGATTTTTTGACAACAAAACCGTGGATTTTTGTTCGAAGGATGTTGGCTCAAACTTGTCTTGCATACACACGGTCACACAAATGTTGGGCAAAAATTACGAACGTGAGAACGCGGTGACGTACAACATGTACGACGGGACTAAAAAAGGAAGTTCAATAGCCAGTGCGCCACCTTTTGGGCTCTTTCTGCTAATCTCGGGTTTATCTTGTGTTAGTAGAAGCTTGGTGAGAGACGATTCGCACTTTTCAGCCTTGTGCTTTTCAGTTCGCTTCTGCTTGTCAGTTTGTGCTTGTGGGTTCGTATCTGTTCTTCAGTGCATGTTGTCAGTTCGTTCCTGTTTTTCAGTGCCTTCTATTTATAGTTCACTTCTGTTTTCTTCAGTGCATTCTTGTCCGCTCGTTTCTGATTTTCAGCTCGTTCTTCTCAGGTCCTTTCTGATTTTCAGTGCGTTCTGTTAGTTCGTTCTGACCAGCCGACCGTTTTCTAGCCATGTTGCGGTTACGTTCTCGTCGGAGAGCTCGTGCCGTTTTTGGACTTGGTGTTGGAGTTCTTGCTTTGACCCAAGTCCAGTCCATGAACAGGGGGGAGGAGGAGTTCATGGACCAAGAATTGGTTGCTCCAGCATGACAAATTCTCTCACATGCCTTGCATCCAGGAGAATAATCCTGATGGTTTCAGGAATTATCTCCAGATGACGGACCCCATTTTTCACCATCTGTTGGCTTTGCTTACCCCCTATATTGCCAAGCAGGACACCTGCATGCGGCAAGCCATCACTCCTGAGCAAAGGCTAGTCGCCACCTTGTGGTACTTGGCGATGGGGAGAAGTCTCCAGGATATTAAGTTTATGACTGGGATCTCCCCCCAGGCTCTGGGGATCATTATTCCAGAGACCTGTTCTGCCATAATTCAGGTCCTGCAGAAGGACTATATTAAGGTAAGTTTTATTCTTTAACATCATATTCTATGTATTTAATGTTTGCTAATGTATTGTATTCATTTCATCATTCCCTAATTACCATGATTGTAATATGCTGTGAATGTCCTCTTTGTTCTCATGCATGCTGTAAGCTTTTAATGCTCCTTTTTTTGTCCTTCATGCATATTTGCATTCACTAACCTTCCCAGCATGCTATCCTGGGCCCATACACACCTAGCCTAGTCACTTAAAAATGTATTTTGTCAGCTCCATTGTAGTGCTTACCCTAAACAATCTCTAAAATGTGTCAAAATGTTATTGTTCTTCCCCTCCTCCCCCCTCCTTTCCTCTCCCCTTGTCCCCCCCTTGCCTCCTCCCTCTTCCCCCCCCTACCCTTCCCCCCCTTCCAGCCTTCCAGCCTTCCCCGTCCCTATCCCCCCCCTTTTTTCCTCCCCCCCCTTTTTCCCTCCCCCCCTTCCCTAACCCACTCCTACCTGATCATGCGGCTTATTTCGCATTCCTTACTCCATCCCACCTCTCCACTACCAATCCTTTATTATGTTACATACGTCCCCACATTGCTTGCGCTTCGCCGGGACATTGTGGGACAGACGTACCTCCTTGGATCTTAAAAACAGCCTCTTCTCATTATCTTATTATACTTTTTTTCATTCAATTATATCCAATTATATCTTAGTATACTGTTCATTTTTCTCATCCAATTATATTATACCATGATGTATTTATCGTAAATGTATTGTTCATTACAGTATTCAATTCTGTGCTCCTGAAGAAGCGCATGTGACGCGTAACATGTCGAGTCTATACAGAATCTGATTATCACCACTACATAGCTTCTGGTTCAACGGAACGCACTGTAACTATATTGATCAAGATTTTTTACTCTAAACTTTGTTCTAATCCTCTAACTCAACCATTTAGCTATGTATGGAGTGCATAATTTGTAAAACTGTGTAACTATGAATTGAACTATATATGTTTCTTTGTTTTATCTTCTAATTTTTAATAATTTCCAAATAAACCAGAATTTTAATTATATATCTAGTCATTACTGTGCCCATAAAGTCTTGAGCCCACTTTTGCCCTATGTCCTCTAATCTATTAAAATAAGACGTGGCACCTGTAACCCAGCTCGTATCCGCATGACCACTATGCCCTGATACGTTTAAAAATTCAATTAAAATGTTATTGTTGTCCTTAAATTCAGGCAGAGTGCAGAGGGTTTTTAACTACCGGCTGGCCAGAGCCAGAAGAGTGGTGGAAAATGCCTTTGGCATAATGGCCAGCCGGTTCCGGCTATTCTTAACTTCAATAAATATAAACTAAACCATATTGTTCTGTGCTGCTGCATTTTTGCACAATTTTTTAAGAAAAAATGCAGCCAACTATCTGGCCTCAGTTGCCGCTGAGGCCGGCTCACTGGACCAAAACATGAAGGCACTTGAACCTGGCCGTCCTGGCTTGCCCCTCCAAAGCGCCCACGAAGTATGGAAAAGCTATCTGGAGTACTTCGCGGGTAGGGGGGCAATAGATATGCCAGATAATGTTTAAAACCTTCTGAAAAAAAAATTATCTGTAAAAACTGAACTCATTTTTCATTTGATTTACTGCTTGTGTTTCTTTTATCTGTCTCCTAGGTTCTCCAATGGCCTTTTATTTTTGGCCATTTTCTTCAATAGTGCAAACATATCTTTTTTGATACATGAGGTGACAATCTCTTCTTCAGCTAACTATTATGTTCTGTTGTGGATCTGCTACACACACACACACAATGTTTTTGTTGTTAATGTATGTAATGCATTAATGCTAAAAATAATCATCCTTTTCAACTCCATGAATTAATAGCTTTGAGTCCCTAAAATGGCTTTATTGGGGCAAATTTTAGAGCACCGTGGGGGTTATTTGCTAAAGGCAAATCCACTTTTTTTTTCTTTTTCTTTATTAATTTTATCTGTATCAAAAACACTTTACAATTAGCGAGATACAATCTCGCCTAGTAACAACAATTAAAACATTCATAATACATTCCCAAATACCCCACCCACAACTCTCCCCCCCCCCCCCGACAACCCTCCCACCCCATCCCCCAGACCTCCTCCTCTCCCTCTCTCATACCCGATCTATCCTCAACTTTTCACCTCTTCTTCATCACCCTCTAAATGTCTAGCTAATTTAGTTCATCTTCTGCTTTTTACATTATGCTCCCATCACTTCAGCGAATCGTATTGAAAGCTTATAGTCTGCCCATTCCCTCCTTTTCTCTTCCAACTCCTCCATTCCCTCCTCATCACAGAACCTTAAGTACTCTAAGCTTTGAATTTAATTTATTTTTATCACACCAATTCTTCACAGTAGTCCTTTCTGGTTCCTGCCAATGTCTAGGTATTGGGCTTTTAGCGGCGTTTAAGAGCTGTGGGAGCAACGTTTTCATATATTGCCTAGTTGGCATTCTAATCCCATAATATAAACACCCCCACGGGTCATCTGGAACCTCTATGTTGGTTATCTCCCTAATTATTTTCCTGATCTCCCCCCAGTATTTTTTTAATTCAGGGCAGAGCCACCAAATGTGGGCCATTGTCCTTATCTCTTTACACCTATCGCAGCAAAAGTGTGATGTTTCACTTTGGCATTTATGTGCTTTATCGGGGGTTATGTACCATCTCGCCAAACTCTTATAATTTAGCTTTGTCATATTATTACCGACGTAGCATGGACCCACCTCAGTAGTTGCCTAATCTCCAAGTCTTTAACCTGTGTACCCAGTTCCTTTTCCCACTTCTTGATGTATGGCGGTATCCAGGGCCGTTTTTAAAGCAGGGCAAAAGGGGCAGCTGCCCTGGGCCCTGTCATTGTTGTGGGGCCCAAAGCAGCTGCCTCTTACTTGCCAACTATCCTGGTTTAAATCCCCTCATCCCTCGAGGTTTTAGTCCTGTGCTGTGTCCCAATATCTCAGTGTGAAGTGCTGCTACTAATGCTGCCCAGCTCTGCTCTATTGTTGTGTATAGATGATTCACTTGCAGACCCTGTGTTTACATGTAAATTACCGGCATTCATGTGTAAATAGTGGCGGCCAGCGGCATTGATATGTATATCATGCCCCCCTGAGGTCATATCCACAGTAATCTCTAGCAACCAATCAACAAGCAGAAATCATGTGCTGTAACCTCTAGCAACTAATCAGTGAGCCGTAATGTGTGCTGTAACCTCTAGCAACCAGTCAGTGAGTGGTAATGATACACTGTAACCTCTGGTAACCAATCGCAATAGCCGTCTGATCTGATTCAGTAAACTGATTTTGAATCTAACTGCTATTTATTGTATATCTCAGAGCAGGTGGAGAGCAAAACTGCATGGGTGGGGGGCCCCAAGAAAAGTTTTGCCCAGGGTCCTGGCGGTATCTCCGGCCTTTTCATATTGGTGTATAGATTATAGAAATCACCCTCTTCCCTCCTTTATCCAAACACAATTTCTCCAGGGGAAGTAGGTTTTCTGACGATCTAATAGGCTGAGGCAGTGTCTCTCTAAAATGTTTCAATTGGCTATACCGCCATCCATCTATCACCATCAGTTTCCCTTTATTTTTTAATTCCTGATATGTGTACATTTTGCCTTTAGTTGTGCGTTCTCCTGTGTAATCCAATTACCAAACAGTGTCTCTATCCCCGCTGTAAAATATTCTGTATCCTTCAGTGGTATTAAAGGTGAATTGTAATCCCATTTCTCCCTTTTGTGCAAGTTATCCCATATTTTTAGTGCGTTACTGGTGATACTGCGTATGTCTTTACTGAGTTTTCTACATTGTGCTGGGATTCATATTATCTTCCCCATTGTGACTTTACTAATTGTGCTTTCCATTTTAACCACTTCAGCCCTGGAAGAATTTACCCCCTTCCTGACCAGAGCACTTTTTGCGATTCAGCACTGCGTTGCTTTAACTGACAATTGCTCCCACGTGGCTCCCAAACAAAATTGACGTCCTTTTTTTCCCACAAATAGAGCTTTCTTTTGGTGGTATTTGATCACCTCTGCGGTTTTTTTTTTTGCGCTATAAACAAAAAAAATAGGGACAATTAAAAAAAAAACGCATTATTTTTTACTTTTTGCTATAATAAATATCCCCAAAAAATAATCAAAAAAATATTTTTTTTCCTCAGTTTAGGCCGATACGTATTGTTGTAGATATTTTTGGTGAAAAAAAATCGCAATAAGCATTTATTGATTGGTTTGCGCAAAAGTTATAGCGTCTACAAAATAGGGGATAGTTTTATGGCATTTTTATTAATAATTTTTTTTACTAGTAATGGTGGCGATCAGTGATTTTTATTGTGACTGCGACATTATGGCGAACACATCGGACATTTTTGACACATATTTGGGACCATTGTCATTTATACAGCAATCAGTGCTATAAAAATGCACTGATTCCTGTGTAAATGACACTGGCAGTGAAGGGGTTAACCACTAGGGGGCGGGGAGGGGTTAAGTCGGTATTGGGAGTGTTTTCTAACTGTAGGGGGAATGGGCTAGCTGTGACACGTCACTGACTCTGCTCCCGATGGCAGGGAGCAGAGATCAGTGACACCGTCACTAGGCAGAATGGGGAGATGCTTGTTTACATCAGCATCTCCCCGTTTGTTCTCTCCGTGAGGCGATCGAGTCTGCGGGACCCAGGACCCGACTCACGGAGCTCCCGGGCAACGCGCACGAAATGAAGAAAGTATCAATTATTCTGCGCGACCCAAAGAGTGAAATAAGCAGCTAACACGGCTAATAGGATGTAAGCATATAACAGTAAAACAAACGTGTGTGTAGCGCTACCAAACATAAGAGTTCAAAAAACTTTACACAAAGTCACTACATTTATATGGACTGTTAATCTTTATGAGTCTTTAAATATTGAGGACTCTTTCTTGTTTTTTTCTCAGTTGGTGTTTCATTACCAGTTGGACTTTATTGACGCGCACGCAATGGCACGGCAGGGAATTCAATGGGACTTACAGGTATGCCCATTTGCCCAGTCATGCCATTCTTCCGACGTACATCAGCGTGCACCAGTGGGGAAGTGTTTAACCCATCTCTTTTCCTTATTATTTTTTGCCCATTCTATTATTCGTGACAATATAATTGCATCATAATAATTTCTAAGGTCCGGTGCCCCCCATCCTTGTAATAGGAATAAAAGTGACACAATTTTTTTTTTTTTAAACAGTGTAAAAATAAATAAAATAATGTAAAATAAATAATAAAAATAAAATTTTTTTTTAAAAACCCCTTGTCCTGACGAGCTTGCGTGCACAAGCGAACGCATATGTGAGTAGCATATGAAAACGGTGGTCAAACCACACAAGTGAGGTATCGCCGCGACCGGTAGAGCGAGAGCAAAAATTCTAGCCCTAGACCTCATCTGTACCACAAAATATGCAACCTGTAGAATTTTTTAAACGTCGCCTATGGAGATTTTTGAGGGTAAAAGTTTGACGCCATTCAACGAGCGGGCGCAATTTTGAAGCGTGACATGTTGGGTATCAATTTACTTGGCGTAACATTATATTTCACAATATAAAAAAAATTGGGCTAACTTTACTGTTGTCTTATTTTTTTATTCAAAAAAGTGAATTTTTTCCAAAACAAAGTGCACTTTTAAGACCGCTGCGCAAGTACGGTGCAAAAAAAAAAGTATTGCAACGACCCCCATTTTATTCTCTAGGGTGTTAGAAGAAAAACCATATATAATGTTTGGGGGTTCTAAGTAATTTTCTAGCAAAAAAACCTGTTTTAAACATGTAAACGCCTAAAATCCAAAACGAGGCTGGTCCTTAAGTGGTTAAGTGTTCTCCTCTGTTTTTAATTCATTGATGTCTAAGGTTTCTGACTTAGCTGGGTTTATCTTGAAATTAGATATCTCGCCGTACTCTTTAAGGGATTTCATCAGATTTGGGAGGGTTATCCTGGGACACGTTATATAAAATAAAACATCGTCCCCATAGGCCGCTAATTTGTGGACCTCCTCCCCTACTTTTATCCCCCTGATATCTGGGTTCTGCCTTATCTTCATTAGGAGGGGTTCCAATGCCAACACAAACAATAAGGGGGATAATGGGCACCCCTGTCTAGTGCCATTTTACATTTCAAACGGTCCCAAGATTGCCCCATTTCTCCTTCACCCTCGCTGTAGGTGGGATATATAATGCTTTTATCCATCTAGTCCTATTCGCTCCCAATCCTATCTCCTCCAACGTACTCTGCATAAAGCCCCAGTCTACCCTGTCAAAAGCTTTTTCAGCATCTATTGACAGGAGTAGTCCTGGGGCTCTACTGTCTTTGATTTTCTGTACTGCCAGGAGTGTTCTGATTCCATTATCCCTCCCCTCCCTTCCTGGGATAAAACCTACCTGGTCTTGGTGTACTATGTCATTCATTATTGTTTTCATCCTCCCTGCAAGTACCTTCGCAAATAATTTGGTGTCCGTATTTAGGAGTGATATAGGTCTATAACTAGAACAGAGTGTGCTATCTTTCCCCTCTTTCAGGATGATAGTAATAGTGGCTTCCAGCGCCTCCTTACGCATCTCCCACTTGGCCCTGATCCCATTCATATAGGAGCACAATTTAGGGATTAATATATCCTTGAATTTTTTATAATATAATATCGTCAAGCCATCTGGTCCGGGACTTTTTTCAGCCGGTGTTTTTTTTAACATTTTTCATTATCTCTTCTTCTGTTATGGGGGCCTCTAAATAACTAAGTTTATCCTCTGAGATCTTATTTAAACCGGTGTCCTTTAAGAATTTATTTTCTCGTGTTTTCTTTCTTCCTCTTCTGTTGTACTCTTCTTGTTTAGTGAATATAGCTCCCTATAGTAGTCTTGAAAAGTCTTAGCAATTTTTGCGGTTCTATATCTCAGTTCCCATGTACTTGTCTGTATTTTCTCTATGTAATTGCCTGTTTTTTTGTTTTTTTTAATACCTTCGCCAAATATTTCCCAGGCTTATTCCCACTTAGGTTCCTTTCTTTCTTAATTAAGTTATAAACTGTTCGCATTTCATGTTCTATTAGATCTCTCATAGCCTCCCTTTTACGGCTAAGTTTTAGTAACAGTTGTCTCTTGTTATCTTATGCAGGTAGGGGGGCAATTGATATGCCAGATAATGTTTAAAACCTTTTGAAAATACATTTCTTTGTAAAAACTGAACTCATATTTCTTTTGATTTACTGCTTGTGTTTCTTTTATCTGTCTCCTAGGTTCTCCAATGGTGGCAATCTCTTCTTCAGCTAACTATTATGTTCTGTTGTGGGTCTGCTACACACAAACAATGTTTTTGTTGTTAATGTATGTAATGCATTAATGCTAAAAATAATCATCCTTTTCAAATCCATGAATTAATTGCTTGGAGTCCCTAAAATGGCCTTATTTTGGCAAATTTTAGAGAACTGTGGGGGTTATTTACTAAAGGCAAATCCACTTTGCACTACAAGCGCACTGCAAGTGCACTTGAAAGTGCACTGAAACTGCACTGAAAGTGCACTTGTAGTGCAAAGTGGATTTGCCTTTAGTAAATAACCACCATTGTCTCTGTAACTACACCAACTTACTCCTAAAACTGGTATTGAGCAATGAAAGAAGAAGCCACACATTGTTGAGTATAAAACATTTTACTCCAAGCACATTCACATGTGCGTTATACTAGGGTTTTTTAACAAACCAAAGTCTTTGGTGTATAACATGTATGTGTGACAGTAGATAAAGCCTTTTTTGTGGCTAAACAGGCATGTTTAAAACCATAACCTACACATCCACAACTCAGGAACTTACAAAGTTCAACTTTGATAAAGTGAAGGCAATTTGAAACATTAGTATGTCAAAACTGTGTTGATTTTGCCTTCATCAGATGGGGTGATGTCACCCCTGTAAAAGCCAAATTTTGAAGATGCACACAAATTGGGAGTCAAAATGTGGATTTCCATCATGATCCCATGCCTAAAATGTGTGTCTTTTCCCTACATCTATTTTGATAGATGTAGGGAAAAGACACACTGGGAGTTATTTACTAAAGGCAAATCTACTTTGCACTACAAGTGCAAACTACAAGTGCAAAGTGCACTTGAAATTGCACTGAAAGTGCACTTGGAAGTGCAGTCGCTGTACTTCCGAGGGGGACATGCAAGGAATATAAAAAACAGCATTTTAGCTTGCACATGATTGGATAATAAAATCATCAGAGCTTCCCCTCATTTCAGATCTACCCCTCAGATTTACAGCGACTGCACTTCCAAGTGCACTTTCAGTGCAATTTCAAGTGCACTTTGCACTTGTAGTTTGCACTTGTAGTGCAAAGTGGATTTGCATTTCGTAAATAACCCCCACAGTGTGTCAACATGTGCTATCTGCCATCATGGGATATCAATGTGCACGTTTTGTGGGTGCAACCCCTTCCTCGCAACTAAAGTAGATGAGAGGAAGGGGTTGCACCCCCGAAACACGTCCATTGATCCCCCATGATGGGAGCTAGCACATGTTGACACACTGGGGGTTATTTACGAAAGGCAAATCCACTTTGCACTGAAAGTGCACTTGGAAGTGCAGTGGCTCTAAATCTAAGGGGTAGATCTGAAATGAGTGGAAGCTCTGCTGATTTTATCATCCAATCATGTGCAAGCTAAAATGCTGTTTTTTATTTTCCTTGCATTTCCCCCTCAGATCTACAGCGACTTTACTTCCAAGTGCACTTTCAATGCACTTTCAAGTGCACTTGCAGTGCAAAGTGGGTTTTCCTTTAGTAAATAACCCACACTGTGTGCATTGTCAAAATTTGGATTTCCAATTACTTTAAAATTTTTACAAAAAGATAAACGACAACATTGTTTTTTTGTTTTTTTTTTAGATTTTGGCTAAAACAATCAATGATGTTAGTCAGTCTTTTTTCAATATCATTAATGTTTTCCTTGACCTTCTCTAAATCCCGATTGCACACAATTATTTCACTGATGAGGACTTGTGCACTTGCACTGCTGAAGTGAGTTTCTTCTTCCACAACATGCACATCACTGACCTGTTGTGGTCAACATTTCGACCACTTCCTGAACCTTGGATTAAACATCCTCATGTTGTGCGGTGAGTTCCCCTTCTTCATTTGGTGTGGGGTTTGTGATGTCCTCATATGTCCTCCAATTCTTTTCTACCCTATGTGAATACAAAAAAGGTATACTTAGCAGACAGATATTTGAGGCGAGAAATAGTAATATGAAACATTGCTTGGAAGTGTCATCCAATTGTCTGTTTTGGCAGAGTTCCAAGCTAAAGACATGATTTTTTCTCTTTCAAAAGCTGGAATACTTACCTGTTTTGTGCAAGTTTCACACATGAAGAGACCCCTAGTATCCACTGGAGCACCTGCGCGAGACACCATAAAAAGGTTGTTCTCCTGCATCCAGATGTGTAAACAGCTGTCCTCTCCTTACACTGAATCAAGTTTGCATTTCATTATAGTTACAAACACATCTAGACAACAATGTACTAAACTTCTTTTAATACAAATAGGCATGAACAAATGTAGTTAATCTGTATCTGCCAAAAACGTATTAGTGGTCGAACGAACGATGTTTAATACGAACGATTACTGTGCCCACGAACCTCAAACTTAGCATTTTAAACTGTACAACAGTAAAGAAAAGAACATGGACCAGCACAAAAGTAATAATAATAATAGGAACACACGACAAACACTTACTTTTTTGCAGCACTTTCCTGATTCTTCTATACTGATCGTGCTCCCTCAATTTCAGGTCTGACCAGTGTTTCCTCAATTTCTCCTTGGATCGTCGTACCCCAAAATTCCTGTGCAGACTTCTCACAACCTTGGTCATGATCTTGGCCTTTCTCACATTTGGGTTTGGGTACGGTCCATACTTCCCATTATAGTCTGCCCTCTTTAAGATGTCCACCATGTCTACAAAGGACATAATTGAGGCCTTCTGGATGTGGAACTGCCTTGCTCCGGGCTTTCCTTGTCTTTGCTGCTCTCTGCAGGCACCTGCTGTCTCTCCGCCATGTGCTCTCCCACCGCGCCGAAAGAGAAGAGGCAGGGAATACACTAGAAAGAAGGACAGGGGCGGAGTTTCACGCATGCGCAGTGTATATAAAGCATAACACGTGGGAGTCCTATGTACAATCTGTGAGTGGAGGACGGAGGATCGTAAGCGCCAAACGAAGGTATAATTTTAACTTGGGGCATCAGTGGTATACTGCTTAGAGATTGAGGCCTATATTGGGACAAGATTAGGAGAGTGTAGCCTGACATTAGTGTTTGTCTCGTGTTGTGTCTTGCAGAGAAAATGGTGGATAAATTCATGGACCCAGACTTTCTGCCCAGATTCCTGGACATGTACAGGGACCTGTCATGTCTCTGGCAAGTCCAAAACGGGGAATACTCCAACAAGCTAAAGAGGAAGGCAGTGCTGGTTAAACTGTTGGAATTGGTGAAGCCTGTGTATCCCACAGCAGACAACACCTATTTGAAGGCCAAAATTGGTAGCCTGAGGAGCACATATAATAGAGAGCGCAAGAAGGTCCAGGATTCCATGAGATCCAGAGCAGCAGCAGATGACGTATATGTCCCCAGGCTGTGGTACTACGACAGACTGAGTTTTTTGTCAGACCAGAGTGAACCCAGGCCATCACTATCTACACTTCCTTCCACACTTCCTTCAACATCAGATGAGGCTCCTGAAGTCCAACCTGGACCTTCCACCCAGGAAGATGTGGAGGAGCCCAGCTTGAGCCAGGTATAGCATTGTTCAACATATTTCTTCTCAAAAATTGAATGATGTTAACTAGACGTTATTGATCAATAATTTCTGATTTAACAAATTGGTTTACATATCAATAGACAGTAGTGGCCAAAAATGATTGGGACAAGAATGAAAAATGCTGGGGTCAGAATGATAGTCTTTTCTATTTGTTAACATTCAATTTGCAACAGTCATGAGCTCAAAATTGTGTGTGATTGATGACCAAAAAACTAAAACTAGGTACCATTTTCATCCACAGGAAAGTCTCAGCCAGGAGTAGGCTGTGGAAAGCAGCCTGACCGAATCCCAGGTTCCTCCCCTCCGCCTTGCAACCAAAAGGACAGAGGAACCAAAGACAATGAACCTGGAGGATTCCGCGACTTCTTTAATTGGCTACTGCGGTACTTACAATGACCCCTGGTGACCCTGAGTCATTTGGCTGTGTGACAGCCAGGAAACTGGAACGCATGGAGGAGGGCCAACGCCCAATCTGTGAGGAGATCATACTTCAGGCCCTAAGGGGATGAGGGCCAACTCACAAATCAAAGCCACCTGTGTGAGTTGAACCATACTACTCCTCCGCCACCTCCAGCAACACCACCAACACCACAGCCACCCAACCCTCCAGAGCAGCATGGAAGGAAGCGTGTAAGGAAGAGAGTGATGGCTTGGGTTTGGTGTGGTCTGGCAAAAGATGCAGGCTGTTGTAAGACCACAGCCTCAGGACATATATGTCATTTGCTGCTGCTCCCGATCTCTGAGTCCTGGACCGTATTGTGCTCCCTATTAAATGGACTCCTCAGGTTACCAATTTTGTCAGTCAAATAATTGATGTCTGCCCTGGGGTAAAAAGGCTTCACCAATTCCAACTGTTTCTCCAGTGTTGCCTTCCTCTTTATTTTGTTAGGAACCCTATTAAATATCTATTTTTTTTTGGACAAATACTTCGCTATGTGTTTTACTTCAAAAAGGACAGTTTGTGAGTAGGCAGGTGCATTTCAAAAATACAATGTCAAATTAAAATGGTGTTGTAGTTGACACACAAAAGGACAAAAATATTATGGAGATCACTATAAAAAAAAAAATATGGAGATCAATAAAAAAAAATATTATTCTGGAGATCACTAGAAAAAAAACAAAGATTATTCATGAGATCACGAGAAATAATTAAAAATCAGTTTGTCAGAACTCTGTGAATATCAGCAGCAACGCAAAAATGAATTATTCTAGCATTATAAAGAAGAAGAGAATGCGCTGCATTGAGAGATTTCAAAATTTGCCGCGTGACGAATGTGCTATCTCCATTACGAACGCTAGTTTTAAAAGACCGATCGCTTCCGGCTCGTACTTGATTGCGAGCATGCGTGAACTTTTGTGCGTGGACTTGTGTACACATGATCGGACTTTCCAACAACAAAATTTGAGAACCTGCTATCAAACATTTGTTGGTGGAAAGTCCGACAGCAAATGTTCGATGGAACATGCACATGGTCGGACTTTCCAACAACAAGCTCACATTGAACATTTCCCGTCGGAAAATCAGACCGTGTGTACGTGGCATTAAAGTGGTTGTAAAGTCTCAAGGTTTTTCACCTTAATGTGTTCTATGCATTAAGATGAAAACCCTTCTGTAGTGCCTCTGCCCCCTAGACCCCCCTCCCTATCCAGCCATGTGGGGAAGGAGAGGACCCCTGGGTGGCCGGTGGAGAAGGCGAGGGGCCTCTGGGTGGCTGTGGGAGAAGGAGAGGACCCTGGGTGGCCGGTGGAGAAGGAGAGGATCCCTGGGTGGCCGGTGGAGAAGGAGATGACCCCTGGGTGGTCGGTGGAGAAGGAGAGGACCCCTGGGTGGCTGGGGGAGAAGCAGTGGACCCCTGGGTGGCTGGGAGAGAAGGAGAGGACCCCTGGGTGGCTGGGGGAGAATGAGAGGGCCCCTGGGTGGAGTTTGGAGGAGAAGAGGGCACCTGGGTGTTTGGAGGAGGAGAGGGCACCTGGGTGGCCATTTAGTGAAGAAGAGGGCCCCTGGGTGGATGTTTGGAGGAGGAGAGACCACCTGGGTGTTTGGAGTAAGAGAGGAGCCCCCAAGGTGAATAGAGGAGGAGGAAAGGGCGCCCAGGGTGGTTGGCAGAGAAGGAGTGGGCCCCTGGCTGTTTGGTGCAGAAGGAGAAGGCCCTGGGTTGGCCAAAAGTGGAAGAGCTGGCCCTTGGGTGGTTGGAGGAGGAGAGGGTGCCTCAGGTGGTTGTTGGAGGCAGGGGCGAACTGAGCAGTGGGGCAATTGCTCCCCAGGCCACTCTGATGCCCATATGAGAGGCCGCACTGCTGTACCTGCTCAGCCTCCGCTTGCTAGAGACCCGGCCCCTCTAGTGACGCCAGAGCCAGTTGCCAGGCAAGAGAGTGAAGCTGAGCCAGTCCTGTATATCTGACATCAGAACAGAACATTGTAGAGCTGGAGCTCTTTGTCCTACACAATGACAGCACCCGAGGTGCCCGGGAACGGCACAACCAAACTGCTCAGCTGCCTAGAGGGCACCGTGCTGACCTTTGGCAGCCTGCTGTGGATGTCTCTGCTCCCCATCTTTGGGGCCATCAGGAGTGTTAGCTGTGCGGGGGTTGGTGAGGGGGAGCGGGGCTCTAACATTGTACAGCATATGGACTCTATGTACACATTGGTAGTTTTGGTTTGAGTTCTCCTTTAGATGTATAACCCTGTGTTTGTCTCCCAGCTGTGAGGGACTGAGAAATGACAGCCCACTAGGGTAACCTAGCCTGTGGGGGACTGCGCCGGAGTCCGTGGCCGAGTCTGCGGCCCCGGAAGGAAGAGGGGCTAAGATGGATGCGGCCTGCAGCGGGGACAGCACGGGCTTCGTTTGCAGGTAGGTTTCACATAATGTGCTAGTATGCGATGAATTCTAGCACATTATGCTTGTATCTTGCAGGAGTTTACTTCCTCTTTTAATCAGGGTTCCCAGAACTCCCCTTACATCAGAATCTGCATAGTTCCCTCTTACAGTGTAAAGGGAAACTCTGAAGACTCTCGTGTAGAGGGGGCTCTGTGAACGCTGATTTAAGAGGGGGACGCTAATGTAAAGAATGTAAAGAATAATTCTGTGGACTCTGTATGTAAAGGGAAAAGCTGGGGTTGTAAGGAGGGAATGCTGGGGAGAATCTGATTTAAAGGAGAACGCTGTGGACTCTGACATAGAAGGGAACTCATATGTAAGGGGGGCACTCTGGTGTAAGGGGGAACACTGTGGACTCTGATTTAAGGAGGGACTCAGGGAACCATGCCCTATAGGGAAATGCTGGGGACTATGATGTAAGGAGGACACTGATGTGAACAGAGGGTTCATCCTGACTGCTGCACTCTATATGCTGTTTTGTAGGCTAGTTACTTCTGGCCCCTACTCTATACATTATGCTGTAAGTTACATAGTCCACGGGTTAGGGGACGCAAATTACTTGCCTTGCCCCGGGCGCTGACTACCCACGCTACGCCACTGCCTACATGACTGAGCCCTCTGTGTGCTCTACCACACAACTGACCCCTCTGTGTGCTCTCCTACACGATTGACCCCTCTGTGTGCTCTCCTACACGATTGACCCCTCTGTGTGCTCTCCTACACGACTGACCCCTCTGTGTGCTCTCCTACATGACTGACCCCTCTGGAAAGAGAAAAATATCCTGGACGGCCGCACACCATAGAAGACATCTTTATTGATATGAAGAAATAAAATCCAAATGCAGTCACCTCATGTACAGGGAGGAACAGGAAAGATAGCTAACATGTTTCACACCCCATCATGGCGCTTATTCATAGCTGAATGATTAAAGTTTGATCATGGGTATATATAGGGACTTCAGGTTTTGATAGCCAATCCAGAGATGGTCTCAAATAGAGACCTGCCCACATAATCAAACTCTAGACCGACACCCAAGAGATAGGAGACACCTGGGATATGAAGTTGAATTTTAAATCAAAATTTGAAGACAAGATAACATGACAATGTAATAATGCCTATAAAGGTCCACCAAACTAAAAAAGTTTACTAAGTGAACCAGTGCGCATATATATATGTATATACATGCGCTAGACACATGATTATTTTTACTATTCGCATTATTCAACTTCTCCCATTGTGTACATCCATAACCTTGGGATGAAGACCATGATAAATACTAAAACAATATTAAACAATAGCAAAGTACAAAGTAACAACACTAATTTTCAAATCATAAATGCTAAATAATCTCAAAGGAAAACTTGTGTATAAATGATGATAAACAAAATTCGTAAAAATGTAAAACATGCTGAAACCATACAAAATCGCAAAATCGCAAAATAACATATACAAGAAATTGATGCGAAAATACCAATAATCCTATTCCCAGCACTATCAATAATGTCTTGGTAACTGCATATGTATACATATATACACATCATCCTGAAATATATAAACCTAATTACATTTGAAAATTGTGTAAATAAAACCTTGATTTTCATTTAAAAATGATTATGTATAAATCATTATTCCCACATAAATCCATGCACTCAAGAAGAACGCAAGCCCCATTCAACGATGTCTGGAATCCATTCATATTGGATACATAAACAAAAAATATATCTCAAATTTGCAACAAACGGCCAAGAAAAAAAAGAGAAGAAAAAGACAAAAAATCGTCATCCAATGGGGAAGCATTTAAATGGTGCATGGAAAAGGTGGGAAAATAGAGAGGGACCCTAAAGGAGTTACGTTAACATCTTTTTAATAGACTAGCTATATGTGCTAAATAACGTAAACTTCAGACGGTGGTCCAAAATTTATAGAGATCTATAAATATTACCTGGATGGCTATGCAAGGAACAGTAAACAAAGAGCAATGATATCGTTGTACCTGTAACTGCTATGGGAAAGGTGGTCACGCTACTGATTTTCTCAGTTGAATCTCAAAGAACCCAAGAAAATCAACAGATATTGTGTGGATAGATGTGTAGGAGACATAGTCTCTCTATACTTGGTGCAATAACATGATTAAGATGATAATTTTGTTACAAAAGCTATAATTTAAACTTCCAGGCTCTAAGTTTCTAAGATCACAAACAGCAATGGATCACAAAATATATATAAAATCGCAAAAAAATCACAAAAAAAATCACAAAAAACGCACAAATCGCAAAAAGTCGCAGAATCACAAAATATCGCAAAAAATCGCAAAAAATAAAAGAAATAGAAAACCATCGAAAAAAATCGAAAAAAACATGGAAAAATACAAAAAATTGATAGCAAATCAGAAGAACAAAAAATCGAAGTGAATGATGGCCACTGACAAATATAAACCAGGGAGCATTACGTCATATACTAAATAAATTTAGGCTAAGGTATCACGATAGACACACATGTATGTGAGATATTTTTAATCTAAATACTAGACGTCCCACCGGCCTCAATTTTGAATGGGACGTGTCCCACTTTTATCAATAGATATGCACCCTGTTATGCCCATGTGTATACCCAATTGAATCCAAATAACATATTGATTGATTTAGGTCACATTGACTCCCACAATATCTCACATACATGTGTGTCTATCGTGATACCTTAGCCTAAATTCATTTAGTATATGACGTAATGCTCCCTGGTTTATATTTGTCAGTGGCCATCTTTCACTTCGATTTTTTGTTTTTTGTTCTTCTGATTTGCTATCAATTTTTTGTATTTTTCCATGTTTTTTTCGATGGTTTTTTATTTTATTTTTTTTTGCGATTTTTTGCGATATTTTGTGATTCTGCGACTTTTTGCGATTTGTGCGTTTTTTGTGATTTTTTTGTGATTTTTTTGCGATTTTTTATATATTTGGTGATCCATTGCTGTTTGTGATCTACTTAGAGCCTGGAAGTTTAAATTATAGCTTTTGTAACAAAATTATCATCTTAATCATGTTATTGCACCAAGTAGAGAGAGACTATGTCTCCTACACATCTATCCACACAATATCTGTTGATTTTCTTGGGTTCTTTGAGATTCAACTGAGAAAATCAGTAGCGTGACCACCTTTCCCATAGCAGTTACAGGTACAACGAGATCATTGCTCTTTGTTTACTGTTCCTTGCATAGCCATCCAGGTAATATTTATAGATCTCTATAAATTTTGGACCACCGTCTGAAGTTTACATTATTTAGCACATATAGCTAGTCTATTAAAAAGATGTTAACGTAACTCCTTTAGGGTCCCTCTCTATTTTCCCACTTTTCCATGCACCATTTAAATGCTTCCCCATTGGATGACGATTTTTTGTCTTTCTCTTCTCTTTTTTTTCTTGGCCGTTTGTTGCAAATTTGAGATATATTTTTTGTTTATGTATCCAATATGAATGGATTCCAGACATCGTTGAATGGGGCTTGCGTTCTTCTTGAGTGCATGGATTTATGTGGGAATAATGATTTATACATAATCATTTTTAAACGAAAATCAAGGTTTTATTTACACAATTTTCAAATGTAATTAGGTTTATATATTTCAGGATGATGTGTATATATGTATACATATGCAGTTACCAAGACATTATTGATAGTGCTGGGAATAGGATTATTGGTATTTTCGCATCAATTTCTTGTATATGTTATTTTGCGATTTTGTATGGTTTCAGCATGTTTTACATTTTTACGAATTTTGTTTATCATCATTTATACACAAGTTTTCCTTTGAGATTATTTAGCATTTATGATTTGAAAATTAGTGTTGTTACTTTGTACTTTGCTATTGTTTAATATTGTTTTAGTATTTATCATGGTCTTCATCCCAAGGTTATGGATGTACACAATGGGAGAAGTTGAATAATGTGAATAGTAAAAATAATCATGTGTCTAGCGCATGTATATACATATATATATGCGCACTGGTTCACTTAGTAAACTTTTTTAGTTTGGTGGACCTTTATAGGCATTATTACATTGTCATGTTATCTTGTCTTCAAATTTTGATTTAAAATTCAACTTCATATCCCAGGTGTCTCCTATCTCTTGGGTGTCGGTCTAGAGTTTGATTATGTAGGCAGGTCTCTATTTGAGACCATCTCTGGATTGGCTATCAAAACCTGAAGTCCCTATATATACCCATGATCAAACTTTAATCATTCAGCTATGAATAAGCGCCATGATGGGGCGTGAAACATGTTAGCTATCTTTCCTGTTCCTCCCTGTACATGAGGTGACTGCATTTGGATTTTATTTTTCATATCAATAAAGATGTCTTCTATGGTGTGCGGCCATCCAGGATATTTTTCTCTTTCCACAAGCTTGTGCAGAGCCAGCACCTGTGAGTTCCATTAGGGCGGGTGTCTTGATACGGATTTGAGAGATTGGAGCGGCAATCTTTTGCTTATGACTGACCCCTCTGTGTGCTCTCCTACATAACTGACCCCTCTGTGAGCTCTCCTACACGACTGACCCCTCTGTGTGCTCTCCTACACGACTGACCCCTCTGTGAGCTCTCCTACACGACTGACCCCTCTGTGTGCTCTCCTACATGATTGACCCCTCTGTATGCTCTGCTACATGAATGACCCTGCTCCCCCTACATGTCTGCATACTCTGACCACCTCCTGTACCCTGTGCACATACTCTGACCGTCTCCTGTATCCTGTCTGCAGCCTCTAACCATCTCTTGTATCATGTCTGCAGCCTCTAACCATCTCTTGTATCATGTCTGCAATCTCTGATCATCTTTTGTCTGTTATCATATTTGCAGTCTTTGAGGGGGAGTCTGAAGAGGAATCAAGAGTGAGAGCGCCGCCAGGATGGGGATTAGGGGAGAAGTCAGATGTGTGTGGACAGTGGAGAGGAGCCTATAGGATAAAACCAGAGACACCAACCTGGAGCCGTCTGACTGAGCCCTGCACGGTGCACCTGAGAGGAGGTCAGTGACAACGTTGTCATGCCAGTCTGAGGCGGGGGCTCTGATGTAAGGGGGGAGTGAATACAATAATGTAAGGGGGCACTGATATAAAAGTTTCCCCTTTATATCAGCAACCCCCCCTTACCTTAGTGTATTCACTCTACGGAAGGTGGTCCCTGGTCTCCATAGTTCCCCCCCCACATCAGAGGTCCCGGCATTCCCCTTTACATCAGAATCTGCAGGATTCCCCCTTGCAGTGCAGGGGAACTCTGACATAAAGGGGAATGCTGGAGAGCATGATCTAAGGGGGAACTCTGATGTAAGGGGTACTCTGGTTACCAGAGACCACCTTATATCAGAGTCCAATGCATTCCCCTTTACATCAGAGTTTCCACTTATATCAGGGTCTGCAGCATTGCCCTTTACATCAGTGTTAGATTAGACATGGGTTAGATTAGAAGGGATGGAGGCCCAGAGATATTTCCAGGGTACACAGAGGAGACATGGGTATATCATATAAAACCATGATGAATAAATTATTTTTCTAAGCAATTTGCTGAAATGTAAGTCCCAGACCAAAACATTTGTGTCCATAAATCCCTTATCCATTCTACTGGCTGGCTGCAATTGAAACAGTATATTCCCAGTAAGAGGGCCAGGTACTGGATGAAACCAAACGACCTTTCCGAAAGAGCCACTGGATATGTGCATGCCTTCCGCATGTATGAAGGCAAAGACTCCCAGCTCCAGCCCCCTGAGTGCCCAACATACATCGGAACCAGAGGGAAATTTGTCTGGTACCTGGCATACCCCCTGCCCAAAAAGGCTATCATATATACAATTATTACACTAGTTTGCCCCTTTTCCGTCATCTGTACCGTGAAAAAAAACTGGCCTGAGGTACCTCTAGAAAAAACAGGAAGGGCTTCCCACAAAATTTAGTAACAAAAGGGGGGAATCCGCAAGTCTGAGGAATGAGGAAGAGATGTTTACATCCTGTCCACCATCCACAATGACATTGCGGTCCCATTGTAAAGCCTGAATGTACACAATTATAATCAGTTCATCGGGGGGGGGGGGGGGATTTAAATGACCAGATGCTACAGCCATATTTGTCAACACGAAAGTTCAGTTTTTGGTATAAAAAAAATGCATTTTATCTCTTCCATGTGGCTATGTATAATTCATATATCTGCTATCAAAAGTCAACAGAAACCTCCCCCCCATGAAATCAGGAAGAAGACAGCAAAAGAAATGTCGTGTATGCAGCAGAAGAGTTACAAGAGTCACTAGTTATCATTGTCCCCATTGTACCTCCCAACCTGGCCTATGCATCAGAGAAAGCTTCAGAAGTTATCATACATCCATAAGATATTAGTTCCCCTTACTTTTAATAGACTGCCATTTCCCAGTTTCAAATACCTGTGCGGATCATTTGCCTGCTACCACATTTCTACCTTCCACGTTAACTGACCCTGGCATATTTACAGACGATGCCTTTGCCTGCTGTTTTAAATGTTTCAGCCTGCCATCTGCACTGACCTTGGCCTGTTAATCCACCATGTTTTTTGCCTGCCGCTTGGACTGATCTTTTGCCCTTCTACTTTAGTACACAGTGATCTCACATGTGAAGGGCTTCAGAATAGTGTTCTGAGTAGAGAGAAACAGTTTTTGGTTTTCTGTGTTTGTAATTCCCAGAAAAGGGTCTGGAATCCGGAGATTTGGGTGGGAGAAGCCGCTACCCCTGTCCCCATTCTTTCCTGACAGAGTCCCTAAGCTTGATGGTCCTTCCTGCTGCCTGGACCAATAATTTGGCTGTGATGACCATATCACTGCCTGTAATGATGGGGACAATGATAACTAGTGTCTCTTGTAACTCTTCTGCTGCATACACGACATTTCTTTTGCCGTCTTCTTTCTGATTCCATGGGGGGGAGGTTTCTGTTGACTTTTGATAGCAGATATACGAATTATACATAGCCATATGGAAGAGATAAAATGCATTTATTTAATACTAAAAACTGGACTTTCGTGTTGACAAATATGGATGTAGCATCTGGTCATTTAAATCCACCCCCCCCTGTTGAACTGATTATAATCGTCTGAATAAAATCGACTTTATGGACCATGTTCCTTCCTGCTGCCTGGACCAATACTTTGGCTGTATTGACCATATTTCTGCCTGCTGCTTCTACTGCTTCTACTATTCTACTTCTACTATGCTGCGATTCTTTTTGCTGCTGCTGATCACATCTAAGCCTGCTACCTGGACCAATGCTTTTGCTGTGTGAAGGGTGAGAAAGAGTTAACAAGACTGAGACATTGAAAATAGCTGACAGACGAATATCTTTTGTTTTAGTGTCTTGTTTGTCGCAATGGTCACAGGTTAAGTGGGTCCCGGTAGGAACTGGTTTTGAAATTATGTTTTCAGACAAAATCCACCGTCAGCATGACCTATGAACTAGATGTCTAAAGATGTCACGCTGTATGTCTTGACCCCCCATGTGTGTTACGTGATTCCTTTTGTTCCAACTTGTATCAAAGGTACATCCCACGCTGCCAATAAACTGAAGTATTCTTTGAAATGATTCTCTTGTATTAATTTGAATGTTTTCCGGTGCTTGGAGATTCTCACTGATTGTCCAGGTCTAAGCAGAATTAACCCTAACAGTCACTGGTGGCAGTGCGTGGAATGCAATAATCATCTGAGGTATGTGGAATGTGTCTGCTTTGTTGATGCTGTTCTTCTTGCCTTGCCTCTGACAATACCACATCCTTGTATAGTGCAAACATTGTAAACTGCCGTGCTTTTGGCAAGCACATTAAAGCAATAGTCTTTGGGAGACTGATTTGAAAATAGTAAAATAGAGGCTCTTAATTAAGGAGCTAGATAGACAATCAGTGGGATTCTACCAAACCTTTTTGATTTTCCTTTCTATTGCTGTATAGAGTATAAGAATATTGTTTAGAGCTTCTATTATTGTTGTACATTGCAAGAGGGTCTTGTAAGGTAAGTTTGTATAAGTTGTTTGTAACCAAATTAAGAATGGGTAAGGGAGGAAGTAAGAATACCCCCTACCTAATCCCGGAGAGACATGTAAAGACTATGTGGTCAGAGTATGTGGAACAGATTATTTTTTTCTTGATAAATCCTTTCATAGAAGATCTGGCCAGATAGACTGAAAGTATGTGCAGTAGATCACCCTTCCCGCACACAGGCGCAAATGACCAATTCCAATTGGATATGGTCAGGGGACTCTGTTTGGGGGATAAGAAAGCTTTCCCATGGTACACAGAAGACCCCAAGTGGGGCATGAAGTACATGAAGGAAACAGGGACCCCCCACCACTCAAATAGGCTAAGAGGAAGCCACCTCTTTGGCAGATCCGATCCTTGATAGTGAGTGACTTTGTCACTGGAGCTGTACTCTTACATCATTCATTCAGGATAATACCTTCATGCCCGGTAAATCTTTTGGGAAGAGATTTAATAGGAGTCTTAGAAATAGAAATTTTCTTGACTCGAAGAGGGGGAGTAGCCATAGCATTACCACTGTTCTTTCAAACTGAAGTCCCTCCCACCATTTCCAAAGGACCACCCCCCGGGCTAAAGACAGTCTTGATCTAGGATACATTTCATGTACCCCTTACAAAGCCAGACTAAAACAAGGAGTATCCCCACAAGCAGTACCATCTTTCCAAAGAGAAGAAGGAAAGCATCAGACCCATTATTGAGCAATTCCAGAAACAAGGCATTTTAAGACCCATCGTATCGCTTTATAACACTCCTATAAACCCAGTCAAAAAGAGTGATGGATCATACAGGTTTGTGCAGGATCTCCGAGCCATAAATAACCTTGTGATTTCAATTGTCCCTATCGTACCTGATGTGCCATCTCTCATTACCTCTATACCTGCCTCGGCAGTGTGTTTTTCAGTTATTGATTTAAGTAATGTTTTTTTTTCTCTGTCCCTGTTGACGAAGAGACACAACTACTACTAGCTTTTTCCTATAGAAAAGAGCCACTGGATATGTGCATGCCTTCCACATGTATGAAGGCAAAGACTCCCAGCTCCAGCCCCCTGAGTGCCCAACATACATCGGAACCAGAGGGAAATTTGTCTGGTACCTGGCATACCCCCTGCCCAAAAAGGCTATCATATATACAATTATTACACTAGTTTGCCCCTTTTCCGTCATCTGTACCGTGAAAAAAACTGGCCTGAGGTACCTCTAGAAAAAACAGGAAGGGCTTCCCACAAAATTTAGTAACAAAAGGGGGGAATCCGCAAGTCTGAGGAATGAGGAAGAGATGTTTACATCCTGTCCACCATCCACAATGTCATTGCGGTCCCATTGTAAAGCCTGAATGTACACGATTATAATCAGTTCATCGGGGGGGGGGGGATTTAAATGACCAGATGCTACAGCCATATTTGTCAACACGAAAGTTCAGTTTCTTAAAAAAAAGCTGCAATGGTGTCAGGAAACTGTTGAGTATCTTGGTTTTACTCTGTCCCATGGTGAAAGGAGAATCAGTCACACAAGAGCTGTGGCTCTCGTGGGTCTGCCCTGCCCACGTACCAAGAGGGAAGTGTTAACATTCTTCGTTATGATTGGTTACTGCCGCCAATGGATAACTGATTGCTCCTACTATGATAACTTGCTGAGACAAGCTGCTCTACCTGACAGTCCTGACCTTGTGAAATGGAATGATGAAATGGTTAATGGTTTTGTGTATCTTAAAACTGCTATGGTAATGGCTCCTGGTTTGGGATTACCTGATTATTGTAAAGTGTTTAATTTGTTTGCAAGGGACAACTGTAAAACCATGACTGGGGTCCTTGCACAAGAGCATGGAGGAAAGCTGAGAGCTGTAGCCTTTTTTTTCTAGAGTAGTCCCAGTACAAGGCATGCCGGCGTGTCTGAGGGCTTTGGCCTGTTGTGCCATGGCTGTAGAAATGGCTACATCATTTACATTAGGTCACCCTACAGAAGCACATACAGTACTGATGACATTGCAAAGGAAATGCACTGGCTGACACCGCTGCTAAACAAGCTGCTTTGACGGTCCCAGCTTTTATTCAAATGCCCCTTACACCCCCAACTTTGCCCTGGGAAGAAGTTTTGCAGGACCTACAGGCTATGGCTTTACCAGAGGATCTGGCCTATTGACATTCACAGGGTCTGACAATGAGTCCTGAGACTGAACTGATTGCCAAAGAGGGGGAACCAGGCATACCAAAAGCAAGTGCACCTTTATTCATCTCACAGTACCATGGCGTAGAACATAAAGGATGGAAAGCTTCAGCTGAAGCGTTACCACAGGACTTTGCAAATAGAGTGGAAATTCCACATTCCATATCACCCACAGAGTTCAGGTATAGTGGAAAGTATGAACCGAACGATTAAAGATAAAGTAAGGAAGGCTACGGGTGGCACATTTGCCAAATGGAAAACTGTGCTGCCTGCTGTTTTAGCAGAAATAAGAATGACCCCTTCCAAGACCAATCACTTGTCCCCTTTTGAGATCCTGATGGGTTGAGCTTTTCCCACGCCCTAGATTAAGAAACCCTTGGTAATGGAGCAGAGAGATCTGAGTTTGATACAGGAAGAATATTGTAGAAACTTGATTATGAAGCTGAATGGCATTTACGATAAAGTATTCTCTTCTTTTCCATTACCCTCACAGGAATCAACACAAGTTCCAACCCGGAGATGTGGTCGTAATTCGCCAGCTGAACCAGACCAAGAAGCAAGATGATCCTTTTGGCCTGTCCACTAGCATAGCCGCATTGACCAGAACCGATGTCCTCCGATGTCCTCACAGAACAATCCTGGATCCACGACGAGAGGATAAAAAAGTACCACAATGGACCCAGCAGCAAGACACAGATAAAGGAGGTCAAGCAGGTGATACAAATCCTCGAAGAGCGAGTGAAACAGGTGATAAAAGACTCTGAAAAAGATGACCTCACTTCTCTCACCACAGACTTTTGGGAAAGCCTTGTGCTTACTCTTTATGCTGACACTGACAGTATTTCTGCCCATATGCATCATCATTAATTGTATCTATAATCCTGAGGACTTGGACACCCTAAAGCCAATATGCAGCCCCCCTTCTAATGGAACAGTAACTAGACAAAGGAGGGAATCCAACGTGGACGGCCCAAAGGACTCATACCCCCCTACTGATAAAATGTTGTTATTTCATATCTTATGCTCAAAATCAAGTTATGAGAAATGCTGGATATGAAGTAAATTGCACCCGAGCACACTTCGAATTCCTCTCTTAGCTGCCCCTGAAAATTTAACTCAGTTTCTGAATGGTACTCCTCCTGTAATTATAACCAATATATCGGCCATATATGCAAATAACATAATTTCCTTCTTGATAATTAGAAGTAGAAGCCACTCTCCAGATTGGTGTTTTAACTTACGAAATTCCTTAAATAAAGGTCAAAAGATATGCCGAAGCTCACATTTTAATATCTCTATAAACAGAGATTTGTCCTCCATGTTTCACACCAATAACCCAGAACTTTTCAGGATACTATAAGCCAATGATCATTTTTCCTAGGGGCTAGTGTATATGTATGTTGCGGCAAGGAATGCTATCCATGGATACTGGTTGGTACCCGTGGGTGGTGTTATTTGGCTTACCGCATATACTTGAGTATAAGCCGACCCGAATATAAGCCGAGGCACCTAATTTTACCACAAAAAACTGGGAAAACTTATTGACTCGAGTATAAGCCTAGGGTGGGAAATGCAGCAGCTACTGGGTAAACAATGCCCATCTGCAGCTTTACTGTGTCCATTTGTAGCCTCACTGTACCCATTTGCAGCCTCACTGTGCCCATTTGCAGCCTCACTGTGCCCACCTGTATCATCAGTGCCCATCTGCAGCCTCACTGTGCCCATCTGCAGCTGTATCTTTGATAACCAAAACAGCGGGTGTCTCCCACTGTGTCATGCAGTCTGTTCAGCGGCCGTCCACTGCAACAAAGCCCCGCCTCCACCTCATCCGTGATAGCTGGAACACTGATTCAGTTTCCCAGCATTGTATCAGTGTTCTGTCTATCACGGATGAGAAGGAGGCTTTGTTAGAGTGGACAGCCGCCGAACAGACTGCATGACATAGCGGGAGACGCTGTTTTAGTTATCAAAGGTACAGCTGCAGATGGGCACAGTGAGGGTGCCTGCACCCTCACTCGAGACTATCGCATAAAAAATGTGCTGAAAAAGTCGGCTTATACTCGAATATATACGGTAATTGATTCCAGTGATGAGAATCATAGGGGATGAAAATGGAAATCACAAACATCTTTTGAAAGGTAGCACATACCCCAGGTACCCCCTTAAACACAAGAGAGAAAAGAGAGCTATTTCTTGAAAAGGATCAGGCCTGGGCATGGTTTCCCTCATTGACAGGATGGGGAATAGAACTGATGAAAAGATTGAATAACTACTCCAAAATCATAGATGAAATTATGGAAAAGAACTCTGTAGACTCTGTAGACTGTTAAGTATCGAACAAAGGGCTATTCGTAAGCAACTAGATATGCACAAAGTAGCTATCAAATCCATAAGTGCTGCTCTGACTGGACTCTGTGAAGTAACGGAGGACTATGAGTGCTGCACATGGATTCATAATACCAGTATCGAAGTTCCGGATTATTATGATTTAATTGATAAACACCGAAAGGAGGTGTCAAACCTCCAAGCTAAAGCCAGAAATATTGCCAAAGATTGGTGGAACCCCTTTAAGGGACTAGGAAGTTTCGGTGATTTTTTTTGGTTCCATTTTTCTCTTGGTTCCGTCAGGCAGGAATGTTCATTTTAATGTGCCTGGTTTTTATCCTTGTTATATATATATATTGTTCAAGCTTATTCAATGCATCTGGAATTATACAACGCAACAAAATGATCCCACACAGAGAATATTAAGTGACCATGGTGAAATCACTTTGTGATTTAAGAGGGGATAGAAAGGTGAGAAAGAGTTAACAAGACTGAGACATTGAAAATAGCTGACAGACGAATATCTTTTGCTTTAGTGTCTTGTTGGTCACAGGGTTAGTGGGTCCCGGTAAGAACTAGTTTTGAAATTATGTTTTCAGACAAAATCAACTGTCAGCATGACCTATGAACTAGATGTCAAAGGATGTCACGCTGTATGTCTTGACCCCCCCATGTGTGTTACGTGATTCCTTTTGTTCCAACTTGTATAAAAGGTACAGCCCACGCTGCCAATAAACTGAAGCAGTCTTTGAAACGATTCTCTTGTGTTAATTTAAATGTTTTCCGGGGCTCCGAGATTCTAAGCAGAATTAACCCTAACACTGTGCTGACAGTATCTCCGCCTGCTGCCTGTACTGACAATGGACAGTATTGCTGCCTGCTGCCTGGGCGATTCCTTTTGCTGTTGCTGACCACATCCCTGCCTGCTACCTGAACCGATGCTCTCCTCTGTGGACAACTGCACTACTAAAACCACAGCTAATCTTCTGTTTACCCTTTGCTCAGCAGAATGTATTTTAGGTTGTAATTGGTATGTACATGATATGTGTTAGAAATATAAAGGGCCTTCAAAAATGCAATAGGTTGTCAGGAAATTAGATGTATAATTTATGCTCCTAGAATGCCTGAGGGTGGCTACTTGGATGTTGGGCCTCTGCATGCAGCCAGGCTGTGTAAAAGTCTCACACATGTAGTACTCAGGAGAAGTAGCAGAATATATTTTGAGGTGTAATTTTTGCTCTGTACATGCTATGTGTTAGAAATATCGTATAAATTGACAACTTTGTGTAAAAAAAAAGTTTTAATTTTCTTTTCACGTTTTCCAAAAACTTGTGGAAAAAAATGACATGTTCAAAAGACTCATAATTATCAGGAACCATGAATCAGACTGAGACAGAAGTATAGTTAAATCACACTTGTTTAATAATAATAATAAGGTAAACAGAGTAAGCGTAGTCAAAACAAACCAGAGTTCAGTAACCGGATCGGGTAGTCAGCCAAGCAAATGTCAGAGAGCCAGAGATAAACGTAGTAGTACAGCAAGCAGGATCAGGAGCCAGAAGGAACGTCAGCCGAGCAAGTCTTCAACAGGAATGCAGGAGAAAGTCTCTGTGATGTTGACAAAGGCGAAGGCAGAGATCAAGTGAGCTGGACGGCTTTAAGTAGGCAGGACTGATGAACAGAATCAACAACAGCTGGGTAACTGTGGAGAGAGATGGGAGCTGGCAATTAGCCGACAGCTGAGCGGCCAGCTCAGAGAAGGAAGGGCTGAGGCCAGCCCTGACAGTACCCCCTCCTCAATGACCCCTCCCCCTCGGAGGACCACCGGGCTTGAGGGGAAAACGTCTATGGAAATCACAGAGGAGGACAGGGGCATGTACATCTGAGGATGAGACCCAAGAGCGTTCCTCCGGACCGTACCCCTTCCAATGCACCAGGTACTGTATGCGCCCACGGAACCTACGGGAGTCAACAATGGATTGTGTATTATACTCCTCATGGTTCTCAACCTGTATAGGGTGAGGACATTGCACGAGGTGGTAAAGCGGTTTCAGACCAAAGGTTTCAATAAGGAGACATGAAACACATTTGAGATGCGCATACTAGGAGGAAGGTCCAAGGCATAAGCCACTGGGTTAATCCTGCGAAGGATATGGACATCCAGACTCTGCCTCCAACCTGGTAGGAAGGCGCAGGCAGGCGTCTGCAGTTAGCATGGAGTCTGTACATATTGTTAGCATGTTGCAAAGCCTCCTGAACTTGTGCCCAAGTGGAACGAAGACCACAGAGGTGCTCCTCTAGCGCAGGAATACTCTGCGGAACAAACGAGTCAGGCAACATGGAGGGTTGGAAACCATAATTCGCCATAAACGGGGACAATCAGGAAGCAGAATTCAAGGCACTGTTGTGAGCAAACTCTGCCCACGGTAATAGGTCTGACCAGTTCTTATGATGGTCAGAAATATAGCAAGGTAGGTATTGCTCTAAGGACTGATTGACTCATTCTGCAGCCCCATTAGACTGCGGGTGATATGCTGAGGAGAAGGCAAGCTGAATTCCCAGCTGTGCACAAAAGGCTCGCCAGAACCAGGAGACAAACTGACTACCCCTGTCCGAGACAATCACCTTGGGTAGCCCATGTATGCAAAAGATCTCCTGAGCAAAAATGGAAGCCAGTTACTTAGATGTGGGCAACTTCTTAAGTGGAATACAATGACACATCTTTGAGAACCGGTCAACCACCATAAGGATAACCGTGTTGCCTTGGGAGTTGGGTAACTCCACAATGAAATCCATAGACAGGTGGGTCCAGGGCCTCTCTCCATTGGGTATGGGTTGTAGGAGGCCCACAGGAAGGTGTTGTGGAGTCTTACTCTGAGCACACATGGAACAGGCAGCAGCTACGAAGGCAGTTACATCAGCCCTTAGACTAGGCCACCAGAATTGTTGGAAAATGGTCCAAACAAGTTGATTCTTCCCAGGGTGACCAGCTGCCTTGGGAGAATGGTAAGTCTTGAGCACAGCAGTACGGAGACTCTCTGGGACAAAGCAGCGGTCACAAGGTTTCTCAGGAGGAGCATGGACCTGGGCATCAAGAATTTTGTCACCCAAAGGAGAAGTAAGACTGGTGCGAACCGTAGCCAGAATACGATCAGGAGGAATCACAGGAAGCGGAACCGACTCAAACTTGGAAGTCGAGGAGAGGGGAGCAAAGGAAGTGGGACTTTGAGTGAAGCACATAGTAGCGAAAAGGTGGTTGAGCTGAACAAGGGAATTTTATTTATATACACACTTGTGACCATACATATAATGTTGATATCAGAATAGCTGGTAAACACAATGGCACAAGTACCCGTAAATGATAACACAAATATCTCAAATTGTGATCACTGATGTCAACAACAAAAGGTTTATACATAATAATAAAAATATTAAATCGATGATACAATGTCATGAAAAATGTCATAATAAAATTCCAAAGTTCAACAAGGACAAGGTTAGATACAAATGAGGTTGCGAGATAATGCCTGCAGGATCTAAGGCCTCACTAAGCCTGTAGAGGTAGAAATTGTAAAGTAGCTTGAAGATCTAGGTAGAAGTAAATGAGAACACTGCATCAGATAGCTCTACGCATTTCATGACTGATAACACCACTCATCAGGAGCATGCACGTAATAGTCTAAAATGGGAATAATATGAGAAATAATCAGTCATCATTAAAGAAGTATAAGGGGGTAGGGTAGAACCCCAATTAGCACCGAAGTGCGTACCTACTGATTAAGGCCCGTCGGTCAACGGTGCTGTGGCAGGGCGCCAAAAGACACCAGAACACATCTCCAACCAGGGGCCGTGGTAGACAGTCCAGCGGGGGCGACCAAGCAGGCAGCAATCAGGGCGTGCATGGGACCATGAGACTTCTCTGGGGGGGAGTGGAGGATATTGAAGGTAAGCTAGGGGCAAATTAGGTGGCTGGATAATAGAAATAGTGAGGAAGGGACCCGTGCAAGTGAGCAAGAAAATACCTGAAGTGGAGACTGGTAGCCAAAAGGCTGCCAGAGAAAGAGTGACAAAAAAAGGGTGAAAAAAGGATACTCAGTGCCAGTGAAAAAAGGTGCAAGAGTGTAAATATACCTGTGTGGACGAGGAACCAGAGGGAAGGGGAGAGTTGGGTAACTGCACAATGAAATCCAAAGGCAGGTGGGTCCAGGGCCTCTCTCCATTGGGTATGGGTTGTAGGAGGCCCACAGGAAGGTGTTGTGGAATCTTACTCTGAGCACACACGGAACAGGCAGCTACGACGGCAGTTATATCAGCCCGTAGACTAGGCCACCAGAATTGTTGGGAAATGGCCCAAACGAGTTGATTCTTCCCAGGGTGGCCAGCTGCCTTGGGAGAATGGTAAGTCTGGAGCACAGCAGTACAGAGACTCTCTGGGACAAAGCAGTGGTCACAAGGTTTCTCAGGAGGAGCATGGACCTGATCAGCAAGAATTTTGTCACCCAAAGGAGAAGTAAGACTGGTGTGAACCGTAGCCAGAATACGATCTTGAGGAATCACAGGAACCGTAACCGACTCCAACGTGGAACTCCTGGAAAATTGTTGTAACAAGGCGTCAGCCCTTACATTCTTAGTACCGGGTAAGAATGAGAAAATGTAATTAAAACCCGACAAGAAAATAGCCCAAGAAAGGGTGACCGAAACCAGGGACTTATCCTTCTGGATAACTGGGGACGAAACAACGCCACCTAAGGTCTGTCCTTGACAGGACCTCAAGGTTTGGGTGTTCCCTGGAGTAGGGTAGGATAAGACTTCAAAAAGTGACCTGCCTGGCCACAATAAAGACACAATCTCTCCCTCCTCCAAAAGGCTCTCTCATCTGCAGAGAGACGCGTGAAGCCCAAGTGCATGGGTTCATCCTCACTGACCGGTAATAGGAGGCATGGGAGTTGAGGGAGGCACGGGTGGGACTGCAAATCTCGGAGGCAAATGTACAGGAGGCTTCTGCAGGCACTCCTTAAAAGAGAGTCTTTCTCTGAGTCTGGAGTCAATGAGGATGGCAAAGGTGATCAACTTCTCCAGCTCAGTGGGTATATCTCGGGCTGATATCTCATCCTTGATGGAATCCGAGAGACCATGAGAAAAATCAGCCATGAGGGCCTCATTGTTGTAAGCAACCTCTGCTGCCAGAGTACGGAGTTCAATGGCGTAGTTGGCAACAGTTTTCTCACTCTGTTTGATGGACATGAGGCATTTGGCAGCAGAAGCAGCGCATGGGGGAACGTCAAATACCCTTTTAAAGGAGGCCACAAAGTCAGGGTAACTCAAGACAACAGGTTTTTGCGTCTCCCATAGAGGGTTAGCCCAGGCCAATTCTCTCTCAGAAAGCAAAGATATCACGAAACCTACTTTGCCTGGGGCAGCATCTCAAAGTATATCTCAACCTGGTTGAGAAACCCTCTGCATTGAACTGGATTGCCCCCAAATCGCTGGGGAAGCAGAGCGGAGCCAGACATACCTGTTATAGAGGTAATACTCAAGGTGGGTGCCTGCACAGAGACTGGCGCAGCAGCGGGGACGGCCTGCAACTCAGGTTGTACCGGAGAAGCCACAGTGGGAGTTTCCAGGTGAGCCGTGCGACTCTGGAGCGCTTGTAACGCTATGGCAAACTGATTCATGTGGTCGATCTTGCTCATCCAATCTGGAAAAAATATTACCAACAAGTGGATTGACTGTAACTTCTGAGTTCATGGCCTTTGCCTACTATCAGAAATCATGAATCAGACTGAGACAGAAGCATAGTTAAATCACACTTGTTTAATAATAATAATAAGTTAAACAGAGTAAGTGTAGTCAAAACAAGCCAGAGTTCAGTAATCGGATCGGGTAGTCAGCCAAGCAAATGTCCGAGAGCCAGAGATAAACGTAGTAGTACAGCAAGCAGGATCAGGAGCCAGAAGGAACGTCCAGCTGAGCAAGTCTTCGCAGGAGAAAGTCTCTGTGATGTTGACAAAGGCGAAGGCAGAGATCAAGTGAGCTGGACGGCTTTAAGTAGGTAGGACTGACGAGCAGAATCAACAACAGCTGAGTAACTGTGGAGAGAGATGGGAGCTGGCAATTAGCCGAGCAGCCAGCTCAGAGAAGGAAGGGCTGAGGCCAGCCCTGACAATAATACCTCATAGAATATACGTTGAGATGTTTTCTTTCCAAAATGGGGTCATTTTGTGGGCATTTCCATTGTCCTGGTGCTCCAGGGCCTTCAAAAGTGTGATAGATAGTAAATAAATTAGATGTGTAATTTATGCTCCTAGAACACCTGAATGTTGGGCCTCTGTATGTGGCCAGGCTGTGCCTCACACTTGTGGTATCATCATACTCAGGAGGAGTAGCAAAATGTATTTTGGGGTGTAATTGCAAGTATGCATATGCTGTGTGTGAGAAATAACTTGTTAATATGACAATTTTGTGTGAAAAAAAATAAAAAATATATATATATATATAATTCTTAATTTTCCCAAGAGTTGTGGGAAAAATTACAACTTCAAAAAACTTGCCAACTTACTAAATACATTGGATTGTCTATTTTCCAAAAAGGGGTCATTTTGGGACTATTTGCATTGTCCTGACTTGTTAGTGTCTCAAGAAATGAGACACTAACCATTAGTACATCAGGTGTGATCTATTTTCAGTGATTGGCACCATAGCTTGTAGACTCTATAACTTTCACGCAGACGAAATAATATTCACTAATTTGGGCTATTTTTACCAAAGATGAACAAAAATTACTTATTTGCAAAATGTTATAATAGAAACTAAAAAAAAAAAGTGTTTTGTTTTTTTTTCGAAATTTTCGCTTTTTTTTTGCTTGTATCGCAAAAAAAAAAAAAAAACCCAGTGGTGATTAACTACCACCAAAAAAACTATTTTTGTGTAATAACAATCATAAAATTGTTGTTTGGGTACAGTGTAGCATGAGTAGTTGTCATTTAAAGTGTGAGAGCACTGAAAGCTGAAAATTGGTTGGGGCAGGAAGGGGGTTATAAGTGCCCTGTATTGAAGTGGTTAAAAAATATATAAAAATTATTTAGATAAGCAAATTAAGTATAAAATTATTGTCAAGATAACTGACACTGATAAAGTTGATCTGGACACCTAGGCATCAATGACCTTTAGCCAAAAGGATTAAAATAGAACTACAGGCAAAAAAAAAAATCAAAGTTTATATATCCGGCAGCATCATTAGTACAGCACATTTCTTCTTGTGATTTTATTTTATCCTCTCTTCCAAACCCACAAAATATATATGGTGATTCTGCATGTTCAACCTGCTAGATGTAATTTCCTTTGATATTGCAACAACAATCACCTAGTTCCTGTGAAATGATAGCAGAGCTGTCAATTATCACTCTTAATACTCGACCTTTAAAAAGATTTTGTGATAATGGATGTTTGCAACTCCAGCCAGGTTGGCAATTGCAGACTTTCACACAGGCCTATGTAAATTCCATAGTCTAATGCAAAGTAATCTTGTTTACAAATGATATGTTTCAAGTAATGACGATTTGGCATAATTTCAGGGTGGTAGTTAAAGCTTGAGAGTCCTAGACCTTGTCCCGCAATACATGCACATTTCAGATCAACATATAGAATTACTTCCCTATCAGAATTACACTTCTCTTGAATTCATAGGCTTCCTGCTTTCACTACCATAAATATTGTACTACTTCAGGTATATCCCTTTTGTGCTTTAACTTGCGACCTCTACTTTTTTAGGCAGTCAGGTATCTTGCATACCTCATAAAATTATGCATTACCATAAGGGGGGTTGGAGGATTTTCAATTCTTAATCTTCATAAGTACTGTGGAGCTAGTCGATTTGTACAAATTGAATGGTCAATGCCAGAAAACAGCCTCTCTTTGAGCCCTTGCACACTGGGGCGGGGGGCGGCGTCGGCGGTAAAACGCCGCTATTATTAGCGGCGTTTTACCGTCGGTATGCGGCCGTTAGCGGGGAGGTTTTACCCCCCGCTAGCGGCCGAGAAAGGCTTAAATACCACCACAAAGCGCCTCTGCAGAGGCGCATTGCCGGCGGTATAGCCGCGCCGTCCCATTGATTTCAATGGGCAGGAGCGGTAAAGGAGCGGTATACACACCGCTCCTTCACCGCTACGAAGATGCTGCTGGCAGGACTTTTTTTACCGTCCTGCCAGCGCATCGCTCCAGTGTGCAAGCCCTCGGGGCTTTCACACTGGGATGACAGCAGCGGCACTTTTGGGGCGGTTTGCAGGCGCTATTATTAGCGCAATAGAGCCTGCAAACTGCCCCAGTGTGCAAGGGCTCTTAGGGTATTTATTAGACATGTACATTCGTGTACACATGTACACACGTTTTTGTCCGAATGCATTTTTGTCCGAATTTCAGGTATTTTTGTTATCGTTTTAACAAACGATAACAAAAGTGCAGAATACGAAAACCAAAAGATCTGACATAAACAAATGCTTTATTTTCGTTTTCGTTGTGACAACAGTTCGATATAGATAGGAAATTTGACATGACGCTGACAATAACAATCTGTGCCTATCGAACCTGTGGTCGAATGTGCCTAACCTTAACTCTATTAGCCCAAGATTATTCTACATAGAGAGAAAAGATTCGACATAGAGAGAAAAGATTCGACATAGAGAGAAAAGATCGCTGCTGGAATTGGGTGGGGGAAGTAAAATAAAAATAATGATGATGATGATGAATGTTATTGGCCGATTGTAACTAAAGAGGAGGGGCAGTAAAATAGCTAGAACTAAGTACACACGTACAGCAACTTACTTTCACTTATGATTTGCTAGCAGAGAGAGACACACACACTGAATCATTTCAGAAGACAGTCAATCTTAGCTGATCCGTTTGTCAGAGAACCTGTTAGGAAAAGCCCTCTTGCAGTTTTAAACAAATGCCTGTGCATAGAAGCGCCATCCGGCGCTCGCGGGCGCGCAATAGCGCCAATGGCGCTAATAGTGCTAACAAACGTGCGCACATGCGCAATAGTGCCAATATCTCTACTAGTGCTAACAAACGTACGTGCATGCGCAATAGCGCCACTAGCGCTAACGTGCGTACGCGCATGCGCAATAGCGCCACTTGGCGCCAAAGATAGGCTATTTAAAGAAGACTGTTTCAATACTGCCTTGCTGTCCGGTCTACAGCGTTTCCTGAGACCCCTGCTACCTTGTTACCAGTTTTCCTGTATCCAGTATTTACTTGGCTTGTTCCTGACTTACCTGCTTGCTGCCCGCCCCGATCTTGGCTTGGACTCTGACTATTCTCTTGCTTTGCCCTTCTGTACCTGATCTGCCCGCCAGTACCTTGACCCGCCTTGTCTGCACCTCCCTGCTATCTGCAACCTGCTACTGGACTACAGTACACCTCCCTGCTGTCTGCAACCTGCTACGGGACTACAGTGCACCTCCCTGCTGTCTGCAACCTGCTACGGGACTACAGTGCACCTCCCTGCTGTCTGCAACCTGCTACGGGACTACAGTGCACCTCCCTGCTGTCTGCAACCTGCTACGGGACTACAGTGCACCTCCCTGCTGTCTGCAACCTGCTACGGGACTACAGTGCACCTCCCTGCTGTCTGCAACCTGCTACGGGACTACAGTGCACCTCCCTGCTGACTACAGGATCCCGCCTTCTGCTTCAGTGTTCCAGTCAGGCACTTGTGCCCCTCTGTACTTTCGAGTCCCTGTTCACACCTTCAGGGGTTCTTAAGTCAGAGGTATACGAGAGGCCGTTCTCTGCATTCCGGGCTCCACCTACCAGGTACGTGACAGAACCTGAATTATTTAGCAATTAAGCATAAGCACAGCAGAACAATAGTGACGCAAGCTACAGTTCAACTTAACTTTTTCATAATAATCTGCTGCTATTGTGTTAGTGTTGTGAACTTGATAGTGATACTAGTGTTGCTAGTGTTGTGATAGCCACAGAGGCTGCCCGTGTTGTGGGGGGGATCTATTATCATAGATTCTATATTATAATGCCATATCAATATCTGACACAACTTTGGATGCCGTGCCCGCCATTGCACTTGGAGATTGAGAAACGAATGTGTAAGTTGGCTGACTGTTGGGGTAGAGTAGACCATTCAACATGAACAACGAAGATTCGACAAAGCAACAAAAAACATACAAACGTTGAATCTTTGGCTTATGGTGTCTGTCGAAAGTTCTAAGAAGATTTGACGGAGCAGCGAAACTGTACGATGCTGCAATCGTACATTTCCGATCAAATGCATCCGCCCATAGGCTATAGAAAAATTCTAATGTTGGTTGACTAGTAAAATAATTTATAAATATAATTATTACTAGTCATACAACATTAGAATTCTACTACAGCTAGCTTGTAGGCGGAAAATTCGACCGGAAATGTACACATACAGTTTAGCTGCTCCGTCGAATCTTCTTTGAACATTCGACAGACACCATAAGCCTTCAATGACAGATTCGACCTTAATTAATTTGGATTTTCGGCCGAATGCAATTTTTAACGAAAAACAAAATGAATAAAAACAAATTTCGGGAGTAACTAAATAGATTTACTTTTCGGACGAAAACTAAATTCTGAAACAAAATATTTCAGTGTGCACATGTCTAATATTTATGGAATTCTATCTGATTCATCTATTTACCTTAGAGTGATTCTGATGGAAAGATTTATTTTTTGTTTTTATTACAAACATGTTATACTTACCTGCTCTGTGCAATGGTTTTGCACAGAGCAACCCAATCCTTATCTTTTTGGGACCCTCAACGGTGGCCCTAGCTTCCTCCCCTGCCAAGTGCATCCCATAGCAAGCCTCTTGCCATGGCAGGCTCCCAAGCTGCACTCTGTGTGTCAATTCATTCTCAGCCACGTCCCCACTCTCCCCTAATTTGCTCACTGGGCTGTGAGTCAATGAGGAGAGAGAGTCCCGGAAAAGCCGCTGCTCTTGTGCACCTTGCTGGATCGAGATGGGGCTCAGGCAAGTATAAGGCGGGGTCTGATGGGGGAGCTGCACCCAAAATGTTTTTCTCAGTAAGATCTGAATTAATGCCAATATATTAAAGTTTTGTAGCCATAAAAGGAATACTATTACCATGCCTGGTCAGTGTCACTCCCTGGTGATATTATTTAAGAAATCATCTTTGCTATATGCCTTTTTCCATATCTACAGCGCCTTGAAAAAGTATTCGTACCCCTTGAAATTTTCCACATTTTGTCATGTTACAACCAAAAACGTAAATTTATTTTATTGGGATTTTATGTGATAGACCAACACAAAGTGGGGCATATTTGTAAAGTGGAAGGAAAATGATAATTGGTTTTCTAATTTTTTTACAAATAAATATCTGAAAAGTGTGGCGTGCATTTGTATTAAGCCCCCTCTACTCTGAAACCCCTAACTAAAATCTAGTGGAACCAATTGCCTTCAGAAGTCACCCAATTTAGTAATCAGAGTACACCTGTGTGTAATTTAATCTCAGTATAAATACAGCTATTTGTTAGAGAACCTTAGTGAACAAATGTCATCATGAAGGCCAAGGAACACACCAGACAGGTCAGGGATAAAGTTGTGGAGAAGTTTAAAGCAGGGTTAGGTTTTAAAAAAGTATCCCAAGCTTTGAACATCTCACAGAGCATTGTTCAATCCATTATCCGAAAATGGAAAGAGTATGGCACAACTGCAAACCTACCAAGACATGGCCATCCACCTAAACTGACAGGCTGGGTAAAGAGAGCATTAATTAGAGAAGCAGCAAAGAGGATCATGGTAACTCTGGAGGAGCTGCAGAGATCCACAGCTCAAGTGGTTGAATCTGTCCACAGGACAACTATTAGTTGTGCACTCCACAAATCTGGCCTTTATGGAAAAGCGGCAAGAAGAAAGCCATTGTTCAAAGAAAGCCATAAGAAGTTCCGTTTGCAGTTTGCAAGAAGCCATGTGGGGGACACAGTAAACATGTGGTAGAAGGTGCTCTGGTCAGATGAGACCAAAATTGAACTTTTTGGCCTAAAAGCAAAACGCTTTATGTGGCAGAAAACTAACACTGCACATCACCCTGAACACACCATCCCCACCGTGAAACATGGCGGTGGCAGCATAATG
Source organism: Lithobates clamitans (assembly GCA_037952925.1). Classification (NCBI taxonomy): domain Eukaryota; kingdom Metazoa; phylum Chordata; class Amphibia; order Anura; family Ranidae; genus Lithobates; species Lithobates clamitans. The sequence goes on from JBBGZY010001184.1 coordinate 1,043,284, forward strand.
TTGTGGGGATGCTTTTCTTCAGCAGGAACAGGGAAGCTGGTTAGAGTTGATGGGAAGATGGATCTAGCCAAATACAAGGCAATCTTAGAAGAAAACCTGTTAGAGTCTGCAAAAGACTTGAGACTCGGGCGGAGGTTCACTTTTCAGCAGGACAACGACCCTAAACATATTGCCAGAGCTACAATGGAATGGTTTGGATCAAAGCATATTTGAGTCTTAGAATGGCTCAGTCAAAGACCAGAAATAAATCCAATCGAGAATTTGTGGCAAGACTTGAAAATTGCTTTTCACAGCCACACTCCATCCAATCTGACAGATCTTGAACTATTTTGAAAAGAAGAATGGGCAAAAATGTCACTCTCTAGATGTGCAAAGCTGATAAAGACATTCTCAAAAAGGCTTGCAGCTGTAATTGCAGCGAAAGGTGGTTTTACTGAGTATTGACTCAGGGGGGGCTGAATACAAATGCACGCCACACTTTTCACATATTTATTTGAAAGAAAATTTGAAAACTATTTATTACTTTCCTTCCACTTCACAATTATGTGCCACTTTGTGTTGGTCAATCATATTAAATCCCAATAAAATACATTTACATTTTTGGTTGTAACATGAGAAAATGTGGAAAAGTTCAAGGGGTATGCATACTTTTTCAAGGCACTGAATTTAAACTTCTGGTCCATTCATTACAGTTGTATGACCCTTGTGTCATTTTATTAATACATTGCAAGTATTTATATTGCGCTGTCAATTTATTCAGTAATTTACATATTGTACATGCATGAACTTTTGGAGAACATGCAAATGTCAGTTGTTTTCTTACCCACATGTATTCTCCCCCCTCCCCCTAGGTTTACTCAAATGCAATGCAAAATGTCCATGGGCCATCAGTTCTAAAATGCTTGTTAGCTCACACAGCCACTCAGTCTTGTGGTAAAGGTTTCTTTTTCTTATTTTTATTAACCTTTTAATAATCATTTTATGGATAAACTTTACAGACTTCAAAGAGTTAATGACATTTTAACACTGACAAGACAAGAATGTTTTGTACAAAGGTAAAAAGGTGGACAAAAAAAAAGATAGGCTTGGCAAATACAAGATTAGACATAAAAACAGGGAAGAGTGGTTGGGACAGGTGGGGTATTAGAAATGGAAAGACATAGGGATCTGCCAGCCAATAGTGTTAACTGTGTTAATATATAAAGTGAGAAAGACAAAATCATCTAGTTGGTGAGGCGAAACAAGAGTTTAGGTGGTCACTGTATCTTGAGTGTGCAAGGCTTATATAGAATCTGTGGAGAGATGGCTTCCATTGAAAGGTACCCATGTCCTCGATAGATACAAAACGTAGTCCAGCCAGCCCAAGTCTCATAGTACTTTGTATACATAGTATAGTGTTTGAGTTTTTTTATCAATAGTAATTTCTTACATTTGCCTTACTTATTCCACTTTTCGGAGCCATTCTTTTATTGAGGACATTGTAGAAGAGCCCAGTATCTCAGGATTTAGGTTTTCACTGTGTTTAGAGGATAGTGTAGGATGGTTTGCTTATATATAGCTAGTGCTTAGGGGTAGATGGGCAGACCGGGTGAACAAACAAGACCAGGGATCCAAAGGTATGATGGTTCCTCTTACTCTTTCAGAGAGTTTAAAAATGGCTGCTCATTATGACATTACCAGGACCCAGGTTAGTTACAACCTAATTTATTAGACTTTGTACTGTCCGTTGTATGTAGTATGAAGTGTTTAAACACCTGCAAAGCAGCCTAAAGTTATTTGCTGCTGCATTTGGAATAGTAAAGGATGTATGGTAGAATTACTAGATTTTCATTTTGCTGAGAGCAGTTAGGTTAATTGAAAAAAAAAAACATTCTCATTTGTTGATATATCCTGGGAATGGCATAATAGCTTGTTTATTTTAGCAGTTTCAAAGACTGGTGACACCATAAAACTGGATCTCAGTGGATTTCACAATAGTTACAATGCCATTAAGGGTATCCGAAGATCATATAGGTTTGATCAGAGTGCAAGAAGTAGGTTAATTGTTTGTATAACCAAGTGTCAAGCATTAAGTCCTGCAGTTAGTGGTTTTACTACTATCACTTACATCTAGGATGTGAAGTTTAGGTTTTTTGAACCAATAAAAAAGAGACCAGCATCAGTCTTTTACACTTTAAAAAAAGACATTAGCAGTTATGGGAATTGTAATTCCACTTCAGTTTTGTGGAAATAGTCCTATACCTGTAAAGTTTAATAAGTAAAATGAGATGAGGTTACCTGTAGGTTTTTGTATAGTTCAGGAATCAACATCATGTCTGAGAGTTAGCAGTTGCTAAGTTCTTTATCCAACATGACCTAACCCTTTTGACACATATTTAAAGTGCAATCAATACCTGTATTCAGATTGGAGGCTACATAGTAGCTGCAAAAGGCTGGTAATGCAAACCCACCTAGGCTCTCTCCAGCAAGTGGGATATTTGTGACCGATCCAGTTTTCACACAAATTCATAGCATTCTGAGAAAGGTTCTGGAAGCCCTTAGCAGTGTGTTGACGATTTCTCTGTTGACCGAACACTCCCACATGGAGTGACCTCACCTTTAATCAGGCACCTCTGGATACTTAGCTAGGTGTGCAATCCTTCATCTCAGGAACTGCCACAGACTGGGGGGGGGGGGGGGTGGAATATTTTAAGTACTTTTACTCCTGTTTGGGAACACTGCTCTTCTTTTGATTTTGATACAAAGCTATTCCTTACCCAAGATGTGTGCAACTCTTGGAACACTGAGGGAAAATAACAAAGTCTGGGGCACACAGAATCGGGTGCAGTTGTCCATTGCAAGCAATCAGCTTCTAGCTTTCATGCTCGAAGCTTAACAATGATTATTTACTATGCACAGCTGCTCTAGATTCTGTTTTCTCCAGTTTTAGTAAATTCCCTTCACCATGTTTGCTGGAAGATGGTGAGGTCTTGAATTTAAAATATCAACATTCTTTTGTGAATATTTTGTGGAAAAAAAAAACACTCTTTTACAGCTCTGAATTTGCTAATGAAATTTTACTCCTAGGTCTAAAAGAACAATTTGGGCAAAAAAAAACAGTAAAAACACAATATTTTCCTACATAAGGGTAATGGCTAAAGAAACTTCTAGTGTCTGATCTGTAGCTACAAGGCTGAAGCTTTCCACATGTTACAGTATTATTGTATTATTATATGTACATTATTCATTAGATTTACTTACAACCATCCTAAACAATCTATTCAATGAAAAGAAATTGTCAGCTCTTGTGCCTAAAAAGAGTAATATACTTGGTGAGAAAAGACATTGTTTTTTTTCTTCCTGGAAGTGAAACCCCATCCCTGCCGTGACTGTAATATATTCTATGGTATATGGCAAGTCACCAAAATAAGTCTCTAGTAATTATTTATAAATCGTAATAGTTATAAGACTTTTGACTTGTAAAACTATAAGTTTATAAATGCATTTACCAATTTATCTTTGGAGTGTATAAGAGGTATATAAGTACCTAAGCAATGAGTATATTTTACATTTTACAAAACAATAGGGAGACCCGAGATCCTGGGAAAATAAATTGCCCATTGAAATAAAACCTCTGCAAGAGTTTTTTTTACAGCTGTCTGTGTTCCCCCTGGCGAGGACCAAAATGAAGGAAAACCCTAAATTTTAAACTGAGAAAGGGAAAAAAAAACTCCTCAGAGAGTGGTGGGACTTTGAAGGCAACGGAGATGCATAAAAAACGGGTTTTACTAATACAAATATATAAAAGTATACATATCGAAAAGAATTGCAAATACAAGCATATAAATCAGTTTGACATTAAAAACAATATTCTGCTGGTGAGCGAACAAAAAGTGTGTTCATGTAGTCTTCTACCTGAGCCTACGCATTTCGGGACTGCTGGGGTCCCTTCATCAGGGGCAATGGTAAGCAGACTTTACACTAGTAAAACATGAAATATCATAATTAAGTACAATTGCATTGAACATGTTTACTGCATTCGACATTATTCTAGGAAAAAACAAACAAAACAAAAAACAGAAACAGAAACCAAAAAATAAAAAACAAAAACAACCACAAAGAACTACACACCCAAGCATGAACAGGAGGAGAGGCCAACCGTCGGAACTACTCTCGGGGCAACCACACACAAGACGCCAGGAAACCAAAATTTGGGAAACGGACGTATCTCTGGCCCCACCTTCTCCACACTGGTCCCAGTGTATCACCACAAAGGTGAACAACGCTACCCCAAGAGGTCCCAGTGAAAGAGAGATCAGAGGGGAGGAGGGGATTGGTTGTCTGAAAATACAAAAAGGGAAAAGAAAAGGCCTTATGTGCTGAATTGCTGAAAAAAGCGGGGGCTTATAAAGTAATTAAATATACAATTGCTGAAAGCGCATGAATAACATGCGTCAGAACAGCACTACAACCATGTATTAAAGATGCATACAAGTCGCATGGCATGCGGGTATTCATCAAAGCCAAGTGGTAAGAGAGTAATCTCAGTATTCGTAACTTACCCCAATATTGATGTGTAAGAGTATGCCAAATAGTGAGTAGAGGAAGAGTATTGACTGTGTGTGATGCAGCTCAATGTGCATGACCACGGTGTTCCCCGGGTAGGCACATTGAGCGGCGCACTCGTGTTAGGGCATATATAGATAAAATTGATCCTGGTGGGTAGTGCAGAGAAAGCCTTACCTGAGTCTCTATGGTTGTAGTTATAGTTGATGGCTAACAGCCGCCCCACACCGCCGCCGCCGCGCCAGACAGTGACACAGACACCGGCGTTAGGGGGTGGGGTATAAAAAGAGGAAGAGAACTCTGATGGGACGCTCTCCAGCAGCCTCTTTCGAAAACCTACCGCTGGCAACACCATCTTACACGCCTCCAGTTCCCACCCCCAACCTTTGATCCGAGCGATTCCCTACAGCCAATACTTGAGGCTGAGACGCAATTGCTCTGACCAACAGACTTATCTGATTGAAGCTGCCGCACTCAGAGACAGACTGCTTCTGAGGGGCTATTCCTCCACGCTTCTGAAAAAAGCGTTTAAACGTGCTAATAGACACACTCGACGGGAACTCCTCTTTGGCTCTCATAACAAGGCTATTATGGACTCCACTACTAGGATCATCATGCGGTTTACAAACCAACATGAATCTATTAAATCTATTCTCAACAAACACTGGCACCTTCTGCACTCTGACAACACTCTACGCCCATATCTACCTGCTCATCCGGCAATCACCTACCGACGTGCCAGTTCCTTGCGTGACCACTTGGTCCGCAGTGAATTTGCCGGTGAAACCCGTGGGGACCCCTGTAAGAGGTTTGGAACATTCACATGTGGAGGATGCTCCACATGTAGATTCATGAACACACACCAACATGTGACCCTCCCTAATGGACATCCATATAGACCACGCCATTTTGCTAACTGCAAAACAGAGGGTGTGATATATCTTCTAGTTTGCCAGTGTCTTCAATTTTATGTAGGCAAGACCAAACAAAAATTCTCATTGCGAGCCTCACGACACATCTCCGCCATGAGGAAAGCGAATCCCGAACTTCCACTGGGGAGACATGTGGCGAATGTACATCATGGTATTTTCCCCAATATTTACTTTTTAATCCTGGACAGAGTGCACCCCAGTCCGAGGGGTGGAGATTGGAACAAGGCTTTGCTGCAACGGGAGGCCCGCTGGATTGCAGACCTTGCTGCCACCTCACCCCCCGGCCTCAAATGATCATTTGAGTTTTAGACCTTTCCTAGAGGGTTTTTCCTCTGGGGTCTGCGAGAAAGATCTATAAAATACTGATGCCGTCATGCCCGTCTCGGTGCTTCTGTGTATGTCTTTTTCCTGTAATTATTGTCTATCTTTATTTTCCCCCTTCTTCACACACAGGTATGCCACGATTTGAGACGCACCGTCGGCTATCCTTGGAGAACATCTTTCCGCCACAGCTCTGGCCCCTCTTTGTCCCACCCGGCGCACGTGGGCCCCCCGGGAATCCTTGTCCTTCGGGGGGCCGCTTTATGGGTACCCGGAACAGTCTTGCGGAGTGTCTGGCGGCCTTTTTGCTGCCGGTCCGTGCCCGCCATTTATGGTGCCCTCTCTTGCGTCGGTGGGCGGTTTTTGCATGACCCCCCCCCACGGTTCGCTGTGGGGGGGTGCCGTGCAGTTCCCGCCCAGGGTCCCTCTGCCCCTGGGGTGCCCCCGTGATGACGATTGGAGGGTACTCCCCAAACCTTTGTTCCTTCCCCTACCCCCATCAACACATCTTTTGTATATTTTCCCCCCTATGAGGTGGCTTGCATTATCCTTCTTGATGCACATTTTGTATGTGCATCTGTGGAAGGGCAGATCACCTCTATGTAAGCCCTCTCCTGTTTTGTTTTTTGTTTTTAAGACTGAGCATTATTTCAGGTTTACCATGGATCTCTCCTCTCCAGCGCCCTGTGCTGGACTAACACGTTTCCTGTGCACCCCCATCCGGACCATAGCAGGACAAGGCATGATCCTGAGCTATGCGTGACTGTTGCCACGGTTTCCCCTTCTCAGCGTCTGCTGACGCTGTGGGATTCCCCTGGCATGTGTTACTGATTGGAGCTGCGGCATGATGGGCGGGATCCCACGCCAATCACTGCCGCACCCACCCCCTCTTCCTCCTTGCATACCACGTCGCCATGGTTCCCTCTTCTCAGCGTCTGTCGACGCTGTTGGATTTCCCTGGCCTCTACTACTGATTGGAGGTGCGGTATGATTGGCGGGATCCTACGCCAATCATTGCCGCACCCACCTCCTCTTCCTCTTTTTATACCCCACCCCCTAACGCCGGTGTCTGTGTCACTGTCTGGCGCGGCGGCGGCGGTGTGGGGCGGCTGTTAGCCATCAACTATAACTACAACCATAGAGACTCAGGTAAGGCTTTCTCTGCACTACCCACCAGGATCAATTTTATCTATATCCCCTAACACGAGTGCGCCGCTCAATGTGCCTACCCGGGGAACACCGTGGTCATGCACATTGAGCTGCATCACACACAGTCAATACTCTTCCTCTACCTTTCTTTTATAGATTTCTCTGCATGAGATTGCTACCTACAACTGCAGCTGATTTTGCGCTTCTAGCACATCCGCTTCCTCTACTCACTATTTGGCATACTCTTACACATCAATATTGGGGTAAGTTACGAATACTGAGATTACTCTCTTACCACTTGGCTTTGATGAATACCCGCATGCCATGCGACTTGTATGCATCTTTAATACATGGTTGTAGTGCTGTTCTGACGCATGTTATTCATGCGCTTTCAGCAATTGTATATTTAATTACTTTATAAGCCCCCGCTTTTTTCAGCAATTCAGCACATAAGGCCTTTTCTTTTCCCTTTTTGTATTTTCAGACAACCAATCCCCTCCTCCCCTCTGATCTCTCTTTCGCTGGGACCTCTTGGGGTAGCGTTGTTCACCTTTGTGGTGATACACTGGGACCAGTGTGGAGAAGGTGGGGCCAGAGATACGCCCGTTTCCCAAATTTTGGTTTCCTGGCGTCTTGTGTGTGGTTGCCCCCGAGAGTAGTTCCAACGGTTGGCCTCTCCTCCTGTTCATGCTTGGGTGTGTAGTTCTTTGTGGTTGTTTTTGTTTTTTATTTTTTGGTTTCTGTTTCTGTTTTTTGTTTTGTTTGTTTTTTCCTAGAATAATGTCGAATGCAGTAAACATGTTCAATGCAATTGTACTTAATTATGATATTTCATGTTTTACTAGTGTAAAGTCTGCTTACCATTTTCCCCTGATGAAGGGACCCCAGCAGTCCCGAAACGCGTAGGCTCAGGTAGAAGACTACATGAACACACTTTTTGTTCGCTCACCAGCAGAATATTGTTTTTAATGTCAAACTGATTTATATGCTTGTATTTGCAATTCTTTTCGATATGTATACTTTTATATATTTGTATTAATAAAACCCGTTTTTTATGCATCTCCGTTGCCTTCAAAGTCCCACCACTCTCTGAGGGTTTTTTTTTTTCCCTTTCTCTGTATGCAAGGGATGGCGGCAACTCCTGTGACACAATTGGATGGTACCTTCCCCTTTTTCTGATTATATTCCGGGTAGCAAATACCCACACCCCTCCTTCCCATCCAGTTCTGCCACAATTCTCCCTGTATTCAATTTAAATTAGTATTACCATTCTGTTTCCTTTTTGCGTTTCACATGTTATTCTTGTCATTTTCGTCTAGGAACTCCTTGTTATATATGTGAGTATTTCAGTCCCCCCTCATCAGTTTTTTTTTTTTTTTTTTGTTGTTATTCCAAGAGACCATATCAACATGTTTCAGGGTTCAAGCTGGACGGCCCTTATGGCAGATTATTCTAAAAACCACGAGGAAGGAGAAGCAGTTCAGTCAGAACTATCCTCCCTTTGCAATCAATTAAGCAAATATGTCGAGAAAAAAGCTGCATTTTTCTGGCACATTGACAATTTTGAAAGATACATCAGAGAGGATATCAATCCTTATGGATTGCGTATCCAAATCTTCCCTCTGATTGATAATATCAGCCCTGATTTTAAAAAACAGTGGGAGGACAACCTACAGGCGTGCACACGCAAGATGATGAGGTTGCTTATAGAGGAGTATAAGATTCGCAGTCTGGCCCTCGATAAAGAGATTGATAACGTATACTCGAAGTTACAATCGTTTAAAAGTCTTCCCTCATTAAAGGAACACGAGGAAAGAATTAAGACTCATTTGGACCAAATTACCACTGAAACTCTCCGCAAGAAAGACAAAAAGTTCTGGCGCGACAAATTGTCCTTCCAGGAAGGGAGAGCATACAAGTGGACTCAAAATAACTATACCTCCAGTTCTAAGAACAGAGGCCTAACGAAATCTACTTTGGAACGCGGATCAGACTCCTCTATCAACTCCTCCGCCTCTGCCTCCTCCTCTTCCCGCAATCGGAATAGGAATAGGCACAACAAACCCAAACGCCCCCTATCCGGGGAAGGGGGGAATGCACATAAGAAATACATCCCCGATCACCCTGCCGATAATGCTCCATCCACTTCGCAGATACCGGGCAATAGCAGTGCATGCATTGAGGACCTCCATCCCCCTATAGGAACTCCCAGCAGCAACGTCGCCCCCTCTTCACTTACGACTGTTCAACTCTCACAATCTAGTGCGAGCGCAGTATCTAAGAGGGAAGTGGGACAAAGCCGATTTTTTCCTCAGGGCGCCATTCCCAAATTAAAAACCTAAAAAGTATAGAACCTAACATCATTGATGTCGATGATAGAAATATCATCAACCTTTCTGACTACACGCTATCTGATGATGAGAAATCCTTACTGTCTAAGGGTCTTAGTTTTTGTCCCAGCTCCAACCTTGATACTTTTGAAGTTATCAAAGACCTAAACTTATTCGCCCGCAAGCTGCTATTAAAGAGCATGTACTCCAAGGCTAAAACCAAACCCGAAACCACCAATGAACAACATGACAAAGACTTAGAGGTCCTTTTGTCGCTTCTAGAGAATGAGGACCCCCCTGACTTAATCGATGCAATTGACCTTGACTCTCTCCTTTCTGATACACCTACGGAATCAACCATCCCACCTCATGCCAACACCAAGTTTAAGAACAAATCGGACAAATTCCCTCCCCTGAGCTCCAATCCCAACTTGTCGTCCTTCGTCACTATGGTCACATCTGAAATTCAAAAACTGAAAATACACAAAAGGATCGGGAATATATCCCCTTCCCAAATGCTCGCCTTAAACACTCTTAAAAAATGTCACTCCCTAGTTATTAAGCCCTCCGACAAGGGGGGCAATATTGTGATCATGTCCAACGAGCAATATAAAAACATGTGCCAGAAAGTGTTGTCCAATCGGGACTGGTATATGCCTATACCCAGATCCAGCATCACTAAGTTCGAGACCCAATTCTATGCCCTGGTTGATGGGGCCTTTTCACAGGGTATCATCAATCAGGACGCTTGGGAATTTTTACGAATAAAGTTTCCCAAAATTCCTACTTTTTACTGTCTACCTAAAGTCCATAAAAACCGTACAACCCCACCAGGTAGACCTATAGTCTCCGGCAACGGAGCTATTACGGAACACTTGAGTCTCTTTGTAGACTCCCATCTTAAACCATTCGTTGAAAACCTGCCCTCATATGTACGTGATACCATCCACCTTTTACAATCCCTGGAAGGCCTACATGTCTCAGCACGGTCATTACTGGTAGCTATTGATGTTGAGGCCCTCTATAGCTCCATTCCCCATCATTTAGGGCTGACCGTGGTTAGACACTTCATCACCCAAACCCACAGAGACGATAAAAAACTCTGCAAATTTGTCATTATGGCCCTGGAGTTCATCCTTTACCATAATGTTTTTTCCTTTGATGGCTCCCACTTCCTCCAGGTGCAGGGCGTGCCAATGGGCACTTCGTGTGCCCCGTCCTACGCCAACCTGTACCTGGGGGAGTGGGAGCAGTCCTTCCTTTCGGATGAGGCTTTTAGATCGCACACTCAACACATAGTCGCTTGGTTTCGTTACATAGACGACATTCTGGGGTTATGGGAGGGCTCCGAAAACCAACTCAACCAACTCAGCTCAATAACTTCAATTTAAAATTCACTGTGACCCACAATGCTCACAATATTACATTCTTGGACACAACCATCAGTAAGAACTCTGATGGGACGCTCTCCAGCAGCCTCTTTCGAAAACCTACCGCTGGCAACACCATCTTACACGCCTCCAGTTCCCACCCCCAACCTTTGATCCGAGCGATTCCCTACAGCCAATACTTGAGGCTGAGACGCAATTGCTCTGACCAACAGACTTATCTGATTGAAGCTGCCGCACTCAGAGACAGACTGCTTCTGAGGGGCTATTCCTCCACGCTTCTGAAAAAAGCGTTTAAACGTGCTAATAGACACACTCGACGGGAACTCCTCTTTGGCTCTCATAACAAGGCTATTATGGACTCCACTACTAGGATCATCATGCGGTTTACAAACCAACATGAATCTATTAAATCTATTCTCAACAAACACTGGCACCTTCTGCACTCTGACAACACTCTACGCCCATATCTACCTGCTCAGCCGGCAATCACCTACCGACGTGCCAGTTCCTTGCGTGACCACTTGGTCCGCAGTGAATTTGCCGGTGAAACCCGTGGGGACCCCTGTAAGAGGTTTGGAACATTCACATGTGGAGGATGCTCCACATGTAGATTCATGAACACACACCAACATGTGACCCTCCCTAATGGACATCCATATAGACCACGCCATTTTGCTAACTGCAAAACAGAGGGTGTGATATATCTTTTAGTTTGCCAGTGTCTTCAATTTTATGTAGGCAAGACCAAACAAAAATTCTCATTGCGAGCCTCACGACACATCTCCGCCATGAGGTCCTGGTTCTGGTCCTGCAGGCATCCTGTGTCCTATCTCCTGCCCAACAGCACTGTGTCCTTCCCCAAAGTGGTGGGCACCTTACAGCAGCAGAATGGTGGTAAAATACAGGCCACCCTCGCCCCAATCCATGGTGGAGCAGCTGGCTCGATTTCGCCGGCAAGATGGCGCCAGTCCCTCGGACATGCCTGAAGCCCTGCTGCAGCCTTCTCTCTCTTCGGCGCAAGTCTCCACTCCAGGGGTGAGTGAATCTATCCCCACTGTCTTCTCCACCCAGATGGATCCTCCTTTATCCCTGGACTCCCCTTCATGTATGGAGGAGAGCCATGTTTCTGACTCCTCTCATGCAGAACCCACACTGTCACAAATTGTGCTGGCTATACAGGATTGTAAAGCATCTCTTACTACTCAAATGGAAGCTGTTCATATTGATTTTTCTTCACTTAAACAAGATTTGCAAAACCTGCGTGACAGGACAGGGGTCTGAGGAACGTATTAGTTCTATGGAGGACACTGTGCACCCATTATCTGTTACATTGCGAACAGCCACCGATGAGCTGGTGAGCCTCAGAGCCTAGTTGGATGACCTAGAGAACCTTTCCTGCAGGAACAATCTCTGCTTTGTGGGGTTCCCTGACTGTTCTGAGGGTTCCCGCCCTGAACGATTTCTCTATTCCTGGCTGCGGGATGTCTTTGGAGCTGATGTGTTCTCATCTAATTTTGTCATTGAGCATGCACACCACACCCCTCTGCGTCCTCCCCTCTCAGGAGCATCTCCACGTTCCCTTATCACTCGGATCCATAATGTCCAAGACAAAGTCGCTATTTTACACTTTGCTAGAGAAAAAGGGCCGCCCAAGTATAATGGCAACACCATCTCCATTTACCCTGACTTGTCAGCTGAAGTTCAGTGCAAACGCACCGCCTTTGGAGCTGTGAAAGACTGCCTGCGCACCGAAGGCCTACAGTATGCTATGCTCTTTTCTGCCAAGCTGAGAATTATTCATGATCGTAAAGCTCACTTTTACACTAGCCCGAAAGAAGCAATGACCTGGCTGGATGATCGTTTTAAAGCAGGTCCTAGGCACAGACGTACCTAATCCTGGCTGTCAATGCACTGTTGCCTCTTTTGGTTCCTATACAGTTGCTCCTATGGTTTCTATATCTATATGAGGTAGCAGGCACGGCTGCGGACATTACATATGCTCTGATTACTTTATACCCCATGGAAGATATGCTTCAAACTCCCCCCATGCATGCGGTTGTGGGCTATGACTCCGCTGAGTCTAGACACGAGCTATGACCTGTTCTATCTACCACTTATTCTGCATTCTCTCCTGCTGTGACTTATGTAACTGTTGCTTTCTGTGCCTTATACGAAAGTTGAATTTCTTCTTTCTTTAAACGGACACTATATGCATTACCATGAGCCTCTCTGGATTCAACACCTCCCCCATACCAGTTTGTGGTGAGGCCACGAGTCATTTATAACTTCAGTTGAGTGTTGTTCTATGTTACAGGATCCAAGGTTTGCTGTGTTTGGGATGGCCGAGCAGGGCGGGGTGGGTAAGGTTTTCTCTGGACCTTCTCCTGTTTTCATTGATGAGTATGGCTGGATTTTTATTTTTTTATGTTATTTTTCTTGTTTACTTGCTGGTTCTCTTACTTTTAATTTCACACGCTCTCACCTGTGTACGTTAAGAGTGGTATGGCTTACACTGTACTGATAATGTTCAAAATCCTTATTATGTCTATTATGTGTTGACTGGTTTAATATGTCTACATCGCTGAAAATAATCTCTTGGAATGTTGGTGGTTTAGGTCACTCCAGAAGCGGACCTTTATGCTACCAGAGCTCAATACTCTGCAGGTCAGCTAGATGAATACCTGGCACGGGTTTCTCTTCCCTCTCTGTCGGACAGGGCACGTGAGGAACTGGATGCACCTCTCTATGTTGAGGAACTTAACCTTGCCATTTCGCAACTGCCAGCACATAAGACGCCAAGCCTAAATGGATTTCAGGCTGAATGGAATGCCCAATTTGGCCATAATCTGTGTCCATCTCTTCTCCATACCTATAACAAGGCTATGGTAGCTGGAATCCTCCCCCCCTCTATGCGTGAGGCATTGATTATTCTATTATTAAAACCTTGTAAAGATATTCTAAAATGTGAATCCTACTGCCCAATTTCTCTTATCAATGCAGGTCTAAAGATCCTAGCTAAAGTGTTGGCCAACTGTCTTAACACAGTGGTTGCGAAACTGGTTAGGAGCGATCAGGGCAGCTTTATTCCTGGTCACTCTACCAGGATTAATATTCGTAGATTATGTCACAATTTACAATATCCCCACGACTGTCCCCCCACTCATGCTATCACACATTAGATATGTGTAAAGCTTTTGAGGGGATGGATTGGCCCTACCTATTTCAAGTGCTGCAGCTCTACGGTTTTGGCCCTCGTATTATAGCATGGATACGACTCCTTTATACCTCCCAGATGGCCGTATACGGGTTAATGCTCATGTTACTGATGCCTTCCCAAAAACTAGGGACACTAGACAGGGATGTCCTTTGTCACCCCTCCTATTTACCTTTGCTATGGAACCCCTTGCAATAGGTGTCTGTAGTTCCCGTTTAATTAGGGGTCTCCCTATTTGTACTATAGAGGAATGCATTTCTTTTACACAAATGACACTTTAGTATATCTGGCGGAAGCTCATGATTCCCTAAAACATCTTCTGTCTGAAATTAATACCTTTTGGAGATTACTCTGGTTTCCGGGTGAACTGGGGCAAGTCCACTTTATTTCCTTTAGACCAAGCCGCTATATCCATGGTTCACTCAGACTCCAAACTACAAGTTGTCCCCTCATTTAGATATTTGGGTATCATAATACAATTACCTCTATACCTAATGGCAAGGGCCAATGTCAATAAAATGATCTATCTCCCTAAACTGCCCTATGTCCTGGCCAATTCCCCTTGCAAGACTCCATAATCAATCTTTAAGCGTATTGATACCATATGTACAGCGTTCTTATGGAATGGCCGCCCTCCTAGAGTAGCACTGAATATCTTAAGTGCTACTCTAGGAGGGCGGCCATTCCATAAGAACGCTGTACATATGCGTCTCCCGACCCATTTGGCAGGCCTGGCATTCCCTAACTTCTATTTATACTATTTGGCATCTCAACTGGTTCATATTCACGACTGGCTGCATCCGGTTTCTGCCAATGCCTGCACCACAACAGAAGGGGCTATTGCCTCATTCTTAGAAACCCTCTACAACATTATTTATAGGGGTTGTGTTCCAGCTCGTCCAGGGATGCTGATTCTGCGTACCTCTCTCTCTCTGTTTCAATCTGTAGTTGCAAAAATTTCTAGGGACTCATGGTCGATGTCCCCCAATAACCCCCTGTGGTTTAATTCTAACTTTCCAGAATTGTATTCCCTACCTCATCCACAGCGGTGGTCTTCTAAAGGAGTCAAATATTTATGTCACCTCTATGCCACACAAGGTTTTAAGTCCTTCTACCAGTTGCGCATGGACTTTGACTTGCCACGCACCTACCTATTTTATTATCAACTTCAACATGCTGTACTTGCACAATTTGGCTCTTTGGATAACCCTATTTAGGTGCCCCCTCTGGAGAAATTAAGACACCCAGACCCCACAAAACTTATCTCCACCTACTATGCAGCCCTTTTAACAGACTCTAACCCTAGATTACAGTCGGCTCAGACGAAGTGGGCTTCCCTGGATATACCCTTCATGGAGGTGGAATGGTCTGAGTTTAGTGACACGCATAAGACTATTTCCTCTAGAGTGTTATCCAGCTCAAGATCTTCCATCACTCCCACCTTACTCCTGCTACATTATATAAAATGGGGTTGTCTCACTCAGCTGAGTGTTTTCGAGTTTGTGGCCACACTGCCAACTTTTTTCATTGTTTCTGGACCTGCCCCATATTTCAGGACTTTTGGGTGAATATTGGCTCCTTTATTTCCTCCGCACTGGGTCTGCCTTACATTGTAAATCACAAAAATTGTCTTCTGGGCATCTTTGGTGACCTGATTATCTCCTCCCATGCCAAGACACTGCTTTGCATCACCCCCAACCAGAACCTTATAGCTGAAACTAATCAATGACTCTCTGCCTCTGTATAAACTCACTTTTGAGAATCAGTAGAGAGTTAAAACATTTCATAAAATCTGGGGTAGGTGGCTGGCCAGTCCCCTTACTCTGATCCCTGTATCGTTGTGATTAGCTGTATCTTTGTTTATTTACATTGGCCAGGCACTCCGCTATGATACATGCCATGCTCACTCGAGTTATGTTTTCTATGTAAGTCGTGTGTGCAATGATCACAAGAGATGTGTGTGACAACAATTATATAAGCACTGTTCGTGTCTTATGTACACAGTTTTTTCTCTGTACATTATGTTGGGCCTATTGTGTTTCTTTTTTTTTCTCTCTGTATGTTTGTCATATCTTAAAAAAAAAAAAACTAATAAAAATGTCTGACTTGCCTCTTGAGTGAATGGATTTTTACCAGACACTTGCAGCTCTACCCCCTATCCTAAATTCTGTAGTAATACACATCCCTGATAGAGTGGTTAGCAGCTAACAGAAAAAAAGGTATACCTGTGCTCAAATAACAATAGACCAATGTTGGCATTGTATCCACCGTAGCATTTGCAGTGGCAGAGCAGTGTAGGCCATAAGAAGGATTACTTTGACGAAGTTGGCCAGTTCAAACATGTATTGCAATATGTGTAAACTAAAAATCAGTTTTTCATAGCATAGTTTGCTGGAAAGGGTGTATAGCAGTGTGCAGAGGGTTCATCCAGAATTTGTATGGTCAGCAGCTAAAACTCTAAAACCTCAGAATCTTTCATAACTCATGAACTCATGAAATAATAACAGTACAGCCAGAATATAGACATATTTCACCTTCCTCAGTTAATTTGTAATGTTTCAAGGCCAAACACCCCTACGTCAGCCCGTATGTGGGACCACTGGCATCCTTATTACTCCTAGGTAAAGTAGAAATCTGCCATATTTATATTCATTCCGAAGCAAATTCCACGCTAGACAATAATATGCACGTTAGCAGTCTGTGAACAGTAGGTATTCAGAGGTATAAATGCTTATAGAAAACTGTGGGACTTAGTCATAAACATGGTGACATCCCATGGCCACTCCTCAGCCGCTTAATTGGTCAGATGGTCTCTGACAACACTCCTGTGATATCAGAGAAATAGGAGACTGCTCCTGAAGTTGACAGCTCTCGTGTATCATGGTGCCCCTGATGATGTCATTTCTGACGAAACGGCCGTAGGATTGACACGCTCGTACCGACGGCGCATGCGAGAAGTTTTCGTTTTAAAGCTGTATTGGTTCCTTGCAAGGAAAAGTGTTTTTATGGATGCCAGTGAGGCGACTTTTAATAAACAAGAGATAAAACGTTCTACACCATTGGAGTTTTCTCTTTTCTTTTAAACACGGTGAGAGCTCTCTTCCCTGATTGTACCGCTGTCTGGAAGCCTGTGGCGATCGTTTGTGGATCTACATCCATCATCCCAGCTAAAGTTCCAGCCGCTGTGGAGGGCAAACCCCAAGCTGTTAGCTCTATGCCTCTGATCAGAGGCTATCTGGTAAGCCTTCAATCTATACCAGGTGACGGGATTTCAACACGGTGACAGTCACGGATTTATTATTCATAGAAAGTCACATTTAATTGCTTTTTTGGACATTTGTTTTGACATAATTTTTGCATCTTTGGACTTTTTCTAAATGTGTGGATAAAAAACTGGGAATAGTCACGCGTATATATCACTATAGTGAAGCATTCATGTTATTGTTCACGCATATATATCACTATAGTGAAGCATTCATGTTATTGTTTATTTTTATTTTTTTATTTTACCACATATGAAAGTTGTTGGTGCTTTAATAGTAATATCAATTTTTGTTGTATTTTTGCATATATATCCAGCGCTGTGCTTTTTGTTATATCTATTTAGTAGTGCCCTTATCAAGGTATAGTGCATAGCTGCAGGATTTTCCTTCACGGGTGATATTCACTAAGTTACTGTTTGTACACCTAGCGCAAATTTTTTCTTTAGAAACATTTATTCAGCTCTCGTGTACCATCAAGAAAAAGAAGACCTGTCAAGTTATGAGAGCCAATTGATCACTTTGCTTAATGGACTGAAATCTGCTGAAACAGGATTTGCAAGTATTCTTCATTTTCAACTCCTTTTTATTTCCCTGTTGCTTTATTGTCTCATTGTTTCTTTGTAACACCCTTTTTCTGCAAATATTTTATTTGCACCATTTTGACCATTTTCATTATTAACCACTTGCCCACTGGGCACTTAAACCCTCTTCCTAACCAGACCAATTTTCAGCTTTCAGTGCTCTCACATTTTGAATGACAATTACTCAGTCATGCAACACTGTACCCATATGAAATTTTCATTCTTTTTTTCACATAAATAGAGCTTCTTTTGGTGGTATTTAATCACCACTGGGTTTTTTATTTTTTGCGCTATAAATAAAAAACGACAGAAACACTTTGTAAAAAAAATGCATTTTCTTCATAAAATAAAATTGTGCAAATTAGTAATTTTTGTTCATACATTTTGGCCAAAATTTATACTGCTACATATCTTTGGTAAAAATTACCCAAATAAGTGCATATTATTTGGTTTTTGTGAAAGTTCAAGAGTCTACAAGCTATGGTGCCAATCACTGAAAATGTATCACACCTGATGTACTGACGGCCTATCACAATTCTTTGCAAAATTAAGATTTTTTTTCTTTCACAAAATTGTCACAATGACAAGTTATTTCTCACACACAGCATATGCATACCATAAAATACATTATACTACTCCTCCTGAGTATGGCAATACCACATGTGTAAGATTTTTACACAGCCTGGCCACATACAGAGGCCCAACATGCAAAGAGCACCATCAGGCGTTCTAAGGACATAAATTACACAAATCATTTCTTGACTAGCTCTTATGCACACACGATAGGATTTTCCGATGGAAAATGTGTGATAGGACCTTGTTGACGGAAATTCCGACCGTGTGTAGGCTCCATCACACATTTTCCATAGTAATTTCCGACACACAAAGTTTGAGAGCTTGCTATAAAATTTTCCGACAACAAAATCCGTCGGAAATTCTGATCGTGTGTACACAAATCCGACGCACAAAGTGCCATGCATGCTCATAATAAATTAAGAGACAAAAGCTATTGGCTACTGCCCCGTTTAAAGTCCCGACGTACGTGTTTTACGTCACCGCATTCCGAACGATCGAAAATTTTACGACAACTTTGTGTGACCGTGTGTATGCAAGACAAGTTTGAGCCAACATCCGTCGGAAAAAATCCATGGATTTTGTTGTTGGAATATCCGATCAATGTCCGACCGTGTGTACAAGGCATTGCACTTTTGAAGGCCTGGAGCACTAGGACAATGGAAACACCCAAAAAAATTACACCATTTTGGAAAATAAACACCCCAACATATATTCTATGAGGCATAATGAGTGTTTTGAACATGTCATTTTTTTCCATAAGTTTTTGGAAAATGTGTAAAGAAAATTAAAACGCATATTTTTTTTTACACAAAGTTGTCCATTTTTAAGATATTTCTAACACATAGCATGTACATAGCAAAAATGATGCCCCAAAATATATTTTGCTACTCCTCCTGAGTATGGCGATACCACATGTGTGAGACTTTTACACAGCCTGGCCACAGAGGCCCAACACGCAGGGAACACCATCAGGTGTTCTAGGGACATACATTTGAAATCTAATTTGACTACCTATTACACTTTTGTGAGGCACTGATGGGCACTGTAGTGGCATGGATGTGGCACGGATGAGCACTGATGTGGCATGGATGTGGCACTGATGAGAACTGATGTGGCATGGATGAGCACTGATGTGGCATGGATGAGAACTGATGTGGCATGGATGAATACTGATGTGGCTTGGATGTGGCACAGATGAGCACTGATGTGGCATGGATGTGGCACGAATGAGTACTGATGTGGCATGGATGTGTCACGAATGAGTACTGATGTGGCATGGATGAGCACTGAGGTGGCATGGATGTGGCACGGATGATCACTGATGTGGCACAGATGAGCACTGATGTGGCATGGATGTGGCATGAATGAGTACTGATGTGGCATGGATGTGTCACAAATGAGCACTGATGTGGCATGGATGAGCACTGAGGTGGCATGGATGTGGTACGGATGATCACTGATGTGGCACGGATGACCACTGGTGTAGCATGGATGATCACTGATGTGGCATGGATGTGGCACAGATGATCACTGATGTGGCACAGATGATCACTGATGTGGCATGGATGATCACTGATGTTGCATGGATGTGGCAGGGATAAGCACAGATGTGGCATGGATGAGCACTGATTTGGCATGGATGTGGCACAGATGAGCACTGATGTGGCATGGATAATCATTGATGCGGCATGGATGTGGTACGAATGATCACTGATGTGGCTGGATGTAGCACGGATGAGCACTGATGTGGCATGGATGATCACTGATGTGGCATGGATGAGCCATGGATGAGCAATGGATGGGGATGGATGAGCCAGGGATGGAGCATGGATGATCATTATTGAGCCAGGGATGGAGCATGGATGAGCATGAATGTGGATGGATGAGCCAGGGATGGAGCATGAAAGTGGATGGATGAGCCAGAGATATAGCATGAATGTGGGTGGATGAGCCAGAGATGGAGCATGAATGAGGATGAATAAGCCAGGGATGGAGCATGAATGAGCCAGAGATGGAGCATGGATGAGCATGAATGAGGATGGATGAGTCAGGGATGGAGCATGGATGTTGATGGATGATCCAGGGATGGAGCATAGCTGAGCATGAAAGTAGATGGATGAGCCAGAGATGGATGGAGAGATGAGCCAGGTATGGAGAATGAATGAGGATGGATAAGCCAGGAATGGAGCATGGATGAGCATGAATGTGGATGGATGGGCCAGGGATGGATGGATGGATGAGCCACGGATGCAGCATGGATGTGGATGGATGAGCCAGAGATGGAGCATAGCTGAGCATGAATGTAGATGGATGAGCCAGGGATGGATGGATGAGCCAGGGATGGAGCATGAATGAGGATGGATGAGCCAGGGATGGAGCATGGCTGACCATGAATGTTGATGAGTCAGAGATGGATGGATGAGCCAGGGATGGGCACAGATCAGCGCTGCGGGCACTTCAGATCCAGCCCACAGCGCTGCTGTCCTCACACACTCCCTCCTCTCCTCACACTGTACCAATCAGCGTGAGATCGGAGGAGCCAAACTATACATGCTTCGGTTTGTTTATAAGTGATCACTCCGTCATTGGACGGAGTGATCACGTGGTAAAGGGCCGCTGTCATTGGCCCTTTACCCCCGATCTGTGACTTGCCAGGTCTGGGAGACCCGACGGTCACGGACATTCCCGGGTGCGCGATTCTGGGAGGACGTTATAGTACGCCCTCCCAGAGTTATCTGATTGCGCTGTAGCCGTTTTTTGGCTATGGCCTGGTCGGCAAGCGGTTAAAGCCCTTTTTGAAACGTGTTGAAATTGTCTCCTAAAGTAGCTTCTGTATATATTTTTATTTAGGGTTTATAGTGACAACATCCAACAAAAAACCATTGCAATCTGTCAGCTCATGGAGTTCTCAGTGACAGATCCATACATGTGAGTTGGTCCTCACACCTTTCTAAATTTCATGTTCCAGTCACTATTGTCAAGGGAGGACAGAAACATTCCCAATCATTTTTCAGTACCTGACCCTTAAATAGGTACCTTTTTTAACCACTAATTCCAAACCAGTTTCAGGAATAATACATTTCTCTTCTCACTGTTCTATTGATTGATTGAATTTTCAGCCTATTGTCAAACCATGTTTTTGGCAGTAATGTCTATCAAACCAGGAAGTGTTACATTTTAATGCATATCCAATACATTCCAGTACCTTTACATACTTTTCTTTCTCTAAAATACACTCACCGGTCACTTTATTAGGTACACCTGTTCAATTGCTTGGTAACACAAATTGCTAATCAGCCAAACACATGGCAGCAACTCAATGCATTTAGGCATTTAGACATGGTGAAGACGACTTACTGAAGTTCAAACCGAGCATCAGAATGGGGAAGAAAGGGGATTTAAGTGACTTTGAACGTGGCATGGTTGTTGGTGCCAGAAGGGCTGGTCTGAGTATTTCAAAAACTGCTCATCTATTGGGATTTTCACACACAACCATCTCTAGGGTTTACAGAGAATGGCCCGAAAAAGAAAAAATTACCAGTGAGCGGCAGTTGTGTGGACGAAAATGCCTTGTTGATGTCAGAGGAGACAGAGGGTCAGACTTTGACTTAAACAATATGAAAGCATGGATCCATCCTGCCTTGTATCAATGGTTCAGGCTGGTGGTGTAATGGTGTGTGGGATATTTTCTTAGCACACTTTAGGTACCTTAGTACCAATTGAACATCGTTTAAAAACCACAGCCTACCTGAGTATTGTGCCCATGTCCATCCCCTATGACTACAGTGTACCCATCTTCTGATGGCTTCTTCTAGCAGAATAAAGCACCATGTCACAAAGCTCAAATCATCTCACCACTGGTTTCTTGAATATGACAATGAGTTCACTGTACTCCAATGGCCTCCACAGTTACCAGATCTCAATCCAATAGAGAACCTTTAGGATGTGTTGTAGGTAAAGGTACGTAATACTGTACTTACATTACTTAAACCGATTGTTTCAGTAGTTTCCAGTGGAGGAAGTGCTGACATGTTTTATATTGTTTATGTTTTTTAGACATCTGAAAACATCATTAGAAAAGCAATGAAAATGTATGTTTTAAAGGAGTTGTAAAGGCAGAAGTTTTTTTCTCTTAATGCATTCTATGCATTACAAGAAAAAAACCTTCTGTGTGTAGCAGCCTCCCCAGCACCCCCCTAATACCCATCTCTCTCCAGCGATGTCCACAAGTGTCTTAGCCATCTGGGACTCTCCTCCTGATTTGCTGAGACACAGCAGCGGCGCCGTTGGCTCCCGTGGCTGTCAATAAATGTCAGTTAGCCAATCCGTGTCTAACTGGACACAGGGAGCTGTGACTCGGCTCAGGTGCCCCCATAGCAAGCTGCTTGCTGTGGGGGGCACTCGACAGGAGGGAGTTACCAGGAGCAGCGAAGAGGGACCAGAGAAGAGGAGGATCCAGGCTGCTCTGTGCAAAACCAACTGGACAGAGCAGGTAAGTAGAACATGTTTGTTATTTTTTTTTTTTTTTAAACAAGACTTCACAATCACTTTAATATTACAATCAGTTGTGGTATAACTTTGTTTGGTGGCCCCTTTTTTAATGTGTAGTTTTAATGAGTATATGGCCTGCTCTCAGAAACTGTACTGCAGTCATAACAAAGCCATGTGGTGTGATTAGCCATCTCAAGTTTAACTTGCGTAATTTTCAGTACTTTTTGGACCAGATTTCAAGCAACCATCTCAATCAAAGAAAATATTTGCCTCAATATGGCCCTCCAAATGACATGCTTTTATACAAAGACTTGAAGGTCTCAATTAGGCCGTTAGTAAAAGTTAAGCCCCATACACACAGGCCGGGTGACATTGGCCGGTTCAATAAGAAGTTAATTTGCCCGGCTTCTGCCCCTCTGGGCTGATCGGAGTGTTATTGCTGTGGGGGGCGCCCCCTTGTCAGAACACAACAGCTCAGCGGGGGAGATCGCTGTACTAATGTTGAATCATTAGTACAGGGGCTCTGCCCGGAGCTGACACTAATTGTGTGTAACAGGTTTTACCATCAATCATATTGCATGTTGCAATGGAACTACTAGTCTAATTTACCAAATGTATTAAGATGCTAGTGCTGATTATCTAAATGATTTAGAAATGTTTGCATTCTCTTGTGTGGATGTTTACTTCAATAATCCAATCATGTCGAGATGAATTTAGTAAACAGGAATTTTCTTTTCCTGTTATTTAATAACTGAAGCGAATCTTCACACTTTTTTTGTGTGAACATTCTCAAATCCTTTATTCTCAAACCAACCTCATGGTGCTACCTGGATTGGAACCCAGGTGTTATTGTGATGCTAAACGTTCAGCTTTAGCTACATACTCTGTTGTTATCATATGGTTCTGCTAGCACTGTCTGATTTTACCAGCAAGTGTGTAGCAATTACTTGCTTTGACAATCGCAGCACCTGTTTCCTATTAATTGAATCAACTTTCATAGGCCTCTTTCCGAGTGATAAAAGCTGTCAGACCATTTTTCTTGTTACCTGATCCCTTGCTCTAGTCTTTGGTTCCAGTTTCTGACTCGCATCCCATTGCCCATCCAGTACTATTTTAACTGCCACCAACATTGAACTGCTTACGTATGACACCCACATCATTGCTACAGCTATCCTGTTATTTAGAGAAACTCTACATCTGGGCTTACCATCTACAACAGGCAAGGGCTCATTAACATGGATTGATCTTGCCAGATACTAAGCCTATTGATTTTCTCCCTGATATTGCAACAAACCAAGGATATTCTGCTATAATGGGAACTGTGGATCTTTTTCCTAATTTCTATAACCAAGAAGAGACTTTGGCCATGGTCTTTTTCTTTGTAATTTGCTACCGCATGTGGACAGTCCAGATATATAGTTTTGTTCATACTGAATGGCAAAATCAGGTCCTTCTAAGCTGATGATATCATTGATGAGGAATGACATTTCTTGTAACGTCCCTTTTAATTCATCTAAATTATTGGACTCATTTCTGAAATCTTAAAAAAAAAGATAATTTTCCTGGCAGCAAAGCAATCTCCTTCAGTCATGGTTCCTGCAACTGTTGTCTTGGCATCTCTCTGTGTCTTCAGCCATACCCAGAATGACTTTGGCCTGCCAGCCTAGATGGAAATAACATTTTTTTTTCTTATATAAACCACCTTCATAAAAAAGATCTTCTTGGTTTTTAAAGGGCTTGTTTGACCTCATCAGTGAATATGCTAAACTGTTCTGCTCTGGCCACAGGGAACTCCACCTTGCTACCTGTCCACTCTGCCTCAACAAAAACTTTGCCAGTTGCCCAGTTCCAGACAGAAGTTCAGACTGTCTTTGAGGACATGCTGTGTACCACCTGGCCAGCTTCTGTTGATCTCCTGTCCATTGCCCTGTCTGACTATGTAGACCTTCTGTTCACTGCCTTGGCCAAAAGTTCGGAGGGTCCTGTAGCTGGCCTACATTCTAAACCTAGGGGTGTTGCAAGGCCCAGGGATCTGTCCTGCTTCTAAAACACTTACTAATTGGAGTCCATCATTGGCAAAATAATCTTCTGCCCTTCATACCTCACATGTCAGCCAGAGACAGCAGTGCTGGACTTGGAGCTTCATGCCAGGTAATGGCAATCTTTTACTGACCACCAAAATATTGGAGCATGATTCAACAGCAGAAGCAGAGCTTCTTAAATTGGTTCAGTAGTAGGAATATCTCAGTATATTAGCTAGTGTAAGGGTGCATTTCTCAACCTATTAACAAAGTAAGGGCTTTTTTTCCTCCCAGTAACCACCAATGCTAAGGGCAATACATAATGAATATGACAAAAAGGAGGATAACACACTAGGACCTAGTCCACTGCACATTTATTTAATGGACTTTACATAAAAAAGGTTGCAAATACCAGGGATTGTTTCTCACACTTTCTAAAGGTACCAGGTAATAGTGCAATTCATTTATTATATTGACTTGTATTGAAAAATTTGTGTCTACAGAACAGCTTTTGTGTCAGTGGGAGAATAAATGGTGTGCATGCGAATGGTCCATAACAGTCCTTTGACAGTAATCAGAAGAGACTGCACACAGGTAGAGTTAGCTATTTTGGTGCTAAAAAAACAAACACATTTCTTCAAACTCTCACTGCATTGCTTCTGACTATGGACTTAGAATTAGCCACTGCTGTCAAACCATGCCTATTTACCCATGTAAGCCACACCCCACTTTTGTTGTAGTCACTTGAAGGTGGGCCTCCACTCTGGCTTCCTGTGGTTAGCCCAAGTACCTCAATCCACCTCTGGTCACATCAGGACTCCAGGTAAATTGAGTCTGCTGCCCAACCAGACTCCATAAAATCTCTAATACGTTGTTTGTTCACAATTAATTTTTTTCTGATGGACTGCCTGCATCTAATGGGTCTCCATTATTGCACATTTTGCATCTGATAAATCTAAGTCTGCTACCCTGCCTGGTTCCAATGAGTCCCTGTCCGCTACTTTGGATGAGTTTCCATCAGCTGCCCAGTCTGTTGCCAATGAGTCTTTAGCCATACCATATCTGGGCTGCTAACAATAGTATCTGCTCCAACTGCATGCCGCTATTAAAATTACTTTAGCCAACAACAATAGATGATATGGTTGCACTTGAGGTTAAGCATGCAGAACAGTTATTATTGTGACTAATACTGTTCTCCCATTTTTATATTTAAATACATGATGTAACTTCCTGTTCCCCACTGGCGTCCACTCCCAGAAAGTGAAAGGAATGGGAATAAGCCATATTTCAGCACACAGTGCAGACAACACACAGGACACCCTGCACAGAACTCAGATGGCACATATAACGTGCACAAAGCATTCATGGTGCACACAGTAGATACAGTGTACACAGCATGGAGTGTATTTAGAATACACAGCACAAAATGTACCTAAGGACATGAGCACACATACACATCAGAATTTGCAAACAGACTATATAACACACAACTCATATACACATATATATATACATATATACATGTACATAGCATATGAAACGTATGCATCATACACAGTGTTTGAAGGGCTTGCATACACAGCATAATGTGTGCACAGTATATAGAGTGTAGAAAGTGTTAGTTTGGCGGAAAAACTATAGGAAGCTATCAATGTTTGCAAATAAGGGTGCATGCTACTATGAGATGTTTGCTAACTTAGGTAAAATGAGAACATTAAAAAAGTATTTTGCCTTTCAAACATTGGGCATAATAAAAGTATATAACATGGCAGCATTTAGCCCTTGTAAATATGGTAAAAGTAAGTACAGGTTACACGGTTTAGTAATAATGCAGAGGGCTACAGAAAGATGGTGCCATATTGCAAATGGCATTATACCTTTGAGGGTTTGGAGTTTCACTGTAACAATGAAGCTGAGCCTATATGTTGCTGTCTAGTTAGCCACATTTACCATTTTAGCACATCCTTTATGTTTGCAAAGCCCATCAAGGGCAACAGCACAAGGTTCATCAAAGATGGATGTGTGGCTGGCACAGAAAGAGTGTTAAATTGTCAGTACCCTTGTTTCTGAAACCCTGCTCAAAACATTTTTTGCACCTAAGGGCCGATTCACACTATTGCACTGTGGTTAGCATTTGAATCAGCTTTTACCAGCAAACCGCAATGAACAACAGTGTTACTGCACGTTGCTGCAACTCACTCACGTCTGTTGGCAAGTTGCGTAGGGATGCCATAAAAAATTAATGGCACCACATCAAACCAACATGTGTAATATGTTACATGCTCCTTTTTTGGTGTGTTAGGCAGCTCAGTGAAATGAATGGGCTGTATTACCACAATTTTCACTAAAGCATGACATACCACAATAGTGTGAATGGGTCCTTACACTTAAGTAAACCACATCTTTTCAAATTAGCTTAAAGGAATTGGCACGCTTCTAGTTATTATTCATTTTATTATTATATGAAAAAAATAAATGTTACTGGAAAATAAAACTAGAAATCAGACTGCTTGTCATGGGCAACCGCTCCACTCTTCTTTGCTGCTGGAGTACACTTTGGATGAAAACTTCAAACATCAAATGCACATTCCTTTCTTTATTTCTATTTAATGGCTGTTATAATAAAATATTTTTACAGAGACCAAAAATGTCCAAGTTAGTGCAAAACATTTTCACATGCACCCAGGAGGAAGGAAAAGGAGGAGGAATATTCTGTACACAATGGACAGGTCAGAGGCAATGGGATATCATCAGCATTTCCTTCCAAACAGCATGCCACATTTCTCTAATCATATGGGAGTGTCAACCCCTTGTGCAGTATGTGGTGGGAGCTTAGGATGTTTTGCCCTTCGTGTCCTGATCAGAATCTGGGACTTGTAAGCCTGTTTTAGTGCTGGATTATTAGGGCATTTTAAGGATAGGGTAGAGGTGCTGAGCAGTTGGCAGTGTCTTTTTTTGCAGTCCAAGGCTTTAAAACAGGCATGAGGTGGAAAGGGTTTACCAAGAGCTTTGGGGATAAAGGTTTAGGGTGGTTGTTTCATAGAAAACTAATACCCATGCAGCACCAATGCACAGATTAAGACACTGGTACAGGAAGATCCTATATACACAGCAGGTGAGGTGCAGGCAACTTAAACGGACAAGTCAAGGAAGGGATAGTGACTACTGTACCCCCTTTTTTAGGGATACATGGTTTCTCAAACTGCTAATCCTCCCACTGCCAGGGTGCAGTTAACTGCCCAGCAGTTTGATACAGGACATGGGTTAAGGCCCCCTAACCACTGTGCTTATGTAGTCCAGCAGGGCAAACATTAACACAATGGCACATATAAACGCAGCCCTTGGTGGTGTGTATTTGTGTACACCTTATCCATGTCACTGTCAGAAAGGCAGATGAGCATTATGCAGTGCTTGGCAAGCACTGCTGGCAGTGACTTGGTTAAATGTGTTTCAAAATGTATTTTTTAAAATATTTAAACTATCTACAATCTGGGCCTGGGGTGAAAGGCAGTAGAAAGGGTAATCTTGTCATTTAAGGTATGGAAGATGGACCCTACCTCCCTAGCTGCCCTCTTCAGGAGAGCGAGTGTCAGATTTGAGTTTGACAAATTCTTTGGCCACCTCATCATTGTTGCGCTGTGACAAAATTCTTAAAATAGTCAGTCCTGTCTCGTCCATATGAATACGTCGTCCAAGTGGCAGCCAACAGGCACAGCTACCTCTTTGTGCTAGATCTCTCAGCTGCATAACAGCTGTGCCTACTGTTCGGTCTTCACGTGCAAAGCAGTAATCTTTCACACACACCTGAAGTTCATAGCATTCTGGTCCATTTTCATTCCCCAGTGTACTACAAGAAGTAAAATAAAGGGTTAGACATAATTATAAAACAAAAACCTAAAATACTCTAAGCATTCAATTGTGCATCACATTGTTTCGATAATAATGAGTTACATAGTTACAAGATACATAGTTGGTGAGGTTGAAAAAAGACAGAAGTCCATCAAGTCCAACCTGTGTGCTAACAACATATTTAAAATGTTACTGTAGCTGGTATGAAAATAAAATAGATCATGGTCACATGTATTTTAGGTACAGGTGTTGCAGAGGTAGCATAGGGACAGCTGGTAGTGGTCACACTTAATCAGATGCTGTACCACTCCTCCAAGGGGCTTCCTCAGTAATAAAAAAGTGTCAGGAACATACCCAAGCACTTACAGTCACATGTTACTTTATCTTAAATAAATCACCATGGTATCTAGACAGATGTTGACTGTCCACAATAAAACGGCACAGAGGTGTGAAAAATTATGAAACCCTGTTCTGATTCACATAGTTGCAATGGTGTCACTGTGTTGAGGACATGTGTTAATTGTACAAGTTAAACAATTTATGGTGTGAATTTTTGTCCATTCTCTAGGGTAAAGATGTTTAAAGGGGATTATGCAGAGTTCACCCTCATGTGCTGGGCCATGTGTTTGCTGATCAGTTTTTTTTTCCATTGTACAGGTCTTTGCAGTCCTCACTAAACTGGACTGTATATTGCAGGTTACTTTGCTTGTGTTTGGCAAATATTTGGACGGTAGACCCTGTAACTGGTTTGGAAAATTGAGAAAAACAGCAAGAAAATGTTTGGATTACATAGTACTTTATTTATGTAACTCGTACAAAGACACTGTGGGGGTTATTTACGAAAGGCAAATCCACTTTGCACTATAAATGCACTTTCAAGTGCAGTCGCTGTAGATCTGAGGGGGACATGCAAGGAAAATAAAAAACAGCATTTTAGCTTGCACATGATTGGATGATAAAATCAGTAGAGCTTCCCCTCATTTCAGATCTACCCCTTAGATTTAGAGCGACTGCACTTCCAAGTGCACTTATAGTGCAAAGTGGATTTGCCTTTTGTAAATAACCCCCTGTGACACCATTGCAACTATGTTTTATTAATTAAAACAGGGTTTCCGATTTTTTTACACCCCTATGAAACTTTATTGTGGACAGTAGACTATACAGTAAATAGCAATGCTTTATTCTCAGTTGCAGACATCATGGACCCACCTACAGCAGATTGCAATTGGGTTTAGTAGTAAAAAGTCATAGGGCTAATGAGATTTTGCAGAGGGCTTGCAAACTAAAAAGCTAAATGAGTGTCTGAATTAGACCCACTCTACCATTGATACCCTAATGCCCTGTACACACGATCGGACATTGATCGGAAATTCCGAGAACAAAATCCATGGATTTTTTCTGACGGATGTTGGCTCAAACTTGACTTGCATACACGCGGTCACACAAAGTTGTCGGAAAATCCGATCGTTCTGAACGCGGTGACGTAAAACACGTACGTCGGGACTATAAACGGGGCAGTAGCCAATAGCTTTTGTCTCTTAATTTATTCTGAGCATGCGTGGCACTTTGTGCGTCGGATTTGTGTACACACGATCGGAATTTCGGACAACGGATTTTGTTGTCGGAAAATTTTATAGCAAGCTCTCAAACTTTGTGTGTCGGAAATTCCTATGGAAAATGTATGATGGAGCCTACACACGGTCGAAATTTTCGACAACAAGGTCCTATCACACATTTTCCATCGGAAAATCCTATCGTGTGTACAGGGCATAAGTCAAAAATCTATCAGTGTTAAACAGAGTTTGCCACCAAGACTACCTTCTGAAATTGTAGAGTGGTTGAATTTACAGAGCAACCTCAGTTAATTCAATACACCAACAATAAGGAATGGCAGATCAACAATTTACCACATTGCTCCTACAGAGCAACATTAATAAAATGACAGGAGTTCACCCAAAGGTAAAACTACTATATAACCACATATTGGGAGATGAGAAAGAAAAACTCTACCAGAGAGTCTGGACTGTCTTATCCAGCACCAAAGTAATGCACTGTTGCAATGAATGCATCCAATTACCAAGTCACCCCACCAGCTGTCACAAGAAAAAGGTGAAAGTCTTGCCCTAATTTATCAGGGTAGAGCATGTTTACCTTTAAAATAAAGGTTCACTTTGCAAAGTTAATGTGGTAAAACAAAGTAAAACTTCAATTCGTATATAATATCCAATCGTGATAGGAAAATGAAAAAAAAAAACAGGATTTTTGCTTGCACATGACTGGATAATTAAAGCCAGCATAACTTTACCTCTTTTACTAAGCTACGTGCCAGGAAGAGTTTGCAATAAATTCAGGTATAAGGTATGGTACAGAAGGTGGAAGATTTTCCAGTCTAGTAGGATATAAGGTATAATACACAAGGTGGACAATCTTGCAATCTTTTATGGTATAAGGGAGATAACAGAAGATGGAAGGGCTTACAGTCATTTAGAATTTAATTGATAGATGCAGAAGGTGAATAAGCTTACAATCTATCATGGTACAAGAGAGGATACAGAAGGTGAAAAAGCGTACACATTTTTAGGGTATATTAAAGAAGGCGGAGGAGCTTGCAATCATTTTGGATATAAGGGAGGATACAGAAGACAAAAGAGAATTTAATGTACTATTATATAAGTTACAGAACTGAGAGCTTACAATTACCATAATTGAGATATAAGTGAGAATACAAAGAGTGGAACAACTTAAAATCTATTAGGGTACCGCATACAGGAATATATAGAAGGTAAAATAATTTGCGATCTATAGGTAAACAGGGTACAGAAATATGGCTGGGGAGGCAAAGCTAATAGTCTGCTTAGGGCCCTGTTTAGCTTTAAATAGGCTTAGGGTGACTTGGACATGGACGTCCACGGGACACCTACCCACACAGACTACTGTATATCTGCTTTTTGATTCCCACCACTCCCTCGAGCACAGACTTATAGTGACATTAAACACAAGGTTCAAAAACAAAGAAAACTGGCATCTCAGATAGTTGAGTCTGCAGCAATCTATATTTTATAGTTTACTCCACCCCAACACTCTGCAGTTTCTTCCCCTATTTTAACATCAGGAGGATTTCTGCGTTAAAAATAAAAGGAAAAAAAGAGATAACATCTTTGGTCTTTGCATCTTGCTTTACGTGGGTCTGTGGGAGAAGTAGGGTGTAGTCAGGACATAACTGCAGCAATACCCACCCAATAGCAATTGGCATTTAGCAGACACAATGTTTATCTAACCTATATTACATAGATTTACCAAAATATGGACAGTAGAGGACAGTAAACTAGATATTATATGTTACATGTATTTGCAGTCAAAACCACACTACACAACATAACATAGTAGTCTGAGAGCCCCTACTAATTACTGCTCTTGTATAAGTACAGGATAGAATAGCGCACATTATCCCCAAATACAACAAGGAACAGAGCAAGTCCGTTCTAGTTACTAAGAAACAGTAATGCATTAACACATAGAGAGGGACACAACAACATACAGTAGAGCAAACTGTATTGTGGGGTGGGAACACCACATCTCACTCTCATATAATACAGTTTTACCATCTTTACCCTAGTAATTAAACAACAAATCAGACCCTCAGTAACCTGAAAAGTTAATACATGCCCCAGATTTCCTGCCAGCATAATGATTTAATTATGCAAAGGAAAACAGGGTGGCTTCAAAAAACTTTCACACCCTATATTGTTCTTGGACACTCAGCATCTTCATTGACACATTTTTTGACCCCCATGGTATTGAATTAGGGTGACTGAGTTACCCATGTGGCTATGAAAGCTCTGGTATGTGCCTCACACATTGAGCCCAGGTTCACACTGACAGCAGGAATGAAATTGTGCGAGTTCAGCTGAATATATTCCTGCATGTCAGCCCCAACTTTGGGGGCGATTTCAGAGACATCTGTGCGGGTTTTTGCACAGATGCCTATTGAAATTGCACCCCAAAGTAGCCAAAAGTAGTACAGAAATTTGGATTGCTGGCAATAGCCGCCGCTTTGGCATGCGATTTGACAAATGTCAAATTGCATGCCAAATCGCTGCAATGTGAACCAGGACTCAAACTGAGGAAACCACTTGGATGAGGGGTGAAATGTCTTCAGCATTACAGAACACGTCCAGTTATATGTGGCTAACTTCTACACACCATACCATGACCTGG
Source organism: Lithobates clamitans (assembly GCA_037952925.1). Classification (NCBI taxonomy): domain Eukaryota; kingdom Metazoa; phylum Chordata; class Amphibia; order Anura; family Ranidae; genus Lithobates; species Lithobates clamitans. Next base: position 1,076,165 of record JBBGZY010001184.1, read on the forward strand.
ATGAATGAAAACCTTCACAGACTTAGTACTTGGAAAGGTGACATATGTATAAGTATTCAAACCCTAATGCAAGATACAGATGAAACTCTTCCTACTGTAAGGTAATAGATGACCCCTGGGTCTATTGGCCCAGCTATAAGTATTTTTATATGTATGACTCGTATAGTGCTTCAGCAGAAGAAGATATTCACAGCTGTGTAGAAAAGCTGAAGGCAGTCCAGTCCAAAATAAGGTAAGGAATATAGGAGCATGGATATTGGTGGTGAATATCTACTTCCTAGTCCTTACAGTACATACAGATCAGTTCTGAGCTATATCCTGACTCTGGGCGCTATAAATTAACATCACCCAGTATTATATATATTATATGAATATTTTTAAAAAAAATCACAGTCCAAACTAAGCATATGGGAAAAAAATGCAAAGATGGTGAACCAACTTACCAGAACCATAAGCAAACCCCAAAATATGTGTAGCTTTTTCCCCTAAGTTAAGCTTGGTCCCAATTTTGCCTGCTCACAGCCTCCTAAAGGCTTGGCAGTAGATGGGGCCAAGCTTGCCTTATGAAGAAAAAGTTGAGAAATGCATATAACTTTATCTGTAAATCCCAGGGTCTACTAATAATTTTGCCATCTGTTTTTTACTTAACCATGTATGCAATTGTTATCATTTATTTGTAATGCTCAGTTTAAATGGCTCAGATTTGACAAGTATAATTTAAGTAATATTAACATTTTTATTGTTGGGATTTGTGCTTGGTATGTGATATTGATGTTTGTAGGCATACTCACAATTGGAAGCTCTCGTTGTATTTGGGGGCCCAACTATTATTCTTAGATTTTGTAGTGAATTTTCTCTTTTTGTCACTCAGGTTTGGACCAATCATGTTTACCTCAATGAAAGGGCGGAAAATCCCAGAAGTTTGCCATTTCAGATCATTTGCAGCAACGACTTAAAAAACAAACAAAAAACAATTGTAAAATCTTGCAAAATGAATTCCATCTGTTTTGGTCAAATACTATTCAAGCAAAATTGAAGCAGCTGCTTATAGCAACAAACTAGATTTCAAACATCTGGTTTGCTGCTATAGGCAAATAATCTGACTGACTGCTAATTGGAAATTGCCTCAGCTCTGCTCCTGTTTTTCTATATTAATCCTAGTGTACCTGAAGGCCCCCAAATTAGTCTTACTTTGGAGCTCTTGTTCTGTACTCAGGACTTGGGTACATCCGACCAAAATCTCTTCAATATAATAAAGCTCTGGTTCTGTTTTAACCTATATTTTTGGGCTATGCCTGTGACCGAAACATAGAATTCCATTTAAATTAATTGTATAAAGTAACTGCCACTTAAACTCTCTCACATTCACATTTTTCTCAAATTGGCAGCTTTGACAGTACTTTCAGGTCCAGTTACAGGGTGGGTCACCACTGCGAACAGTAGGGGAACTCATCATGTACCAGTACCTTCTGAAGCGGTAGTGCTACATACATAAATAGTAAGTTTAATTTCTTGTTCTGAAAGACTGCAACTACAACTGACCCCTCAAAATCCATTATGTGAACCTTTTTCCAAGCTGTTCTGTACCCCTCTGTTCATCACTGTTGATAAGTCTTTCATAATAAAGTATGTTTAGTTATCTCATTAGTCTGCTTTGTAAAATCTGTTGGTTTTCAGTGCCACGTGGGTTCTTGAACAAGTAGCAATTGGTATCTTATTTTTTACCTTTGACACTAATTTTGTGCTCCCCTGTTCCGGGATGGGTGAAGAGTTCTACATGAATGGAAACCTCTCCAACTGAATCATCCACTCCAGATCCTGGCAAATGCAAACATAAGAATACTTAGCATATCATCACAGAACCATAGGCACCAGGCTTTTCTGAGTATAACTGCTGACAGGGTCTAAGAGGTTTAAAAGGATTAAACAGCACTCGGCAACCTCCTTTAGAATATACAAATTATATTAGTTTAGTATACTTACACCTGCCAGCAGTCAATTCAGTTTTGGTTTTGATTACTGATGAGCTGGGTTACAATTTGACTTGTAACTCAAGTCTACCAGTTTATACTTGTGACATTCTATGGGTCCACTGCAGTCTATCCATGCTTGCTTGGTGCAACATGCAACGTAGTGTTTTCTTTCTGCTTTAAACTGAAAGCATATGTTAAAACACCCACCCCAAACTCTATCATAATGTGTTACTTTTACACACCTGCAGATTCCACCATAGATTTCTTCTTTTTCTGTTATCTTATTAACATTTACTTTTTCCAACTTGGTCTAAACCAGGGATATGCAATAAGTGGACCTCCAGCTGTTGCAAAACTACAAGCCCCATCATGCCTCTGCCACTGGGTGTCATGCTTGTGGCTGTCAGAGTCTTTCTATGCCTCATGGGACTTGTAGTTCTGCAACAGCTGGAGGTCTGCTAATTGCATATCCCTGGTCTAAACACTCTCATTATATATTTCATAGTTTAAGAAACAATACTGCTACAAAGTAAATTTGGGCTAAACCAAACTAATTTACTGCATGCTTTCTACAGGCAAAGAATCATCTTGCAGTATCTTGCAAGACAAGTTTCACATTCAATTTGTAAGATAAGAGTCCCAATAGCGTGCTATATTATATCACCAGTAGCAAAGGAGTTAATACTTCAGTCCCACTTATACAGGTAAACAAATTGCAGCAATTTTGCAGATCTGACATCAGTGTGGTGAGAATAAATATTACCTTGACATACTGTTGTAGTATTTTACTAGGAGGTCACTAAAGAAAGTTCACAGAGTCTATAATTGCATTAAATTAGTTAGTAATTTAGTATCTTTATACAATTCTGGGATGCATGGGAATAATTAAAGGTTACTTAGCACAGCTACAGTTCAGACACACACAACAAATAAAACATAAAAAGTTTTTTTTTTCTGTGTAACAAACAACACTGCAAAATTAAGATATGGTATTAACTGCTGACAAGTGGGACTGGAGTTTCTACATGCTTAACCAAACCCCTCCACTACTCCTCATATGGCAGAAAATTATCTATAGCTGAAAGTGGAAATTATTAATTTGCCTAGCAATATAGGACATGCTTCCAAAACCTTTGCGTCAATGACATACCCTTTTCTGGATAAGTCTCTTCACTAAGAGTAAACCTAATACCTTTTCCACCATGGACTGAGGGATAAAGGAAAGGAAGAAAGAAGAGATGGAAGAGATGTGAAGTAGAAGGTGCAGGTCGACATGAAAAGAGGATTATTTTACTAATGTTAGCATAAATATGTTACCATAGGGCACAAATCAAGTGCATATTGGTTAAAATGTGTGACATTTTTTTTTAGATGTTTTTAAACTGTACTGGGAAATAACAATAAGTGTACTGGTCTGTAACAATAAGTGGTATTTTAAAGCTGGCTTAGGTATAGAATGACTATTCTTTGGGCACGGTAGTCATATGATAATTAAGGTAATTGGTTCTTTTAATTTTTTTATTTGAAGGGGTTATTGTGACTGAAATTGCTAATTGTAACATATTTTTTATCTTTTCCTGCTGCTGTCTTTAGGAAACACATTACAACAAAACTTCAAGAATCAGTTTAAGAAGGTAACTTTAGGTATTATATAACAGATTTTTGGTCTGGTTCATCTTCCCTTTGTGGAACTGATAATTTAATTTGGAGTAATCACTTCTTATGGCCAGTAAAAATTCAAGAAAATAATTACTTTCCTTCTGAACAATTTGAAATATTGATAAAGTTATTTGGGAAAGGCCAAAATCATTCCACTATTTAACTACCTCCAATGGTTTGATATATATTGCATATGTTAAATTCTTACATTTGTGAGGTATTTGTTTTTCTAAAGCTATTGTAGGGTGTTAGCATTCAGTTTTCTTAATCTCAATGGTAACCAATTACTCACTGTACTTTTTAATGGGTTGTAGTGAGATAGGCGGGATCACATGGCATGCTGATTCCCTGTTCTCTTTGGTACTAATAGATTCAACGCTTTTAATTAAAAGTGGACTTGTGATTTAGAAACCACCAGATAGTAACAGTAAGTTGGGATTTCTATAAAAGAAACAATGTCAGGAATTTTCTTTTCCAATTATCTGTTGTTATAGTGTCTGTGTCCCAGTAAGGTAGATTCACTATCTTTGGTGGATCTTACTTGACAAAGGGGTTTTTACAAAGGGGTTTTAAAACATTGATTTCCACCTCCACTTGATCCTGAGTGTTCGCATGCCAACTGAAGGTTTTTTTTCTGGTATCTATCCATGTGTATTAATGTTTGTTACTTGTTGTACATTTAGCATGGATCTACTCTCTGTTCTAATGCAAATGTATATGATGCTTGTAGCTGAGAGTTTGCATTTGTCTAGATAGAGGAACTAGATAGAGGAACTAAGGAGAGATCATGTGCATGTACTATAATTTACTGTTATGTTTTTATATGAGGTTTCCTTTCATAAATATATTAAACTTGAGAAGTTAGCTGTCTGGAGTGCTGTCTATTATTTATTTACAGTGACCACTGTCCCTGAAAGAGATGGAAAATCCAACATTTTAAAACTATCATCAAAGAAAGGAGTGAGAGTAAATCTTCCAAATGAGGGTACTAGTGACATTTTTTTTAATGAGGGGAATTTGTTAATTTTGTAGCAATTTGTTCTCACTTCCTGTTGCAACTCCAGGACAGGAAGTGGATGGAAATTTCCACACTGAGATACATGTAACTAACTGTAACTAAGTAGGGCTTTATACCTTTTCTACTATACCCATAACTAAACTAAAGTTTGGGCTATTAATACACGCTTGTATGGAGCAAAGAGTTGGTCAGTTATCACAAACAAAATTTAAGATAGCTAGCTAGCAAGTAGGTATTGCAGTAAATGAGAATCTACCAAGATTGTAAGTGGCCAAGTGTAAAGCTGGGATTCAAATATTTCGGTAAAAAAATTCCTTATGTTAAAAAACAAAGGGGGCTAATTCATCAACGTTTTTCAGGTAAGATTCACACATCTTTCATGCATCTTTTAATTGAATATTTTGTGAATGTTTGGTAAAGTCTTGTGAGTCTTGGGTGAAAACATTTATGAATGACCTCAAAGCACTCAAAAACTTCACAAAGTATGTGATCTGCATAGTAGCCTAATTTTTTGCCTGCGTGGAATGATCAAACATTGTCAGATGACATGTTCTCTAGGAAATCTACATGCGGCCTTTCTGGAGAAAATCTGTGATGGGGCTTAGCCCTGACTCAGGTGTTTAACAGATACAGTAATTTTCAGCATAGCACAGTATTTTTATACTATAATGTTCACTTTGCCTTGTCTAACACGATCATGAATGCAACCACAAAGCAGCTTGCTATTTATCTAAATCAAGCTTAGTAGCTAAGTTCTTATTTTAAATGTCAATGTCTTACATTTACTGGTTATTTTTTAGATGTTTAACTGATAGCCTTCATGTATTTATTTAAATTAATTTAATGAATATGAAAGAATGTAAAACCTAGTGTATAACGTTTTTGTGTATTTATTTTACAAAGTTTAGTTAGTGCAGTGATGTTGCCATCGAATGGTTCCTTGTGGACTGTGCAGCTGACGTATAGCTTACATACTGATTGCATAAAATAGGGATTTATAAAAATGAGAAATGGTTTTCTGTGTTTCAGGGACTCCAAAGTGACTATTACATAAAGCAAAGAACACAAGGATAAAAGACATGAAAAAATATACATAGATATAAGGCAAAAAACACAGAAAAACAACATATAGAAACATGGTGTGCATGTATCCTTCTTACTCTTCCAGTATTTATATATTTCTGACCATACACCGCTGTCATTATGTGATCCTACCACAATGACTGTAATCTGAGTCACATAGAACACTGTAGTACCTTTTATGCTTGGCTTAACAAATTTTTCATGTCTTTATAGTACATACATACTAAACAAAAACTAGAATGGTTTTGTTTTACTATTTGTCCTTGGCATTAAACATTATGCAACGTGGCTTAGAAGAATGACTGCTTTTTTTCACTGTAAAGGAACCGAGTATTATTAAATTCAGTCATAGATTTCAGTGAATATTCTTTGAATCTTGCCTAGATTGCCTGGGGGGAATATGGGCATATCATATGGTATGTATGCATAGCATAGCACAGCATTCTACATAAAAAAGCAGAAGGCATGTTTTTCAATGCAAAAACATCAGAAACTATTATCAAAGTGTCCTGAAAAAAAAAAGCTAGTGTTACCATTATATTCCATGGCAAACCTATAAATACATTTTCCACCAAAATGCTATACCACAAACCAGAAAAATCTGATGCAACATTACAATGGCAAGAAGTCAGAAGTTCTCTGATGCGTAAAATAAATCAGTTTAAAATATAAACTGTAAGCACTGGAAAACAATGCAATCAGCATAACACATCTGAAAAACATACTTATGTATGTAATGTGTATTCCTGTTATGGATAATGTGTTTTGGTTTGATGGTGCCATGGATTTTAAAACAGACCACTTTGCTAATTTGGTATTGGTGCTATGCACCAGTTAATTACTTTTGAGATAGTAACATTTCTCTGTTGTCTTCAATTAGGAAATAAAAAATGAGTAGTAAATAAAGGATACACAATAATGATAAAGTTGACATATATTTTCTGTCAAAGTATTACATCACCGAGTATGTAAAAAACATTTAAAAGGATTATATAAAACACATGAAATAAGTCTCACCCTGAGCAGTCTGTGTTTGGACAAAGGTTTTAATGAGTGTGTCCGTTGCTTGTGTATATAGCGAGAGTGCATAGCGCAGAGACTGCAGGTCAGGACTTTTCTCCAAGAAAGTCTTTTTAAGACCAACACCTCCAGCGTGGAAATATTGCTGTATTGAAAGAAAAGAAGGTACAATGAGTGGCACAACAGTCACAGTGACAAAAACACTGAATGAATGTCACTGCCATTAATGCTTTTTGGATTATCAATATTCCTAGAACCAAAACTAAAGACATCATACTCGTAGCTGTGACTGCCCCTCAAACACAGTTACTCAGAAAATTGCCAATTATTGACAGCAGGCGAAGAAGCCTGCATGACACCAGGGAAATACACATAGCGGAGAAACTGGTACAAATAAAGAGGACAAAAAGGCCTAGGGGAGCACAGGGCAAGAATATAACAGCCAACTAAAGATTGCTGGCTACAACCCTGTAAGTGTGCAGTGGCTCACAGTGTTATGAGTTACAAATTCAGGGTATTGCAGGGTTTGCCCTGAAGTTTAGCTCTGCGCTTTAGCAAACAGGAGATACTAAAGTCTCTTTTTTTGCCTAAAATAACAAACATGTTATACTTACCTGCTCTGTGTAATGGTTTTGTAGCCCCGATCCTCCTCTTCTCAGGTCCCTCTTCGGCTCTCCTAGCCCCTCATCCCTAACAAGTGCCCTCACAGCAAGCAGCTTGCTATGGGGGCACGCTGAGCCGCAGCTCCGTGTGTCCATTCAGACACAGAGCCGAGCTAGGCTCTGCCTCCTCTCCCCTTTCATTGGCTCACTGACTTTGACAGTGATGAGAGCCATTGGCGCTCTGCTGCTGTCTCAGCCAATGAGGGTGTAGTCCTGGGCAGCCGAGTCTCTCCTGCAACATCGCTGGATAGAGATGGGATCAAGTAAGTATTAGAGCATTGAGATTCTGGGGGGCGTGACCGGATGCGGAGGTGAGCGGAGGTGTGTGAGTTCCCTCCTCGCTTCGGCTTCTTGCTGCTACCCTCAATGAGGTGACCCAGCGCTACGTAGTTGGTTATCCCTTTTTGTCTGACCCTGCTCCTTCCTGTATGGCTTACCATCTGTCAAGACCCCAGAGGCGAGCGGATTGGCTGGCCGGAGATTGCGGAGTGAGAGTGGAAGATCGACGCTGGAGGAGGCTGGATGTCTGGCTCCCTGGTGGCGGCGTCTTAGGCTGCTCGCGCCGGCTGGTCGCTCCGCAACGGCTCTGCACTCTCGCGAGAGCTGAGAGAGCCCTGTAGGAGGTGGAGGAGAAAGCGGTGACAGGACGGCTAGACACTCCTCGTGACGGTTGCTACAGGACTAGAGGACCAAGACCCGGATCCAGGATCGGTAAGAGATCCGTTGTGGGTGATTGGTTCAGGCCGCCTGATAACCGCCTAATAGCACCAGAAGGTAACAGCGGTGGGACTGGTAATTTTTTTACATTGTATGGCATCGGGCAGTGGAGGATTTGTACACTCCTTAGAGAAGCCGGGGGAGTGTGGGTGCTTGGTGTGCAGTGACATCTTATCTTGTTACATAGTTACATAGTTACATAGTAGGTGAGGTTGAAAAAAGACACAAGTCCATCAAGTCCAACCTATGTGTGTGATTATGTGTCAGTATTACATTACATATCCCTGTATGTTGCGGTCATTCAGGTGATTATCTAATAGTTTCTTGAAGCTATCAATGCTCCCCGCTGAGACCACCGCCTGTGGAAGGGAATTCCACATCCTTGCCGCTCTTACAGTAAAGAACCCTCTACGTAGTTTAAGGTTAAACCTCTTTTCTTCTAATTGTAATGAGTGGCCACGAGTCTTATTAAACTCTCTTCTGCGAAAAAGTTTTATCCCTATTGTGGGGTCACCAGTACAGTATTTGTAAATTGAAATCATATCCCCTCTCAAGCGTCTCTTCTCCAGAGAGAATAAGTTCAGTGCTCGCAACCTTTCCTCATAACTAAGATCCTCCAGACCCTTTTGTTAAAGGAACTTTCGTTTTCACTCTGGTACCCCCCTTATTATTACTACATTATTACTACATTATTATTAAAGCTGCAATATGACCAGAAAAAGGGGGAGGAACAGGTTCAGCATAACCAGGAAAGTTCAATGGCCCAATCTACCCGCTCACTCAAAGAGAAGGGGAACCAGGCGTCATCTGCAATGGCAGCGGCGGCCAAATTAGAGAAGTATGCGCACACCCCCCTGCATTCCCCAGCTAAGGGAAACCAGCCATCTCATGAAAAAACACAGCCGGGAGGTACGGGAGACAGAAAAAGTATAAATAAAACTTCATCTACATCATTAGTCCCTGCTAAAATGGCGAACAAAAAAAATTCTGAGAGGGATCTATCGGAGAAAGCACCAGAAGTTACTCTTGATACTAGTGAACCTGGCGACCAGTTAAGGGGCCTTAAGGAAGAGATACGCTCTATGAGTCAGGAACTACAAAAAGCTGCGGAAAGGGCCTCCATTCTGGAGGAGAGGTTAAGTTAAGCTGAGGATGTCTTACACCCAATGCAACAAGAATTTAAAGTAATGCAAACCCAGTTAGATACATTCAAGTTTAAAATGGATGAAATGGAGAACAGATTACGGAGACATAATGTGAGGGTATTCTTGGAAGGGTGGCTCAAGGAGGTCTTTGGAGCTGAGACATTCTCGCGTTTTTTTTCTATTGAGAGGGCGCATAGAGTACCCACTAGGGTTGCTACACCAGGCACTCGCCCTAGACCTCTGATTATGAAACTGTTTAACTATAAAGATAAGGTGACACTGATGCAGAAATCCAGAGAGAGGGGGATATCTGTTATAATGGAGCCCGAATTTCACTATACCCAGACTACTCCACGGATCTACAGAAGAAAAGGGCAGGATTTGCGGATATTAAGCGCAGTCTGCGAACTTTTAAAATATCATATGCTTTGCTGTACCCGGCGCGTTTGCGCATGGAAGCCCTAGGGGCAACACAATTTTTTGACTCTGCTGACAGGGCCACAAAGTGGCTTGAAGACAATAAGAAGAACTTTTAGAGCTGGATTATAATTATGTCTGATGGGGTTTTTTTTTTTTTTTTTTTTGCAGTAAGGGCTGAAGGGGGAGGGGATGGTTGACGAAGGTGTTTAATGAGAGATGGTAATGGGTGGTGGGTTGAGGTTTTTTTTGACAACATTGTTGTATGAAATTTGGGTAAAGGGAAGGGAGGGAACTAGGGGAAGGCAAGTAAGGACAAGTAAGGGAGTATATTTTGACTGGGGGAAGGAGTGTTGGAAAGAGTATGGTGTCAGGGTTAGAAGGGTCACAAAGTATGTCCCCAGGGTTTGCCAAGTTAGGCTTGGGGCGAGGAGGGTGGGGTCACAAGAGGGTAAAGAAGCACAGGAGGTTCAATTAATAAAAAAGGGTTACACTGCACTAGATCAAAAGCTGGGGATAGAAAAGGTTAAAAGGGCACACAGATTGTTGAGATACTCACGCACAGTTAAGAATAGTAAAGCAAGGTTAGTAATGGTACCGTGTGTGGAGTTGAGTGTGGTAGGGAAAGGCAAACAAAAGATAGGTACTCTAGACAGGGTGATTATGCTAGTAGGGTTATGAGTGTTTTCAGTTATTTAAAACAGTTTCCTTTTTTTTGGCCCCCTGTCTGCAAGGGCTGTATTTTTCTTTTATTAATGATCATTTTGTTTTTCTGCCAATGCTGCCTAGTACAGTAGGAATAAGCTCATGGAATATCAGGGGTATGGGCGACCCTATAAGGAGGGCCACTGTATTTATGGAGTTGGAGTCCCATGGCTCGGGATTGATGTGCCTGCAGGAGACACACCTGACCAATGAGTCCAAATTATCAATCAGGAACAAGAAATTCCAAGGTCTGTTTAACTCAGTATATTCATCTTATTCAAGGGGAGTTAGCATACTGGTCAAAAAAGGTCTGGCGTTCTCCTGCAGGGATGTCAAGATCAACGCACTGGGTTGCTATGTTTTTCTACATTGTTTCATAGAGGGTAATCCATTTATTATAGCTAACTTGTATATTCCTCCACCCTTTAAGATGGAGATTCTGTACTGTTTATTGGAGAATGTGGAGGACAAAGCCGATATCCCGATTATAGCGGTGGGCGATTTCAACATGGTCCTCGACAACTGCCTGAATAGGTTTCCACCTGGGGCCAGGGTGGCACAGGCATCTAGGGGGCGGCTTGCCCAGTTTTTTGAGGAGGTTGGGTGGTGCGACCTCTGGAGAACTCGAAACCCAGGGCCAGCGGTATTCCTGTTTCTCTGGGTCGCACCGCACACTCTCTCGCATCGACTTGGCGATAGGTAATGGGGTGGCACAGTCCCTTATAGGCAAGATAGAATATCGTCTGAAGGGGATTTCGGATCACTCCCCTCTGACGCTGGCGGTAAAGGTCAACGATAGATATACTCAGAGATTATGGGCGTTAAACCCGGTGTGGCTGGAGATTATAGGGGGTACAGAAGACATTTCTGTAAAATTAGAAGAGTATATAGAAAATAACCTGGGAACAGTGTCGGAAGGGGTGGTCTGGGATTCCCTAAAAGCATTCCTTAGGGGGATTTTTATGCAACAAGTAACAAGGGTTAAGAAACAATCAAAGGCAAGGAGTGAGCAGATTAGAAAAGAGGTGTTGGACCTGGAGAGGCAATATGTGGAGGATCCAAGTTTAGAAAATCAGGAGTTATGGTTGAAAAAGCAACAGGAGTATAAGATTGATATAACCTGAAATGCTGAGAACAGGAGACTTTTTCAGAGGCAGAAGTGCTTTGGAGAGGGGGAAAGAGTGGGTCGAATGTTGGCATTGCTGGTCAACACCAACTCTCCCTCCTCATCATTGCCTATGATTAGGACTCCTTGTGGGGAAATTTCATCCGATCCCCTGAAAGTCAAGTAAATATTTTTCAATTATTATAAAGAGTTATATAAGTCACAGCATCGGTTAGAATTGAGAGAGATTGAAAGTTTTCTAGCGGGTGTTAGTTTGCCGTCTCTTTCTGATGCAGACAGGGCCGGACTGGAATCTCCCATAACCCTTGAAGAACTAAAACAAGTGGTAGCAGATATGCCCAATCAAAAATCCCCAGGTCTGGACAGACTGCCCTTGGAAGTCTATAAGCGTTTCGGGGCGGTGCTGCTTCCACTACTTTCGAAAACATTGAACTGGGCGGCTATAGAGGGTAGGCTGCCCTCTTCGATGTCAGAGACCAACATAATATTGATAACGAAAGAGGGGAAAGACCATCTTGATGTATCTTCATATAGACCAATTACACTGCTATGTTCTGATATCAAAATTTTGGCAAAGGTAATGGCAATTAGGCTAAATAAATGTATCTCGGGATTAGTACACCCGGACCAGGCAGGATTTATTCCTAATAGGTCCGCCAGTGTAAACATTAGACGGGTGTACTTGAATCTCCAGTCCCGGACAGGGGGAAAGGTCTCCAGCGAGATTTTGTCCTTGGATATCGCCAAGGCATTTGACAGCATGGAATGGGGTTACCTCTGGTGGGTACTGGAGAGACTCGGGTTTGGTCCTATGTTTATTAGATGGGTGAAAATCCTATACTCTCACCCAAGTGCCAGATTAAAGATAAACAACGAATACTCTGAATGGCTGCCTCTTGAGAGAGGGACGAGGCAGGGGTGTCCATTGTCACCCCTGCTGCTCGCCCTAGCAATGGAACCGCTGGCGGAAGTAGTGAGAACATCGACCGGTGTGCAAGGATTTAGGAGAAGTAATGGGGAAGAAAAGATAGCGTTATACGCAGATGATGTGCTACTTTTTATGGGTGATATGGGGTCATCACTAGAAAAAGTGATTCAGCTTGTGGAGAGGTTTGGGAGATTATCGGGACTGCTAGTTAACTGGGGTAAATCTACGCTTCTACCGATAGATTCAACTATTAATGCTCCGACTGGCCATATGTCTCGGTTAAGGGTAACAGAGAAAATGAGGTACCTGGGCATAGTTGTCTCTAATGACCACTATCAATATATTGGAGATAACCTAGTCCCCCTCTTGGTAAAATTCAAAAGGAAAAGCGACATCTGGTGCAAACTTCCTCTATCTATGGCAGGTAGAATCAACCTAGTTAAAATGATATGGATGCCACAACTCTTGTATGTGCTCCATAATTCCCCAGTCTGGATTGGGAGGAATTTGTTTATAAAAATTAACACCTTATTTAGAGAATTAATATGGAGGAAAGGGCAGGCAAGCATCAGCTTGCAAACTTTGCAGCGACCTACTAGGGAGGGGGGAATGGCAGTGCCCCAACCATACAACTATTTTCTTGCTGCCCAGTTACAGCACATAGGGGGATGCCAGACCCAAGGTATGAGGGACATTAGTGGTAAAATCATGCTGCAGGGCAACCCACAAAATTTCTTGGTAGAGGCATTGGAGGCTGGCTCATTACAGGACGGGCCTCCAACATACAGGTTAGTTGTATGTAACAAAGTCTGGCAGACTGTTAAGAGGATTATGGGCTATAGGGGCTTCACTGAATTCTCACCCATATGGCATAACAAATCTTTACAAGAATTGTTAGCCTTGGAAAAAAACAGGATATGGGAACATTACGGAATAAGCAGGTTGGTCCAGCTATATGAAGATAATATCTTAAAATCCTTTACTGAGCTGAGGCGAGAATACGGAATCCCAAATAAAACATTCTATTGCTATCTGCAGATTGGGCATGCTTTGGACAGCCAATTTAGGAACTGCCCACTTGTATGGTGTAAAGCCCCACTCCTCGATAGAATAACTAGAACAAATAGTACTAAAGGCCTGATAGCAATGGCATACGGACAATTGGCTGAAAAGTTACTTGCCCCGCAAGCGACTATGGGAGTTAGGGCGAGATGGGAGTTAGATGTGGGGGAGCTTACGGATTACCAGTGGAAAAAGATTTTGGAGTCTGGCCCGCCGGTGTCTGTTTCTCTGTCGTAGCAGGCCTCGCATCTCCTCCTGCTACATAGAGTCTATTATACCCTAAAGAGATTATTCAGATTTGGTAATAGACTGGATGATAAATGCCCTAGGTGCCTGAATACAGGAGATCTTATCCATATGATGTGGAGATGCCCAAAATTAGTAAGATATTGGGGATAGTAAAGATTATAGAAACTAGGTTTAAAATTAAATTGGCCCTGGAGGCCAAGGTATGTATTCTTGGCCTGACAGGGGAGAATATAGGGAGCAATAGTATTAACACTGCCATTGGGAGGTGCCTCTATCAAGCAAGGAAACTGATAGCCCAGTCCTGGCTTTCTGCCACATCACCAACCCCGGAAGAATGGGTCGCTGTAATGGATAAGCTGGTGTGGACAGAAAAGACAGTATATACTAGGAGGAGTAGTTATGGTAAATTTGTAAAGATATGGAGACCCTGGCTATATTGGTTGGGTGTCTCCCTTTGAAATGTATATGAACCCAAAAGAAAACTTAAGTAGAAGAGAACCTGGGAACACAGAGGAGTGGTGGAGGGAAATTAGGGTAACCTTGTTTAGGAAATAGATTTTGGATACTATATTAGTTAGTTTAAAAGTACTCTTTTCTAAGAACGTTGATTGGGAAGGGTGGGGGAGGGGAACCTCTGGAGGGTTGGGGGAGGGAGGGGGTGGATAGACGCAATGCGGGTAAGAGAAGGGTTAGGGAAATAAGAAAGGGGAGAAAAAGTAAATGTACACTGTTTTTATAGTTATCTGTCACAAGGGCTTACTGGTCACTAACTTAAATAATTTATGTAAAACTGCTGGCAACGGTATGTTTATTTTTTACTATATATTGTTAATTAAGAACATTTAATTAAAAAAAAAAAGTAAGTATTAGAGGGGCTGAGGGGAGCTGCTGCACACAGAAGGTTTTTTTATCTTAATGCATAGAATGCATTAAGATAAAAAAACCTTCTGCCTTTACAATCACTTTAAGGGCCGCTCGCCAGCTTATTGCAGCAAACCTTTGATTATTACTACTGCCACTTATTAATGACAGCTTCCAGCTCAAGGCTGTAGTTGCTAGGATGATGGTGGCTGCCAAAGTTCTAGCAACCAGTGACACATCTCTGGTCCCATCCGGCTAAATGTAGGTTGTGAGGCTAAGAATTCTGACTGATGTCATTGACCTAATATGACCATAACTTTTTTGTGGACAGGTAACCAGGAGTACTATGTATCCCTTACTCAATCCCATGATGGGGCAGCATCTACGAGCTCCCTTATTTTTCTGGTATTTTTCTAATAATTTTTATTGAAAAGAAAAAATGCACAGGTGCAGATCAACGGTTTACCAGGGAAAAGCCCCCTTATTTTTAAAGGATGCTTATCTTGGATACGGGTTTGGTGTGGATGAAGGAAATCCCCTTTTTTTACAAACAGAGCAAAGTAGACCAAGTAGTTGTAATTGTATTGTTTCACTTTAAGAATTATGAAAAGAACTGCTCTCTGTTGAACAGTATCTTTCATAAAAAAAAATGTTTGCACTGGTACAGTTTCCTCTAGGCAATCCTTAGCTCCCTGTGCCCTATATTTGACAATCGCTTGCCTTGAAAATGGAGGGAGCTGAACTTCGAAGATTTGGCTCCCATTGAACTTGGAGGTTTGCAATAACATTTGCAATTCCAGAATCTTTTGAGTAGTTTATTTGGAACATCCCTAATGGGGAGCTGGACACTTCCACAGAGAACATGTAACAAAGCATAAAAAAAAAAACCTTCAGCAAATCAATACAACTTTCAGGGAAATATTGAATAAACACTAATCTTTTCAATTGCATGCTTAAGGGATGCCTTTAAAGTATATGTGGTGTTATGGAATAGTACAACTCTCATGAACAGCGTAAACAACACGGTATTCTGGCATCACATATTTTATATAAGCAATTCATTTTTTTTACTGTTACATTATTGATTGGCTTAAATAAAGCAGCTACACCCCATTCTGATTCATTACAACTTTTAAAGAAAGGCTTTTTTCTTAGATATTGTTTTCTCTTACAAGAAAATAAAGCAAATCTTTCAACTTTGTGCACATTAGCCAGTACTAGCAGTAGCAGTTTATTGGTTTAGTTTGTGACCTTTGTTTATTGCAGTACCACACTGCATTGTCTTAAAAGTTAAATACAATGTCAAAGCAGTGTGCACTAAAACCAAAACCAGAACCACATATTCCTGAACCCATCCTTGTATCCCCAATTATTTCCAAAATATGCAAATTATATACTTCAGGTATGTGTTTGTTAGAAATTCTCTAGTGTCAGGACAGTACCTGAGCACTTGAATGGGAAATGGAAAGAGCTGAGCATTGTGGGCCTTTTTTAACACATCTGCTTACAACAGCACTACTGTGGTCTGCAGCCCCTACCTGCAGCATCTTTTTCGGCAACATATCAGCCGTGGTAAATTTACCACATGCATAATATAACATATGACTCTGTACCACAAAGCTCAGTGGGAGCAGCACCTCAGTGAGACAAGTCAGCAGCAAAAGGCACACACCTCTCCTCCTCAAAGGAGAATATGCTCCTAACGCATCCAGTTTTTCTCCTCCGTAAGGGCACATAGTAACCAATTTTGTTGGGCCTGCTAATGTACCCTTTTCATATTCCTTTATTAAAAAACATGGTCAGACAGGTCTGAAGTTATATGCAGAGGTTCTACATTTTTAACAATGTTTTATATTTGTAACTTCATTTTTTAAATTTTGATTTATCAAACATGGGCAAGGATGTAATGCAACCTAGGTGCTATCTAAAAAAAAGTCTTAGGCCTAAACACCACCTTGTCCCTATGCAAAAATTGAACAATTGTTTCTTTGGGACACTGGGTATGGAGGTGATGATGATGGCTATGAGTTCTCTTAGTCTTATCTGCACATGGTTCTCTGTTGAAACGCAGCCTTTCAGTTTGACCCCAACTGCATCCCTGGGCTCTTCTGACAATGTGGAGGGTATTGATAGCATAATAAAAAAGGTAGACCCAGACATTTCAAAGGAGTTGGAAGTGTCATTCAAGAAACCCAATGAAAGAACAGGAAATACTAATTAACATACGCAACAAAGTTGTAAAGCTGATCAAAGAAGAAATTTGTCTCACGGAAGCCATCAAATGCAAGTTTTTATCCAGTATTTAATTCAGAAAGAAAATTGTACAGTGGATCAATAAAAAATGAAACTGCACATTGTCCACTGCCTTGCAGTAACAACAAACATGACACCTGACTGGGAGATGTGATTGTACTGACTACAAGGAATACCATCTTGTAGAGTAGAGAGAGAGGCATGTCTCTAATGGTGTAAAAAGACTGCATCTGAAGTGAAAAAAGAAACAGATTGTCACAGAAAACAGACATCAGACCCTCTGTGGTATGTGCACAAAGGATGTGAACCCTTAAAAAAGCAGAGGTGCAGAGGCTAAGCATACACACCATATCTTCACCACAGTGTAACATGCCCTTTTCCTTTAACAACACTTTGTAAACATCTGGGAACTGAGGAGACCAGTTACTATAGTCTTGGGAGAGGAATGTTATCCCATTCTTGCCTGATATAAGATTCAAAGCACTCAACAGTTCTGGGTCTTCTTTGTTGCATTTTTCCTTTCAAGATGCGTCAGTTATTTTTAATTGGTAAAAGTTCTGGACTGCAGGCAGGCCAGTTAGGCACCCAGAATCTTCTACTATGAGGCCATGCTGTAGTCATAGATGCCATTTGTAGTTTAGCATTGTCCTGCTGAAATATGCAAGGCCTTCCCTGAAAAAGGCATTGTCTGGGAGCATATGCTGCTCTGAAAACTGGATATATCTTTCAGCATTGATGGTGCCTTTCCAGATGCACAAGCTGCCAATTCCATATGCACTAATGCATCCCCATACCATCAGAGAGGAAAGCTCTTTAACTAAGAGCTGATAAAAAGCCAGAATGTCCCTCTCCTCTTTAGTCTGGAGGATGCGGTGTCTATGGCTGCTAAATAGAATGCAATAGACAGATAGAAAAGGACCGCGCTTAGGATAACAAAAGAAGGTTGCTGCCGCCCCTAATAGGGCTCTCCTAAGGGGGCTCTAGATAATAGCAAACAATCAAAAAGTGGGGTTAAATGGCGCTACCTAAAAATTGAGGGCACAGCTTAAAAGAAAGTGGGGCTGTGCCTAGGGTGTATAATATACACCAGACCTCGGCACCTGCTATCCCAGCCTAAAATAACAAACAAGGCCCTCTAATGGGGGTAATACTTGAAAGTATGTACAGGTGTATAAGTGTAAATGGCATACACCCTCAGGATAATGTATGGGTGAGCTTCTATACACAGTAGCTCCTTAATGGGGTTACCCAAGATGTGACCTAGTGGTTCCTAATTAATAGGTGTATGTACATAAACTTAAAATACCAACTTAAAATAAGTGAAATAGGTGTGAGACATAGGCAGTCCTACCATTAAAAGATTGTGCTATACAAATGTAGGTACAGAGTGTCCCACATATTCAAAAGTACCAGAGCATGCATATAAACAAACATACAAATCTTACAAATGAAAAATGTGCAATATTGTTGCTTCCAGCACACACCAAGTAAACAACGCAGAGTGAAAAAAATAAAAAACCATAAAAAATAAATAAAAATGTGGCAAATTCTCAAAAAAAACAGTGAACATAAAGTACAAAAAATGTGGCGGAAATTCCAAAAATCAGAGCGCCACCAAAAAGGACATGTATAAGTCTTTATGTATAAGTGAAAAATATATAACAGTTCTCATATAAGTAATGATCAGGCTGTGCACATAGATATAGCAGAAACCATCAACAGGTGACTTCAGTGCTTGTAGTATCTCCAGGTGACTTGTGTGCTCCCCCACATGGGTCCCTACTCACTGGATCTAGTCACCCCAGCAGGGGTAATGCGCATGAAGTTACTCTCTGTTTTAGCCAGTTCAGCCAGGTGTCTGCTATATGGGTCCCAGAAGCATCCCTTTGTCTCCAGATAAGAAGGGTATGATTATAGATCTAATGGTCTCTGCTCCTGCGCTGAATGAAACGCAGCAGATCCTCAATGAAAGGTCATGCGGTTCAATTCTGTCACTATTTCCTGTAAACTCCCCTTTGTAAGATCTTGCAGTCCTCCAATCAGGATTTCTGACCCAGCTAACAGAACAGGAAGTGCCTGCCTCAGCTCTAGCAGATCCCGCCTGTCTGCTCCCCAGACTACAGAGAGAGAGACTAAAATTTCAATTGGTCTGATCACAGGCCCAGATAGCTTTGGCCCAGAGAAGACAGCATTGTTTCTGGATCATGTTCAGATATAGCTTCTTCTGTGCATGATAGAGCTTTACCTTTCCTTTTTGGATAACACAGTGAACTATGTTCACAGGCAATGATTTTTGGAAGTATTCCTGAGCCCATGCAATGATGTCCATCACAGAAAAATGCTTGTTTTTAATGCAGTGCCGTCAGACAGCCTGAAGATCATGGACAACTAATGCAGCGTTTTGGCCTTCTCCCTTGCGCACAGAGATTTCTCCAGATTCTCAGAATCTTTTGATGATATTATGTACTGTAGATGATGACATATTTAAAGTCTTTGCAATTTTATTTTAAGGAACATTATTCTGAAATTTTTCAACAATTTTTAGACGCAGCTTTTCACAGATTGGTGAACTTCTGCCCATCTTTATTTTTGAGACACTTTGACTCTCTAAGATGCTCATTTCATACTCAGTCAATTGTTCCTCCAGCGCTTCCTTGTTAGCACCAGTTACTTTGCCAGCTTTTTGTAGCCCTGTCTCAATTTTTTTGAGATGCGTTGCTGCCAACAATTTCAAAATTATCTTTTTTTTTATAATAGTACATTTTCTCAGTTTAAACACATGAAATGTTTTCCATTTTCTATTGTGAATAAAATATTTATATATATTTATGAGATGTGCAAATCATTGCATTCTGTTTTTATGTAGATTTCACTCCCAACTTCTTTGGAATTGGGGTTGTAAATATCCTGGTAATCAGTATAGATACAAACCTGTCATACCTTATCCACATCGCTAGTCCCGTCCAGGGTCCTGGCTTTGCCCGTCATGGTGGGCATACCCCAAAAAGAGTCCTCAGAATCTGGGTGGTATTGGAATGGACCACATTACAGGCTGGCCCTGCTGTTGCAGGGTCTGGTTCCCAAGATCAGTCAGATCTTAATAGACATGTTGAAGACAGAAGGAAATCTGGGGAAAAATATAAATGTGTCTCCTCCAACAGGAGAAGGTGTCCATCGCATAAGGACACTAGCAAAAAAACTGGAGCCTTACAGAGTGAAAAAGGTTATATGTGTACACGGGGGAGGAGTGTTCCCAGCAAAGCTTTTTTTGTTTGTGCTGTTTCTGTTCTGTTAAGTCATACTGATTTTTTTCATTAAACCTATTAGTAATAAAAATGACCTATAAAATTGGCTAGCAACAGGACAGTTTTAATTAGGGATATCAAGCCTAACTGAGGCACGCCAAACTCTTATTTTATTTATGCGGTGAATGTTAGTGATGTCATGTGAGGTGCTTTAAATGCACAGCGTTTTTGCACTTTATTTTTGTTTCTTGACAGACTTTCAGCACTTTCACCTCAAGCCTGAAGTTATAATCTAAAAAAAATCCTTACAATGCAATTTAAAGAACTCAAGCACAGTTTGTTAAAATTAGAAGTAAACCCAACAACTAAAATGTCATATCTTTAACAGCTGGGATATAAAGGTCCTTGTTTTGCCACTTTGTGTTATGGGGCAACAAAGCTCTCCCCGTGTCTCCCACAATCTCCTGCCTGCTAATCACCCTTCTACATGCCTTCTCACAGGAAAAAATAAGTTTTTCTTGACAGGGTCCATGGCAGCATACGTGTGGGTTGGCACCGCCTCCATAAGTACCCAATAGGACCCCTCTCCATAAATTTCAGCTCTGGACTCCTAGCCATGTTCCTTTTTTGTCCTCCTCCGTAGGACCATATGTTTGGTTTCCCTACCTGAAGACGATTCTCCTACAATCAAGATCGGCCGCACGATATGGTGTCACGTCCCTCCGATAAGCCTTGACTGTTAAGCAGGGTATGGAGTGTATTGTAGAGTAGCGCTGAAGAGCTGGAAGCATGTCTGCTATTGAAAGACAAGCGCGCACAGGCCTGATTGCCTAGCAGTTTGCAGGTGGTTATTATCGGCCTTTGAAGTCCGGTGCGTGTTTCTATGTGGTGTCCTCGGCCGAATTGATCGTAGGTGGTGGTAAGAAAAGTATCGCCTTCATGGTAGCAGTGTTTGTATATGTATTTGTCTTACTTTCATGTGTTTCCTGCTTTTCCTGATGTCCTGTACATGGCGGCTGGTTCCCTGGAATGCCGCCGCTCTCTCACTTCCGAACGAAAGCGAGACCTTGTTCGCGCATGCACGCGAGTCTCTCGGGCCTGGCGCTGCCGTGATGTCACACGGCGCCACCTTTAAATCCTGGGGGAGCCTGCAGAGCCTCGGGAATGATCGTGGGCTCATGCGGCGACTTCCCTGGGCATCTGCAGAGTCTACCCCAGGTAGGTACTGGTGCTAAAGGGGTTTATGCTTTTCCCTTACTGGTATCTGATCTTTGCTTTCCACCTGCAGTGACTAACTTGAATAGTTATGGATCCTTCATTGCCTCCTGGTGGGCAGTCCTCTCGCAGCAGCTAAGAATGTGGGACATTGTGTATTTTTTTTCCTATATTCTGCGTGCTGGGGGGGAGGAGAGTGGAGTATAGAGCATTATTGTGACATTGTGCCTTTCTCACTTCTCTATCCTTCTCTCTCTCTTTTTCTCTCCTCAGCCCTTTTAGGCCTGATCCACGGCACAGTTCCCGCAGAAGGAGCGGGCCTTCCAAATCACACCACCGGCACACCTCTTCTGGTTCTAGACACCATGGATCTACCTCTAAGTCCAGACATCACAGTAGAGGCTCTCCCCACCCCCCCTCATCTCACAGTAGGGGGGCGGAGAGATCATGTTGGGGATGCAGGGCCCCGGACCCTGCCAGCAAGTCCCTGTGTGACCGCTGTTTCACTAAAGCAGCTAATGAGAGGGAAGGTGCAGATCAACACCTGAAAACATTAGTCAAGCGGGTCGTGAAAGAGTCGCTACAGGGAAAAGATGCTAGAAAGCCTTGTGATTCCCCTCCAGATTCGCTGATCTCTCTGTCAGGAGAGGAACAAGTGCATGAGATATGGAAGTCTTCCCAACCTAGCCATCCTTCAGCTCCTCCTTCGGATAGCGGGTCGGAAGTAGATGATCCTAGGATGGGCTTTGAATATGCCTTGGTCCCTTCTCTAGTGAAAGCTGTTAAAGAAGCTCTGAATTCGGAGGACCCAGCAATTTCTCCTCCTAAACAGAGAAAATTTTTCAAACAGCTCAGTAAGGAGCGTCAATATTTTTCTTTTCTCACTGAAGTAGGTGCCATAATTTCTGAGGAATGGAGCAGGAAAAGCTCTATGCAGTCAAAAATTTCAAATCTATATCCTTTCAAGGAAGAAGAGGTTAAACACCTTGAGTCAGCTTCCTTGATGGATGCAGTGCTAATGAGACTCGTTAGATATGTGACTCTTCCTTTGGAAGATACAGTTTCATTTAAAGATCCTTTGAAGAGACGGATTGATTCCGATCTGAAATGGATTTATTTGACAGCAGGGACAGTTTGCAAACCAGTCCTGGCCTTAGCAGCAGTCTCAAAAGCCTTGGAGACATGGTCATACAATGTGAATGAGTCTCTTAGAGGTATCTCTGAAGAGATGGCCAAGAGCTCCCCTATTCAGGAAATCAGGCTGGCATCCGCCTTTCTCGGGGAGGCCTCTATTGATGTTATCCGCCTAGCGGCCCGGGTGATGTTGCCAGCGGTCACCGCCCATTGTGCCCTGTGGCTCCGTCCCTGGTTGGCAGATCCAGCTTCTAAGCAGGCTTGGTGCCATATTCCCTTTGAGGTAGCACCATAACCCGGGCCAAGGGTGGTAAGTCGGGGTTCCTTCCTCAGGATAGGCGTTTACAAAACCAGAAACGTACCTTTCCGAGAACACAGAATACCGATCGTGCAAGGGAAGCACGCAGCTACAGGCCTGGTCGTGAGTTTACAAGGTCCTGGAAATCCAGGCAGTCCTCTTTTAAAAAGCCCACAAAAGGTGGTTCCTCTGGTAACCAAGTTTCCACTAAGTCCTTTTGAAATTGGGCCCGTTCAAACATGTCAGGTGCGGGCTCGTCTTCTCCACTTCTGGCATGTTTGGGTGGCCTCAATTCAGGACTTCTACACCATTAAGACAGTCTCCTCAGGCCACACCTGGGCCTTCAACAGCACCCCCAGGCTCAGATTTATGCCTACAAGTCTTTCATGTTCAGAAGAGAAGAAACAAGTTCTGTTAGCTTATGTAAGCTCTTTATTGGATCAAGGCGCAGCCATTACTGTTCCAGATAGCGAACGAGGCAAAGACATGTATTCTCCTCTATTTATGGTGCAGAAAAAGAACGGCACATGGAGACCAGTCATAGACTTGACTCATCTCAGCTTATTCGAAAGTAAAAATTCAAGATGGAGTCACTATTAATGATCCAGCAATCGGTCCATCCAGGGGACTGGTTGGTGTCAATAGATCTGAAAGATGCCTACTTCCACGTTCCAGTGGCAGCAGACTTCCAACAGTTCCTTCGATTTGCAGTAGGCAATCACCACTTACAGTTTACCTGCCTTCCCTTTGGTCTCACGACATCACCCCGGGTGTTCTCCAAGGTTCTGTTAGCTGTTGTTGAACTGCTCAAAGGAGTTCATCTTCGTCACTACCTAGACGACCTCCTCCTTCTAGCTCAGGACAAAGGTCAGCTTCTAGAGCACAGGAGCCTAGTCATTTCCACTCTTCAAGAGTTTGGGTGGCTCCTGAATCTGGAGAAGAGCCACCTGAATCCAACGCAATCTCTTGTATTCCTCAGTGCTCACTTCAACACGTTGGAAGGCACCATCTCACTACCCGAGGAGAAGATTGTGGTGATCGGGACAGGATCCGCTCAACCCTTGCTTCATCTCACCTGTCCGCTCTTCAATGTCTGAAGGTGATTGGCACCATAGCAGCCACCATTCCCATGGTGAAGTGGGCGCAGTGGCACATTCGCCCATTTAAAAAGGGGTTCCTCCAACAATGGGATTCCCCCAGCAAGAGTCAGTGCATCCTCCTCACTCCACCCATGAAAGTGTCCCTCCTTTGGTGGCTTCAAGGGAAAAATCTTTGCAAATGTTACTCGATCCTTCCCATCACATGGGTTACAATAACCTCAGATGCCAGCAATCGGGGCTGGGGCGGAAATGGCTCAGGGGCAGATGGAGCTCACCCTCTCAGGGGATTGTTTCCAATATACTGGAACTGCAGGCTACCTTCCAGGCGCTCATATCGTTTTGCCATCTAATAGTAAACTCCTCAGTGATGCTCAGGTTGGACAATACAACCGCGGTGGCTTACGTAAGGAAGCAGGGTGGAACTCGCAGCTGGTCCCTACTACAGGAGGTGGAGCCAATCATGAACTGGGCTCAGAGGAATTTGTCCAACATTTCGTCAGTTTACATTCCGGGGGTTCAGAATGTACAGGTGGACTTTCTGTCTCGTGTTCAAATGAACAACAACGAGTGGTCTCTATACAAGGAGGTGTTCAATTGGCTCCTAACACTGGGAGTGTCTCCAGAAGTGGATCTCTTTGTGTCCCCATACAATTACAAGCTGACCAAGTACTACTCGAGGTTCTGGGGATAGATGCCCTCACGGACCGGTGGAGGTTCAGCAAAGCGTATGCCTTCCCTCCAGTACCTGTGATACTCCAGTTTCTACGCAGGCTCAGAACAGAGGAAGTGGAAGTCATAGCAGTAATTCCGTTCTGGCCCAACAGGCCATGGTTTCCCCTCTGTTATCGAGACTCAGTTCCTCTGCCTCTCAGGCCGGATCTTCTGTCCCAAGGCACAACCCTGCATCCATGTCCTGCTCATCTACACATCAGGGTTTGGTTTTTGAGAGGGGAAGGCTCGAAGCCTTAGGTTGTCCAGAAAAAGCCATTCCGACTCTTCTTAATGCCAGAAGGAAAAGCACCAATAGAGTTTATGAACATATCTGGTCTAAGTTCACAGAGCACATGTCCTCTAGACCTAATCCTTGTGGTTCTCCAGAAGTCCAGGATATCCTTAGCTTTCTGCAAACAGTTTTGGATTTGATTCTAGCAGTAAGTTCACTTTGTGTACAAATATCAGCTATCTCGGCATTTATAGGAGTCTCATGGGCCAATCACTCCCTGGTTCGATAGTTCTTCAAGAGTGCTATCAGATATAGACCTCAAAGAAAACCGAGGTTTCCCAAGTGGGATCTTCCTCTTGTCCTGGATTTCCTTTCTACGCTTGGAACAGATCCTGACAAACCTCTATCAGTCAAAGACCTTACACTCAAGACCGTATTCCTGGTGGCAGTCACTTCAGCTAAAAGAGTGTCTGAAATCAGAAACTTAGGTTCAAAAGAGCCTTTCTTGACCTTTTTTTTCCAGATAGAACAGTGTTACTTCCCATGCTGGGCTCAAATCCTAAAGTAACATCTATTTTTCACGAAAATCAAAAAATTGTGCTGCCCACCTTTGGGATGTCAGAGGGTCAAGATGTCCATTTGCTCAATGTCGGACATACTTTAAGTCAATATTTGGAAGCTAAGCCTCAATTAGATCCATTTCTGCTTGGATAGTACAGACCATTCAAAGGGCTTATAAAGCAAAGGGCCTGGCTCCTCCAGAGGCAGTGACTGCACACTCTACTCAGAGTATCTCAATCTCTTGAGCAGCCTCTCGTCATGTCGTACCTGAAGTTATATGTAGAGCGGCCTCCTGGTCATCTATTAATACTTTTGTGTCTCACTATTGTGTTGAACCAGCCGCCTTGTCATCCGTTAATTTTGGTGTGCAAGTGCTGTCAGTTGACGGTGTTAAATAAATGTATTTTCTTTGCTCAGCATTGTTTCCAATCGGGTGTGTCTGGCGAGTTATTTCCCACACGTATACTGCCATGGATGGAGCCTGTCAGGAAAACAGAAAATTTCCTATCAAATTAATTTTCCTTTCCTGATAGGCTCCATGGCAGCAGGAGTCCCTCCCAATTCTTGGAGTAGGCTAGTTACGGAACATGGCTAGGAGTCCAGAGCTGAAATTTATGGAGAGGGGTCCTATTGGGTAGTTATGGAGGCAGGGCCAACCCACATATATGCTGCTATGGAGCCTATCAGGAAAGGAAAATTACGGTAAGTATTTGATAGGACATTTTCTGTTATTTTGCTCCGCAAACCATTAATGGGTTGGGTTTACTGTGAACCCAAGCTTGACCCAAACCGCATTTCTACCTGGCATCAATAAATCAGCCTTAAAGCAAGATTTTAATAGATGTCACCAGAGGCACCTTAGGTAACATAATAAACTCATATACATTATTCCCTCCTCCTCATCCCTATCTTTCTTCTTCTTTTCCCTTATCATCCTTTCTTATCCCCCTCTTCCCCCCATTTCTCTCTGCCCCTTACCTAAACATCCCTGTCCCTTCCCACCATCCTTTTCTCTTTTCCTTCCCACCCTCCTTTTCTCTTTTCCTTCCATCCATAACCAAACCCTCTTTTATTCTATCAGGAAGTAGCCTGATCCCCATCCCCACTTTACTCCATAAAGGAAACTGAGCTTATTAGCTCTGTTGTGCTTAACTCCCAATACACCATGGTATGTACAACACAGCAGCCCTCTGAGTTCCTAAACCTTCTTTATTAAAAGTATTTATAAAAAAAAAAAGTGGCCCTACCACTCAAGACTTCACAAAGGGTGGAGAAGAAATCAGGAAATGTTATGTGCAAAAGGTCTACCATTTGCCTTGAAATTGTGTTTCCTGATGCATTAACTAATAAAGTAATAGAATGAGTGTATGGGAAACTGAAGCAAGAATTTCCCTGAATCGTGTGCTACAGATAGTAAAATTTATATTTTTACAAAATTAGTCATAAAGGGGCTGGAAGCTCTAGAGTGAAAATTTTAGTTCCCAAAACCTTTATAGAAACCTTGTAACCAAACCAAACAGATTTTTCTATTTAAAAATAAAATAGTGTTTTATTTGTACATCAAATCACATCTACTGGATAATCATTTAATTAGCTTGTTGCTGATTTAGAGTCAGCAAAAAAAAAAAAAAAAAATTAGAATCTTCAGGGTGTGTCAAATTCTTTTTTTTTGCTTTCCTTTGCTTTTCCTCTCTCTATCCACTGCTTTCCTTGTGATAGAAAGCTGAGTCTGTATGCAGGATAACTGCTCCCGACCACATCCTCAGCAGGATGTAAACAAAGAGCTGAGACTGATCTGGTGGATTTATCAGAACACAGATTAGGAGTCATTTCACATGCCCCGAGACTATGTTCAGAGAGCAGCTCTTGTTCCTAACCTGAGCACTTTTTGTTTACATTTGCTGTGGCTGTGATTGGGAGCAGTTCTCCTGCACACAGCCTCAACTGTCATTTTATTCACCTGAGGCTGCCTTACTGATATTAACCATGAATAAATTAAAAAAACAAAACAAAAAAAAAAACACTGTGAGAAGATCTTATTATCTTGATGTGCCTGTAGTGTTGTAGTCATTACCTTAATAGTGTCGAGTGCAAGCTCCACCACGGCACACTGCTTAGGAGTCAGACTCTTTGCTTCCTCCCTCACCATGTGATCCTACATGAGGAAAAAATAAAAATGATGTCAATAGGTACAAGGACTAATAAGGCGAGAATGATTAATTGTTATAGACTGCAATTGGATCATATAAATGAAACAACAACTTTTTGATTCATCACTGCAAAATCTTCATTAATCAGGTGTTAACAATGCTAGAGAAATGCTAGAGACAGTTCAGGAATATATAGAAGCTGCCATTGCTAACCTCCCATCCTGAAACTTTCAGAGCTGCTAACACAGAACAAATATATATGCAAGGAGAAGCAGAAAATGGCACTACACTAAGCAAAAAACAACTGCCTTCCTTTATGGCACTAATGACAAATGCCTTAAACTTTGGCAACACATATGCAACCCTCAAGCCATTATATAATTCTATTATATGATAGAATCCTGAACCTTCTCTCTTTCTTCCCACTCTCTGACCCACGTACAGTGCCTTGCAAAAGTATTCACCGCCTTGGCATGTTTTGTGTTTTGTTGCCTCACAACCTGGAATTAACATGGATTGTTTGAGAACTTGCATCATTTAATTTACTGAACATGCCCACAACTTTGAAGATGTTTTTTTTCTTAATGTGAAGCAAACAACAAATAGAACAAAATAACAGATAAAGTCAATGTGCATAACTATTCACCCCCCTAAAGTCAGTTCTTTGTAGAGCCACCTTTTGCGGCTATCACAGCTCCAAGACGCTTTGGATAAGTCTCTATGAGCTTGTCACATCTTACCACTGGGATTTTTGCCCATTCCTCCTTGTAAAACTGCTCCAGCTCCTTCAAGTTGGATGGTTTGCACTTGTGAACAGCTAACTTTAAGGCTGACCACAGATTTCCTATTGGAAGATTGAAGTCTGGGCTTTGACTAGGCCATTCCAACACATTTACATGTTTCCCCATAAACCCCTCAAGTGTTGCTTTAGATGTCCCGTAAATACTAGATACGACAGGAGCCCAGCAACGGATCACTCGATAAGCCCCACAGAAGTACTCTAACGTTATATTGTTTTACACTTATTGCTGAAAGGCTGTATACAAATTATTTGTACTAATGTTAATATAATTGTACAATTGCCCTATTTTTGAGAAAAAAAAAGTGTTGCTTTAGCAGTGTGTTTGGTGTCATTGTCCTGCTGGAAGGTGAACCTCCATCCTAGCCTCAAATCACACACAGAGTTTGCTCAAGAATATCCCTGTATTTAGCACCATCCATCTTTTCCTCAACTCTGACCAGTTTCCCAGTACCGACTGCTGAAAAACATCCCCACAGCACGATGCTGCGACCACCAAGTTTCACTGTGGGGATGGAGTTCTTTGGATAATGTGATGTGTTGGGTTTACGCCAGACATAGCATTTTCTTTGATGGCCAAAAAGTTCAATTCTAGTCTCATCAGACCAGTGCACCTTCTTCCATACATTTTGGGAGTCTCCCACATGCCTTTTCGCAAACTCAAAACGTGCCATTTTGTTTTTTGCTGAAAATAATGGCTTTCTTCTGGCCACTCTGCCATAAAGCCCAACTCTATGGAGCGTATGGCTTATTGTCGTCCTTTGTACCGATACTCCAGTCTCTGCTGTGGAACTCTGCAGCTCCTCCAGGGTTACCTTAGGTCTCTGTGCTGCCTCTCTGATTAATGCCCTCCTTGCCCGGTTCGTGAGATTTGGTGTGTTGCTATCTCTTGGCAGGTTTGCCGTTGTGCCATGTTCTTTCCATTTGGTTATGATAGATTTGATGGTGCTCCTAGGGATCATCAAACATTTGGATATTTTTTTAGAACCTAACCCTGACTTATACTTCTCAACAACATTGTCCCTTACTTGTTTGGAGAGTTCCTTGGTCTTCGTGGCACTGTTTGGTTAGTGGTGCCACTTGCTTAGGTGTTGCAGCCTCTGGGGCCTTTCAAAAAGGTGTCTATATGTAATGACAGATAATGTGACACTTAGATTGCACATAGGTGGACATCATTTCACTAATTATGCGACTTCTGAAGGTAATTGGTTGCACCAGAGCTTTTTATGGGCTTCATAACAAAGGGGGTGAATACATACGCACATGCCAATTATCAGTTTTTTATTTCTGAAAATTTTTTTATGTATATATTTTTCTAATTTTACTTACCAACTTAGACTATTGTGTTCTGATCCATCACATATAATTCAGATTAAAAAAACATTGAACTAAAGGCTGTAATGTAACAAAATAGGTAAAAAGCCAAGGGGGTGAATACTTTTGCAAGGCACTGTACCTTCTCTTCAACCCCACCTTTTTTCTATTTCTTCTACTCTCTCCTCCCCAACCTATTTTTCATTTTCTCCTGTATACTATTTCCTCCTCTCCTTAAGCTTATGCTCAATCCATTTTCCACCTTCATACCGTATATACTCGAGAATAAGTCGAGGCCCTAATTTACCACAAAAAAATGGGAAAAACTTATTGACCTGAGTATAAGATGAGGGTGAGAAATGCACAGCTACTGTAAGTGGAAAAGAGGATCAACAATGCCCATTTGCAGCCTCACTGTGCCCATTTGCATGCCTCACTGTGCCCATTTGCAGCCATAGGTCCCCCGAACTTCAAACTCGGTAGTTAAGGGTTCCTAGATGCCCCCTAGCTGCAGCCAAAATTTGGGGTCTCTGAACCCAAATGGTCCCGAAATGACATTGCTGCAGACAGTTGACCGAGTTTAGGGCCCCGTATCTCGGAGCCACTTAGTGCTAGGAACCCCAAATTTGGTGTGCAAACTCAGTGGAACTAGCACCATAAAATACCCTAAGCTGGGGTTTCTAGCACCAAGTGTCCCCGAGATACAGGGCCCCAAAAATCGGTTCAGAAAACTTCAAGCACTTTTCTGCAGCAGAGAATGACATTTTCCGAACCGACTTTGGGGCCCTGTATCTCGGGGCCACTTGGTCCTAGGAACCCCAGCTTTGGATATGTTATGGTACCAGTTCCACTGGGTTTGCACACTAAATTTGGGGTTCCTAGCACCTAGTGGCCCTGAGATACGTTGCCCCAAAATCGGTTCAGAAAATGTCAAGCACTTTTCTGCAGCAGAGAATGACATTTTCCGAACTGATTTTGGTGCCCCGTATCTCGGGGCCACTTAGTGCTAGGAACCCCAGCTTTGAATATGTTGTGGTACCAGTTTCACTAGGTTTGCACACCCATTTGGGGTTCCTAGCACAAAGTGGCCCTGAGATACGGGGCCCCAAAGTCAGTTCAGAAAATGAATTCTTTTGCTGCAAAAAAGTGCTTGACTCGAGTGTAAGTCGAGGGGGACACTTTTAGCACAAAAAAATGTGCTGAAAAACTCGACTTATACTCGAGTATATACGGTACTTTTTTAAAATCCTCAACATTACACTCTTCTCATTTGTGAAACTTCTTTACAGGCATACCCCACTTTTAAGTACACAATGGGGTTTATTTACTAAAGCTGGAAAGTGCAAAATCAGGCTCACTTCTGCATAGAAACCAATGAGCTTCCAGGTTTTATTACCAAAGCTTAATTGAACAAGCTGGGGTTAGAAGCTCATTCGTTTCTATGCAGAAGTGAGCCTGATTTTGCACTTTCCAGCTTTAGTAAAAAAACCCCATTGTGTACTTAAAAGTGGGGTAAGCCTGTACTTATTCTTGACCCCCCCCATGCTTTATCAAATATTGGAAATTCTATACCCACATATCTGAAACTGTCTTAGCTATGTCCAAAATCCTTAAAGAAGGCAGGATTTAGTATAAGACTCCCTAATGCCCCGTACACACGGTCGGATTTTCCGACGGAAAATGTGATAGGACCTTGTTGTCGGAAATTCCGACCGTGTGTAGGCTCCATTACACATTTTCCATCGGATTTTCCGACACACAAAGTTTGAGAGCAGGTTATAAAATTTTCCGACAACAAAATCCGTTGTCGGAAATTCCAATCGTGTGTACACAAATCCAACGGACAAAGTGCCACGCATGCTCAGAATAAATAAAGAGATGAAAGCTATTGGCTCCTGCCCCGTTTATAGTCCCGACGTACGTGTTTTACGTCACCACGTTTAGAACGATCTGATTTTCCGACAACTTTGTGTGACCGTGTGTATGCAAGACAAGTTTGAGCCAACATCCGTCGGAAAAAATCCTAGGATTTTGTTGTTTGAATGTCCAAACAAAGTCCGACCGTGTGTACGGGGCATAAGTGGTCTATACCATCTGACAAAATAATCCAAAATCTATACTAGTTACTGTTGTTTTTTTTTTAAAGGTCTGTGAATACACATTTTTCTTGGTTTTTAGATTTATATAAAAATATTAACCCACTCTTAAAATGTCTTGTGGATATAATATTTTGTGGAATATTCTGTTCAGCGCGGCAGTTCAATAAGTCCAGTTCCTCTGCCTTCTATAATTTTCCACAATTACATATTTACAAATTCCAGTAAGTAATATTCTTCACAAAGTACAGTAGTGTGGGAAGGTGGCAGGTTTCTGGTACCACTTCGGAAAAAAATGTAGAGAGAACAGGCAGGAGAATCTGAAGTCTGCCTATACGCAACCGAGATGGGTAAAACAAAACCATTTAGCCTTAAAGGATAAGTTCACCTTTTTGGGCAGAATTTCACTTTTCACAAAAAATAGAAGCGTTTTCCAGTGACATTTCAGGCCATATAACCCAATGTTCTTTTCTCTTACTTACCTTATCCACAGGAGGTTTAAAATCTTGTCAGTTTATTTGAATTTTTAAAATGATTTTCAGATTCTATCACTTCCTGTAGATCTTCTCTCAGCATTCATTTCCTGTAGGTCATCTCCCAAAAGCCTTAACTTCCTTGTTGCATCACAGAAGAGAGTGTGATAGGGTGTATTAAGCACTCTGGATCAAACCTCCTACAATACCGTCTTCCACCCACTTTGTATACAATCTGATTATACAATCTCCTTTAGATCTCCCATCAGCTAGGTAGTAAAAGGGCCTGCCTGATTTAATAGACATTGAATGGAATGGTCGGGTGGGTCCTCCTATTCCACCTTTCAGAAAAAATCTGAAGGAAATTGTTCAGATATTTTACAATCAGATTGCATAGTGTATGACCATCTTTATATAATTACATAGAAGGAAGTGGACAGAGACACTCAGGTGTCAGACCTCGTTCACATCTCCACGTAGTGAAAACTCACATTCTCACATTCATGTTTTTGGATGTTTTGGAGTGTTTTCACTCATCGTGCATAGGGCAGCTCATTCACATGAATGGGCTGCCCTACGCACGGCAATCACCCTAGAGAAGCACCGTAACTTTTTTGGAGCGGAGCGTGGTGCATTTCCGCAATTTTTGGTGCGTTTGCTGCACTTGGGGAGCCTTTGACATGTAATGACAACATAAATGCGATGCGTATTTGTGTGGTTTGCCATGCATTTGGAAACACACAAACGTGAATGGAGCCTCATTGTTCTTGTGTAAACACACTGATTTCACTTTCAGGCCCCATTCACACCTAGAGTAGTAGGAGCACATGTTTTTTGGCTAGCTTTTCCAGTGACATACATAGGGCAGCCCGTTAAATTCAATGGGCTTTGCTACACGTGGCAAAGTAGCTCATGAGACATTTTGGGGAGCAACTAGGTAATTTTAGGTGTATACATGTGACCATACACTTTAGATTTACCAAAACTATTTAATAGGAGGGCACACCATCTATCCAATCACTCTGTATCCAATCAAGCAGGACTTGCACTACATCAGGGGTATCCTGTGGGCTGCATGTGGCCCCAGGGAGTTTAGCATGTGGCCTAAACCCATCTGGAGAGACGCTGGGCAGCTAGGCAAATGCATGGGTGGAGAGATGCCAGGGATGCTGTACAAACATTGAAGAGTGAAGGGTGTGTGCTAATGAGGTCAGCTGGTAAACTCCTTCCTGTGTCTTACTGGTTTATCCATTCCAAATCTACATGCCAGCAAGTGGTGAAGCTTTCTAAGAAATACAGCAAGGGCTAAGGGAAGGCCTTATTTTCAAATTTAAAGAAAGGTTGTATTCTTCTGCAGCCAAGGTACATTAATGGTATATCAGTACATGGGGAGCCGGAATTTAGAAAAAAAGTGAACTTAGTCTTTAACATCCATATATTTTATCAAAGCTTACCTTGAGTTTAGATAGTTGTCCAAGCTCTTTAGCAGCATTGATGATGAGATGGGTCCCCTAATAGAATCAAAAATAAACTGAACAATTACACACAATACTGTATATACATAGCAAGGTTTTTTTTTTGCACAGTAGTAGATCCAGGATATTATCATTAACACACAAAACATGAAGATCTCCCTTAAAACGTACTGCTTTTGATTATTTTAACAGAAAAGCACATCATATTTTTGCTTTTAACTGTATTATTTACCATTTGGTGCCTCTTTTTCCCCAATCACACTCATATTCCTAATTAGCGCTATTATTTTTTTTGCTTTTCATTCCCTTATCAAGCCATTACTTGCTCGTAATATAAACTGTCCTTAAAGTGTCTTTTATTTTGGGCTTTTTCCAGTAGAGTAGAAAAGGGTTAGAGGCTTTCTTGAATTTTCACTGCTGTCTGATTCACCCTCTTTGTTAGTTCTGGTGAACACAAGTGACAGGTTCAGATAGTGATGAGAAGTCCAAAATGTTAAGGTTGTAACATAACAGCTGTTTAAGAAGAGATTTCACATCACTTTTGAAACATTTTCCCTTACTTCCTCTTTTGTCTTTGGGACAGGAAGTAAAAGGAAATTTCCACATGGAGAAAAAATACCAGGATGTGGGTCTAACCCTTCCCTACCCTATCCCATAACTGAAATTACATTTTGTCTATAGAGTCTCCAAAGTCATACCTGCAACATTTTTATCTATTTGTGTGTTTTCTATATATGCTGCTGTGTTAGTTTTAGTTGATAGAATTCTAACTTTAGTTGCCTTGCCACTGGAAATGTATTGCTTAAATTTTTTTATAGTCATGTGTAATTTTTCCATACTCTGCTGTTTAAAGGCAAACCAAACGTTTTTGCTTTTTTCTTGCCTGTTCCAATGGTTTTAGTGCACAATCAACATGAGTTAAAATCTTGTAACAGACTGAATGTCACTAAATGTATTATAAGTGTTTTACATTTAAAATGTTCTCTACAGGGTAACCATTTTTATTTGTTCTGAGCACTGAGCCATCAGTGCAAAAGTAGAGGCCTAATATAAGTATTTTCTATTAAATATGACCCAATTTATGATAACATTAAAGAAACCCTGTTATAGGAGAAATAAGACATTCACCATTAATTTTCTCAATTCTGCAAATGGTGGTTGCCTGGCTGTCATGCTGATGCCCTTGTTTCAAATGTTAGATTCACTGACCCAGAACAAGTATGCAGTAATTTTTGACTTAACTGATTTTGCTGAGCTGCATACTCATTTCAAATCAAGCACTTAATAGTCCTAGGGTCACCAAAACAGCCACATTTCAAGGACATCAGCAATGGCAGACTCTCATAACAGATTCACTTTAAAGAAATTGGGCATAATATGAAAAGGAAAAACCTAAGGCGTGACACGATGAAACCAAACACAAGTTAACTTTCATTGTCTAACTTACAGTGAAAAGATTGTAACTAAAAAAAGGCTGGTTTAGGAGCATGCCCACTCGCCCTGATGCAGGGTTGGATCCCTCTGCCCCCCTTCCGGTTAACTTACCCCTGACCATCCCCAGTTTTGTTTTTGTATACTCTATCTAGGGCCTGCAGCTCTTTCATAGGGATGAGCTTGGGTGTGCTCAGACCACGATCCAAACCCACGTATGTGAGCCTGCCAGGAAGCTGTCACCTGTATAAGCCAATCATCTGCGACCAATGCAGCCTCCACCCAGGAGCTGAACATATACATGCGCAAGCTCATCACTGCTCTCCAGCATATCTGCATATCCAATTCCTTGGCTCTCAGTCTGCCTTTACGGCATATTAGTTTCTCTAGCCATAGATCGTGTCTTTATAGTTAGGGAAATGGAGGCTGATCTCAATAGTATCCCCCAAAAAAGAAAATGAGCACAACTAAATTTTTGCCTCTTTTCATAAAATATAAGGTTACCCTGCTGGTTCCTATTGGCAACAATATTGTGCTAATTTTTCCCCAGTTTTTATGAATCAGCCCCACTATCATTCTGGAAAAGAAGAAAAGGAGCTGAATTACCAACAGATAGGTATACCATGAGGTTGATGTCACAGTTTGATACTGAACAGAGCTACGAGGAACAGGACAGGACCCTTGTTCTGCTTTGGGTAACAACTATTTTTTTTTATATTCTTTAGATTGTACACATTTTCCTCATAGTGTCTATTACGTCTTGCTAAAGGGGTTACAAATAAAATCTTGCTTTCTTACACACCAAAGCTTTACTTAAAAAAATAACACATAAAGGAAACAAATTTAGAACACATCTCACAAAGGGAGATTGTACAGACATAAATCGAAATGGGAAAAGTGCAGACAGACAGACACACACACAGTGTCCTTACATCTGCATGGTACGGCAGCTTCACCCTGCTCTGGAGAGAGAAGTGTGGAATTAACACGTGAGTGTGAATGTGAAATACAGGTATACAATAACAGTCATTACATGTCTTAACAAATTGGACATGTATATACAAAACAGCTACACACATAGTGCACACAACCAATACTAGTTATGCTTATGCAGTGCTTAACTGCTCTATATGGCCAGTTAGCCATTACCTCAGAACATACAATACAATTGACAAAAAAGTATAATTACTGTACATAACACAAGTGGCGACATAGAACTTAACAGCTTCCTCCACATTCCCACTCCCTCTCACAGCAAAATATTTAACAAACTGTAACATTGCTTCTCCACAGTGATGTGCAGCACCAGAACAATAGGGATATTCAGCATTCACCACTGATACAACGCTTCATCAGCTATGCAATGCTGCAATAAATAAAAGTGATGGGTCTGCATACAGGTTTACCTTCTCTAGCCCTTTGCCATGTTTTCTCAGTAGCGTCCCCTGCAGAAACATTTCACAGTCGGTCACTTTTCATTTTTTTTTTTTTTTTGTAGTCACAGGCAAGTGTTTGTTAAAAAAAAAAACAAGTGCTGGTAAAAAAAAAAAAAAAAAAGTCTGGGGATCACAATATAAGCAAGTGTGAGTAGGTAGATATGTTTTATTCAATGTCAGTATGTGCGTATGGTGGATAGTGTGATGGTGACACACTAGTCATTAAGGGCCTGTGTCGAAGGGTTTTGGACTTGTGTCATTGCCATCAGCTTGAGAAGCTTCTGGAATCATTTCGAAGTTATTTGCATATGACCTCCTTCAAACATGCATTTGACCCACTTCAAGCAAATTTTTCATTCCCATAGACTTATAGAAGAATGCCAAACCTGCCTGAAGTGAGAAAAAGCTCATGGACACAGGACCTTAAAAGCACAGTTCATCTTTACCAAAACAAGGACATCTGTAGTGCGGCTTTGACCAAAGTTAAATAATTCCCTTTCTATAGGTGTAGGCCATTTACATATCTCATGAAGCCTGACTGAACAAATCCCAGAAATTGCATCCACCCATCCTGCCTTATTGATAGGATGTTGCTAAGAATTTCTCTGATTCAAACCCCCTCTCTCTCCTGATGCTGTAGCTCTGAGCTCTGTGTCCTAGAGCTCACTTCTGTGATGGTGGATGTGAACAGTAACAGCTGGGAGTGTCTTAACAACAAGGCAAGGTGAGGAGATTATTATATTATTATTATACGCGATTTATATAGCGCCAACAGTTTACACAGCACTTTACAATATAGAGGGGGACAGCACAATTACAGTACAGTTCAATACAGAAGGGACAGGTGGGGCCTGCTCGTAAAGATTACATTCTATAGGGACTGGGTGGTGGTACAAAAGGCAATAGATGCGGGGAATGATTTGATGGGAGTGGCTCAGGGACAGTTGTCAGGTAGGTGTGGGATAGGCTTCCCTGAGTAAGTGAGTTTTCAGGAATCTCCTAAAGGTGGACAGGTTAGGGGCTGATTGGACATACCGAGGCAGGGAGTTCCAGAGGATGGGACAGGATCTGGAGAAGTCCTGAAGGCGAGCATGGGTGGAGGTAACAAGGAAGCTAGAAAGCAGGAGGTCCTGGGAGGAGCGGAGGGGACGATTTGGGTGATATCTGCAGATGAGGTTGGTGATGTAGCTGGGGGCTATGTTGTGGATGGCCTTATACAGGGTATGTTCTGGTTAGCATTTTGAATTTTATATGGTGGGGTAGGGGAAGTTAGTCAGTTAGTGAGGTGTAATAGTCTAGCAGCAGCATTCATAATAGACTGAAGGGGGGATAGCCTGTGTAATGGTAGGCCATTAAGGAGAGAGTTGCAGTAGTCAAGGCGGGAAATAATCAAGGAGTGAATAAGTTGCTTTGTGGTGTCATTAGTCAGGAAGGGTTTGAATTCCGGAGATGTTGTAAGTGACACTGAAAGTGCGCTGAGATAGGTAGGAGGAGAACCAAGATAAAGCAGAATCACAGAGGCCAAGGGAGTGTAGTTTGCTGAGGAGGAACAGGTGGTCAACTGTGTCAAAGGCAGCAGAGAGGTCTAAGAGTATGAGTTTGGAGTAATGGCCATTGGTTTTAGCAGTTAGTAGGTCATTGGTTAGTATTAGTAGGGCAGTTTTAGTGGAATGTTGTGGACGGAAGCCAGACTGTAAGGGGTCGAGAAGGTTGTTGTCCGTGAGGTAGCGACTCATTCGGTCATGGACAAGGCGTTCAATGAGCTTGGAGGCAAATGGGAGTAGGGAGATGGGTCTTAAGTTATTCAAACAGGTGGGGTCAATGAGGGTTTTTTAAGTATGGGGGTAACCAGTGCATGTTTGAGCGGGGAAGGAAGGGTGCTAGAGGAGAGGGAGAGGTTGAAGATGTGAGTTAGGGAGTTTAGGATAGAGTTTGAAGGTGGTTGCAGTAATTGTGAGGGGACAGGGTCCAGGGGACAGGTGGTGAGGTGGGAGAGGAGTGAAGCAACTTCATCGGTGGTAACTGGGCAGAAGGAGGAGAGTATTGTATTGGACCTGATGTGTTGGGTAGGGGAGGAAGTTGAATGTTGGATATCTCCTTGCGAATTGTGTTGATTTTGCTTTTGAAATGGTTGGAAATCTGTTGAGCGGTAAGCAAGTTGGTGGTGGGGGCAGTGGGGGGTGAAGTAAGGAATTAAGGGTAGAAAAAAGTTGACGAAGTTTGGATGAGAGGGTTTTGATGAGAGTTTTGTAGTAGGTTTGTTTAGCAGTGTGGAGGCAGGAGTATTTGAGAAGGGCAGATTTGTAGAGGGTAAAGTCTTGCAGGGTTTTAGATTTACGCCATGCTCGCTCAAGAGCACTGCTGCATCTCTTGAGACTTCTGGTGTCATCTATTTGCCAGGGTTGTGGCAGATGGGGCCTGGTTCTGCGTGTAGAAAGTGGATCAAGTACGTCTAGGGAGGATGACAGCGTGTTGTTGTAAATGGAAGTGGTTAAGTCTGGGCAGGACAGGGGTGCGATTTTGTTGTAAATGCCATCAATAGCAGAAATTAAGAAGGGAAGGGTTGAGGTAGTGAAGGTTTCTGCCGGTAGTGGTTTGTGGGTTGGCAGCATGGGAGGTAGGAGTCAAGGAGAGTGTGAAATGGATAAGGTTGTGATAAGAGAGGAAAGGGGGTGTTAGAGAGGTTGCAGGGAGTGCAGCGATGGGAAAATATGAGGTTGAGAGTATTGCCGTTGGAGTGAGTGGTGGTTTGTGTCCATTGAGTTAGATTAAAAGAGGAGGCTAGGTTGAGTAGTTGAGAGGTGGTTGCAGTATTAACATTGATTGTATGTTAAAGTCACCTAGGATGATGGCAGGTACTTCAGAGGAGATAAAGTAGGGTAGCCATGCAGAGAAGTCATCCAGAAAGCGCGACACTGGTCCAATGTAAATGACTGCGACCCTCAGACAAGCTGGAGAGAAAAGACGAATGCAGTGCACTTTGAAAGAGTAGGTGGAAAGAGAGGGAGGTGTGGGAAGAACCAGGAAGGTGCACTGTGGGGAGAGGAGAAGTCCGACGCCACCTCCTTTTCGTCCACTGGGTCTGGTGGAGTGAGTCCAGAGGAGGCCACTGTGGGACAGGGCAGCTGGAGAGGTAGTGTTGAATTCTTGGAGCCAGGTTTTGGTAATAGCAAGTAGATTAAGGGATTTGGAGAGGAAAAGATCATTGACAGAAGCTAGTTTGTTGAACACTGAGCGGGCATTCCAGAGGGCATATGAAAGAGGGGGGCTGACTTGTGGAATCAGGGGAATTGGGATGAGAAGGTGGGAGTTACGACTACCGTTGGAGGAGGTAGACAGCCAATTTTGGGGGTGGGAATTGGGTGTGAGAGGGCCGGAGTTTGGTGCGATGTCCCCAGACATTATGGGTAGTAGGAGGGTGAGGGTGGTAAGGCGGGAGTGGGATTTATAGGAGGGCAGTGGAGTGGAAGTGGCGATACTGTTTGGGCTTAGAATGAGCAGAAGGTGATAAGTGCAGTAATATTTAGTGGGCAGAAGAGAGGGAGATATGTACAGGTTGCGGGCTAGAGGGGGGGGAGTAAAGAAATGAGAGTTTGAGGAGAGAGGACGGTATAGCAAAGATTAATGTGAGCATATTGGAGGGTGGGGAGATGGGAATAGAAGAAAGGCTGAGGAAAGGTAGAGAATGAAGGCAAACTTCATGTAAAATAGGTGTGAAACACTAATGTCTATACTTGCTTTTTTGTAGCAGTGTCTTAGTCAAAGTGCCCGTGTACAAGAGCCAAACACTTTTCGCCGGAGTGACCAGCCCAAACCCTCGCCAGCCGTCCCAAGAAATTAACTACATTTATACAGGGATGGTGGGGGGGGGGGGGAATTTACAATATTTTCAATTAGGAGCTGATAAAGGAGATGCAATCTTTGGATGTTTTTCAGGTAGAGTGGACACAAATGACCTACATATATAGCAAGGGCTTTATGCAACTTTGGTCAAAGCTGCACAGTTTTTTTTATTTATTTTTTATCTACAGCCACCCCTTACCTGCACAGGCAATATTTTGGTAAAGGTGAACTATGCCTTTAAACATAAGTAGGAACAGTTTTTGAAGAGTTTTTGCTCATTATAAACGTGTACATGATTGTGATTTTCTGTATTTTATACATACAAAAAATAAAGCTGCAGATATTAAAGTTACATTTAACACTAATAAGACGTCACTGATACATGTGACAAGACAATGCAGCATGTAACATAAGGCAAAATTTGCATGTAAAGAGGGAACAGGAAGACAGTCAAGCAACAGTAATAAAAAACACATGATGATGCCAAGCAGGTAAAAGCCACTATGTAAAGGAGTGTACAAAGGATGTTGTTTGTTGTGAACTGGGTCTGAGCAAGGAGGAGCTGGATCTTCATAGGTTGTTTTATATGTGGCCAGCACAAATTTCTAAGGTAAGTGAAGGATTTGACTCTACTCACTCAAATCCTGCTTTTCCAGGTTCTGCCATGATCATCTCCCTGAATACCGCAAGGTATATTCCCTTTTCTACATAGAAAGGGGAATGATCAGCTGTTTGCTATAAACTATTTCCAACACATTTGAATTTACTTGTTTTCTAATTAATCCCTTCACAGCTTAAATTATAAATGAAGGCAGGACTTTTTCTTAGTTTTGAGTGGAGAGGGCATAGAACACTTGTCAGGTTTTTTTCTATTGTTGTCTGGTCCCCTGTTAGGGAGACTCATTCTCTTTGTTTGTCCTGGTGACCACTATCACCAAAAGGGAAGGAAAATCACAAATTCTGCATGTTCAAAAGAAAAGGAAAAGAGTCAGAATCTTTCAGAGGACACTAGTCCTGGTGACCCTGGTGACAGCCAGGGATTCCCTCACTTTGGAAGGATTTCCTTTTCTTCCTGTTTTGGCTATAGGACAGGAAGTAAAGGAATGTCTCCCTAATACTACACATATGGCAAACGAACATGACAGGGGATATAACCTTCTCTTATTCTATGCAAAAGGAAATACAAAGTTTTGCCTTCAGTTCTACTTTAATCACTGTAAGTGGAGCGTGTTGCTTTTTTGAAATGACCAATGCTTGGGCACTGTTAATGCTAAATACAGAAAAAAGAGAAGTTATGGTAAGTACCATTTGCTGGCTAAGTCTGTAGACTTTTCTGTAGGTACTACAAAATCAATTTGTAAATAATTATTCTGATTACATTTAAATACAGTACATGCACAGATTAATCATCAGCCAGTGTTTCCTTTATTGTAAACTTTAGTAACCAAACAAAAGTCCTTCTTTTTAAGGGTCCATGCACACTGGCTGAGTTTTGTGTTTTGCCTGTTGAAGCAGCTCCATGTTATCTTATGTGTCCATGCACATTTGGACGATTACAGGCATATTTTGAGCTGCGTTTAGCCCATGTTCACATTGGGCCAATTTGGCATACAAGTTGAGATGTCAAATTGCATGCCAAATCAGCGGCTATTGCCGGCAATGGCACCTTCTGAATCGTTGTGACGCCGACTTTGCGGTGCCGCACTGATTCCCAAAAGTAGTTCCTGTACTACTTTTGGCAACTTCAGGGGCGATTTGAATAGACATCTGTGCATGAACCCACACAGATGTCTTTAAATCACCCCCGAAGTCGGACTGCATTGCCGGTTTTAATCGCGCGAGTTCAGCTGAACTCGCACGATTTCTAACCCGCAAAAAAACCTTCTGATTTGAGTTTTTGATTGGAGTTTTCTGGCAAAAAAATGCTAAACTCTCCTAAACTCACCTAAATTCTGTACAAAAAGTTTTTTTTCTGCCAAGGGAACTGGCATTTTTTTTAAGCCAATGTGCATGGAGCCTCATACATGTTGAAGTAGCAAACATATGTGATTTAAAAAAAACTCAATATAAAAATTTGGAAATCCACAATTTAACTTCCTGTGTACTACTTATTAAGGTTTTAGGGTTTAAATGCCTTGACAAAATTCAAAATGGGGTCAATCACATATTGTACCAAAACAAAATCCTAGCAAAAAAATATTTTTTGAAGATTAATTATCTTTTTAAAAATGTGGATTACCATTGATTTTGGTTATACACTGCAAAGCTATGAATCTGTATGCAAAAGCAGATGTTATCTTCTGTGAAAATGGATATTAAAAATTATCAGTAGATCCAGAAATATAGGAATCCAAATTCATATGTAATTCTTGACTTTCTGTGAAAGTCTTGTTTGGCCTCTCAGCCCATTCCCACCAGAGCCCATTGCTCATGTAATATGGAAGAAGGCAGGACCAAGATTTTTTTAAAGATAAAACTTTGGTGAGGGGATAGAACCACTGTCAGTTTTTTTTTTTTACTGTTATCTGGGTTCTGGGAGATTCACTGTCTCTAATTGTCTTAATCACAAGTGTTAAGGAGAATAAAAGTGAGGCTATTGTAAATCCAGGCTATTGTCAAACTTTTGATTTGACCTCAGAACAGGAATGGAGGGGGGATCTCCCAATTGTTCCCATGAAAACTGCCTAAAAGGGAATTTCCCTTACATTGGAAAGATATCTCACTTCCTGTTGTGTCTACAGAAAGAGAATGAAATACACCCCTACACGAACGTAAATTAAAAAAAAAATGCAGGAAAAGTTTTGAATTTTCCAGTTGCTTATATATTTGGATATACTGCTCAATTAGAGATGCTGTTCTTAATTAAATAAATCTCTTATTAAATATTTTTTTCTTTATAAACTCAGGGGGGTCTGAAAATCAAGACTATCCTTCAAAATAACCGTCCTTGTTAAGTGTGGTGTTTGATGTACATAAAATTATTATAGGTTAGTACAAAGGGTAGAATTACAGTGCAAAATAAAATAATCCAAAGTTAGCTCACTGAGATTAGGCTTCATGTACACTTGGCTGTCATTTACCACGGCCGCTGGAAAACAAGGTTT
Source organism: Lithobates clamitans (assembly GCA_037952925.1). Lineage (NCBI taxonomy): Eukaryota > Metazoa > Chordata > Amphibia > Anura > Ranidae > Lithobates > Lithobates clamitans. Next base: position 1,119,660 of record JBBGZY010001184.1, read on the forward strand.
TGCTGTGTTTTGCGTTTTCCCGTGGCCGGTGGTCAAAACGTTTGTGCGATTCTCCCGTGTTCAGGAGAGGAAGGTTGAACTTCACCTAAATGCAGCAGCTTTGTAAGCTTTGTAGCTTCACCTAACCGCAGCAGCTTTCTAAGCTTTGTAGCCCGAAACTGTTATTTGGAATGACATGAAAAGTATGTAACTTATTACATGTGTACATAAATTTTAAGTGCAGCAATCCCTGGACTTTTTCTTATATATGGCCTTTGGGAAGGCTTGATTGCTGGCACTAGGACGTATACTGTGTGCTGTCTACCACACCTGTGAAGTTATATATACAGTGGGGACAGAAAGTATTCAGACCCCCTTACATTTTTCACTGTTTGTTATATTGCAGCCATTTGCTAAAATCATTTAAGTTCATTTTTTTTCCTCATTAATGTACACACAGCACCCCATATTGACAGAAAAACACAGAATTGCAGATTTATTAAAAAAGAAAAACTGAAATATCACATGGTCCTAAGTATTCAGACCCTTTGCTCAGTATTTAGTAGAAGCACCCTTTTGATCTAATACAGCCATGAGTCTTTTTGGGAAAGATGCAACAAGTTTTTCACACCTGGATTTGGGGACCCCCTGCCATTCCTCCTTGCAGATCCTATCCAGTTCTGTCAGGTTGGATGGTAAACGTTGGTGGACAGCCATTTTTAGGTCTCTCCAGAGATGCTCAATTGGATTAAGTCAGGGCTCTGGCTGGGCCATTCAAGAACAGTCACGGAGTTGTTGTGAAGCCACTCCTTCGTTATTTTAGCTGTGTGCTTAGGGTCATTGTATTGTTGGAAGGTAAACCTTCGGCCCAGTCTGATGTCCTGAGCACTCTGGAGAAGGTTTTCGTCCGGGATATCCCTGTACTTGGCCGCATTCATCTTTCCCTCGATTGCAACCAGTCGTCCTGTCCCTGCAGCTGAAAAACACCCCCACAGCATGATGCCGCCACCATCATGCTTCACTGTTGGGACTGTATTGGACAGGTGATGAGCAATGCCTGGTTTTCTTCACACATACCGCTTAGAATTAAGGCCAAAAAGTTCTATCTTGGTCTCATCAGACCAGAGAATCTTATTTCTCACCATCTTGGTGTCCTTCAGGTGTTTTTTAGCAAACTCCATGCGGGCTTTCATGTGTCTTGCACATCCGTCGGGCCACTCTGCCATAAAGCCCCGACTAGTGGAGGGCTGCACTGATGGTTGACTTTCTACAACTTTCTCCCATCTCCCGACTGCATCTCTGGAGCTCAGCCACAGTGATCTTTGGGTTCCTCTTTACCTCTCTCACCAAGGCTCTTCTCCCCCGATAGCTCAGGTTGGCCGGACGGCCAGCTCTAGGAAGGGTTCTGGTCATCCCAAACGTCTTCCATTTAAGGATCATGGAGGCCACTGTGCTCTTAGGAACCTTGGCCAGATCTGTGCTTTGCCACAATTCTGTCTCTGAGCTCTTAAGGCAGTTCCTTTGACCTCATGATTCTCATTTGCTCTTACATGCACTGTGAGGTGTAAGGTCTTATATAAACAGGTGTGTGACTTTCCTAATCAAGTTCAATCAGTATAATCAAACACAGCTGGACTCCAATGAAGGTGTAGAACCATCTCAAGGATGATCAGAAGCAATGGACAGTGTGAGTGAGTATGAGTGTTACAGCAAAGGGTCTGAATACTTAGGACCATGTGATATTTCAGTTTTTCTTTTTTAATAAATCTGCAAAAATGTCAACAATTCTGTGTTTTTCTGTCAATATGGGGTGCTGTGTGTACATTAATAAGGGAAAAAAATTAACTTAAATGATTTTAGCAAATGGCTGAAATATAACAAAGAGTGAAAAATTTAAGGGGGTCTGAATACTTTCCGTCCCCACTGTATATATATACCCTGTTTCCCCCAAAATAAGACCTGGCGTGACTGTCAGTGATGGCTGCAATATAAGCCCAACCCACCAAATAAGCCCTAGTTAAAGTCCTTGAAGGTCTTATTTTCAGGGTAGGGCTTATTTTCGGAGAAACGGGGTACGGCTTATTTGGGGGGTAGGGCTTATATTGCAGCCATCACCGACAATCACGCTAGGTCTTATTTTCGGGGAAACAGGGTATATACATACATACACACACAGGAAGTTACGAGGGCACAGGAACTTTCGCAGGATAAATAGGTATTTTTCTGTACGTGCCGAAAATATACTTAGCATAACAAAAAAACAACCAGACATCACATCTAAGGACTGGTAGGCTGCAATATATTAAAGTTTTGTTTTGGGTTTAATATGTCCTTTAACCCACATCTCATCCATGCAGATGTTCCATCAAAATAGGCGACCTGTCAGATTTCGTAACGGAAGTGACGTTTTAATACAGCCATCTTGGTACACCCCGCACTCGGCACACTAAGCCTACAGTCTGAAGTCACCAAGTGGACATCTTTTTACACCCACCGAAATCTTGCATTTCAAACTTATTTTCACCACTAAACAGAGCTTATATACTGAAATACAGTATTTAGAAGTACGTGACACTGTTTTGATGTTGAATATTACAAACAGTGGCAAGCCTGCTGATCTCACACGTTTTCTAATCTGACAGAAGACCGCTGCTTTTAAATTTCAACATCAAAACAGTGTCACTGACTTCTAAATACTTTATTTCACGATATAAGCTCAGTTTACTGGTAAAAATAAGTGTGAAATGCAAGACTTCGGTGGGTGTAAAAAGATGTCCGCTTGGCGACTTCAGACTGTAGGCTTACTGCGGCTGAGTACGGGGTGTACCAAGATGGGCGTGACGGAACGTCACTTCCATTGCAGGTTTTGATGGGTCGCCTTATCTGACAGAACACAGGCACTTAACTTTCCAGCTATGTTTACCCAGTGGCATCAAAAGTTCACCACACCATTCCACAACAATTACATCACATCCCCTGTATAAGTTTACTACATTAAACTTATATAGTAAATGCATACAGGTTACATTTACACCTCAGTGTTTTTATTTGGTTAAGCTTCACTGGGGTGTATAATAGACCTGGTATAAATGTGTTTTACATGCCTTACTGTTCATTATATGATAGGCACAGTTTTTAGATATTGCATTAAAAATCAGGCCAGCAGGATTTATTTCTAATGTGCCACACCCTTAATGTGACAAAACACAGAGGTGTTAATGCATCTTAATTGGAAACTATAATGTATTTTTCTAAGAATAAAGCTTTCTAAAAAAAAGATTTTTATACAAAGTAACAGAAACCACTATTTGTTCAGAAGGAGACACAGCCACTTTTAATGATATATGGTGTACAGACAAGGTATTATAATGACACAGCATATAAAGTGATGAGATGGTGATAAGGAGACAATAAATGAAAGATCAGCACTGTTAACAGGAGTGGCATCTGGGGACCAAGGAAAAAAACAGATATTGGAGAATATTATGATGATGTCCCCCACTTAGGCCAATAGGCTGGTCTAGAGAAAAGAGTAAAATAACAGACTTAAAAAAAAATGAGAGCAAAAGAGGCAGACCAGAGAGAAAAAGAGGGGAGTTCTGAAAAAGGGAACAATAGGGGAACTGAGAGAAAAGAGGGGAGAAACAGGTGCCCAGAGGTTTATACGGTGGATAGTCTAAGGACTTGATAGGAAAGCATCTTCATTGAAAGATATTCTTAAACTGTGCTGATCCCAGGTAAAAGATCCAGATACTCCATATGCTCCTTTATGTAATGCAGTAGTCATAGAGTTGAGCAGATAATTCCTGCATCAGTTGGAGGATGGTGGTCTCGGCGAGCCATTCTGTCTTTGTTAGAGTGCATGCAGTTTTCAAGTGACTCGGAGTACTTGCCTGATAGCTATTAGAAAGAAGTGGAGCAGGCTTTTTTTGGCTTCAGGAATGGAGCCAAGGAGTATGGAAATAAGAGCAACTTCTGCAGCCACGGGAGTATCCATACCTGTGATCTTGTTATATGCTGGAAAACACAGGGTTGATTCAGTGGACAAGACCACTATCTATGAGGCACTGTGCCTGTTTTTGTGTCCAGAAGGCCAGCAGAGATTTGATGTTTATGTATACATATTTTGGATATCATAAGGGCATCTGTACCATTGTCAAAGAATTTTATACCTTCATTCTTGAGAGCAGGAAGCAATGCATGGATAAGAGTAAATGCTTTTAGAAGATCTGTGTCCTGGAATTGTCAACCCAACTACTTTTTCTAGTAGCTTATGTTTTCATTGGGGAGTAATAGGTCCAATATAGTGAAACAAGGTTGTATAGAGGAGCAAAATGAGATGCGTAGGCCCCTCCGGTTAAAGACATTAAGCCTCAAATGATGTGAAATCCCTACCAATGTCACCATGTCTTCTTAACTGAATCAGAAATCCTTGCAAATGAAAGTATTGTAGGGAAATGGGGCTAAATCCTTAGTGAGTGAAGTGACTTAAGGCGACTGACAAACAGCATTTTTGAAAAAGAAGGAAGAGGAAGGAACGACCAACCAAATAATGAAATGCCATGACTTCCCAATAGGATGGCCAGTTTGTCCAATATCAGGGTCAAACTGGACCCTGCATATGAGGTAAAGGAGCAGTGTCTGATTGAATAGTCCCAAACCTGAAGAATAGAGGAATGCAGTGGAGGCTTAGGATGTATATGCAGCAGAAAGAAAGAAGTTTTCAATGTAAACCCAAAATTTTTCCTTGCCTTGAAAGATCGAGTCCATGATATGGGTTACTAATATAGATTTATAATAAAAGGCAACATGGGGAAGACCCAGTCCTCCATATTATTTCTTGTTAGAAGATCATAATGCAACCGCACAGGAGATTTCGCCCAAATGGTGCAGTAATGAGAAATTTTAGGCTGCAAACAAATGTTGCAGGACTGGGACTGGCATTATTTGGAAAAATGGGCATAGCAGATTATGCAATTTGAAGAGTGTTATAAGCCCAGAGCGCTTTTTGTGAACAATCCCTAAGTCTGCTAAGGGTCCACTGCAACATTGATGGGTAGTTAAGTTCATATTAATGTGTGAGGTTCGTTGGAATTTGCATTCCTATGTACTTGATTGCCTTAGGGTCCACTGGAAAGGCAAATAATCCATAAGGCATAGAGAAATAGCGAGAGTGACAGATTTACGTGTGTTAACTTTGAAATTACTAAGCATCCCAAAGATGTAAAATTCCTGCAAGATAGCGGGAAAAGCAGGGGTTGGATTGCAAACATATGTGAGGAGACCATCTGCATACAAACCCAATTTGTGATGGTGATTCCCTAGTGTTATAAACCTTAATAGTCTATTACTAAGATATTTGTCCAGGTGCTTCCTTCCCAAAGTATATAGTAAAATGGGCAATCCTAAGATGTACCACTATGTATCAAAACTGGTTCAGACCCTCTGATTTGGATTCTTGCAGACAGAGAGTTGTAGAAGGCCATTATATTATCAAGTAGGGAAAAGGAGTACACCAATTTGGTCTCCTGCAACAAGCCCTATTTAAAGTGATTAAATGTCTTCTTGGCATTCATGGAGGCACAGGGGGCATTCTTGTTTATTGGCACAGTCAATGAAAATAATGGTCCCAACAGTAATGTGCCACACTTTCCTCTTAGGGATGAACCCCATGATGCTCTGTAAGAATCAAGGATGGAATGTAAGGTGTAAGTCAACCCGCAATCATTTTGGCTTAAAATTTAACCACTTAAGGACCAGCCTCGTTTTGGATTTTAGGTGTTTACATGTTTAAAACAGGTTTTTCTCCTAGAAAATTACTTAGAACCCCCAAACATTATATATGGTTTTTCTTCTAACACCCTAGAGAATACAATGGCGGTCATTGTAATACTTTTTTTTTGCACCGTATTTGCGCAGCTGTCTTAAAAGCGCACTTTTTTTGGAAAAAATTCACTTTTTTGAATAAAAAAATAAGACAACAGTAAAGTTAGCCCAATTTTTTTTATATTGTGAAATATAATGTTACGCCAAGTAAATTGATACCCAACATGTCACGCTTGAAAATTGCGCCCGCTCGTGGAATGGCGTCAAACTTTTACCCTCAAAAATCTCCATAGGCGATGTTTCAAAAATTCTACAGGTTGCATATTTTGCGGTACAGAGGAGGTCTAGGGCTAGAATTATTGCTCTCGCTCTACCGGTCGCTGCGATACCTCACATGTGTGGTTTGACCACCAATTTCATATGCGGGCGCTACTCGCGTATGCGTTCGCTTCTGCGTGCGAGCTCGTCGGGACAGGGGGTTTTAAAAAAATTTTTTTTTTTATTATTTATTTTACAATATTTTATTTATTTTTACACTGTTTTTAAAAAAAAAATTGTGTCACTTTTATTCCTATTACAAGGAATGTAAACATCCCTTGTAATAGAAAAAAGCATGGCAGGACCTCTTAAATATGAGATCTGGGGTCAAAAAGACCTCAGATCTCATATTTACACTAAAATGCAATAAAAAAAAAAAAAAAAGTCATTTAGAAAAATGACATTTGAAAAAATATGCCTTTAAGAGGCGTGGACGGAAGTGACGTTTTGATGTTGCTTCCGCCCAGCAGTGTCATGGAGACGAGTGAGCACCATCTTAGCCTCACTCGTCTCCAGACACACCAGAGAGCAGGACGCGATCGCCTCCGCCGCTACCGATGGCTCCGGTAAGCGGCGGAGGGCACCGGATTGCGGCGGGAGGGGGGGCCCTCTCCCGTCACCGATAAAAGTGATCTTGCGGCGAATTCACCGCAGGGACCACTTTTATCTGAAAGCCGGCCGCCGCACGAAAACGGGGATACCGGGGTTATGGCAGCTAGCTGCTGCCATAACAACGATATCCCCGTTCAAAGTTTAGACGTACATCGTCGTGCGGCGGTCCGGAAGTGGTTAAAGACATCTTTAATCAATGACATTGGGCAAGAACTGTAACATAGTTACATAGTAGGTGAGGTTAAAAAAAGACACAAGTCCATCAAGTCCAACCTATGTGTGTGATTATATGTCAGTATTACATTTATATCCCTGTATGTTGCGGTCTTTCAGATGCTTATCTAATAGTTTTTTGAAACTATCGATGCCCCCTGCTGAAACCACTGTCTGTGGAAGGGACGTGTCTTATTAAACTCCCTTCTTTGAAAAAGTCTTATCCCTATTGTGGGGTCACCACTAGTATGGTATTTGTAAATTGAAATCATATCCGCTGTCAAGCGTCTCTTCTCCAGAGAGAATAAGTTCAGAGCTCGCAACCTTTCTTCATAACTAATATCCCCAGACCCCTTATTAGCTTTGTTGCCCTTGTTTGTACTCGCTCCATTTCCAGTACATCCTTCCTGAAGACTGGTGCCCAGAACTGGACAGCATACTCCAGGTGAGGCCGGATCAAAGTTTTGTACAGTGGGAGAATTATCACTTTATCCCTGGAGTTAATCCCCTATTTAATGCAATATCAATATTCTGTTAGCTTTGTTAGCAGCAGCCTGGCATTGCATGCCATTGCTGAGCCTATCATCTACTAGGACCCCCGGGTCCTTTTCCATCCTAGATTCCCCCAGAGGTTCACCCCGAGTAGATTGCATTCATATTTTTGCCACCCAAATGCATTATTTTACATTTTTCTACATTAAACCTCATTTGCCATGTTGTTGCCCACCCCATTAATTTGTTCAGATTTTCTTGCAAGGTTTCCACATCCTGCTGAGAAGTTATTGCCCTGCTTAGCTTAGTGTCGTCCACAAATACAGAGATTTAACTGTTTACCCCATCCTCCAGGTCGTTTATGAACAGATTAAACAGGATTGGTCCCAGCACAGAACCCTGGGGGACCCCACTTCCCACCCCTGACCATTCTGAGTATTCCCCATTTATCACCACCCTCTGAACTCACCAGTTTTTTGTAGCCAGTTTTCAATCCATGTACTCACCCTATGGTCCATGCCAACGGACCTTACTTTGTACAGTAAACGTTTATAGGGAACTGTGTCAAATGCTTTTGCAAAATCCAGATACACCACGTCTACGGGCCTTCCTTTATCTAGATGGCAGCTCACCTCCTCATAGAAGGTTAATAGATTGGTTTGGCAAGAACGATTCTTCATGAATCCATGCTGATTACTGCTAATGATACCGTTGCTAATGACTAAAATCTTGTTTATAGTCCATTATCATCCCCTCCAAGAGCAGGGATGTATTTTGGCCCTTTTTTAAATATTGGTGTAAATTGGCTTTTCTCCAATCAGCTGGTACCATTCCAGTCAGTAGACTGTCAGTAAAAATTAGGAACAATGGTCTGGCAATTACTTGACTAAGTTCCCTAAGTACCCTCGGATGCAAGCCATCTGGTCCCAGTGATTTATTAATGTTAAGTTTCCCAAGTCTTTTTCTAATCCTGTCCACTGTTAGCCATGAGGGTGCTTCCTGTGATGTGTCATGAGGACACACACACTGCAGTTTTGGTTACTGAAGCCCCTAATTCCCTCGTGAAGCTTGAGGAGAAGAATAAATTTAATACCTTCGCCATCTCCCCATCCTTTGTAACCAGATGTCCTTCCTCATTCTTTCTGGGGCCAATATGGTCTGTCCTCCCTTTTTTATTGTTTATATACTTGAAGAATTTCATGGGATTTTTTTGCTCTCCTCCGCTGTGTGTCTTTCGTGTTCCATCTTAGCTGCCCTAATTGCACCCTTACATTGTGTGGGGTCTTTTTGATCCTAAAGAAATAAGGTAATATGGCCCTCTTGTGCTTGTTTTGGTAAAAGGTGTCTGGGGTAAGACATCATTAAAGGCACTCTCCAAAATAAGTCAAAGTTCTTTAAACTGTGGAATGTATGGGTAAACTCATCAGGATCTGGGCCTTTGCCTGATGGTAATGAAGTAATTGTGTGTTGAATTTTTTTAGGGACATAAAAGAAGCCAACAGGTTCTCCATGCCCCATGTGAGCAAGATAGAACAATAATAAATATTAAGTAAGTTTACATTGAAAATTATTGTAAATGTCAATTGAACATATTTTGTGACATGAATTTCACGTATTATTCACTAATATGAAAACTATTTAATGGTAAGTGCTCATCATGCAGATGTTATAATATGCATAATGATAATCCGGCGGTTAAAGTGTAGTCATCCCTACCAGATTTTTTTCACCAGGAGAAACAGAGAATGAATCACCCCTAGTGGGGACCCAGGCAGCAACACTTATTATTACAGTTAATTATATACAATTTATGCAGCTCTTTACATACTATACATTCATTTCGGTCCGTGTCTTCCGAAAGCTTACAATCTAAGGTCCCTAACTCGCATACATACTAGGGCCAATTCTGACAGAAACAAATTAACCTAAAAAGAAGTGAATAAAAAATGTTGGGCCTTTAAAACGGTGGTTCCCATAGGTGTATTAAAGTAATTCATATAAACGCATCAATGATTTTTATAAAGATATATAAAAGGTTTTTATTTTTACATATTATATATCATATCAAAAAAAGAGGATAGGGCAACTAAAGGCCCATCTATATAAAAGACACATGTATGTGTCAGCAAGTTATCATGTAAGATATCACACATGTAACACGGAGTCTGTTCAACATGTTTCGCGGCACTGGCTGCTTCTTCAGGGCTTCATTGTCCATGTCTTAGTCAGAACATCTAAAGAAAATATATTGGATGTGTTTGAGCTACGGGGAGACTGTAATCAGACATTTCACCTTGTTGATATAAGGCATAGGCAGGAATCAAACATCACCTATATGTCTGCATAGATAAAGAAAGGCAGAAGGCATATTCACACACTAGGGAACAATATTCAAGAAGAGGGTCCAGAGTCTGTATAAGCCACTGGTTTTCAAAGAGAAAGGCCGCCTAATTTAGATCACATTTAACCAGGGTTCATCAGATCTGTTGTATATAAAAGGTCAACACAAGCGCCAAAGAATACCAATAAAATCTGCAGGAGATGTCTGGGTCTCCCTAGAGCCCATTACTCCAGCGGAGCAATGGGGGGTTGTCTATGTGTGTGAAACTGTATGAACCATTTATGAAAGACTAGATGTGCTTGTTTATAATCACTATCAAGAAGGTGTTTCATGAGAAGCTGACCTTCATATTAACAATGCTCTACAAAACTGGTCATAATAAAAGTTGTGTATCGATTTTGGATGGTGGAAACCCTTTGTTTGCAAATATAAATACCCAGCATCGGTGTAAAATAAGTGTTGACACTGAAGGTTCCACGTCTGAAAATACCTATTCCAAATTTATTGGTAAAATTAACATTAATCCTAAAATTACTGTTGTTACAATAATTCAAACATTCTATGAACTTATTAATTTAGAACGATGGTTCTAACTTTATATCAGCTATAGAGGGGAAGGTTTGTCCTAAAAAGGGTTAGTGGACTAAATAAACGTGAAAAAGTTGGCATGACTCAGAGCAAGCTCTGTCCACAGTTGTTGCACACACCTGAAGGTAATAATTCAATAACTAGTGGGAAAAAAATAGCCATAATACATACTTTATGCATTCCAAAAGAAATAAGTTCTATAGGGCATTTATGGAAGACCCTTTGGACAAGACATTTCAAAATGCTTGTAGGTTCATTAGAAATTCAAATGTTGGCATCCAGAGATAACATTAGTCGATATTACTTTGTAAATCTAAAGAATATCCATAGCATGTAAAGAATTACATACAGGTGGACAGAACTGGCCTTTTGTTGACAATTCAGGAATTTATTGTTTGAGCTGTATTTGCGGACTGCGCTTTTGTGGATTATTCTGGCTAATAGCCAGGGTGTTATAAATATGCTTTAGTGAACACAAAATAATAATTTTAAAATAAGATTTACATTTAAAGTGTAAAAATTCATGAAATTTTGTGTCAGGTAGACTGATTGGATCCATAGATCCAATGGCAGCCCACGCTTTTTTCTTATTATGGGTGTCCTCTAAATTGAAAATTTGGACATTACCTTATTTTTAAGCTTTCTTACCCTTTTTCTGACAGAGCAATATGAAGCTGTAAACAAGCTAACAGCTGCAATAACAGCAGCACAATTATTTTAAAGTTGTACAACTGGCTTTAGCTTTTATAATACAACTAGGAGTAGTCATTTCTACATGACTAGCATAGTACTTTCTCCTTTTTCCACACCTCCACCAATGCACTGGTTGTCCTTGTGTTCACATATATCCCGTATGAACTGAAAAGAGTTCAAAGCTGTCCAATCCTGGCAGCAGCGGTCAGGTCTATGCAGATAAGTGAGTCTTTCTTCCAGATCAGGCTGGAAGAAGAGGAGGCATTGGGGCTAACAGAAGGTATCAGTGTAAAGTAAAAACAAAAGAAATGAAATGATATAAAAAATACATAAATAAAAATAAATAAATAAAAAGACATAAATGCCATTTGAATGACACATATCAAGTAATCTCACCAGTGCCAGAGGTAGAGTAAGCATTATTAATACAAGCATTATTTAGGTCCAACTTTTGGAGACTTTGCCTCTGAAAGGAACCCCTCCCCTTTCCCCACCTTTGCAAATTAAAATCTATATAAGTATAAATGAATAGGTACTATGTAAATGTAGTAAACTAATATAACAAATATTTGAAGGTTATCATAGATTATTCCTGTTTCTGAAGAAGATAATCATAAAATGTGTAAAACCTGAACTGTCTCTCCTGCTCTGTATCACATGAAATTATATCTTTATGGTAATAAGAATGTCTTTAATCCCAAAGGGTCTACACTCATGACAATGATTATCAGAAATTAATAACAAATAGTTTACTGGGGAATATTTATTTTATAGTGCTCAATGTGTTCAGCTAAAAATTCTGCTACTGCTAAATTATCAATGGTTGATATATTTGATGTCACTGATATTTTAAATCATATCCATATATCAGCCCTATCAAAGCACGCTCCCTGTCCCAAAGATACCACAAACCAGACAGTTGGGATGCAATTACTAAAGTCGTGCCAATGATAGCTTTAAATAATTTCAGTACTGGGGGGTTGCTTTAAAGGGGTCTGTAAAAAATGAACAGTTCATGATGGACATTTAGATATTAAAAATGTTTATTTAACACTGATACGTATATGTATGCAATTCTGATTTAAAGGATGCTCTAAGCTAAAGAAGTCTATCTAAAAAAGCCACTGATCGTAAACCACTGATGTCCAATTATGATGGGAACTGAGAACTCTGACACCCTCAATGACCACATGCAAATGCCAGAATTAAATTTGGCAAACCACTTGACCCTCCCCCCCATCCCAAATAGGGCAAGTGGGTTGTAGCTTAATATCCTTCAAGTCACTTATTTGGTAATTGTGCAAAAAAACCTCCATCCTCTATACAGTATATTATAATTCAATAAAAATCCTCCAACTTTCTATTGAATGGATTAAGTCATACTTCCACTAGCTTCAAATATACCACTACATCTATTACCGAAGGATAACTCATCCTCTTGTTTTACCTCAGCTTTTGAACAAGAATGCTTCAATGCCCTGAATCTCTGGGCTTTATATCCCTAATTTATGCATCCATTACATTTTCCAGCACACTCAGTCTAGCGATGCACCAAACCAAATGGTATGCGGAATGGGCACTAACTTTGCTGCCAGAAGACTACAAAAAATCTGGGCCACAAACCCATGTGTAGACATTCAATCCATGTCAGTTCCTACTAGAGTCTCAATAAATTTGTATTCAAAAACGGTATGGAGTGTATGTTGTTTTGATGCCTCTGTTATATTTATATTTTTCAATAACTGTTAAACTTTATTTGGAAGTTGGGGTTAGATGTCAAAATTCTACCCTTTCAAACTAGGGGATACTCTAGATCAGGGATATGCAATTAGCGGACCTCCAGCTGTTGCAGAACTACAAGTCCCATGAGGCATAGCAAGACTCTGACAGCCACAAGCATGACACCCAGTGGCAGAGGCATGATGGGACTTGTAGTTTTGCAACAGCTGGAGGTCTAATTGCATATCCCTGCTCTAGATCAAAGACCTAGTCTATCAAATTTACAAGGAATTATACTTCTATCACTGTAAATAGATTTAGGGGACTTTATCATTTTTAAAAAGTATGTACCACTCTCTGTAAATCCATTTATATGTCCCTTAAATAACCAAACTAGGACTTCCATTATTATGTTGCTCTATTGCTGTAAAGCTATAGACCTTGTTCTGCTTCAAACAGAGGATCATACTGACTTGCCAGAGATAGAAAATATTCCTTAATACGATCTCAACTAGCTATCAAATGTCCCATAAGTTAATCTTTATTCTAGCCTCCAATTGTATTCTTCACCAGGGATATGAAGCTATTAACAGGTTCCTGTATCCATCAGGAGTGTCCAACAAATATAAAGGTGCCCAAAAAATCACTGGAGGCTAGAATGGGGATTCAATTAAGGGGCATTTAACAGCTAGTTGAAATATTGTAATGGAATATTTTCTATCTTTCTAAGTCAGTTTAATGCTCATTCAAGTGGGACAAGGTTTATAGCTTTACAGCAATAGAGAAAAATAATACTGGAAGTCCTAGTTAGGTTATTTATGGGACCAATAAATGAATTCATACAGAGTGGTACTGAGGAATATCCTTTTTTCTCTCTTTAGCACATATTTTTTAAAAATGATAAAGTCTCACAAAAGGATTTTCAGTGATAGAAGCATCACTCCTTGTCAATGTGATACACTTCGACTAGGTCTAGGTTCCCCTTGGGGATATGTTTGTAATATACAGTAATTTCCTCTTGTTTAAAAGGGTAGTATTTTGACCTCAAATAGACCTTCTAAAAAAATTTAAAATTATTGAAAAATATATACAGGTATATATGTAGCAAAAACAACATACACTTAATACCATTTTTTATTAAAAATGTATTGAGACTCTAGTGAACTGACATGCATGGGGGATTTGTATGTCTATAACATACATGCAAAGTTTTTTTCGAAAACCCCTACGTATAGAGTAAAAAATGTCTAACTGAAAAAATCTCCTTTATATGTAAATCTAGGCCACAACCACAAAAAGTTTTAGAAACATATTTGTCCTAGGAATTTCCTACAAAGTTCTTTCTAGGTGGCATTATACTTCAGCGTGCCTATCTAAATACATCCCTACTTACCCAGCTACATGCTTGCACTGAGTCTGGCACAAGGGCAAACATTTGGTGGACCTGTGCTTCTTTAGGTAGACTATGGATAAGAGTGTAGCACACTATTTGCTCAGTACTTAATAAAAACCTGCACAAAAATTCCATAATTTCCATAAGAAACACTTCCTAATAAGCCCATCCTAGCCATCTTCCAGATAGAAAAAACTCACACATATCTTCATGGCCACCAAAATGGCGTTAGCCAGCACCTGGAAGACCCCCTCGCTGAAATATGTGGGAATCAAAAACCAGATCAATGACACAAAGGTTACATATTTGCAACCTAAGCTGACCATATAAGATTAATGTTTTCATTCTACCAGCAGATGTAGGGGGACATTGGTCCATTAATAAACCACCTAAAGTAGTATTTAACCCAAAAGCAAACATTTATTATATTGCAGCTTACAAATTCTTAGATGTGATGGCTACATTAGTTTCCTTTTTAGGCTTTCTTCTATTTTCATCTGGTCATCCGGCCAGTAAATCTGTTGTTTTTCAACAGAAAAAGCTCTCTTGCAGTTACAAGGATGAAACAGACCATTTAACACTGTCAGGGGTGCTTAAAATGATCAGCTTGTATCTATTCATGTAATACTTTTAAGCCCCGTACACACTGGCAGAATGTTGGGAGATTGCCAGTTAAAAAAAAACGGGCAACATTCTGCCCGTGTGTATATCGGAGCGGTGCGTACACACGAGCGGACTTTACGGCAGACTTTGCCCGGCGGACGGGATTTCGTCGGACAATTCGATCGTGTGTGGGCTCCAGCGGACTTTGTTTTCTCAAAAGTTGGACGGACTTAGATTTGAAACATGTTTCAAATCTATCCGATGGACTCGAGTCCGGTCAAAAAGTCAGCTCGTCTGTATGCTAGTTCGACGGACAAAAAGCCACGCTAGGGCAGCTATTGGCTACTGGCTATGAACTTCCTTGTTTTAGTCCGGTCGTATGTCATCACGTACGAATTTGACAGGCTTTGGTTGATTGTTCATTCATTCAGAAAGTCCGTCGTAAAGTCAGTCGAAAAGTCCGCCGGGCAAAGTCTGCTGTAAAGTCCGCTCGTGTGTACGCGGCATTAGTGTGTACCTGGCTTTATCCTAGAAGGAAAAAAAAACTGTTTGCTGTAACTGACTATAAAGTATTAGCTGGAGTTCTGCTTCACTTTCTTCTAGTCCAGCTAACACTCCCCTCAGACAATACTGCTGTCCAAATCTGCCCCCCCCCTCTTAATCCAGAGTGGTGTCTGTATAATACAAGTGGTGTGTTATGCCCTGTACACACGAGCGGACTTCTCGACCGGACTGGTCCGACGGACCGAATCCGGCAGACAATCCGACCATGTGTGGGCCTCATCGGACTGTTTCTGTCGAAAATCTGATAGACTTTAGATTTGGAACATGTTTCAAATCTTTACGTCGGAACTCCGCCGGACCCAGCTCCTATCGAAAAATCTGCTCGTCTGTATGCTAGTCCGACGGACGAAAACCGACGCTAGGGCAGCTATTGGCTACTGGCTATCAACTTCCTTATTTTAGTCTGGTCGTACGTCATCACGTACGAATCCGTCGGACTTTGGTGTGATTGTGTGTAAGCAAGTCCGTTCATTCGAAAGTCCGTCGGAAGTCTGTCAAAAGTCCGTCGAAAGTCTGTCGGAAAGACTGTCGGACCTTTGTTGCCGAAAAGTCCATCCGTGTGTACACGGCATAACTGGCCAGATCAACAGGTGAAAACAGAGGGGAAAAAAAGAGAACTAATACAGCCACTACATCTAATGATTGGTAAGTTTTAATATATTACATCTTTGTTTTTGGGTTTATTATTGCTTTAAAACTCATATATGCTTTAACATGTTGTTTTAACCACTTCAGCCCCGGAAGATTTGGCTGCAGAATGACCGGGCCATCTTTTGCGATTTGGCACTGCGTCGCTTTAACTGACAATTGCACGGTCGTGCGACATTGCACCCAAAAAATAAATTGACGTCCTTTTTTCCCACAAATAGAGCTTTCTTTTGGTGGTATTTGATCGCCTCTGCGGTTTTTATTTTTTGCGCTATAAAAAAAGAGCGTCAATTTAAAAAAAAAAACCCAATATTTTGTACTTTTTGCTGTAATAAATATCCCCCTTTTTTTTTAAAAAAAGCTAATTTTTACTCAGTTTAGGCTGATATGTATTCTTCTACATATTTTTGGTAAAAAAAATCGCAATAAGCGTATATTAATTGGTTTGCGCAAAAGTTATAGCGTCTACAAAAGAGGAGATAGATTTATAGTATTTTTATTATTATTATTTTATTTATTTATTTATTTTTACTAGTAATGGCGGCGATCTGTGATTTTTATCATGACTGCGACGTTATGGTGGACACATTGGACAATTTTGACATGTTTTTGGGACCATTGGCATTTATACAGCGATCAGTGCTATAAAAATGCATTGAATACTGTAAAAATGTCACTGGCAGTGAAGGGATTAACACTAGGGGGTGATCAAGGGGTTAACTGTGTTCCCTGGGAGGTGGTTCTAACTGAAGGGGAGTGGACTGACTAGAAGAAGTGACAGATTGTGGTTCCTAGTAAATAGGAACACACAATCTGTCATTCCTCACAGAACAAAACACGGATTTGTGTGTTTACACACAAACTTCTGTGTTCTGTCCTTCGTGATTGCGATCGCTCGTGGCCGGCGGTCACGAGCATCGGCACCACCGCTGTGCAGCAGGTGTACACGCGCCTGCTATCCTGATCCCGCGAATGAACGTATAGCTACGACGGTTCGCGGGATCGTGCCGACCTGCCGCAGTATAATGACAGCGGCTGGTTGGCAAGCAGTTAAATATGCAAATTTGTTCACCTACATTGTCACATATTTCCAACAGAGATTACTAGCTGCCATAATGATGCACATTGCACAAGCATGGTCCACCATTTACACCATCAGGAAGCCAGTTCAGAGCAATGATGTGCGACCGGCACTGGAGTAAGCACAGAGGCTGGTGAAAATCAGCAGCACTGATATGCCATAATAATGACAAAAAAGGCAGAAAAGCACTTCATAGGAAAACATCCAAATGATGTTGAGAACTACTTCACACAAAAGTGTTATAATTTAACTAATTATTGAGCCAAATTTAGAATAATAAGTTGGTAAATGGAGAGATTTAACACCTCTGTACCCAGAGGTTATAGGGTTGTGAAGAACCCCGTTAATAGTTTACTGGGAATGGGGTAACACCCTATCTGCCCTCACTTGTCTTGCATCCGACACACCTCACTTGCTATTTAGGGCTGCCAATTGCTCCTGGGTACCCATGTAAAACATTATATGGATCTGATTTACCTGGTAAATCCTCTGCCTCTAAAACTTAGCTGTAGTGTCATTCAAATGTTGTAATAGTCTGCATCGCTGAACATTTTTATTAATGTATTTGTTAACAATAGGCTTGTGTAGATCAGGCAATGGAAACTGAAAGCAAGAAGTGACCCGAGTGTTACAGGTAGTAGGGACAGCAACAAACACAGCTGATAGACATGGGACCAGAGCAGAAAGAGAAAAGGAGGAGGTAGCAGCTGTGACATAAACCAGCCAACTGAGGTCAGACAGATACACAGAACATCTACTTACTATCATCTGCGTGTTTGGTGAGCAGAGAGGGATAAACAGCAGTCACATATTTAGTTAATAAAACCACACTGCTCAGAATAAATGTCCTTTCTCTAACTGTATTTCTTAAAGACTGCTTATCTTTGTAAAATACCCTAATATTAAATACTACACCTTTTATATTTTGACATCTATTCATCTGAATCTTAGCAGTTTCTGTTATATTTAAGGGCAAACAAAGCACTGTCACTGCTTTCACACACAGGAATAGACAACAGAAGTTACACATAAACTTTGACTTTTCCTGTAAAAGCTTGGCTCTAGCCCCGCTGCCTCCTGAGCCTTCCCATTTGTCAGTAGGGTCACCTGTTACATTAACGAATTAACAGGGAGGATCAGGAGCTGAAAGACCATGGGAGTCAGACTTAACAAAAAAAGTCATTAACATGCAGTTTTTGACTGAAGACAACCTCTGTTTGTGCATGTTTTTTTATTCATTGTATAGTTTACATAACCCAGCCCAAGGACAAATTTAGTTTAAGGTAGGTACTACAAATCCCACCCCTCATTCCCTCATATTTTCATATGTGCTCCAGGGTTTCAGGCGTGTGGTAGAGTATAAAGCTTTTGTTTTATACTTACCATAAAATCCATTTCTTCTGTTACATTTTTGACAGCCATAACAGAAGAATTGATCGTTCTGATAAGGCAAAGCAATGTAATAGGCCTGCTATGTAGGTGGGAAATGAAAGCTTTCAGTATACAAATAAGGCACAAATGTTAGGTAGTCCGCCATGAACCAAAACGTGAGTGCATAACAAACAAAGTAGTAAAAGGGTAGAGAGGTACATCAAGCCCAGCACTGAGACTTATAAGCAATAAACTGAAATGAAAATCTATTTCTTAAAGTTTATTAAGGGACACAGGAATTCAGATACACTCCCACCACCTACAAGAGGAATGGACACTGGCAAACAGAAAAAAATAGCTACTCCCTATATTCCTCAATTTATTGGCAAAGCAGTACCAAGAGCATGATCATAAACACAGAGAAGTAGGACCTGCGTCCATCACTGAACACCAAAGAATGGACTGTATGATAAGTATAAATATCCCATTTACTTTCTTGTTCTTTCAGAGACACATGATTCAGGTACAGTCAGGACCTCCAAAAGCAGTCTGACTGATGAGTGGGTAACAGCAACAAAACCATACAGGTCCACATACAAATAAAAACAAACAGAAGTTATGGCTGCCTGTAGCTCACAGAGCTGCCTGAAGGACCATACACAAAAAGCTGGCATCAAAAGAGGTTTGAACATCCAACTGGTAGACCATGGAAAATGTATGACCAGGTGGCAGCCTTGCAAATATAAGAAACATTAGCCTGATGTCAAAAAATCTGAGTAGCACTTGTGGACCTAGCAGAGGGTGCATTTATAGGTAAGAGTGGAAACCAATCCTTAAGATCATAGGATTGAATGATGGTTTGTCTGAGCTACTGAGAAATGGAGGAATGAGAAACTTGCTCACCTTTGTGAAGCCCACCTGAAATGACAAATAGAGAGTCAGCCTTTTTTAATAGGAGCAGTGGCTGTGAGGTAAAACCAGCACATAAGGAAAAAGATAAGGTAACCTGTGCAGATGTGGCTCGCTGATGACAACAGGAAATGAGAGTGGAAAGGGCAATATCCCTGATAGGTTCAAAGGGTGGTTAGCACTTCTGCCTTGCAGCATTGGGGTCCCTGTTTCAAATTCCAGTCAAGGCACAATCTGCATGGAGTCTGCATGTTCTCCCTGTGCTTGCATGGGTTTCCTCCCACACTCCAGACATGCTGGTAGGGTAATTATCTTCTTCCCAAATTAACCTTAGAATGTTAATTCATATAAGATAGGGACCTCAGATTGTAAGCTCCTCGAGGGCAGGGTCTGATGTTAATGTACATTATGCAAAGCGGTTCCAAAATTTCCAGTGCTATAGAAATACCTGTAATAAATAAGAGTATTTTTTAAGTGCTTAGAGAGCCAAATTCAGATCCTATTGAGGCAGGCACAGGGGTGGCCATATGGGAGACTCCCTATACAAAGGTTTGGATCAGATATTGGGAAGCCAGTGGTCCCAGAAACAAGATCACCAGTGCAGAGACTTGACCCTTGATGGTTTTAAGGAACAAATACTGTCCCATGCACATTTGCAAAAAAGCCAGGATTCATCCCACAGAGAATTTCCTGGGACGAAAGCCTCTTGCCTCACACCAAGCAAAGTATTCCTTCCATGTGCAAATGATACATCTTGCAGGAAGTAGATTTCCCAGTATTCAGCATTGTGGAAATCATAGATTTAGAGATGCCTGCCTCTCAGAACCTGAACTTTAACAGCATTGCTGTTAAAGCCAGTGACTGTTAAGCAGAGTGGTAAACTGGTCCTTGAGACAGAACATGCAAATGATCTGGAAGAGCCCACTAAGAATCTGCCAGGAGTCTGATCAGGTCCAAGTAGCACATCTGCCTGGACCAGTAGGGGAGGATCAATGGAATGCCCTCCTTTCCGATCTTGGGTAGCAGTCAAGAACAGTTTGTATGTAGAAAAGGTATAGATCAGGCTGTACTACAGAATCCCCAGAGCTTCCAATAGAGGATCCCTGTAAGTAAAGGCAAACCAGTCCAGTTTGTTGTTGAACCTGGAGGCCAGGATGTCCACATCCAGAATTCTCCACCTGTGACACAGGTCCTAGAACATCTCTGGGTGTAGGGACCATTCCCCTGAGTCCAGGTGCTGCTGACTGAGGAAGTCTGCCTGTCAATTGTCCACATCTGAAATCTAAATGATAGGCAAGGCAGGAAGATTAAGTTCCATCCAAGACAGGATTTATCCCACATCTTGTGCCACAGCAAGTCTTTTGATACCACCGTGATGGCTGCCATGGCACTGTCCAACTGAATCCTGATCGGATGACCCCCCAGTCAGGGTGTCCAGTGTTGCAGGGACAACCATATCATAGACAAGACTCCTTTGTAGAAACATAAAGGGAGATATGAGCGCACAGGCTCATGTTGCAAATAACATTTGTTTATTTGATAAAGAATATAAAATCAATACAATTACAAGTGTAGATAGAACATAAGCATCTAGAATCCTCCTTTATGGAGCCCTGAACAGGGTCACATCCGAGTGCCAAGATAGATGGATCATACATAGGATGATGGATGAGTACCTCCACAAGCAATGGCTCACCACGCAGCTGCCGACAGGCTGCAAGCAAGCCACTCACTGACTCCAGGAGCCGGCCAGTCAGGACAAGGCTGTGGAAGCCTTCACCATGTAATGCAGGGGGAGCTTTCGATGGAACAGGCTGACAGGGGACGCTATGCGGTTGACAGGACAACGCGTTTGAGGGGGTGTCAGTTCCCGCTGATAACAGACCTGCAAGGAGAGTGGTGTGAAATAGTCTATTGATATTAACCCTTTCGCTAAAGGATTTCCTTGGACATTTCTCCTTGGACTGTGTTTTTATTTTTGGTTCTTGGTTTTTGCTTTTTGGACTCCTTACATTCTTTAGCGCAATCCTGTATTTTTTGTTTATTTTGTTGTTTCCAAGTCCTTTGTACCAACTCCTTCTCCAACCTGACAGGCTGGCACCTGTCCTGAAGATCTTCCAAGTGTTCAGAAAAAGGACTTCCCTCCTCCAGACCAGATTGCTGAGCTACCAAGCCAGAGAAAAACCTGGTCTTTGGTTCCAGAAGAATCATTCTGTCTAAGGACTGGTCTGTTTTGTCCCATGATGACAGGATGTTGTGTTGTAGGGGTCTGGTGGGGAATTGGGAAAATGGGGCTGCCTTCCTAAGAATTCTTCTGATGGAAAAAATTAGTACTCTTATCCCTGGTGACATCCTCGATGGGGGTATCCAGGGCAGTCCTGGAAATGTGTAGCAGGCTAAAGGATTTGCAAAGCAGGCACTTTTTGCATGTAGGTTCTGCAGCAAAAAACCTCAACTCAAGAGTTCTCCTCATGTTCATTGACAGGAGGCCCATCTGGGAGATGATACAGGAAACTTCAAACAACTAATTCAAACTGTAGTTTGAGGCTGCAATCATGAAGTCTAGACACTCTAGAATTGGGAGATTTACTGCCATATTGATGAGGTCCTTTCCAATGGCTTCAGCCCAGTCAACTAGGATCTATCACTGCTACAACAGGTTTCACTGCATGAGCTGTCAGAGAGAACAGAGTTCTAAAAAGGGCACCCGGTCATTTATTAGTGGGGTCCTCAAAAACAGGTGAATCCTCCACTAACATGGTCAAAGCTTTATGAAGACAGGATAATGCCAGATCCACAGAGGGGGCAGTCCGCTTTTGATAAAGTCCTCCTCAAGGGCTAATATATGCTTGGGAGGGGCAAAAAACTTGTCAGGGTTCTACTAGTCTCTATAAAGGAAAATAAAAAAAAGAGGATGCACTGCAAAGGTCTTGGCTGTCTTCAAAGCCATAAAGGAGCCTAGATTTGGGACAGCACTGGTAAAAGCTCCAGGCTGGCCCCAAATCTTAAAGTTGTGCTTACAGTGCCAATAATGGCTTAAATAGTTTCCTTTCATTTTACAGCTATGACAGAAAACTATGACTCCTCCAGTGTAGGTTTGTCCATTAAATGCTTAAGAAATGCTTAGCTGAAGGCTCAGAGGGCCCAGGTAGATCATTCTGCAGGGTTGTGAAAGCACACTAACTGCTTTCACAGTCAGAGTCAGCAATTAAATGTGCTATTTAGCCCATGAAATCCTGCATGACTGCTGTGAAATCATCTAGGGACAGAATTGAGACATATACAAAATCAAGGACTGACTTTGGTCACCTGGTTTCATTTCTAACTAAGCTTGTGCTTCTGTGAAAATTGGCCTTTAACCTTCCATTCATAATTCTAGGTCCTTATCATTCACAGGTAGCTGCCAGCTTTCAAGCTATGCAGTCAAGGATGTTTTTGGGAACATGATTGGCAGTGCATAGCACTGTTTAAAAACTCTGTGTATTAAAGTCAATTACATAGTTACATAGTTACATAGTAGGTGAGGTTGAAAAAAGACACAAGTCCATCAAGTCCAACCTATGTGTGTGATTATGTGTCAGTATTACATTACATATCCCTGTATATTGCGGTCATTCAGGTGATTATCTAATAGTTTCTTGAAGCTATCATTAATAACATTAATTGTTATTAATGTTGACAGACCATTAGTTTAACTTTGCCTATTTCTGCACATTTCGTAAAAACTTTGCACATCACAGGCTTATGCCGCATACACACGATCGGATTTTCCGACGAGAAATGTTGGATGTGAGCTTGTTGGCGGTAAGTCCGACCGTGTGTATGCTTCATCGGACATTTGTTATCAGACTTTCCACCAACAAATGTTGGCTAGCCGGTTCTCAAATTTTCCACCAACAAATGTTTGTTGTCGGACTTTTCGATTGTGTGTACACAAGTCTGTCGCACAAAAGTCCACACATGCTCGGAATCAAGTATGAGCCAGAAGAGCTTGGTCTTGTAAAACTAGCGCTCGTAATGGAGATATCACGTATGTCTTGTACGTCACTACGTTCGTAATTGTTGGCCAACATTTGTGTGACCGAGTGTATGCAAGACAAGTCGGAGCCAGCACCCTTCAAACAAAAATCCACGGTTTCGTTGTCGGAAAGTCTGATCGTGTGTACGGGGCATAAGAGTTACTAGCTTATAGCAGGTAGGTATGTTAGCACTGCTAAATGTAAAATGAACGCATCTAGCATATTAACTACAGACTGGTTTGTTTAATTTAAGGAATCTATGTTACTTTTATAGGACAATCAAAGTCAGTATGCCAACTATGTTCAAGTAGAAGTAATTGGAGCAAAACACAGTCATAACAAGAATACTTAAAGATTTTATAGTATTAAAAATAGGAATTTTGACATGCCTGTGAATTCCATATCTTGGAGTACAGTCCAAGACACATGAATTGATTCTTACACTATGGATTATATGACACTACGTATAGGTGTGTGGAGACTGGCAAAAGCTGTGCTGGGAGCTACCCCCAGTAAACCCACATAACTCTATCTATATTCCGAAGCTCCAGGTTTTTTTTTAGCAAGCAGTAAGGAGATTACAGATAAAAGGGGGTTGAGACCTGTGTCCTGTACTGTACTCCAATACTTGAAACTTACAGGTATGTTAAGGTTCCTATTTTCTTAATCATACAGTACAGGCACAGCAACTGATTCTTAGACCATACATGCTCCAAGCAATTAATAGAGGGGTAGGCAACAAATCAGCCAAAACAATGGCAAAAGACCCACAAAAAAAAAGGGTGAATGGATCCAAACAAATATTTGACAGAAGGAGCACCTTGTAGTGGATGTACTGATGAGCAGAGGCTCATTCAGCTACCCATCAAAAAACAGTTTTGAAAATGTGAACATAAAACCAGGTGGTGATCCTGTGACTTGTGAGAATGACAGACACTAGATGTTGTCCTGGGCTCAGGTAAGGAAGGAGGGACTCGTTCCTTGAAGACAAGGAAGAATAGCTACCCAGCTGGATGGAAAAGGTGGGAGGAATCCCATAGGGGACAGGCCTGTGAGGAACAGTAGAGGGGTTAATTCACAAGGGAATACAGGGCAGAAAATCATAGATAAAGCAATAAGGTGTATCGTAATTGTTTCACATGCCTTTACATGGGGAGGGAACATGACACTCCCACGGAAGGCAATAAAAATAGCCCCCAAGGAAGCACCTGAGGAAAGGACCACAGTAAAGTCGCAATGGGTCGCAATGTCGCAATGGGTGTAGAAGAAGAGCAAATTCTTGTAAAAGAAAGTTTACATGGAGTGCAAAATTCAAGATATTAGGAAGAGGCTATACTGTACAAGACCAAGACCTGTAAGGTACCCAGGGGTCAGGTGTTTGGCAATTGCAAATGAAAGTGGCAGGATGAAGAATGGGAATCCCATATTATTACACTAGGGGAGAACTACCTCACCCAATAGATTACAGAGTATGCAGGAAGCGACCTACATGCTCCCAGGGAAGAGGGGCACCCAACCTAGAGGTTGGAATGTGCCTAACTACATATTTTGAAAATCATGAAATTAGAGATGCTGGGAGATTTCTTGATGAGTCTGTAGAGCAGCCATATAACAGGAATACAAATGGTGAGAGAGGCAGGCATAAAGGCATAAAGACTGTATGTGGAGAGGAAACAAATGCATAAGGGAAGTACTGAGAACAGGGGCAATGCAACCTATACCAATAATAAGCTGGCAAATGCATTTAACTGGTACAAAAGGCCATGTCTTTGAAAAGGCAAAAGCAGAATTACTTCTCTGATCGTAAAACAGGCACCTGGGTAATCCTCAACCATGATACTGGGGGGAAGGGCATATAAAAACTGAATACGAGGGTTACTAGCTAGGGAGATCTGTGAATAATGGTGTCTAAGTAGTGGATCTAACCTCCCCATGTAGTGAGGAGCAGAGTTCTCATGGGCAGGCAAAGAAAGAATGTCAATGAGAGCATTGTCAGGAACATGGATTTAACAACCAACAAAATACACTGCTGAAGAAATGTGAATAAAAATAATGTTAGGATTAGACCCAGATCCCCCAAGTACTACAAGGTCAGGGGGGAGTCCAAGGAGGATGGGAGATTAACCAAAAGGAGAAGTGGGGGCATCAGTGTCTGGACATATGGTTTAAAGATTTGACTCAGGAAACTTGTTAAAAAAGATTTCCAAGGTACCCTGGGATATGAATGTTCAGGGTGTGATTGAGGGTCTAATGATATAGCACCATGGAGCGTGGTTATTTTTTTTAGCAATGCAAGGGCTACATTGAGCTATGAATAGATGGGAAATAAAATCCATCATGGAACATGTTCAGAGTGGGAGCAATCCATTTATTTTTAGATTCCACTTATGTAGGGCACAAGGCAGAAAAATTGTCAGGAGGAGTAAATAACTGTCATGGTTATGCAGTAATGTGTGTCTGTCAGCTTACCTTTCCTCCTGTGTTCACCTTTAGAGGCCAGCCACCCCCACCTGACTGTTTAAATAATCTTCCCTCAGCATAGCTCCACCCCGGCCTCTAATTAGGAACACTATATTAACCTGGGCATTGCTATAGCATGATATGACACATATAGGGAGTGTGAACAACTGCACACCCCGATTAATAAATCTAAAAAAGAGAGAAGTTCCCCATGGGGTTTTAAAGCAGCAATTGAGAGTCTCAACAATTGGTTGTAAAACCTAAAGTAATTTTCATTATCAAAAGACAATTAGACAATACCATACAAAAGGTTAAAACATGAGCTCTGGTTTACAGTGTGCGAGACTATTGGATTGGGATAAAAGGGAAAAAGGTAGACAATACCAAAGTGGTACACGTTCAAAATGTTAGCTTATAATGATTGAATTGTAGTGGTACTGTCACAATGTGCTGGAGACAAAAAGACCCAATGCATTTCGACCTAACATTTCGACCTAACTGTATTGTTGTTTTCTTCCTCAGGGGGTTCTGATATTTCCTCTCCGTCAAATAGGCTAGCTGAACCAGAGACTTCTTGTTAAAAAACACACATAAAGATTGCAGTTGATTTCTCCATTAGTGATCCTGGAAGATGCTGAGAGGTCACGCTCATCTCCACCCTGAAGGGGGCCACACCCGGCCGAAAGGCTTACAAGTGGTCACAAATATTTAGGCACCCCATAGGGGAGAGGCGGTGGGAAGCAGGCAATACCTGATTAATATATAGTAGTTTGTTAAGACACTATAGCCTTCAAAGTTGGAAGATGTGAAGGCTTTACTTGTCAGGAATCAGTTGATTCCTGACAAGTAAAGCCTTCACATCTTCCAACTTTTTGAGAGTCTTCAAGCACTACATCTTACAATAACTGATGGACCCTATGCCTTACAATTTGAAGGCTATAGTGTCTTAACAAACTACTATATATTAATCAGGTATTGCCTGCTTCCCACCGCCTCCCCCCTATGGGGTGCCTAAATATTCGTGACCACTTGTAAACCTTTCCGCCGGGTGTGGCCCCCTTCAGGGTGGAGAGGAGTGTGACCTCTCAGCATCTTCCAGGATCAATAATGGAGAAATCAACTGCAATCTTTAAGTGTGTTTTTTAACAAGAAGTCTCTGGTTCACCGAGCCTATTTGACGGAGAGGAAATATCAGAACCCCCTGAGGAAGACCACAATACAGTTAGGTCGAAATGCACTGGGGCTTTTTTCTCCAGCACATTGTGACAGTACCACTATAATTCAATCATTAAAAGCTAACATTTTGAACGTGTACCCCTTTGGTATTGTCTACCTTTTTCCCTTTTATCCCAATCCAATAGTCTCGCACAATGTAAACCAGAGCTCATGTTTTAACCTTTTGTATAGTATTGTCTAATTGTCTTTTGATAATAAAAATTACTTATTTTTTACAAGCAATTGTTGAGACTCTCAATTGCTGCTTTAAAACCCCACGGGGAACTTCTCTCTTTTTTCAACCTGGGCATTGCAAGCCAACCTTGCTGATCAACCATTGTGAGGTGTACTTGCTGTGTTTCCTACGTCTGATTCCAGTTACAGACCTTGGACTATCCCTGTCTGCTTGTGACTCTGACCTTTGGCGTGTTATGTTTATCCTTGTCTGCTAGTCGCCCCGACATTTGGCTTATCCCTTTACTATCCTTGTTGTTCCAGCCTGCTGCCTCCTTCCTCTTCTCCTGTAGTCTACCGTGAGCGTGAGCTGTGAGACCCTGGGGGCCGCGACCTGGAGCCAGACTGCAGCGCATTCCATCCTCACCACTAGAGGCTCTGGTGAACACCTGCTGGCTCTTAGACTCCGCGCCCTGGGGAATCTATGCTCTAGCTCTCAGTGGGATCTGTGTTAGTGATCCAGTAGACCTGCTTCCTGAACCTCCCAGGGTTCAATCCGCAGCAGTCAGTCCTAGGGTCCACTACCTTAGCGGTGCACTCCTGACTCCCACGGAGTGCATCTGTCACCTGGTCTCAGGTGACCTGACAATAACCTGTTATTGTAGTCTCAGCTTGATCAAGAATAGGGAAAAGCTTTCAAAGAATAGCCTTCTTTTTTGTGCACATAGGAGTATGGGGGATGTGCAGCACTATGTGTGTCTAGCCTGAGACTAGTACACACTGCCTCAATTAATGTGTCCACAGTAGCCAACATATGGTGAGAAGCTGAAGAAGTAACTTCACAAAATTCTGGTGGTGAAAAATCTTCAGCAGCCTCCACTAAAATATCAGGTTTCCCTTTGCCTTCTGCAAATGGAAATGCGCCACTCAGTTCAGATTTTAAAGCATAAAAATAAGGGAGTGTCAGAAAAGCATTTACAGCTATTAGCACCCATTGATTCCAGAAGAATAGATAGTCTTTGGAATAAATCAGTGATTGTGGCAGACAAGCAGACAGTCTGAATTTTGCACGTCTTTGAAGGAGCCTGATTTACGGGGCTGGAGCGATGTCAATGTAAAAGCTTGCTCCAGAACAAGGGAACAGCTATCAACCTGAGGGGTATTTGGAGTTACCTCAGGGCTTGAAACCTAGTTATCGCTGTTTGTCTCATGTTCTCCTGCTACCAGGTACCTGTAATCCACCATTGCTTAATGAGGATTTTCCCCCTGTAGGATACTCATGTGGACTGAGGGGGTTCAACATCACCAGTATGAAGAAACTGCAATAATCCAGGCACTAACTGAGCTCCTGTGCCTGTGTCTCTGTGGTATCAGGCAACGTGTGAGACAGCAAATGATCGGCTTGCATTGCCGGCAGAAAAAGGTGGTTGGAAGTGTGCATTTAGAAGTCTTATGAGTACTACATGACTAGCCAGAGAGGACTTTTGGTGGTGAAATGGAAGAAAAGCCTGCCAAATTAAAACAGGTTGATGTTATGATAGTATTACTTACAAGGCTGAATAAAGCAAGACAATTAGAGTCAGTGTTTGAAAACCCAAGTTGTAGATTATCATATTAACTGTATCTATATACCACTTGGGTGCTTAGCACTGTGGTGTGTCTTTCAGAATGAAAGGATATAATGTAGTGGGTACTACAGATACAGCAAGACATGTATAGCAAATAGCTGGTATGTAAAGGTACAGGGCAACCCTGTCTTACCTTGTAAATGTTGATAGCCTTGTCAGGTCCAGGCTTCGCCCGCCAGGGTGGGCATTCCCCCAAAGGGGTCTTCAGGGTGTGGGTGCCATAGATATGGACCACGGCTCTGGACCTGTATAGTACCCTAAAACTAATTCAGTTGTTGCACCACCTACCAAGGTGAGCACTAAACACAGGATCCAATGCCAGAAGAAAACATTACAGACCAGGGCCCAGGCACAACTCCCCAGATGTACTGTACATCATGGGCAACTGATCCAGAATCTACTAGTTAACCATAAGCTAATATACATTTAGACCTTGATAGAAGTGTCAGTTGAAGAAGGAAAGAAAAATTGGTGAAAATCGATTCTCCAATAGGGAAAAAGGTACATCACATAAAGACACAAGCAAAAGACTGGAGCCGCATGAAGTGAACAGGGTTATATGGATACACTGGGAGGTGGTTCCCAGCAAAGCTTTTGTCCGTGTCAAATCACTTGGAGGTAGCAGCATATAAATCATGACCTAAGAATCAATTACTGTTACCTGTATTGTACAAGTTAGGCTTTAAAAGCAGCTTGCCATTTCTTGGTTGCATTAGTTTTCTTTTTTAGGCTTTTTTTAGGCATATGTTACAGGTATGATACACACCATTTAACAATGACAGGGGTGCTTACAATGACCAGTTTTTATTTATTCATGTAAAATGTTTGTCAAAAAAATAAAAATAAAATTGTTTGCTGTAACTGCTTATAAGGTGTTAGCGGGAGTTTGGCTTCAATTTGCTAGTGTATCTAAATCTGCTAGTACATCTAACACTACCCTCACACAAGACTGACAATGCTACTGTTCAAAGATACCACCTGCCCTAACTCACTGGGGGGGGGGGGTGCTTTAATAAAGGAAGTGTGCTACTGGTCAAATCATCAGGTGAAAACAGAGGGGAAAAAAGCCTAAAAAAATAAAACAAATGCAGCAACCACATCTAATGGTTGTTAAGCTGCAATATATTAAATTTTTGGGTTTAATACCACTTTAAGATATATATTTTATTATTTTCCAGACCAGCTACCAGTAGTTAGTCTTATTCACTTTTCTTTAGTAATGTTAAAGACATTTCAACACTCATTTTACTGGCTTTTTTTAATTCAAATGACTTTTGAAAACATACCTCAGCATTTACAACCACATGGGTAACTCATAAATCATCTTAATCCAAACAGCGATGCCATGAAATCTTTTAAGACAGAGGTTGATTGCCCAAGACATGACTGGAAGTGTGACATCTGTGAAAACACCCTGTTCTAAATAACATACTCCAATCATAATGGTAACCATGAGGCATACCTCCCAACTTTATGAAATGGGACTGAGGGACCCCTATTAGCAAAAGTATGTAGGCATGGGAAACACCTCTGTCACCCCCCCCCCCCCCCCCAAGGAGAATTAAACCCACAAGTGCTTTTCTACCACCACTACTACTCCTTTATATTGGCTTTTGGAATTTACAAATGCATCAGTTTAGAAATTGGATGAAAGGTTTAGCAATGGGAAACACCTTTTGATAGATAAATAGCATTTTATATACAACGGTATAGATCAGACCAACATGAGGCACAAATCAGGAGGAAAGAGGGACTTCCGAATAAAGAACAGTCCCTCAAAATCAGGGACAGTTGAGAGGTATGCTGTGTGGTACTAGAAGAGGTATTTTGGGTTTCAAGGTAAAGATGTTAAAATAGCATTATATATGTATAGCAGGTTGTGATGAAGGCACCTATTTAGGGGTGGTTTTCAGTCTAATATGGATGGTTTCTTTTGAAACCAGTTGTCCTCTTTGTCCAAAACTTGCATCTCACTGCCCTTGGAAACAAGTCCATTCTCTTTAAGATGTAAGATGGCTAATGAGTCCTGACCTGCATAGCTTGCCTTCCTGTGTTGAGTCATTTATTTTCTAAATTATTGTTTGGCTTCCCAGTGTACAGGTTAACATGACTTTCGCTACACTGGACATACCAGGTAACTTAGCTTACGTACTGTATAGGTGTTGTTCTGTGCATTACTGGGCTTAAGTGCAATGTTTGTTAAAAAACCTTTTGATTTTTTCAGATGCTCCAGCCACATAATATATATTATTTTGTGTATTCTTCCCCTCTTCTTGTGTTTTGTTTCAGTTTGTAGTTACACACATACCAAAAAAGGTAATTGTTTTTTACTTATCTTTCCATGTAAATGTGTAGTTCCTATTCACTGCATTTATGTGTTCACTGAACACTTGTACTTTCTTTAAAAATACCACATATTGTCCACATAGCTGAATCAATGTATATTTACTCCCTTTGTGTTCAATGCTCTCCTCCACACCTCCTCTATGTACAGCTTAGCTACAATGGTAGATATTGATGATCCACATCCATGCACATCTTGAACATCCATATTTCAATATAGGTACAAATGCTGAGATACAGTATGTTTCCAATACTCATTTGAACTGAGGAGTTGAGTGGTAAAATATATATAACATTTTTAAACAGGTTCAGTTCAATACAATTGCATGAATGAAATTCCTGCAGTAAAAAACATAATAGCAATGCAGTAAGCAATAGTTTTTTTATATCTTAATTCATTCTCTGCATTAAGGTAAAAAAAAACCTTTCAATAACAATGTCCAACAGCCTGTCTCCCTAACGCTTACCTGTGTCCTGTATCAATCCAGCGCTGTACCCGACTTCCATTCTTCTCTCCTCTCTCCCTGATCTCATGGGTTTGGTTGAGAGCAGCAGGAGCTATTGTCTCCTGCTGCTGTCAGTCAAATCATGTGAGAAGGGGGGGCAGAGCGAAGCATACTATGTGTGTCTATAGATGCACACAACCCGACTCAGGATCGAGCCCGCATGTGTGCTCCCATTAGCAAGCGGCTTGCTATGGGGGCAGACTGAGAAGAAAAGGAGTGAGACATCACTGGTGGAGGACCTCAGATTAGGTGGTTTGGGGCCACTCTGTACATTACCATTGCACAGAGCAGGTAAGTATAATAGATTCCTTACTAAAAAAATAAATAAATAAATAATTAAAAAAAGACCCTCACAACCACTTTAACAAATGTCACTTTACATCACACATATAAGAGACCTTGCTACTAGAAAGAATTTGGTATTCTTTTTAAGTTAAACGAACATTATAGCATATAACTGCAAATGGAATTCTTTGTTAAAGAAATAGGTTCCGTCCTTAGCTGAGATTCATGGCCTCATTTCTTTCACACTGCCATAAAATGTATCTTTTATAATACATTATTATGTGAAATGCATACAGTTTCTACAAAAAAAAAATATTTATCCTTTGAGTACTCATGCTTTATTGGCATAGAAGATTGAATAGCATTGGATTTCATTTTAAGTTTTGATATTGATCAACAGAAATAGACTTTTTCATCTCAGGTTTCTTTGGCAAAAAGGAAAGCTGCAGGGACATTCCCTATATAGTAATACCTCCTACTCCCAGCAAGCCTCAGTTATGTAGTAAGCAGTAAGGGAATCATAAAGAACCAAGGGAGGGACCTGTGTTCTATACACCAAAAAAATTTACTGGTATGTCAAAAATTTTATTTTCTTAGTTCTATAGTACAGGACACAGGATCTTCAGTCTTCAGATGGTAAGTTCAAAAGAAGTCCAACTGAGGGATGAGTAACACACCAAACAAATGCTAACAGGATCATTTAACAAGGGAGTAACAGAACTCGTACAGAAGTGATAGCAACATGATTAAGGCTAGATAGGTGTGGTCCAAAGGAATCGACAGAAACCCGACTGAGACTCCACTAAATCACTGGTAAAATTAGAGGAAGAACAGATGCAAGCAACAAAGTAAAAGTACACCAAGTACAAAAGCCCTAACTGATGAGGGGTAAGTAGCCTTTGAAAGGTCAAAACTTGATTCTTGATGGTCCACAAAGCCCTATTCTGATCCAGAGCAGTCTAGGGAAGTCAGGTTCATTGAATGGAGTAAAGCCTGGGAATCAATCCTGGTTCATCAAGTTAAAAACGCTCCAAGAGAAAGTTGCATTATATGCAGACGATGCTTTATTATTTTTGAAGGACACCTTCTCTTCTCTGGTTGCTGCCATGTCCCTTATCTATATACAGATCTTTTTCTGGTTTCAATATTAGTTGGGATAAATCAGTCCTCTTACCACTTGATCCATTACTGTGAGACCTGTCCCCTACGGCAGCATTAATATCTGTAGTTTCCTCGTTAAAAAAATTAGGAGTAATCTGCCATTTTACAAAGCTACATATTTGAATGGGGGGGGGGGCGCTTCTTAAATTTAAAAAGATCTGAGGGGGATGGATGGCCTCACCTCTCACTGTAACAGATTGAATTGTATAATTGTTTGAAGTCATCCTTTCTCCCTTACTAGCAGGTGAGATATGCATATTATCCCTGAAGGAGCGGATATGTGGTTCTCCTGTGTTAAAAGTATTGTGGGTTTGATATCTTGTAGCCTCTTGATGGAACGGGTGGAGGGGGTTTGTTTTCACATGAAGCATTATATTTTGGTTAAAGTATGTAAATGCGGGGTTGAGAGATGGTGTGGGCTGAGTTGACAAGATTCACGGGCAATGTTAGTATTGGCGACT
The DNA here is from genome assembly GCA_037952925.1 of Lithobates clamitans. Taxonomy (NCBI): domain Eukaryota; kingdom Metazoa; phylum Chordata; class Amphibia; order Anura; family Ranidae; genus Lithobates; species Lithobates clamitans. The sequence goes on from JBBGZY010001184.1 coordinate 1,153,262, forward strand.
TAATATAATGCACCTTGTTTTCTGTTTTTTTGGATTTTTTTTCATTCTTTATTTTTAGGACGGCTCGCTGTATTGCGGTGAGTGGTCTTTACTGTTTGTTGTATATTGTAATGCCCCGTACACACGGTCGGATTTTCCGATGGAAAATGTCCGATCGGAGCGTGTTGTCGGAAATTCCGACCGTGTGTGGGCTCCATCGGACATTTTCCATCGGATTTTCCGACACACAAAGTTGGAGAGCAGGAGATAAAATTTTCCAACAACAAAATCCGTTGCCGGAAATTCCGATCGTGTGTACACAAATCCGACGGACAAAGTGCCACGCATGCTCAGAATAAATAAAGAGATGAAAGCTATTGGCCACTGTCCCGTTTATAGTCCCGACGTACGTGTTTTACGTCACCGCGTTCAGAATGATCGGATTTTCCGACAACTTTGTGTGACCGTGTGTATGCAAGACAAGTTTGAGCCAACATCCGTCTGAAAAAATCCTAGGATTTTGTTGTCGGAATGTCCGAACAAAGTCCGACCGTGTGTACGCCCTATAAGTGTTTTTCTAAAAACAATAAAAAATAATTTTTAAAAAAACAAATTAGGAGTCATAGTTAGTCCCCGGGTATCTGGGTAGTTGGCCCAAAATTTACTGAATATGTACCCCAAACTACATCAGACTCGAAAAACCTGGTGCAAACTGCCACTTTCAGTCATAGGGAGAGCCAATTTGATCAAGATGGTCTGGATGCCACAACTACTTTATTTATTACTAAATGGTCCCATTTGGATCCCACAGCTTATATTTCATACCATTGACTCCTTTTTTAGGGAACTTATATGGAAGCATGGCCATTCCAAAATTAAGCATCCTAAGCTCCAACTATTCAAAGATGGGGCAATTTGACAGTCCCTAACGCAAAGTTGTATTTCTTTGCATCACAACAACATTTTTATGGATGGAACTCCAATGATCTCAGGGACTCCATCGAATGAATAGTTATTTCGCAATTCTCCAAGGTTTCCCCAGTGGAACTGTTGGTAGCGGACAATTTACACTTAGTTTACACTTAGTTTTCCTAAATTTTTTCTGTTTCATCGTTTGTGGGAATCTGTCTGGAACTAGAATTTACCAGAACTTGCCAAGCTTCAGGGCTTTGAAAACTGGAAGAAAGCAGGGATATTATATTTACACCAATTATATGACAAGGATGTATTACCAACATTGGTGGATAGGTTCTACCAAATGTTTTTTTAATACCTTCAACTCTGCCATGCATTACAGTGCCAAGTGACTGACTTTAGATGGGACTAGAATAAGGAAGTTCAATAGCCAGTAGCCAATAGCTGCTCTTACGTCGTTTTTGGTCCATCGGACTAGCATACAGACGAACAGTTTTCCGATAGGAATTGAGTCCGTCGGAAAGATTTGAAACATGTTCTATTTCTAGGTCCCTCTGAATTTTAGGAAGAAAAAGTCAGATGAAGCCCACACACGATCGGAATGTCCGACGGAGTTATTCCGTCGGACCTTTTCTGCCGGGAAGGCCGGTCGTGTGTACACTGCATTAATCATTATTTTTCATGTCTTATTAGTTAGTACTAATTTTTGGTGCTGCATTAGAATATTTCAGAGTAATTTTATTGGCACCGGTTCTCATTTTTCTTTATATTACGGTGTTAAATAGTGTTTCCTCTTAGAGGCTTAGGTGGAGCCATGCTGAGATAAGACTACTTAACCACTTAAGCCCCGGCCAAAGACCAGAGCATTTTTTGCGATTCGGCACTGCATCGCTTTAACTGACAATTGCGCGGTCGTGCGACGTGGCTCCCAAACAAAATTGACGTCCTTTTTTTCCCACAAATAGAGATTTCTTTTGATGGTATTTGATCACCCCTGCGGTTTTTATTTTTTGCGCTATAAGCAAAAATAGAGCGTCAATTTTGAAAAAAACGCATTATTTTTTACATTTTGCTATAATAAATATCACCCACAAATGTATAAAAAATATTTATTTTCCTCAGTTTAGGCCGATACATATTCTTCTACATATTTTTGGTAAAAAAATTTGCAATAAGCGATTATTTATTGGTTTGCGCAAAAGTTATAGCATTTACAAAATAGGGGATAGTTTTATGGCATTTTTATTAATATTTTTTTTTTTTTTTACTAGTAATGGCGGCGATTTTTATGGTGACTGCAATATTATGGCAGACACATCGGACAATTTTGACACATTTTTGGGACCATTGTCATTTATACAGCAATCAGTGCTATACAAATGAACTGATTCCTGTGTAAATGACACTGGCAGTGAAGGGGTTAACCACTAGGTGGCAGTGTAGTTAAGTGTGTCCTGAGGGTGTGTTTCTAACTGTGGGGGGGCGTGGCTGTGTGTGACACATCACTGATCTCTGCTCCAATCAGAGGGAGCAGAGATCAGTGACACTGTCACTAGGCAGAACGGGGAGATGCTTGTTTACATTAGCATCTCCCCGTTCTTCCTCCCCGTGAGACGATCGCGGGTATCCCTGTGGCGCGGACGCAATGACAGGGCGGTAAATTTAAAGGGACGTACCTGTACGCCTATTTGCCTGTCCGTGCCATTCTGCTGACGTACATCGTCGTGCGCCGGTCGGGAAGTGGTTAAAGGGGTTGTAAACCCTTGTGTTTTTTCACCTTAATGCATCCTATGCATTAAGGTGAAAAAACACCTGTCAGTCACCGGCCCCCCAGCCCCCCATTTTACTTACCTGAGCCCCTTCATCTCCTCGGCGGGGACGTGCTGTCCCTCTCTCCATGGGGTCCCGGCTCTTGATTGGGTAGATTGATAGCAGCACAGCCATTGGCTCCCGCTGCTGTCAATCAAATCCAATGATGCGGGCGCCGGGAGGGCGGGGCCGAGTCCTGCTTTCGTGTCTGTGGACGTAAATGCTAGACTCGGGAGTGCACCCACAAGGTAACCCCCTCGGGAGAGCGCTTCTCCTAGGGGGTATTCTGTTGCGGCTAGGTGCCGCGAGAGCCGCCAGGGACCCCAAAAGAGGATGTTCAGGGCCATTCTGTGCAAAACGAGCTTCACAGTGGAGGTAAATATGATATGTTTGTTAATAAATAAAAAATGATCCTTTACAATCACTTTAAACATGCAGGTGTGAAAGTGCGGTCCCTAAGCTGATACACAGACCAGAGGTAAGCAAACAGACAGGGCATGAAACATTACTGCAGATTCATGACATATTTGTTAAATAACTTGTCAGAAAGAAGGAAATATACATAAACAGGGTCAAGACAAGAGGCTATTAGGCTTGAATGCATGAAGCGAAAAGATGGTTCCAGAGCTGAGTTCTCGATATTAGGGATCCTCCCGTAGCTCAGTAGAGTTTGCACAGTCTAATGGATGTTGAGTGAGCCTGAGTCGACCAGACCTTTAGAAGAAGGTTGTCCAATAGCTAACTGTTGAAGCAGAGCAAGAACAGGGATCAGAGTCCTGAGAAGACCCAAGATGCAGTGAACATGCCTAAGGAAGGACCTCACTTAGACAAAAGGAAAATTTCAAGCAAAAAAACACAAGAGGTATAAGAACACCAGAAAAAAGGAGACAAGCAGGGGGCATTCCACAAGCTCCACAGAGGTGAGAAGATGTCCCATATGGAGCGAGCCTGCCAGTACAATGTTGGACTTTATATCCAATAGAAGGAGTATGGGTGGATGCCCCTTCTGCCATGATCCTAGGAAAGCTGTGTCTGAGCATTGTGAAGGTCTGCTTATCCGAAGGTATCAGAGACCCATGTCTTAGACCGATCTCTGAAAGCCCTGGGATAATTATTAGGAAGAGACCTACTAAAGAATCAGAGTGGCCAAGAATAGCCAATGCTAATAACTCCAGGCTAGGAGATATGGCCAAAGATTTAATCTTCCTACATACCAACACATCTAAATGAATAGGTTATATCTCTAGATATAGATTCTGGAAGAAAGAAGAGATAGACTGATCACCTATTACACAAGTGGGATTGACCCACATGGCATGATGACCATGAATAGGGGAGAATCAAGTCCCAGCTGCCAGGCAGGAGTAATACATGACTGAGTGAGACCAAATTATCCAAAGCCCGCTAACAAAGAATAGGGGAGGATCAAGTCCCAGCTGCCGGGCAGGAGTAATAGATGACTGAGTGAGACCAAATTATCCAAAGCCCACTAACAAAGAAGGGGCAAGGTTACTTTTGACCAGGCCACCAGAGCCATCCTACATATGTCCATAAGTGAGTCAGCAACAGAAAAGGTGACTCAAAGACCAACTGCTGAGCAGAAGGGGTAATAGCCTGGTGTGACTAATTCAGCTCTGAGTTAGTTAAACATGCAAGTTAAAAAGTAATTCCGCCCTAAACCTAAATGATAGATTCTTAGGTCTACCGCAATATTACAGCATATGATTAAAAATACTGGCATCTGATTGGTAAAATTACTAGCTTATTGGACCAGGGGACCTGACAAGTTGCTGACTGTACAAATGTCCACAGTAAAATCATCTGTAGCTCATAAACATCCACTTAAAGTGGGGTTCCACCCAAAAAAAAAACTACAGAAAAATCCTAAAAAAAAAAATACAAAAAAACATTTGGATATTTTTTTTTTTACTCACCTCTAAATGCCTGTTGCCAAGGGGTCCCTCGAAGTCTGCCTCTTTCAGTGCCTGGGCTGGTGACATCACTTCCTTCTCGGCACAGGAAGGGCTCAGCTCTGCTCCCTCCCTCCTGTCAATCATCTGGGACGCATTACAGGTCCCAGGTGACTGAGCGGCCAATCACGGTGCGCGGCGCCGCTCGCGCATGCGCAGTGGGTGCCAGGCTGTGAAGCCACAGCCCGGCGCCCACATTTGCAATGCCGGCGCCGTTGAATGGAGGGGGAGATGAGCGGGGCTTCGATCCCCCGCATCGCTGAACCCTGGGACAGGTAAGTGTCCAATTAAAAGTCAGCAGCTGCAAGTATTTGTAGCTGCTGACTTAAAATTTTTTTTTTTGACTGGCCCTCCTCTTCAAGCATAAAACTGTAACAGATGAAGATCAAATGAACACAGCACAAATGTTCCAATGGGGCATAAAAGATAGCAAGGAATGCCAGCAAGCAAATTAAGGAAAATTGTTATCCATACTTACCGTAATTTTCCTTTCCTAGATCCTCCCCATGTCAGCCTACTATGGGTCAGCTCCGCCCCCTCTGACCCAGGACCACCTCTTTTCTAGCCCATAAAAGGGCAGCTGTCTGCCCACACCAGTGTTCAAAAAGCCCCGCCTCGCTACGGATAAACTGGGTAGGAATACTCCGGCTGACATGGGGAGGATCCAGGAAAGGAAAACTACGGTAAGTATGGATAACAATTTTCCTTATTCCTGGACCTCCCCATGTCAGCCTACTATGGGATGTACCAAGTAATATTAAGAAGGGAGGGAAGATAAGAAATAAGCCAAACCCTCAATGCAATGCTACTCAAATTTTTAGTGGGCAACAGCCGCCATAATAACCGAAGAGCCAAATGTTTCCTCAGGCGGACAAGCCATATTAAGCCTGTAATGCCTAAAAAAAAGGTGTTGGGCGTGCTCCAGCTTGCTGCTCTGCAAACTACCTCAGGGGCGACCTTCGCATATGCTGCCCAGCATCCTGCCATACCCCTCGTCCAATGTGCTTTGATTTCTGAAGGAGGAGGAAGGCCCAGCGTTTTGTATGCAATATGTATGGTCTTGACAAACCAGGAAGACACAACTCTGGATGTTGCTGGCATACCCTTTAGGCCCCATTGGGAAAACCTACAGCTGATCTTGTTTTCAAAAGCTTTTAGTCCATTTCAGGTAGGTTGAAACCGCAAAGACCAGGTCTAACCTACTCCACTAATCATCAGCTGTATCTGCCGGAAAGGCTGGGAGAATGATCTCCCAGTTCATACGAAATTATGTGGCCACCTTAGGTAGAAAGTTTGGTATCGGCCTAAGGACTATCTTGTCTGGGAGCACCAAACAATATGGTTCTTTAGATGAGAAGGCGCACAATTCGGAGACTCTTCTGGCCGGGGCCACGGCTAGTAAAAAACAAAAACTGTTAAAAGAAATAATGAACAAGAGAAAGCTTGATCAAACGGAGGAACCAGCAATGTTCCCAAGACTAGTGTTAAATCCTCTTTTGGAAAAAACGATTTCAATGGAGGTCTGATTTCTATGGTTGCCCCTAAAAATCAGATCACCAACGGACGTAGAGCATATCTTGTACACGACATAGCCGACAAGGCAGGGATTTGACCCTTCAGGGAATTATAAGCTAACCCACTCTGGAGAAACTCCAAAATGTTACATACTGAAGGAGATCCAAGGTCCCAACCCCTTTCCGTAGTATTCCAAATGATTACATTCGTTCTTACGAGCCTGTAATAATGTCATTAACTTTATCCACCTGCGGTTCAGGTGTCAGGCCCCACTCTGCAGAAGGAGATTTTGACAAGGAGGCAGAGGGATTGGTGAGCCTAACTTTATCCTCCAAGCCAGAGGGAACCACAGCTCCCTGAGCAAGTAAGGTAGGACTACTATTGCTATGATCCTTTCTTGCTGAATCTTCAGCAGGATTTTGAGAGCAAATGGAAGCGGCGGGAGCACATACACCAAGGGGAAGTTCCAAGACCTGGACAGAGCACCCTGACCCAATGCCTGTGGATGCCAGGTCCAGGAGAAGAAGCAAGGCAGTTGACAATTCTCCTCCAATGCCATAAGATCTATCAAAGGTGGCCCCCAGACCCTGAAGATCTTGCGTAGGTACTTGGGGTTGAGGCCCCATTTGTTGTGATCCATAAGGCCTCGAAACAAGCGATCTGCTAAAACATTCCCAGGCAGATAAGATGCTGTAAGAGAGCCAAGATTCTTCTCTGCGCATAGGAAGATTGACATGCCACCTGAAGGAGAGGGTGACTTCTTGTGCCCCCTTGATGAGACACATAAGCCACCGTAGTTTTGTTGTCCACAAGAATCTTGACAGCTCGACCTCGCAACATAGGTTGGAACGCTAAGAGAGCGCATCTGACAGCATCCAATCCCAGGAAATTTGAACTCTTCACCCCACAAAGGTTCCATTGGCCTTGAACTTGCTGTCCCAGGCAGTGTGCCCCGCAGCCTGCCAGACTGGCATTGGTCGACACCACTATAGGTTCTGAGGTCTTCAATGGAACTCTGCAGGGAAGATTGCAAGCTACTGACCACCAAACCAGGGACCAGATTATTGGGATTGGCAGACGCTCCCACTGAAGAAGAAAGTTGCATTGAAACCTCCTTCTGCGCCACCTGACCCACGGGACTACTGGAACTGTGGCTGATAAAACCCCCATATACTGCATGCACGCCTTCAGCATCATAGAAGGTCTGGCCATCACTGCTTTGTGTGAGACTGGATCTCCTTGACCTTCCTCTGAGGAAGAGAAACACAACCCCGATCCGTGTTGAATTGTACTCCTAAATACTCCAACATTTGGGTCAGATGCATCTGGCTTTTCCATAAGTTGATCAAGCAACCGAAACGAGATAGTGTTTTGCAGGTGAAATTCACATGAACTAGAAGGAGCTCACTTGATGGACCCAGAATAAGACAGATAGAATAATAGAAAATGGAATATTTGCACTCCCTTGACCCTGAGAGTCGCAACAACAGCAGACAGTAGCTTTAAAAACTTTCTCGGAGTCGTGCAGAGACCGAATGGGAGAGATTAAAAATGAAAATGAGAGTCTTCCATGGAAGGCCTGAGAAAGCAATGGTGAGATGCGACTATGGAGACATGAAGATACGCATCCGCCAGATCGATGGAAACCATCCAGTCTCCTGCCTCCACAACCGAAACGATAATTTCCAATGACTCCATTTTGAATGGTGTAACCTTCATGTAAGAATTCAGGACTTAGAGGTCAAAAACTGGTCCGAAACCCCCTGAAGCCTCTGGGACCAAAAACAGAGGGGAACATACTCTTTGACCCAATTCATGCCTTGGAAACGGAAGGATGGCCCTTGCTGCCAACAGCTCCCCTATATATCCTTGCAAACATTGCATACTTTCCAAATCTGCAAGAAGTCCAGTTTCTATGAACAAGGTCTGAGGGCGCCTTGTTCTGAACTCGAGACGATAACGTGATCGAATGACGGCTACAATCCAGGCATCATGTAATTTGTCCGCCCAAACCCCCCCTGAATTGGGCTAGTCTTGCTCCTACTTGAGAGGGTTAAGCGGAGACAGCTTCAGAAGGATTTATTTGAAGCCTTAGGAGCTTTGTTGGCCCTGGGCTTGGAAGTTTTCTGGAAGGTTGAACCGGCTCCCCTCCACTGTTTGAAAAACTGTAATGCCGCGTACACACGATCGGACTTTCTGGCATACTTGGTCCGGCACACTTTCTGACGGACTTTGTCCGCCAGGTGCGCCGAACTTTAAAACAGACGGACTTGCCCACACACGACCGGACTTTCCGGTGGGCTAAGTCCGCCCGTCTTTCCGACGGACTTTCGCCGGAGTTACGGCGGACTTTAAGAATGAACGGACTTGCCCACACACGGGCAAGTCCGTTCATTTTGAACGTGACTCAGGTGCGACGGGACTAGAAAAGGAAGTCAATCTTGCCGCTTTTATCGGCGAGATTGACACCTTGCGAGCCCCGTTGCGGTGCATACTAGGCCCTTAGGTCTGGTATGGATTTTAAAGGAAAGCCCCTACGCTGAAAAACCGGCGAGCGCCCCCCCCCCCCTCCTGAACCGTACCAGGCCGCATGCCCTCAACATGGGGGGGTGGCAGACCCCGACAACCAACGGCCAGGGTTGTCGGGAAGAGGCCCTTGTCCTCATCAACATGGGGACAAGGTGCTTTGGGGTGGGGGGGCCTGCAGGGCGCCCCCCTCCCCCAAAGCACCCACCCCCCATGTTGAGGGCATACGGCCTGGTACGGTTCAGGAGGGGGGGGCGCTCGCTCGCTCGTCCCCACCCCCTTTCCTGACCGGCTGGGCTGGGATCGGGGTCTGGTATGGATTTTAGGGGGGACCCCACGCCGGTTTTCGGCGTAGGGGTTTCCCTTTATAATCCATACCAGACCTAAGGGCCTGGTATGCACCGCGCTCGCCGCAATAGGAAAATTTGTTTTTCCTATTGCAGCGAGCGTGAGATGCAATACCCTGCCCTTGCATCGTATCTGGTCCGTTGGACCAGCATACACACGAGCGGGCTTTCTGTCGGACCAGCACACAGACGAGCGGACTTTCCGCCCGAAACTGAGTCCGACAGAAAGATTTAAAACAATGTTTCAAATCTAGGTCCGGCGGGCTTTTGGGAAAAAGTCCGCTGGAAAAGTCCGCTGGAGCCTACACACGGGCAGATTGTCCGGCAGACTCTGGTCCGCCGGACCAAGTATGCCGGAAAGTCCGACCGTGTGTACGCGGCATTAGCTGAATCCTTCTTTGGATCCCTTGTTAAACCGAAAGGGCTGCTGTGTCTTTCTCTCTTCTGTGGGATTAGGCCAGATCTGCTGCCGGAAACCCGCTCAATTGCTGATTCTAAGTCTTCAAGAAGAGTAGCTTCCTGTCAAATGGAACCGAACACAGACTGTGCTGAGAAGCCTTATAGGCCGACCAATGCTTCAACCATAAGGCTCTGCGGGCTGTGATGGAATGAGCCATTATCTTTGCTGTCATCTTGACCTGGTCGACAGCCACTTCAGCCACAACTCTACAGCAGTCTTAAAAACTGCAAAGGAGAAGAACTGCCACTTCCCAGACTTTCATCTAAACATTCATCCACCAGCTCCACTACCCACACTCTAAGGCTGGATTCACACCCATGCACTCCCAGTGCTCCCCGCATTCTGCAGAACCGCACCACAGAACGTGTTCCATAGGAGACCATGATAAATGGACGGTAGTGCAAATCCGCAAAACGCAAAAAGCACCAAAAAACGCACAGGTGCGAACCCAGCCCAAGTGCTGCTGCCACAGGAGTAAGTGCTACTGCCAGTCTGCAGGCTGCTGTGGCCAAACTATACAACCTTTTTAGGTCTGCGTTTATTTTGCGATCCATAGGATCCCTAAAAGAGACCGAATCCTCCAGCGGAAGCGTAATGTGGCATGCTAATCTACGTAATGAAGCATCCACCTTAGGCATAGTGTCCCAAGGGGTACAGATTTGATACTCCATTATGCACATTGAGCTTCCTCTCAGGCCCTGCCCACTCATCGTCAATTACTTCTTTTATTTCAGAAATGAAATGGGAAGGAAGGTAACGATTTCTTTAAATACGGGTAGTATCTTTGCTGTTTCTTTGGAGGCGACGATTCTTCCTGCCACTTCATCGCATCTTTAACAGCCTCCATCAAGGGGAGAACCAGTGCAATAATCAAACGTATGCGATTCTGAGACCATCTCAGCCTCAGATGGATCTGAATCGCTATCGACTTCAGAAGTAAAACGCACTGAAAACACATGATCTACAGATGGTGAAGATACAGTAGGATGAGCAGGATTCCTTGAAACACTCTTTAACCCTTCCTTGATTGCGTGCTTAATGTAGGACTTAACCTGGCGTGCTTTTGCAGCATTGTTCTGAGCCGTCTGATGTCTTGACCTCTCTTGGCTCGGGTCCGAGCGACTAAAGTGAGGTAAGAGCGAGGGAGATCTGGAATGCTGTGACAACAGGCGTCTATCCAGCTGCATGCGACTCTGCGATTTGTCATGTCTAGTCCCTTCTTTACTCTTTGAGGCTGGAATGCTGATTTGGAACCTCTTTGCGGTAGTTTATCCCGCACTGGGCCCTTCTCTCTGTAAAACACAGAGGATGTGCTCTCTTTTAAAAAATAAATAAACAAAACATTTTTTTTTTTTTTTTTTAAACAAAAATAAATAAAATAAATAAATACAATTAAAATAAACTTCTCCATCCAAATCTTCAGTGCTAAGGGAGCTAGGCAGGCAGGCATAATTCCCCAGTCCTAGAAGGTACAGGATAATAAAAATACTCTGACAGACAAGTAACACAGCAGAAAGTAATGAGAGACCTGGAAGGAGGCTTACCAGAGCAGAGTAGCAGATTGACCAGCTGGAGACTGAGATTAGCCTAGAGGACAGAGCCTGCTGCAAATCAGCAGTGAGCATTCTGATGTTTGCTAGGCAACCCAAAGAGAAAGCTACCTCTGACCTCACCTGCTCAACTCTGAGCTTCTTGAAAGGAGTACATGTGAAGGCGGTGAACTACAAGTCCCAGCGAGCCAAACCACTGCCTGAGCACATGAAAACATGGAAGGAGAGAGTGCCAGCACCTGCCTAACAAAGGTATATACAGTCATTTATACTGCCAGTGACCTTTGCCAGAAATACACAGTCATTTATATTGCACCATACAATCCCAGCACCACGGGAACCCACCTTCTCAGGAGATTTACAGCCTATATTGGGGGGTCTTCTGAACCGGGAGAGGCTGAACCCGACAGGATGGATGGAGAAAAATAAATAAATAAATAAATAAATAAAAATAAACTTTAAAAGGCGTCCGGAGCGAGGACGAAAAAAGAACACTGGTGTGGGCAGACAGCTGCCCTTTTATGGGCTAGAAAAGAGGTGGTCCTGGAGGGGTCAGAGGGGGCGGAGCTGACCCATAGTAGGCTGACATGGGGAGGTCCAGGATATAGTGAACCCAGCGGCTTAAGCAAAAGCAAGACAGCAGTGTGCAGCAGCAAAACATAGGCTCTATCAGCATAAATTCACAGCCAAAGAAGGTGAGTAATCTTGCCTCTTTCTCAGACAACAGGTTGTAAAATGCTGCTCTTTATTACAACACTCACATGAACAATCCTGAGAGGCTGACTGTGACTAGGTCAACACCATATAGTGTTCAAGCTTAGTGTAAGGACTAACCGGCGTGCAGAAGGAGATGAAGGCTGTTTGTGGCTAAAGCACCCTAAGCATAACATATAAAATAATAGTATGTAGGTGAACCTATACCCACAAGGGATGGGCCCACTGCTAGGCAGAAGGGACAATAGACACTAAAACTAGGTAATCAGTGGCCACCAACAACATTGTGTAAGTAAGACATTACCAACTACCGATACTCACAGATTAACAGTAAAACAGGCAGAGTTAAAGGTCATCTGTGATGAGTGCACCATATTCTGCTGTGCAAACAGTACACTAGTGTGACACAACACCCGGATCACTCATAGACCAACTGCAAATCAGCAGTGGTCAATGCCTTGTTTGACTAGGTCCAAGTAAGATACTGTAAAAACGATATATAAGTGAGACAGAACCACATAGGATACTCACAACTAGAGGTCGACCGATATATCGGCCGATATTTGGCTTTTTTTACTTAATCGGCATCGGCCGATACGGGACTTGCAAATGACTTCTGTAATATAAGTCAATTGCAAGTTGTCTGAAGAGTGTCTTCTCTCCCCCTCTGGGCAGCCTGCCAAATCTGATAAGAAGATACATTTGTATCTCTTCTGGTTCTTTTATCAATAGACTGAACTCTGGAGAAGTTTTCAGTTTAACCATTTAAAGCAGGGGTCTCAAACTCAAATTGCCTGAGGGCCACATGACAAGTTTTCATATCCCATGGGGGGCCGCATGCAAACTTTTAAAACTTCAAAAGCAATAAACTATACCAGCAATAATATACTATACTATACCCAGCACTGGTGTCAGCAAACGCATTATTAACCCCCAGCACTGGTGTCAGCAAACGCATTATTAACCCCCAGCATTGGTGTCAGCAAACGCATTATTAACCCCCAGCATTACCCCTCCCACACTGCACAAATAGCCCCACACTCCATAAAATACCCCCCACACTCCATAAAATACCCTCCACACTCCATAAAATACCTCACACACTCCATAATTACCCCCACACTACACAATTACCCCCCACACTGCACAATCACCCTCCACACTGCATAAAATACCCCCCACTCTGCACAAATTTCTACCCCAGTCACCCCACTAAGGACTTTGCCTCAGTGTGATGGCTCACTCACCTATCCTGGCAGTCAGGATCATCTGCCTCCCAAGTCCTCTCCTCCTGGCTTCCACACAGGCCTAGTGACAGGGGACCCAGAGAATACAATCTCCCACTCTGAGGTGGCAGCAGGACCCTGGTTTGGGGCTCTGGTCGATCGTCAATGCCTAGGTGGGCAGATCGATGAGCGGATCCTTCCTCCGCTCCTTCCTCTGCTCTGTTCTCCCTCTGGGCTGCAGCAGCATGCAGCAGAGAGGACAGAGGAGATGGAGAGGTAAAGCTCTTTGGCGCCTCCCCCTCTGTGGTGCCTGGGTGCAGTTCAAAAAGACATCCTGGATAGAGGTCGACCGATATGGGTTTTTCTCTGGCCCATGCCGATACCGATATTTAGAAATTGGGGCGGCCGATGGCCAATATATATGTGGCCGATATTTTAGGCTGATTTAAAAAAAAAAAAACCTCACCCACTCCACTCCTCCCTGCTTGCTCCTGTCACTCTACCACACACTTGATGTCCTCAGTACAGATGGCACTGGTTAGCTTAGGCAAGTGGCACTGGCAGGTGGCACATGGCACTGATTGGCAGGTGGCACTGATTGGCACTGACAGATGGCACTGGCAGGTGGCACTGATTGGCAATGGCACTGGCAGGTGGCACTTATTGGCAGTGGCACTGGTTGGCACTGGAAGGTGGCACTGGCAGGCATTGGCAAGTGGCACTGGTTTGGAACTGGCAGGTGGCACTGGTTTGGAACTGGCAGGTGGCACTATTGGCACTGGCAGGTGGCACTGATTGGCGTGGCACTGGCAGGTGGCGGCAGGTGGCACTGGTTGGCACCGGCAGGTGGCACTGATTGGCATGGCACTGGCAGGTGGCGGAAGGTGGCACTGGTTGGCACTGGCAGGTGGCATTGATTGGCAGGGGCACTGGTTGGCGGTGGCACTGGCAGCACTGGTTGGCAGTGGCACTGATTGGCGGTGGCAGGTGGCACTGGCAGGTGGTACTGGTTGGAGGTGGCACTGGCAGACTGGTTGGCACTGGCACTGATTGGCGGTGGCACTGGCAGCTGGCACTGACAGATAGCACTGACAGATGGCACTGATTGGCACTGGCAGGTTTCACACTGAGCGGAGTGTAACCGTGTGTGAAACTGACAAGGAGCTGTCCACACTCAGCGCTTGATGCTTGTGTGAAGCTGACATGTAGCACAGAGGAGAGAGACAGAGGGATCTGTCAGAATTGAGGTTGATGTCGGGGTGGGCGGGACACGGCCGGGGTGGGCGGGACCAGCAGCTATCAAACACAAGCCAATGATTGGGCTGCTTAAGAAAAGGGGCGGGCCACATACACGTAGCGTCCCGCCCAGATCCCATTGGCTGGTGTTTGATATTGCCTGGGTCCCGCCCACCCGGCCGGGTCCCGCCCACCCCCGACATCAACCTCAAATCTGACAGATCCCTCTGTCTCTCTCCTCCAGTTACATGTCAGCTTCACACAAGCATCAAGCGCTGAGTGTGGAGAAGGGAGGAGGAACGGCGGCCAGTGCTATATATCGGTCTAATGGGCAAATATCGGTCGACTTCTAGTTCTGGATCGGCCCTGCCTGCGGGCCATTTTTAACCGGTCCGCGGGCCGCAAATGGCCCGCGGGCCGGTAGTTTGAGACCCCTGATTTAAAGACTAAATCTTTTCTGACACTTGTTGTTTACAAGTAAAAATCCTGTATTTTCTGCTAGAAAATCACTTGGAACCCCCAAACATTATATATATATTTTTTAGCAGAGACTCTAGGAATAAAATAGCGGTTGTTGCAATATTTTATGTCACACGGTATTTGCGCAGCGGTCTTTCAAACGCAATTTTTTTTAAAAAAATTAATGAAAAAAAAAAAAAAATAAGCAGTAAAGTTGGCCCATTTTTTTTCATCCAAAAGTTTTGATTACCTGTTTTTGTGTATTTAATATTTAAGATATAGTTATTTTTTTTTTCATCTAAATTCTACACACAAGTGAACTGATTGGAGGTTTGTTTTGTTTAATAAATGTTTAAATGTAAAAAAATTTCTGTATTACTTAAGATTGCTTCCACACTGGAGCGGGCATGCGTTGACGGTAAAACACTGTTAGTTTTAGCGGCGCTTTACTGTCATTTTAGCGGCGCTATTTGGCTGCTAGTGGGGCGCTTATAACCCAGCTAGCGGCTGAGGAAGGAGTTAAATGCGCCCCTGAAGCACTGCAGGCGAAACGCTTTGCAGGCTCTTCGGCAGCGGTGCACATTCGTTTCAATGGGCAGGAGTGGTGATATCCACCGCTCCAAAGATGCTGCTTGCAGGACTTTTTTTTAACATCCTGCCAGCGCATCGCCTCAGTGTGAAAGCACTCGGGATCTCACACTGAGACAGCAGGGGAGCCGTTTTACAGGCACTTTTTTTAGCCCAAAAGCGCCTGAAAAACGCCCCAGTGTGAAAGGGGTCTAACTGTTAGATTTTAGGAGATGAAGGGGAAAAAAAAAAAAAAATCGGCCCAATATATCGGCCCAAAAATATCGGCATCATATATCGGCCATCGGCCACCGCGATTTCTAAATATCGGCATCGGCATGAGAAAAACCCATATTGGTCGACCTCTACTCACAACCACTGCAGAAGGATTAATGGCTGTCTGTGAACAGGTTACATAGTTACATAGTTAGTCAGGTTTAAAAAAGATACAGGTCAATCAAGTTCAACCAAACAAAAAAATAAAAAAATCATACAATCCCATATACACAATCCTTCACCCACAGTTGATCCAGAGGAAGGTGAAAAACCCCAGCAAAGCATGATCCAATTTGCTACAGCAGGGGAAAAAACTCCTTCCTGATCCCCCAAGAGGCAATCGGATTTTCCCTGGATCAACATTACCTATAAATGGTAGTACCCAGTTATATTATGTACATTTAGGAAAAAATCCAGGCCTTTTTTAAAGCAATCTACTGAGCTTTCCAGAACCACCTCTGGAGGGAGTCTATTCCACATTTTCACAGCTCTTACTGTGAAGAAACCTTTTTGTATTCAGAGATGAAATCTTTTTTCCTCTAGATGTAAAGAGTGCCCCCTTGTCCTCTGTGATGACCTTAAAGTGAATAACTCAGCACCAAGTTCACTATATGGACAACTTATGTATTTGTACATGTTGATCATATCCCCCCTTAATCTCCTTTTCTCAAGAGAGAATAAATTCAGTTCCTTTAATTTTTCCTCATAGCTGAGCTCCTCCATGCCTCTTATCAGTTTGGTTGCCCTTCTCTGCACTTTCTCCAGTTCCCCGATATCCTTTTTGAGAACTGCTCAAAATTGAACTGCATATTCCAGATGAGGTCTTACTAATGATGTGTACAGGGGCAAAATGATATCTCTCTCTCTGGAGTTGATACCTCTCTTAATACAAGAAAGGACTTTGGCAGCTTTGGAAACCGCAGCTTGGCTATGCATGCTATTATTGAGCTTACGATCTACCAAAACCCCCAGATCCTTCTCCACTATGGATTCCCCCAGTTGTACTCCCACTAGTATGTTTGATGCATGCATATTCTTAGCCCCCAAGTGCATAACTTTACATTTACCAACATTAAACCTCATTTGCCACTTCGTTGCCCAATTAGAGTGCATTGAGGTTGGCTTGTAAATTGGAGACATCCTGTAAGGACGTTAATCCACTGCATAGCTTGGTGTCATCTGCAAAGACAGAAGTTGTACTTTTAATCCCAGACCCTATATCATTTATAAAGGTATTAAAAAGTAAGGGTCCCAATACTGAACCTTGGGGTACACCACTGATAACCTTAGACCATTCGGAGTAATAATAATTAACCACTACTCTCTGAATTTGTTTTTTTAGCCAGTTTTCTATCCATTTACAAACTGATCCTTCCAAGCCTGTAGACTTTACCTTATACATTAGCCATGCGTGGGGAACTGTGTCAAACACTTTTTCAAAATCCAAGTATAGTCTACTTCCCCCCCACTGTCCAAGGTTTTACTTACTTCCTCATAAAAAGAAATCAGGTTTGTTTGACAACTTCTGTCTTTCATGAATCCATGCTGTCTGTTGCCTAAAATATTTTTTTCCAGCAAGAACTCGTCTATATGGTCTTTTATTAAACTCTCCAGTATCTTCCCAACTATAGAAGTTAAACTAACAGGTCTATAGTTACTTGGTTAAGACTTTGATCCCTTTTTAAATATAGGCACCACATTGGCCCTACGCCAATCCAGTGGTACCATTCCAGTCATTGACGAGTCCCTAAAAATTAGAAACAATGGCTTTAAAATGACAGAGCCCAATTCTTTTAGGATCTGTGGGTGGATGCCATCTGGTCCAGATGCTTTATCCACCTTTATTCTGTCTAAATATTTCTGGACCATATCACTTTTGAACCATTTTGGAATAATAGGTTACCACAGGCCACTGTGCAAACAGTACACTGTAGACATTATTGACAAGGGTCACTTCACAAACCACTGCGAAGCAGCAGGGTAATGGTTGTGCATGACAAGATCAGCACAAACGACTGCAAAAACAGTATACAGTGAGACATTGTCCATAAGAGTAAAACACAAACTACTGGAGAGCAGGGAACTAAATTGGCTGTGCCTGACTAGGTTATCAGAACAAACAGTGAGACATTACCAACAAGTTTCACTCACAGACCCACTACCAAGAATTAGGGGATAATGACCATGTGTGACTAGGTCACCATGAGATTGTCTGCAGACAGTGACATTACAAACAAGGGATATGCAAAAACCCCTGCAGTGCAGGAAAGTTAATAGATGTGCATGACAAAGTTGACAGGCTGGTGTACCAAAAGTCTTCTCAAACAAAAAATGTTCATTACCTAGCTGAAACCTAAGGTTGCTGGGAGTTAGAGGGGTTACATATGGGATTTCCCTGCACTTTTCCTTTTTTTTGCCAGTGTCCAGTCACCTGAGGGTACCTGCATATATCCCGTGGTTAATGACTAAAGATCCTGTGCCCTGTACTTTATGACTAAGAATCATAATTCCATAAAAAGAAAGTCTTGTATGACCACCCCAAAAGCTTAGGTATCATTACTAAGGATATAGTTATTACCAAATAAATAGGCCATTAGCTGAATAGTTTAAATGGTAAGGAAATTAGAAAAGTTAGCCCATCTTTACTATATTAGCTCTCTATGAAAGTGGTTAGTCTATCTGGGACATTATTATTATTATTATTATACAGGATTTATATAGCGCCAACAGTTTACGCACCGCTTTACAACATCACACTAGAGCGTTTAAAGGAAACCTGTACTAAGGAGATATAGAGATTGCTATTGCAGACCTCAATTTGAATATGCAAGCTGTCTGAATTCACACATTTATAAGACAAAAGCCTGAAAAATATGTCAGTGAATGTAGTAGTGGCAGCCTCCATATATTCTCAGTACAGATTTTCTTTATGACTTTATTGTTTTCCAAGAAACAATCATCTAGTCACAAGTGGTATAATTTATGTAAAAAACAGTGCATGAGGCATCACCTTAAAACAAATTTAAACACGATTTAGAAAATCTTCCCAGGATGACTAGTTGTGGACTTGTAGTGGGTAAAGAATCAAAAAATTTTGCTGCCAATAGATCTTTACATATACATGCATGCTGTTTTTTTAGCACTCACACAAATGTACCAAACACACATCATTCACGTCATGCATTTGTACACATTTGTACACTTGAAAGTATTTATATGGTGTATATGTAATAATTTGGACACGGTACATATTTATAATATTATGGTATATTAATTATAATTGCGATAATAGTGATCCCAATCTTTATCACTTGCTTCCAGAATTTTGTTAGTGTAATTTTTTTTGCTTTAAATGTTTGTGCATTGAACACACCCTGGCTAACCCTAGTCTCATCTTGAAAAAACAATACCCATTTAAAATCCATTTCAGATGAGATTGGTTGGCCGGGTAATTTCCCGAGATTGGTTGGCCGGGTAGCTTCTGCAGAGGTGGTAGTGCACCCACAGACCGCATTTCTATATGGTCACAATTGACAGGATTACAGTTAAAGGTAGCCTCATTCACTTAGCTGGATAAATCAGTAAACACAGTAAACATTCCCAGTTGCTTCTTTTTAGGGAGCAGGGTAATGCAATTATTGTTGGGTAATGCTACAACTCTACCAATGTATAACATTTCTAGCTTAGTACAGCAGATTTGACAGGTCAGTGCCAGTAATACTATTGTGTACAACTACAACCAATATAATGTAAGCTGTACATCAAATACAGTACAGTCAAAGATTTATCAAATATTGTATTGTTAAGTTTTTTTTATGTTACTGCCTTTCCATTTAAGGACTATCAAGATTTGGATGCAGTCATTAACTTTTAACTTCATTCCAATTTTGTGAATAAATAGGCACACCATGATGTGATAAAAAATAAAGTAATTAGTATACTTTTCATGGAACAAAATGACTACCATATTTCAAAAAAGCAGATTTGAAACATTAGAACACTATAAATATTATTAATGTTCACTTTTCTAATCTGGAACAAGCTGGAACTCACCGTCTGGTCTGTTAGTGGTGGTAGTACAATAGTTTTTTCCATTGTGTTCATCACTAGTTTCCATAGCTCCTTCAAAACGCGTTTCAAAACAGTCTTTTCGCAAATTTTAGCAAACAGGGTAAGACTAAGAAGAAAAGAGGAAAATGAAAGGAGGAATGGGTAATTATGTAGATTTCCATTTCAACAAGTTGGTTGAACTTAATAGTCTTTTTCAACTCCCCTAACTATGTAACAATAGGTAGTAGTAACTTCTTTTTTTGGATTTGGTGCTTTAAAAATCAAAAAAAGATCTATTTACTGGCAACTAAGGCTTTTGATAGGCTGCAGTGTAGTGGAGTAAGTGGAAACAGTTCCAGGTGAGATGTTAATAATAATACTTATGACAAATAATTAATAAGGTTACCGGTAAAACTACTAATAATACTTAATAATGTTAAATAAAAATGCATGGTCTGCATTAACATTTTCTTGGCAGTTCTATAACACCAGCATGTCAGATTTCATGATTTCATAAATTGATTTTTATTATTTATCTAATTTAAATTCAATTCTGTACTAGCATATAAAACAATTTAATATTATTTCTCTACACTTAAGTTTATAATCATTATAGGCGGCCCCCGGGTTATAAACATCTTACTTACAAATGACTCCTACAAACGGAGGGAGACAACAGGAAGTGAGAGGAAATCTACCCCTAGGAAGGGGAATTCACTCCTGTAACAGTTATTATGGGAAAAAAGATGTCTCCACTGAAGATTACCACCAATCCTTGTTTCCACAACATCCCACAATTTTCAAAATCCAATTGTCATTGGGCCAGAAAGTGAAGTGAAATCTTCTGAACAGGAGCACAGACAGCTAAATATACGTTACAGGGGTATTAACCTTTCCCTTAAATTTTTTAACTTTACACTTAAAAATTGTACCCGTTCCGACTTACAAACAAACTCAACTTAAGAACAAACCTACAGACCCTATCTTGTTTGTAACCCAGGGACTGCCTGTATATGCTTTTTATCTTAGATTCAAAGACAAAGTAAATGGTTACCAAGCAAAAAAAAATAGAGCTTGACTGGTTGAAGTTATATTACTAGCTGACATCTCCTGCATTACTGACAAATTAATTTAGGAATAGAGTGTGATCAGTTAGGCAAACCCAAAGCTCAGTAATCTGATGGTATTTAAAAAACACATAAACATAGACTTCTGAGGCATATTTATAAGGTTAATTCATATCCGATGCTGTGTTACAATGCAGCAGCTGGTGTGCAGTGCAGTCCAGCGGGATCGCTGCAGTTGCAATGCGCTGATCTCAGCGTATCACACTGTACATTTTTTTTCTTTAAATGGTTGTCTTTCTAAATTAACTTTAGTGAACCGTCTCACAGACACTTCATAAAGTTCAACTGTCCACCACACGTTGTGAGGCAGTGGTGTGAACTGGGCACACAGGAAACAAGGCAATTTGCCTTGTCATGCAGTGGGACTGCGCTGGAATAGCCGCCCAATGCAGTGCCACCGTATCTGGTGTGAATTAACCCTAAAACAGTGAATGCAACATTTACCAAATTTTTACTCTTGTGTGTAATTTGAATTAAACAGATTGATTAACCACCAGTGAATGTTTGGTGAATGTCACATTTACTGCTGTATACATTTGCCCCCAAATATTTATTATTAAGTGTTCTTGTATAGCAAGACCACTTACTGTTATTTCACATATATATTATTCTTATTGCCAAATTTACCACCCTAACTCCTCCCACAGCTTTTACACTACATAGACAGTAATATACTGAAACGTGCGGATTGTTCCCAATTGGTGTGCTATAACTTTGTGGAACGTTTCGCCGAATGGTTCATGAAATATCGTCGTTTTTGCAGCGAAATTGGTCCCATAGGAATGAATGTCGAAATGTTCAAAACTAGAGTGGGAGGTGACAAAAGCTAAAAATCAGGACATGATTTCTAAACTGTCACCACTCCCTCATTTTCAAGCCCACCTACACAAATCTTATATCAATTCATTCAGCTATCCCTGCTGCCACTAAACATGCCCACGGCTAAACTATAGTCCTGAAAGTTTTCACAATACGACCATTTGTTTGCAACTCACGCCGTCCATTGACATTCATTGAAACTCCACTCTAGCCACTTCAAATTTGAAGGGCAATATCTAAACTGAGACTGTGCCTTCAATTTTAATATTTCAGAGACATACTATGCAACAAAATCTAGGTCTGGGTCTTGTGATTCTCACAATATAAAGCTCTTCACTGTAGGATTTATAGTTTTTAAAATACGACCATTTGAAGTACTGCACAGTTATTACAGCTATCATGATCCTGTGTTTTGTGTTTTGAGCAGTGGTTGTGAACACACTTAGAGCCTGCATAAACAGGGCATGAGCGTTGCCAGGAAACAGAGGTTGTAAACACTGATTATCATCAAACAGATAGCACACCTTCACTTCCATTCTACGTCAAGATACTGAAACCCCCCAAATGCATGTAGTCATACCTTCATCTGCTAGGCTTGATAATGCTGCTAATGTTTTTATAAATGTATGTTTTAATGTAACTGTGAAGCACTTTGGGCAACAACGTTGCAATTAAATGTGCTATATAAATAAATAAAAGTTGAAATGCATTTCTCACTCTATCAAGCTTGTCATGTGCACTTATTAAATTTGATCAATCAATTGGTTAGTGTAATGTTTACTATCTTTACTCCAAACACTCCACACAGTTACTTTGCCCACTCCATAAAGTTACTCTACCCAGTCCAACCTTTCCACAGTTACTACAGCCACTCCAACCACACAACAGTTACTCAAGCAACTCCTCCCAGTTACTTCGCCCACGCCAGTTGTAGACTACTAGTGGAGGCAAGAACACTTCACACAATTTCCCCAGAAATTGTAGCTTTTCTAGTTATTATTATAGCTTAACATTTATTGACATCTAACAATATGAATTCAATTGTTTTCTGTTACTCCTTACTTTATTTGCTCATAAGCATCTGTAATATTTCTTTTGAATTATTTTCTTACTTGCTGTCTAGTGGGTCCAGTATAGGTTGTAATACATTATCAGCATCCTGGGCTACACTGCTGCAATTACTGGCAGGCACATTTCCAGTCCCTTTAACCTGACTAAGAATTTCTCCCATTTGTTTTACACACTCCTCAATATGTGCATGGAAACTGCAAAAAAAGAAATCATAATAAAGACATAATGGTTACATATGAAGTCACACATTAATATTACACAACATAATGAGGATATTATGTGAAGTGGAATACATTTGACTGCCCAGTATATTTTCCAGATTGCATGCATACAGAATATATTTAGCATATGAACATTTTTGAAAATGGTAGACACAGAATCACTACTTGCAAAGTTTTGCATTGGTTGCTGCCTTTTCACTGTAGTCCTATTATCTGATTCTACCATGATGGCAGACATCAATTTATTATCAAGGCTAACACAAACATTTTCCCATAGATATTTAGGTTACTGTGACACAGATTTCCATTGTTAGAAAAAGCAACAGAGCAGAACTATTGATTAGCACTTATGTCACAAGCATGTCTGCCTCTACTTACATATATACGTTATTTTAAAACATTACAAATTAAAAATATAAAAAATATTATTATTTATAGGTTTATCTAATAAATCATTAAAAATACATTCTTCCTAAAGTGGTATTAAACCTAAAAACAAAAATGTAATAAAATATATTGCGGCTTAGCAATCCTTAAAGTGGTGGTCCAAAAGCTTTTTTTTTACCTTTAAGCATTTTTTGCATAAAAAACACCCCCCCCCCCCGTCCCTAAACACTTACCTGTCTCCTGCTTATCCTACTGCCTGCTTTCACAGCAGACGCTAAGGGTCAAACTCCTGTGAGGAGAGAGTATGGGTGCACACAGCCTGACTCATGATGAACACATTATGCACGGGTACCTCCCACTGTCAGGGGATTGCCAGAAGAGCAGAAGACATTATTTTGCATATTTTTGTTGTCACTTTTTCTGGACAGCTTGGTCTGTTAAAGCAGAACTAAAGTCCCACTTTAAAAAAAACGAAGGCAGGCAGGTTTTTTATTGCAGAAGAGGCATGCAATTTCTCTTCTGCAATAAAATAAACCTACCTGCCTGCTTGCAGTCTTCTTTAGAATGTACACAGCACTTGTATGACAGGATGATCGCACTCCTGCACATGTGCAAAAATTACTTCACCCTGTTCTGGCCAATGAAGACAGTCACAGCCCGCCACCTGGAAGAAATAAAAATGCTGGAGAGGGATGTTGGACTGTTGAAGGACAGGGAAGTATCTTAGAGTTTAGTTCTGCTTCAAAGGAAACTGAGAAATAACAGACTTACTGGCAGGATCACCAGGTGAAAAATAAAGGAAAACAAGTCTAAAAAAAATCAATGCAGCCACCACATCTGATGTATTACAAACATTTGTTTGGCTGTGGGTTTAATACCACTTTAAGTTATGGGGGGGGGGGGGCAGTTTGCTTGGTGTCCACAGTCCAAGGATCCCCATGCTGAGGTACAGTAAATATTTATTCCTCACAGTGCTAGCTGTCAGACCATATTGTCACTGACAGCTAAAGATCCATTAACAATTGGGAACCATGATGATTTCTGCTTATATGTGATCAAAATAAACAAAATAAACTTCTTCACCCTGCAGGTGCTACTGCAGCCTAAAGGGGAAATGTGCTTCTGTTTAATACTATAACTGTAAGGAACTATTACAGCAGTAAAAATATTACCTAAAAAAAATAAAATAATGAATCCATTTAAAAATGTAAAAAATTAACATTTAGTTCATTTATAGCCCTATAAAAAAAAACTCTAATTTAATTTATTAAAACAGTACACCGAATAAAGGTGTTATACACTATGTCGTTATAAAAGTAAACATTAGCCAGAGTGAAATATAAGTTAAACAGGGAATATTTGCCAATACCATCATCTGCAACAGAGGATGTTTTTACATGATCCAGACAGAGAGGTGGTAGAAGTGAAGGGGTTTTCTATTGGCTAATTTGTCTCTCCCACAGAATAGTGTTAGACCCCTTTCACACCAAGGGCGTATTGCAGGCGATATACCGTTAAAAATAGCACCTGCAATCCGCCCTCAAACAGCTGTTCCATTGTCTGCAGTGTGAAAGCCCGAGGGCTTTCACACCTGAGCGCTGTGCTGGCAGGACGGGAAAAAAAGTCCTGCCAGCAGCTTCTTTCGAGCGGTGAAGGAGTGGTGTGTTTACCGCTCCTCCACCACTGCTCCCCATTGAAATCAATGGGGCAGCGCTGGAATACCGCCGGCAAAACGCTGCTATTGCGGCGCATTGCGGGCGGTTTTAACCCTTTCTCGGCCGCTAGTGGGGGTAAAAGCGCCCGCTAGCGGCCAAAATACGCCGCTAATCCAATGGTAAAATGCCGCTAAAAATAGCGGCGTTTTACCGCTGACGCTGCGGGCGGCCCGGTGTGAAAGGGCTCTTATAGTGTGTCATTTACTGAAATATAGCCATGCTTTTAATGTGTGCTTGGAAGGTGACAGCCCTACCTCTGAGTCATAAAGCAATGCGAATAATTTCCAGAATGTAGATGATCATCCAATGCTACCACTGTTCCTTGCCTGTGTTGGGTACTTGTCGAAGGTCTGACACACTCTGCGTAAAAGCTTAAAGCAGCATTACTGTAAAATAATGCATTTGGGTGGCAAAAATATGAATGCAATCTATACACTAAGGGGAGAACCTCTGGCGGAATCTAGGATGGAAAAGGACCTCGGGGTCCTAGTAGATGATAGGCTCAGCAATGGCATGCAATGCCAAGCTGCTGCTAACAAAGCAAACCAGAATGCTTGTGACCCCTAATAAGAGTGGTCAATAAACGCTCATTAACACACTGGAGCCAACATCATGGAAAGGAATCATCTTCATGGAAATGCTAAAAAGATCTTAATTGGTTAAACTGCAACCTCCTCTGTGGTTATCACTGACTTCCTGGAAGATCAAGACTGGCGTGGTGAAGCGATCTTAGTTGGTTTACTGTGACAACAGAGGATGTTGCGATTTGACCAATTAACATATTTGGGCATTTCCATGAAGATTATCCCATTGCATGATGTTGGCTCCAGTGTGTTAATGAGTGTTTATTGACCACTCTTATTAGGGGGTCACACGCATTCTAGTAAGCATTTACGAGAGTGAAAGGTGTCACTTTGGCTATCTTTGAAATTTCAGCTCCCATCAGGGCGCGTAAGACTGATATCTTCACTACATATAATAATTACTCTTTTGGACACTTTATGGACATTTCTTTCTTTTATGTATAAAGTCACAAGCTTATTTACTTTTCTATTCTAAGTTTGGTGGTCATAATTAGCCTTATTGGGTATTGATGACAGCTAAGCTAGCATCATCTTTACAAAAATAAAATTTTCACGTGTATTTTTTATTGATACACTGTTTGTTTATTCGTTTTCTGTTAAATGCCTAGTACCAGGGTGTAGTATCAGCTGATGTTAATGAATCTACACCGAGCGCAGATTTTTTACAAAGTTTAATACCTATAGCAATTGCTTGAATTTAAATTCTTTCTTGCTCCTCATCACATCATGGAGAACAGGCTTACATTGCTGCCACTGTCACTGCAAATTTACTAGAGAGCAGAAATGTAACTACAGCCTATTCTCTAACTGGACAAGGCTTCTTGGAAGGGATGAACACTGGTGCCCTGTCCTCAGATTACTCACTCTATTATCCCCAAGTTGTATGAACAGATGGTACTACAATGTAGTTTCTCAATGCCATGTACACTCAATTACAAAAAATTTACTCTGCATACAATGGCTTGGAGTTTGAACTTTATTGAATTACAATTTGCTTGGTTATATTCAGTGGGTTAGAGAATATGTCTTAAATTATGATCATATTCTCTTGCCACTATTTTTTTGGCAAAGTCCTGTAAGCTTTTGTCCGTATACAGCCAAATAGAGAGGCCATAATGCTGCCTATGCTTTTTTCTTTTTTTGATTGGGGGAGATCTGCTTTGGGGATCTGATGTGCATTAGTTCCTGTGAAGCCAAAGTAATCTTCTACGTGAAAAAAAAAAAAACCTGAGACATGTGCACATGTTTGTGATGTGCAACTTACAGATGTGGTTACTGTATGCTGCTGGAGAGGAATAGCATGAGCAGCAATTCTTCTTAACCGATATCATAGATGTGCGCAGTCTATGACATTAGGGTGTGCACCTCAAATCTGCATTGAACAGTGGGTGTGGCCAAATTGTCTTTACAGCGGAAGGGGCTTAAAGAGGCATGGTTAAAAAAAAAGCCTTCCTGTTCCAATAAAATATGCTTTTGGTCTTCCCTCCCCCCAGTAGGGTGCATTCACACTGATGCTATATGGTTTACATGGTTACAGCACAGTGTACCTGAAGTTTTTATGTGGGTTAGTTGACCTTTGCCATAGACTTCTATTATATCCCGCGGTTTTGGTGCTCTTTCAGAAAACTAAAACTTTCTGAAAGTGCATCAAGACCATAGGATATAGAAGTCCATGTCATAGTGCAGCTAAACCACATGAAAACCGCAGGTACACTGCGCTGTACCCATGGTGTGAGAAAACTGTGTTTTGGAACACACCAATCGTCTGATGGGTAACTGCCCCCATCCTGATTAACCCTTAGTGCATGCACGAGAAAAGATCACACTGAAACTGTCCTCAGATTGATGATACTCTCTTTATTGTTTCCGGATACATGGGGGTTTTATAGGTGAGCTAATAAGGCGGTGAGCATATGTATCATTAGCACAATGTTATCTAGGTATTAGTAGTTTCTAAATGGTTGTGTCCATGTAAGGTGAACTTCCTCTAGAATCTGGGCGTCACCAAGTCGGGCGTATTCCTGGGTGGAGGCGCCATGTTTGTTTTCACATTCTTCTTTTGATGGGAGGGGGTGCTACTAGCGGCCATTTTGAGCAGGAATATAAAAGCAGTTTATATACAGGGAAAAATATAGACTTTATAATATAGAAAAGATGCATAGAAAATGGGCATTTTACTTGATCCATCACAGCCCCCCCTTAAAATGACTATTTTCAACTGTCCTTTCTTGTCTAATGCAGTCTGTGGCCGGTACCCCCAGTCTGGCCCTGTGTTCCAACCCACTGCTCCCAAGGAACCACAACTCTGTCCCCAGTAACTGTCTGTGACACACACATATATATCCTTATCATCAGGGATGTCGCTGTACTAATGGCATTGCCATGAAGGGTCAAACGAACAAGGTACTATGTCACAGTTCTGGTGTGGAATTTTGTGAGCCGCTGCACGAGTATGCAAGGGACAGACTGGCCGACCACGCCACAAGTATCCAAGATGTCACCCAAGACAAAACAGAGTCAGTGGAGAAGTTTTATACTCAGCTGATACAAGTTTTTTCAGAGTTGGGATTCAATACCCATAACAAGGTACACAGCCAGATGCTGTCTTCAGCCTTCGTGACAGGCCCCAAGGAGTCAATCAGAAAAGGCCTCATCATGGCCCGGCCGGAGTATCGTGCGTTGCCCCCAGACACCCTCCTCTTGGTAGCAAAGGGTTTGGAACCCTCCTCGCAAACCACCAAGAAAACCCCACCACTTATGATGACAGGGGCCAACCTGCAAGCACCAAGGCTGCCACCCACTTGCTTCAACTGTGGGAAACCAGGACAATTCAAAAGAGAGTGCAGGGCGCCCAGACGTCCTAGATGGTTCCATCCACCATGGAGTGCTACTCCAAGTTCCCAAAGTTTATACCCCCGGCCCAGACTGGAAACGGAGAAGGTCAATACCCCCAACAACAACAGTAGCCACAGTACCAATGCCCCGGACCTGACCAAGAGCACCTGGACCTCCTTTGCTAGGAATTGGGCAAGCCTGTGTCATCACCACCCCTTTCATGGCAGTCTCTTCAAGAAACCCAGAAGGCCCACTAGCAAAGGTGACCCTGCCCATTGAAGGACACCCAACTACATTTTTAATAGACACAGGTGTTGCCAGAAGCGTACTCAGAACTGAAGACCTGCCTGACCACTCCTACCTTTCCGATATCGACATATCTTGTGTGGGTGTAGATGGAACTCCCAGAACCAACCCGTTGACCCGCCCCCTACAAATTGGAAAGTACCCAGACCTTTTGGCTCGATTCTCTTCCACCTGTCCACTTAATCTCTTGGGAGCAGATGTACTGTCCAGGCTTCAGGCTTCCGTTGTCTATTCTGAAGATGGGTCTATTACTGTTTCTTCCCCACTGGGACTTGAAGACACTTCTGCACTGTGTTCCATCCCTCTACTGATGTCCAAATAGGAATCACCTACTACTGCAATCCCACCGGATGTGATGGACAGAATTCCAGATTGTCTATGGTCCACAGGAGCTGAGGATGGAGGACACTTAAAGGTTCCACCAGTCATGGTGCAGTTAAAACCTGGAGCTCCCCTGCCCCAGAAACCACAATACCCTGTAAAGTTAGCCCAATCTGCAGCTATTTCAAAGCATGTCAAGGCCCTCGTGTCAAATGGAGCCCTGGTATCCTGTACATCTCCATGCAACACACCTCTGTTGCCTGTGAAGAAGGGAACACCTAAGGGAGAACCAGACAAGTACAAAATGGTCCAGGACCTCAGAGCAGTTAATGAAGCTACAGTCCTAGACACACCAATTGTCCCAAACCCTCACACTCTACTTCCGGGGGTGCCTCCAACAGCAACATACTTCACAGTGGTGGACCTTGCATTCGCATTCTTCAGTGTCCCCCTACACCCCTCCTGCTGGTACCTTTTTGCATTTACCCACGAAAAACAACAATATACCTGGACAGTTATGCCACAAGGGGCGCAAAATTCCCGGAGCCAGTTTGCAAAGGCCATGGTTACCATACGGGATACCTGGCAGAAAGAGCACCCGGAAGTAGTTCTCCTCCAGTGTGCAGACGACCTCCTACTCTGTGCAGATGATTTACCTACTGCTGAAACAACCTCAGAAAGTCTACTGTGCTACCTGGCACATCAAGGGTGCAAGGCCTCCAAGCCAAAACTTTAATGGTGCTTAACATCTGTCATTTTTCTTGGCCATTGCTTGTCCCATGGGACAAGACACCTCGGCTGCAGGAACTCCTGTGAAACACAGCTCAGCTATCAAAGATCTGATAGACGCCTTGCTTCTCCCAACCCAAGTGGCTATTCTGAAAGTAAAAGCACAGGGCAAACTGAACTCAAAGGAAGCCTGAGGCAATCATCTAGCCAATTCAGCTGCCAAACAGGCAGCCAGCAGAGCAGGGTGATAGAAGAAGACAACCCTGTGCTTACCCTACAGACTTTCCCAGTGGACAGAGTTTATCTGAAAGAACTACAGGACACAGCGGGTCCGGATGGGAAGGAGGGCTGGGAGCGGAGGGGAGCAAACCTCAAGGATGGACTATTGGAGTGCAACAAGAGGCCTTGCTTGTCCAGGGGTGTTTGCCCGGCTGTGGTGCAATGGGCACATGAAGCTGCCCATCTGTCAAAGACTCTTAATAATTCCCTCATCAACAAATACTATGTGGCACCAGGAATCACTCCACTGACTAGCAACTTCTGTAACTCATGCACCATTTGTGCAAAGTGTAACCTGGAACACACAGAGAAGACGCGACAGAAACACCTGGCAAAGCCCTTATACCCTTTCCAGTGGATACAAATTGATCACATCCAAATGCCAAGAAGTGGCAGATTCTAATACGCCCTAGTGGTGGTGGACATGTTTTCCGGGTGGCCAGAAGCTTCTCCGGTCGCCAATATGACTGCCAGGACCACTGCTAAGAAACTCCTCACCGAAATAATATGCAGATATGGGGTCCCAGAGGTGATAGAGAGTGACCAAGGCCCCGCCTTCACAGCCTCAGTGACCAAGGAAATTTGGACTGCACTGGGGTTTACCCTAGCTTTCCACATACCCTACCACCCCCAGAGTAGCGGGAAGGTCGAGAGAATTAACGGTACCTTGTTAAAAATGGCCCAAGAGACTGATATGCATTGGCCGGACAGCCTGCCCATTGCCCTATTCAGCGTCAGATACAGACCTAAGGGAGAACACTCCCTATCCCCTTACGAGATTTTGTTTGCTTCAGCCCCTAGACTTGGTTGTTATTATTTTCCATAACAGTTTATAACTGCAGTATGATGTGTTGACTAACTACAGTGCCTTGCAAAAGTATTCACCCCTTGGTCTTTTACCTATTTTGTTACATTACAGCCTTTAGTTCAATGTTTTTTTTTTAATCTGAATTATATGTGATGGATCAGAACACAATAGTCTAAGTTGGTGAAGTAAAATTAGAAAAATATATACATAAAACTATTTTTCAGAAATAAAAAAATGATAATTGGCATGTGCGTATGTATTCACCCCCTTTGTTATGAAGCCCATAAAAAGCTCTGGTGCAAAAAATTGCCTTCAGAAGTCGCATAATTAGTGAAATGATGTCCACCTATGTGTAATCTAAGTGTCACATGATCTGTCATTACATATACACACCTTTTTAAAAGGCCCCAGAGGCTGCAACACCTAAGCAAGTGGCACCACTAACCAAGCAGTGCCATGAAGACCAAGGAACTCTCCAAACAAGTAAGGGACAATGTTGTTGAGAAGTACAAGTCAGGGTTAGGTAATAAAAAAATATCCAAATCTTTGATGATCCCTAGGAGCACCATCAAATCTATCATAACCAAATGGAAAGAACATGGCACAACAGCAAACCTGCCAAGAGATAGCATTAATCAGAGAGGCAGCACAGAGACCTAAGGTAACCCTGGAAGAGCTGCAGAGTTCCACAGCAGAGACTGGAGTATCTGTACATAGGACGACAATAAGCCGTACGCTCCATAGAGTTGGGCTTTATGGCAGAGTGACCAGAAGAAAGCCATTACTTTCAGCAAAAAACAAAATGGCACGTTTTGAGTTTGCGAAAAGGCATGTGGGAGACTCCCAAAATGTATGGAGGAAGGTGCACTGGTCTGATGAGACTAAAATTTAACTTTTTGGCTATCAAAGAAAACTCTATGTCTGGCGCAAACCCAACACATCACATCACCCAAAGAACACCACCCCCACAGTGAAACATGGTGGTGGCAGTATCAAGCTGTGGGGATGTTTTTCAGCAGTCGGGACTGGGGAACTGGTCAGAGTTGAGGGAAAGATGGCTGGTGCTAAATACAGGGATATTCTTGAGCAAACTCTGTGTGTGATTTGAGGCTAGGATGGAGGTTCACCTTCCAGCAGGACAATGACCCCAAACACACTGCTAAAGCAACACTTTTTTACTCTCAATTTTTGTAAAATCAAAAATAGGGCAATTGTACAATAATATTAACATTAGTACAAATAATTTATATATAGCCTTTCAGTAATAAGTGTAAAACAATATAACGTTAGAGTTCTTCTGTGTGGAGTGATTCGTTGCTGGGCTCTTGTTGTATCTAGTATCTACGCGACATCTAAAGCAACACTTGCGTGGTTTATGGGAAAACATGTAAATGTGTTGGAATGGCCTAGTCAAAGCCCAGACTTCAATCCAATAGGAAATCTGTGGTCAGACATAAAGATTGCTGTTCACAAGCGCAAACCATGCAACTTGAAGGAGTTGGAGCAGTTTTGCAAGCAGGAATGGGCAAAAAGCCCAGTGGTAAGATGTGACAAGCTCATAGAGACTTATCCAAAGCGCCTTGGAGCTGTGATAGCCGCAAAAGGTGGCTCTACAAAGTACTGACTTTAGGGGGGTGAATAGTTATCCACATTGACTTTTTCTGTTATTTTGTTCTATTTGTTGTTTGCTTCACATTAAAAAAAAAAATCTTTAAAGTTTTGGGCATGTTCTGTAAATTAAATGATGCACATCCTCAAACAATCCATGTTAATTCCAGATTGTGAGGCAACAAAACACAAAAAATGCCAAGGGGGTGAATACTTTTGCAAGGCACTGTATGAAACCACATTATCACGAGAATTAACCCAAATACGTGCCCAGGTGTTTTCTTCCATTCCAGATCCTGAATTAGATACAGGAATAACGACTACTGCCTGTAGATTGGGTGCATGACATTTCAGAATAGGATGGCCTTGGACATAATTTTAGCGGAGAAGGGGGGTGTTTGCCTATCAGTAGAGCTGAAAAAGAATTCAGGTATCTCAAACCCATGGGACAAATATTTTAGCTGGATGAACGGGTGGAAAAATATTTTAGCCCAAATAGGTATAGCTGTCTTGATCATTTTGATCATCCTCGCTCTGATGGTTTGTTGCATTTGACCTTGTCTGAAGAAGTTAGTGCAGAAAACTGGAAAATAGCACCCCAACCTTCTTGAACAAAGAAGGAGGAGATTTTGATGGGGCGGGAAACCTTACACTCCATTGCAATCCCTTCCTGTGAAGTACAATGCCATTAGGGACAGCATCTGACTTCCTTATGTGCAAAGTCTGTGGCAAGGGGGGTGATGGAAAAGCCATCACCCGTCTAACGTGTAGCACAAAAGATTTTCAAGGCACATACGGACAGATGTGATAGGATGGCTAGGGACAGTTGAAAATAGTCATTTTAAGGGGGGACTGTGATGGATTAGGTAAAATGTCTATTTTTCTATCTGCATGTGTACGTGTAAAAAGTGCCTTCTTATTCCTGGCTGCTAGCATCTTCTCTCACTGCCCTTGTGAGGTATCATGTTTCAGTACAGCAGCAGACATTTATTATTAACTTTTTGCATCCCTGGCTTAGCCTGCATACCAGCCAGCTTTCTTTTCTGTCGGTAACAAAGTGTTTTATTAATTCCTTACTAAAATGGTCACCAGCTGCACCCACTCCCATCGTGTGAAAGAATGTGAAGACCAAGATGGTGCCTTCTCTGAGACTACACCCAAAACAGGTCTGGAGGAGGCTCACCTTATATGGACATGGCCAACCACAAGCCATTAGAGTCTAGATAACGCCACAGCATAACTCACTCACATATAAAACCCTGTGTAAGCAGGAAGAATAAAAAGATTTATCACATATCTGAACACAGGCTCAGTGTGGTATTTCACCTTGTGCATCCACCTGATTAGCCCTAATTAGAAACAGGGACAGATACCCACCAGACAATTGGTCTGATCCATTTCAACTGCACTGCATTAGTCTGAAAGCCAAGTTGCCAAGTTTGTTATTACTGACTTCTAAGCTCCTCCTCACGTAGTACTTACCCCTGAACTCCGCCTCATTTTCTAATTACCCCTGAACTCCGCCTCACTTACTACTGAGCCCTAAACTCAACATCACTTACTAGTGACCCTTGAACTCCTCCTCACTTACTACTGACCCCTTAACTCCACCTCACCTACTACTGACCCATGAACGCTACATCATTTACTACTGACCCCTGAATTCCACCTCACATACTACTGATCCCTGAACTCTACATCACTTACTACGGACCTCTAAACTCCACCTCACTTACTGTACTACTGACCCCTGAACTCTGCCTCACTTACTACTGACCCCTGAACTCTACCTCACTTACTACTGACCTCTGAGTCACTTCTGAGCTCTGCGTCACTTACTACAGAGTTCAGAGGTCAATAGTGACACAGAGTGCAGAGTGCAATAGTAAGAGACCCTCTCTCTCACCTCTGCACTGCTTACCTGTGTTCTCATTCACCCTAGACTTTTCACATTACTCAGGCTACTGCAGCTCCAGCTATTCTCCCCTTTCTCCTATTCCCTTGTCTTTTAAGCGGGGCTAAATGACAGCTACTTGTAGCCCCACCTACTGGACATGGGAATAGGAAAAGACGGTAAGAGCTGGAGTTGCAGTATCTTGAGTAGTGTGAAAAGTCCAGGGAGAATAGAAGTAAGCTTTTCCTCTTTCTGTGTCTCCCCTGCAGCTGCACTTGTCACAGGCAGCTACAGAGGAAATGCTGTTTGCTTATCGGGTATCAAAGGATGGCAGGGAGAGTATTTCCTCTGTAGCTGTAGCTGAAACAGTGTTTCTCTGGAGCCGAGTGACGGAACGTGTTCCGCCACTGGGCCTCGGGATACAGCTTGGATTGCTGGATTGCCAAGGCACCGTGATTTAATTAAAATCTTGGGACCCGGCAGTTGGGGGGGGGGGGGGATGCGCACAGGATGATTAGGGTGTGGCCACACACCTTGCACACCCATGCACACACCTATGACCCATATGCATAATCCGTGCCATTATCACACTCCACTGTATTGTTAAAAGGTGTCTATTCTACTAAATATTTTTCTTGTGTCAAGGCATCCTGCAGGGGTACTACTAAGACTACTGTCCCTTTAGATTTCCAGTGGGTGCCCACATGCATGGGAACCATGTTTTTCTTTGGAACGTGGGAGTTGTGTCCAGAATACAAACAGTTGGTTACCCACTGATAACAGCTGTGGCTCTGAGGCAGGCTGCCCCCCCCCCCCACTTGGGAATTAATAAACCTGGCCGGTTGAGGTGCTCCCTGCAGGTACTTCAGATCAGAGTTAGGGCTTCCTTTCTGAAGGCAACTGCACTCAAGATGTCACACCATCAATGCTGTCGGGGATAAGGCAGCAGCCTCCTTATCAGGTTTCCTTCCATGCAACCTTGGCCCTTCACCTTCTGTTTTTTTGTGGTTAACAACTAAACAGAAGTTAATGGGCCAAGGTTGCTTGGAAGGAAACGTGATAAGGGGGCTGCTGCCTTATCCCCGACAACATTGATAGTGTGGCAAGGACACTTTGGAGAGGGGCCATCTTGAAGATCCTTTACCAGCTCTTTCAATGCTGTGGTGGCCTTCTCCTCAGCTTTTTCCAGCCTTAGGTTTATAAATTGCATTGCCAACTCATAGGTCCCTTCTTCCTCTTCTGCCACTCCTGGATATCTCTAAGTGCATCCCAGAGGACCTAGGTAAGTGAAGTTCACACTCAACCCTCAATACTTATAGGAAAAAAACTTTATTACAATCTGTCCCAAGTGTCAGAGGTTTGTCCTTCTGCTGACAACAATCTGTACCACAGTCTAACCTCATTCAGCCCAGTCTGTCAAAGTTGTGTCAATCCAATTTGATTTGGGTGTGTAAGAAAAAGACATTCCTATTGGTACAGCCAGAGAAAATGGCGGTAACGGCCCCAAGGTTCTTGGGTCCTCAATGCTAGTGGGTTCTTATACTGGGGAAAGTGCGCCAAATTTGTAGCTATGACCAACTGCTTACTTTAGAAAGAGTATACTGTTTATCTTTAAAATAAAACAATGTCTCAAAAACTGACGCAAGGAAATATATTTAAAATATGCTATGTATTATAGTTTCAAACCTTACATCATCCTGATACAACACAGTTTTCTTCTAAGGAGGACAGCAAGAGCAAATTTAAAGTTCTCAAATACTCCATAAGATTATCTCTTGTATCAGGTACACTGATCTTACAGTAACAGATACCCCTTTTTCTGACTGAGGTAGAACACCCTCAGATCAGACAACAGGACCTCTGTCTCCATACTAGAGTGGGAAGAATAGGGTCAAACCTTGAAGGACCCATTTTAGGATGAATAATTTATAAATAATTAGTAATAGTTTGATAGTGAAAGGTGCTGTATGAACTTCAGGGTTTATGGGTGGAAAAGGAAAAGGAATAGCTTACATTCAAGTTATTTACAATGTTTCATTTGAGTACTACTTATTATACATTTTTTAAAAAATAAACCTGTTTCTTTATTCAAGCTATTTCTTATTGAGTAGCCCTGGGGATTGCAAGTTTCTTGTTTCAAGCCTTGAGTTAGCATTGATATAGCATTGGATGAGGAATTGACTCAAGAAGTTGTAAGTCTGAACCATGTTACACTAAAATGAATTGTCTGGCTAAGCAGTGGGGCAGATGTGAATCACAAGAATGGCTGAAAAAAGTACAAATTCTTTGGCAGGTAAGACAGTAGGGATATATATATATTTATGTAATTATGTAGTATGTTTGCCTGGAGTTCTATTGTAATATATAGCAACAGTTGTTAGAGTCTACTTAGATTTTACAGATTTAGGCTTTTACGTGGAAAATATCTTTAGCAGTCAGAAAAATAACTATTCCATGTTCAATTAGGGTTTTGCATGCTCCATTGTTCTATTTCACATGAAAATGTGTGTTAGTTTAGCCTTACATAACGTATATATGTTTGGGGTTGATTTACTAAAACTGGAGATTGCAAAATCTGGTGCACCTGTGCATGGTAGCCAATCAGCCTCTAACCTCAGTTTGTTCAACTAATGCTTAACAAGAAAACCTGGAATCTGGTTTCTATGCAGAGCTGCACCAGATTTTGCACTTTCCAGTTTTAGTAAATCAAACCCTATATGTCCACACTTACCTTGTAGCAAATATTCTGCTAAGCTCATCCAACACATTGTTAAGTTTCACTTGCAACTCTTTGAGGATGTCACTAGTTTCTGGATCCAGCTAAAATACAGGTAATAAAAATATTGGGTGAAAATAGCTTTATTGACTATGGCACCATACAGCACTGGGTACATTTGATGCAAGCAGGACAATATTTTGTTCAAACCCTGAGCATTCCAAAGAAAAAAGTGGTGTACATTGTGACTACTGTATATGTATTGGTAAATAAAAGTTTTTTTCCCTTTCCTGTTCTGTGTCCTACTGACTATGGGATTATTCAGCAATCAATATATTTGATACTTTCATAATACTGATTGAATTATCTTTGTACTCAGTTTTTATATATTACTACCTGAGATTTATTTTAGGTAGACAGAATAATTTAATTATGCTTGTATACAAATAAATATTTTGTGTTTGCTGACATTGTAAACTGATGTCAGTGCTCATGTGCATCTTTGTTTTCATTTTGGTGTTATGAATTGTTCCATCCCGCCAACGACCCTCGTGGTGCATGGGGCTCACAGAGGAGAGGAACATGCATGACAATTGAAATGGAGGCAAAAGACCCCTAAAGTGTGCAAACCATATTGATATAAAATACGGTACTTCACTAGTTTGTTGAATTTTAACATTCCATCTGCTTAAATGATTAACCAAGCAAGAAAAAAACAGACTTTTCTGGTACCAGAAAGAGACGGGTCAGACATTGTTATACAAAAAATTATTTATTACAAAATGTAATTAAAAAAACATTATAAAACATGAAAGAGTGCTCTGATTGGATGATACAAGCCATACAGTCAAAATACATTAGTAGATCTTTGGTATATGCTCCAAGAGGTCTGTTTAGCATCTAACTGCTTCCTCAGGACCTCATTGTCTTGATAGCAAAGAATATTGATCTATCCAAAAGAAAAAGAGCACAATAATCAATGTTTAACACAGGGATTCGTCATTTCTACACACATGTTGCGCCTGTCAAATCAACTCACATGTCACACAGAGAGTAAGCACAAGGATGGCAGTACTCAGATCTGTGCAAAACAAATGGCCAAAAGAAAACGTGGATAGAATAGCACCCAACAATAGCCCTATGAAAAAAAACAACAAAGAGAGCATATAGCAAATATTTACTAATGTAGTTTGATGGTATGGCTTGTATCATCCAATCAGAGAACTCTTTCATGTTTTTATAATGATTTTTTATAAAAATAAGTATTTATTACCAAATTCAAATAACAATGTCTGGCCATCTCTTTCTGGTACCAGTAAAGTCCGTTAGCTTTTTTCTATTGTTTGGATAATCATTTAGGCAGATGGAATGTCAAACTTCAACAATCTAGTAAAGTATCCTCGATCAATATGGATTTCACACTTTTTTTCTTGTATGGTTATGATATATATGGATGAGGTACCCCAAATATAGCCCGTCTCTTCCTTTTCAATGCTTAAATGATTAATTGTAGAAAATGTAGAAATGTAGAAAAATGTAAAATTATGCATTTGGGTGGCAAAAATATGCAATCTATACACTGGGGGGAGAACCTCTGGGGGAATCTAGGATGGAAAAAGACCTGGGGGTCCTAGTAGATGATAGGCTCAGCAATAGTTGAAATGCCAAGCTGCTGCTAACAAAGCAAACAGAATATTGGCATGCATTAAAAAGGGGATCAACTCCAGAGATAAAACGATAATTCTCCCGCTCTACAAGACTCTGGTCCGGCCGCACCTAGAGCATGCTGTCCAGCTCTGGCCACCAGTCCTCAGGAAGGATGTACTGGAAATAGAGCGAGTACAAAGAAGGGCAACAAAGCTAATAAAGGGTCTGGAGGATATCAGTTATGAGGAAAGGTTGCGAGCACTGAACTTATTCTCTCTGGAGAAGAGACGCTTGAGAGGGGATATGATTTCAATTTATAAATACCGTACTGGTGACCCCACAATAGGGATAAAACTTTTTTGCGGAAGGGAGTTTAACAAGACACATGGCCACTCATTAAAATTAGAAGAAAAGAGGTTTAACCTTAAACTACATAGAGGGTTCTTTACTGTAAGAGCGGCAAGGATGTGGAATTCCCTTCCAC
This sequence comes from Lithobates clamitans, assembly GCA_037952925.1. Classification (NCBI taxonomy): domain Eukaryota; kingdom Metazoa; phylum Chordata; class Amphibia; order Anura; family Ranidae; genus Lithobates; species Lithobates clamitans. The sequence goes on from JBBGZY010001184.1 coordinate 1,192,412, forward strand.
AGGTGGTGGTCTCAGCAGGGAGCATCGATAGTTTCAAAAAACTATTAGATAATCACCTGAACGACCACAACATACAGGGATATACAATGTAATACTGACATATAATCACACACATAGGTTGGACTTGATGGACTTGTGTCTCTTTTCAACCTCACCTACTATGTAACTATGTAATTTAAAACTAATGAGAATTGTATGTATCAATTAATTGAGACAAATACTAAACAGATCTGGTTAATTGTTTGTCCAGCACCAAGGAGACCTGAGCACTTTTTTTCTAAACAAACACATTTTCCTTCTGGACTACAACACTAGGCCAAAGTTGCTTTTTCCAGTCTTAATGTCATTCTTAGTACTCATAGTTGCCACTCAGACCATCCTTAGTACTAATATCCTTGCCTGGTTACGGAGGTTTATACTAACTGCAGATAAGATAAAATGACACCACAGAGTGTCTAGTATACTCACTTCTTTCCCACCCATCGCTTCAAACATTTTCTCCAGCTGGACCCGGAGTTGCTGGATGTTATTCATTAAGATACATGGCTGTAGAGATACAAAGTATAAAAGGAATAGCTTTGACAATTTAAAGTAAATGTAATCCCAAAAACAATTTTTCAGCATGTTTGGGCATCATGTCTCACTTTATACAGCTTTCTTAAGCAAATGCTTTTTGTGTGTTTGCACAAAAACTAAAAATCCTGCCAGTAACAGCACTTCCTGTTTCAGTCTGGCAGTGCTAAGCCACTCTCTCGCAATTAGCATCAGCCCTGTCAGCCTGCTGTGTGATCTCCTTTGTTTGGCTGTTAGGATGCCTATCAGGTCTATTACATTGGCAGCTCATTAGCTTGCTGAAGGAGTACACACCACAGTCTGACAATAGTGCCCTGAATTGCAAAGCAGTGGTTAGTGTTGTCAGCCTAACAGGAAGTGTTGCTTCTGGCAGGACCTCCACGTAAGAAACTTTTCAACAGTTTCACAAAAACTATTTGCTTAAAAACACTGCATGCGTTGAGGCATTATGCCAAAAATACTGAAAAAAAGGTTTAGGGTTTATACTGTATATACTTTAAAAACATTGCAGAATGCAGATGCAGAATGTGGAAAATGAATTGATTTGTTATATTTATACATAATGTAATTAATGTTTTCAGGGAGTTAGTCTGAAGGGCAGTTTACAAATACAATAAAAATATAAATTCAGGACATAACTATATTTGAGATAACGTTGTGGCTGTGGGAAATGTTATTTTCATTCTTGTATCCAGTAATTCCACTGATGGACATTTTCTCCTCATTCTATGCCCAACTTGTAAAGCAATGGCCTGTGATATACAGTAAATATTAATATAATATCAGTTAGTCAAAATATTGCTATGTAAAGCATTTAGAATAACGCTGCAAGTCATAAAAACCAACACAATTTCAAGTGTCAGTGTCAAAATTATTGTAAGATAGTTTTAGTTGCAGTGACTTCCACTTAACTATTAGAAGGGAAGGCAAACAATCCTAGATTTGTATCACATTACCACTTTTTCCTCTTTCTTCTCTTTAGAGCAGTGTGAAGCAAAGTCTTTGGAGATGATCTCTGCATACTGGAGTAGGACATTACTGATTGTCTAGGGCAAGAGAGAGGAAGGAAGAAGAAGCACAGACAATTATGAGATTAAAGATAGAAAGATAAAAAATAAAGGACACATGACAGTTGCTGCTTCAAGAGCAACTACAAACAAAAATTTCATAAACATTCCATAAAACTAACGAAAAGACCTTTAAAAATCAGTTTTCCATTTTGTTTCTGGACCATAATCAAAACATGAGCTTTTTTTTCTTATACCTTGGCAAATCTGCGCATATAATGTCCCACTATTTGAGGGTCGGGGCATTCCAGCTTCTTAATTATCTCAAAGCTTTGATTAAGCTGTGAGAAAACATCCACTACAGAACAGGAAAAAAGTGCATGCTCTGAGGTTTGCTGGAACTGCAAGAGAAAAATATAAAAAGACCATGTTAATCATCAACAAACAATATCATCTAAGTTATTGGCAGGAGAAGCAAACTGATACCCGCACTCTCCCCTTACATTGTTCCCCTAATCACCTCTTCTTCCCTGCTAAAAATTAACCTCCATACCAGACATTTACTGACACTGTAATAAAGTCCACAGCAATAATAAAAATGATATGTGAATAGATAAATGTCTGTTTGTATTCAATGCCAAGCATGGATATCCATGATGTTCAGCACTGTATTTTCTTACATTAGAGAAAGATTATAATAGCCTCTTACCAGACAGGATGGATCCCAAGTCATAGGGATCTAACACGCTTGTTATCAAAATAACCATCTGTGATATCCTCCTCTGTTGGCTCAGCTGCAAAAAAGCTTCCTTCCCCAGTGATGATCGCTCCACCAAGGATTTCAGGAACAATGTCCAAACGATTTCAGCTCCACCGATATATTTATTCAATGCTCTCCAGCATATAAAGCATGTATGGAATTCAAGAAGGAGACAAACTTCATGGTGTAGTAGAAAACGAAAGTTTTCTTTTCCAAATAACATTGCAGGCGATCCTCCGTTCCCAGACGATGCTAGTTATGGTAAAACGTGTCGGTTAGAGCAGTAATCTGTGAGGTCACCACGTTCCAGCATGCAGAGAAATTCTGCGGCTGTGTTTATTTGGATACTCTATGTTATTATTAGTGCAATGTTATTTGGAAAATAAAACTTTTGTTTTCTACTGCACCATGAAGTTTCTCCACTACTTGAATTCCATACATGCTTTATATGCTGGAGAGCATTGAATAAATATATCGGTGGAGCTGGAATCGTTTGGACATTGTTCCTGAAATACTTGGTGGAGCGATCATCACTGGAGAAGGCAGATTTTTTGCAGCTGGGCCGACAGAGGAGGATATCGCAGGTGGTTACTTTGATAACAAGTGTATTAGATCCCTATAACTTGGGATCCAACCTGTCTGGTAAGAGCTATAATAATATTTCCCTCTCTGATGTAAGAAAATACAATGCTGAACATCACTGATATCCATGCTTGGCATTGAACACACACAGACATTTATTTATCTATTTACATATACTTTTTATTATTGATGTGGACTTTATTATTGGTTTCTTTATCATCTCAATTTTTATCACTGTGTTATATATTTATGGCTGCGCACTTTTTTTTGGTATACATATAGCTGAATTGAGTATTTTGATTTTTGAAGTTGCAGCACCAATTAATTAATTCAATTTTACTTAAATTATACACAGAATGAAAAATCAATTATTTTTTCCAAATTAAAAGGGTAAGCGCAAAATATTAAAACTCATATGTTTACTGACACTTCCCTGATGCTCCTGTTGCTGCTCTTATCTACTACACCATCACGTAGTAGATTAAGCAACAGCACAAGAAAGTTGCAGTCAATCACAGAAGTTGCCATTAGTCAATCAATCCCAGTATTTCAAAAGTTTGTTTTTAAGTATGAAACTTTCACTGAATCTGGAAAAGCAGCAAAGGTAGTGGTGTTGATTTACTAAAGGCAAAAGGACTGCTCATTTTCAAAGGAAGTTGCACTTTGCAACTCTAAGTTATCCTTAGACTTTACTGAATGTGGTGAAGCTCTGCTGACTTCAATCCTCCAATCCTGTGCAAGCAAAAATTAAATTTTTGTTCTTTACATGTGATTGGGTATTTTTGCAAAGTGAAATTGCACCACATTCACTAAGCTCTGGGAAAAATGTCCTTGTGCAGTACAACTTCCCTTGCAAAGTGACCAGCCTATTTGCCTTTAGTAAATCAACCCCAGTGTTTCCAACCTCCTATGTTGGATTAGCTGCTTTTCTGCCAAGAGTTTGACAGCTCTGAACCAGCACTTCCAGGTTCATTGACTGCACAACAGACGTTCCATGATCTGTTTCTGCTCTTCATCCTAACATGAGGAGCAGGACAGTCTGGGAATGACAGTGGGTGGACGTCACCTATACAGTACTAAAAGTGATCACTTTTTCTGAATAGCCAAGAGCCAGCTGAAAAAAAAACAACACCAAAATCTCTTCCGTTACTGCAGCTGTGAGCTTGTTTTAACCACTTGAAGTCCAGACCAAATTTTACAGTCTGCTGACAGCAAGTGGTAAACTGCATTTAAAGCATCAGAGCTGAGTGCAGGATTAATGTTCAAGAGGATATGAGGCATGTGTTTAAACAAATGGCAGATCAGAGAATTAAAATAGATAATCCAGATGGAAAACAGAGCTAGAATCAGCAATTTTTATGTTATAGGTTTTTCAAAGGAAGGGGGCACAGTGTTTGAATCCACTATCCTTTCTTTAAAAATAGCTGAAAAAGATTTTGGGCAAACAAACCTCATCGCATTCTCGTGATCAAGAGACAAAGGTTTCCCAGTAAAAAAATAAAACTCCCATAGCCAAATTAGTTTTTATTAGCGTGAAATAACCTAGACAGATTGGCAACTTGGTTCATATGAAAACAAATATCCATCTGCATTTTTCTGCAGATCTGCAAAAGCAAGATACTTCTTTTATGATTATATCATATCATATTTTTTCAAGACATTTACACTCTGAGGAGTAACATATGATACTTTCAGTCAGACTGAAAATGGTGGATGCAGGTAAGAAAGCAAAGCACAGCTAATATTCTCCATGAGTACTTTTACAGTTCAAGAAATTGTAAAAGCCATAGCCAGCTTTGTTATGCACAAACACCTGGTGTGGATGGGTTCCCAGTGGGGTGGTATCATTCATTTAGGGATCACTTGGCTCCAAAGGGAATTCTTTTGCAATTTTTTGAAAAAAGAAGAGGGGACATAATGGCTCTATACAATTGCACTTTAAAGGCTAATTCTATCTATTGCACCATGTTACACTCATATACAGGGTGTTACATGTAATGAATGGATGAATTCTCTATGACAGATAACAAAATATCTTTGATACCTTTTTAAATGATTACTGAGGTATTTTTAACCAAGGCAGAATTGGTGGTCCTTATGGACCTGTTTGTAACACTTAATTATTGAGATATCTGTCTTTCTATATATGTTCATTGGTGTATTTGTTTGTTAAATAAAAAAGAAAAAAGAAAACAAAACCAAAAAAGTGCCTTTAAAGGAATCAAAACTGGCACAATTAGTGCTGCAAAGTCATGTGTATGCATTAAGAAACAAGATTATAAGAATTTTATCCAGAGTTGTAAAACAAAAGATAATAATATGTATAAGTGATATTTTCTATTTCTACTGTTAAAAAAATGGGTTAAAGTTTTTGTTAACTGACCCCATCTTTTTTGTCTCTTTCCAGGGCTCCATGAAGAAAATCCCGGGAAACCTCTTCATTTTCATCTAACCACTGGATAACAAAAGGTTCAAACCAACTGTAAAAACAGAAAAAATGAGTGTCAAATTTGTTTTACAAAATAAATTATATTGATGCAATAGTGTAACATTTTAACAATGTATGATATAAAAATAAATATCTTAGGTACTAGTATTACATGTACAGTGTTGAATTTTAACCATGAAAACCATTTCAAACATAAAAGCCCAACTCCAGTGAAATATTTTTTGCTGCAAATAAAGTTCTGCCAGGTTTCTATTTCTGACTATGGCCCAATTGAGCTTATTTTCCCTCTGTTACTGTTCTTGTGATTGCCATGTATCACAGGAACATGAGGGGTGTAGTAGTCACTTGGACTACCACACTATATACATTAGAGCAATAAAAACAGTGTCAGAAGTTCTATCCCTTTCTCACGCTACTAAAAATGTATTCTTGTTTTTGCCTCTGTTGAAGAAATTTCCCATCATCAATCCTATTTTGACAGGATGGATAGTATTGATTGGCTAACATACTAATAACAAACCATAAACATTAGTGAACTACAAGTGTGTTTCTATTCAGAAATTTCTGATGGCATCATGCCACTTACGCTGGATATTCAGGCACTTTGTTCTTAAATGCTGGAAGCTCTGTCACATATTCATTGTATAGCCACTTGACTTTGAAGTGTAAATTCATGTAGTCCGCGCTCTTACATAGACGGTGCTTATCATGTTCTATAAATAAAAAAAAGCATATTGTGTAAAGGATGAGTGAATGTTGAAAATTAAATCTGATAGCAGTTTTCCAGTCCACATATGTCTTATGGTTTTAGTTCAATTAAAGTAAAGGTTTCAGAAAAAGTAAGTACATCCCATAAAAATGAATTACTTTTTTAACATATTTGTACTGGCAAACATTAGATCTTCGATCAAACCGCACATACAGATCAGGTAAAATACTTTAACAAACAAATACAATTGTTAAGGTGTATTCTTTCTCATATAATCTAAATTAATTAAATTAAAGATGTGTCACATGGATAAAGCAAACCCCTATATTTACCTCCTCTTTAAATCCACAAAATGGGAATCAGTTCTTTTGAAGGGAATGGTTAGAATCTCGTTAGGAACTACGCAGGTGCAACCAATCATATTTTAACCTCAGATATCCACTTCTAGACCAGCGATGCACCATTACATCGCGGGACCGCAGGTCGTTGTACCGGGATCACCCCAGTACAGTTTTTTAGAGCTGGCGGTCAGCTCTCTTGTAAAAGCATTTCTAGCAGCTAACTAGCTGCTTGATTGCTTTCACAAGCAGCGGGAGGGGACGCCTCACCCCTTCTGCCACCTTCCGTGGCTTGCAACGGCTCTCCCGTCCCACTGGGAGACCAGAGCAACCAGCGTGTCTGCTGGATGGTCAGAAAGCAAGAACAAATGCAAGGATTGGCTTTGATCGGCTCCTGGGTATGGTAACCCAGAAGCGATGACCTGACACTACTTCCAGTTTACCCGGATGTCTACTGAGCCTTTTCTAAAAAAAAAAAAAAATCAAAAGCTTTCAAAAACACAGATCCTGGTATTTTTAGTGCTTTTAAGGACAGAGGGGGGATTTGGGGTCTTATACCCCTGATCACTCCATAAAGAGTACCTGTCACATGCCTTTTGCTGTGTTTTAGCACTATAGCACCTTTAAAGCTCCTCAGTGTGAAAGTAGCATAAAAGTGATAAAAAATAATGTAAAGCAACAGTGTAAAAAAATAAATAAATACATTCATAAATAATTAAAAAATAAATAAAGTGCCCCCTTCCCCCCGTGCGCAAAGGTGAACGCCCGCTGCATGCGCACAAACAGCGATCGTCCCACACATGTGAGGTATCACTGTGAACATCAGATTATGCATAGTATTTCTAGTACTATACCTCCTCTGTAAATCTAAATTGGTAACCTGTAAAGCCTTTTAAAGTGTCGCCTATTGATAGTAAAATGTATGTCATTTGTCGCCGTTGCACGGGTGTGAGCAATTTTAACGCATGACATGTTTGGTATGTATTTACTCAGCATAATATCATCTTTTATATTTTACCCAAAAATTGGGCTTTGTATTGTGTTTTTTTTTTTGCATTAGAATTATAAAAGTGTATTTTTCCCCGAAAAATTGCATTTGAAAAACAGCTGCACAAATACCGTGTGACATAAAAAATTGAAAAATCCACCAATTATATCTCTAGGGCCTCTACTTTAAAAAAAAGTGGGGGAGGTTCTAAGTAATTTTTTAGCAAAAAATACTGATTGTTACATGTAAACAAAAAGTGCCAGAAAAGGCCTGGTCTGGGAGTGGACATCTAGGGTCTGGTGTTCCTATTGATGTGTCAAAAGATTAAAAAAGCTAACAGGACTTTTTATAAAGCAGTGCAGTGTACCCATGTTCTTTGCACGGGTCAACATAGACTTTTATTAGATGGGGTGTTTTTGGTGCGTGCAGGATGCAGGACTTTTGAAAAAAATTCTGTTTCGATTACTGACATTTCTCCAAAGAGAATCAGTTACAATTAGAGTATGTACTTTTACCAATGGGGCTTGTCATCTCCTGGTGACAGTACTTCAGTAACAAAAAAAAGTAAAATAATTTAAAAAAAGCACAACATTAAAAAAAAATACACAAACCCCCACATGCACACACATAGTACATGCGGTTTTACAGTTTTCATTGCTTCACAAAACTTCATAAATTAACATTTACAATACTTGTTATTTTTAACTCAAGCCTTTTATGCTTTAGATTTAGTAGGAATTTTGTAAGTTATATTGTGTTTGTTCGCTAATAATGATTATAATGTATTTTTACTGAAAATATTGTTTTGCTAAACATTTGCAGAACTATCACGGGACCTACAAAACCAGTAGCACCATGTTTTTCTTCTATCAGTCCTATGCCTCCAGAAAATATATTGTTTGGGGGATCTTTCACAAATTCTAAATGCTGTAAGTGAGAAATGATAAAGTAAAAAATTGCGCCTGATGTAAAAAATGGAGAGCAGGTCCTAGCAGCGAGAGGGATGAAGTATGCTATTAGCAAGTAACTATTTGGCATTTTGCACAGTAGAGTAGGGACTGACCAGAGAGGAATCATGTTGACACAATTGTGCCAGGTTAAACATTTATTGTTGTATCTGCTAACCAAGAATCCCTGTTTGTATTCAAAACTTTGCTATAAGTATGTAAGGTTGTGGTATGTAAGTTTGCAGAGGTTTTATTAATAATTTTTTGTATTAACAAGTCACACCCATCTTTCGCCGCATGATATATTGATATATATATATATATATATATATATATATATATATATATATATATATATATATATATATATATATATATATATATATATATATATATATCTTATTTGGATTTGTTTTGTCTTACAATTGTATTGTAGAGTGAGGGTCAATAACCAGACCTGGGTAGATAGCAGTGGCGGCCCATCCATTAAGGGCGCACGGCGCCGCCCCCTCTCTCCAGCCAGCCCCCTTGTGTAGTATGGATAGATTCATGCATTGCATGAATCTATCCATACTGCACAGAGGGAGTGGCTGGAGAGAGGGGGCGGCGCCCGTGGGCCTTTAATGGACGGGCTGCCATGCTCCAAATGGTTTCAATTTGAGCACAGCCGCATTCCTGCAATAGTAAATTATTATTAATTCTGATTATTTATGAAATCATTTTTGTTATATTTCAAACAACTTTATAGGGAACTTGTCGAGAAAGATACATGAGAAATATTATTTCTGATATAGACATAAGATGTGAAAAATGAATAAATGTTCACCTGAATTGGCCATTTATGGTCAGATAAAGGGAGCATTCATGTATCTGTCAGCTTTCCCTTAAGCCTCCTGTCTAGGCAATGGGTGAGAATTTAGTAGACAGTTACCTTTTCTTCCTATGGCTGAATCATCTGCAGTAGCCATGTAGGCCTACCGTTCTAGCAAGAGATCCTCTTGCACTCTGGAAAAGCCTGAGGTCCCATATTAGAATATTAAACTCATAAATGGGTCTTTTGAGAGGTCTAGCACCAACTGCAAAGTAAAGAACTAACTCCCCCTAATCAGGCATTAGGCCCCTTTTCAGATGCCAGGTGCCTGAATTACAGTGGCGGGAGGATGTTTTTGAAGCACCTGATTAAAGCCATAGTCTCTAATAGGTTAAAAAAAAGGTGAACTGCGAGCGCAAACCATTGCGCTCGCAGTCCACCCAGGTGTGTTAGCAAAGCAAATAAATACTTGCTTTGCTAACACAGAGCCGCGTCTCAGCCAATCAGGAGGTGTGGATGTAATACTGATCACCTGATTGGCTGAAGGCAGAGGCGATCCCATTGGCCGCCTAGCAGAACAGGAAGAAGATGCGCATGGAGGACACAGGAGCCATTACCATGCAACCCGACCCACAGCTTGCTGCCTGACCTGCCACCATGATGGGGTAAGTTAGTGACTGCATATTATGGGCACCGAGGCTGCAATTGATGGGCACAGTTGGCTGCATTTGCTGGGCACAGTGGCTACATATTATGGGCACAGAGGCTGCAATTGAGGGGGCACAGTTGGCTACATTTGATTGGCACAGAGGCTGCATATGATGGGCACAGAGACTGCATATTATGGACAAAGTTGGCTGCATATTATGGACACAGTTGGCTGCATGTGACGGGCACAGTTGGCTGCAAATGATGGGCACAGTTGGCTGCATATGATGGGCACAGAAGCTGCATATGATGGGCACAGTGATTGCATATGATGGGCATAGTGGCTGCATGGCTGCATACGATGGGCAGAGTGGCTGCATATGATGGGCAGAGTGGCTGCACTTGCTGGGCACAGTTGGCTGCATATGATGGGCACAGTGGCTGTAATAGATGTTTTTGTTTCAGTATTTTTCAGAATTTTTCAGTTCATTTAGGCACCCACAATAATGTTGCGCACCAGCCGCCACTGGTAGGTAGCTGCCGTAATTGAATTTCCTGTCATTCGGTAACTGACTACCCGTATCGGAGGTACGCACAGACGGCTACATTGACAGTCTGCAGGAGCCTGACATTACAACCCACGATCTGCTGATCATGGGTGCAATGCTTTACAGGCTCTTAGAAAATAATAATAAATGTACATTTTTGTACCTGCAAAATGTGCATTTATTTTATTTTATTCTTTTAAGGAGAGCTTATCCTTTAACTAAAATGCAAAAACGAACACTTGTTAGGACATTCTAAATCTTGTAATTGGATTTAATCACAAATGGCACTCCGTCAGCATCGAAACGGCGAGGGAGGTGTATTTTTCCTTGTGAGGCACCTGCCTGCCTATTGCTGGCCCATCAAATTAGGGCTGAAAAGTGGAGCAAAAAATGGCGAATTTTACCTATAGTTTCACTTCTCTAGTTTAGATTAGAAAATTAAAAACAAACCCTTTTTTTGGTGGCACAGGTAAAGGTAACACAAAAATTTCTTCAGTTTTCATAAATCAGCCCTGGAGCCTTCAGTGATGCTACCCATGTTTCTTCAGCTTTATTGGTTTTAGCCTCAGTGAGTTCACATACTCACCTTCCATGGCATATTTCATGTCTTGAGCAAACAGACTCCACATGACTTCAGCACTAATCTTTCCAACATTTAATTCCTGAGGGAATCTGAAAATATTTAAGGAAAGGTCAGCATAAAGTATGATTTGAAAATAATACATGAAAAATTAGGAGTAGAAATGAAAAGAAACTCTCTGGAAAAGCTAGAACTACCAAATATCAGAAAAATCTATGTACGCCATCAAAATAGATGTCTTTATTATGCTAAAATTGGGCAAACACCAAAAAGCAGTGGATGCACCCAAATACACCTAATATATTTCAGCCTAATGAGCAAACAGCCAACACTTTCATTCATTAAGTGGTAATATGGGCCTTACTTTTCTCTGTGTGGTTTAGGTTTATATAGCAACATACAGTATGTATGGATTTTACTGGGTTCTCATTGACAATGTGCACCATAGTCCATGCTATAGAACAATCACATTCCATATCATACCCTCCCACATATACTTTCTATAGCATAATCAAAGCACTACTTCACACATATAAAATAATGGGTAGCAGATAACAAAAATAAGGTAATCTTTCAAACTTACTGGTTTAGACATGGTGTATATGAATTCTTATCCTCTTCTATGATAGACACTATCAATGTAATTAGTTTGGACCAAAAATCCAAATTCTTGATACTTGGCCCCTGCTCTTCTGGGGGCACCTCACCCTTTTTAGTCTATAAGAGAGAAATAAGGTAACAGCCAACAATGTACCTTGTAGTATGGTTTCATCAGACATGCATATCACAGTTAATAGTTATTAGATCTTGGGTGTACCTGTTCAGGAGCACAGACAGTGGCCCCTGTCTAAATTCATTAAATAGGGTTTGCACACTTTATTGATAAACATCGTTACAACTTATTTAGACTAAGGCGCCTTTCACACGGACGGCTGTTCTGCCGCAGGTAAAAGCATATAATATGTTCTGTAAAATTCAAGACTCCAGGCACTGCGATCAGCTACATTTGTACAGTTAGATTACCTGTGTTTAGCTGCATTTATGTGCGTTTACGTGCGGCTGCGTTTAGCTGCGTTTGGAACATTCTTGACATTTCTGATGTGCTTCCTGTTGCTTTTCTTTCTTTCTTGCCGCTGCTATCCGCAGGAGAAATAGTACACTGCGATTACCTGCAGTTATGTGCGGATAGCTGCGCTAAATCGCTCCTGGACGCAGTCAATTCTATTTTTTCTATCCACACAGAACCGCATGTAACTAAATTGCAGTGTGTGAATGGGCCATCGGAAAGCATTGTGTGCTTTTAGCTGCGGTAGAAAACTAGAAAATACGCAGCTAAAAGCACCATTCTATCCGTCCGTCTTCAGTCAGAGAGCACACGACTCATAGCACTCCAAGTTGTTTTCATAAAAGCAGATTTGGAGGTTTATGTTGAAACATTTTAAACACACAGGCATTCAACAATGAAGTAGTAACTGTATGTAAATAATTACCGGGTCACTTTGATATTCTCGGCTGTAGAGTTCATGACAGTTGTTAAAGATGTATTCATAAGTAGAGTTGAGACAAGCCTTCACACAGTCTTTCACTACCTGGCTTGCCCTGGGAGGACTCTGTAACTCTTGCACCTGAAAAATTTGGATAAACATTTCATAGACTTTGTAAATCATATATATATATATAAATAAATAAATAAATATATATATATATATATATATATATATATATATATATATATATAACATTTATCAATAGTCCAGTATGTTTGCTAAATCACAGAAACTATTTTTTTTTTAAATAAAATACCACTATTTCTCTTTGTAGATGTTTCCTTTCTACACGAATACACTCCAACAACTGTAACGTCATTTCTTAATGGTGACAATAGTGGAATATAACCCAGTGACAGGGTGACAACACCAGGGAACTGAGAAGGGATCTGAGTGTTGTCACCTTATAACAGTACATGCACATGGACCTTCATGGCAAGATCACCAGATATTATTTTAATGAAAGCTGCAGATTTAAACAAACTGAAAATTACGTTTGATACTACTTTAACCCTTAATTACCAAGCCAATTTTCAGTGCAGTGATAGTTTGACCAACAATTACTCAGGCATGCAACACAGTATCCAAATTAGTTTTATATCATTTTTTTAGACAGATAGAGCTTTCTTTTGATAGAGCTTTATTTAATAACTGCTAGTTTTTTTTTTGTTTTTTTTTTACTATAAAAGGAAAAAAGACTAAAAATAAAAACCCGTTTCCCTTGCTTTCTGCTAAAAAAAAAAAAATAGCAGAATAGCATGAAAACCCCTGAAATGATCTCTTTTTTGGAAAGCACCCCCCATTGTGCCAATTGTTTGGCACAATGTTTTGGAAATTAAGTAATATGCCAATACTGAGGGGGTTAAACACAAGGGGGCGGATCTACTAAAGGCAGATTTACTGTGCACTACAAGTGCACTTGCTCCAAAAATGAGGTAAAGCTTTACTTTGCAAAAAATACACAATCACATGCAAGGAGAATAAAAAACAGCATTGTGCTTGCACATGATTGGATGATAGAAATCAGCAGAGCTTCCCCTCATTTTGAAGCTTCCCCTCAGATCTAGAGCAAGGATGGAGATAAAGGGGTTAATATTCAGATGAGCAGGGAAAGGAAGGTGAGAGGTTCATATACAGGTCACATGGAAACAGCATTGGAGCTATTATATGTAGGAAGGGAGCCTGAAAGGGTTAAAAAAAAAACAAAGGTCCCTGATCCAATCATTCTGTGCACATTTATAAGTACTGATCTCTCTCCTGCCCTGTGGTAAGGGAAAGTACTGATCTTTCTCCTTCCATTGTTGTAAGGGGAAGGGGGGATCAGCACTGTGAACAGTACCATGTGATTGTTTTCATAACCAATGACCATGATCACAGGGTACCCAGCTTTTCGGATCAGCTGTGTACTGTCTCTCTGTGTACCCAGCTGTCTAATGATCCACCTGTTGAATTGGCTGCCCAACGGCTATTTATCCAGTGCTGTTCATAAACAGCAATTTATCCAGTGTTGTTCATAAACAGCACTGGATAAATAAAGGGCCGCCAATCTGCTGTTGAAAGAGGTACAATGATACATAATTAGTTAAAGCTTGTTTGAAGTTTTAGTGATTGAATTTACATATAATATATGTAAAACTGATGGACCCTAAATGGCTGACGCTACAAACCATAGTAGACTAAAAATGCAATAATATACAAGCATTTTGTTCAGGAAGGGTTGGGAGAGAGCCTGTCTGGCAACACATTTTATTTTTTAAAATATTTTCATGCTTATTGGGTCCATTATAGAAGTTTGATGTTGTAGACAAACATCAAGAACACAGTACTTTGAAAACACTTCTGACATCTGAGAGCAAATTAATATGTTAATGAGCCACGTAAGAGGCTTATGTCATAATAAATAATTTGATTAAATTTATTATTATTCCAAATGATTGTGTTCACCTTCATTCTGAAAAATGTAATACTGGTTAGTAGATCAACAGTGGATTTTAAATCTTGAAGTCGTTCTGGGCTGCTAGCAGGAAAGTTGTTCTGCCAAACCAAACAAAAAAACAGAGAAAGAAAAAGGTTAAAGCGTGTACTAACGATTTGTATAATCTGCAAATTTCATCTGTTTTATTTAAGTAGTAGTACAGTAGTTACAAGTAGTACACCAGTTACAAAGCTCCTTAGAACCTTCTAAGCAGAAAGATTTGATAGTTACATTCTGCTTGTATGTCTGAAATATAATTGCTTGGGTATAGAGTTTTACATAAAAGTAGATTGTGTCCCTACTTATTTCTTATAATATGATTCCACTATGAAAACTATGCACATCATATGAAGCAAGTAGGAGGAAGCAAGGCTTAGCTCCAAGTTATAAACACAACCATAACTTAACCAACATGAGGCATTATTTGAAAGTGAATTCACTTATTCACAAGTGACGTATTTTGTGTCCCAACAAAGCCATTGCCCCTTTGGATATCCATCAACTGTTTTGAAAACTTAAAGACAGATATGAGAAACAGCCTTCAGCATTCCAGGACAATTTAAAATAAGAAGTTTGCATTGTTAAAAAGTGCTCTGATTTTAAGGGCTGGATGGCTAGGCACAGAAAGGACCACACTTCTAATATAAAGCAGTAACCTTGAAGATAGGGCAACACAATGGCTAGGTGGTTAGCACTTCTGCCTAACAGCACTAGGGTCGTTGGTTTGAATCCCAGCCATGACACTACCTGCCTGGAGTTTACATGTTCTCACTGTGCCTGCGTGGGTTTTCTCCCACACTCCAATTACATGCTGGTTAAATGGCTCCTGTCCAACCTGGCCCTAATATGTATGTGTATATATCTATATACATATATATATGAATGTGAGTCAGGGACCTTAGATTGTGAGCTCCTTGAGGGTAAGGGACTGATGTTGGCGCTATATAAGTACATGTATTAAATAAATAGATAGACCTTTACATTACATCTCTTTTGTAGTATGATCCTCCATTCAAATTAGTATGGGTACAGTTGTGAGACTTGCTTAATACTACTACTGTAAGATTTGCTCTTACTACTACTATGGATACAGGCAAGTGAGGTGCGTGGGCTGACGGCAGGATATAGAAGACATATGTAATATACAGGTGTGCTGGGAGTGGTATGTCACTAAACTAGAGGCTGAGTTCCCCATGTAAAAGTGGCACATACAGTGGCTTTAATATAAAATAGGATAGATGAATTATAAATAATACATTAGAAAATAATAGGATAGGATATGATAGGATCGATCCTTGCAATCCCTATTCACTGTCTGCTTATTCTTCAATGTGCCGAATCATATTTACATGCTTGATGTAAAATGTTTTTTTTTTGTCATTCAATATATCTTTGTCACATCTACAGGATATTGACCTGTGCACAGCCAACACAGTTTTCTTGTTAAACAGTGCAGCCAGCTTCTTACTTCACTTTGAAAATGACCAGTATTCACTATGCTTAAAAACTGTCATGAAATTAATGTGAAATGGTTATGAGAAATTACTTGTCACCACACCGAGTGCATCCACCACCCAGAAGAGGAGATTGAATACGCTTACCATAAGGCAGCTTTAACCAAGCATGTAGTAATGATGGTCGGGATGGTAGTCACAGGAATGATATCCAAGGGTAGACCGCAAGGTTCTCCACACTAGCCGGGCCACTTGTCAAATTATAAACTCCGACATCTATAATAAACAAGAGACCTCTGTATAGTGTAAAACCGTTTGGCCACGGATTTTATTAAAGGGTAGAAAACTTACTTAGATACCGGAAAAATGGGCATCAATAAAAACATCTCCTTGTAGTGATCACATTTGAAGAAGAAAAAAGGGGCGCAATGACATGGAGCAGACTCATCAGAGTCATGACATTGCGCCCCTTTTTTCTTCTTCCAATGTTATCACTACAAGGAGATGTTTTTATTGATGCCCATTATTCCGGTATCTATGTAAGTTTTGTATCTTTTAATAAAATCCGTGGCCAAATGGTTATGCAGAGGTCTCTTGTTTTTTATAGATGTCGGAGTTTATAATTTGACAAGTGGCCCGGCTGGTGTGGAGAACCTTGCGGTCTACCCTTGAATATCATTCCTGTGACTACCATCCCGACCATCATTACTACATGCTTGGTTAAAGCTGTGTTATGGTAAGCGTATTCAATCTCCTCTTCTGAGTGGTGGATGCACTCGTTGTGGTGACTCCTTAAGTCAACTTTTGGATTTCTATTTCATAATCACCATTGAACATGAACGTATGTCTTATTTTACAATTTTGGACTATAATAGATGACGTTATGCCACTTATATTTTTCATTTTGCACTGTGCACTATGTCATGTCATTATTGTCAATAATGTCATTATTATTGGCTGTTTAAATATATTTAGCGCTGCATTTTTTGTACCTTATGAAATTAATGTGAAGGATGCCACTGCTGCAATGCTGACCCTCTGGTTTTTATATATTCAGAGTTTTTCCACCTGGCACAAGATTTTATAGCAACTTCATTTATTTCAAGCTTTTAAGATCTGTGACTTAGAGAGTATTGAAGCTGTAAGCAGACAGTTGCTTAAAGTGGTTCTAAAGGCTGAAGGTTTTTTACCTTAATGCATTCTCTGCATTACGGTAAAAAAAAAACTTCTGCATGCAGCTCCCCCCCTCAGCCCTGCCTAATACTTACCTGAGTCCAATCTCAATCTAGCGATGTGCAAAAGAACGGCGGCTCTCTCATTTCTCATAGGCTCAGAGACAGCAGGCTTGGCTCCTACTGCTGTCAATTACATTTACATTATATTACATTTTTTGCTGCAGAAAAGTGCTTGACTCGAGTATAAGCCGAGGGGGGCACTTTCAGCACAAAAAAATGTGCTGAAAAACTCGGCTTATATTCGAGTATATACGGGTATATTAAATCTGCAGCATAGAAAAACAGATCACACTTTTACGAAAATAAATCTGAAGGAAGGTACTGTTTTCTTACCCGGTACATGGAAAGATCAATACGCAGGGAGTTGTGCAGTTGATCTAGCAGCTTTACAAATCTCTCCTTCTAAAAAGGCAAAACGAAGAGACCACTTAATCTTACTGTAATTATGGCATAAATTTAAATAACATAAAAATGTACATTAACTCTTTGTTATATACTGTATGTCTCATTATATTGTTTTGATCTGTTGGGGACTGATGTCTATAAATAAAGAATTTGAAAAAAGAATGTACATTAACATAAATCATCACATAAATGCCAATTCACAAAATCATAATGCACAAGTTATTTGCTAACTTTTACTGTCAACTTTCTTTTTTCATTTCACTAAAGGTTTTATTGCAAGGATCTGCCGAATGTACTGTAAATCCCATAGATACATAGTCCGTCAAGTTCTAAAACAAGAAAAAAGTGTTTCTACTATACTACATTGCCCACATTTGGACTAATACCAAATATTGGCTGTGATGTGATAGTTAGTAAACTAAAAGTAACAGTCCAAAAACATGGTACATCAATAACAGCATTCAGAGCATAAATCATTATTTGAACCTATATACCTTAACTTATACAATAGCAATCTGTAGGGAATCAAGTCAAGCACTTTAGCAAAGTCCAGGTATTCTATATCCACATCCACCCCTTTGTCTAAGTCATAGCTTCCTCATTAAGGCCTCATGCACACTGGGCATAAAAAATGCTGTGCATACAAGCATTTGGTATTTTTTCTTTCAGCCCGTAGAAGCAACTCTATGTTAGCCTATGTGTTCATGCACATTTGGGAGTTCACAGACATATTTATAGAGGGTTTACAGGTTGAAAAAAAAAAACATCACAAATGTATTTCTGAGAGGAGCTTTTGGGAAGAAAAAATGCTTGAAGTGCCTAAATGTTTTTAAGTATACAGTTTTTCTAGGGTTTTGGGGAAAAATGTTTATAAACGCAAATGCGTGTAAATCTGCCTAAACTCATGTGCAATATGCTCAATAGAAATGTCTTTTATGCTGTTTTTTTCTGCCATCAGTTCTAACATTTTTTCTGCTTCCTAGTGTGAATGGACCCTAAATAAAAGTATTTGACAAATTTAGGGTTTCATAACTCAATGCTGGCTATCGCTTCTGATACTGTTTTTTTAGTAGATAGCCTTGTATGTTGTTCTTTGGCAAGCCCTCTTTTATTTTCTGAGTCTCTACCTCTGGGGTACCTAAACATAGTTAAATAATTAACTCAGTATGCACACCCACGTGTAACTACACTGATTATACCATAACACATGCCATTAATAAAATTGTCTTCCACTTTTAGGTTTCATCTTACACAGACACCACCAATTTTTCCATTTACCTTATCTCTCCAAAACATAGTAAAACAATGAGTATTAACATCCTGATCGCGTGAACAATCCAGCTAAGATTCTGAAATACCAATTAAATCATAGCATTCTCTGTGCACTAAAGCTTTTGATTTTCCATTTTTTTTTCCCTCATCAGACTTCTGAACCTGACATGTTCACCTTCTATTACATTTTTACACAGACTTACTATATAATTTCTGCTGTAATTCTATTGACTCTTGATTCCGAAAATGGTGGATTTTCAACTGTTTTTAAGTATAACACCTCTGAGTTATTGGCTGAACTGCCTAATTCAAATCCTCTCTATGGGCTTGTTCATACAGGCAAGGGCTGTCGTATGTCTGAACAAGCCCTATATCACTTACCACTAGCAAATTTATCAATCTTCTCCTCCACTGATCACCTCTAAAATGTTGCAGCTTTAAGGATTATAGACACCTTTGGCTCAAACTCCGGGATTAGGACTAATTGGGGAAAGTCCCTGTTGTTCCCGCTTCACCCAACCCCATCCTAAACCACCTACGACTACCCCTTTGCACTGGTTAGATGCGTTTAAATATCTTGGGGTGATGATTTGATTACTCTCCAGCTACTCCGCTTACAGGGTGGGCTGTCCCTGCCAAATTTTCAAACGTACTACTGGACAAAAATTATAGTCACTGTTAGATGGTTGTTTTCTCAACCGAGGGACAATCCAGATGGTGGGATTAAAACATATTATTGCTGATGGTAAACTGCCTTTGTTCCTGGACTTTAGAGCTGTTTTTAATCTTCCCAACTAGATGTTTTTTCGGTACTTGCAATTACGCCATGTCTACTGTAACCGGTTCTCAGTCTCTATTAAGCTGGAATCTGATGCGATGGAGCATATATTGATGTCCCAAGTTTAGAATAGACCATAATCCTCCCTTTCCACCCTCTGTCTTTGGTTTATGCTACTAAGGTTACTAACGTATGTCAAAAATGGCAGGCTAATCTCCCCGACTTGACGGATGAGGACTGTCTGAGTTCATATGTCACCACACTGACCTCAGCTGAAGATCGTTTCATTTAACTTAAATTTTTACATAGGGCCTATTATACCACTCAACGAGTAGCAGTTATTTATCCCTCTGCATCCTCCTTTTGCCCCCAATGTGGTATGCCTGAGGCAACCTTTTTGCATATGGTCTGGTCTTCTCCTTCTCTCTCGTTCTGGGTGGCAGTATTGGCTAATTTCTTTAGCCCTCGAAGAGTCTTTTATTGAATATTTTTGATGACTTGACTTTGGGACGTTATACTAAGTTGTTTGGCTGTTATACCACTTTTTATGTGCGCAGGAAGAAACTGCACCGTTGACAGTCTGCTGCCCCACTGACAGTTGCTGCCTGGCACTCAACACTAAATTCTGTCTTACCACTATATAACCTTACTTATATTAACAGAAACTGTCCAAGAAAGTTTGATAAAATATGGTCCGCTTGGATAGATTCTTGGGGCTCTAGTGAAGCTGTGGCATCTCCTCCCAGAACAGATGATGAGCTCATGTCACACAGATCTTCTAATCTCTAATGTTGCACCCCCCCCCCCTTCACCCTGTCCCTATGGTCCCTTTTCTCTATCCTTACTTTTGCGTCCCCTCCCCTTCTTTCCTTACTTCTTTATTCTGCCCCTTCTTCTTCCTCTCCTTCCCTCGCCACCCTTTCTACCCTTCCTGTCTCTTCTCCCTCCTTCTCACCCCTGCTATTCCTTCCTCCTTCTCCTCCTCCCCCACCCTATTCCCCTTCTGCCTCCCTTTTCCCCCTCACTGTCTACCTCCTTTTCTTTTTATTGTATATTGATTCTCCTTGACTTTACTAATTGGTGTGGCAGTTTGGCGGTTGTTTGGAGCTGCCTTATTACGCTGGGTATGGGGTGTTTAATTATCATCTGCTCTATATTTAGTCCTGAGATTATCATCTGTCATATGGTTCCTGTGATCATATTCTTCCAGTTGTATGTTGGATATTCTGTACTTGGAAGATTTCTGTAATTTGGATCTGAAATTCTACTGGCACCAGATTTGAATTGTATACCCCTTGCATTGTATCTTTTATTCAATAAACAGTTCTATTTGGAAAATTGTTGCAGCTAGCAACAACATCATCATAAGGTTGTGTGCAGCCTATGCCTCAAAGCTCTTGCTCAGTGTTCTCTTTTACTGGTATAAATACAGAGGGCACAAGTCTAGACAGCAAGGACCAACAGTATTGCTCACGTTTGTAACTAATTTGCAGGTCGAAGTAATAAAGCAAAAAAAATGCCTGTTTTATCATACTACGGAATAGCAGATAAATATCTTACCCCAAAGTTTGAGGCAGAGAAGCGATCAGAGGCAGACACATTGGTTGATGCAGTTGTGTGGGCGTAGTAGGCATTGATATTGGCAAGAAGTGTGCTCATAACAGCTGGTACTCCAGGACACATATATTTGGAAGATAGGCAGGCAAAATGTCTGTAAAACAAGAACTCAGAAGTAAATGATAATTGCCTTTTACAACTCCAATTCCAAAAAAAATTGGGACACTGTGTAAAATCTACATAAAAAACAGAATGCAATGATTTTCAAATCTCAAAAAACGATATTTTATTCACAATAGAAAATAGAAAACATAACACATGTTAAAACTGAGATTTTTACCATTTTAAGGAAAAAATAAGGTCATTTTAAAATTAATGGGAGCAACACATCTCAAAAAAGTTGAAACAGGACACGAAAAGCTGACAAAGTACAACACCAAATCTAAAAAAGTTGAGACAGGGCCATGTTTACCACTATGTAGCATCCCCTCTTTGTTTAAAAACACTCTGTAAACATCTGGGAAAAGAGTAGACCAGAGTTTTGGGAGAGGAATGTTGTCCCATTCTTGCCTGAGCATATGCAGCTCCAAAACCTGGATAAATCCTTTAGCATTGCTGGTGTCTTTTTTCAAATGTGCAAGCTGTCCATTACATACGCACTAATGCACCCCCATACCATCAGAGATGCAGGCTTTTGAACTGAGCGCTGATAACAAGCCAGAAGGTCTCTTTCCTCTTTAGTTCAGAGGACGTGGCACCCAAGGGTATATGGGATTGAATGATTTTTTTTCTCTCCCTTTTGTTTGTTGAACTAGATGGACTTGTGTCTTTCTTCAACTTGACTAACTATGTAACTATGTAACTGTATGCAATGCAGAGCCGTCTGAGGGCCTGAAAATCACGGGCATCCAATATTGCCTTGTCCCTTGCACACAGAGATTTTTCCATATTCTTTAAATCTTTTGATGATATTATGCACTGTAGATGGTGATATATTTAAAGTCCTTGCAATTTTATGCTGAGAAACATTATTCTGAAATTGTTCAACAATTTTTAGACACAGCTTTTCACAGATTGATGAACCTCTGCCCATCTTTACTGAGACACTCTGACTCTCTAAGATGCCCTTTTTATACCCAATCACGTTACTGACCTGTTGCCAATTAACCTAATTAGTTGCAAAATGTTCTTCCAGCTCTTACTTGTTAGTACCACTTACTTTGCCAGCTTTTTGTGTCGCTGTCACAACTTTTTTAAGACATATTGCTGCCATCAATTTCAAAACTACATTATTTACAGTATGTGATAGTTTTCTCAGTTTAAACATTTATAATGATTTATAAATCACTGAATTCTGTTTTTAGGTAGATTTTACACAGCTTCTTAACTTTCTTGGGGTTTTATTACGATCGTCACAAATTGTGACCTTGAAGCATGTAATTACTGTATATTTTTAACTTATGTCACAAGATGGAACATGCAGTTTATAACACTTCAATGTTTACCTACTACTACTGCGAAACCTCCTTATAACTTATTTACCTAATTACTCTAGTCACATTAAATATGCTGCAGTCTTCCAAACTTGCTAAAATAAGCTTTCAATCAGGGGCTTATATTAACTTTCTGTGCTTAAAGACACTAGCAAGCACCTGTCACATAAAGGTAGCCTGCATATAACCCATGGTCTCTGAATACAAGTCCTTTGTTATGTATTCTATGATAAAGATACAAACATTTCAGCACACATGAGTTACCCTTGTCAGTCTCTTCTTAAATCATTAATAGTAGACATACTAAGCGGGAAACCTGAGTTCAGGAATTGAAGGGGATAAATAAAGGATAGTGAACAGATTTATTATACAGGATGCATACTTTAACACACCTATAAGTATAGGTTTAATAAACATGAGTCTGTAAAACACTGTTGTGAATACTAGGTGGCATCGCAGCAGGTTTACTGTATATGATAATGTTACATTGGGAGACAGTAAGACCCCTTTCACATTGGCATGCTGATCAGGTGTGCCTGTCAGTCTTTCAGGCGAACCTAATCAGGAGGTCTATTCATCCCTATGGACAGGCGAGTGTAAACAGAACTCTGGTTCCGATTGGGAACACTAGAAAGGAGGGGAGGCTCTGTCCTCTTCCGTTTAGGTGGAGCAGATCAGAGAAAGTCTGGTGTAAACGGACAGCGGAGTACGTTTACTCCCAGCTGCCCATACAGCAGAACGGGCTCTGTCTGATCCACTGCTGATCGGAATAGAATCTGCCCCATGAGAAAGGGGCCTAAGGGTCTTATTTATTGTTAGATGATGAATTTGAAATTGGATGCAACAAACAGCAACACGTGTCTTGTCTCCACGAGGAAGTACATAAAAACACTAGGGCCCAATCCAAATAATTTAAATGGGCTGCCCTATGAGTGAGAACAATTCAAAGGAAGTGGCTGACATATTGGTATACAACCACTAGGAGAGGAATAAAATAGGTTTAACCACTTGCCAACCAGCCGTCGTCAATATATGGCGGCAGGTCGGCACGATACCGTGAACCATCGTAGCTGTACATCGGCACTTTAAATGCCTATAGCAGGCACGCGCACCACTGGAGGTGCGCGCCTGCTGCACGGCAGGGGAGCCGGTGCGCGTTGCCGGCGGTCGCGATGACAACCGGCCACGCGCGATCACGGGCTCGAGAACCAGAACAGGGACGTGTGAGTGTAAACACACAAAAATTCCTGTTCTGAGAGGAGAGACAGATCGTTTGCTCCTACTAGCTAGTAACAACAATATGTCTCCTCCTCTAGTCAGTTCCATCCCCTCACAGTTAGAAACACAAAAGAGGGAACACATTTAACCCCTTGATCGCCCCCTAGTGTTATTCCCTTCCCTGCCAGTGACATTTATACAGTAATCAGTGCATTTTTATAGCATTTTTAGTCGGCACATCACGGATCTGGTGGACAGATTACTGGGAGGGGCTGGGAAAGACCCGGCTGTCATGGTGCACGTTGGCACCAATGACAAAGTCAGAGGCAGATGGAGTGTCCTAAAGAGCAATTTTAGGGACTTGGGAGCTAAATTGAGGAAAAGGACCTCCAAGGCAGTATTCTTAGGAATACTACCGGTACATTGAGCCACACCAGAAAGGCAGAGAGGTATTAGGGAAGTAAACAAGTGACTGAAGAGCTGCTGTAGTAAGGAGGGGTTTGGGTTCCTGAGGACTGGGCCGACTTCTCAGTCGATAGCCAATACTATAGAAGATATGGACTGCACCTAAATGAGGAGGGTGCAGATCAGCTGGGAATGAAGATGGCCAAAAAGTTAGAGGGGTTTTTAAACTAGGCGATGGGGGGAGGGTCCAGAGGTAGAGATAGTCAGCGCGGAACATATTCCAGAGGGTAGTATTGGGGGCATTAGTGGTAGGTTGACCAAAGCACATAAACCTAAGGTAAGTATAGTAGCAAGTCCTAGTTGCAATCTCATAACACCCAATAAGAGGATAATATGCGACTGGTCTAAACTACGTGGCATGTTCACCAATGCCAGGAGCCTAGCGGACAAGACGGGTGAACTAGAGATACTGTTGTACGAGGAGGATTTGTACTTTCTCATGATTGGCTTTCAACAATTCAAGGGTATACCTTTTATCGCTAGGATAGAGAGGGTAAAAAAGGGGGAGGGGTATGCCTATATATCAAGAATAATGTACAAGTGAATGTGAGAGATGGCATCACTAAGGCAGCTAGGGAGGAGGTGGAATACTTATGGGTAGAGCTCCAAAGAAATGAAGCTAAGGGGAAAATAATACTGGGAGTATGCTATAGGCCCCCTAACCTGAGGGAGGAAGGGGAGACAGATCTCCTATCACAATTTGGATTAGCAGCAAGGATGGGAAGTGTTATCATAATGGGGGATTTTAATTATCCAGACATAGACTGGGCGGAGGGAACCACACATTCATCTAAGGCTCGCCAGTTCCTAAATGTCTTGCAGGACAATTTTATGGGTCAGATGATAGACGCACCAACTAAAAATAAGCGTTACTGGATCTACTGATTACTAACAATACAGACCTGATCACGGATGTGGAAATACGGGGCAATTTTGGTAACAGCGATCACAGGTCAATTGGCTTCAGTATAAATCACACAAATAGGAAACATAAGGGGAATACAAAGACACTGAATTCCAAAAGAGCCAACTTCCCTAAAATACAAACCTTGCTAGAAGGCATAAACTGGGATAAAATCTTAGTAACAAAGAACACGGAGGAGAGATGGTTTGCTTTAAGAGCATATTAAATAAGGGCATTAGCCAATGCATCCCATTGGGTAATAAATTTAAAAGAGCAAACAAAAGTCCTGGATGGCTTAACCCCAGTGTAAAAATGCATATAAAAGCAAAGGAGAAGGCCTTCAAAATATACAAGGTTGAGCGAACATCATCGGCATTCAGACTTTATAAAGAATGCAACAAGAAATGTAAGGGTACAATAAGGATGGCTAAGATAAAACATGAAAGACACATTGCGAAGGAGAGAAAAAAAATCCCAAGAAATTCTTTAAGTATGTTAACAGTAAAAAAGGGAGGACAGACCATATTGGCCCCATAAAGAAAGAGGAAGGACATCTGGTTACAAAGGATGGGGGGATGGCGAAGGTATTGAATTTATTCTTCACGAGGGAATCAAGGGCTTCAGTAACCAAAACTGCAGTGTTTATCCTCATGACACATCACAGGAAGCACCTCCATGGTTAACAGAGGACAGAATTAAAATTAGACTTGGGAAACTTAACATTAATAAATCACAGGGACCAGATGGCTTGCACCCGAGGGTACTTAGCGAACTCAGTCAAGTAATTGCCAGACCATTGTTCCTAATTTTTACTGACAGTCTACTGACTGGAATGGTACCAGCTGATTGGACAAAAGCCAAAGTAGCACCAATATTTAAAAAGGGCCCAAAATACATCCCTGGGAATTACAGACCAGTTAGCCTAACATCAATAGTATGTAAACTCTTGGAGGGGATGATAAGGGACCATATACAAGATTTTATTAATGAGAACGGTATCATTAGCAGTAATCAGCATGGATTCATGAAGAATCATTCTTGCCAAACCATTCTATTAACCTTCTATGAGGAGGTGAGTTGCCATCTAGATAAAGGAAGGCCCGTAGACGTGGTGTATCTGCATTTTGATACAAAAGCATTTGACACAGTTCCCCATAAACGTTTACTGTACAAAATAAGGTCCGTTGGCATGGACCATAGGGTGAGTACATGGATTGAAAACTGGCTGCAAGGGCGAGTTCAGAGGGTAGTGATAAATGGGGAGTACTCAGAATGGTCAGGGGTGGGTAGTGGGGTCCCCCAAGGTTTTGTGCTGGGACCAATCCTGTTTAATTTGTTCATAAACGACCTGGAGGATGGGGTAAACAGTTCAATCTCTGTATTTGCGGACAATACGAAGCTAAGCAGGGCAATAACTTCTCCACAGGATGTGGACACCTTGCAAAAAGATCTGAACAAATTAATGGGGTGGGCAACTACATGGCAAATGAGGTTCAATGTAGAAAAATGTAAAATAATGCATTTGGGTGGCAAAAATATGAATGCAATCTATACACTGGGGAGAACCTCTGGGGGTCCTAGTAGATGACCAGTCCTCAGGAAGTCCTCAGGAAGGATGTACTGGAAATGGAGCGAGTACAAAGAAGGGCAAAAAAGCTAATAAAGGGTCTGGAGGATATTAGTTATAAGGAAAGTTTGCAAGCACTGAACTTATTCTCTCTGGAGAAGAGACGCTTGAGAGGGGATATGATTTCAATTTACAAATAGGAGAAAGGAAGGGAGTTTAACAAGACTTGTGGCCACTCATTAAAATTAGAAGAAAAGGTTTAACCTTAAACTACGTAGAGGGTTCTTTACCGTAAGAGCAGCAAGGATGTGGAATTCACTTCCACAGGTGGTGATCTCAGCGGGGGGCATCGATAGTTTCAAGAAACTATTAGATAAGCACCTGAATGACCGCAACATACAGGGATATACAATGTAATACTGACATATAATCACACACATAGGTTGGACTTGATGGACTTGTGTCTTTTTTCAACCTCACCTACTATGTAACTATGTATATATTTCAGTGGTCCCAAAAATGTGTCAAAAGTGTCCAATCTGTCAGCCGCAATATCGCAGTACCGCTAAAAATCGCTGATCACTGCCATTAAAAAAATAATAATAATAATAAAAATGCCATAAATCTATCCCATAGTTTGTAGACGCTATAACTTTTGCACAAACCAATCAATATACGCTTATTGCGAATTTTTTTTACCAAAAATATGTAGAAGGATATATATTGGCCAAAACTGATGAAGAAATGTGATTTTTTTTAAAAAATGCTGGGGATATTTATTACAGCAAAAAGTAAAAAATATTGTTTTTTCTTTCAAAATTGTCACTCTTTTTTTGTTTATAGCGCAAAAAATAAAAACCGCACAGGGGATCAAATACCACCAAAAGCTCTATTTGTGGGGAAAAAAACATCAATTTTGTTTGGGTACAGCATCGCACGACTGCGCAATTGCCAATTAAAGCGACGCAGTGCCGTATCGCAAAAAAATGGCCTGGTCATTAAGCAGGCAAATCTTCCGGTCTGTAAGTGGTTAAACAACATGTTGCTCCTATCCTCACAGGTCCTCTTAAAGCAAACAGTGGAACAAAAATTATGTTCCTAATATGAAGCTGGAGAAAAAGACAGGAGAATTTACAGCACATGAGAAATGTCTGCATTTCATTTTGGATAGAGGAAAGGAGTGTTATAAACACTGTCAGTTTTATTTTTGCCATCTGTATCCCATTGGGAAAATTTCACCAGGGTTTCCAGAATTAGTCTTCTCTTTTATTCCTGTTCTAGTGACAACAATTATTTGGGATTTTCTTTCACTTTCACTTTCAGTGTTAATGGTAAACAAGACACATAGAGAGGGCCATGTGCAGCAATTAAAGTGAATGTAAAGGCTCTTTTTTATTAAAATAAAAAAGATGTTATACTTACCTGCTCTGTGCAAAGGTATTGTACAGAAAAGTCCCTTACCTCCTCTTCTGGAGTTCTCCTCTGACGCTCTTTGCCCCTTCTTATTACGAGTGCCCCCTCAGCAAGCCAGCTGCTGAGGGGGTACCCATGCAGGCATGCCCCCTGCTCTCTCCTCACAGGATTTTACTGACAGCAACAGGAGACAATGGCTCTTGCTTTTGCCTGTGTTTTCTGTGAGAGGAGGAAAGAGGAGTGTGGTGTTGCAGATAGGACAGAACTGGATCGAGAGAGTCTGGTAAAAGTTTAGGGAAAGGGAGGAAACTACTATTGGAGTGTGTTTTACCCTAATGCAGGGAATACTTTAAGGTAAAAAAATTTAAGACATTAGACCCCCTTTTAAATCTGTCAGGTGTTCT
The DNA here is from genome assembly GCA_037952925.1 of Lithobates clamitans. Taxonomy (NCBI): domain Eukaryota; kingdom Metazoa; phylum Chordata; class Amphibia; order Anura; family Ranidae; genus Lithobates; species Lithobates clamitans. The sequence continues at coordinate 1,221,039 of JBBGZY010001184.1, forward strand.
AATCCCTCCCCACTCTGTCCAAAACTAAGTAAAAACATGTTTTGCCTTTAGTTACACTTTAATGTTTACTGTAAAAGATTCAATGATCAGGTGAGCAAATCCACTCACCTGTAATGCATCTAAATCTAAGCTCTATAAAAAATACTCTGCATTTGAGGGTACCGAGTGTGTCAGATGCCTGGTCCCCTGCTGCACTCTGTGGTTCATTCTGCCATCGCTATGTCACTGCTGGGTTCTACAGTGGCAATGGAGGCACCAGTATCTTACACTTACACTCCTGGAAATATCAAATGCTAAACATTTTTCACTAAAGACTGCGTCTTCAAAGAACCAGAGTTTTACAATGCAGGAGGCAGGTATTAATTTTGTTTTTTCACAATATCCTAATTTATTTAGTTAAATGTATGTTTTTTTAAATAGAGGCGGAGTAACTAAGAATTCTGCAGGAGTCAGTTAAGTTGCTGTTACATATTGAGTGTACAGTCTGATGCAGCAAATAACCCCTGGTTTTAACTTTTAGACAGGACAATTCGGTTTGTTGCAAGCTGGTTGGTAAGTGAGCTGGGAAATTTTCTTTGTTGTTTTTTGATGTGCGTCGCCCTTCCATGCACTTCTTGCTGCAAAGGCCAGTTATAGGTTCCAATGGTTGCCATTTGTTTGTACTGATGCCGCAAATATGTCTCCCAAATCTAGTCGCTAAATGTGAAACACACAGATTATTATAGAATCCATTGTGGAACCCTTGTAAAGTACTGTAGGGACTGTGATATTCTTTTTAATCTTTATAACTAACAAATATATATAATCTATTGAATGTCTGTTCGCCCATGTTTAACTTAACAATCACAGTTTCTCACGTCATAGCCTGGTATATGGACTCCACCCCGTATCGCATTGCAAACTCATCCACAATTTCCTGGGCAGTCTCATCAAAGTAAACCTTCCAAGCATCATCCCCTTTGGCATCTGGAATTTTTACAACCCCATTATTCTGTACATCTGTTAGGTAGTGGAACAGGTTCTAGAGTTGGAAACAGAGAAATACATTATAAATTGCAATCTATAACATGTTATATCATCGGTATTAATGAGATTAGTTCAAAAGTTAAGAAATGGAACAGTATCCCTTTCTTACGAACCTCGTGCAAACAGGTGTATTGTACATGATATGGTGCCACCTTCTCCTCTCCTTTGATCTCCACACTGATGTGTAGTCGAATTGCTCCAGATACAGCAGACTTATCTGTACGCTTATCTGTAAAAAAAAAGTCATTTTATCAGGAATTTTGTACCCTTAGATAAATATAAAGCACATATTTAATTCTTTATGGTTACTGCAAACACTCTGCTTTACTTTGTTTATGTATATGTGTGTCAGATGTAACAAAATTCCCAGTGGTTGAATCATTTCTTAAACCATAAGAATACATACATTCATTAGCAAGGCATGTCAATCCAAACAATATTGAACTCACACCCAAAAGCTATAAATAAACAGTTCCATATGCTTTTGATAAAGAATGTTTCAAATTTCAATCTGCACCAGCTTTACAAACTGTTATGATTCTAGATAACAGATAACAGTTAGAGCCACTATGCACTCTAAATTTAAGAAAAGGGGATTGATTTACTAAAACTGTAGAGTGCAAAATCTGCTCTGCTAGAAGCTAGTTAGAAGCAGATTGGCTACCATGCACAGCTGCACCAGATTTTGCACTCTCCAGTTTTATTAACTCAACCCCTACATGTCAATACATGTGCAGGAACTCTTGAACTCAATACAGGTGTCCTGGCAGGTGAGGGAACTCAAGCAGAATGATCCACATGATACCACTAAGTCCCTGGGAGACAAAAAGATGCTGCTAGGTTTTCCCTATTATTTACCAATAAATGAACTATCAACTTTGGGATCACTGACCCTTGAAACATACATTGTAGCAGTACCTGAGCAGAAGGTGGCAATTCCTTCTCTGCAGGCATACAGTTTTCCTCTGTAAACTGGAGAAGAAATTCTGTGGTTCAAACTGAAATGTGTAAAATTGGCAGTTTGCAATCTGAAGCAAACGGAAGTATAATGTTGCCTAGGCTTCACTTTTTTTTAGGACAAAACCTTTGTGGAGCATTTACTTTGCATTTCAAAATTGTTCATTCATATAAAAATGCAGCCATTTGTATTTTAATGTATGTTATTACCTAGATTGTACCATACATCCATCTCTCCACTCAGGGTTCGGACTTCAATGATGGTTTGGCCCAAGAAATCGTCAGACTCACGCTTAAACCTCTGTTTCACTCTTGATTTTATGTCATCATCCTCATCCCATACACGGACTTTGATTCGATCTGAGGAGTTGTGACACTCGCTGAAAATTAAAAATATTGTTATGCTACCAACCAAATAAACCACAATGAAATAAAGGAATATGTAACAGCAGTAAAACATAGGAATTCAATGAAAAGAATATTTTACTCTTTTGAATTATCTAAATTGATAAAAAATCCAATCTGATTGCTTGCATTGAATTATTGTTCTTTTCACACCATCTTTGTGTTTTACAGACAAAAATTCTTCCTTCCAAGTGACAATGCTAGATCTTCAGATTACCACATGGCATATATTTTACCTGAGTAATGAAAGAAAGCGATCTTCTATGTATTCTGTCAAATGTGTCACATATGCTTTAATTAAGTTGTAAACTTACAAATGAAAATTCTCCTCCCAGACTGGATTAAGGTTTCCATAGATAGTTTTAGTTCTTTTCTTTGTTTTCCCAACCTGTACTGTAACATAGGGGTCACTGGAACCTGTCTTGTCCTTGGCTTGTAGACCTTGTGCACATACCACTGTAAAACACCAAACAAAATGAAATCTATTTAAATTTGGTTAAATATGCTTAGCAGTTTAAGTTACACCTTAGATATGTTTGGAGAGCAAAAATATCTTTCATGTGGCTAGCCCTATTCTAAATAACCTCCCTAGCTTCAAAAGCATACCTAAACTCAAGAACAAAAATGCAATACATTTCAGCTTACTAATCCTTAGAGGTGGTCGTCGCATTTGTTTTATTTTTTTTTCAATTTTTTTCCCCTTTTCATCTTTGCCTGGAGATACTCACAGTAACATACTTCCTGTCTTTGGGTGACAACACTCACTAATGTTATTGTATCTAGAAAGGAGCAGCAGAGTCAGCCTAGACAAGCCTAGGACAAGACAAAACACCTCACCCTCTCCTCTACTTCATAAGAAAGAGGGAAGTGTTCTTAGGCCACAGAGAAAGCTGAGGGCAACACTAAGTGATAAGAGTTCACCACAGGAATAGAACACAAGAATTTATCAGCTGACAATATTTCTGGCAGGATCAGCAGGAATTAGTTTGCACTTGTCAAACAGATTTTACAAAATGCTTTCAATTTTAACAGAAAAAAAAATATTTAAAAAATGAGAGCTTATTGTTAGGGTTTACTAACCACTGTTTCTGTGGAATGATTTTTCTTTTCAAATGAGCATCTAATTTAGTTAAAATAAATGATGTTGCTCGTGGACCTCCCTGAGATCTATGGCATCTTAAAACCATGTATTAATATGACTTCCTTTTAGGGTCGGTAATGTTTACTCTTGTTATAATAAAGTCTACAGCCAAGGAAAAATGAAACTAATATAATATTGTTACCATTAAAGCAAATTAATTTTAGCAACTTTTGAAATGGAATGGAAATTAAAATACCTCAAGCAATATGATTTAGTAAATTACCTTCTAACATTTGTCATTTTTTGTTATTGTTGTTGGTATGGTCATGAATTTATGATGATGATATAACAAAGAAAGAGTAAGTACCTTAAGTTCAATTTGCCGTTAACATTTCTGTGGTGGAAAAGAAAAATCCTCCTTGCCCTTATCAAAGGTAGTATGGATCACTCCCTTTTAAGAATTTTAACTGGAGGTGCATTTCTCTTCAAAATAACATCCAATCAACATGTACATTTTCATATACTGTAGGTCATAACCTTAACCTCAACCCATTAAAGTCATGGAGTGGCCTAGCCAGTCTCCAGACCTTAATCCTAATTTGAAAAAATGTATGGAGGGAGCTGAAACTTTCAGTTGGCAAGCGACAGCCAGGAAACCTTAAGGATTTAGAGAAGATCTGTAAAGAAGAGTGGACCAAAATCCCTCCTGAGATGTGTGCAAATCTGGTAACCAACTACAAGAAAGGTCTTACTTCTGTGCTTGCCAACAAGGGTTTCTCCACCAAGTACTAAGTTATGTTTTGCTTGGGGATCAAATACTTATTTTACTCACTGAACTGCAACTCAATTTATTAAATTAGTATCATGCGTTTTTTCTGGATTTTCAGTTGATATTCTGTAGCTATCATTTAAACCTACACCTAAGATAAAACTTATAGACACTTCATTTCTTTGTAAGTGGGCAAACTTACAAAATCTGCAGGGGATCAAATAACTATTTTCCCCACTGTATGTATATATATATATATATACAGTGCCTTGCAAAAGTATTCACCTCCAACCTGGAATTAACATGGAGGATTTGCATCATTTAATTTACAGAACATGCCCACAACTTTGGAGATGTTTTTTTTATTGTGAAGCAAACAAAAAATAGGACAAAATAACAGAAAAAGTCAATGTGCATAACTATTCACCCCCCTAAAGTCAATACTTTGTAGAGCCACCTTTTGCGGCTATCACAGCTCCAAGTCGTTTTGGATAAGTCTCTATGAGCTTGTCACATCTTACCACTGTGATTTTTGCCCTTTCCTCCTTGCAAAACTGCTCCAGCTGTCAGGGAAGAAAAACTGCTCCAGTCGTAGGAGAACTGGCAATAGTGCCAGTTGTCAAGGAACCAACAGCAGGAGAAGGGCTCTAGGACCCAGCATCTCTACCAGCAGTTATGGCAGGAGAAGGACTTTAGGACCCAGCTTCTCTGGCAGGAGAAGGAGTTTAGGACCCAGCATCTCTGGCAGGAGAAGGACTTTAGGACCCAGTATCTCTACCAGCAGGTCATATGGGCCTATATAAGGAAGTCTGCTAGTGTCTGCAGTTGCTGGTTTGTCAGTCTTCCTGTGTTCCTGAGCCTTTGTGCAATTACTATTTGGATTCCTGTTGTGACCCGGCTTGTTCCTGACCTGTCTGATCTGCTCTCCTGGTTTGACCCCCTGGCTTGATTTACCGACTTGTTGTCCTCTCCAGTACCTGATCCCGGCTTGTATCACAGACTTTGCTACAGTACCTGTTCCTGCCTGCTTCCTGATACCAGACCTTTGGCTTGTCCCTGTTTCTGCAACCTACCTCTTCCTCTTGCCGGATCTACTGTGTTTGACCCCTGGCCTGGCTTCCACTACTGTTCCTTGTGCACACCTTGCCAAGTATTACCGAGGATTCTTATAGACTTTAGCCCAGCTGTGTTTCCTGTATTATCCGGTGTCCTTTTGGTGCCCACCAGCTTTTCTCTCTGCAATCTATCTGGCAACCTGTGCTTCTCTGGGCACTACACCCTCTGTACCCAACTTCAGGGGTGTACTGCACTCAGCCGCAAGGGGAGCCCTCTCGGCATTTCGGCCTCTATCCAGGTACGTAACACCAGCTCCTTCAAGTTGGATGTTTTGTGCTTGTGAACAGCAATCTTTAAGTCTGACCACAGATTTTCTATTGGACTGAGATCTGGGCTTTGACTAAGCCAATCCTACACATTTACATGTTTCCCCTTAAACCAAGTGTTGCTTTAGCAGTGTGTTTGGGGTCATTGTCCTGCTAGAAGGTAAATCTTCGTCCTAGCTTTAAATCACACACAGAGTGGTACAGGTTTTGCTCAAGAATATCCCTGTATTTAGCACCATCCATCTTTCCCTCAACTCTGACCAGTTTCCCAGTCCCGACTGCTGAAAATCATCCCCACAGCATGATGCTGCCACCACCATGTTTCACTGTGGGGATGGTGTTCTTTGGGTGATGTGATGTGTTGGGTTTGCGCCAGACATAGCGTTTTTTTTGATGGTCAAAAAGTTCAATTTTAGTCTCATCAGACCAGAGCACCTTACTCCATACATTTTGAGAGTCTCCCACATGCCTTTTCACAAACTCAAAATGTGCCATCTTGTTTTTTGCTGAAAGTAATGGCTTTCTTCTGGCCACTCTGCCATAAAGCCCAACTCTATGGAGTGTACGGCTTATTGTCGTCCTATGTACAGATACTCCAGTCTCTGCAGTGGAACTCTGCAGCTCCTCCAGGGTTACATTAGGTCTCTGTGCTGCCTCTCTGATTAGTGCCCTCCTTGCCCGGTCCGTGAGTTTTGGTGTGCACCCGTCTCCTGGCAGGTTTGCTGTTGTGCCATGTTCGTTCCATGTGGTTATGATAAATTTGATGGTGCTCCTAGGGATCATCAAAGATTTGGATATTTTTTTAAAACCTAACCCTGACTTGTGCTTTTCAACAACATTGTCCCTTACTTGTTTGGAGAGTTCCTTGGTCTTCATGGCAGTGTTTGGTTAGTGGTGCCTCTTGCTTAGGTGTTGCAGCCTCTGGGGCCTTTCAAAAAGGTGTGTATATGTAATGACAGATGTGACACTTAGATTGCACACAGGTGGAAATCATTTCACTAATTATGTGACTTCTGAAGGTAATTGGTTGCACCAGAGCTTTTTATGGGCTTCATAACAAAGAGGGTGAATACAAACGCACATACCAATTATCAGTTTTTTATTTCTGAAAAATAGTTTTATGTATATATTTTTCTAATTTGACTTCACAAACTTAGACTATTGTGTTCTGATCCATCACATATAATTCAGATTAAAAAAACAGTGAACTAAAGGCTGTAATGTAACAAAATAGGTAAAAAGCCAAGAGGGTGAATACTTTTGCAAGGCACTGAACATATATATATATATATATATATATATATATATATATATATATATATATATATATATATATATATATATATATATATATATATATATATATATATTTGTGTGTGTGTATGTATATATATATATACAGTACAGTATATAGGATTTTATGCACAAGTTCAATTTACTGTTCTGAAGCAGAGGAGTCAAATCGCAAAAAGTGTTAAGGAATCGAGTTCCTTAGGACATTATATTAAGATAAATATTATTGCTGACATTGATGAACGAGAACTGTCCAAAACGAATATCAAATGTAAGCTGTTAACATTTGTAAAAAGGAATGGCAATGGATTCTGTATGAGGAGGGATTCACACACCCCTTTTGGGGTTCCAATTATGTTTTGTTATGTATAAAATTATTTTACTGAATGTATCAATACATTTGTATATATCTTAAGATTTTGTACAGTATGTGACATCCATGGGCACCTAAAAAAAGTCAATTTTTAATTGCAGCATGGTGTACAGTTTACTATAATTGAGATGTGGTGCCCTTGCACATAACCCACCTAAGAGATGTACAGTATGGGCTCAAAACCATAATCAGTATTTTAGACAAGGACTGAGAATGATTTTTTGCTCCTGTTCTCTTTTAGTGCAACAATGGCTTTTGTTAGCTTTTGTAGCACCTGCCCATCTACCCCTGTAGTCAATTTTTTTTATGTGTCTAATTAAAAAAAAATATCCTTTATTCTGATCCTACAGCCTGACTGTTCGCTTAACATAGTGAATGTTCACGGAGTGTATCTTCATTTTGCAAAGTGAATGTCAGTGATGTTCATTTTGAATACCCAATCTTGTGCTAGCAAACATCCGAACTGTTTCAAATTTCCCTTGCATATGGTTGGGTAATCAAAGTAAATAAAAGTTCCCTTTATTTACTTTTCAAGGTGAACATTCATTGCTAGCCTTTATTCCTTTAGTAAATCAACCCAACCCAGTAATGTAGTATATATAATACAGCATAGCATACAAATGAGCAAATGATACAGCAAATCAGTGTGAAGTATGTAATATAATTAAAGTAATAAATAAATCAACCCCAGTTTGCTTGACATTATATACTCACCAGGTCCACTCTGTATATGCCATATCTCCTTTATATAGCCTAAGGAAAACAAACGTGTATAAACCCTCTCCCACCTACCAGTGATGCTGATCTTTGCTGACCACTTGGATGTACCATCTAGTACACTCTGTTTTACAGCTTTGATTTGATGAGCATGTGTGGCTTTGGCAACTCCAAAAACTTCCTGGATAAGTTCAAAAATCTCTGGCTTGTTTCTTTCGCGGATTTTCATACGATCTTTTAGAACCATGATAATATTATGTGTGCGATCTTCGGCCCCATGTTTTGAGCTCTTCTCTGCTGCTCCTGTTAGGAATTAACACATGAAATTTCACGGAAAACGTTCAGAATCAAATATTAGGGATTGCCCATCATTAAACATAAAGCATATCTTAGCAAATCTATACTTGCCTACAGAAATCCTTTTGTAAAGAGCTACCCCTTTAAAGTACATCTCTGGCAAACCTGCCTCCACATTTCATTCCATTGAAGTCAATGAGTTTGATTTAAAAAAAGGAAAATAGGCTGTTCACTTTTGACAAAAATATGCTTTGCACGTGAATTTTCTCCTGAACTTAGCGATTGAGGTGAAGCTCTGCTAAATTCCACCATCTAACCATAAGTAAGCTAAAATGCTGATTTTTAATTTCTTCAGTGGCGGAACTACCAGGGTAGCAACAGTCGCACTTGTGACTGCGCCCTGACATTCCGCCACTGCCGGGGGGCCCCAGTGGGGTTGCTAGTCACTGATAAGCACTGATAGGGGGCACTAATGGGCACCGATAGGCTGCATTGATGAGCACTGACAGGCTGCACTGATAGGAGGCACTAATGTGCACTGATGAGCACTGATAGGTGGCACTGATGGGCACTGATAGGTGGCACTGATGGGCATTGATGAGCACTGATAGGCAGAACTCATAGGCTGCACTGATGGGCACTGATGAACACTGATAGGCAGAACTCAGGCAGCATTGACAAGCACTGATAGGTGCCATTGATGAGAACTGATAGGCAGAACTCATAGGCAGCACTGATGAGCACTGATAGGTGGCACTGATAGGCTGCATTGATGAGCAGTGATAGGCAGCACTGATGGGCATTGAGCACTGATAGGTGGCACTAATAGATACCGATAGGTGGCATTGATGAGCACTCATAGGTGGCACTGATGGGCACTGATAGGCAGCATTGATGAGCACTGATAGGCAGCATTGATGAGCATTGATAGATGCTGATAGGCAGCATTGATGAGCACTGATAGATGGCACCGATGGACAGCATTGAAGAGCATTGATAGGTGGCACTGATGGATGCTGTTAGGCGGCATTGATGAGCACTGATAGGTGGTGCTCTTAGGCAGAATTGATGGGAACTAATAGACGGCATTGATGAGCACTGATAGGTAACACCTGCAGGCAGAATTGATGGGTACTGATAGGCAGCACTGATAGGCGGCATTGATGAGCACTGATAGGCAGCATTGATGGGCACTAATAGGTGGCATTAATGAGCACTGATAGGTGGCACTGATAATTGGGGCATTGAATATCAGTGTAAACAATTCACTGACATTCTTGATGGTTAACGGCAGTTCTTTCCTTACACAGACACAGCGTGGGAGGAAAGGGCTGCAGATAACCGGCAAGTCTGTTTACATGTGATCAGCTGATCACATGGTAAAGGGCCGCTGTGATTGCGCTGGATGCACTTCCTAGGGGGCACGCAGGAGGCAGTGTTCTGGGAGGATGTCCATGGACACCCTCCCAAAATTCGAAGCCTGAGGCTGGGATGGAAGTTACGCCTTTGATTTCTTTGCATGTGATTGGGTAATGTAAAATTTTACATTTAATAAACTCTGGGGCAAATTCCCTTGCAAAGTGTAACTTCTCTTGCCAAGTAAACAACCTTTTTGCCTTTAGTAAATCAACCTTAAAGTGACCAGAATATATTTTTCAACTTTTGCAAAGCAGAAGGACATGCACAGGGGGTGCAAACATGCTATATGTCCCCAATAAACCCTAGTCAAATTCAAAACTATGTGTTTTGAGTGTCAAGGGACATATTTAAATGTGAAAGTGACATTCCTGAAATATTTATTTACTGAATGCAAATCTTCCTAGGTCATGTTTTAAAACACAGGGATTTATTAATCACCTATGAATGTGAGATGAATGTCATATCTATAAATATGGGAAGCATCCCATGGGAGGCTGACTAAATCATTGAAAAAATGTAATTTATAAATGAAAAATGAAAGATAAAAGACCCTCAAGCCAGCAACGGGAGTAGGAACAGATGTTAGCCTAGAATTGGCTCAGTTGGCTCAAACTTTTTCCGTTGAAGGCACGTAGGTTAAAATATCGGTCTACAAAGTCCCCTTTATTTCTGATGGTAACCAGAAACACAATTCAGTTTCATTTAAAAAAAAAAAACACAATGAAAACATGGAACACTTACTTTGTAGACAGTCTGCATTTAAGAGGTCCTGGCATTTTTCATGGCACTTAACTCCGCATTCTGTGCAGCGCATACCCTGACGGGCAATCCCCCACAAAAGCCCTTCACACTCGTAACAATAAGTTGGGGTTGTGGCAGTCCACACCTCAAAATTATGAGGAGTTGTGCTGGAAATTGGATAGATTAAAGCTTGTAGGGCCTTCTTGTAAACATGATTTTTCTGGTTAATAAAAAGGGGAAAAAATCTGATGTTAGCACAAAAACAACGACACCAGCAACAAAGTATTTGGTTCTAATTTATAGTACTTACTAGCTCTTCATTGTTTAAAGTGCTTGTTGCAAGTGCAGATGTTATTCCTGCTTTACGGGATTGTACCAAGGACTGGAAAAAAAGATCCATAATGTAATTAAATAATGAATGATTATTTTAATAGCAAAATACATTTGACGAACAATGTTTATTTAAAATGAGTTATAAGCTTTTAAAGCAACTTAAAAATGACTTTTGAATTCAAACATATTTTAACAAAGATTTTCTGTTGAACCCCAATCAAACATTTAGTGCTGCTAAAGATCCACTAATTCAGTTAACCAGTGATACAATCCCTGTTGGGTGCAGCTCCCACAGGGCTTGTCTTGCCCGATTGTCAGCAATTTACAAAAGAGGGAAGGGAGTACACACTGAAAGCAGCTCAATTTCAAGTATGGCAGAAAGGGGAGGGGAGTTTTTTTCCCTCCCGAACCATGCCCTCTAACGTGTTTCATCAGTCATGGGCCTTATTGTAGAGGTGGGAGTGGGGTCTGTCTCATGATTTGATGCATCATCAGCCCATTAGAAACAAGATCAAAATCAATTTCAGCTGGTGGCTTTAATTTTTTTTTTTTATTACTTATTATTTTTTTGTGCATTTTGGAAACTCCATGAGAAATAAATCTTTGGGTCTTTGTGTACCTATGAGTTACACTAACAGTGCTGGTAGGTGCGTCTTAGGAACTAGCACAGAGCTACACATGGAATGATAAAAAATCCTTTCTGGTTTGTTTTCTGCCTCAACTGAAAATTATTTTGATCTTATTTCTAATAAGCTGATGATACATAAAATTGTAAGACACATCTTCACTCCCACCACTATGATTAAGCCCATGATAGGTGAAATCCTTTAGGTTGGGTTCACACTGCAGACGGCCGCAAGATCGCAGAAGGGGTCCGGTGCGTTCCTGTTCTCTATTTCAGGGATGAATCAGGGACGAATCTTTGCCTGAATTCGGCCCTGAAACAGAGCCAAAGACGCACAGGACTCCTGTGCAAGCCGCTCCGCAGCCGCCCCGGAGATATGTGAACCGGCTCCATAGAGAGCCGGTCACAAACTCCTGTTATGCAAATTGGATGCGGGGAAAACCGTATCTGATTCACAATGGTGTGAACCCAGCCTAAGAAAGCGTAGTAAGGGAGCGGATGAAGCTGAAGCCTTCCTGTTAACAATTTTCTGTTGCTACAGATTTTTTTAGGTATAACCCATGGAATAACATCTTCAAAAATAGATGTTTGATATTATAAAAAAAACCTTGCCTTACAAGTAAACATTATTTATTATTATTATTATTTTTGAATATTTATTTTTGAAGACTGGGGTAGTGCTATATACACTAGCACTGGCCCAGAATTCAGTATTTGCAAAGAAATTTGGGCATATGCTATCTGGTTGTAGGCCAGCACTGTAATGTTAAATTCCAGACAAAATGTTCCCATCTGATAACCACATAGGATAAGAGAGAATATCTCAGTAGGGACACAGACAGCAATAAACCTCTGACAGAGCCTCTAAATCTTTCCCACTCTTGTAAAACAAAAAAATAAAGTCGTTATATGCCAACAGGTGTCTTTAGATACCAAGAAACAGTGTAGAATGGGTTTAATTGTGGGCCGTGCTACAGAGGTTTGGGTTTGGTGCCATTTTTATTTCATGGGTTCACCTTTTGTATTATCACCCACAGGCCAGTGTAGGAGAGGGGAGCAAACTCTTCACCCCCTTTGCATTGGGAAGGGGTACCAGGCAGGGTTGCCCCCTCTCAGGGCTATTATTTTCCTTGGCTATAGAGCAGCATGGATTGGGGCCAATGACAATATAAGTGGGTTCCAGTATGGAACACTACAAGAGAAAGTCCTGTTTTATACAGATGACATGTTTCTGCTATTGGGTGACACCGAAGCTTCTCTGAGTGTCATATGTCATATCTACTATTTTAGAATTTGGAAAGTTTTCAGGGCTTACAATAAATGGAACAAAATCCACTTTATTACCACTAGATCAAGGGGTTAACATTTGTCAGCATCCTTTTGTCCTGTATCTGTGGTGATTTCATTCAAATACTTGGGGATAGTAATCTCTCCACAGCCTATAGACTACTATCGCTTAAATATTTTACCATTACTAACGAAAATGAGAGACAAGGTTAAATTATGGACTAATGTGTGACTCTCAGTGGCAGGGAGAGCCAATTTGGATAAAATGATTTTGGTGCCCCAATTGCTCTACCATCTGCATGATTCTCTGTTGGTTATCCCACTAAAAAATTTCTGTGTGGTCGATTCTATTTTTCGGACCCTACTGTGGAGAGGAGGCAGTGCTAGAATTAAATTGAAACAATTGCAGAAACCAAAGGCCAAGGGAGGGTTGGTTCTCCCCAAATCCCTGCCTTTATTACATTGCATCCCGATGCCAACACATGGTGGGAAGCCTAGTGAGGATATCAGCCTCTGGGGATGAAACTCAGGATTCCACATTGTTCATCATGCTGTATTTTAGTAGGGCCAACACTCACGCCGAGGGCCTAGAGGCACAACTATTTTCCAAACCTAATAAACAATAGCCAACATACAGGTTCATACAAAAAATATGGGAAAAAGCCAAACAACTACAAAAGGTTACGGGATACACTAGTTACAGCTCTATTTGGAATAATAATAACCTACCCTGAATTAGCCAAGTTACGACATGCCGCTAAGTGGGGAGTCTTTGGGGTGACGCATCTCAAACATATCTTTGACAATGCACATTTACTTTCTTTTGCCCAATTGCAGTCTAGATTTTGGCATCTCCTCTAATATGCTCTTTTACTATTTACAATTGAAACATGTGGTGAATGCTCAGCGGTCTCTGGAAGCCACGGAGTTGTCACCAACCTCGATATTTGGTCTTATGCAGCAGTCCCACTGTACAAAGGGCTTTATCTTCAACTGTTATGCTATGCTCCTTGGGGTGTATTCAGAGAGTTTTACCAGTTCAGCATGTGAGAGGTGGAAGAGAGACGTAGGTGATATCCCGGAAGCCCAATGGGAGGAGGCCTTGAAGGCCTGTATGGCTATGCTCTCTTAATCTCAACTCTATATTTTATTAAGAGTTCATTGTACCCCACATGCATTCCATGGGTCTAAGCCCAGACCCCCTGTGTGCTAGATGTAACAGAAATACAGGGAACCTAATATATTTGATATGGAGGTGCTCGAAGCTTCACCGCTACTAGAACACTGTTGTTAATGCAGTGAACAACCCATTTCAGGTTTCCATTCACCTGGAACCTAAGCAATGCATTTTAGCATGTTATGCTTGATGCTGTAATTCCAGGAATGTATGTTAGAGGGGCAGCCTCTAGGGCTCTGTTTCAGGCTTGCAGGGTCATTTATTACATTGGATATTTCATGCTTCCCCTAGGCCACAGATGTGTCTTGAACAGATGGGCCCGATGGTACGGTTTGAAAAGCTGATATATCAGCATAGAGGCAGCCTTTCCAAATTTGAGACTGTATCCTGGTTTAGACCCGGTGGATTTAGTACTGGGCAGATTATTGCTGTGAAATATGGTATTACAAATATGCATATGTCTACTCTAGATGGCAACATTACAGTTGAGGACTGTGTGTACTTGCTTTCCAAACTTTTCTTGCAGGTTTCCCAATTTTGCTAAGGTGGACCTAGTGTCCACCTAGCTATGAAGGGTGCTAGATATGGCCTTAAACAGCTATTAATACATTTCATGTGACTTTATTTTTAATACTGTTATACTGTAATGTTTTCTTGAGTAAACAATATGTATCTTTATTGCCTGTTTGTACGACTTACGGTCAGCACCCTTATCAGTGGGAAATGGTTTTGTCTCAACCCTGTAAGGCCTGTATCACACAGGCTTCAGCTCGTATAATAATAATGTGAAGAGCAAACCAAAGCTTATACAAAGCATTTGCAGAGCATTCAGCAAGCTTTGTTGAAGCTTTTAACCACTAGCCGAATGACGGCTACAGCGTGCCCGGCTAGTTCAGGGAGGCCGTCATATGACGGCCTCCCGGGATCGCACCCGATGCGGGGATTGAGGTAAATAGCCAATCAGCGGCTCTTTACCACGTGATCAGCTGTGTCCACTCACAGCTGATCACAGATGTAAACAGAAGTCGGTTATTGGCATTCCTTTCCTTATGCTGACAGGAGAGGAAATGAGAGCCAATAATCAACTTGTGTAAAAGGGACATGTACACTGATAATCAGGGTACAGTGCCCATTAGTGCCACCTCATCAGTGTCACCTATCAGTGGCACCCATCAGTGTCACCTCATCAGTACCCATCAGTGCAGCCTGTCAGTTCCTATCAGTGCCCATCAGTGCAGCCTCATCAGCGCACATCAGTGAAGGAGAAAAATTACCTGTTGGCAAAATTTTATAACAAACTATGAAAATGTTTTTTTTTCCCCAAAATTTTTGGTCTTTATTCGTTTATTTAGCAAAAAATAAAGAAATACCTGTGGTGATTAAATACCACCAAACAACCATCTATTTGTGTGAAAAAAAAATGATAAAAATTTTGTTTGGGCACAGTGTTGCATGAACGCTCAATTGTCATTGAAAGTGTGACAGCGCTGTGGGCTGAAAATTGGTGTGGGCAGGAAGGGGGTAAAAGTGCCCAGTAGGCAAGTGGTTAAGCTCCAGTTTATAAATGTTGAACACAGATTATAATGGGAGTGCTGACTGCCACTTTAAACAAGCTGCAAGTAGGCTTCAGAACTTCTTGAAGCTTGTTGAAAGCATGCTGAAGTCTGCTAGCAGCTTGCTTAAAGTGGCAACCAACGCTCCCATTAGGTTCTGTATTCAACATTTACAAACTGGAGTTAAAAGGTACTTTAAAAGCTTCAAAAAAGCTTTCTGGAAGCTCTGTAAATGCTTTGTCAAAGCTTGCTGTTCATACTGCGCTTAAACAAGCTGAAGCCTGTGTGAAGCAGGCTTAACTGCTACATTTGCAGGACAGCTTGTTCTTCTGAAAACCAATAGACTGGCTGGATCACCAGGTGAAAATAAAAGGAAAAAAGCCTAAAAAATAAAACAAATCTAAGTCATCTAATTACTAAATTAAATCTAATTACCACATCTAAGAATTGGTAAGCTGCAATATAATACATGATTGCTTTTGGATTTAATACTGCTTTAAGCTGGATCAAAATTTGACTGGTTTAGCCACACTCACTCAACAGAAGATGATCTACTAATTGACTTCTGTTGAACTGGCTTGTTGGAAATTTTCTCTCAACCAGCAGCTGCTGTCAGTGTATTCTGACAGTAGAGAATCCCCATTGTTAGAATACAATTTCTCAGCAGGGAGGGTTCTTCTATCCACCTTGATTCCATCGACCTTAATTGCATCCATCTATGGCCAACTTAACTATGTAACTATGTAACAAATTTTGTTTTTTGGGTTGGTTTGTTTTTCAGATACTGCTCACAATGAAGTGAGGGTATAAAATGTAAGCTCTAAACTCTAAACATATACTAGCTAAGTGGTGGTATGCGGGAAAAAAAGATGTGATTTTCTCTTTGTTTTGGGGTTTATCTAACCACTGTTATCATTTTCTTGAATGCGTATACTAATTGGGAATAAAACTGCACACAACTATCATTAGAGGAAACTGCAAAAAAGAAAATGTAATTTGTAGAAATCCTCAGTGAACCATTAGCAAAGGGGTATTATACTGTGCATGGATGTATCTTTCCACACATGCAAAATTTCAGGCACCAGCTGGCCTACAATATTCCATGGTACTTGAAAAATACATATTCTTCCTTTTTTAGCTTTAACAGCATAGTGTAAAGATTTTTTTTAACATGCTATTTAGCTTGGTGCATGCACATTTTCTTGCTTAGCATGGCGACAACGTTAGTGTATGTTTTTTTTTTTTTTTTATTGTTAAGTAAAATGTTCCTCTGCATATTCCAGACTTCTAGAAACATAAGGCACATAAACAGAATAATTTAGATGTTCAACATACATACACAAAAAACTAGGGCCAACCCATAGGTATCATTGTATGATCAGCTAGGTTTAGGGAATTGCAATCTCTCTGTGTGTCTACATTCCCACAATGCAAGAGTACTATAATTGTTTATCCTTGCTTTTGTTCTTTTGCTTTCATCATTCAGCCCTAGCATTTCCCCTTGAATCTTAAATGCTAATGAAAATGTAATGAAATATAAATTACCATTGCCTTTACAAATGGGGAAAGCATGGAAACAAATAATGAGAAAAGAGTTAGTGAATTGAATAAAGAAAAGAAAACAGTTTTTTAAATTTTTTATCTAAAACTCACCAAGTCGCTGACAAGAGGTATGGGTTTTCTCTTTCGTATGTCCGGCATACTGTCAATAATTATCAGACCACCAGCAGGCCTGACAGTGAGCATGACAACAAGAACAAAGTGCATAAGATACAGAATACAGAAAGACTATTTTGTCATATTACATTTTGAAAAGGAATTTCTATATAACAGAATGTACCTTGTTTGGTATAAAATTTTGCAATACTATTTTTACTTTGTATTTGTAATAAACTTAAATAAATGCATTAAAAAGAAACAGGGCCAACCAGAAAAGATACATGACTATACATGAGCTACATGAAGGCACCAATGGCTTCCATGATTTTCTTCACATTTAACTGAATAATGCAGATTATTGCCTTTCTGAGACCATTATACGTTTCCAGTTTTCTTTTTCTAAAATGTAACAACATACTGTATGAAGGTATTTAATTACTTTAGAAAAATTCTGTAAAAATGTATTTACAAGCACATTTTTTAAACACATACATACCATTCTTGTTTAAAAGAAGGGCGCTATAAAGCACTGACCATGTAACACTGCCACATATATGTATGAATGTATAAGTATATCCATAATAAGTGCACAAAGATTTTAGGAAATTACTTTTGTTCAGTTGATAAAAGGACACTGTCCTTTCACATACCCATCTTTAAACCACAGAGACTTTGACATATTTCCACTGCTTTCACCTCTCGCCTGCAAGAGAAAAAGTGAGATTTTATATGCTGAAAAATATTTTTAAGCCTGCAGTCACACTGGTTACAATTTAAAGTAGTGCGATTTAAAGCCCGACTTCAAGCACTACTTCTGCAATACTTCTGTGAGATTTGTAATGATTTGATAAGAGTTCAGTGCTACTTTATGAGAGGGGCTGTCCATGTCACAGGGAGAAACAGTGATGTTATATACAAAAGTTTAACTTTCAGACTCAAGTAGTGCTGATATAGACACAGGTATGATTTGCAGCCCGATTTACATTATAGCCTATGGCAGTAAAATCGGGCTGAAGTCCTGAAAAAGTAATACATGAACTACTTCTCAAATCGTACTACTTGAAATCATATCTGTTTTAATTCATCGTAGATTACAAATAGTATTTACTACTTATCTTTGAATGCCTCTAAAGCTGTACAGAAGAGGAATGCTCAAATTTTGTTAAGTGCTACAGGGAACTAAAGACTCCTGAGAGGCTGTCTATATGAAAATAGCTCTCAGCCCACATACAGCACAGGGCAGACACTGATGTAGGAAATATATGCTAAAAGCTACTTTTGTTGTTGCCCAACCAATCAACTACCGTTAAATGATTCTAGTTGCTATAGGCATATGTTAGCACACTTATCACACATCTGTCCCCACTCCCCATGTGTTAGCTATCTCTCCTCCACAAACTCAGGCTGAAGTGTAACTCCAGTCAAAACGTTTTTGTTAGTTGAGGATGGCCAAGGTTTATTTTGATGTCTTAGTTTCTACTGCGGAGATGTCCTTGATATCATTATAACAGGAAGTGAGAGGAAACCCCTTCACTTTAAAAGCATTTTTTCAGTAAAGTGGGGAAGAGTAAGATCCTTATTTGGGAAGAATTGCCTAATTTTCTATCCCGACGATAAAAAAAGGAACTTGGGGGACTTTTTCTAACAGGAATTGAGACAACAATAACCATCCTAAGAAAGGATGTTCATTTTAAAGAGTGTTTCCTTCTTGGTGCCCACCATCACTGGGATGGAAAAGTGCAGAAACACACCCCAATGTGAATACAGAAACAAAAATACATCTATTTTAATATTTCCAAGCTAGCAGCTAAGATAAAATTAGGGCTTGGGCTTTTGTTTGTGTTAGAACTGCCTCTTTCTTCGTATAGGTCTATGGGATTGCAAAAGCACATGGAGCAAGTAAAATGCAGGCCAACTGCACCTGCAATGAATTCCCGGAAGTATCTCAAACTGATGTGCTGTCAAATACACTCTGCGTTTACCTAAAAGTCTTCCAACACAGACCCCAAATGTTGCTTGTTATTGATATACAGTATTGATCATTTCTACAGCCTACCCTAAAACCAAACTTGTCAGAAAGGTGTAGCTTGGCTTTAACAACAATTACTAACAGGGCTATGGTAACATAAGTTAGATAACAAATATTGATAAGGGTACATTTACATGTAAATGACTTTTCTTGAATCACTTTTCATAAAACAAAAGAAACACACACATGCCAACATCAGAAATTGAGAAGCAAATGTGGTTTTATGTATTACACATACACAAACACTTACACACACACTGCACATTAAAAAGGCATACAACAATAAAGTAATAGTGAATGAGTTACAATTATAGAGGACATGAAATGTCATATAATGTTGAAACTACAACAGTTGGGCTAAATTATTGGTTAAAAAAACTATTGTCATGCAACAACTCAATTGCCTGAGATTGGCAAATGGACACTTTTGCAGGCAAGTATGCACTTAATGCGGAGACTTTTGCTTTTACTTAGTAAGTCAAATTACTTTTTCACTAGCAATTATATACTCATGCAGTATATCCCTGGGTTTGTCAATTAGAGCCTTAAATTACATCATATGGGCAATCTCCTGTTGTTATGACTACTTACTACTATAGGTGCAATTATGCAGGGTACCAAAAAAAATATGGTTATATGTATTATTGAGAAGACACCAATGACAATCAACTCTGTGTATGCATACATCTACTGTATAATACATAGCATGTATTGCAAAAGTAGAATTTTTTTAGTCACCGTAAAATCCTTTTTTTCGGAGTTCATTGAGTGAAACAGCTTGGTAAAACTGATAAATTCGGGAAAACATTGTAAAACTGTAAACATGGCAAATAGAAACTAAGGGCCAGCCCCCTAGAGGCTTTAATCTGTGTCCTTCAACAGACTCTGAGAAATGGCTTTTACAGTGAATACAAAAATCCTTTTTTCTATATTGTCTATTGAGGGGCACAGCTTGATTATAATTAAGCAACATAGGGACATTCAAAAGCAGCCCAAACAGAGGGGCAGGCACACCAAAACAACAAAGTGAATCAGCCCTAGAAAAAAAACAAAAAGGGGAAAAGGCGCAATAAACAACTGCTTTCAAAAATATGCATACAATTGAACAAAAATAGCATCCAGAGAGGCAGATATATTGACCTTAAAAAACCTGGAGAATGTGTGAACAGAAGACCAAGTTGCAGCCTAACAAATCTGAGAAACAAAAGTCTGACGATGAAAAGGCAAGAAAGGTCCCTTTCACATAGAGATTCAGTCTAAATACATCAGTTTTTCAGATGGCTCCAGACTAAACCTTAACCTCTTGGTGCCAGCCACAATATGTGGCCTCTCAGCGTGTGGGCCTTGGCGCAGAGCAGCCGCATATTTGCGTGCATTAATGCAAAAACAGCTGTGTCGAAAGCACACTCCCTGCGTGGTCTTGGCACAGTTACCGGCTGGTAATGGAAAGTTTTCCAATCCTGTGAGCGCCGGGACAGCAAATTATGGCTGTCACATGTTTATAAACCCTCCCAGCATCCTAAATCCGTTAAAGGGCCGGGAGGCGCCGTCTCCAAGGGGTTAATATATATCTATGGGCAGATGATCTGTTAACATCCACCAAATCTGGATCAAACAGAACAAGGCTACGACCTTTTCTGTTTAGATGGATCTAAACCGATGTAAACAGTTCTAAATGGATCCCAGACATTTACATGCATTTCGTTTATATTTAGGAAACATTTTTTGTTTTTACTTTTGTTATCTATGATTGGTTTCTGCAACAACTAACAAAACTGATGCAAAAAACGAATGTAGGATGATGTAAACTGATCAGAACTGAAGTGCAAACATATGTAAACTGAACTGAACTGAGCTGAAGGCGGATGTAATAATTGATGTAAACTGAGGCTCCACACACACTAGTGTTTTTTAGAAGCTATTGAGCTTTTCTTTGATGCTCCTAGAAGCTAGTGGTGTTATCTTATGAGTCCATGCACACTATTTTATGCTAAAAGCGTTTTTCAAGCTTCAGTAGAGTTTTTTGGAGCATTTTCCCAGAAGAAAAAAACGCTGAATGCTCTTAAAAGATCCTAAACACTACGAAACACTACTAAAACGCTCCTAACAGATTTTCTCAAGCGTTCTTTTTTTCCTTCATGTACTGTAAAAATGCTAATAAAATGCTAACGCTCCTAAAAGCTTCTAAAAGCTACTAAAATGCCACTACAAGCCGGCACAAAAAAAGTTGATATCAGCGTTTTTCATCTAGCATTTTTTTCCTAGCATTTTTTGAGCTTTGCGCATGAATGCCTGTGTGAAAGGACCCAAATGCTCACTGCCCTAGTGGAGTGGGCTTGAATGGAAAAAGGGGGAACTTTATCTCGTAACCCATAGGCCTACACAAAAATCTGTCAAATCAATTTCTTAGACTTATGCCCCGTTCACACGAGGGGAATGTCCGACAGAAAAAGTCAGACGGGAGCTTTTCATCGTATATTCCGATCGTGTGTATGCCTCATCGGACTTTTTACGTCGAAAATTCTGACGGACCTAGAAAGAGAACATGTTCTAAATATTTCCGACAGAACCAATTCCTATTGGGAAAACCGCTCGTCTGTATGTTGTTCCAACGTACCAAAAACTACGCATGCTCTGAAGCAAGTATGAGATGGAAGCTATTGGCTACTGGCTATTGAACTTCCTTTTTCTAGTCCCGTCATACGTATTGTTGACGGTCGGACTTTGGTGTGATCGTGTGTATGCAAGAAAGTTTCAGTGGAATTCCATCGGAACTCCGTCGGAAAAACCTTCAGAGTTTATTCCGACGGGAAAACCGGTCGTGTGTACAGGGCATTAGAAATTATAAAACTAAAAGCTGGAGGCACTTTTTTCTGCCTAAAGGAAGCAGTGGCTGACAGGTAAAACAAATGGCCCTTACCACATTCAGGCAATGGGAGAAATTTCTTTGGTGTGAAACCAGATAGCAACGATAACTTGCCACAAATTTGTGGCAGTGTTGAATTGTAAGTCTGTTAACTTGCTGCACATTTTCATTGGCAAGTTGTACACTTGCAGAGCCCTTAAAGCACAAGTTCTAGTTGACACTTTTCCAATATGTAACAAATTTGCGTGGCAAGTCTCTAGCAAGACCCAAGTTGCAGTGATGAGTCTACAACATTAGCTCTGCAAGCTTACAGCATGAAAATTCAGCCACAGTAAACCCTGTGGTGGGATGACTATTGCACAATATGACTGAACCAGAACTTGCAGCAGACTTGCAGAATGTTTGTAAAGAATGTTGAACTGGAGTCATGCAATGTAGACTTGCTGCGATTGTACAACAAACTTGAGAAGACCGGGCCACCGCTAGCAAAAGAGCGGCAAAAGAGCAGAAGATAGCGGAGGAGCCCGGCAGAAGAACCGGAGAGCGGGAGAAGAACTGGACACCAGGAGAAGAGACCGGAGAGCGGGAGAAGAACCGGACAATGGGAGAAGAGGCCGGAGAGAGCGGAGAAGTCGGAAGAAGACCCCCGAAGTTGGAAGAAGACCCCCGGAGCTGCCTACTAAATTACTTTGAAAACCTGTCTAGTGTGTTTTTTAATTGACACTTTTTTTCCCAGGTGAATGGGTAGGGGTACGATGTACCCCATACTCATTCACATAGGGTGGGGAACCGGGATCTGGGGGCTCCCGGATTTTGATAAGCCCTCAGCCCCCAGACCCCGACAACCAACGGCCAAGGTTGTCGGGAAGAGGCCCTTGTCCTTATCAACATGGGGAGAAGGTGCTTTGGGGTGGGAGGGCAGGGCGCCCCCTGCCCTAAAGTGCCCACCCCCCCATGTTGAGGGCATGCGGCCTGGTACGGTTCGGGGGGGGGGGGCGCTCGCTCATCCCCACCCCCTTTCCTGACCGGCCGGGCTGCATGCTCAGATAAGGGTCTGGTGTGGATTTTGGGGGGGACCCCCACACCGTTTTTTCAGCGTAGGGGTTCCCCTTAAAATCCATACCAGACCTAAGGGCCTGGTATGCCCCTGGAGGGGAACCCATGCCGGTTTTTTATTTAAAATTTGGCGTGGCGTTTACCCTCATGATTCATACCAAACACCTGTCAGCAATGCCTGTCGCTCATCGCGAAAGGAAAAAACACAGTTTTCCTTTCCTGATGAGGGAGCCAGCTTGGCACTAGCTCCCGCGACGGGGCTCGCAGGTGTCAAATCTCGCCGATAACAGCGGCGAGATTGACACAATATCGTGGTCACCTACTGTAGGTTGTAACAATCTTTCAACATAAAAAAAACCCAAAACTTGCCTTGAGACAATGTCAGGGACAAAAGCGACCATGACATAGACATCTTAGTTTAAGGATGTAACTGGATTATCTGGTGATTGTACTGGTTATTGTAAAGTTTTGGAATCCAACATGTGGAACTGCTTCAAATGTGAATACCATCAATCCAAGCACTTATATCAATTCCCTGGGGAAGACCTAGATCAGGCTTAAAGTTGATGAACCTGACGCTGCAGTTTCATAAACTTCTCCTGGCGTAGGAAGTTGCTGGCTTTGAAGGTTTTCAGGCTAAGGCCCAAGTACTCCAAGTAATGTGAATCAGTGTTGACTTCTTGGAATTCCTAGATCATATGAAGTTCTCCAAGGTCCAGAGGTCAGAGATATCTGCTGTTGTAGCAACAGATCATTCAGGAATTTGATGACCAAAAAGCATCCTAGACGTAAAAGATCAAGAACTGGAAAAAAGATCTTTCCAAATACCCTCTGAAACAAGGTAAGGTAGAAGGGCACACCCACCAAAAAACAGTTGTCTCCCATGGCAAAGTGAAGAGATCTCTTAAGTCCTACAAAGATGGAAATGTGCACAAATACTTTCTAAGGGTTTTTTAACCATAAACAAGTTTGGGTGGAATGGGAGGGTTAGTTTCGTAGCTCAAAAATCTCTGAATAGCTTAAAAAAATATTTCACAAACCCACGTGGCCTTCCCAGATCTCCAGGAAAGGCACCGGGTGTTGTCGCCCCCCCCCACGTCCACCATTGATGGAGCTGTTGGGGGTATATCTACATGTGGAGGCAGATTTAACCACAGGTTTTGATCGCTTGGGTCCAGATCCTTAGCATTTTGCAACGGAGGTAAAGTGTTCATACCCCCATCCCCATTTCAATAATTTAATTCGGCAAGAGCTGAAAGCAGGTAAGCCAGACTGCCCTGCAGATCTAGACAAAACAAAAGTTGTGGCTGCTATCAGCCTGTCATTGCTTTGTACAAGCTGAGCAGTTGCAACTATTTGCACTCGCCTGTGAATCCAGCCAGAGGAATAAGCTGAATACTTACTACAGCTGTAAGTAGAATCTTGTGTGAATGAAGCTTTAATTTAATTGGTAAGGTGTGGGTGGAGGGGATTGTAGTTTCTAGGGGGGTCCCTATCAGTTTCTTTGTGTCTAATGTCCATTTCTCTTGTAGGCAGCAATATAACCCTACATTGTTTGCCAATAAGCTGTGTCCCTCAATGGACGATACAGAAAATAATTTTGCATGGGCTGCCTACGGCACTGCAACAAACCTCAATGAATGAAAATATGTGCATTGCGGCACAATGTGGTTTGGTTTAAAAGCACCCTTCGGCCTCATTTACAAAGGCCTTGTAAATGGGTGGTTGAGTCTTGTTTTTAACCCCTTCCTGATGTCCTATAAATGCCACTCACAATTGTTAAAACAGAAAGTGTACACATGGCAGTGTCAGCATTGCCTTGCATCGTGATGAGGCAAAAAGAATGCTGCCTATAGAGCGTGGGTGCCTTCCAACCACCTCCATTGACTTCTACTAAAATGCAGAAATTGGCATTTGCAACAAAGTTATATAAAATCTCACAGGCCATTTGAGGAGGGATGTGTGACGTGAATTGAAATTCTGTGCAACACATCTGAAATACGTATTAATGCTATAGGCATATAAATGAATATTAAAGGTATCTTTAAAATTCAAAGCCTGTGCAAACTTAGCCTAAGCAAACTTTTTACCCCTCCATAAGTAATATGTGCAATTAAAATAATGGAAACTATGTTATGCCCTGGCTGTGGATAAAACAAAGGAACTAAGTTGTTTTTTTTAAAAGTAGACAATGCTAACTTTAAAAGTTGAATGCTTGAAAAGTGAATGTGTTCACTTTAAATGCCCAATCATAAGCAAGGGAAAATTACAAAAAATAAGATTTCTACTTGCAAATGACTGGATGATTGAACACAGCTTCATCTTACTCTATTAACATTACTTTTGTAAAGTGAACATTATAGACCAGTCCTATAAGGCTTTAGTAAGTCAGCCCCATTTTCTAGGGGCTTGTAATCACATGCAACACAATTAGGTCAACAGTACAAAAAAAGGTAGTCATCATTGTGGGTATAGTATCTAGTAAATTACATATATTTTGTGCACATAAACTAGAACACCCAACATAATCGCCCTACTGCCCTCAAAACCCAACTGAACTCACAGAAATAGATATGCAGTCAGACAGACAGTGTATTGACAACCTCAATTTTTCTAGACCTACCTACACTGTCAAGTTACAGTAGCTGTACAAGTTTTCTAAAGATGACTGAACAGTTTTAAAGGTACAAGAGTAAAACTGGGCATAAAAGGATTGCAATTCAGCTGGTTTAGCAGGGACCAGACAAATTTCTATCTGTGTGTGTGATCCTCCCTTTCGACAGAAGTCCATCATTACTGGCTGAACAACAAAAAACTGTCTGTGCCCAGCTTACAACCCAATGCATTCTAATGTAATAGACCTGGACAGACACATCCTCTTTCCTTTGCAATACAAATATGTGTGTAGACACTTGTAATGAAGGATGTGGTGGTTACTATGGCAGCACAAAGCAATGGACTTTGAGAAATGGAAAAATAATTTTCATTCAGAAAGAAAAAAATGATTTTTAATACTTAGAAGAATTCTAAACTATTTAAGAATTTAAAATACCTAATGTAATTATTGAATCTATTCCATTAAACCTAACACTCTTAGGCCTCATGTACACTACAGCTGCTAAACTGAAGTTTAGGAGCAGGTGGGCATTTTTTTCAGCAGCCCCTGAACTCTCCTCTGTGTTATCTTACCTCTACATGTACACTCAGTTGTTTATAGTAGTTTAGAGGCAGTTGAGGTTACAGGCTTTTTTTGACAGCAGAAAAATTGCGTTCAGGACTGTAGTTTACTGGCATTTCAAACACCAAAAGCTTGTAAACCGCATTTATGGGTATTTGTGTTTATGAGTATTTTTAAAGGGGAAAACTTTTCTGATAATTTTTGAACATATAAAAATGTTGAAAAAACACACATTTCACCACATGCTGTTGCCTGCATCAATGAATGAGTCCAGTAGCCGACAAACTCTGGTCCTCTCATGCAATTTTCTATGTCTTTGGAGCCTCAGCAACAGCAACATCAGGATCATTTCCTCACACATGCTCATGATGTGATCCATAGTGAAAACACAAAAAATAAGACAGCTATCTACAAGTACATTCAGAATTGCTGAAATAGTTAATAATTTACTTGTTTTTCATGCATTGTGGGCATTTGGGAGGGTCTCCTGAGGTTATCTTTAAGAAACGCTTCTAACCTCAAATGTTCCTAACTGCTTCTAAACTTGAATAAACTCGATATGTAAAAGCTGTAAAACGGACGTTTTTCACCATAGGTTTCCAGCTGTCAAGTTTCCAGCGTTCAGAAAAGGTTTTCAACTGCCCTGTGTACATAAGCCCTTAAACTATTTAATTGATACTTTTATTGAAATTATTTCATTTATTTAGAAAATATTATAAATTACTGAACTTGTGCCCTACTGTCTACTGTCACCAGTAATTTTGGCTCCAAAGTGTTTTACTTTAGAAAGAAGCCTTACTACACTGCCTAGAAAGTATTCACCCCCTTAAAAAGTTTTCCTGTCTTATTGTCATGGAAGACTGAATAACAATGGACTTCATTTTTTCTTTTTTTTTCACACTGATAAGTTGAAATATATTCTTTAATTTCAAAGTGAATACAGATCTCTACAAATCTCTAAAAACAATTGAAATGAAAAAAAGATAAAACAAATTGACGGTGTACATCCACTTTAAGTTAGGCTTGCCATACAGTAGAAGGTTTATTTTTTTTCATTCAGCTCCAGGAATACAAACAAGGTGGATGAAGGAATCGTCACCACATAGACTGTCATTATACACTAAGGAGTAGCTACAGCTACTGATCGACAAAAGTTTTCCAAATTGTCAGTTCAATAGATGTTGATCAAGGCAGCCACACTGATCAAATTTCGATCCATCTATGGCCAGCATTCATTTTTAGTAGATGCATTTTGGCAGCAAGTGCAGCCTTGAGTCTGTGTGGATAGGCATCTATCAACTGTGTAGGTTTTCCCCACTTCACTTTGCAAAACTGGCCTTCTGCAGTTATGTTTAATGAACAGCCTTTTTCAAATCCAGCCACACTAGATTCTTAATTGGACTGTGATCCGTACTCTGACTTGGCCATTCACTTTGTTAACTTTGTTGTCTTGCTAAAAGACAAATCTTCTGCCAAGACTTGGGTTTCTTGCAGACTGTATTAGGTTTTCCTCCATGATTTCTTTGCATTTAGCTGTATTTATTCTATCCTCACAAGCCTTTCAGGGCTTATGGCAGAAAAACATCCCCAGAGCATGATGTTGTTAACACCACGCTTCATGGTGAAAATTATGAATTTATGATGAAGTGTAGTTTATGGCTTATGTCAAAGTGATTGCTCTGATGGCCACAAATATGCTTTCTTGGTTTTATCACACAATGGAACCTTTTTCCAGCTACCTTCAAAGTCTCCCAGGTGCCTTCTGGCAACGTGTAGGTTAGACATCATGCATTACAATATGCTTTACAAAGGTATTTTTACTATCACTTGAAACAAATTCTCTTTATTTATCTAATTATATGACTTTGGAAAAAACTATTATAATTATTCTAAATCATTTTGCAGAGATCATTTTTCAATTTGACAATAAATAGTATTTCTTTGTTGACTGATGTAAAAAAAAAATTCCATTCGCTGTGGTACGATGTTCTTTGATAATAAACATAAAAAACTTCTAAGGGGGTGAATACATTTTATAGACACTGTATGTATATATATATATATATATATATATATATTTTTATATATATATATTTATAAAATATGATTTTTTTTTAATAAGTGCTTTAGACACCATGGTTATACCTGAGCCCATACTCAGAGAATACCTTGAGATAATCATTGCTCACTGCTCACCTACCTGTACTGGATATCTCTGGCCTCTTTGCATGGGACAAAGTGCTGTTTGGGAAGAGGGTGTGAGCAGGGAGGGGGCAGAGTGAGGGAGTCGTTCTGAATGGAAAAAAAAATCACAAAATGACACAAAATAAAAAACAAAATACAAATACAAATAAAACAAAATATGAACATATAAAAATGCCAGTCAAACAAGGTGACAAAAAGGTGACTGAGCTATGAGTACTGTGCAGTTGAAAGAAGAATTAAGTAACAGTACATGCACTATTGTTAGTCCCAATTTTACCTGGTGAGTAGAGTTGTTTTACACTTACTTCTTGCAGCTGCATCCGCACCTTGTTAAATGCTCTCAGCCAATTAGACTTGGCCCTCGACATTCCTGTGCTCTCATCTCTGTGATTTGTGAAGACATAATGAATGTAATGACAGTGAAAATGAATGTAATAATACTGGATAGGCTATTTGGCAAAACAAATAACAATTTTAGGGCAATAGTAATGTTTTAAAAATAGGAGTTCAAATAAGCTTCATGAGCAGGGCCCTCCTATTCCTTCTGTATTGAACTATATTGTAATTTTACTGTTCCCCTCTACATTGTAAAGTATTGCGTAAACTGTTGGCGCTATATAAATTCTGTATAATAATATAATATAATATTCCTATAATGACTGATCAGCCATAAATTTATGACCACCTACCCAATATTGAGTAGGTCACCATGTAGCTGCCAACCAGCCCTGACCTGTCAAGGCATGGATGCCACTAGACCTCTGAAGGCAATGCTACGGTATCTGGCACCAAGCTGTCAGAAGCAGATCTTTTACGTCCTGTAAGTTGTGAGGTAGAACCTTCATAGATCGGACTTGTTTTTCAAGGACATCCCATAGATGCTCAATGGATTCAGACATGGAGAATTTGGACGCCAAATCAACACCATGAACTCAATGTTGTGTTCCTCAAACCATTCTTAAACCATTTTTGCAATGTGACAGGGTGCATTATCCTGCTGATAGAGGTCACAGCCATCAGGGAATACAGTTTCCATGAAGGGGTGTACTTGGTCATTGGTGGTACATGCCAAAGTAACATCCAACATGAATGGCAGGACCCAAGGTTTCCCAGAAGAACATTGCCTAAGCATCACACCTTTGCCATCTTGCCTTCTTCCCATACTGCATCTGGTGCAATCTTTTCTCCGGGTACGTGATGTGCACGCACCTGGCCATCTACATGATGTGAAATAAAAAAGTGATTCATCAGACCCGGCCACCTTCTTCCATTGCTCCTTGGTCCAGTTTTGATGCTCACGTGTCCACTGTGGGTCTTTTTGGCTGTGGACATAGGTCAGCATACAGGCACCCTGACTGTTTTGCGAATATGCAGTCCTATACATAACAGACTGTGATGCCTATTTTTTTTTGCTTTCAACACATCAACTTCAGGGAAAACAAGATAATCAATATTATTCACTTAAACTGTCAGTGGTCATAAAGTTATGGTTGCCCGGTGTCCATACTATTTTGCTTTAAAGAACTTTCAGATTTTAGTGCTTGGTGGACTTGGTGGACATTGAGTTAAAGACATCATTATACAACTTCTATACTGTCCATCTTGCCTTATTCATTTTATATTTTTCTTTTGCAGGTGACACAGCAATATAGCAATATGCTAGTTAAAGCAGTATTAAACTAAAAACCACAAATACAATATTTTGCAGCTTAAATGTACTGGCTGCATTCGTTTTCTCTGTTTGGCTTTTTTCACATTAGTTTTACCTGGTTATCGTGCCAGTAACACAATTCCTGTCTTAGGGTGTCTTCACTCTCGATGCACTCTAGCTAACACTTTTTAAGCAGTTACAACTTAGGATAAAGGTTTACATAAATTATTAAAAGCTGACCACTTTAATCCCTGTCAGTGTTAAATGGTTTGTGACAACCCTCTAACTGCCACTTTTTCTGGACAGCTTGGTCTGTTAAAGAAGAAAAATAACTGACTTCCTGGCCGGATCATCAGACAAGAGAGAGCGGAAAAAAAATTAACATCTAAGTTAAGCTACAATATAATACATTTTTATTTTGGAGTTTAATACCGCTTTAAAGAGAAAATCATGTAACAATTTATGTAGTAAATATTGTGCTGCAAGCTAACATTTTAAAATTTTCTTGTAAAGGGAATATGTCACAAAGCTAAAGAATATACCTGTTTCAGAAGTCTCAAATAGGAATCAAGCATTTTCTGACTCAAAGGTCACTTAATAGTCTCAGCATTGTGAATATTAGGCTATTTGCATTCAGTGTAAATAATGTAACTGCTCCAGAATTATCATGCAGTTTGTAAATCAGCAAATTGCTTCCATCAGAGGCCTCTGAGACAGGCATTTACTTTTGTGATGGATTTCCTTAAAACCTTCATGCTTCAGCCCAAAATATTTGTTTAGTGGAGATATTTAGAAAAACCTGTCAGCACAGGTACATAGTACATGTTCATCCCTATGCATCTGTTATCACTTGGTGAGTCACCAACTCAGAATAAGCACATGCATATCATTTGATGGGACTTCTGATAAGCATAGGCTTCTTTCTGGTTGATGATTCACTAAGTGTTGCAGAAAGGATGATGTCAGGCCAAAACCTACAGGCTCCTTTTTAAGGAAGCAAATTAGATCAGTTTCCAACAGCCCCAGCAAGCTTTTTTTTTGTATGTAGCCAGATAGTCTAAATTCCATTAGTGCAAGCTATAAAACATAATTACATTGATTTTTCTATTCAAAAAGTATATTTACTCTTCCTATCACTAGTGTGCAGAACTCATCCCAAACTGTTTTTCCTTCTCACCTGTCCATCAAAGCCCCTTGGACTACAGGTACTGCCTCAATCTCTGGTGTAGCGTCTGGAGTCCGCTCTTTTTGAACTGGAATTTCTGGGGGTGTTTTCTCCTTACTCTCTCCAGATAAGTACAATGTGTCCTCTAGCTCACATTTAATTTTTTCACCCTTATCTTCTTCTTCTGGAAGCTCATCATCATAAAGATCTCTGTCAGAAAGCTGATCCCTGCTGTCAGGGTAGCCACCTTCATCATCATCATCTTCACTGTACACTTCAGGGCCTTCGTCTCCTTCCCAGTTTGGAGAATCCTTTTGGTAGCTGACAGAACTATGACAGGAGTGATATGAGTCTCTGTCCCGTTCTTCTTCTATTTCAGAACCCTGAAGGCTGTCATTTTCGGGGTCAAAATCATCACTTAGCTGTGTAGAATCTCGGCTAAGTTCCCCAGAGGAGGCATATCGACTGCTTCCAGTAGGGCTAGAGAGATCAAAACATGGGGCAGAAAAATGAAAGCAGAAGAATAAACATAATTAAAGTACATCTCCCATCTATCATTGTTACAAAAATAAACCATCAGAATGCATAGGTACATTTTTCCTGAGTCTTATTATGTTATTCAGTCAAATCAAAATTTATATAAAATTAACAAAAAGTTAAACTATATCTGGGATATTTATCAGTGTTCTGTTTTGTGTAACTAAAAATAAAGTTCCACCTGTGTTGGTAAAATGTTTGACATTCCTTCATATCAAAATATACATCTTCCGGAATACCCTTTAAATAATCAACAAACAACCCTGTCCCATATTAAAAGAACTGTTAACTACAAATATATATATATATATATATATATATATATATATATATATATATATATATATATATATTTTATTATTATTTATTTTTTTTGGTGTTGGGGGGGTTATTGTTTTAAAATTCACTTAAGCTTAGTATTGAAGTTACAGGTTCAGCTTAGGGCCGGACGAAAAAAACCTGAAGCGTTCAGGAGGAGATCCTGTAGATCCTGTACTAACAATCCGATGCTATTGTGTTCAGACAGGTGACTGTCCCCCACTGTCAGGACACATTGGTCAGCGCTCTCAGCCATTGGTTGAGAGAGCTGTTCGGAAGGTGATCATTAGACCTTTTTCGGTCATACCCCTTCGTCAGAAGCCGGATGTTCAGCCTCCTTCCAGCTGCTGTAAACAAAGGCAGAATATCAGCTGGTTTCTACTGAACAGGCCGATACCGCCCAATATTCAGCCTGTGTGTGCCGGGCTTTACTGTTAAATTACTAATTAACTCTG
Source organism: Lithobates clamitans (assembly GCA_037952925.1). Classification (NCBI taxonomy): domain Eukaryota; kingdom Metazoa; phylum Chordata; class Amphibia; order Anura; family Ranidae; genus Lithobates; species Lithobates clamitans. The sequence continues at coordinate 1,253,593 of JBBGZY010001184.1, forward strand.
CTGAAAGTCTTTTCCAAGCATGTAACTAAAGGTTTCCCTACTGTCCTAGGGGCTGTGCATTTTAAGTCCCTGGAGTCTTTCCTGTTTTATCCCTCAGACTTTGCACCATTTTTATTGCCCATCATACAAGCAGGTCCTGTATCCCCTAATAAACTATTATAGGATTGCACAAGAATCATTTTTTCTTTCAGCATTAATTGGAGCATACAGTAAACCACCCAGATATCCAAAAACAGTCCCAAGCAAGTGGTGAGAAAAAAAAAATATTTACACCTTACAGGCAACTGCCAGCAGTGAAAATCCCTACAGATTACACAACTTGCAAGACCTTCCAGCCAAAGGAGGTCTTAGCTGTGTATGCAACATTTACACAGTGGTTGAGCGTAAACCAAGGATCAGGTATTATCCCTGAATAATGGGGCTATCATGCTCATGCACAGCGTAAAGTGGAGACAGCCAGGAACTTACTAGAAGAAAGATAAGTGGATCAGGGAGGAAGGTATGTCTTATCCTCAGTGGGCTGCACCTACAGAGGTGGGGGAATTCTATTACATTTTTTACATTCTTTAGACTGTTACATACATCTTATTTGATGAAAAGGTTTATCTGCATGACTACACACAGACCTCAAGGTAATATATAGTGAGAACAAAATTAGTTATATATTATTATTACTAGTGTAGCTTTGACATTTGATGTGAACCTACAGGCTTTTATGGTTCCATAGCACATGTTTGCACAGGCTTGAGTCTAGTTTTGTGATGTATTGTGCATGTGCGTGCTTCTAAAAAGGACACTGACGTGTTCACATAGGCCACTGTGCAGGTGTAGAATTCATAAGAAAGTAAGTAGGATTTCTGTTCATCCTCTCTGGAAGCACAAGTTCGCCTTTAGTAAATCAGGCTCTAGTGGGTGGATTTACTAAAGGCAAATAGGTTGTTCACTTTGCAATTTGAGAATTTTACCTTAGCTTGGTGAATGAGGTGATGCTCTACTGACTTCCAGAATCAAATCATCTGATTCCTTCTTTCCAAAGTTTATTTAATCCAGTAAAGGGAAAATTCCCTTGCAAATGTGCCTAATAGCCATTCGTATATTAACCTCATGTGTGCACATATTAAAGCAAAACTGGCTTGAACAAGGGCAATATCTTTGCAGCGTATATAAATTAACCATCAAGAAAACAGATAGGAAAATGCAAAAATAGATAACTGAAAGTCTTAGATTGTAACTCTAATTGAAAATTTCCACTAGTAGAGTAACCACTGAATTGCTGCAAACACATCATTATTTTTAGTAAATGGGCATCAGTTCTACTTGATAACCCAGCATGTTATAAATTTCACTGACATGCTCTGTTTTAAAACTATGGCAACATTTTGACAACTGACAAATCACAGTTTATCAAATATACAAAATGATCTTGGAGTGGGTTATAGAGGATCCAGCTGTGTTTGTTATTTAATATATATTATAAAAAATATATGCAAAAACAATTAAAATCTACGTACGTTTTTATCAGTATAGGTATAACTCTGCATTACTTCCCTTATTGTTTTATAAATTTGCAAAGTATCACAAACAACTGAACAGTGGAGCCCATATACCATAACATGTAGAAGAATTATCAGTAAATTGAAAAAATAAATAGATCATACACTGACCCCAACAGGAAAACCTTAAGCGCGCATGCAGACAGATATACAAATACACACCCCATGACAGGCCAAGTATAACTTAAAAATATTCTGAAATTTTAATATAGAAACAGTAAATTCACTGAACCTCATGTAGAGAAATGCTAGGATCGTAAGCTAAATGATCTAGTTCTGTATTATCTTATGCGGAATTGTGTTTTATTATAATTTTGCTAAGAATTTTGTAAAATGTATTATCAGTACAAATATAGTTTTGAGTCTGCATAAACTGTAGTAATTTATATTGTTAAAGTAAAACATTTACATTATCTTGATAGACTGAATCTGTTCCTTTTCACATAAGAGCACTGACAGGCTCAACCCTGTATCAGAATGGATAAGCCAAATTCCAGGTTTCACTACATCCTCACTGAAAATATAATCTGATATTGGATTCCTCAATTTTGCAGGGGAAGGGGAGGGCAGCGGTGGACACATCATAGTTTTTTACCCATGTTTCAGTCCAACTGACCGGGAATATTATTTTTTTGAAAATATCCCACTTACGTGGGACCATTTCTTGTAGTCATGTAAAACTATGCTTTAGGAAGAATGTCCCAAGTTGTCCCCCAATTACACAAATGCACATGTATAATGAACACAGACAACCCATTAGGTAACAAAAGTCTGGGATAGAAAATCCAGGTTTCTTTTTTTTTTAATCTTTATAATAGTAGCCAGGGGTGACAGTCCTTTACAGTATACAAGTATATCACAAGTACACATGACAAAATGTGTGCAAAATATTACAGTTTGTCCTTGGGAAAATATAACTTGTTTAACATAATATTAAAGGCAGAGTCCAAATGTGTATACATTTGGTCTATCCCCACAAAATCTGACTTTCTCTTTTCCTTTCATCAAGGGGAATAAGGTCATCTTTTATTTACGCTTGTCAGTGTTTTAGTGTATTATCACACTAAACAGTGTGTTACACCACAGGATTAAACTGGGCAACTTTTGCTCTGTTCCTTAACTTCATGATGTTTGAAAGAATAATCTGCTTTGGAAAATCTCAGAGTTTTGTGTTGTTTTTTTAATTGTTGTCCTTTTAATTTTAGATCTCTGTATGATAACAAATTTATGATATTTCTAATAAGATTAGTTTATAAAAAATAGACATTTATAAAATAGTGTATATACAGTACATATATGCATATGCAATTTAAAACAGGTATTTGCAAAACTAATGTTGTGATTACTACAAAAGCAAAGGTGTTCCCCTTCAAATACCTGCTGAGTAGGGATGAGCTTCGAGTTCGAGTCGAACTCATGTTGGACTCGAAACATCGGCTGTTTGCCAGTTTGCCGAACAGCGAACAATTTGGGGTGTTCGTGGCAAATTCGAAAGCCGCGGAACACCCTTTAAAAGTCTATGGGAAAAATCAAAAGTGCTAATTTTAAAGGCTTATATTCATGATATTGTCATAAAAAGTGTTTGGGACCTGGGTCCTGCCCCAGGTGACATGGATCAATGCAAAAAAAGTTTTAAAAACGGACGATTTTTCGGGAGCAGTGATTTTAATAATGCTTAAAGTGAAACAATAAAAGTGTAATATCCCTTTAAATTTCGTACCCGGGGGGTGTCTATAGTATGCCTGTAAAGGGGCGCATGTTTCCCGTGTTTAGAACAGTCTGACAGCAAAATTACATTTCAAAGGAAAAAAAGTCATTTAAACTACTCGCGGCTATTAATGAATTGCGGGTCCGACAATACACATAAAAGTTCATTGATAAAAACAGCATGGGAATTCCCCACAGGGGACCCCGAACCAAAATTAAAAAAAAAAATGGGGGGTCCCCCTAAATTCCATACCAGGCCCTTCAGGTCTGGTATGAATATTAAGATGAACCCCGGCCAAAATTTTTTAAAAAAATGGCGTGGGGTCCCCCTCAAAATCTATACCAGACCCTTCAGGTCTGGTATGGATTGTAAGGGGAACCCCGCACCAAAATTAAAAAAAAAGGCGTGGGGTCCCCCCAAAAATCCATATCAGACCCTTATCCGAGCACGCAACCTGGCAGGCTGCAGGAAAAGAGGGGGGACGAGAGAGCGCCCCCCCTCCTGAACCGTACCAGGCCACATGCCCTCAACATTGGGAGGGTGCTTTGGGGTAGCCCCCAAAACACCTTGTCCCCATGTTGATGGGGACAAGGGCCTCATCCCCAAAACTCTTGCCCGGTGGGGGTCTGCGGGCGGGGGGCTTATCGGAATCTGGAAGCCCCCTTTAACAAGGGGACCCCCAGATCCCGGCCCTCCCCCCTGTGTGAAATGGTAAGGCGTCTTCTTCCTTTCTTCTCCTCAGGCCACTCCGCATCGATGATGGCATGGAGGGAGGCTCCCGCTGTGTGACGCTTCTCTCTTCATCTTCTTCTCTTCATCCACTTCTCTTCATCTTCTTGTCTTCATCTTCTTTTCGGGCCACTCCGCATCCATGATGGCATGGAGGGAGGCTCCCGCTGTGTGACGCTTCTCCTTTTCTGGCGGTTTTAAATACCGGGGGCGGGGACTTGACGGGGACATACCTGTGGCATTCCCCGTGATGTCAGAAGGGAGTGGGGTTACGTAATGGGTGACCCCGCCCCCCTATGACGTCACGGGGAATGCCACAAGGAAGTCCCGTCAAGTCCCGTGCATCAGAGGGGGTCACCGGGTGGACCCGCCCCCCCGTTATTTAAGAACCGTCAGTAGAGGAGAAGCGTCACACAGCGGGAGCCTCCCTCCATGCCATCATGGATGCGGAGCGGCCCAAAAAGAAGATGAAGACAAGAAGATGAAGAGAAGAAGATAAGGAGAGAGAAGTGTCACACAGCGGGAGCCTGCCTCCATGCCATCATGGATGCGGAGCGGCCCGAGGAGAAGAAGGGAAGAAGACGCCGACGCCGCGGAGGAAGATGCCGGACAGGAACACCGGAGGAAGAACCAGAAGAACCAGAAGAGGATGGAGGAAGAAACCGAAGGAAGATAGAAGATGGAAGATAGAAGATAGAAGAAAGAAGATAGAAGAAAGAAGAAGCATTTAAATAAAGGAATTGTCAAAAACTCTCTCTTGTCATTTTTAACATTTTTGACACTTTTTTAGTGAAATGGTAGGGGTACAGTACCCCCTTACCATTTCACACAGGGGGGAGGGCCGGGATCTGGGGGTCCCCTTGTTAAAGGGGGCTTCCAGATTCAGATAAGCCCCCGCCTGCGGACCCCCACAACCACCGGCCAGGGTTGTGGGGATGAGGCCCTTGTCCTCATCAACATGAGGACAAGGTGTTTTGGGGGGCTACCCCAAAGCACCCTCCCAATGTTGAGGGCATGTGGCCTGGTACGGTTCAGGAGGGGGGGCCGCTCTCTCGTCCCCCCCTCTTTTCCTGCGGCCTGCCAGGTTGCGTGCTCGGATAAGGGTCTGGTATGGATTTTTAGGGGGACCCCATGCCATTTTTTTTTATTTTGGCGCGGGGTTCCCCTTAAAATCCATACCAGACCTGAAGGGTCTGGTATAGATTTTGAGGGGGACCCCACGCCATTTTTTTAAAAAAATGTTGGCCGGGGTTCCCCTTAATATCCATACCAGACCTGAAGGGCCTGGTATGGAATTTAGGGGGACCCCCCACGTCATTTTTTTTAAATCTTGGTTCGGGGTCCCCCTGTGGGGAATTCCCATGCCGTTTTTATCAATAAACTTCTATGTGTGTTGTCAGACCGGCAATTCATTAATAGCCGCGAGTAGTTTTAAATGACTTTTTTTCCTTTGAAATGTCATTTTGCTGTCAGACTGTTCTAAAAACGGGAAACATGCGCCCCTTTATAGGCATACTATAGAAACCCCCCAGTTACGAAATTTAAACGGATACTACACTTTTATTGTTTCACTTTAAGCATTATTAAAATCACTGCTACCGAAAAAACGGCCGTTTTTAAAACTTTTTTTTGCATTGATCCATGTCCCCTGGGGCAGGACCCGGGTCCCCAAACACTTTTTATGATATTAACTTGCATATAAGCCTTTAAAATTAGCACTTTTGATTATTCATGTTCGAGTCCCATAGACTTTAATGGTGCCTGTTCGCATGTTCTGGTGCGAACCGAACAGGGGGGTGTTCGGCTCATCCCTACTGCTGAGCTTAAAGCTAAAGTTTATCTAAAAAATAACAAAAGAATTCTCTAACACTATAGGAATTTGAAAAAATCTTCTGTGCAGGGATGCCTCATCCTCTTCCTGCTGAACTTCTAGCATTGAGGGCGTTCAGGGCCCTTTCACACTGGGGCGGTTTGCAGGCGCTATTGCGCTAATAATAGCGCCTGCAAACCGACCCGAAACAGTCGCTGCTGTCTCTCCAGTGTGAAAGCCCCGAGGGCTTTCACACTGGAGCGGTGCGCTAGCAGGACGGGAAAAAAAGTCCTGCTAGCAGCATCTTCGGAGCGGTGAAGGAGAGGAGTGTATACCGCTCCTTCAACGCTCCTGCCCATTGAAATCAATGGGACAGCGCAGCTATACCGCCGTCAAAGCGCCTCTGGCTAGCGGCCAAATACCGACGCCGACGGCCGAATACGCCGCGCGCGCCCCAGTGTGAAAGGGCCCTAATAGATCTGAGTCTTCTGTGAAGCTGCAGTGAACAATTTCCTAATGGGAACTCGTTCTGTACACTGCAACATGAACTGTAAATGCGGGAGTCACAGGATTCTCTCGCCTATTTACAGATTGTATTAGATGTGATGAAAAGTCTACAATGAAAATATTCTTAATGGAGGAGGACAAATAAGGGTGGTCTCCAATCCATTTGCAGAAGAGCTATTAACTCAATCAATGCTGGAAGCAGCAGGAAGAGAACTGGGCATTCCTCCACAGAAGATTTCTACAGGATTCAGCTACCTACACAGCTCAGGACATTTTTTGTTTTTTGTTTTTTTCTGTTTTTAGTTGAACTTCAACTTTAAGTAGGTTTGACAGCAGTGAATACAATTTCCACATGAAATGCTGCCTGCTGGCAAAGATTGGTACTAAGATGTGTTTGGCACATGTGTTTTTGAGGAATTTTACAGCATTCCCTTGTTTGCCTAAACTTTGTGGCCTTCAGACAGGCAAGTAAGCAGTGTGTGGGGAATCTTAACTCAGGGGTAAATTGTACTACTAATAATGACATATATATGTATATACAGTATATGTACATGTGTGTGTATATATATATATATATATATGTATATGTACACTATATTATGAAAAGTATTGGGACATTTGCCTTTACACGCACATGAAATTTAATGACATCCCAGCCTGTGTGTGTGTGTGTGTGTGTGTGTGTGTGTGTGTATGTGTACTCACTTTTCAGAGATACTGTATATATATATATATATATATATACAGTGGGAACGGAAAGTATTCAGACCCCCTTAAAGTTTTCACTCTTTGTTATATTGCAGCCATTTGCTAAAATCATTTAAGTTCACTTTTTTTCCTCATTAATGTGAACACAGCACACCATATTGACAGAAAAACACAGAATTGTTGACATTTTTGCAGATTTATTAAAAAAGAAAAACTGAAATATCACATGGTCCTAAGTATTTAGACCCTTTGCTCAGTATTTAGTAGAAGCACCCTTTTTCATCTAATACAGCCATGAGTCTTTTTGGGTAAGATGCAACAAGTTTTTCACACCTGGATTTGGGGATCCTCTGTCATTCCTCCTTGCAGATCCTCTCCAGTTCTGTCAGGTTGGATGGTAAACGTTGGTGGACAGCCATTTTTAGATCTCTCCAGAGATGCTCAGTTGGGTTTAAGTCAGGGCTTTGGCTGGGCCATTCAAGAACAGTCAAGGAGTTGTTGTGAAGCCACTCCTTCGTTATCTTAGCTGTGTGCTTAGGGTCATTGTCTTGTTGGAAGGTAAATCTTCGGTCTAGTCTGAGGTCCTGAGCACTCTGGAGAAGGTTTTTGTCCAGGATATCCCTGTACTTGGCTGCATTCATCTTTTCCTCGATTGCAACCAGTCGTTCTGTCCCTGCAGCTGAAAAACACCCCCACAGCATGATGTTGCCACCACCATGCTTCACTGTTGGGACTGTATTGGACAGGTGATGAGCAGTGCCTGGTTTTCTCCACACATACTGCTTAGAATTAAGGCCAAAAAGTTCTATCTTGGCCTTATTAGACCAGAGAATCTTATTTCTCACCATCTTGGAGTCCTTCAGGTGTTTTTTAGCAAACTCCATGCAGGCTCTCATGCGTCTTTCACTGAGGAGAGGCTTCCATCGGGCAACTCTGCCATAAAGCCCCGACTGGTGGAGGTGGAGTGATTGTTGACTTTCTACAACTTTCTCCCATCTCCCGACTGCATCTCTGGAGCTCAGCCACAGTGATCTTTGGGTTCTTCTTTACCTCTTTCACCAAGGCTCTTCTCCCCCAATAGCTCAGTTTGGCCGGACGGCCAGCTCTAGGAAGGGTTCTGGTTGTCCCAAACGTCTTCCGTTTAAGGATTATGGAGGCCACTGTGGTCTTAGGAACTTTAAGTGCAGCAGAATTTTTTTGTAACCTTGGCCAGATCTGTGCTTTGCCACAATTCTGTCTCTGAGCTCTTCAGGCAGTTCCTTTGACCTCATGATTCTCATTTGCTCTAACATGCACTGTGAGCTGAAAGGTCTTATATAGACAGGTATGTGGCTTTCCTAACCAAGTCCAATCAGTATAATCAAACACAGCTGGACTCAAATGAAGGTGTAGAACCATCTCAAGGATGATAAAGAAGAAATGGACAGCACCTGAGTTAAATATATGAGTGTCACGGCAAAGGGTCTGAATACTTAGGACCATGTGATATTTCAGTATTTCTGTTTTAATAAATCTGCAAAACTGTCAACAATTCTGTGTTTTTCTGTCAATATGGGGTGCTGTGTGTACATTAATGAGGAAAAAATGAACTTATTTTAGCAAATGGCTGCAATATAACAAAGAGTGAAAAATTTAAGGGGGTCTGAATACTTTCCATCCCAACTGTATATATATATATGTGTGTGTACAGTAAGTATGTATGTGTATATTTATGTATATGTATTTTTTTTTCTCCATTTGACAGCAGCTTTGGCTTTTGCTGGTTGTTTAAGTCAGCCTTTGCACTGTTTTTGGTCTCAGCGGGCTGGTCTCTTTCTCTCCCTCTTTTTCACTTGTTCCTGCCCATTCAAAGGGAGGTGCTCCGGGCCCTCATGTCATGTATGATAGGGCGTACACACGGTCGGACTTTGTTCGGACATTCCGACAACAAAATCCTAGGATTTTTTCCGACGGATGTTGGCTCAAACTTGTCTTGCATACACACGGTCACACAAAGTTGTCGGAAAATCCGATCGTTCTGAACGCGGTGACGTAAAACACGTACGTCAGGACTATAAACGGGGCAGTGGCCAATAGCTTTCATCTCTTTATTTATTCTGAGCATGCGTGGCACTTTGTCCGTCGGATTTGTGTACACACGATCGGAATTTCCGACAACGGATTTTGTTGTCGGAAAATTTTATCTCCTGCTCTCCAACTTTGTGTGTCGGAAAATCCGATGGAAAATGTCCGATGGAGCCCACACACGGTCGGAATTTCCGACAACACGCTCCGATCGGACATTTTCCATCGGAAAATCCGACCGTGTGTACGGGCCATGAGAGTTTAAATTCAGTGGAAGGAACTTGTGTGGTTTGGCTCTGATGAAGAAGGTGTTACCTTAAAAATGCATTAGCCATAAAGGATCCCAGTGAGGTCCCCCTGCACTCTGGAGTGTGCCAAAACTAGGACTACTAGGCTATAGATGAGTAGTTCGATGAGCGATTTTAATTCACAACTTTGTGAGTATTATTCTTGTTAATCTTAAAAAAATGCTGTGGAATAATGCATTAGGCTGGTGTGCTCTCTTCTGTTTGTTTTTTTGTAGTAACTTGTACTCCTGTCAGTGGGAGTAAAAAATGCATCTCTGGAATTAGTGAGAGGAATAGTGCACCATTATTTGTGTCAATGGGAGAATTAGTGCCCCGTTGTTAATGTAAGGAACAGGAATTATGCCCCTTTGTTGGTGGGAGGAAAAGTGTCTTGCACCGGTGGGAGGAAAAGTGCCCCAAGGCAAGCAAGGGGCCGCAGTTTGGAGACCACTGTCTTAGAGCATGTGACAGGAGAATGCAACTTCACAGAGATAAATGTTGCTGCACAGGGCAGGGGAAGTGTTCAGGATTTGGGGGGTAGGTGCCTACTGAAGGAGGAGGAGATTGTGGTTTGGAAGATGGTGGATTGGGTGCTGGGACAATACTCCTGATAGTTGCACACTGTAAACTTTGCTGAACATTACATAATCCTGATTACTGCATTCTGTAAGCTGTACTGTATGTTACATACTCCTAGCTGCCACATTCTGTAAGCTGTGTAGTACATTACAATCTCCTCACAGATACACTCTGTAACGGTACATATTCCTGACCACAGCACACTATATGTTATGCTGTATGTTATAAAAGTTTGACTTCTGCACACTGTAATCTGTGCTGTAAGTTGCAAGTTGCTGTAAGTTTTTATTTAGGTTTTGAGAAAAATATGCATATGTTAGAACTTGCTTGGGGCACATTATTTAAAGAAACATGTCACCTTACACAAACAGGGCTAAATGACATTGTGTCTGCAAAGGGCATTCCCCACCCCCCCATATATTCACCTTACCTGGACTCCCTATCAACTACCTGTGCTAAAATCAGCTGTGTTGTTAATATGGAGTGGTGATGTCACTCACCCCTGCCCCCCCCCCCCCCCCCTGAAATGTGAAAATATTTGGGCATGGCAATTGGATTTTAAGTCAGGGCACTGTCAGAATGTCAGGTAATCTTGGTAAATGCGGAAGAACTAGTGACTGTGCAAGAGCACAGGAAAGGTGAGTACATGGTGGTCAGTGGATGCCGGATGCAGAGACACTGTCACTTTTCTCTTAATCAGCAAGGTGAGAGTGTCTCTTTAAAGCATATTTTTGTGGATACATAGACGGAGACATATAAGTGCTGTGCATACAGCAATAAGCTCAAACTATTTAACCAGGCTTTTTGAAGCCATGCACACTGTTAAGCACTGCATACTGCTGGCCACAGTATGCTACAGTATATGTGATGCAGTTTTTCACTCTTCTGTATTTCCACGGGTGTCCTTTGACTTTTGGAATCCTAGCAATGCCCCCACAAGCACTGTAAACCACTGTAGAGCAAGTGTCTCAAGGGTTACTGTAGGAGAATGGGACCCCCTACATGTTTCTATATACAGGTGATACTCGAAAAATTAGAATATCGTGCAAAAGTTCATTTATTTCACTAATGCAACTTGAAAGGTGAAACTAATATATGAGATAGACTCATTACATGCAAAGCAAGATAGTTCAAGCCGTGATTTGTCATAATTGTGATGAATATGGCTTACAGCTCATGAAAACCCCAAATCCACAGAAAATTAGAATATTACATGCAATCAATAAAACAAGGATTGTACATAGAACAATATCGGACCTCTGAAAAGTATAAGTATGCATATGTACTCAGTACATGGTTTGGACCCCTTTTGCAGCAATTACTGCCTCAATGTGGCGTGGCATAGAAGCTATCAGCCTGTGGCACTGCTGAGGTCTTATGGAAGACCAGGATGTTTCAATAGCGGCCTTCAGCTCTTCTGCATTGTTCGGTCTCATGTCTCTCATCTTTCTCTTGGCAATGCCCCATAGATTCTCTATGGGGTTCAGGTCAGGCGAGTTTGCTGGCCAATCAAGCACAGTAATCCCACGGTCATTGAACCAGGTTTTGTTGCTTTTGTCAGTGTGGGCAGGTGCCAAGTCCTGCTGTAAAATGAAGTCAGCATCCCCATAGAGCTCATCTGGGGAAGAAAGCATGAAGTGCTCCAAAATCTCCTGGTAGACGACTGCGTTAACCCTGGACTTAATGAAGCACAGTGGACCAACACCAGCAGATGACATGGCTCCCCAAATCAACACAGAGCGTGAAAACTTTACACTGGACTTCAAGCATCTTGCAGTCTGTGCCTCTGCATTCTTCCTCCATACTCTGGGTCCTTGGTTTCCAAATGAGATGCAAAATTTGCTCTCATCAGAAAAGAGGACTTTGGACCACTGAGCAACAGACCAGGTCTGTTTTTCTTTAGCCCAGGTAAGACGCTTCTGACGTTGTTCATTGTTCAGGAGTAGCTTGACAAGAGGAATAGGACACTTGATGTCCAGGATCCGTCTGTGTGTGGTGGCTCTTGATGCACTGACTCCAGCCTCAGTCCACTCCTTGTGAAAGTCCCCAACACTTTTGAATGGCCTTTTCCTGACAATCCTCTCCAGGCTGCGGTCATCCCTGCTGCTTGTGCACCTTTTTCTTCCCACTTTTCCCTACCACATAACTTTCTATTAATGTGCTTTGATACAGAACTTTGGTAACATCCAACTTCTTTTGCAATTACCTTTTGAAGCTTTCCCTCCTTATGAAGGGTGTCAATGATGGTTTTCTGCACAACTGTCAGGTCAGCAGTCTTTCCCATGATTGTGTTTCCTCCAGGAACCCTTTGCAGGTGTTATGGCTTAATTAGCTGATTAGAGTGGGACACTTGGAGCCTAGAATATTGCATGTTTTCACAATATTCTAATTTTCTGAGATTGTTGATTTGGGGTTTTCATGAGCTGTAAGCCATAATCATCATAATTATGACAAATCACGGCTTGAACTATTGCTTTGAGTCTATCTCATATATTAGTTTAACCTTTTAAGTTGCATTAGTGAAATAAATGAACTTTTGCACGATATTCAAATTTTTCGAATATCACCCGTATATACGGATACCAATTTACTAAAGGAGTTGTGTGAACAGTCACTTCAATTATTGAACTGTAACATGTAAATTCCTGTTTACTTAATTCATTTGCACATCATTGGATAACTGAAGTGAATATTCACACACTACATTTTTTGAAGATTACCAACAACTCTAGTATAGTAAATAAGACCGATAGAGGTCACTTATTGAATACAGAATATCATTTTGAGCAGGACTTCATTTTAAACTTCTTTTAATTGATTTATAGACTTATGTTTGATTATTTATTTAGAAGATTGCAGTTAAAATTGTTATATTGCCATTTTATTATATGCACTGCTGATCAGCAAGAAACCGCACTAACATTATTTAATCTTTAATAAAGTAATAATGGTCAGTGACTTTATTTATTTATTTAAAGGTGACCCTTGCTGCTACTGCCTTACTGTATTGTTGTTATTTACCGTGTAATTTTTCTTAATTGGAAGCAGTACTATCCTGCTTTTCACATAAATATTCCTGTATGAAGGAAGTACATTTTTTCTGTACTTTTAAACCTAACTCTGTTACTCCAGTGCCAATGCATCTGTAATAAGTAGAAAATTATCTTACAACAATCTAAATCCTTCTCAAGAGCCTTGTCAATTACATCAGTTAAATATGTTATGGCCTGTCTTGGCATGTGCAAAGGACGAGCACAGCACTCTGCAGCATCAACACTGCAACATTTTGGGACTGACCCACCTATCAGACAGGTCTAGTGACTGCCGGCTCTCCAGAGAGTGCTGCCGACTGGTGAGGCGGCTTGAACCGGAGACAGACTCCCCATCACTGCGCCCGTTTGTGGCAGAGTCTGCGCTATCGTAATGCCTGCCATGCAGGGAAAGAGGAGACAGGTCAGAGGGGATCACACACACCCCTCCATCCTGACATCCCACAGACAATAATGTAATAAGAAATGTTAACCATAATCCCATAATCAGTTAAAAAATAATTATTTTAAGACTACAACACAACTACTTTAACATTGCTGAGCAATAATGGTCTATCTCTACCTGACTGGCCGGTGATCTGAAAAATCCATCTCATAGCTGTGTACAGAGTCAGTATAAGAACCATGGGAGCTGTACTGGTGTCTCACAGGATATTGGTGTACAGAGGCATTTGGCTGGCATGTTGAATAGTAAGCTGGAGGGATACTATTGCTGGTCTCGCTTCGGTAATCACTATCACGATCATCAACAGCACTGTCAGGATCCTCATTGTCTGCAAGATGAAAAAAATTGTATATTGGTTATAGATATAGTTGCATCACTATTGCACAGATGGCCACCATATTGTAATATTTCCACCAAATTATTGAGAAGATTATTGGTATGACTGCATTCATGTGATGACAATGTGATGCAGCTGACCATGTGTGTAGTCATCATATACCATATAAATAGATGTTTACAAAAACAGGAAACCATCTTAAAGAACTTGGTAACACATACCAGTGGCTAATGCAAACAATAACTGAAACTGAGAATGGTCAACTTTATGTATACCAACAAAACATGTTTGAATACTTATCCTGCATGTGCAAACGTATCATAGAGCAAAACATTTTAATCATTAAAGTAGATGTAAACCCTAAATACATTACAAAAATTACACTTAATTTCCTACAGCACTGTGTATCATAAACTGCCATTTTTTAAATACTGGTTTTACTGTTATTTTGCCCTCTTTGTTGCATCTCGGTGCAGCTAATGTCATGCAACCTTTGTAGCCACTTTGTGTTTACATGCATGCACTAAAATTATGACTGGATGGCACATCTCAAGAAGAGTTTTCCTGATGGTGACCAACAGTGGAACATGCTGGAACAATGTACATTGGCATGGCAGCTTGTAATCTCCTTTTAGAGAGTGTGTAATGCCGCGTACACACGAGCGGACTTTACGGCAGACTTTGCCCGGCGGACTTTTCAACGGACTTTATGACAGACTTTCTGAATGAACGGACTTGCCTACACACAATCAACCAAAGTCCGTCGAATTCGTACGTGATGACGTAGGACCGGACTAAAATAAGGAAGTTCATAGCCAGTAGCCAATAGCTGCCCTAGCGTGGCTTTTTGTCCGTCGAACTAGCATACAGATGAGCGGACTTTTCGACCGGACTTGAGTCCGTCGGATAGATTTGAAACATGTTTCAAATCTAAATCCGTCCAACTTTTGAGAAAACAAAGTCCGCTGGAGCCCACACACGATCAAATTGTCCGACGAAATCCTATCCGCCGGGCAAAGTCTGCCGTAAAGTCCGCTCGTGTGTACGCGGCATTAGAGGTTTAAAATGTAGAAAACCAATTCCGAGATAACAGGAAGTGCCTGAAATAAGGTCTTTATTGTAGGTTTACCAGGCATTATTTTAATAAAAGCTGAAGATTTAAAAAATCTTGAAAACTACTTTTGAAATGATGTTAACAGGTTATAGATGATATAATTCAGTGGCTGAGTTTACATATACTTTAAGGATGAATTAGAAAACCTCAATCAGATAAGATAATTATACTTTGGTCTTTATGTGATAGATAACAGTAACAAATTAGAGACCATGGGCCAAGCAGGTAAGCCCAATAAAACTTTATCTAAATACATTGGTTTTACCTTGTGCAACCAGGGACTTTTCACCACCGCGACTGACTAGCTGTCAGTTTGACAACAGGGTCCTACTTCGTTCCTTAGGAGTGCGGAAAGTGGCTGCTATGTGAATAATTAAATAGTAATCTATTGAGAATTGTTAACCAAAGTCCAAAAAGGGCAGGTTTGCTTTTCACAAGTCATAATTCATAGCTTCATAGAGGGATAGTAGACCTTTTGAGGCTCCTCAGACAGGTAAGGAGCAGTAAGGCCAACCTGTTTATCTCTGGGCTATCCCTCTCTTGACAAGCTAGTATTAATATGGCAAGGGGTGCCTCATCATTGGGTGTTAGCGTCTGAAGGAAGTGGCTTAAAGTTGCCTGGATTGCTAGAGCTAACAGCTGCTTGCTGCCACAATTAAAACAAGCCTTTTTTATAGCCTTAGCAAACAGTTTGGCTTTTGCTGTCCTACACTCCCGCAAGGAGGATGCCTGAGATGCATTTTGACACTGTGCTGGGAGTTGGACCACCAACAAGCAAGTATTTTCTTGCTGGTTCTCATGTTTCAGGTGTTACACCACCAACAAGCAGATGCTTTCTTGCTGGTCCTCATATCTTTGGAATTGCAGCTGATTAGCTAGAGCCAACTGTTGGATTTGTAACCCCTTGGTCAAAGAAGCCCACTCTCTATTTAAATGTCAGTTTCATAAAGAAACAACTTTTTATGTTGTATTATTTCTGCAGTATGTTTGCCTACATCTGAGCACCAGTTATGGTATTTGGAAAATTAAGGACCAATACAACACATGGAACACTACTGCCTAGCAAACCAAGTCCTGTTTATTGCACAACTTAACAATGCCTTTGTCTGTAAAAAAACAAATATTTATCACAAAAAGGCTTTGGTATCAATAACACTCCAATCATATGGGTCAATACTGAGTTTAATCACTTCACAGGTGCAGAACAACCCCAGCTAGAGAGAGTTTCAAGAACTCAAGAACCCAATAATTCTCATATAGAATGGTTCAACATCCTTAGGAGTTTAATGGCCCATTCATACCATTGCAGTGCATTAACATGCACATTAGTGTTGCCATGTTGTCAAAAAATGCTGCAGGTGCGATTTTTGGACTGCTTTGTTTAGAAATGTTCCTTGTTTGTTCAAACGAGTGGATTTAGCTCCATGTAGCCCCTGGAGTCCCATACTTCAGTAGCCTGGTAAGTACAATAGGCTGTTAACTTTGCTAGGGAATTTTCCCTTAGCTTAGTGAATGAGGTGAAAATTATGTTTGCAAGGAATGCCCTATTATGGGTATTTTTGCCAGAAATAAATAGTATTTTCTTGCACATGAATGGATAATGGAAGCCACCAATGCTTCACTTCGTTCACTAAGCTAAGGGGAAAATCCCTTTCAATTTCAAAACACTCTTGCAAAAGTGAACACTGAACAGACCATTTGCCTTTAGTAATTTAACCCCATTGCAACAATATTATTGTAATGTAGTTTGTTAATTTCCTGTCAATTGATCTGCACAAAACTTTGCAAGTGAAACATTGTAGTAAAAAAATAATTTCTATTTAATCTATATTAACCCTTAGTTAATCCCAATCAGTCATAGTTAACTAATTTACTACCTTCTCCCCTTACCTATGATTTTTGCATATATAAACTTTTTTGTTTGTTTTTGTTACCTGTTATGGTTTTTGCTGTAAAAGAACTAGGAGTACAACCACACTTTGTTACCAGAGCACTTGGGAGCAAATGTGGTTACTGATATTAACCAAACATACAATATATATTAAACAAGTCCTGGTAAAATAAAACATAAAGCATGACACTTTTACTTGGAAAGGCATGTATATTTATTTATACACATAAGACATCAAAAGGAATGTTTTAAACTTACTTTGCTGTTCACCCCAGCCAAAATAATTCCAGTTACCTAAGAGAAATGTTTATGAAGACTGTTAAATTAATCTGGAATACTTGAGTTAACTAAAATATTATTATTTTCCATCAGAATGGGTTGAGAGTTGCACAAAGTGGTGACCAGACTCAACATCTTTTGTGTAGAAAAGTCCTATAGTTTACATTCCACAGAATATCAATAAATTAGGGCAATAAATCCCATGGCAAAGGTGAACATACTTGAAAAGGAACTACATCCATTTCGCTAGCCAATACCGATTTCAGGGAAAGCTCACAATAATAGCCAAAATGAGGAAAGTTGGGTGGAATTTAAAAAGCAAAAGGTGACCTTTTTATTTAGAATAAAGGATTACAATTTCTAACATAATTGAGCTGATTAACTAAATGAGTTGAAAATCTTTACTCAAAAAATCATGACTATTACATTATCCAATCAAGTGAAAAGCATCTGCACATCACTGTGTATTCAAACTGAACAGGAAATTTGCCCTGCACATGATTGGATAAATGAAGTAAAAATTTACATGATTTTTTTTTTGAAGATTCTCAATTCTTTTAGTAAATTGGCCTCTGCAATTTAACTACCAGTATAAAATAACTAGTGAATTGTCATATCTCAACAAAATATGCAAAATATCTTTATGGAGAACTGAATAAAGCATACCACTGCATTCAGATGCAGTGGTAAGCTTTATTCAGTTCACCATAAAGATATTTTGCATATTTTGTTGAGATATGACAGTTCACTTGTTATTTTATACTGGTTTACTGATGATGCTTACTGATATTTACTGATTTACTGATCTACAATTTACTGATGATGAACAAGTATTTATAAGTATTCAGTTTTTTCATATCATGGAGTTAAAAATGAATTAAATTTTAATTGTTTTTATTTATATAACTCTCCAGTGTACTAAGTGCATAGAGCATTTGGACCAGTTCTGATTGGTGGCCCCAATGTCCCATAAAAATAAACCCTATATGCTGTAGCTCCATCCCATTATAAAGTATGGGTTCTCCTGCGAGGAGGGGTGCAATCAACATATACCCCCACCCCACTCTAAGCTCAGAGACTTGTCGCTATCATGAATGAACAACCAGTGCTGTTTGTTCAGTCATAATAGTTAAAGATCCCTCAGAGGTTTTTCTCTGTGTAATGTATCTGCCCTGTGTGTGTAAAAGCAGCTGCAGATTCAATACACAGAGCCGCAGCTCTAAATGATCTTTATTACCCTGATAGACACACAGCATTGTTGCCTGTGTAATCTGTTTTTGTGAATGGCAGCACGGGTCTTTGGAGTAGCCCCTGCTGCTAGAGGCTAGAGCTGTCAATTTCAAATCTGTCTCTTTTCTAGTAGCATTGTCGGATAAGGGGGAAACCTGTCCAGCAACACTGCTTAGAGAGTAAGAGAGGGATTTGAACCAGACACTACATACACAGTGCCCTAGGGAATTAAAAAAATGTATAAGGATAGATGTTTTAAGGACATTGGAGCAGGATAAGACTACTAGCCTTTGTGTTTTTGCACATAATGGTTTGGACTGGTAAATACCCATGGTGAGAGTTATACTTACAGCACTGAGAACCATGAACAGGTAGTGGATTCTCCTCCTCTTCTTGAAACACATACTGAAAATAAGAAATTGGGAAAAAATGGTACATAGGTTGTTTTAATGAACACAACTTCTCATGTTTTCCTCTCTCCTATCCACTGACTTCCAAAATAAATATTGTAGTCCTAAATTAGCAAACAGGTGGTCTCTTCGCAAAGAGCAGCGTGCATCTATGCCAAGTCCCTTGTATAGATCAGATGATAGTTATTAAACATAAATACAATTATGATTACATTTATAATTTATAATGGTTACAGTAATATAGATCATATGGATAATTTCTTTAAGAATAATTATACCTTGACTAGGATATCCAAATTTATATTGACCTACCCATTTGCTCCCTAAGTGGAGACCACAGGAAAAGAATCATGTGTCTGGAGATTCTTGCAATGGCAAACAGTATTGGAATTTAAGCACTGCTGTGGGTGACATGTGCCATTGCAAAAAAATTAAAACATTTTAAAAATAAAGACACAGCACGGAGAAGGCTTTTTTATGTGGCTTCAAGAACAACACAAAAAAGTAATACATTACTGTAAAAAAAAGTTTTGCCACTTGCTCTCCCCCCTCCCTTCCTAAAACACTAACCTGGGTCCTGTGTCGATCCAGCACTGTGACCATCTACAGGTCTTCCCACTGTCTTCTGCTTCTCACAGGAGGATCAGGCAACAGGGGAAGCCATTGGCTCCTGCTGCTTTCAATCATCCTGTGAGCAGAGAGCAAGGGGCAGGGCCAAGCCAGGCTGTGTGTGTGTGATCTGGTATGCTCAGACAAACTGTTGAGTTATATTTCTGGGACGCTTTATAGAAGCCCAAACTAGAAATTAGATTTTCCTCTTTGCTAGAGCAAATTGGATCATGCCTTCTAAGGGTTTTTTCCCTTTTCTGGATCAACTCTGGGTTTAGGGTTCTTATGCCGCGTACACAAGAGCAGACTTGGTCTGGCGGACCGTAGTCCGTCGGATAATTCAATGGTGTGTGGGCTCCAGCTGACTTTTTTTTCCCAAAAGTTCGATGGACCTAGAAATGAAACATGTTTCAAATCTTTCCAACGGACTCAAGTCCGGTCGAAAAGTCCACTCGTCTGTATGCTAGTCTGACAGACAAAAGCCGACGCTTGGGCAGCTATTGACTACTAGCTATGAACTTCCTTGTTTTAGTCCGGTCGTACGTCATCACGTACGAATCCGTCGGACTTTGGTTGATCGTGTGTAGGCAAGTCCGTTCATTCAGAAAGTCAGTCGAAAAGTTCGCCAGACCTAGTCCGTTGAAAAGTCTGCCCGTGTGTACGCGGCATTAGAGTGCAATGGTAATAATGTATTTATTTTTGTTTAACTTGATGTAAGTATGTCTTTTTTTCAACCCGACTAACTATACTAAAAAACTATGTTTGGGCCATTCTATGAGTTCAAATTCAGTAGTACCAGCAGAGATAAATATTAAAGTAGAACTGCAGGTAAAACCTTTTTTTTCTGTTTGTATAGAGTAAGGGAGGGTTATAACCAGTGCTGTCCCTGTGTTGAATCTGTTGTTACTATTGAGGCGATCCTTGGAGTCCTGGACTCTGCACCGATTTGTATAAGATTATCCCTTACCATCATTGAGGAGTCAGTTGAGCCTTGTCTCCCTTGTATCCTATCTGCTTTCCTATCTGAGGTCTCTCACTTGGACATACATTCCTCTATTGTATTTATTAATGCATCTTGAAGTATGAAAGTTGAAGTTGAAAAGCGTTGAGGTTATCTTGTTGCC
The DNA here is from genome assembly GCA_037952925.1 of Lithobates clamitans. Classification (NCBI taxonomy): domain Eukaryota; kingdom Metazoa; phylum Chordata; class Amphibia; order Anura; family Ranidae; genus Lithobates; species Lithobates clamitans. The sequence goes on from JBBGZY010001184.1 coordinate 1,274,027, forward strand.
ATCTGAATGACACCCTAATGGATGGTACTTCATATGATACAGAGCTTTACTGCATTATTGTTAGATACTCTTGATGTGTGGTAGTTTTTAATCTTTGTCGAAAATATGTATATTTTACAACATTTTCTTTTATTAGTCATTTTGGTACCACTAAAGTCCCACCCGCTTTCCCCTTTTTGAGTAATTACAGTCCAGTAGGGATGAGGTACCATTTATGACACAGATTGGGATTTAGCAACAAGCATAGGGTTATAACCCCTGTAAGGTTTATTTTTGTCATCTGTGTCCCATTGGGGAGATTTTCCTTCGATTCTTGTCTCATAGCAAAAACAAGAAGTGAGAGAAAATTCCTTTAAAGTGAGGGAATCCCAAGTTGTCATCAGGGTCACCAGAACTAGATTCCCCATATCTTCACTATCCTGCGCTGGGGACAAGCTTTTACTTTCGGTGATAATGATAAACATGACATATATAGGGGGTGAATCTCCCTAACAGAGGCACAGTCAACAATAAAAAACTGATGTGTTCTAAAACCTCTCCACTATATCCAAAACTTAAAAAAGTTTTGCCTTTAGTTATGCTTTAATGGTCATCTGAAATTAATACTCATTTTAAAGTAAGTCTGTACAAAAGTTAAAATCGTGACCATTCAGAGCATCCATGGGGACCAGAACCCTCTGAACGTGAGCTCAGACCTGCCTATATTTGTCTCTTGCTTCTCACTATTGGTCCATTACTATGTTGGCAGTCCCGTGTTTCACTCTGCATTCCTTCATCGGCAGTGTTCTGGACTGTATCCCACAATTACAGTGTGTGACATACCTGGCTACAGTGGGCAATGACAGAAGACTTTCATCAGTGCAGGACCACCATGACAGCTCACCTGATCACTGCTGTTACTTGTAAACATAGAAACCGGCAGAGAAAGTCTTCCATTGCTAATATTCCCTCTCACTCTAACTGGTAAGATCATAAAGCAGAGCACAGCAGAGGAAATGGGTAGCATGGGCATTAGTTGTGACATTGGGTTACCATGCTCTGTCATTACATAAAATTAGAAAACTTGAAATGCAACCTGTTCCTCCACTGAGCGTTATGCCCTGTACACACGGTCGGACATTGATCGGACATTCCGACAACAAAATCCTAGGATTTTTTCCAACGGATGTTGGCTCAAACTTGTCTTGCATACACACGGTCACACAAAGTTGTCGGAAAATCCGATCATTCTGAACGCGGTGACGTAAAGCACGTACGTCGGGACTATAAACGGGGCAGTAGCCAAAAGCTTTCATCTCTTTATTTATTCTGAGCATGCGTGGCACTTTGTGGCACTTTGTGCGTCGGATTTGTGTACACACGAACAGATTTTGTTGTCGGAAAATTTTATAGCAAGCTCTCAAACTTTGTGTGTCGGAAAATCCGATGGAAAATGTCCGATGGAGCCTACACATGGTCGGAATGTCCGACAACACGCTCTGATCGGACATTTTCCATCGGAAAATCCGACCGTGTGTACGGGGCATTAGTGCTCTTTCTCCCAGTGAGCACCAATCTGTTTATTTTCCACTGATATCAAGATTGGTCACACTGATCACCAACGCTGGTGATCCCACTGACCACAGATAGCAGGCATTTTTATCCTGACACTAACAACAGGCATTTTTTTCTCCTACTGTCCACAGATAGTGGAATTTTCTTCTTTTTACTGACCACAGATGTTGGACATTTTTTTCCTCCCACCGACCGATGAGGCCAAAGTTTTTTCCTGCTACTGACCACAGAGCCAAGGCATCTTTTTTCTCTACTGACCAGCAACGTAAAGGTCACTATGAGACAAGGGCACCGCATTCTATATGTTGTGTTTTACAATAAATTGTGCTGACTGCCCTACTGTATACGTGTTGTTCATTACCATACGCCTGACCAAAAGTGTGCATTGCCACAACAGTTGCTGGTTGCTAAGTAGTTTCTGACTATTCCATCTTTAAGGTAGGATCCAAAAGTTTTTAGTTCTCTGCCCATAATTTGTTATATTTTTCCAAACATTTAATATTGATTTATATGTGCCTGTAAAAACTTTCAATTGTACTATAGATGATAGTTAAATGTACAGTATACTGTATGTAGATTCCTCTAGGTGCGTGTATTTAACACACAGCTTCTGTTAGTTTGTTAGTTGTACCACTATTTCTATTACAGTTATTTGTACCTTAAAGATGACATCAATGTATTGATATTTTATACAGCTTGGACCAATGTAACTATACATATACCATACCTGGCTGATGCCTCTGAAAATTGAAAATCACTAAAGTAGACACCTCTACTCCAGTGACCTCTATTTGCTTTCTGCTCCCACACCAAGCGGCTACTCTGTTGTATTCTGAACACAAGAAGCTGGTTGTTTGACTTTGGTGCCATTCAGACAATGCTTTGTGGAAGAACATGAGTTCACTGCTCAGACTCTTCATCTCATCCAATCAGAGTGCGCTTTGCTTTCATTCAAATAATGCAAAGCAAAGCATTTTCTGAACGATGCACTGGTATGGTATAAGTATCAGTGCTGTGTCTTGGCCTAGGCCGACAAGGCCCAAGGGTAGGGCGGCACTTTGGGGGGGTGGCAAAAAAGCCGCCCCCCTGGGCACACAAAAAAAGCCCCCCTCCCCCCGCTCCCAAGTAAGACCATTCACTGAGAATTTGAAAGAACACTGGAGTTGCTGGCTGCAGCGTTCGGAGAGCGTCTCTCTCATAGAGCGTGTGGTGACAGTTCCCCCCTCCTCTCCACACAGACGGGAGAGCAGAGAGAAAGAGCTGGTCAGTTTCTCTTCCTGTGTTGTGACCCCAGGTGCACATGGAGCCGTCGGATTGTGGCTTCAGCCGGGGACCTAGCTATTGTGTACATTCTGTATATCTGACCTGCCTGGAGGGGTTACAGTAAATACTGATCCTCACTGTGTCTCCTTGCAAACCTCATGCCACTGCTTATCTGTGCTACAGGTTTCCCACTTTGTTTCTCCTATCTCCCTGTTATCTGAAATAGAGACTCTCTATCAATTAACCCTCTGTGTCCTTGCTAGGGGAGAACTGTGCTTTTCAGGTTCACACAAGTGCGATCACAGACATCGCATGTCATTCACACCCACACCTTTAATGCCAATCGCATGCGATGTCTGTGAAATGTGAGTTCAGTCATACAATTGTATGGTTGAACTCACATTGGATTGGCACAGAAAAAATTGCAGGGACTTGTTTTTGCCCGCACTACAATCGGATCGTATGGGTGTTTTCACCTATGCGATCTGATTCCTGTGCGAGTTAACAGTTCACACTGCGATCTGTGAACTAAACTGTAACAATAACATTGTATTGACACCCGCAGCGGTTCGCAGAGGGCAGTGTGAACTGCCTGCAGGAGAGATGTGAACCAGTACACTGAAATCGCACTGGTTCCCGCATCGCATCAGTGTGAACCTAGGCTTAATGAACACATGTACACTGATGCTTACCTAAATTGTTAAGGCTGCATTCACACCTGAGCGTATTTTTTTCAGGCAGAAAGTCACGCGTTTTTACCATGATTTTTGCCACTTTTTTTGCCACGATTTTGTACAGGTCAAAAGGTCACCAATTTAAAAAGCAGAAAAACACCTGTAATCTGCCTATAAAGAAGTTAATGTACTTTTTTGAGCTCAGGCTCTGTTCATACCTAGGCATTTTTGGGCGTTTTTCTGCTCTCAGCCTCAGCTCTAAAAACGCCCAACAAGACAAATTTAATCCCCTGTTCACATCTGAGAGTTCTGTCACCTAAAGCAAAATGCCCGTCACTCAAAAAAGTACATGAGCTTCTTTTTTGGCAGATTACAGGCGTTTTTAATTCTTTTACATTGGTGGCCTTTTGACCTGTAAAAAATCGTGGCAAAAATAGCATGAATTTCTGTCTGAAAACTATACGCTCAGGTGTGAATGCAGCCTCCTGCGTTTTACTACAGGCGACAAAACGCTCAGATGTGAACAGGGGCCATTTAAATGAATGTGATTTTGCTTTTTGGGCATTTTTCAGGCATTTTACGAGCTGAAAACGCTCAGGTGTGAATGCAGCCTGACTATTTACAGCTCAACATCTGCAGGCTGGTGCTTCTGGTAAAAAATGGCATTTACTGTATATATTGGTTAACCTTTTATAGCTACCTGTATGGTTCATGCTGCCTCCTGACATATGAAGAAAAGTGTCATTTTTCATTATAGATCAGTCTGGATTTTATTGTCCTTCCTGCTGACTACATTTAAGACTGACGGATATTTATTTTTCTTTCTTTTTTTTTGTCTCTATTCGGAGTTAACGCAGTTTGCTGAAAAGGCCAATGATTTTGCCCCGTCTCCTTATGATCTATCCAATCTCTGTTGTGCCTGCCCCATCAGCTGTGTCCATACGCCAGCCCCTGATGCACACACAGAAACACTTTCTTTGTGTATGTTAAAGTGTAAGTAAATCCCCCCTACCACTTTCAGTCAAGGAAGTTGCCATCGTTGCCTTTGTTTAATCTACAACTGCTATGATGCTGCACAGGTGATCAGTTATGACACCAGCCATTGGATGGTATGAAGGTTTGGTTGAGAGAACAAACAATGGAAGTGTTACATTTCCGGCATGTGCCGGAAATAAAACTGTTTTATGGATGGGTTTACTTCCGCCTTAAGGTGTGCAGGACAGGTGGCAAATCAGAGTACATGCACACTAGAGGCTGGAAAATTGGTTAGTTAGTTTAAACATCACCTCCTCCCTTGACAATTACACTAATGCCCCCCTCTGCTGCTCTGACTGAAAAAGACTGCCACGCCTCTGAAAAGCAATCCACACAGATTTCTTTTCAGAGGAAATTGACAGGCAGTGGAGGCAGCGATATGCTGCATCCTCACCACCTGTGTGGGCACTGGTGAGGCTGCATTGATGGGCACTGGTGAAGCTGCACTGATGGGCACTGGTGAATCTGCACTGATGGGCACTGGTGAGGCTGCACTGATGGGCACTGGTGAGGCTGCATTGGTGGGCACTGATGGGGCTGCACTTGGTACCCATTTTAAGCCCACAATCACATTGGGCCAAATTGGCATATCAAATCACATGCCAAATGCTGGCAGTGGCACAGTTCCGCCGCACCGATTCCCAAAAGTAGTTCCTGTACTACTTTTGGAGACTTTGGTGGTGATTTGAATAGACATCTGTGCATGAACCCACACAGAAGTCTGTCAAATTGCCCCCAGAAGTCAGACTGCATTGCCAGTTTGAAATCATGCGAGTTCAGCTGAACTCGCACGATTTCAAACCATCCCTAATGTGAACCTAGGCCTAATATACAAAGAAGAAGAGGTGGAGCTCTAAGAGGAAAAGGTGGAGCCTAAAGAGGAAGTGGTGTGGTTTACAGATGATAGGGCGGGTCTTAAACATGAAGGGGAGTGGCATCAACAGGAAGGGGTGGGTCATTATTAAATTGGGGGGGTGCATGAGTTTAGTCAGGCCTAGGGCAGCACAAAAACGTAAATATACCACTGATAAGTATAATTACTTTGTTCCAAGTTAGACCAATGTAACTATGTATAAAATACGCATACCTGGAACTCTTCTTTAAATAGAAGTTAAGGGCTCATGTAAACCACAACACTGAGCACTTTCAACAATTTGCCAATAAAGTTTCAGTTTTTTATTTGACTACTTACATCATCCTGATCCCTCATGGCATTCAGCTGCTCTAACTTCTTTGCCCAATATCGAGCTTCCTCTTCTGGTATATCTAAAGAGAAAAAAATAAAGTTACCACTTATCTACATATGATCTGTTTGTTCCATCTCAGGTTTGCCGCTGTTGTCATCAAAGCAACTGCTTTTTTCATTACCTTTAAAAGCTTATATAATCAACAAATACCTAATTGAAATACAAACTTCAAAAAAATGTTTTTCTGTGAATAACATAATTCTCATTTAAAAAGGGACTCTTATGAACTAATATGCACTGTACTTTGATAATGGGCCACAACTTACAATATTTCTGCATCACCTAGAGCAGGCATGTCCAAAGTCCAGCCCACAGGCCAATCACGGCCCGCGTTCCAGTTTTGCACGGCCCGCCTGGTTATTTGGACTTATATATCTTTTGTGTCCCCCGACGATCTTCCAGCGCCGGGGCCACAAAAGTTGTATATGCCTTGGAGGGGACAGAGAGGAGGCGGGACGAGCGCCGTACACACACAGGAGGATTTCCTGTTTACAGGCGGCCTCTGTAATAGGAAGTCCCGTCTCCGGCGCTGCCATTGGACGACTGTTCTGTCCATCAAAGGAGATGGGACTTTCTATTAAAGAGGCCGCCGTGTAAATAGGAGATTCTCCTGTAGGTAATCTTTGGCGCTCGTGAGTGCATTCCTGGCAATGATGCTGCATTCCTGGCAATGATGCTGCATTCCTGGCAATGGTGCTGCATTCTTGGCAATGGTGAGTGCATTCCTGGCAATGGTGCTGCATTCCTGGCAATGGTGCTGCAATCCTGGCGTTCTAACTTCCATCCTTGTGCTCCTCCTCTAATCTGTTTACCATTGGGATCAAGGAGAAAAAGCATAGCCTCTATGTAAGCTCTAAGTATCAATTTTACTGACTTTGCCTGATTATGCTCAACATGCAGAATCCCTTGCGTTCTAATTGTTCCTGCTCACACTTCCCCTATGCTTTATGCCTGATGCTCCAAAAAATACATGTGTTTTTTGGGGGCATATTCAAACACTTTTGCCTCTATAGACTTCACTAATCTTCTCCTCTAAAACAGCTCTCTTCCCCTTTCCCTGGTCAGGAAACAAATGCCTGAATCTTTTTTTTGTGGATTTTATTTTTATTTAAAAAGACAATAGGAAAGTATTATTATTATTATTCAGGATTTATATAGGCCCAACAATTTGCACAGTGTCTAAAGGGAGACAGTACAGTTACAATACAATAAAATAAAATACAAGAAGATTATGAGGGCCCTGCTCATAAGAGCTTACAATATAATAGGGTGGGGTACATGGAACAAAAAGTAATAACTCTGAGGGATGAGCTGATGGGAGAATTAAAAGTTCAGTTGTTAGGTGGAGGTAGGATAGATTTCTCTGAAGAGTATACAAGTCTTCAGGGATTGCCTAAAGATGGCCATAGTAGGATATAGCCAGAAAGATTTAGGTAGAGAGTTCCAGAGGATGGGAGAGGCTCTGGAGACATTTAGGAGATGATCATAGGAGGGGGAAATAAGAGAGATAGAGAGCATCTTGGGAGGAGCTGAACATCCAGCTTCTGTCGAAGGGGCATGCCTGAAAAAGGTCTGCAGATCGGCATCCGATCAGTGCTCTCAGAAAATGGCTGACAGTGCTCACTGGTGTGTTCTGGTGGGGGAGCCATTCCCCTTTAGTGAAAACATAAACATGAGGGCACTTTCACACTGAGGCAGTGTAAAGCGCAGCTATTTTTAGTGGTGCTTTACTGTCGTTTTAGCGGCGCATTTTGGCCGATAATGGGGCGCTTTTAACCCCCGCTAGCATCCGAAGAAGGGGTTAATACCGCCATGTAGCGCTTCGCAGGTTTTTCGTCAGCGCTGCCCATTCATTTCAATGGGCAGGGGCGGTTTTGGAGCGATGTATACACTGCTCCTAAAGCACCCCAAAGATGCTGCTTGCAGGACATTTTTTTTAACGTCCCACAAGTGCACCGCTCCAGTGTGAAAGCACTCGGGCTTTCATATTGGAGTGACATTAGAGGCGCTTTACAGGCACCATTTTTAACGCTAAAATGCCTGTAAAGCGCCTCAGTGTGAGCCTAATGCCCTGTACACACGATCAGACATTCAGACAACAAAATCCATCGGATTTTTTCGGACGGATGTTGGCTCAAACTTGTCTTGCATACACACAGTCACACAAAGTTGGTCGGAAATTCCGAACGTCAAGAAAGCGGTGATGTACAACACGTACGACGAGCCGAGAAAAATGAAGTTCAATAGCCAGTACTGTTCTTCTGCTCGATTCTGAGCATGCGTGGCACTTTGTGCGTCGGAATTGTCTACACATGATCGGAATTTACGCAAACGGATTTTGTTGTTGGAAAATTTTAGATCCAGCTCTCAAACTTTGTGTGTCGGAAATTCCGATGGAAATAGTCCGATGGAGCCTACACACGGTCGGAATTTCCGACAACAAGCTCTGATTGCACATTTTCTGTTGGAAAGTCCGACCGTGTGTACAGGGCATAAGAGGAATAACTAACATGTCTCCAACTTTTTCTTCAACTTGCAAGCCGACCTCAATGCACTGTTTCATTGGGCTGATCCCGTCCACCTTCTCCCTGTCCTGTTTGCTCCTTGCCTCCATCTGCTGATCTCCCGTTGATGACCCTGGCCTGGCTACATTTATGATTCTGGTATTCCCCATCTATTGTATATATCTGTTTGATTGTTGTTATTTGTGGGTCTCTGTCTGGTAGTTGGTTTGTTGTGCACTGTATTGTATTGAAGGTGTTTGTAATTATATACACTTACTTTAAAAAAATAACATTACTTCACTTTACATGCGTTTGGTTCCCTCTGTTGCTGTCCACGCATTTCTGGTCACACCTGTTTATGACAGAATACCAAGGCCATCCCTGACCAGAAGTGGCTGCACAGAGGAACCATTGCGGTTTTGTTACTTTTTGCTAAAATGCAGTCAAAAATAATTGTTTATCTTCCCTCCCTGTTAACGGAGGATGATTATTGCCGTTTGGTATTGAAGGAGTGGGCCAGGGATCAACTTTGTATCCGTCTGGCCCATTCTCTGGTTGATCAGGGCAGTATGCTGTTTGAAAACGTTCAGCCTCTAATTCAGCTGTGTGTAGAGCTAGCCACGTCCAGTACTCCAGAGGGAAGGGATGATCTTTCTCCCCCCTTCAGATTTAATCAGGTTGCGTCTCTAGTGTGGCTTTTGGAGGATGACTTTACATACTTCTTTGAACATTACTCAGCTTGTTCCCAACAGGTGCTAAAGGAGTGTGTTAACTCTGTACAGTCCCTTATCAGACAGGCAGCATGTAAACCGCAGTTTGTTCAACCATTACTCCAAGCATGGTCTGATTTATTGCACTCAGCCTCAGCCAGTCCACAACAAACCATTTCTGCTACCAGACACCTGCCTGCCCAAATGTCTTTTCCTCCATCACCCATGGCAACCTCAGTCTCAGCCCAATATACTTTGCTTCCCACCAAATATCAATACCCTGTTTCTATTCGCTGCACCTATCCTGTCTTTAATCCACCTGCCTCTTCTATGCTGCCTATAACAACCCTACAAAAACTTACTCTAGCCACTGTACCCTCTTCCTTGCCGTATTCCAGCCCTTCTCTCCAGTCTGCTTCACCCCTTACCTACAGTCCTACAGTCACCTACAGAACTTCAGTTGCAAAGCCAAAGAAAAAATGGAAGTTTTTTCCAACCCACACGATCCTGCCATTAACCCAACCTGCCTCCACACCAGCCAATCTTCTCCAGCTGGCTTACGCACCAGCCAACCTGCTCCAGTCTACCTCCATGATCACCAATCTGGTCAAGTTAGTCTCTGATGGTACTGAACCTAAAGACCCATCTAACCCTGCCAACTTCCTGCCTGCCATTCCAGCCTGAAGTTCCAGTGCCGTTTCCCAGCCTGAAGTTCCGGTTTCCCAGCCTGAAGTTCCGGTGCCCGTTTCCCAGCCTATGGAGCCGGAGTCCATTTCCCAGCCTGTGGAGCCGATGCCCATCACCCGGCCTGTTGAGCCAGTACCCGTCATCCGGCTTGCTGAGCCGGTGCCCGTTGCCCAGCTTGCTGAGCCGGTGCCCATCACCCAGCCTTCTGGGCCGGTGCCCGTTAACCAGCCTGTTGGGCCGGTGCCTGTTACCCAGCCTGCTGATACGGTGCTCGTTGCCCAGCCTGATGTTTCAAAGCCTGCCACCCAGCCAGATGACCCGGAGCCTGCCATCCAGCCAGATGACCCAGAGCCTGCTGCGCAGCCAGATGACCCAGAGCCTGCTGCGCAGCCAGATGACCCAGAACCTGCTGCCCAGCCTGATGTGCCTCTGTCCGCTGCCCAGCCTAATGTGCCTCTGTCCGCTGCCCAGCCTGATGTGCCTCTGTCCGCTGCCCAGCCTGATGTGCCTCTGTCTGCTGCCCAGCTTGATGTGCCCTCTGCCCAGCTTGATGTGCCCACTGCCCAGCTTGATGTGTATATGCCCGCCGCCTAGCTTGATGTGTATGTGCCTGCTACCCAGCTCGATGTGCCTGCTGCCCAGCTTAATGTGCCTGTGCCTGCTGCCCGGCTTGCTGTGCCGCTACCTGCTGCCCAGCTTGATGTGTATATGCCCGCTGCCCAGCTTGATGTGTATGTGCTCGCTACCCAGCTCGATGTGCCTGCTGCCCAGCTTAATGTGCCTGAACCTGCTGCCCGACTTGCTGTGCCGCTACCTGCTGCCCAGCTTGATATGCCTGTGCCCGCTGCCTGGCTTGATGTGCCTGTGCCCATTGCCCAGCTTGATGCTTTGGAATTTTTTCATGTTCAGTTTGATATGCCTCTGCCCACTGCCCGGCTTGATGCCATGGACTTTTTTCATCAGCAGCTAGTTGGAGCGTCCGGAGGCTGCTCCTTCAAGGGGGGGTACTGTCAGGAAAGGTTTCACCTGCTGGTGGCGCTGTCAGACCTTTGGCTTGCAGTACTGGTGTCCACCAGCGGGTGTCTGCTGGCAGTCTGGAACTGTCAGGAAAGGTTTCACCTGCTGGTGGCACTGTCTGATCCTTGGGCCGCAGTACTGGTGTCCACCAGTGGGTGTCTTCCAGCAGTGTGGAGCCAACATTATCTCCTACGATCAGGCATCACCTGAGACTGATTGCAGGAGATGTGTATTAATAGCCGGCAAGCACTCTCACACTTGCCTTGGTATTGTCCTTGAGCCCTGACCTGTAATCTGAAACCTGAACCCTGAACCTTGAACCTGTCCCTCCTGTGACCCTGTTACCTTGTACCCTTGCCCTGCAGCCTGATCCTGTCCACCTTCTCCCTGTCGTGTTTGCTCCTTGCCCCATCTGCTGATTGCCCGTTGATGACCCTGGCCTGGCTACGTTTACGATTCTGGTATTCCCCATCTATTGTATAAACCTGTTTGATTGTCGTTATTTGTGGGTCTCTGGTAGTTGGATTGTTGTGCACTGTATTGTGTTGGAGGTGTTTGTATCTATATTCACTTACTTTAATAAATTACATTACTTTACTTTACATGCGTTTGGTTCCCTCTGTTGCTGTCCACGCAGTTCTGGTCACACATGTTCATGACAGGTGGCGTATTTTGTGCTAGCTGCATTTGGGTTGGTCTCTGCATGTTCAGGGACATTGGGGTTTTCTTGTGTGTGAACAGCACTTGGATTTTTTTTGGGTTAGTAATTTAAGGACATCCTTAACAGGTCTACGCACTTTGAAGTTCTGTCTCTACATTGGATTTACTCGCATTTTGTGTGTTTTATGGACAGTGCATGTGTTTTCAATTGCCTCATTAGCACACAAACCTATGCTAAAAAAAGCTTGCAGATAACATTCTTTAGCCTGTGTCCAAAATACCAAGCCATTGACTTTGATTTAAAGTACCTGTGCAAGATGAAGATAAACCTGCAAACATAGCCTGTTGGGGGTACTTGAGGAGAGGGTTGAGAACCACTGATTTAGAGCACTGAGCTAAAATCTAGCTCAAGACAATCCTATTCTAATTGTGGGCATTTGAGGGAAACCAAGTGAGTGTTAGAACCCCTGCTTGTTTTTTTTAGGTTGGGCTTTGTGTCCCTTTTCTGAAAATTGGCTTTACTTCCTGTCACATAGACAAATAGGATATGAGGGTAAAACCTTACCAATGTCTTTCCTTGGGGACACACAGGTCAATCTAACTAGTGTCCCCATTAGGAAAATTACACTCTAATGCCCTGTACACATGGTCGGACATTGATCGGACATTCCGACAACAAAATCCATGGATTTTTTCCGACGGATGTTGGCTCAAACTTGTCTTGCATATACATGGTAACACAAAGTTGTCGGAAAATCCGATCGCTCTGAACGCGGTGACGTAAAACACGTAAGCCGGGACTATAAATGGGGCAGTAGCCAATAGCTTTTGTCTCTTAATTTATTCTGAGCATGCGTGACACTTTGTGCGTCGGATTTGTGTAAACACGATCGGAATTTCCAACAATGGATTTTGTTGTCGGAAAATTTTATAGCAAGCTCTCAAACTTTGTGTGTCAGAAATTCCAATGGAAAACGTGCGATGGGGCCCACACACGGTCAGAATTTCCGACAACAAGGTCCTATCGCACATTTTCCATCGGAAAATCCGACCTTGTGTACAGGGCATAACACTTTGTTGTGTACACCCCAAATTATTCGTTATTTTGGGGTTTGTTAAAGGCAAATCCACTCTGCAATACAAGTGTACTCGCTGTCAATGTGAGGTTGAAGCACTAGTGATTTTATCATCCAATCATGTAGAAGCAAAGATGCTGTTTTTTTATTTTCCTTGTATGTCACCCTCGGATCTCCAGCAACTGCACTTCCAAGTGCACTTGTAGTGCAAAGTGGATTTGCCTTTAGTAAATAAACCCCAAAGTCTAAGATACCTAATAATTTGGGATGTATACAGCAAAATGCTAGAGTGCAATTTACCTAATGGGGAAACTATTTAGATTGACCTGTGTGTCCCCAAGGAAAGACATTGGTAGGGTTTTACCCTCACTTCCTGTTTGGCTATGTGACAAGAAGTGAATAAATTTGAAGGAGTAACTGGCAAAATTTGTGAGGTGTCTTCACCCTATCGGGCGGGGTGAAGACATCCCCAAAAACTGACAAGACTTCTAATCCCTCTGCACTCTATCCCCAAGCAAAAATAAGAAAGGATTTCATTTAGTTTAACTTTGCAAAGACACATTCCTAAGTTCAACTGTGATACATGTCAATGGCCCATTTAGAACTTGTTTAATACACTAGAAACATTTGTTAGTCCAGCCCTGGAAATCTGCATCTGCTTTACTATTAATTTCCATAAAAAATGGGTTCCTGCAGCTAGATGCGCCAAATGCACCTAGATGCGCGACCGCTGTGAATGTGAGATGCGCAACTGCTGTGTGTGCGGAGGTATGTACCCGTGGCGCATATCTGGTTCCTGAAAGCGGTGGCCAGCAAACAGGAATGACGCCCCTCCAGAAAGTTGCTTGTACTTCTGCTAATTTCTTCCCACCACCATGCCCCGCTCACTGTTCTCTGAGGAAGAGATGATCCTTATTTGCAAATTAAGATCATTTTTAAATTATTTTTAAATGGGGTGGTGTTTGTGTGGGTCATGTGTGTATGTCTAAATGATTTGGCCTCAAAACACACACCTACTTCCTGTGTACAGATTCACTTCCGGGCCAATGTATATTGTTTCCTGCTTCAGTGTGTGGAGGGGTTCTCATTGGGAGGATGTGAAAAGGAGTAGTGGTTTTCCTGCCTCGTTTTCTACCTTTTTTCGCCTTTTTGCTCTAGTCTAGATACATGTTGTTCTTACGTGTCACTTTATTATGATGACTTTTTTTATCGTCATCATGCAGTATTTGCTATCTATACCAATATGTATGTTTTTCTGTATGTAATACCGCTTTGCCCCCTATATGCTATGACTTGTTAATCTCCATTCTCTAAGATTTGTATTCCACCCGTTCTTTTTGTTCTCTGTGTTGGATTACCTTCTGCTGTGGTCGTGGTTGGCAACTGGCGTCTGGCATGTCATCTATTTTGGTCCCTCCTGGTCCCGCACAGGTGGGCCCCCCGGGATTTACTATGCCAGGGAGGCCTTTTTCTTGGCGGCCTGTATCCCGATATGGTTACTGTACCGGGCGGCCTTGGTGTCGGCCCAGCCGGTGCCCGCTCGCATGGTCGCTTTCCTGCGTCGGTGGGCACCCGCTGCATGACGCTCCCCACGGGGTTATTTATTTGCGCTGTGGTGGGCGCCGTGCAGTGGGGGCTCAGGGCCCCCTCTTTTCGTACGTTCATGTTATATCTTCACTGTACCCCTCCTTTTGAGGATACAGTACATGATATTTTTCCCCTCCCCTAGGATTTATTAGACATTCCACCGACTTGCTTTTTGTAAGTAAGTCTTTGTTTTTTATTTTTGGTTGTTTATTTTTTACAGCTTTTGTTCTTACTGGCTGCCACCACTTACTTCCGGGTTTGCGACCTAGCGTATTGTCGTTGGTCTGCGCATGTATGGACGGGGTTCCTCCATTCCTAAGCTGCACCCTACGGAACGACGTGAGGACGCTGTATGCATAGTGGCGCCACGTCACAGCTGTCGTGGGTGTGGTGGGCGGTGCCTCCTGGTCCCTGGGCGATGACGTGGTGACGTAATGACGCCGCACGGCGACCGGCCCCGCGTCACATGACGCCGCCTGTAGCCTTTTTAAAGCCAGATGCAATGTGGGAGTTTGTCACTGCACGGGACGGCGCATGATGGGACGGTTTGATGACCCAGACGGACCCCCATTGTTAGTAAGTTACATTCAGATGTTCTTCAGGATCACACTGTCCAGCAAGTTTTTCGTTCTGATTTTTTCATTTACCTCATTTTTGTTCATAGAATTCACTCTCTGTGGGAAGTGTTGTTGGCAGTGCAGCAGTCAGGACTAGCTTCTGTATATACCCTACATCTGATATCCCGCACCCCTTATCTGGGTGCCTCTTCTTTTGTGGAGTCTAACCCCTTTGAGGTAGGAGGTTTTTAGGTGCATCTTTTAGGTGTTGTGATTTATATACCTAAACCTTTGGGGCACCAGTTGTTTAAATATACAAAGGCTTTGCCTAATCATGTATTATTTTTCTTTCCCTAGATTCATATGGGATCTCATTTGGGGGTACAGCTAATACGGGGAGGTTGCCTGTCCGTTACGGCTTGGGTGGACCAGTGTGGATAAGGGGGGACCAATCATCCACCTCAGTCCCCTTTTGGACATTGGGGTGATGTTTTTCCTGGCATAACTGTCGCCGCGATCCCGGCAGTGGGACTCTAATTTTGATGTGTTTGGGTATGTGTTCCCTCTATGTGATCACTATGCCGTTTACTCTGTGACACAATAGCAACTGTACAATATTGTTTATATAGAATTATTGATATACTCTTTTTGTTTTTTCTAATTTGTTGTCATTATACAGTGTGATTCTTCTGCACAAACTCTCCCTGACGAAGGGACGCCTTGTCAAGTCTCGAAACGCGTAGGGCTGTGTTGAAGACTTTACAAGCATCACCATTTCATATCATTGTTTTTAATGGTGTAACATTTTGTAAATTTTTTTGGCTTCTACATATATTGTTGTTTTTGTATACTTTTGCTTATATCAATAAATTAGCTTTTATTAAATTTTAGCGTTGCCGTTAAAGTCCCATTGACCTTTAGGGGTATTCTTATTTCTGTATACATAGATATCTCTCTATATATAATATATATATATATATATATATATATATATATATATATATATATATATATATATATATATATATATATGAGATATCTATAGATGTAGGTTCTTGTGTCCACCAGCAGAGCGAAGTTGGGTAGATGGCACGCTCCCAATTCTCCCAAGGCATAATAATGGTCTAGCACAGGGGTCTTCAAACTACGGCCCTCCAGTTGTTTAGGAACTACAATTCCCATCATGCCTGGTCATGTCTGTGAATGTCAGAGTTTTACAATGCCTCATAGGATGTGTAGTTCCGCAACAGCTGGAGAGCCGTAGTTTGAAGATTCCTGATCACTCTAGCATGTCTTGAAAAAAGGTGTTTTTTTATGTGCCTTGTATAATGCCCAAGAAATATCATTAGGAAAATACAAGTGGGTCATGGCACATCTACTTTCCAAATTTGGCACTTAAGATGGTCATGTACTATGCAATCTGATTGGTCAATCTCTGTACAACTCGATATTTAGGCAAAATAGGTAATAGGAAGACGCACTTGAACAATTAATTCAAATTATAGGAAATCAAACAGGCTCTTGCACTAAATCTAATTTATTTAAGATATAACTGATTGCAGTGTATGGTCACCGTTAAAGATCAAGATCTGAAAATATACATTTTTTGGGGTTTAGAAACACTTATCTGTTCTTTGTAATGTATTGAAAGATTTTGGTAAAAAAAACATTTTAAAGATATATTGGAAGTGATAGGAATGAAATTAAAATCAAAAGGGTAATTAACTGAGTACACCTACTAATTGCCTAACAAGACACATCCAATGAGATTAAAATTAACCAATTGTATTGGGCGTGCATTATTATCAATTAGAAAAACGCAGTTACCCCAGCGCCAGTTGCAGTTTACATATGCGGGTGTTGTCGGTTTTTGCGCTTTAATGTAGGCCGGTTCGCACGTTCAATTAATGACTTTTCCAGCGCACCAGTTTATGTATGAACTGGTGCAGTGCCTTCTTCTTAGTAAATCACCCCCAGTGTCTAGATGTGGAATTTTTGTCTGTGCACTCTCAGTTCTCGTGTACAATACTACCTCGTGCTCAAAAATCGGAGCGCCTTAGAAAATAACATTGTTGGGAGTAAGGGAGGGGAGGTGTATCCGGTTCAAATACTGAATCAACACCTCCACTGAAAACTCTGCTCTAGATGAGCATAGGTATTGATAATACAATTTTAAGCAGGTCTGTTAAAGCCCAACCCCATGCAAAACATGTTTTTAATAGTGGGAATGAGTTAGAACCTTAATCGGGTTTTTATTTTATTTTTTTGTTATTGCTTACTGTGACTCCACTAGGAAATTTCCCCTCACTGTGTAAATCTGTAACATTGCTGTGACACCAGGACAAAAAAAAACAAAGCCAACAGGAGTCAGCAGGTCAGAAAGTTACACAAAGCAATAAAAACCTAACCAAGGTTCTAACCCTTCCTCCACTGCTCCCATTAGAAAGACTCTCCATCCCTTTTTCTTCCTTTGACTTATTTGCAATGGAAAGGGAAACTATGCCGCGTACACATGAGCATAATTTCAGTCTGAAAAATCTTGGATGGTTTTTCCGACGGAATTCCGCTCAAGCTTGGCTTGCATATACATGGTCACACAAGAGTTCGATGAACTTTCGACCGTCAAGAACGCGGTGACGTACAACAGTGTTTCCGAGCATGCGTAGGAATTTTGCGCTTTGGAATTGGTACAGACAATCGGAATTTCCAATAGGAACTTTTTCTGACCGAAAAATTGAGAACATGCTCTCAATCTTTTGCTGGCTGGAATTCCGCCAGCAAAAGTCTGATGGAGCATACACACGGTCGCATTTTCGGACCAAAAGCTCTCATCGGACTTTTGCTGGTGGAATTTCCGCTCGTGTGTACGGAGCATTAGAGAAAATCTCCTCAATGGGGATGCAGACAGCAAAGAAAAACTCAGAGATTCTAAGAAGAATTGGCTGGAGTCAAGCTTTAACTGGCAACTGAAAAACACTACTATGACAGGAATGTTCAACTTTGCCTCTTGTTCACTAACTAATTATGCTAATATTTTGCCAGTTTTGTCTACCTGATCAAAGATTCTTTGGTTTTGGTACGGTTGGTACTTCCTAATCAAAATGTATGACTTAATACCAGTTTCAACATGGTAGGCTGCCATACTAGATAGGGGTGTTGAAAATAATCCTTGAATTGATGCATCGCGATTCAGCCTTAAACTATTCTGCATCAATGCAGAGAAAGGCTGAATCACCATTGCACCGATGACGTCACCCCCGCGCCTCTGTCAGAGTCCTCTCCTCCCTCCCTCCTCCTCTCCGCCTGTATGCAACTGTTCTTCCCCAGGGCAGCCACTCACCAGTGCCTGGGCCATCACCCGCTGTGTCACGGAGCTTTGATCTGTATATCCTGGCGCGCCCTTCTTCCTCCTCCTCCAGCGGCCGCTGTAGCAGAGTCCCGCCTCCTAGACTGGGTCCTGTGGTAGATGGAACACTGATCCAATCAGCGTTCGGGCTATCACAGGATCCAGTCTAGGAGGCGGGCCTCTTGCCACAGCAGCCGCTGAAGGAGGACTGGCGCGCCGGGATATACTGATCAAAGATCCGTGACACAGCTGGAGATGCCTGCTGTGTTTGATCCATTCAGGCACTGGTGAGTCTGCATTGATGGGCACAGTGAGGCTGATTGATGGGCACAGTGCTCTGCATTGATGGGCACAGTGAGGCTTATTGGGCACAGTAAGGGTGATTAGGCACAGTGAGGCTGATTGATGGGCACAGTAAGACTGATTGATGAGCACAGTGACTCTGCATTGATGGGCACTGTGAGGCTGATTAATGGGTACAGAGACTCTGCATTGATGGGCACAGTGAGGTGTATTGATGATGGGCATAGTGAGGCTGATTATTCGGCACAGTGAAGCTGATTGATGGGCACAGTGAGGCTGAATTGGTGGGCACAGTGAGGCTTATTGATGGGCACAGTGACTGCATTGATGGGCACAGTGAGGTTGATTAATGGGCACAGTGAGACTGATTGATATGCACAATGAGGTTGATTGATGAGGCAAAGTGAGGCTGATTGATAAGCACTGTGAGGCTGACAAATGGACACAGTGAGGCTAATTGATAATGGGCACCGTGATTCTGCATTGATGGGCACAGTGAGGCTGATTGATGGGCACAGTGAGGCTGATTGATGGGCACAGTGACTGTGCATTGATGGGCACAGTGAGGCTGATTGATGGACACAGTGAGGCTGATTGTTGATGGCTGCAGTGACTCTGAATTGATGGGAACAGTGACTCTGCATTGATGGGCACAGTGACTCTGCATTGATCTGCACAGTGAGGCTGCATTTGATGGGCACAGTGAGGCTGCATTTGATGGACACAGTTAGGCTGCACTTGATGGGCATGGTAAGGCTGCATTTATTGACAGGCACAGTGAGGCTGCATTTAAAGGCGTACTTGTGAGGCTGTATTTGATGGGCACAGTGAGGCTGCTTTTGATGGGCACAGCCTCATTTGATGTGCACAGTGAGGCTGCATTTGATGGGCACTGGTGAGGCTGCATTTGATGGGCACAGTGAGGCTGCATTTGATGGGCACAGCCTCATCTGATCTGCACAGTAAGGCTGCATTTTATGGGCACTGGTGAGGCTGATGGATTTTTGATGAAAACCATGGGCAGTAATCGTGACGCATTGTGATGCATCACGGAATCTAATTGAATTGTTAACATGATAATCATAATCAAATCTAATCATGAGATCAGTGAATATGCGAAGGTCTAATACTAGATATGCCTGATCTGAATGTTTGTAAATATTTTGGGCCTCTGCCCATCTAGCCTTTTCTTCTACCTGTAGTAGAATTGTTTCTATCTGCTTTAATTATGGCATTGCAGAAATGCCTTTGTGGTGTTCCGAATCTGAGAACAATATTTTGTCAGCTGTTGATTTGCATTGATTTAGGTAACTGCTGGAATTTGAACATATGGATACATTTCCTGGGCACTTGTAGACATTGTCCAAAACATGTTTTTTAAACCACACACATATTTGAGGATATGGTCCCCAATATAATTTGGAATTCAAGAGTGTTGTATTCTTATTTAAGAAACTAACAATAAAATATACTGTTAAAAGTAAAAACACACTTGCAGTTTTTTACCTAATGGAAGTTCAAACCGAGTGTCAAGTAAGATGCGATGGAAGGTGGGGTCTTTGGTTCCACAGATCTCATTATCTGTCATTATAACTTGAGAGTCAAGGGTCAACCATTCACCTGGGCCTTCCTGTCATGGAGAAAAAGTGACCAAAAATCTGGTTTATGAAAATGAAAAAGAAAGTTGAGAGAATGAAGGCATACAGTATTTGTCCATTTGCATTTATACTTTTTGGCTCTGTGTTTATTAGTGAAAAATACAAAAGTAATATATCTGTATACATATATACACGTACAGAATCAGTAATATATCTGTACAGTATACATATACCTACAGTGGATATAAAAAGTCTACACACCCCTGTTTTAAATGTCAGGTGTCTGTGATGTAAAAAAAAAAATGAGACAGATAAATAATTTCAGAACCTTTCAAAACTGAAATATTTTAGGGGAGGGAGGTAAAAATAGAAAAAATAAAATAATGCGGTTGCATAAGTGTGCACACCCCCCTATAACTGGGGATGTAACTGTATTCCAAATTAAGCAATCACATTTAAATTCATGTTAAATAGGAGTCAGTACATACCTGCAATCATTTAAAATGCCTCTAATCAACCCCAAATAAAGTTCTGCTGTTCTAGTAGGTCTTTCCTGACATTTTCTTAGTCACATCTTAGCAAAAGCCATGGTCCACAGAGAGCTTCCAAAGCATCAGATGGATCTCATTGTTAAAAGGTATCAGTCAGAAAAAAAAGGTACAAAAGAATTTCCAAGGCATTAGATATACCATGGAACACAGTAAAGACAGTCATCATCAAGTGGAGAAAATATGGCACAACAGTGACACTATCAAGAACTGGACGTCCCTCCAAAATTGATGAAAAGACGAGAAGAAAACTGGTTAGGGAGGCTGCCAAGAGGCCTACAGCAACATTAAAGGAGCTGCAGGAATATCTGCAATGTATTTGCTGTGTGGTACATGTGACAACAATCTCCGGTATTCTTCATATGTCTGGGCTATCGGGTAGAGTGTCAAGACGGAAGCCTTTTCTTAAGAAGAAAAACATCCAAGCCCAGCTAAATTTTGCAAAAACACAGCTGAAGTCTCCCAAAAGCATGTGGGAAAATGTGTTTTGGTCTGATGAAACCAAGGTTGAAATTTTTGGCCATAATTCCAAAAGATGTTTGGCACAAAAACAACACTGCACATCACCAAAAGAACACCATACCCACAGTGAAGCATGGTGGTGGCAGCATCATGCTTTGGGGCAATTATGAACAGTTCCAAATACCAGTCAATAATCACACAAAACCTGTAGGCTTCTGTTAGAAAGCTGAACATGAAGAGGAACTTCATCTTTCAGCATGACAATGACCCAAAGCATACATCCAAATCAACAAAGCAATGTCTTCGACAGAATAAGATTAAAGTTTTGTAATGGCCCAGACAGAGCCCAGACCTGAATCCCATCGAAAATCTGTGGGGTGATCTGAAAAGGTCTTTGCACAGGAGATGCCCTTGCAGTCTAACAGATTTGGAGTGTTTTTGCAAACAAAAGTGGGCAAATATTTCCAAGTCAAGATGTGCCATGCTGATAGACTCATACCCAAAAAGACTGAGTGCTGTAACAAAATCAAAAGGTCCTTTAACAAAGTATTAGTTTAAGGGTGTGCACACTTATGCAACCATATTATTTTATTTTTACTACCGTCCAGATTTCAGTTTGTTGTTCAACTGAGTTGTACAGTTTATAGGTCACATTAAAGGTAGAAAAAGTTCTGAAATTATTTATCTTTGTCTCATTTTTTTACATCACAGAAACCAAACATTTTAATAGGGGTGTGTAGACTTTTTATATCCACTGTATATACAGTATGTCACAAAAGTAAGTACACCCCTCACATTTTTGTAAATATTTTATTATATCTTTTCATGTGACAACACTGAAGAAATGACACTTTGGAAAATTTGTTTTAATGTAATAACTGCATTATTAATTGCATTGTTTCATCAAACTGCATATTAAAGTGAAAGGCTTAAAAAGCACACACAAAACCAAGTATAAATTAAAACAGTAAACAATACTCAGTTTTGTCTTCAGATGCTGTAGATATAGCCCCTTTATGAAAGTTCTTCAATGAAGCTGCCAGAGTGTGGCTCATTAGAGAATATCTAGTCGGGCTCCTGTGTGCTGACTCATACCGCACAGAAAGAGCTCACCCCAGTGATGAATGTCCATTGACACCAATAAAATTGAAATGCAATCTTTGTGGCATTGAGGGTTAAACTTGCTAAATCCAATTATCCACAAAAGCTCTAAACTTTGTAACTCCTGACATTTCTGGAAATAGCTGAATCACGCCTTGTGAAAAGAAATCCAACAAAAGCGCATTAGACTACTGCATGAAATCTGCTTGTGTATAAAGAAAGTTGAGCTCACAGGATAAAAAGAAAATCAACAGACATGCACTCGAATAGTGCATGAAATCCACTTTAATAAAACCCATGGCACTTACTTTATGGTTTTGTGTATATGGGATTGTAGTTTTTTATTTTTATTTTTTGGTTGAACTTGATGGACTTGTGTCTTTTTTCAACCTAACTATGTAACTATGTTTTGAAAATCAACTGCGACAAGATTAGAAGTGTCTGTGATGACTGTGAAAAGGAATCCAAGTTCATGCCGGTGCCCAGCTATCTATAGCTGGCCACATGGGAAGCAGACATATATGTATCTGTGTAGAGTGGAGCCACCTGCAATCACCTGGTGGGATCCAGTGAGCATCCCACTTTTACTATGCATGCATACAAAAAAACTTCATTTGTTTTGGTTACAGTGGGGAAGGTTTAAACACTTTGTCAAATTTTTTTTTAGCTAAGTCCTATTTGGGAGATTTTCCTTCATTCGTGGCCCCATTATGCATCAGGAAGTGAGAGAAAATAACCAGAAAGTGAAGACACTTCCTCACTAAGGCTGGGCTCACACTATTGTGAATTACATGCGGCTTCCCCGCATCCAATTCGCATGTCAGGAGATTGTGACCGACTCTCTATGGAGCCGGTTCACACATCTCTGGAGTGGCTCCCAAGCTAATTCCACAGGAGTCCTGTGCATCTTCTGGTCCGTTTCAGGTCCGAATCCAGCCAAAAATTAGGAAGAAATCAGACCTAAAATGGTAAACAGGGATCCTGCTGTGAGCCCAGCCTTAGACATCTGTCACTAGCACAGGTATCCCAATTAGAAGATTTACCCTCACCTCTTGCTCTAGTAACAACTGTAATATTTAGGATTTCCCATTACTTTCTGTCTCAATTACAATGGTCACAAGAACAGCAGCAAGGATGGGAAGTTTTATCATAATGGGGGATTTTAATTATCCAGACATAGACTGGGCGGAGGGAAGCACACATTCATCTAAGGCTCGCCAGTTCCTAAATGTCTTGCAGGACAATTTTATGGGTCAGATGGTAGACGCACCAACTAGAAATAAAGCGTTACTAAATCTACTGATTACCAACAATACAGACCTGATCACGGATGTGGAAATACGGGGCAATTTAGGTAACAGCGATCACAGGTCAATTGGCTTCAGTATAAATCACACAAGTAGGAAACATAAGGGGAATGCAAAGACACTGAATTTCAAAAGAGCCAACTTCCCTAAACTACGAATCTTGCTAGAAGGCATAAATTGGGATAAAATCTTAGGAACAAAGAACACGGAGGAGAGATGGGTTTACTTTAAGAGCATATTAAATAAGGGCATTAGCTAATGCATCCCATTGGGTAACAAATTTAAAAGAGCAAAGTCCTGGATGGCTTAACTCCAATGTAAAAATGCATATAAAAGCAAAGGAGAAGGCCTTCAAAAAATACAAGGTTGAGGGATCATCAGCATTCAGACTTTATAAGGAATGCAACAAGAAATGTAAGGGTGCAATAAGGACGGCTAAGATAGAACATGAAAGACGCATAGCGGAGGAGAGCAAAAAAATTCCCAAGAAATTCTTTAAAGCGGAGTTCCACACAAAAATGGAACTTCCGCTTTTCGGAACCCTCCCCCCCTCCGGTGTCACATTTGGCACCTTTCAGGGGGGAGGGGGGTGCAGATACCTGTCTAAGACAGGTATTTGCACCCACTTCCGGCATAGACTCCCATGGGAGTCTATGCCTCTTCCTGTCCCTCCGCGCTGTCTCCTGGGAAACACACAGCTCCCAGGAGATAGCGGGGACCAGTTACGATGCGCAGCGCGACTCGCGCATGTGCATTAGGGAATCGGGAAGTGAAGCCGCAACGCTTCACTTCCTGATTCCCTCACCTAGGATGGCGGCGGCAGCTGACGAGAACCGAGCAGGTTCTCGGCGTCGCCTGCCGACATCGCTGGACCCTGGGACAGGTAAGTGGCCATGTATTAAAAGTCAGCAGCTGCAGTATTTGTAGCTGCTGGCTTTTAATATTTTTTTTTTAGGTTGATGTAGGTGGACCCCCGCTTTAAGTATGTAAACTGTAAAAAAGGGAGGACAGACCATATTGGCCCCATAAAGAATGAGGAAGGACATCTGGTTACAAAGGATGGGGAGATGGCGAAGGTATTGAATTTATTCTTCTCCTCAGTCTTCACAAGAGAATCGGGGGGCTTCAGTAACCAAAACTGCACTGTTTATCCTCATGACACATCACAGGAAGCACCTCCATGGTTAACAGAGGACAGAATTAAAATTTGACTTGGGAAACTTAACATTAATAAATCACCGGGACCAGATGGCTTGCACCCGAGAGTACTTAGGGAACTCAGTCAAATAATTGCCAGACCATTGTTCCTAATTTTTTACTGATAGTCTACTGACTGGAATGGTACCAGGTAATTGGAGAAAAGCCAATGTAGTACCAATATTTAAAAAGGGCCCAAAATACATCCCTGGGAGCTACAGACAAGTTAGCCTAACATCAATAGTATGTAAACTCTTGAAGGGGATGATAAGGGATTATATACAAGATTTTAGTAATGAGAGCGGTATCATTAGCAGTAATCAGCATGGATTCATGAAGAATCGTTCTTGCCAAACCAATCTATTAACCTTCTATGAGAAGGTGAGTTGCCATCTAGATAAAGGAAGGCCTGTAGACGTGGTGTACCTGGATTTTGCAAAAGCATTTGACACAGCTCCCCATAAACGTTTACTGTACAAAATAAGGTCCGTTAGCATGGACCATAAGGTGAGTACATGGATTGAAAACTGGCTACAAAGGTGTCAGAGGGTGGTGATAAATGGGAAGTACTCGGAATGGTCAGGGGTGGGTAGTGGGGTCCCCCAGGGTTCTGTTCTGGGACCAATTCTGTTTAATTTGTTCATAACTGACCTGGAGGATGGGGTAATAAGTTCAATCTCTGTATTTGCGGACAATACTAAGCTAAGCAGGGCAATAACTTCTCCGCAGGATGTGGAAACCTTGCAAAAAGATCTGAACAAATTAATGGGGTGGGCAACTACATGGCAAATGAGGTTCAATGTAGAAAAATGTAAAATAATGCATTTGGGTGGCAAAAATATGAATGCAATCTATACACTGGGGGGAGAACCTCTGGGGGAATCTAGGATGGAAAAAGACCTGGGGGTCCTAGTAGATGATAGGCTCAGCAATAGCATGCAATGCCAAGCTGCTGCTAACAAAGCAAACAGAATATTGGCATGCATTAAAAAGGGGATCAACTCCAGAGATAAAACGATAATTCTCCCGCTCTACAAGACTCTGGTCCGACCGCACCTCGAGTATGCTGTCCAGTTCTGGGCACTAGTCCTCAGGAAAGATGTATTGGAAATGGAGCGAGTACAAAGAAGGGCAACAAAGCTAATAAAGGGTCTGGAGGATATTAGTTATGAGGAAAGGTTGTGAGCACTGAACTTATTCTCTCTGGAAAAGAGATGCTTAACAGGGGACATGATTTCAATTTACAAATACTGTACTGGTAACCCCAAAATAGGGATAAAACTTTTTCGCGGAAGGGAGTTTAACAAAAATCGTGGCCACTCATTAAAATTAGAAGAAAAGAGGTTTAACCTTAAACTACATAGAGGCTTCTTTACTGTAAGAGCAGCAAGGATGTGGAATTCCCTTCCACAGGCGGTGATCTCAGCGGGGGGCATCAATAGTTTCAAGAAACTATTAGATAAGCACCTGAATGACCAAAACATACAGGGATATACAAGGTAATACTGACATATAATCACATTCATAGGTTGGACTTGATGGACTTGTGTCTTTTTCGATCTCACCTACTATGTAACTATGTAACTATGTAACAAACAGAGGAGGTAAAAAAAACTTGACAAAGGTTCTAACTCACTTTGCAGCTTAAGGGGGAATCATTGGGTGCTGTGCAAACATGTCTAAATGAGGCCTAAATTCCAGAGGGGGGCCGAGACTTCCTTTATAAAAAAAATATATATATCTATAATAATTTTTAAATTAATTGTATTATTTAATAAATTAAAGATGTGTGGGTGTCAGGATATGGAACAGTTAAGCCTGACTTCAAAGGCAAATAAATAGATGGGGTCCTCTGGCAGATGTTTTACATTTCAACTTCTCATATTATTTTACTATTACGAGAGACAAGTCGTTGGGACAAGGGAAAAGTTAAACAAATTTTGGAAAGTACCAGACAACAGGCCCAACCCCATCGTGTTGGAGTGAAATTAATGACCAGCATCGATTTATCTCAGTAAAAACATGAGAGAGAAGCTCACTACTCCGCTTGACCCTGTTAAAACTGCAAGTTTTACCCAGAATTTTGAGATTGGTTGAATTAAAGACAGGTGTGGCCCTGGATGGGAATTCGGCCAGAATGACATAGCAGAGTGTCGGGCAAAATTGGCAAAGAGTAGATGACCTTTCTTCCTTATGAGTCTTGCACCGAGTGTAGTAGTGAAGTCAAGTCCTAACCAGTGGGTTTTTTCCGTGTC
Source organism: Lithobates clamitans (assembly GCA_037952925.1). NCBI lineage: Eukaryota > Metazoa > Chordata > Amphibia > Anura > Ranidae > Lithobates > Lithobates clamitans. The sequence goes on from JBBGZY010001184.1 coordinate 1,300,715, forward strand.
CTGAATCCTGTCATATAATTTAATTGCTATGTTAAGGGGTCCCAAACTTGAAGTGCCCAAGGCCCAAGGTCTAAATCCAGCACTGCTAAATGTTAGATCCCAAAGGAATTGCACTAGATGATGGGGTGTCACTCAGGGGGTCAATATTGATTCACATGTATTGTTTGAAGCTTTTTTTTTTTTTAATGTTGTCTTAGATTCTAAGTTTAGATCTAAAATATAAAAGATAGATGTATATAATATTTTAACATTGAAATATGCTGTTTATGAGCTACAAATTATTCTATACGGTGATCGCCTTTTCCTTTAAATGCTTATCACGTGTTGCATATAGCACCCTATAGCACCCAAATTGTTGGTTTGATTCTTTAAATGCCAGCAACTCTGAAGATGTCCCCAAATGCTAGTGAACTATCTGTTCTGGCTATCTGTTGTTTCCCATGCTTCAGGGTATATAAGCGAGCTCTCAAACTTCATTTTCTTTAACTAGATGGACAGAGGTAAGAAACCCACTAAAATACAGCTTTCTTCAGTTTCCGTTAGCTGTTTCTCCAATCACTGCATAGTAGCAACAGTTATCATTAAACCCTGTAAGCTGCTTTCACTTTGTATGCAAATGGTAAGAAAAGACATCCCTGTTATCACCGAAATCAACTTTGAAATCGTACGACTTCACTTGAAATCGCACGATTTAAAAGCTGCAGGCCAGTGCGACTTCACGTGTGAGGATCGTTTGTCCGATATTCTCATTGTGTGTATGAAGCAAAAATGCTGAGCTGCCATGATGGATCTGAAATGACAGGTGCTCTTTAAATGTAAGGACTTGCTGGTAGTTGGAATCTTGAATTTCATTTTTACTGCTTGCCCTTCCTCCTCACGATTAGAGCCTGGTACAGATGCATTTCTCTTCAAACAATCATACACTTTGTAGTGTACATAAATTTGCAAAACAATGGGATAAAGGAATATTCCTGAACTTTGTTTTATCTCATGGTTACTGTGACTTTGTGTGAATGCATCAATGCAGTTATCTCAGCTTGCAGAGCTTGGATTCATTGAATGAGTTTACCAAAAATGTAAATATTGCAGAATATACAGCCTTATGCTACATAACTAAGCTCCATTTCATGCTGAATAAACTAAATGATTAATGTATCTTAAATAGAAGCCTATCTTTACTCCAAAAGCATTTTATCAAACTAAATTTGATAAAAATCCAAAACTTCCCATTTAAATAAAAAAATCATATTTAAATCAAGAAAATAAAATTTTTTTTAATTAAAAAAAAATAATCATCGATTTTTATCCACCCTGATTTACAGTACTGAAAATTTAAAGAACTTTAATCAATTCTAGTGCAAGGGTATACCAAGTGGTCCCTGTAGGACTTCAAGCTAAGCCTCAGGGGTTTACGTGGTATAACCTAGCAAAAAAAAGTTTTTTTTTTACTTTACAAATGTATTTCCCAGTTAACTTACCAATTTAAAGATGACCATACACTGTGCAAATTTCCTCTGGTTCCTGTTGAATCAGTCGAAATTTGATTAGTGTGTGGCCCTGTCGCCACCCTCCCACCCAACATCCTTCGAAGCCAGGTGGAAAAATTGTCAACCAAACAGCAGCTACATCAGTCAGATGCAGCTAATCTTTGCGCATTTTGACCAACTTTTTTCTAATATTTAAGGCCTATCATGCTTACCTCATTGGACTGTCGAATGGTTCCTAATGGAATCCATACGGTCCCTATCATTGTGTCCCAAATGAGTCCTTTATTCCAGACTTCCACCGTCAATCCTAAATCCAGTCTGTTAATCTCACTGCAAAAAAACAGAACGTAACTTTACTTTATGATGTCTGACACAACCGATGATCAGGTTAGGAATTGCTGCTCTTTACTCACAACATAAAGTCTTGCTCCCAACAGGGCAAGTTGCCCCTGACTGCAATAGTTGTGCTCTTCACATTTTGTACTTTTAAGGTTACATAAGCATTAAACTTTTCTGTCAAAAAAAGAAACACACAATTATTTCATCAATCCCATTATAAAAGTGGCAAAGTCAAATTATGTACACCAGGGGTATACAAGTTGTATGGGTACTACATGCTGAGGGGTATAATGATTTTTATATATGTAATGTTTTTTTTTTTCTTCTAAAAATGTTTGCTGTACGAGAAACGTTTTGAGGTGCTGGAGCAGTTTAGAACTACATACTAGCATTTGAACAAAAAATAACAGCATTCCAAAATGTTGTATACCTTAACTAATATACCCCCACTTTTCTTTTAACTTAATAGGAGGCATAGGTAGCATACACAAATACAAACTACCTTAGGCATACTTGCTGGACCTTGTTCCCCCCCATGTCGTGGGTCCACAGTAGTTTGAAATTGCTGGGATTGGCTATCATTTTTAAAGCTAGGACCCAGTCTATGTTGAAAAAAAAAAGCCAGCATATACTGCATATACTGCTTGCAGTTCCTTATGTGCAGATCAAAGACATTTCCTTTAATACGTACAAAATGTTAGTTAAAGCAACCTTGCAAGTGAATAAATGTATTTATTTCAGGGGCGTAGCTACAAGGGTCACGATTGCGACCCGGCCCCATGCTGTAGGGGGCCCGTGAGGACCCCCTGTATGCCTGGATAGTAGGAGCGGCTGGGGCGGCTCACAACTGCATATGGAGGAATCAATCTCTTCATATTCTTCCTACAGCCACTGAATGCCTGTGGGAGGGAAAGGAGGAGTAACGGGCATTCAGCAGCTGCAGGAGGAAAATGGAGAGATTCACCCCTCCATATGCAGCCGCTCCTCCTATCCAGCTTCCTTCCACTGCAGAAGAGTTCCGCTACCCCTGGCGCCAGCCCTGTGTTTGCCAGTCTCTAGTGTCACTTGTAAACACAAAGGCTCAGCTCTAAGTGACTTTGCTCCACCTCTTCTGAACATCCTACCTGCTGTCATACACTCCGCACTCCTCTCCCTGTACATCCTACCTGCCATCATATACTCCGCACTTCTCCCCCTGTACATCCTACCTGCCGTCATACACTCTGTACTCCTCTGCCTGTACATCCTACCTGCCGTCATATACTCCGCACTCCTCTCCCTGTACATCCTACCTGCCGTCATATACTCCACACTCCTCTGCCTGTACATCCTACTTGCCGTCATAAACTCCGCACTCGTCTCTCTGTACATCGCTGTACATATACTTCGCACTCCTCTGCCTGTACATCCTACCTTCCATCAGATACTCCACACTCCTCTGCCTGTACATCCTATCTGCCATCATATACTCCGCACTTTTCTCCCTGTACACCCTACCTGCCGTCATATACTCTGCACTCATCTCCCTGTACATCCTACCTGCCGTCATACACTCCACACTCCTCTGCCTGTACATCCTACCTGCCGTCATATACCGCGCACTCATCTTCCTGTACATCCTAACTTCCGTCATATACTCTGCTCTTGTCTCCCTGTGCATCCTACCTCTCGTCATACACCCCACACTCCTCTGCCTGTACACCCTACCTGCCATCATATACTCTGAACTCCTCTACCTGTACATCCTACCTGCCGTCATACACTCCACACTCCTCTGCCTGTACATCCTACCTGCCTTTAAATACTCCACATTCCTCTCCCTGTACATCCTACCTGTCGTCATATACTCTGCACCCATCTCCCTGTGAATCCTACCTGCCATCATATACTCTGCACTTCTCTCCCTGTACATCTTACCCAGGGCCGTCTTTAAGGCAGGGCAAAAGGGGAAGCTGCCCTGGGCCCTGTCATTGTTGTGGGGCCCAAAGCAGCTGCCTCATACTTGCCAACTATCCCAGTTTAAATTCCCTTGTCCCTTGAAGTTTTAGTCCTGTGCTGTATCCTGATATGTCAGTGTGAAGTACTGGTACTAATGCTGCCCAGCTCTACCCTATTGTTGTATACAGATGACTTACCTGCTGACCCTGTGTTTACATGTAAATAACTGGCATTGATATGTAAATAAAGGCGGCATTCATATGTATATCGTGCTCCCCTGCAGTGAGGAGATGATGTGCTGTAACCTCTAGCAACCAATCAGTGAGCAGTATTACTGTACAGTAATCTCTAGCAACCAATTAACAAGCAGAAATCATTTGTTGTAACCTCTAGTAACCAGTCAGTAAGCGGTAGTGATATGCTGTAACTGCTGGCAACCAATCACAATTGCTGCCTGATCTGATACAGTAAACTGATTTTAAGTCTAGCTGCTATTCGTTGTATGTCTCAGAGCAGGTGGAGAGTAAAATTGCATGGGGGGGGGCCCAAGAAAATTTTTGCCCAGGGTCCAATCAATATTAAAGATGGCCCTGATCCTACCTGCCGTCATACACTCCACACTACTCTGCCTGTACATCCTACTTGCCATCATATACTCCACATTCCAGCCTAATAGCCAGCTTTTAAGCCTAATCCGCATTCTCTCTTTTTTTTTTTTTTTTTATTGAATTCTTTAGTTTTACTCCATCAAGTGGCATTTAATGACATTCGGGTGGCAATATAAATTCATAATCACCTTAATTATAACAAGAATATGTACCAGGTGAATGGGTCAGCTGGTGAACAGCTGTTGAATGTCACAAGTACAGTAAACTGTGAAAAAAGAGATCCTGTGAACAGACCAATATTTTCAACAATCTTCCCATGAGAATATATGCGCATTGAATTTTATTCATTTGTAAATGCCTCCCTTGTGTACACATCCAAAAGGTCTGAGGCTGCTGCTGGCAGACTCAAAGTAGTCCCTCAAGTGGCGCTCTATAATACTTCTCTTCTCCCCAGCAGCTGCATGAAAGGTTATGTAGTGAGGGGAGAGATGGTGGAGCTAGGCAAGGACTGACAGTAATTACACACTCCTAGAAGAGGAAAGGGCTATATTTGGCAGAAAGGTTGGGGATCTGTGGTAATTCTAGGGAACTGGATCTTCCTTCCAGTAGTGAAATTGCCTAGTTCAAAAGCAAATTGCAAAGGAATACAAAATTGGTAATGGAAAGGCAGGATGCTGAAAATCAGCATTTCTAATTATCATGGGGTTGATTTACTAAAGGCAAATAGACTGTGTACTACAAGTGTTTCACTCTCCCATTAATTATGGGTATAGGAATCTGCGGTTCTTCTCAGGGAGAGGAGGACTTTGAAACCTGGATAGATCAAACATTTCAAGCATTAGAGGAATAGAACATCCCAGAAGCCCTAAAGAACCAGAGAATCAGCGAGAATATGAGGGGACCAGAAGAAGTGCCAGCTTAACTATGTAACAGGACTGTGTAGCCTTAGACTACATTGAGGCACTATTTTGTGTTGAGGAGAGTAGAGAAACTTTCAGATCTGATGTGAAGTTTGAACATACCCACCAACATAGATGGGAGAAACTCTCTGACTTCAATTCTACCCAAGTGGACAAGATGCTGCACAAGATCAGCCAAAAGAAGGGGATGGATCCACAGAATGCTGAAGCTGCTGACAGGGTCTGGCTGGACCAAATTATACAAGAAGCCCACCCAAATCATCCTATTATTCTCAAGTTTCTTCAGAAAGGAGAACTACAGAACTACTTGCACCTACCCAGAGTTGGTGACGGTAATAAGAAGCTCTGCTGAAGGAGAAATATTGAGATTCCAACGCCAAGCCAATACAGGCACCCAAGAAAGGGAAGGTCCTCACGTGCCTACTCAGATGGGAGACTACGTCTCAGAGGATAATAATGAGTCAGACACTGAGCCGTCTAAAAAGGCTACATCCCAAGCACCATCCGATCCAATAATGCCAAATCTGCTGGCCCAAAAGGTGTAGGTGCGGCTCGAGATTCATACATCAATATGAAGGAAACCCAAGTGAACCTACAGAAATCTCTCTATGATGTGAAACAGGCAGTGGTAGCTTTGACTTTAGGAAGAAAGGCGCCAGAAGAAGCCAAGTCAAATACCGTGCTGCCCTTTTCGGGGGAACAGATGCTACAGCTGTGGAGAGGCTGCACACTTCAGGGCACAATACACAACAAGGGAGACTTTGCCTGACATTACTGCAGAAGCTCCAAAGGTCCTGCAGAAGTTGCTATCTGGGAAACCGGTGGAAAACCTCAGAGGGCCCCAGTGAAGGAGCAAACTGGGTGCCCATCTACAACAGCTAGCTTTAAACCTAATGACACTAGGAAATAACAGCAGTGGTCCAAAGTCTCACAAATGCACCCCCTGGTGTATTTGAGTGACCGTTTAACTCACCCTCTTTGACTTTGAGTAGGCAGTCCCAAGAAAAACAATGCACACCAATCTCCTAAAGCTACATCTAGACACCAGCAAAACTGAAAGCCAACTGAGAAAGGGGTGCAAATACAGACTGCAAGGCCTGCTGTCCCAGCTGCTTCAAACAAAATCACTGACAAGTTAGTAGGGCCCTCTCCCATCATGCCAGCAGTCCATCTACACCCACTGTGCATCTGGGTCCAGGAGCCTAGGCAATATTGCTATGCTGGGACTTTTTAACGACAAACACCTCTAACACCTACCTTTACAGAAGTTAGAAGAGCTAGAGATTTGGGGGATTGGGACCCATAAGTTCCCCTACGACAGATATGGGCAATCTGAGACGTTTGATACCCTAGCTGTGGTGTGCCCTCGTCCCAGAAGAAGGAATGGGGAAGTTCTGGCAACTGGAAGGAAGCGAGAACATACTGCAGCCAGGAGAAGTGACATGTCTACGAGCTTCAGTCAAGTTTAATTGGGTTCAACCTTCGCCTTTTGTTGTCCTTGGGGAGAGGACACGGGGTAGAGTTGTTCCCAGACGTATTGTTGACAAGGACTCTGCAACAAAGTCAGGGGAAGATTCCTGTCAATGTTTGGTCCTTGATGACGTGTGGAGTCCTTTATGGCGCCATGTGGGAGAGTGAAACGCGTTGATGCAATTTCCGTTTTTCGAGTCCAAACAACGCTGGATGCAGTGTTTCCTTTTTGTTGCCAATATCTACCTATGACCATCACGATTGGGGGAGATCTTCATTGGACCCTTCTATGAATTGCCATTCATGGTTAACGTTCTAGCCTGAATTACCCCTGGACTGAAAAGCTAGGGGTCCATTCCTTTTGGTGAGTGGGGAAACAGGAAGGGTGTGTGATGTACCTTGAAGTTTGAAGCACAACTGCACTTTATTGATTGGAGCACATTTGCACAATATATATGGACGTTTTTTTCACTGATTATTAGATCTGTTTATGATGTTTACATTATTGTGAGCGCTGTAATTATATATTTTTTTTCATTTTGCCAAGTGTATAGCACTTTGTGTACAGCAGCTGCAATTACCAGTCTTAATAATTTCACTTCTAGTGCAAGTTAATATATATATATATTTTTATTTTAGTGTTTGCAACATTACTGACTCGCAAGTAAAATTACGTGCCTATGCTTCTAGAACAAGTGAATCTAGCTACCTGTCAGGGCTGGGCTCAGGCCTTCCTTCATTGAGCTGGCCGCGCATCTGTCGGCTAATTGTCAGCTCCTTTTTCTCCACAGTGACTCACCTGTTGATGATATCCTGCTCGTCAGTCCTGCCTACTTAAGCCGTCCAGCCCAGATGATCTCTGCCTTGGTCACATCTCTAGAGACGCTCTCCTGTGTTCCCGTTAAATACTTGCTTGGCTGACATTCCTTCTGGTTCCAGATCCTGCTTGCTGTTCTACTATGCTCATCTCTGGCTTGTCTGACTATCCATTACGGTTCCTGAACTCTGGCTATGTTTTGAGCACGTTTACTCTGTTTACCTTTTAAACAAGTTTAAACAAGTGAGATTTAACTGTACATCTGTCTCAGTCTGATTCATGGTTTCTGACACTACCCCAGTCTCGCCCTCTGATTTGGTGGGGGAGCAAAAGATGAGATTCTAGTAGAGAGATTCTACCCACACAATACCCCACTCATTCCTGAAGGGAATGGAAGAGCCAAAACTCAGCCTCTGAGATAGCAGGAGATGTTTTTGAAGAGTGAATTTAATGTGGGGTGTGCAAAAAATGCTCAACACAGAATTCACCTTCAGAAAGACAAACCAGTGAAAGAGCACATCATATTCTACTGAGTGATCTAGAAGATCACTGTGAGTAACTGACAGAGTTTAAGAGATTCGAAAAGTCCATTGTGGTGGCGCAAAAAAAAAAAAAAAAAATTCCCTGAGGTTGTGCATCCAAGTACAGAAGATGCCTTACAGCTTGTCGGGGATGAAGTGGCTCAGTATGCTGGACCTAAAAGTGAGTACTATCAGATCTCCATGCACCCTGAAGATAGAGAGAAGACAGTTTTTATCACTCTTCTAAGGTTCTTCAAATTCAACAGAGTGCCCCAAGGTCTATAGGGGGCCCTAGCAACCTTCCAGCAATTGATGCAGAATACAGTAGAGGACTTGAACCTGAATGGAGGGCTGGTGTACCTAGACAATATCATTGTCTTCAGCAGAACCCTGGAAGAGCACTAGGAAAATCTGGAGAAGGTCCTGAAGAGACTTCATGATTAGGGGATGAATCAGTCACCTTGAACATGTTGTCTCTGCTGAGGGAGTGGCCACTGACCCCAAGGTGCTGTCACCTCCTAGCCAAGATCTGCCAATGTGACTGAGTTGAGCTAATTTTTGGGGTTCTTCCCATACTACTGAAGACTCGTTGAGGGATTTGTAAGATAGCCTGGCCACTCAAAGAGTTGTTGAAGAGTGAAGGTGAGGAAGACGTCACAGGCTTACCTAGTCCATCTAAACAAGCCAAAGAGCCCCGAGAGTCGATTCAGGATCAATAGATTGATCAGTGCGAGCAAGCCTTCCATCAGCTGAAGAGGAGCCTTATGTGTGCCTCTGTTGTAGCCTATGCTCATCCAACCAAGCCCTGTGAACTGCACTTCAATGCTAGCCAAGATGGGCTAGTTGGAGTATTATACCAAAAGCATTACAGACACCTATGACCTGTTGCCTATGTGAGCCGAAGCTTCAGCACTGCCGAGAAGAACTATTCCACCCACAACCTAAAGTTAATTTCCTTGAAAGGGGCTGTAGTGGATAAGTTCAAAGACTACTTTTATGGTGCAGGATTTGTGGCCAAAACTGATAATAACCCACTCACATTCATTCTCACCACAGACAAGTTAGATGCTTCAGGGCACAGATGGTTGGCCACTCTGTCTGGTTTCTGCTTCAGCTAAGTATCGCCCAAGATGCTTAGAGATGCTGATGCCCTTTCAAGAAGGCCTTATGGCCCTGAAACTATTTTGGAAGATTGGCAAGCTCAGTGTCAAATTGCTGAGCACTTGGGCTGCACTTTAACTGCATTTAAATAAGGGATGGGGGGCCTACCCAAACTCTCTAAGAAGGACTTGAGAAAGAACCAGCTGGAAGACTCTCCTTGCAGTATGACCCTGAAAGCCATATAAAGTGGGAGATGGTCCAAGGGGGCCCCTTGGACGATCCTGAAGGCAAGTGTTAACTGTTCCTGCTGAAGAAGCATAGGAAAACAGTATTGACTGCCCCCCATGATGAACATGGCCACTTAGGGCTGAAAGGACTTTCCAACTAGTGAGAGACCATTTCTACTGGCTTTGTATGCGGGTCAAAGTTGAGCACTACTGCCACTCTTGCCTAAGCCACTGCTGTCCAGAGCTGCCTCAATGGGCCCCCTTCAAAGCCAAGAGCCCATGGAGTTGATGTGCATTGATTTCTTATGCCTAGAACCCGACCTTAGTGGACAGGGGAAAGTCCTGGTGTTGACAGACAATTTAGCCAATTTCATCCACAGTAGCCTAGGTCTTGGTAAAAAAGCTCTTTGGGCATTATGGGCTGCCTCAGAGAACTCATTCCGATCAAGAAAGAGACTTTGAAAGCAGTCTCTTTAAACAACTGCTTGACATGTTAGGCATCCAGAAATCAAGAACAATGCCATATCACCCTCAAGTGGATCCACAGCCAGAAAGCTTTAATCAAACTCATGACATGCTGAGGACTCTCTCCACAGAAAGAAAGCAACTTTGGAGCAGGCACATCTCTGCTGTTTTGCATGACTACAATAGCACAGAAAATTATACCAATAGCTATTCCCCTTACACACTCATGTTCCGGAGGGAAGCCTGTCTGTCAGTGGATCTTGCTTTCGGCACCTCTATAAACGGCAGGCAGCTACAACTCAAAGCCTCTGTAAAAGCTAAAGATGGCTAACGTGAAATCTTGAGAAGCTTTGGATGCCAGAGGGCAGCGGAACAAAAAGAATTATGATCTGAAAGTTGGGGTTCATGATCTTCAGCTGGGAGACAAATTGTTGCTATGAAACCTGGGACCCACTGGGAAGCATAAGATAGCTGACTGGTGCAGTTCCCAGCAATATGTTGTCTGCAAACAGTTGTCCAACTTTCCTGTGTACCAAATGCCTCCTGATGGGAGGATAGGGCCTCTGGTGACTTGGCATCAAAACCATCTGCTTTCTCTAGGTAAAGCCATCAGGGTGCCTGAAAGGACTGAGATGCCATTGCACAGTCCATCCTATTCCAGGTGAGTTCCAGTGACCCAGCCACAGCCTCCATCACCAAACATGGATGAAGGAGAAAGCATTGAGAATAAGGAGGTTTACATGGGCTGGCTGGATTCCACTCCACCTCATCCTCTTGCAGAGACTGAATCAGAGATCCTCAGGCCTAAAGCCCCAGAATTCATACCACAGTCCAGGAAAACCTGCCAACTCCACTGGATTCAAATGAAATAGAGACTTTCCAATCATCCCCAGAGCTGGGAGAAGAATCTGCTGGAGAGTGGTCATCAGAAAGGAGCGGAGGAAAAAAGAGCAATCACTCTGGGTGAGAGTTCTGAAGAAGCCATCTATACCAAAGATTTCCAGAACCCCCTGACACATCTTGGTGGATGCTACCGGTATCAATGGTCTATGTGCAAGGCAACCCCTCTCCTTCTGACAAATAGTGGGAAATTCCCTTGTTAGATTCCAATGTAAATGCCAATTGCTTGTGTACCAGGTTATGGGCTTTTACATGGTACTGAACTCAGTCTCTCCTTTGTGGGATCAAAGGGTTGTTTGGTGAGGAGGAGTGTGTAGCCATGTGCCACCAGTTATGTGTCCACCCACTCACTCTCCGTGTCCCCCTGCCACTGTGCCTCTGTTAGGCCCCTTTCACTAGCTCAGCGGGAAATCGCTTAGTTGATCTATACGCTGAGCCGGCGGATGACAGGTACGCTTCTGCTTACTGAGCACATGTCAGAGTCCCGCTGATTTCTATGGGGAGATCGGACAAAAACGGACAGCATGTCCATTTTCATCAGATCCCATCCAATCTGCCAGGCCAGTCTTTAGTGGATCGGATGGCAGACAGGTGTCAGTAGACACATCTCCGCTGACATCCACCTGCCCATAGGAGTCAATGGGTGGCCCGCTCGGATCCGCCTGAAAAATGGACAGGCAGATCCCAGCAGGCTTATCGTGTTAAAGGGGCCTTATAGAGAGAGAGGCTGGAGGCATCAATGCCAGTTCTTCTCTTTTCTATGCTGCTGGCTGTGTAGACTTCCAGCTTGCCCCCTGATGCCACTGCAGAGAGGGACACAAGTGCAGCAGCTGGCTCTTTCTATTCACTTTCTCACCACCACTGTGGAACCTCCTGCTTGCTCCTTTCCCCCTCCCTCCTGGCAGCCACAGACCCAGGGAGCAGAAGAACTGGTACAAGTCAGGGACGGGGAGAGGACTTGCATACAGGCACAAGAGGATGCTGGGAAGGGTAGTCTTAAAGGGGCCCTGTGTAATCCAAGCGAATTGCTAAATAACTACAGGACCCACAATCCCTGCATATTAGTCGAGATCTAAACTTTTCCCGGGCAAACTTACCAAGACTCAGGAAGTCTAAGGCAGGAGCAAGGAGTGGGCGCCTGCTACCTGGAGTGTCCATACACCCCAGACAGCTAAGAAACTGAACTACTGTGGTCCTTTTGTGTGTGTGTGTACCTGTAAAAGTGCAGACCCAATGCTGGAATGTCTGTGCCCATACAAGGGTATTATTCCACAGCGCCAGAACCTGAATCTGAAGGGACCTGTTGCCATGTGTGCCTGCAGGCTGGGCAGGAAGGAACTGATCATGAGGACTGAGACTTCAGAAACAGCTAGTTGCCAAGTGCCTGGATCAGATCTGCTGTCTGCCATGAGTGGTGAGCTGAAGTACGCATCCTGAACTCTTGCCACACGCAGTTAACGCTAATTGGACTGCTCTTACATAGCAGTTAATCTGTCACTCACCACCCACACTCTTATATGGACAGTGCACCACCTACAGAAGGGCCCTACCAAAAGCCAGCTGCTATGGACTGATCAGGTACCATGTACTTTAGTCAACTTCCAGGGTACCCCTTATTAGGCATGCGTAAACTCATCCATTAAAGAGCTGTAAGTGCAGGGTGTGTTAGCTGATTCTGACTCCAGTTACTGATTACATCAGTTAAAATGTAATTTAACAGTAGGAGATGACTGAGTTAATCATAAGATGACAGCAGGGTCCTTTTCAGGGTGGTACTTTAGTCAAGAACAAATGTTATAGCCTGGATAATGCTTTAAAGAAAACATTTACTTTACAAATATAGATGCTGCTACTGCTGACTTCTTATTTTGCAGATGCTAGTTTCCTCACTGTGATGTTGATTTTCTTGCTTCAATTCATTGAGTCACTGATCCAAAACAAGTATGCAGTTATCTGACCTTTCTAAGGTGTTCCTGATCTGTATACTTGTTTTCAAATTAGTGATTTAAAAAGTACTGAAGGCAATGGGTCAACATAAAGGCCAGGCAACAAGTATGTTCAGTCGGTATTTGAAAGGGGGATTTCCCAAGGTTCTATGTGATGGACTGAATCTAGAGTGGTATTAAAAAAAGGTCGTACATAAGCAGTAAAAATACAGGCAAAACAAAAGGTTTGCAATATTAGGCCATGTTAAAATGCTCCCACCTCCAAATAAAACAAGGGTGATAAAAGACTATGCGGTGCCCTGCTATAGTAATTATGAAACGGTATAAGTTTCACAAACAATAGCAATATGTGAAAAATACCACCCATGGTACTATTACAGCAGTAATAAATGACCATGCACAGTTGAGAAATGCATCTGGTTACATTTATATAACTCCAGCTGATTAAACCCAGCATATAAGTCTACTTTAAAAATTATAATGACAATATAGATTATATAGCATTATATCATGACAGCAATATTATAACTGTAATCTATCAGAATCTGAGAGTTCCTTCAACTTCAAAAAGGCATAGAATGAGAAACACCAGTGCCTGGAATGCAAACCCTGTCGCACCCTGCTTGAGTGCTTTGGTCAGTATACAGCCACCTCCAGTCTAAATATCAGAGATGAGATATTATAGCCGCCCGTACAACACTAGCTTGTAGGAACATGGAATGTTTATTTGAACAAACTCCCCAAATATATACCACAGGAGGACACCCCCCCCCCTTTTGAGCATATTACCCCAACAATACAAACTGTATCCAAGAACATAACGTAACAAAAGCTAATGAACTAGTCACTTAACCCAGCCTAGGTGACTCAATGTCCGCTCCCACCCACACAATCCTCAGCCTAGTAGGCAATAGACTATAGCGAGAGACTTCAGTAGCACTGTTTGGCTCCTACATTGAAGAACATGAAACAGAGGCCAATGTGCCTAGCTATTTCAATTAACATGCACAGTCCAGAATCAAACAAACCAGGAATAGTCTTTATATATTTCCTGGGAGATATTGTGGATAAGTATTACTATTAAGTAATCCAAACCACATTATCTGTGTCCATTAAGTGGTGGTCTATCATTACAGAATGATCTGCTCTCTCCCTGGGCCATAGTCAGTGGGTAAGAGGCTTGCTCCTAGTCCTCTCCAGAAGCCCCTATCTTGGTTAGGTCTGTCACATTTCTCCCCCATCAAAAGTGGACTAACAAGGTCCCAGACCTCCACCTGGTCTGAACATGCATTAGTCAGGCAAGTCCCATAATGAGTCCGCATGATCTCTATTCTTGGCTGCAAGGGATAGTTGTCATCAGTAGGTGTGGGGCAGAGGTCATCGACTCTCTGTCCGGCTTCTAGTGATTCAGCTGGGTGGTTTCTAACAACCTGGGGCTCGATCTGCTGCTGCAGAGAGGGGCCATTTGCCCCAGCTCCCTGAAGCTGTGGAAGCACTGTAGGTGCTGGGCAGAGGCCAGCTGCACTCTGCCCTGTTGCCAGCACTTCTGCTGGGTTTCTGTTAGTGGAGACCGCAGGCACCGACATCGGATCAAGCTGCAGTTGTGAGGTGCCGATTGCACTCTCTCCCTGGAGCTCCTGCGGAGTGGATTGTTGTGTGCAGAGGCCAGTAGTAATCTGCCCTGTTAGCACTTTAGCGCTCACATCATCTGCTTTGGCTAACTGTTGGGGAGGGAAGACAGTTTCCTCCACTCTGGCTGACTGTTGGGGAGGGAAGACGACAACCTCTTCTACCTTCTCCCACTGGATCCTGATTTGCTGCTCGGGAGCGACCGCCACCTCCTCACTCTGGGCCTCCAGAACTGCCGCAGTCTTGGACCCTCTGTCCGGTTGCCAGCATTTCAGCTGGGTTGGTGTCATCATTCTGGAGCTGTTGGGCCCCCCTTTCTCTGGTACTGTCTCCTAGGTGCACGAATCCTTGTTGGGGAGGAGGAATGCTTGCTTCCCCTCCCTGCATTTCTGAAATCCACTGGGGAAGAAGAATCACTACCTTCTCACCTCGGGCCTCCGAAACTGCCACAGGTGTGGAGCAGGGGTTTGCAGTACTCTGTCCTGCTGCCAGCACTCCTGCTGGGGGTTCGCTAGGTGGTTCCTCCTCTACAGAAAAGTCTATTAAATCCCCAGTCGCTGGAACTGCTAAAGGTCCAGGGCATGGGCTGGTGGCCCTTGGGCCCAGTGCCAACACTTTGACAGGTGACTCATCATCCATAACATCCGCCGACTAAAAGTTAAGTAAATCCATGCTTTCTGTGATCCATGTCTGGGGAATGAGGACAGCTTCCTCTTCTCCCGTGCCCTAGAACTGCCGTTGGACAGACGCATTTCTCCATCCAAGCTCATCCTGTGCAGAAACAGGTTCTTCAAGGTCAGTCAACACTTGCTGCATCCACCATAAGACCTCTGCTTCTATAGCTATGCGGAGATGGACAAAGCACACTGTCACTCTGCTCCACTGCTGACACTTCAGCTGAGATTTCAGGGCTGTCGGCTGGTACTTCTGGATATTCCCAGGCAAAGGGAGGCCAGTCACGTCTAGCAGCCATCTGTAGGTGATCTCCAGCTCCCATTTCTGCAAGGCCAGAAACCCTGTATCTTCCAGTGGCCAGTGCACTTCTGAGACATTCAGTATCTCTTCTCTGAAATCCATGATTTCATCCAACTACCACTCCTAATCGCTCCCAAAGTTATGGGTCCCTGACAGCTTCACATACAACAGCCCCAGGCCGTCATAGCCAAAGCCTTCCATTGAGCTGTCATCCACTATCCAAGGGCATGCTTGGGATACATGTCACCGGAGGGCTCTGTAGCTCTTGTCCAACCGCATCTCTGCCCAGACCAGCCTGCTTAACTCAGCTGTCTGCTCCTTGTGCAGTTTTTCTCCCAAAAACTGCACCCCCAATCCATACTGCAACCAGTACCTTTCCTGAAAGGAGGGGAGAATTTTTCCCTGGTGGCGCTGCTCAAGGGCTAGCTTTTCCTTCCAGAATTTGCAGCAGATACAATCATACCATCCCAGCAGGACCTGCTCTGCAACCTCTCTCGCAACCTCCTTCCAAATTCCTCTTCCATGGTGGCTGGTATCTGTATCTCTCCACTTCGGCTATCTGGACCTTGGATCCCGGTGGAGGTTTAGATGTCCTGCTTGAGTTCTTCCATCAGTATACAGCCTCCTCCAGTCTGAACATCAGAGATCAGATATTTTAGCCGCCCGTACAACACTAGCCGGCACTAACTTGTAGGAACATGGAATGTTTATTTGAACAAACTCACCAAATATATACCACAGGATGACATTCCTCCCTCCTGATCATATTACCCTAACAATACAAACTGTAACCAAGAACATAATTAACAAAAGCTAATTAACTTGTCACCTAACCCAGCCTAGGTGACTCAATGCCCGCCCACCCACACAATGTTGTGATTAATCAGATATCCCCACTATAAGGTCAGACTTGCTGGCATCAAACTCTCAAAGTACAATACACATTGTCACAAGTGTTTTCCCCCAAGCCCCCATTTTTGCCACTCTTACCATTGCTATTCTATTATAACACATTTGATCTACTTCTTTAATAATGATTGGTATGTTTTATTTATGCACCTTTTCAGATCATACACTATATCTTCACAGGAAACCCCTGAAGAAGGAATTGTAGTTTTTAATATTCCAAAACATGTTGGGTCTTTAAAAATATCATGCCTGTGTATGCTTCTGTTACTGAAACCTACAGTTGTATGATGTTAGTGTAAGAATTGTATGAATTATTCATTGCTTTTAAACCAATATTTTGTATAATTTTTGAATAAAGTATATATTTTTTACTAAAATCACTTATCATTCACTCCATACCAATCAAACATTTTCCAAAAACATGTTTATCCCCCCCCCCACACACCCATAAAATCCCTGGGGCAACCTTCCTCGATTTTCCATTGTTACAAGTGTAAACACATCCCCCAAGGGTTTGCTAGGAGAGACAAAAGGTGTTCCAATTAGCACAATTAATAATAAAAACAGTGATCTCCTCCCTCCTCAGCCTAGTAGGAAATAGACTATAGCAGGAGACCTCAGTAGCAGACTGTTTGGCTCCTACATTGAAGAACATGAAACGGAGGCCAATGTGCCCAGCTATTTTAATTAAAATGTATAGTTCAGAAAAAAACAAACCAGGAAAAGTCTTTATATTTAGGTCTGTCACACTATTTGTCTAAAGGTGGTAGGTATGGACACTTTCAGAATCTTTTAAGACCATCGCAGTTTGACTAGTTGTAATACATCCACTTACCACCAACTGTGGTAAAAGACCCGTCGTTTGCATGCCTTAATAGATCAAGCTGAGATTTACACACATAAATATATGTTATTAAAGCCAAATTTTCAAGCAGGCTGATTCTGCTGTGCTTTCTTGTTAGCTACCCTAAATGTTATATAAAACCTTAGTCATATATTAAATGTTTATTAATAAAGCAAAGTTTGTAAAAAAAATCAGTTTAACCACCTCAATACAGGGCATTTTCACCCCCTTCCTGCCCAAGCCATTTTTCAGCTTTCAGCGCTGTCACATTTTGAATGACAATTGCGCAGTCATACAACACTGTACCCAGATGAAATTTTATCATTTTTTTCCCCACAAATAGAGCTTTCTTTTGGTGGTATTTAATTGCCTCTGCGGTTTTTATTTTTTGAGCTATAAACAAAAGAAAGTGACAAGTTTGAAAAAAAACACAATATTTTTTACCTTTTGCTATAATAAATATCCCATTTTTTTTTCTTTAAAACAAATTTTTTCCTCAGTTTAGGCCGATACGTATTCTTCTACATATTTTTGGTAAAAAAAATCGCAATAAGCGTATATTGATTGTTTTTTGCAAAAGTTATAGCGTCTACAAAATAGGGGATAGATTTATAGCATTTTTATAATTTTTTTTTTTTACTAGTAATGGCGGTGATCTGCGATTTTTATCGTGACTGCGATATTGCAGCGGACATATCAGACACTTTTGACACATATTTGGGACCATTCACATTTATACAGCGATCCGTGCTATAACAATGCATTGATTACTGTATAAATGTGACTGTCAGGGCAGGGGTTAACACTAGGTGGTGATCGAGGGGTTAACTGTGTTTGCTAGGGAGTGTTTCTAACTGTAGGGGGGGGGTCTCATAAGGGGAGGAGACTGATCGGTGTTCCTCTGTACTGGGAACACACCATCGGTCTCCTCTCCTCTGACAGGATCGTGGATCTGTGTGTTTACACACACAGATCCACGGTTCTGCTGTGTTATCGGCAATCGCGGGTGCCCAGCGGACATTGTGACCGCCGGGCACGCGCACCGGGTACCCAGTGACGCGGCGGACGCGCGTGATTGTCGGGGGTGGCGTCCGCCCCCTGGTGGGCCGGGAAAGCGAGCACGTCATATGACGCCCTCCCACAACGAGAGCTGCGCCACCTGGCTTTCAATTGACAGCCGGTGGTCGGCAAGCAGTTAAAAATGCACAAAAATTGACCTACAAAATAAAACTCACCCAAAACCATTATGGTTTCTGTTTAAAGTGATTTTAATCATTTACATTTTTTTTACATAACAAACATGTTATACTTACCTGCTTTGTGCAATGGCTTTGCACAGAGCAGCCCTGATCCTCCTCTTCTGGGGTACCCTGCTGGAGCTCCTGGTTCATCCTGCTTTCCTAGTCCCCCCCTAATAAGCAACTTGCTAGGGGGTACTTAGGCAGGCTAGCTCCGTACACTGCTGCCTGCATCCATAGTCATAGACAGGGAGGCCTTGCCCTGCTCCACCTGCTCCCTCATGATAGGATTTGGCTGACAGCAGCAGGTGTGTATGGCTCCTAGTGTGCTGCCCTGTGAGGAGGGAGAGAAACAATTGAGCTGCTGCTTTTGTGCACAGCTCTGGATCAAAATCCTGGGCACAGAAAGTATTTTACCTTAATGCAAAGAATGCATTTATATAAAAAACCTTAAGGCTTTAGAACCACTTTAATGGTGAACAACTATGTGGAAAACCTGAGGTGCTCTCATTTGAATAGGGAATGGGCCAAGGTTCATTCAAGCATAATATGAATTCCTTCTTTCTTTAACCAACTCAGGGTTTTTTTTAAGTGCCTAATATTGAAGGTAACAAACACTACTCCTTGTGGATAAGTTAAGACAAAATGTAAACAGAAAACATTTTTGTTCATTTTGCATACAGTGGCGACAAGTTAGACATTCTGTCAGGTTTTTTTTACAGTCTGTGTCCCTCTAGGCATAGTCACCGAGATAGAAATTGAGAGCAAATCTAAAATTTCAGTGATGTAATGAGAGCAAGAATTTTGGTGAAATCATCCAATTGGGCAGGGTCAGATGAAGGTAGGGCTATTGGAGCTGCAGCTCCAGGCCCCTACCTTCATGCGTATCTACGTATCTTCATACATGTATCTACGCTTCTCATACACGAGCATGCGCAGTTAGAAGAGCCCACCCCTTCACACTCAGCCAATCCTGTTCCCGTCTGCTTTATGTCATTTCACGGCTTATGAACACTCACTTGCCATACGAGTTGACATCTTGTGCTGAGACTGTGAGGAATCCCCTTAGCGTTGACAGCCGCCGAAAGACCCAAGGCGGGGGTAGAAGCCAAAGGCACGTTAGATCTCCGTAAAAAGAGATCTAGGGAGCTGGTAAGCGGCAGCACTTCTCGTGGGTGGAGGCACTTTTGTATTGTACCCCAGCACATACCACCTCCAGTGTCGAAGTTGCATGTCACCGCTTGTAGGAAAAATATAAAGTCACCCCCTGGAGGACTGTCTATACAAGTGGGCTTTTTACATCAGCCTACTCGAGTGGACTATATTTTTCTGTATTTTGTTATATATATATATTTTTCACTGTTTGTTTTTCTCTATTTGCACATATCACTGGTGATGAGGAATGTTAATGTGATATTGTATATATGCATATATGTGTATTTACACAACCTTTATTATTTTGTATGTTACTTTGAGTGTGTGTGTCTCACATTATTAGTTGCAGCTTTCTTTTACAGTATTTAAGTTGAACCTTATACACATGATCACTTTTGGGATAGCGCAGTAAAAACAATTTTGTGTTTTTGATGCAGTCCAGTGCTTTTTTTCCCCCTATTTTTTCTTAACCTTAAATAAGGACATGTGTGTTGCAGTGCATTTTTGGTGCATTTAGGTGCGTTCCAGTGCGTTTTTGATGCGTTTTACAGCGTTCCAGTACAGTCCAGTGCAGAAAAAATGCAGCATGTTATACTTTTTTTTCTGGAACGCACTGGAATTGCAAGCACTGGTGTGAACTATGCTATTGAAAACCATATAGCCTATTTTCCATGCATTTTTGATGCAGAAAAAAAATGCACTGGACTGCATGTGGTGTGAACTGGCCCTTAGGGCCCACCACTGTTGGTGGGGGCATATCTTTTGCGGACAACTGTCTAAGGGGAGAATTTCCCTCACTTTGGTGAAATATCCTCTCTTTTTTGTGTATCCAGGACAAATAGTGAAGGTAAATCTACCCAGTGGAACACAGACACCAAAAAATAACCTGAAAGGGGTTTTAGACCTTTCCCAGACTTTAAAAGACTAAATAATAGAGTGCTGGCTACATACACATAAAATATATTTCTGCTTTTATTTATAACACGTTTTAAAAATCAGCAATGTCTTTTTTATACTTTACAAATTTTAAAGGAAAGCTTGTACATGGACTAGGTAAGTTTTGCTCAATGGCTGCAACCTTGGCTAGACTCCAAGGGTACCAATAAACTCTGTACCTTTCATCATTAAGAAATTGCCTTTCTAGCTACAACTGATAAAATATTGCACAATCAGTGATTCAATATGTAAAATATGGTACAGTGTACTTTCACTTTTCATAACAAACACATGCATGTTCTACAAAAAAAACATATTTGCAATATATATATATAACATGTGTACTTCTTACCTTGAGGGCCATCAAACTTAGCCTTTTTCACTGTAAAAAAAACAAAAAAAAAGAAGAAAAAAATAACTTAGTTCAAATGCACAACAGCAAAAATTGCAGCATTTTTAGAATATTTGGTACACACATTAATGCTATTATGTGTTATTCAAGAAAATATTGATTGAATTTTGGTTTAAAAATTTGTGTTTACATTTTCCAATTACAATGGTTATTGGTATCTTATGATCATCAAAAAAAGATAAGCAAGAATCTCACATGCACTGAACATCCACCAAACATTCCTGTTTTTTTTTTACTGGTAAATCAGTTGCTGTATTTATAGTACACATCTACCAGAAAGATTCACCTGCATGTTCAGTGGATCAAGTAACCATAACCAACATCCACCACCATCCTGCACGCACTGAAGAGCAGATACAAACCCACAAGCACAAACTGAACGGCAGAAAACGATCTGAAAGCCACGAGTCTGAAAAAGCGCGAATCGTCTCTCACCAAACTTTTACTAACACGAGATTAGCAAAAGGAGCCCAAAGGGTGCCACGCTTGGTTCAGAACCGGCCTTTTCTAGTCTCGTCGTACGTGGTGTACGTGACCGCGTGGTTGTCGATCGGAAATTCCGACAACTTTGTGCGACCGTGTGTAGGCAAAACAAGTTTGAGCCAACATCCGTCGGAAAAAATCCGAGGATTTTGTTGTCGAAATGTCCGAACAAAGTCCGACCGTGTGTACGCCCTATAAGTGTCCACACAACACAGGAGAGATTTCTGACCATTCCTACCACTGGTCTACAAAAATGGTGTATAGTTCTGGCCAGAGGGCCTTTAAGGTGCATAAGCCAGACAGCCCGGGCATTCTCACAGCTGCACCACAGGATAATCTCTCTCTTCCCACTGGTGACTGACAAGCCTGTAAAGGAAGCTGAAGAGCAGAAGACCTGTGATTGGCTGCATTGAAGGCAAATTCTAAGTCCTTTGGTCGCCTATTTTTCTGTTGAACTTTGCATACATTTGTTGCATCACTACTACTCTTAGGGACGCTTTATTTAAGGGGAAAACACTTTACTTTTTCTGTCTCTTGTTAAGGAAATTTTGTGAAGCTATCTTTGCTTTTGTGGATTAAAAATACCTTCATTGGAAGTTTGGAAGGCCCAGCTGCTGGTGGATTTTGTGCAGATTTAGCAACTGCCCAGTGGTTGCTTAGGGATAGTGAACTGATGCTCAGCACCAGTAGTTAGCTGTATTTCTCTTGCTACATATAAAGGATATTTGTTGCATTGATTAATGTATATTGCTGCTTGCATTGTCATTTTCCATCTGCCCAATGCATTTAGGGCAAGATCTTTATACTGGCTGTAAAGAGAATGAACGGCATCTCTACTCATCTCTTTGTATCATTGCATAATTCCGCAGTTATTGAACTGTTGCCTTTGCCACTGTCAACCCTGCTTTATGAATACTTTTCTACATGGCTTATTTTTGATTTAATAAAGCCTAAATATCTCACTACTGGAGTAGCTATATCATTAGGTCCAGATACAGGTTGGATCATAGCTGAAAAAGGTAAATGATCGTAACATTTCAAGAAGCTCTTTCTAGGGTCATTGCTACACGTGCAAGTTCTGAAGGATAAATCATATCAGGATGCACACCATTTAGAAAGAAAGAGATACATTAAGAGTGTGAACATGTTTAAGTAGAGCAGAATTTTCAATAAGCGACGTTCAAGAACTCATTTATGATCTTAAAACAGCAGGAGGAAAGTTCAAACCAACCTTAAAACATATTATGCTTGAAACAGACTTAAATGAATTTAAACATGTTTGGAATAAGCATACATTTGAAATAAATACAAATATATTAAAAACAAAACAATTTAAAAAAAAAGGCATACTGAACAGACCACTTGATTTTTTTTGCCATCACTAAGGAAGAGATGAAAAATCTCTGCAGTGGTAACACAGAATTCAGTGGAAAAGGAATAGAAATTCTGTCATGTTAAAAATATTGCGTGTCTCTCTGTCCTGATCATAACCATTTCCCTTATTTCTTGTAATGCTGCTCAAGGCCACCAAAAAGATAGAAAGTGAACAGTTCAGAACAAAAAAAAAAAAAAAAAATTGACAGAAATATTTTTTTCCAAGTCTGTCCAAAACTAAAAAATAAAGAATTGGCTGGAAATGGGAAAATTGAGGTAGGGGAATAGGTCTGGTTACAAAATGGTGGGGCTAGTAAAATGTAGAATATTATCATCTGTAAACAGTCGGAGTTTATGGTGGTAATTAACTGTGAAATCAGAGCTGTTTTTGAATATTAGGATTAGGGGGTTGATTACAAATATTACTTATAGTGGATAAAGCACATAGTCCTAATAGGTTAATTTTTGGAATAGGAAAAAGACTGCTATGGTACCTGAGCATTTAATGTAAGTCCAGGGGCATTTACAGTGAGACATGGACTCAGAATATTGCCCGACCATTAAGAAGGCGTAGTGCCGCTCGCGCATGCGCAGTGCGCATCAAGCTGTGAAGCTACAAGCTGTCACAGCTGGGTGCCCATAGTTGTAATGCCAGCGCCGGGGAAAGGGGAGGGAGAGAACCAAGGGTTCGGGCGGCCCCATCACTGGATCCTGGCATGGGTGAGTGTGTGTCTATTAAAAGTGATCAGAGACACTTTTTGTAGCTGCTGACTTTTAATAAACACAAGAAAGACTGGAACTCCACTTTAAAGGAAGATATACACTTTTGTATAATTATAAAATATTTATGTAAATATCATAAAATATAAAACTGATAATTACCAGGACATCATCTATGGAGAGTAGAATTGAGAGTGGTTTTAAGTATTCTGAGATTTGTTATGAGGTACAGAAGTTTGCAATATTGAAGAAGTTTTCAGAAGAAAAAAAAAACAGAAGTTTTCCAGTATCCACCTTCTTAACCTCCCTGGCGGTATGATTATTTCGGATTTTAGGTGCTGAAAGCGGTACAATTATTTTGCATGGAAATTTGGCGTTTTATATTGTAGGTCTGTAATTCTTAACAATAACACACTTAAATCTGTCCACCAAGAGTCTAGTAGATATCCCGGGTATGATGAATTTTGAAACACAAAATCATAAATTATAATATAATAAATAAATATAAATAATTAAAAAAAATAATAATATAATAATAATAAAATAAATTTCCCCACAATTCACTATCGCTCAATTCTGCAAGTGTTCTAATTTACTATCGCTGTTTTCTAGCTGGTCTAAAGTCACTTTTGACATAAAGGGACACTTTTTGGTTGCTATGGACAATCTCAAGTTTCCAGGCAGAAAGAACAGTATATATAATATAAAACTGCATGCAGGGCATTGTACAAAGCACTGGGGACAAAAGGGATGTGAAATGATTTCATACAGTACTGTAATCTGTAAGATTACAGTACTGTATGTGTTATGATTTTTACATTTTTTTGAATTTGCTGCCAGGCTTCACCCGGTGCGCCGCGACGCTCGCAGGGAACGGAGCCTGGCACAGAGAGGCTTCGGAGGAGGACAGAGCCCGCAGACACAGCGGGGGGACATCACAGGATCCTGGGGACAAGGTAAGTATACCACACCAGGATCCTGCAATGCAATCCCGAGTGTGGCTCAGGGTTGCCACTAATGGTGCTGAAATTTAACCCCGAGCCACACTCGGGAATACCGTCAGGGAGGTTAACAGGCATCAATGAAACCAAATTATTTATTTGTCATGAGGTTATTTATGCAATTATTTAGTTGTAATGTTTAATGTTATAATGTAATATATGTTGTATTGTAAATCTGATGTACTGTATGTTGTAATGTTAATCTTGACACTTAATAGGAACACTGACCTGTACCAGTTATTTGAAGTATTTGAGTATCTGGATTGCTTCTTACACTTCTTTTAAGATAAGTGAGTAGGCATTGGGAGTAGGGAAATATTAAAGAAGACATAATAAATAGTGATGGATTAATAGGGTTTAAGGAAGAATACAGTGTAGATATTATCTTTAAAAAGTTTGCAGTGATTATTAGTGAGTTACCAGTTAGTTCCCCATTGTCTGATTTTAGCTGGAAAGGCTTAAATAGTTGTAGTATGTTGGGCGTCCTAATCATAGCGCTTGCATGTTGATTCCTTTAAAAGAGAAGTTATGTTCCATCCTGTGGGTATTTTTTTTAGTAGTTTGGGGCACACAGAAACCTAAGATTCGTCAGATATTTTCTAGCTTAAACTAAAAGAGGAGTAACAAGGTCTGAAAATATCTCAGAAATGTTTGTGTCTCTGGCTTTATTGTATTTCATGTACGCATCCTTTAATGGAGGCTTTATGTGTCTCCTATAGGGTCATTTGGGAAGTCAATAGAAATTGGCATTGGTAGCTATTTGTTATGAAAAGAAGAGAGGGGAACTAGGTCTTGCTCTAGTAAAGATATGGAAAGAATAAAAGTGTCTGACGCTTAGGGAAAGGATTGTAAGAAATAAAGATTGTGTAAATTAAGTATTGTAAAGGTAATATTAATAGTGTGTAATGCAGGGGTCTCAAACTGGCAGCCCTCCAGCTATTGCAAAACTACAAGTCCCATGAGGCTTTGCTAGGCTGACAGTTACAAGCAGGACTCCCACAGGCAGAGGCATGATGGGACTTGTAGTTTCGCAACAGCTGGAGGGACGCCAGTTTGAGACCCCTGCTGTAATGCATAGTAAATAATATTGAGACTAATTAAGCAATCTAAGTCTAATGGTCAGTTCTCACTGAACTGAAATTGTATCATGTTTCAATCCATTGTAATAAACTGAGTTTAGATCGTATTTACCTTTTTAACAGGTAATATACAGTACTGCTTGTGTAGCGAATGGTACACCAACTTTCAACAATTACACTGCTTTTGGGGTCCATTCAGTCTATCGAAGCACACATTTTCATGAGCGTTACTGCATCACACGTCAACACTTCTGGTCAACTGTGGTGCATTGCAGTGTGATTAATTCTAAATTGCACCCTAATGCACTGTACAACAGTGGCTAATACACAATGCACTGCAACACACCGCATTAACAAACTGCAATGGAACTCATTTTAAAAGTTTAGCCCTTACCCCTATTCTTTAGGGGTGTTCCTATATGAATGTTGAGTTCTAAGGTGGGACAGATAATTCAACAAATAGTTAGGTAGAGTGATGATGCACATCAGTATGTTAAAGCAAAAGCATTATATGTCATGTGAGCAGATTTTAGGTTGCAATATTTCATAATATTGAATAACACAATTTTATAAAATATTTTTACTATTTTTGACTAAGTTCCTGAACTGTTGTTATTTTTGCTACTATATTGAAGGTGTGATATTAACTGCAAAAGGGGCTGGCTGTAGGCTGAACGAATGAGGCAGGTAATGGTAACCAGGTGAGTCACTGTAGAAACAACGAGTGGCTGGTAATTAACCACCAGCTGAGCAGCCTCTGTGCACTGAAGACAGAGCTGCTAGTAAATAACAGGAGCCCAACCCTGACAGTACCCCCTCCTCAAAGACCTTTCCCTCTTGGGAGGGGACCAGGCTTGAAGGGAAAATGTCTAAGGAAAGCACGGAGGAGGGCAGGAGCATGTACGTCCGAGGATGAGACCCAAGAGCATTCCTCTGTGCTTTCCCCTCAAGCCAGGTGCCCCCCCCAGGGGGAGGGGTCATTGAGGGGTACTGTCAGGGCTGGGCTCCTGCTATTTACTAGCAGCTCTTTCTACTCCTCCTTAGCCTTATCCTCCGAGACAGACAAAGGGTAAACTCATCCACTAGGAGGAATGGCACGAGGTTAAAGGTCAGTTGTGCAATCATAAGGCCGAAGTGGCGGCAAAATACCGGCCTGACCTTTGTCAAAGACATCAATGATCTCACGGTATTCCTCTGGCAATGAAGAGAGTGAAGACGTGCACATGACCTTAATCACTTTCTGAAAACATGTATTATTGCATTGTGGCGGGATTGTGCCTCTGTAACCAAGGATAACCGATGACAGCTGAGTAATGAGGTGAGGAAATTACTTGCAATTGGATTATCTCACGGTGAAGAGCCCCTACAGCCATGGTCAGTGAAGTGGTTTCATGAGGCACATGAGCAAGCTGTAGAGGTCTCCCATCAATAGCCTCAATGGCAATTGAGGTGGCACGACGCTGCAGTGGTATTTATTGAGTGCTCCGACATAAAGGCACTATCTATAAACAAGTCTGCAGCCCCAGAATCGATTAGTGCCTGGGTATCAATGGAAAACTCAGACCAGGAAAGGGTAACCAGAACTAGAGGCTTATCCTTTAGAATAGCAGCACCTCAAAATATATTCCAACCTGGTTGAGAAACCTTCTGCATTGAGCTTGATCGTCCCCAAAATGCTGGGGAAGCAGAGCAGTCATACCTCTTACAGAGGTAGTATTAGAGGCAGCTGTCTGTACAGAGACCGGAGCAGTTGCAGGGATGGCTTGCCACACTGGTTATACTGGAGCAGCCGGAGTGGGAGGATCCAGATGAGCAGTTAAAATCAGGAGCGTCATTAACGATATGGCAAACTGATCCATGCGGTGGTCCTGCTCATCCAATCCAGAAAAAATATTACAACTAGGTGGATTGCCTACATCTTCTGAATTCATGGCCCTCGCGTAATGTCAGGAACCATACACCAGGCACAGATAGAAAATGCAGTTAAAATCACACCTTTAATGTAATAGCAAAAGTAACAACAGATGTCTGCCGGCACCTGCCAATGCTTCGGTACACAGGCAGAACGCAGTCTGTCTATGTAAACAAGGCAGATTGCCCTTCTGTGAGTACAGAAGGCATGGATCCTGTGTTCCTGTAAAGCAGGAACACCAATCCATGCCTTCCAGTAGTAAAAGTACCTCCCCACTACACTGAATCACAGGCTAGGCGCACAGTTACCCCTTTGATTGCCCCTGATGTTAACCCCCTCCCAGCCAGTGTCATTAGTACAGTGACAGTATATATGTTTTAGCACTGATCACTGTATTAGTGTCACTGGTCCCCAAAAAGTGTCAAAAGTGTCAGTTAGTGTCCGATTTGTCCGCCGCAATATTGTAGTCCCGCTATAAGTCGCTGATCGCCGCCATTACTAGTAAAAAATTAAAATTAACAATTAATATTTAAAAAAATCCCATAGTTTGGGATACGCTAAAATGTTTGCACAAACCAATCAATATACGTTTATTGAGAATTTTGACCAAAAATATGTAGCAGAATACATATTGTCCTAAATTGATGAAGACATTTGATTTTATTTACATGTTTTTTAGTTTATTGGAAATGTTTTATAGCAGAAACTAAAATATATATATATTTTTTAAATTGATGCCCTTTTTTGTTTATAGCGCAAAAAATAAAAACTGCAGAGGTGATCAAATACCATCAAAAGAAAGCTCTATTTGTGGGAAAAAAGGACATACATTTTATTTGGGTACAATGTTGCAGGACCGCGCAATTGTCAGTTAAATTAACGCAGTGCCGTATTGCAAAAAATTGCCTGGTCATGAAGGGGGGTAAATCTTCTAGAGGTCAAGTGGTTAGTCGCGGTAACCAGCTCTTGCACAAATGTTGAATCAGTTTACCTGGTATGAGATCAAGTGAAGGAGATACTTACAGCTAAAAGTCTTTGAATATAAAATGAAGGGTTATGATAAAAAATAATACTCATCATGTAGAGTGGGATCCATGCATGTCTTCTTCAAAACGATCAGTGATTATTTGGTGTTGACATTTTGGAGAGTCAATAGTTCTGAGGCTCAAAAGGTAGTAGGCTAATTTTTCAAAGACGATTCGTAGCTCTAGTACTGAAGCAGAGTGTGTCTGGTTGTAATATGTAAAGAGAAGCTAAGAGTATATGTAAGACATTATGCTGGGGAGAGTCACCATTTGTCTCCGTAACCATGGCTACTGAGACAGAGAGTAAGGGGATATCCTACATTTTAGAGTCATCATGAAGTAAAGGTAAGGGGAAATCTTCCAATGGAGACAAATGCTCTAGTGACAACTGTCTACGATGGGAATTCCTCTCTTCCTGTTGTGTCTCCAAGATAAGAAGTGAAGGGAAAATTCTCTAGCAGACTCAGAGAGCAAATAGTAACCTGAAAGGCGTTTTACCTTCTTCTCACTCTACCTTAACTAAAAAAAAAAAGTGTTTGAGCAAAACATACACTTAATAAGGTAATCTCCATTTCTATTTGATCCCTTTGGATTGTAAAATGAGCTGAGTCTTCAGGTCTTCCTGCTTGTGGTTGAAGGAGCCAGGGTGGAAATTTGATATTCATGGTCTCAGAAACCACGGACAAGTTTGTCTTGGGCCATTTGTCAGGGTTTTCCTTTAGACCCATAATAGTTAATGCTTAAACGTAGTGATTTTTTTGGGATACAGCATCAAATATATTAGTTACCTGTAATGTTGTATAACTCATCGGCTGCAGGCTGCTACTTCTTGTAAAAATCCTTCATTCCTACTGCCAGATATTGCCCCAAGCAGGCACTGCTAATGTGAAAAGATGTACCGCTAACCACTCCCTTCTCCACTCTTAAACCACAAATTTCTACCCTCAGGAGAGATCACAGAACCACAGTATCTGGCCAGTACCATCCACAGCATTATAACAGCAACGTTTTAAATTGAAAGTACCTACTAAAACTACTTGATAGTAGTGGCTTACTTTTAGACATGAGGCTCTTAACATAGTTGCCAACTGTCCCGGATTTCCCGGGACATTCCCGGGACTTGGACTCCATTCCCGAATTTGTGGTGTCCCGACAAATGTCCCGAAAAATCCGGTTCCCGTTTTTGAAACAACCGCCGCCGCCGCCGCTAGAGGTCGGCGGCCGGCAGAGACATTGTCTCCGCCGGCCGCCATTTTGTGAAAGTTCAGGAAGACGGCTGGGGGGGGCTAGACGAAGCTTCTGCGTTGCCGCCCACCCCCTGCCCCGCTCCGCCTCGGCCCGCCCCGCTCCGCCTCGCCTTGGCCCGCCTGCCCCCCGCCCCGCTGCCAGTCTGATATGGAAAGGGGCGGGGGTTCTAGCCATGCTGCGGACACACCTCTAGGACACTTCTGAGGTGGGGGGAGCGCGCGCACCGCTGTGGGACACCTGATGTGAGTGGGGGGGGCACTGGGGACACCTGATGTGAGTGGGGGGGGCACTGGGGACACCTAATGTGAGGGAGGGACACCTGATGTGAGGGGGGGGCACTGGGGACACCTGATGTGGGGGGGGGCACTGGGGACACCTGATGTGAGTGGGGGGGGCACTGGGGACACCTGATGTGAGGGGGGGCACTGGGGACACCTGATGTGAGGGGGGGGACCTGGGGACACCTGATGTGAGGGGGGGGGCACTGGGGACACCTGATGTGAGTGGGGGGGGGCACTGGGGACACCTGATGTGAGGGGGGGACACCTGATGTGAGGGGGGGCACTGGGGACACCTGATGTGAGGGGGGGCACTGTGGACACCTGATGTGAGGGGGGGCACTGTGACTGGGGACTCCTGATGTGAGGGGGGGCTCTGCCGGGGACACCTGATGTGAGGGGGAGCTCCGCCGGGGACACCTGATGTGAGGGAAAGCTCCGCCGGGGACACCTGATGTGAGGGAAAGCTCCGCTGGGGACACCTGATGTGAGGGGGGG
Source organism: Lithobates clamitans (assembly GCA_037952925.1). NCBI lineage: Eukaryota > Metazoa > Chordata > Amphibia > Anura > Ranidae > Lithobates > Lithobates clamitans. The sequence goes on from JBBGZY010001184.1 coordinate 1,331,170, forward strand.
CTCCGCCGGGGACACCTAATGTGAGGGGGGGCACTGGGGACACCTGATGTGAGGGGGGGGACCTGGGGACACCTGATGTGAGGGGGGGCACTGGGGACACCTGATGTGAGGGGGGGGGCACTGGGGACACCTGATGTGAGGGGGGGGCACTGGGGACACCTGATGTGAGGGGGGGCACTGTGACTGGGGACTCCTGATGTGAGGGGGGGCTCCGCCGGGGACACCTGATGTGAGGGGGAGCTCCGCCGGGGACACCTGATGTAAGGGGGGGGCACTGGGGACTCCTGATGTGAGGGGGAGCTCCGCCGGGGACACCTGATGTGAGGGAAAGCTCCGCCGGGGACACCTGATGTGAGGGAAAGCTCCGCCGAGGACACCTGATGTGAGGGGGGGCTCCGCCGGGGACACCTAATGTGAGGGGGGGCTCCGCCGGGGACTCCTGATGTGAGGGGGGACTCCTGATTGTGAGGGGGGGCTCTGCCGGGGACTCCTGATGTGAGGGGGAGCTCCGCCGGGGACACCTTATGTGAGGGGGGGCTCCGCCGGGGACTCCTGATGTGAGGGGGGCTCCGCCGGGGACTCCTGATGTGAGGGGGGGCTCCGCCGGGGACTCCTGGTGTGAGGGGGGCTCCGCCGGGGACTCCTGGTGTGAGGGGGGGCTCCGCTGGGGACATCTGATGTAAGGGGGGCTCCGCTGGGGACATCTGATGCAAGGACGGACTCTGCTCGGACATCTGAAGCAAGGACGGATGGCTGGTGGCAGGCGACGTGGCTGGTGACACGCACAGGGATCCCACTGATTCTGCATTATGGTAAGTTGAATGATTTCATTTTATATTACAATGTAATAATAGAAATAATGCACTTCAATCATCCTGACACCATAACAACCATGGTGCTGGGATTATTGAAGTGCTAACACCAGGTGTTTGGAGTATCTTTATCTGCTGATTGTTAAACTTTCTAGAATACACATATTTCTATTGTGTAGGATCTGGGGGCTGCTGTCCCGTCATTTCCCCCTCTCTCCCCCTCTCTCCCCGTCTCCATCCCTCATTCATCTCAGACTCTAACCACACCCTCTAGAGCCATGCCCATTTAAGCCCCGCCCACTATTTTGCGTAAACCACGCCCATTTTTCGCCGCGCCGCACCTGTCTGTTTTTACTAGGCCACGCCTGCTGACGAATGCCCGCCCCCTAATTATTTGCCAGCTCCGCCTACAGCCACAAAAGTGTCCCACATTTTTTTTTACAATGTTGGCAACTATGCCTTAAGTGTGACTCCTGACATCAGGTTCTGCATACGTAATGCTACAGAAGAATGCAGAAAATGTATAGAACATTCTACAAGAACCCCCCCCACCATTATTAGTAAGTAGAGTACTCTAATCCAGTAGAGTGCCCATCCTATGTATTCAGGCATTCCTTCTCTTTAGCTGTTTGTCTGTGTTACCAGAGCTATCCTGGACTTCACTGAGAGGGATGCTGTTTATGAATTGTTTTACTAAAGTAGTGATTCTCAGCTGGACTCCCTGATGCATAGAGTCTTACAGAGACCATTCTATGCAGCCATGTTACCCTAACTGAACAACAGAGACACTGCTGTTAAGAGTCCATGTTTGTACAACTTTCATAATCTTTTTTTTATATTATTCTGCAGGGTATGCATGCTCTTTGCCATTCTGACCATGTTTATTAAACTGCAAATTACACCTATTCTCTGTCTGATTGTTTGGCCAATTACTCATTGTGTTACACATGGCATCTACTAATAGGATTATCCTTGTGAGACAATGGTGATGGAAGTAGTGTGATAAAAGTACCCAGCAACTTATCACCCCTGCAATAATGCCCTCCTTATTCCAAAAAAGATTTCTATTGCAACAATTACCCAAGTGCACATTTCCAGGTCAGGACATAGATGGTTGAACCTAGAGATTTCTGGGATTGATCCAATCATATGGTAACCTGCATGCTCCGCAGGCAGAACAGACAATTAACAGGCAGGAATGAACAAAAAGTGAGCAGGAGCACAAATGCTACCACCTCTACAAGTTATCCCTGAAGAACTGACAACTACCCAGTAATTACAAGCTAGGAAACTACTGGATAAGTAATAATGGTATTCTATCAGAGGGACCATGACCTGGCCTGGAACAATCGAAATGAATGTGAACACAAGATACCCACAGGCTTTGACAATTCTATCAAGAAGTCAGGCAGATGCTGGAGCAGATAATGCAACAAGGGTTGATGGAAGAGAATAGGAGCCCATAGTCGGCTCTAATAGTCTTGATGAGGAAAAAGGACGGCACCCTCTGCTTTTGTGTGGACTATCTTTGTGTGGCACCTGAATGCTGTTACCACAAGGAATGCCTATTTTCTTCTATGGATTAACCACTTAAGGGCCACCCACCACATATATACTGCATCAGGGCAGCTCTACTGCACGAAACAATGTACCTGTACGTTGTTTCATGCAATAAATAGTGTGGGCGCACACACACAAAGGCACGCAGGAAGGAGCTGATGGTCGTGTCTGGCAGACCCGCTTCACTGAGAGGCAGAACGGGGATCTGCCTATGTAAACAAAACAGATCCCCGTTCTGACAGGGGAGAACATGGAGATCCTCTGTTCCTAGTAATCAGGAACAGCGATCTCTGTGTTGTTCCTTCCAGTACTTCCCCCACACAGCTAGAAACACACTGAGGGAACACATTTAACCCTTTGATCGCCCCTGATGTTAACCCCTAACCTGCCAGTGTCATTTACACAGTGATCAGTACATTTTTTTAGCACTGATTACTGTATTGGTTTCACTGGTCTCCAAAAAGTGGCACTTAGGGTCAGATTTGTCCGCCATAATGTCGCAGTCCCACTAAAAATTGCTGATCACCGCTATTACCAGTAAAACCAATAAAGTCCATAAATCTATCCCATAGTTTGTAGATGCTATAATTTTTTCGCAAACCAATCAATATACGCTTATTTTGGATTTTTTTTTACCAAAAATATGTAACAGAATACATATTGGCCCTAACTGATTAAGAAATTTGTTTTTCGCAAAAAGTAAAAGCCGCAGAGGTGATCAAATACCACCAAAAGAAAGCTCTATTTGTGGGAAAAAAGGAAATACATTTTATTTGGGCACAGTGTTGCACGCCTGCACAATTGTCAGTTAAAGGAATGCAGTGCTGTATCGCAAAAAATGGCCTGGTCATTAAGGGGGTAAATCCTTCCGTGGCTGAAGTGGTTAAGAAATCTATTGCCACCCTAGGGCAGGCCAAATTTTTCTCCACACACAATCATGCAAGGGTATTGGCAGATCTCCTCAAAGACTGGCCGAACACTGCTTTTATTACACCCATGTGGTTAAACCAGTTTAAAAGGGTGCCCTTGGGGAAGAACAACATTGAGGATGTGAATCTGGATAGTATCTGTGACGGGAGTCACTTTGGGCGGGGGGCTTGTGGAACCCAGCTTACCCTGGAGAGCACAGGGAAGCAGACAGTCAGCCAACTACACCCTCACAAACTATGTGCACATTTGTATAGTCAGGAGTATTTCGAAAATATACAAAATACTCAGGTAGGAAATGGAAAATGGGCTCCCACCTTACTTAGAGAAGTGGGAAAGAGAAGTAGGGTGTCTGAGTGATGCGGAGCACAGGACGAGGATACTGAAAAGGGTGTCGGTGGCAGCAAGAGATATGCAGATGTACGAAATGGGCTATAAGTTAATGGCAAGATGGTACGTGCCCCCCCCCCCCCGAGGGCGCACAGGTACATACCAGAGAACTCCCCATAACAGAAGCGATTTTCCATATAATGGGAGAACGGGTTAGGAAAAACCCTTGGACATGTTTAATACATGACACAGAGAAGGAAGCACCCCAATACAAAAAGTCATTAGTGCCATATCTCTTGAATGCTGCTAAAGCCTTGATTCCATGTTGTTGGAAATCCCAGGAAGCCCCAAGGATAAAGGATTGGTTAATGAGGGCGGAGTGGACAAGGGCCATGGAAGAGTCTATACAATTGATGGAAGACTCAGGGGAGAATTATAGAGGGAAATGGCTGAGATGGCTGGAGTTTAGGACATCGGAGAAGTTTGTGATGTTAATGGAATCATAGGGGAGGAGAGAGAGAGAGAGAGGGGACGAGGGGTCAAGGCTATTTTTTTTTTTTTGTGGGGGGGGAATATAAATAAAATGTAATTGGATATTTATTGTACAAAGATGTTTTAACGTTTTGATATTATATACATCGCATCATAAAATAAAGAATATTAAAAAAAAAAAAAAAAATAAGTGCACATAACGTCACAATATGAGAGATACAAATAATGTAGTTTCCTCTTCTGACAGGCTGTGTGGCTATCAAGCCATTCACAGTATGCCAGACAGGCCATGGTGACCTATAACAACTAATACAATGGTTTGGAAAATGTCAAAATATGCTAGGTGAGACAGAGTGTCAGAAAATTCAAAAACGAACAAAAAATCCATAAAAACAATGAAAAAATTAATGTTCATAAAAAAAAAAAAGATCAAAATAATCCAAGAAAAAACGGACCCCTGGGAACCCTATACAAAAAAGGTACAGGTAAATATATTTCTAAGGGTGCTATTGACATTCGCCGCCATTACCAATAAAAACAATTTTACATTAAAAAAGAAAAGAAGGTGCAGCCTGTTCCTCCCTCATTGGGGGGTCTTCTGCCGGGCTTTCCCTGGGTGTTGGGTGTTCAGGTATGTTTGGGACCATGGGGTCACGTTAGGGTCACCTCCCCGTATGAGTTTGTCCAGCCTTATATTTATATTTCTATACTTACAATTCTCTATTTCAATATTCAGCAAGGTGTATAATTGTCTATTGCTTATGTCTTGTATGTTTACATGATGTTTTTGTATTCCCATGTATAGATTTTTATATATCGCATAAGCTCTCAGTCCCTGAGGAAGCCAATGTTTTGGCGAAACATGTAGGAAACTGAGCTCTTGCCTTGAAGGCCGCTTCCACCTGGCCCACCCTACTGCACTTGGGTTATATTACGATATACGATATATATGTGTTTTGCTGTTAATGATTTTACTGTTTTCTTTATGTATTGAATTTTGTGAAATAAAGTGTTATTTGTAATTTTTATACTTCTATCTCATGTTCACATTTTTTGCTTTAGCACCGCTATAATCCCCTGTCCTCTTATCTACATGTTACCAATTTTACATTAACATTACCGTAACATTACAGTAACATTACCCCCACAAATATTTTGTGGGGGAAAAAAAAGGACGTCAATTTTGTTTGGGTACGTCGCACGCCCGCGCAATTGTCAGTTAAAGCGACGCAGTGCCGTATCGCAAAAAAATGGCCAGGTCATTAAGGTAGAAAAAATAATTTCGGGCTGAAATAGCTAAAAGTGTCATATACCAGCCCTTTTCCTCTTACTCAGGCGGTCGCGTAACTGACTGGTCGTTCTTCCAACATACTGGACATTACACATAGCACAAGTAATGAGGTATATTACATTTTTTGTATTGCAATTAATAAAATATTTTACATCGCACTCTCTTCCACTTGTGCTAGATCTAAATGTATCCAATAATTCTCGGGCAACATGGACAATCATTTGCACCACATTTGAAGTTGCCTCTGAAGCTTAACCAATGTGTATTACCAGGTCTCTTCAATGAAAAATAACTAGGGAATAAAGACTGTCCCAAAGTAGGGGCTCGTGTTGACACCACTTTAATCCCATTTTTAAGAACTTTGGTGTAGCATGGTTATTCTACTGCTGATTTAAGGAAAGAGCACTGGACATGGCCCGGGCCACACCCAGGGGGAACCTCCTGAGGAGTAAGAGGAAAAGGGCTGGTAACGGTAGTGCACCAGTATTTTCCACAGATTATAGCATGGAATTTTACAAAGTGAAGAAAATTGTAGAGAAGTATATTCCAGTGCTATATCAGGATGAGGTCTACACCAAAGTTCTTAAAAATGGGATTAAAATGGTGTCAAGTCGAGCTCCTACTTTGGGACAGTCTTTATCCCCTAGTTCTTTTTCATCGAAGAGACCTGGTAACACACAATGGTTAAGCTTCAGAGGCAACTTCAAATGTGGTGCAAATGATTGTCCATGTTGCCCGAGAATTATTGAGGGGGATAATTTTAGATCTAGCAAAAGTGGAAGAGAGTATGGTGTAAAATCCTTGATTAATTGCAATAAAAAAATGTAATATACCTCATCATTTGTGCTACATGTAATGCCCAGTATGATGAAGACCGACCAGGCGGTTACCCGACCGCCTGAGAGACCATGTATATGACAATTTTAATCATAAGGATAAAAGTGTGGCACGTCACTTCAATGAGCATCATATGGGGAACACAATGGCCATCCATGTACAGGCTGTAGAGAAGGTGGGTACTCTCAGACGTGGTGGTGACAGCTTTAGGTCTCTCTGTAAACGCAAGGTCTATTGGATCTTTCATTGCGTACTAGAGTTCCAGCGGGTTTAAATTATGAGTGGCACCTTACACATTTCTATGAATAAACAAGGGAGTTGTTAGCGCCATCTGGAGTGTGTGTTGGTCTGTATTCTTGCATGGGGGTGTGATGTATATAAATGAACACAGTGGAATTTTAGTTTGAATAATTTTATGAACAGCCATTAACATTATGGAACTGCCGTTCATTTATATCACACCACATTTAGCACGTTATATGGAGTCAGTAAGTAGGTTGGGTATTATATCTGTGTTTGATCCATACAGGGATTATTCCTTTTTCGTCCAACTGTACCATTCCTTTTTTTCCAACTGTACCTTTTTTGTACAGGGTTCCCAGGGGTCTGTTTTTTGTTGGATTGTTTTGATCTTTTTTTTGACCTTTTATTCTTACATTGTTTTTATAGATGTTTTTGTTTGTTTTTGAATTTTCGGACACTCTAACTCACCTAGCATATTTTGACGTTTTCCAAACCGTTTTATTAGTTGTTATAGGACACTATGGACTGTCTGGTATACTATAAATGCCTTGTTAGCCACACAGCCTGTCAGAGGAGGAAACTAAATTATGTGTACATCTCATATTGTGATGTCATGTGCACTCAGTTTGTGAGTGTCCTGCTGTAGTTGGCTGACTGTCTGCTTCCTTGTGCTCTCCCGCACGGTCATCCAGTAGTTTCTGCTGGATCTGTGTTGGTGGGTGACGGGTGGGAGGAGATTTGTGTGCCTGTTTTGTTTGTGATTTTTTGTTTTTTGATTTATATGTTATGTGACATGTTAGTATGGGAAGGCAAGGAGCATAGGCTCTCATTAGTGTAGTGGGAGTATATTTCTAAGTGATTGTTTTGGTTAATTGTTCAATTGCTTAATTGCAACACTGTGCTCACTTGTATCATGCATATATATATTTCATGCAATGTATGTGTATATGAGGTTTGAGTAAGCGCTGACTTTAGCGCAAAACACTTTAAGTTTCTTGTTTCTGTCATACCTGTGATGTCATTTTAATGCTTCAATAAAGATAGCAAGGAGTGCAGCAATATTCTGGATTTTGCATGTTACGGTGTCTAACAGGCGAGCTTTGCAGCACCCTGGGTTCCAGTTCACAACATTTGAGAGTCAGTCACTCACCTAGAGTGGCATTTATTTGGCTTTGAAGTCAACCTCTTTGGGGTCTCCTTCTGTGTTAGTCTTCTGCCGAAGGGGGAGATATGTGACGAGAGTGGGGCGGGGGGCTTGTGGAACCCAGCTTTCCTTGGAGAGCTCTGGAAACTCCTTGTCCAGCTCCCCCGGCCCGTCCTATGTGTAAGTTTCCCTGTGTCTATTAGGGGCACAGGGTGACCGAGAACCCCAGTCGGGTCTGCACTAACCAGACTCACCCTACAACCACACTGGACTCAGCATTTCATTTTACCCCTGTTATCCAGGGTTCTGTATGCGTGGCCTGTGTTGAAAGAATGAAGGGGCTCTTTAACTTGGGACAGTAATATTTCTGAACAATATCCCTCAAGAAATATATGAAGATAACCTATTACGGGATGTACATGCTTATGTGGATTGGTTCACATATTAATGAAATTAATGTCAGCTATTAGATGCTAGAGGGGAGGGGGGGGGATTTTTCCAGCAGCCCCTTCTAAAGACGGTCTACTGTTGGAAAGTTGGATACGCCTGTGTGTCTCTTCATACTGAATGTAGTTTACCCCACCCTGAGTCAGTATGCAAAGAAGGGGGGTTGTCCCCTGAGTGTATATCTCTTTGTGCCTGCATTTGAATAAACAGTCTTATGCTTCTCTTCACCCTACACTAATGTCTCGACAAGTGACTGGGTGGGCTAAGGGATCCTGAATCGTGCTGGTACCGAACAAGGGAAGCTTATACAGCGGACATACTCCTCTTGAGTACGGGGGTCTGTCACAGTATCCTGATTTATTTAGATGTTGTGGTAGTGTTTTCTGCCACATTCAGTTACCATCTTGCACACTTAAATGCTGTGTTGGCCTGACTGCACCACTATGGACTGAAGCTCAAACCCAAGAAGTGCCATCTATTCAAGTGTGAGATTGAGTTTCTTGGACATGTCATCTCCACACAAGGTGTACTCCCCAATATAAAGAAATTAAAGGTTATACAAGAATGGAGTCCCCAAAACAACTGTGGCCAAAGTCAAAGCTATTCTGTTGCTGATAAGATATTATCGGCATTTCATTAAGCACCATAAGGGTCGGTTCACACTGAGGCAACACACTCTTCTCTGATTCACAAGATTCTTAATGGGTTAGGCCTGAAGGAGGGGCCGCTTAAAGGTGCAATGGGGATCAGAGAAGGGGGAGGTGTCTGAAGCAGCAGTTGATGTTAACTCACATGCTGACCTTTGCTGACTTTTTCATTCTGTGAGGAAACTGAAGAGATAGAAATCCCTGACTTGACTGGAGGATGGTTTAAAAGTAGGCCACAGGTGACCCTAATATATATACTATAGTATAATTGAGCAGAATCACAGTGGAAGGACCCAGTGCCCCCCCTCCCAAAAATGGTACAATACGGTTACAGTGGTGACCCAGTCCCAGGGAAAGATTGCAGCTATCCTTTTTTGGCTGTCCACGTAAGATGCTGGAGTATGCTGTCCAGTTCTGGGCAACAGTCCTCAGGAAGGATGTGCTGGAACTGGAGAGAGTCCAGAGAAAGGCAACAAAACTAATAAAGGGACTGGAGGACCTTAGTTATAAGGAAAGGTTACGAGCACTGAACTTGTTCTTTCCCGGAGAGGAGACGCTCGAGGGGATATAATTTCAATGTACAAATACCGTACTGGTGACCCCACAATAGGGATAAAACTTTTCTCCAAAAGGGAATTTAATAAGACACACGACCATTCACTAAAATTAGAAGAAAAGCGGTTTAACCTTAAACTGCGCAGAGGGTTCTTTACTGTAAGAGGGGTTAGGATGTGAAATTCTCTTACACAGGCAGTGGTTTCAGCGGGGAGCATCGATAATTTCAAAAAACTATCAAATAAACCCCCTGAACGACCGCAACATACAGGGATATACAATGTAATACTGACATAAAATCACACACATAGGTTGGACTTGATGGACTTGTGTCTTTTTTCCACCTCGCCTACTATGTAACTATGTAACTATGCTTTCAGACACGGAAACCTGTTTCAAAAGTGAGTTCTTCCAAAAATGTTGCCACTCACTACAATAAGAATTCACACACTACCCTACACCAACCACAAGGCAAAGGGACTTATGATAGGTTAAGTCGCTTTGTGCTACAACCGCTGAGAGAGAGGCTTTGCTTGTGATAAACAAAGAAAACAACATTATTACTGCTAAAGTGATTTGGAAGGACAACCATACAACTAATTTCTTGACATGCAACTCACCCTACCATGTTACAAACATCTCAACCACCAGAGGTTCAATGGTAGTCCCTGCTCTTTCACTTTCAAAGTTTTAAGACCCCCAGGAGAAGCCATGCAACTGACAATATTACACACCCCAATGGTCACTCAGCTCAGATTTATGCTCCCAATATGGGTCTCTCTGAGCCACTATCCGATGATGCACCTGAAGACAAATGAATCGTCTTTTGTTCCAGAGACTTCCCATACCTTTATGAAAGATGAATCTAAATGGTCTGCAAACTTGCAAGGAACAGCAAGTTCAAGTGGGGTGGAGTGTAGCAGAGTGACAATTTACACACAATGCAGACATAGGCCCCCTTAACTCCTTTTCCCACAATTCCCTGGGTTCCTGGACATACCTAGGGAAGATACGTTTCTCTGCCCCCTCCATCAGAGACCACACCTGACGAGGCAGACTTAGCTGGGCAAGTGATCTGCAACCAGTTGAGAGGTTCTACCAAATCCCTTTCTGTGGCATGCATATTAGACTGTAACTCAGTGCAGATCAAGGGGAGAGTGATCCAAACTTCTGCCTAAAGCCATGGGGCGAGACTTGGATGTCTCCTCCTCCTTTTGTTACAGGCCTCAATAAGTACCAAGACAGGAAGAACACTGACTGCTAGTTGGTGTGATCACCTGGCTTGGTACCTCCAAAGTGGCAATGAGGCATAAAAGCACCACACTTAGGCCCCGTGCACACAGGCCTGTGTGCACGGAACAGAAACCAGCTGACATTCGGCCTATGTGTACTGCAGCCAGTTCGACAGAAGCCGGCCATTCGACCAGCTTCTGTTGAAGGGGCATGACCGAAAAAGGTCTTCCGACCGGCTCCCAGTCAGCTCTCTCAGCCACTGACCGGAGTGTTCTGACAGGGGGTCCATCCCCTTTCAGGACACAATAGAACAGCAGGGGAGATTGCTCTACTAATATCAGATTGTTAGTACAGCGGTTCCGACCTGAGCTGTCAGTTTTTTTCTGTTCAGTCCACTGGGTTGAATGAAAAAAAACTAGCAGTGTGTACTAGGCTTTAAGGTAGAAGACATATGTTTTGCTATTGATGACTCTTTCTCAGTGCTCCTGAAATCAAGCTTATTCAATTACAAACAGACAGCTGCATCCCGGACTCCTAGTGGTGATGGTGGGGATTTCTTGTGATGACTGGTGGCTTCTGCTATTGTCACATATCCCAGCTGCTGTAACTCATGTATGTATCCCAGCTGCTGTCACGTATGCATCATCAGTCGGGAATACAGACATGTTTTCCCAGACGATGTCACTCAAACAGTGCACAGCTGGGTGGGGAGGCATGTCATCAGAAGTTCTAAGGGAGTACAGGCATGATCTCCCAGCCACTGTCACTGGCTGGGTTGTGGGGGTGTCAGCAGCAACCTGCCTAAAGGATTACAGGCATGACATGCTGTAGCTCTCAAGTAGAAAGCAGAGATGCAAACTGACTGGGCTAGGATTACATGCATGGTGTGGTCCACATTAAACAGGAAGGAAGGGGGATTGACAATATCGCTAGGTATTTCACAGCAAACAAAGCAATAGAAAGAAAACAGTATACATTCACAAACAAGCATTGATAACATATTTCAAAAGATATTAATTCTTTTTTTATATACAGCTTTCTTTAAAAGAACTCCTAGTGATTCTGGTATTTAATGTGTAATCCACGCTAAAAAAAGTCTTAGTTTTGGATAGATTATCCAAAGATTAGAAATCCGGTTGGGTTTTTACTGCTATCCAGAGAGATTTACCTTCACTTAGGTATCCATTTATGAAACTGAGATGAGCTGTGATCCTGATGATCGCAGCTCATCTTAAATCATTAGCAATTTATGGAACGGAGAAGCTCAGCAGAGAACATGTTCTGTGTACTCCCACTAAGCTATTGTATTCTGTCAGAGGGTTGCCTTTCTTGCCAGCAGAATACAATGATATGTGTTACCAGCTATAGCTGGTGGCACTGATTGTTTGGGAAAAACCCGACAGGCTGTCAACTTGTGTACAACCAGCTAGCCTATACATGTATCGAAGTTTGTCTGGTCCCTGCTGAACTTTGATCTATATATATGGCTTTGGAAAAGTATGTAGAGAGACAGAAAACTGCACAGGACAGACCAATACAGTCTTCCATATGAATGGGGCCCCACCGGTTCACATACAAATCAATTTTCTTGATAATTTTCAACAGACACAAAGGTAAAAGCAATCAGAGGATAAGACTACCTTGGTGCAATTTCAGTAAAAAGTTGGTAGATAACCTTCAGCAAAGATTGGCAACAGACAATAGCAACACCTGTATGTAACCAGCACCTAACTGGTACAAATAGGAAATATACAATATACTGTATTTCATTTTAAGAAAGCAGTCAGAATGGCAGCAGAACCTCAACATGACACAGCCCTCATTGTTTCAATTATGAAAATCATATGGATAAACTCCAGTAAGCAGGCAGAAGGCAGAAACACCTATGTGACAAGACCCTCACTATTTCCATAATAGTAGCATTTTATAAATAATTTCCTGGCTCTGCTGCCCTGGATATTGGTGTACCCCTCCTCATGTTTCTCAGACCTCCTGTGAAGACGGGGATGCTCTACAGGGGTTCAAAGACCAAAGGGTTCATTACCCGTTAACATTATTCATTAGAGGTGTTCAGGGAGAACTAAGCAGAGGCCTATGTGCTGAGGGGTAGGGAGGACCGGAATTGCCACAATCTAAATGCCTGTGGAATGTAGGCACACTGCTTAACTAAAGTCCTAAAGCCCAACTGCAGCAAAAATATATATTTTTTTTTTTTTGACAGATTGGGGAAGGAACGCAACCCCTGTCAGTTTTATTACTACAATCTGTGCCCCTACTGGGTGGATTTCTCCTTACTGCTGGGATGTAATAAGAAATCTCTGTGGTGGAGACACAAACTGCTACAAAACACTTTTTAGTAAAATAGGGAGAGGTTAGAACCCTGTCCAGTTTATATTAATGCGTGTGTCTTCTTGTCCCAAAGACAACTGCTTCCTTCATTTCCTAATTTGTTGTTAAATGTGTCACAGCTACAGGAAACGTTGGTAAATCTCCACAGACTATCAAAGGCAGCAATAAAAACTTGATAGAAGTAATTACTTTTCTGATACCAAACTATAAAAGTTTTGAATGGCATTCAAAGTGTATATATGGCAAACGTTTGTTTGTTTTGGATAAGGTACAGAATAGTTATAGCATTGTCAGCTTATGTATATATCGAGTGCAAAGGTGCAACAACTGTGATAAAATGATGTTACATGAGGATGCTTTTAAAACAATAAAATTAATAGTTTTTTTTTTTCTTTTACCTACAAGGTGCATAAGCAGTAAAAAAAAACAAAAAAAAAAAAACATCAAATCCATATTTCGTTTTCCCATCCTTTCCCTTTAAAACAGCATCAAATCTTTTAGAAAAACATGCAACCAGTTTTTTAACTTCAATTTCTATGTAGTCCATTGATAAAAATCATAAGAAAATTTTACAAAATATGCCTTTTTCTACTTTGATCAGTGTTAAGGTTAGTAAAATCATGTGTTACTGATATAAACTATGCAATATATATTCCATTATCTGTCCCATTTAAATTAGCACTACAATTATGGTTCTGGTACAAAGCATTAGAAAGTTTTTTACAGATGAAATAACAGCTTTTTTTTCCTATTTTGCAATTTTAAATGAAACTAAAAAGTTACTAAAACTAATAATAATGAAAAAAAGGTTAGGGTACTTAGGGAACTCAGTCAAGTAATTGCCAGACCATTGTTCCTAATTTTTACTGACAGTCTACTGACTGGAATGGCACCAGCTGATTGGAGAAAAGCCAATGTAGCACCAATATTTAAAAAGGGCCCAAAATACATTCCTGGGAATTACAGACCAGTTACCCTAACATCAATAGTATGCAAGCTCTTGGAGGGGATGATAAGGGACTACATACAAGATTTTAGTAATGAGAACGGTATCATTAGCAGTAATCATCATGGATTCATGAAGAATCATTCTTGCCAAACCAATCTATTAACCTTCTATGAGGAGGTGAGTTCCATCTAGATAAAGGAATAGGGATGGGCCGAACGGACCCCTGCTCGGTTCGCACCAGAACTTTGGAACACCGTGAAAATTCGGACCCGCATAACGAACCCCATTAAAGTCAATGGGACCCGAACGTCAAAAATCAATAGTGTCCAATTTGAAAGCTTATATGCAAGTAATTGGGCATACAATGGTTATAGGGGTCCGGGTCCTGCCCTGGGGGACATTTATCATTAAAAAAAAAGTTTGTGAAAAACGTAGTTTTTAAATGAGCAGTGATTTTTTTTATTTTTAAAGTGAAAGCCAAAAAATGAAAAAATCCTTCCAATATAGTGCCTGTGGGGTCCCCTTAGTCTACCTGTAAAGTGGCAGATCTGTACCATGTCTAGAATCTGATGCAGCAATAATTGCATTTATAAAGCAAAAACAATGAAATTTTCCCTGCAAGCTGCCTTTATTTTGCTCAGCAACAGCTGGGGAGCCAGTGTGTATGATGAGGCCACAATGTAGTGCACTGGGAACAAGATTAGAGATTTTCTGGATACATTCTGGTGTCACTTTGACTTTGTATAAAAGTGACGGTTGCGTAAAAATTGGTCTTTGGGTGTCGGTGGCGCCTTCCCACCGTAACCCTATGAAGGTACTCTTGATGAAAGCAAGAACCTGTCAAACAGGTGCAAAAAAATTACTGTTTGGGTGTCGGAGGCGCCTTCCCACCGTAACCCTATAGAGGTGCTCTTGATGAAGGCAAAAAAATTGCAATGAAATGCATATGGTTGGTGTTTTTGCCACGTTTGATGTGCAGGAAGCAACAGTGCGATCTGCTGCAGATGTGCTGAACAAGGCCCAGACAGCTGAGCTTTGGGGAGTGGGCCGGGAGATAACAGCTGCAGAATGTGATGGAATAGGGTGGCTGCTCTCTACTCTTTCTTGATGTCAGCCTCCATGGGGTTGTGCCGCCTCACCTTCAGTTTCCTCCTCTGCTCTATCTTGCACCCAAGTCGCATCAGTGACCTCATCATTATCATCATCATCTCCATCTCCTCCATCTTCATCATTACCACTGGAGACAATTTGGCATTACACTGCGGCTTGGGGAACATGAATGCCAATTTGTCTACCAGTGTTCCTCCCTCTCTCTAGGCTCATGTTCCTGTCATCCTCAACCTCAGAACCAACATGTGAATCCAGTAATGGCTGGGCATCATCAAGGAGCAAGTGGCTGATGCTGTGGTCAAATAATTCAGCTGACTCCTCAATGGCTAATGTTGGGGCTATGGCAGGAATACATATGGAAAAGGAGGCAGGTTCATTCACTCTGGCAACTGCAGGGGACTGCACACTTGTCTCTGCTTGAGGATGAGGAGGATGAGGAAGGTTTAGTAAGCCAGTCCACCACCTCCTCTGCATGCTGTGGCTGGATAGCATGGGCAAACTTACTAAACAGAGAAAATGATGCCGTGCCTGAAGACTAACCATCACGTTCCCCACTTGCCTGCGGACACATTTGTTGCTGGCCCCCTTACAGTGCCAAGGGAACATCTGCCTCTCCTTGTTGTCCTCCCAGACATTATTGGGAGGGAGGGGCGGTGCTTATAAGCAAATGTAAAGAAGTTGAAATCTGTACGTAGATGCACTTTAATCAATGTAAAGAGGTGTTTGGTGCACTTTAATATGAGTACTTACACTACACAGACCACTCCATGGATACCCTATAATATACTGCAATATAATGCGCCAAACGCACAGTGACGCACAGAACTATATGGTGTTAAACTGGCAGTAACGCACACAAAATTATATGCCATCAAACTGTCAGTAACGCACACAGAAATATATGGCATTGAACTAGCAGTAATGCACACAGAACGATATGACGTTAAACTGGCAGTAACGCACGCAAAACAATATGGCATTAAACTGGCAGTAACACACACAAAACTATATGGCGTTAAACTGGCAGTAACGCACACAAAACGATATGGTGTTAAACACACACAGAAGTAAATTGTGTTAAACTGGCAGTAACGCACACAGAACTATATGGCATTAAACTGGCAGTAACGCACACAGAACTATATCGCAATAAAATGGCAGTAACGCACACAAAACTATATGGCGTTAAACTGGCAGTAATGCACACAGAAGTAAATGGCGTTAAACTGGCAGTAACGCACGCAAAACTATATGGCGTTAAACTGGCAGTTACCTGCACCAGGTTCTGGCTACCTTGCCTTCCAGATCTGCCTTTTGGGTTCTACCCTGCTCCTCCATGCTATAAGTGCCCAAGCTGCCTACCACAGCTCCTTTCATGGGTGTTGGTGGAACATCCTTCTGCTGCATCAGTCACTATCTCCACAGACCATCCCTGGTGACCATTATCTACTGTCCAGGACTCCTGTACTCATGCTACCCTGAGCCTCCCATTTTCACATTCAGGTGTGTTTGGATGAGAGCCGTAAGGGAAGCCCTCTCACCACTTTGGCCTCCACCCAGGTACGTGACACTAGCATAGTATATTCCAGCATTGAGAAGACCAATAAAACTGACCTGTCCCAATGCTATCTGAAACAATTTATTTTATATTTTTATCCACATTCACATTACATACATTCTGCCTGTGTCCCTGTGCCATTATTTGTAAAAAAAAATAAGGTAATCGGTGGTTGGCTTCTTCTTTCTTTTTCTCTGCCAGTCCACCAATGATGTTTGCTTCTCATTTTGAGTTTAATGTCATACAGGGAATGTGCAGAATAAGATGCAGGACATGGAGATCAGCCTGAAAGGCACTGGTAATGTAACCTTACAAGGGAGCATCTGTGATGATCTGGCTACATCACCAGTGCCTAAGGCCCCATACACACTATTAGATTTTCTGCAGATTTTTGTCTTCAGCTTTACCAAAACCATGTAGTACAAGGGCCTGCCTGATTGCATACAGGTTGAAACGCTTAAGGTTTGACCTCACATTATATGATTTTGGTAAATCTGAAGACAAAAATCTGCAGAAAATCGAATAGTGTGTACAGGGTTTTAGAAGAACCAGGAAGTGGGAACCTGTTAACAATAAGTAAAAGCAAAATCTGTTTTTAAAGAAATAATTGTTAGCATAATTCACATCAGCATTTAGAGTTGAATGCCAATGTGTAATGTAGTGAAAGAAAAGAAAGATCTGCTTTAATTCTGACCAACTACCCAACTACACATGCAGAAATTCAGCCCCAAACTGCAGAGAACCGCTTACATTCTTCACTGTTGCCAGAAGACACTCATCCTTTTACTGCTCTTCAGGCCTTTGGTGACCAAATCAAAACAGTTGGATTCCAACACAGTCCCCTTCCTCAGCCATGCCCCTCTGATGCATTTTACCCCATTTGGGCTTATTCGAAGAGGTCTGCCTTGGATGGATAAGCCTAATCAGGATGACTGCATTTGAGTGGCATGGCTGAGGGAAGGGACTGTCTCAGAAGCCAACTGCTTTGACTAAATCGTACAGTTTGATTTTATAGAGTGTGGCTCTGTTCTTCATTTTTAATCTGTTGCAGTTAAACATTTCAAGTTTGTTGTTTTGCACACCAGTTTTTGTGTTTTATGCATAGGTCGGTGGTGGTTGGATGAAAAAAATGCATATTGTGCAGGCTGCCAAAGCAGTTGGTGCAACTGGACATCCTTATACTATGAAGGGGTGTCAACATGATGTGTCTTTCATCCTTGTTCTCCACTTTGCCTGTTTCCTTGTACTACTGCAGAAGAGTTTGGTCAGCAAATCTGTTAACACCTACCTTCCTTGAAATTTTTGCCTATGGTCACCCTGAGTCTTGCTGATGTCCTCTGTCTTGCCATGGTATAAGATTTTTTTAAACTGAGCTGTCTTCAACAAGCTCGAGTTGTTTGTAGAGCACAGCTTTTCCTATCCTAACCCAATTCTAATTCCTCCTAATTCT
This sequence comes from Lithobates clamitans, assembly GCA_037952925.1. Taxonomy (NCBI): domain Eukaryota; kingdom Metazoa; phylum Chordata; class Amphibia; order Anura; family Ranidae; genus Lithobates; species Lithobates clamitans. Next base: position 1,349,104 of record JBBGZY010001184.1, read on the forward strand.
GTTTGATTTAGTATTCTAACCTAAATGGTGTCTTGTTGATAACATGGTTTCATTTAGTTTTTGTTCTGTTTATGAAGTTTATAAGTAACTATTAAGTTCATTACTTGTAAAAGTATCCTCTCTTTAATGCAGTTTTTAACAAGTCCTTTAAATGTCGCACAGTGCTGTATATAACATCTACCACTTTTTTTGTCTTGACACAACGCTGTAGAAATAACAAGTGAGTGAAAATCTTTTTAAAGTACGGTAAACATAAAGTGATAGTAAAGCAGGGCTCGACAAACCCCGGGCGCCAGGTCGCATTTGCGACTAGAATTAGCGACCTGGCGCCTGGGGCGGCACAGCTGGGGTATCCTGTGTCCGCTCGACAACCCCCCCCCCCCCCCCCCGCCGCGATCGCGCTGGGCCGCGCCGGTAATTGAGGCCCCGGCTTTGCGGCCTACTGCAGTCCTTTGGTTCCTGGTTCCTTCTGCAATTGGGTGCCCTCTGGTGGTGGCCGTTGGTACTACAAGACATCCACCAATGCTAATGAAGCAGCTTTCCCTACCTGTTTTCACTGCCTGCTCATCTCCTTCCCTTTACTTAGAACCCCCAAACATTATATATATTTTTTATTCTAACACCCTAGAGAATAAAATGGCGGTCATTGCAATACTTTCTGTCACACCGTATTTGCGCAGCGGACTTACAAGCGCACTTTTTTGGGAAAAAATATTTTTTTTAATTAAAAAATAAGAAAACAGTAAAGTTGGCCCAATTTTTTTTATATTGTGAAAGATAACGTTACGCCGAGTAAATTGATTCCCAACATGTCACGCTTCAAAATTTCATCCGCTCGTGGAATGGCGACAAACTTTTACCCTTTAAAATCTCCATAGGCGTCGTTTAAAAAATTCTACATGTTGCATGTTTTGAGTTACAGAGGGGGTCTAGGACTAGGATTATTGCTCTCGCTCTACTGATCGTGGCGATACCTCACGTGTGGTTTGAACACCGCTTTCATATGCGGGTGCTACTCACATATGCGTTCGCTTCTGCAAGCGAGCTCGGCGGGACGGGGCGCATTTAAAAAAATTATTATTTTTTCTTATATATTTTACTTTTTATTTTTTATTTTTACACTGTTTTTAAAAAAAAATAAAAATTGGGTCACTTTTATTTCTATTACAAGGGATGGAGCACATTTAAATTTTTTTTTTTTCTTATTTATTTTAACTTTTATTTTTTCACTGTTCTTTTAAAAAAAAAAAAAAAAAAGTCACTTTTATTCCTATTACAAGGAATGTAAAAATCCCTTGTAATAGAAAAAAAGCATGACAGGTCCTCTTAAATATGAGATCTGGGGTCAAAAAGACCTCAGATCTCATATTTACACTAAAATGCATTATAAAAAAAAAAAAAATGTCCCTTCAAGAGTTATGGGTGGAAGTGACGATTTGACATCGCTTCCGCCCTGCAATGACTTGGAGATGGGCGGGGGGGCCATCTTCCTCTCACTTGTCTCCATGTCAGGCCAGGGACAGATCCGGATCGCCTGCACCGTTACCGACGGCCACGGTAAGCGGTGAAGGGCACCGGAGAGCGGCGGTAGGGGGGGCCCTCTCCTGCCGCCGATAAAAGTAATCTCGCTGCTAATCTGCTGCAGAGACCACTTTTATCTGAAAGAGAACCGCCAGGTCTTGAAGAAGATACCGGGGTCATGGAGCTAGCTGCTACCATAACAACGGTATTTCTCTTCAAAGACAGGACGTATATAGTCGTCCTGCGGGAAGGAAGTGGTTCATTAAAATGAAATGTATTATTTGTCATCTCCCTGCTTGGCCCCTTTCACACGGGCTGTCTGATCAGGTTCACCTGTCAGTTTTTCAGGCGGACCTGATTGGATCCTTAGCAGGGATATGGCGGTCTTGTGTCCCTGCATGGCAGGAAATAAAAGCAGTCACATTCGTTCTAGTCGTCTGTGTAAATTTAAGATTGGTTCATTTTTATATTGAAAATAAAGCTTTGTCGGTCGTTTAAAAACAAAAAAAAAACCTGGCTCCTAACTTTTTTAGCTGGCTCCTAGATTCCAAGCAAATTTGTCAAGCCCTGTAGTAAAGGATACAATATTTTGGGCTTAAAATAAAATAAGATATTATACTTACCTGCTCTGTGCAACGATATTGCATAGTGGGTATATGAGGGGTTTTGGGACTTTAAATGAGGCCTAACAATATTGCATAAAGGAGTCCCGTACCTCTTCTTTGGCAGTCTCCCACCAGTGTTGTTTGCTTCTCCTTCCTTTGGGTGCCTCCTCAACAAGCCAGGTGCTATGGGAGCATCCTTGCAAGTATGCTCCTGAGCCGGGCTATGTGCATCCACAGACACATCATAGTAAAAAACGCAATGGGCGGGGTCCTGATGACCAGTATTGTTGGTCAATTCAGGTAACAGGTTACCGGCTCACCTAATAGGGTGGTGTTCCTTATCAAAACAGGAGAAGTAGTCAAAATAAAACGGGAGTGGGAATAGGACCCAAGGTGTCCTTACCTTCAATGAAGTAAAAGGAACAAACTGCGGTTTAACGTGATATAACTTTATTAGAACAATTAGTAGAAAAAAATATTTATCATTGAAAGGAAAGCATAAACAATAGAAAATTGCACGTTGTCACTTAAAAACGCATGCCCATGAGCTCAGCCATATCCCAGTCATCCACACATGTCAATCATCTCAAGTTATTAAGTATGACTTAATATATAGTGCTTTCATGTGTTTAGGCGAGGTGAGTTCTGGGAAACCTTGGTAGCACAAGTCAGTACCCGTATTGTGCTTAACCATGGACCTCCAGACTCCCTATATGCCTATAGAGCTGCTGCATTAAGTCTTTACAATGTTGAAAAAAGCATAGGGGCATCACAGACAAATAAATTATATTCTGGCTAGAAAGTATCCCTGCTAGTTAGTGAACAAAACAGGTTTGATTTCTGGGTGTAGCACTGTCAATCATAGAGATAGTAAAAAATGCAGCACAGTGTGATGTAAGCATGCGACTTGTGTCAAGGAGAAACAATAGATCCACAATAAGCCTGTTAGTCATTCAGTACCATGTTTCCATGAAACAATAAAGATAGCACGACATATAAGTTGGATAGAAAAATAGTCTTCAGGCTGAAAAAACCCACGTCACAAGTGGGTGAAACATGTCGGTGTGTGCGCCTACACATGCCCTCTGCCGATAGCCAACCTGGGCTTTCCATCACTCTTTAGCCCTCATCCTATCTCCGCAAACTGGAAATCCACGAACAACCGAAAACTGGAAGTAAACGGCCAGGTGGCCCCATGCTGGTTTTGAGTGGATAACATCCTGTGCGTGTCACCAGGACTAGGAATACAGAGATTCGCATCCTGCACACCTGTGGATCCCTGCAAAGGACTCTGGATTCACCACCTTGTCGCTGCAATTGAGGACCAATCTAATATTGTCTAAACAGTGAGTCTCTTTTCAACTGGTATATCCAGCAAGAGATTACAGCCTGAACATTTTTTGAGGTTCTGTGATTTGACTCAGCTGACTATTTTTCTATCCAACTTATATGCAGTGCTATCTTTATTGTTTCATGGAAACATGATGCTGAATGACTAACAGGCTTATTGTGGATCTATTGTTTCTCCTTGACACAAGTCGCATGCTTACATCACAGCGTGCTGCATTTTTTACTATCTCTATGATTGACAGTGCTACACCCAGAAATTAAACCTGTTTTGTTTACTAACTAGCGGGGATACTTTCTAGCCAGAATTGCATTTATTTGTCTGTGATGACCAATGCGTTTTTCAACATTGTAAAGACTTAATGCAGCAGCTCTATAGGCATATAGGGAGTCTGGAGGTCCATGGTTAAGCACAATACGGGTAATGACTTGTGCTACCAAGGTTTCCCAGAACTCACCTCGCCTAAACACATGAAAGCACTATATATTAAGTCATACTTAATAACTTGAGATGATTGACACATGTGGATGACTGGGATATGCCTGAGCTCATGGGCATGCGTTTTTAAGTGACAACGTTGTCAGCTTTTACCACATGCAATTTCCTATTGTTTATGCTTTCCTTTCAATGATAAATATTTTTTTCTACTAATTGTTCTAATAAAGTTATATCAGGTTAGACCGCAGTTTGTTCTTTTTCCTTCATTGAAGGTAAGGACACCTTGGGTCCTATTCCCACTCCCCCTTTATTTTGCATCTACAGACACACATAGTGTCGGTAAGCCACGCCTCTGCTCTGATTTTACAGGACTTTGACTGACAGCCCTCAGCCAGGCTATGTGCGTCCAGCCATGCCCCTGCTTCAATCTGTCAGGAGTTTGACTGACAGCCCTATATGGGCTATGTGCATCCACAGGCACACATAGTGTCAGTAAGCCACACCCCTGTTCTGTTCTCACAGGACTTTGACTGACAGCAGTATTTGCCTATGACTCCCACTGCTCTCAGTGTCTTCTGTGGAACCAATAAGTGAGGGGAGCAGTGGGGAAAAGAATCAGCTAAGTGTTTAGGGATGGGGTGGTTTTTACAGGTAGTGGGGCATTTTTTAATGCAGGGAATGCTTTAAGGTAAAAAAACATTTTGACTTTAGAACCAGTTTGAATACCATTACATATAAAAAAGGAGCTTTATTCAAAAAAAGTTTATGATTGGTTGATATGGGTTATTGTATGTAATTAAAGAGATAGTATAGCCTAACACTAACTATTCTTAAAACGTTCCCTGCCTGGACTCCTCCTACCTATTCTACATACCCTGTATAAAAAAGATCTGTATACTTACCGTTTCTAATCCATTTCCATCACATGATTCTGAAGCTTCTGCTCCCCTGTGTAAGGGAGCGCTCAACAACGGCTGTAAATTCTGGGTCCAGCGATGTCCCCCATAGGCTTCAGTGGCCAGCTGTTGTTGGTGCTCCCTCCTCTCCCCTGCAAGCAACCAATTCTACTGATGTGTAGAGACAGGGTTTTGCTTCCTCATATCAGAGCCTCCAGCAAGGAGAACAGTGAGTAGCACAGTAGTGACATCACCAAATCTCATTTCAGGTCTCAGGAGACTAGTAGTCAGAGGCAAGAGTGCATCAGACCTTAGACTGCAGATAAATAGTGATAAAGCTGTACCAGGATGTGTACTACTATTTTTAGGAGGAGTTAAGATAAAAAGTCGATTTCCAGGGTATGGCTTAGGCACAATTAGCAACTCTGGATGCTTCACTCTAATAATAACATGTCTTAATTGAATAAAACTGAAGCTGAAAAAGCTAAAATATAATCAATGATCGTCATTTAAAGTTTAAGCGTAATAAGTCATGACAAAATTGTAGCAGAACATAAGCTTATGTAGTATGCCCTCAATGATGTGAATTAATACTTGACTGCTGTCAATAAATATTGGTTTTGCTTGCACTTATTACATGTTATTCACTAGCAATTTAATGAGCAACTCTACTTTTGTGGGGGAAAAAATGAGCAATTATTTAAAAAATGATATAGTAAAAGTAAAGTGATTTAATGTAAAATGCAATGCAACATGGCTACCTGGAGGCGTTCTGTACACAGATAGTGTACAGAACGCCCCCCAGAAATGTAATTTCCTGCCTGTGTGATTGGCTTTTTTCCAGTAAAGTCTGCACTTAAGCAGGCCATAGATTAAAGTACATTATTTCCTGCACAGTCAGTGTTGATGGGGGAATCCCTCCCGTGGAGCTCTTGTTTTCTCCCTGTCGGTGAGGGGTTCACAGGGAGCCTTCCCTGCCGGTAGAATGCGGTGATCACTGCTAGCAGCTATTGACATTGGTAATAATCGCATGCTAATACTCTGACATGCTGATTGTACCCAAGTCGATTGGGTACAATCAGCCTGGCCACAGATGGACCAAATCTCAGCCGTTCCCTGCTGAACCAGCCGAGATTAGATTAATCTATGGCTGGATTAAGATACGAATCAGATTTTGAGCATCCCCTGCAACAAAAATGTTATTTTGGTGAGATACTCTCAAAGGGAAATCACTTCTAAAGGGATGCAGACCCTGCAACAGTCCTCATTAGAGCCATACAGATGCAGCAGTAAATTGATAATTATTAAACCACTCCTATACAGATGCACTCCGCACATACACAAACAAACAGTTATTTTTCAGAATAACAAAAGGTGGGGATCTGCAACAAAGTTTGTTCATTTCTGCAATATACATACAGTAGATCACCCAGACGGGAATGTTTTTTTCATAACAAAAGTGGAGTTACTCTTTAAATTATCTATATTTTCTCAACATTATGGGCTTGTTTACCCCACATCACTTGAGATATGTTGATATGCACAAATCAGCAAAAGTTCAACACCAGTGCACATGAAAAACAGTTGTTTTCTACAGTGGCGTTGCAATGGGGGGACGGGGGTGTGGCCTGCACCGGGTGACACCCGCCAGAGGGCCGCCACTACACCTTGAACTTGCAGAGCTGCAGTGGAGCGGTGCCAGCAGGACAAGCAGCCATGCGGGGGGAGGCTGCCTATAAACCTCCCCAGTCATTAAATGATGCTGTCCCTCAGGGATCTCCAATATCTCCCGAGGCAGCTGGAGTTAGTGGGCGGAGCTGGGGGTGTGGCTGCCTCCTCCACTCCTCCCACAGACGCCTTCACTCTGGCTAATCCCGTGCTGAACGAGGAGAAAGGGGCAAGGACACAGCAGCCCCGGGTGTCCTCATGTCCAGGCATGAGGTAAATTATTGCTCACTGTCACCACATAGAGTCCTAACATGCCAATATACTACCCTAACCTCCCCTTTACCACCCCAACCTGCCCTATACCACCCCAAACTGCCCTATATTACCCTAACCTGCCCTATACCACCACAACCTGCCCTATACCACCCCAAACTGCCCTATATTACCCTAACCTGCTCTATACCACCCTAACCTGTCCTATACCTCCCCAGCCTTCCCTATACCACCCCAAGCTGCCCTATATTACCCTAACCTGCCCTATACCACCCTAACCTGCCCTATACCTCCCCAACCTGCCCTATACCACCCCGGCCTGTCCTATACCACCCTAACCTGCCCTATGCCCCCTAACCTGCCCTATATTACCCTAACCTGCCCTATACCACCCATCCTGCCCCAATACCACCCCAACCTGCCCTATACTACCCTAACCTGCCCTATACCCCCCTAACCTGCCTCATATTAGCCTAACCTGCCCTATACCACCCCAATCTGCCGTATACCACCCCAAACTGCCCTATATTACCCTAACCTACCCCATACCACCCCATCTGCCCTATACCACCCTAACCTGCACTATACCACCATAACCTGCCCTATATCACCCTATACTACCCTAACTTGCCATTATACCACCCTAACCTGCCACTATACCATACTATACTATCATTTACAGGGGCCGGTTTGGGGTGCGCCCCATGACCGTGCACTGCATGCAGGGAGCTGGGAAGGATAGACTGGGGGGGGGGTGAGACCATGTTTTATCACACCAGGTGCACCAACCCTAGTGATGCCACTGGTTTTCTATGTGCCCTGTTCCCACTATAATTCTGCATTGAGGAGGTTTGCAATGCGTTGTGTAAAGTTGCAGACATGCTGCATTTTTTCACAACACACCTCGCCTCATGTTAATCACGTCATTCCAGCTCTGCTCCCCTTTGGTGCTTAGAAATGGATAATATGTCAAGAAAATAAACAGGTGTCTTGCATTGTAACAACACAAAGCACCTCTCCTCACTGCCCCTATACAACACATATGTTTCAGCACGTGGGCTGGTATGAAAAATCCCTACATCAGTTGAAGCTTAAAGTGTTACTAAACACAGGACCCTACAATAACTATATCTGGTCTCCCACAGTACACAGAACATGGAAATGCAATTATTTTAGTAAATATAAACTGCTAAATACCTTTTCTCATCAGCAGTATATAGCAGTATAGCAGTCTTGTCATTTCTATCAGTTCCTGTGTAGCTTGTAGAGGGAGTTTTCATACTGCACTGAGCTGTCCTATGAGGCTGCAGGGCTCCAGACCCTCTGTCTGGACATGTCTGGACAGTGCAGATTGGCCCTGTGCTGATCACATTCACTCTCCCAAAAAAAAAAATAAAACCCTCTCTAGCAATACACACCAAACTAAGCATGTGCAGCCTGACACCTCTGTCTTATCCGGACATGTTCTAGAAGAAGAGGGGGATCTGTGCATACAGGATCAAGCAGCTTTTTTACACAATGCAGAAGATTACCCCTTAGGTTTCATAGTGCGTATAACAAGCATGCTTTACTTCATATACAGACTGATTTTACTGTATTGAGTTTAGTAACATTTTAAAATGATATTAAACCTTCATTTTTTTTAAAGCGGTGTTCCCCCCCCCCCCCCCCCTCCAAAAATTGAAAGTCAGCAGCTACACATACTGTAGCTGCTGACTTTTATTATTAGGACACTTACCTGTCCTTGAATCCAGCAATGCCAGCACTCTAGCCGATGTTTCCATCGGCTGTCGGGTGCTGCCACTACTATTGCCGGTAAGGGAACCACAGCTGGGCCCCTACTGTGCATGCGCGAAGTGCACGTTTGATTGACATTAGTGGGAGCCAATGGCTGCGCTACTATCAATCTATCCAATCGGGACATGAGACATCAGCTACAGATGGTGTGCCTGTTCCCGGTCAGAGGATGACAGCGTCCAGGTAAGTAAAACAGGGGGGCTGGGGGGCTGCAGCACTAAAAAAGGATTTTCACCTTAATGCATAGAATGCATTAAGATGAAGGTTGAATCCGCGCAATTGAATGTAGGTACAGATAGAATATAGAACTGCTGCCTCTACTGCCTCTGTGAATGAGTCTGAATGGTAATACAGCCTCTGGTGGCTGTTTAGCAATGTGGTTTCAATAAACAGAAAACATAATTCATTGTATTACTAGTATTCCATATGTGAATTGTCACTGTGAATATGCTGATATTCAGTTTTGTGGTGGGGTTATATATAAAAAAACATATGCCCAATATAACATACAGTGCATGAGTGAGTCTGGTAAAATGTGAATTGTGAATGTGTCTGGATGGTGTTGCAGCCTCTGGTGGCTGTTTAGTGAAGTGGTTTCAATAACTAAAAAACAAATTCATTTTATTTCTAGTATTCTGTTTGTGAGTTGTCCCTGTGAATATACTAATATTCAATTCTGGTTATATATAAAAAGTGACCAATATAACATACAATGCATAAGTGAATCTGGTAAAAGTGCATATGCAAGAAAGTGCTTGGTGGAAAAAAATGTGCTAATTAGCAACAATAAGCTAGTTAACAAAGTGACTTGTGCTAAAACAAAAACAAAAAAACAGTCATTGTTGAGAAAACAATATTGCTTTTGAAGGTCTTTTTATATGCCAAAATAATTTTATGTTAAAAAAGGGGTTAGTCCTTCCAAAAAAAGACAATATTGTTAAAAGCGAATCTTCTTGTTCAAGTGCTGGCTTGGTAATGGTGCTTCTTAATTGTGCTCCTAATGTGCATACACTCACCGAATAGCCCCACCCCTACAGGGGTATTGCGCGGTCACAGTATTTGCCACTGTGTAGCAACTTTGGCAGCTCTGGTTCGTGTCTTTAATTTTGTTTATCGATTAATAGCATGTGGAAGAGAAGGGATGCCCATAGCGTAAAACCGTTTTAAAAGCTTTATTTAGTATATAAACAGAGTCGTTACTCACATTTTTATAGTTAGTATAAGCATGAAGGAATCAAAGATCAAGGATAAAAGCCATCAGAAATATCCTGTGTTTGTCTGGTTGGAGGTGACGCAAGATGTTCGTAAGCCACTCCCTATGCGTTTCGTCATTGGACGTCAACATGTTGATGTCCAATGATGAAACGCGTAGTACCTGGCTTACGTACATCTTGAGTAGGGCGTGGCTTACGAACATCTTGCGTCACCTCCAAGCAGACAAACACAGGATATTTCTGACGGCTTTTATCCTTGATCTTTAATTCCTTCATGCTTATACTAACTATAAAAATGTGAGTAACAACTCTGCTTATATACAAAATAAAGCTTTTAAAACGGTTTTACGCTATGGGCATCCCTTCTCTTCCACATGCTATTAATCGATAAACAACATTAAAGACACAAACCAGAGCTGCCAAAGTTGCTACACAGTGGCAAATACTGTGACCGCGCAATACCCCTGTAGGGGTGAGGCTATTCGGTGAGTGTATGCACATTAGGAGCACGATTAAGAAGCACCATCACCAAGCCAGCACTTGAACAAGAAGATTCGATTTTAACAACATTGTCTTTTTTTGGAAGGACTAACCCCTTTTTTTAAATAAAATTATTTTGGCATATAAAAAGACCTTCAAAAGCAATATTGTTTTCTCAAGGACTGTTTTTTCGTTTTTGTTTTAGCACAAGTCACTTTGTTAACTAGCTTATTGTTGCTAATTAGCATATTTTTTTCCACCAAGCACTTTCTTGCATATGCACTTTTACCGGATTCACTTATGCATTGTATGTTATATTGGTCACTTTTTATATATAACCAGAATTGAATATTAGTATATTCACAGGGACAACTCACAAACGGAATAATAGAAATATAATGAATTTGTTTTTTGGTTATTGAAACCACTTCACTAAACAGCCACCAGAGGCTGCAACACCATCCAGACACATTCACAATTCACATTTTACCAGACTCACTCATGTACTGTATGTTATATTGGGCATATGTTTTTTTATATATAACCCCACCACAAAACTGATTATCATCATATTTACAGTGACAATTCACATATGGAATACTAGTAATACAATGAATTATGTTTTCTGTTTATTGAAACCACATAGCTAAACAGCCACCAGAGGCTGTAACACCATTCAGACTCATTCACAATTCACTGTTAATTAGTTTTATCAAAGTGGTTTTGCCATCAATTACCCACTCTGCCAGAACAGCGCCACACCTACATTTGTCTCACTCTTATAGAATGCATTAAGGTGAAAAACCATGAGGGTTTACAACCCCTTTAGGCACTATCAGCAGCTGATTTAATCACGTACTGAGTATGCAGCTTATATATCTTTTAATCCTTGCCAATTTTGCAGTTTAAACTGATGCCATGATGGCTGCCCCTAGTTTCCTTTTTCAGGGTGGCTCCTTTCTCCTGCAAGATCTTATGGCATCACCCTTGCATGCAGGGGCTAGAGCTGTGTCTCCCTGTGTAGCGATAGAAACATACAGCCCCATAGCCTAGGCTGGCAAGGTACTCCCCTGCTCCTCTCCCCTTTTCCCAGCTAACAGACTGGCTGGAGACTGCTGTATTGTCCAGTGTTAACCCTTTTCTGTGAGAACCGTTAGTTTAGGGAGGCTGCATTGAAAGTTGTAAACTGCAAATGCTGGGATAAGAATATTAACAAATAGTTAGCCAGGGAATGTTTTTTTTTATTGTGCTTAATGTGTTAAGCTAAAAAACACTGAGGTTTTAAAGCAGAACTTCACTATCTCAAGCAACAATAACTATTTTTAATCCTTATGCTGCTTGCGTTAGTAAATAGATAGGAAAGTATATAATGTTTACGTGTTTTAAACAGTTTTTTACATTTCCTCAATTACTATCTGGTTTCCAGGCCTAAGCAAATGATGTCATACAGCCCAGGTGTCTTCAGGAGGAGGAGCTTCTCAGCTAAGCACACCCCCCTGCCTGCAATTCTGAACTAAGGGCAGATGGATTCCAGGAAGTAAATTCTACAGTAATCATCTGCCCTTGGTCAAGATGGCCATAGGGCAGAAATGCTGGGGGGGGGGGGGGGGGTTCAAAGTGATTTCTCAGTAAAATAAAGCATGGAGACATGGATGGATGGGTGAGTTTGCTTTCAATGTTAAACATTTACTGATAATGATACACAGGAAATCACAGCGTCCTTTAGAGACAGGACCTCTGAAGTGAAAGAGAAATGGTTCTGCTGAAAGGACTTCCCTGCCAGGTCTATACGTCGTACGGACCTGACAGCAGGGGGAATCACACACCCCGCCATGCTTTCTGGGCTCCGCTTGCCCATCTGCCGGGCCCCAGAGCGAGATGGCGGGTGCCAATGGCTGGAGGGGAAGGAGAAGAGCGGACACACGTCCGCTCTCTTCCCCTTCTTGTTGTGACCTAGAAAGCGATGTCTCTGACGTCACTTCTGGGTCAAGCTCTCGGTGTTCCCAGCTAGCTTAGCCAGGAAAAGATGTTTTGCAAGCTGGCCTGCACTGCAAAACATTCAGTGGAGCACAGGGGAGACATGCAGGGTATTTTAGACCCCGCATGTCTCATTAAAGAGAGCCTGTCAACTAAAAAACATCAAATAAGGGACTTTTTGTCCCCTATGTAATAAAAAAAAGATAAGTAAAAAATACTTTTTTTTTTGCAAAACAAAGTTACACTCAAGCACATTAAATCCCCCCCCAAATTTTTTTGGAGGCCCCCCTACCCCCACATATATGCACATACGAATGTAAACGCATGCGTCGGGGGCCGCCTATGCGTGAAAGAGTTGACTGCGATACACATGTTACATACAGTGCCTTGAAAAAGTATTCATACCCCTTGAAATTTTCCACATTTTGTCATGCTACAACCAAAAATTTTAACTTATTTTATTGGGACTCTATAGACCAACACATAATTGTGAAGTGGAAGGAAAATGATAAATGATTTTCAATTTTTTTTTACAAATCAATATCTGAAAAGTGTGACATGCATTTGTATTCAGCCCCCTTTACTCTGATACCCCTAACTAATATCTAGTGGAACCAATTGCCTTCAGAAGGCACCTAATTAGTAAATAGAGTCCACCTGTGTGTAATTTAATCTCAGTACAGTGGAACCTCAGATTGCGAGTAATGCGGTTAACGAGCATTTCGCAAAACGAGCACTGTATTTCTTAAAATCCTAACTCGGTTTGCAAGTGTTGTGTCGCAAAACGAGCAGAATTCAGGTCAAAAGCGGTGTGCAGTACCGCATTTGGCCTGAGGTGGGGGCCGCCGATCGGAATGCACGGAAAGGCCCGAGGACAGTTCGGCTAACCTCAGCAAACCTCGGAAAGGCTCATGAACGGAGTGTTTTCGGCATGTTACAACCAAAAACGTAAATGTAATTTATTGGGATTTTATGTGATAGACCAACACAAAGGGGCACATAATTGTGAAGTGGAAGGAAAATAATAAATGGTTTTCAAAATATTTTACAAATAAATATGTGAAAAGTGTGGGGTGCATTTGTATTTAGCCCCCCTAAAGTCAATACTTTGTAGAACCATCTTTCGCTGCAATTACAGTTGCAAGTCTTTTTGGACATGTCTCTATCAGCTTTTGCACATCTAGAGAGCGACATTTTTGCCCATTCTTCTTTGCAAAATAGCTCAAGCTCTGTCAAATTGTATAGAGAGTGTCTGTGAACAGCAATTTTCAAGTCTTGCTACAGATTCTCAATTGGATTTAGGTCTAGACTTTGACTGGGCCATTCTAACACATGAATACGCTTTGATCGAAACCATTCGTTAACCGCGTTGCTCGCAATCTGAGGTTCCACTGTACTGAGATTAAATTACACACAGGTGGACTCTATTTACTAATTAGGTGCCTTCTGAAGGCAATTGGTTCCACTAGATATTAGTTAGGGGTATCAGAGTAAAGGGGGCTGAATACAAATGCACGCCACACTTTTCAGATATTTATTTGTAAAAAAAATTGAAAACCATTTATCATTTTCCTTCCACTTCACAATTATGTGTTGGTCTATAGAGTCCCAATAAAATACCGTATTTATCGGCGTATAACACGCACTTTTTTCCCCTTAAAATCAGGGGAAAGTCGCAGGTGCGTGTTATACGCCGATCCCCTGCGATCCCAAGCTGTCACAACTTCAAAATCGCTGACCGTGATTTGAAAATGGCGCGGCCGGCGCCGAAATACACAGAGCCGGTCCTCGGCTCTTTCTGGCGGCTCTCGTTCACTTTCGGCTCCACTCGTAGTCCCGAGCGGAGCTATCCGAACCTACTCGGCTAGGTTCGGATAGCTCCGCTCGGGGCTACGAGTGGAGCCGAAAGTGAACGAGAGCCACCGGAAAGAGCCGAGGACCGGTCGGCGATTTTGAAGCCCAGGATGGCAGGGACAGGGGATCGAAGGCTGCACTGGGGAAGGCTGCACTGGGGAAGGCTGCACTGGGGAAGGCTGCACTGACAAGGCTGCACTGACAAGGCTGCACTGACATGGCTGCACTGACATGGCTGCACTGACATGGCTGCACTGACAAGGCTGCACTGACATGGCTGCACTGACAAGGCTGCACTGACAAGGCTGCACTGGGGAAGGCTGCACTGACAAGGCTGCACTGACATGGCTGCACTGGGGCAAGGCTGCACTGAGAAGGCTGCAATGATGGGCATTTAAATGTAAGTTTTTTTCCCTTCAACTTCCCTCCTAAAAGTTTTTTTTTCCTTAAAATTCCCTCCTAAATTGGGGTGCGTGTTATACGCCGGTGCGTGTTATACGCCGATAAATACGGTAAGTTAAAAATTTTGGTTGTAGCATGACAAAATGTGAAAAATTTCAAGGGGTACGAATACTTTTTCAAGGCACTGTATCGTCACGCACGCCAGAGGGAGAGCAATAATTCTAACACAAAACCTCCTTTGTAACACTGAACTGATACCTAAAGGGGGCTTTTAAAGCGTCGCCTATAGAAAATATAGGGTACTGAGGTTTGTCACCATTTCACGGGTGCACACACATTTAGGGTTATGCATGTTGGGTATCTATTTACTCGGTGCAGTCTCATCTTTTATATTTTACCAACAAATGTGGGTAGTTTATTGCATTTGTTTGCCGTAAAATTCACTATAGTGTGTTTTTTACTGAAATTTTGTGTACCCCAGACCTTTGCGGTAATAACGTGTGACATACAAAATTGAAACGATTGAAACTATTTTATTCCCTAAGGTGTCTGCTTTCAGAAAATATATAATGTTTGGGGGTTTTGTGTAATCTTCAGGCCGAAAATTTCTTTTTTTAAATGTGTGCAAAAAATGCAAAAACGTCTCTGGCAGCGAAAAGGTTAAAATACTCTTCTGAATACAATCACTGGCTATGAGGGACTGCTCCCCTTGTGAGTAGACAGCAGCTTGTGCGGCTTTTTGTGTTAGAGATGAGGCGGGGGCCCAGTGGGATGGTGGGATGGCATTTGAGCCATTCCACCACCTGCAGGTATTAGGTAATAGACCAGAATCCTTAACCCCTTCCTTCTACCTTTTTTTTTTTTACTGCCCTATTTTCCTCCTATCCACAACCCCATCAATGTGCTGAATACCCCTGAACTGCAGACTGCGTTCTCTTTAACAACCTACCCTTCCCCTCTATCCTATAATTTACTTCCCTTGCCACTCTGGGGTAACCACTTTGTTATATACCTTTCTGATTCTTTGCAAAACAAAAATAAAAACTTGGTAGGCATTGAGTACATAGACTGTTATTTTACCTACTTAGTGGAAAGCTATAGCTTCCATACAGAAGGTACTGTAAATATTCCCTGTGGTACTTAAAGTGGAGGTCTACTGAAAAAAAAAATATTAAAAGCCAGCAGCTACAAATACTGCAGCTGCTGACTTTTAATATATGGACACTTACCTGTCCAGGGAGCCCACGATGTCGGCAGCCAAAGCCGATCCGTCGTGCGGCTTCACTTCCTGGTTCCCTACTGCGCATGTGCGAGTTGCGCTGCGCGTCCTTTCAGGTCCCTGCTGTGTTCTGTGTCTCACAGAATACAGCGGGGGAGGACGGGGGAGGTGCTGGAAGTGGCGTAGGTCACCGCAAGCGCCGCGGTGAGCTATGCCAGGAAGTGGGAGCAAATACCTGTATTAGACAGGTATCTGCTCCCTCCTCCCCCCTGAAAGGTGCCAAATGTGACACCGGAGGGGGGGGGATTCCAAAAAGTGGAAGTTCCATTTTTGGGTGGAACTCCACTTTAAGATTGTTACTATTTTTGTGTCAGTCGGTTTTCTTTTATGTTATGTACACAGGATCTTCCTCAAAATCTATCTAGAGAATGAAGACTTGTACCATATTTCATAGTTGGATGAATGTGATGTAGACCTTTCTTAAATAAAGAATGATAAAAAATAAAAATAAAAATGAATGCACACTTAAAGTGGAGTTCCACCCATTTAAAAGTCAGCAGCTACAAAAAGTGTAGCTGCTGACTTTTAATAATCAGACACTCACCTGTCCCATGGTCCAGCGATGCAGGCGTACGAAGCCCCGCTCCTCTCCGCGGCACCGGCATTCTAACTGTGGGCGCCCGGCTGTGGCTTCACAGCGTCTTGCATGTGTGAGCCGCGCTGCGCGCTGTGATTGGCCAGGCAATCTTCTGCGACCTGTGACATGTCCCAGAAGATTGCAGAGAGGGAGGGGGGAGGGGTGATTTTCCTTCCGGCACCGCGGTGCCAGGGAGGAAGTGGGAGCTGAGTGCCTGTAAAAACAGGGTAGTCGCTCTTCCCCCAAAAAAATGTCATGCCAAATGTGGCATATCAGGGGGTCACCAGCACTTAAAGCAGAAGTTCCATTTTTGGGTGGAACTCCGCTTTAACTTTAGTTCTTTCAATGATAAGTTAAATAGATAAAAATAGCGATATTTTAGTTATTCGCTTGGCCTCCTAAAAGAAAAAAAAAATGTATATTGTTTAAAAAAGTATTTTATTCTGTGGCTACCTCTTTAGACTACAATAGGTGCAGATTTATGCCCCGTACACACGGTCGGATTTTCCGATGGACATTGTCCGATCGGAGCGTGTTGTCGGAAATTCCGACACACAAAGTTGGACAGCAGGAGATAAAATTTTCCGACAACAAAATCCGATCGCGTCAATTCCGATCGTGTGTGGCCTGTTCCGACGCACAAAGTGCCACGCATGCTCAGAAGAAATTCCGAGACGGGACAGCTCGTTCTGGTAAACGTAGCGTTCGGAATGGATACAGCACTTTCGTCACGCTGCAATGTTCAAAATGGTTTAATACAGCGCACTCTCTTCTTCTTTATAATGTGACAAGACTTAAGTAGTTTTGATGCTCATATTCACACACACTTCTCACAAACTTATTTCGTTACTATTTATCGGGATTCCCTCAATATATTTAGATTTCTCACATCTGACAACAACATTTTTTGTTATTTTTGGACTTTACTGTAGATTCTTTTTTTGTGTTTCTCTTTTTTTTTTTTTGGTGATTTTGATTTGTGCTCCCGAAAATGTTTGTGTGTGTTTTTGGTGACAAGTTCCCACAACTCCACTAATATGTTGTTGTATTTAATCTGTAGGAGATTATTTGGTGTTTTTGTCCCTTGTTAATTTCCCATTGTACTTTAGAAATGTACCTGAATACTCACCAACAAACTGTCCTTTTTGGATGAAAACACACACAGGAGAGTAGAATTTCCCTCAAAAAATTTTATTAAGGGCTCACAACTAAACAAAGAGGGAGGCAACGCTGGAGAAACTGCAGAAGTGGGCGAAGCCTTGGACCCCCTGGGCAGACATCAATTATTTAAAAGCAAAATTGGTGGCCTGAGGAGTCCTTATCTAAGGGAGGGCAGTCTGGTCCAGAAGTCCCAGAGATCCGGAAAGCAGCAGATGACATCTGTGTCCCCAGGCTGTGGTCATACGAGAGACTGCAGCTTTTGTCAGACCAGACTGAACCCAGGGTCATCACTCTTTGGTCTTCTTTCCACGCCTCCTTCCAGCCTTTGGCTGTGGTGGTGGAGTTGTGGCAGCAGGAGGAGGAGGAGGATCGTCCCTCTCCATGACATCCGTCTTGTGTGTCAGTTCCCCACTCAACCCCTTACGTAGGACTTTATAAATCAGGTCCTCAGAGATCTTGCGTTGACCCTCCTGCATGCCCTGCAATTTTGTGGCAGCCATGCAGGCAAAGGCCTCTTCAGGACTGGGGAAGGCTCGGAGGGACGCCCCTCATCCGAGGAGACCAGAGACCCCCCCCCTCTGGAAGAAGGTGAAATCCCCCCAACACAAGCTGAGCAGGAGGAAGAAGACGTGGTGAAAGTAGTTACCACAACAGGTGAGTGTCTGCGACCACAGGCTCAGATAAGAGATGGATGGTAGCATTTTTTTACCACCTAATTTATTTTGGGTTTCCTCTCTTTTTAGGTGATCGTGAGGTTGTGGATGAAGATCCTTTCACATCCGAAAGTGCCCAGATCCTGATCGGGGAGATCATGGGGTGTAATTTACAATTGGAAAACATCAAGCAAAACATCAATGATGTTATTCCAAAATTTAAAAACATCATTGATGTTTTGGGGCGAGTTTAAAACCCCTCCAAATCACTTTCTTCTTTTGTCTGCTACAATGTGCGAAATGTTTTTGTGATTTTTCACAAAGCCAAATTTGGAGGATGCACACAGTGTGTCAACATGTGCTATCTGCCATCACGGGAGATCAATGGACGCGTTTTGGGGGTGCAACCCCTTCCTCAATAATAAAGTAGCGGTGAGGAAGGGCTTTCTCCCCCAAAACACATCCCTTGATCCCCCGTGATGGCAGCTAGCACATGTTGACATTGTGAAATTGGTGTGCATCTTCCAAATTTGGCTTTTCCTGGGGTGATTTCCCCCCATCTGAACGCAATATCAAACACAGTTCCTAAATACTCATGTCTGATATTGCCTTCCAGTTCTACCAAATGTGAACTTTGTAAGATCAAGATTTGTGTCTTTCTTGTTGGTTTTACACAGGCCTGTTTTCTATAAAATGCACATTTTGATTTTGGATAATGACACCACAAAAATTGTTATACAACAAACATGTCGGTTTGTCAGAAAAACCTTTGGTAAATGCACATGTGATTGTGCAGGTATTAAAAAGATTGTTCATCAAGAATGTGTGGATTATTGTCTCACGCTACAACACTTTTGGGGTGATGTAATTGTTGTTTTATGAGAAAATGGGGGTAATTTCCTAAGGGCAAATCCACTTTGCACTACAAGTGCAGTTTCAGTGCAGTTGCAAGTGCACTTGTAGTGAAAAGTGTCTTTGCATTTAGTAAATAACAGCCAACAGTGCTTTGTAAAGGGTTACACAATCACGACATTTTCTGCACTCCACACATTTCTGTCAGGGTCAGCTCAAACAAACACAAGCAGTAAATGTCCACAAAGAAGAGCCTGGGGGGAGATGCCTGTCGAGAACTTGAGGTCCTGCAGGCTTCTCCCTGTGGCCAAATACTGCAGGGTAGCGACCAACCTCTGCTCCGGAGTGATGGCTTGCCTCATGCAGGTATCCTGCCTGCTAATATAGGGGGTCAGCGAAGCCAACAAACGGTGAAACACGGGGTCCGTCAACAGGAGAAAGTTCCTGAAATCATCAGGATTATTCTCACGGATCTCACGGAGCAAAGGCATATCAGAGAACTGAAGCAACCAATATCTGGTCCATGAACTCCTCCCCACCCTGTTCATGGACTGGACTTGTGTCAAGGTCAGGACCCCAACACCAAGCCCCCGCACAGCACGAACTGTACGAGGAGTACGCATACGAAACATGGCTAGAAAACGGTCGGCTGCTCAGAACGAAGTAACAGAACGCACTGAAGAACAGCAAGGCCTGTGAAGAGCGACCTGAAAAACAGCAACGAGCAGGCAAGATCACACAGAAAACTCCGATACGAACTGACTGCACGCACTGAAGAGCAGATACAAACCCACAAGCACAAACTGAACGTCAGAAAACGATCTGAAAGCCACGAGTCTGAAAAAGCGTGAATCGTCTCTCACCAAACTTTTACTAACACGAGATTAGCAAAAGGAGCCCAAAGGGTGCCGCGCTTGGTTCTGAACCGGCCTTTTCTAGTCTCGTCGTACGTGGTGTACGTCACCGCGTTGTTGGCGATCGGAAATTCCGACAACTTTGTGCGACCGTGTGTAGGCAAAACAAGTTTGAGCCAACATCCGTCGGAAAAAATCCTAGGATTTTGTTGTCGGAATGTCCGAACAAAGTCCGACCGTGTGTACGGGGCATTAGTGTACATTCTCTGTGTGGTTGTTCGGGCATTTTATCCCTTTAAAGAAAATGTGTGAGCAGTTGTTTTATTTCACGGCTCAGCTGACAATTTGGAACCCCAGGGAGAAAGCGAGAGCGAGGGAGGGGGAGAAGAAGTAGTGGAGAAAGTGCATTGTATGCTTATGCTGAGGTGGGTAGCTAGTGTGTCTCCAATTATTTAAACCAAACCGAAATCTCTACAGGAAATCAATGCCTCTAGTGGAAGAAAAAAGCTGAAGGAATGAATGAATGAATGGAAATCACAGAGGAGAAAGGAGGTAGCTGGCAGATAAACAGCAACCCATGATTTCCTGTAAGATTAAAGATATTAACTCTTATATTGTCAGACCAAAGGAATTTTAGAGAAGAAAGAAACATTGTATAAATACTGCAGTCATATACTCTGAAATGTTTAAATATAACAGGAATTTTAGAATCTCAGACTATACTATAGAAGGTACCCACGGGAAGTCTTACCGACTAATACTGTCCATGTTATGTTAATTTTTATCAATCCTATATTCAAATGTAGATTTTTTTTTATACGAAAGTGGTGAATTTGTGTATGTTACACTTCATTTTTATTTTTGATGATTTTGCTTGCATTATTTAATGAACTGAACCCAAATAACCTTTGTGGTTTTTATGCATTTGGGTTTAAAAGACTTTATCTAGATATGTTTGAGGATATCAGTTACAACAACTGCAGCAATACACGTCTTATTTATAAACAACCTCCTATGCATTTATAGTATATTAAAACAAACTAATAAAGCTATTATAATGTGGGTATTTTATATTTATTATCCATGCATCACTTATGGCAGGCGATGTCTAGATATAAGACATAGAGATATAAGATAAGATATAAATTCTACAACCTTGTGTTCAAATTTCATTTTTCGAAATTACGGTATGTCTATGTGATTATTGCTGAATTTTACGTTTGAATAAATACAATAAATACAACATGATCAAAAAATTATATTTAAATACACAACATACACTAAACATTTAAAATGGGTCTCGGTAGAGAAGAATATTCATTACCATCGCCCTTTCTTTTACAAAATAGGAATATTAGATTCAGATATAGGCAGCATGATGGCTTTACTAAATACCCAGCATGCTACATACAAGCAAATATTCATAACATTAAGCTCTATCTTACTATTAATACATACATCACTTCTACTAGAGAATGAACAAGTCATTTTTAGATCATCTGTATGTATAAAAGAATTATGTATAGAGTGCAAATGAAGGCAAGCAGACAGCTAGCATGGCAGATCAAGCCTGTGCACAGCACAGAACCTTCTCCACCCACCCTCTACCCACTGCTCACATCACCTTACTGTTTTCTATTCATAAATATCTCAGTAAGTGAAAAAAAAAGCAGAATCAGCTGCACAGAGGGAAAATGAATGTGTATGGGGGGGGGGGGGGGGGGCGTTGGGGGTGGGGTGCAGGAAGCCAGGACAGACAGGCACTAGCTGTGTACATGAAATCAACCACACTGAAGAAGACATAGAATATAGGGACAGACTGACAATATGATGGAAAGAACGACTGTATGTATGTAAGAGACAGAATGGAGTGACTCACACACAGCAGGGACCGATATGGTGAGATACATAGATAGATAAATAGATAGATAGATGCTATACATATGTGCAAAAGTATATGAGTTAAATCTCTTGAAAATATATGATAATAGTCAGATAGATAGATAGATAGATAGATAGATAGATAGATAGATAGATAGATAGATAGATAGATAGATAGATAGATAGATAGTCCATATATAAGATCCATAGATAGATAGATAGATGCTATACATATGTGCAAAATTATATGAAATAAATCTCTTTGATATATATAAGATAGTCAGATTTAGGGATCGATAGATAGATAGATAGATAGATAGATAGATAGATAGATAGATAGATAGATAGATAGATAGATAGATAGATAGATACATAGATACATAGATACATAGATAGATAGATACATAGATACATAGATTCATAAATACAGGTAGGCAATGGCATGTGTATGTCTGATAATATATGTAGATAAATAGATAGATAGATAGATAGATAGATAGATAGATAGATAGATAGATAGATAGATAGATAGACGGATTGATAGATGCTATCATGTATGCAAAAGCATATGAGATACATATCTTTGATGTACGGTAAACATAGTTCACAAGTAAATGCAGCATAACAGTATATATTCATATATATATATAATAGGTATGCTACTGTCAAAATAGATACCTAATTCCCATCTTGTATTAAACATTTTCCATAAGATAAGGCTTTTGCAGTCAATGGATTGTTTATGTGAGCTATATGATCTCTCAGTCCATACACTGAGCTCCTATAACATAGGCTGCCTGTATGTGAATAGAGAAGGGTGTGCTCGTGTGTGTAGCTCTTATGTGTCTCGTTCTATCAGCGGGCATGTAGCTCCATATCTACAAACATGCTCACATCCTAAATACTTGATCCTAAATAGAATGAATCGCTGCATGGAATGGATTATTCCTTGCACTGTATACGGGTATCCGAGAGATGAACATGAAGAATCATCTTGCAGCCCACACCCTAAAAGGGATCCGAATGGTGCTCCTCACTTACCTCCCACGCACAGCAGCGACATGGTGCCTGCTCTGGGTCCTGGATTAGTGTAGGCAATGATGCCCACCACTCCTTCTGGCAGTGTTAGCTGGTCAGCGCCCTTCCTCGGGTCCAGCTGGTCATAATGCTTCTCGATCGTACTGCACTGTGTCTGCCATCTTTGTGTTTCAGCACCAAAAGGCTATGGAGAGCTCCGTTTGACGTCAAGAGAAGAAGAGGGTGGGAGACGAGGATGGAGAGGAGGGAGGAGGGAGCCGGGATGAGTGAACACACCTGATTTGTAAATGTTTGTCTGGGCTGTGAGAAATGTACAGTGCATTCAATGGAAAATCAATTCAAAGTCATAAATGTTAGTGGGATAGTTGAAAAAAAATTGATTTGCATATTACAGAGGTTTAAAGTGGTATTAAGCACTAAAGCAAACATTTATCAGATTGCAGCCTACCAATTCTTAGATGTGATGGCTGCATTAGTTTACTTTCTTAAACTGTCTTTCTTTTAGTTTAACAAGCAGTCCTGCAGGTGTAGCAGTTAGAGGACTGAGACAAACAATTTACCCCTGATAGAAGTGCTTACAATGTTCATCTTTGATTTTTTAAAATTATTTACGTAAAACCTTTATCCCAAAAGCGGTGACAGCTGGTGCTCAAAATTTTTGGGGGGACCCATACAAACTGAAAAATACTGAACCCCCTCCCTATCAATTGCAGCCTCACTATGCCCATCAAACGCAGCCACTTGTGGCCATCATATGCAGCCACTTGTGCCCATCATATGCAGCCACTGTGCCCCATAATATGCAGCCACTGTGCCCCATAATATGCAGCCACTTGTGCCCATCATATGCAACCACTGTGCCCCATAATATGCAGCCACTTGTGCCCATCATATGCAGCCACTTGTGCCCATCATATGCAGCCACTGTGCCCCATAATATGCAGCCACTTGTGCCCATCATATGCAGCCATTGTGCCCATCAAACACAGTCACTGTGCCCATCATATGCAGCCACTTGTGCCCATCATATGCAGCCACTTGTGCCCCATCATATGCAGCCACTTGTGCTCGTCATATGCAGCCACTTGTGCCCATCATATGCGGCCATTGTGCCCATCAAACACAGTCACTGTGCCCATCATATGCAGCCACTTGTGCCCATCATATGCAGCCACTGTGCCCCATCATATGCAGCCACTTGTGCCTGTCATATGCAGCCACTTGTGCCCATCAAACACAGTCACTGTGCCCATCATATGCAGACACTTGTGCCCATCATATGCAGCCACTGTGCCCATAAAATGCAGCCACTTGTGCCCATCATATGCAGCCACTTGTGCCCATCATATGCAGCCACTTGTGCCCATCATATGCAGCCACTGTGCCCATAATATGCAGCCACTTGTGCCCATCATGTGCAGCCACTTGTGCCCATCATATGCAGCCACTGTACCCCATCATATGCAGCCACTTGTGCCCATCATATGCAGCCACTGTGCCCATCATATGCAGCCACTGTGCCCCATCATATGCAGCCACTTGTGCCCATCATATGCAGCCACTTGTGCCCATCAAACGCAGTCACTGTGCCCATCATATGCAGCCACTTATGCCCATCATATGCAGCCACTTGTGCCCGTCATATGCAGCCACTTGTGCCCATCATATGCAGCCACTTGTGCCCATCAAATGCAGCCACTTGTGCCCATCATATGCAGCCACATGTGCCAATCACATGCAGCCCCTTGTACCCATCATATGCAGCCATTTGTTTCCGTCAAATGCAGCCCCTTTGTGCCCGTCAAATGCAGCCACTTGTGCCCATCATATGCAGCCATTTTTTCCCATCATATGCAGCCATGTGTGCCCAGTATATGCAGCCACTTGTGCCCATCATATGCAGCCACTTGTGCCCAGTATATGCAGCCACTTGTACCAATCAAATGCAGCCACTTGTGCCCATCAAATTCAGCCACTTGTGCCCATCATATGCAGCCACTTGTGCCAATCAAATGCAGCCACTTGTGCCAATCAAATGCAGCCATTTGTGCCCATCATATGCAGCCATCTTTGTCCATCAAATGCAGCCACTTGTGCCCGTCAAATGCAGCCATTTGTGCCCATCATATGCAGCCACTTGTGCCCATCATATGCAGCCACTTGTGCCCGTCATATGCAGCCACTTGTGCCCATCATATGCAGCCATTGTGCCCATCAAACGCAGTCACTGTGCCCATCATATGCAGCCACTTGTGCCCACCATATGCAGCCACTTGTGCCCATCATATGCAGCCACTTGCGCCCATCATATGTAGCCACTGTGCCCATCATATGCAGCCACTGTGCCCAACATATGCAGCCACTTGTGCCCATCATATGCAGCCACTGTGCCCCATCATATGCAGCCACTTGTGCCCATCATATGCAGCCACTTGTGCCCATCATATGCAGCCACTGTGCCCCATCATATGCAGCCACTTGTGCCCATCATATGCAGCCACTTGTGCCAATCAAATGCAGCCACTTGTGCCCATCATATGCAGCCACTTGTGCCCATCATATGCAGCCACTTGTGCCAATCAAATGCAGCCACTTGTGCCCATCATATGCAGCCATTTGTTTCCGTCAAATGCAGCCCCTTTGTGCCCGTCGAATGCAGCCACTTGTGCCCATCATATGCAGCCATTTTTTCCCATCATATGCAGCCATGTTTGCCCAGTATATGCAGCCACTTGTGCCCATCATATGCAGCCACTTGTGCCCAGTATATGCAGCCACTTGTACCAATCAAATGCAGCCACTTGTGCCCATCAAATTCAGCCACTTGCGCCCATCATATGCAGCCACTTGTGCCAATCAAATGCAGCCACTTGTGCTAATCAAATGCAGCCATTTGTGCCCATCATATGCAGCCATCTGTGTCCATCAAATGCAGCCACTTGTGCCCATCAAATGCAGCCACTTGTGCCCATCATATGCAGCCACTTGTTCCCAGTATATGCAGCCATTTGTGCCCATCAAATGCAGCCAGGCTCGGCTGTCATTTCACTAACCCCCCCCGTGCTGGGTCGGTCCGCTGCACTTACCACTAGTGTGGTGGGGCTCTGCTCCTCTTCTGGAATGATGGGGCTCTCCTCCTCAGTGGCTGCGCCTCCTGTGTCTGCTGGGCTCGTCCTCAGGCTTCCTCCGCCGTGTCTCCTCTCTTCCACCAAAGCGTTAGGCATCCAATAGGATCGCCTAATGCTTTGGCCAATCTGGAGACAGGTCTCACTGACCTGCCTGCTGATTGGCAGGGAGGAACGTTAGTGTGAAAATTGTGAAAATTCATTCGCTATGCCACACAACAGGGTGGGATCCGGACATAGTGCTGTGCGCCTCGAGCCCACCCTATTTTGAAGCCTATTAGACAAGCATTGGCTGTACTTCTCTTTTAATTGCTTCCTCTGCCTCTGAAAGAAGTTTCCAAAGCTTAGGGTGGGAGATTCAAAACAGCCAGTTATCAGGCTCCAGTTAATCCCTGGAGAGGAGTGCCCAGCAGGGGGCTGGAATGGAGATAAATAGGTTGAGACATTGGAGAGCAGGGTTCTATCTCCCCAGGAGGGCTCTAGAGCCAGAGGAGCTGCTACCCTCGGGCTGCCTATGTACTGAATAGCTGCTCTTTTTTCCCACAAATAGAGCTTTCTTTTTGTGTTAGTTGATCACCTCTGCATTTTGTATTTTTTGCGCAATAAACAAAAAAAGACCGTAATTTTTGAAAAAAAATCTATCCAACCTATCCAATAAAAAAATTGATAAAAATCTAATTTCTTCATAAATGTATGCCAATATTTATTCTGCTACATATTTTTGGTAAAAAAAAATCCCAATAAGTGTATATTAATTGATTTGTGCAAAAGTTATAGCGTCCACAAATGATGAGATATTTTCATTTTTTTTACTAGTAATGGCGGCGATCAGCAACTTATAATGAGACTGCGATATTGCAGCAGACATTCTGACAATACCTGACACTTTTGACTCTTTTTGGGGACCAGTGACACTAATACAGTGATCAGTTCTACAAATATGCACTGTCACTGTACTAATGACACTGGCCATGAAGGGGTTAACATCAGGGACGATCAGAGGGGTAACTGTGTGCCTAGCCAGTGTCTTACTATACTGTGTGAGGTGCTTTTATTAGGAGAAGAGATAGAATTTATGCCCATCCCTTCCCTCCTGTCAGAACCCCATCACTTCCCTCCTGTCAGAATGGCGATCTGCCTTGTTTACAAATTGCAGTTCTATGTCTCTGCCTGATAATCGGCGGGTGCCAGAGGACATTGAGTACCCTGTGCCCGCCGATCGGCATCCGCTGTCTGTAATCACAGCAGGAGCGAGCGGTCAGTGGCATGCATGTGCACCACCTACACCGTAGTGTTGAATCACAAATGTATACATGATCCAGCGCACAGCTGCCACCTTGTAGCAGTAAAACTGCTATATGGCAGATTTAAAGTGGTTAAAAGAGAAGTATGAGCCAGACTGCAGTCCTTTCGTCAGGTCCTTATTCGCATTTGAAAACTCTGTGAAACTGGTGAGTTCCCACCCCATCTTCTCTCCCTCTTATACAAACTTCTTAATGCCCCACCTGAGGACTTTGTTAATACATATATTTGTAGTTGGAAATTGGAAAAAAGGGAGGGGTAGTGGGACTTTAAATGAAGCACGTAGGTATAATAATGAATTTAATTGGATATGCTAACAAGATACATAATGATAATCATGATACATTGTAAATAACAATTGACATATATACACATATACATACAATAAGGCAAGGAGGATAGCCATAAATTGCAGAAAATTAATCACATAGTACTGGTGAAACATAGGATGAAT
Organism: Lithobates clamitans; assembly: GCA_037952925.1. Taxonomy (NCBI): domain Eukaryota; kingdom Metazoa; phylum Chordata; class Amphibia; order Anura; family Ranidae; genus Lithobates; species Lithobates clamitans. The sequence goes on from JBBGZY010001184.1 coordinate 1,376,753, forward strand.
TTAAAACACGGCATATAGCAGCTCTACGCATTTCATAGTTACAGAGTTACATAGTTACATCGTTATTCAGGTTGAAAAAGGACACAAGTCCATCTAGTTCAGCCAAAAAAAAAAAACACAATCCCATATACACAATCCTTCACCCACAGTTGATCCGGAGGAAGGCGAAAAACCCCAGCAAAGCATGCTTCAATTTGCTACAGCAGGGGAAAAAATTCCTTCCTGATCCCCCGAGAGGCAATCGGATTTTCCCTGGATCAAATTTACCTATAAATGTTACTACCCAGTTATATTATGTACAGTTAGGAAAGAATCCAGATCTTTTTTAAAGCAATCCAATGAGCTGGCCAGAGCCACCACTGGAGGGAGTCTATTCCACATTTTCACAGCTCTTACTATGAAGAAACCTTTCCGTATTTGGAGATAAAATCTTTTTTCCTCTAAGCCTAAAGAGTGCCCCCTTGTCCTATGTGATGACCTTAAAGTGAATAACTCAACACAAAATTCACTATATGAACCACTTATGTATTTGTACATCATATCTCCCCTTAACCATTTACGGACCACCCGCCATTGTTATACGTCGGTACTTTGAAGAGGGATAGCATTGTAATGGCAGCAGATAGCTGCCATAACCCCAGTATCCCCTTCTTTAGTGGGCAATCCGCTTTCAGATAAAAGTGGTCACTGCGGCGGATTTGCCGCAAGATCGCTTTCATCTGCGGCGGGAAAGGGTCCCCCTCCCACTGCACTCCGGTGGCTCCGGTAAGCGGCAGAGGCGATCGAGTACTGTGTCCTGTTAGGTATGGAGACGAGGGAGGGGAAGATGGCCCCCACCCGTCTTCATACCATTGCAGGATGAAAGCAACGTCAAAACGTTACTTCCGCCCATAGCTCTTAAAGAGACATTTTATTTTTATTTTTTTTTCAAATGACATTTATTTTTTTATTTATTTTTTATTGCAGCTTAGTGTAAATATGAGATCCGAGGTCTTTTTGACCCCAGATCTCATATTTAAGAGGTCCTGTCATGCTTTTTTTCAATTACAAGGGATGTTTACATGAATAAAAGCGACACATTTTTTTTTTTCTTAAAGAACTGTGTAAAAATAAAAATAAAAGGTAAAATAAATAGCGGACGACACTAAGCTAAGCGGGGCAATAACTTCTCCGCAGGATGTGGAAACCTTGCAAGCAGATCTAAACAAATTAATGGGGTGGGCAACTACATGGCAAATGAGGTTTAATGTAGAAAATGTAAAATAATGCATTTGGGTGGCAAAAATATGAATGCAATCTATTCACTGGGGGGGAGAACCTTTGGGGGAATCTAGGATGGAAAAGGACCTGGGGGTCCTAGTAGATGATAATAATGGTGGCCACACAAAATATTGACAATATTTGGACATTTTCACTTAGGGGTGTACTCACTTTTTTTGCCAGCGGTTTAGACATTAATGGCTGTGTGTTGAGTTATTTTGAGGGGACAGCAAATTTACACTGTTATACAAGCTGTGCACTCACTACTTTACATTGTAGCAAAGTGTCATTCCTCCAGTGTTGTCACATGAAAAGATATAATAAAACATTTTCAAAAATGTGAGGGGTGTACTCACTTTTGTGAGATACTGTATATATATATATATATATATATATATATATATATATATATATATATATACACACACACACATACACACACACACACACACACACACAATAAAAAAATTTCAAAAATGTGAGGGGTGTACTCACTTTTGTGAGATACTGTATATATATATATATATATATATATATATATATATATATATATATATATATATATATATATATATATATATATATATATACATATATATATATATATATATATATACACACACACATACACACACACACACACACACACACACACACACACACACATATATATATATATATATATATATATATATATATATATATATATATATATATATATATATATATATATATATATATAAATATGTGTGTGAGTATATATAGTATATATGTGTGTGTGTGTGTGTGTGTGTGTGTATATATATACTGTATACACACACATATATACACACACACACATATATAAACACACACATATATACACACACATAGTAGGCGAGTTTGAAAAAAAACATATCAAGTACAACCAAGTCCAACCTATGTGTGATTTTATGTCAGTATTACATTGTATATCCCTGTATGTTGTGGTCGTTCAGGTGCATATCTAATTGTTTTTTGAAATTATCGATGCTCCCCACTGAAGTCACCCCCTGTGGAGCAGAATTCCACATCCTTACAGCTCTTATGCCACGTACACACGGTCGGATTTTCCGACAGAAAATGTGTGATAGGACCTTGTTGTCGGAAATTCCGACCGTGTGTAGGCTCCATCACACATTTTCCATCGGATTTTCCGACACACAAAGTTTGAGAGCAGGCTATAAAATTTTCCGACAACAAAATCCGAATTTCCGATCGTATGTACACAAATCCGACGCACAAAGTGCCACGCATGCTCAGAATAAATAAAGAGATGAAAGCTATTGGCTACTGCCCCGTTTATAGACGTACAGACGTACGTGTTTTACGAGGGCATACTGATGTGGGGGGCAAATTGGTTTAAGGGGAATACTCTGATGTAAGGGGGCACATTGTTGTAAGGGGCACTGATGTAAGGGGGGCAATGATATTAAGGGGGTAAATGATGTAAGGGGGGCACCGATGTAAGATGGGGAATTGATATAAGAGGGTACACTGATATAAAGGGGGGGAATTGATGTAAGGGGGACTCGGAAGTAAGAGGGGACACTGATATAAGGGGGGACTCTGATGCAAGGAAGGCACTATTATAAGGGGGGACAAAAATGTAAAGGGGAACTGATGTAAGAGGGGGCATTAACATAAAGTGGCAAACTAATGTAAGAGGGGACTCTGAAGTAAGGGAGCACACTGATGTAAGGAAGGCACTATTGTAAGGGGGGATTGAAGTAAGGAGGGGCTCTGAAGTAATGAGGGATTCTGAAGTAAGGGGGCAAACTGATGTAAGGAAGGACTCTGATGTAAAGGGGGTACTTATGTAAGGGGGGACTCTGATGTAAAAGGTGACTCTGATGCAAGGAATCAGAATCCCTGAACTAATGTTAAGGTTGGATTCTAAAGATTCTGACACTGATGCAATATAATAATATTGTAAAATGATTGCGCTTGTGATCTTCCAAAACCCCCAGATCCTTCTCCACTATGGATTTCCCCAGTTGTACTCCCCCTAGCATGTATGATGCATGCATATTCTTAGCCCCCAAGTGCATAACTTTACATTTATCAACATTAAACCTCATTTGCCACTTAGTTGCCCAATTAGACAGTGCATTGAGGTCGGCTTTTTAAATTGGAGACATCCTGTAAGGACGTTATTCCACTGCATAGCTTAGTGTCATCTGCAAAGACAGTAATGTTACTTTTAATCCCAGACCAAATATAATTTATAAAGATATTAAAAAGTAAGGGTCCCAACACTGAACTTTGGGGTTTACCGCTGATAACCTTAGACCATTCAGAGTAATGCCCCGTACACACGATCGGACATTGATCGGACATTCCGACAACAAAATCCTAGGATGGATGTTGGCTCAAACTTGTTTTGCGTACACACGGTCGCACAAAGTTGTCGGAATTTCCGATCGCCAAGAACGCGGTGACGTACACCACGTACAACGAGACTAGAAAAGGCCAGTTCAGAACCAAGCGCGGCACCCTTTGGGCTCCTTTTGCTAATGTCGTGTTAGTAAAAGTTTGGTGAGAGATGATTCAAGCTTTTTCAGACTCGTGGTTTTCAGATCCTTTTCTGCTGTTCAGTTTGTGCTTGTGGGTTTGTATCTACTCTTCAGTGCGTACAGCAAGTGACGCGTGACTCTTGTCATTGTGTTCTTGTTCGTTCGTTACTGTTTTTCAGGTCGCTCTTCACAGGCCTTGCTGTTCTTCAGTGCGTTCTGTTACTTCGTTCTGAGCAGCCGTCCGTTTTCTAGCCATGTTGCGTATACGTACTCCTCGTAGAGTTCGTGCTGTGCGGGGGCTTGGTGTTGGGGTCCTTACCTTGACACAAGTCCAGTCCATGAACAGGGTGGGGAGGAGTTCATGGACCAAGAATTGGTTGCTTCAGCGTGACCAGTTCTGTCACATGGCTTTGCTCCGTGAGATCCATGAGAATAATCCTGATGATTTCAGGAACTTTCTCCGGATGACGGACCCCGTATTTCACCGTTTGTTGGCTTTGCTGACCCCCTATATCAGCAGGCAGGATACCTGCATGAGGCAAGCCATCACTCCGGGGCAGAGGCTCATCGCCACCCTGCGGTACTTGGCGACGGGGAGAAGTCTGCAGGACTTGAAGTTCTCGACAGGCATCTTCGCACAGGCTCTGGGGATCATTATTCCAGAGGCCTGTTCTGCCATCATCCAGGTCCTGCAGAAGGAGTATATTAAGGTAAGATTTTTATCATTTAATATCACATTTTATTGTATTTAATGTTTGATAATATATTGTATTTCTTTCCTCATTCCCTAATTACCATGATTGTAATATGCTCTAAATGTCCCCTTTGTCCTCATGCATGCTGGATTTTTCTTTAATTTTTTTTTGTCCTTCATGCATATTTGCCTTCACTAACCTCCCCAGCATGCTCTCCTGGCCCTATATTCACCTCATGTATTCACTTAACAATGTATTTTATCAGCTCCATAGTAGTGCTTTACCCCAAACACCCCCTAAAATGTTTTTAAATGTGATTTGTGCTTTAAATTCAGGCAGAGTGCAAGAGGCTTTTTTGGGGGGGTCCCCAAATCATTGGGAACCCTCCCTCCCCCCAACTGCTAAGTCAGCTGATACTAATTCTCTATCTATCCTCAATCATCTATCTGCTGACATTGCCAAACCCATACACACTATACCCATATCTTTTGTGGTCAGATTTATGGATGAATTCCCAAAAGCATGTAGTGCAAGGGCCTGCCTGTATACTTTGAAATGGTACTGTTAAAAGTTTTTGTATACTATTATTATCTTGATAGGTAATAGCAGAATGTCCAAATGTGCTCAAATGTGTACAATGTGTATTTATGTCTTTGTATTATGACACTTCTTACCTGTCCAGTGGGCTGCAAATAGTGTAACTAAGGAGGGGCTGGCCAAAGTAATACCCATTATTTAGGCATTCATCTCTCAATGAAGTGGAGAGGGTTACCTGTCCAAGAGTCCCCCCCCTATAATGTTAGAAATGGCCCATGAGAGGGGATGGGGGAGGGGAAATCTGATAGGTGTACCTTATACTTTGGTCTTTAAAAACTCCCTCAAATAAATGCTATCTTGATATTGGCCAAGAATGTTTGTGTCTAATCTGCTTTCCCTGTTTATGTGCAAAATGACTAATTTTTTTTCTTGTTTAACTCTACAGTTTCCTTCCACGCCACAGGAATGGCAGACTGTGGCCTCCTACTTTGCCAAGTGGTGGGACTTTCCTAACTACGGAGGGGCAATTGATGGGAAACACGTCCACATCGTCCCACCACCCAACTCGGGGTCATACTATTTCAACTATAAGGGGTTCAATGTTATTATTATGATGTTGGCGGTGGTGTCGGCTACTTACAAGTTCCTGTATGTGGATGTGGGGAAGAATGGCCAGATGTCCGATGGTGGAGTCATCGCCCAGACGGAGTTCTACAGGCGTCTCCAGAATGGCAGCTTGGACTTGCCACCTCCAGAAGACAATGTGGAAGGACTCCCATTCGTCTTCGTTGCAGATGAAGCGTTTGCGCTGGGGGACCATCTTATGCGACCATTCCTGATGAGGACCCTCACCCTGGACCAGAGGGTTTTTAATTACCAGCTGGCCAGAGCCAGAAGAGTGGTGGAGAACACGTTTGGAATCATGGCCAGCCGGTTCCGTCTATTTCTTACACCCATACACATGGCGGAGTACAAACTGAATCATATCATCCTGGTGTGCTGTGTTCTACACAACTTTCTACGGCAACATTCTGCCAACTATGCTGGCTCAGTTGGGCCTGAGGCTGGAATTCAAAATGAACTATCCCTGACGGCGCTTGAAAGTGGTCGTCCTGGCTTGCCCCCCCTGAGTGCCTGTGATGTCCATCTAAGATACCTTGAATACTTTGCGGGTAGGGGGGCTATCAATATGCCAGACAATGTCTGAAACCTTTTTCGAATAAAAAAACAATTTACCTACTAAAATCTTTGGTGACATTTACTGCTTGTGTTTCTTTCAGCTGACCCTGACAGAAATGTGGTGAGTCCTGAAAATGGCGTGATTGTGTAACATTACAAAGCATTGTTGGGTGTTATTTACTAAAGGCAAAGACACTTTGCACTACAAGTGCACTTGAAACTGCACTTGTAGTGCAAAGTGGATTTGCCCTTAGGAACCCCCATTGTCACTGAAAACACCAATTAGAGCACAACAAAAGTGTTGGAGCGTTGAGACAATAATCCACACATTCTTGATTAACAATCTTTCTAACACCAGCACAATCACATGTGCATTTAGAAAAGTTTTTTAAAACAAACCAACATGTTTGTTGTATAACAATTTTTGGGGTCACATTAGAAAAAGTAGAAATGTCCATTTAAGATAAAATAGGCATGTTTAAAACCAACAAGAAAGACACAAATCTTGAACTTACAATGTTCACATTTGGTAGAACTTGAAGGCCATATCAGACATGAGTATTTACAAACTGTGTTTGATATTGCGTTCAGATAGGGTGAAGTCACCCCTAGAAAAGCCAAATTTTGAAGATGCACACCAATTGCCGAATGTCAACATGTACTAGCTGCCATCATGGGGGATCAAGGGACGTGTTTTTGGTGTGCAACCCCTCCCTCACAGCTAATTTATTATAGAGAAAGGGGTTGCACCCCCAAAACGTGTCCATTGATCTCCCGTGATGGCAGATAGCACATGTTGACACACTGTGTGCCTCTTCAAAATTTGGCTTTTCGCAAATATGTCAAAAAATGCTAAAAACTTTTAGCTCACAAAAAGTGCAAAAAAAAAGGAATTTTGAGGGGTTTTAAACTTTCCCTAAAACATCAATGATGTTCTTCATTTTTTGTTGAACATCATTGATGTTTTTAAGGATGTTTTCCAAGTCCCTATTACACCCCATGATCTCCCCGATCAGGATCTGTGCACTTTCCGAGGTGAAATGCCCTGTATCCACAACATCACAATCACCTAAAAAGATAGAAACAAACACACACCATGTATTATAAATATGCCGGCATCCATCTCTTACCTGAGCCTGTGGTCGCAGACACTCACCTGTTGTGGTGCCAATTTCCATCACGTCTTCCTCCTTCTGCTCTGCTTGGCTTGGGTGGATTTCCCCTTGTTCCAGAGGTGGGGGGTCTGTGGTCTCCTCGGATGAGGGGTGTCCTCCAAGTCTTTTATCCCCTATGTAAAAAAAATAAGTATACTTAGCACACAGATAATTTATGGCAGAAATAGGAATATGAAACATTGCTTGGAAGTGGGGTACAATTGTCTATTTTGGCAGAGTTCTAAGATGTAGAATTTTTAGTGTCCTTTGTCAAGCTTGAATACTTACCTGTTTTGTACAAGCTTCACAGATGGAGACACCCCTATAGTATACACTGGAGCACCTGTGTGGGACCCCTAATAAAAAGGGTGTTCTTGTGTCCCACACTAGTGCTACAGCTTCCAGATGTGTAAACAGCTGCTGAGTGTCCTCTCCTTACACAGAATCTAGTTTGCATTTCATTCTAGTTACAAACCCATCTACCCAACCAAATTATTTGCAGACAAGTAGGCCATAAAAAATGTGGGCAAATGCATATGGCCAAAACAATGGTGTTTTCTAGGCCAAACGAACAATGTTTTATATGAACGAATAATGTGCCCATGAACATGAAAGTTGCCATTTTAAACTGGATAACAGTTAAGAAAAGCACATGGAGCAGCACAAACGTAATAAACATAAAGAATAGGAACACAGCACAACTACTTACTTTTTTGCAGCACTCTCCGGATCCTTCTGTACTGCTCATGCTCTCTTAATTTGAGGTCCAACCACCGCTTCCTGAGCTGATCTTTCGATCGTCGTACCCCGAAATTCCGGTGCAGACTCTTGACCACTTTCACCATGATCTTGGCCTTTCTGAAATTGGGGTTGGGGTAAGGTCCATTCTTCCCATCATAGTCGGCCCTCTTCAGGATGTCCACCATCTCCAACATCTCCCCAAAGGACATATTTGAGGCCTTAAATCGTCTCCTTCTGGATCGGGACGTTTCTGGCTTTCCTCCCCCTCCTCCTCGTTGCTGTAATTAGCACGCACCTGCTGTGTCTCCGTCATGTGCTCTTCCCCCACTGCGCCGAACGAGAAGGGGCGGGGAATAGAATAGAAAGAACGCCAGGAGGGGGCGGAGTTTCACGCATGCCCAGTGTGTATAAAGCATAACACGCGTGCGTAGTATGTACGATCTGTGAGTGGAGGAAGGAGTATCGGAGGCGCCGATCGTGATAACGAAGGTAAGATCTAAAATTGGGCCTATACTGCTTCTATATTGAGGCCTATATTGTAACAAGATTAGGAGAGTTTTGCCTGACATTAGGGTTTGTCTTGTGTTGTGTCTTGCACAGAAAATGGATGGCTTCAATGACCACAACTTCCTCCCCCTGTTCATAGACAAGTACAGGGAGCTTCCCTGTTTGTGGCAGGTGAAACATCCACATTATAATCATAAACAAAAGAGGCAGACAGCGCTGGAGAAACTGCTGGAGTTGGTGAAGCCGGTGGTCCCCACGGCAACCATCCCCTATTTAGCCAAAATTGGTGGCCTGAGGAGCACTTATCTTAGGTAGCGCAAGAAGGTCACGGATTCTCAGTGATCCGGAGCAGGAGCAGATGACGTTTATGTCCCCAGGCTGTGGTACTATGACTGCGATTTCTGTCAGACTAGACTGGAGTCAGGGAATCCCTCTCAACCCTTCCTTCCACTCTTCCCTCCACCCCAGCTGAGGCTTCCGATGTCCAACCTGGGACTTCCAGCCAGGAAAAAGTGGAGGAGCACAGCTTCAGCCCGGTATAGCATTGTTCTACAGATTTCTGGTCAATAAAGAAATGATCTTTACTAGATGTTATTATTGATCACTAATTGCTGATTTAATAAAGTGTTTTACATATCAATAGACAGTAGTGGGCAAAAATAATTGGGACAAGAATGAAAAATGCTGGGCTTAGAATGATAGTCTTTTATATTTGTTAACATTCAATTTGCAACAGTCATGAGATGAAAATTGTGTGTGATTGATGAAGTAAAAACTAAAACTATGTCCCTTTTTCATACACAGGAAGACCTCAGGCAGGACGAGGCTCTGGAATGTGGCATCCAGGAGGAGGCTGTGGAATGTGGCACACAGGAGGAGGCGGGGGTTAGTGGCAGCCAGGAGGAGGCGGGGCTAAGTGGCAGCCAGGAGAAGCCTGGGACCAGTAGGAGCCTGAACAAATCGCAGGTTCCTCCCCTCTGCCTTCCAAACAAAAGACCCAGGAAGGGGAGTCACGTGCAGGATTCAGCACTCAGGTTGATTCAGGAGGCTTCTGCATCCCTCAGAGCCACCCCCACTCCTGAAGAGGCCTTTGCCTGCATGGCTACCACCAAACTGCAGGGCATGCAGGAGGGCCAACACCTCATGTGTGAGGACCTTCTTTATAAAGTCTTAACTAAGGGGGTGAGGGGCAAAATCACACCCAATACCCACGTGATTGAGTTGGAACATCCTCCTCCTCCTCCTGCCACAACTACACCACCACAGCCACAGCGTGGAAGGAAGCGTGGAAGGAAGACCAGAGAGTGATGACTTGGGTTCAGTCTGGTCTGGCAAAAGATGTAGTCTCTTGTATGACCACAGCCTGGGGACACAGGTGTCATCTGCTGCTTTCATGATCTCTGGGACTTCTGGACCAGACTGCACTCCCTTAGATATGGACTCCTCAGGCCACCAATTTTGCAGTAAAATAATTGATGTGTGCCCTGGGGGTCAAAGGCTTCACCAATTTCTGCTGTTTCTCCAACGTTGCCTCCCTCTTTGTTTGGTTATGAGCACTTAATAAAGGTTTTTTGGTTTCAATTAGACTCGCCTATGTGTCTTTTCCTTCAAAAAGGACAGTTTTTTTGTGAGGATTCAGGTACATTTCAAAAATACAATGTGAAATTAACAAGAGACACCAACACCAAGCAACCTCCTTGAGATTAAATAATACAAGATAATAATGGTGTTGTGGTAACTTGACACACAAAACACACAAAAATATTCTGGATGTTAAATAACTAAAAAAATAAAAAATAAAAAAAAAACAAGATCAGCCTTGAAAAAAATACAAACCAAAAAAAATAAAAAAAATCACATCAGGGTTAAAAAAAAAAAAAACACAAAAAAAAATTATATAGATTTTTGGTCAGATGTGACAAATCATAATATATTGAGGGAATCAAGATAAGTAAGAAAGAAAGAAGTTTGTGAGAACTCTGTGTGAATATCAGCAGCAAAACTACTTCGTTCTTCCTGCATTATAAAGAAGAAGAGAGTGCGCTGTATTAAACAATTTTAAAGATTGCAGTGTGACGAAAGTGCTCTATCCATTCCGAACGCTAATTTTACCAGAACGAGCTGTTCCGTCTCGGAATTTCTTCTGAGCATGCGTGGCACTTTGTGCGTCGGAATTGTCCACACACGGTCGGAATTGACGCGATCGGATTTTGTTGTCGGAAAATTTTATAGCCTGCTCTCAAACTTTGTGTGTCGGAAAATCCGATGGAAAAAGTCCGATGGAGCCCACACACGGTCAGAATTTCCGACAACACGATCTGATCGCACATTTTCCGTTGGAAAATCCGACCGTGTGTATGGGGCATAAGAATCATTAACCACTACTCTCTGAATTCTGTCTTTTAGCCAGTTTTCTATCCATTTACAAATTTATTTTTCCAAGCCTGTAGACTTTACCTTACACAAAGAACACGGAGGAGAGATGGGTTTGCTTTAAGAGCATATTAAATAAGGGCATTAGCCAGTGCATCCCATTGGGAAATACATTTAAAAGAGCGAACAAAAGTCCTGGATGGCTTAACTCTAATGTATAAATGCATATAAAAGCAAAGGAGAAGGCCTTCAAAATAAAAAAAGGCTGAGGGACACTGATGTAAGGGGGAATTGATGTAAGAAGGGACATTAATATAAAGGGGCAACTGATGTAAGGAGGGGCTCTAAAGTAAAGGGGGATACCAATGTAAGGTGGGGCATTGATATAGGGGGGCACTGATGTAAGGCAGGACTCTGATGTAAAAGGGAATTCTGATGATAGGGGGACTCCCCTTACATCAGTTTCCCCCATTACTTTAGAATCCCCTCTAACATCAGAGTCCCTCCTATAATCAGAATCCCTGATCTAATGTTAAGGTCGGATTCCAAAGATTCTGACACTGATGCAATATAATAATATTGTAAAAGAAAAACAATTGTAAAAAATTATTTAAAAAAATGAATTAATAAAAATATAAATCTACTGACATCATCCTCTTTCGGGGAAGGGGGGGGGCGCCGAACTGAGTCTTTACTCCGAGTAAAAGAATGTCTAGCAAACAGAATGAGGGACATTTTTTTAGGTGTTATAGAATAGAATAGAAAAGTAAATATTTACATAATAATATTGAGAAAAAGATATATATTTTATTTATAAATCTTTAAAAAGAACATGAAATAATTTCAAATTGACAAATACAATAATTCCATTAAAGATGTGATACAGAGGTTAATACCACTTTCTCGACATGTTTCGCTCGCTGGAGCTTCCTCAGGAGATAAAATGTGGCATCTGATCGACTACAAATAAAAAAATCACAATAAATACTCATATTCAAGATATATATTGCATCCATGTCATGTTCGTTTGGCATACATCATCTAATTGTGCAATTACTATCATAGAGTATTGAAATCATACAATTTAGGGACATAGGTGTGAAAACACAAATATTCAAAAATAACAAAAATCTACATAGAACAAAATAATAAAGTTTTTAAATTATTTTTTTTTTTTTTTACATAAACAGTGAACAATCAGAGAACCTTACCCGTGTTGCTATTAATTAGAAAGGACTGATAAGTCTGAAGTTTGGATTATAAGCCTCAAAGTCTGCATATACACAATGCCTTCCAGCCTTGAATCCACAGCAGGGTATGCAGAGAGGGACAAAAATGTGTGTGTGGAGGTTCTCTGAATAGAAAAAACACACACCAGGTGAGAAAAACATTCCTGATCTTTTCAATATATTGCAATGAGCTTTGATTTACTGTACATTCAGTTTGTTTCATGTTTGTATTAAACCATATAATAAAATAAAATAAAATAAAACATACAGCGCTGTCTAAAAAGAACTTCTAGAAGAGACAAGACTGCAATCACCTGTCTACTCTAGAAGAAACAAATAGAAATAGAAATAAAATGGTCTTGCTGCAGTTTAAACTGTGAGATACCCACAGTCAATATAATATTAAACAAAAAAAAAAGGTGAGACAGGTATAGGGTATAAGTTTGCAATAGGTACTATATACTTTAAATAGAGGGTTCAAATACCTGAGTAAAATTAATATATTTAGCAGTGTTTATAACTCTAAAAACATGTACAATAATTGCATCACAAGATAAGAAGGGAATAACATCTTAAGATGACAGAGTACATGAGGAGGTTGTTATATATCAAAGAGAAGTGAGCTGGTATTGTAGTAGATCACAGTATAGGAAAAGTCTCTTCTTCATATAAAACAGTGACTTCAAACTTGAAAAATACCATAGAAAATAGTGATGTAAGATAGAAAAGTCCTTCCACCTGGAAAATCACAGCCTCTTACCAGCTGCCCAGATCTCTTATTAGGAGATCAATTCTGCTGTTAGGCTTATGACCCAGCCACAGTCTATAAAATAACACTTCTCCTTCTCTCCAGTACAGTGTTGCCAACCCCCTGAAGTGAAATTTACTGGCAGGATGTCAAAATTTACAAACGGCACCACTTTTTTTACTGGCAAAAATCATGAAAATTGCTGGCAGATCCGCATTTTTTACTGGCGCTGCAAAAAAGTACCTAACATTACTATTTTCAGGGCTAAACAGTGCAAGGATACATATTTGAACTATAAACATATAGCTAGTGCTATTAGCAATGTGTTTAAGTTAGACAAAAGTCAAAAAACATATTTCTCCATTGACATAAAGGTCAGGTTACTATAACCAAGCAAGCACTGGGTTCCCTCCTTACATCAGAGTCTGCAGGGATCCCTCTTACAGTGAAAGGCAACTCTTATGTAAAGGGGAACGCTGCAGATCATGATCTAAGGGGGAACTCTGATGTAAGGGGAGGCTCTGGTGACCAGAGACCACCTTATATCAGATTCCACTGTGTTCCCTTTACATCAGAGTTCCCAATTACATCAGGGTCTGCAGATTGAGTTCCCCTTTGCACTGTAAGGGGCAATCCTGCAGACTTTGATGTAAAGGGAATGCCAGGAACTCTGATGTGGGGGGCACTCTGGTGACCAGAGACCACTTTCCACAGAGTGAATACACTAAGGTAAGGGGAGTTACTAATTTAGGGGGAAATCTTTATATCAGTGCCCCTTACATTATTGTATTCACTCCCCTTTACATCAGCAACCCCCCTAGACTGGCCTGGCGGTGCTGTCACTGACCTCCTCTCAGGTGCATTGTGCAGGGGTCAGTCAGATGGCTCCAGCTTGGTGGCTCTGGTTTTCCTATGGTCTCCTCTCCACAGTCCACACACGTCTGACTTCTCCCGTGACCCCATGATCCCAGCATCGCTCTCACTCTTGACTCCTTTCCCCACTTCCCCTCAGAGACTGCAGACATGATGTAGGAAATGGTCAGAGGCTGCGGACAGGAGATGGTCAGAGGCTGCGGACAGGAGATGGTCAGAGGCTGCGGACAGGAGATGGTCAGAGGCTGCGGGCAGGAGATGGTCAGAGGCTGTGGGCAGGAGATGGTCAGAGGCTGTGGGCACTGGGCAGGAGATGGTCAGAGGCTGCGGACAGGAGATGGTCAGAGGCTGCGGGCAGGAGATGGTCAGAGGCTGCGGGCAGGAGATGGTCAGAGGCTGTGGGCAGGGGATGGTCAGAGGCTGTGGGCAGGAGATGGTCAGAGGCTGTGGACACTGGGCAGGGGATGGTCAGAGGCTGTGGGCACTGGGCAGGGGATGGTCAGAGGCTGCGGGCAGGGGATGGTCAGAGGCTGTGGGCACTGGGCAGGAGATGGTCAGAGGCTGTGGGCAGGAGATGGTCAGAGGCTGTGGGCACTGGGCAGGGGATGGTCAGAGGCTGTGGGCAGGAGATGGTCAGAGGTTGTGGGCAGGAGATGGTCAGAGGCTGTGGGCAGGAGATGGTCAGAGGCTGTGGGCACTGGGCAGGGGATGGTCAGAGGCTGTGGGCAGGAGATGGTCAGAGGTTGCGGGGCCGGGCATGGTAGTTTCCTCCACTGTCCCCCTTCAGATACTAGAATATAGATTACCTGTCTCACTCTCCACATCAGTCAGTGACAGTGTCCGCCTTCTGTCACTCACTGTGACCCTTTCATCTCTCCAGTCACAGTGTCCTCCAGTCCTCTACCGGGCCGGCTTCACCCCCCCGTAATGTTCTCCTGTGGCCGGGCCCGGTAACATGGCTCCTCTCTGCAACGTTCTGCTCCCCCCGCTGAACCACCTGAGAAGAACAAGCGGCGGCTTCTGTTTAAAAATGGCACCAGGCGGCGTCATTACATTACTGCGCATGCGCCGGCCTGCCGAGCTTGTACGATCTTTCCCGAGTCCTGCAGGCTTCAGAACGGCGCATGCGCATGTCAGGAGGCACAAGCCGCCTCCGTCCGCCGGGCTCCAGGGCGCATGCGCGGAGGACTCACGCTATGCCGTACACCCGTTCGCGGCCCAATGGTGCGGCGCGCGCGGGTGCACGGCGGTCCCCGTGTGCGCGCCGTGGCCGTGCGGGTGCCCGGCGGCGCGTCACGCTGACGCGCTCGCCGGAGGGCTACATCTGACGGCTCCAGCACCCAGTCGGGTTGCTGGTTTGTCGTCAGCTGTGCCCTGTCCCCTGTACCTGCTATTCCCTGTGGTTTCTATAGTGTTTCCTGTGCTGAACTCTGCCTGACCAACGGATCATCCCTGCTTGCCTGATACCCTGACCTCTGCTTGTTAAACGGATTACCCTTGCTTGCCTGATACCCTGACCTCTGCTTGTTAAACGGATTACCCTTGTTTGCCTGATACCCTGACCTCTGCCTGTTAAACGGATTACTCTTGCTTGCCTGATACCCCTGACCTCTGCCTGATCAACGGATTCCTCTTGCTGGCCTGATACCTCTGAACCCTGCCTGATTAAACGGACTTGCTCTTGCTTGATATCCCGGTTCTGACCTCTGCCTGTATAACGGACTTGTCCTGCCTGATACCCCAGTTCTAGTTAACCACTTGTCTTGCAGTTTCGCCGGTGCCCAACGGCTACACGGACCTCCTTCGGGCCCTTCAGGAATCCAGCCACCACCGGAAGCCCGTGCCTCCGCGTGCCCCCAATTCCCTGTATCACTTCCAGGGGTCGGGTGCGCGTGGTCGTAAGGGCGAGCTGCTCTCGGCATCTTGGCCTCGGTGGGTATAGTTCCGACAGCGCAGTTGCATGGCCGGCCTGCAGCCATCTTTTTTACGGGCACCGGCTGCCCGTAACGGACATTCACGGGCGCCCCGAAAATGGGGTGATTTTTACGGGCTCCCCATAAATTAACGGGCGGTTGGCAACACTGCTCCAGTATTTCCCAAGTTTCTCTAAGTCAGTCATCAATATTTGCATGAATTGTTGTCCTTGAACCATTTAAACTCTTGCCAAGTTTGGCTTCTTCAGAAGATTCCTGCCAACAGACATTTTACCATGCAAATGTCAGGAAAATCTTCTCTACCTCTTCCACAGAGAACTTTCCAGGGGCAGCTTGTGAATGGCCAGGCTGTCCTCGGATTGTTGGTTGGCTCCTGTCCTCAGCACAGGCTGCTTGTCTTCCTGAAGTCCCCCGTGCTGTGAGGAGTTGGTGTCACTGCTCATCACGCTGCATCTTATTGAAGAATGTGTTGAGTTGCTGAGGAGGGTGTGGAGAGGAGGAGAGGGAAGGCTCTATGATCTTTTTCAAGTTTGAAGTCACTGTTTTATATGAAGAAGAGACTTTTCCTATACTGTGATCTATTACAATACCAGCTCACTTCTCTTTGATATATAACAACCTCCTCATGTACTCTATTATCCTAAGATGTGATTCCTTTCTTATCTTGTGATGTGATTATTGTACATGTTTTTAATGTTATAAACACTGCTAAATATATTCATTTTACTCAGGTATTTGAACCCTCTATTTAAAGTATGTAGTACCTATTGCAAACTTATACCCTATACCGGTCTCACCTAGCGTGGTTTTTTTCCGTTTAATATTATATTGATTGTGAGTATCTCACAGTTTAAACTGCAGCAAGACCGTTTTATTTCTATTTATATTTCTATCTTCTAGAGTAGACAGGTGATTGCAGTCGTGTTAATTCTGGAAGTCCTTTTTTAGACAGCGCTGTATGTTTTATCTTATTTTATTTTATTATATGGTTTAATACAAACATGAAACAAACTGAATGTACAGTAAATCAAAGCTCATTGCAATATATTGAAAAGATCAGAAATGTACCAGCTCACTTCTCTTTGATATATAACAACCTCCTCATGTACTCTATTATCCTAAGATGTGATTCCTTTCTTATCTTGTGATGCGATTATTGTACATGTTTTTAGAGTTATAAACACTGCTAAATATATTCATTTTACTCAGGTATTTGAACCCTCTATTTAAAGTATATAGTACCTATTGCAAACTTATACCGTATACCGGTCTCACCTAGCGCAGTTTTTTTTTTCATTTAATATTAAACAAACATGCCGTTTCTTTTTAATTGTTCTGCTTACCCATAATTCCTTCTGGAGCAAATACATGATACTTTTTCTGAATGTCTCGGTGCCTCTTATTTGAAATCTATTTATTTTGTCTTTATACCTGGATTGTTTGCCAAATGTTTGTGATTAATTGATTCAAGAAGTTAAAACTTGTCCTGTTGTATGAATATTTAATTGAATTTAATATTTAATTTCTGGTCAGAAAGGCTCACCAGCACCTTTGTTCTGAGGATTTTATGGCAAAACTATATTTTTTTCGTGAACTGATGTTAAATTTCTACTGCTGTACATAATTACATAGTTAGTCTGGCTGACAAAAGACACAGGTCCATCTAGTTCAACCAATAAGGAAAAATAAATAAATAAACTATATACATATACATATATATATATATATATATATATATATATATATATATATATATATACTGTACATCTCAGTCCTAGTCCATAGGGTTCAATATGGAGTTGGCCCAACCTTTGCAGCTATAACAGCTTCAACTCTTCTGGGAAGGCTGTTAACAAGGTTTAGGAGTGTGTCTATGGGAATGTTTGACCATTCTTCCAGAAGTGCATTTGTGAGGTCAGGCACTGATGTGGACAAGAAGGCCTGGCTCGTAGTCAACGCTGTAATTCATTCCAAAGGTGTTCTATCGGGTTGAGGTCAGGACTCTGTGCAGACCAGTCAACTTCCTCCACCCCAAATTTGCTTTGTGCACTGGTCCAAATCATTTGGTGGAGGGGGGTTATGGTGTGGGGTTGTATTTCAGGGGTTGAGGTTGAAACATTTGCAGTGGGTGGTTTAAACAGCCCAGTGGATTTTTGAGTCTCCATTTTCAAGTTTGTAGGATATCTACTTGAGCTGTCTTCTCAAGGAGTTGCAAATATTATGAGAGATGTTACCATTCTGGAAATTTTTTGTTCTCCAGACTCTCCTCAGGCAGACTCATAACTAATAGGCTGCAAAATATTTTTTTCCCTAGAGCTGAAGATCAATTGTCAGAGCAATGTTAAGTTTAATTGTGATTTTTAATGTAGGTGTAGTGCTACCCCCACAGGGGCCTCTGAAGTTTAACAGGTTCTCTCCCCCAATAGCGCAGAGGCAGCCAAGCACACAGCAACAGTCCAATAACTCCAGCTCATTGATTGATATAGGGGTTTGTCTTTTTCTGTATTTTATTGCTTGTAGGAACTGGGGAGGGGATGCAGGATGGTATGGGATACTTCAAAAGGCTTCAGCAGAACTCCGCATAGAACAAATCTCTCTCTCTAAACAGTAGTGACACAGTATTTCACTATCAGGTGGGAACTGTTAGATTGTAGAACAGGTGTAGCTACACTTGAACAGTCTATAGGTTTGTGACTGGGGACAATGAAGTAGCTGGCAGAACAGGTATAGCTAGACTGAAACAGTCTATAAGTTCATGACTGGGGACCATGAGGTAGCTTGGAGTAGAGGTTTAGCCAGACTGAAACAGTCTATAGATTCATAGCTGTGGAAGTAGCTTGAACATGTAGCACAGAAAGGAGGCTACATGCATAGAAATCTGGAGCAGGTTTTGTCCTTTAGATGCAGCGTCTTCTAAAATAATCCAGCATTCAGTCCCAGGGACGCCAGGGCAAGCAGTCCCCTCCTCCTGTCAGCTCACTAATCCATTCCCTCACATGGGATAAAGACCATCTCCTCAGGTCTCCAAACTATTTAACAGCATCCTGGGATTGGCTAGCCCCTGCTCAATATTCAGTCTGTTCATTAGAATTCTTCCTTCTTAAACTCCAGAAACTTCTTCTAGAGGCAGGGGGAAGCAATCAAACCCCCACCCTGTGAAGCACTAAAGACTAAAGACTAAACAGTTGCTGCTCCCCTGATTATAGCAAGAGCCAAAACTAAATTTTCCTGACAGCCTAACAAGGAGGGTGCTATATCGGAATAATTGAAAATGTGCTTAGCTCCCAACTGTCCCTGATTTCGAGGGACTGTCCCTGATTTGAAACCCTCTGTCCCTCTTTCCTCCTCATTTGTCCCTCATTTTGATCTGATCTATATAGTTGTATATAACATGTACTTTTTTTCTTTCAAAAAGTGTTTTGCAGTGCTAAACCTTTCACCCATTCTTTTAATTGCTGCATTTGTAAATTTCAAGAGCTAATATAAAGGAATAGTAGTGGTAAAAAAAAGCACATGTGGGTTTAAATGTAGCACCCTGGTGTTTAGGCAGGGCTGCTCCTAAATTTACCTGCCAGGTATAGCTGCCTTGGCTCATTGTTAGGGATCAATTGATTTCACTCTTATGCCCCATACACACGATCGGAATTTCCGACGGGAAATGTTCGATGTGAGCTTGTTGTCGGAAAGTCTGACCGTGTGTATGCTCCATCGAACATTTGCTGTCGGAATTTCCGCACACAAATGTTTGAGAGCAGGTTCTCAAATTTTCCGACAACAAAGGAAAGTCAGATCGTGTGTACACGAGTCCATCGCACAAAAGTCTACGCATGCTAAAAATCAAGTACGAGACGGAAGCGCTCGGTCTTGTAAAACTAGCGTTCGTAATGGAGATAGCACATTCATCACGCAGTCTTTATAATGCTAGAATAATGAAATTTCTTTGCTGCTGATATTCACACGGAGTTCTGACAAACTGATTTTTTAGTATTTCTCATGATCTCATGAATAATCTTTGTTTTTGTACGTTTTTTTTATCAAGATCTCCAGAATATTTTTTTTTTATTTTTTATAATGATCTCCTTTTTTTTAAAAAAAAAAAATCTCCAGATCTCCAGAATATTTTTTTTTTCTAGTGATCTCCATCATTTTTTTTGTCGTTTTGTGTGTCAAGTTACCACAACAACATTATTATCTTGTATTTTTTTACCTCAAATAGGTTGGTTGGTGTTGGTGTCCCTTGTTAATTTGATATTTTATTTTTGAAATGTACCTGCCCACTCACAAACAAACTACCCTTTTTGAAGTAAAACACAAAGCCAAGTATTTGTCCAAACCAAAAATTTAAATTTATTAGGGATCCTAACAAAATAAAGATTAAGGCAATGCTGGAGAACCAGTTGGAATTGGTGAAGCCTTTGTACCCCAGGGCAGACATCAATTATTTGGCAGGCCAAATTGGTAACTTGAGGAGTCCATTTAATAGGGAGCACAATACGGTCCAGGACTCCGAGAGATCGGGAGCAGCAGCAGATGACATATACGTCCCCAGGCTGTGGTCTTACCACAGCCTGCGTCTTTTGGCAGACCACACCAAACCCAGGCCATCGTTCTCAACACTTCCTTTCACGCTTCCCTTCAGGCTGCTGTCATGGGTTGGATGGCTGTGTTGTTGGAGGTGTTGCCGGAGGTGGTGGAGGAGTAATATGGTCCAACTCACACAGGTGGGTTTTAGTTATGAGTTGGCCCCTCATCCCCTTGTTTAGGGCCTCAAGTATTATCTCCTCACAGATGAAACGTTGGCCCTCCTCCATTTGTTTCAGTTTACTGGCTGTCAGACAGCCATACGACTCAGGGCCACCAGGGGTTGTTCTGAGATAAAACAAATGAAAACAGTCGCTGACTCCTCCAGGTTCTTCACCTTCCTGGTCCTTTTTGTTGGAAGGCTGAGGGGAGGAACCTGAGATTCGGTCAGGCTGCTGGGCACGGCCACCTCCTGGCTGCCACTTTCGACAGCCACCTCCTGGCTGCCACTTTCCATGGCCTCCTCCTGGCTGAGACTTTCAAGTGTATGAAAATGGCACATAGTTTTAGTTTTTGGTCATCAATCACAAACAATTTTGAGCTCATGACTGTTGCAAATTGAATGTTAACAAATAGAAAAGACTATCATTCTGACCCCAGAATCTTTCATTCTTGTCCCAATCCTTTTTGGCTACTATTGTCTATTGATATGTAAACCACTTTGTTAAATCAGAAATTAGTGATCAATAATAACATCTATTTAACATGATTCAATTTTTGACAAGAAATATGTTCAACAATGCTATACCTGGCTCAAGCTGGGCTCCTCCACATCTCCTTTCTGGGTGGAAGGCCCAGGTTGTACTTCTGAAGCCTCGTCCGATGTGGAAGGAAGTGTGGAAGGAAGTGTAGCTAGTGATGGCTTGGGATCACACTGATCGGACAAAAAAAACAGTCTGTCGTAGTACCAGAGCCTAGGGACATAAACGTCATCTGCTGCTGCTCCTGATCTCATGGAATCCTGGACCTTTTTTGCGCTCCCTATTATATGTGCTCCTCAGGCCACCAATTTTGGCCTTCAAATAGGTGATGTCTGCCGTGGGAGTCACCAGCTTCACCAATTCCAACTGTTTCTGCAGCGCCGCCTTCCTCTTTAGCTTGTTGAAATATTCTCGGTGTTTGACTTGCCAGGGACATGGTAGCTCCCTGTACATGCCTATTAAGTTTGGCAGGAAGTCTGGGTCAGTAAATTTATCAATTTTCTCTGCAAGACACAGCACAAGACAAACGCTAATGTCAGGCTAAACTCTCCTAATCTTGTCCCAATATAGGCCTCAATCTCTAAAGCAGTATAGGCCACTAACCACTGATGCCCCAAGTTAAAATTGTAGCTTTGTTTGCACGATCGGCGCTTACGCTACTCCGTCCTCTGCTCACAGATCGTACGTGCGACGCACGCGTGTTATGCTTATATACAGTGCGCATGCGTGAAAATCTGCCCCTGACCTTCTTTCTAGTGTATTCCCCACCCCTTCTCTTTCGGCGCAGTGGGAGAGTACATGGGGTGCGTGATAATAGCAGCAACGAGGAGGACGATGAAAGCCCGGAGCAAGGCAGTTCCCAATCCAGGAGGAGACATAAGGCCTCAAATATGTCTTTTGTAGAGATAATGGACATCTTGAAGAGAGCCGACTATGATGGGAAGTATGGACTATACCCAAACCCAAATTATGAGAAAGGCCAAGATCATGACTAAAGTTGTGAGAAGTCTGCACAGGAATTTTGGGGTTCCAAGGAGCAATTGAGGAAACGCTGGTCAGACCTGAAATTGAGGGAGCAGGATCAGTACAGAAGGATCAAGAAAGTGCTGCAAAAAAGTAAGTATTTTTCGTGTGTTCCTATTATTATTATTACTTTCGTGCTGCTCCATGTGCTTTTCTTTACTGTTGTACAGTTTGAAATGGCAGTTTCAGGTTTGTGGGCACAGTAATTGTTCGTAGGAAACATCATTCGTTCGCCCACTAATACAATGTTTTTGTCAGATGCAGGTCAACTACATTTGTTCATGCCTATTTGTATTAAAATAAGTTTAGTACATTGTAACTAGAATGAAATGCAAACTAGATTCAGTGTAAGGAGAGGACACTCAGCAGCTGTTTACACATCTGGACGCAGGAGCACTAGTGTGGGACACCAGAACAAACTTTTTAGGGTGTCCCACACAGGTGCTCCAGTGGATACTAGGGGTCTCTCCATCTGTGAAACTTTAATAACAAAAAAGGTAAGTTTTCCAGCTTTAGAAAGGAAAAAAAAACATGTTTTTAGCTTGGAACTCTGCCAAAACAGACAATTGTACAACGCTTCCAAGCAATGTTTCATATTCCTATTTCTTGCCTCAAATATCTGTGTGTTAAATATACCCTTTTTTTATTCACATAGGGGAGAAAAGAATCGGGACATCTGAGGACACCAGGAACCCCACTACTCATGAAGAAGGGGAAATCCCCACACACCATGAAGAAGATGTGGAGGGAGAGGGTCATGAAGTGGGCGAAATAGTGACCACAACAGGTCAGTGTCTGAGACCACAGCTTCAGGTAATAGATGTATGCCTGCATATTTATAATACATGGTGTGTTTTTTTATTTTTACGTGATGTGGATGTTGTGGAAGAAGAAACTCATTTCAACAGTTAAAATTGAGAGCAAGTGTGGGAACTTTATATGAAGCACAACAGCAGCACAAAAGGAGATGAGATGAGACCTTGCGATTTTTTGGCGACTTTCGATGCTGCACTGCTGCTGCGCAGATGCAGATGTAATTTTTTTTATGCAACCTGGTAACCAACCTTTAGATACAATTTTTTCTTTTATTTGCCTAATTTAAATCCATTATCCTTTTGACCATTTTGAACTAATATTTTTTGTTTTTAGATATTTTCCATGGTTTATGCTTCTGATGAGCGGCTATAAGGCCGCGAAACGTGTCAAGCCTTACACTTTAATATTATTCTACCATGGACCAATCTATATTCTCTACGGTTTTATTCATGTTTATAATCATTCAGTATATGAATTATGTTTATTTCTTTTTCTTTTTTAACTTTATTTTTTCTCCCCCTTTTCATATTTTTTTTTATATATATTTAGTTTTGTTTTGGTTTTAACTTACCTATGTTTATATTACGTATTCAATGTCTGTTCTACAACTGTTTCAATGATTGTGGACTACTATGTAACTTATGTTGTAAATGATCAAATGCTTTTGGAGGTTATATACCCATTTAGTTGTATGTTAGATTATACAACATGAATAAACAATATTTCCCAGTCACTTGACTTCCTTTTGTGCTGCTGTGTGCTTCATTTAAAGTCCCACCACTTGCTCTCAATTTTAATCAATGATAGGGATGGAGGCAGTTATCCCTTTGTTTCCTGCCTCATTTAAAGTCACAAAATTACTTTTCTTCTCATCATTTCAACAGTGCAAGTGCACAGATCCTCATCGGTGAGATCATGGTGTGCAATCATGATTTAGAGATGGTCAAGCAAAATATCACTGATGTCCAAAAAAAAATGACCAACATCATTGATGTTTTAGGCAGAATCTAAAAACAACAAAAATTGTAAAGTTGCTCGTTGTATTTTATATTTGAGCCGACTGGCTCACACTGATATACGTCGGTAGAAGGGCACGTATAGGCATACTAACGTAACCTGTGAAATATAATAAGAATATTCCTGCGCTACCCAATTGGAAAAAGAAAAGAAAACAAGAACTCAGAAAAACAGTAAAGACGCACGTATGCGACTGGACAGCTGCATGCACCGAAGCAAGGGTCAGACATAAGCCCAAAATCAAACTGAGGTATAGGGGGGGAGGTGCTGCGCTAACCAGAAGAAAGCTGTAAATCTCTGTCTGTGGTCAATTAATAAAATGACATCAAATCGCATAATAAATCGCATAAATAAGTGTTGACACTAAAAAACATTCAAATCTTAATAATCAGCATCATGTGCATGTGAAAAAAAGTGCACAAAAATCCTTTTCAATTGGTATATACTAAATGACATAAAAATCGCATGTTAAATCGCATAAATAAGTGTTGACACTAAAAACATATAAATCTAGATAATCATGTGTTGGTGCACAAAGGGACATAAACACTACTTCATGTGAATAATTCTAAATAAAAATACATAGAATAAATCAGAAATGGCCTGCAGTGAGATGTAGCTGCACAAAGCTGGAATGTATATACAGTTGCAATAAAAAGTATGTGAACCCTTTTGGAATGATATGGATTTCGTCACAAATTGGTCATAAAATGTGATCTGATCTTCATCTAAGTCTCAACAATAGACAATCACAGTCTGCTTAAACTAATAACACACAAAGAATTAAATGTTACCATGTTTTTATTGAACACACCATGTAAACATTCACAGTGCAGGTGGAAAAATTATGTGAACCTCTATACTAATGAGATCTCCAAGAGCTAATTGGAGTGAGGTGTCAGCCAACTGGAGTCCAATCAATGAGATGAGATTGGAGGTGTTGGTTACAGCTGCCCTGCCCTATAAAAAACACACACCAGTTCTGGGTTTGCTTTTCACAAGAAGCATTGCCTGATGTGAACGATGCCTCACACAAAAAAGCTCTCAGAAGACCTACGAATAAGAATTGTTGACTTGCATAAAGCTGGAAAGGGTTATAAAAGTATCTCCAAAAGCCTTGATGTTCAACAGTCCACGGTAAGACAAATTGTCTATAGATGGAGAAAGTTTAGCTCTGCTGCTACTCTCCCTAGGAGTGGGCGCCCTGTAAAGATGACTGCAAGAGCAAAGCGCAGACTGCCCAATGAGGTGAAGAATCCTAGAGCGTCAGCTAAAGACTTACAAAAGTTTCTGGCATATGCTAACATCCCTGTTAGTGAATCTACGATACGTAAAACACTAAACAAGAATGGATTTTATGGGGGCGTGTCCGGATGTAGTGGGAACAAGACGTGTTCCAGAGGAGCTCCTCCGGGCCTGGCTAAATCCGCAGCAATCCTGCTTTAAAAATCCTTTATTTTCCCATACACTGCTCCCTAAGTGTTGCCAGGCACGATCTGCAGTAGGGACGGGGGTTATTGTGGAGGCCGGCCGACTGACGGAGCTGTTATAGGCCCTCGGCTGGCTCCACATCCCGGAGGCATTCCGCCATCTTGAGGCCTACGGAGCCTTCGCGATCCCCGGCCTCGGGTACCGCAATCGGCGGGATAAGGGCCTCAGCACTCCACACATGAGAGCCATCCGGCTGTGGAAAGAGGCGGGACCCGGAGGAGACAAGCAGGGACATCGACCGCACTGCAGCGGCCTTCGGCTGGCCCCACACTCCGTAATCCGCCATCTTGAGGCCTACGGAGCTTCCGCAATCCCCGGCCTCGGGTGCTGCAATTGTCGGGAGTAGGGCCGCCGCACGCCACACATCAGTGCCATCCGGCAAAGAGACGCAGCGGGACCCGGAGGAGACAAGAGGGGACGCCGAACACACTATAGCGGTCCTCGGCTGGCTCCACATTCCGGCCGCCGGCCGCCATCTTGCGGCCTTCAGCAACAATAACAATCACTGAACTCAGGTGCCGTGGTCCGCGGGAGGGGAGCCGCCGCCCGGCCTGTGACTTAGAAAGTGACTAAGAGGGGACAACATCCAAAGACCATCGGAGGAATCGCAGAGACCCCCCTTTTTTGGTGCAGCTGAGGCCTACATCCAACTTGCGGCCTAAAGGACAGACTACAGCATCTATAATAAGGTACTGTTCGTTGGGGGTGTCATATAGCTGCAGATTTAAACGCCCGAGCCCTTGCTGAGTGCTGCCCAATACTATAGATTATCCCATCCAGCAGTGGAGGGCATCTGGGCATGAGAAGAGGCAGATCGAGTTCCGCAAAGACAGGTGGGCATACCCCTAAAGCTTCCTCACAGCGGAGGTCACAGGCCCCAGTGGGCCTGACCAGCTACACGCACATGTCTCAGACCATCCCCACAGATCCGGGTTCGGAGGAGGATCGCTTCCAAGCTCTAAAGCTGGCTATTTCTGGCTGCCAGAACACCTTGACAGCCAAAATTGACACCCTGCAAATGGAATTCGGGCTCATGCGCAGGGATATGGACAAGATGCGGGATCGCATGAATGAAGCGGAGCGGCGAATCGGTGACTTGGAGGATGCCGTTTGAGACAATCGGGGCTCTATCCATACCCTACAAGCCAAGGTAAATATCCTCGGATCGCGGGCTGAGGACAGTGAGAACCGTAGTCGCAGAAACAATCTGCGGCTAGTGGGCCTCCCGGAGGGCTCTGAGGGTCGGGATCCTACGGCCTTCACAGAGACCCTGCTCCGCACCTTACTTCCACAAGCCCCATTCTCCCCGCATTTTTTGGTGGAACGAGCACACAGGATGCCTCCTGTGCGAGGCCTACCTGGGGCCCCACCGCGTACCTTCATCTTCCGGTTGTTGAATTTCCGTGACAGAGACTTGGCCCTCAGGGAGGCCCGGAAGATCCCTTCGAAGACACCAAGATCATGATGTTTCCGGACTACTCCGTCGACACCCAGCGGCTCCGCAGAACCTTCGACCACGTCAAGGCACAGCTCCGCCTGAAAGGGCTAAAGTATAACATGTTGTTCCCGGCTCGCCTTAGAGTGATTGATGGAGAATCCTCTCGATACTTCACTTCGCCGGAGGAGGCTTCCCGATGCTTGGATACCCTACCCCAAGATCGAAGGGGACAGGAGTAGTATGTACAGAAATTCTTGTGTAAGTGCCCAAAGATGTCTCCTAGTGCTTTAGAAGTAACTTTCTCGGATACGAATGCCTGTCACTTTCAACACTTACCAAAATGAAAAATTTTGTTCATACTGTTGCTCACACAGCTTTAATGCCACCTCCCCCCGGTTATTGGTTCTGGTTCACTAAAATTTGCCTGTTGGGGATGGAGGGGCTGGGGTGGTGGATGGCTCCCTTGTTGGTTTTCCCTCTCCTTTTACCATTGAACTCTACATGGCGGATTTATCCTCTACCCCCTTCAAGTAAGTTGACGCTATGGCAGAACAGACACACTATACTTTTTGTCTGAAGGGAATGGTGACCGATGGAGGAGAGCATTACTCCCCAGGGCCTCATTAAAAGGTCTATGGGGGTTTTATGTCACAGTTCTGACCAAAGTATGTGCCCCTAGCTGCGGCTAGGTGTTTTTCTTTTCAATTTTTCTTATCACGTTTACTTTTCTAGTTTACAGTCTGCATGGATCTCTATTACGTTTCTTTTATCCTCAGGATATAGACGGATGTCTCTGGACTGCACCGAACTCTGACGCCCCCGTGTTGTTTGGTGCCGTTCTGGGAGTTGTCTCTCTGCCTTATAGGAGACTTTCCTAGAAATAATGGGTTTTGTTTGGGGTTCAGGCACGCCGAGTTCCACAGCAGTTGTGCGGGGTGGGAGGGGCTTAGGTTTTTGTTTTTTCTTGTTTTTCAGTGTTACTTTTTACTACATAAGACAGATGAGTGACAATGTATGTTATACAAGGGTGCTGTGGATTTGGGCCCTGCCACCGCTCTGCCTAGATCCGTGGCGGACCCATATGTACAGTGTATTGATGATGATGTCGGCCTCTCAGGGTCCAGCTGACTGTAACTTAATCCTTGCATATTTCTATTCTCCCTTGCTATGGCCCCCTTAAGAATTCTTTCCTGGAATGTCCGGGGCCTTGGCGATAAAATAAAGCACTCCCTAGTGTTCAATTATATTAAGAGATATAACCCCCACATCTGCATATTGCAAGAAACGCATCTAGTGGGGAGTAAGATAATGAGTCTCAAACGCCCCTGGGTGGGGCGGCATTTTCATGCCACTCACTCTGGATACTCCCGTGGAGTTAGTATTTTCACTCATAAGTCCCTCCAATTCGAGTTGCTGGATGTTAAGCTGGACCCTGGGCTTAGATACGTACTAATTCATGCACTTATTGACACGGTTGAGATGGTGGTTGTGGGCATTTACTTACCACCCCCGGCTGACATTTCCCTTCTACATAATCTTATCCCCCTCCTAGCTCAATACCCTACAGATAATGTCCTTCTGGCAGGGGATTTCAAGAGGATGTTATATGTCTTCCATAGCTACCGAACTTAAAAATAACCAGATTATACTTGAGGAGGCGGAGGCCAAGGCTCAGACTCTTGAGTCTGATTTTGCCCTTACGGCTAACCCCCTCACAGGACAAGATATGAAAGCAGCTTACAGGGAGGTTTTGCTTCTTAGGGTGGCCAAGGTCAATAAAAGACAGTTGGTTTAATCACAAAAAATCTTTGAACAGGGGGAGAAGAAGGGGAGACTGTTAGCCTAGCTTGCTAAAGAACAATCCACGACCCCCACTATAGCGAGAATCGAGGCGACAGATGGAACAGTAAAGACAGACCCATCAGATATAAACACATGCTTTAAGGAATTCTACTCCAATCTGTACTCATCGAGAGCAGGATACTCTGAGGAAGAGCTCTCTGGGTTCTTAGATGAAGTGGAATTTCCTACTCTTACCCCGGAGGCAAGGCAGTCCCTGGATAGCCCGATCACATTAGAAGAGGTCCAAATAGCCTTGGGTTCTCTACAATCAGGTAAGACTCCTGGGGCGGATGGATTCCCTCCTGAGTTTTATCAGCAATATACTGAGGAAATGGCCCCAAGAATACACAACATGTTTGTTAAGACGCTAAAGGAGGGAGTCCTCCCCCCTTCTTTGGCACAAGCAATAATAGTCGTGGTACCCAAACCAGGGAAAGATCCCCAATTATGTTCGTCCTATAGGCACATTTCCCTCTTGAATTCTGATGCAAAAATTTTAACCAAAATTCTCGCCAGACGTCTCAATGAGGTAATACTGTCATTAGTGCATGAAGATCAATCGGGGTTCATGCCGGGCAAGGGCACAGACATCAACCTGCGGAGACTGTATGCGGTCTTGTCCTCGGGGGTTGGAGACGTTGACCAAGTGGTAGTGGCCTCCCTGGATGCGGAAAAAGCTTTCGATTCCGTGGAATGGAACTATCTATGGGAGGTCCTCCGCAGATTTGGATTTGGTCCCGTCTTTACCTCCTGGGTTGAGGCGGTGTACAGATCCCCGACGGCCAGGGTACACACTGGAACGGTCCTCTCTCCGTCTTTTCCCCTTCATAGGGGAACGAGACAGGGCTGCCTATTATCCCCGGGGCTCTTTGTGCTGGCGATAGAACCCATGGCTATCCTTATAAGGTCCACCTCACAAATACAGGGTATTACTATAGGCCCACTACAGGAAAAGGTGTAATTGTATGCGGATGACACCTTGTTATACCTTAAAGATGACGGACAATCATTGACACAAGCGCTTCAGGTTATAGATAGATACGGGCGATATTCCGGAATATGTATTAACTGGGGAAAATCAGTATTGTTCCCACTGCACTCTGGGGTTGCTCCTTTGCATTTGGATGCACAGCTTCGCCGGGTATCACAGTTCAGATACCTTGGCGTAGAGACACATAGAGACCTTCGTCAATTCATAGGCCTGAATTTGGCCCCGGTGATGTCTCGGGTGATCCACCAATTTTCCTCATGGAAGTCTCTTCCCCTTAGTCCAGTGGGCCGCGTAAATTTAATTAAGATGTCCATCCTGCCCAAATTCACCTACCTATTCAGACAAACTCCTGTACCCATACCTATTTCCTTTTTTAACAAATTGAACCGTTTGGTCATATCCTTCGTATGGAATGGAAAGGCCCCTAGAATCGCAAAAACAACCTTACAACTACCGGTTACATTGGGAGGCCTGGCACTCCCATGTTTCTTAAAATATTATT
This sequence comes from Lithobates clamitans, assembly GCA_037952925.1. NCBI lineage: Eukaryota > Metazoa > Chordata > Amphibia > Anura > Ranidae > Lithobates > Lithobates clamitans. The sequence goes on from JBBGZY010001184.1 coordinate 1,406,919, forward strand.
GGGTGGCAGTCCTGGTGACGTTAAAGTGGTGGTTGGCGGATGAGCCCTCTAACCCGGCATCTGCTGTGGAGGCCGCATTGCTTGGTTCCTACTTGGAGCTACGAAATCTCATACATAGAGGGCCCCGCTCCAATCCAAAGATGTCTGTGCCCATGAAACCGACCATTAAGGTGTGGGATACGGTTAACACAAAGCTAAGGAAACAAAATACGTGGTCCCCTGTGACACCACTTTGGGGTAACCCACGGTTGAGTCATTTTCAGTCGATACCAGATCCCATCATATGGGCTAGATACGGAATAGTTGCCCTTAATGATATTGTATCGCAGGGACAACTGATAACATTCGATGATCTGAAGAGTAGAAAAGGCCTCCCAAATCAGATGTTTTTTAGATTTCTCCAGATAAGACATGCTTTTCGCTCCCAGTTTCCTAGTGATCTTGCAGATGTCAGATTTGGAAACTGAACTCCGTGCACCTGAAGGCACTAGACTGCTCTCGACTATTTATAATAAACTTGCCCTGTTGGACACGTCTAGAGTCTCACAATTAATGTCAACCTGGCAGCGTGACATTCCTGACCTGACTGATGAGGACTGGGAGGAGGGGGTGCAGCAATACCTAACTCTGACCATCTCCTCTAGGGATAGATTTACCCAATTAAAATTTCTGCACCGGGCTTATTACTCCCCATAGCGCCTTGCCAAAATTTATACAAATAGAACAGCCACCTGTCCTAGGTGTGGCTCAGACGATGCAGATTTTTATCATACTGTGTGGACATGTCCAAGGATAGTGGTTTTTTGGAAGACAGTCCTGGATGATATTAACTCGGTGGGCAAAATCAGGGTCCCCTACAGTCCTATCCCCCTCCTGTTGGGCATATGTGACTCTCTTGAGGCCTCCAAAAGGAAAAAATTATTTGTTTTTTACACAGCGATGTATGCCAGAAAGGCGATTCTCCTCAACTGGAACCAGCCTCAACCACCCACTAAACAACTATGGCTCTCTCTCATCAATGCAGCCCTGCCCCTATATAAACTAACATATATGGGGAGAAACTGTCCGAAGAAATTTGATAGAATCTGGGCGGGTTGGGTGGGGGCCAAACACCTGACCATTTCATAGATAAATTAAGTACCCTACCTTACACTCTTGGCTATCCACTCATCCCTGCTTCATGTAATTTTGCCCCGGACATGGCCTGCCCGATACACAGTTAGTATATAACTAGGATTGGGGGTTCCCTGCCGGGCCCCCCCCCCGCTCCCCCCCCCCCTCAAGGGGTCTTTTATGTCGACTCTGATTTGAAGTTTTAAAAGTCTACTTTCGCCATTGACTGTGCGGTTGAATTGTATTATCTTCACTGTACTTATTGACTTGACATGGTATGGATGATCATTGTACAATATCTGTCTTGAGCTAATGTAACATGTTTTTTATTCTGTTTGTTTGGGACAAATAAATAAACTTTATGTTAAAAAAAAAGAATGGATTTTATGAGGATACCACAGAGGAAGCCACTGCTGTCCAAAAAAAACATTGCTGCACTTTTACAGCTTGCACAAGAGCACTTGGATGTTCCACAGCAGTACTGGCAAAATATTCTGTGGACAGATGAAACCACAGTTGAGTTGTTTGGAAGAAACACACAACACTAAGAGGCACAGCACACCAACATCAAAACCTCATCCCAACTGTGAAGTATGGTGATGGGGGCATCATAGTTTGGGGCTGCTTTGCTGCATCAGGGCCTGGACGGATTGCTATTATGGAAGGAAAAATGAATTCCCAAGTTTATCAAGACATTTTGCAGGAGAACTTAAGGCCATCTGTCCACCAGCTGAAGCTCAACCGAAGATGGGTGTTGCAACAGGACAACAACCCAAAGCATAGAAGTAAATCAACAACAGAATGGCTTAAACAGAAGAAAATACGCCTTCTGGAGTGGCCCAGTCAGAGTCCTGACCTCAACCAGATTGAGATGCTGTGGCATGACCTCAAGAAAGCGATTCACACCAGGCATCCCAAGAATATTGTTGAACTGAAACAGTTCTGTAAAGAGGAATGGTCAAGAATTACTCCTGACCGTTGTGCACATCTGATCTGCAACTACAGGAAACGTTTGGTTGAATTATTATTGCTGCCAAAGGAGGTTCAACCAGTTATTAAATCCAAGGGTTCACATACTTTTTCCACCTGCAGTGTGAATGTTTACATGGTGTGTTCAATAAATACATGGTAACATTTAACTCTTTGTTTGTTGTTAGTTTAAGCAGACTGTGATTGCCTATTGTTGTGACTTAGATGAAGATCAGATCACATTTAATGACCAATCTGTTCAGAAATCCATATCATTCCAAAGGGGTTCACATACTTTTTATTGCAACTGTATATACTGATACTGCAGCTAGCAGAATCAACTGCCTGTCTGTAATATTATTAGTATGAGAACACCAGCAATTGTCTTCAGGTAGCTTTAGGTGCACACTGTGCAGAGGACACAGTACACTAACTGTATATACTGCAGCTGCCTGCCTGTGGTATTAATAGGATCAGAACAACAGCAATTGTCTTCAGGTAGCTTTAGGTGCACTCTGTGCAGAGGACGGAGTACACTAACTGTAAACACCGCAGCTGCCTGCCTGTGGTACAAATAGGATTAGAAGAACACCACCAATTTTCTTCAGGTAGCTTTAGGTGCACACTGTGCAGAGGACAAAGTACACTAACTGTAAATACTGTAGCTGCCTGCCTGTGGTATTAAAAGGATCAGAACAACAGCAATTGTCTTCAGGTAGCTTTAGGTGCACACTGTGCAGAGGACGCAGTACACTAACTGTAAATACTGGAGCTGCCTGCCTGTGGAACTAATAGGATCAGAAGAACACCACCAATTTTCTTCAGGTAGCTTAAGGTGCACACTGTGCAGAGGACGCACTACACTAACTGTAAATACTGTAGCTGCCTGCCTGTGGTGTTAACAGGATCAGAACAACAGCAATTGTCTTGAGGTAGCTTTAGGTGCACACTGTGCAGAGGACACAGTACACTAACTGTAAATACTGCAGCTGCCTGCCTGTGGTACTAACAGGATCAGAAGAACTCCACCAATTTTCTTCAGGTAGCTTTAGGTGCACACTGTGCAGAGGACGCACTACACTAACTGTAAATACTGCAGCTGCCTGTGGTACTAATAGGATCAGAAGAACACCACCAATTTTCTTCAGGTAGCTTTAGTTGCACACTATGCAGAGGACGCACTACACTAACTTGTAAATACTGCAGCTGCCTGCGGTACTAATAGGAGCAGAAGAACACCACCAATTTTCTTCAGGTAGCTTTAGGTGCAAACTGTGCAGAGGATGCACTACATTAACTGTAAATACTGCAGCTGCCTGTGGTACTAATAGGATCAGAAGAACACCACCAATTTTCTTCAGGTAGCTTTAGGTGCACACTGTGCAGAGGACGCACTACACTAACTGTAAATACTGCAGCTGCCTGTGGTACTAATAGGATCAGAAGAACACCACCAATTTTCTTCAGGTAGCTTTAGGTGCACACTGTGCATAGGACGCACTACACTAACTGTAAATACTGTAGCTAATAGGACTAATAGGATCAGAAGAACACCACCAATTTTCTTCAGGTAGCTGTAAATACTGTAAAAACACCTGCCTGCCTTTCAGTAGGAAGAGAATAACAGGAACGGATCTAGCTAACTGAATACAGTGTATATATATATATATATATATATATATATATATATATATATATATACATCACTTAGGATGCATATATATATATATACAATACACTGTAAGTGCAGCTAACTAACTCGCCTGCCTACTCTATCTAACTTAAATCAAATGACACTGTCTCTCTGTCTATCTCTCCGACGCAGGCCTTATATAGTGTGAGGTGTGTACTAAACCCCCTGAGCCATAATTGGCCAAAGCCACCCTGGCTTTGGTCAATTACGGCTCTCTGTACAGACGATGCTGTGATTGGCCAAGCATGTGGGTCATAGTGCATGCTTGGCCAATCATCAGCCAGAAATGCACTGCGATGCCGCAGTGAATTATGGGCCGTGACGTGCCACTCGAATTTGGAGCGAATGTCTAACTTGAAGGCCCAAGTTAGACATGCAGTAAGGTTGCATTGACATGAGAGCATTTTTGAACTCATGCAAAATTGTGCTGCACATGTGCACGTTTTTGCGTGTTGTCGCACCACATGCATAGGGCAGCCCATTAATTTCAGTGGGGCTGCACCTACATGAAGCAAAGTAGCTCATGCACCTTTTTGAGCAGCAAGCTCAACGTGGTTTTAAACGAAATGTTTTACGCAAAAAAATGTACATATGTACATCTTCTTTGGATGCAACAGGCATTTTTCCTGAAAAGCTATGGTGAATTCAGCTTAAGAGGCATAGTTCAGTGAGCATAAGTCAGAGGATGTTTATCATATTCACACATACCAATGGGTGTAAGAAACAAATCCCCCAAAGAGGGAAGGCCCAAGTTAGACATGCAGTAAGGTTGCATTGACATTACAGCATTTTTGAATTCATGCAAAATTGTGCTGCACATGTGCACGTTTTTGCGTGTTGTCGCACCACATGCATAGGGCAGCCCAATAATTTCAGTGGGGCTGCACCTACATGAAGCAAAGTAGCTCATGCACCTTTTTGAGCAGCAAGCTTAAAGTGGTTTTAAACGACATGTTTTACGCAAAAAAATGTACATATGTACATCTGCTTTGGATGCAACAGGCATTTTTCATGAAAAGCTATGGTGAATTCAGCTTAAGAGGCATAGTTCAATGAGCATAAGTCAGAGGATGTTTATCCTATTTACACATACCAATTTAATAAATACTGATTTATACTGTCTATGTATCTCAAAGCCATAGAAAACCGGAGGCCAAAAAAAATCCAGTTACATAAACAAATATGGGGCACTATTCCTCAAATTGACACCAACAATGGGGCACTATTCCTCCCACTGACACCAATGATGGGGCACTATTCCTCCCACTGACACCAATGATGGGGCATTATTTCTTCCACTAACACCAACGATGGGGCACCATTTCTCCCACTGACACCAGTGATAGGGCACTGTGACGGGGGTCACTTTGTGTGGGGGGCCCGTGAAAACCCAGCTTCACTTGGAGAGGTTGGGAAACCCTTGCTTCAGCTCCCCATGCCCCTCTTATGTGTAAGTCACCCTGTGTTTATTAGGGGCACAGGGTGACCGAGAAAAGGATGGACAACTACTTAATGGACACTGAGAATATGGTTTGGTTTACTTCAGATGGGACAGTAATGTTTATTAAAAATATCCCTCAAGAAATACATGAAGACTATTCCTGGTTTGTTTGATTCTGAACTATACATATCATTGAAAGAGCTGGTCACATTGATCCCTGTTCCATGGTCTCCAATGTAGCAGCCGGACAGTCTGCTACTGAGGTCTCCTGCTATAGTCTGTTGCCTACTAGGCTGAGGAGGGGGAGATCACTGTTTGTATTGTTAATTGTGTTAATTGAAACACCTATTGTCTCTGGTAGCAAACCCTTGTGAGTTGTGTTTATACTTGTAATAATGTGTATTGTTTTAATGAGCTTGAAGTCAGCAAGTCTGACCTGGAATGAGACCTCTAAGTCATCCAAGTGGCTAATTAACGTAATGTTTATAGTATATGTTGTTTGTTGTAATTATGTTTCTGGTTACAGTTTGTATTGTTAGGGTAATATGATCAGGAGGGGGGATGTCCTTCTATTGGGTATATATGTTGTGTGAGTTTGTCAAATAAATGTTCCATGTTTAGCTATTTGTTGGCTAGTCTTGTACAATCCTCTCTAATATCTTATATCGATGATCAGACTGGAGGAAGCAGTGTACTGACAGAAGCAGTCTGGGACATCTAAACCGCCACCGAGATCCAAGGTCCGGATAGCAGAAGAGGAGAGGTTGCGAGAGATGCAGATACAGCACAGAGGACCTGCTGGGATACTATGATTCTGTCCGCTGTGAGCTCTGGAAGGAAACGCTAGCCTGTGAGCAGCGCCACCAATTCTCCCCTCCATCCAGGAAAGGTACTGGTCGCAGTATGGATTGCGGGTGTTGTTTTTGGGCAGAGATGCGGTTGGACGAGAGCTACAGAGCCCTCCGGTGACATGTATCCCAAGCATACCCTTGGATAGCGGATGACAGCCCAACGGAAGGCTTTGGCTACAGCAGCCTGGGACTGTTGTACGGAAAGCTGTCAAGGGACCCTGAGTTTGGGAGTGATCTGGAGTGGCGGTTGTAAGAAATCATGAATTACAGAGAAGAGATGCTGAACATTTGGGAAGTGCTATGAGCACTGGAAGATATGGAGTTTCTGCTAGACTCTGCTCAGCAGCAGGGCTGGACTCCCTTTGCCTGGGACTATCCAGAAGTGGCAGTCCTAAAATAATGACTGAAGTGTCGGCAATGGGGCAGAGTAACAGTATGCTTTGTCCATCTCCGCCTGCAGCTATGGAAGCGGAGGTCTTATGGTGGATGCAGCATGTGTCGACTGACCTTGACTAACCTGTTTCTGCAGAGGACGAGCTTGGATGGAGAAATGCGTCTGTCCAACGGCAGTTCAAAGGCTCAGGAAAAAAGGAAACTGTTCTCATTCCCAGCCATGGATCACAAAAATCATGGGTTTAATTGACTTTTCATTGGAGGATGTTATGGATGATGAGTCACCAGCCAAAGTGTTGGCAATGGGCCCAGGGGCCACCAGCCCATGCCCTGGACTTTCAGCAATTCCAAAGACTGGGGATTTAATAGACTTTTCTGTAGAGGAGGAAGAACCTGGTGAGCCTCAAGCAGAAAAGCTGGCATCAGGGCAGAACATCATTGAGCTCTGCCCAGCACTAACAGCAGCTTCAGCCTCCCTGAGAGAAGAGGCAGCCAGCCTTTCTCCCACACCACTGACAGGGACATGGGATTTTCTGCCAGCAGCATCTGTGGAGTTGCAAGAAACTTCTCCAGCTGAAGCGCTGACAACTGGACAGAGGGTCCAAGACCTTTGCCCCACACCTGCGGCAGTTCCGGAAGCCCAGGGTGAGAACATGGCGATCACTCTCCAGCAGCAGATCAGGATCCAGAGGGAGAAGGGAAATTGACTGGAGTAATGGCACTGCTGGGACAGTTAACCACTTCCGGACCGCCCGCCCTCGTTTTACGTTGCTACTTTGAAGAGGAATATCGTTGTTATAGTAGCAGCTAGCTACCATAACCCCAATATTCTCTTCAAGAGCGGGCGGTCTGCTTCAATATAAAAGCGATTCGCCTTAAGACCACTTTATCGGCGGCGGGAGAGGGGTCCCTCCACCCGCCGCTCTCCTTTGCCCTCCGCCGCTACAGACGGCTCCGGTAAGCGGCGGAGGGCAATGGAGAGAAGGGGGAGGAGGCGCCCCTCTCCCGCAGCAGATAAAAGTGATCTCGCGACTAACCGCTTTTGTATTGAAGCAGGCCGCTCCCTAGCCTGACATGGAGACGAATCAGGGGAAGATGGCCCCCACCCATCTCCATATCATTGTAGGGCGGAAATGCTCTTAAAGGGACATTTTTTATTTATTTTGTATTATTACAATAATTTTTTTTTTTTTATTGCATTTTAGTGTAAATATGAGATCTGAGGTCTTTTTGACCCCAGATCTCATATTATTCAAGAGGTCCTGTAATGCTTTTTTTCTATTGCAAGGGATGTTTACATTCCTTGTAATAGTAATAAAAGTGACCCATTTTTTTTAAAAAAGAACAGTGTAAAAATTAAAAATAAAAGGTAAAATAAACAAGAAAAGAAATTTTTTTTAAGCGCGCCCCATCCTAATGAGCTCGCGCACAGAAGCGAATGCATACGTGAGCAGCGCCGGCATATGAAAATGGTGTTCAAACCATACATGTGAGGTATTGCCGCGATCATTAGTGCAAGAACAAAAATTCTAGCCCTAGACCTCCTCTGTAACTCAAAACATGCAACCTGTAGAAGTTTTTAAACGTCGCCTATGGAGATTTTTAAGGGTAAAAGTTTGTCGCCATTCCACGAGCTGGTGCAACTTTGAAGAGTGACATGTTGGATATCAATTTACTCGGCGTAACATTATCTTTCACAATATATTAAATACTGTATTTATTGGCGTATAACACTCACTTTTTCACCCTAAAAATTGGGTACAAATAGCACGCGCGTGTTATACGCCAATACTTCAATTTTAGATGTCTCGGAGGGGACAGGGAGGGGGGGGGGGCGGGACGAGCGCTGTCAGATTACATACAGTGAGAATCTCCTGTTTACTTGGCGGCCTCTGTAAAAGGAAGTCCCGTCTCCTGGGCCGCCCTTCTCCCTGTCCCCTCTAGGCTGCAGATGGGCATCGATCAGGCTGCATTGATGGCAATGGTGAGGCTGCTGCATTGATGGCAATGGTGAGGCTGCTGCATTGATGGCAATGGTGAGGCTGCTGCATTGATGTGGACTGATGAGGTTGCATTAACCACTTGAGCCCCGGACCATTATGCTGCCTAAGGACCAGAGGTCTTTTTCCAATTTGGCACTGCGTCGCTTTAACTGCTAATTGCGCGGTCATGCAATGCTGTACCCAAACGAAATTTGCGTCCTTTTCTTCCCACAAATAGAGCTTTCTTTTGATGGTATTTGATCACCTCTGCGGTTTTTATTTTTTGCGCTATAAACGGAAAAAGACCGAAAATTTTGAAAAAAAATGATATTTTCTACTTTTTGTTATAAAAAAAATCCAATAAACTAAATTTTAGTCATACATTTAGGCCAAAATGTATTCGGCCACATGTCTTTGGTAAAAAAAATGTCAATAAGCGTATATTTATTGGTTTGCGCAAAAGTTATAGCGTCTACAAACTAGGGTACATTTTCTGGAATTTACACAGCTTTTAGTTTATGACTGCCTATGTCATTTCTTGAGGTGCTAAAATGGCAGGGCAGTACAAAACCCCCCCAAATGACCCCATTTTGGAAAGTAGACACCCCAAGGAAATTGCTGGGAGGCATGTTGAACCCATTGAATATTTATTTTTTTTGTCCCAAGTGATTGAAAAATGACAAAAAAAAAAAAAAAAAAAAATATTTACAAAAAGTCGTCACTAAATGATATATTGCTCACACAGGCCATGGGCCTATGTGGAATTGCACCCCAAAATACATTTAGCTGCTTCTCCTGAGTATGGGGATACCACATGTGTGGGACTTTTTGGGAGCCTAGCCGCGTACGGGGCCCCGAAAACCAATCACCGCCTTCAGGATTTCTAAGGGTGTAAATTTTTGCTTTCACTCTTCACTGCCTATCACAGTTTCGGAGGCCATGGAATGCCCAGGTGGCACAAAACCCCCCAAAATGACCCCATTTTGGAAAGTAGACACCCCAAGCTATTTGCTGAGAGGCATATTGAGTCCATGGAATATTTTATATTTTGACACAAGTTGCGGGAAAGTGACACTTTTTTTTTTTTTTTTTTTTTTTTTTCATAAAGTTGTCACTAAATGATATATTGCTCACACAGGCCATGGGCATATGTGGAATTGCACCCCAAAATACATTTAGCTGCTTCTCCTGAGTATGGGGATACCACATGTGTGGGACTTTTTGGGAGCCTAGCCGCGTACTGGACCCCAAAAACCAATCACTGCCTTCAGGATTTCTAAGGGTGAAAATTTTTGATTTCACTCTTTACTGCCTATCACAGTTTCGGAGGCCATGGAATGCCCAGGTGGCACAAAACCCCCCCAAATGACCCCATTTTGGAAAGTAGACACCCCAAGCTATTTGCTGAGAGGCATGGTGAGTATTTTGCAGCTCTCATTTGTTTTTGAAAATGAAGAAAGACAAGAAAAAACATTTTTTTTTTTCTTTTTTCAATTTTCAAAACTTTGTGACAAAAAGTGAGGTCTGCAAAATACTCACTATACCTCTCAGCAAATAGCTTGGGGTGTCTACTTTCCAAAATGGGGTCATTTGGGGGGGTTTTGTGCCACCTGGGCATTCCATGGCCTCCGAAACTGTGATAGGCAGTGAAGAGTGAAATCAAAAATTCACGCCCTTAGAAAGCCTGAAGGCGGTGCTTGGTTTTCGGGGTCCCGTACGCGGCTAGGCTCCCAAAAAGTCTCACACATGTGGTATCCCCGTACTCAGGAGAAGCAGCAGAATGTATTTTGGGGTGTAATTTCATATATTTCCATGGCATGTTTGAGCAATATATCATTTAGTGACAACTTTGTGCAAAAAAAAAAAAAAAAAAAAAAATTTGTCTCTTTCCCGCAACTTGTGTCGCAATATAAAATATTCCATGGACTCGACATGCCTCTCAGCAAATAGCTTGGGGTGTCTACTTTCCAAAATGGGGTCATTTGGGGGGGTTTTGAACTGTCCTGGCATTTTATGCACAACATTTAGAAGCTTATGTCACACATCACCCACTCTTCTAACCACTTGAAGACAAAGCCCTTTCTGACACTTATTGTTTACATGAAAAAGTTTTTTTTTTTTGCAAAAAAATTACTTTGAACCCCCAAACATTATATATTTTTTTAAAGCAAATGCCCTACAGATTAAAATGGTGGGTGTTTCATTTTTTTTTTTCACACAGTAATTGCGCAGCGATTTTTCAAACGCATTTTTTGGGGAAAAAACACACTTTTTTTAATTTTAATGCACTAAAACACGCTATATTGCCCAAATGTTTGATGAAATAAAAAAGATGATCTCAGGCCGAGTACATGGATACCAAACATGACATGCTTTAAAATTGCGCACAAACGTGCAGTGGCAACAAAATAAATACATGTTTAAAAGCCTTCAAAAGCCTTTACAGGTTACCACTTTAGATTTACAGAGGAGGTCTACTGGAAAAATTACTGCACTCGATCTGGCCTTCGCGGTGATACCTCACATGCATGGTGCAATTGCTGTTTACGTTTGACGACAGACCGCCGCTTGCGTTCGCCTTAGCGCGAGAGCAGGGGGCGACAGGGGTGTTTTTTTTTTTTTTTCTTTATTATTTTTTTGCTTTTTTAATCTTACTTTTAAACTGTTCCTTTCATATTTTTTTTTTTAATCATTTTTATTGTTATCTCGGGGAATGTAAATATCCCCTATGATAGCAATAGGTAGTGACAGGTACTCTTTTTTGAAAAAATTGTGGTCTATTAGACCCTAGATCTCTCCTCTGCCCTCAAAGCAAATGACCACACCAAGATCGGTGTGATAAAATGCTTCCCCAATTTCCCAATGGCGCTATTTACATCCGGCGAAATCTAAGTCATGAAATACTCGTAGCTTCCGGTTTCTTAGGCCATAGAGATGTTTGGAGCCACTCTGGTCTCTGATCAGCTCTATGGTCAGCTGGCTGAATCACCGGCTGCATTCTCAGGTTCCCTGTTGAGACAGGAGAGCCAGAGAAAAACACGGAAGACGGTGGGGGGGGGGGGGGCATTCCCTCCCACGGCTTGTAAAAGCAGTCTAGAGGCTAATTAGCCGCTAGGATTGCTTTTACATGAAAGCCGACCGCTGGCTGAAAAGAATGATACCAAGATGATACCTAAACCTGCAGGCATCATTCTGGTATAACCACTCAAAGTCGTGAATGGCGTACCTGAAGACAAAAAAATGGTTAACAATGGTTAACAATAAAGCACAGTAAAGTGTAAATAATTACACACCTGAAAAACAAACATGATAAAACATAATAACAATAACAATAACAATCAATAACAATAACAATAACAATAACAATCAATAACAATAACAATAACAATAAAACATTGCAGAATAGAATACAGTAAAAAAGAGCAGAACAATAGAGAGAGAGAATAGAGAGAGAGAGAACAATAAAACAACAACTATTTTTTTTTATTTCATATTTTTTTTTTTTTTTTACACTTTTTTTTGTAACTAACTTTTATAACGGTAACCGGTTCCAGGTTCGGGTCTCTCAAAATGCGATGGCATCTTGGGAGACCCTGTGAAAGTGTGCCTAGTCTGTGCAATGCTGTACCCTACGCTAATACTCAACTAGTGAATGGTAGCGTTCAAAACATTCACCAATGCAAAGACCAGGATTGTCAGGACAGGAGGGACAATAATAGCGGGTGTCACGCCTATATCCGCGCTTGCTGCAGACACGACATCTTTTTTGGGGGGTTCGCTGGGTAGGGGTACTCGGGAGGACATAAAAATGCCTCTCATGCAGCCGACCGCATTTGGTTGGGGATGTGAATGGGGGAAGTACGGGCGCTGCAGAAGCGGTGGGTTCCCAATTAGGATTGGCGAATGCAGCAGGAAGGGCACTATGTGCACGACGGGCCTGTGTTTGTCTTTTTGGTGGCAGCGGGACACTACTTGTGCTTGCCACCTCACCAGCTTGAACTGCACTTATGGGACTCGCCACGTCACCACGTGTTACTGCAGTGCTGGTTTGACTACGACCGGGGTGTACTAGGCCGCTGGCGCTTGCCAGTTCACCAAAACACTACCAAAAAACTGTTAGCGATCGCAGGGATCAGGCCTGACTCTGCGAACGCTGCAGTTATGCGTTTAGTGTTTTGTAAGTGACAGTGATCGATCGATACCGCACTTGGGTGGGCTGGGCTGGGCCGGGCGGAGGGGCAAAACGCAGGTGCTAGCAGGTATCTGGGCTGATCCCGCTAACACTGCGTTTTTGGGAACCCTAAACTGCTGGTGACGCTAGTATAGATCTAATCGGATCAGATATTGATGCGATCAGATACTATACCACTAAGGGAGGTGTACAGTGCGTGCGTGGGTGTTAGCGGTACTGGCGCTAATCTGACGCTGCCTGGGGCTGGTGCTTGCCAGTTCACCAAAACGCTACAAAAAAAACTGTTAGCGATCGCAGGGATCAGGCCTGACTCTGCGAACGCTGCAGTTATGCGTTTAGTGTTTTGTAAGTGACAGTGATCGATCGATACTGCACTTGGGTGGGCTGGGCTGGGCCGGGCGGAGGGGCAAAACGCAGGTGCTAGCAGGTATCTGGGCTGATTCCGCTAACACTGCGTTTTTGGGAACCCTAAACTGCTGGGGACGCTAGTATAGATCTGATCGGATCAGATATTGATGCGTTCAGATACTATACCACTAAGGGAGGTGTATGCTGCGTGCGTGGGTGTTAGCGGTACTGGCGCTAACCTGACGCTGCCTGGGGCTGGTGCTTGCCAGTTCACCAAAACGCTACCAAAAAAACTGTTAGCGATCGCAGGGATCAGGCCTGACTCTGCGAACGCTGCAGTTATGCGTTTAGTGCCTTGTAAGTGACAGTGATCGATCGATACTGCACTTGGGTGGGCTGGGCGGAGGCACAAAACGCAGGTGCTAGCAGGTATCTGGGCTGATCCCGCTAACACTGCGTTTTTGGGAACCCTAAACTGCTGGGGACGCTAGTATAGATCTGATCGGATCAGATATTGATCCGTTCAGATACTATACCACTAAGGGAGGCGCATGCTGCGTGTGTGGGTGTTAGCGGTACTGGCGCTAATTTGACGCTGCCTGGGGCGACGCATATCGCCGCCGGGCGATCGGGGGGCTAAACCTTTATTCGGTAATAAACGGCGGGTGCCCTGACACTATAAAAAATAAACAAACTAACCAGCGTCACCCGTATCGGTTATACGGTGATCAGTGGTGAAAGGGTTAACTAGGGGGCAATCAAGGGGTTAAAACATTTATTAGATAGTATATGGGGGTCCCTGACGCTATAAAACGCTGACGGCGAACCTAAATATTTACCTCACTAACTAGCGTCACCAGCGACACTAATACAGCGATCAGAAAAATGATCGCTTAGCGACACTGGTGACAGGGGGTGATCAAGGGGTTAAAACTTTATTAGGGGGGGTTAGGGGGGTACCCTAGACCTAAAGGGGGGTAATATACACTGTCCCAACACTGTCACTGTCACAAACTGACACTATGCAGTAATCAGAAAAAAAAAAAAAAAAAAAAAAAAAAACTGCTGGTGTCAGTTTGTGACAGGGGGGGGGGGGTGATTGGGGGGGGATCGGGGGGCGATCGGGGGGGGGATCGGGGTGATTTGTGTGCCTGGCATGTTCTACTGTGTGTGTAGTGTTTGTGCACTCACATACTTGTCGTCTCTCCTCGGGCCGGAACGGAAAATACCGACCCGAGGGGAGATGACATCACTTCCTTTGCTGCTGTTTAGCATACAGCAGCAAAGGAGTGTTTTCATTGGCCGGCGGCGATCGCGAGGGGGGGGCCACGAACGGATGGTCTCCCCCTCATCACCGATCGCCGCTGGACAAACGACGACCGCCTCGGGCACCGGGGGGGGGTCCGATCGGACCCCCCACCCGCGGAAGGCAAATCACGTACATGTACGTGATTTTGCCTGTCCGTGCCACTTTGCCGACGTACATCGGCGTGAGGCGGTCGTCAAGTGGTTAATGGCACTTGTGAGGCTGCAGATGGGCATTGATCAGGCTGTATTGATGGCAATAGTGAGACTGCAGATGGGCACTGACCGTTATTTTGCTTCAAAGTTCCTTATTTAAAATTTAATTTTTTTTCCTGAAACTTCCCTCTTAAAATTAACCCGCGTGTTATACACCTGTGCGTGTTATACGCCGATAAATACGCTAATTGGGCTAACCTTACTATTCAAAAAATTCAAAAAAGTGATTTTTTTTACAAAAAAAGTGCACTTGTAAGACCGCTGCGCAAATACGGTGTGACAAAAAGTATTGCAGTGACTGCCATTTTATTCTCTAGGGTGTTAGAAAACAAATATATAATGTTTGGGGGTTCTAAGTAATTTCCTAGCAAAAAACCCTGTTTTTAACTTGTAAACACCAAATCTCAGAAAGAGATTAAGTGGTTAAAGGTCAAAAATGTATAAAACTATTACCACACAATTTTATGGTTCATTTTATTGAGGCCCTGACTAGGAATGACACTCTACTGGACCTGGTAATCTCAAACCATGCAGAGCTTATTACCTATATTCATATAAAACAACATCTGGGTAGCAGTGACCATAACATGATTTAATTCAATGTTAGCTGTAAGCAACAAACACGTACGGGTAAGATAAAAACCTTTACATTGTACATTGTTACATTGTTGTTATATAGTTTCTAATATTTAGGGACTTGTTAATGACTGGAATGGTACCAGTGAATTGGCGTAGGGCCAATGTGGTGCCCATATTTAACCACTTCAGCCCCTTGATTTGGCTGCTCAATGACCAGGCCATTTGTTGCGCTATGGCTCTGCGACGCTTTAACTGACAATTGCGTGGTCGTGTAATGCTGTACCCAAACAAAATTGACGTCCTTTTTTTCTCACAAATAGAGCTTTCTTTTGGTGGTATTCGATCATCTTTGCGG
This sequence comes from Lithobates clamitans, assembly GCA_037952925.1. Lineage (NCBI taxonomy): Eukaryota > Metazoa > Chordata > Amphibia > Anura > Ranidae > Lithobates > Lithobates clamitans. Next base: position 1,422,356 of record JBBGZY010001184.1, read on the forward strand.
TTTTTATTTTTTGCGCTATAAACAAAAAAAGAGCGACAATTTTGAAAAAAATACAATATTTTGTACTTTTTGCTATAATAAATATAAAAGAGAAAAAAGGGTGCGCAAATCCAGTCAAAAAGCGATTATATGTGAATATAAAAATGCGCAAGCAAAAAATATAAAAAAACTCAACATTAAATATGTGAATATATCAAACATAAAAATTTTTTAAAACATATCAAACACGTGATTTAAAAAATGTATATATAGAGAACTTGATGTTGAGTTATTCACTTTAAGGTCATCACAAAGGGGTATTCTTTATGTCTTGAGGAAAAAAGATTTAATCTCGAAAAACGGAAAGGTTTCTTCACAGTAATGCCCCGTACACACGGTCGGATTTTCCGATGGTAAATGTCCGATCGGAGCGTGTTGTCGGAAATTCCGACCGTGTGTGGGCTCCATCGGACATTTTCCATCGGATTTTCCGACACACAAAGTTGGAAAGCAGGAGATAAAATTTTCCGACAACAAAATCCGTTGTCGGAAATTCCGATCGTGTGTACACAAATCCGACGGACAAAGTGCCACGCATGCTCAGAATAAATAAAGAGATGAAAGCTATTGGCTACTGCCCCGTTTATAGTCCCGACGTACGTGTTTTACGTCACCGCGTTTAGAACGATCGGATTTTCCGACAACTTTGTGCGACCGTGTGTAGACAAAAGAAGTTTGAGCCAACATCCGTCGGAAAAAATCCTAGGATTTTGTTGTCGGAATGTCCGAACAAAGTCCGACCGTGTGTACGCCCTATAAGAGCTGTGAAAATGTGGAATAGACTCCCTCCAGAGGTGGTTCTGGCAAGCTCAGTAGATTGCTTTAAAAAAGGCCTGGATTCTTTTCTAAATGTGCATAATATAACTGGGTACTAACTTTTATAGGTAAAGTTGATCCAGGGAAAATCCGATTGCCTCTCGGGGGATCAGGAAGGAATTTTTTCCCCTGCTGTAGCAAATTGGAGCATGCTTTACTGGGGTTTTTTCGCCTTCCTCTGGATCAACTGTGGGTGAAGGATTGTTTATATGGGGTTGTATGATTTTTGGGGGGTTGAACTTGATCGACTTGTGTCTTTTTTCAACCTAACTATGTAACTATGTAACCATGTAATATGATCAGGAGGGGGGATGTCCTCCTATGGGGTATATATGCTGTGTGAATTTGTCAAATAAATGTCTAGTCTTGTACGATTGGCTATAATATCTGATGTAGATGATCAGATTGGAAGAAGCGGTGTACTGACGGAAGCACTCAAGCGGAGTGTGGGAAGGGGTCCGTTACAGGCACTATTCTTCCACCTAATACCAAAGATGCATTGTTTACTCCCACTGACACCAGGATAATTTCTACTCCCAATGGCTCCAGTCCAGCCCCTGTAAATTCTGGAGGACAGTAAACTGGCCCTTTGTTTAGAAAGTTTAGAGACCCCTCGTCTATAGGCAGCATAGCTGGCTCAACCTCCCCAAAATTTTGGGTTCCCTTCTTTGCAACCTTGGCAATAGAATTCAGTTTATATTGCCTGGGCCCTTTAAATGGGTTACTGACAGAAAAGATTGGACTGTGTATATGAGTTGCATGGAATATTGCATCCCCCCACAAAGTCCCTAGGCTCCTAATTTTGGGAGATTTATATTTGGTGAAATATTTTTTGTGGACTTAATGGACTTGTGTCTTCTTTCAATCTCACCTACTATGTAACTATGTAACATAATTCATAAAGTTTGCAAAGACTGAGGTCTATCAAGTTCAGCCTATATGCTGTCCATTTTAGGGCATACCCCAGTACCCCATTATGAGTAGCAAAAAAATTATGTGATTTGGTTTTGTCCTTTAACCCCCCCCCTCCCATTTAGTGTTAGTTATTTCAGTCATAGTTGGACACCCCCTGTTTCTTGTATGTTCCCTCAGTAAGTCTTAGTTCTTCACAGAGACAGGGCTTTGGAAAGTATTTTTTCTTCTTTCACTTCAAAAGACAGGAGAAACATGGAGTTAGCTGAAGAAATATTGTGTTGGATTCAACGTCTCTTTGAAGAGTTAAGCTGTCTGCGAATAGTGTCAAGTCAGCAGGTGACCATACTGTTCAGACAGTGTGGGTCTAAGGAATTATGTCCATGTAGAAAGCAGCATTTGAAACAGAACACCATTAATGTAAAACCATTACTATTTGATGCAGCAAAGCACAGTAAAGCCACTTTACTGTAAGCCTTAGCCTTTGTACAGTCCTTGGAATAAAAAAATGAATTTGTCAAATCTTTATACTGGCCTTTAATATTTTTAAATATATTAAAGTAGAAGTAAAGGTTAATATAAGTCTGCTTAAGTTGCCCCTCATGCCTGTGCTAAAGGTATATTGAAAAAAAAATAATAAAAAGAGATCTGTGTAAATATCTTTTATTTCAGCTTCTGTGTGGTCACATGATTGAGATGCTGCGATTCCCCTGTGTCAAAAAGCGCTTGACAATGGGGCTGAATGCGTCGTGATGTCACCTGCTGGCTTCTATTGACCACCCGATTATTAAACGCAGATTTCTTTTACAAACAGTATGCAGCATAGATATGAGAGGGAATGTAACGTTTTCCTAAGGATTGATTTAACTTCACTCCAAGGAATATTCAGTAACCTGAAAATTATCTTGTATTTATCCCCTGATTTATGCTTTTCAAATTGCTTTTCATCGAGTTATTCTGAGTGCTTTTTTGTCTTCATTCTGTAGGTTACTGACTCATCAAAAGTTGAACCGTCTAGTTACACATGTCTTTATACTGCAGTCACCCATATCCTATTGACTACACACGGATGATCTCTATTTAACTAATTGGACTTTGAAAAGCATTGGCTGAACCCGTGGCGATTTATGTGTGTGTCAAACTATAAAAGCCTCATTCACATGGCCACTGAGGCTAATTGACATGCAGACAGCCCATGTAAATGAGTAGAGAAGCGGTGGCTACATGGACACAGCCACTTGTCCCAATTTGACAGGCATGCGAGTGAGCGACCCTGAACACACACTGTCTGTCTGTCATAAAAGCTGTGTTATTTTAGCTTGACCAAAATGGTGCATATTATTTAACACCTTCATATGTTTTAACACACGTTATATGATGCCCAGTCACAACAACGAACCCCCCACTGGGCCGCCATTTTGCTATAGAAATTTCCCAGTAGGCTGCCTGCCCTTTGAGCTGTGACTGTGATCACTGGGCCATCACGGGCAGCTCGTAAATTTCAGCCTATTTTAGGGCTGCCCCCAAATGCCTGTTACGGGCAGCGGCAACCATAAAAAATATGTCTGCGGGCCAACATGTCAACTGCACAGCTGGGCTCGGGAAAGCCCGTACACACCCGGCCACTTTCGGGCAGGCAGGCGCATGTGCCTTGACATAGCAGTGTCATTCTTAAATGTAAGGTACTTGTCTCGGTGTGCACCTCTCCACATCATGGCCGAGTAAGAAAGTACCCATCCGCAGCCTCTGACCACCTCCTGTCACTCTTCTGTACCTCCTATACCATGTCCATACAGCCTATGACCATATATATTTTATATAGATATATATATAGATATATATATATATATATATATATATATATATATATATATATATATATATATATATATATATATATTATTATTATATATATGTAGCAAAGTCCCTAACCTCTAGAGGGCTAATGGTGCTCTCCAGAGTCAGGGAGAGCTGACATCCTTCTTGGTAGAGTGGGTTACAAGGCATGGTGGGTGTAATACAAGCTGAAGTGATGGGCACAAGACACATTTGAATGCAAAGAGATTTATTGTCTCTTGAACAAGAACTGTGGGAGAGAGGGTTAAGGCCAGGCCCCCCTAAGTAGATGCAATGATAATTGGTAGACTGCGAGATTTCTATTGGTAGACAGCTATATAGTGGAAGGCCTCCAGCCGGACACCACTTCTGTATAGGTAGGACCGCTGTCTCCTATGGCAACAAATCTTGTAACAGTCACTAACGTTAATTGTACTTAACTATTGGTAACACAGAATAGTTCTCCTTGCACGCTACAGTCGCTCACTCTAGTCTTCGCTCACTGAGCTCCCAGTCTCTCATTAGACCCTCAGACCCAATCGCCACTGGATCCCCTGAGCTCTTCCACTTCCATTACTCAGTATCTTCCTCAAGCGTCACCTCGCTCCCCTGCTAGGTCCCTGACTTGGCACAGATACTCTTCAAGCGTCACCCCTGCTGACCTGCTAGGTCCTTGGCTTGGCACTTACTAATGCTCCTCAAGCATCACCTCTGCTGTCCCGCTGGGTCCCTGGCTTGGCACTTGCTGAAGTATTCCCACTTCTTCACCGTCCCCGGCTAGTGAAAAAGTCTGCTCTGGTACTGGCTCCAGCTTACTCACAATGGCCTTCGGTAACAAGATGGACGGTCCCTTAGTGGGGACAGCTTCCCCTCTACCTCCGACCACAACTGGTTCCCCTTTCCTGACTAGTTTTGTAACATGCCAACAGATGGCAACAAAAGGTTGCACGCACAGTCACAGGGAGCACCGAACTTCGTAAGTCAGTGTGCCAAAAGACATCGTCCTGTGTACTTCGGGAGCTGTGCAACTAGTGTTATTCTGACCATGTGCATTACCACTTATGCTATTTCATCATGGACAGCAAGTTAGAACAAAGAGCAAACGTGAAATTCTGCATGAAACTGAACAAATATGCCACAGGGACATTTGACATTTGACATGGTTTGGCAAGTTTAGGTTTTTTAGGTTTTTTAGGTTTGCGATGCTGCAATGAGTTGAAGATCCAGCTCGAAGGTTGCCATTTTGACACCACTGCGGAGATCCAGCGCGAATAGCAGAAGGTGCTTGACAGGATTTAAAAAGAAGACTTCCAGCACACATTCCAGAAGTTTCAGGAACGCTGGGAGCGCTGTTTTGCTGTGGAAGGAGACTATTTTGAATGTGATAGTGTGTAAACATAGATAAATAAAGTACTGTCTTGTAAACAGAGTTAGTCTTGAAACTTTTTGTCTTGAAACTTTTTGATACCACCTCATATATATAAAATATAAAAGAACTGCACTGCTGTGCCAATAACAAATACATTAATGCTTTATTTTTGGAGCCAAAAAAGACATACATTGCCCAACTAAGAAGAAGAAAAAAATTAAACACGTTCTTATTAAGGCAGCACAAAAATAACAGCAAAGAAAAGAAGGAAAAAAACAAAAATAATAGCATTAGATAAAATCAAATACAGTAACAAAAATCCAACACTGATAGCCGCGCTCGTGTCAATAGTGATACTAATGACTGGCATTCATATGTTAGCCACATGAGATTTGATAGCTGGCACCTTGGAATCTGTGCAGAAAAAGTCTCTCAATAAATAGTGTCCTCATATATTCCTACAGATTATTGTATTTCATGCACCAGTTACCGGGGCAACTCCCCTAGGGGTTCAAACTCACCAAAAAACCTGCTATCACGCGCCTGTTTCACACTGTTTCATTATTGTACATATATGTTGCTGAAATACTCTTGAGCACATCGGCGCTGAGTAGTGTGTTCCTATAGAAACATGACAATATAACACACAAAAAAACTATTAAAAACAAACAACAAAAATCAAACACACCAATATAACGAAAATGAGATGTATGAAAAACAGGTCATACAATCTATAAACAATATTGTATTCTGGCAAAGTAGGTCCTATATATTATTAACTATATAGACCCAACATGTGAGTGAGCTGCAGCTTAACATTAAACACTTAACACTTAAAACTAAACTACATTTTTTTTATAACAAACATGTAATGTTACCTCCTCGTCTCAGGTCCCTCATCTGGCTCCCTTACCCTACTGAGTGCGCCCATTGCAAGCCACTTGCTATGGGGGCACTTGTGCATGATGTTTCCCAAGCTCCTTTCTGTGTGTCCATAAGACACACATAGCGGGGTGCGGCCTGGCCCCTTGCTTCCTTATCACTGGCTGTGACTGAGAGCACCAGGAGTCAATCCCGCTTCTGTGTCTGAGCAAATGAGGAGGGAGAGAGCCAGGAGAGCAGTGTCTCTTGTACACATCGCGTGATCGAGATTGGGCTCAGGTAAGTATTAGGGAGCTAAATACTGAAGCTCTTTTCCTTCATGCATAGAATACTTGAAGGTAAAAAACCTTCAGCCTTTAGAATCACTTGAAAGGAAGAGCACTAGAGCTGAGGCTGAAAAAAAAAGTGCAGACCAAGTCCATGTGGAGTTGACAGCTAAGAATAATGAGAACAAAGTTTGTATGGCAGAGACAGTAAAAAGGGAGAAACGTAAGCAGAAACAGGTAAAATTAAGCTACAGATTCTGCTGGGAAGGCTAGACACAAAATTTTTGGTAAAACCCCAGCTGGAAGAGGGAGGTGAGTGAGACTAAAACAGGAGATACTACTGAGAAGATTCAAAGCTGACTCACCCAGATAATGTAGGCACTTGGATTGGAAAAGCACCTAAAATGTGTGTGTTAAATCCTCCATTACACAAGAAGGGGCTAAAGAGGCGGAGTCTAGGTGGCCAGTGCAAGTGAACGGGGACTAAGCTGTCCCAGCATCACTGTAGGAAGGTGACAGGTGCGAAAAAGACCACACTGGGACTGGAATGGTAGAAAGGTTAGGGGAGAGACAAAAGAAAAATAATAAAATAAAATTGGATGAATGCATATAAACAGGGACTGCTGTGCCAATAACACTGTGGGGAGGAAAGTGGTAGGTATGAAAAAAGAGCATACTAGGGTTGGAAGAGTCGGATCGTTGCGGGTGGGGAAAAAAGGAGTTGTTATATGAAAGGAAGACCATACTAGTCAGAGGGTAGGGGGCGGAAAAAAGAAAGAGAAAAAAATTGAATAAATGTGAGCAAGAACTATGCTAGGCCAGCATTACTGCGGGGAGGGAAGTGGTAGGTATAAGGAAGAACTTGCTGGGACAGGAAGAGTCAGTGGGTTGGCGGTGGGGCAAAGGAAGAAATATATATGTATGTAGAAAATTAATGCATGTGAGCAGGGATAAAGATAAGCCTATATCACCATATAAAAATGCATTAAGATATTTGTACTTTTATATATTTATATATAGCTTTTCACACAATTTAAGGAATCTTTGTATTTTCTCAAATGTTTAGTTTTTAGCCCTGATGAAGGGGGAGTGCTGAGCCCCTGAAACGCATTGGCAAAATAAACATCCTTTAACCACTTGCCAACCAGCCGCTGCTGTTATACAGCGGCAGGTCGGCATGTTCCCGCAAATCGCCATAAGTGTACGTCGGCTCCCCACGATCGCGAGAATGAGAGACAGAGCGGGGATCTGTCAATGTAGACAGACAGATCCCCGTTCTGACAGGGGAGTTAGAGAGAGATCTGCTGTTCCTAGTGATTAGGAACAGCGATCTCTCTCCTCCTCCAGTCAGCCCAGCCCCCATACAGTTAGAAACACTCCAGGGAACACATTAATGCCCCGTACACACGATCGGACATTCCAACAACAAAATCCATGGATTTTTTCCGACGGATGTTGGTTCAAACTTGTCTTGCATACACACGGTCACACAAATCTTGTCAGAAATTCCGAACGTCAATAACGCGGTGACGTACAACACGTACGACAAGCCAAGAAAAGTGAAGTTTAATAGCCAGTGTGGCTCTTCTGCTTGATTTCGAGCATGCGTGGAACTCTGTGCGTCGGAATTGTGTACACACGATCAGAATTTCCGACAACGGATTTTGTTGTCGAAAAATTTAAGATCCAAATCTCAAATTTTGTGTGACGGAAATTCCGATGGAAAATGTCCGATGGAGCCTACACACGGTTGGAATTTCCGACAACAAGCTCCCATCGAACATTTCGAACAAAATCCGTTTACCGGGCATTAATCCCTTGATTGCCCCCTAGTGTTAACTCCTTCCCTGCCAGTGACATTTATACAGTAATCAGTGGCTATTTTTAGCTCTGATCGCTGTATAAATGTCAATGGTCCCAAAAAAGTGTCAATGTCGCAGTCCTGCTAAAAATCGCAGATCACCGCCGTTACTAGTAAAAAAATTAATAAATAAATAAAAATGCTATAAATATATCCCCTATTTTGTAGACGCTATAACTTTTGCACAAACCAGTCAATATACGCTTATTGCAATTTTTTTTTTTTCCAAAAATATGTAGAAGAATACATATTTGCCTAAACTGATGAAGTAATGCAATGCGCTGTGTCCAGTCGATAAAGCAGTTGCAGATCACGCCTGTCCTGCAGTGGGCATGAGTTGGATGACGTACTGGTAGGTCGTGGTGCCTACTCAAACCGCTGGCCAGCAGTTAAATCTTTCCTTCTAGTCTCTACCTGGGCAGGATGTGTGTTTAGAGTGTCGCTTCACATGGGCTTTGCCTCAGCCTGGGGCATGTGTCATGAGCCCAAGGATTTAAGAGGATATAGAGGAAGTTGGGCTGAAAAAGGATCTTCTTGCTGAAGAGTGTGAGCGAGGAGCTTGGTGGAAGACATATTACTTACTGATAGACTTAGGTATTTTTGACTGTTCTCACAGGGCCACTAATTACCAATTACCAATTACCTGTTATAAGGCCTACCACTGCTACAATTGCTATTTCAGAGTACCTGTCCTTTATGCGTTCTTTTTGAGTATTCTAAACTACTGAACCCTCTCTCCTGTTATTGAATTTAGCATTAAATTGTAAAGAAACTAAACGTTCCCAACTTATTTTTTGCCCCACCATACACCAAGGATCAAACATTGAAATTGAGATAGAAAATAAAGAGATGGCGGCACTTCCAGAGAATAAAAACAGCTCCTTTTATTATGCAAGGATTAAGCACAGGAGTGTGAAACGCCTCTGCTGATCCTCCGTGTGTGGCATGTCTCTCATTTCTATTTTTGCATAAAAAAAAGGAGCTGTTTTTATTCTCTGGAAGTGCCGCCAACTCTTTCTTTTCTACCGGCATATGGAGTTTGTGGACCCAGGCAGGCACCCAGGGTTTTTTGGCAGCTGAAGATCTCATAGAACAGTCTTTGGAGCTGTCAGGGAAATGACCATAGGAGAACTGGCAATAGTGCCAGTACTGGTAATGGACTCTTCCGGCACATTGCCATGCGCTCTAGCGCAAGAAGTGCGAATGGGCATACGCAGGGCCGCAACAGTGCTAACATGCGAAAGCACAAGCGTGACCGCGCTAATTGGCTAACACGTGTACGCACAATGTGACAGGTGGGACCACTTACTGGCCTATATAAGACTGCTGTTAAGCCCATCACATTGCCAGATCGTTGTCAGCCTGCCCATGTTCCTGAGCCTCTGTGCATATTCTACTTGGATTTCCTGTTGTGACCCGGCTTGCTCCATGACTTTTTTGTTCTGCTTTCCTGGTTTGACCCCCTGGCTTGCTTTACCAACTTTGCTGCTATCTCCAGTATCTGATCCTGGCTTGTATCACAGACTTTGCTACTGCTACCTGTTGCTGGCCTGCCTTTCTGTATTTGACCTTGGCTTGACCCTGTTCCTGCTACCTGCCTCTTCCTCCTGTCGGATCTACAGTGTTTGACCCCTGACCTGGCTTCCACTACCGTCTCCTGCACACACCATTGCCAAGTGTTACTGAGGATTCCTAGAGACTTTGGCCCAGCTGTGTATCCTGCATTATCCGGTATACTTCAGGTGACCACCCGCTCTACTCTTCTGTACCCATCTGGCAACCTGTGCTTCTTAAGGGCACTACATCTTCTGTACCATCTTCAGGGTTGTACTGCACCTAGCCACAAGGAGGGCCCTCTCTGCACTTCGGCCTCCGACCAGGTACGTGACAGTACAATCCAGCCATGTCCGAGGCCGATGGAGGTGCTTCCCTGCTCGAGGCTCTGTGCCAACAAGTCACCGCTCTTACACAAGCCATGAAGAGACTCCAGGATGGCTACTTCCAGTTCGAGGGTTGGCTGCAGCATTTGACAGTTCCCTCAGCCCCTGCAGATTCCAGTTCAACTTCCACCAGCACTTCATCAGCTTCCTTGCCTCAAGAACGTGCCAACCCAACCTGAATGGTAATGGTTCCTCCTCCTGAGCCACGGGTACCTACACCTGAACGGTTCTTCGGTGACCGGAAGAAGTTCGGGGCCTTCAAGAATGCTTGTTTGTTGTACCTGGCCTTTCAGCCTAGAACTTTTTCCTTTGAGTCTGTGAAAGTAGGGTTTATCATTTCCTTACTATCCGAAGAACCCCAAGCCTGGGCTCATAACCTACTAGAACAAAAGAACTCTGCTCTGAATACTGTGGACACTTTCTTTGAGGCTATGGCACAATTGTAAGATGATCCCCAGCGTACGGCCTCCGCTGAATCTGCTTTACATGCTTTACAACGGATACTTTTACAAGGAAAACGCCCAGTGGAAGATTACACTGTTATTCTGGAGCTGGTCCACCAACAGGTTGGAATGAGGCAGCACTTAAGTATCAGTACCGCCAAGGACTATCTGAGATCCTCAAGGATGAACTGGTTCGAGCTGCAGCTCCTACTACTCTCGAAGGACTTATCCAACTAGTCATTTAGCTTGACAGGCGGCTGCGGGAGCGGCGGTCAGAACGTGCTTAAACCTTCCAGCCTACCGGGATGCTACCCAAGATTCCACCTGCTGTTGTACCTGCACCTACATCTGCTTGCCCTGCAACCTCTGAAGGGGAACCAATGCAAATTGGCCTGGTTCATTCTTCCCTTACTCCTGACGAGAAGCAATGCCGCTGGCAGGCCAATCTCTGCCTTTACTGCAGAGTGGCTGGACATTTTCTACGCAACTGCCCTGTGAGACCTAGTAAGTTCTACCCATGAAGTTCCACGCATTTCCAGGTCTCTGGATCTTCCCTTTCTCACCTCTTTCTCGCTGTCTCCCTACAGGTGGAGGAAGGGGAGGTCCGGCTACAAGCAATCATTGATTCAAGGGCATGTAGCTGCTTTATGGACTAATCCCTGGTTAAGAGACCCTGTGTGCCCCTCTATGAAAACAAAGACTTAAAGTACATTTGGCTAGTTCTGGACTTGTCACCCAGGAAACCATACCCATCCTCACTATCACAGATACCGGCCATCAAGAATTAATCTGCTTTGATGTCTTATGCTCACCCATGTTCCTCATAAACCTGGGAATCCTGTGGTTGCAGGCACATAACCCATAAATCAACTGGGCCAAGAAGGAGATCTCTTTCTCTTTTGTGTATTGCCTGCAACGCTGCTTTGCTCCTAGCTCCAGTAGTCCTGCCAGCTGTTTGGCCGTGCAACCAGTTCCCAGTAACCACCAGAACGTTCCACCAGCTTATTAAGTGTTCATGGACATTTTTGACAAGAAAAAGGTCGATGTTCACCCACCTCACCGGCCTTATGATTGTCCAATTGAACTACTCCCGGGGGCCGAAATCCCATTTGGACGAATTTTTCACCTATCTGAAGGCGAGCTGGAAACCTTATGCTTGTATATTGATGAAAATCTGGAAAAGGGGTTTATCTGTCCCTCCTCTTCTCCTGCTGGGGCTGGTATATTCTTTGTTGAGAAGAAATATGGCACATTGAGGCCTTGTGTGGACTATAGGGAACTCAACAAAATCACTGTAAAGAATCGATACCCACTCCCTCTCATTCCTGAACTTTTTCAAAGGTTCCGAACCACCCGTATCTTCACTAAATTACATCTGAGGGGCGCCTTTAACCCTGTCTGTATTCGTGAGGGTGATGAGTGGAAGACGGAATTCCGAACTCGGTTTGGTCACTTTGAATATCCTGTTATGCCGTTCGGATTTTGCAACGCCCCAAGCACGTTGCCGTACCTGGTAAACGATATCTTCCTGGAATTCCTTGACTATTTTGTAATTGTGTAGCTCGATGATATCCTCATCTTCTCTGCCTCTCTGGTGCTTCATCGAACTCACGGAAAGAAAGTGCTCTCAACCCTGAGGAAACACAGACTTTATGTCAAGGCAGACAAATGTGACTTTGAAAAGATGTCTATTCAATTCCTGGGTCTTATCATTTCCACAGAGGGAATTGCAATGCACCCACAAAAGGTGAAGGCAATATTAGAGTGGCCAGCTCCTTCGGACAAGAAAGGCATCCAGCGCTTCGTGGGGCTCTCCAACTTTTACCGGAGGTTCATGAAGGATTTCTCCGTTACAATAACACTCATCACTCCGTTGACCCCCCAGAAGGTCCGGTTCAAGTGGTCCCAAGAAGCTCAGACAGCCTTTAATAAATTAAAGAGTCTGCTCACTTCCACACCAATCCTACAGCACCCAGATCCGACCCTACCTTACGTGTTGGAAGTAGACCCCTCCGAAGTGGCTACAGGGGCAATCCTGTCCCAACGGCAGGGACCTAAGGCTCTTCTTCATCCCGTATCTTTCTTCTCTCGGAAAATGAGTCCACCAGAGAGAAATTATGTTGTAGGAGATCGGGAACTATTGGCCATTAAAACCGCCTTAGAAGAATGGAGGTATTTGCTGGAAGATGCCGCTCATCCCATTATGATCTTTACAAACCCTAAGAACCTGGAGTACCTCAGAACAGCTAAACGTTTAAGACCCCGGCAAGCCCGATGGGCTCTGTTCTTCTCCATGTTCAATTTTCATATTAAATGTCGGCCAGGTTCTAAGAATGGGAAGGCGGATGCGCTCTCCCGAATGTTCCCTGACACCCCTGAATCAGCAGAGCCAAGTACAATCCTACGAATTTTTGTTCCACAGCCAGTCAGACTCCAAATTCTAAAAACTTTGCATGATCATAACCTTCCCGGGGATTTTGGGATACGAAGAACCTCTGAACTTGTTCAGCGCTCATTTTGGTGGGCCAGTCTATGACAAGATTACAGGAAGTATGTCAGCTCTTGTATCACGTGCCAGCGCAACAAGGGTTCCAACGTCAAGCCATGGGGACTATTGAGACCATTGCCTGTTCCTGGACAACCCTGGAAAGAGATATCCATGGACTTTATAGTAGAAGTGCCCCCCTCTGGGGGATGCACCACCATCATGGTGGTAGTGGATCGCCTTTCCAAAATGGCACACTTCCTACCGATGATTGGCACACCCTCCACTTCAGACACAGCAAACATGTTCATTAAGGAGATTGTCAGGTTACATGGACTACCAGATAATATTGTCTCCGACAGAGGGGTACAGTTCACCTCCAAATTCTGGAGAGATCTCTGCAAGTCTGCAAATAGAAGTATGTCTGTCCTCAGCTTACCACCCTCAGAGCAATGGACAAACAGAAAGAACAAACCAAACCCTGGAACAATATCTACAGTTTTTCTGTATTTGCTCGCAGGATGACTGGGTTTCTCTTCTTCTCTGTGCAGAGTTTGCATATAATAACTCATTGCATGCAGCCACCAATCAGTCTCCTTTCTGGGCAAATTATGGATTCTATCCCTCCTTCTTACCGAATACCATACCGGAAGCATCTGTCCCCACAGTCCAGGATCAAATAAAGTACATTCAAATGAACTATCAGTTGCATCAGGAGGCCATGCAAAAAGCCCAAGAGGACTATAAAAAATACCATGAAAAGAAGAGAAGAGGAAATTCTGTCTTTAAACCTGGTGGCTTTCGAGCTGGCACTACCCAATTCCTACAAAATTCCTCCGGTGTTCCATATCTCTCTGCTCATACTGGCTGTACCAAGTCCTTTCCCTGGGAGAGAAGAGTTGCCTCCACCTCCAGTTTCGGTAAAAGGGGAAACAGAGTTTGAAGTAGAGGCCATTATGGTTTTCCGGAGGAGAGGTAGGCAAGTCCAGTATCTCATCAAGTGGAGGGGGTAATCCCCGGAATACAATTCTTGGGAGCCTATACTCAGTGTACACGCCCCTAGACTTGTACAAGACTTTCACAACAGACATCTTGAAACACTGAGGAGGCTCCCCTTTGGGCGGGGCACTGTCAGGGAAATGGTCATAGGAGAACTGGCAATAGTGTCATTACTAGTAAAAGATACTTCCGGCACATTGCCATGCGCACTAGTGCAAGAAGTGTGAAAGGGCGTACACAGGTCCGAACATGCGAACACGCATACGCGACGGCGCTAATTGACAAATGTGCATACGCACAATGTGACAGATGTGGCCACATACTGGCCTATATAAGACTGCTGCTGAGCCCATTACATTGCTGGATTGTCGTCAGCCTTCCCATATTCCTGCGTGAGCCTCTGTGCATATTCTACTTGGATTTCCTGTTGTGACACGGCTTGCTGACCTGTCTGATCTGCTCTCCTGGTTTGACCCCCTGGCTTGCTTTACCGACTTTTCTGCTATCTCCAGTGTCTGATCCCAGCTTGTATCACGGACTTTGCTACTGCTACTTGTTCCAGGCCTGCCTTTCTGTATTTGACCTTGGCTTGACCCTATTTCTGCTACCTGCCCCTTCCTCCTGTCGGATCTAGAGTGTTTGACCCCTGGCCTGGCTTCCACTACCTTCTCCTGCACACACCATTGCCAAGTGTTACTGAGGATTCCTAGAGACTTTGGCCCAGCTGTGTATCCTGCATTATCCGGTATACTTCAGGTGACTCTTCTGTACCCATTTGGCATCCTGTGCTTCTTTGGGCACTACACCTTCTGTACCATCTTCAGGGGTGTACTGCACTTAGCTGCAAGGGGAGCCCTCTCTGCACTTCGGCCTCCGACCAGGTACGTGACAGGAGCGGTGCTCACCCCATTTGCCTTTCCCACTGAAATTGACATATTAGCTCACTGAACCACCTAGTCCGCCACCCAGGTGTAAGAGGGTGCTACATTTAAATTTTCTGATAAAGTCAATTTTCCTTTATTTGTGTCTTACATGCTCCCCCTCCAAGCCACTGCAGCTCACCGTTGGAGGGTTTGAGCAACATGTTGGCAATGTTGCCAAAAGCAGGGTGACTAGGTCCTAAATGACAAGCTTGTAAATCAGCAGTGAGAATGCTGATAGCTACACTGCCTGCAACATCAGGCAGTGCCTACCATTAGAGTGGCAACTCTACTCCAAATTCAGGAACTGTGCAGCGTTGGTGTCATATAATCACAGGAAACTGCATTAGGTGGATTTCCTGGCAGGCGTAAAGTGGTTGTGCACCCTTACATATACTCAGTGAAGTGACTAGCTTCAGGTGATATACAAAGATGAAACATATCCTCCTACATACGGTATATCTGCCGCCGTTTCTTATGTACAGCTGATCAAAGTGTACAGTTTACACAGCATTTCTGTGTGTCAGAAGGCAGGGGGTAGAGATCTGATGTCACAAATTGCACAGCTGAGAAAGGAGAACTGCGTGTAATCTGAGACCTGAGCGGAGGAAGGGGGCACACCCCCTCTACACAATCTCATAGGGAAACATTCAGAGCTTAAGCTGCCTTCCAGAAATGTCTCATGCAGATAATAGAGGAACCAGACTGTGGATAGAAGTACACACCATAGAGGAATATGCTTAGTTCATTTTTCATGTCAGAGGTTTACAATCACTTTAAAATCACTTTAACAGGCATGGTAACTTTTGGCAGACTGTCAAAACCAGGTACCCACTCCTCCCTCAAAACAAATTTACTCCAAATGTGGCAAAGGAGGGGGGGCGAGTAAGAAGAGTGAGAACTTCGCTATTTGGGTGAAGTTCCGCTTTGAATGCTGCAGTACATATTTGTTTTTTGGATGGCCTTAGTTCTACTTTAAGATAATTGTTATTTTTTCACAAAATTAGGCAGCAATGTTAACCATTGACGTTCAGTAGACTGTGGCATACGACTATTGTTTTTGAAAAAAAAAGATGTAGATAAATTGCAAAGCTATAAATGAGCACTGATAATATGTATTATTGAGAAATATAACAAACGTGTCAAATAATAAACTATTTGTTTGTGAATTAATTGAACCATATTCAGATTTGTGCAATGTATTACTACACACAGGTTAAGATAAGTTATGATGGGAGTAAACGTGCTTTGGGGTATGGCAACCTATTATTTTTTAACAGGCTATCAATACACCACAACTGACTTATTACCGCACTTGCAATTTTTTTTCCAAGTGCTCCAGTGCATTCGTCAAATGAATGGGCTGCCCTATGTTGTCCTGTGAAAAACATGCCAAAAAAAGCACAATGAGCGCAACGCTGAGGTGTAAATGGGGCATTAGGCATTTAGAGAGTAGCTAACTAAAACAATTAGCTAGATTTCAGCATTTTATTAGACATAACCTTTTAAAAAAAAATCTTTTTACGAAAATATGTTATTTGGCGTGGGGTTCCCCTTAAAATCCATACCAGACCCAAAGGATCTTGTTTTTTTTTCCCATTGCTGGCAATGCTTTTTTTTTATTCAGCTGTTAGCGGGGAGACCCATTGACAGCTGATGACTCATCCATTGTTAAGGGTGCAGCGGCCGGCTTCCCAGCCCGCTCCTTAACAACCAGCTATGCACTATGCAGCATGCAGTGCATTGTGAGATGCTCAGCGGGCGAACATCCTGCTGAGCGCCCTGCAAATTCGGGTGATGTTCGGGCTGAACTTTTGCTCGGCTCGAACTGTTCACCCAACTCTACCAATCAAGTGCAAGGAAAATAAAAAAGACTGCATTTTTGCTTGCGCATGATTGGATGATGGAAGTCAGCAGAGCTTCTGTTAATTTACTAAGCTCTGGAGCAACTGCTCTTGCAGAGTACAACTGCACTTTGTAAACTGCCCGGTGTATTTGCCTTTAGTAAATCAACCGCTATGTGTCCATGCACACAGGCATTTACAGGCATTTAAAGGCAGAAAAAAACACTGCCAGCATGTTCAGGAGCAGCAGCATTTTGGCAGCAATACACTTGATGTGCCTAGTCACGTGTAAATGAGTCTAAAAGTGCGTTAACGCTAGACGCATTTTAGAGCATGAGAATAAATTACTCTCAATTACCAAAATACATTATTATCATCCTCTTTTATTATAGTCTTCTGTAATCCAAGCCTTGGTGATTTTTAAGAAAGGAAGTTAGTCACTGCTCTCTGGGGCAGGTTGAATGCACTTATCATTCATAAGTCCTCCTGTTGTGCTGAAGATCTTCTCTGACTTAACAAATGAAGGTGGAAAAGTAAGCACCTCAAGCACAAAATAGCCCATCTCTGGCCAGTGGTCCATCCTAAGCACCTAGTTGTTCTTGAGGTTCCCACTTCTCAGGGTGTCAATGACAGCCCTGGCGCCTCACTGATCATCCGGCTCATTCACTGCCTGTGACTGATGCATGTTGCTGGGCTTGGCCCCTGTGGTCTAAAAAGCTGTGAAAGGCTTTGGCGAGGCATCCATTCTGATGCTGTTTCCCCTGAATGTCAGGCTGCAGCTAGCGTTGTTGCAATGTGCAGCAGAAGAATCCTACCCGCCATCTTAAAATTCCCTGGACAGGCACTTCAAAAAGACACCCTCATAATGCCACAGATCAAAGAAGATGGCCATGCATCAATAATCACTCTCTTTGATTGTACATATGAAAGGGTCTTTCCCTGTGGCGGTCCGGCCATAGGGGTTGCATGGGCGCCGCCCCCCCATCCATGCATCCAGGCCCCTAATCTACATGCAGGATGCCGGACGCATGGAGTTTAATGGGTTTTTTTAAGCACATGATTAGAGCCTGAGGCTCGAATTGGCTTCAAAAAAGGATGGGCTTGGGGCTCAGTGCTCTGCCCACCCACTTGTGTGAATATAGCAGCCAATCAGGAAGCAGTTCCTGAGACCTGATTGGTCGGGGAGTCTGAGGACTCCCAGGCAATCGGGTCTAAGTCAGGACCCTCTTCCTGTTCGGCTGCAGCCTGGATCCATGTCTGCCTGATCTGCCTTCTTCCTAAGGTAAGGATGCCTCTGAATTATTAAATAGTGTCTACCTGTGCATATTTTAAACTTAATATAAATACAGCTGTTCTGTGAAGCCCTCAGAGGTTTATTAGAGAACCTTAGTGAACAAACAGCATCATGAAGGCCAATGAACACACCAGACAGGGATAAAGTTGTGTTTAAAGCAGGGTTAGGTTATAAAAAATATCCCAAGCTTTGAACAGCTCATGGAACATTGTTCAATTTATCATCCGAAAATGGAAAGCGTATGGCACAACTGCAAACCTACCAAGTCATGGCCGTCCACCTAAACTGACAGTCCAGCCAAGAAAGCATTAATCACAGAAGCAGCCAAGATGCCCATGGTAACTTAGGTGGGAGAATCTGTCCACAGGATAACTATTAGTCATGCACTCCACAAATCTGGCCTTTTCTGGCCTTTATGGAACAGTGGCAAGAAGAAAGCCATGGTTGAAAGAGAGCCATGAGAAGTCCCATTTGTAGTTTATGAGAAGCCGTGTGGGGGAACACAGCACACCTGTGGAAGAAGGTGCTCTGGTCAGATGGGACAAAAATTGAACTTTTTCGCCTAAAAGCAAAACGTGTGGCGGAAAACTAACACTGCACATCACCCTGAACACACCATCCCCACTGTGAAACATGGTGGTGGCAGCATCATGTTGTTGGGATGTTTTCTTCAGCAGGGATATGGAAGCTGGTCAGAATTCATGAGAAGATGGATGGAGCCAAATACAGGGCAATCTTAGAAGAAAATCAATAAAACCAATTCATAATTGCGCCATTACAAAATTATATAGGTGATAGCTGCCGGCATGTAACAATGTGGTGGACAGTGTACAAATGAATGAATATAAAACACATGCAGCGCTAAAAATGTGCATCTACATATTCAACATATATTTGTGAGAAAGTGCTGAAGACATAATATATACCTATTAGGTAATATGTGTAATTTTTAAACATCTAACACATAAACAAATTGTTGTTGCGGAATCGCATTTCCCGCAATGTCATAGAAGCACCCATTAGACCGTCCTTTTTCCAAGAGACTAAAGGATACTATCCCTGTAAGAAATGTAATGTGTGCATGCACAATCTTTGTGGTAATCACAGATCTGTGTGTTTTGAGTCTGCCGTTACCTCCACCATTTATCAGATTAAGCACTTTGTCACATGTACTACGCGTTACATTGTATACCTAAATTACATGCCCCTGCAATATGCAGTATGTGGGCCGTACCATCAGATCATTTAACATTCGAGTCAACGAACACTTTCCTGCTATTAAAAAAGGTCGAACTAACCATAGCGTCCCTTGCCATTTTCTAGAGTCCCATAATAAAAATCCGAGGGGCTCTAAATTTCAGGTCATAGATAAATTTGTTCCATCATGGAGAGGGGGTCCACGTACCAGGAGGGTATCACAGTTTGAAGTTTTCTGGATTTACCAACTAAAAAGCTACTCCCCTCATGGGTTAAACGTAGAATGGGACGTAAACGCTTTTATAAACAAGTCCTAATAAGTGTTCTGAGTCCTTGATATATACATTCATCTTTATGCCAGCTCTTGAGACCTTGCTACATAGCTATGGAACAGGGCTTCATTGTATTTAATAGGCATTTTGGTTTTTAAAAAAATATGTTTTTTCCTATATTTCCTATATTTTATATGTTTTACCATACGGATTTAATGCTATGTACATGGATGCATATGTGTTATCTGTATTTGGCCTCTGTGTGTTGCCCGATTACATATATATATGTTTATATATTTTTTCCTGCATCTAGAACGCTCAATTCCCCTCATTGGGGACACCGTAAGTCGAGCGCATTGGTGCGTGCCGGACTGACGCGCTATGACAGTCTCCTAGGGCCGTTGTGGATGTAATTTCTCCACTATCTGGCCTCTCACTTTCTTGAGTGAAAAGGAGGCCTGGAGCGCGACGTCCGGTGCGTGATGACGTCACGTGACTCCGCATAGAGCGCTATGATTGGAAGATTATTTAGAATAGAGTTTGCAGTGTCAGCAATGTAGGTTTTTGTACTGAGTGGAGCACAGGGTGGCTGCTTGATGCAGCTGCCAAGTATTCCCATGCATTTACCCATGTAATTATCCATGTTCTATACAGCTGACTAGTATTTGGTGTAATTATTCTTGCATATATATGAGCGTGGTACAGGCATTCAGGCTCATGCCCCAGTAGAAGGACGATGGTCCGAAACATGTCGGTTTGCTAATGCCTACAAATGCCTTGCTATCACGCGATTTTATTTTATTTTATTCTCTTTGTGATCACGTTTTATATATTGAAGTGCGTTGTTTAGCACTTTTCCAGCTTTTCAATAAAAGCTTCTTATTTAACTGATTCATGCCCTATGTGGAGAATTTTTGCTCCTTTCTCCTTTCATGAATGGGACCCTGCTGAGCCCTAGCCATTTCTCTTTACACACTCCTTCCATCTGAGAGAGACATCCTGATTGATCGGGAACTTCCATACCCTCAAACGGTGACGGTCGCCTTGGATGTGACTCCCCGTCAGGACTTCTCCAGCTGCATATCCCTGGGAACATTGGATCCCTCAAGTCTGTATGACACTCCACCGTACGGTGACTGTGTCCACCTCTTCTGGTAAGGATACCCATTTATACCATTTGCAGTCTTCATTTGGAACCTAGATGATCCATGTGTAAAGTGTCTCCCTATACAGAGTTGGTTCCGGTCTCCACCCCATGTGAAGTTGTGGCACCATCTATGCCCATGAACCCCCATGTGTTTTTGAACTAACATATGATCTATCACACATCTATGGACTTTTATGTCAATTTGTTTATGTGTTATATGTTTAAAAATGACACATATTACCTAATAGGTATATATTATGTCTTCAGCACTTTCTCACAGATATATGTTGAATATATAGATGCACATTTTTAGAGCTGCATGTGCTTTATATTTAATCTTAGAAGAAAACCTGTTAGAGTCTGCAAAAGACTTACATAGTAGGTGAGGTCGAAAAAAGACACAAGTCCATCAAGTCCAACCTATGTGTGTGATTATATGTCAGTATTACCTCGTATATCCCTGTATGTTGTGGTCGGTCAGGTGCTTATCTAATAGTTTCTTGAAACTATCGATGCCCCCCGCTGAGATCACCGCCTGTGGAAGGGAATTCCACATCCTTGCCGCTCTTACAGTAAAGAACCCTCTACGTAGTTTAAGGTTAAACCTCTTTTATTCTAATTTTAATGAGTGGCCACAAGTCTTGTTAAACTCCCTTCCTCAAAAAAAGTTTTATCCCTATTGTGGGGTCACCAGTAGGGTATTTGTAAATTGAAATCATATCCCCTCTCAAGCGTCTCTTCTCCAGAGAGAATAAGTTCAGTGCTCGCAAACTTTCCTCATAACTAATATCCTCCAGACTCTTTATTAGCTTTGTTGCCCTTCTTTGTACTCGCTCCATTTCCAGTACATCCTTCCCAAGGACTGGTGCCCAGAACTGGACAGCATACTCTAGGTGCGGCCAGGCCAGAGTCTTGTAGAGCGGGAGAATTATCGCTTTATCTCTGGAATTAATCCCCTTTTTAATGCATGCCAATATTCTGTTTGCTTTGTTAGCAGCAGCTTGGCATTGCATGCCATTGCTGAGCCTATCATCTACTAGGATCCCAGGTCCTTTTCCATCCTAGATTCCCCCAGAGGTTCTCCCCCTAGTGTATAGATTACATTCATATTTTTTGCCACTCAAATGCATTATTGTACATTTTTCTACATTGAACCCCATTTGCCATGTAGTTGCCCACCCCATTAATTTGTTCAGATCTTTTTGCAAGGTTTCCACAGCCTGCGGAGAAGTTATTGCCCTGCTTATCTTAGTATCATCCGCAAATACAGAGATTGAACTGTTTACCCCGTCTTCCAGGTCGTTTATGAAAAAATTAAACAGGATTGGTTCCAGCACAGAACCCTGGGGGACCCCACTACCCACCTCTGACCATTCCAAGTACTCCCCATTTATCACCACCCTCTGAACTTGCCCTTGTAGCCAGTTTTCAATCCATGTACTCACCCTATGATCCATGCCAATGGACCTTATTTTGTACAGTAAACATTTATGGGGAACTGTGTCAAATGCTTTTGCAAAATCCAGATACACCACGTCTACGGGCCTTCTTTTATCTACATGGCAACTCACCTCCTCATAGAAGGTTAATAGATTGGTTTGGCAAGAACGATTCTTCATGAATCTATTCTGATTACTGCTAATGATACTGTTCTCATTACTAAAATCTTGTATATAGTCCCTTATCATCCCCTCCAAGAGTTTACATACTATTGATGTTAGACTAACTGGTCTGTAATTCCCAGGGATGTATTTTGGGCCACTTTTAAATATCGGTGCTACATTGGCTTTTCTCCAATCACCTGGTACCATTCCAGTAGACTGTCAGTAAAAATTAGGAACAATGGTCTGGCATCTACTTGACTGAGTTCTCTAAGTACTCTCGGGTGCAAGCCATCTGGTCCCAGTGATTTATTAATGTTAACATTCCCAAGTTTAATTATAATTCTGTCCTCTATTCACCATGGAGGTGCTTCCTGTGATGTGTCAGGATAAACACTGCAGTTTTGGTTACTGAAGCACCCATGATTCCCTTGTGAAGACTGAGGAGAAGAATAAATTCAATACCTTTGCCATCTCCTCATCTTTTGTAAGCAGATGTCCTTCCTCATTTTTTATGGGGCCAATATGGTCTGTCCTCCTTTTTTTTACTGTTTACATACTTAAAGAATTTCTTGGGATTCTTTTTGCTTTCCTCCGCTATGTGTCTTTCATGTTCTATGTTAACTGTCCTTATTGCACCCTTACATTTCTTGTTGCATTCTTTATAAAGTCTGAATGCTGATGATGATCCCTCAACCTAGTATTTTTTGAAGGCCTTCTCCTTTGCTTTTATATGCATTTTTGCATTGGAGTTAAGCCACCCAGGACTTTTGTTTGCTCTTTTAAATTTAATACCCAATGGCTAATGCCCTTATTTAATATGCTCTTAAAGCAAACCCATCTCTCCTCCGTGTTTTTTGTTCCTAAGATTTTATCCCAATTTATGCCTTCTAGCAAGGTTCGTAGTTTAGGGAAGTTTTGAAATTCAGTGTCTTTGTATTCCCCTTATGGTTCCTATTTGTGGGATTTATACTGAAGCCAATTGACTTGTGATCGCTGTTACCTAAATTGCCCCGTATTTCCACATCCGTGATCAGGTCTGTATTGTTGGTAATCAGTAGATCCAGTAACGCTTTATTTCTAGTTATTGCGTCTACCATCTGACCCATAAAATTGTCCTGCAAGACATTTAGGAAATGGCGAACCTCAGATGAATGCGTGGTTCATTCCGCCCAGTCTATGTCTGGATTATTAAAATCCTCCATTATGATAACACTTCCCATTCTTGCTGCTAATCCAGTTTGTTATAGGAGATCTGTCTCCCCTTCCTCCCTCAGGTTAGGAGGCCTATAGCATACTCCCAGTGTTATTTCCCCCTAAGCTTCATCCCTTTGGAACTCTACCCATAAGGATTCCACCTCCTCCCTAGCTCCCTTAGTGATGTAATTTCTTACATTCACTTGAACATTATTCTTGATATATAGGCATACCCCTCCCCCTTTTTTACCCTCTCTATCTTTGTGATAAAGGGTATACCCTTGAATGGTTGTCAGCTTGAGAGCTGTTGAACCAGGTCTCTGAAATTCCCACAAAATCCGAATCCTCCATCCTCGTACAACAGTATCTCTAGTTCACCCATCTTATTCGCCAGGCTCCTGGCATTGGTGAACATTAGGGATGAGCTTTCTGTTTGGGTCGCACGTGAGTTCATTGGCTGTTCGTCAAAAACCGAACATTATGGGTCGTTCGTGCTAAATTCGAGCGGCAGCTAACTGCCCATAATGCACTGCGGGAGCACAGTGCATTGCTGTATGATGATTGGCCAGAGCATACACCATGACCTGCATGCTTTGGCCAATCACAGCGCCCTTAACTAAGAGAGCCATAATTACATAGTTACATAGTTAGTAAGGTTGAATAAAGACACCAGTCCATCCAGTTCAACCTGAGTGAGTGTGGGTCTACAACCCTGACCCTTGTCCCTAACCCTGAACATCGCACACTCACATCAATCCCTACCCTCAATCCAAGGTCCCCATTCATATACTAGGGCCAATTTTGGACAGAAGCCAATTAACCTACCAGCATGTCTTTGGAGTGTGGGAGGAAACCGGAGTACCCGGAGGAAACCCATGCAGGCACAGGGAGAACATGCAAACTCCAGGCAGGTAGTGTCGTGGTTGGGATTCGAACCAGCGACCCTTTTTTACTGCTAGGTGAGAGTGCTAACCACTGCACCACTGTGCCGCAGGGTGCCTTTCGTCAATCATGGCTCAGGGGGTCTAAGTCCACGCCCCACACTATATAAGGCCGCCTGCACGTCGGTATCATGTAGTGTGTTGTTGGCGTGGACGGAGAGAGAGTGTCATTTAGATTGAGCAGGCAATTCAGTTAGCTGCAGTGTATTTATTATATATATGTATACAGATAGTCTCGTGTGTGTATATATATATATTCACTGCATACAGTTTAGCTATATCTCACTACAGGCCGTTCCTGGCGTACTGTTTCTAATATACTTCTGGCAGGCAGGTTATTCAGTTAGCTGCAGTGTATTTAATATATATACAACTTTTGTATATATTATATATATATCCACTGTATCCAATTTAGCTATATCTGACTGCAGTCCCTTCCTGGTGTACTGTTTCTAATATACTTCAGGCGGTGTACACAGTATACAGTGCTGTGCACCCATAGTGCAGTTGCTCATACTTTTCTGGTGGTCAATACAGTACACCCATAGTTGTTATTACACTTCTGTTGGTGTACACAGTACCGTGCACCCCTAGTGCAGTTGCTACTACTTTCCTGGTGGTGTACACAATACATACAGTGCACCCATAGTTGTTATTACACTTCCGTTGGTGTACACAGTACCGTGCACCCCTAGTGCAGTTGCTACTACTTTCCTGGTAGTGTACACAATACATATAGTGCACCCATAGTTGTTATTATACTTTTGTTGGTGTACACAGTACCGTGCACCCATAGTGCAGTTGCTACTTCTTTCCTGGTGGTGTACACAATACATACAGTGCACCCATAGTTGTTATTACACTTCTGTTGGTGTACACAGTACCGTGTACCCCTAGTGCAGTTGCTACTACTTTCCTGGTGGTGTACACAATACATACAGTGCACCCATAGTTTTTATTAAACTTCTGTTTGTGTACACAGTACCGTGCACCCCTAGTGCAGTTGCTGCTACTTTCCTGGTGGTGTACACAATACATACAGTGCACCCATAGTTGTTATTAAACTCCTGTTGGTGTATACAGTACCGTGCACCCATAGTGCAGTTGCTACTACTTTTCTGGTGGTGTACACAATACATACAGTGCACCCATAGTAGTTATTAAACTTCTGTTTGTGTACACAGTACCGTGCACCCCTAGTGCAGTTGCTACTACTTTCCTGGTGGTGTACACAATACATACAGTGCACCCAAAGTTGTTATTACACTTCTGTTGGTGTACACAGTACCGTGCACCCCTAGTGCAGTTGCTACTACTTTCCTGGTGGTGTACACAATACATACAGTGCACCCATAGTTGTTATTAAACTTCTGTTTGTGTACACAGTACCGTGCACCCCTAGTGCAGTTGCTACTACTTTCCTGACGGTGTACACAATACATACAGTGCACCCATAGTTGTTATTACACTTCTGTTGGTGTACACAGTACTGTACACCCAGGGCCGGATTTCCCACAAGGCCACCGAGGCCAGGCCTCGGGGCGGCAGTGGTGCAGGGGCGGCGCCGCTAGGATTGCCACCTGTCCGGTATTGGACACATGTGCCCGGTTTTCAAGCCGCCTGAAATCCGGGCACATATAGCAGCAGTTCAGCATCCCGATTCCCGTGCCATCACTGTTACACATTTATTACTGCCTGTGCGCTCCGCATCCGAACCGATCTCAGCGGTGGGCAGCAGGCGTACCTATTCAGCCTGTAATTGGCTGAATAGGTCACGTGCGGGCAGCGGACACGAGAGTCTGATTGCTCACATGTCAGATGCTCCCTCTCTCTGTCAGCTACTCTCCCCCTCTGTTAGCTACTCTTCCCCTCTGTCAGCTGGCTCCCCCCCTCTGTCAGCTGCTCCCCCCCTCTGTCAGCTGCTCCCCCTCTCTATCAGCTGCTCCCCCTCTCTGTCAGCTGCTCCCCCTCTCTGTCAGCTGCTCCCCCTCTCTGTCAGCTGCTCCCCCTCTCTGTCAGCTACTTCCCCCTCTCTGTCAGCTACTTCCCCCTCTCTGTCAGCTACTTCCCCCTCTCTGTCAGCTACTTCCCCCTCTCTGTCAGCTACTTCCCCCTCTCTGTCAGCTACTTCCCCCTCTGTCAGCTACTCCCCCCTCTGTCAGATGCTCCCCCTCTCTGTCAGCTACTCTCCCCCTCTGTCAGCTACACCCCCTCTCTGTCAGCTACTCTTCCCCTCTGTCAGCTGGCTCCCCCTCTCTGTCAGCTGCTCCCCCTCTCTGTCAGCTGCTCCCCTCTGTCAGTTACCCCCCTCTGTCAGTTACCCCCCCTCTGTCAGTTATCCCCCCTCTGTCAGTTACCCTCCTCTGTCAGTTACCCCCCCTCTGTCAGTTACCCCCGCCCCCCTCTGCTGTCAGCTACACCTTCTCTGTCAGCTACTTCCCCCTCTGTCAGCTGCCCCCCTCTCTGTCAGCTACTCTCCCCTCTGTCAGCTGCCCCCCTCTCTGTCAGCTATTCCCCCCCTCTGTCAGCTACCCCCCCTCTGTCAGCTATCCCCCCCTCTGTCAGCTACTCTCCCCCTCTCTGTCAGTTACTCCCCCTCTCTGTCAGCTGCTCCCCCTCTCTGTCAGCTACTGCCCCCCTCTGTCAGCTGCTCCCCCTCTCTGTCAGCTACTCCCCCTCTCTGTCAGCTGCTCCCCCCCTCTGTCAGCTGCTCCCCCCCTCTGTCAGCTGCTCCCCCTCTCTGTCAGCTGCTCCCCCTCTCTGTCAGCTACTCTCCCCCTCTGTCAGCTGCTCCCCCTCTCTGTCAGCTGCTCCCCCCTCTGTCAGCTGCTCCCTCCTCTGTCAGCTACTCCCCCTCTCTGTCAGCTACTCCCCCCTCTGTCAGCTACTCCCCCCTCTGTCAGCTACTCCCCCTCTCTGTCAGCTACTCCCCCTCTGTCAGCTACTCCCCCCTCTGTCAGCTACTCCCCCTCTCTGTCAGCTACTCCCCCTCTCTGTCAGCTGCTCCCCCTCTCTGTCAGCTACTCTCCCCCTCTGTCAGCTGCTCCCCCTCTCTGTCAGCTGCTCCCCCCTCTGTCAGCTACTCCCCCTCTCTGTCAGCTACTCCCCCCTCTGTCAGCTACTCCCCCCTCTGTCAGCTACTCCCCCTCTCTGTCAGCTACTCCCCCCTCTGTCAGCTACTCCCCCCTCTGTCAGCTACTCCCCCTCTCTGTCAGCTACTCCCCCTCTCTGTCAGCTGCTCCCCCTCTCTGTCAGCTGCTCCCCCTCTCTGTCAGCTACTCTCCCCCTCTGTCAGCTACTCCCCCCCTCTGTCAGCTACTCCCCCTCTCTGTCAGCTGCTCCCCCCTCTGTCAGCTACTCCCCCCCTCTGTCAGCTGCTCCCCCTCTCTGTCAGCTACTCTCCCCCTCTGTCAGCTGCTCCCCCTCTCTGTCAGCTACTCTCCCCTCTGTCAGCTATTCCCCCCCTGTCAGCTACTCTCCCCCTCTGTCAGCTTCTCCCCCCCTCTGTCGGCTACTCCCCCCCTCTGTCGGCTACTCCCCCCCTCTGTCGGCTACTCTCCCCTCTGTCGGCTACTTCCCCCTCTGTCGGCTACTCCCCCCTTCTGTCGGCTTCACTCCCCTCTGTCGGCTACTCTCCCCTCTGTCAGCTACTCCCCCCTTCTGTCAGCTGTTCCCCCCTCTGTCAGCTACACCCCCCCCTCTGTCAGCTACCCCCCCTCTCTCTGTCAGCTACCCCCCTCTCTCTGTCAGCTACCCCCCTCTCTCTGTCAGCTACCCCCCTCTCTTACCAACTTTCTCTCTCACCCCTCCTCCCTCTCAGCCCCCTTCTCTCTCCCACTCCTCCTCTCTCTCTTACCCCACTCCCCCTCACAACCCCCATACCTCCTCTTCTCACCCTTTCTCACCTCCCTCCCCCACCTCTTCTCCCCCCTCAGGGGGCGAGGGCCCCATGATTCCTAACAGCGGACCTGTGAGTGAGTGCACAAGTTCGGATATGTTTTGATTCCTGTGTTTACTGCCAACACACTGGGCACATCGATGCAGCACCTGCCTCTACTTTGCCTTCTCTCCAAGCCCCTCCGCACAATGGAAGGAAAGAAGGAAAATAGCATTACAGTAGAGCAGCTTCGCTCCGCCCCCAAACTCCGGCTCCCACATTTCCTGGCTCTAAATGGCTCTCGGTAAGGCAGTCTAATGTGTGTCTTTAGGGGCAGAGGACACTGATGGGGGGGGGCGCATTGAAGGACCCGGCCTTGGGGCGGCAAAGGGAGTAAATCCGGGCCTGTGTACACCCCTAGTGCAGTTGCTGCTACTTTCCTGGTGGTGGACACAATACATACAGTGCACCCATAGTTGTTATTAAACTTCTGTTGGTGTATACAGTACCGTGCACCCATAGTGCAGTTGCTACTGCTTTTCTGGTGGTGTACACAATACATACAGTGCACCCATAGTAGTTATTAAACTTCTGTTGGTGTACACAGTACCGTGCACCCCTAGTGCAGTTGCTACTACTTTCCTGGCGGTGTACACAATACATACAGTGCACCCATAGTTGTTATTACACTTCTGTTGGTGTACACAGTACTGTACACCCCTAGTGCAGTTGCTGCTACTTTCCTGGTGGTGTACACAATACATACAGTGCACCCATAGTTGTTATTAAACTTCTGTTGGTGTATACAGTACCGTGCACCCATAGTGCAGTTGCTACTACTTTTCTGGTGGTGTACACAATACATACAGTGCACCCATAGTAGTTATTAAACTTCTGTTGGTGTACACAGTACCGTGCACCCCTAGTGCAGTTACTACTACTTTCCTGGTGGTGTACACAATACATACAGTGCACCCATAGTTGTTATTAAACTTCTGTTTGTGTACACAGTACCGTGCACCCCTAGTGCAGTTGCTACTACTTTCCTGGTGGTGTACACAATACATACAGTGCACCCATAGTTGTATTTACACTTCTGTTGGTGTACACAGTACCGTGCACCCCTAGTGCAGTTGCTACTACTTTCCTGGTGGTGTACACAATACATACAGTGTACCCATAGTTGTTATTATACTTCTGTTGGTGTACACAGTACCGTGCACCCATAGTGCAGTTGCTACTACTTTCCTGGTGGTGTACACAATACATACAGTGCACCCATAGTTGTTATTACAATTCTGTTGGTGTACACAGTACTGCGCACCCCTAGTGAAGTTGCTATTACTTTTCTGGTGGTGTACACAATACATACAGTGCACCGATAGTTGTTATTAAACTTCTGTTGGTGTACACAGTACCGTGCACCCCTAGTGCAGTTGCTACTACTTTCCTGGTGGTGTACACAGTACACAATACAGTGTAGTGTTTTTTTGCTAAACAAAATTTACAGCATGTGCGGAGGGCCACCAAGGAGAGGCAGACGCTCACAGGCCACTAAAAGAGGGCAAGCAGGCTCTGTGTCTACAGTTGACAGTCATGGACACGGTGCATCCTCAGCACATGGGCGTGGGGCGCGCTTGTCCTTTTTTTCTGCAGCTGGCCCTGTTATTGAGCCACAACATGCAGAAGAATTGGGGGAATGGATAACAAAGCCGTCCTCATCCTCCTCATCCTCTGTCACCCAGGCTCAGAGTAGTTTGCTTGCCAATTCAGCTGCCAAAGCGACCTATTCTATCGGCTCCATGTCAACAGTCACTCCTTCCCTAGCCCCACCATCATGCACGGAGGAGTCCCCCAAACTATTCGACCACAGTGTCGGGTACATGCTGCAGGAGAATGCGCATCGATTTGAAGGCTCCGATGATGGTACCCAGGTTGAGGAAGGGAATAACGTCAGCCTAGAGAGAGGGGGTGCCCAAGAGGGTCAAGAAACTGGCAGTCATGTTCCCCCAGCGGCAGCATACTGCCAAGTTTGCTCCAGTGACGAGGAGGGAGGAGATTATGAGGTCACTGACTTCACTTGGGTGCCTAATAGAAGAGAGGAGGAGGAGGAGGCACATCTCCAATGAGGTAGGATGCCCTCCAGGGGGCAGCTTAAGGGTAGCCACCCTATTGCATCACACCGCAGAGCTAAGCAGGTGCAGGGCGCTGCTGACTCCCCACGTATTTTGAAAAGTTCTTTGGTGTGGGCCTTTTTTGACAAGTGTGCGGCAGATCAAACCATTGCTGATTGCAACATATATCTGAAGCGTATCAAGCATGGCCAAAACAGCAGCCGCTTGGGCACCACGTGCTTGAACAGGCATATGACGACTGTTGGCAACAGCACTTTAAAGACCCACATCAAAGAACAGGTCAGACCTTTCCTTGCTCCTCATTAGCTGGGTTCTCCAACACCACTATACCTCCAGTCCTCTCAGAAATGGGCACTGAGAGGAATGAAGGTATAGCAATAGGTGCACAATGTACTTGCAGCCAATCTGCTATCAGTACACCTCCATCTGATTTTAGCAGGCAAATTTCCCTACCCCAGTTGCTAAACCGTCAAAAGAAATTCGGTCCCAGCCATCCACATGCTCAGCGTCTGAATGCTAGCTTGGCCAAATTGCTAGCACTGCAACTGCTGTCTTTTCAGCTGGTAGACTCTGCCCCCTTTCGTGAATTTGTGGAATGTGCGGTACCTCGATGGCAGGTTCCCAAACGCCATTTCTTTTCAGGGAAGGCCATTCCGGCTCTCTACCAGCATGTGGAAGGCAATGTCTTGGCCTTGTTGGACAGGGCGATCAGCAGTAAGGTGCATATTACTGCTGACTCATGGTCCAGCAGGCATGGACAGGGACGTTACCTTTCTTTCACGGTGCACTGGGTAACTCTGCTGGCAGCTGGGAAGGATGCAGGACAGGGTTCAGTATTGTTGGAGCTTGTTCCACCACCACGCCTCCAAAATGCTAGTCGTGATTCTGCCACAGCTCTCTCCTCCTCCCCTCCTCTTCTTCTTCCTCTATGGCCTCTTTCGCTGCAGATTTCTCCTCTGAACCAGCAGTGCTCCATAGGCGTTCAAGGGGTTATGCAAACACTCAGGCAAAAAGATGCCATGCAGTGCTTGAGTTGGTCTGCTTAGGGGACAGGAGCCACACTGGGGCAGAGATTCTGTCAGCTCTGCAGGGGCAGGCTCAGAGGTGGTTGACGCCATTCCAGCTTCAGCCAGGAATGGTTGTATGCGAAAATGGCACCAACCTCCTTTCGGCCCTCCGACAGGGACACTTGTTCCCTGTTTGGCTCACGTCCTGAATTTGGTGGTGCAGTGGTTCTTCAGCAGGTACCTGGGCTTACAGGATCTCCTGAGGCAGGCCAGGAAAGTCTGTGTTAATTTCCGCCGGTCATATAATGCCAGTGCTAGGATGGCTGACATTCAAAGAGAATGCAACCTGCCCAAGAACCGCCTCATTCCACCAGGTGAAACTCAACGTTGGCAATGCTGCAGCAGTTGCACACGAAGCAGAGGGTCATCAATGAGTACCTGTGTGAGTATGGCACCAGGACAGGGAGGGTCAGGGGAGCTTGCTTTTTTTCGCCACGCCAACAGGAAGTGAGAGGAAATCTACCCCTAGGAAGGGAAATTCTCTCCTCTAAGAGTTAATATGGGAAAAAGGTGTCTCCCCACTGATGCTTTATCACCAAGTCTTGTTTCCCTAATAACCCAAAATTTTCAAAATCCAATTGTCATTGGGAAAGAAAGTGAGGTGAAATTGTCTGAACAGGGGCACAGACAGCAAAACAAATGTTACAGGAGTGATGATAACCCTTCCCTATGTTATCCAAAAAGCTTAAAAATTGATTTTTTGGCTGGAGCTACACTTACAAAATGTACCTGTTTCCAAATTACAAACAGATTCAACTTAAGAACAAACCTACAGTCCCTATCTTGTTTGTAACCCGGGGAGCACCTGTATACGTCTGCTGTTCAGAATATATAGGGCCTCACGCCTTTTTTTTCTTAATTTGGGTGCGGGGTTCACCTTAATATCCATACCAGACCCAAAGGGCCTGGTAATGGGCTGGGGGGGGGGGGGGCATTACATTACAGCCGCAAGCAGCTTTAAATGACTTTTATTCCTTTAGAAATGTCATTTTGTGAAGGGACTGTTCTAAACACGGGAAAAATGCGTCACTTTACAGGCATACTATAGACAACCCCCAGGCACGATATTTAAAGGAATATTTCACTTTTATTGTTTCACTTTAAGCATTATTAAAATCACTGCTCCCGAAAAAACGTCCAGTTTTAAAACTTTTTTTTGCATTGATTCTTGTCCCCTGGGGCAGGACCTGGGTCCCCAAACACTTTTTATGACAATAACTTGCATATTAGCCTTTAAAATCAGCACTTTTGATTTTTCACGTTCGAGTCCCATAGACTCTAACGGAATTCACGCGTTCGCTCAAATTTTTGGTCTGTTCGCATGTTCTGCCGCGAACCGAACTGGGGGGGTGTTCAGCTCATCCCTAGTGAACATGCCACATAGTTTAGACCGGTCGCATATTATCCTCTTATTGGGTGTTCTGAGATTGCAACTAGGACTTGCTACTATACTTATCTTGGGTTTATGTGCTTTGGTCAACCTATCACTAATGCCCCCAGTTCTACCCTCTGGAATATGTTCCGAACTGACTATCTCTACCTCTGGACCCTCCCCCCGTTGCCTAGTTTAAAAACCCCTCTAATTTTTTGGCCATCTTTATTCCCAGCTGATCTGCACCCTCCTCATTTAGGTGCAGTCCATCCCCTCAATAGTACTGGTTATCGACTGAGAAGTCGGCCCAGTTCTCCAGGAACCCAAACCCCTCCCTACTACACCAGCTCTTCAGCCATTTGTTCACTTTACTAATCTCCCTCTGCCTTTCTGGTGTGGCTCGATGTACCAGTAGTATTCCTGAGAATACTACCTTGGAGGTCCTTTTCCTCAATTTAGCTCCCAAGTCCCTAAAATCGTTCTTTAGGACACTCCATCTGCCTCTGACTTTGGCATTGGTGCCAACGTGCACCATGACAGCTGGGTCTTCCCCAGCCCTTCCCAGTAATCTGTCCACCAGATCCGTGATGTGCCAAACCCGAGCACCTGGTAGACAACATACAGTTCGGCACTTCAGGTCTTTGTTACAGATTGCCCTCTCTGTCCTTCTAAGAATTGAGTCCCCTACCACCAGAATCTGTCTTTCCTTTCCCTTCGCCCCCCGTGTCTTTACACGGCGGTGATTCAATTTTCCTTGCTGTGTTCATCCTGCACTTGTGAAGTGCCACTCTTGTAAGTTTGATTTTATTACTATTTTAAATAAATTGGAGTATACAGAGAGCACTATTTTTGTCCTTTTCTTGCATTACATATGCTATGTGAGAGCCACCCTCACCTACAGCTCAGCCTAGAGCCATCTTGACTCACAGCCCCGGTGTTTTCCTGACGGAATATCATTATCTGGATAAGGATTTCGTGCTGATTGACCCTTTCTGGGAACGCATTATTAACCTGTTAACCAGGTGAGAGGCCATTCTGTTCACCGGTGTTGGGCACATTCATCAGTCACTATATTTTGGCATGCTGTCACGTGTGATGGACACTCACTAAATCATTTTTGGACATTTATAGTGCTTTAATAACTACAGGACTGTTTATTATGTCCCTGTGAGGGACTATTTGTTTCATTGTTATTTTCGCATTTTTTCTTTTTAGTTTATTATTATTTGAGCGCTGCACCTTATTGTATATATTTTGATTAAGGGATTTGATTGTGTTGACCCTGGTGTACAGCTGCTTTGTAGTTTTTTTTTTTGTTTTTTTTTTTGCATATATGCGCTGATTTATTCACCTTTTTTTTAGTGCTGGTCCCTGACTGGTTTCACCAATGTCACTCAATGGAGCGTGCTTATTGGGATGCTCCAGCCCTGGATCGGCCTCCCTGGCACTTCCCCCTCTACCCTTTCTGACTGTCACACATCTACTCTTTCCTAGTGCCTGCATCTCTTTGTCTCCACCCGCCTCTAAGCTGGCCCCTGCCAGCACCTGCCGTGTACATTCCTGGCTCTCCTTTATGGAGGGACTTCTCAGTGCTGACAGTTGCTTCCCCAGATTCAGAACCTGGGCTTCCAGGGAAACAATGTGCTTACATTTTGCACAGCAGTATTCACCCTCGATCAGATGATCAAGGAACACATACATGCCACAAGATGTACAACGAGTCGCCTCTCCACACCCGCCGGGCATCGTACCTATTAATTTAATGAGGATTGGGGATTATACTCTGTCCAAATTACCTAACAACTAGCTTCCTGACACTAATGCCCCATACACACGATAGGATTTTCCAACGGAAAATGTTCTATGGGAGCTTGTTGTCGGAAATTCCGACCGTGTGTAGGCTCCATCGGACATTTTCCATTGGAATTTCTGACACACAAGATGTGAGATCTGGATCTCAAATTTTCCGACAACAAAATCCGTTGTTGTGATTTCCGATCGTGTGTACACAACTCCGACACACAAAGTTCCACACATGCTCGGAATCAAGCAGAAGAGCCGCACTGGCTATTAAACTTCATTTTTCTCAGCTCGTTGTACGCATTGTACGTCACCGCATTCTTAACGTTTGGAATTTCTGACAAGATTTGTGTTACCGTGTGTATGCAAGACAAGTTTGAGCCAATATCCGTCGAAAAAAAAACATGGATTTTGTTGTCAGAAAATCCTATCGTGTGTACAGGGCATAATACTCAACAAGACAATACACAGGTACTCGCAGACCTACGTGCACTCGCAGACCTACATGCACCCGCAGACCCACGTGCGCCCGCAGACCTACGTGCACCCGCAGACCTACGTGCACTCGCAATACACAAGTACACAATACACAAGTACTAACGATCCACACACACACTACCCAGACAACACTCATTTACTCACACTACACAGGTACTTTGACCTCTGTTATAACCTCCTGTTTTAAACAACTCTGGTTTTTAACTTACCACTTAGTCCAGTTCCACTAACTCTCTGGTTTTTAACTCACCACTTAGTCTAGTTCCACTAACTCTGGTTTTTAACTTACCACTTAGTCCAGTTCCACTAATGCTGCGTACACACGATCGGACTTTACGGCATACTTGGTCCGACGTACCGGATTTTGACGGACAATTTGATCGTGTGTGGGCTCCAGTGGACTTTGTTTTCTCAAAAGTTTGACGGACTTAGATTTGAAACATGTTTCAAATCTATCCAACAGACTCGAGTCCGGTCGAAAAGTCAGCTCGTCTGTATGCTAGTCCGACGGACAAAAACCGACGCTAGGGCAGCTATTGGCTACTGGCTATGAGCTTCCTTGTTTTAGTCCGGTCGTACGTCATCACGTACGAATCCGTCTAACTTTGGTTGATCGTGTGTAGGCAAGTCCGTTCATTCGGAAAGTCCGTCGTAAAGTCCGTCGAAAAGTCCGCCAGGCAAAGTATGCCGTAAAGTCCGGTCGTGTGTACGCGGCATTACTCTGGTTTTTAACTCACCACTTAGTCCAGTTTCACTTGGTCTAATGCCGCGTACACGCGACCGGACTTTACGTCAGACTTTGTCCGGCGGACTTTTCGACAGACTTTACGACGGACTTTCCAAATGAACGGACTTGCCTACACACGATTAACCAAAGTCCGACGGATTTGTACGTGATGACGTACGACCGGACTAAAACAAGGAAGTTCATAGCCAGTAGCCAATAGCTGCCCTAGCGTCGGTTTTTGTCCGTCGGACTAGCATACAGACGAGCAGACTTTTCGACCGGACTCGAGTCCGTCTGACAGATTTGAAACATGTTTCAAATCTAAGTCCGTAAAACTTTTGAGAAAAAAAAGTCTGCTGGAGCCCACACACGATCGAATTGTCCGATGGACTCCGGTACGCCGGACCAAGTATGCCGGAAAGTCCGCTCGTGTGTACGCGGCATAACTCCCAGCAAGCTCAAAGATGAGCAGGCCCACAATGAGTTCTACACAAGGTTATATAGGCCTCAAGCACCTGTGACCAATTAACCACTCCCCTTAATTAGTAGGCTGAAGGAAGCAAAGAAAAAAAAGCTGTTTAAAAAGTGTCACAAAAAAGGTGTTAAAAAACTACAAGGAAAAGTCCCAAAAAGAACTTAAAAATGCAACCCAGCAATCACCAGCAGTCAAAAAGCAAAACTTGTTCACTCTCCACTCAAGGTTCCCACTGTTTAGCTTCCAACCAGCAGTCTTGAAACTAGGGCGGAGGTTCACCTTCCAGCAGGACAACGACCCTAAACATACAGTCAGAGCTACAATGGAATTGTTTAGATCAAAGCATATTCATGTGTTAGAATGACCCAGTCAAAGTCCAGACCTAAGTCTAATTGAGAATCTGTGGCATGACTTGAAAATTGCTGTTCACAGATGCTCTCCATCTAATCTAACAGAGCTTGAGCTATTTTGCAGAAGAATGGGCAAAAAATTCACTCTCTAGATGCGCAAAGCTGGTAGAGACATACCCAAAAAGACTTGCAGCTGTAATTGCAGCGAAAGCTGGTTCTACAAAGTATTGACTTAGGGGGGCTGAATACAAATGCACGCCACACTTTTCAGATATTTATTTGTAAAAAAAATGAAAAACATTTATCATTTCCCTTCCACTTCACAATTATGTGCCACTTTGTGTTGGTCTATCACATAAAACCCCAATAAAATACATTTATGTTTTTGGTTGTAACATGACAAAATGTAGAAAATTTCAATGGGTATGAATACTTTTTCAAAGCACTGTAAATCAATAATTCTACTGTTAGAAAAGTTTTAAATGTTTATTGTGTGACTATTAGAAAAACTATTAGAAAAACAATAACCCTAAAACTGATTTTTAAGATGACTTCTGAGCACATTGTTGTATTAACTTGCTGTATCGTTTGCTTTAACTAACCCCATAGTAAGTTGTAGGATGATTAGGCTTAACCGTATATGGTAGAACAGACTGTACAGTAAACGCTATTTAGCCAATAAAGTACCATTTTGTACCAGGCATGCTATCTGTGTTTCCTCTGCCAATAGAAGCGTTATAGCTATATTGTAGGTATTAGGAGGGGGGCTGTACATCTCTTTGAATGATTCTTACTGCATCTTTTAAATTGTAAGCATCATCCTTTTGTGTGACACATCTGAAATAAATTGTCTGTTCTTTTAAAACATCTGGAGTTTGACTGATCACAGGAGAAGAATAATCCTAACATTTTTGGTCCTTCGAGCCGGAACCAACGAGTGCATTTCGGGTCGGATGGTCCAGACAAAAACTTCGGTGAGTATTAGACTTCAAAGCTCACTGAGGATTAAGAGTCCCCCCACTCAAAGTTAGTGGTAAAATAGGGGCGGGGGCCTGAGACCAGAATCCACCGCCTGGTTTCGAACCTACGTGATCCAGTCCTCCTGGTGTTTGAGAGGTTAGACAATTTTAATTATTTTGAATTCTTTCTAAGAGTCTCTTCTTCGACATTGGTATTGATCGTATAATATCTTGATAATCCGGTGTTCGTAGACACAGGCATTTGAGGACGTTGCCTAAGACAGACAAAAAAAAGATTTGAGGCATACCAAACATCAGAGGTTGATTGCCTGACATCGTCGGAGGTTGATTGCCCAATGATTTAAGCGCTATTTAGTTAAGTGATCTAGAAAGATTACAAGGCTAACTTTCTTCTGTGTGTTTAGTTTCTCCTTTCTCATGTTTAACCTCTCTGTTGATGCTGTAACCTTATTGAAAAAAGACAGTACTGAAGAGACAAGTTTTAATTATTATTTTGATTCTCCCTATAGTGTGGGGAGTGCTGATATTTTTACTCTTCTTGTATTCCTATTGTTACCGTGGGCCGAGGGTCACTATCCCAGTGTTTTATAGGTTAATGAGAGACCCGACTGGTGCTGACAATGGGGAATAGTCTCTGTAAAAGAATGTTTTGTGCCTGCTTATGAGGCTGCTGTGTTCCTAATGTGCCAAGTGGGAGGGGAAGTTTGGATTCAATAGTAAACGAACTGTAAAAAAGTGTCAGGATTTGGTGGATAAACTTAAATTGTTAGGACCCAAAGATCAAAAAAGGTATGGGTTGATAATAGGAGTTTAAATAACCAGCAAAAATCATTCTGCACATCTCATGTTCCGTGTGCCTGTAAAACTGGCAGTTAGACACAAATCACTTCCCCCCTCCCCTCCTGTTGTAGCTTGCTTGCCTATCAGTGACAGATTGGGAGCTGGTAGAGAAGCAGAAAACTTTGCAAAAGCTTAAAGAGATACTTGGTTGAATTGTCTTATGGACTCACTCTGTAAGCAGATAAATATGTAAAGTTGGAGTTGCAACTTCAGGTAAAGGTGATCCAATAGTCATATCATTGATGGTTCTAGCAAAAGAGAATTAGACCAGACGCAAGTGTTATCTAAATGTTTAACAAATATTTGAGAAGCAGAAAAATAGCTAAGCATGGCTGAGTGGGAAACAAAATAAGTGCGAGAAATCATTACGGGGAGACTAAAGCCTGCTCTCTTTGTAGTTTTCCTCACCCCCTCCCCTTGTATGAATCTCCTGTAAGGAGGGAGTGAAGTGCTCCTCCTTTTCAAATTCCTGTGTGAGAGTACAATACAGAAGGGTTATATTGTAGGTATTGAAACTGAGCGTAAAAAAAGAAAAGAAAAGGTTCCATACACTGATAAGACCAGGTTGCTTTATTATTTTAGCATGCCAGAATATTAAAGGAAGCACATTGCAGAAATTATTAATGGTTTTAAAGAAGTAGATAGGAAACATGAAAGTGAATTGCACTATAAAGAACGCGAACAGAATGTTGTAGAATTTTTATCAAGTGGCTTGATGAATGTGAGAAAAGAAAAGGCTAAGTTCTGAATCAGAATGTGTTTGGGTAATTAAAAAAAAAGTTCTGTTTTGGGACCCTGATGATTTCACTTGGGACCAGAGAATAAGGGGAACAATACAAAAGGGGGTTCATGTTTTATTCAATTCTGCCACAATATCGGGGTCTGAAAAAAAACCCTATATATATATATATATATATATATATATATATATATATATATATATATATATATTGAATCTATATGTCAAATAATGAAAATGATGCTAGGAAACATTTTATGTCTGCATATTGTTTCAACTTCAAGGTAAGGAAGGCTTTCTTTGGCAGTTTGACCTGTGATCCTGTGCTCATTCATGTTAGATAAAGAGTTTCCATTTTCCCCAGCCCCAATTCAAGTGCAGATATGACCCCCCCCTCCCTCTACACACTGAAGAATGAGGCGAGTTCCTTTTTATAGGGTGGGTGTCTACTAATTACATGAATGCGTGCAAAATTGAAACTTTAGAGGTATTTTATAGT
This sequence comes from Lithobates clamitans, assembly GCA_037952925.1. NCBI lineage: Eukaryota > Metazoa > Chordata > Amphibia > Anura > Ranidae > Lithobates > Lithobates clamitans. Next base: position 1,461,976 of record JBBGZY010001184.1, read on the forward strand.
TTAGAACATTAAATTAAGGTATGAAATAATGTAGACTACACAGTCCTTAGAGACAAAGAAACAAATGATGTTCTTCCTGGGTATGACAACTTTTTGTAGAGCCTGGATTCCTGGGTATTCCATGCTGATGGCCCCGTTGGTTCAGGCAATACATGGGAGCCCTATGGCCCCCCAGGATGCTATAAAATGGAGTGATGAAACAGAGACAGCCTTTACTGACCTAAAACAAATCCTTTCTAGTTCATCAGTGCTAGCCTTACCAAACTATGAAACCGTTCAAACAAACAGTAGACTCAAGGGAAGGTCACATGACATCAGTACCTACACAGTCACATGGCAGCGCCAGAGGCCGATTGCTTACTATTCTACAAAATTAGACAGTGTAACTAGAGCACTTCCACCCTGTGTACAGGCAGTGGTAGCTGCAGCTGAAGCAGTTAAGGCCTCAGCATCTATAGTGCTATATCACCCGTTGACACTTAAAGCAAAGGTTCACACAAAAATTGAGCCTCCACTTTTCGGAACTCTCCCCCCCTCCGGTGTCACATTTGTCACCATTCAAGGGGGAGGGGGTACAGATACCTGTATAATACAGGTATCTGCACCTACTTCCGGGCATAGACTCCCGTGGCAGTCTACACCTCTCCCCCCCCCCCCCCCCCGCTGTCTGCTGGGAAACACACGGGTCCCAGAGACAGCAGAGACCATCCGGATTGCGCAGCGCGACTCGTGCATGCGCAGTAGGGAACCGGGAAGTGAAGCCGCAAGGCTTCACTTCCTGATTCCCTCACCAATGATGGCGGCGGCAGCACCCGAAAGCCAAGCGACAGATCAGGTAAGTGTCCATATTTTAAAAGTCAGCAGCTACAGTATTTGTAGCTGCTGACTTAAAAAAAAAAAAAAAATTGGCGGACCTCCGCTTTAAAGTACCACATGCAGTATCTGTTATCCTTTTACAACAAAAGATATCACATTTGAGCCCAGCACGACACCTTTCCTGTATGACAATGCTCTTGACACAACCTCACTTAACAATACAGAGGTGCACTACATTAAACCCTTCCACACTAATACCACTTCCTACTGATGGTCATAAACATGACTGTACTGCTGCCATCGCTGAATAGGTACTGCCACAAAGTGATTTGAAAGATGTACCATTATCTAACCCTGACATGACACTTTTTGTTGATGGTTCCAGTAAGAAAAATCCAGATGGCGCAAATGCAACTGGATATGCAGTAGTGACACAGGATGAAATTGTGGAAGCTAGGCTATTACTAAAACATTATACAGCACAAGTAGCAGAACTTGTAGCACTGACAAGAGCATGCATACTATCAAAAGGAAAATCCATAACCATATACACTGACAGTCAATATGCCTTTTCAACAGTACATGTTTTTGCACAACAATGGAAAAACAGGGGGATGGTCACCTCCAGTGGTAAACCAATTTCACACACGGACTTCATTCTATAACTCCTAAATGCAATACAGTTACCAAAAGAGCTTGCAATCTGCAAATGCCAAGCACACACAAAATATACAGACCCCATCTCAAAGGTAAATAAAAGGGCAGATGAAGCGGCCAAAATAGTGGCACAAGAAACACATCAAATAATGACAGAACAGGAAATCATAGAGATAGATCATACAGTCCTTACTGATATGCAGCAAAATGCACTCCACGGGGAGAAACAATATTGGAAAACAAAAGGTTGCACAATAATATATAATATCTGCATGTCACCTGATTGAAAACCGGCATTGCCAAAATCCCTATTTAGGTATGCAGCAGTATTGACACATGGAGTAACTTATGTGTCTAACAGGGGGATGACTGAGATGTTAAATAAGGTATGTACATCCTATGGCTTCACTAACTACTAAAAAAAACTTTTTACTCTCAATGCATTATATGTGCAAGATACAGTGCTCAGGGAGGCCACGGGAAGGGAAGTTCCCTACACTACAATATCCATTCCAACACATTTGCATGGATTTTTTTGAATTAGACAAATGTGAAAGGAAGAAATATTGTTTGGTAATCATAGACGCCCTGACCAAATGGGTGGAGATATTCCAGGAAGTGCAGATGCACAGACAGTAATAATGGACCCCGTTTTGTAAATAAAACTATACAACATTTGACAGAAGTGATGGGAATTCAAGTGAAATACCATTGTGCCTATCATCCCCAATCAGCTGGATTGGTGGAAAGACATAATGGCATTCTAAAAAGCAAACTGAGGAAAGCTATGGAAGAAATAGGTAAAAATTGGATGTACTGCCTACTAGTAGCTGTGACCAGTATGCATATCACACCCACAAAAGAAGGTTTAAGCCCATTTGAAATGATACATGGAAGGCCATATAAGATACCCTTACAACCAAATTAAACACCTACTGAGGAGTCTGAGAACACACTAGCAGAATACATGTCTAGGCTGTTAAGACAAAGATGTACTAATGATTTTTGTTCTGTCCTAGAAGGTCCAATACAAGAAGATGAAAAGGTGCATGTGGGAGATTGGGTCTTAACAAAAAGTCATAAGAAAAAGCAGTGGTTCTCCCCAAGGTGGTATGGTCCTTTCAAAGTCTTCCTAACTACCCCTACAGAGGTCAGGATTGCAGAGAGGTCTACCTGGATTCACCAGTCCCATTGCAAAAAGGTTTTACAGGCAGAGTAGGGCCAGTTGGCTGCAAGAGGTTCAGAAAATCCGGCTACAAAGGGAGGTCCCGTCTCACACAAGGTGGGACTTGTCTCAAACCAGTGAAGTCTCACTCCCCTTCCAACTCCCCTACCCTATCCGCTGGAACTCTGTAGCTGGTTAGGATAAAAGGGACAGTAATTATCCTTGGGTTACTGGTGACTCTATGAGAGGCATCCATAAGAGGGGGTATATGTTATGGAAGAGCAGAGGAACCTTTGGATTGGGAAAGAACAGGAAAAGCATTGAATCTAAACTTTATAGAGCGAATAACTAGCACTATACTGGTAGACTTTTGTCAGATTGCAGATTGTGGGGATACAACAGGGGCTAGAGGACTTCTATGGGCAGATAAATACATTTGCTGACTCTGGAATAGGGCAGGATGTCAAGCATGGGATCGGGCCCTGTGGACCACAGCTCATCAAGATTGGGGGTATAATCTACCAGGGCCTAAAAACATTGGAATAAAGGAAAGACTCATAATTACAGAAGCGGTAAACTCCCCCTGCACACATAGTGAGAACTGTGACCAATTATTGATAACATTAAAGGAGCCGAGGAAGGAAGATCAGCGGTTGTACTCTATGGGAGCATGGGTGTCAACAACTGACCCCTCAGGCAAATTTTTCCTTGAGGTATTACCACCTAATAAAACCAGACAACAGGAAAAGGTAGACACAGAAGGGAAAGAAGAAGGCCATACTAAAATAGAAGTTCTGAGTAAAACTACAAGATTTACTAACCTAACAGTAGAAGATGCCATTGAAGATTGGAGCTTTGGAGATGGGTTACCAAGAAAAAAAAATTAGTGGTTACAATGGTTGAGGTACACTAAAGAGTTAAAACTCTAAAAAAGGAAAACTATTTAGTTTGTGCCGCAGCCAGACCACATTTAGCAACAGTCCCTTTTCCTCTAGATCACAATACAGATCCAGAAGGTTTAAAATGTATATTGCGGTTGTATAATAAGAGCTATAAACCTGAAACTAATTCTACGTGTCACACGTTGAGTTTGTTGTTTCCCCCAGTACAGAGACCTCAGATACCTCTGGCGGTTACTGCTTATCCGGGCAACTTTACTTGTTTTACACTCCCAGGGAACCGTATCGGGGTGGATCTTGGGTCACTACCCAATGACTACTGTGCAGAGAGGATTAACACGGACAATGGTGACTGGGTTGAACATGACATTCAGAGAGCTGATGTCTGGTGGATTTGTGGGGATAAGAAACTGCGAGCTAGGATACCGGCCAATGCCCGAGGGAATTGCGCTATGGTCCAGCTGGCTATGCCCCTGAGGATCCTGTCAGAACACCCGTGGACTAAGAGTCACCAACGGTATCAGAGGGACACCTCTCCCATGAGGTCTTTTGACTCTCAGATCTACATAGATTAGATTGGGGTTCCTCGTGGGGTGCCGGATAAGTTTAAGGCCAGGAATCAGGTGACAGCTGGGTTTGAGTCTCTTCTCTGGTGGGTGACTATAAATAAAAATGTTGACTGGATTAACTATACATACTATAACCAACAACGATTTGTAAACTATACTAGGGACGCTGTGAAGGGCCTAGCAGAACAGTTGGCCCCCACATCTCTAATAGCATGGCAGAACCGAATGGTCTTAGATATGGTCCTAGCTGAAAAAGGAAGAGTATGCACTTGTAGTGCAAAGTGGATTTGCCGTAAATAACCCCGTGTGCTGTAAAATTTCCCAAAATCAGGCCATTTAAGGGACTCCAAGCAATTAATTCATGGAGTTGAAAAGGATGAATATTTTTATCATTAATGCATTACATTCATTAACAACAAAGACATTGTGTGTGTGTGTAGCAGACCCACAGCACAACATAATAGTTAGCTGAAGAAGAGATTGTCACCTCATGTATCAAATAAGTTACGCTTGCACTATTGAAGAAAATGGCCAAAAATAAAATGCCATTGGAGAACCTAGGAGACAGATAAGAAACACAAGCAGTAAATCAAATGAAATATGAGTTTAGTTTTTCAAAAAAAAATATTTTAAGGAGCTTCTAGATTCTCTGGTATACCACTTGCCCCCCTACCCACGAAGTACTCCACATAGCTTTGCCAAACTTCGCGGGCACTTTGGGGGGGGCAAGCCAGGACGGCCAGTTTCAAGCGCTGTCATTGTTTCTGCGGGTGAAAAGTCAGCCTCAGTCGCAACTGAGGCCAGATAGTTGGCTGCATTCTTAGGCAGAAAATTATGTAGAATGCAGCAGCTTAAAATTATGTGGTTCAGTTTGTATTCAGCCATGTTTCTGGCCATTTAAAAAAGACGGAACCGGCTGGCCATTACGCTAAAGGCATTCTCGACCACTCTTCTAGCTCTGGCAAGCCAGTAGTTAAAAGTCCTCTGCTCCGGGGTCAGGGTCCTCATGGGGAATGGCCTCAACAAAAACAAACGGGAGGCCCACAACGTTATCCACTGGAAGTGGCAACCCCAAGCTGCCATTCTGGAGACGCCTATAAAATTCTGTCTGGACGATGACTCCTCCATCAGACAGATGGCCATTCTTTCCCATGTCCAGATAGAGGAACTCATACATCGCAAACACCACCACCAACATCACAATACTACTGTACCCCAGGTAGTTGTAGTAGTATGACCCCGAGTTGGGGGGTGGGATGATCCGGACGTGCTTCCCATATATCGCACCACCGCAGTTGGGAAAGTCCCACTGGTAGTCGAATTGGGAGGCCACAGTCTGCCATTCCTGTGGGTTGGAAGGAAACTGTGGAGTCAAACACAAAAAAAAATAGTACTTTTGCAAGCAGATTAGAAACAAACATTCTTGGCCAACATAAGTATAACATTTATTGAAATGAGTATTTAAAGACAAAAGTATAAGGTCCACTTATCAGATTCTGCACTCCCTCTGATGGCCCATTTTAAAAATTTAAGGGTGGGGGGAGATGTTTTGGACAAGTAATGGTCTCCACTTCATTGAGAGCTGAATGCATAAATAATGTGTGTTACTTTGGCCAGCCCCTCCTTACTTACACTATTGGCAGCCCACTGGACAGGTAAGAAGTGTTCTAATCCAAAAATATGAATACACACTGTCCAAATTGAAGCACATTTTTACATTTTGCAATTACCTATCAAGATAATAGGAGAACAAAACTTTAAACACAACCATTTGAAAGATTTCAGGCAGGCACTTTCACTACATGCTTTGGTGAATTCATCCATAAATATGAACACAAAAGAGGTAGGTATAGTGTGTATGGGTTTGTCAAAGTCAGCAGATAGACCAAAAAAATCCTCTTGCACTCTGCCTGAATTTAAGGACAACAATAACATTTGGACACATTTTAGGGGGTGTTTAGGGTAAGCACTACAATGGAGCTGACAAAATACATTGTTAAGTGACTAGACTAGGTGTGTATGGGCCCAAGATAGCATGCTGGGGAGGTTAGTGTAGGCAAATATGCATGAAGGACAAAAAGGAGTATTAAAAGCTTACAGCATGCATGAGGATAAGGAGGACATTCACAGCATATTACAATCATGGTAATTATGGAATGATGAAATAAATACAATACATTAGCAAACATTAAATACATAGAATGTGATGTTAAAGGATAAAACTTACCTTAATATAGTCCTTCTGCAGGACCTGAATGATAGCAGAACAGGTCTCTGGAATAATGATTCTCAGAGCCTGGTGGGAGATCCCAGTCGTAAACTTGATATCCTGGAAACTTCTCCCCGTTGCCAAGGTGGCGACGAGCCTTCGCTCGGGAGTGATGGCTTGCCGTATGCAGGTGTCCTGCTATAGGGGGACAGCAAAGCCAACAGACGGTGAAAGACGAGGTAACCAATTCCTGGCCCATGAACTCCTGCTCCCCCTGTTCATGCACTGGACTTGGGTCAAAGCAATAACTCCAACACCAAGCCCAACAAAAGCACAAGCTCTACGACGAGTATGTAACCGCAACATAGCTAGGAAACAGTCGGCTGCTCAGAACGAACTGCCTTAACGCACTGAAAATCAGAAAGGACCTGAGAAGAACGAGCTTAAAATCAGAAACGAGCAGACAAGAACGCATTGAAAAACATAAGCGAACTATAAATAGAATGCACTGAAAGACAGGAATGAACTGAAAACACGCACTGAAGAACAGATACGAACCAACAAGCACAAACTGAAAAGCAGAAACGAACTGAAAAGCACGCGGCTGAAAAGCGCAAATCTTCTCTCATCAAACTTACTAACACAAAATAAACACGAGATTAGCAGAAGGAGCCCAAAGGGTGGCGCACTGGCTACTGAACTTCCTTTTTATCGGCTCATCGTACCTCTTGTATGTCACCGCGTTACCACGTTCTGAATTGTTGGCCAACATTTGTGTGACCGCGCATATGCAAGACAAGTTTGAGCCAACAACCTTCGAACAAAAATCCTCAGTTTTGTTGTCGGAAAGTTTGATCGTGTGTACGGGGCATAAGGGTTAAAGAGATGAAACACCAAAGGCTTCTCCTCCATAGCATATAGCGGATTAATCCTGAATGGCCTAATAATCTTGAGTGCAAAAGATATGGCATATCTCTACTCCAATGGTCTTCACCAGCAGTTCCTCCACAAGGTAATTCCAATTCACCTTCCGAATATAATCAGGCTAGACCTGAAATCGCAGGGTATTCTGGATACCGACTTTCTCCATCTTCCTCTCCATAAGCTGATCGCAACTCGACTCCTTTCGACAGCCTTAAGGCTTCTTAAAATTTAAAAGTACTAATTTCAAAGGCTTATATGCAAGTTATTGTCATAAAAAGTGTTTGGGGACCCGAGTCCTGCCCCAGGGGACATGTGTCAATGCAAAAAAATGTTTTTAAAACGGCTGTTTTTTCAGGAGCAGTGATTTTTTAATGCTTAAAGTGAAAAAATAAAAATGAAATATTCCTTTAAATATCGTGCCTGAGGGGGTGTCTATAGCATGCCTGTAAAGTGACACATTTTTCCCGTGTTTAGAACAGTACCACAACAAAATGAAATTTCTAAACGAAATATTGTCATTTAAAACTGATCGCGGCTGTAATAAATTGTCGGGTCTTGGCAATATAGATAAAACTTATTGAAAAAAAGGGCATGGGTCCATTACCAGGCCCTTTGGGTCTGGTATGAATATTAAGGGGAACCCCGAACCAAATTTTTTTTTTAAATTGCGTGAACCCTGCGCCAAATTTAAAAAATGGCGTAGGGGTCCCCCAAAATCCATACCAGACCCTTAGCCGAGCATGCAACCTGGCAGGCCACAGAAAAAGAGGGTGGGATGGGAGAATGCCCCCCCTCCTGAACTGTACCAGGCCACATGCCCTCAACATGGGGAGGGTGCTTTGGGGTCTGACCCCGAAGCACCTTGTCCCCATGTTGATGGGGACAAGGGCCTCATCCCCACAACCCTTGCCTGGTGGTTGTGGGGGTCTGCGGGCGGGGGGCTTATCGGAATCTGAAAGCCCCCTTTAACAAGGGGACCCCCAGATCTCGGCCCGCCCATGTGAGTTTGTAACGGGGTGAAAAAGAAAAAAAGCCACAACCGTTCCAGCTCCATGGGAGGCTCCTGCCGTGTGACGCTTCTTCTGGGTGACAGTTCTTATATAGCTGAGGGCGGGCCACCCAGTGATGTAAACGGGTGACCCCGCTCTCCTCTGATGTCATGGGGGCTTATGTCACCGGGTGGCCCCGCCCTCAGCTATATAAGAACTGTCACCCAGAAGAAGCGTCACACAGCGGGAGCCTCCCATGGAGGCGGAACAGTTGCAGCTTTTTTTTTTTAGTCTGTCGGGCGGTGTGAATTTACATCGCTGGACTTTTTTTTTAATAAAGGACTTGTCCCAAGCTGTCTCTTGTCTTTTTTACCATTTTTAACACTTTTTTTGTGAAATGGTAGGGGTACAAAGTACACTGTTACCAATTCACACAGAAGGGGGTGGGATCTGGGGGTCCCCTTGTTAAAGGGGGCTTCCAGATTCCGATAAGCCCCCCTCCTGCATACCCCCACAACCACTGGGCAAGGGTTGTGGGGATGAGGTCCCTGTCCCCATCAACATGGGAACAAGGTGCTTTGGGGGCTACTCCAAAGCACCTTCCCCATGTTGAGGGCCCCCTCTTTTCCTGCAGCCTGCCAGGTTGCGTGCTCAGATAAGGGTCTGGTATGGATTTTGGGGGGGACCCCTACGCCATTTTTTAAAAAATTTTGACGCAGGGTTCCCCTTAAATCCATACCAGACCTGAAGGGCCTGGTATGGATTTTAAGGGGACCCCCACACAAATTTGTTTTTAATTTGGGTTTGGGGTTCCCCTTAATATTCATACCAGACCCAAAGGGCCTGGTAATGGACTGGGGGGGGACCCATGCTCTTTTTTCAATGAGTTTTATCTATATTGCCGAGATCCGACAATTCATTACATCAGTTTTAAATGACATTTTTCCTTTAGAATTCAAAAATGTGCCACTTTGTAGGCATACTATAGACACCCCCCCCCCCCCAGGCACGATATTTAAAGGAATATTTAATTTTTATTGTTTCACTTTAAGCATTAAAAAAATCACTGCTCCCGAAAAAACGGCCGTTTAAAAATAAAAAATTGCATTGATTGATGTCCCCTGGGGCAGGACCTGGGTCTCCAAACACTTTTTATGACAATAACTTGCAAATAAGCCTTTAAAATTAGCACTTTTGATTTTTCATGTTTGTGTCCTATAGACTTTAACGGTGTTCGTGTGTTCTTCTGAATTTTTTGCCTGTTCGGTATGTTCTGGTACGAACCGAACAGGGGGGTGTTCGGCTCATCCCTAGTGCCTATATTTAAAAAGGGAACAAAGTCTTTACCAAGTAACTATAGATCTGTTAGTTTAACTTCTATAGTCAGGAAGATAGCGGAGAGTTTAATAAAAAAACACATAGATGAGTTCTTCCTGCAGAAGTTTCAAATAAACCTGATTTCTTTTTATGAGGAGGTAAGTAAAACATTGGACAGAGGGGTGGCTATGGACGTGGTATACTTAGATTTTGCAAAAGCATTTGACAAAGTTCCCCACACATGGCTAATGTGTAAGGTAAAGTCTACAGACTTGTAAATATCAGTTTGTAAACGGATAGAAAACTGGCTAAAAGACCGAATTCAGAGAGTAGTGGTTGATGATCCTTACTCTGAATGGTCTAAGGCTATCAGTGGTGTACCCCAATGTTCAGTGTTGGGACCCTTTTTTTTAATATCTTTATAAATGATATAGGGTCTGGGATTAAAAGTAACATTTCTGTCTTTGCAGATCACACCAAACTGTGCAGTGGAATAACGTCCTTACAGGATGTCTCCAATTTACAAGCCAACCTCAATGCACTGTCTAATTAGGCGACTATGTGGCAAATGAGGTTTAATGTTGATAAATGTAAAGTTATGCACTTGGGGGCTAAGAATATGCATGCATCATACATACTATGGGGAGTACAACTGGTGGGGATCCATAGAGGAGAATTTGTTTCATTTAGATTTGTTATTCACATAAATTTGTTTAGTTAAATTAGTTTCATTAGTTTAACTCATTTTCGGTATTTGTTTCATTTATTCGTTTTTGAATTGATTCGAAAAGTTTTCAAAAAAAATTCAAATAGTTTTCAAATTCAAATAGTTTTCCAATTTCCTAAAAAGAATAACATAGAATAGAAAATAAAGGAATAGATTAGAAAAAAAAATTCTATTCTATTCCTTTATTTTCTATTCTATTTTATTCTCTTTGGAAATTGGTTTTCGAATTTGACAACTATTCGAATTCGAAAAGTTTTCGAACTTAAAAAAACTGTTCAGATTCGAAAAGTTTTCGAATTCGAATTTGAAAACTATTCGAATTCGAAAAGTATTCAAAAAGTATTTGAAAACTATTCAAATTCAAATTTCATCCGAATTTGAATTTTGTTACTTCGGATTCATTTAAATTTGAAAGGAAACGAACCGCACATGTCTAGTGGAGAAGGATCTGGGGGTTCTGGTAGATCATAAGTTCAATAATAACATGCAATGCCAAGCTGCGGTTTCCAAAGCGAGAAAAGTCCTTTCTTGTATTAAGAGAGGTACTATGGACTCCAGAGAGAGCAAAATCGTTTTTCCCCTGTACAAATCATTAGTGTGACAGACCTAGCCGGGACAGAAGCTTTTGGAGAGGACTGAATGCTAGCCTCTTGCCTACTGATTATGGGCCCTGGATTTTAAGGGAACAATACTCTTTGCGAGGTGTATGCCTGGAGACTTTAACCACTTAAGGACCGAGCCTCTTTTTTAGATGTGGTGTTTACAAGTTAAAAACTTTTTTTTTTGCTAGAAAATTACTTAGAACTCCCAAGCATTATACATTTTTTTTTCTAACACCCTAGAGAATAAAATGGCAGTCATTGCAATACTTTTTGTAACACTGCATTTGCGCTTATAAAAAATATAAAATAAAAAATACACTTTTTTAATTAAAAAATAAGACAACAGTAAAGTTAGCCCAATTTTTTTTAATACTGTGAAAGATAATGTTACACTGAGTAAATTGATACCCAACACGTCACGATTCAAAATTGTGCCCGCTCGTGGAATGGCGACAAACTTTTACCCTTAAAAATCTTGATAGGCGACGTTTAAAAAATTCTACAGGTTGCATGTTTTGAGTTACAGAGGAGGTCTAGGGCTAGAATTATTGCTCTCGCTCTACCGATCGCAGTGATACCTCACATGTGTGGTTTGAACACCGTTTTCATATGCAGACGCTACTCACGTATGCGTTGACTTCTGCACACGAGCTCAGCTGTTTGGGGCGTGTTTAAATTTTTTTTCTTTCTAATTTATTTTACCTTTTATTTTTTATTTTTACACTGTTTTTTTTTTTTTAAATTGTGTCACTTTTATTCCTATTACAAGGAATGTAAACATCCCTCGTAATAGAAAAAAAGCATGACAGGACCTCTTAAATATGAGATCTGGGGTCAAAAATACCTCAGATCTCATATTTACAGTAAAAAAAAAATATATATATATATAATTATAAAAAAAGAATTAAAAAAAAAGGCCCTTTAAGAGCTATGGGCGGAAGTGACGTTTTGACGTCGCTTATGCCCTGCAATGTCATGGAGACCGTTGGGGGCCATCTTCCCCTCACTCGTCTCCATGCCAAGGAAGGCACAACATCCGACCACCTCCACCGCCGCCGTTGCCGATGGCTCCGGAGCACGGTGGGAGGGGGGTGCCAATAAAAGTGATCTTGCGAATCCGCCGCAGAGACCACTTTTATCTTGAAGCAAACCTCCGGCCGAACAAGAGGATATCAGGGTTATGGCAGCTAGCTGCTGCCATAACAATGATATCCTACTTGAAAGTAAGGACGTATATCGGCGTGCGGCGGTCCGGAAGTGGTTAAAGTAATGTTACTTTCGATTCAAGTTCACGTCCCCCCAAAACACACAGACTCTGGGAACCCTGTATATGCCAAATAATAAAAAGTGACGGCTTCATAATGTTGGGACTCCTAGAAGATGCTGATGTCTTCAACTCCAGGCACCTGTCTGTTGTCTGCCATAATGTGTTTATTGTAAAAAAGGCTAGTGTGGGCTCTAAGAGTCTTCCACCCATTGTTGTTTGTGTTAATTAACTCTGGTATTGTGTGAAGGCATTCTGTGTTGATATTTATGATAATGTGTATTGTAGTTAGGGAGCTAGGAGACAACGAGGCTAGGACCTGAAAGGTCATATCTCAGAGTCACCTAGTCTGGAAATGATTAGTTAATTAGCTCATGTTAATTTATGTTTCAGGTTACAGGTGTATTGTTAGAGTAATATGAGCAGGAGGGGGGGAACCTCCTCTTCAATAAACAGTCCATGTTCAGCAACCAAAAGAGTATTGTCTTGTTTTGTTTGTTGTCAGTGGTTGGAATAACTGATATCTATATTCAGACTGGGAGGAAGCAGTATATAACGAAAGCACTCAAGCGGAATGTAGGACATTTCGTTTCAATTAGTAAGACCTCAAATGGAATATGCAGTTCAGTTTTGGGCACCAGTTCTCAAAAAGGATATCGGGGAACTGGAGAAAGTGCAGAGAAGGGCAACCAAAGTGATAAGAGGCATGGAGGAACTCAGCTATGAGGAAAGATTAGAGGACCTGAATGTATTCTCTCTTGAGAAGAGGAGATTAAGGGGGGATATGATCAACATGTACAAATATATAAGGGGTCCATATAGTGAACTTGGTGTTGAGTTATTCACTTTACGGTCAACACAAAGGACAATGGGGCACTCTTCACGCCTAGAGGAAAATAGATTTCATCTCTAAATACGGAAAGGTTTCTTCACAGTAAGAGCTGTGAAAATGTGGTATAAACTCCCTCTAGAGGTGGTTCTGGCCAGCTCAGTAGATTGCTTTAAGAAAGACCTGGATTCCTTCCTAAATGTACACAATATCCCTGGGTACTAACATTTATAGGTAAAGTTGATCCAGGGAAAATGCGATTGCCTCTTGGGGGTCAGGAAGGATTTTTTTTCCCCTGCTGTAGCAAATTGGATCATGCTTTGCTGGGGTTTTTCGCCTTCCTCTGGATCAACTGTGGGTAAAGAATTGGGTATATGGGATTGTTTGAGATTATTTTTAATTTATTTACTTATTTTTATGGTTGAACTAGATGGACTTGTGTCTTTTTTCAACCTGACTAACTATGTAACTATGCAACAACATTAAAATATGTGTGCAGGTTCCCACCTGACTTATACAGCCATATCTGGCCCAAAACACCACAGTTCTAGATTTGGTGAATATCCACACTTGTTTGATTTATAATGTTATTTCTTGGGGTTCTATTATGTGAAACCCATCAAAAATGTAATCACTGGTGAAAAAGAAACTTTAACACCACAACAGAGGAAGAACATACAAACCTCGAACAAGGTAGCGGGATTGGAATTCGAACCAAGAATCTCTGTGCTGCTAGGCAGAAGTGCTAACCAGTTAGTCAATGTGCTGCCACATGTATGTAACCTGCATCTCTGTGGTGTGAAACAGTCCTAAGTCCCAGGGATGAAGAAGTTAATCAATGCAGATGTACCATGGAAGGCCAAAGAGCCATTGAACAACCTGTTTCTGGCATATGCCATCTGTTTTGAAGGTTGGTTATGGCTGATTACTCTCAGCATGCCGAGAGATAAACAGCTGTCATTTTGTAGATTTAAACTTGGTAAGAGGCTGCAATTAGTGCTGGTGGGGAAAAGTTAAGGCTGGTTATAGTCCTTGCCCATGGAAAACATATTCCATGATTTGCAATGGTGATGGAACCCTCTTAAACATAAATACTACATTTAGACATCATTTTATGTAAGGGCATGAGTCAGGAGCAATGTTTAACAACATAGGGAGAACAGACAATTTCTCTACATGAAGTGGCATGTTTGGGATTCAAACCAAGAACCTAAGTGCTGCTAGGCAGAAGTGCTAACCTGTTAGCCACTGTGCTGCCACACGTGGAGCCCTCCTATACATAAATACACATAAATACTGCATTTCTTTGGGAATGACATTTTTATTTTTGATGTTGGTACACATATCACATTTTTTGGGCTCAAATTATGATCATTTGGAAATACTAAACAACACACAAAATTGTGACTCGTTTTAAATTTGCATCAGCAATGTTATTGTTTGTGGTTTGTAAAGACACCTGTGTGAGTTTGGGTAAAGATTTTTGTGAGATGGACAGCAACAAGTGAGAGAGACAAAAAATTATATTTTACAAAAACATGAAAACATTACACATTCTAGCATTCTTAAAAACAAAATAGATGAAGAAGAAGCAACCTTTTTGGAAAGGAAAATGTATTTGAGAGTAAGATACAGTTCATTTCCACTTCAGCCCCGGAACAATTTACCCCCTTCCTGACCAGAGCGTTTTTTTGCGATTCGGCACTGCGTCGATTTAACTGATAATTGCGCGGTCATGCCACGTTGTGACCAAACAAAATTGACAACCTTTTTTTCCCACAAATAGAGCTTTCTCTTGGTGGTATTTGACCGTCTCTGCAGTTTTTATTTTTTGCGCTATAAACAAAAAAAGAGCAACAATTTTGAAAAAAAACACAATATTTTGTACTTTTTGCTATAATAAACATCCCCATTTTTTATAAAAAAAAGCAAATTTTTTCTCAGTTTAGGCCAATATGTATTCTTCTACATATTTTTGGTAAAAAAAAAAATCGCAATAAGCGTATATTGATTGGTTTACACAAAAGTTATAGCGTCTACAAAATAGGGGATAGATTTATAGCATTTTTATTATTATTTTTTTTACTAGTAATGGTGGCAATCTGCGATTTTTATCGTGACTGCAACATTATGGTGGACACATCAGACAATTTTTACACATTTTTGGAACCATTGGCATTAATACAGCGATCAGTGCGATTAAAAATGTATTGATTACTGTAAAAATTTCACTGGCAGTGTAGGGGTTAACACTAGGGGGCGGTGAAGGGGTTAACTGTGTTCCCTGGGAGGTGATTCTAACTGAAAGGGAGGGGACTAACTAGAGGAAGTGACGGATCGTGGTTCTTAGCTAATAGGAACACACAATCTGTCACTCCTGTCAGAACAGAACAGGGAAGTGTGTGTATACACACACTAGTCCCTGTTCTGTGTCTCCTGCTCACGATCGCTCGTGGATGGCGGTCATCGCGACCATCGGCCACGAGCATCGGCACACCCGCTGTGCAGCGCGCGCGCCTGCTATCTGGACCCCACGAGCTGACGTATAGCTATGTGGTTTCGCGCAGGGGAGCCAACCTGCCACAGTATAACTGCGGTGGCTGGTCCGGAAGCAGTTAAAAGAATTTTTTTGGGGAAGTTACAATTTTACCATTATAATCAATGGGTGAAACTTGCATCGGGCTACATAACTCTCATTTTCACTCTCAAAAACACTTCTTAGCCCAGCGCTAATTTTGGTATTTACTATAGCACCCTGTAAAAAAGGCATGGGCGTTAAAATGTTTGCATGCCTGAGCATGCTCTATTGTGCTGGCACATAGTTGTAAAGAGAGGGGGAATTTATCTCTTCTCAGACTTTTAAAGATATTTCAGTGTATATATCACTTTTTAAAGCAGTTTAAAAGCAGATTATCTTTACTGACAATTGCGCGGTCATGCGATACTGTACCCAAACAAAATTTGCGTCCTTTTTTTCCCCACAAATAGAGCTTTCTTTTGGTGGTATTTAACCACCTCTCTATTTTTTATTTTGTGCGCTATAAACAAAAAAAGAGCGTCAATTTTGAAAAAAAAACAATATTTTTTACTTTTTGCTATAATAAATACCCTAAATTTTTAAAAAAAACAAATGTATTCATCAGTTTAGGCCAATATGTATTCTTCTACATATTTTTTGTTTTGCCCAGCAGTGCCATTCTGCTGCAGTATATAGACGTGAGCCGGTCGGGAACCGGTTAAACAATATACCACATATTTAAGTACCATTTAGGTGATCATATCATGCTCTAAACATTATTTCCATGTGTGATACTCCAGGTTCTAGCAAGAGTAAGGGCGGTATCTGTTGTCTGGGCGCTATAGTAAATTCAATTTTGGGAGTATTCTTCCCCAGCGCTATAGTGAATTCCATTTGGGTGCTAATTAGCGTGATTTTGCTATTTTGAGAGTATTTATTCTTCCATTCTCATATTGGCGCTATAGTAAATGACCCCCAATATTGGGGACTTTTTAGCACTATTCTATATTATATTTTATGTTTATATATTTTTTGTTTGTTTTTGTTTTTTTTGGAGTATCAACAATGAGGGATACTAATGAACTTTCTTTGAACTTTCTACACATTTTTCATTGGATATCACTATTGTTTTGTATATATAATTATGCACTTTTAAAGTGATAGCATCATGATTTTATTTTACATATTTTTTACAGGTAATGTGGGAAAGCACATGTTGTTTCATAAGGTGCACTGTGTATATATAAGATAGTGTGGAGCATGGCACCTTTTGATCTATATTAATTCTGTAGATGAGAGTGTGTTTAGGTGTGGGCAATCCACTTATTTATTTATTTATTGTCATAGCAGCTCGCAAGTATTCTACTGTTTTTTTCTTTTACCCACTTCCTTAACTCAACAACTCAGCTTAGCTCTCCACAAGGCCCAATATCGGTCTATTTGGTTGGCTGATGGTTCAGCCATCAATTCAGAGCCAGGCTCATTCTAACCTCCTGGAGCTGTGTGCAGACAGCCTATATAACTCTATGGGAACACAGTGGCTGTATGGACACTGCCCCGCTCATCCTAGTTTCAGCATAATATACTCAAAGAGGCATTGGGAACTTTTAGACAAGTGTAATCAGATGAAGGAAAACTTCAAGCAAGCTCAATAGCTCTGGTGAGACAGCTCCCAAATTGCAAGACTTCTCTTAAAGCTGTAGTAAACCACTGGGTGTTTTTTTTTTCATTTTCTAACCTGAAAGGTAATGTCATAATGTGCTGGTATGCATCATATACTAGCACATTATGTTAATGTTACACTTACCTGAAAACTAAGCCTTCCAGCGCCACGCTGTCACCGCTGCAGACGCTTCCATCTTCACCCGGTCTTCCTTCCGGGTTTGCGGACTCCGCCTGTGTGACTGGCCGGAGCCGTGATGATGTCACTCCCAAATCAATAGTTGGTGCTACTGCTGTTCACATGTTACCAATCTGAGCTGTTATATGTGAATAGAGTCTAGCCTAATATTACTCATATTTTTAAGAAAGGCAAGATTATTTCGTTTTGGTATATAAGGGTACTCAGTTTTGTGATTGGCTATAAATGTCTACTAAACCTAACATGTTTAGAAAGCCTGGAATTTCAATGTGTTGTGTTAAAGCGGTAGTAAACTGCGGCATTTAAAAAAAAAATATTCCCTGCAAGGCAATGGCAATGTGCCATTCATCGCATACTAGCACATTATGAAATACTTACCCTAGAATGAAACCCTCCAGCAGTGGGCTGTCACCACTTAGAGGGCTTCCATCTTCACCAGTTCTTCCTTGAATGGCCGAGCCATGATAATGTCACTCCTGCACATGCGCTCGGGAGCCCCAGCACAGCACTCTGAGAGAATGTCACTGGTATGCCATTCCTACAGGGCGCATGTGTCGGTGATGTCACTGGCTGCCAAAAGAGCGAATCACCTAAATGGTGAGAGGAGCTATTCATTTTACCTATAGATAAGATTTATTATAAGCATACCTGTAGGCAAAAATAACAAAGCAGACTTTACTAACGCCTTAAAAAAATAAATATGATCCCTTATGCTAAATTGAATTTTTAGTGATGGCTTCATGGTACAAGATGCTGCTACTACCACTTTTACCATTAGGTGTCAGCACACTAACAGAAATGGCTATAGCTCTTTGACGATGCAACTTCATTGTAATAAGTTTGCAAACTCTAAATGAATTTTTCCGTACATTTTACTTTCCCATTTTCCCTTACTATTCATCTTGTTGCCGTATTAATCGTTTTACCTTGTAACTCTAAACTTGCCGACACTTAAAATGTTTTTCCCTATAAGGCAACCATAGCCTCTTTATGTTTCCTTTGATGCTTGAAACTTTAAGGAAATATGTGTATGTCATATATGTAACAGTGTATACAGCAGACTGCTTTGTCGGTTATGAGTGGTGTTGTTCTGAATATTTTAAGAGTGCTATCAACCCCTAGGCAGCCCCATTTCCACTGCCAACATTCCTGCCCAGTGACTCAGACTTACCGTAGATTGGCATAAAACCAGCTAGGCTTAGGCACTTTTTTACTTGAGGTGGTGCTAGACATAGCTGATCATGGAAGTATCTTTAAATATCTAGTGACATGGCACATAAACAGCAGAAAGGTTAAAACCGTTTAGTGCCAACTAGCTAGAGTTCTCCATCCCCCTTCATCTAGACTGGCGCTGACGTGGCTTTACCAAGGATGAATGTGGAAGGGGTGTGTACAGAGCAACAAAGCTGAAGGAAGAAAAGGACTGTGCTATTTGTAAGCACAGTTTGCTAAGAAATAATCAACATGACTCACACTAGAAATATGCAATTGTATTATAATTATAAGGTTTTTTTTTTCTTTACTGTAAAGTATTACTGAAGGCAAAACTTTTTTATTTTTTGGATAGAGTGGTGAGACTTAAAACCCCTGTCAGGTTTTTACTACTATCTGTTCTCTGTTTGCCCTGGTTAGTGCAACTGAAAGTGAGGGCAAATACACATTTTTGAGCTTTTTCCAGAACAGGAATAGGGATAGCTTTTCCCTCACTTTTCATTTTTGTTGTGTCTACAGACAGGAAGGGACACAGATGGCAAAAAAAGTCAAGGTTTTTAACGATGAATATCAAATACCACTCAAAGGGGTTCCTTGGGTCACATAGTTACATAGTTAGTCAGGTTGAAAAAAGACACAAGTCCATCTAGTTCAACCATAAAAAAAAAAAAATTATCATACAGTCCCATATACCCAATCCTATACCCACAGTTGATCCAGAGGAAGGCGAATAAACCCCAGAAAAGCAGGATCCAATTTGCTACAGCAAGGGAAAAAAATTCCTTCCTGATCCCAGAGAGGCAATCAGATTTTCCCTGGATCAGCTTTACCTATAAATGTTAGTACCCAGTTATATTACAGTATGTACATTTAGGAAATAATCCAGGTCTTTCTTAAAGCAATCTACTGAGCTGGCCAGAACCACCTCTGGAGGGAGTCTATTCCACATTTTCACAGATCTTACTGTGAAGAAACCTAGTCTGTTTAAGGTTGTTGTTTGCGTAATGTCTGTATAACTTTTGCCTGATGAAGAAGCTCAGAAATCTTACTTTTTTCATTAAAATAGCTTTGAGACGAGATGTGCTAATGACTTACCATATGTTCAGGATTGACATCAACCACACCATCCTAGCTGTATCAGGGGCGGATCCAGGGGGGGCAGCGGGGAAAGTGCCCCCCCTGAGAAATTAGTGACGGGCCGGCAGGCCAGTCAGTGAGTCGGTGGGTGAGTGGGCGGACCAGTCAGTGGACCGGTGGGTGAGTGAGCGGGCGGACCAGTCAGCGGGTCGGTGGGTGAGCGGGTAAACAGGCCAGGCGGCAGGTGAGTAGGCGGGCTGGCCAGCCAGTGGGTCGGCGGGTGAGCAGACGGCCAGGTCAATCATCGGGCCTGGCAGGCAGGGGAGCAGAGAGATGACATCATCTCTCTAAGTGCACCTGAAAAACTCTACATTGGACTAGACTTATTAACTATTCCCTACGCCTACTTCAAAAATGAAAAGTATTGGTTTTAAATATACTTTAACTTTTGAGACATATTTTTGCTAACAGAACATGCACATGTTTCAAACAGGAAAAAAAACTCTAGCATCATGTGCAAACAAATGCTCAACCTCAAATGTATAAATGTTCTTGGTTTTCCAACCCACCCCTTAAGTTTGTGGAGCTTCTACAGACACAAGCATACGAATGGAGTATTGTGGGACGCTTCATTTGTAGAAGCACCACTGCACAGCTCCTCCAATTTATTCAAAAACTGTATTAGTGTCCAAACGTATAAAGCTGAAATGAATACTTTTACTTCAGTCAAGTGCCAAAGTTGCCATGATGGTGTCCCACCCCCTATGCCATGTCACATTTCCCCCTGTTTCACAGTTGGTGCAAAAAGTTGCACCAATTACACATGTAGCGACAGCGGACTACAATTACCAGTTATACAGACTACCCACCGTCATTCTTCATCTATTCCAATGTCCCTCTAGTGCTGGGCTCCAGTAACTGTCATCATATCTGTGAGCCAAACAGGGAGAATTGTGGGACTAGTAGTCTTTGGATCAGCCATTCGGATTTTGTCGTCAGACATCCACGTTAGACATCCACGCGGCATCAACTCAGCAGACGGACCCAACAACCGCCTGTATCCTGCAGCTGGTGGGTCATTGCTGTTCGTCTTTCCGAAGGACATCCCATCCAGGGTCGCTGTTGCAGAGGCTTCTATCCGGTACAGTTGTTGGTGAGAGGGCAGTCACCCAGCGGTTGCAATCCTTATCTGGTTATCTTGCTTGAACACTGTGTACAGACACCTTGTCCATGGAAACACTTTACTGCATTACATAAGACACTGTACATAGACATCCTTACCCTAAACTACTTCAAGGAATATCACTAGCCCGTTTAAGCTGACTTGCTTGCCATCAAATCACTGTGCCATATTTGGATATAATTTAATGAGCTCTAACTGCCGGTGAAGACTATTGCAGGCCTGCATTCTGGACATTGCTGTTGTTATTGGTTAGAGGGCCCCATATCCTGCTCCTATTCTATCTGGTCTCTCATTAAGATTTAAAGGATTAATAGGCCGGCCTGGGATTCCCCTTTAGTGTGGTAACATATTTCATTAAATAGTAGATTATTTATAATCCTTCCAGTTTACCCTCTGTACATATATGTATATTGTGTTTTGTACAGTAATTAAGCTGTTTCTTTAAGGGGATTCCTCTACTGAATTTGGCTGTTATCCAGATCATATATCTACATATTAATGTGTTTCAGTAAAAGCTAAGATTATATATATATATATATATATATATATATATATATATATATTTGACTTGTGTTGAGTGTCATTTAAAGGTGTCCGCAAAAAGATGTCTGAACCCAGAGTGCCAGGTGGGTTGGCATGTTCACAGGGCCAGGGAGATGCAGATGAACAGGTAAATCAAAGCAGCCCTCTAGTGGGCCATGCTACATTTGGGGGCTCGCCCGAGATTTACTCTGCAGCTGACCCTAGCCAACCTAGACAAGAGCCACAATCCATGAGGAAGGCATCTTTGGTGGCTGCGGTTGCTTGGGGAAGAGCCCAGGGAGCTTGAATGGAGCAAAGCACTGTTTTGGAGATCTCAGGAAGTGAGTGCACTGAGAAGATTAAACCATGGGTGAGAGCTTTAGCCCCAGAGCAGAGGGCCTACGTTTTAGATGTGGAATGTGGAAGTTGAGTTCACCCTGGACTATACTAGGGTACTGATAGAGTGGCAGGAAGAGATGTCTGGTTGTTTCCAAGAAGAAGATGTATGCCTAGCTGAAGGGGTAACTGCCTGGGTGATCCCATTGCAAGTGGGGGGAGAAACTGTTGAGAGGAGGCCATCAACGAGGGCCCAGGGAAGGAGCCTAGGGTTTTTTGGAACAGACTCCCATGGGGCCAGTGCGCCTCCGGCTTCCTTCTATACTGAAATGAGCCAGCTAGTTGACAGTCTAGTGAAGAATGGATCTGGAAATCCAAGTCAGAGCTATCAGAGACTCTGATATTTCTCAGAATAGATGCCGACCCCTGTGGGAAGATGAGTTAGACACTTGGATGAGTCAGTGTTTCAGAGGCTGTGAAATGAAAGCGACTCAGTGAGAGTCTTTGAGGGCCTGCCTCCAAAGTAATCTGCAAATTGAGAATGGGAAAGAAAACTTGTGTTGCTATGGACTACATAGACGCTTTGTATGCTGTATTCGGAATAGTTGAAACCACTGCTGACTTTCTGTACAAGTTTAATCACACTCACCAACAAAAAGGAGAGAGCCTCTCTGGGTACATCTCTCAAGTGGACAGAATGTTGCACCAGATTATCCTTAAGAAGGAATGAGAGAATTGTGCTCTAGTGGAGGAAGGAGAGAGAAAGTGGCTTGCCCGAACTGTTCATATTGAAACAGGTTTCTCGGATGAGGACAGTAAAACAGAATCAGAGCAGGCAGGTCTGGCTATTCCTGTTACTAACAAGCTGGTGGGCGAATCTGGACCAGCTGAACTAATGACCCAAGCAGCTCAAGCGCAAACTCAGGTGTATCATGCTCTAATGCTCATAATGGAAACTCAAGAGAAGGTCCAAGAGCAAGGATTTCACCAAGGAGGGTTAAAGCTCCCTCGAATACAAGAGAAGACATGGTATGGATGTGGAGAAGTTGGACACTTTCAGGCTAAGTGCCCCAAAGCTGGAATCAGCCCACAATTACTCACAGAAGTTTTAATGGCCTTACAGAAGGTGCTTTTCCAAAAGCCAGCGGGAAACTTCAGGGGGCCTCAGTGAAAGAGCTAGTTGAGTGTCCCGGAGGAAAACTGCACTCTTAAGAGTGAATCAAAGAAAAAGAAAAAACAAAAGTCTTCTGCTACTCCTTCCCCTCCCTTGCCTGTTAAAAAAAATAGGCCCCCAGTAAAACCAAGACGTACACGGGAGATCAATGCAAACCCTTCTGATTGACTTGTTAAACAGGATCCCCTGCCACCAAGAAAGCTGATTGGGGCCCAGACTATAGACTCACCAGCTGGAAATCTGCCAAGAGACTTGATAGGGTCTTCCCCAATAGTTTTGTTGTTTTGTTTGTTGGAAGGAATCTACACTCAAGCTCTGCTGGACACAGGAGCTTAGGTGACCTTGTTGTATCAGAACTTCTATAAAAAGCACCTCCCTTTGTGTAAGCTTGAAGAGTTGAAAATCTGGGGTATAGGTACCCAAAAATGCCCATACGACGGCTATATCCCTATCAAGATAACTTTTGATCCTTCCTTGGCCGGGAAGCCAGAAATTTTTGACACTTGGCTGTTGTCTGTCCTCGACCCCCTGAGGCAGGCCGCAATTCCTTGCTGATAGTCCAACATAGGTTGGACTTGATGGACTTGTGTCTTTTTTCAACCTCACCTACTATGTAACTATGTAACTATAGGCACAAACACCAACCTTGTGAGGAGGTTACTCACGCCATTGGCCGTGGAAGGTGCTCCGGTAGGGAAGATCCATCCTCAGTTGAGACAGGCTTTTCAGCGGGTGTTGCAAGAAAAGAAGGCACCTGCTGAGGAAGTGGGGAGACTGTGGCGATTGGATATGCAAGAAAGAGTGTTGCAGCCTGGAGTAAGGACCTGCATGAAAGCCACCGTTAAACTATCGTTTTATCAACCGGGTCCCTATGTGGTGGTGGAAGCTGATCCGCTGGAAGAAGATAGCGGAATAGAACTGATTCTGGAAATTGTACCCACTAAAGCTTTATTGAGGAGTGGGAGAAGAATCCCTGTCAGTGTGAGAAATGTCACGAGTTATCCAATCAGCCTGAAACATCGCATGGTGATAAGAAAGTGAATGCAGCCATCCCAGTGACCGGGGACGACTTAATCCAGAGGGAAGAGGGGAGAGAGACCACTGTTCAGTTAATTTGTCTCCCAGATGGGAAGAGAGGATCAAAGCTCAGCTGGCACGATGGGAGAAGATGTTCTCCAGAATGACTTCGATGTGGGTTGTGCCAAGAGCGCTCAACAGTGAGGACAAGCCTTTCAAAGAGAGAGTAGACGGATCCCTCTGTGTGACCTGGAAGAGCTTCAAGAATAGCTGGCTGAATTGAAGAAGTCAAGGGTTATTAGAAAATCCAGGAGCCCGCATCTCCTATTGTTGTAGTGCATAAAAAAAATGGATCCCTACGGATGTGTATAGATTACAGAACAGTGAGAACTATCCCAGATTAGTACACCACTCCTCGCATAGGAGAGGCCCTGCAATGCCAAACAGGGGCTAAGTGGTTCAGTGTTTTGGATCTGAAGAGTGGATACCACCAGATACCCATGCATCCAGACAGCCGAGAGAAGACAGCCTTCATCAGCCCTCTAGGATTCTTTGCATTCGAGCACATGCCATTGGGGTTAACAGGGGCCCCAGCCACCGTTTAGAGATTGATGGAAAACACTGTGGGTGACAGGAATTTGATAGAGGATCATCATTTTTGGCAAGACATTGGAGGAGCATGAAGCTCGATTGGAGAAAGTCTTTCAATGACTACATACTGAATGGCTGAAGCTGTCATTAGAGAAGTGTCAATTCTACCAAATTTCAGTCACTTTTCTTGGACACATAGTCTCAATGGAGGAGTCGCCACGGACCCTCAGAAGTTGGAAGCTGTTACCTCCTGGCCTTGACTGAGCACTGTCACTGAACTGAGGACATTTTTGGGCTTCTGCTGCTATTATAGGAGATTTGTAAAGAATTTTGCACAGATTGCAAGGCCTCAAAATGAGTTATTGCAGAAGCAGACGGATGAAGACTTGCAGAAAACCCATGCCAGGGGTCCACGGAAGTCTATTCAAAAGCAATGGACGGTGATATGTGAAAAGGCTTTTGAACGTTTGAAGGGGAGTCTTATTAAAGCGCCCGTGTTGGCCTACGCTGATCATTCAAAGCCTTACGAATTGCATGTGGATGCTAGTAGAGATGGGCTAGGGGGAGTGTTGTATCAGGAATCGGAAGGAACGCTTCATCTAGTGACCTATGTGAGCCGCAGCCTCACTCCCCCTGAGAAGAATTATCCAGTGCACAAGTTAGAGTTCCTGGCCCTCAAGTGGGCTGTAGTAGGCAAGCTGCGAGATTACCTATATGCGGCCACTTTCGTGGTGAAAATGGATAATAATACTCTGACTTACTTGCTGTCTACTGCCAAACTGGATGCCAATGGACATCGGTGGTTGGCCGCCTTGTCAGTGTTTTTCGGTTCAGCTTGAAATACCAGCCAGGGGTGGGAAACCGAGACGCTGATACTCTTTCCCGAAGACCTTACTGATGCCAGTCAGAGGAGCTGGGTCTATTTGCCTCTGGAGGGAGTACTTGCTGTATGCCAAGGAGTAGAACATAGGCATAAAGGGGCTACAGGGGCCAAAGCTGTGGGGGTCACCCCTGCTGGAGTGCCAAGATATTACTGTGATTTGACGCAATTGTGCAGTCAAGAACTGCCCCAACTGACTAAAGAGGATGTGAGGAAAGATCAACGCGAAGACCCACTGGGAAACCTTATCAAGAAGTCTTTGTCAGTTCGGGATCCACAAGTGCTGTTAAACAGTTCCACTGAGGGAGCTAAAGTAGTACATAAAGAGTAAGAAAGAATGTGGTTGGAAGACAGAGTTATATACAGGAAAGGCCCATCTGAGGAACTAGGGGGTGTTTGCCAACTATTCCTCCCTGAGAAACACTGACTGGTAGTATTGGCTGCTCTTCATAATGACCATGGATATTTAGGGCCAGATAGAAGCCTCAAGCTGGTTAGGGACTGATTTTATTAGCCATCCATGAGGGCCGAAGTAGAAAGCTACTGTCACTCTTGCATCTGGTGCATTCAAAGAAAGACTTTGCCAGACAGGGCAGCCCCAATGGGCCATCTACAGAGTCAGGAACCAATTGAATTGGTGTGCATTGATTTCTTTAGTCTGGAACCCGACCTGAGTGGGCGGAGTAATGCTCAGGCTTTCCCAACCAGGGACCAGCAAGCCAGTACTGTAGCAAAGACCTTAGTGGAGAAGTTTTTTATCCATTATGGGCTGCCTCAGCACCTACACTCAGATCAAGGTCGGAATTTTGAGAGCAAGCTAATCAGAAGATTGTGTGAACTTTTGAATATTCAAAAATCAAGAACC
The DNA here is from genome assembly GCA_037952925.1 of Lithobates clamitans. Taxonomy (NCBI): domain Eukaryota; kingdom Metazoa; phylum Chordata; class Amphibia; order Anura; family Ranidae; genus Lithobates; species Lithobates clamitans. The sequence goes on from JBBGZY010001184.1 coordinate 1,488,179, forward strand.
ACTTCTTACCATCCTCAAGGGGACCTGCAACCCGAGCTTTTCAATCGCACTCTGTTGAATATGCTAGGGACCCATCCCTTGGAGGAGAAGCAACATTGGGGTGATTACATTGCTGCAGTGGTTTATGGTTACAATAGCACAGCGAATGACTCTACTGGATACTCCCCTTACGGTTGATGTTTGAAAGGGAAGCTCGCTTGTCAGTGTATCTAGCTTTTGGAACGTCTTTAGATCACACATCTCAAGCTTCTTACCGAGGATATGTCTATAGGCTTTGGAAAAACTTTAAAACTGCCTATGAGAAAGCTAAGGAAGCATCTACTGCAAGGGAACAGAGAACCAAAAAAACTTTCATCATCCTGGTCTCTCTCCTTCCTGGGCCTCACCAAGTGCACACCTCTCTGCTGCTAAGAGAGAGGGCTGCGGCCTACCGCATAATGATTGAGTAACTTCAACCCAGGCCTCGGAGGGCCCAACTCTTCTGGCTGTTATCCACATGGCATCAACTCGGCAAATGGACCCAATGAACGTCTGTATCCTGTAGCTGGTGGTTTTCTTTCCAAAGGACATCCCATCAAGGGTCACTGTTCCAGAGGCTTTTATCCGGTCCTGTTGTTGGTGAGAGGGCAGTTGCCCAGCGGTTGCAATCCTTATCTGGTTATCTTGCTTGAACACTGTGTATAGACACCTTGCTCATGGAAACACTTTACTGCATTACATAAGACACTGTACATAGACATCCTTACCTTAAACGACTTCCCTACTTCAAGGAATATCACTAGCCTGTTTAAGCTGTCTTGCTTGTCATCAAATCACTGTGACATATTTGGATATAATCTAATGAGCTCCAACTGCCGGTGAAGACTATTGCAGGCCTACATTCTAGACATTGCTGTTGTTATTGGTTAGAGGGCCCCATATTCTGCTCATATTCTATCTGGTCTCTCATTAGGATATAAAGGTTTAATAGGCTGGCCTGGGATTCCCCTTTAGTGTGGTAACAGGATTCTTTATAATCCTTCCAGTTTACTCTCTAGTTGGTATTCCTCGGTACATATATGTACAGTATCTCACAAAAGTGAGTACACCCCTCACATTTTTGTAAATATTTTATTCTTTCTTTTCATGTAACAACACTGCAGAAATTACACTTTGCTACAATGGAAAGTAGTGCGTGTACAGCTTGTATAACAGTGTAAATTTTCTGTTCCCTCAAAATAACTCAACACACAGCTATTAATGTCTAAACTGCTGGCAACAAAAGTGAGTGCACCCCTAAATGAAAATGTACAAATTGGGCCCAAAGTGTCAATATTTTGTGTGGCCACCATTATTTTCCAGCACTGCCTTAATCCTCTTGGGCATGGAGTTCACCAGAGCTGCACAGGTTTCCACTGGAGTCCTCTTCCACTCCTCCATGACAACATCACAGAGATGGTGGATGTTAGAGACTTTGCGCTTCTCCACCTTTCGTTTGAGGATGCCCCATAGATGCTCAATAGGGTTTAGGTCTGCAGACATGCTTGGCCAGTCCATTACCTTTACCCTCAGCTTCTTTAGCAAGGCAGTGGTCGTCTCGGAGGTGTGTTTGGGGTAGTTATCATGTTGGAATACTGCCCTGCAGCCCAGTCTCTGAAGGGAGGGGATCATGCTCTGCTTCAGTATGTTGCAGTACATGTTGGCATTAATGGTTCCCTCAATGAACTGTAGCTCCCCAGTGCTGGCAGCACTCATGCAGCCCCAGACCATGACACTCTTACCACCTTGCTTGACTATAGGCAAGACACACTTGTCTTTGTACTCCTCACCTGGTTGCCGCCACACACACTTGACACCATCTGAACCAAATAATCCAGTAATCCATGTCCTTAATCTGCTTGTCTTCAGTAAACTGTTTGCGGGCTTTCTTGTGTATCGTCTTTAGAAGAGGCTTCCTTCTAGGACAACAGCCATGCAGACCAATTTGTTGCAGTTTGGGGCATATGATCTGAGCACTGACAGGCTGACCCCCCCCCCACCCCTTCAATCTCTGCAGAAATGCTGGCAGCACTCATACGTCTATTTCACAAAGACAACCTCTGGATATGACACTGAGCATGTGCGCTCAACTTCTTTGGTTGACCATGGCAGGGCCTGTTCTGAGTGGAACCTGTCCTGTTAAACCACTGTATAGTCTTGGCCACCATGCTGCAGCTCAGTTTCAGGATCTTGGCAATCTTCTTATAGCCTAGACCATTTTTATGTAGAGCAACAACTCTTTTTTTCAGATCCTCAGAGAGTTCTTTGCCATGAGGTGCCATGTTGAACTTCCAGTGACCAGTATGAGAGAGTGAGAGTGATAACACCAAATTTAAGACATCTGCTCCCCATTCACATCTGAGACCTTGTAACACTAACGAGTCACATGACACCGGGGAGGGAAAATGGCTAATTGGGCCCAATTTGGACATTTTTACTTAGGGGTGTACTCACTTTTGTTGCCAGCGGTTTAGACATTAATGGCTATGTGTTGAGGTATTTTGAGTGGACAGCAAATTTACACTGTTATACAAACTGTACACTCACTACTTTACATTGTAGCAAAGTGTCATTTCTTCAGTGTTGTCACATAAAAAGATATAAAAAATACTTACAAACATGTGAGGGGTGTACTCACTTTTGTGGGATACTGTATATTGTGTTTTGTACTGTTGAACTGTAATTAGGCTGTTTCATTAACCACTTGCCAACCGGCTTATGCCAATATATGTTGGCAAAACCATGTACCCATACGTCATGCTATCATCGGCAGCTGGTGTCCGCCGGTGGCCCGTGATCGTTGGACAGAGAGGCAGAACAGGGAAATGCCTATGTAAACAAGGCATTTCCCTGTTCTGCCTAGCAACATGACAGGGATCTACTGTTTCCAGTGATCGGGAGCAGTAATCTCTGTCATGTTCTAGTGAGCCCATCCCCCCTACAGTTAGAGCAGGCTGAGGGAACACACTTAACCCTTTGATCGCCCCCTAGTGTTCAACCCCTTCCCTGCCAGTGACATTTACACAGTAATCAGTGCATTTTTATAGCACTGATCGCTGTATAAATGTCAATGGTCCCAAAATAAGTCGCAGATCGCCGCCATTACTAATAAATAAATACATTAATAATAAAAATGCCATAAATCTATCCCCTATTTTGTAGACGTGAAAACGTTTGCGCAAACCAATCAATATACGCTTATTGCGATTTTTTTTACCAAAAATATGTAGAATACACATTGGCCTAAACTGAGGAAGAAATTTTCTTATATATATATATTTTTGGGGATATTTATTATAGCAAAAAGTACAAAATATTGCTTTTTTTTTCAAAATTGTCTCTCTTTTTTTGTTTACAGCGCAAAAAATAAAAACCGCAGAGGTGATCAAATACCACCAAAAGAAATCTCTATTTCTGGGGAAAAGGACGTCAGTTTTGTTTGGGCAATTGTCAGATAAAGCTCTTTGTTGTGTATATATATATCTATATATCTATATATATATATATATATATCTATATTTATATATATATATCTATATATATATATCTATATATCTATATATATATATATATATATATATATATATATATATATATATATATAGATATAGATATAGATATAGATATATATATATATATATATATATATATATATATATATATATACCACTGTGCTTCAGTAAAAGCTAAGATTATATATATATATATATATATATATATATATATATATATATATATATATATATATATATATATATATATATTTGACTTGTGTTGAGTGTAATTTAAAGGTGCCTGCAAAAAGATGTCTGAACCCAGAGTGCCAGGTGGGTTGGAGTGTTCACAAGGTCAGGGCGATGAAGATGAACAGGTAAATCAAAGCAGCCCTCTGGGGGCCGTGCTACACACACATAGGATGGTTGTAATTCCTACCTACAGGAAGGAAAAACAACAGTTCATACACGTCTTAAGCATTTCAAGCTTCATGTATGAGACTGTTACGGTCATCCATCTGAAAATCAGGTAAATTATGTCAATGACACACAACACACATCTCTACTGCCTGACTAGCATATTGAGGCCACATAGCAGAGCAGGACTCATTAGCACAAGCATAATATTGGAAAAAAAATAATTACTATGTCAGACTGCTGATATAAAAGCCTGTCCCTTGTAGCCTACCTCTAACCACTTTATTTAACGGTGTGATGGTTGGCGCAAAAAGCTGAATCTCGGGACCAGGATATAAGACACCTGTATGAATTATAATTATAAACAAAAATGGTGTAGCGCTATACATTAAATATTGCACTATAACTTGCGAAACATATAAATAAATACATATGTGCAATAAGTCTCTAAGTGACTTGCTGTAAAAGACTTTTTGTGCTAATTGTACTTCCACAATAATAATGTGTACACTTCCAGTCCACCACCTTGAGTGCTTCATCCCCACCAAATGAGCTCTCACCTGATTTATATGACCCACATAAAAATGCAAGTTTGAACCTAGGTTTACATTGCTGCGGGTTAGAAATCGTGCAAGTTCAGCTTAACTTCAACCCAGGAATGCAGTCTGACTTCAGGGGCAATTTGACAGACATCTGTACGGGTTCCTGCACAGATGTCTACACAAATCGAACACCGAAGTCGCCAAAAGTAGTACAGGAACTACTTTTGGGAATCAAAAACAAAGTCCGCACTGCATTGATTTGGACTGTGCTATTGCTGGTAATAGCCACCGATTTGGCATGCGATTTGACATGTTAAATCGCTCCAATGTGAACCTCGGCTAAAAAATACACTTGTCCCCTTTGAATGGGATCAACTCTAATGCGTAAATGCTGAGCCCCGTCTTCCTTAGATGGGATGGCAAAGAGTGGATATCGACACAAGCAAACCCTCAGAAAGTTACATCAGTTCACTTTGTGCGTGATGATGTCATCCAGATAGATAGGTTGAGGGAAAGCTGAATGGAGCAAAGTATAGAGATATCCTCAAAGAAAACCTTTTTTACAGTATTCAGGACCTCAGACTGGGCCGAGGGTTCACCCTCCAACATGACAATGATCCTAAGCACACAGCCAAGACAATACAGGAGTGGCTTAGGGACAATTCTGTGAATGTCTTAAAGTGGCCCAGCCAGAGTTCTAACCTGAACCCTATTAAACATCTCTGGAGAGACCTGAAAATGGTTGTCCACTGACAGTCCCCATCCAACCTGACTGAGCTTGAGAGAATTTGCAAAGAAGAATGGCAGAAAATCCCCCCAATCCAAGTATGCAAAGCTTAAAGGGGTTGTAACCTTCGTGGTTTTTCACCTCAATGCATTCTATGCACTGAGGTGAAAAACCTCTTGCAGTGCAGCAGTCCCCCAGCCCCCACCCCCGTTTTACTAAGCTGAACCCTCTTTTTCTCGCGCCAGGGACAAGCACACCAGCTCTAGCTGGTGTCTCGTGTCCTGATTGGCTAGATTGACAGCAGAGCAGCCATTGGCTCCCACTTCTGTCAATCAAATCCAATGACGCAGGTTCCAGGGGGCGGGACAGAGTCATACATTCCGCGGCTATGGGCGCCGAATGCTGGACTCCGGAACGCGCCAGAAAGGTAACCCCCTCAGGGAAACGCTTCCCCTAGGGGGTTATCTGATACGGGGAGAAGCCACGAGAGCTGCCGGGGGACCCCAGAAGAACAGATTCGGGGACACTGTGTAAAACGAGCTGCACAGTGGAGGTATGTATGATATGTTTGTTATTTTAAAAAAATTAAAAACTAACCCTTACAATCTATATATAAGAGATGTTATACGTGCCCACCTATCAAAACATCGCTCTGCGCCTAGTACAAAATTACCAACAGTATAGAAGCAGCACCAATAAGCATTTTACACTCATTTTCACCGAGACAGGGGCTCTCACATATCCCACCCCCTCTTTTTTTCGATCCAGAGGGAGGAACACCAGCACCCGTCATCAGAGTTGGGACACCTCTGTGCCGGCTCTCAGCCACGTAGGCCCAACCCTTTTTCCTGGGTGCGCTTCCAGCTACCAAGGGTAATGCTGACATCTGGTGGTCGTTTAGGAATCGGTGCAGACCTATTATTACCATTCAAAGCTGATGTTTGCTGGATTTCTGGTGAGTGCAATTTCATTAGGGGTGCTCCGCACGTGGTGTAACACTTGGTGGAAGGAATACCCTCTCTCACAGAATATTATAGGATCCTCACCACAATATTAGCTTCATATAATGAACTATATATGAAAGTGTGTCCTGGCGATCTGGACATGAAGCGCTGCTGCAATATTGAAAGACTTTATTTATTTAAAAATAATTTTTATTGCCTTTAATCATAACCCTTACAATCACTTTAATGCCCCGTACACACGGTCGGATTTTCCGATGGAAAATGTCCGATCGGAGCGTGTTGTCGGAAATTCCGACCATGTGTGGGCTCCATCGGACATTTTCCATCGGATTTTCCGACACACAAAGTTGGAGAGCAGGAGATAAAATTTTCCCACAACAAAATCCGTTGTCGGAAATTCCGATCGTGTGTACACAAATCCGACGGACAAAGTGCCACGCATGCTCAGAATAAATAAAGAGATGAAAGCTATTGGCCACTGCCCCATTTATAGTCCCGACGTCCATGTTTTACATCACCGCGTTTAGAACGATCGGATTTTCCGACAACTTTGTGTGACCGTGTGTAGACAAAACAAGTTTGAGCCAACATCCGTCGGAAAAAATCCTAGGATTTTGTTGTCGGAATGTCCGAACAAAGTCCGACCGTGTGTACGCCCTATAAGGCTGTAATTGCGCTTCAACAAAGTACTGAGTGAAGGGTCTGAGTACTTACAGTAAGTACATGTGTTAGTTTCTTCTTTTTAATAAATTCAAAGACATTTCTAAAATTCAGTTTGCACTTTGTCATTATGGGGTGCTGAGTGTATATTATTGAGAAAAAAAATGAAGTTAAACAACTGTAGTATCAGGCTGCAACGTGACAAAACTGAAAAAAGTAAAGGGGGGTTTGAATCCTTTATAAATGCACTGTACAAATGTGACAAAAGTAAAGTTTGTTTTTGTAGTGTTAGGCCCCTTTCACACGATCGGTCCGATTGGATCCACCTGTCCGTTTCTTAGGTGGATCCGAGTGGGCCACCCATTGACTTCTATGGGCAGGTGGATGTCAGTGGATATGTGTCCGCTGATGCCGCCTGCCATCCGATCCAACAAGATCCACTCAAAACAGTGGATCGGATCAAATGGGATTGGATGAAAACGGACAGGTTGTCCGTTTTCATCCAATCTCCCCATAGAGAACAGCTTTTGACAGGTCCATTTCTGCACAATGAGGCGGATCTGTCATCCGCCTGCTCAGTAGGGATCAAAGGAGCAATCCCCCGCTGAGCTAGCAGGGTCCATCCAACATGAAAGGGGCCTTACATTTGACTTCTCTAAGTTAATTTAAAAGATAAGATGATAACTGGGTGAGGTGGCAACTTTTAAAACAATTTGTACTTAGAGCTGGCTTAATTATCATATCATAAAAAAAAGGTGTGTAACAAAGAGGGGTCCACAAAAAATTCACACAAGATTCACACAACCTTAGCCGAGAATTCACACATTTTTCCAACTGAATCTAATTAGAAAATTTTTAAATTAAATGTGAAAATATTTATAAGTAGTCCTCAATTTGTTTAAAATAATTTGTTCAAGAAAAAAAGATGAAATATTGTTATAAATGTATAATACAGTCTTGTTCTGCTTCCCTAGTCTAAGCATTGTAATGCCGTGTACACACGATCAGATTTGCCGACAGGAAATGTTGGATGTGAGCTTGTTGGCGGTAAGTCCGACCGTGTGTATGCTCCATCGGACATTTGTTGTCGGACTTTCCGCCAACAAATGTTGGCTAGCAGTTTCTCAAATTTTCTGCCAACAAATGTTTGTTGTCGGACTTTCCGGTCCCACGCACAAAAGTCCACGCATTCTCGCAATCAAGTACGAGCCGGAAGTACTCGGGCTTGTAAAACTAGCATTCGTAATGGGGATATCACATTCATGACGCGGCAAATTATGAAATCTCTCAATGCAACGCATTCTCTTCTCCTTTATAATGCTATAATAATGAAGTATCTTTGCTGCTGATATTCACAGAGTTCTGACAAACCTGTTTTTTTATTATTTCTAGTGATCCCATGAATAATTTTTTTTTCTTTTTTTTTTCTAGTGATCTCCAGAATATTTTTTTATTTTTTGTGTTTTTTTCTAGTGATCTTCATAATATTTTTTTTCTTTTTTTTTTCTAGTGATCTCCAGAATATATTTTTATTTTTTGTGTTTTTTTCTAGTGGTCTCCAGAATAATATTTTTTTCATTTTGTGTGTCAAGTTGCCACAACACCATTATTATCTTGTATTTTTTAACCTCAAAGATATAACTATGTTGGTGTCCCTTGCTAATTTGACATTGTATTTTTGAAATGTATCTGCCTACTCACAAACAAACTGTCCTTTTTGAAGTAAAACACATTTGTCAAAACCAAAATGTATAATTTACTAGGGAGCACAAGGTCCTAACAAAATAAAGAGGAAGGCAACGATGGAGAAACAGTTGGAATTGGTGAAGCCTTTGTACTCCAGGGCAGACATCAATTATTTGACTGTCAAAATTGGTAACCTGAGGAGTCCATTTAATAGGGAGTACAATATGGTCTAGGACTACGAGAGATCGGGAGCAGCAGTAGATGACATATATGTCCCAAAGCTGTAGTCTTACAACAGCCTGCGTTTTTTGCCAGACCACACCAAGCCCAGGCCATCACTCTCAACACTTCCTCCCAGACTTCCCTCCATGCTGCTGTGGTGGGTGGGGTGGCTGTGGTGTTGGTGGAGGTGGTGGAGGAGCATGGTCCAACTCACAGAGGTGTGTTTTACAGTTAGAATCACTCCCTAGGACACACTTAACCCCTTCCACGCCCCCTAGTGGTTAACCCCTTCACTGCCAGTGTCATTTACACAGTAATCAATGCATTTTTATAGTATTGATCGCTGTATAAATGACTGGTCCAAAATAGTGTAAAAAATGTCCGATGTGTCCACCATAATGTCGCAGTCATGATAAAAGTGGCAGATCGTCGCCATAACCAGTAAAAAAATTAAAATAAAATAAAAATGCCATAAAACTACCCCCTATTTTGTAGACGCTATAACTTTTGTGCAAACCAATCAATATACGCTTTTTGCGATTTTTTTTACCAAAAATATGTCGAAGAATACGTATCGACCTAAAATGAGAAAAAATTAGCTTTTTTTAAAAAAAATGGGGATATTTATTATAGAAAAAAGTACAAAATATTGCTTTTTTTTTTTTAATTGTCGCTCTATTTTTGTTTAAAACGCAAAAAATAAAAACTGCATAGGTGATCAAATACCACCAAAGAAAAGCTCTATTTATGGGAAAAAAAGGACGTCAATACTGTTTGGGAGCCACGTTGCACGACCACGCAATTGTCAGTTAAAGCGACGCAGTGCCGAATTGCAAATTGGCAGCCAAATGGTCCGGGGCTGAAGTGGTTAACCACTTGCTTACTGGGCACCTAGACCCCCCTCCTGCCCAGACCAATGTTCAGCTTTTAGCGCTGTCACTCTTTGAACGACAATTGCGCGGACATACAACACTGTACCCAAATTAAATTTGTATCGTTTTTTTCCCACAAACTTTCTTTTGGTGGTAATTGATCACCTCTGTGTTTTTCATTTTTTATTAAAAAAATTAAAAAAGACTGATTTAAAAAAAAAAAAAAAAAACGAAACCGTTTTTTTATTTTGTTAATAAATTTTGCAAATTTTTCTCCTTCATTGATGTACGCTGATGAGGCTACACTGATGGGCACTGATAGGCTGCACTAATGGGCACTGATAAGGCGGCACTGATGGGCACTAATAGGCGGCACTGGTGGGCACTGATAGGTGGCACTGGTGGGCACTGATAGGTGGCATTGGTGGGCACTGACGGGTGGCACTGATGAGTGGCACTGATGGGCAGCACTGAAGGGCATTGATAGGTGGCACTGAAGGGCACTAATAGGTGGCACTGATAGGTGGCACTGATAGCTAGCACCGATGGGCACTGATGGGTGGCAGTGATGGGCACTGATCGGCACTGGTAGGTGATACTGATAGGCAGCACTGCTAGGTGGCACTGATGAGGCACTGATTGGCACCACTGGTGGGCATTGATAGGTGGCACTTGAGGATACTGATAGGTGGCACTGATGTACTGTGGGCACTGATTGGTGGGCACTGTGAGCACTGATTCATGGCACTGATTGCTGGCACTGGCAGGCGGTACTGGTGGGCACAGAGGCTCTTCCTCTTCAGGACCGATGTCCCTGCAAACAGAAGCTGGCGATCAACAATTACCGATCCTCTGTTTACATCACGTGATCAGCTGTCATTAGCTGACAGCTGATCACGTGGTAGGGGGCTGGGATCGGTCCCTTACTCAGATCCGTGATCACCCGAGTCTCAGTGACTCGGGTGATGACAGCGCGCGTCGTGCGTCCCCTTCAGGGGGGCGTGGCCAGCTTTAAAAGGGTAGGATGTCAGAAGACGTACTCCCGGCGAAACAGATCCACGCTGTAGCCATCATTCGGCTATAGCGCGGATCTGAACAAGTTAAAATGCCAAGTTTGAGGTTCATGGACACAGGACTCGTTCGTATTAAACATCGTTCGTTCGACCACTAATACAACGTTTTTGGCAGATGCAGGTTAACTACATTTGTTCAAGCCTATTTTGATTAAAATAAGTTTATTACATTGTTGTCTAGATGTGTTTGAAATTATAATGAAATGACAACTTGATTCAGTGTAAGGAGAGGACACTCAGCAACTGTTTACAAATCTGGACGCATAACCTTGTTATGGTGTCCCACGCAGGTGCTCCAGTGGATACTAGGGGTCTCTCCATGTGTGAAACTTGCACAAAACAGGTACGTATTCCAGCTTTTGAAAGTGAAAAAATCTCCACCCCTGCTTAGCGAAGTCCGCTCCCTTCTAGACAAATGGAATTGAGGCTTGCATTCATGGTTTGAATGCTTTAACATTATCAAAATAATCATCCTGTCTAAATTCCTGTTCCTCTTTCAGACTCTACCCATTTCCATCCCTCTATCCTTCTTTCAACAAAAAAATACCCTCTTTACCAAGTTCATCTGGGCACACAAGAAGCCTAGGATCGGAAAATGCCTCCTGACACCATCTGTCAGGGAAATGGCCGTGTTATGGGCAATGTCGCCAGTAACCGTCATGGTTGCGCCAGACGTGTTTCCGTGCGCGCAGATGGGCGACAGCCAGACCACAACAGTCTGCTCGTGCCGGTGCGCGCGCACGCCCTGGCCTTGTGGGCACACCCCCCCCCGGCCTATTTAAACCCGCCACTGACACTTGCAGTTTGCTGGATTATCAAACAGCTTCCTGTGTTCCTGTGCCTTGTTTACTCTGAAGACTCCTGTTTGACCTCTGCCTGGCTTACCCTGTGACTCTGCTTATCTCCTCGCTCTGACCCCGGCTTGGCTGACTACTCTCCGATCCCCTGCCCTCTGTGTATGACCCGGTTTGTTGCTGTATTTCTCTAGGACTGTCTTCTGGTACCTGATCCCTGGCCTGGCTGCGGACCCTGTTCCCGGTTTATCCTGCTGTTCCTTACTCAAGACTTCTCGACTGCCACAACGCACTCCAGCTACCTACTGCCAACCAGCTTGCCTGCAGCTGCCCCATCAACCCGTGCACCTTTGGGCATCGCATCCCCTGTATCAATCCCAGGGGAGCGCTGCACTCAGCCGCAAGGGACGCCCTCTCAGCAACCGGGCCTCACACTACAGACCTGACACTACCCAAAATTCATGGGGGGATAGCTGCCCTGGAAGCTTTGACTGGTGCAAACATAGCGACCCTACACTATGGACACACGTAGAACAACAGTTTAGCCCTATCCCTCTGAACAGGGCGCTATGATGCTATGCTTCCTTACTAGCTTCCCTCAAGTCTGATCCTACTATAGGCCCCACTCTCTGGGTCGGACACATGACCTGTATGAAACTGGTGCTTTCCTCCGCCCATTCCCCACTATTTCCCATGTTGGGAAACCCTGGATTCCAGTCAGGAATAGAGGTAGGGCCAATTTCGGAACCTCCAGGAGAGAGACTGCTTCCAAGCTTCCCATTTTTTGCTTACTAATGCCTGGCTCAAGCTCTCCATGTTGATGCTGCCAGATGGTCAGTATAAACTACCTTTCTGGCAAGCGCTTCAGCTTCATCACTTCTTCCGTACCCTGGGTCCCCCGACTCAATTCCGCAACCAGAGGACTTTATTCGAATCATACTGTGAAGACAGGGACCCCCTCACCCACACCCTATTAAAGATGTATGCTCTGCTGATTTCCCCCCTGGATGGCTTTATCCTGCCGGGCCTCAGCAAATGGGAAAGAGACCTTGATAGGACCTTCACAGCTTCACAACGCCAAAATATCATTCACCTTTCCCTGAAGTCATCTATTTGCACGCGTATACAGGAATCCAACTATAAAATACTGATGCGCTGGTACCTTACCCTGTCGACTTTGAGTAAGTGCTTTCCCGGAGCTTTGGAGCGTTGCTGGAGGTGTGGGGAAGAGAGGAGAACTCTCCTTTATATCTTCTGGTCCTGTTCGAGGCTCCAACAATATTGCTCAGGGGTACAGAGGATTTCCCAGCAGTTTACGGACTTCCCCATTCCAAAGGATCCTGCCTTCTTCCTGCTCCACTGCTCAAAAATGCCAATTCGGACATACAAAAAATCAATCCTCTGTCACTTAACTAACGCCGCCAAAGTCTGTGTCGCTTTGTGTTGGAAAGACCCCAATCCTCCTTCCATTGCCATGTGGCTTAATTGGGTTAGGAGTATCAATACCCTGGAAGATCTGGTACTTACTGCCCAGAATAAAAGGGAACGATATTTGAAGATGTGGACACACTGGAACATGTTCGTATATTCGGACGAAGGGAATTCCCTCTTGGAGAATTGCTCTGAGGAATAACGCCCTCCCATTATTTGCACTGCTGCAACTGTGCGTTCCATTACCCTGGCACTCTTTTTTTTCTCTTTCCCCCTTTCTCTCCTCTTCCCCTCTGTTCCACTACTACCCACATTGACACCCTTATGGGTCACTCTACGTCTTTACAATACAGCTCTCCTCTACACAGAACTGAAATGTCCGCTCGGATAATGTGAATGGTATATATATGATTACCACCTCATCTGTTGAAGGGAGAAACTTACCTGACTGCTAGAATTGTCACACTAATCTACTATCAAGCTACCCAACCTCAGACGATGTTATGATAGCTTATACCTATGTCTGTTTTGAAATGGCACCCTTTGTGCTTTTGGCTGCTATGTGTTGTGACGACTAAGTTTTTCTTCTATATAAATAAAGAATTTGAAAAAAAATCTTGTCTTTAGCTTGGAACTCTGCCAAAACAGACAATTGGACGACACTTCCAAGCAATGTTTCATATTACTATTTCTAGCCTAATATATCTGTCTGCTAAGTATACCTTTTTTGTATTCACATAGGGGAGAAAAGAATAGGGACATCTGAGGACACCAGTAACCCCACACCTAATGAACAATGGGAACTCACCACACAACAGGAGGATGTGGATGCAGAGGTTCAGGAAGTTCTGGGTGAAGTGGTCGAAATGGTGTCGACAGCAGGTCAGTGTTTGAAACCACAGCTTCAGGTAATAGCTGGATGCCTGCATATTTATAATACATGGTGTGTTTTTTTATTTTTAGGTGATGTGGATGTTGTGGAAGAAGAAACTCACTTCAGCAGCGCAAGTGCACAAATACTCATTAGTGAGATCATGATGTGCAATCGTGAATTGGAAAAGATGAAGCAAAACATACATGATGTTCAAAAAAGACCAAAACCGAAACCAAATGTTTAAGTTGTCGTTATTGTTGTACGTGTTTTTACAGTTTTAAATGAATTGCAAAGCCAAATTTTGAAGATGCACACAGTGTGTCAACATGTGCTATCTCCCATCATGGGATATCAATGTACGCGTTTTGTGTGTGCAACCCCTTCCTCCAAAATAAAATAGGTGAGAGGAAGGGGTTGCACCCCCGAAACACATCCATTGATCCCCCATGATGGGATCTAGCACATGTTGACACACTGGGGCTTATTTCAAAAAAGCAAAACCACTTTGCACTACAAGCGCAATGCAAGCGCACTTAAAAGTGCACTTGTAGGGCAAAGTGGATTGGCCTTTCTGAAATAATCCCCAGTGTGTCAACATGTCCCAGCTCCCATCATGGGGGATCAATGGATGTGTTTCAGGGGTGCAACCTCTTCCTCTCACCTACTTTAGTTTGGAGGAAGGGGTTTCACCCACAAAACGCGTACATTGATATCCCATGATGGGAGATAGCACATGTTGACACATTGTGTATTTTGGGGCTTTAGCAAAATAGATGTAGGGAAAAGACACACATTTTAGGCATGGGATCATGAGGGAAATCCAAATGTTGAGTCCCAGTTTGTGTGCATCTTCAAAATTTGGCTTTTACAGGGGTGAGATCACCCTATCTGATGAAGGCAAAATCAACACAGTTTTGACATACTAATGTCTCATATGGCCTTCACTTTAGCAAAGTTGAACTTTGTAAGTTCCTGAGTTGGAGATGTGTATGTTATGTTTTAAACATGCCTGTTTAGACCCCAAAAAGTATACAAGTTATACACCAAGATGTTGGTTTGTTCCAAAACCGTTTATAACACATATGCGAATGTGCTTGGAGTAAAATGTTTTATACACAACAGTGTGTGGCTTCTTATTTCAGTGCTCAATACCAGTTTATTTTTTGTTGGTGCAGCTACAGTGGCAATGGGGGTTATTTACTAAAGGCAACTCCACTTTGCACTTTGCACTACAAGTGAACTTTCAGTGCACTTGTAATGCAAAGTGGAGTTGCCTTTAGTAAATAACCCCCACTGTGCTGTAAAATTTGCCAAAATCAGGCCATTTTAGGGACTCCAAGCAATTAATTCATAGAGTTGAAAAGGATGATTATTTTTATCATTAATGCATTACATACATTACAAAAAATAACATTGTGTGTGTGTAGCAGACCCACAGCACAACATAATAGTTAGCTGAAGAAGAGATTGTCACCTCATGTATCAAATAAGTTACATTTGCATTATTGAAGAAAATGGCCAAAATGAAAAGGCCATTTGAGAACCTAGGAGACAGATAAGAAACACAAACAGTAATTCAAATGAAATATGAGTTTCGTTTTTCCCAAAAAATTTATTAGACAGCTTCAAGATTTGCTTGTAAATTAATTGCCCCCCTACCCACGAAGTACTCAACATAGTTTTGCCATACTTCGCATGCGCTTTGGGGGGGCAAGCCAGGATGGCCATTTTCAAGCGCCGTCATTGTTGTTTGTTCAGGTGAAAAGTCGGCCTCAGTCGCAACTGAGGCCAGATAGTTGGCTTCATTCTTCTGAAGGTAATTGTGCAGAATGCAGCAGCTCAAGACAATGTGATTCAGTTTGTATTCGGCCATGTTGATGGCCGTAAGGAAAATCCGGAACTGGCTGGCCATTATGCCAAGGGAATTCTCAACCACTCTTCTGGCACGGGCCATCCGGTAATTAAAAAGAAAATATAAATAACACTGCGCTAACCCAATGTGAAAAGCAGCTACATAAAATATGACCAATATTGTAAACAGAAGTAAAAGTGAAATGCAGCGCTAAAAATTATAACCAATGGTAAAATGCACAAATGCATGCTCAGACACAGTGACCATTACCAATATATACATAGCTGAAACACATGAAGCATAATACCAAAAAATTGAATATTAGACGGGATATAGTAAAGTCCCAATGTATGGCTATGAATCTGATACAAGAGAGTCCCAAACATAGGCTAAATATGAATGTTGGACTGATGTAGAAATCTTCTCTTGTATATCATGAGTTGTACGATCATGGGAAGTGAATAGATGGAATACGCTTACCAGCAGGAGTGGATTCGGATGCCGGTGACACCGAATCAAACAGGCTCTGAGATCCTTAATGGATGATGGTTGGACGATGGTTGGTCCTGGAAATCCCGGAGCTCGAGGGGGATCTATCCTCTATGGTCCACGTCACGACTGTCCGTTCAGAAGCCCGAGAGGGAATTCTCCGCCACAAACAAATCTCCAGAGCATGGATGGTTCTCAAAAAGATAGATAGGATGCCAATAGTGCAGATTAAATTACGTATTTTATTGGATATAACCAATAATCAACAAACGATATAAAAACGTGATCACGTGTAAAACAATAAAATCAAGTGTAGGAAAGAGTAAGGCTCACTCGACGTAATTAAAAACCCTCTGCTCTGGGGTGAGGGTCCTCATGGGGAACCAGCTCATCAGATATTCCCCCAGAGCAAAGGCCTCAACCACTACAAACACAAACTTGAGACCCGCAACATTATCCTCTGGAGGTGGCAACCCCAAGGTGCCATTTTGGAGATGCCAGTAAAACTCCATCTGAGCGATCACTCCTACATCAGACATATGGCCATTCCCCCCTACGTCCAAGTATAGAAATTCATAATTGCCCGTCACCACCGCCAACATCACGATACTACTGAACCCCTTATAGTAGTATGACACCGAGTTGGGTGGTGGGACATTCCTGACGTGCTTCCCATCGAACGCACCACCACAACTGGGAAAGTCCCACTGGTGGTGGAATTGGGAAGCCACAGTCTGCCATTCCTGTGGGTTGTAAGGAAACTGTGGAGTCAAACAAGAAAAAAAAATAGTACATTTGCACATAACATTGCAAGCAGATTAGACACAAACATTCTTGGCCAACATAAGTATAACAACATTTATTGAAATGAGTATTTAAAGACAAAAGTATAAGGTCAACTTATCAGATTCCTTACCCCCTCTGGTGGCCCATTGGAAAAATTTTATGATGGGAGGTAGATGTTTTGGACAGGTAACCCTCCCCACTTCATTGAGAGCTGAATGCATAAATAATGTGTGTTGCTTTGGTCAACCCCTCCTTACTTACACTATTGGCAGCCCACTCGACAGGTAAGAAGTTTCATAATCCAAAAATACGAATACACACTGTCCAAATTGAAGCACATTTTTACGTTCTGCATTTACCTTTTAAGATAATAGGAGAACAAAACTTTAAACAGTACCATTTGAAAGTTTTCGGGCAGGCAATTGCACTACATGCTTTGGTGAATTTATCCATAAATACGAACACAAAAGAGGTAGGTATAGTGAGTATGGGTTTGGCAAAGTCAGCAGATAGAGTATTGATATCGGTTGACTTAACAGTTGGGGGGGAGGGAGGGTTCAAAATGAGTTTCGGCCCCCCAAAAAAAGCCTCTTGCACCTGAATTTAAGGACAACAATAACATTTGATATTTCATATTCCCATCGCACACATTCCTGGATGAGCTCACGAATATGGATGCTGCAGCAACAACCAGCTGGATACTGGTTCAAGTCACAATGAAGATATTTGCCAGCACACCATGGAATGGAGTAGATAGTGTCCAAACGTGTAATTTATTGCATGATCACAACACAAGGAGAGTGCAACGTTTCAGAGTCACGCAGGACCCCTTCGTCAGGCATGTGATAAATGTGAAAAAACAGTGGAAAATATTTAAAGAAACATCAACCAATCAGAAAAAGAGAAAAGGAAAAAAAACAAAAACTCCACCCACCCCCAGACAGGTATGACGGCACAAATCCCACCAAAAAAACACTAACAAATGTTTAAAAAAATGTTTGCTTGATAATGCTGCAAACCATTGTGGGAATGAATCAGCTGTCAGGGAACATCAGGCTGCAGCGTACGATACTGCAAGGGATCGGCACCAGTGCAGGGGTCGGAGGCTGTGGGGCGAGATTCCAGCAGTAATCATAGGACGCGCTTGTGTCATGCGGCGGTAACTGGCGCAACAGGAAACGCTGAAGTGCCTGGTATATCAGCGTATGAGGGAGATAACAGCGGCCGCCGACCGCGCCTGCGCGATGGGCCAGCGGTAGCTGAGCAATGAGGGACACTGCTGTGCTGGGGCCGCCAATGTCATGGAAACGAGTGATGCCGGCGGACCCCGCCCCTAAGCTGGGATATGTCAAAACAAGGGAGGTGGGTAAGTGGGTTGAAGTGAAAATGCAAGAAGTGAGAACAAAATAGAGGAGAGAGAGTAGGAGGAGAGAAGAGAAGGAAATAAAAGCGAAGAGTTTAAACAAACGAAGCAAAAGTAACAGACAAAGTAGATCAAGGAGAAATGATACTCAGAAAGGATGCTACTGAAGTGCAGATGAGAAGTAGAGAAAGAATTAAGAAATAAAGAGAACAATTAAATAAAATAGAAAAAAATATATGGAAAAAATAAAAAATAAATAGAAGATAAAGAGGAAAAAATAAGAAAAAATAAGGAGAAAAAGAAAATAAGGGGGAAAAAAAAAGAATAATAAGTAAATAATAAAAAATAAGGGAATGCAGGAAGAAATAGAGAAGAAAGGAATAATGCTAATGCTAATGCTAATAATAAAAGAAAATTAAATAGAAATATATAAATGAAGATAAGAGTAAAATGAAAAATAGATGAAGTGGAAAAAAAGGAAGAATTACAAAGAAAAGAAAAAGGAAAAAAAAAACAGAGAAAAACAAGAGAACAAAAAACACTGAATAAGGAAAAGAATGAAGGTGGAGGGGCTAGGGGAAGGGTCGTAAAGGGGTGGTGGTGGGAGGGGGGGGTGCGGGGGGGATTGTGAGAAGGGGAAAAAAGGAAAAAGAAAAAATGGAGACAAAAAAAGGGAAGGGGGGGAAGGGAAGGCTAAGATGACATTTGCGGAGAACCTGAAAGGCTAAATATAAAACGAAATTTAAAGCACGTGCAGGGAAAATTGCAGGTGAGGGGGTCACCACAATTACATAATGATCCCTAAATAAAATGCCATGGGTTCATCATCAGATCATCACCGAGATAATCAAAAAAAAAAAAAGGAGGAAAAAGGATCAAATGGTCAAAGAAAAAAGGAAAAAGGTTTGATCATCATTCAAAAACAAGAACACAAGTCCGTTATCTCTCATTTAAGAAGCATGTGAATGATAAGTTAGCATTAAGTCCTCCAGGATGCACCGTGCCCAGGCTGTGGATCCAATAGGCTTCACGTTGTAATAGTAGACGGTTATGGTCACCACCTCTAATGGGTTGATGGACATGTTCTATGACCATACCTCTTAGTTCGTGTATCTGATGTTTGTGTTTGAAAAAATGCGCAGCCACTGGTTTATTATGATTGATCTGTATATCATCCCCAGTTTGAGATAGGGCGAGTCTAATGTCGCATCTGTGTTTTTGGAACCTCCTTTTGAAAGGGTCAGTTGTTTTGCCAACATAAGTGAGTGTGCATGGGCATTTAAGGATGTAAACGCAGTAGTCAGTGTTGCAGTTCAGGTACTCACTTATGCAAGAGCGGTTACCCCTATGGGGGTGTATAAAATGTTCGCAGCGTATAAGGGAATTGCAAACATTGCAATCGTGGCATTTGTAGCAGCCAGTCTTCTGGGAAATTCGCTGTATGGTTTTAGCATATTTGTTCCTAGGATCTGCTTGTACGAGGAAGTCACGAAGGGTTTTGTCGCGTCTATGTGTGATTAGGGACATCGTTTTAAGTTCATATGCCAATGCGTTGTCAGCTTGTAGAATATGTAAGTTTTTTATCATGGCCCGTTTAATATGGTCAGATTCACGGTTGAATGTGTGTATGAACAGAGGTCGATCGGAAGGCCCAGATGGCCTGGTATGGGTAGTCTTTATCTTGGTTAATGCCTGGTCAAGGACTTCTGCAGGATGACCCCTTTCCAGAAACTTGTGGTACATCTTGTTTAGCTGCTTAAGTTTGTCATCTTCGTCAGAACAGATCCGTGACACTCTCATAAACTGAGATATCGGCAGACTATCCAAAAGATGTTTGGGATGTGCATTTTGATAATGCAGGAGTGTGTTTCTGTCAGTGGGTTTTGTGAAGAGAGATGTAACCAGAGAACCATGAGAGTTAGTGATCATTAAATCCAAGAATGAGATATTGCATGGTGCCCATACATTGTGGGACACGACATTTACCGATCTGACCAATCGATCAACCTTCCGAGAACACAGATGTAATCTGATGAAACCACCACTCAGTCTGACAGAAGGTTTGGTCACATATACAGCCAGGAAGAGATTGACACAATCCTCTTTCCCAGAAACGAAGGCAGAGCTTTTGGAATTGACACCGCCACTGATTTTTTTCTTGAAGAAAAGAAAAGACAAGTTGACCTTGAACTACATGGCCAGACGCTCTCTGAGTACTAAAGAACCAAGAAGATACCACGTGGATTTCGTATAAAAAATCAACCCACGATTGGTCACCATAAACGTGAGTTTTGTGAACATTGGCGTGAAGTAGCTATCCAGAACTCGCTTAATTTTATGTTGATTGTCATTGAAGAGGTTAAAGTCCAATTGTGTCAAGTCAACAGAAAACTTTCTACACTGGAATTATCAATTCAGGATAAGGACAAACAACCTGACACATTGCAAAAAATCGATAGTGAAATCGCAACACAAGACAAAAGCAAGCCAAGCGAGATAAACTCAAATTGATCAACCAGGACTACCAGGAGGGAAGGCTTACCGGTATCAGACACCCAAGACGTAGACCCTACACAAGACCCCCTGGAAAACCATTCAGGAACGACCGTTCTGCGACATCTGACAACGATCGCCCTACAGAGAATCCATCAACCGATAGCGACTCCGGAAAACCAGGAGGCGCTGAAGCTCTGACTAGTGGGTCTCAGAGTCCCCATTTTCCGGTTCCAACAGGAGACGATGATCCAGGAGGGGCATCAAGAAGCCGCAACACCCTGCCGCAACACAGCACCCGTCAGGGCACAAGGCGTGCCTGGTGATCAACCTGTTGTCTAGAGCCATGGGGACCGGTGAGTTACGATTATTATCTAAGGGCCTCTCCTTTTGCCCTACTGCCAGATTTGAGAACTTTGATTTTGAGGTTGATATGTTTAAATTTGAAAGATCGCTAAAAATCAAACAACATTTCCACACATTACCCAAAACAGTTCCTACAAGAACAGTGACACAGTTTAAACTTAAAAGCAAATTCTTTCCTCCTGGACATTTTCATTACATCGATAGCTTTATACGGACAATTAAGCATGACGTGCGCAATAGTTTCTCCAACAAAACATACACCAACTTAAGCCCGGATGAGATTGTCGCACTTAGGACACTCAAAAATGATAAAAGTATAATTATCAAACCCGCCAATAAAGATGGTGCCATAGTGGTCATGAACTACGTTGACTACAAAGAGGGCATGACTGCCTTGCTGTCAGACACAGCCAGCTATGCCGTACTCAAATAGAACCCTGTACCCAGCATTAGGAATGCATTAAACTCCCTGGTTAACCTTGGGAAACTAAATGGCTGGTTATCTGATGACACTGCTGAATTTTTATGTAATGAACACCCACACTGCCCTGTCATTTACGGCCTACCAAAAATTCATAAAGGCACAAATCCTTTGAAATTTAGACCCATTGTATCTGGTACAGGGTCGATCACCCAGCCTCTGGCCCAGTTTCTCGATCATCTCCTACAACCTTTGGTAAAAAATCTACCAGCCTATATAAGAGATACAAATGACTTTTTGGAGAAACTTAGTGCATTTACAGACTTTGGTGAAGGATGGAAACTTGCAACTATGGTTATAGGATCCCTATACACATGCATGCCCAACAATGCTGGATTTCAGGCTGTTCGACATTTCCTGACCAACGTGGAATCCACATTAATACCCAAAGAGTTTATCATCGAATGTCTTGATTTTGTACTTTCAAACAACCATTTCACGTTTAAGGGCACCAAGTACGCACAGATCCGAGGTACAGCTATGGGGAGCTCAGCGGCCCCATCTTTTGCCAACCTTTTTGTAGGCCTACTTGAGGAACGTTACATTTATCCATCCGATGCCTTTACCAACCATATTAAATGTTGGTTTAGGTATATCGATGACATTTTTCTTATTTGGACCGATGAGGACGCCCAATTCTTTGACTTTGTTGACTTCTTGAATAGCATCTTTACAGGGGTAGTGTTCACACTTGAAATCTCACCATGCAATATCTCATTCTTGGATGTAATGATCACTAACTCTCATGGCTCTCTGGTTACATCTCTCTTCACAAAACCCACTGACAGAAACACACTCCTGCATTATCAAAGCGCACATCCCAAACATCTTTTAGATAGTCTGCCGATATCTCAGTTTATGAGAGTGTCATGGATCTGTTCTGATGAAGATGACAAACTAAAGCAGCTAAACAAGATGTACCACAAGTTTCTGGAAAGGGGGTATCCTGCAGAAGTCCTTGACCAGGCATTAACCAAGATAAAGACTACCCGTACCAGGCCCTCTGGGCCTTCCGATCGACCTCTGTTCATACACACATTCAACCGTGAATCTAACCATATTAAACAGGCCATGACAAAAAAACGTACATATTCTACAAGCTGACAATGCATTGGCATATGAACTTAAAACGATGCCCCTAATCACACATGGATGCAACAAAACCCTTTGTGACTTCCTCGTACAAGCAGATCCTAGGCACAAATATGCTAAAACCATACCGCGAATTTCCCAGAAGACTGGCTGCTGCAAATGCCACAATTGCAATGTTTGCAATTCCCTTATATGCGGCGAACATTTTATGCACCCCCATAGGGGTAACCGCTTTCGCATAAGTGAGTACCTGAACTGCAACACTGACTACTGCGTTTACATTCTTAAATGTCCATGTGCACTCACTTATGTTGGCAAAACAACCGGCCCTTTCAAAAGGAGGTTCCAAAAACACAGAAGTGACATTAGACTCGCCCTGTCTCAAACTGGGGATAATATACAGATCGATCACAATAAACCAGTGGCTGCGCATTTTTTCAAACACAAACATCAGATACACGAACTAAGAGGTATGGTCATAGAACATGTCCATCAACCCTTTAGAGGTGGTGACCATAACCGTCTACTACTACAACATGAAGCCTATTGGATCCACAGCCTGGGCATGGTGCATCCTGGAGGACTTAATGCCAACTTATCATTCACATGCTTCTTAAATGAGAGATAATGGACTTGTGTTCTTGTTTTTGAATGATGATCAAACCGTTTTCCTTTTTTCTTTGAACACTTGATCTTTTTTCCTCCTTTTTCTTTCTTTCTGATTATCTCGGTGATGACCTGATGATGAACCCCTGGCATTTGATTTAGGGATCATTTTGTAATTGTGGTGACCCCCTCACCTGCAATTTTCCCTGCAATGCACGTACTTTAAATTTCTTTTTTTATTTAGCCTTTCAGGTTCTCCGCAAATGTCATCTTAGCCTTCCCTCCCCCTTCCCTTTTTGTGTCCCCATTTCTTCTTTTTCCTTTTTTTCCCCTTCACACAATCCCCCCCCCCCTTCCGCACCCCCCACTACCACCACCACCCCTTTACGTCCCTTCCACTAGCCCCTTCCCATTCATTCTTTCCTTATTCAGTGTTTTTTGTTCTCTCGTTTTTTCGTTTTTTTCGTTTTTGTTTTTCTTTTCCTTGTAATTCTTCCTTTTTTTAAACTACATCTATTTTTCGTTTTACTCTTATCTTCATTTATATATTTCTATTTAATTTTCTTTTATTATTAGCATTAGCATTATTCATTTCTTCTCTATTTCTTTCTGCATTCCCTTATTTTTTATTATTTACTTATTATTCATTTTTTTCCCTTATTTTCTTTCTCTCCTTATTTTTTCTTATGTTTTCCTCTTTATCTTCTATTTATTTTTTCTATTTTCATTTTTTCTTTTTTCCATATATTTTTTTTCTATTTTATTTCATCATTCTCTTTATTTCTTAATTCTTTCTCTACTTCTCATCTGCACTTCAGTAGCATCCTTTCTGAGTATCATTTCTCCTTGATCTACTTTGTCTGTTACTTTTGCTTCGTTTGTTTAAACTCTTCGCTTTTATTTCTTTCTCTTCTCTCCTCCTACTCTCTCTCCTCTATTTCGTTCTCACTTCTTGCATTCTCACTTCACCCCACTTACCCACCTCCCTTGTTTTGACATATCCCAGCGTAGGGTCGGGGTCCGTCGACATCACTCATTTCCATGACATCGGCGTCCCCAGCACAGCTGCGTCCCTCGTTGTTCAGCTACCACCGGCCCATCGCGCAGGCGCGGTCGGCGGCCGCTGTTATCTCCCTTATACGCTGGTATACCAGGCACTTCAGCGTTTCCTGTTGCCCCGGTTACCGCCGCATGACGCAAGCGCGTCCTATGATTACTGCTGGAATCTCGCCTCCGATCCCTGCACTGGCGCCGATCCGTTGCAGGATCGTGCACTGCAGCCTGATGTTCCCTGACAGCTGTTTCATCCCCACAATGGTTTGCAGCATTATCCATAAGGTGCCTTGATGACAGTTTCATAATACTTTTTTCTAAACCTTCCTTTGTCATTTGCTTTTCTTTCATTCATGCAACTATTTTTTTAAACATTTGTTAGTGTTTTTTTGGCGGGATTTGTGACGTCATACCAGTCTGGGGGTGGGAGGAGTTTTTCGTTTTTTTCCTTTCCTCTTTTTCTGATTGGTTTCTTTAAATATTTTCCACTGTTTTTTCACATTTATCACATGCCTGACGAAGGGGTCCTGCGTGACTCCGAAACGTTGCACTCTCCTTGTGTTGTGATTTATGCAATACATTACATGTTTGGACGCTATCTATGCCATTCCATGGTGTGCTGGCAAATATCTTCATTGTAACAATAACATTTGGACACATTTTCAGGAGTGTTTAGGGTAAGCACTACAATGGAGCTGACAAAATACATTGTTAAGTGACTAGGCGAGGTGTGTATGGGCCCAGGATAGCATGCTGGGGAGGTTAGTGAAGGCAATATGCATGAAGGACCAAAAGGAGCATTAAAAGCTTACAGTATGCATGAGGACAAAGAGGACATTCACAGCATATTACAATCATGGTAATTATGGAATGATAAAATGAATAAAATACATTAACAAACATTAAATACATAGAATGTGATGTTAAAGGATAAAACTTACCCTAATATAGTCCATCTGCAGGACTTGAATTATGGCAGAACAGGTCTCTGGAAAAAGGATTCCCAGAGCCTGGGGGGAGATCCCAGTCGTGAACTTGATGTCCTGGAGACTCCTCCCCGTCGCCAAGTACCGCAAGGTGGCGATGAGCCTTTGCTCGGGAGTAATGCCTTGCCGCATGTAGGTGTCCTACTTCGTAATATAAGGGGACAGCAAAGCCAATAGACGGTGAAAGACAGGGTCTGTCATCCGGAGATAATTCCTGAAATCATCAGGATTATTCTCCTGGGGCTCCTGCAACAAAGGCAAATGACAGAATTGGTCACAATTAATCAACCACTGAAAATCAGAAAGGACCTGACAAGAATGAGCTGAAAATCAGAAACTACCGGACAAGCACGCACTGAAAATCAGAAGCCAACTATAAATAGAACGCACTGGAAGACAGAAACGAACTGAAAAGCACGTACTGAAGAACAGATATGAACCGACAAGCACAACCTGAAAAGCAGAAACGAACTGAAAAGCACGAGGCTGAAAAGCGCAAATCGTCAATCACCAAACTTCTACTAACACAAGATAAACATGAGATTAGCAGAAGGAGCCCAAAGGGTGGCGCAGTGGCTATTGAACTTCCTTTTTATCGGCTCGTCGTACGTCTTGTACGTCACTATGTTTGTAACTGTTAGCCAACATTTGTGTGACCGTGTGTATGCAAGACAAGTTGGAGCCAACACTCTTCGAACAAAAATCCACGGTTTTGTTGTCGGAAAGTCCAATCGTGTGTACATAAGTGTGATCTCCATAGCTGATCCAGTTGTGGTATGATAGCTATAACGTACAATCTCAACAGCGTTGGCAGACAGTGACTTGATCCAAATGACATCTTGCAGATCGTAGAAACCATTAAGCTCAATTGTATGCATCCTTTTCTTATTCTACTCCTGAGGCATCACTTCATCCTTCATGACTCCCAGGCTAGGGCCCTAGAGTGCCCTGTGCCACGAGGTCAGTCCCAATATGTGAGGAACCAGTGGCTAGGGAAGGACCCTAAGCACCAATCCCCTTCATTACCATTTTCACTAACTCCTCTCATCTCCTTGTTAAGCCTTGTTCTTTTGGTTACGCCATGCATGCACCCCTTTAGTGACTTCAGACCAGGCAAACTGAATAACAACAAAGTTGTTTTACTGAGATAGTTAAATATAACAGATGAACAGTTCTCAAAGACATCTTCAACATACAGTCCTGTATATAATCTTCTAAATCTAATTATGCCCTTGATGCTCTCAGCCCCATGAGGTGATCAAACCTTTACCAGGTAATAAAAGACTTTTAGTCCATTAGTCCATTTCAGCAGCATAAGTCCATACCCCTGGAACCCCGACTGGGTTCCCGCAGAGGGGTGTTTAATCAGCAAGGTGGAAATTACATCCTAGCTCAGCTTCTGTTTCCTTCCCATGCATAGAGCTATCCCTTTTACCTAGAGGCAGTTACCCTTTTAACTGTTTTCTTCAGCAAAAGGGTGGTACTTCCCAAAGAACATAGGAAAACCTGGCCAGCAGAGTTAACCCATTTCAAGCCCCCTTGGTCCCCAGTGCACTTAGCTACTGTAAATGCCATCTTCCACCACCCATGCTAGCAGGAGTAACAGGCCAGACACTTGAAAACTTTACAACAAAACCCCAAAAGCTGTGTACTATCATAATGGTTGGTGGTTATTGGTCAGCGCAGTCACATGGACCAATTATCACTAGCCGTTGCAAGCATTATGATGCCACTGGGGCTGTGTAGTGAAGTTTTCAAGTGTCTGACCCATTACAACTGCTGGCTTGGGCAGTAAAAGATGGCATTTAGGCCTCTCGCACACTGTAGTTCGAAAAAACTCAGTACAGTGTTTTTTTGTTCTTCATCTAAAAAGCAGCCCATTGCTTACAATGTGCCTGTACACACAGGCGTAAACAAACGCTGCATATTCATGAGTAATGTAAAAAATTGACAAATCTGTATTCTGGGTCAGACCCCCTTACATTTTTCACTCTTTGTTGTATTGCAGCCATTTGCTAAAATCATTTAAGTTCATTTTTTTTCCTCATTAATGTACACACAGCACCCCATATTGACAGAAAAACACAGAATTGTTGACATTTTTGCAGATTTATTAAAAAAGAAAAACTGAAATATCACATGGTCCTAAGTATTCAGACCCTTTGCTCAGTATTTAATAGAAGCACCCTTTTGATCCAATACAGCCATGAGTCTTTTTGGGAAAGATGCAACAAGTTTTTCACACCTGGATTTGGGGATCCTCTGCCATTCCTCCTTGCAGACCCTCTCCAGTTCTGTCAGGTTGGATGGTAAACGTTGGTGGACAGCCATTTTTAGGTCTCTCCGGAGATGCTCAATTGGGTTTAAGTCAGGGCTCTGGCTGGGCCATTCAAGAACAGTCACGAAGTTGTTGTGAAGCCACTCTTTTGTTATTTTAGCTGTGTGCTTAGGGTCATTGTCTTGTTCGAAGGTAAACCTTCAGCCCAGTCTGAGGTCCTGAGCACTCTGGAGAAGGTTTTCGTCCAGGATATCCCTGTACTTGGCCGTATTCATCTTTCCCTCTATTGCAACCAGTCGTCCTGTCCCTGCAGCTGAAAAACACCCCCACAGCATGATGCTGCCACCACCATGCTTCACTGTTGGGACTGTATTGGACAGGTGATGAGCAGTGCCTGGTTTTCTCCACACATACCGCTTAGAATTAAGGCCAAAAAGTTCTATCTTGGTCTCATCAGACCAAAGAATCTTATTTCTCACCATATTGGAGTCCTTCAGGTGTTTTTTTAGCAAACTCCATGCGGGCTTTCATGTGTCTTGCACTGAGGAGAGGCTTCCGTCAGTCCACTCTGCCATAAAGCCCCAACTGGTGGAGGGCTGCAGTGATGATGGCTTCCCCAGCAGAAGTGCTGGCAACAGGGCAGAGTGCTACCAACCTCTGCCCAGCACCGGCAACAACTGTGAAAATCCAGGGAGTCGGGGCAGTCGGCCCCTCTCTCCGGCGACAAGCTGATGTAGTGAAGCTGCTACTCCCAGCTGAATCGCTGGCAACAGGGCAGAGCGCCACTGGCCTCTGCCTAGCACCTACAGTTTGTTCTCAGCTTCAGGGAACTGGGGCAATGGGCCCCTCTGCCCAGCAACAGGCCAAGCCATGGAATGGTAAACACCACCAAGCTGAAGCTTGAAGCTGAAGAGAGTAAATGACCTCTGCCTGACACCTACTGAGGTCAACTATCCTTACAGCCAAGAAAGGAGATCATGCGGACAGACTATGTGAGTTCACTCTGCCTGACTAACGCATGTCCAGACCAGGTGGAGGTCTGGGACCTTGTTAGTCAACTTTTGATGGGGGAGAAATGTGACAGACTTACCCAGGACAGAGGCCTTTGGAGGGGACTGAATGCTAGCCTCTTGCCTACTGATTATGGGCCATGGCATTTGGGGGAATGGTGCACTTTGTGAGCTGTATGCCTGGGGACCCTTGAGGTGGTGTTACTTTCGATTCGGATCCTTGTCCCCCAGGACACACAGACTCTGGGAACCCTGTGTATGCCATATTGGAAATGGTGACTGGGAGGGTATGTCTTGGATTGCTTAAAATGGGACAGTAATATTTATCCAAAATATCTCCCAGGATATTCTTGGTTTGTTTGATTCTGAACTCAACATTGTACTTGAGAGAGCTGATCACATTGGCCTCTAGAACCAGGTAGGAGCCGGACAGTCTACTCCTACTATAGTTTGTTGCCTACTAGGCTGAGGATGGGGGATATCACAGTTTGTATTGTTAATTGTAATTAGTTCCTGCTATTGTGAGAAGGTGTCCTGTGTTTATACTTATGTGTGAAGCTTGGTGACAACAAGTCTGACCTGTAGTGAAATCCTGATTAATCATAACAATGCTCAGGAGGGCACAGAGTCACATTGGCTGCTTTAAAGGGGTTGTAAAGGTAAACATTTTTTCACCTTAATGCATTCTATGCATTAAGGTGAAAAAACTTCTAACAATACCGCCGCCCCCAGCCCCCCCCCCCCCCGTTTTACTTACCTGACCCCTTGAAAAACAGCTGCTCGCTCCCGACATCTATTCCTCCGCTCAGGCTGGCCGCTGATTGGCTACAGTGGATGGATTGGAAGCAGCGCAGCAATTGGCTCGCGCTGCTGTCAATCACATCCAATGACGCGGCACGCTGGGCGGCGGGGCAGAGTGATACAGTGAGCGGCTATAGCCGCCGGCTGTATCACGGGAGCGCGCCCGCAAGAACTAACCAGCATGCGAGGGAGCTCGCATTAAGGTGGTTAGTTCTTGCGGGGAGGAGCTGAAACAGCCGCCGAGGGACCCCAGAAAACCAGGTTCGGGGCCACTCTGTGGAGAACGAGCTGCACAGTGAAGGTAAGTATAACATGTTTGTTATTTTAAAAAAATAAAAAAATTTACCTTTACAACCCCTTTAAGGGATTAGTTAATTGGCTCATGTTAATTAGGTTTCTGGTTACAGTTCTTATTGTAAGCCTGCTGTATATTTTTGTGTGTCATCTCAAATAAAAGAGTCTATGTTCAGCAGCTAAACAAGTATCCTCTTGTTTTGTGCTTGTGAGCGGTTGGAATATCTGATATCTGTATTCAGACTGGGAGGAAGTGGTATATGATGAACGCACTCAAGAGGAGTGTAGGGACGTTTCGTTACACGCGTCTCTCCCAGAAGGGTGCGATGGGCTCTATTCTTGTCAAGTTTCAATTATATTGTCTCATTCTTACCCGGTACTAAGAATGTAAGGGCTGACGCTTTGTCGCAACAATTTTCCTTCACTTCCAAGATGGAGTCGGTTCCGGTTCCTGTGATTCCTCCTGATCGTATTCTGGCTACGGCTCTCACTTCTCCTTTGGGTGACAAAATTCTTGCTGCTCATGTCCATGCTCCTCCTGAGAAACCTTGTGACCGCTGCTTTGTCCCAGAGAGTCTCCGTACTGCCATGCTCCAGACTTACTATTCTCACAAGGCTGCTGGCCACCCTGGGAAGAATCAACTCTTTTGGGCCATTTCCCAACAATTCTGGTGGCCTAGTCTATGTGCTGATGTAACTGCCTTCGTAGCTGCCTGTTCCGTGTGTGCTCAGAGTAAGACTCCACAACATATTCCAGTGGGCCTCCTACAACCCATACCCAATGGAGAGAGGCCCTGGACCCACCTGTCTATGGATTTCATTGTGGAGTTACCCCACTCCCAGGGCAGCACAGTTATCCTTATGGTGGTTGACCGGTTCTCAAAAATGTGTCATTGTATTCCACTTAAGAAGTTGCCCACTTCTAAGGAACTGGCTTCCATATTTGCTCGGGAGATCTTTCGCTTACATGGGCTACCCAAGGTGATTGTCTCGGACAGGGATAGTCAGTTTGTGTCCCGGTTCTAGCAAGCCTTTTGTGCACAGTTGGGAATTCAGCTTGCCTTTTCCTCCGCATATCACTCGCAGTCTTATAGGGCTGCAGAACTAGCCAAAAGGAGGGGGTACTGTCAGGGGTGGGCTCAGCCCTTCTTTCTCAGAGCTGGTCGCTCAGCTGTTGGCTAATTGCCAGCTCCTATCTGTCCACAGTTACTCAGCTGTTGATGATATCCTGCTCGTCAGTCCTGCCTACTTAAGCCGTGCAGCCCAGTAAATCCGTCAGTCCTGCCTTGGTCAACTTCACAGAGACATTCTCCTGCGTTCCAGTTTAAAGACTTGCTTTGCTGACATCCTTTCTGGCTCCAGATCCTACTTGCTGTTCCACTACATTGATCCCTGACTTCTGGCTTGGCTGACTGATCGTTCCGGTTTCTGAACTTTGGCTTTGTTTTAACTACGTTTGTTCTTTTTACCTTTATTATTAAACAAGTGTGATTTAACTGTACTTCTGTCTCGGTCTGATTTCATGGTTTCTGACAAGAGGAGACATATCATTTGTTCCTACTAAGTAGGATCAACAATATGTCTCCTCCCCAAGTCAGTCCTATCCCCATACAGTTAGAACACATCTAGGGAACACACATTTAACCCCTTGATCGCTCCCTAGTGTTAACCCCTTCCCTACCAGTGACATTTACACAGTAATCAGTGCATATTTATAGCACTAATCACTGTATAAATGTTAATGGTCCCCAAAAATGTGTCAAAAGTGTCCGATATGTCCGTCACAATGTCGCAGTATCGCTAAAAATCGCAGATCACCGCCATTACTAGAAAAAAAAAATATTAAAAATGCAATAAATCTTTCCCATAGTTTGTAGACACTATAACTTTTGCGAAAACCAATCAATATACGCTTATTACGATTTTTTTTACCAAAAATATGTAGAAGAATATATATTGGCCTAAATTGATAATGAAATTCATTTTTTTTTTTAAATTGGGGGATATTTATTATAGCAAAAAGTAAAAAATATTGTTTTTTTTTTCAAAATTGTCACTCTTTTTTTGTTTATAGCACAAAAAATAAAAACCGCAGAAGTGATCAAATACCACCAAAAGAAAGCTCTATTTGTGGGAAAAAAAGGATTTTGTTTGGGTACAGCATTGCATGACCGCACAATTGTCAGTTAAAGAGACGCAGTGCCAAATTGTAAAAAGTGCTCTGGTCAGGAAGGGGGTAAAATCTTCCGCGACTGAAGTGGTTAATACATAGAATGCATTAAGATAAAAAACCTTTTGCCCTTACAACTCCTTTAAGCTGTATATAGTGTAACAGAACAGTATGATTTTCACAACGTCAGCAACAACAAATTCTGACATCCCAGAGTTTAGATGCATAAAACTGAAATGTTAACCTTTTACATTTGAAGTGGCTTAAAGAGAAAGTAAACTCAGTATTTTTTTTCTTCCCTGCAAAGTTAAGGCATAATGTGCTAGTATGCATAGCATACTAGCACATTATGTAACACTTTCCTGCAAATGAAGCCCGCGTTGTCCCTGCTGCAGGCCGCATCCATCTTCGGCGTCTTCCTTCCGGGGCTGTGTGACTGGCAGTTACATAAAGTCACTGCCCGCGTATGCGCGCGTGAGCTGCCAGTCACGGCACACACTCCTGAAGAAACAGTGAGGGCGGCCGTTCCTTCAGAGGCAGAGTGCATGCAGCGATGACATTATCAGCGCAGTATACAGTAAATATCTCCTAAACGGTGCACGTTTAGGAGATATTTACAGTACTTATAGGTAAGCCTTATTCTAGGCTAACCTATAGGTACAAAGTATACAGGAAGGTATACAACCAGTTTAAAGCGAAGATCCACCCAAAAGGGAAGCTCCACTTGTTAGCATCCCCCCCCCCCATCCACTGCCACAAGGGGAGGGGGGACCAGATACCTGTCAGAACCAGGTACCCACCCCCACTTACGTGTAAGATTGCCGCACAACTATCGCGGCTAATTATGATATTTGCGGCCCCCCCCCCCACTGCCTTCTGGGAGCCACACAGGTCCCAGAAGACAGCGGGACCATTCAGAAAGTGCATGCGCAGTAGGAAACAGGTTGTGAAGCTGCAAGGTGAAGATGTCGGGGCCTGCACCCAAAGCGATTGACAAATTGGCTAGGGGTGCCAACATCACGGGATACCTGGACAGGTAAGTGTCCTTATATAAAAAGTTAGCAGCTACAGTATATGTAGCTGCTGACGTTTAATTCTTTTTTACAGACTGGAACTCTTCTTTAAATACCGTAGCAGCAGCCCAATCTGATCAATTTTAGGTTGAAAGAAATATACTTTTTCTATAGTTTTGGCTGCTACACCTGCTTATTTATTTAGCGGTAATAGGCCTGAATTGAATGGTGAAAGTAGCAGCCAAAATAGCTCTAAATGTTTTAGGACTGTTTATTGTAAAATAAAGTAAATCTAAAGGCTTTAAAGTCTCTGTTTTCTTATGCAGAAAAACGCAGCTCTCCACTGACATGTGAACCGGACCTAAAAGTTTATTAAAATGTCAAAGCAAAAAGCACAAAAACACTTCAAAACCATAACCCCACAGTTAGGGCTTTTGTACACTTGCTTCAACTTTAACACATTAAAGCGCCTACCGCTTCAATAGGTTTATTTGATGTGTTTTTGATGCTTCTGTGATGCTTCGGTGCTGCTTCGATGATACTTTGGTGGTGCTTCGCAGTGGCGTAGCATGGGGGGTGCGGAGGGTGCCGTGGCCCCGGGCGCGACATTTAGGGGGGCGCAATTTCGTGCCACCTCCTAATTTTAATCTCCTGTGTCCCCCGCGCTCCCGCCACCGTGTTAATTGTTTGGCGCCCTGTGATTGGGCGTATGGGGGTCATGTGCGGCATGGGGCTGGCCTATCCGCGATCACAGTTACTCCTGGAGTCCCGCCTCCACACATGACTCCCATACGCCCAATCACGGTGCGCCGGGAAACAATTAACACGGCGGCCGGAGCGCGGGGAGACAAGCACTGGAAAGTGTGAGCCGCCGGGGCTGCTGGCTTCGCCTCCTCCTCCTCCTATCCTTCGGACCGATGCAGGACAAGAAGGTAAGGAATGGATAAAGGGGGGGGGGAGAGAAGAGAGAGGCGCCGTATATGTAGTGTCAGTGTAGGAAGACTGTAGGCGGGACAGTATAGTGTAGTAGTCAGTGTAGTGGTCAGTGTAGTATAGTGGTCAGTGTAGTGGACAGTATAGTATAGTAGTCAGTGTAGTGGACAGTATAGTATAGTAGTCAGTGTAGTGGACAGTGTATTATAGTGATCAGTGTAGTGTAGTATAGTGGTCAGTGTAGTGTAGTGGACAGTGTAGTGGTCAGTGTAGTATAGTGGACAGTGTAGTATAGTAGTCAGTGTAGTATAGTAGTCAGTGTAGTGGACAGTATAGTATAGTGGTCAGTATAGTGTAGAGGACAGTATAGTGGTCAGTGTAGTTCTCAGTGTAGTGTAGTAGACAGTATATTGGTCAGTGTAGTGTAGTGGACAGTATAGTATAGTAGTCAGTGTAGTGTAGTGGACAGTATATTGGTCAGTGTAGTATAGTGGACAATATAGTAGTCAGTGTAGTGGACAGTGTAGTATAGTGGTCAGTGTAGTGTAGTAGACAGTGTAGTATAGTGGTCAGTGTAGTGTAGTGGACAGTGTAGTATAGTGGTCAGTGTAGTATAGTGGACAGTATAGTATAGTAGTCAGTGTAGTGGTCAGTGTAGTATAGAGGTCAGTGTAGTGGACAGTATAGTATGTCAGTGTAGTGGACAGTGTATTATAGTGATCAGTGTAGTGTAGTGGTCAGTGTAGTATAGTGGTCAGTGTAGAGTAGTGGACAGTGTAGTATAGTGGTCAGTGTAGTGGACAGTGTAGTATAGTGGTCAGTGTAGTGGACAGTGTAGTATAGTGGTCAGTGTAGTGTAGTGGACAGTGTAGTGGTCAGTGTAGTATAGTGGACAGTATAGTAGTCAGTGTAGTGGTCAATGTAGTATAGTGGTCAGTGTAGTGTAGTATAGTAGTCAGTATATTGGTCAGTGTAGTGGACAGTATAGTATAGTGGTCAGTATAGTGTAGTGGACAGTATAGTGGTCAGTGTAGTTCTCAGTGTAGTGTAGTGGACAGTATATTGGTCAGTGTAGTGTAGTGGACAGTATAGTATAGTAGTTAGTGTAGTGTAGTGGACAGTATATTGGTCAGTGTAGTATAGTGGACAATATAGTAGTCAGTGTAGTGGACAGTGTAGTATAGTGGTCAGTGTAGTATAGTGGTCAGTGTAGTGGACAGTATACTATAGTAGTCAGTGTAGTGGACAGTGTATTATAGTGATCAGTGTAGAGTAGTGGACAGTGTAGTGGTCAGTGTAGTATAGTGGACAGTATAGTAGTCAGTTTAGTGTAGTAGACAGTGTAGTATAGTAGTCAGTGTAGTGGACAGTATAGTGTAGTGGACAGTATGGTGGTCAGTGCAGTGTAGTTCTCAGTGTAGTGGACAGTGTAGCATAGTGGTCAGTGTAGTATGGTGGACAATATAGTATAGTAGTCACTGTAGTAGACAGTGTAGTATAGTGGTCAGTATAGTGGTCAGTGTAGTGTAGAGGTCAGTATAGTGGACAGTATAATGTAGTGGACAGTAAAGTGGTCAGTATAGTGGAGAGTATAGTGTAGTGGTCAGTGTAGTATAGTGGTCAGTGTAATGGTCACTGTAGTGTAGTTCTCAGTGTAGTATAGTCGTCAGTATAGTGTAGTGTAGTGGACAGTGTAGTGTAGTGGACAGTGTAGTTCTCAGTGTAGTGGTCAGTATAGTGGACAGTGTAGTGGTCAGTAAAGTGGACAGTATAGCGTAGTGGACAGTATAGTGGTCACCGTAGTGGACAATATAGTGGTCAGTGTAGTGGACAGTATAGTATAGTGGTCAGTGTAGTGGAAAGTATACTATAGTGGTCAGTGTAGTGTAGTGGACAGTATAGTGGACATTGTAGTGGTCAGTGTAGTGTAATGGTCAGTGTAGTGGTCACTGTAGTTCTCAGTGTAGTGGACAGTATAGTATAGTGGTCAGTGTAATGGTCAGTAAAGGAATCAGGTTGGTCAGTGTTGAAATAAAGTAGGTTAGTGTAGTGGTCAGTATAGGAATCAGGTAGGTCAGTACTATTGTATTTGAAGGGACTCGAGGAGTGCTAAAAGTCCACAGGTTAGGGGGCGCAAATTATTTGCCTTGCCCCGGGTGCTGGCAACCCACGCTACGCCACTGGTGCTTCGATGATGCTTTGGTGGTGCTTTTTTGAAGCATTAATGAAACTCAGTAATCCCTGCAATTTCTCCAAAACAAAGCGAAGCTAAAGCTGAATTAAAGTGATTGTAAAGTCTTTTTTTTTTTAATAACAAACATGTTGTACTTACCTGCTCTGTTGCAGTGGATTTTCACAGAGCAACCCCGTTTCCTCCTCTTCTCTGGTCCCTCACTGGCTCTATTGGCCCCTCCCTCCTGCCGAGTGCCTCCACAGCAAGCAGCTGCTATGGGGGCACCCAAGCCGAGCCACAGCTCCCTGTGTCCATTCAGACATGGAGCTGCTGTTCAGCCCCGCCCAACTCTCTCCTAATTGGCTGACTTTCATTGAGAGCCATGGGAGTCAATGGTGCCGCTGCTGTGTCTCAATCAGGAGGAGAGTCCCGGACGGCCGAGGGAATTTTGGACATCGCTGGACAGAAAGGGGGCTCGGGTAAGTATTAGGGGGTGCTGGGGAGCCTGCTACACACAGAAGGTTTTTTATCTTAATGCATAGAATGCATTAAGATAAAAAAAAAATTTGCCTTTACAACTCTCAACTCTTACAACTCTTTACAACAAGCCTCTCAAAAACTGCAGGTGCTTCAAGCGAGCTTTGCCATAGACTTCGTTGGAGCCTTTGAAGACACTTTGAAGAACCA
The DNA here is from genome assembly GCA_037952925.1 of Lithobates clamitans. Lineage (NCBI taxonomy): Eukaryota > Metazoa > Chordata > Amphibia > Anura > Ranidae > Lithobates > Lithobates clamitans. Next base: position 1,524,880 of record JBBGZY010001184.1, read on the forward strand.
CTAAATCGACGTGGGGTATAGTTTTTGAAGCGAAGCCGAAGCAAAGCAAAGCAAAGCAAAAGCAAGGTGTAAACAGGACTGTAAGCTATTTTATTTAGTGACAGGGGCTTTGACTGGCATTCAGAGAGCTTTATTAAAGCGTGTCCGAAGCCTTGTTTGGAAGTAACTGTAGCTCTTACCGAACCCCTCCTATCTCTGTATCTCCAATTATTCCAAAAAAATTCTAAATATAGACTTCAGGTATGTGTTTGGTAGAACACAAACCACAGGCAGCGGCCAAGCCTCTTTAGTGATGCGGAGCCTATTAACCGTGCAGGTACCACTTCATGAGCACAAGCCACTCTGCCTACTTGTGTGAGAGCTGCAGTGGCCAAGCAGAGACTTTTATTTGGTTGTGTTAAGCTGAGCCCTAAGCTGGTTACATGTGTGTGTAGGGGCACACAGACATGCAGTGCTATTGACTAAGGAGGTGGGGCTGTCTTGAGGCTGTCTTGGGTGGCATCTACCCCTTGCATGGCCCTGCAAAGCAGTACACCTAATGATGACATAGGATCATCAGCTTAGTTGTTCATGAGTCAGTTATTACACTCCAATATGCTTATGACAACCAACCAGTCCCACAGGTCATTTCAGCATCCTTGATCAGTCAAAAGCAACCATTTAATCAACAGACACAAGCAAAATGCTACAACAAGACTGTAAAAGGCACTATACATGTTGCAATCTGATAATACAATTCTTGTACAATCATCTTTAGATTTACTAAAACTATGTAATATAAGGGCTTACCTCACTTTGTATTCAGTCAGGCAGGTACTTGCACTACTTAGTATATAGTTCATAGCTATGATTAAGCGCTAAGTTAGCTTGAAAAGCATTAGATGGTGATGCTGGTTACCCACATTTGTATTTTGGAGTTGCTTTTATGACTATGCTACAATAAAGGTGATTTTACCGGACATGTGGCCAACCAGAATTTTCTTTGCTACTTGGAGCTTGTGAGGGACATGGCCGGCACCTGGAGGTGTGTCAGTGGAGGTGCAATCAGGACACTGACCTTGAGCGGTGTTTGCTTCTATAACTTGCACTACATAGTTGTTAGTAGATCTAAAGGAGATTGTACAATCAGACTGTAACATGTGTGGTGAACTTCAGTTCCGTATCAGCTTTACAAACAGGTGGTCAGTGACGTTGTTGTACCTCCTAGATTTTATTTAAATCCAAATGATGATAGCAGTGTGTGTAGAAGGAACAGAAGATAGCTACATTAACCGGTAATTCTTTCAGATGAGGAATGAGGCCTAAGTTTCACCATACAAGTTACAATCTGAACATGCAAGGTATGTATTGCACAATCAACTTTAGATTTACCAAAACTTTGTAATATGAGGAACTAACTTAAAGAGTTAGCACACTTTTAAAGAAAAAATGTAAAGGTGAACTAACACAAGACACCCTCCCCACTCCCTGGGTTCCAAATGTACTTACTTTTGGGTCTGCCAAGCAGTCATCACCCCCTCAGCTGCTCCAGCAGTCCGGGCATTTGAAATCCCTGTTCTCCTCAAGGACAGACCAGATGGTTTATGGTTGAATAAATCTGGTCCAGAATTCATTTTTGGTCCATCGTGGAAGCGCTGACGGAGAAGAGCCGAGATTTTAACCCCAGAGGTAAGTACAGTAGGGATCGAGGGGGTGGGGAGGGTGTGTCCAGTGTTAGTTCATACCTTACATTTTTACTGTAAAGGTGAAATAACACTTTAACTGCCCAATCAGTTTGTATTTAGTCTGGCAGGCCCTTGCACTACATCATTGTTGGAACATCTAAAGGGAATTGTACAATCAGATTATAATGTGTGTGGTGAACTTAAAGAGGAGTTCCACCCAGGGGGTCCATTAAAAAAATAAATAAATAAAAGTCAGCAGCTACAAATACTGCAGCTGCTGACTTTTAATTGGACACTTACCTGTCCCTGGGTCCAGCGATGCGGGGGATCGAAGCCCCGCTCGTCCCCCCCCTCCGCTCGTCGGCGCCGGCATTTCAACTGTGGGCGCCGGGCTGTGGCAGAGCGGAGCCCTTCCTGTGCCGAGGGGGAAGTGATGTCACCAGCCCAGGCAAAGGAAGAGGCAGACTACGAGGGACCACCTAGCAACAGGCATTTAGAGGTAAGTAAAAAAAAAAAAATATCCAAATGTTTTTTTGGGGTTTTTTTTAGAATTTTTCAGGTATTTGTGTTTTTTGGGTGGAACCCCACTTTAAGTACAGATAATTTGGTTGATGCACCATAGGTATAAGAATCAAAATATAGTCAAGTAAAGAATATACTGCTGTATCTTCATTTAGTAATATGTAATATAATGTGGCTAATAATTATGCTACATCACTCTTTGGACATTTGCCTAACTTGTTTGTATGTGCTTTAAAAAAGAGCTGGCCTAACACTGTGATGAACACCAGATGGCACCATAGAGTGCATGTACAGTGCTGATGTTTGAAGTTGTCGAGCTGGGGTGTGGTTGGTGTCATGATAGATCTATTGGACGTTGAATGCACAATTCTGACGCAAGCAAGTGTGTCTCCTGAGGCTTGACTGTTTTCAGATGGCAAGCTTTCAGACTAAAAAGTTTATAGTCTGAACTATGATTTTGCCCTCACAAAATTGGAAAAATTTAAAGATTATTTCCAGATGCTCTCTTGCACTTGACTGGGGTATTGTACTACTTCACTACTTGAGCAACTCTTTTATTGTTAACACATGTTAAAGTCTGCATTTTTTGTTGTTGCTAAAATTACTTAAAGCGGAGTTCCACCCACTTTTTTAATTTCCTCTTATGTAACAAATATATGGCAGTAGTTTCATTATCGATCGTTTTCGTTTTTTTTCTGTCACCTTACCATGTTTATAGGCTTTTTCATTTTACTTCCTCCTTCTCCCACCATGGCTGATAACGTAATTTCCTGCGGCGCACTGTCTCCTGGGAGCTTGGTGTCATAATTCCCAGGAGTCAGTGTGGATCATCCCTGCTCAGCATCGCAAGATTTCTTTGTTACCATCACAACGGGGCGGGCACTTCTGACAACGCCGCCCGTTGTGATGGCAATGTCAGAAGTTTACAGTGCTGTGAGCCGAACATACTGGGCATGCACAAGAACGGGCGGTGCAAGCTGGTCGCTCAACTGCACTGTATCCCGGAAGATTCTGCTTGTGGGCTTCACATGCCCACAAGCAATATGGGAACTGCCGAGACAGCAGAATATAAGGTATTTATTCATCTATAATCTTCAATGTAGCTGTGAAATTAACAAAATAAGTCAGTGGTATTAGTCAATGTAATGATAAAAAAAATGATAAAATGTCATTGGAACTCCACTTTAAAACCTCCAAACAATGTTTTATTTTCTGACAGCAAAGACTCTGTAGAATAAAAGGGTGGCAGACTGATTTTTCTTTATGTCACACAATATTTGCAAAACTGTTTATCAAATCTAACTTTTAATTAAAAAAAATACACTTTAATAATTTTAGTGCACACAAACACAATATAATATCACATTTTTGGTAAAATATAAAAGATGAAATTGCGTTAAATAAATAGATATCAAAAATGTCAAGCCTTAAAATTGTGAAAAATTACAGTACCCACAGTTGTCAATAAGTGACACTTTCAAAGCCTTTACAAATCATCAGTTTAGAGTTAACAGCCAGTGCTGGCTCTAAAATTATTGCTTTCACTCCAGCTTTCATGGTGATACCTAATGTGCGTTGTTCAATTGCAGTTTACATACACTTTCACATCCTATGCATTTGGGTGCATTCACAAAGGTGCGCAGGGTGACGGGTTAATTTTAACATAATTTTGTTATTTTTTTATTATTATTATTATTATCTCATTATTTAACACTTTAAAAACATTTTTGAAGTTGTAAATTTTTTTTTTTACTTAGCAGCAATGAAGTGTGTCCCAAGTTCCGGTGACTTCTGTTCACAGTAGAAATCCTCAGACTTTTTCCCTCTGGATACACTTGATGGAAACCAGATCCATTTAAGGAAGCCTCCCAAGTCAAGGTCCAAACATTTTAATTAGAAGAAAGTTTTGTATTACTGCAAATCTCTAATCAACATTTTATCTCTGTTGATGTGGGGGCTTATGGTGAGGATTCTAAATAATTTTTCCATTTTGCCATCGGGTGAAAACTATATGCAGGCAACTTCAATTTACCAGCACCAAAGCCCCTACCAGGAACAGAGGAACCAGTTATGCCATAAGTCGTGGCTTATGAGACTATCTGCCTCTTAGAAAATATCATCCGTCTTTACAGTGGCAGTGGTCTTGATGGTCAAAGAAGAGATTCTATCTACCCCCTTGGCCATGCTAGGCGACTGGTGAAGTGTTCACTGGCACATGTTGTGCAAAATGCTGAATTTTCCTGTCAACAATGAATGCAACTTGACATGCTGTGCGCTGCACAATTTTGTGAAAGGTGAAGATTGAATTCTTTTGATGAATACAGCATTTCTATCGATATCCTCCAAAATGTGCAGTTCAGTGATCTTAGTCAGTGTTTGGGCCTATCAGAAATAATTTTTCCAATTTTTAATGTCCACAAATGGAATTGTTCCATGGCGATTGGACCATATTAAATGTTCTTTTGTTGGTATATGCCAACTTTGTTATAATCTGGAATAAAGCTTTAACTTTATGGAGCAATTATGTATTTTTTTTCTTATATATATATATATATATATATATTTTATCATGTCAAGTAGGTTAAGTACAATTTGAGGGCTGCTTACCGGTAGACAAATACTGTGTCACAATGGTAGTGTTTAGGTAATTAAATCTAGTCCGAATGAGATGTATCAGCACCCTGGCCAATGTACACATACACCCTGGTTGCTTAAAATGTCCAGCGTCCAGCAAATTGTGGGTCTGTGTCAACATCCCTAATTTCATAGATCTGGAGCAAGCACTGAAGCAAATACGGTAAACTTCCCAAATAACTATAAATGCAAGTACTAGAAATAATGCCAACAAAAACACAAGATATATTTAGCTTTTACTAATCCAAATATTAGGTACAGGGTACAGCATGAACATTCCAAATTTTGGGTTAGAAAAAAAATTATAAACATAAATATTGAGGATAATGATATGTGGAACACTGCTGCTAAAAATTCAGAAGGCTTGGTGGGCCAGGCTCTCATATGGAGGAGCTGAAGAAGAGAATAGTTGTGTCAAACTGTAGGTTGTCTGGGTGCTCTAGAGGTCCAAGGTTGAGACCTCGAACCTGACCATAATTCTACCAGCTGTGGTCTGAAAGGACTGGCAGCAGATATTCCATATGCAACAGAGATAGCGCTCAATGTCATAAACAACCACAGTATAGAAAGGAAGCCCCTTGTTCTTTGCAGGGAGGCATTTTTATAAAAAAATTAACACATGCAGCTAAGAGCTTCTGTATACCATTCCAGTTTCATCTCTCTCAGCATAAGCAGCAGTGCTTGTAGAAAAAAGATACCAGCATCTCTGTCAGTGCTAAAATCATCTGGATCTACCTGGGCTTGAGGAACAGCCTGGGTTTCCCTAATCAAGCAAAGGGATTACCTGGCTCTCCAGGATAAAAGTAGTTGTGGTTCGGCAACCCCTACGACTGCCTCTTGCACTGCTGGATGGCATGAGTCGAGCTGGGGATGGACCCTGTAAAGTGTTAAATTTAAAGATACATCAGTATGTAACATAACAAACATGGGTCAGTCACTACAAAAGTCCCATTGTGTATTTACACTAATCACACAATATCCCAAGGTAACATAAAAAAATTTGTAGTTCCATACATACTGGAGTGGATGTTGCTCATTGAGGATATTAGCGAGTACTGACACCTTCAGGAGTATGGCATAGGTCCAATTTATAAACCATACCAGACCCCTGTCTAGGATAAGGGTCTGGTATGCATTGTGAATGGAACCCCATCAAATCTTTTTTTTTTTTTTTTGGTGGGGGGATAACACTTTAAGATGTGAATTCTTTTCACTTTCGAGAGGTTTTATCCCATTTCCTGTTGTGTGGAGTGGCAGCAAGTAAATAAATGTGCAGGGATGCAGTGACAGCAAAGTGTAATTGGAAGCGAATAAAAATGTACATGTAGGTGCAGGGGCAGTGAGTAAACAAGTGCTCATCAGTGCAATTGCAGTGAGTAAGCCTATGATGGTGTAGTGCTGTCAACTGAAAAAGTGTGTGTTGTTGCAGTTGGCATCAAGTAAATCAGTGTGCACTGATGCAGCTGCAGAGAGGGGGGTTGTTTGTGTCCTCGGAATGTCATTGAGTGAATAAGTGCATTTTACTCGACATCATTGATAGCTCCCATATCTATATTCTAAAAGCTTCAGTTTGAGGCCCCTTCTGAAGTGTATGTAAGTGTCTCTTGCATGTAGGACGTCTTTAAGTAGAAGAAGAAGGTACCCTACAGGAAGGGGAGATCCACTCTGTAGTCAGAAGAATTTAAATAATATAATGTTCAATGGCATGGTCCCATCAGGTGTGAGCAGGGCCGGGACAAGGGGGAGGGAAGAGGAGCAGGTGCAGTGTTTTCATGCAGAGGAAGAGAAAAAGGTGATCAGCAATGATTAAAGTATAACTAAAGACAAAACTTTTTTTTTAGTTTTGGATTGCTGTCTATTTGTCCTGTTTGCCATTATCATTGAAAGTGAAAGTAAAAGAAGATCCCCAAATTTTGGCTTGTTCCCAGAAAAGTAATAGAGGGGAAATCTTTCCCTCTATTGGGGACACTAGCACTGGTGACCTGGGGGTCCCATAGGAATTCTCTTAACCACTTAAGGACCACCATATATACTGTGGCAAGGCGGCCCTATTGCATGAAACGACGTACCCGTACATTGTTTCATGCACAAGATAATGTGGCGCGCGAGAGATCGGGGATGCTCTGTGCAAAACCACTGCAAAGAGCAGGTAAATATAACATGTTTGTTATTTTTTTAAAAAGCTGAACCTTTAATAACCCTTCTCAGCCAGTGTCATTAGTACAGTGACAGTGCATATTTTTAGCACTGATCATTGTATTAGTGTCACTGGTGTTGTCAGTCATAGCTAGTCAGTTCCCCCCCAGCGTCAGTTAGTATCAGATGGCTCGCTGCACTATCACAGTCTCACTATAAGTCGCTGATCGCCGCAATTAGTAGTATAAAAATAAATATATAAATAAAGAAGAAATAGACTTCTGTCTTTTTTCAACCCGACTAACTATGTAAAAATGTCTATATATATATATATATATATATATATATATATATATATATATATATATATATATATATATATATATACCATCATTTGTAGACACTAACTTTCACACAAACCATTTAATATACACTTATTGGGATTTTTTTTAACCAAAGACATGTAGCCAAATATTGTTTAGCCTAAGTGTATGATGAAAATTGATTTTTAAAATTTTTATTGGATATGTTGTATAGCAGAAAGTAAAAAATACTGTTTTTTTTTTTAGCACAAAAAATAAATAAAAAACTGTGGTGCTCAAATATCACCAAAAGGAGAACACCAAGGGGGGGGGGGGGGACACCTATTATCATCCAATTTAGATTGGGTATAGCCAAAGAAAAATTTCAGACATATAAATTGCCCGCTTTGGTCATTATACCCATATATATCATTTACCATTACTGTTTGGGACCTGCAATGGGTGTTCAACAATCAGAAAATGGTTGTCCTATGAACAGAAAAATACACATACAAAAAAAGGGGGAGGAAAAGGATTTCCAAAAGGCAGTTCAAATCAAGGACAGTTCGATATATAACTTAATATCTTCATTGATTATCCCAATTTAACAAAAATTACCTATCTCCAAAACATGAATTAAAAATAGGACAATAGTCCTATGCAGGGGCGTTGCTAGGTGGCAAAAAGACCAGGGGCTTCAGCCCGAAGTCCAAGGCCGGCACGGGGGGGGCCTCTAGTGGCGCTGGGTTTTTTTGGTTGGGCAAAGGGGTTGTGTGGTTGTGTGGCGGGGCAGTGCCCATCAATGCTGACCGCTAAACTTACCTACCTACCTGACATACACTGACCTACCTGACACATACACTGACCTACCTGACATACACACACTGACCTACCTACCTGACATACACTGACCTACCTGACATACACAAAAAACAGGAAGTTTGGGACTTTAAATGAGGTGGGCAAATGAGGCCAATGGGTCAGTCACCATCAAAAACAAGCCATTTTATTAATACATAGTAAAATAATGACATAATGGTGACCCCAATATGGGTTGACTGTCACATCATATACAGATACACCCTGTTTGGTACATTGTAAACATTCGTAACAAGCCCCTAAAAAAGGGGGTGCAGAGCGAATGGTATGAAAGGTGAAATGTCCATAAATTGCATAACATCACAAAGTAAATAAATAAATGGAACTTTGGGATTGGTAGACCCAGTAAGAGGGGAAGTAATTGTTGGGTGCATGTCGTAAGCCCGACGCGTTTCGTGTATCAAAACACTCTTCAGGGGCGATTAAGCACCAATATCTAAAGACAAAAGAAAAAAGGGAAGGCTGTTCTAGATGGAGTGCAATATGCATGGTAAAAAAGAAACAGGGTAACTGTGCATATGGGGGGGCAGAAATGCCACTACCCCAAATGGATACTTACATGCCGATGGGGTATGAACTCCATGAGGTGCACGGTCACTGACATACACTGACCTACATACACTGACCTACCTGACCCACAATGACCTACCTGACCCACATACACTGACCTATCTGACATGCACTGACCTACATACACTGACCTACACTGACCTACATACACTGACCCACCCACACTGACCTACCTGACCCACACTGACCTACATACACTGACCTACGTAAACCACACTGACCTACCTGACCCACACTGACCGGGTTAGACACAGGCAGGGGTGGTGAGGGGGTTTAGACACAGACAGGGGTAGAGGAGGAGGGTTAGACATAAACAGGCAGGGGTGGTGGGGGGGTTGGACACAGGCAGGGCTGGTGAGGGGGGGTTAGACACAGGCAGGGCTGGTGAGGGGGGGTTAGACACAGGCAGGGGTGGTGAGGGGGGGTAGACACAGGCAGAGGTGGTGAGGGGGGGTTAGACACAGGAAGTGGTGGTGAGGGGGGTTAGACACAGGAAGTGGTGGTGAGGGGGGGTTAGACACAGGAATTGGTGGTGAGGGGGGGTTAGACACAGGCAGGGGTGGTGAGGGGGGGTTAGACACAGGCAGGGCTGGTGAGGGGGGGTTAGACACAGGCAGGGGTGGTGAGGGGGGGTTGGACACAGGCAGGGGTGGTGAGGGGGGGTTAGACACAGGAAGTGGTGGTGAGGGGGGGGTTAGACACAGGAAGTGGTGGTGAGGGGGGGTTAGACACAGGCAGGGGTGGTGAGGGGGGGTTAGACACAGGAAGTGGTGGTGAGGGGGGGTTAGACACAGGAAGTGGTGGTGAGGGGGGGTTAGACACAGGAAGTGGTGGTGAGGGGGGGTTAGACACAGGCAGGGGTGGTGAGGGGGGTTGGACACAGGCAGGGGTGGTAAGGGGGGGAGTTAGACACAGGCAGGGCTGGTAAGGAGGGTTAGACACAGGCAGGGCTGGTAAGGAGGGTTAGACACAGGCAGGGCTGGTGAGGGGGGGTTAGACACAGGCAGGGCTGGTGAGGGGGGTTAGACACAGGCAGGGCTGGTAAGGAGGGTTAGACACAGGCAGGGCTGGTAAGGAGGGTTAGACACAGGCGGGGGTGGAGGAGATGAGATCAATGGCGCTGACACTTACTTTCTCTCAGTGTCAGCCGCGCCTCCAGCGATCCCTCTTGTACAGCAGGAAGCTCCTCCCCTTCACACTGTTACCCGTCAGCTGACTTTCTCTTGTCATCCCGACATGTCAGCAGCAGTAGGGGGGAGCCGTGGAAAGGATGGGCGGCGGTCCGCTGTGCGGGTATAGCAGCGAGTGCTCTGCCGTCACCTAGCCATTAATGTGCTGTCCCTCAGAACCTTCCGCCCGGGACCCATGGTCCCACCAGGTCCCATGGTAGGGCCGGCCCTGCCCTTGAGCACTAGCGCGGAGGAGGAGGAAGTGCAATCCTCCTCCGCTTTCAATGCTGGGAAGTGTGGGCAGTGACGTCACTGGTTGCTAGCCGCTAGGCGGCTATAGCAACCAGTGACCAAGAGTGGAGTCAGGCGGGTGTGGAGGCGGAGCTGCAGCCGGAGCCAGCGCTACCACGGCGCACTCCGCCCCTGTCCCCGGCATTCTAGGACAGGGACTAGAGACTCGGGGCTATTAGCCCCAGGCTCGGGGCTGTAACCCCAATAGCCACCCCCTGGCGACGCCTCTGGTCCTATGAAACACTGGTGGCCACCATTTCACTCCATACACCTCAATCACTCGTCTCCTCACACACATATGTTGCCAGAGACCCGGGTCTAGCATGTATTGCAGTTCAAAAATTCCCCAAAGGGGCTTAAAAATTATTTATATATTTATTTATTATAATAATTTTTAAGCCCCTTTGGGGAATTTTTGAACTGCAATACATGCTAGACCCGGGTCTCTGTTATCTGGCAACATATGTGTGTGAGGAGACGAGTGATTGAGGTGTATGGAGTGAAATGGTGGCCACCAGTGTTGCATAGGACTATTGTCCTATTTTTAATTCATGTTTTGGAGATAGGTAATTTTTGTTAAATTGGGATAATCAATAAAGATATTTAGTTATATATCGAACTGTCCTTGATTTGAACTGCCTTTTGGAAATCCTTTTCCTCCCCCTTTTTTTGTATATCACCAAAAGGAACCTCTATTTGTGTGGAAACAAATTGAATAAATGTAATTTAAGTACACCATTGCATGACTACGCAATTGCCAGTTATCCACTTGCCTACAAGGCACTTTCACCCCTTTACCGCCCAGGCCAAATTTTAGCTTTCAGCGCTGTCGCACTTTGAATGACAATTGCGCAGTCATGCAATACTGTACCCAAATGAAATCTTTATCATGTTTTTGAGACAGGTAGGGCTTTCTTTTGGTGGTATTTATTCACCACTGGGATTGTTTGTTTTTGCTAAACAAATGAAAAAAATCCCAAGAATTTGGAAAAAAAAAAAAGAGGTTTTCTTAGTTTCTGTTATAAAATTTTGTAAATAAGTAATCTTTCTCCTTCACTGATCTGTGCTGATGAGGCTGCGCTGATGAGGCTGCACTTATGAGGCTGCACTGATGGGCACTGATGAGTCTGCACTGATGGAAACTGATGAGGCTGCAGTGATGGGCACTGACAGGCAGCACTGATTGGCACAGATAGGGCTGCACTGATAATCAAGACACTGATGATCAGTGCCTTATCAGTGTAGATGTCCCCTGTGTGGATTGCCACTTACCGGCTCGCCTCTCATCACGCGCTGTCAGCATGAGGAGAGGACTGCCGGTAATCGGAAAATCCTGTTTAAACTGTGATCAGCTGTGATTGGGCACAGCTGGTCACATGGTAAAGAGCAACTGTGGGCTCTTTACCCCGATCTCTGATCAGCTGACACAGCAGTCACAGGTGCCTACTGACGCGCGCCACAGGGAGCGTTCGGGAAGCGCGATCACAGGGTGACGTTAATAGATGCCCTCCCGGAAATAGGGCTACAGTAAAAGGGTTAAGTAACGCAGTGCCAAATAGAAAAAAATGCTCTGGCCATATAGGGGGGTAAAATCTTCAGGAGGTCAAGCAGTTGAGAACTATTTTTTCAGTGTAAAGAAGAACAAGGAGTCCTGGAAGTGATAGTTTAGCCCCCGCAGAGCCCTGATCTCAACATCATCAAGTCTGTCTAGGATTACATAAAGAGACAGAAGGATTTGAGGAAGCCTACATCCACAGAAGATCTGTGGTTAGTTCTCCAAGATAAAAGAAAGGAAAAATCCTACAAGCCACACTGAACCTAGTGCTAAATGTAAGCACTACTCAGCTGCATGCATGAAACACGTCTCGTATTGCGTGTAGATAGTGAAAAAAGTGAAGGATAACGCAAGTGTGCTAAATGTGCCCCTAATCTGACACAAAAAGTGTTGTGCGTATACAAACACATATAAGATGCATAAACATATATAACCTGTAAATATTGTGAAATAATTTAAATAAACATATTTGCATAAACCTGATGCACATATATACAAGCAAACAGTACAAATTGCACATGTAATAATCTAATGAAACCACATAATGCTGTGAGCTTATATCATAAGTGCAAACAAATCACAGAAAGTGCCATGTGCCAAACAAACTGCAGAGTTTCATTAGATTGTTATTACAGGTGCAATTTGTACTGTTTGCTTGTATATATATGCATCAGGTTTATGCAAATATGTTTATTTAATTTATTTCACAATATTTACAGGTTATATATGTTTATATACGTTTATGCATCTTATATGTGTTTGTATACGCACAACACTTTTTGTGTCAAATTAGGGGCACATTTAGCACACTTGAGCGCAGAGTTATCCTTCACTTAGTTCTCCGAGATGTTTGGAACTTTGGAACTTACCTGCCGAGTTCCTTCAAAAACTGTGCAAGTGTACCTAGAAGAATTGATGCTGGTTTGAAGGCAAAGGGCGGTCACACCAAATATTGATTTGATTTGGATATCTCTTCTGTTTATTTACATTCCATTTTGTTAATTGATAAAAAGAAACTATTAACCTGTTCCCGACCAGCCACCGCATTTGTACTGCAGCAGAATGGCACAGGCAGGCGAATTGCCGTTATGCTACGTCGTGCCCCCCTGTAGCCGGCTGCGACGATCGGATTCGATCAGGAACTAATCAATCCCCAGGCCCAGGCCAATGAAAACTGGCCTGGACCTGGTGATCCTGACGAATGATATCCTTCCCCCATTTGTGTAACTGTAAACATTGACAGGGGAAGTGATGTCATCTCCCTCGTGACGGTCTTTTTCGTTCCAGACTGAGAGGAGAGAGCATCTAAAAGTGAGTTGTACAACACTACACTGACACCAGGTCACGTAGGCACATAATTCACCCCCGATCACCCTAGGGTTGCCACCTTTTCTTCAAGCCAAACCCGAACACTTTCACGTCGCACGGCAATTTTTTTGTAGTACACTCTATAGAATTGTAAAATAACTGGGACACCTCCTGGGTTACCCAATGAGAGTAGTAATGAGGTGTACTACGGTGAACAGTGGCTGTGGCCAAATTGCATTAAGAGTGGGGGGGGGACTTAAAGGGGCATGGTTAAATAAAACAAAAGCATTTGTGTACTCATAAAATTTGATTTGATTAATAAAAGAATTGTCAGTTAAAATATGAAACCAGCCTACCTTAAAAGTGGACACTGTCAGCCAGTAGAGCAGTGGACGGTGTCAGTAGAGCAGTGGAGGGTGTCAGTAGAGCAGTGGACAGTGTCAGTAGGGCAGTGGATGGTGTCAGTAGAGCAGTGGACAGTGTCAGTAGAACAGTGGATGGTGTCAGTAGAACAGTGGATGGTGTCAGTAGAGAAGTAGACGGTGTCAGTAGAGCAGTGGACGGTGTCAGTAGAGCAGTGGACGGTGTCAGTAAAACAGTGGACGGTGTCAGTAGAACAGTGGACGGTGTCAGTAGAACAGTGGACGGTGTCAGTAGAACAGTGGACGGTGTCAGTAGAACAGTGGACGGTGTCAGTAGAGCAGTGGACGGTGTCAGTAGGGCAGAGGATGGTGTCAGTAGAGCAGTGGATGGTGTCAGCAGACCAGTGGACGGTGCCAGTAGGGCAGTGGATGGTGTCAGTAGAGCAGTGGACAGTGTCAGTAGAACAGTGGACGGTGTCAGTAGAACAGTGGATGGTGTCAGTAGAACAGTGGATGGTGTCAGTAGAGCAGTGGACGGTGTCAGTAGAGCAGTGGACGGTGTCAGCAGAGCAGTGGATGGTGTCAGCAGGGCAGTGGACGGTGTCAGTAGGGCAGAGGACAGTGTCAGTAGGGCAGAGGACAGTGTCAGTAGAGCAGTGGACAGTGTCAGTAGAGCAGTGGACGGTGTCAGTAGAGCAGTGGATGGTGTCAGTAGGGCAGTGGATGGTGTCAGTAGGGCAGTGGATGGTGTCAGTAGAGCAGAGGACGGTGTCAGTAGAGCAGAGGACGGTGTCAGTAGGGCAGTGGATGGTGTCAGTAGGGCAGTGGATGGTGTCAGTAGGGCAGTGGATGGTGTCAGTAGAGCAGTGGATGGTGTCAGTAGAGCAGTGGATGGTGTCAGTAGAGCAGTGGATGCTGTCAGTAGAGCAGAGGACAGTGTCAGTAGGGCAGTGGAAAGTAACAGATTAAATATCAGACAGTGTCTGTGCCCCCCCAAAAGAGAACTCAATTACAGCGAGACAAAAAAAAACCCTTACCTTCCAGGAGCCGTTGCAAAGATATGTGTGTGTGAACCTGTTAGGGGCGGAGTCTGTAATACCATGCTTTCTCCTGCAAAAGTGTCCCTGTTTGCTAGGATACCAGTCCAGTGGCCCTCCATTCACTGTCTCTGGTGGCATCAGCGCCGGCGGCTGGGTGGGAGAGAGAGAGCGCACAGACAGTGCAGTGTGACCCGGCTGCAGGACATTAGCCCCGCTGAAGCTGGGGGAAGTGCGTGCTGTTTGGGGGTAGCTGACAGAGGAGGGGGTGGCTGACAGAGAGGAGGGGGGCAGACAGAGAGGAGGGGGGCTGACAGAGGAGTGGGGCAGACAGAAAGGAGGGGGGCTGACAGAGGAGGGGGGCTGACAGCTGACTGAGAGGAGGGGGGCTGACAGAGGAGGGGGGCTGACAGCTGACAGAGAGGAGGGGGCTGACAGAGGAGGGGGGGTGGCTGACAGAGAGGAGGGGGGCTGACAGAGGAAGGGGGCTGACAGAGGAGGTGGGGTGGCTGACAGAGGAGGGGGGCAGACAGAGAGGAGGAGGGGGCAGACAGAGAGGAGGAGGGGGCAGACAGAGGAGGAGGGGGGGCTGACAGAGGAGGAGAGGGGGCTGACAGAGGAGGAGAGGGGGCTGACAGAGGAGGGGGGGCTGACAGAGGAGGGGGGGCTGACAGAGGAGGGGGGCTGACAGAGGAGGGGGGCTGACAGAGAGGAGGGGGGCTGACAGAGGAAGGGGGCTGACAGCTGAAAGAGGAGGGGGGTTGGCTGACAGAGGAGGGGGGCAGACAGAGAGGAGGAGGGGGGCAGACAGAGAGGAGGAGGGGGGCAGACAGAGAGGAGGAGGGGGCAGACAGAGAGGAGGAGGGGGGCTGACAGAGAGGAGGGGGGGCTGACAGAGAGGAGGGGGGGCTGACAGAGAGGAGGGGGGGGCTGACAGAGAGGAGGGGGGGCTGACAGAGAGGAGGGGGGGGCTGACAGAGAGGAGGGGGGCTGACAGAGAGGAGGGGGGCTGACAGAGAGGAGGGGGTAGCTGACAGAGGAGAGGGGGCTGACAGAGGATGGGGCTGACAGAGAGGAGAGGGGGCTGACAGAGGAAGGGTGCTGACAGAGGAGGGGGGGCTGACAGAGAGGAGGGGGGGCTGACAGAGAGGAGGGGGTGGCTGACAGAGGAAAGGGGGGCTGACAGGAGGATGGGGCTGACAGAGAGGAGGGGGGCTGACAGAGGAGGGGGGCTGACAGAGAGGAGGGGGGCTGACAGAGAGGAGGGGGGGCTGACAGAGAGGAGGGGGGGGGCTGACAGAGAGTAGGGGGGCTGACAGAGAGGAGGGGGGGCTGACAGAGAGGAGGGGGGGCTGACAGAGAGGAGGGGGGCTGACAGAGAGGAGGGGGTGGCTGACAGAGGAGAGGGGGGCTGACAGAGGATGGGGCTGACAGAGGAGGGGGGCTGACAGAGAGGAGGGGGGCTGACAGAGGAGGGGGGCTGACAGAGAGGAGGGGGGGACTGACAGAGAGGAGGGGGGCTGACAGAGAGGAGGGGGGGGCTGACAGAGAGGAGGGGGGGGCTGACAGAGAGGAGGGGGGCTGACAGAGAGGAGGGGGGCTGACAGAGAGGAGGGGTAGCTGACAGAGGAGAGGGGGCTGACAGAGGATGGGGCTGACAGAGAGGAGAGGGGGCTGACAGAGGAAGGGTGCTGACAGAGGAGGGGGGGCTGACAGAGAGGAGGGGGGGCTGACAGAGAGGAGGGGGGGCTGACAGAGAGGAGGGGGTGGCTGACAGAGGAAAGGGGGGCTGACAGGAGGATGGGGCTGACAGAGAGGAGGGGGGCTGACAGAGGAGGGGGGCTGACAGAGAGGAGGGGGGGCTGACAGAGAGGAGGGGGGGCTGACAGAGAGGAGGGGGGGGGCTGACAGAGAGGCGGGGGGCTGACAGAGAGGAGGGGGGGCTGACAGAGAGGAGGGGGGGCTGACAGAGAGGAGGGGGGGCTGACAGAGAGGAGGGGGGCTGACAGAGAGGAGGGGGTGGCTGACAGAGGGGATGGGGCTGACAGAGGAGGGGGGCTGACAGAGGAGGGGGGCTGACAGAGGAGGGGGGCTGACAGAGGAGGGGGCTGACAGAGAGGAGGGGGGGGCTGACAGAGAGGAGGGGGGGGCCTGACAGAGAGGAGGGGGGCCTGACAGAAAGGAGGGGGGGCTGACAGAGAGGAGGGGGGGGCTGACAGAGAGGAGGGGGGGCTGACAGAGAGGAGGGGGGCTGACAGAGGAGAGGGGGGCTGACAGAGGAGAGGGGGGCTGACAGAGGATGGGGCTGACAGAGAGGAGGGGGGGCGGCTTGGTGTTGGGGGAAGAGAGCACACAATGAGCTGCAGCATTCAGGATTCATTAGCCTAGCACTGCATTGACAGGGGTGAGGGGGACCGGACTGGGACCGACTCACCACTCTCACCATTCACCAGTGAAACTGCCAAAAATCATTATCCCTGCTGGAGCAGGGGAAGGAGGGGGGCCCGGGGGGAGCGTTGCTGCTGGCGGGAGAGATCGCATTCAGGGCAGGCTGCATTTGCCGATCGGCATTGGCACACTGATGGGGGAGAGGTGGATGGAGGGGAACTGTCACCACTGAAGCCACACAGGACAGGAGCCGTCCGGGGAGCAAGTGCTATTTGAGAGTGAGCATCCAGCGACAGGAGGGGGTCGCGCTGCTGACGGGACACAGCAGGACGGAGCGCAGTCTCAGCTACAGGAGCGGGGGGGGGGGGGTGCTAAACTGCTGGTGGGCTGGAGGTATGAACACTCACTTCCCACACTGGCTGGAGCCTATGCTGCTGTGTCCGGGTTTCAGGAGGAGAGAAACCCGGGCACAGCTGTCAAGCCCCGGACTGTCCGGGTCATTCCCGTACAGGTGGCAACCCTAGATCACCCCCCGATCACCACCTGTCACGGTGTCACCCAGTACAGCAATCAAATTTTTTTTTTTTATCGCTGTACTAGTGTCATTAGTGACACTAATCAGTGTTAGGGTAATTAGTCTTAGGCCCAGATAGGTCTAGGGACCCCCCTAACCCCCCCCAATAAAGGTTTAACCCCTTGATTACCCCCTGTCACCTGTGATCACAGTATAAGTGTCACGGGTGACGCAGTTTAGCTAGATTTATTTTTATAGCGTCAGGGCACCCGCTGTATTTTACCAAATAAAGGTTTAACCCCCTAAACCCGGCGGGTGATCAAAGTTAGGTCTTAGCGTCAGATAGGGTCTGCGTCACCCCAGGTAGCGTCATATCAGTTCCAGTACTGCTAACACCCACACCATATGATCAGCCCAGATACCTGATAGCACCTGCGTTTAGCCCCTCCGCCCAGCCCAGCCCACCCAATTGCAGTATCAATCGATCACTGTCACTTACAAAACACAACACACATAACTGCAGCGTTCGAGTCAGGCCTGATCCCTGCGAAAGCTAACAGTTTTTTTGGTAGCGTTTGAATCAGTCGCTAACAGTCAGGAGCTTTTTTACCTGTGAGTCTCACTACTGTACCCGTAAATTTAGAGACCAAAATGTCAAATCGAAGGTACAGTAGTGAAGAGGCCTACATGTTTCTGAGCATGACAAATATTCAAGAGGATGTCACTCATCTGTCAGATTCAGGCTCAGAATACGATCCTGTAGACGACAGCCGCACCCTGACAGATAGCTCTGACGACAGAGTTGTGGTCCCTGCCAAGGTCAGGCGTACCAGACCCCGATCTTCTTCTGCTGTCATTGAGTGGCAAGAACCGCAGGTCCCTCGTATGGAGTAGAGAGCCAGTACTAGAGCCGCTATTCCTTCTAGTGAACTGGCAAGCACCAGCGGCCTAGTACATCCTGGTTGCACATCCAGCACTGCAGTAAAACTTGGTGACGTGGTGAGTTCCATAAGTTCAGTTCAAGCTGGCGAGGTGGTAAGCATGAGTAGTGTCCCGTTGCCACCAAGAAGAAGACAAAGACAGGCCCGTCGAGCCCATAGTGCCCTCCCTGCTGCATTCACCAATCCTAATTGGGAACCCACCACTTCTGCAGCACCCGTACTTCCCCCATTCACTGGCCAACCTGGCATTCAGGTGGAAACAGTTGATTTTACGTCACTTCAATTTTATTTGCAGTTTTTCACGGAAGATCTCTATTGTGGCACAAAGCAATTTGTATGCTGGTCAATTCATCGCCGCTAATCCCCAGCTGACCCTTGCCAGAGATTGGAGACCAATTACGGTCTCCGAATTTTAGAGCTTCCTGGGTCAATCCTTCCTCATGGGCGTAACTAAAAAGAGTGAGTAGCGGTCATATTGGTCCACTGACCCAATTTACCATACGCCCATGTTCTCTGCCTCCATGACCAGGACACGATACGAGCAGATCTTGCGGCTCATGCACTTCAGTGACAATGAACTCTGTCGTCCTCGGGGTGACCCTGAATTTGATCGGCTCTACAAAATTTGTCCCTTTGTAAGCCACTTCAAGCAACGTTTTGCAGCCTTGTTTACTCCCCATCATGTTGTCTGCGTTGATGAGTCCCTGATTAAGTTTTCTGGCCACTTGTCATTCAAACAGTATCTTCCCAGCAAGTGTGCCAGATACGGGGTCAAGATGTATAAGCTCTGTGACAGGGCCACAAGCTATGCATGTAGTTTTAGGGTTTACGAGGGAAGAGATGGTTACGTAGAGCCAGAGAACTGCCCTGACTACATAGGGAGTGCTGGTAAGATTGTGTGGGACTTGGTGTCACCCTTATAGGTATCACTTGTATGTGGACAATTATTACACAAAACTTTTTAGTCACTTGTTTGATCATCAAATTGGCGCATATGGCACCGTGCGATCTAATCGCCGGGGCTTTCCCCAGCGGCTTGTAGATTCCCGTCTTAGGCTGAGGGAGAGAGCCTACTTGAGATGTAATAATTTGCTCGCTGTGAAGTGGAGGGATAACAAGAATGTTTTAGTTGTTTCCTCCCTTCACGCGACACGACTGTCCAAATTACTACAACGACTGGTGTTGTGGAGAAACCCCACGAATATAACTTCAATATGGGAGGGGTGGACCTCAACGACCAGTTGTTGGCGCCGTACCTAATTGCCCGTAAGGCCAGACGCTGGTATAAAAAAGTGGCTGTATACTTATTTCAAATGGCTTTGCTGAACGCTCATGTACTATACAGAGTTTCAGGACGAACTGGATCCTTCCTTAAATTCCAGGAAGAGATCATCAGCCCCCTTCTGTTTCCAGACAGTGCTTTGGCCCAACTTCCCAACGCAAATGCAGTGAGCCGCATGTCCTCTCTGGTACCCTTACCCAAAGAAACCCCCAAAGAAGATGTTGTGTCTGTAGAAAGCGCGAATTTAGGCGTGACACCAGCTTTTATTGTCCCTCCTGTCCTGACCAACCTGGTCTTTGCATTGGTGACTGTTTCGAATGCTATCACACACTAGTTGAGTATTAGCGTAGGGTACAGCACCACACAGTCATAGACACACGTACACAGGGTCTCGGGGTCTCGAAAGATCTGATGACCATCACATTTTGAGAGACCCCAATCTGCAACGTTCAGTTTATAGTTTTTTTTACAGTTTTTATAAAAGTGAAAAAAGTGAAAAAAAAACACACACAAAAACACAAAAAAATAAAAAAGACAAAAATAGTTGTGGTTGTATTTTTCTTCTCTCTCTCTCTATTGTTCTCTCTCTTACGTTCGCTCTCTATTTTCCACTCTACTGTTCGCTCACTATTGTTCTATATGTATTGTTCTCTCTTGGTTTTATTTTAACTGTTTTATTGTATTTGCTTTGCAGGTATGGTATGTTATACTGTAATGTTTGTTTTATTGTTAACCATCATTTGCTTAGCAGGTACGCCATTCAGTTGCAGCGCGGATTTATCTTGACAGCAACAGCGTTTGCTCCCACGATACATAAAGCTGTGACTCCAGCGCTGTAGGAGGTGATTTCATCACCACAGTTAAAAAAAAGAGCATATATGCCAAAGCATGGGGGCAGCAGGGGTGGAGGAGCGATTTGCTCCTAACTTTTGGGGCAGATGCCCCCATGCTTCGGCATATATTTTTTAGGACATTCAGCTGCAGCACTGATTTATATATCTTGACAGCAACAGTGTTTGCTCCCATGATACATAAAGCCGTGGCTCCAGTGCTGTAGGAGGTGATTTCACCACCACAGTTAAAAACAAACTGGTGCATGTATGCCCATCATTAGAAGTGGGTGTACTCGGCCTAAGATCATCTTTTTTATTTCATCAAAAATTTGGGCAATATAGTGTGTTTAAGTGCATTAAAATTAAAAAAAGTGTGTTTTAAAAAAAAAAATGCGTTTGAAAAATCGCTGCGCAAATACTGTTTTGAAAAAAAAAATGAAACACCCACCATTTTAATCTGTAGGGCCTTTGCTTTAAAAAATATATAATATTTGGGGGTTTAAAGTAATTTTCTTGCAAAAAACAAAATTATTTTTTCATGTAAACAAAAAGTGTCAGAAAGGGCTTTGTCTTCAAGTGGTTAGAAGAGTGGGTGATGTGTGACATAAGCTTCTAAATGTTGTGCATAAAATGCCAGGACAGTTCAAAACCCCCCCAAATGACCCCATTTTGGAAAGTAGACACCCCAAGCTATTTGCTGAGAGGCATGTCGAGTTCATGGAATATTTTATATTTTGACACAAGTTGCGGGAAAATGACAAACTTTTTTTGTCACTAAATGATATATTGCTCAAACATGCCATGGGAATATGTGAAATTACACCCCAAAATACATTCTGTTGCTTCTTCTGAGTACAGGGATACCACATGTGTAAGACTTTTTGGGAGCCTAGCCTTCAGGCTTTCTAAGGGTATAAATTTTTGATTTCACTCCTCACTACCTATCACAGTTTCGGAGGCCATGGAATGCCCAGATGGCACCCCCCCCCCCAATGACCCAATTTTGGAAAGTAGACCCCAAGCTATTTGCTGAGAGGTATGGTGAGTATTTTGCAGATCTCGCTTTTTTTCACATAGTTTTGAAAATTGAAAAAAGAAAAAAAAAAATTTCTTTTCTTTCTTCATTTTCAAAAACAAATGAGAGCTGCAAAATACTCATCATGCCTCTCAGCAAATAGTTTGGGATGTCTACTTTCCAAAATGGGGTCATTTGGGGGGGTTTTGTGCTATCTTGGCATTTTATGGCCTTCGAAACTGTGATAGGTAGTGAGGAGTGAAATAAAAAATTTACGCCCTTAGAAATCCTGAAGGCGGTGCTTGGTTTTCGGGGCCCTGTACGTGGCTAGGCTTCCAAAAAGTCCCACACATGTGGTATCCCCGTACACAGGAGAAGCAGCTAAATGTATTTTGGGGTGCAATTCCACATATAACCATGGCATGTGTGAGCAATATATCATTTAGTGACAACTTAGTGACGGTCTTTTTCCGTTTATATTGCAAAAAAATAAAAATCGCAGAGGCAATCAAATACCATCAAAAGAAAGCTCTATTTGTGGGAAAAAAGGATGCAAATTTCTTTGGGTACAACATTGCATGACCACGCAATTACCAGTTAAAGCAGTGCAGTGCCAAATTGTAAAAAGTCCTCCGGTCATTGAGCTGCCAAATGGTCTGGGGGTGAAGTGGTTAAAAGCCCTTTCACACTATAGCATGGCCCGCGTTAGCTTTAGCGTAGATTTTGCGACGCTTTTCGGCTGCTAGCAGGGTGCTTTTTTAGCCCCGCTAGCGGCCGAGGAAAGGGTTAAAAATGCCCGCAAAATGCCACTCCCGAAGTGCTTTGCAGGCGCTTCGGCAGCGTTGCCTATTGATTTCAATGGCAGGGGCGGTGGAGGAGTGGTGTATACACCGCTCCTTCACTGCCCCAAAGATGCTGCTTGCAGGACTTTTTTTTTTCGCTCCTGCAAGTGCACCGCCCCAGTGTGAAAGTATTCGGGCTTTCACATTGGGGAGGCTTGAGAGGCGCTTTTCAGGCGCTATTTTTAGTGCTAAAAGAGCTGAAAAGCCTGTGAAAGGGGTCTATCATTCTATTTCTGAAAGCATTCTTAATTTACAGCATTAGCTAAAACCTGCTTAATAGCCGTACACACGATCTGAAAATTGGACGACAGAAGCTAGTCACATGTCAAAAATGGAGAGGTTATTAAAGTTACGAAATTTCTTTAACGACAGAATAAAAAAATCGGAAGTGATGTCATGTGTTGTAGTATATTTCTATTGTATTTTGGGACGACAACTGTACTGATGAAATGAAAAACGTACGATTTGATATCATACGAGAAAAATTTGTGTTTGTCCGATCGGATAATATCAGATGAAGAGTCGTGATCAGCTTTTGAAAGCTGTGTACTAACGATCCGATTATCCTACGATTGCTTCGAAAGCAGTATTTTTTGTACGATTTTCAGATCGTGTGTACAGGCCTTTAGGGTCAGTTCACACCACATGCAGTCCAATGCGTTTTTTTCTGCATCAAAAACGCATGGAAAGTAAGTTATATGGTTTTCAATGGCATAGTAGTTCACACCAGTCCTTGCAGTTCCAGAAAAGAAAATAAGAACATGCTGCATTTTTCTTGCACTGGACTGTACTGGAACGCTGTAAAAAGCATAAAAAAAAGTATGTCCTTATTTAAAGAGGAAGTAAACCCTGTCAAAAAAAAAAAAAAAAAACACCCTGCAGGACAAAGGCATAATGAGCTAGTATGCATAGCATACTAACTCATTATGAATTACTTACCTGAGATCGAAGCCCCCGAAGCGACCCTCGTTCATGTCCTCCGTCGCCGCCATAATACCTGGAGCGACTTCCAGGTATCGCTGCTCCGGCGCTGTGACTGGCTGGGGCAGCGATGACGTCACTCCAGCGCATGCGCACGGAAGCCATCAGTGACGGCATGATCACCTTCACAAATGGCATGCTCAGTACGCTTGTGCCGTTGTCTACAGGACGCATGCGCTGTAACGGTGCCCGTTTTTAGGAAAATATCTCCTTAACCGTGTAGGTTAAGGAGATATTTCTTGCCCCTACAGGTAAGCCTTAATCTAGGCTTACCTGTAGGTTAAAGTGGTCTGTAAGGGTTTACAACCACTTTAAGGTTAAGAAAAAAGAGGGGGGAAAAAATGCACTGGACTGCATTAAAAACTTGTCAAAACCGCATATGCAGAACAGCATCTGGAACGCATCCGGACTGTGTTTCTATGGTGTAAACTGGCCCTAAAACTTTTGCACAGTAATATATATGTGTGTATATATATATATATATATATATATATATATATATATATATATATATACAACTGTATTTTCATTTTCTCCATCAGCTCACCCCCCACAGTTATTACCTTTTGTTCCACTTGACCCTCCCTTCTAGATTGTAAGCTCTAATGAGCAGGGCCCTCCGATCCCTCCTGTATTGATTTGTAATGTAAGTGTACTGTCTGTCCTCATGTTGTAAAGCGCTGCGCAAACTGTTGGCGCTATATAAATTCTGTATAATAATAATAATATATATATGCAGTAAACTTTAGCTTTAGACCCCTTTCACACTGGGGCGCCTGAGTGTTAGCACTAAATCGCTGGTGGTTTTAGCTGCGCTTTTCGGCTGCTAGCGAGCTATTAACCCCCCCGCTAGTGGCCCGAAGAAAGGGTTAAAAGGGCCCGTGTATCGGCGCTTCGGAAGCGCTGCCCATTCATTGCAATGGGCAAGGGCGTTTTGGGAGCACTCCCAAACCGCCCCAAAGACGCTGCTTGCAGGACTTCTTCTAACGTCCTGCAAGCGCACCGCCCCAGTGTGAAAGCACTCGGGTTTTCACATTCGGGTGGCATGGGAGGCAGTTTTCAGGCGCTATCTCTAGCGCTAAAATGCCTGAAAACTGCCTCAGTGTGAAAGCGGTCTCAAAGCTTCTAGGAAATATTAGTATTTGGGTTCACTTTTCCTTTATAACGCTCAGGATTTTTGACTGAAAAAGAAGCTTCCATTAAAACGGGGGCAGGGATGTGAGAGCAGACAAGGAAAGAGAAGGTTAATTGTGAGGTGGGTGAAGGCGGGAAGAGCAAGCAGAGCTCCTCCCTCACCCTTGCAGATGCCAGGGGGCACACGCCAGATGGGTACAGATATCATTGTGTAAAGAGAGGAGGGGACATGTAGAGGAGGAGGAGGGGAATAGCAGAGTGTCGGTGAGGGAGGGAAATGGATGAGGTGACGAGGGGTCACACTAAATACGGATATGAACTTAAAGACACCGAAATGTAGTCACTGAGTGCGCCGTATGAGCGGCCGGTGAACACGTAACACATGTAGCCGTATATAACTACTGACATGTTTATTACATTCGTATGAGGAAGTAAAATCGCTGCAGAAGCAACTGAGGCGATGTGGTGTGTGAGGCGATGTATGAGGCGACGTGTGAGGCGATGCTGGGGTGTGTGAGGGCAGAGCCTGTCATTATTTTAGGGTGCTCCTTTATTCCCAACTCCCTCTCCCCTCCCTCCGGCCCAGTAATTCCCCAGTTGGAGCAGCGGGGAGGGCAGTAGAGGATCTCACAGTACTATGTTACTCAGCATTTCATTGCCAGCACTGGGGAGAGCAGACAGGGGCACTGACACCCGCCTCTCATACAAAGGAGCTCTGATGGCCAGCTCCTCACCTCCCTTCCCCGGACCTACTACGAGCCTCTGCCGCAGCCCGGAACATGCCCGCTTTGTAGTGAACGAGGTGTGATTGTGGTGAGGACGCCGGATCATGGTAGGTGACGGGTCGTCTTATGTTCTACAATGGGTGGGGTGTCTGCCCGGGCCCTTCTCCTGGGCGATGCAGGCTAAGGAAAGGGCCCTTATATAATACGGCCGTGACCCCCTTTCACCCCGGCATGTCTGGCTTTAGTAGAGGGGGGAGGGAGGGGAATTTAGGACAAGGGGTGGGGAGAAATGGCTTTAACAGACGAGAATTTGGAGTTGGTTAAAAATGGCCGCGTAGGAAGGGGAGGACCCAGAGCGGACATCGGGGTGAAGTTGGAACTGAAGCGGGCAGAGAGAGGGTGAGGGGCACGCCTGACTCACTGCTGTCCCACATAGATAGAGGCCGGCCACCTCCCTGACACAGCTCTGCACCACTCAGTGCAAACTTCACGGCAACTTACCTATCCTCGTCATAGGGCTCAGCTCTGCCCTAAAAGTGCTATTCCTAGGACGTCCAGGCCAGGCGCTCTACCGTTTACCTGTTAGGTGAAAAAAGGACTACGACTGTGCACCGAACTCTGTTTTAACCGCTTGCCGTCCACGCTATGCCAGTTTTACTGCTACAAGGTGGCAGCTGTGCGTCAGTTCATCTATATATATATATATATATATATATACCTGCCTGATCCCGTGCTTCCAGGTGGAGGGACAGCACTGTGATTACACACATGTCCTCCAGCGCATCCGATCGTTAGGCAGAGACACAGAACAGCGATCTGCCTATGTAAACAAGGCAGATCGCTGTTCTGACAGAACTAAAGGGATGGAGTTTGTGTCCCTGCGAAGCACGGAATAAATTCACTCTCGTCCCCTAGTAAAAGCACCTCACAGTAAAGTAAAACACAGGCTAGGCACACATTTAATCCTTTTATCACCCCTGATAGTAACCCCATTCCTGGCCAGTGTCATTAGTATAGTGACAGTGCATATTGTTAGCACGGATCCCTGTATTAGTGTCACTGGTCCCCAAAAAGTGTCAATGTCTGCCGCAATATCACAGTCCTGCTCTAAGTCACTGATCACCACCATTACTAGTAAAAAAAATCCTGTAGTTTGTAGACGCTATAACTTTTGCGCAAACCCTTTTCCAGCCAGTGTCATTAGTACAGTGACAGTGCATATTATTAGCACTGATCCCTGTATTAGTGTCACTGGTCCCCAAAAAGTGTCAATGTCCACCGCAATATCACAGTCCCACTATAAGTCACTTATTGCCGCCATTACTAGTAAAAAAAAATCCTATAGCTTGAAGACACTATAACTTTTGCGCAAATCCCTTCCATGCCAGTGCCATTAGTACAGTGACAGTGCATATTGTTATCGCTGATCCCTGTATTAGTGTTACTGGTCCCCAAAAAGTGTCAGAATGTCCACCGCAATATCACAGTCCCGCTATAAGTCACTGATCGCCGCCATTATTAGTAAAAAAAGAAAAACATCCCATAGTTTGTAGACACTATAACGTTTGTGCAAACCCCTTCCTGGCCAGTGTCATTAGTACAGTCATTAGTACAGTGACAGTGCATATTGTTAGTGCTGATCACTGTATTAGTGTCACTGGTTTCCAAAAAGTGTCAGAATGTCCGCCACAATATCACAGTCCCGCTCTAAGTCACTGACCGCCACCATTACTAGTAAAAAAATCCTCTAGTTTGTAGCTATAACTTTTGTGCAAACCATTTTCCAGCTAGTGTCATTAGTATTAGTCCCAAAAAGTGTCAAAATGTCCGCAATATCACAGTCCCGCTATAAGTCGCTGATCGCTGCCATTACTCGTAAAAGAAAAAAAAAATCCCATCATTTGTAGACGCTATAACTTTTGCACAAACAAATCAATATACACTTAGACCCCTTTCATGCTGGGGCGGTTTTCAGGTGCTTTAGTGCTAGAAATAGCCTCCGCTAAGCGCCTGAAAACTGCCTCCCATTCATTGCAGTGACTCTTTTCACACTGGGGCGGTGCGCTGGCGGGACGTTAGGAAAAGTCCTGCAAGCAGCATCATTTGGGCGGGTTTGAACGCTGTATTTAGCGCTCCCAAAACGCCCTGCCCACTGGCCGAAAAGCGACACAAAAGTGGCACTTAAACAGCGCTAAAACAAGTGGCGCTTTAGCGCTAACGGCTGGCGCTTTCAGTGTGAAAGCAGTCTTATTGGGGTTTTTTTTACCAAAAATATGTAGCAGAATACATATTGGCCTAAATTTATGAAGAATTATTTTTTTTTTTTCTAATTTTGTTCATTGAATAGGTTTTATAGCAGAAAGTAAAAAATATATATATTTTTTTTTCAAAATTGTCGAGTCTCTTTTTGTTTATAGCACAGGATCACTGAGAAGCTGCCTGTCTGTCCTTATGGAATCACTCCCTATGAAGCTGAGGCAGCGAGATGTCACTCTTATCGCTAGCAATCGAGATTCAGCAGCCCTGTTCCCTGTTCACATCATACAAGTGCACTGGGGAAAAATGCAGGCATGCAGCACAACACACAAAAAGATGTATCAAAGCAACGCACCTATCAAAATACAAAGAAAAACATATTAGTATTTATACTCCTGAAAAAACACTTTGAATGATGAGTTGTTATGTTTTACATAGTACAGTTTGGACATGCTATTAGGAGATGGAATGGTACCCTCAGCATTCTGCTTCCCCTTCTTTGTCCAGTCACAGGCTAGGGCAGGTTGGTGACAAAGATGAGGCTAGTGGCCTTGCTGTGCTGACTGGCAGGCTATCTAGATCATAAGACTTGGTTGAATGCAGGTACAACATTTCGGGGGAGATTTACTAAAACTGGAGAGTGCAAAATCTGGTTCAGCTCTGCAAAGAAACCAATCAGCTTCCAGGTTATATTGTCAAAGCCTAATTGAAGAAGCTGAAGTTAGAATCTGATTATCTACCATACACAGCTACACCAGATTCTAAGTGCTCTTGTTTTAGTAAATCAAACCCTTCATATACTTGAAATTCCACTGTATATTTTACTGATAGTCTAGAGCAGGGCTCTCCAAACTGCGGCCCTTTGCTTTCTTTTATCCAGGCCCTTGGGGCACTATTCCTTCCATTGACGCCAAAGACAGAGCACTGTTCATCCCACTGACACCAACAATGGGGTACAATTCCTCCCACTGACACCAGAGAGGGGGAACTAATTCTCTCACTGACACCAATGATATCATTTTTTTTACTGATCACTAAGCCTATGGCCCTGTTTACTCCCAACAATGCCAGGGCATTTTCTCTTCTCACTGGCCACATTCCGAGCCCTATAGTTTGAAGGGCAATAAGCTGGCTCTTTGTTCCGAAAGTTTGGAAACCCTTGATCTAGAGCAGTGGTGGTCAACTTCCTTCATAAATGTGGATCAAGTGCAGCTCCTGTAATATTCAGCGACATTAATAATACTACAGACAACTTTCAGAGACTACAGACATGCAAGAGGAGAGGGTCGCTCATTCATACTCCCTTCAGCCCCCTTAAAAAACACTTAGGCGGCATTTGATATTTTTCAAATTAAGATTCTTTATTAAAGAGATAAAAATATAAAGAATAGGGATGACCAACAAAACTAAGGAGGATGGTGTGAAAGAAATAAAACAAGCCATTTAAAGCGGAAGCGAACCACTAAAAAACTGCAAGCAGGCCGCTCTTTTTGGCAGTAGAGACATGCTATGTCTGTAATAACAAACACTTGCATGCCTGCTCGCAGTCCTCTATTGAATGCACATTGGGCTGCGCTTCCACAGATCAATATGCAGTACTGGCATGCTGCGGCTGTGCCTGAATGACAGACTCCCATACGCATGCCAACCAAAAACCCAGCACCCAAACGTAGCCACAGGGAAAAGATTACAACGAGCCGATAGGGGATTTAATATCTGTATCCCTGAAATGAGGAGGTGAGTGTTTCTAGGCGTATAGTTCTGCTTTAACTAATAAAACCCAATGTCGAGTATTTTTATTTCTCTTTCACTGACCTGAGTAAGCACCTGGGCAAGGAAAACAGATTGCTATCTGTAGGGATCACACAATAAGTGCCAAAGGACCATATTGGGCATCAGGGGTATAGAGTTTTACTTTGAGCAAGATTAAAGTAAGTTCATTAGATTAGTGTTCCATTAATTGGATTTGGTAATCAATTCTTACAAACACACAAAAAGTGCACTTATCCATTCTGATTCCCCCGCCCCAAATGTATACATGACTGCGGCCTGCTGCGGCGTTTAAATCCTGCGGTGAAATGTCTACGCTGCCCCTCGGCACCTTTCATCCTGTGCATTTAAAGTCTTATAGGTTCAACGGCGCAGGACGTAAACTCTGCTATGGGCTGCAAGATATAGAGAAGTATAAATGTGGGTTAGACAAGGGTGGGTTACTTTAGATCTGAGAGAGGTCGGGGGGGATCATTTAGCATGGCTCTCTGATTTCTGTGAAAGCACATTTATTTTCTGGTTTATCAAACTAAATGCTGTCTTAAACACATATAGGTAAAATCTTGGAATCCTGAGAAAAAGGATTACTTTGCATCTTCCAATAAACATTTCCTGTTAGCACTTTGCAAGAGCCCGGTTTTCTTTTGGACCTTGTGGCACCTTGAATGTGTCCCAGCTCACTGCTTAACCAGCCCTGAAGCAGAGAATTCAAATACTGCAATAAGAAGAATAGCTTCACACCTCTCACCCATCGTGGCATCTTCTTCTATGTACGGTTCCTGCATCTTTAAAGGGATGTCATTTTTATATCAGTATTTTTTTTTTTTTTAGTACTGCAGGATGGGCTTGATGTAGAGCGTCACCCCTTTCCCTCCTCCCTCCCCCCTCCTCCTTCCCACACATACACTCTCTCTCTCTCTCTCTCTCTCTTTTATGTCTTTTTTTTTATGCTATCGTTCCTCTGCTCATTTTCCTAAAGGAGCACAATTCACAAGTTGCCTTCTATCTCCTTGTCGGGAAGCCTGAATTTTGGGTTGGGGGGTTAAAGGAGGTTACCAGTTTTATTTTTTTTTTACGCAAGACCTCCTCTCTCTATCCCAGTTTGGAATTCCCAAAACAAGCTTTATCGATTTTTTTTTTTTTTTAATGTGTATTTTTCAGGATTATTTTTATTTTTTGGGGGGAGACAGAAAGTTGGATGTGGGATCTTACAAGGAGAAGAGAACGTACAGCAGCTGCCTTTGATTCAGTAACTTTGTGTATATAGCAGTGGAATATACAAGGATACCCTGTACAGTCATGTATGCATCACCTTTATGTCTGACCCAGGTAAAGTCACTTAAATCCCATGCTTCTGACTTTAAGCCTATACAGCTATTGATTCACACCCTGCTTGTTTCTCTTCGCTGCATTCTAGAGGCTCATCCTATGCAGCTCTGTTTGCATTTTTTTAAAAGTCCTTTCTTTTTTTTCACAGCAGTTTTCAATGGTTCTTATTAGTTAGCAGATAACAGCAGAAAAACAAAGGGTGCATGTTTATATCTAACAAGGAAGAGTGGATGTCACGTTTGGCAATGTGGGGCATTTCAGGGTGCGGTAGAAATAGGGGAAAGACGAGCATAAGTTTCGAAGGCTGTAATTAATATAGTCAAAAGGTCATCACTTTTAAAAATATATTTACATTATTTTGTAAAATAGGTTTGTAATATTGTGTTTGTCTTAACAACTAAAAAAACATTTCTGAAAAAAAAAACTTCCAGGAATGTGTTGCAGGCCATTCTTTTCCGACTAAAAAAAAAAAAACTGGTCACGTGTGTAAGCCACTCCTCCCCACACCCTCTCGCCCGCTCTTTTCTAGAACGTATACAATTTTATTATAATTTTATAACATATGTTTTACTTTACTGAGATTATATATATGTATTTATATTTATATTGCACTTTCAATAGAGGTAGGGTAGGTGACGGACATGTTAGAAGATAGTTTATAAGTGCACCTACCATAATAAAACAATACCAAGTCAACCTTTGCTTATACCTTACATATAAAAGGTCTTAAATTTTCTCTTATAGTTATGGGGGGGATTTTGCCCATGGGGTCCCAGCTACCCCGTATACTTCCTCCCCCACACTTCCAGCCACACAAGCCGATAATCAAATTAACGAATAAAAAGCAGAAACTAGGAACCGTTTTTTTTTTTTTTTTTTGCAGGTTTGGCAGTTTTTGGGTTAACATACCAAAGGGAGGAAAGGCCCGATTTTTTTTTCCAGTGACCTTGGCCTTTAATGACAGTGTTCTCCACCAGGATCAGAAAGTAACTGTTAGTTCTTTGAGAAGAGATTGTTGCACCTGCTGTCTATAGGTGCTGGATAGCCATGCACATAGGAAGAAATAGGGATGTCTGGACAGAAAAAAAGGCTCTACTTGAATGTACCAGCATGAGGTGTGCAGGATATAACTGAGAAGGATCACAGTGTGAATTGAATGGCATGCAATTAGCAGTGTTACATATGTGCACGTGTGAAAGGGTCAGCTCTGAACAACTGCAGCAAAAGTGGAAAAGTTTCTAATATTGACTAGTGAGGTTCCATTTTTTTAGATGAAGGGAGGATTCTGGCTGTTGAGGTTAACTGCTTCGTATTTCTTTACTCTGTTTTTTTTTTTTTTATAAATCGAATATCTTTCATTTTGAACCTTTGATCTGATAGTAATTGCTGCTGGTGTAATTCTTTGTACTACTTTGTAGTCAAATGTCCCAGTTTACATGGCATCTATTGCATACATGCCTCGAATTTGTATTGTGTCTCTTAAGGTTATGATTTTGAGTTGTGTTTTTGTTGTTTTTGAAGTTCATAAAGGATCATTTTGGTAATCTAGTACAAAAAATGTGGAATACAGGACTGCTCGTATCTAATAGTATAAATAAAAAAGGGACTCCATTTCATTCTGCACACATGTTGATGCCATTTTATATTTGGTGATTTTTACTGGTGTGAGTAAAGGTCATTATTATGGAAAGAAAATTCTAAAAGAAAGGGGATTTTGTGCATATTTCTAGTGCTGTTACTGAAATCTGATGGTCACCGGTTCCTAGACCTGTCATTTCATCCAGTTTTTATAAACTGGCTATTGTGTGATCTATTACATCACTCAGAAGTAGAGTGTTAGAGGAAACGCCAACAAAGGAAGTGTGCATGCCATCTAAAGTAGACCATTATTACAAAGGTATATGCCAAAAATGTAAAAAAAAAAAAATAGTATAGTAATTTATTCATATGAGAATTGGCTCCTGCACGGTGCAGGAATGCCTTCTTGTGAGATTTGGGATCCTGAATTCTCCCAGGATCCCATGTGTAGACTGAGTGGTGCCATCCTTGCCTTGAGGAGTTGCCCAGAAGCTGGGGTCTAAGGTACATATTATTTACTTTTTTACAGGAGATGTGTTTTTTGTTTTTTTTCTTAGGCCTTGCAGTAGTTGCTGCAGGCTTCAAGGTCTGCTTTAAAGTGATATTAAAGTGGTTCTAAAGGCTCAAGATTTTTTACCTTCATGTATTCTATGCATGCGTGCCGTAGCCCCCACTAATACTTATCTGAGCCCCATCCCCACTCATTGGCTGAGACAGCAGCGGGAGCCATTTGCTCCCACTGCTGTCAATCACAGCCAGTGAGCCAATAAGAAAAGAGAGGGGGTGGGGGAAAGCCGTGGCTCTGTGTCTGAATCGACGCACAGAGCAGTGGCTCGGGAGTGAACATGTTTGGGTGCCCCCACAGTAAGCTGTTTGCTCTGGGGGCACTTGGCAGGAGGGAGGAGCCAGGAGCGCCTACAGGGGACTCGAGAAGTGGAAGATCGGGGCTGCTCTTTGCAAAACCATTACACAGAGCAGATGAGTATAAAATGTTTGTTATTTTTTAAACTTGCCTTTAATATCCCTCTAAGACCAAAACCCAAAATGTACTATATTTCAGCTTATTAATTATTAAAAGTGGTGGCTACGTTAGTTTTATTTCTTTGGCTTTCTCCCCTCTGTTTTCACCAGGTGATCTGGCCAGTAACACACCTCTTGTGTTAATGAGATACCAGTCTGGATAAATGAGCACAGGAGGCACAGCAGACAGCATCATTGTCAGTCTGATGGGGAGGGTATTGTTAAATGTACTAGCAGATTTAAATACAGTAACAAACTGAAGCCAAACTCCAGCCCAGACTTTATAGTTAGTTACAGAAAATTTTTTTTTTTCCTTTTTGGGATAAAGGTTTTATGTGAATAAATAAAAGCTGATGATTTGAAGCACCCCTGCCGGTGTTAAATGGTTTGCCTCAACTGATACATTCTGCTGGAGAGCTTGTGCTTTTGAAAAACAGATTTACTGGCTGGATCACCAGATGAAAGAAAGCCTAAAAAGGAAACTAATACAGCCATCACATCTAAGAATGCAATATAATACATGTTTTTGCTTTTGGGTTTAATACTGCTTTAAGTATCAACTCGTTGAAATTAATGTAGCGGCCTTATGTTGATTTGCAAACCCAGATAATAAACTGCTAATTGACACTCATTTTTTTTATAGATTACATAATTAAGTTATTGCTAGTCAGCCACCAAAATTAAATGAATCATTGCAGCTGTGTTTGGAATTGTGATCTAGTCACTTCAGGCTGGGTTCACACTGGTCCGACAAACGCTCCGACATTGGGAGCTCATGTCGCATGACGTGTGAAATTTAATGTTTCCCTATGGGAGCCGTCCTAACTGGTCCGACACAAGTCGTTCCGACTTTAGAAATGCTCCCTGTACTACTTTGGTCCGACTTTGATCCTACTTCAGCCTATTGACTATCATTGAAGTCGGATCAAAGTCGGATTGCCGTCTTGCATGATCCGACTTCGGCACGCGACTTGTGCTCAGATGTTCTTGAGGGGGAACTCCGCGCCAAATTTTAAATAAAAAACCGGCATGGGTTCCCCCTCCAAGAGCATACCAGGCCCTTGGGTCTGGTATGGACCTTGAGGGGAACCCCCTACGCCGAAAAAACGGCGTGGGGGTCCCCCCCAATCCATACCAGACCCTTATCCGAGCACGCAGCCCGGCCGGACAGGAATGGGGGTGGGGACGAGCGAGCGCCCCCCCCCTCCTGAACCGTACCAGGCCGCATGCCCTCAACATGGGGGGGTTGGTGCCTTGGGGGAGGGGGCGCGCTGCGGCCCCCCCAGCCCAAAGCACCTTGTCCCCATGTTGATGAGGACAAGGGCCTCTTCCCGACAACCCTGGCCGTTGGTTGTCGGGGTCTGCGGGCGGGGGGCTTATCGGAATCCGGGAGCCCCCTTTAATAAGGGGGCCCCCAGATCCCGGCCCCCCACCCTATGTGAATTGAGTATGGGGTACATGGTACCCCTACCCATTCACCTAGGGAAAAAGTGTCAATTTAAAAAAAAAAACACTACACAGATTTTTAAAGTATTTTATTAGACAGCTCCGGGGGTCTTCTTCCGACTTCGGGGGTCTCTCCGGTTCTTCTCCGCGCTCTCCGGGTCTTCTGCCGGGCTCCTCCTCTCTCTTCTGCTCTTTTGCCGCTCTTTTGCTAAAGAGGAGGAGCCCGGTCTGCTGCCTTCTTCTCTTCGGGGGTCTCTCCGGTTCTTCTCCGCGCTCTCCGGATCTTCTGCCGGGCTCCTCCTCTCTCTTCTGCTCTTTTGCCGCTCTTTTGCTAAAGAGGAAGAGCCCGGTCTTCAATCTTCTGCCCTCTTCTCTTCTCCTGATGTTGACACGACGCTCTCTGGGGCTAGAATGCTCTCTGTGCGCTCTGCTCTGACTTATATAGGCGGTGACCCCGCCCTCTTATGCCGTCACAGTCCCTGGGCATGCTGGGACTATGACGGCATACAGGGGGCGTGGTCATCGGGTGATGACCACGCCCCCTAAAACGTCACAGTCCCAGCATGCCCAGGGACTGTGACGGCATAAGAGGGCGGGGTCACCGCCTATATAAGTCAGAGCAGAGCGCACAGAGAGCATTCTAGCCCCAGAGAGCGTCGTGTCAACATCAGGAGAAGAGAAGAGGGCAGAAGATTGAAGACCGGGCTCCTCCTCTTTAGCAAAAGAGCGGCAAAAGAGCAGAAGAGAGAGGAGGAGCCCGGCAGAAGATCCGGAGAGCGCGGAGAAGAACCGGAGAGACCCCCGAAGAGAAGAAGGCAGCAGACCGGGCTCCTCCTCTTTAGCAAAAGAGCGGCAAAAGAGCAGAAGAGAGAGGAGGAGCCCGGCAGAAGACCCGGAGAGCGCGGAGAAGAACCGGAGAGACCCCCGAAGTCGGAAGAAGACCCCCGGAGCTGTCTAATAAAATACTTTAAAAATCTGTGTAGTGTTTTTTTTTTTAAATTGACACTTTTTCCCTAGGTGAATGGGTAGGGGTACCATGTACCCCATACTCAATTCACATAGGGTGGGGGGCCGGGATCTGGGGGCCCCCTTATTAAAGGGGGCTCCCGGATTCCGATAAGCCCCCCGCCCGCAGACCCCGACAACCAACGGCCAGGGTTGTCGGGAAGAGGCCCTTGTCCTCATCAACATGGGGACAAGGTGCTTTGGGCTGGGGGGCCGCAGCGCGCCCCCTCCCCCAAGGCACCAACCCCCCCATGTTGAGGGCATGCGGCCTGGTACGGTTCAGGAGGGGGGGGGCGCTCGCTCGTCCCCACCCCCATTCCTGTCCGGCCGGGCTGCGTGCTCGGATAAGGGTCTGGTATGGATTGGGGGGGACCCCCACGCCGTTTTTTCGGCGTAGGGGGTTCCCCTCAAGGTCCATACCAGACCCAAGGGCCTGGTATGCTCTTGGAGGGGGAACCCATGCCGGTTTTTTATTTAAAATTTGGCGTGGAGTTCCCCCTAAAGATTCATACCAAACACAGTGTCGGGCATTGGCGGGGATCCAAGTCGGATCCCCGTTCATTGAAAGTCGGACACATGCCGGCTTCATGTCGCAGGGCAAAGTCGGATCCAAAGTAGGACGGCTGTCGTGTCGCACCAGTGTGAACCCAGCCTCAAAGTTAAACTTAATTTTTAATGCCCATTATTTTTTGTCCATCCACTGTAGATCAAATTTGTATGTAGCATTTTTGTTTGCTAATTTGAATCCATTGTGTAATGCATGCTGTAGCATGCTTGTCTTAGGGGCTCATTCCCACTATGTGCAGTTACTTGCATTTTTTCCTCATGGATAAACACAAGGTAACTGCAATGACACACAGAAAACAATAGTTTTCTATGTGTCATGTTCACACCAGAATACAATGTTTCTTAGTGTTTCAGAGCTGTGTGGTATTACGCAACATATTTGCATAATATTGCACCACTCTAGACGGCCCTGCATGTCACCGCACAGCCATCGCAGCTTACCACACTGTGCAGTGACAGGAATAAAGTGTCACTTTGTGCACTCCACATAAAGTTCACTCAAAAAAAAAAAAAGGGAGAGCTGTGTAATGCAATAATACGTACCTCACACTAACCCCTGCTGCATGATTCTGCAGCTCAAAATCCTGGTGATTGCACATTAAACCACTCCAGTTTAGTGTGCAGGCAGCAGCGTTATGGGCTGTGGACTAGTGTAAACTGACCTTAAAAGTTTTAAAGTTTCTGCTTTGGTTTTTTACTTTTATATTTATAGAACTTTGGAAGCTGTGCCTAAAGAGACAAGCAGAGGGCAAAGGACTAGTCAGCTGTGTTGCTTATTGGATTCTTCCCCGTTACTGACTTACCATGCCTTGTTCTGCACTGTGTCGGAAGCAGCCATCTTGGTAGAGGAAGAGCTTTGCTCCCTTATGTCAAGAGCTGTCCCCGATGACTGGTGATGTAAAGACTTATGGGTAAATATTTAGGAAGCTGGAGCAGCAGAGGAATCACAGATCCACAGAATGGATGAAGCAGGGAAATCCTTGCACTGTAGGCCCTCAGGTAGAGTGGTACAGTTTCCCCTCTAGGAAGAAGAGAGGTGAGAAGTACAATGTGACATCACCAAATCTCACTCCAAGTCTTGTAATGCCCTGTACACACGATCGGACATTGATCGGACATTTCGAAAACAAAATTCTAGGATTTTTTCAGACGCATGTTGGCTCAAACTTGTCTTGCATACACACGGTCACACAAAGTTGTCGGAAAATCCGATCATTCTGAACGCAGTGATGTAAAACACGTACGTCGGGACTATAAACGGGGCAGTAGCCAATAGCTTTCATCTCTTTATTTATTCTGAGCATGCGTGGCACTTTGTGCGTTGGATTTGTGTACACACGATCGGAAATTCCGACATTTTGTTGTCGGAAAATTTTATAGCCTGCTCTCAAACTTTGTGTGTCGGAAAATGCGATGGAAAAAGTCCGATGGAGCCCACACACGGTCCGAATTTCCGACAACATGCTCCGATCGCACATTTTCCGTCGGAAAATACTGTGTGTACAGGGCATTAGACGTTTAGTCACTTGCACGGTGCCTTAGAAGAGCTCACACTGCCAATATACAGCTATGGCATGCTTCAAGGTACAGGAGGTACAATACTGTTATTCAGGAAGAATTCAAGACAAAAGGTAGATTTTTGGTACTGCTTAGGCACAAATAACACTTCTAAATGTTCACTATAACTTGGCAAATCTTTACTTTTTAAGTTCAGGTCCTCTTTAACCCCCTTGGTGGTATTCCCGAGTCTGGCTCAAGGGTGGATTTTCAATACCAAAAGCGGTATCCCCGAGCCAGACTCGGGATCGCATCGCAGGATCCAGGAAGAGTTTACTTACCTTGTCCACTGGATCCTGCGATGTCTCCCCGCTGTGATTGGCGAGCCGCCGTGTCTCGCTCGATTCACAGTGCCGAGCTACGTTCCCTGCGAGCGTTGCAACGCACGGGGACGGAGTTCGGCTGCAAATTCAAACAGTAAAACACACAGTATAGATACAGTATACTGTAATCTTACAGATTACAGTACTGTATCAAATAATTTCACATCCCCTTTGTCCCTAGTGGTCTGTTCAGTGTCCTGCATGCAGTTTTATATTGTAAATACTGTTCTTTCTGCCTGGAAACTGGAGATTGTCCATAGCAACCAAAACTGTCCCTTTACATCAAAAGTGGCTTTAGACCAGTTAGAAAACAGCGATAATAAATTAGAATTACTCGCAGAATTGAGTGATAGTGATTTGTGGGGAAATCTGTCACCGAACACTAAAAGTAACGAAAGCGACAATTCTGCAACTGAGCAAATCTCAGTGTTTTTGATTTGATTACATTATTGAATAATTTTTATTATTATTATATTATTATTTGGTATAATTATTTATAGTTATTTATTATATTATAATTTTTTATTTAGTTTTTCAAACTTTATCATACCTGGGATGTCTACTAGACTCTTGTTTGGACAGATTTAAGTGAGTTATTCCTAAGAATTACAGGACTACAATATAAAACGCCAAATTTCTGTGCAAAATAATGGTACCGCTTTCAGCACCTAAAATCTGAAATAATCATACCGCCAGGGAGGTTAAAGTGGTAGAAAACTCTCTATTTTTATTTTTACCTACAGGTAAGCTTATAATAAAACTTACCTGTAGATGGAATGAATATCTCCTAAACATGCAGCATTTAGGAGATATTCTAGTGAGCAGCAGCCAATGACTTCACCAGCACATGCGTTGTGAAGGAACAGTATACCCATGCCTTTCCTTCAGAGCTCTGTGCCATGGTCGTGACTCCTGCGCCATGACTTCAGCGCAGCTCATCCATTCATGTGGCCACAGCCTGCGAACCTGGAAGGAAGACAGGGGGAAGATGACAGTGCACCGCTGAAGGGCTTCATTTCAAGGTGAGTCTTTCATAATATGCTAGTATGCAAGGCATACTGCCCTGTTTCCCAGAAAATAAGACCTAGCGTGATTGTCAGTGATGACTGCAATATAAGCCCTACCCCCCAAATAAGCCCTACTCTATTTCCCTGAAAATAAGCCCTACCCTGAAGATGGCCCCCATCTGTCTCCATAACAATGCAGGGCGCAAGTGACGTCAAAACGTCACTTCCGCCCACAGCTCTTAAAGGGACATTTTTTTTTTTTTTAAATGACAATTTTTTTTTATTGCATTTTAGTGTAAATATGAGATCTGAGGTCCTTTTGACCCCAGATCTCATATTTCAGAGGTCCTTTCATGTTTTTTTTTTTTTTCTATTACAAGGTTTTATTCTATTTACATTCCTTGTAATAGGAATAAAAGTGACAAAAATTTATTTTTTAAAAAACAGTGTAAAAATAAAAAATAAAAGGTAAAATAAATAAGAAAAAAAAAATTTTCAAGCCACACATGTGAGGTATCGCTGCGATCGGTAGAGCAAAAACAATAGTTCTAGCCCTAGACCTCCTCTGTAACTTAAAGCATGCAACTTGTAGAGTTTTTTAAACGTCGCCAATGGAGATTTTTAACGGTAAAAGTTTGTCGCAATTCAACGAGCGGGCACAATTTTAAAGATTGACATGTTGGGTATCAATTTACTCAGCGTAACATTATCTTTCACAATATAAAAAAAAATTGGGCTAACTTTACTGTTGTCTTATTTTTTTAATTCAAAAAAGTATATTTTTTCCAAAAAAAGTGCGATTGTAAGATGCTGCGCAAATATGGTGTGACAGAAAGTATTGCAACGACCGCCATTTTATTCTCTAGGGTGTTAGAAAAAAAATGTAGCAAAAAATGTTTTTAACTTGTAAACAGCGAATCTCAGAAAGAGGCTTGGTCCGTAAGTGGTTAAAATACGCGGCTTTCACACTGGGGCGGGCGTTGACGGTAAAACCCCGCTAGCTTTAGCCGCGCTTTGGCGCTATATGGCCGCTATCGGGGTGCTTTTAACCCCCGCTACGGCTGAATAAAGGGTTAAATGCGCCCATGTAGCACCGCTGCCGAAGCGCTTTTCAGGCGCTTCAGCAGAGGTGCTCATTCATTTCAGTGTGGAGGAGCAGTGTATACACCGCTCCTCAACCGCCCGAAAGATGCTGCTTGCAGGACTTTGTCTAACGTCCTGCAAGCGCACTGACTCAGTGTGAAAGCACTGGGGCTTTCACACTTGGGATGCAAGGAAGGCATTTTTCAGGCGCTTTACAGGCGCTATTTTTAGCCCAAAAGCACCTGAAAAACACCCCAGTGTGAAAGGGGTCTAAAGGGGTTAGTTTACTTTTTCAAAAAACTGCCTGTGAAACTGAGGAGCTTTAGTAGGTAATATTTAAAATGGCGTTGCAATGAACAATATTGAATAATGTACCTGCTATTGCTGTAGGCCATTTTTGCCCCTCTAGAATCCTACTCGAAAAGCTCTCATAGTGGGCTTTCTCCAATCCTGCCTTGTTGAAAGGATGTTGCTATGATGCTTTGGCCAACTGTCTAGTTTTTGATGCTCACCTTAGACATCACTGGAAGCATATTCTCTCTTGGATTCATCTCTGCGGCACTGAGACCTGCTGGGACTGATGAGAGACAGTGCATGCATGGGGTTTTGGATCCAAGAGGGAGCACACTTGTGATGGTGAAGGTGAGCATTAACGGCTGGATTGTTGCCTGAAACACCATAGCAGTTTTCTAGAAAAAAGGCAGAAACTTGGGCGTTTCAGCTATTAGGAGTTTTTCCAGCAGGCTGCTCAACAGAGCAGCGCAGTTTGTTTTAATCTATTGGCACCCCTTAACTAATAGGCATTTTTTTTTGCAAAAGTAAACTAACCCTGTAAACCATTATTTTATGTCCTTTCTCAGGTCACTGTAACATAGACTTACGGCCTATGGTAATTGGAGTAAGGAGCCATTGCAAGAATAACATTTGTACTCGGAGTCTCTAGTAGACCGTATTAGGAAAGGTATGAAGGGAAAACAGGACGTGACCTGGGGTGTGCCATAGTCACGTAGTCAGTATGCCTAAAGGGGACATACCCAAGTATAAGTAAAAGGGAACAAATAGAAAGAAAGGGGAAAGGGTGGGTGGGACATGAGAGAAACGTCGATAGGAAATGGAGGCTAGAGGGCGGGCTTAAATACAGCCAGACTCCCCCTACAAATTCAGGCTGACCTATGGTCAGCCTTCCCACTTGTACTCGGAGTCTCTAGTAGACCGTATTGGGAAAGGTATGAAGGGAAAACAGGACGTGACTTGGGGTGTGCCGTAGTCACGTGGTCAGTATACCTAAAGGGGGCAAAAATAAACACAGTAGAATGAGCTGGCAAAACAGATTCATTGAAAGTCACCGTATGCAACATAAAAGCCGAATGCATGAATGCCCGTGAAATCTCCACATATGGAATATACATATGGAGAAGCATGCTGGATTCCACCCACCTAACTTTTTAACTACATGAAAAAGAACCCCTTGGCGAGGAGCAGCGGAAGCCGCCCCTACCCTGAAAGAATGTCCGGAATAAGCTTTGGGGTCCAACCTAGGTTTGGCAGTAGGGTGCGGCAATATTTCATGAACTGTGCCGTGGAGAGAGGAGTACTAGGGAAAGGTAAAAGTGAACTATCCCTGAGTTTATCCGCAGTGATCACCATAAACT
Organism: Lithobates clamitans; assembly: GCA_037952925.1. Classification (NCBI taxonomy): domain Eukaryota; kingdom Metazoa; phylum Chordata; class Amphibia; order Anura; family Ranidae; genus Lithobates; species Lithobates clamitans. The sequence continues at coordinate 1,566,557 of JBBGZY010001184.1, forward strand.
GATCTGAAATGTGACCGGGCCCAGGTAATGCTGGTCTCGAAAAATCTAACGTCGGTACCGGCTCCTGGCTGCTGCATCTTGCAAGTGACCAGATGCAACCGGAAATGATCGGGGTACCTAACTAACTGGCAGATCAAGAGTATCAAGAGTATCTCGACCCCGTACGAGTGAACTCACCTAGCCTGAGGAAACCATAGAAAACCAGATACATGACCGCCTTGAGGACCAAGCTGGGTAGCAGCCTGAAAGGAGACCTGGAGGGTAAATCGGACATGCTCCAGAAAATATGCCTTGTAATGGAGAGTCTGCTAAATGTGGTAGGGGGGCTACTCTTCTGAATCTCCTTGAGAATGACCTTGATGGGATGTGCTGCAACAATGCTGGATACCTGCCAGATATGTCTTGATAGTGCTGTAGGACAGCTTGAGTTGTGATGGTTAATGACAAAGTATATATTGTGCAGGACTGAAAATGTGTCAGTCTCAAGAACTACCAAGGCTGAGTTACCTTAGGCACATCAGACAAATTAAAAATGTAAACTCCGGCCTATGAAACCTGAAGACGTGTCAGGCAAGTAATATGAGTAGTGAGATTTCATGACGTATGAAATCGTAACATGAGCCGTATGAAAAACGAATGAGGAGACTTGCCACCACACAAGTCAATTAGAAACGATCATCTCAATCCATAGGGTAACCATAAACATGATAGGTAAACCTGCAGTGGAGTGTTGCCGTACAGTGGTGTAACACCGTGATACCTACAGTGTGAGGATATGATCATGTACCGAGTATGTGATAATGGACCCGGTGTTAGGGGAAAATTAAATAAGCATTATATAAGACTAAGAAAGTATTCACCATATGAATTACAGAGGCCGAGAAACCTGAGGTGAAGCAGGCCAATTAAAAACGTACACTCAAGCCTACGGAGCGTGAAGGCGTGTCAGGTCAAATTTAGCGAGTAGTGCAATGACAACAACGTATGAAAACAGTCTAAGGTTTACTGTATGAGAAACGGGTGAGGAGACTTGCCAACGCACAAGCCAATTTAGAAACGAACATCTCACCCTGCTGTTACCTATAAATGTGATGGGTAATACTGCAGTGGTGATCGTCGTGACCTAAAACGTGAAGGCAGAACATGTACCAAGTATAAAAATGACTACGAGACACCGGTAAGCTGTGAGCCAAAAGTACCGATATCTGTGCAAGAAAAATATATTAAAAGCAACCATAACTTACCTTCGACCTAGATTCCCTCTCTTATTCTTAAAGGCATGCACCTAGTGACCGAGGCCAACCCTGAAATACAACGTATGAGTAGGACTGCAAATGTGTCAACCCCCTGAAATACCGAGCCCGAGCAACCTGAAGCATGGCAGACAATTAAAACGTACCCCAGGCCTAAGAAAAACCTGAAAACATGTCAGGCAACTAGATGAGTGGTGAAATGTCATGAAGCATGCAAATGTAACATGAACCGTATGAGAAACGGATGAGGAGACTTGCCACTGCACAAGCCAATTTAAAAACAAACATCTCAATCCGTTAGCACCCAAAAATGTGATGGGTGACCCCGCAGTGGTAGACTGCCGCAAGGCCTAATGCATGAAGAAATGACCACATAAAATGTATGAGTTTGCAATCAGCATAAGGTGAAACAAACTACACCTACCTGAGCTGAACAAAGCTACCACCCGAACGATGCCTCGAAATCAGATATTGAACATGAAATCCTCATCGTGATGAACCATTGCCTGACTAGTGGAGGAGGTCTGGATAAGCTGTGCACTGTGACCCCTGCCAACCAACCTGTGAGATGCCTGGTACGACTGGCTGGTGCCCTTACTAGCTATTTCAAAGTGACGTGGTGGGATGCGAGCCGTACCATCAGAAGGAACAAGGTGGTAAGCAGTACTGCCCCAAAATCCCACATATGTAAAACTGAGGCGCAAACAACCGACCAATAATTGCGGCAACGAGCCATACACTGAGGACCTGATAAAGTATAAAAAGCTGCATCACCCCAACCTCAATCTGTTAAACCTGGACCATATCTGACTAAATACATGACACTCACTGAGCTCACTAACTGAACACTGATTGGCTGATCACATACACACTCCAACCAGAATCCTGAAAAATAAACAGATATGTGTGAGATGCAACTTTGGTAAGATGGTGAAACATGCTTAGAACTGTAAAGAGCAGTGAACTGCGATGGGTTGAGACGAGACGGGGGCGATCGACCGTATGAAGCCGATTTCATGACTTCCCACCTAACACCGAATCGTTGGTTGCTGACAGACACACTGCCCCCAGCCCCAATCACCCCAGCCTGAGAGGAACCCCAAGAGCCCCTCTAACCCCCCCCACTTGACATCATGTGGAGCGGGCCCCCCTAAAAAGCCGTTACTGCAGCATGAGAATGCCTGAAGCAGGTGGTCCCTACTCCGCCCATAGACCTCCTCTAGATCAATACCTGTGTCTGCCCATAAGAATGGGGAGAAACTATCCCAACTGCAGCCTCACGTCTGCCTCCCTGAAAAGAGAGACATCCAGGGATCCCGTGACACCTAATATGGCTCTGGCAGCCATGACCACAATTCCTACAACAACCTCCAACTGCCCATGTACCCTCTACGCAGTGTCCTCTCTCTATCTACCCATGTGGGAAGGGAAAGTGGTCCAGATACAAGTGACATTTCCCCCCCCCGGTCCCCACCTTCACAAAGTGAAGAGGACCCCCAAGCAGCCCCTCCCTCTTCTCCGGACGTCATACAGAGCAGGCCCCCGGCCCCCCAAACGCCAACACCGAGGCCAGGTGACAGTCCAGAAGCAGACGGCCCCTACCTGTGTCCGCGCGTGAAGCAGAGAGGTGAACCCAGCTGCAGCCGCACATCCACCTTGCTGCAAGGAAACCAGAAATGACGTCGCGGTTGCACCGGAAATGACGTATAACGTGAGAAATGTCGCCGACATGAGAGAAATGTCGACAGGAAGTGGAGGCTAGAGGGCGGGCTTAAAAACAGCCCGACTCCTCCTACAAATTCAGGCAGACCTGCAGTCAGCCTTCCCACCAATACCAGGTGGGTTCAAATTGTCAGAAACCTAGTTCCAGCTTTAAATATACTGAACGAATAACCGACAGTTCATATTTGATATACGCAAGAAAAGTAAACTCGTGATGGGACATAAAGACTTGGCATAATCGTTGATTTCAGCTGTTGTTTTTTCAGTGCAGGATAAATTATATACAAAAAAAAGTTAGACAACTAAGATTATTTAAAATGTTAACACTATAAAATGAGTCAACAAGTGCAGTACTAACGTGTTTTCATGCATTTTTAACAACCCTATTCGGTTGGCTTGTTTGAGAGCCACATGAAAAGCAGCAGTTCAGATGCTGTGGCAATGTGATATGATACAGCAAGCATATTAGAATGTGCTGCACTTTAACCACTTGACCTCTGGAAAGTTTTACCCCCTTCATGACCAAAGCATTTTTTGCTATTCAGCACTGAGCTACTTTAACTGGCAATTGCGCAGTCATGCCACACTGTACCAAATTAATTTTATACGTATTGTTTCCATACAAATAGAGCTTTCTTTTGATGGAATTTGATCACCACTGGGTTTTTATTTTTTATTATATAAAGGAAAAAATACAAACATTTTTTAAAAATAAACCAATATTTTCTACTTTCTGTTATAAAACATATCCAATAAAATCAGATTTCTTCATAAAGAGGTTAACATCAAGGATCAATCAGGGGGTTAACACATAACTCTGTGCTGCGATTGGCCACAACCGATCAGCAGGTATACAGCCATAATCATGGGCTGTACCCTGCTGACAAACTCGTGCTATGTCCAGTCACAGCATGGATCAGCAGGGGGTGCGAGCATTCTCGCTGGCAAACCTGCAAGTACCTGGCTGGTACGACATGAGGATAATGCATGATTTTCTGCATTGCCCTGAGTTTTGCCTGCATTACAAAATACAGGGTATTGCGAGTTTGCGACTAATGTAAACTAGCTCTGAAAGCTTAATTGTCATAAAGAAAGTTCGAATTTCTAACTGGAATAGTTGCAGCCAGTTGTATGTTTCAACGTCTATTTGGCAGCCTTTCACTTAGACTAGGTTCACATTATTGTGATGCGATGTTGACGCAATTTGCAGTGGGATTATGTAGTGCAACTTTGTTTGTGTTTTGGATGTGGTTTGCATATTCTATGACATCAAATCTAACCAAAGTAGCACATTGCTAAAGTAGCACACCCTTTCCCAAAGTCGCATTGCAGCTGTGCTGCATTGATATGGACAGGCACCATTGAAAGCAATGTTATTTTCATTGTCATGATTTAGTGCAACCCAAGTTCAGTGTGAACCAGGCCTTAAACAGAGCTCATCAGTGTCTGAATACAAAATGTCAGTGGTGCCCATAGAAACTGGTGAGTTTCTAGAGGGTGACATACCGGTAATTCAATTAAAATCACCCTCTAGAGGGGGACATAATTAGCCAGTGAGTTGATGCAGTACTGTTGGAAAGTTGTGACAGTTGCTGGCAAAAAGGACTGGAGAGATGGAAATGCAATTTCTGTGGCTGTGTCTGAATGGCTGGAATTTACTCCATATGCTTTGGCTCTAAATATTGATTAAGCATGATAGATATATAAGACTGCAAAGCTTGCTATTGTATTTAATAGCAGTTATCATATAATCATACACCAAAATATGCCTAAAAACTCATGACTTCCGAACTCTGCCAACTAATCAAACGTATGGTCGCTTCGATTTTATTATCCGTCCAATGTGCGATTTAATCAAAATGATCAAATCAGCTTGCAATCAGCATCTCTTCTGATTGCTTTAGACTCAATTTAGTTTTGATTCACTCAAACTGAGTAGATTGGCCATAGTGGAAAATAATTATCGATCACTTTGCATCAATTGGCAGCACTGAGATGCTTTGATAATGAATCCAGGTGTATTTCAATCGACTAGGCCTGTATGGCAACCATTGTTCCTGATCTGGAAATTAGCGACCACCCTTTTTAGGTACACCCCCTTATATTCATAAAGGTGTGCACATGTATGGTCAGTAACAATGCTTAAGTATGTTGTGACATTATGCTGGTAATAATGTTTTCCAAGAATGCTGCGCTCCATCTCCTATGCGATCTTTATCTGAAGGACAGCTACACACAAAACACAAAATGTGGTAATAAGTAACCCGTAAAAATATGCTTCTACATTTTGTGTTTGTGTTCACATTTTGGTACAAATTATCCCTATAAGATTTAAGACCACTGTAACTCCATGAGGATTTTTGCATACATAAATGACTTGTCAGACAGGTGATTCTGTCCTTGGCAACACATCACCAACGCAGAGTCACCCAGGTGAGGGAACCACTTGCCCAATGAAGGTTCTCCCTCGTCGGCCTGAAATGGAACATAGTGACTACATATGAAAGGTTAAGTGGACTGTAAAAGTCCAACTCTGGGCAATTATTTTTTCCAATGCAGTGTGCCTGTACCCGCACGGCATGGGTTAACTGCTCGTTTAGTCTAGGGGGGTACACAGAGCCTATACTCACCTGATCCTTCCATCCTCCGGAAAACAGCATTCACTCGCATACAGCGGTGGACTGTTCCTGAAGTCTTTAGCCAGTTCATGACATGATGACTTCAAGAACATTCCACTAAACAAGACCGCTGGACCGAGGGGGCGGGCAGGAGCCAAACAGACTGGTCTTGCGCTGGGAGGATCATGGGATTAGTTGAGTATATCTCGGCTCTCCGAACCACTTCAAAAAGCCCCACTGCATGTTAAAAAAAAAATTATATCTCTTTCAACACCACACTGCAGAATTATTTTTCAAAAAACGTAAAATAACACAATCACCAAGAAATCAAAAATAACAATCTCTCTGCAGCCTCTTAGTGCAATAATATCAATAAGATGAGAAATCAATAAAGTTCATAGATTTCAGAGGCACTGGATATTAATGTGTCTCTATATATGTAATAATATGTGCCAACTATTCCCATGAAATAACTAGTAATGATGAAGACCAGTGACCATGATGAGGACCAGTGTGTATGATGAGCCTATGTTTTTAATATTTTTTGTAAATAGCATTTGAGCAATACATTTTAGCTATATGTGTACGGTAATGCACTATTGGAGTTCTTCTTATCTGACATTTGAGGGACCGTGAGTAAGAAGTGTTTGGAATACAAAGAAGTGCCAATGTGCTGGATGGAACATTTGAACATGTGACCTAATGCAAGCGTATTTTGCCGATCATGTATATGTGAGGCAAAATTACCCAATGAGTTTACCTTACATAGGGGAACGGTGGAGCACTTTTGGTCAACTATAGTAAAAGATCTGCACTCTGTGTCTTTTCTTCACACCATCGTCATCATCACTATTTATTTCATGGGACTATTTGGCGTTTATTACAGTATACACCATGTGCACAATTTACAAATATACATTTCTGACATTTCAAAAAAAAATCAGTGACCAATATAACCAGCTTTCTTTTCAATAACAGTCATAAGCCTCCCATTCATGGAGTCTGTCAGTTTATGGATCTGCTGATGATCAACCTTTTGTGCAGCAACAACCATAGCCTCCCAGATACTGTTCAGAGAGGTGTACTTTTTTTCTTCACTGTAAATCTCCCATTTAAGAAGGACCCACAAGCTCTCAATAGGGTTTAGTCAGGTGAGGCAGGGGGCCATATCATTATTCTTTCATCTTTAGGGCCTTTACTGGCTAGCCACGCAGTGGAGTACTTTGATGCATGCGATGGAGCATTGTCCTGCATAAATATAATGGCCTTCTTGAAAGGTGCAACCTTTTTCCTGTACCACTGCTTGAAGAAAGTGTCTCCTAAAAACTGGCAGTAGATTTGGGAGTTGAATTTGAGTCCATCTTCAACCCAAAAAGATACAGCTAGCTAATCTTTAAGAATACCAGCCCATACCAGTACCCCACCTCCACCTTGCTGGCATCTGAGTGGAGGTGGAGCTCTGTGCCCATTACTGATCCAGCCACAGGCCCATCCATCTGGTCCGTCAAGAGTCACCCTCATCTCATCAGTCCATAAAACCTTTGAAAAATTTGTCTTCAGATATTTCTTGGCCCAGTCTTGACGTTTCGACTTATGTGTCTTGTTCAGTGGTGGTTAGGTTTCAGTCTTCCTTACCTTGGCCATGTCTCTAAGCACTGAACACTTTGTACTTCTGGGAACTCCAGGTAGGTTGTAGTTCTATATTATGACAGCACTGGAGGATAATGGGTTTCTGGCAGCTTCAGGTTTGATTCTTCTCAAATCTTTGTCAGTTAATTTGCGTCTTTTTTTCTCAACACGTTTCTTGCGACCCTGTTTTGCAACAAAACGTTTGATGGTTCGGTGATCACTCCAATATCTTAGCAATTTCAAGAGTGCTGCATCCCTATGAAAGACTTTTTAAAATTTTTGACTTTTCAGAGTATTTTAAATGTCTTTTTTGGCCCATTTTGCCTGAGGAAACGAAGTTGCTTAATAATTATGCACACCTTGTTATAGGGTGTTGATCACCTTAAGCTACACCCTCCCTCATTACACAAATACACATCACCTGATTTGCTTGAGCCCTCATTTACATTGAAGGCGGGTTTGAAATTGCGCTAGTTCAGATGAACTCGCACGTTTTCAAGCCCGCATTTCATTGCAAGTTTCGGGGAAATTTGAAAGGAACTACTTTTAGAAATCAGTGTGGCGCCGCAAAGTCGGCGCACCGATTCGGGCAGTGCCGTTGCCGGCAATAGGCTCTGATTTGGCATGTGATTTGACATGTCAAATCACATGTCAAATGGGCCCCATGTGAACGGGGGCTAAATCCAATAAGCATTCATGTATTCACAGCTTGAAGCTGGACAATATGCATAAAAATTATGATTTACCGTATATACTCAAGTATAAGTCGAGTTTTTCAGCACATTTTTTTGTGCTGAAAGTGCCCCCCTCGACTTATACTCGAGTCAAGCACTTTTCTGCAGCAAAAAATTTCATTTTCCAAACCGATTTTGGGGCCCCGTATCTCAGGGCCACTTGGTGCTAGGAACCCCAAATTTGGTGTGCAAACCCAGTGGAACTGGTACCACAACATACCCAAAGCTGGAGTTCCTAGCACCAAGTGACCTTGAGATACGGGGCCCCAAAATCGGTTCGGAAAATGTCATTCTCTGCTGCAGAAAAGTGCTTAACATTTTCTGAACTGATTTTTGGGGCCCTGTATCTCGGGGCCACTTAGGGCTAGAAACACCAGCTTTGGCTATTTTATGGTGCTAGTTCCCCTAGGTTTGCACACTAAATTTGGAGTTGCTAGCACCAAGTGACCCCGAGATACGGGGCCTCAAAATCGGTTCAGAAAATGTCATTTTCTGCTGCAGAAAAGTGCTTAACATTTTCTGAACTGATTTTTGGGGCCCTGTATCTCGGGGCCACTTGGAGCTAGAAACACCAGCTTTGGCTATTCTCTGCTGCAGAAAAGTGCTTGACATTTTCTGAACCGGTTTTTGGGGCCCTGTATCTCGGGGGCCACTTGGAGCTAGAAACACCAGCTACGGATACGGGGCCTCAAAGTTGGTCAACTGTGTCCATCTGCAGCAATGTCATTTCGGGACCCTTTGGGTTCAGAGACCCCAAATTTTGGCTGCAGCTAGGGGGCATCTAGGAACCCTTAACTACTGAGTTTGAAGTTCGGGGGACCTATGGCTGAAAATGGGCACGGTGAGGCATGCAAATGGGCACAGTGAGGCTGCAAATTGGCATTGTTGGCCCTCTTTTCCACTTACAGTAGCTGTGCATTTCTCACCCTCGTCTTATACTCGGGTCAATACGTTTTTCCCATTTTTTTGTGGTAAATTAGGGCCTCGACTTATACTCGGATCGACTTATACACGAGTATATACGGTAGTCACAATACTCACTTGCCTAATAATTGTGAACACAGTGTAGAGACACTTTACTATCCAGCACCTCTGAAATCTCTGAACTTTATTGATTTCTCATTTAATTAAAAAAAAAATTGCCTGGAGTTCTGCTTTAAGATGGCCATAGGTAAATAGATAGAATTTCAAACGATGTTGGAAGAAATTGACTTTTGTAAATGAAAACCACATACACTGTTTGCTCTTGAAAAAATTCCTATCCTGCAACTTTGAACTTTCTTGTCACTGTGGTCGAAAACAAATGTCAATTTGACCTACTAATTAGATTAGATATATTATTATTACTATTATTATTATTAAACACGATTTATATAGAACCAACAGTTTACGCAGTGCTTTACAATGTAGAGGGGGGGCAGCACAATTACAGTACAGTTCAATACAGAAGGGACAGGAGGGCCCTGCTCATAGAGCTTACATTCTAAAGGGAAGGGGTGGTGGTACAATAGATATATATTTATATTATATATAGGAGATATATGAACAAACTTTCTTTGAACCTTCTTTTCCTAAAAATTTTTGTTTAAAATTCTTCTCATCTATGGCCATCTTTAGCAATCCTGTGTCATGGTGAGTTGATGCCCGCAAATGGATCATTTGTCTTACATCGGTCTGTAATAACACAAGTGATGTTAGCACAGCGATCACCACTGCTGAGCTATTGTGCTCTGACAGGGAGATGGCCCCCCCTCACCAGAACACAGTGATCAGTCGCTCGCTACCATTGGCTGCAAGCGCTGATAGAATGGGAACAGTGCCACTGGATTGGCGAATGTGGTGCCCATATTTAAAAAGGGATCAAAGTCATTACTAAGTAACTATAGACCTGTTAGTTTAACTTCTATAGTCGGGAGGATACTGGAGCGTTTAATAAAAGACCACATAGACGAGTTCTTGCTGGAAAAAAACATTTTAAGCAACAGACAGCATGGATTCATGAAAGACAGAAGTTGTCAGACAAACCTGATTTCTTTTTATGAAGAGGTAAGTAAAACCTTGGACAGAGGGGTGGCTGTGGATGTGGTATACTTGGATTTTGCAAAAGCGTTCGACACAGTTGCCCACACACGGCTCATGTGTAAGGTAAAGTCTACAGGCTTGGAAATATCAGTTTGTAAATGGATAGAAAACTGGCTAAAAGACAGAATTCAGAGAGTAGTGGTTAATGATTCTTACTCTGAATGGTCTAAGGTTATCAGTGGTGTACCCCAAGGTTCAGTGCTGGGACCCTTACTTTTTAATATCTTTATAAATGATATAGGGACTGGGATCAAAAGTAACATTTCTGTCTTTGCAGATGACACCAAGCTATGCAGTGGAATAACGTCCTTACAGGATGTCTCCAATTTACAAGCCGACCTCAGTGCACTGTCTAATTGGGCGACTATGTGGCAGATGAGGTTTAATGTTGATAAATGTAAAGTTATGCACTTGGGGGCTAAGAATATGCATGCATCATACATGCTAGGGGGAGTACAACTGGGGGAATCTGTGGTGGAGAAGGATCTGGGGGTTTTGGTAGATCATAAGCTCAATAATAGCATGCAATGCCAAGCTGCGGTTTCCAAAGCGAGCAAAGTCCTTTCTTGTATTAAGTGAGGTATGGACTCTAGAGAGAGAGATATAATTTTGCCCCTCTACAAATTATTAGTAAGACCTTATCTGGAGTATGCAGTTCAGTTTTGGGCACCAGTTCTGAAAAAGCATATCGGGGAACTGGAGAAAGTGCAGAGAAGGGCAACCAAACTGATAAGAGGCATGGTGGAGCTCAGCTATGAGGAAAGATTAGAGGAACTGAATTTATTCACTCTTGACAAGAGGAGAATGAGGGGGGATATGATCAACATGTTCAAATATATAAGGGGTCCATATAGTGATCTTGGTGTTGAGTTATTCTCTTTACGGTCAACCCAGAGGACACGGGGGCACTCTTTACGTCTAGAGGAAAAGAGATTTCATCTCCAAATACGCAAAGGTTTCTTCACAGTAAGAGCTGTGAAAATGTGGAATAGACTCCCGCCAGAGGTGGTTCTTGCCAGCTCAGTAGATTGCTTTAGGAAAGGCCTGGATACTTTCCTAAATGTACATAATATAACTGGGTACTGACATTTATAGGTAAAGTTGATCCAGGAAAAATCCGATTGCCTCTTGGGGGATCAGGAAGGAATTTTTTCCCCTGCTGTAGCAAATTGGAGCATGCTCTGCTGGGGTTTTTTGCCTTCCTCTGGATCAACTGAGGGTATAAAATTGGGTATATTGGATTGTACGATATTATTTATTTTATTTATTGTTTTTAACCACTAGGCGTCCGCGCTATACCTGAAAGACGGCTACAGCGCGGACTCCAATTGCCGGGAGGGCGTCCCTGGACGTCCTCCTGTTCACTTCCGCGTTGCGCGCTCCCGCGGGCGCGCATCGGGGAAGTTTTGTGCTGGCCGTGTCCCTCGGACACAGCCAGTCACAGATCGCCGTAAACGGCCAATGACAGCGGCCGTTTACAGTGCGATCGCTCTGCCAATGAGTGAGGATCTCATATGTAAACATATGAGAGCCTCTCTCATCGCCGGCTCTCCCTCCTCACACAGAGACAGCGTGTGAGGAGGGAGAGCGAACCACTGCGGCGGTAAGTAAACAGAAAAAAACAAAAACGAAAAAAAAGTGTCAGCACTGCCATCTGTCCTGCCATCTGCCCCTGCCATCTGCCCCTGCCATCTGCCCTGCCATCTGTCCTGCCATCTGTCCTGCCATCTGCCCCTGCCATCTGTCGTGCCATCTACCCTGCCATCTGTCCTGCCATCTGCCCCTGCCATCTGTCCTGCCATCTGTCCCTGCTGTCATGTCCCTGCCATCTGTCCCTGCTGTCATGTCCCTGCCATCTGTCCCCACTGCCATCTGTCCCCACTGCCATCTGTCCCCAGTGCCACGTATAAGTGCCATTTGTCATCAGTGCCACATAGTGCCATCTGTCATCAGTGTCACGTGCCATGTGTCATCAGTGTCACCAGTGCCACATATCAGTGCCATCTGTCATCAGTGCCACGTATCAGTGCCATCTGTCATCAGTGCCACGTATTAGTGCTATCTGTCATCAGTGCTACGTATTAGTGCCATCTGTCATCAGTGCCACGTATTAGTGCCATCTTTCATCGGTGCCACGTGTCATCAGTGCCACATATTAGTGCCATTTGTCATCAGCGCCACGTGTCATCAGTGCCACATATTAGTGCCATCTGTCATCAGTGTCACGTGCCATCAGTGCCACGTATTAGTGCCATCTGTCAGTGCCATGTATTAGTGCCATCTGTCATCAGTGCCACGTATTAGTGCCATCTGTCATCAGTGCCATGTATTAGTGCCATCTGTCATCAGTGCCACATCAGTGTCAGTGCCACGTATCAGTGCCATCTGTCATCAGTGCCACATCAGTGCCACGTATCAGTGCCATTTGTCATCACTGTCACATGTCATTGTCCTGGTTCTCCAGGGCCTTCAAAAGTGTAATAGGTAGTCAACAAATTAGATGTGTAATTTATGCTCCTAGAACACGTGATGGTGCTCCCTGCATGTTGGGCCTCTGTATGTGGCCAGGCTGTGAAAAAGTCCCACACATGTGGTATCGTAATACTCAGGAGGAGTAGCAGAATGTATTTTGGGGTGTCATTTGTGGTATATACATGCCATGTGAGAGAAATAACCTATTACAATGACAATTTTGTGGGGAAAAAAAAAAATCTTCATTTTGCAAAGAATTGTGGGAAAAAATTACAACATCAAAAACCTCACCATGCATCTTACTAAATACCTTGGAATGTCTACTTTCAAAAAAGGGGTCATTTGGGGGGTATTTGTACTGTCCTGACATGTTAGGGTCGCAAGAAATGAGATAGGCCACCAGTACATCAGGTGTGATCAGTTTTTTATGATTTGCACCACATCTTGTAGTCTCTCTAACTTTCACAAAGACCAAATAATATCCACTAATTTAGGTTATTTTTACCAAAGATATGTAGCAGTATAAATTGTGGCCAAAATTAATGAAGAAAAATTACTAATTTGCAAAATTTTATCACAGAAACAAAGAAAAATTAGTTTTTTTTCAAAATTTTCGGTCTTTTTTCATTTATAGCGCAAAAAATAAAAAACGCAGAGGTGATCAAATACCACCAAAATAAAGCTCTATTTGTATGAAAAAAAGGACAAAAAATTCATTTGGGTACAGTATTGTATGACTGAGTAATTGTCATTCAAATTGTGAGAGCGCTGAAAGCTGAAAATTGGTCTGGTCACGAGGGGGGTTTAAGTGCCCAGTTGTCAAGTGGTTAAGGTTGAACTGGATGGACTTGTGTCTTTTTTCAACCTGACTAACTATGTAACTATGAATGCTGGTTTTCCCAACCGATCATTAGACTGACTTCTGTTGGATAGGCTGCCGAATGTGGGCCGGTTTTTATTGAACTGGCTGATATTAGGCCCATATGTACCAGCCTTTAGGAATATGCTGTTGCTTAGCTGTCACTGCAGACTGTGTGACCTTAGCAATAAGTGGACCCACCCATATTCAGGCATGGCAATACGTACAGTAGCTGTGAGCTAGAGATACTTTTGTTGTTTTAACTACTACACAGGACTTTATAATGATTCATATTTAACCACTTGCCAACCAGCCACAATATACCGACGTACCCGTATGTTAAACTGCGCGCGCGCCCGATGCACGCTGTGGGAGCACGCCTGTGGGTTCGTGGACTCGATGTCTGCCGGGAACCCGCGATTGCGGTACACAGAGGCAGAACAGGGATTTGCCTATGTAAATAAAGTGGATCCCAGTTCTGTGAGGGGACATCATGGAGATCTGCTGTGCACAATGATCAGGAACAGCGATCTCTGTGTTGTTCCAGTGAGCTCATCCCCCATACAGTTAGAATACACCCATGGAACACAGTTAACCCCTTGACCGCCCCCTAGTGTTAACCCCTTCCCTGCCAGTGTCATTTATACATTGATCAGTGCATTTTTATAGCACTGATCAATTAAATAATCACTAGTCCCCAAAAAGTGTCACTTGGGGTCAGATTTGTCTGCCGCAATGTCTCAGTCCCACTAAAAATCACAGATCGCCGCCATTACCAGTAAAAACATTTTAAAAAATTAAAAATTCATAAATCTATCCCCTATTTTGTAGACGCTCTAACTTTCGCGCAAACCAATCAATATACACTTATTGTGATTTTTTTTAATTTTTTTACCAAAAATATGTAGCAGAATACATATCGGCCTAAACTGCTGAATAAACTATTTTTTTTTTTTGATATGTATTATAGCAGAAAGTGAAAAATATAGTTTTTTTTCAAAATTGCCGCTCTTTTTTTGTTTATAGTGCAAAAAATAAAAACCGCAGAGGTGATCAAATAGCACCAAAAGAAAGCTCTATTTGTGGGGAAAATAAGGACATAAATTTTGTTTGGGTACAGCGTTGCACGACCGCGCGATCGTCAGTTAAAGCAACGGAGTGCCGTATCGCAAAAAATTGCCTGGTCATTAGGGGGGTTAAACCTTCTGGGGTTAATGCAAAGAAATTAGTTTTACCTGTATGATAATCCTATTTTTTTTACACTTTTAATTATATGATCTTATATAAATTAGGTAACAGAGAGAAAAAGCTGTTTATGTTTGAGAGAATAGTTTGGACCTGGATATCGTGATTAATGACTTTTATTTCTTTTTATCCATACCACAAAGGCTTCTAAACACAAACAGATCGTGTCTTGCAAAGAACGCGGAGTTACTTCACATGAAATAAGTAAAATATGTGTGTAAAATGCATTGGTGGGTATGAACTGTACTCACAAATGCACACACACACTCATGTTATCCTCATATAACCTTACTCTGTTCTCATTACACAAACAACCCGCTCCAGCTCCACCTGTTTTTACGCCGGAAGTAGTCCCCCCCCCTTCATATCTTGCATTTGTTGTGTTGGGTTAACTATTCATATGCCAACAGCACCCACTGTAACTGGTAGTTCTGTCCTTTCTCTGAAGAATGCTTTCAAATGGTAGATATTTGTGTGTAGATTGTGCATAGCATGCTTTTATAGTTTTCAGATAAACTCCTCACTGCTGAGTTGATATTTTACATTATTTGACCACAACTAGCAGTGCCCAGATCAGTGGCAGGCAACCTTTTGAGCACAGTGTGCCAAAAAATGTTTTCACAGAAATTGAGGGTGCCAATTTTATAACAAAAAAATGTCAACTTCACACTCTCAATCACGAAAAGGATTTTGTATAAAGTAAATGCTGTAAACAAACTACTTTAGTAGTGAGAAATTAACATCCTGCACTCTCGCGCCTCAGATCAGCCCCAATTCCTGCAACTACACCATCTGTTTCACCACTGTACCCCCCAGATCATCTGCCCCACCACTGTAACCACTTGCTTTTCTGTCCCACCACTGTAACCCCCTGCTTTTCTGTCCCACCACTGTAATACCCTGCACATCTGCCCCACCACTGTAACCCCTTGCACATCTGCCCCACCACTGTAACCCCCTGCTTTTCTGTCCCACCACTGTAACCCTCTGCACATCTGCCCCACTACTGTAACCCCTTGCACATCTGCTCCACCACTGTAACCCCTTGCTTTTCTGTCCCACCACTGTAACCCCCTGCTTTTCTGTCCCACCACTGTAACCCCCTGCACATCTTCCCCACCACTGTAACCCCCTGCTTTTCTGTCCCACCACTGTAACCCCCTGCACATCTGCCCCACCACTGTAACCCCCTGCTTTTCTGTCCCACCACTATAACCCGCTGCACATCTGCCCCACCACTGTAACCCCCTGCACATCTGCCCCACCACTGTAACCCCCTGCACATCTGCCCCACCACTGCAACCCCCTGCACATCTGCCCCACAACTGTACCCCCTGTACATCTGCCCCACCACTATAACCCCCTGCACATCTGCCCCACCACTCTAACCCCCTGCACATCTGCCCCGCCACTGTAACCCTCTGCACATCTGCCCCACCACTGTAACCCCCTGCTCATCTTCCCCACCACTTTAACCCCCCTGCACATCTGCCCCACCACTGTACCCACCTGCTTTTCTGTCCCACCACTGTAACCCCCTGCACATCCGCCCCACCGCTGTACCCCCCTGCACATCTGCCCCACCACTATAACCCCCTGTACATCTGCCCCACCACTATAACCCCCAGCACATCTGCCCCGCCACTATACCCCCTGCACATCTGCCCCCCCCCACTATAATCCCCTGCACATCTGCCCCACCACTGTACCCCCTGCACATCTGCCACACCACTGTACTACTCTGCACATCTGCCCCACCACTGTACTACCCTGCTCATCTGCCCCACCACTGCACTACCCTGCTCATCTGCCCCAACACTGTAACCCCCCGCACATCTGCCCAACCACTGTACATCTTCCCCACCACTGTACTACCCTGCTCATCTGCCCCACCACTGTAACCCCTTGCTCATCTGCCCCACCACTGTAACCCCCTGCTCATCTTCTCCACCACTGTACTACCCTGCTCATCTGTCCCACCACTGTAACCCCCTGCACATCTGCCCCACCAATATACCCCCTGCACATCTGCCCCACCACTATAACCCCCTGCACATCTGCCCCACCACTGCACTACCCTGCTCATCTGCCCCACCACTGTAACCCTCTGCACATCTGCCCCACTACTGTAACCCCTTGCACATCTGCTCCACCACTGCAACCCCTTGCTTTTCTGTCCCACCACTGTAACCCCCTGCTTTTCTGTCCCACCACTGTAACCCCCTGCACATCTTCCCCACCACTGTAACCCCCTGCTTTTCTGTCCCACCACTGTAACCCCCTGCACATCTGCCCCACCACTGTAACCCCCTGCTTTTCTGTCCCACCACTATAACCCGCTGCACATCTGCCCCACCACTGTAACCCCCTGCACATCTGCCCCACCACTGTAACCCCCTGCACATCTGCCCCACCACTGCAACCCCCTGCACATCTGCCCCACAACTGTACCCCCTGTACATCTGCCCCACCACTATAACCCCCTGCACATCTGCCCCGCCACTGTAACCCTCTGCACATCTGCCCCACCACTGTAACCCCCTGCTCATCTTCCCCACCACTTTAACCCCCCTGCACATCTGCCCCACCACTGTACCCACCTGCTTTTCTGTCCCACCACTGTAACCCCCTGCACATCCGCCCCACCGCTGTACCCCCCTGCACATCTGCCCCACCACTGTACCCCCCTGCACATCTGCCCCACCACTATAACCCCCTGTACATCTGCCCCACCACTATAACCCCCTGCACATCTGCCCCGCCACTATACCCCCTGCACATCTGCCCCCCCCACTATAATCCCCTGCACATCTGCCCCACCACTGTACCCCCTGCACATCTGCCACACCACTGTACTACTCTGCACATCTGCCCCACCACTGTACTACCCTGCTCATCTGCCCCACCACTGCACTACCCTGCTCATCTGGCCCACCACTGTAACCCCCCGCACATCTGCCCAACCACTGTACATCTTCCCCACCACTGTACTACCCTGCTCATCTGCCCCACCACTGTAACCCCTTGCTCATCTGCCCCACCACTGTAACCCCCTGCTCATCTTCTCCACCACTGTACTACCCTGCTCATCTGTCCCACCACTGTAACCCCCTGCACATCTGCCCCACCAATATACCCCCTGCACATCTGCCCCACCACTATAACCCCCTGCACATCTGGCCCACCACTGCACTACCCTGCTCATCTGCCCCACCACTGTAACCCCCCGCACACCTGCCTCACCACTGTACATCTTCCCCACCACTGTACTACCTTGCTCATCTGCCCCACCACTGTAACCCCCTGCTCATCTGCCCCACCACTGTAACCCCCTGCTCATCTTCTCCACCACTGTACTACGCTGCTCATCTGTCCCACCACTGTAACCCCCTGCACATCTGCCCCACCACTGTACTACCCTGCTCATCTGCCCAACCACTGTACTACTCTGCTCATCTGCCCCACCACTGTAACCCCCTGCACATCCGCCCCACCACTATAACCCCCTGCTCATCTGCCCCACCACTATAACCCCCTGCTCATCTGCCCCACCACTGTAACCCCCTGTACATCTGTTCCACCACTGTACCATCTGCCCCACCACTGTACTACCCTGCTCATCTGCCCCACCACTGTAACCCCCTGCACATCTGCCCCACCACTGTACTACCCTGCTCATCTGCCCCACCACTATAACCCCCTGCTCATCTGCCCCACCACTGTAACCCCCTGTACATCTGCCCCACCACTGTAACCCCTTGCACATCTGCCCCACAACTGTAACCCCCTGCTTTTCTGTCCCACCACTGTAACCCTCTGCACATCTGCCCCACCACTGTAACCCCTTGCACATCTGCTCCACCACTGTAACCCCTTGCTTTTCTGTCCCACCACTGTAACCCCCTGCTTTTCCGTCCCACCACTGTAACCCCCTGCACATCTGCCCCACCACTGTAACCCCCTGCTTTTCTGTCCCACCACTGTAACCCGCTGCACATCTGCCCCACCACTGTAACCCCCTGCACATCTGCCCCACCACTGTAACCCGCTGCACATCTGCCCCACCACTGTAACCCCCTGCACATCTGCCCCACCACTGTAACCCCCTGCACATCTGCCCCACCACTGTACACCCCTGCACATCTGCCCCACCACTGTACCCCCTGTACATCTGCCCCACCACTATAACCCCCTGCACATCTGCCCCACCACTGTACCCCCTGTACATCTGCCCCACCACTATAACCCCCTGCACATCTGCCCCACCACTCTAACATCCTGCACATCTGCCCCGCCACTGTAACCCTCTGCACATCTGCCCCACCACTGTAACCCCCTGCTCATCTTCCCCACCACTTTAACCCCCCTGCACATCTGCCCCACCACTGTACCCACCTGCTTTTCTGTCCCACCACTGTAACCCCCTGCACATCCGCCCCACCGCTGTACCCCCCTGCACATCTGCCCCACCACTGTACCCCCCTGCACATCTGCCCCACCACTATAACCCCCTGTACATCTGCCCCACCACTATAACCCCCTGCACATCTGCCCCGCCACTATACCCCCTGCACATCTGCCCCCCCCCCCACTATAATCCCCTGCACATCTGCCCCACCACTGTACCCCCTGCACATCTGCCACACCACTGTACTACTCTGCACATCTGCCCCACCACTGTACTACCCTGCTCATCTGCCCCACCACTGCACTACCCTGCTCATCTGCCCCACCACTGTAACCCCCCGCACATCTGCCCAACCACTGTACATCTTCCCCACCACTGTACTACCCTGCTCATCTGCCCCACCACTGTAACCCCTTGCTCATCTGCCCCACCACTGTAACCCCCTGCTCATCTTCTCCACCACTGTACTACCCTGCTCATCTGTCCCACCACTGTAACCCCCTGCACATCTGCCCCACCACTATAACCCCCTGCACATCTGGCCCACCACTGCACTACCCTGCTCATCTGCCCCACCACTGTAACCCCCCGCACACCTGCCTCACCACTGTACATCTTCCCCACCACTGTACTACCTTGCTCATCTGCCCCACCACTGTAACCCCCTGCTCATCTGCCCCACCACTGTAACCCCCTGCTCATCTTCTCCACCACTGTACTACGCTGCTCATCTGTCCCACCACTGTAACCCCCTGCACATCTGCCCCACCACTGTACTACCCTGCTCATCTGCCCAACCACTGTACTACTCTGCTCATCTGCCCCACCACTGTAACCCCCTGCACATCCGCCCCACCACTATAACCCCCTGCTCATCTGCCCCACCACTATAACCCCCTGCTCATCTGCCCCACCACTGTAACCCCCTGTACATCTGTTCCACCACTGTACCATCTGCCCCACCACTGTACTACCCTGCTCATCTGCCCCACCACTGTAACCCCCTGCACATCTGCCCCACCACTGTACTACCCTGCTCATCTGCCCCACCACTATAACCCCCTGCTCATCTGCCCCACCACTGTAACCCCCTGTACATCTGTTCCACCACTGTACCATCCTGATCATATGCCCCACCACTATAACCCCCTGCACATCTGCCCCACCACTCTAACCCCCTGCACATCTGCCCCTCCATTGTAACCCTCTGCACATCTGCCCCACCACTGTAACCCCCTGCTCGTCTTCCCCACCACTGTAACCCCACTGCACATCTGCCCCTCCACTGTTCACACCTGCTTTTCTGCCCCATCACTGTAATACCCTGCACATCTGCCCCACCACTGTAACCCCTTGCACATCTGCCCCACAACTGTAACCCCCTGCTTTTCTGTCCCACCACTGTAACCCTCTGCACATTTGCCCCACCACTGTAACCCCTTGCACATCTGCTCCACCACTGTAACCCCTTGCTTTTCTGTCCCACCACTGTAACCCCCTGCTTTTCCGTCCCACCACTGTAACCCCCTGCACATCTGCCCCACCACTGTAACCCCCTGCTTTTCTGTCCCACCACTGTAAACCGCTGCACATCTGCCCCACCACTGTAACCCCCTGCACATCTGCCCCACCACTGTAACCCGCTGCACATCTGCCCCACCACTGTAACCCCCTGCACATCTGCCCCACCACTGTAACCCCCTGCACATCTGCCCCACCACTGTACACCCCTGCACATCTGCCCCACCACTGTACCCCCTGTACATCTGCCCCACCACTATAACCCCCTGCACATCTGCCCCACCACTGTACCCCCTGTACATCTGCCCCACCACTATAACCCCCTGCACATCTGCCCCACCACTCTAACATCCTGCACATCTGCCCCGCCACTGTAACCCTCTGCACATCTGCCCCACCACTGTAAACCCCTGCTCATCTTCCCCACCACTGTAACCCCCTGCACATCTGCCCCACCACTGTACCCACCTGCTTTTCTGTCCCACCACTGTAACCCCCTGCACATCTACCCCACCACTATAACCCCCTGCACATCTGCCCCACCACTATACCCCCTGCACATCTGCCCCACCACTATAACCCCCTGCACATCTGCCCCACCACTGTACCCCCCTGCACATCTGCCACACCAGTGTACTACTCTGCACATCTGCCCAACCACTGTACTACCCTGCTCATCTGGCCCACCACTGCACTACCCTGCTCATCTGCCCCACCACTGTAACCCCTTGCTCATCTGCCCCACCACTGTAACCCCCTGCTCATCTTCTCCACCACTGTACTACCGTGCTCATCTGTCCCACCACTGTAACCCCCTGCACATCTGCCCCACCACTATACCCCCTGCACATCTGCCCCACCACTATAACCCCCTGCACATCTGCCCCACCACTGTAACCCCCTGCACATCTGCCCCACCACTGTACATCTTCCCCACCACTGTACTACCTTGCTCATCTGCCCCACCACTGTAACCCCCTGCTCATCTGCCCCACCACTGTAACCCCCTGCTCATCTTCTCCACCACTGTACTACCCTGCTCATCTGTCCCACCACTGTACTACCCTGCTCATCTGCCCAACCACTGTACTACCCTGCTCATCTGCCCTACAACTGTAACCCCCTGTACATCTGTTCCACCACTGTACCATCTGCCCCACCACTGTACTACCCTGCTCATCTGCCCCACCACTGTAACCCCCTGCACATCTGCCCCACCACTGTACTACCCTGCTCATCTGCCCCACCACTATAACCCCCTGCTCTTTTGCCCCACCACTGTAACCCCCTGTACATCTGTTCCACCACTGTACCATCCTGATCATCTGCCCCACCACTATAACCCCCTGCACATCTGCCCCACCATTCTAACCCCCTGCACATCTGCCCCACCACTGTAACCCTCTGCACATCTGCCCCACCACTGTAACCCCCTGCTAATCTTCCCCAGCACTGTAACCCCCCTGATTTTCTGTCCCACCACTGTAACCCCCTGCACATCCGCCCCACCGCAGTACCCCCCGCACATCTGTCCCACCACTGTACCCCCCTGCACATCTGCCCCACCACTATAACCCCCTGTACATCTGCCCCACCACTATAACCCCCTGCTCATCTGCCCGACCACTGTAACCCCCTGTACATCTGTTCCACCACTGTACCATCCTGATCATATGCCCCACCACTATAACCCCCTGCACATCTGCCCCACCACTCTAACCCCCTGTACATCTGTTCCACCACTGTACCATCTGCCCCACCACTGTACTACCCTGCTCATCTGCCCCACCACTGTAACCCCCTGCACATCTGCCCCACCACTGTACTACCCTGCTCATCTGCCCCCCCACTATAACCCCCTGCTCTTTTGCCCCACCACTGTAACCTGCTGTACATCTGTTCCACCACTGTACCATCCTGATCATCTGCCCTACCACTATAACCCCCTGCACATCTGCCCCACCACTGTAACCCTCTGCACATCTGCCCCACCACTGTAACCCCCTGCTCATCTTCCCCAGCACTGTAACCCCCCTGATTTTCTGTCCCACCACTGTAACCCCCTGCACATCCGCCCCACTGCTGTACCCCCGCACATCTGTCCCACCACTGTACCCCCCTGCACATCTGCCACACCACTATAACCCCCTGTACATCTGCCCCACCACTATTACCCCCTGCACATCTGCCCCACTACTATACCCCCTGCACATCTGCCCCACCACTATAACGCCCTGCACATCTGCCCCACCACTATACCCCCCTGCACATCTGCCACACCACTGTACTACTCTGCACATCTGCCCAACCACTGTACTACCCTGCTCATCTGGCCCACCACTGCACTACCCTGCTCATCTGCCCCACCACTGTAACCCCCTGCACATCTGCCCCACCACTGTACATCTTCCCCACCACGGTACTACCCTGCATATCTGCCCCACCACTGTAACCCCCTGCTCATCATCCCCACCACTGTAACCCCCTGCTCATCTGCCCCACCACTGTAACCCCCTGCTCATCTTCTCCACCACTGTACTACCCTGCTCATCTGTCCCACCACTGTAACCCCCTGCACATCTGCCCCACCACTGTACTACCCTGCTCATTTGCCCAACCACTGTACTACCTTGCTCATTTGCCCCACCACTGTACTACCCTGCTCATCTGCCCCACCACTGTAACCCCCTGCACATCTGCCCCACCACTGTACTACCCTGCTCATCTGCCCCACCACTATAACCCCCTGCTCATCTGCCCCACCATTGTAACCCCCTGTACATCTGTTCCACCACTGTACTATCTGCCCCACCACTGTACTACCCTGCTAATCTGCCCCACCACTGTAACCCCCTGCACACCTGCCCCACCACTGTACTACCCTGCTCATCTCCCCACCACTATAACCCCCTGCTCATTTGCATCACCACTGTAACCCCCTGTACATCTGTTCCACCACTGTACCATCCTGATCATCTGCCCCACCACTGTACTACCCTGCTCATCTGCCCCACCACTCTACTACCCTGCTCATCTGACCCACCACTGTACTACCCTGCTCATCTGCCCCACCACTATAACCCCCTGCTCATCTGCCCACCACTGTAACCCCCTTTACATCTGTTCCACCACTGTACCATCCTGATCATCTGCCCCACCACTGTACTACCCTGCTCATCTGCCCCACCACTGTACTACTCTGCTCATCTGCCACACCACTGTAACTCCCTGCTCATCTGCCCTACCACTGCACTACCCTGCTCATCTGCCCCACCACTATAACCCCCTGCACATCTGCCCCACCACTGTACCCCCCCTGTACATCTGCCCCACCACTATAACCCCCTGCACATCTCCCCCACCACTATAACCCCCTGCACATCTACCTCACCACTATAACCCCCTGCACATCTGCTCCATCACTGTACTACCCTGCACATCTGCCCCACCACTGTACTACCCTGCACATCTTCCCCACCACTGTAACCCCCTGCTCATCTGCCCCACCACTGTAACCCCTTGCACATCTGCCCCACCACTGTGACACACTGCACATCTGCCCCACCACTGTACCACTCTGCTCATCTGCCCCACCAATGTACCCCCTTTCTCATCTGTCCCACCAATGTACCCCCTTTCTCATCTGCCCCACCACTGTAACCCCCTGCACATCTGCCCCACCACTGTAATCCCCTGCACGTCTGCCCCACCTCTGTACCCCCCTGCTCATCTGCCCTTCTGTCCCACCACTGTAACCCCCTGCTCATCTGCCTCACCAATGTTCCCCCTTTCTCATCTGCCACGCCACTGTACCTCCCTGCACATCTGCTCCACCGCCATACCCCCATGCTCTTCTGTCTCTGTCTCTGTCCACTGAACCATCTTCTCATCTGTCCTAACACTGAACATATCTGCTCATCTGCCCCACCAATGTAACCCCCTTTCTCATCTGCCCAACCACTGTACCTCCTGCACATCTGTCCCACCACTGTACCCCCTGCTCTTCTGCCCCAACACTGTAACCCCCTGCTCATGTGTTCCACTGATGTACCTCCTTTTTTCTCTGCGCCCCTCTGCACATCTGCACCACCTCTGTATCCCCTGCTCCTCTGCCCCACCGCTGTAACCTCCTGCTCATCTGTACCACCAATGTACCTCCTTGCTCATCTGCCCCACCACTGTACCCCCCCTGCACATCTGCCCCACCACTGTACTACCCTGCACATCTGGCCCACCACTGTACTACCCTGTACATCTGCCCCACCACTGTAACCCCCTGCTCATCTGCCCCACCACTGTAACCCGTTGCACATCTGCCCCACCACTGTAACCCCCTGCACATCTGCTTCACCACTGTACCACCCTGCTCATCTGCCCCACCAATGTACCCCCTTTCTCATCTGTCCCACCAATGTACCCCCTTTCTCATCTGCCCCACCACTGTAACCCCCTGCACATCTGCCCCACCACTGTAACCCCCTGCACATCTGCCCCACCACTGTAATCCCCTGCACATCTGCCCCACCTCTGTACCCCCTGCTCATCTGCCCCAATCTGCCCTTCTGTCTCACCACTGTAACCCCCTGCTCATCTGCCCGACCAATGTTCCCCCTTTCTCATCTGCCCCACCACTGTACCTCCCTGCACATCTGCTCCACCGCCATACCCCAATGCTCTTCTGCCTCACCACTGAACCTTCTTCTCATCTATCCTAACACTGAACTTATCTGCTCATCTGCCCCACCAATGTAATCCCCTTTCTCATCTGCCCAACCACTGTACCTCCTGCACATCTGTCCCACCACTGTACCCCCTGCTCTTCTGCCCCACCACTGTAACCCCCTGCTCATGTTTTCCACTGATGTACCTCCTTTTTCCTCTGCACCCCTCTGCACATCTGCCCCAACTCTGTATCCCCTGCTCCTCTGCCCCACCGCTGTAATCCCCTGCTCATCTGTCCCACCAATGTACCTTCTTTCTCCTCTGCCCCAACACTCAACCCCCCCGCTCATTTTTCCCACCACTGTACCTCCTTCTCATCTGGCCCAACACTGAACCTCCCCTGCTCATCTGTCCCACCGCTGTAACCCCCTGCTCATCTCCCCCTTCACTGTAACCCCCTGCACATCTGCCCCACCACTGTAACCCCCTGCACATCTGCCCCACCACTGTAATCCCCTGCACTTCTGCCCCACCTCTGTACCCCCTGCTCATCTGCCCCAATCTGCCCTTCTGTCCCACCACTGTAACCCCCTGCTCATCTGCCCCACCAATGTTCCCCCTTTCTCATCTGCCCCATCACTGTACCTCCCTGCACATCTGCTCCACCGCCATACCCCATGCTCTTCTGTCTCACCACTGAACCATCTTCTCATCTGTCCTAACACTGAACATATCTGCTCATCTGCCCCACCAATGTAACCCCCTTTCTCATCTGCCCAACCACTGTACCTCCTGCACATCTGTCCCACCACTGTACCCCCCGCTCTTCTGCCCCAACACTGTAACCCCCTGCTCATGTGTTCCACTGATGTACCTCCTTTTTCCTCTGCGCCCCTCTGCACATCTGCCCCACCTCTGTATCCCCTGCTCCTCTGCCCCACCGCTGTAACCTCCTGCTCATCTGTACCACCAATGTACCTCCTTTCTCATCTGCCCCACCACTGTACCTCCCCTGCACATCTGCCCCACCACTGTACTACCCTGCACATCTGGCCCACCACTGTACTACCCTGTACATCTGCCCCACCACTGTAACCCCCTGCTCATCTGCCCCACCACTGTAACCCGCTGCACATCTGCCCAACCAATGTAACCCCCTGCACATCTGCTTCACCACTGTACCACCCTGCTCATCTGCCCCACCAATGTACCCCCTTTCTCATCTGTCCCACCAATGTAACCCCCTGCACATCTGCCCCACCACTGTAACCCCCTGCACATCTGCCACACCACTGTAACCCCCTGCACATCTGCCCCACCACTGTAATCCCCTACACATCTGCCCCACCTCTGTACCCCCTGCTTATCTGCCCCAATCTGCCCTTCTGTCCCACCACTGTAACCCCCTGCTCATCTGCCCCACCAATGTTCCCCCTTTCTCATCTGCCCCACCACTGTACCTCCCTGCACATCTGCTCCACCGCCATACCCCAATGCTCTTCTGCCTCACCACTGAACCATCTTCTCATCTATCCTAACACTGAACTTATCTGCTCATCTGCCCCACCAATGTAATCCCCTTTCTAATTTGCCCAACCACTGTACCTCCTGCACATCTGTCCCACCACTGTACCACCTGCTCTTCTGCCTCACCACTGTAACCCCCTGCTCATGTGTTCCACTGATGTACCTCCTTTTTCCTCTGCACCCCTCTGCACATCTGCCCCACCTCTGTATCCCCTGCTCCTCTGCCCCACCGCTGTAACCTCCTGCTCATCTGTACCACCAATGTACCTCCTTGCTCATCTGCCCCACCACTGTACCCCCCCTGCACATCTGCCCCACCACTGTACTACCCTGCACATCTGGCCCACCACTGTACTACCCTGTACATCTGCCCCACCACTGTAACCCCCTGCTCATCTGCCCCACCACTGTAACCCGCTGCACATCTGCCCCACCACTGTAACCCCCTGCACATCTGCTTCACCACTGTACCACCCTGCTCATCTGCCCCACCAATGTACCCACTTTCTCATCTGTCCCACCAATGTACCCCCTTTCTCATCTGCCCCACCACTGTAACCCCCTACACATCTGCCCCACCACTGTAATCCCCTGCACGTCTGCCCCACCTCTGTACCCCCCTGCTCATCTGCCCTTCTGTCCCACCACTGTAACCCCCTGCTCATCTGCCCCACCACTGTAACCCCCTGCACATCTGCCCCACCACTGTAATCCCCTGCACATCTGCCCCACCTCTGTACCACCTGCTCATCTGCCCCAATCTGACCTTCTGTCCCACCACTGTAACCCCCTGCTCATCTGCCCGACCAATGTTCCCCCTTTCTCATCTGCCCCACCACTGTACCTCCCTGCACATCTGCTCCACCGCCATACCCCAATGCTCTTCTGCCTCACCACTGAACCATCTTCTCATCTATCCTAACACTGAACTTATCTGCTCATCTGCCCCACCAATGTAATCCCCTTTCTCATCTGCCCAACCACTGTACCTCCTGCACATCTGTCCCACCACTGTACCCCCTGCTCTTCTGCTCCACCACTGTAACCCCCTGCTCATGTGTTCCACTGATGTACCTCCTTTTTCCTCTGCACCCCTCTGCACATCTGCCCCAACTCTGTATCCCTTGCTCCTCTGCCCCACAGCTGTAATCCCCTGCTCATCTGTGCCACCAATGTACCTCCTTTCTCCTCTGCCCCAACACTCAACCCCCCCGCTCATTTTTCCCACCACTGTACCTCCTTCTCATCTGGCCCAACACTGAACCTCCCCTGCTCATCTGTCCCACCGCTGTAACCCCCTGCTCATCTCCCCCTTCACTGTAACCCCCTGCACATCTGCCCCACCACTGTAACCCCCTGCACATCTGCCCCACCACTGTAATCCCCTGCACTTCTGCCCCACCTCTGTACCCCCTGCTCATCTGCCCCAATCTGCCCTTCTGTCCCACCACTGTAACCCCCTGCTCATCTGCCCCACCAATGTTCCCCCTTTCTCATCTGCCCCATCACTGTACCTCCCTGCACATCTGCTCCACCGCCATACCCCATGCTCTTCTGTCTCACCACTGAACCATCTTCTCATCTGTCCTAACACTGAACATATCTGCTCATCTGCCCCACCAATGTAACCCCCTTTCTCATCTGCCCAACCACTGTACCTCCTGCACATCTGTCCCACCACTGTACCCCCCGCTCTTCTGCCCCAACACTGTAACCCCCTGCTCATGTGTTCCACTGATGTACCTCCTTTTTCCTCTGCGCCCCTCTGCACATCTGCCCCACCTCTGTATCCCCTGCTCCTCTGCCCCACCGCTGTAACCTCCTGCTCATCTGTACCACCAATGTACCTCCTTTCTCATCTGCCCAACACTGAACCTCCCCTGCTCATCTGTCCCACCGCTGTAACCCCCTGCTCATCTCCCCCTTCACTGTACCCTTCTGCTTTACTGTCCCACTGCTGAGCCCCCTTCTCATCCCTCCCACCACTGTACCTCCTGCACATTTGCCCCACCACTGTACCCCCTTGCTCTTCTGCCCAACACTGTAACCACCCTGCTCATCTGCCCCACCACTGTACCTCCTTGCACATAGTTACATAGTTACATAGTTAGTCAGGTTGAAAAAAGACACAAGTCCATCCAGTTCAACCTTAAAAACAATAAAAAAAAAAAAAATATCGTACAATCCAATATACCCAAATTTATACCCACAGTTGATCCAAAGGAAGGCAAAAAACCCCAGCAGAGCATGTTCCAATTTGCTACAGCAGGGGAAAAAAATTCCTTCCTGATCCCCCAAGAGGCAATCAGATTTTCCCTAGATCAACTTTACCTATAAATGTTAGTACCCAGTTATATTATGTACATTTAGGAAAGTATCCAGGCCTTTCTTAAAGCAATCTACTGAGCTGGCCTGAACCACCTCTGACGGGAGTCTATTCCACATTTTCACAGCTCTTACTGTGAAGAAACCTTTCCGTATTTGGAGATGAAATCTCTTTTCCTCTAGACGTAAAGAGTGCCCTGTGTCCTCTGTGTTGACTGTAAAGAGAATAACTCAACACCAAGTTCACTATATGGACCCCTTGAACATGTTGATCATATCCCCCCTTATTCTCCTCTGAATAAATTCAGTTCCTCTAATCTTTCCTCATAGCTGAGCTCCTCTATGCCTCTTATCAGTTTGGTTGCCCTTCTCTGCACTTTCTCCAGTTCCCCGATATCCATTTTGAGAACTGGTGCCCAAAACTGAACTGCATATTCCAGATGAGGTCTTACTTATGATTTGAACAGGGGCAAAATTATATCTCTCTCTCTGGAGTCCATACCCCTATTAATATAAGAAAGGACATCTGCTCCACCGCCGTATCCCCGTGCTCTTCTGTCTCACTACTGTATAACCTTCTCATCTGTCCTGACACTGAACCCATCTGCTCATCTGCCCCACCACTGTAACCTGCTTTCTCATCTGCCCCACCAATGTACCTCCTGCGCATCTGTCTCACCTCTGTACCCCCCTGCTCTTCTGCCCCACCTCTGTTCCCCCTGCTCTCCTGCCCTACCGCTGTAACCCCCTGCTCATCTGTCCCACCAATACACCTCCTTTCACATCTGCCCCACTGCTCTACCCCCCTGCTTTTCTGTCCCACCACTGAACCCCCTTCTCATCTGCTCCAACACTAAACCCCCCTGCTCATCTGGCCCAACACTGAACCCCCCCTGCTTATCTGCCCCAACTCTGTACCCCCCTATGATATGCATGATATGTAGAGTGGTGAAAGGAAGCAGAGATGAGGCACATCTACCTGTCCTGGCACACTCATCCTGCTGATCCACCTCTCACATCCCACGTGCTTGTATGGGATGTATGTGATGTATGTGCTTGTATGTGATTTATGTGCTTGTATGGGATGTATGTGCTTATATGTGATGTATGGAATGTATGTGATGTATGAGCTTGTATGTGATGTATGTGCTAGTAGGTGATGAATGGGATGTATTTGATGTATGTGCTTGTATGTGATGTATGTGCTTGTACGTGATGTATGGGATGTATGTGATGTCACATAAAGCATCTGGAATGGATACGCAATGATGAGCTCAGGTCAGGGGCATTTTCTGAAAGCAGTGGGCCTGTGTGCAGGATCATAAGTTGGGCCCCCGCAGCTGAGAAAAAGTGTGGTGCTCTGCGCCACAGGAAAAGTTGGGTACAGTTTTCATTGCGCTTAATACTGGCTCTGGTTTAAAGGGACACAGGGTGCAGGGGTTCAGTAGTAAGTGACACAAAGGTTCAAGAATAATTTCAACAAAGTTCTCAGAAGCTTAACAGTAATTCCACAAACTGTCACCTGATTGTGATTTTCTCAATCACAGTGAAGTCCTTTCTTTCTGCTATAATAAATATCCCAAAAAAATTAAAAAAAATAATTTCTTCATCAGTTTAGGCCAATATGTATTCTACTACATATTTTTGGTAAAAAAAAATGCAATAAGCGTATATTGATTGGTTTGCACAAAAGTTTTTTTTTACTAGTAATGGCGGTGATCAGCGATTAATTTTTTTTTGCCGGTGTCTTGCCGAGAAAGTTGCCTCGGCGGATAAGTTCCCCCCCTGTACTGCGCAGGCGCTGCGCCTGCGCAGTACGTACTACTCTCAGCCGCCGGAAATAGCCGAAGCTCAAACGCTTCAATCAGCTGTACACCACCATCCAAGTGGACCTAGAGGGGGAATCTAAAAGTGCCGAGCGCAGCGAGGCCGTGCCCAAAGCATGGCGAGCGAAGCGAGCCCGTGAGGGGCCCTCTTACAGGCACCGTGTACAGCTGATTTTCAGCTGTTCCGCTTCGGCTATTTCCGCCGGATCCTACTGCGCAGGCGCAGTAGAGGGGGGAACTTATCCGCCGAGCGGAAATTTCTCGGCAGAACACCGGACTGCGACATTGCGGACACTTTTGACACTTTTTTGGGACCAGTGACATTTATACAGGGTATCAGTGTTATAAAAATGCACTGGTTACTGTATAAATAATACTGGCAGGGAAGGGGTTAACACTGGGAGCGATCACTGGGTTAAGTGTGTCCTAGGGAGGTGTTTCTAACTGTGGGGGGAGTGAACTGACAGGGTGTACAGAAAGATCGCTGTTCCTGATCACTAGAAACAGACAATCATCTGTACTCCCCTGACAGAATGGGGATCTGCTTGTTTACGTTGACAGATCCCCGTTCTGCCTCTCTGTGGAGCGTTTGCGGGTGGCCGGCGGACATCGCGGCCGCCGGCCACGCGCTTCGACATTGGCGCCGCGGGCGCCCCGCTATATCTCTTAAAAGGAACCGCAGTACCGGTACGCCGATTTGCGCAATAGAGCCAACCTGCCTCCGTATATCGGCAAGTGATTAAGGTTCTTTGGGCCAGGGTCACACAAGCAATGACAAGCCAATGACCCAGCACTGTACATGAAAATGGTGAGGGCCCCCCACAAACCTGACGGAGCAAGGAGTAAGATATTACGCCTTATTCTTCATACCCTAGAGCGGGGGTGCCCAAGCTTTTGAAGACTGAGGGCCACTTAAGTGACTTGGTAACCGGTCAAGGGCCAGAATGAGCGGCGTGGGGGGATGATAGGTCCATGTCCACTCTGCATATGCAGAGTGGACACGGACACAGCCCAATCTACTCTATGGGCCCTCCAATCCTGATCCACCCAGATGGAAGGGGACAGATCCCCTTCAGGTTTTTTTAGCGGATTGGAGGTAGGCAGGTGTAAACGGACACAAGTCCATTTACATCTGCTGTTCCATAGAAGGTCCGATTGGGTCCAACTGATCATGTGAAAGGGGCCTATTTCTTTTGCACTGATGCACTGTGGTTTACTCGCATTGCAGGTGCAGCTTTGTGCACTTGTTGCTTTCCTGCGGGTTAGCTGCACTTTGCCATAGACTTCTATTATATCCTGCAGGTGTGGTGCACTTTCTGAAAGCCCACCAAACCTGGTAATAACAGATGTCTATGGCTCAGTGCAGGTAACCCGCAGGTGCACTGCGCTGCCCCTGCAAATCAGTTTGAAAGCAGCCTAGTAACCACTACAGAACAGATATGCCCATATATACACTGTGATTTTAGTAATAAACTTACCTTTAATAACACTCTTCCATTCAGATATCACTGGCTGTTGCTGTCCCAGGCGGAGTGCATTTGGTATCACAACGCCTGTGACGGGAGCCGGCGCTATACAGGAAGCATCTGCTTAATGTGCTCTGCTCCACAACCGCTTACTTCCTCTACCGCCGACTCCATTCACAACACTGATGCTCTGGGAGGGCGGGTCGGCAACCCGTGATCAGGGCTTGCCAACTCGCCATCCCAGAGCAGGAGGTCGCGGGCCAAATCACAGGGCTCCGCGGTCCACATGTGGCCCCGGACCACTGGTTGGGCACCCCTGCCCTAGAGTTAATGAGCATTTAAAGCGGTGTTAAACCCAAAACCAAAAAATTGATATATTTCAACTTACCAATCATTAGATCTGGTGGCTGCATTTGTTTTCTTTTTTCAGGCTTTTTCCCCACCTGGTCATCTGACCAGTAACACACCTCCTGTATAAGAGTGCCCTTACTCTGATTTAGATACACTAAACAAATTGAAACCAAACTCCAGCTAACACTTTTTAAGCAGTTTCAGCAATAGTTTTTTTTTTTCTTTTGGCATAAAGGTTTTACATAAGTAAAGCTGACCATTGCAAGCACCCCTGTCAGTGGTAAATGGCTTGTCATAATATTCTAACTGCTACATCTGCAAAAAAAAAAGCTTATTCTGTTGAAAAACAGCAGACTTAGGTGGAAATAAAGGAAAGAAAGCCTGAAAAAGAAAACTAATGCAGCCACCACATCTAAGAATTGGTAAGCTGTAATATAATCAATATTTGTGTTTGGGTTTAATACCACTTTAATCGTTACATACTGCAACACTGCAAGGGTGGCTTTTTTTTTTTTAATTCCTGGAGTTGGACTTTAAAGTGGGGTTCCACCCAAAAAAACAAATATATTTAAAAAATTCTAAAAAAAAAAACAAAAAAACATTTTGATATTTTTTTTTTTTTACTTACCTCTAAATGCCTGTTGCTAGGTGGTCCCTCGTAGTCTGCCCCTTCCTCTGCCTGGGCTGGTGACATCACTTCCCCCTGGCACAGGAAGGGCTCGGCTCTTCTCCCTCCCTCCTGTCAATCATCTGGGACCCATTACAGGTCCCAGGTGATTGAGCGGCCAATCACGGCGCGCGGCGCCGCTCGCGCATGCGCAGTGGGTGCCAGGCTGTGAAGCCACAGCCCGGCGCCCACAGTTGAAATGCCGGCGCCGACGAGCGGAGGGGGGGGCGAGCGGGGCTTCGATCCCCCGCATCGCTGGACCCAGGGACAGGTAAGTGTCCAATTAAAAGTCAGCAGCTGCAGTATTTGTAGCTGCTAACTTTTAATTTTTTTTTTTTTTTTTATGGCCCCCCCTGGGTGGAACTCCTCTTTAACCACTTCAGCCCCGGACCATTTGGCTGCCCAAAGACCAGAGCACTTTTTGCGATTTGGCACTGCGTCGCTTTAACTGACAATTGCGCGGTCGTGCGACATGGCTCCCAAACAAAATTAACGTCCTTTTTTCCCCACAAATAGAGCTTTCTTTTGGTGGTATTTGCGGTTTTTATTTTTTGCGCTATAAACAAAAAAAGAGTGACAATTTTGAAAAAACGCATTATTTTTTACTTTACTGCTATAATAAATATCCCCAAAAAGTATAGAAAAATTTTTTTTTCCCCCTCAGTTTAGGCCGATATGTATTCTACATATTTTTGGTAAAAAAAATCCCAATAAGCGTTTATTGATTGGTTTGTGAAAAAGTTATAGCGTCTACAAAATAGGGGATAGTTTTATGGCATTTTTATTAATAATTTTTTGTACTAGTAATAGCGGCGATCAGCGATTTTTATCATGACTGCGACATTATGGCGGACAGATCAGACACTTTTGGCGCTATTTTGGGAAGATTCACATTTATACAGCGATCAGTGCAAATAAAAATGCATTGATTACTGTTTAAATGTGACTGGCCATGAAGGGGTTAACCAGGAGGGGGCGCTGTAGGGGTTAAGTGTGTCCAGGGAGTGATTCTAACTGTGGGGGGGATGGGCTATGTGTGACACGACACTGATCACCACTCCTGATTACAGGGAGCTATGATCAGTGTCACTAGGCAGAACAAGGAGATGCTTGTTTACATCAGCATTTCCCCGTTCTTCCTCTCCGTGAGATGATCGTGGCTATCCCCGTGGACATCGAGTCCGCGGGACCCGCGATCACACTCACGGAGCTCGCGGTGCGCCCACAAGCAGCGCTTAAAGGGCAACATACAGGTACATTAACATGCCTGTGTGTGCCCTTCTGCCGACGTATATTGGCGTGAGCCAGTCGGCAAGTGGTTAAAGAGGAACTGCAGTCTGCTCACATAACTTGTAATAAAAACATCTTTGCCATTCTGAAGCTTCCCTCCAACCACTTTGCATATTATTTTATATATACTGTGATTCTGTACTTGCCAAATATTGTGCAGAAATCTCCACCCACTGAGTCTGGCTGCATCCATTTTAACTGTGGGCAGCTGAAGCTGCTGCCTGTTCACTTCCCGGATTTACACAGATACACCTCCAGCTCTGCAGCTCTCGTTGGCCCTCTTATGACTCACCCCCCCTCCCTTCTTGGCAAACTCTCACAAAAGTGAGTGAGAGAGGTGTGCATGATGTCATAAGCCTAGGCTAATGACCAGACAAGAAACAGGAAGTGGGCTGTATAAGGTATTTACTGGCAGAAAAAAAAATGTTTTACTATCCAAAGTTAAAACAACAAGGTCAGAAGATTTAATAGGTAGAAAGTTGAAAAAATGACTGAAGGTCCGCTTTAAGAAGTTTAGAAAGCTGTCTATGCAAGTTGGAATCTGAGTTTATAATTTCATTTTATTTTGCCAACTACTGTATAGTGTGAGGTTCTCTACCTGATTGCATATACATTAAATGAACTGCTTTGGAAGCCTTCACACAAATTATTTGAGGTCAAACCTAAAAAAAGATTGCTCAGATTACACATTCAGATTATATCTATGGCCCCACCTTACAATTTCCTCTTTTAAACACAGTTGCTACATATCAGTTGTAAGAAAAGATATGTTTGATTCACCCTAACTTTAGTAGATTACAAGAGTGCTCAGCAAAAAAACTGAGCTGATTCTCCTATCCACATATTTGTGGTGGATGGATCTTCCCTGCCATGTCATTGTATTCTGGCAGTGGAGGAGTGAGCTGGACTCTGCTATCAGAATGTACTGATCAGTGCTGCAGCCTGTCGGCTCTCTGTGGGGGCGGGTAATAAAACCCTGTACAGTCCGATCTGCAAGTGTTCTGTGTTATCTCCTGTATACAGACGGGCCAACACCTCCTCCTGGTTTTCTCCTCCTCTCTGCTGCTGTCACTACTCCTGTAGTGATGAGGGGGATGTAGTGGGATGAGAGGATTTGTGCTAGGAGGGGGGATTTATTGGGGGAGGAAAAACAGGATTTTGTGTGGGGGGGATTTTTTGCTAGTAGGGGGATTTGGGGGATTTGCCTTTTGCAGATGCTTGCAGGTGCCATTAATTCTTACACGGCGAACACTACTGCCGTTTTTATAATGTCCAGTGTGTATGAGGTCTAAGACCTCATGCACACTTCTGCTCTTAAAGTGTTACTACACCCAGGACCCTGCATTCATTATATCTGGTCTCCCACAGTACACAGAACATGGAAATGCAATTATTTTAGTAAATATAGACTACTAAATACCCTTTCTCATCTGCAGTGTATAGCAGTCATGTGACTTCTATCTGTTCCTGGTGAAGCTTGTAGGGGGAGTTTTCATACTGCACTGAGCTGTCCTATGAGGCTGTCTGGACATGTTTGGACAGTGCTGATTGGCCCTGTCCTGATCACATGCACTCTCCCAAGAAAAAAAACCTCTCTGGCAATACACACCAAACTGAGCATGTGCAGCCTGACTCCAAAGGCTCTGTCTTATCAGGTCATGTTTTGGAGTCAGTGGAAGAAGAGGGAATCTGTGAATACAAGATCAAGCAGCCTTTTTACACAATGCAGAGGGTTAACCCCTTAGGTTCCACAGTGAGTATAACAAGCATGCTTTACTGTATATACAGACTGATTTTACTGTTGTGGGTTTAGTAACACTTTAAACTGCAGTTTTTGGGGCTTTTGGCATTTTTTGCCTAAGCCCCTGAATGCATCTCAATAAAAGCCTGCAGAGTTTAGAGGCAAAAGAATTGCGTTCTGGAGAGGAGCTTTAAGTGCTAGATGTGTTTAGTACTTAAGCGTTTATTAACCGCTTCAGCCCCGAAAGATTTTACCCCCTTCCTGACCAGAGCACGTTTTGCTATTCGGCACTGCGTCGCTTTAACTGACAATTGCGCAGTCGAGCGACGTTTCACCCAAACAAAATTGTCGTCCTTTTTTCCCACAAATAGAGCTTTCTTTTGGTGGTATTTGATCACCTCTGCGGTTTTTACTTTTTGCGCTATAAACAAAAAATAGCGTCAATTTTGAAAAAAACGCAATATTTTTTACTTTTTGCTATAATAAATATCCCCCAAAAATATATAAAGAAATTTTTTTTTCCTCGGTTTAGGCCGATATGTATTCTTCTACATATATTTGGTAAAAAAAACATAATAAGCGTATATTGATTGGTTTTTGCAAAAGTTATAGCGTCTACAAAATAGGGGATAGTTTTATGGCATTTTTATTATTAT
Organism: Lithobates clamitans; assembly: GCA_037952925.1. NCBI lineage: Eukaryota > Metazoa > Chordata > Amphibia > Anura > Ranidae > Lithobates > Lithobates clamitans. The sequence continues at coordinate 1,603,611 of JBBGZY010001184.1, forward strand.
TTTTTTATTTACTAGTAATGGTGGCGATCTGCGATCTTTATCAGGACTGCGACATTATGGCAGACACGTTGGACAATTTTTACACATTTTTGGGACCATTGGCATTTTTACAGCGATCAGTGCTATAAAAAATGCATTGATTACTGTAAAAATGTCACTGGCAGGGAAGGGGTTAACACTAGGGGGCGATCAAGGGGTTAATGTGTTCCCTAGTGTGTGTTCTAACTGAAGGTGGGAGGGGACTGTGTAGGGGAAAAGATAGATCGCTGTTCAAACTCTGTATGAACAAACGATCTGTCACTTCTCCCCTCAGAGAACCGGAAACTGTGTTTACACACACAGATTCCGGTTCTCCATGTGCCCTGAGCGATCGCGGGAGCCCAGCAGTGATTGCGACCGCCGGGCACTCGCATCGGCTCCGTGGGTGAGCAGGGAGCATGCGCACGCCCCTAGTGGCCACAGGGCGAAGTGACGTTATATAACGTCATTTCGCTCAGCCGTGCCATTCTGCCGCAGTACAACTGCAGTGGCTGGTCAGCAAGTGGTTAATTTCAATGGCCTAATGAAAATTAAAATTCTGGCCAATGAAATAAATACCCAATCGCTGCTAAACTCACCTAAACTGGTTTGAGAAAACACAGCTTAGGTGAGTTTTTAGCTCTGTTTTTTTCCTGTCAGGAGAAACGTTTATAATAAGGCATGAGGGCTTATGCAGAACACAGAACACATCCATAAAATACTGTACATGCAGTGTTCTAAGTAGGGATGCGAATTGTAACTGCAAAATGGCACCCAGACAGTTACAGCCAGGGGATTCCCCGCTCCACAGCCACATGTAACAAAGGTGCAGGAATGCTCGTGGTATCATTGACCTAGAGTGGCAATGTGACCATATTTGGTCAATTTCCTAATTTGTTATCACAAAACAGTACTATAATTGCAGTTACATTACATTTACATCACACATGGAGTAGAGAGGAGGCTTTCTAATTCTTTGAATATGTCTAGGCAGTTTGGGCTCCTGATCTCCAGTGTAAGGTCCTTGTTGACGACTTGCCACTCTAATGCCCCGTACACACGGTCGGATTTTCCGATGGAAAATGTGTGATAGGACCTTGTTGTCGGAAATTCCGACCATGTGTGGGCTCCATCACACATTTTCCATCGGATTTTCCGACACACAAGGTTTGAGCGCAGGATATAAAATTTTCCGACAACAAAATCCGTTGTCGGAAATTCCGATCGTGTGTACACAAATCCGACGGACAAAGTGCCATGCATGCTCAGAATAAATAAAGAGATGAAAGCTATTGGCCACTGCCCCGTTTATAGTCCCGACGTACGTGTTTTACGTCACTGCGTTCAGAACGATCGGATTTTCCGACAACTTTGTGTGACCGTGTGTATGCAAGACAAGTTTGAGCCAACATCCGTCGGAAAAAATCCTAGGATTTTGTTGTCGGAATGTCTGATCAATGTCCGACCGTGTGTACGGGGCATTAGGCCTCAGGCACACAATGTTTTTACAGCTGCTGTTTTTGGTGTCAGGCGGTTTTTTTTTTTGCAGCCAGTAAACTCCCCAGCTTGTGATTATCCTACGTGTCCATGCACACATAGGCTTTTATCAGCATTTTTTGGCAGGGGTGTTTTCAGGCTGGAAAAAAAAACAGAACTACTGCGTTTGAAGAGGAATTTTTCAGCTGTAAAAAACACTCTTAACGCTGAAAAATGAGGCAAAACGCGGCTATCCGGCATTTATGAGCATTTTTGAGACTCAAGCATCGTGGGAAAGGGGTAGTTAAAAGTAGCAGATGTGTTTTCTGGCTAACGATAACGCGGCAAAACGCTAAAATCGCTAAAGAAAAAAACTTGCGTTTTTATAAACTCCAGTGTCAATTAGGCTTTAGTGGATTGTACATTTTGGATTGTCTCTGTTTCAGTACACCAAGTATCCTAACTCTCACTAGAGATCCAGACTGAAAGTGACTTAGGCCTCATATACACTGCTGCTGGTAAACGGAAGTTTAGAAGCAGTTGGGCAATTTTTTTTCAGCTGCCCCTGAACTCTCGTTCAGGAGAAGTTGTAAAAACGTCCCGTGTACATGAAGCCTTCCTTATGCTGATTTTTATCCGTCTTAGCAACTCATGATTTCAGAGGCACTGGACTTTGTGGGAGTTGTATGCCTATAACATGTAATTCAGTGTGCATTTGTCTGTCATGCAGTAGTACAGCTGGTAATTCTTATGTAGGTAAATGTCTAGTAGTTCCGTAGACATGAAATAACTACAGTGCCTTGCAAAAGTATTCATCCCCCTTGGCATTTTTCGTGTTTTTTTGCCTCACAACCTGGAATTAACATGGATTGTTTGCGGACTTGCATTACTTAATTTACAGAACATGCCCTCAACTTTGAAGATGTTTTTTATTTTTTTTTGTTACGCAAACAACAAATAGGACAAAATAACAGAAAAAGTCAATGTGCATAACTATTCACCCCCCTAAAGTCAATACTTTGTTTGTAGTAGGGATGCACCGAATGGGTTTTTTGTGGCTGAAACCGATACCGAAAATAAATCTTCCTTGATCCCGAAAACCGAAACCGATACCGAAACAGCACGAAGCCGAAATAGGCTTTTTTTTTAATCTATTACCCAAAAAATTATTGGATATACAAAATTGTGTTACATTCGTATTCATTATATTATTTATATTCAACTTAATCATGAATTTTATGAAGAAAAGAATACTACAATCCAGTAATGTCCAAAAGTGCTTTAATAAAAAGTAACCCACATAAAATTGGACAGTGGACACAGAAGATAAAAATAAAATAAAATAAGACTGCAGTCAGTGCACATTGCACCACCATACCAAATAAAACAGGCATACAAAAAATAAAATAAATAATAATATATAATATTAATAATAATAATTATTTAATATTAATATAATAATAAAATGAAAATGCCAAAGACTGACTTTTTTATATTTTATTAATTTCCAACTTACATCAGGACTAGTAATTCAGTTCTCTCTCCCTAAGGTTTCAGCGGCTGGATGTGCGATAAGTGTATTTATGTAGCTGCGGGTTACATACATAGTCATACAGTAGACCGCACTGTGTTCCGCCCCGGGCGGAGACATGCTGGAACACAGACTAGTCTACAGCAGCGGTGCTCATCCAATCACAGCAAGCAATGTAGACTAGTCTGTGTTTATGGAAGTCACCGCCCATACCCGGAACACAGTGCGGTACTGTAGTATGTAGACAGCCACAGATGCAGAATAGACAGTTTTGCACATGCAGCGTGCTGACAGCTTAGGGAGAGACAATTATATAGTTTGGCCCAACAAAAGAACAAACTATACATGTAAGTAGTACTTTAAAGAACAACTCTCTCAACTAACCATAACAGAAATATGGCAGAAGGCCGTTATTCTGTTTCACAGTTTCTGTAAATATAACATAGTACAGTGCTATCTGCTATGCATTTTTATTTTATTATTTTCTTTCAACTTAAATGAGAACTAGTAGTTTTTTCCCCAAGTTCTCCCCCTAAGGTCTCAGCGGTTGGATGTGCGATATAAAAGTGTATGTATGTAGCTGCGGGTTAGATACATACTAGTCATACAGTAGACCGCACTGTGTTCCGGTGTTCTGCCGAGAAAGTTCCGCTCGGCGGATTAGTTCCCCCCTCTACTGCGCATGCGCAGTAGAAGCTGGCGGAAATAGCCGAAGCGGAACAGCTGAAAATCAGCTGTACACGGCGCCTGTAAGAGGGCCCCTCGCGGGCTCGCTTCGCTCGCCACGCTTCGGGCACGGCCTCGCTGCGCTCGGCACTTTTAGATTCCCCCTCTAGGTCCACTTGGATAGTGGGGAAGGAATCTGGACCCAGAGCGCAGGCGCCGTGTACAGCTGATCGAAGCGTTTGAGCTTCGGCTATCTCCGGCGGCCAACAGTAGTACGTACTGCGCAGGCGCTGCGCCTGCGCAGTACAGGGGGGGAACCTATCCGCCGAAGGAACTTATGCGGCAAGACACCGGCCCCAGGTATGGGCAGAGACATCCTGGAAGTGGAACACAGACTAGTCTACAGCAGCGGTGCTCAGCCAGTCACAGCAAGCAATGTAGACTAATCTGTGTTTATGGAAGTCACCACCCATACCCAGAACACAGTGCGGTATAGTACTGTAGTATGTAGACAGCCACAGATACAGATTATACAGTTTTGCATTTGCACATGCAGCGGGCTGACAGCTTAGGGAGAGACATAGTTTAACTTTTTTTTGCATTGATCCATGTCCCCTGGGGCAGGACCCAGGTCCCCAAACACTTTTTATGACAATAACTTGCATATAAGCCTTTAAAATTAGCACTTTTGATTATTCATGTTCGTGTCCCATAGACGTTAACTGTGTTCGCATGTTCAAACAAATTTTTTGCCTGTTCGCATGTTCTGGTGCGAACCGAACAGGGAGGTGTTCGGCTTATCCCTACTCCCTACTGATATAAGACCGTTCACTAATTGCAGCAAAAAAAAATTCATGCTACATATAGCATTGCAACAAGACAAAATTCAGCCTGCTCACTAGTTAATTTAAATTTTACAGCTACTGGCAGGCAATTAGGAACAGGAATAGGGTCTCAAATAACTAACCAGTAGGTGGTTCACATGCAGAGTACTTATGTATGATTTCTTCAGGCAATATAGAGACAGCAGTTCCTGTATCAAGCGTCAGGATAAATCGAGTAGCCTTTGCTAGCAGATACAAGAGTAACAGTCAGGCTGGGCATACATTTTTATTTATTTTTTCCTCATCCAACAGGCTGAACAAATAAAGCTAACACATTCCTCCATCCACACAAGCGAGGAGGATGGAGGACATGTATTCTATGCATTAAGGTATAAAACCTTCAGGGTGCAGCTCCCCCCCCCCCCAGCCACCCCTTATACTTACCTGAGCCCCATCTTGATCCAGCGATGTGAGTCAGAGCAGAAGTTCTCCTGGGTCTTTCTCTTCTCATTGGCTCACACAACAGCTGTCAATCACAGCTAGTGAGCCAATGAGAAAAAACGGAGTTGAGGCACTCTCCTTGAATAAGTGGACACACAGAGCATGGCTCGGGAGCGAGCCTGCTTGAGTTCGCCCATAGCAAGGGGCTTGCAAATAGGGCTTTGGGAAGGGGGGAGGAGCCAGGAGCACCAGCGGGGACCCAAAAAGAAGAGGATTGGGGCTGCTCTGCACAAAACCATTGCATAGAGTAGGTAAGTATAACATGTAAGAATTACAGATTTTTTCAAAGTGATTTTTTTTTTTTGCATTTACGGCACCATGCATCTTTTGCAGGGCATGCAGCATAATTTACAATGTGCTGTATTGAGTCATACTTGATGTAGTACTTGTTCTGTGTACATGCAGCTCTGCATTGCAGCTTAGATACATCTTTTGTTGTACCTTTTGTATAGGGCCTGAATAGGTGTCTTATTAGAGGCAGATTCCAAATTCACAAACTGTAGGGTGCCAGTAGTCCCCTAACTGACAGTTTTTCTCTCAGTCACAGCAGTTTCACTCTTGCTTGAAAGTGTAAAAGCCTCTGATAGCATTAAATCATGTTTCAGGAGCAGTAGTTCTCTAATGCGGGCTGAGTGTTTTTCTACTAGTGGACTTGTATCATTTCATATGTTAGAGCGCCAAAATTGGTGGTAACAACCAACTCTGAGTTGCTATAATTTTTATTTTGGATTCACCATTATGCTGTCCACCCTGCTAGAATTGATAACTTTCTTTAACCGCATTTACTTTAGGCCCAAATATGTTTTTTAATGCAATGATAGCTGTATCATAGGTGTTTTCTGCTGCTGGTAGAGTACAGAAAATACTCTGTCCTTCTGCTCCCAGGTAGTGAATAAATACATTTTCTAGCAATAGGTGAGTCCTGATTAGCAGCATTATGTAATTTTCAAACATAGAAATCCAAACAGTTAGGCCTCTTTCACACGAGGCAGATCAGTGATGATCCGCCCCGTGAACATCCGCTTGCTCAGCGGGGATCCCCGCTGAGCAGGAAGATGACAGGTGCATCGCTGCAGCGACGGACCTGTCAGAGCGCCGCTCTCCCCTATGGGGGGATCGGATGATGACGGTCCGTAGTGTCCGTCGTCATCCGATCCGATCCGATCCGAAAACGGATGGAAAAGTAGGTTTTTCCTCCGTTACACTTTTCGGATCGGAGCGGGTCGGATGTCAGCGGACATGTCACCGCTGACATCCGACGCTCCATAGGAATGAATGTATGTCCGTTTTTCATCCGAAAACGGAAGGATGAAAAACAGACATACGGATCATCCGTGTGAAAGAGGCCTTAAGACATTGCAGGCTCCCCCAGGGTGAAGAATGGATGCAATAATAAAAGGAAAGGGGAAGGGGGAAATGTAAGACTTTATATGAGACACATGCAATCATGCATCTCCATCCCTAACTCTATGATAAAGAAAAAAAGGTTTGGGACTTTGTATGAGGCATAGAATATAAACTGGGTAAGAATTATAATAATGCATTTATTAGCATAAACATATATCATGTCACATTGCAGTATATGGATATGTGAAAATATTTCATATATGTACAAGTCACTAAAAGTTTGCAATTCATAAATATACATAGATAATTGAGCAGCACATAGTAGTACAAAGTATCATAAATATTCATAAATATGCATGAATGAATAAGCGGTTTATAGCAGTAACTGGTGTTCATACATATACATAAGTGGATACACAACACATTGCAATAACCAGTGGGCAAGGTAATAGTGCTCCATATAATAAAATTGGTAGAAATAATAAAACAATTAACAATATGGTCTAAATTGAACTACAGGTGTGTATACTAAGGCGTGGCAGCATCCTAGTGCTCAACACGTTTTGTGGGCAAAGCCAGTTCATCAGGAGCAGATGCGTCCAAAATTCTAGAAAAATATAGATACAACAGTAAAGGAAGTAACGGTAAGGGAAGAGAATAGTCCCAGTCCTAAATACTCACATAGGGCTAGGGTATAGGAGCATGTGGTGCTGTAGTGTAGAGACCGCTGGAATTGTTTGTCCCGAGAGCTGAGGTATATGGACCCATGTGTGGGTCGGACGTGTGTACAAGGTCCCCAGGAATAACTGAAAATCTCCATATGGTATTGAGTAATACTAAAAAAGAATAATGAAAATACGCAAAATGTCTATCATAGTGAAAAGGTACTATTGTGGGTAAAGTAAAAACAATACCCCATGTGAAAAAATTCAGAGAGTATATGGGAAATGAAAAAAGTATAACTATAACTAAATGACGAAAAAAGGATGAGGGTATAATGCAGGGTAATGCATACACCAACATACAGATCACCAGGCAAAGCAATTGTGCAGTGAGTGAGACTAGTGATAGAAGAGGGCAAATAGTAACTCAAGGTAATTACCTAATCTTGTTGATGAAAACATGATCCACATGTGAGTGTAGTGTGCTCAAAATGTGCAGCCTAAGGGATTGCTGCCAGGAGAAGTGTCAAAAAGTGGTCCGACACAAGCTCATGACCCAACCAGCGACCCAACCGGCATAGCCAAACGGGGTGACAGTACGCCGCCCACACTTGGTTCCAAAACACTCCCTATTGAATCAGCCAGAGAATGGTCAAAAACACATGCACCCACTGTGATGCCCAATAAGGACGTCATGTGTAGGACACTACGTGCTGCTCAATTATCAAAGAATGGATTCAGGCTGCTGTAGAGATAGAAGAAACATGCTCATCCCCAATCTTCTTGTATCCTGTATTTATAGAATGCTTTATTAACAAGTTTGGGCATTCATAAAACACATGCATCCTTTTGAGTAACAGGATCTGGAACTAACTTGTCAAGGTATAGAAAGTATTATACATGTAACAACTGTAAAAAGAGAGATCCGCATGCCAGAGGTTGGTCGCTTGCTTGGCAGGGGCTCATTTCAGTGAACACTTTTTTTCAGTGAATGCAAAGCGTTCTCTGGTTAGATGAGCTTTAGAGGTGAGACCAAGAGGTCATGTTTTTTTTTTTTTATATTTGCAGGGCGTTCGATTTGAGAAGGGATAGATGATGTTGCGATCATCACCTTGTCCAATGAGGAAACACCTTGTACTGTATATAATGGAAACAAATACAAGATGTTTGCTTAAATGGCAATAACCCTGGGTTCAGTGTGACAACAAAGGGGAAGTCGCTCCACAAGCACCCAAAACAGGACAGCACTGACTGTATGTACCACAGGCTACTACAGTGAATTCCAGCAACCCTCCTGGTGTGATTTATCAATAACTTGTTGTAACCATGCTTGCCCATTATAAGTTTTATAAATAGATTGTTCCTGGAAGTGATTCTTTTTTTTTTTTGGTTGAGCTTAAACTTTAGCTGACACATTATTAAGTCAGTTGACAGGCCAGCAGTTGTCAGATTTCAGTTGACATGTGACCCTCTATTTGCTTCAGCAAATACAGCTTTCATTTCTCCATCAGGTTTATTTATATATTAATAGCACATTCAGTATCTCACAAAAATGAGTGCACCCCTCACATTTTTGTAAATATTTTATTAGATATTTTCATGTGACAACACTAAAGAAATGACACGTTACCACAATGTAAAGTAGTGAGTACACAGCTTGTATAACAGTGTCAATTTGCTGTCCCCTCAAAATAACTCAACACACAGCCATTAATGTCTAAACCGCTGGCAACAAAAGTGAGTACACCCCTAAGTGAAAATGTCCAAATTGGGCCCAAAGTGTCAATATTTTGTGTGGCCACCATTATTTTCCAGTACTGCCTTTCCCTCTTCCACTCCTCTATGACGACATCACAGAACTGGTGGATGTTAGTGACCTTGTGCTCCTCCACCCTCCATTTGAGGATGCCCCACAGATGCTCAGTAGGGTTTAGGTCTGGAGACATGCTTGGCCAATCCATCACCTTTACCCTCAGCTTCTTTAGCAAGGCAGTGGTCGTCTTGGAGGTGGGTTTGGGGTTGTCATCATGCTGGAATACTGCCCTGCGGCCCAGTCTCCGAAGGGAGGGGCTCATGCTCTGCTTCAGTATGTTACAGTACATGTTGGCATTCATTGTTCCCTCAATGAACTGTAACTCCCCAGTGCCGGCAGCACTAATGCAGCCCCAGACCATGAGACTCCCACCACCATGCTTGAATGTAGGCAAGACACAGTTGTCTTTGTACTCCTCATTTGGTTGCCACCACACACGCTTGATACCATCTGAACCAAATAAGTTTATCTTAGTCTCATCAGACCACAGGACATGGTTCCAGTAATCCATGTCCTTAGTCTGCTTGTCTTCAGCAAACTGTTTGCAGGCTTTCTTGTGCGTCATCTTTAGAAGAGGCTTCTTTCTGGGACGAAAGCCATGCAGACCAAATTGATGCAGTGTGTGATGTATGGTCTGAGCACTGACAGGCTGACCCCCCACCCCTTCAACGTCAGCAGCAATGCTGGCAGCACTCATACGTTTATTTCCCAAAGACAACCTCTGCATATGACGCTGAGCATGTGCACTCAACATCTTTGATCAACCATTGCGAGGCCTGTTTTGAGTGGAACCTGTGCTGTTAACCACTTGCCGACCGCCTCACGCCTATATACGTGAGCAGAGCGGCACGGGCAGGCAAAATCACGTACCTGAAACGTGATTGCCTTCCCGCGGGTGGGGGGTCCGATCGGACCCCCCCCCGGTGCCAGCTGCGGTCGGCATTTGGTTGGGAGCGATGACAGATGAGGGGGAGGCCATCCGATCGTGGCCCCCCCCTCGCGATCGCTCCCAGCCAATGACAAACATCCCCTGCCTCTGTATAGTACACAGAGGCAGAGGATGTGATGTCATCTCTCCTCGGTCTGGCAGTTTCCGTTCCAGCACCGAGGAGAGATGACATGTAAGTGCACCAACACTCACACACAACACAGTAGAACATGCCAGGCATATATTACACCCCCGATCCCCCCCCGATCGCCCCCCGATCCCCCCCCAATCACCCCCCCCCCTGTCACAAACTGACACCAAGCAGGTTTTTTTTTTTTTTTTTTTTTTTTTTTCCTGATTACTGCATAGTGTCAGTTTGTGACAGTTAGCAGTGGTGGGACAGTTAGTATTACCCCCTTGTAGGTCTAGGGTACCCCCCTTACCCCCCCTAATAAAGTTTTAACCCCTTGATCACCCCCCCTCACCAGTGTCGCTAAGCGATCATTTTTCTGATCGCTGTATTAGTGTCGCTGGTGACGGTAGTTAGGGACGTAAATATTTAGGTTCGCCGTCAGTGTTTTATAGCGACAGGGACCCCCATATACTATCTAATAATTGTTTTAACCCCTTGATGGCCCCCTAGTTAACCCTTTCACCACTGATCACCGTATAACCGTTACGGGTGACGCTGGTTAGTTCGTTTATTTTTTATAGTGTCAGGGCACCCGCCGTTTATTACCGAATAAAGGTTTACCCCCCTGTAGGTCTAGGGTACCCCCCTTACCCCCCTAATAAAGTTTTAACCCCTTGATCACCCCCTGTCGCCAGTGTCGCTAAGCGATCATTTTTCTGATCGCTGTATTAGTGTCGCTGGTGACGCTAGTTAGGGACGTAAATATTTAGGTTCGCCGTCAGCGTTTTATAGCGACAGGGACCCCCATATACTATCTAATAAATGTTTTAACCCCTTGATGGCCCCCTAGTTAACCCTTTCACCACTGATCACCGTATAACCGTTACGGGTGACGCTGGTTAGTTCGTTTATTTTTTATAGTGTCAGGGCACCCGCCGTTTATTACCGAATAAAGGTTTAGCCCCCTGATCGCCCGGCGGTGATATGCGTCGCCCTAGGCAGCGTCAGATTAGCGCCAGTACCGCGAACACCCACGCACGCACCGTACACGCACCGTACACCTCCCTTAGTGGTATAGTATCTGAACGCATCAATATCTGATCCGATCAGATCTATACTAGCGTCCCCAGCAGTTTAGGGTTCCCAAAAACGCAGTGTTAGCGGGATCAGCCCAGATACCTGCTAGCACCTGCGTTTTGCCCCTCCGCCCAGCCCAGCCCAGTCCAGCCCACCCAAGTGCAGTATCGATCGATCACTGACACTTTTCTTTGCAGCGTTTTGGTGAACTGGCAAGCACCAGCGGCGTAGTACACCCCGGTCGTAGTCAAACCAGCACTGCAGTAACACTTGGTGAATGTTTTGAACGCTACCATGCACTAGTTGAGTATTAGCGTAGCGTACAGCATTGCACAGACTAGGCACACTTTCACAGGGTCTCCCAAGATGCCACCGCATTTTGAGAGACCCGAACCTGGAACCGGTTACAGTTATAAAAGTTACAGTTACAAAAAAAAAGTGTAAAAAAAAAAAAAAACACAAACAAAAATTAAAAAAAATAGTTGTCGTTTTATTGTTCTCTCTCTCTCTATTCTCTCTCTATTGTTCTGCTCTTTTTTACTGTATTCTATTCTGCAATGTTTTATTGTTATTGTTATTGTTATTATGTTTTATCATGTTTGTTTTTCAGGTATGTAATTATTTATACTTTACCGTTTACTGTGCTTTATTGTTAACCATTTTTTTGTCTTCATGTACGCCATTCACGACTTTGAGTGGTTATACCAGAATGATGCCTGCAGGTTTAGGTATCATCTTGGTGTCATTCTTTTTAGCCAGCGGTCGGCTTTCATGTAAAAGCAATCCTAGCGGCTAATTAGCCTCTAGACTGCTTTTACAAGCAGTGGGAGGGAATGCCCCCCCCACCGTCTTCCGTGTTTTTCTCTGGCTCTCCTGTCTCAACAGGGAACCTGAGAATGCAGCCGGTGATTCAGCCAGCTGACCATAGAGCTGATCAGAGACCAGAGTGGCTCCAAACATCTCTATGGCCTAAGAAACCGGAAGCTACGAGCATTTTATGACTTAGATTTCGCCGGATGTAAATAGCGCCATTGGGAAATTGGGGAAGCATTTTATCACACCGATCTTGGTGTGGTCAGATGCTTTGAGGGCAGAGGAGAGATCTAGGGTCTAATAGACCCCAATTTTTTCAAAAAAGAGTACCTGTCACTACCTATTGCTATCATAGGGGATATTTACATTCCCTGAGATAACAAAAATGATTTAAAAAAAAAAAAATGAAAGGAACAGTTTAAAAATAAGATAAAAAAGCAAAAAAAAATAAAGAAAAAAAATAAAGAAAAAAAAGCACCCCTGTCGCCCCCTGCTCTCGCGCTAAGGCGAACGCAAGCGGCGGTCTGGCGTCAAACGTAAACAGCAATTGCACCATGCATGTGAGGTATCACCGCGAAGGTCAGATCGAGGGCAGTAATTTTAGCAGTAGACCTCCTCTGTAAATCTAAAGTGGTAACCTGTAAAGGCTTTTAAAGGCTTTTAAAAATGTAGTAATTTTGTTGCCACTGCACGTTTGTGCGCAATTTTAAAGCATGTCATGTTTGGTATCCATGTACTCGGCCTAAGATCATCTTTTTTATTTCATCAAACATTTGGGCAATATAGTGTGTTTTAGTGCATTAAAATTTAAAAAAGTGTGTTTTTTTCCCCAAAAAATGCGTTTGAAAATCGCTGCGCAAATACTGTGTGAAAAAAAAAAAATGAAACACCCACCATTTTAATCTGTAGGGCAATTGCTTTAAAATAATATATAATGTTTGGGGGTTCAAAGTAATTTTCTTGCAAAAAAAAATAACTTTTTCATGTAAACAATAAGTGTCAGAAAGGGCTTTGTCTTCAAGTGGTTAGAAGAGTGGGTGATGTGTGACATAAGCTTCTAAATGTTGTGCATAAAATGCCAGGACAGTTCAAACCCCCCCAAATGACCCCATTTTGGAAAGTAGACACCCCAAGCTATTTGCTGAGAGGCATGTCGAGTCCATGGAATATTTTATATTGTGACACAAGTTGCGGGAAAGAGACAATTTTTTTTTTTTTTTTTTTTTGCACAAAGTTGTCACTAAATGTTATATTGCTCAAACATGCCATGGGAATATGTGAAATGACACCCCAAAATAAATTCTGTTGCTTCTCCTGAGTACGGGGATACCACATGTGTGGGACTTTTTGGGAGCCTAGCCGCGCACGGGACCCCGAAAACCAAGCACCGCCTTCAGGCTTTCTAAGGCCGTAAATTTTTGATTTCACTCCTCACTACCTATCACAGTTTCGGAGGCCATGGAATGCCCAGGTGGCACAAACCCCCCCCCAAATGACCCCATTTTGGAAAGTAGACACCCCAAGCTATTTGCTGAGAGGTATAGTGAGTATTTTGCAGACCTCACTTTTTGTCACAAAGTTTTGAAAATTGAAAAAAGAAAAAAAAAAAATTTTTTTCTGGTCTTTCTTCATTTTCAAAAACAAATGACAGTTGCAAAATACTCACCATGCCTCTCAGCAAATAGCTTGGGGTGTCTACTTTCCAAAATGGGGTCATTTGGGGGGGGTTTTGTGCCATCTTGGCATTTTATGGCCTTCAAAACTGTGATAGGTAGTGAGGAGTAAAATCAAAAATGTATGCCCTTAGAAATCCTGAAGGTGGTGCTGGGTTTTCGGGGCCCCGTACGCGGCTAGGCTCCCAAAAAGTGCCACACATGTGGTATCCCCGTACTCAGGAGAAGCAGCTGAATGTATTTTGGGGTGCAATTCCACATATGCCCATGGCCTGTGTGAGCAATATATCATTTAGTGACAACTTTTTGTAATTTTTTTTTTTCTTTTTTTTGTCATTATTCAATCACTTGGGACAAAAAAAATAAATATTCAATGGGCTCAACATGCCTCTCAGCAATTTCCTTGGGGTGTCTACTTTCCAAAATGGGGTCATTTGGGGGGGTTTTGTACTGCCCTGCCATTTTAGCACCTCAAGAAATGACATAGGCAGTCATAAACTAAAAGCTGTGTAAATTCCAGAAAATGTACCCTAGTTTGTAGACGCTATAACTTTTGCGCAAACCAATAAATATACGCTTATTGACATTTTTTTTACCAAAGACATGTGGCCGAATACATTTTGGCCTAAATGTATGACTAAAATTTAGTTTATTGGATTTTTTTTATAACAAAAAGTAGAAAATATCATTTTTTTTCAAAATTTTCAGTCTTTTTCCGTTTATAGCGCAAAAAATAAAAACGGCAGAGGTGATCAAATATCATCAAAAGAAAGCTCTATTTGTGGGAAGAAAAGGACGCAAATTTCGTTTGGGTAGAGCATTGCATGACCGCGCAATTAGCAGTTAAAGCGACGCAGTGCCGAATTGTAAAAAGTGCTCTGGTCAGGAAGGGGGTAAATCCTTCCGGGGCTGAAGTGGTTAAACTGCTGTATGGTCTTGGCCACCATGCTGCGGGTCAGTTTCAGTGTCTGGGCAATCTTCTTATAGCCTAGGCCATCTTTATGTAGAGCGACATTTCTATTTTTCAGATACCTAGAGAGTTCTTTGCCATGAGGTGCCATGTTGAACTTCCAGTGACCAGTAGGAGAGAATGAGAGCGATAACACCAAATTTAACACACCTGCTCCCCATTCACACCTGAGACTTTGTAACACTAACGAGTCACATGACACTTGGGAGGTAAATGGCTAATTGGGCCTAATTTGGACATTTACACTTAAGGGTGTACTCACTTTTGTTGCCAGCGGTTTAGATATTAATGACTGTCTGTTGAGTTATTTTGAGGGGACAGCAAATTTACACTGTTAGGCCCCTTCCACACAGGGCGGATACGCTCAGTGGAGTCCGCCAGCTTAGCGGGAGATTGCTCCGTTGATCTCCACTGAGCCAGCAGATGACAGGTCCGTCTCTGCTCACTGAGTGGGGAGGCACCTGTCAGAGCCCCGCTGATTTCTATGGGGAAAACGGACGAAAACTGTTTTCATCAGATCTCATCTGATCTGATCTGCCAGACGGATGGCTGAACATATCGCCATACGTCTGTTTTTAGTGGATCGGATGACACCGCTGACATCCGCCTGCCCATAGTAGTCAATGGGTGGCCCGCTCAGATCCGCCTGAAAAACAGATAGGCGGATCCGAGCGGCCTTATCGCGTGAAAGGGGCCCAATACAAGCTGTACACTCACTACTTTACACTGTAGCAAAGTGTAATTTCTTCAGTGTTGTCACATGAAAAGGTATATTAAAATATTTACAAAAATGTGAGGGGTGTACTTGCTTTTGTATATAAGTAAATTCTTCACATGACAACATTTTAGCGAAGTGCCCTGGGCAAGACAACAATGGACTCCTTGGCAAAAAGTAGCAAGGCAGCTAGAGGGTAAACTAGTAGGTTTTACATAGCAAAAAAATAAAGGATCTACTCTGGTATTTTAGATTTGTGAATTGAGCTTATGTGTAAAAAGGGTCCAATTTTGTAAAAATAAATTTAAAAAACCCACAACTATTATGCCGCATACACACTGTGGGACATTCTGACAACAAAATCCATGGATTTTTTCCGACGGATGTTGGCTCAAGCTTGTCTTGCATACGCACGGTCACACAAATCTTGTCGGAAATTACAAACGTCAAGAACCCGGTGACGTACAACACATACGACGAGCCGAGAAAAATGAAGTTCAATAGCCAGTGCGGCTCTTCTGCTTGATTCCGAGCATGCGTGGAACTTTGTGCGTCAGAATTGTGTACACACGATCGGAATTTACGACAACGGATTTTGTTGTTGGAAAATTTGAGAATCAGCTCTCAAATTTTGTGTGACGGAAATTCCGATGGAAAATGTCCGATGGAGCCTACACACGGTCGGAAATTCCAACAAGAAGCTCCCATCAAACATTTTCCGTCGGAAAATCCGACTGTGTGTATGGGGCACAAGTGTCATAATCTGTCCCACAAATGGATCGCATCATCTGGAATATTTTATTTCCTGGAGATGCCATTTGCAATTAACTACACACCTCTAGCTTATGTCTTGGCTTTACATTATCCTCACTGCCTTCGAGACTTCTGTGTCTAAAATCTTTTGAGATGATGGGAAGAGATATCTAGCTAATTTATATCACGCATGACACAACCAGTATGTCAGCAATTCTCTTTTCACTGAAATGTTTGCCAAAATTATACACTCACTGGCCACCTTATTAGGTACAGCTTGCTAGTACCGCGTTGGACCATGTTTTGCCTTCAGAACTGCCTTAATACTTTGTGTCATAGATTCAACAAGGTGTTGGAAACATTCATGAGAGATTTTGGTCCATATTGACATGATAGCACCATGCAGTTGCTGCAGATTTGTCGGCTGCACATCCATGATGCGTGTTTCCTGTTCCACCACATCCCAAAGGTGCTCTATTGGATTGAGATCTGGTGACTGCGGAGGCAATTGGAGTACAATGAACTCATTGTCATGTTCAAGAAACCAGTTTGAGATGATCTGAGCTTTGTGACATGGTGCATTATCCTGCTAGAAGTAGCCATCAGAAGATGGGTACACTGTAGTCATAAGGGATGGACATGTTCAACAACAATACTCAGGTAGCTTGTGACGTTTAAACAATGCTCAATTGGTATGAAGGGGCCCAAAGTTTGCCTAGAAAATATCCCCCACACCATTACACCACCAGCCTGAACAGTTAATACAAGGCAGGATGGATCCATGCTTGTTGTTTACACCAAATTCTGACGCTACCATCTGAATTTCCCAGCTGAAATCTAGACTCATCAGACCAGGCAACATTTTTCCAATCTTCTATTGTCCAATTTTGGTGAGTCTGTGCGAATTGAATTGTAGCTTCAGTTTCCTGTTCATAAGGAAATTATTCCAGACGGCTGCACTACCAAAAATCCTTTTATTGAAGCTTCATATGACAAGTGGTTGACAGATGGAGCAGGGGACAAAGAGGTAGAAGCGTTTTGTGCAAATGTTAGTGCTTAGTCATGTTAGCGCTAACATTTGCGTGAAATGCGTTTATCTCTTCGTCCCCTGCTCCATCTGTCAACCACTTGTTATATGAAGCTTCAATAAAAGGATTTTTTGGAAGTGCAGCCATCCAGAATCATTTCCTTATGATACACAGCATGCAAGCTGGGCTAGCACCTGACTAATGTGTGTGGGGATTAACCAGAGACTCACTCACTTGGAGCAGCTTTTTTTGTTTCACTCAGTTTCCTGTTGGTAGCTGACAGGAGTGGTCTTCTGCTGCTGTAGCCTGCTTCAAGGTTCGATGTGTTGTGCATTCAGAGTATTCTGCATACCTTGGTTGAAACGAGTGGTTATTTGAGTTACTTTTGCCTTTCTATCATCTTGAATCAGTCTGCCCATTCTCCTCTGACCTCTGACATTAACAGGTCATTTTCATCCACACAACTGCCGCTCACTGGATATTTTCTCTTTTTCAGACCATTCTCTTTAAACCCTAGAGATGCTTGTGCGTGAAAATCCCAGTAGATCAGCAGTTTTTGAAATACTTAGACCAGCCCATCTGTCAGCAACAACCATGCCACGTTCAAAGTCATTTAAATCCCCTTTCTTCCCCATTCTGATGCTCAGTTTGAACTTCAGCAAGTCATCTTCACCACATCTAGATGCCTAAATGAATTGAGTTTCTGCCATGTGATTGGCTGATTACCAATTGAACAGGTGCACCTAATAAATTGGCCGGTGAGTGTATATATGTAGCATCACAATTTTTTATATTCTACCACTTTACAAAACTCTGGTTTGCCCCCATCTTGTGTGTCATCCAGTTCTGGTCACCAATCCTCAGGAAGGATGCACTTGAACTGGGGAGGGTTCAGAGAATGGCAACAAAGCTAGTAAGGGGGCTGGAGGACCTCAGTTATGAGGAATTACTACAAATATTAAACATATTCTTCCTGGAGAAGCGATGCTTAGGAGGGGAAACGATTGCGATAAAAAAAAACTTGAATTATAACTGTAGCACTGGGAGGAAAACTTTTAATCTTAGGTCTCTAAAGAGGACACACAAGGAAGATGGATGAGAAATGGTTCCACCTTTAACTGCATAAGATTTTTTTTTTTTTTTTTTACTGTAAGCCTCGGTTCACACCAGAGGCGGCACGACTTGCAGGTCGCCTCACCGAGGCGACCTGCACACGACTGCCGGGGCGACTTGCAAGACGACTTCTGTATAGAAGTCTATGCAAGTCGCCCCCAAAGTAGTACAGGAACCTTTCTTCTAAGTCGGAGCGACTTGCGTCGCTCTGATTAGAACGGTTCCATTGTACAGAACGGGAGGCGACTTGTCAGGCGGCTAGGTCGCCTGACAAGTCGCCCCCGTGTGAACCGGCTCTTAGGGAGTAGAAAGGATGTGGAACTCTCTTCCACAGTTGGTGTTTCTCAGTGAACAAAATGTACAGCATGGGTCTCAAACTGGCGGCCCTCCAGCCGCAGTTTGAGACCCCTGATGTACAGGGATATGGAAAACAGTAGTCACACACACTCTCAGGCTGAACTGGATGGACCAGTGTCTTTATTCACCCTTACCAACTATGTACAGTTGTGCTCATAAGTTTACATACCCTGGCAGAATTTATGATTTTTTGGCCATTTTTCAGAGAATATGAATGATAACACAAAAAACATTTCTTTCATTAATGGTTAGTGTTTGGCTGAAGCCATTTATTATCAATCAACTGTGTTTACTCTTTTTAAATCTTAATGACAACAGAAACTAATGACCCTGATCAAAAGTTCACATACCCTGGTGATTTTGGCCTGATAACATGCACACAAGTTGACACAAAGGAGTTTGAATGGCTATTAAAGGTAACCATCCTCACCTGTGATCTGTTTGCTTGTAATTAGTTTGTATGTATAAAAAGTCAATGAGTTTCTGAACTCCTGACAAACCCTTTCATCTTTCATCCAGTGCTGCACTGACATTTCTGGATTCTGAGTCATAGGGAAAGCAAAAGAATTGTCAAAGTATCTGCGGGAAAAGGTAGTTGAACTGTATAAAACAGGAAAGGGATATAAAAAGATATCCAAGGAATTGAGAATGCCAATCAGCAGTGTTCAAACTCTAATCAAGAAGTGGGAAATTAGGGATTCTATTGAACCCAAACCACTATCAGATAGACCAACTAAAATTTCAGGCACAACTGCCAGGAAAATTGTTTGGGATGCAAAGAAAAACCTACAAATAACTTCAGGTGAAATACAGGACTCTGAAAACATGTGGTGTGGCTGTTTCAAGATGCACAATAAGGAGGCACTTGAAGAAAGATGGGCTGCATGGTCGAGTCACCAGATCAAAGCTATTACTATGCAAATGCCACAAAGTATCCTGCTTACAATAAGCCAAGCAGCACAGAGACAAGCCTCAAACCTTCTGGCACAAAGTCATGTGGAGTGATGAGACCAAAATTGGGCTTTTTGGCCACAGCCATAAACGCTACATTTGGAGAGGAGTTAACAAGGCCTATGATGAAAGATACACTATTCCTACCATGATTACAGACATTGAATCCTATAAAACTATGACATATTGGTGACTACCTGTTGTAGAAAGTGATCTACTAAATCAGCAAGAGGTTGTAATAATGAACTATTGGTGGTTGTCCAGGAGAGTGTGTGGAAACGTTATATATTTTTGGCAGTGTGGATAAAATGGGACAGTGGGCTGTATTGAATTGTTAGGAACTTATACTCATTTACACTAATTTACCCGTGCAATGAGAGCACGGTGATTAAAGCATCCACAAATTGAGTGTTAAGTAACTCATGATGGTAATAGGAGCAATCAGGAAGTACAATTGTTCACCCCCACACCCCCTATCAGCAAGGCATATACAGGTATAACAATCATGTTATCATCCAATCTTTTTCATTGCCTCCCATTCAACTTGTATTTATTTTTGGTATTCTAATGCCCTGTACACACGGTCGGACATTGATCGGACATTCCGACAACAAAATCCTAGGATTTTTTCCGAAGGATGTTTGCTCAAACTTGTCTTGCATACACACGGTCACACAAAGTTGTCGGAAAATCCGATTATTCTGAACGCGGTGACGTAAAACACGTACGTCGGGACTATAAACGGGGCAGTAGCCAATAGCTTTCACCTCTTTATTTATTCTGAGCTTGCGTGGCACTTTGTGCGTCGGATTTGTGTACACACGATCGGAAATTCCGACAACGGATTTTGTTGTCGGAAAATTTTATATCCTGCTCTCAAACTTTGTGTGTCGGAAAATCCGATGGAAAATGTATGATGGAGCCTACACACGGTCGGAATTTCTGACAACAAGGTCCTATCACACATTTTCCGTCTGAAATTCCGACCGTGTGTAAGGGGCATAATACCTGTGGAATCTGGTGAAGGACCGCTCACTGAAAAGTTGTGACTGCAGAGGGAATTACTAATGCATTTTTTGGTGCTTTTAACTTAGAATTTAGAACCCAGAGGTTTCTAAAGGTACATTCCTGTAATCTTCCCTAAGTGCCAACATTAATTCAATGTTGTAGGGATCGGTGTTAAAGAGGATCCTAACTAGCCCCGTGTGTGTTTTTTTGTATCCCCTCTTACCTTTTAAGCTGGGTTAACTTCAAAAAATATACTCACGTGTGGTGGCTCCAGCATTGGTCTGCTATGATCCACCTACCTGTGCTGTACATCAGGTTCTGCCTGGCCATATTTATTTCTTACTCCATCAAGAGCCAGCTGTCTCCTCCTGGTTTAAGCAGTCAGCACCCCAATGATGTACCCTCTAATAATGCTTCCTATGATATGTGATTTACATGAGGCTTCATGAACGAAACACATTCTATCCTAAGCAGAAATTAATATAAGAGGGGATGGGTTTGAAAGTAAAAAGAAAGACTAAATAAACCAAAGAAAATCAGCATTTTCGAAGTAGGGGGGAATCAAATACAGTAAAGTGTATTATTCAAGTGAAGGTCTGCTTTAATGTTAAAGCGGTAGTAAACCGCGGTTAAAGAAAAAAAAATCCCCTGCAAGGCTATGTCATAATGTACTAGTATGCATTGCATATTAGCTCATTATGAGGGAGTTACCTTAAAACAAAGCCCTCCAGCGGTGACTTCCCTCAGGGTCTTTCCTCAGGGTTCACGCCCTCTGGCTACATGAGTGGCTGGGGGCGCGCTTACGTCTCTCACGTGCGGGAGCCGCCATTTATGGCACTGGCTCTGAAGGTCCGGGCACTGTAATCTCATCGAAGAGGTTGGTAAGGACAAATAAGAATTCCCTACTGAATATCTGCTCCTTAATAGAAGAAAGTGAGCTATGACTTAAAAATAATTGTATCCAGTCCAAACGAAAGGAGTTGGTGAGACCTTGTGGAAACATTGCCCAAAAAGGCACTGAGTCCTGTGTAGTGTTTGTAAGTACCTAGTTCAGTATCATAGGATTAACCTGATCTAGTGTCAATGGTGGAGAAAATAGGGAGCTGAATGTGACACTGTTTGATTGCTTGCGTCCACTGTCTCAAGGCTATAATATATATATTTCAGGTACTTTAGAAAGCTGGCTCAACAGTAAAGACTGATCTCTAATTTCTCATGTGAAGTTGTTTTGTAGTGTAAGTAATCTATAATATATATTGCATAACATTAAAGCGGTACTAAACCCATAACCAAAAATGTAATATATTACAGCTTACCAATCTCTAGATACAGGGCCTTAGATAATTTTTTTTTTCCTGGGGTGGGTTCAGGTCTTTCAAACTTAAAGGCATCATTTACACTTTTATAATGGGGGAGGTACGGTAAAAACATGTGACAGCAAAGTGGGGCCGTGACGCAATGCAGCGCAGCAAAAATTATCCCCACTCAACTGAATAGAACGCAATGCATGCAGTTGTGGGGCGGTAGTGTATTCATTAGTAGAGCGAGCTCCTCCTAAGTAAGCTACCTAGTTTTGTTTTCGTTCAGAACTATAAAAAAACTTATTGTGTAAACCAGGCTTTAGATCTCATTCATATGTTCCAAATGGCCTTGGAATGGCAAATATACCATGACAGCCAGGATCCCAGATGTTCCAATTTTTGTCAGCTGCTCAGCCTGTTCACCTGAGTGATGGGCTGAAAAGATCCACTGCTGTTAACATATATCTGCACATCCAGCTCAAGGGGACAAGGCAAAACACATTGGGGTGTGGTCTGGCGGGAACCTACCGGTACTCCTGCAGCACATTCGGGATCATCTACATTACTCCCCAGTTCGATTGAGCCTGAGCAACACACTAACAAACCGTGGGTCACAGTGGTTACCTGCTATTAGGGACAAATTTCTGACCCTGGATGCAGAGAGATTTTATCCAAGGGCAAAAATATATCCCTACCTGCAGGTGACCACTGGATGTGCAGAAACATGTGGATACATGTTTACAGCAGCAGACAGCCTTGGCTCTTTTTAGCCCATCACTCAGGTGTACAGGCTGAGCATATATTGGAACATCTGAGATCCCGGGTGCAGGTATTTGCAGTATACTTGCTGCGCCATGGTCATGTACGATGTATGAATGAGACCAAAGACTGGATTTTAACTAACCTTACTGTGCAAGTTGAGCAGGAGCAAGGGGCAACATATTGTGGTAGGTAGTAAATTCAGTGATTTATGTAAACCTTAAAAAACTGTGTCCTAAGAAATTTCATGAAATGGTTTAAGAGATGAAAAAATATATATATTGTGCACTGCCTACCACAGGATGGTGCCCTTTGCACCTAGTCAATATGGCTGGCTTTTATTCAGTCTTAGGCCCCTTTCACACTGGGGCGGTGGGGGCGTCGGCGGTAAAACAGCGCTATTTTTAGCGCTGTTTTACCGTCGTTTTTGCTGCTGTATTCGGCCGCTAGCGGTTCGGTTTTAACCCCCGCTGGCGGCCGAAAAAGGGTTAAAACCGCTCACATAGCGCGGCTATAGCCGCGGTATAGCCGCGCTGCCCCATTGATTTCAATGGGCAGGAGCGGTGAAGGAGCGGTGAATACACTGCTTCACTGCTCCAAAGATGCGGCTTGCAGGAGTTTTTTTCTTCTCCTGCCAGCGCACCGCTTCAGTGTGAAAGCCCTCTGGCTTTCACACTGAACAAACAGCAGCGGCTGTTTTGGGTCGGTTTGCAGGCGGTATTTTTAGCGCAATAACGACTGCATAACGCCCCAGTGTGAAAGGGGTCTTAAACTGTAGTAAACCCAGCTTTTGAACTTGTACCTACATGTAAGCCCATAAATAACGCTTTCCTGTAGGTACAGTGAATATCTCCTAAACTTGTTGTGTTTAGGAGATATCGTGGAAAGCAGCCGGTGATGTCACCGGTGCATGCACTCTGAAGGGATGGCATACTGATTGGTTGTACTTCTCCTGGGGAGGAGTGCAGTTCGTTTTGCACTTTTGTGACTTTTTAGCCGACAGCAAGCTATAGCCCGCTGTCAGCTGACATCGCTCAGCAGGTCCAGGCTGTGGAAAGATCCTAACTTTAAAGTCAGGATTCACCCAGATGCCTGGACCAGCAGCTCGTTCAGCCTCTCAGTGAGCCACAGAGACCCTGAACCAACCGCTCCTGCCCCCTCCACAGCTTGGCATTCAAGTGAGCTTGGGGGAGGGGGGGGGGCAGAGCTAGGGACTGACAGTCACCACTCTTTGCTCACTGAAGGCTGAGAATTGAGTGATCAGCGGTCTTTGATCGCTCTGTTTTTGGTCTTAGAAGCAGACAGATGCAACATTGGATTGTTGCTCCATCCAGTATTATGCCGCGTACACACGATCGGACTTTACGCCATACTTGGTCCGGCATACTGGATTTCGTCAGACAGTTCGATGGTGTGTGGGCTCCAGCGGACTTTGTTTTCTCAAAAGTTTGACAGACTTAGATTTGAAACATGTTTCAAATCTGTCCGACGGACTCGAGTCCGGTCGAAAAGTCTGCTCGTCTGTATGCTAGTCCGACGGACAAAAACCGACGCTATCGGGAAAACCGATCGTCTGTATGGTGTTTTGACGTACCAAAAACAACGCATGCTCTGAAGCAAGTACGAGATGGAAGCTTTTGGCTACTGGCTATTGAACTTCCGTTTTCTAGTCCCATCGCACGTGTTGTACGTCACCGCGTTCTGGACGGCCGGAATTTGGAGTGACCATGTGTATGCAAGACAGCTTGAGCGGAATTCAGTCGGAACTCCGTCGGAAAAACCTTCAGAGTTTATTCTGACGGGAAAACTGGTCGTGTGTACGCGGCATTAGGGTATCTGCTTTCTGTAGTAAAGCAGACACCTTTGAACAGCAACATTGTCGATTGAAAGGGCAGTGTTAGACTAGAAGATTTAGAAGGACCTGACTAACAAAATGAAGTTGAACTGTTATGACTATTTGTGAGCAGTTAAAGCAGTTTTTTTCCTTTTGGGATAAAGTTTTTACCAAAATGAATATACTGTAAGCTGACCATTCTAATCACCTCTGTCAGTGGTAAATAGTTTGTCTCAACCCTCTAACTGCCACTTTGTCTGCGCAGCTTGGTCTGTTAAAGGATATTGAAAACAAAGAAAAAAAGCCTTAAAAAAAGAAAAATAATACAGCCACCACACCTAAGAATTGGTGAGCTGCAATTTAAAGTGATTGTAAATGATAACCTTGTGAAAAAAACATTCAGTTTGAAATAGTAATTTAAGGCAAAACATTTGTTTATAGATATAAAAAACCATTATAAATACCTTCTTTCCCTTTTTTATAAGTGATCACTTAGGAGAAGTGAGGGAGGAGAAGCAGCAGTACACTGAGCTTCCCAGTGAAAGGCTGTGTGGGGGGGGCTTGTCAGGACAAGTCTGATCATTGGAAGAGAGCAGGCTTGAGTTCCCAGCACAGCTAGAAAACCGGCCACGCTGGGAAGGATGTGCTTCTATGCCTAGTGTGGTCAGTTAGAAATAGGAAAGCAGGGAGACTGGCAGGAACACCAGGGATTTCACACAAAGGAAGCAATACAAAGAGAACAGGAGACTTTTTCATACAAGTACGTGGTACAGCAGGCACATATCAGGAATATGAAGTGTTGGGGGAACAAAGGCTTTAATAATATTTTGGGTTTAATACAACTGTAATCTTGGCTGGGAAACAAAGTCCCCTGTATGTTTTTGTGATGGTCAAGTGTTTTCATTGCTATAATTAGTACCAATGTCTGTGCTAGGGTGTTCCCCTACTATGGCAATGATGTCACCATGTTGTGGCTGTAGCCCTGAATGCGGAGACCAAATCATCTGCTCAGATTCATGGCCCATGTTTTATGAGATCTGCTTTGCTGAATCTGATCACCTTAATTAGACAATAGTTTATTATCTACATCCAAGGCTTAAAGTAATTGTAAACCCTTGTTTTTTGTTTTTTTGTTTTTAAATAACAAGCACATCATACTTACCTCCACTGTGCAGTTTGTTTTGCACAGAGTTGCCCCGAACCTCGTCTTCTGGGGTCCCCCTGGTGGCGCTCGCGGCTCCTCCTCGCATCGTTAAACCCCCTGGGAGAAGCGCTCTCCCTGGGGGTTACCTTGCGGGCGCGCTCCTGAGTCCAGCATTTGCACGCATAGGCACAGAATGCCGGACTCTGCCCCACCCCCCGGCAGCCACATCTTTGGATTTGATTGACAGCAGCTGGAACCAATGGCTGCGCTGCTATCAATCTATCCAATCAAGAGCCGAGAACCCTGAGCAGAGAGGTACAGCGCGTCTCCACCGAGGGAACAAATGGGCTCAGATGAGTAAAACAGGGGGGCTGGGGGGCCAGTCATTGTCAGAAGTTTTTTCACCTTAATGCATAAGATGCATTAGGGTGAAAAAACACGAGGGTTTACAACCCCTTTAAGGCAAAGGCTTAGTTTTCTAAACAAATAATGTGTTCTCTTCTAGGGGTGAGTTAAGGTTTCAAACTATATTGAGAAATTGTCACATGACAGCAGGTTGTCATTCCAATCAGAATTGCTACATGTAACAAAGTGGAAGGGATGCTGGTGACATAATTGACCTAATATGGCAATGTCATTGTCAACCTTAGTTTACCCTTGTTCTTCAGCATTTTGTCTCTTAATTTACTGTAGTCATAAAGTTTACTTTCTGATCCAGTTTACTCTAGCGGGAGTAAAATATATTCCTTCCTGATCCCCCAGAGGGCAGTCTGATATTCTCTGCATCAAAAATCTCTGGTTGTGCATGTAGCTTAGGTATAGTCATTTAAAAAAATAAGACAAATAAAAGTTAAAGGAGAAATAGAGCCAAAGCTATTACTTCTCCTGGGCATCAGAACGAACTGCATTTCTGTGACCCGGCAAAAGCCTGCTGTCGGCTGGCATCACAGAGCCACTCCAGGCTCTGAAAAGATCCTGATCTTATGGTCAGGATCTGCCCAGATGCCTGGACCAGCAGCTGGCTCAGCCTCTCAGCGAGTCACTGAGAGCCTGAGTCGGCTGCTCCCATCCCCTGCACAGCTCAGTGCTCCAGTGAGCACTCAAGGGAAGAGCAGAGAGACGGTCACTGAAGGCTAAGAAACAAGCGATCAGTAGACTTTGATGGCTTGGTTCTCAGTCTTAGAGCCGGCAGGGGACAGATGCAGCATCGCATCGATGCTGCATCCATTTAGGTAAGTATAATTATTTTTTTATATATAGAAGCCCATACTTCAAGATACTTAAATTTGTTAAGAATGGCTTTTTAAAAATCAACATATTTTTTCTTCTTCCTAGGATGAATTTCACCCCTTCATTGAAGCTCTACTTCCTCATGTTCGAGCATTTGCCTACACCTGGTTCAACCTTCAGGCTAGGAAAAGAAAGTATTTCAAAAAACATGAGAAAAAAATGACTAAAGAGGAAGAACGAGGTGTAAAAGATGAACTGCTAAATGAGAAGGCTGAGGTTAAGCAGAAGTGGGCATCCCGGCTTTTAGCAAAGCTTCGCAAGGATATAAGGCCAGAATTTCGTGAGGATTTTGTGCTGTCTATAACTGGCAAAAAGGCTGCTACTTGTGTTCTCTCCAACCCAGACCAGAAAGGAAAGATTCGGAGGATCGACTGCCTTCGACAGGCAGATAAAGTGTGGAGGTTGGATCTTGTGATGGTGATCCTTTTCAAGGGCATTCCATTGGAAAGTACAGATGGCGAGAGACTGGTGAAGGCTGCACACTGTTCTAACCCACAGTTATGTGTTCAGCCGCACCATATCAGTGTGTCTGTTAAAGAGCTAGACCTGTACTTGGCCTACTTCATTCGAGAGAGAGGTGAGGGGATGCCTTTGGCTGCTTTCAATACATTTTTATCTGATCCATGTTTGTGGAAGTAAACATGCTTAATAATCCTTACCTTATGTCATACCATATCCTCATAAGCAAAAGATATTTTTTAAAAATATTGTATTCTGATAAATGTAGATGGTTAATGCATGTAAGATAGTATTGAATGAATACTTTTTTTTTAATTTTTTACATGGTGTTCTTTATATTTTTTCCACATTTACATGGTTTCACTACTGTGTGTAACTGTTTTAAGTATCCCTGGCATTGCTATATTTTTACCAACCCTTGTTGTTTTTACAAGAGACTGGGTCTGCATGTAAATGTTGATAAAAAATATGCATAAAGGTTTTATTAAAAAACCCTCATATTTTAAATATCATTACAAATTGTACACCTCACAGTTCTTTTAATATTAAACAATGTATAATACACTTAAAAGAGTTATATGGTCACAGCATTAAGCATACACTTTCATTTTTTATAACATCAGCATTGTAATAACGATACAAACAGTTATTTTTGACAATCCAATATAAGCTTACTTGAAAAATCTCCTTCCATGTTATAATTGCCGGCTGTCTGCTGATCATCTCTATCCACAACTTCCTGGATTCCCTACATGCTTTGCAGCTTCTCCACTACTGTTCACTTTTGACTTCTAAGGACTACATATCCCAGTACAGGGACAGACGCGCAGCACTGAACGCATCACTAGGCCTGTCTTTTATTTTGATAGGCTGGATGCACGTGGCTGCATGAAAAACCTAACAGGAGCCTCATTAGCTCTTATTTTGGATCTGTGTCTGTCCCTAGAACACTGACAAGACATGAAAAGCAGAGACCTCACCTACCATTTACTGAGCGCAGCCCGTCTCTCTTCTACTCTAAGACCTCTTCATACATCATGCAGGCAGATACTGATAATGCATTCCGTTTCACAGTGCCACCCGTTCACTGGCTCACTGTGTTCCAACCGGACAGAGAGAAAACTTAGACACAATTCTGCCTGGTGCAGGAGGATGAGTTTAGACAGCAGGGACCTGCTTTCCAAATTGTTAGTTAAAAAAATGAATGTATATGCACTTGCAAATCTGTGTTACCTTTTTGGTTTAACCATATTTTATGGTATTCATATGCAATGCTGTAGTCTTTTTAAATACCTCTCTGGGATAAAGGTGGTGCTTCCATCTGAGGGAAGTGAGGTAATCATTCTGTTAAGTTCTCTTTAGGAACTACTTTTTTGCTTGGGCATTTAATAGGGTGGATCTAGGCACACCCTATTTTACAACCTCTCCTGAACGATTTAACTTGACAGATAGTAACCCACGTTTAAACCGTCTGTTTTGCCGCATTTACATGCCGCATTTGCTTTTAGAAGCGTTTTCAAAATAGCCAAAAATGAAAAACACCTGTAAACGAAACATGGCTAAACACGAGTTACTACTACGTTTGGTGCTTGAAATGCCTCTAAACTCAGCTTCTGAACCCATTTTTTGTGTTCCAAAAAAAGACTCTAAACTCAACTGCCTAGAAACAACTGTAAACGACCCTGTGTACATGTACTGATAAGATAACATAGAGGAGAGTTCAGGAGCAGTTGAAGAAAATAGAAACCCTCATATATACTGTACAAGCAACTCAGATCAAATTCTACTAAATTTAAAAATACATGCAAATATACATGCATTTTTTAATCTGCTTTTGGATGCACAGATTTCCATTTTTAATAAATGCAGCGAAACTGAATGCACCCGAAATGTAACCTTGTGCAATTTAATCATTACATATATTTATATGTGTTTAGAAATGCCCTATAATTTCATATAAATGAATAAAATTGAATGGCAATGTGAATGCGGCTCAAGAACTGCATCACTTGGTTAATAAAGTTTTGAGTTGTAGCTATACAGGGGAGTGCCAAATATTTTTAAGAATTTTAAAAAGGAGAATAATTTTCATTATTTTTATATGGAGCATGATCTGGGTTAGAATTTTCTGTTTTATATGTTTGATTTGGAAGGGATTCAGTATCTATTATACAACATATATTCTAGCCAGCCTCTAGCTCCCCGGTGCACAACCTATTGCCCAGGGCTGCTAGCAGCCCTCAGGGACCCTACAGATGTTAATCAGTGTTTCCCTATTGCCCTGTTATAGCACTGATGTCTAGCAGTCTTGTGTAATGTGTCTTCAGTCTATGAATGTCTCTTGAAGCAGCTCTAAAAACACAAAGGAACACAGAAAGCGCAACATAGTGCAGTAATTAAGTGCTTTTATTAAAAGTAAAGAAGATAAAAATTGGCCACTCACATGTTTAGAAAGTGTAATGAGCAAAATTGAAAAACATCCATCACAGCAGCACCTCTCTGCTCTTCTATGAGTCCAAGGCTGAGGTAGGGTGTAACCATCAATTCTCACCGCGGGGATGCAGCTCCAACCCACAGATCCGATGGAATCAAAAAGAAGGTTGTGACGTCACCCAGTGTTTGAAGTCCTGTTGTTTGCTGCTGATTGGGACTCTTTTTGTTGCACTCACTGTATTTTACTTGTGTATTCATATCAATGAACCTTAGTGTTGCATTCATTCGACTGGTTATCTGGAATACAGTGTGCGGAGAGGTGGTGTTGTGTGTTGTGCTCATAGATCTTTTATTGTTTTTTACTGGTCTTGAAGCATGTCCCCTGTTTCCAGCAGCTCTTATATTATGTTTACAGTCTCTGACAGCCTCTTGCAGCATGTCCGCAGTCTCTGACTATCTTCTTTATCATGCCCATAGTCTCTGACCATCTCTTGCATCATGTCTATAGACTCTAATGCTGCGTACACACGGGCGGACTTTTTGACGGACTAGGTCCGGCGGTCTTTTCGACGGACTTTTCGACGGACTTTCCGACGGACTTTCGAATTAACGGACTTGCCTACACACGATCAACCAAAGTCTGACAGATTCGTACGTGATGACGTACGACCGGACTAAAATAAGGAAGTTCATAGCCAGTAGCCAATAGCTGCCTTAGCGTCGGTTTTTGTCCGTCGGACTAGCATACAGATGAGCGGACTTTTTGACCGGACTCGAGTCCGTCGGAAAGATTTGAAACATGTTTTATTTCTAGATCCGTTGGACTTTTGGGAAAAAAAAGTCCGCTCGAGCCCACACACGGTCGAATTGTCCGACGGAGTCCGGTCCGCCGGACCTAGTCCATTGAAAAGTCCACTCGTGTGTACGTGGCATAACTATCTCTTGTATGGTGTCTGCAGTCTCTGACCATCTCTTGTATCATGTCTAAAGTCTTTACCATTTTCTGTATCAGGTCCACAGTCTCTATCTCTTGTATCATGCTTGCAGACTCTAACTGTTCTTTGTATCATACCCATGGCGTTTGAATATATAATTTAGTGTCTGCTGTCTCTGAGACTGAATAGGCACTTAATTTTATATGTGGCCCCCCGATATCAAGAAAGTTGACCAAGAGTGCTCTAGATATCACTGTCTCTGGATATGTAATTGAACTTGTGCAGATTAATGGTAGGGAGCTTTACTTACTGTATAAGTATAAGAGAACTATAGGGATGGTCTGAGACTTATTTTTATTAACCAAAATTAATAACAAACTATTCACATTTTTATAATGCTTAGAGTATCTTTGGTCAAAATTAGGGTTGCACCGATAAAAAATTTTTTTTTTTTGTTCCAATCGTTTTTATTACTTTTTCTAAACAGCACACAGAACATTATGCCCAGATATTCATCAGAAGATTGTTGAAACAGGAATGTAATATACATCGTGCTCGGTGGCTCTTATCGCATATTTAATAGCAAAACCCATTAGGAATGGTCATATTATGGCCAGAGAGGCTTCCTGATAGCATCCCTCAAAACCAAAAAGTCCTCCCCCTCCCCTCCCGCCATCATTATGGTGTAGCCGAACCATAGTCTAAAAAATGATGGAGCGGAAAAAACATAAACATAACCGAAAACAAAAATCCCAAAAAAAAAGGGGGGGAGAAATTAGGAATTAGAGTAGAACAGAGTGGAATGGGTCCCTCGGGTCCCTGCCTCTCATCACAAATAACCCAGCTTTCAGGGATCTTGGAGATAAGCAATCCAGGGTTTCCAGACCCTCTCAAACCTAGCTTGCCTATCTTGTCTTATACTGGCCAGTTTTTCGTTGATCATAATCCAGGACACCTTGTGTTTCACCAAGGTAACGTTACAGGCGATTTCCATGCACGGGGTATGGTTTTTTAGCCACTAGGAGAGTAAAAAATATGAGAGATCGTAGATGTCTGGGGATCTCCTCCGATAAGTCAATAAACAACCCTGTTTTGGCATCTCTAGGTATATTTTGTCCTGTCGTCTTATCCCCCCCGTTAT
The DNA here is from genome assembly GCA_037952925.1 of Lithobates clamitans. Classification (NCBI taxonomy): domain Eukaryota; kingdom Metazoa; phylum Chordata; class Amphibia; order Anura; family Ranidae; genus Lithobates; species Lithobates clamitans. The sequence goes on from JBBGZY010001184.1 coordinate 1,635,264, forward strand.
CTATAAAGTGAGCAATTCTATAAAGAACCTTGTTGATCCACCACGTGAATTGGGTGATCTGTTGGCATGGTAGGAAGTGAGGGTTATTGAAAAGTGGGGCTGCTGGTAGATGGGGGGATTTTAAAGGGTGTATCCTGCACGCTGTGTCCCACAGACGCAAAGAGTGGGATAAAGATGCTCCTTCGCAGGTAGCTACATTAGAAGATCCAGTGGAATGGTCTGACTGGCTTGGACCCAATCGGGTCTGTATCCTTCAACAAAAAATTTATATAATTGGACCAGTTGTGCCGTCCTATAATATCGCAAGAAATGTGGGACTCCTAGCCACCCTCGCTGTTTGGACATGTATAGGGTATAAAGGGCCACCCGGCAACCACCCTTATTCCAGATAAATTTATATATCAGGGACTGTAACTGCCAGAGGAAAACAAAAGGGACTGGTATCGGAAGAGATCTAAGATAATATAGTATGCGGGGGAGATTCGCTATTCTACCCATCCAGGAAAGATCATGGTTTTGCTAGGTCTGCCGGTCACGTTCTGTAGCATCGTATAAAGGAGTGTAGTTTGTCCGAAATAGTGTGGCGATGTCATGGGTCAGTTTAACCTCAAGATACGGTAGCTCTTGTGTACACTATTTAAAGGAGAATGATTGCCGTATTGAATTTAAGACCCCACATGGGATGTTTATATTGAGAGCTTCCGATTGGAGCTGATTGACCTTTAATCCAGAGATGGCTCCAAAGTCAGATAGCAGGGCAAATAAATTGGGTAAGGTCGTGACAGGATCTGATATGAATAGCAGCATGTCATCGGCAAATAAGCCACATTTATGCGTTTTGCCACCGCTTTCAATGCCATGAATATTGGGATTGGATCTAATACCTATCGCCAATGTCTCAATAACAATTACAAAGAGGAGCGGGCAAAGAGGACACCCCTGTCTAGTTCCTCTCCAGATGTGCAAAGGATCCGATGTACGACCATACCCAATAATATTAGCCGATGGAGTTGAGTAGAAAGCCCTCATTAGAGTAAGAAATTCCGGTCCACGGTTCCATTTCCATTTCCTTAGGATATGAAACAGAAGGCCAGGATATAAAGTCAAAGGCCTTGTGAAGGTCCAATGACAATAGCATGCCCCATCTATTAGCCCCATCCCAGTTAAATCGCAAGATGGAGATCAGATCTATCACTCATCTAATCTCATCTGCGGCCTGTCTCCCTGGTACAAACCCAACCTGGGCAATGTGAATATATTGTGATAGAAAGTTATTGAATCAATTTGCGTATATTTTGGTCAGGAGTTTTAGATCATTGCGTCAAGGTCTACGCCGTTCCGTATTGCCATAAAGAACTGGCGGAGGTGTGGTGCTAACTGATTTGCTAATTTCTTGTAGTATGCTGTGGAGAAGCCATCCGGCCCTGGAGTCCCAGAGGTTGTTGCGTGTTTGATCACCTCTAATACTTCTGCTATAGTGATCTCCTTCTCCAAAATCTCCTGATGGGAGTCTGAGAGAGAAGGGAGAGTGAGATCGGTAAGAAAATTGTCTATGGCTCCAGTTGATGCATTCTCCTGTTCACCATGCAGCAAAAAATAATATTTGTGGAATAAATCCATTACCGTCTGCAGATTCTGTGTCAGAGTGCCATTCGTATGTCTAATTTTAGGGGGTACTGTTCTGCGGAATCTAGGCATCAGATTACGGGCTAACATGGTGCCTGGTTTATCCTTGAACATGTAAAAGGAGGCCTGAGTCCATCTAAGATTCTTTTCCACCTTGGTCATTAGACAAAGATTCAATTCCAGCCGGATATTTTGTCCCTAATGTCCAAATTTGGGTTTTGTTTATGTCAAGTCAGTAGGTCACTATATATTGTTTCTTCTGTTTTTTTCTTCTGTTTTTTTCATTATATATTGATTTCTATGCTGTGAGATTTCTGGTGTGCTGGGAGCTTGACACCAGTACACATAGTTATCACGGGGTGTCAATAGTATTGATGTTTTACGTGTCTTCTGAGTTATGTTATGTGACATCATCATTGTTTATTCAGGTTTTATATTTTTGATGCTACACTCATTAAGGGTTTATTAATTATTTATTGATTGAGTCTCTATATGGTATGTGTTAACTCACACTAAGATGCGAATGTAGAGGTGTTATCCATTACACCTACTGTTGCATTTTTTGTATTGCTTAAAGTATAATCTTAGCACTATAAACGTCACTAGGGTTCATCCCACAAGTAGTAGGGCCAGCGCCACTTTTCCATCTCCACCGTAGGGGGAAATTCAGTCTTTAGATGTCAAGAAAAGGCTACAAAGGCTGCAGTTATCCTATGCAATGATGTTCCCAGCCAAGCTAAGGGTGACGGCCAATGGACAGAACCAATTTTTTGAAAATGCACAAGACGATGCGACCTGGCTGGATCACAATGAGCAAGTTCTGCTCCGCCAAGGCCGAGAAGGTGGAGCCGGATAAACCAGACCTGGCCAAAGTAATGCAGGGAAATGCAGGACGTCAATTCCCCGTTTATGTTTATCACTCTGAAGAGGAACTATACTTGTTGCTCACACAGCGAGTAATTACCGCAGAAAAATTGTTATTTCTTTAACACCAGTTATTATCACTAAAAGCACCGGCCCTCACGGGTGATGTCACCGTGTTGGGTGTTTGTAAGCTATGTGAAGTCATGGGTTACATGGCTACTGTTTCTAAGCCCTGTTGGCGTTAATAATCAGAACAGACAGCATACCCTACAGCCCCTGGACAGTACTGGCTGTGTGCATATCATGGCCGGATCCAGGGCTTCCAACATTTTTTATTTTTGCTATGTTTTCAGTTGCGCGAGACTGTCCATCCTTCTCGAACACTGAGTTTCCATTGTGCAACCCCTTTGCAGAGAGATTGTTTTTTGATGCAACATGATCCAATACATCTGGGCCACCGTACAGACCAAATCAGTCTGATCTTTAGAAGAGCACCCCTTCAATGTATTTTTAACTGTTTGCAATGGTGTCTACACCTATAGTATCATGGAACGTGCGCGGAGTGAATGACCCTTTAAAAAGGACCATGATCTCCTCTGGTTTGCGCAAATTCCATCCAGCTATTATTGGCCTTCAGGAGACTCACCTCCTGGGAGACAATGTGGGATGTTTGCAATACGCCTGGGTGGGCAAATCGTATCATTCCACTCACTCTGCTTATTCACGTGGGGTGAGTGTACTGATACACAAAGCATTAGTATACCAGGAACTTGACTCGCTGGTGGATGCTTCTGGCAGATTTGTATTTATTTATTGTAAACTGTATACCTTAACATTGCTGATAGCTTTTATATATATCCCGACCCCGTTTTCACAGGAAGTGTTACAGTTGTTGCTGATGTACCTGGCAGGCAAACCTGATGTCCCACTGCTGATTATGGGAGATTTCAACTGCTATCTAGATCCCAAATTGGATAGGCATCCCCCAGTTCCTTCCCCCAAGGGTGGCAGAAGTACAGCGCTCAGCCGCCTATTGGCGGAGGTGGGTTGGATTGACATATGGCGTATACGTAATCCTGAGGTGAAGCAGTTTTCATGCTTCTCCAAGACCCACGGTTCTTTGTCCCGTATCAACCTTAGTATAGGTACACCTAATATACTTGATCACACATCTAGGATAGAATACTTCCCTCGTGGAGTGTCTGATCACTCACCAGTGGCCCTGTGGCTGATTACCCAACCCCCTACCTCGCTGCCTAAGGCGCCGTGGAAGCTTAATGCTTTCTGGCTTAAACTGTTTAACTCCCCAGAGCGAATAACAACCCAAATTGAGCGATTCTTCCAATCTCATAAACATCATACGGATAAAATTCAAAAATGGGGTGCCTTCAAGGCCTAATTTAGGGGGGTGTTTATTGCTGAGATAGCTACAGTTAAAAGAAACTCCTCAGGCCTACTGGAACAGGTGGGGGACCAGGTGATCAGCTGGAACTATCCTATGTTACAGATCCCACAGATTCTGCAAGGGAGGCATGGATTTCGGCTCAGGACTCCCTGGACCGCTTGAGATCCTCCGCTGCAGAGCGCAAGAGGTTTTTTTAATAAGTTGGCATTTTATGAGGAAGGGGAAAAAACGGGACGCCTATTGGCGAGGATAGCCAGGTCGCAGCAACAGCCCCCGGCAGTTGGAGCGATCCGCACAACTAATGGTAGGGTGGTCAATGACCCCAAACACGTTATATCTGAGCTGGCATCCTTCTACAAGGATTTATACGGTGCGAGGGATGGCTACTCAAATAGTGAGCTTGAGGCCTATCTGTCGGGGATTGAGCTGCCATTTCTGTCAGGGGAGGCCAGACAATCACTAGAGGCTCCCCTGACATTGGAAGAGCTACAGATTGCTGCATGCTCCTTTCCCACGTGTAAGGCGCCGGGGGAGGATGGCATCCCCATGGAAGTCTTTGCTCAGTATGGCGAGTGGATTATGCCGCACTTGCTAGAAGTGTTCAATGCCTCTCTCGAGGAGGGCAGTCTGCTGCCCTCAATGACTAGAGCTAACATAATTTTATTACTGAAACCTGGGAAAGATCCGGTTGACCCAGGTTCCTACAGGCCTATATCTCTCCTTCAAAGTGATGCTAAAATCCTGGTTACGGTCCTGGCGCTGCGGGTCAACCGGATCATTACTTTCATAATACAATCTGATCAGGCAGGTTTTATGCCGCAAAAGTCCACAGGCACCAACCTCAGGCGCCTATTTTTAAACATGCAGCTACAGTCTGACAAGGGTAACAGGGCTCTGCTGTCTCTAGACGCCAACAAGGCGTTTGACAGCGTGGGCTGGAGATATCTATGGGCGGTACTGTCCCGGTTTGGGTTTGAAAGCGGAGTTCCACCTAGAAATTGAACTTCCCCTCCTTTGTCTCCCCGCTGTCCTCTAGGAGACACACAGGTCCCAGAAGACAGCAGGGACCATTCAGAACTTGCAGCGATTTTCTCGCAGTAGGGAACCAGGCTGTTAAGCTGCAAGGCTTCACTTCCTGATTCCCGTACTTAAGATGCCGGCACCTCCACCCGGAGCCGAGGGACGGGTCGGCTTCGGGTGAGGACATCGCGGGCGCCCTGGACAGGTAAGTGTCCTTATTTTAAAAGCTAGCAGCTGCAGTATTTGTAGCTGCTGACTTTTTTTTTTTTTTTCAGGCGGAACTCCACTTTAGGAAAAAGAAAAAATATATATTTAAAGTGTTTGTAAAGGCAGAAGGTTTTTTATCTTAATGCATTCTATGCATTAAGACCCCCTTTCACACTGAGTCACTTTACAGGCGATATAGAGATAGCAGTTCTGATGATCAGAGAGGGTTTGCCAGATGCCCTTTGTGTATGTACCCTTATTTGCTACAGGTTTTCCAAAACTGAATGTGCATATATAACTACATATATTTTGGCAATCCCTAGTAATGAGTAGTCAAACCATATCCATATTTTGCAACAGTGTGCTATGTTAAATTGGCACATCTTCATTAACCCCTAATTCTTGACTATTTATACATGGGTATCTAGTAGTGTGAATTTTTTTGTGTTAATTTTTCCAGCTATAATACTGTATGTGCATGTCTCCATCTAACAATGCAGTTGGAATTCATTTGACTTTTCATAAAATACTACAAAACTACATTTTTGATTAAGTAACCTATGTGCCTTGATAACCAAATCACCCATGTTATTAAGAGATGCATTTGTTAGACAATTCCTCTCTAGAATACAGGAACCACACAATGCTTAGATATCCCATACATCCAATACATCCATACATACCTCATTCTCCTTTTTTAGAGCTAATATAAAATAGGATATATATATATATATATATATATATATATATATATATATATATATATATATATATATATATATATATATATCACAAAAGTGAGTACATCCCTCACATTTTTGTAAATATTTTATTATATCTTTTCATGTGACAACACTGGAGAAATGACACTTTGCTACAATGTAAAGTAGTGAGTATACAGCTTGTATAACAGTGTAAATTTGCTGTCCCCTCAAAATAACTCAACACACAGCCATTAATGTCTAAACTGCTGGCAACAAACGTGAGTACACCCCTAAGTGAAAATGTCCAAATTGGGCTCAAAGTGTCAATATTTTGTGTGACCACCATTATTTCCCAGCACTGCCTTAACCCTCTTGGGCATGGAGTTCACCAGAGCTTCACAGGTTGCCTCTGGAGTCCTCTTCCACTCCTCCATGAAAACATCATAGAGCTGGTGGATGTTAGAGACCTTGTGCTCCTCCACCTTCTGTTTAAGGATGCCCCACAGATGCTCAATAGGGTTTAGGACTGAAGACATGCTTGGCCAGTCCATCACCTTTACCCTCAGCTTCTTTAGCAAGGCAGTGGTTCTCTCAGAGGTGTGTTTGGGGTTGTTATCATGTTGGAATACTGCCCTGCGGCCCAGTCTCCGAAGGGAGGGGGATCATGCTCTGCTTCAGTATGTCACCGTACATGTTGGCATTCATGGTTCCCTCAATGAACTGTAGCTCCCCAGTGCCAGCAGCACTCATGCAGCCCCAGACCATGACACTCCCACCATCATGATTGACTGTAGGCAAGACACACTTGTCTTTGTACTCCTAACCTGGTTGCCACGACACACACTTGACACCATCTGATCCAGATATGTTTATCTTGGTCTCATGAGACCACAGGACATGGTTCCAGTAATCTATGGCCTTGGTCTGCTTGTCTTCAGCAAACTGTTTGCAATCTTTCTTGTGCATCATCTTTAGAAGAGGCTTCCTTCTGGGACGACACCCATGCAGACCAATTTGATGCAGTGTGCAGCGTATGGTCTGAGCACTGACAGGCTGACTCCCCACCGCTTCAACCTCTGCAGCAATGCTGGCAGCACTCATACGTCTATTTCCCAAAGACAACCTCTGGATATGACGCTGAGCATGTGCACTCAACTTCTTTGGTCAACCATGGTGAGGCCTGTTCTGAGTGGAACCTGTCCTGGTAAACCACTGTAGGTCTTGGCCACCATGCTGCAGGTCAGTTTCAGGGTCTTGGCAATCTTCTTATAGCCTAGACCATCTTTATGTAGAGCAACAATTCTTTTTTTCAGATCCTCAGAGAGTTCTTTGCAATGAGGTGCCATGTTGAACTTCCAGCGACAAGTATGAGAGAGTGAGAGCGATAACACCAAATTTAACACACCTGCTCCCCATTCACTCCTGAGACCTTGTAACACTAACGAGTCACATGACACCGGGGAGGTAAAATGGCTAATTGTGCCCAATTTGGACATTTTCACTTAGTAGTGTACTCACTTTTGTTGCCAGCGGTTTAGACATTAATGGCTGTGTGTTGAGTTATTTTGAGGGGACAGCAAATTTACACTGTTATACAAGCTGTACACTCACTACTTTACATTGTAGCAAAGTGTAAGATATAATAAAAGATTTACAAAAATGTGAGGGGTGTACTCACTTTTGTGAGATACTGTGTATATATTTATATATATATATATATATATATATATATATATATATATATATATATATATATATATACACACACGCAAGACACACACAGTTTAGATTTTAAGCGCTAATACTACACACTCATTCCAAATTCTTTTATAGGTTTGGGGTGAAATGAGGGGAGGCACTCCTATCAGCTCTGAATTTTAATCAGCCTCTTATTGTCAGCCCAGACTGGAACCAATCGATGAGTATTGATCAGTCCTTTTGAAACATGCTGCATGCGAGTGAGAAGGAGGTGAGATGGAGACTGCATGAATTCTTTCCACCCAGAAAAAAAAAATGAAATGCTTTTCTTCCTTGTAAAATTTGTAAGCATACTGTACATTTAAATAATATATGTTCAGATGATGTAGTAGAAATTTATACAATTAATATTGTTTGTTTATTTCAGTCATTCAGATGTAAATCAGCTTGCAAGGCTACATTCAACTTAACTTTTTCATTATCATATCATATTATTACCTTTATAAATTCATAATCCTAGTAACATATGTTTCAGCTTTTAATTTAAAAAGAATTAACAATGGCAATCTTTAACGACAATGTCTAATGATTTGTACATATTTTTGTATGTATATATTAAAAAAAAAACTAAAATATACTATACTCTACTCGGAGTCTACGGTCTGTCCTCATCCGATCCCCCATAGGGGAGAGCGGCGCTCTGACAGGTCCGTCCCTGCACAGTGTGCAGGGACGGACCTGTCATCTTCCTGCTCAACGGGGATCCCCCGCTGAGCAGAGCGGGCTCCGTACATGGACACGTCCGTGTGAAGGAGTCCTTAGTCAGTTAAGTATTAAAATATTTCAAATTAATATTATGCTGTTTTCTAACATACCTATGTAAGTATATGTTTACCACAGTAATTATTTGCAGAACGTAAGTGGTGTATCTTGCACAGCGTACATCTTTGTTGTCTATATGAGTCTAAAGGAAAAGGGTTTGTTTGTATTATAGAGACTAAAGCCCAAATCCAGGCAATTTTTTTTTATTAGCATTGGACAGAGATAGTTGTACGTTTAAAAACTTTTTTAGGTTTTTAGTCCTCTCTGTGACACCGCTGAACAGTCATCTGCAGCCAGGTGAGAAGCCTTCCATGGTCAGAACCAGTGTGTGGCCACTGGGCTGGAGTCCGATAACACGCACTAGTATGTACGAAGACCCAGCTACCCAGGGAGCCACTTCCCAGTTGCTACCAGACTACTCTAGTTCCTGTGGGGTGGCACTTTGACCTTGGGTCTTGAATCCCCCAGCTGTTCACCTGTGTTACCAGAGCTACCCTGGACTTCACTGTAAAGGGATGCTGTCTATGGGGATACTCACAAGTAGCAGTCTGTGTTCTGAACTGTTTTACTGAAGTAGTGATTGGCAGCTAGACTCTCTATTGTTATAGAGTCTTATAGAGACTATGCAGCTGTTACCCTGATTGAGACATTGCTGTGAAGAGTCCTTGTTTGTACAGCTTTCATATGTTTGTACAGCATGTTTTTACCATCCTGAACCTGTTTTGCATGATTGCTTCTAACTTTCCACCTGTTAAGTACACAGCAAGTTACAATTACTCCCTGTCTGATTATTCAGTCGATTACCTATCCTGGTAAAATACCTCCAGAGCAGGTAAAAATCTGGTAAAGTCATCAGTTACCAAAGGTGAGGAAAATATTAACAAGAATCGTCCCTGGCTTTACAGCAAAGAACAATAGTCTTTGTGGCCTCATTTTCCAATAAAAATTGTAAAAAAACAGAGCGTTTCCAGTATTACAATATAATATTTGAGGAGCCAGATTGCTGAAACCAGCATAAGCCTCAGGGAGGACAAACCTCCTAAGTCACTGCCTACAGTATATTGCAGGGAACAAATGCATAAATAAAAGGTGACTTTTTCTTCTGGTCCAAATGTGGTGGATGTTTTCAGGGGCATAACTAAATATCAACAGACCTTTTCTCCTCAATACAGTGCATCTGGAAAGTATTCACCGCACTTTGCTTTTTTCCACATTTTGTTATGTTACAATCTTATTCCAAAATGGATTCACTTCACTTCATTTCAAACAAACTTCTTTCACATTGTCATTATGGGGTATTGTTTGTAGAATTTTGAGGAAAATAATGCATTTAATCCATTTTGGAATAAGGCTGTAAAATGACAAAATGTGGAAAAAGTGAAGCGCTGTGAATACTTTCCGGATGCACTGTATGTTACAGCATATTAATTTATACAGCGATGGAACATGCCTCTTACCCCATTTTTTGCAGAATTTCATAACCCCTTTCACCAGGACTCCTCCACCCAGTAGGACTTCACCCTTCCCCTCTTCCCCAATCAATACCTTTTCCTCCAACAGAACTTTACACCTTCAACATCTTCCAATTACTTGCCTCTAGCAATTTGTTGAATCTGCTGCTGTTGAGCTTGGGTAGGATCATCCCGGCAGGATACACTACATGCAAAAGCTCTAAGGAGGTGGGTGGAAATGACAATGCACGAGTACATCCATACAGTCTCTTAGATGCAGACCCTCTCAGAACAGTGCTAAGAGCAGTTGATTAATAGACGTACAGTATTCCAGTATGTACGCAGTCTTTTTATACAGCTAATACATTTGGAGTCTGTTTTTCGAAATCTGAATGTTGAATCCAAGTCTCCATGCCTCATGCGTGATGAGGAATACTTAAATATGTATACTTTTCTGTCTTTTTTGTTAATGAGTTTCACTGCAAAGACAGTACATCATAAAAAAATAGTCTTGAAGCTAAAATTTAGACCAATAACTGTAGGCTTGCTCAAGCATTGGATAGATCACACACACACATGAATTGTCCCCATAGCAAGACTATAAGGCAAAATGAATATTGGGATGCTTTTCAACAGTGGCAGTATTATTGCATAGTGCATCAATTCTTTACAATAAGGATTTAAAAAAACATGTCTGTCTGCCTGAAACTTCCACGTATTTAATAAATCTCCAAAGATGTTTGGGTGACGTTAAACAAGGGAATGCAATTCAAATTATTAAAAGTAGAATGTGGTGAACTGAAAAAAGACAGTTGACACATTTAGAAGAGAACTATATGAAACTGAATTAAGGAACAGTGATAGTGGTCAATGAAACATGACCTAGGAAGATAGAGCTTAGTAAGAGGAAATAAGGGAAAGCTTGAGAAGTAGAAGAGAGTGAGAAAGATAAGAGGAAGTAAGAGAAGGAAATGGAATAAGCAGCTGAAATGAGGGAGTGGAAGGTGCTGAGAAAAGGAGGGAGACAGAGAGGAAAGAAGGAGCTTGCCAAATTCAGCTACTTTGCTTGGCAGGCTTGAATACTGCAAAATTTAACCCTGTAGCTTGTTCCTACTAACACAAATAGCTTTTCCCAATCTTCCTATAGGTTGCAGCTATCAATTACAAGTAATGTCCCCGAAGCAATATAATAATCACCTATACTAAAGCCATTGTCACAATTTTTTTAGTACTTGTGAAAATAGACTTTTATATTTGTATATTTTATAGCAATAAGTATTATCAGTGAACAGTAAATAAGAACCTACTACAATTATACCCATTCTTTTAACCATTTTCACTATTGGAAGGCAAAAATAGATGGCATTTTTGAAAATGTAATGAAAGAAGGAAGTTGAGGGGTAAATGTAGCAGATTTATAAAATGGCAGGAAAGATAGTAGTAGATGTCATGTTCTGTGTGTCCCGTTTCCTTTCTTACACTCCAGTCATACAGCTATTTATGGTAAAGAGTATACTACTAATAGTAGTCAGCTACATTCAGATAGACTTGTTTAGTGATGTTAAAGCGGAGTTCCACCTAAAAGTGGAGTTTTCACAGGTACCCAGCTCCCACTTCCTCTCCTGGCACCGAGCGTAAGTTCTCCTCTCCCCCTTCCTCCCTGCAATCTTCAGGGACATGTCACAGGTCTCAGAAGATTGCCTGGCCATTCACAGTGTGCCTGGCTTTGAAGTCACAGCCAGACGCCCACACTTGCAATGCCGGCGCTGCAGAGAGGAGGAGGAGAGAAGTGAGTCTTCGGGCGGCCACATCGCTGGACCGTGGGTCAGGTGAGTGTCTGTTTATTAAAAGTCAGCAGCTACACTTTTTGTAGCTGCTGACTTTTAAGTGGGTGGAACTCCGCTTTAATGACTTTTCGACACTCATTTAAGTAGCTTCCTCAGTTGAAATGAGTGTCCGAAACATACCTCAGCATTTACATTCACATGGGCAAACTAAACATACTATAGAACTTTTTTTTGCATTTGTTTTTTAACTAAAAACTCACACAGTAGCAACAAAGCATTATTCACATAGACATAAGGCCAATTAATAACAAAGTTACGTAGTTAGGTTGAAAAAAGTCCATCTAGTTCAACCAATAGTAAAAAAAAAAAAAAATCATACAATCCCATATACACAATCATATACCCACAGTTGATCCAGAGGAAGGCAAAAAAACCCCAGCAAAGCATGATCCAATTTTCTACAGCAGGGGAAATATTCCTTCTTGATCCCCCGAGAGGTAATCGGATATTCCCTGGATCAACTTTACCTATAAATGTTAGTACCCAGTTATATTGTGTACATTTATGAAAGAATACAGGCCTTTTTTAAAGCAATCTAGTGAGCTGGCCAAAACCACCTCTGGAGGAAGTCTATTCCACATTTTCACAGCTCTTACTGTGAAGAAACCTTTCCGTATTTGGAGATGAAATCTCTTTTCCTCTAGACTCAAAGAGTGCCCCCTTGTCCTCTGTGATGACCTTAAAATGAATAACTCAACACTTTTACTATATGGACCCCTTATGTATTTGTACATGATGATCATACCCCCGCTTAATCTCCGTTTCTCAAGAGAGAATGAATTCAGCTCATCTGATCTTTCCTCATAGCTGAGTTCCTCCAATGCCTCTTATCAGTTTGGTTGCCTTTTTCTACACTTTCTCCAGTTCCCCGATCATTTTTGAAAACTGGTACCTAAAACTGAACTGTATATTCCAGATGAGGCCTTACTAATGATTTGTTCAGGGGCAAAATGATATCTCTCTTTTTGGAGTCCATACCTATCTTAATACAAGAAAGGACTTTGCTCGCTTTGGAAACTGCAGCTTGGCATTGCATGCTATTATTAAGCTTATGATATACCAAAACCCCAAGTTCCTTCTCCACCATTGATTCCCCCAGTTGTACCTCCCCTAGTATGTATGATGCATGCATATTTTTAGCCCTCAAGTGCATAACTTTACATTAATTAACAATTAACTTCACATTGTTGCCAATTAAACAGTGCATTGAGGTTGGCTTGTAAGTCGGAGGCATCATAGTTACATAGTTAGTCAGGTTGAAAAAAAAGTCCATCCAGTTCAACCTTAAAAACAATAAGTAAATAAAATAAAAATATCGTACAATCCAATATACCCAATTTTACACCCACAGTTGATCCAGAAGAAGGCAAAAAAACCCCAGCAGAGCATGTTGCAATTTGCTACAGCAGAGGAAAAAATTCCTTCTTGATCCCCCAAGAGGCAATCAGATTTTTCCTGGATCAACTTTACCTATAAATGTTAGTACCCAGTTATATTATGTACATTTAGGAAAGTATCCAGGCCTTTCTTAAAGCAATCTACTGAGCTGGCCTGAACCGCCTCTGGCGGGAATCTATTCCACATTTTCACAGCTCTTACTGTGAAGAAACCTTTCCGTATTTGGAGTTGAAATGTCTTTTCCTCTAGACATAAAGAGTACCCCCACATCCTCTGTGTTGACCGTAAAGAGAACAACTCAACACCAAGTTCATCATATGGACCCCTTATATATTTGAACATGTTGACCATTATTTGAACATGTTGAACATTATTTTCCTCTTCTCAAGAGTGAATAAATTCAGTTCCTCAAATCTTTCCTTATAGCTGAGCTCCTCCATGCCTATTATCAGTTTGGTTGCCCTTCTCTGCACTTTCTCCAGTTCCCCGATATCCTTTTTGAGAACTGGTGCCCAAAACTGAACTGCATATTCCAGATGAGGTCTTACTAATGATTTGAACAGGGGCAAAATTATATCTCTCACTCTGGAGTCCATACCTCTCTTAATACAAGAAAGGACTTTGCTCGCTTTGGAAACCGCAGCTTGGCATTGCATGCTATTATTGAGCTTATGATCTACCAAAACCCCCAGATCCTTCTCCACTATGGATTTCCGTTGCACTATCAACAATAAAATAATATATGTAATAATAATATACAGTGAATGATGTGCATAAATAAATATATAAAAAGAAAGATGACTAGGGACGGACATGTACACACGCTACTGTGCATATGCGATCGCTGTCTGGATTTTAAGGAAGTTTTAAGGAGGTGTTTGGATTGTTTGCATTGAGACATGCTCTCAGCTTGAACTTTTGGTATCCTGTGTATATGCACTGCTGCTAATAAACTGCAAAGAGGAGACAATATTATACTATGTGGAGTCTTTTGTCTCTCTATATCAGGGATATGCAATTAGCGGACCTCCAGCTGTTGCAGAACTACGAGTCCCATGAGGCACAGCAAGACTCTGATAGCCACAAGCATGACACCCAGAGGCAGAGGCATGATGGGACTTTTTTTGCTGGAGGTCCGCTATTTGCATATCCCTGCTCTATATACTCTGGCTCTGAGGCTTTTCTAAAACACCTGATCAGCTTTGAAGTTCCTAGTGTGTATCTTCTGAGGCTACTGGAGAGAGTCGTCAGGACATCTTTTCTGTGGATCACAGATCCAACAAAGCACTTTGTGACCTCCCTGAATAAGGGGGGTCACTGGCTTTCTGGTAAGCCTTCATTTTATTTGTAGTGATGGGTATCATGCTGCCAAGCATTTGATCATCATTTTCATAACACCCCCTCTTCATGGGACTCCTTCTCATGAAAATCAGCTGCATATGAACTTTTTATTTTTATTTTTGTTTACACTTGTGATATTATATTGCACATATGTTATGATTTATTTCATTTCAAACTGTATCAATTATTGCACAATTGCATTTTATTATACCATTTTTGGATGTATGCGCATTACATGTGTTGTGTGATTTGCATGAATTGCACTTTTTGCTCTAGCGCTGCACTTTTATTGAAACAATAAATAATATATGTAATAATATACAGTGAATGGTGTACATAAATAAGTATATTAGGGATGCACCGAAATTTTGGCTGCCGAAACATATCAGCCGAAAATGGCCTTTTCGGCATTTCGCCGAAAGATAAAAATGGCCGATAATGCAGCCGAAAATGGTCTGGGGTCTGGGCAGGGGGCGGAGCCCCTGGTGCCACCCATTACGGGGGTGTCCTATAGCGCAGGAGAGAAAGGAGAGATGGGAACATAACAGCTTTCATTTCAATAGCTGTGTGTTCCTCGCCGCGCGCTGTCACATACCGCCCCTCCCCCTCATCTGGGGAACTTTAAAAGACAGATCACCCGTCCCAGGATTGGACGGGTGATCTGTCTATCAAAGTGCCCGGACAAGGGGGAGAGGCTGTATGTGACGGCGAGCAGCGGGGAGCACACAGCTATTGAAATGAAAGTTTTATGTTCCCGGTGCTCTAATCAACCAGGCGGCGGTGACGGCTCTCCTCCCTCTTCCCTCTCTTCCCCTGCACAGGCTGGCTGAACTGGGGACACAGGCTGGCTGCACTGGGGACACAGGCTGGCTACCTGGCTGCACTGGGGACACAGGCAGGCTAACTGGCTGCACTGGGGACACAGGCTGGCTAACTGGCTGCACTGGGGACACAGGCTAGCTAACTGACTGCACTGGGGATACAGGCTGGCTGGCTGGCTGCACTGGGTACACAGGCTGGCGAACTGGCTGCACTGGGGACACAGGCTGGCTAACCGGCTGCACTGGGGTAACAGGCTGGCTAACTGGCTGCACTGGGGACACAGGCTGGCTAACTGGCTGCACTGGGGACACAGGCTGGCTGGCTGCACTGGGGACACAGGCTGGCTGGCTGCACTGGGGACATAGGCTGGCTGTACTGGGGACACAGGCAGGCTGCATCTGACTAGCACTGGTGAGGCTGCATTAATCTCTTGTATCATGTCTGCAGTCTCTGACAATCTCCTGTACCATTTTCCCAGTCTCTGACCATCTCCTGTACCATGCCCCCAGTCTCTGACCATCTCCTGTACCATGTCCCCAGTCTCTGACCATCTCCTGTACCATGTCCCCAGTCTCTGACCATCTCCTGTAACGTGTCCCCAGTCTCTGACCATCTCCTGTACCATGTCCCCAGTCTCTGACCATCTCCTGCACCATGTCCCCAGTCTCTGATCATCTCCTGTATAAAAATATTTTTTTAAAAATAAGTTTCGGTATCGGTCATTTTCGGTATTGGTTTCAGTTTTCGGCCTAGTGTATTTTTCATTTTCGGTATCGGTTTCGGCACTGAAAAACCCATTTGGTGCACCCCTAAAATATATAAAAAGAAAGATGACTACATCAATTGATGCTTCTATATTCGCAAATCTCAAATGCCAATAGAAATGACTAAAAATATATAAAGTCTCAGTGGTGAATAAAGGTGATGGTGTCTTCTTATAGTGTATATGACACCTCAGTTTACTATTGGAATGTATTATAGTGGCCAGTTTTCTGTGGCCTGCCTTATTGCACAATAGATTCGGTGGCCATTTTCTCGTGGTCTCCAATTGTTTAGATATTAACTATACCAATCGACCAGAGCGGACATGTTTCCGTGCATGTTTAAGCCACTATTTACCTGGGTAATATATAATCCTTGGAAACTGAATAAAAATTGCGTAGAAATCGTAGTTAATCAACGAAAGCCTGATAATTATAAAAATAAAAAATATATATTAATATGAAGAACTAAAATACAATAATTTAAAATTGGAAATTAAAAATAAAAATGATTATAAATATAAATAGAAAACGAGCCAGGGATACCGGAACTGATGTAGGTACTGAAAACATCATAACATCATAACATTCGCAGAATACCATGGAAACTAGATAAATGTAATTCAAATGTAATTCAAAACATTAATGTATGAACTACACAATGTGTGGAGGACCAAGATACATCTGCAATGCAGCCTAAAGAAGTTGTCCACCAAAATGCATTTATCAGGTATGGAAGACATTTGAAAGTAACAAAGAGGGCCAATAGTAAACCTGACTATATATTAATCAAATTTCGTTTGAAATTTTTCATTCATGTTCGTTCAAATGGGATCAAATCAACATTCCCTTTCAATTACAGTAATGAGAAAATTCAAAGGGGCGGGACGGAAAGTTCATTTGTTCCAAAATTAATTGTTAAAAGCAAACAATATTCAAGTACTTTCGAACAACATTGGTTTGAAAGTTATGTACAAAGATTTTTTGTTTGAGTGTTCATACGAAAGTTCATTTGAAAATCTACTAGTGTATAGCCAGTTTAGTTGCAAAGTAGTTGCAGAGATCCACTACAAAAGAAAAAACGATATATATTATAGGAATTTGCCAGAGAAAATTGAGTACTGTACGTGATACTTTTTTTTATTTGCACTAACATACAATTTTTCAGGACAAGCTTTCGGGGTATGTCTTCTCTGTCACAATTGCACTAATACGGCTACAATCACATCAACTAGGAATTTGCCAAAAAGCAAGTGAAAGACACAGCAAATGCATGGGAAAAAAGCTATGAAATTGAATCTTTTGGCTTTAGAGAAGAACACGGCTTATTACTCTGAGAACATCATCCCACAAGACAATGACACTAAACACTTAGCTGAAGCTACACTGGAGAGGCTTAGAACAAATAACCTAAGCAGGGACAAGCCAATAAATAAGCAGGGACCTGCCAAATTTCGATCCATGTATGACCATACAGGCTAGTTGTACTGAAGTCCCTGCTGAATCAGCCGAATTTCAATCTATGTATGGGCATGCTGGTCGATCTATCAATTGAATTCAGTTAACCAGCCTGACTTATTTCTGTTCAATCACTGCTATCAGCTATAGATGCCGGCAGTGATCATTGTATTCTTATGGTGGGGAGACCTACTCTGGCAGGATATAATAGCCCAGCGGAAGGTATTCCCCCCATCAACACAGTTAGTGTTCCTTGCAGCATGTATTTCCTTGCTTCCCTGTATAGACTTTAAACGTTGTCTCTAGTTTCTAGTGGCAATAGCAGTTGGAACATCAGGAGGGGGGGAAGTAGCAATTGAATGCTGACCATAGGTAATGAAGACGAAAAACTTAAAAACTTTAGAGATTTGTTTGTTCAGGAAAAATTCATCCTAAGAGAGCATCCAGAGTCACATTAGCTGTTCAATAATTTATTTACCAGTTCAGTTTGTCCATTAGACTGTAGTTGATTTTCCATCTGCCAGTTTGGGTGGTCAGCCACTGCATTTTTTTTCCTCAACACAGATTCCTTCATTTGCTCCTTTGCAATTATGCCGTGCCAAGATTGATATACCTCCCTGTATTGGTCCCATGCAATCCTCCATTGATGTTTCCGAAGACCCCTGTCCTATAGGGAAACTGTAATGCCCCGTACACACGGTCGGACTTTGTTCGGACATTCCGACAACAAAATCCTAGGATTTTTTCCGACGGATGTTGGCTCAAACTTGTCTTGCATACACACGGTCACACAAAGTTGTCGCAAAATCCGATCATTTTGAACGCGGTGACGTAAAACACGTACGTTGGGACTATAAACGGGGCAGTAGCCAATAGCTTTCATCTCTTTAATTATTCTGAGCATGCGTGGCACTTTGTGCATCGGATTTGTGTACACACGATCGGAAATTCCGACAACGGATTTTGTTGTCGGAAAATTTTATAGCCTGCTCTCAAACTTTGTGTGTCGGAAAATCCGATGGAAAAAGTCAGATGGAGCCCACACACGGTCAGAATTTCCGACAACACGCTCCGATCGCACATTTTCCTTCGGAAAATCCGACCGTGTGTACGGGGCATTACTGTTTGTTTTTTGTGTCTGCAAAAGAGCTTGGGAAGAGCCTTGATGATCACCCTGAGTCTTGCACTGTTTGCATGGTGCAAGATTTGCCACATCTGCTGCAACCTCATCTTTCCTTTCTGCCCAACTGTTCCATTCAAAGAAGCTGTATTACAGCCTCTATGAATGAAACAGGATCTGAGAATAGAGGACAGGCAGATGATAGATAGTTCTGCCCCCTCCATTCATAGATGGTGTTTCATTCATAGAAGCTGTGCCCCGGCTTTTATAAATGGAGCAGCTGGACAGAAAGGGCAGGCATAGTCAAGCTTTCTTGATGAGAGCCTGTTACAGCCTGTTAGTTACGCCACACTGGAATTGTGCAGGGGGGCATGGACTGAGAAAGATTTCTACTAACAGAAGAGGAATCAGCACAGGGGACACATCCAACTTACTGTAAGTTATGTCTTATGTGCTGATTTTTCTGTTTTTTTTATTTTCTATTTTATTAGCTGCACTTGATTTGATAAACAAATATATTATTTTACTTTTTACTCCTAAGAAACTAGCTGATAATACATTAACTTAATGTTTTTATAATCATCCTGTAATTTTGTCATTAACATTAAGTAACTAAAGAGAATTAAGTTAAATCTAATATTGTAACATTGCCATTATAACAGGAGGTGAGGAGAAATCTTCCAATGGTGTCACCTGTCCAGTGACACTTTGGATCAATTTCTTCTCACTCTCTTTTTGTGTCCCTGTGATAGGAAGTAAATTATTTCTAGTGGCGACACACTAGAGGTCTTCAGCTGCAATTGTGCTGTCCTGAGCTGGGCTTCAGGTGTGTCCTTTGCCTATAAAGAGGGATGGGCTACCAGGCATACCCACCCTCAGTTTATTCATTGCTAAAAATGCTCCAAGATGGAGGGTCACGTTGATTGGAGTAAGGGACCAAACTATACAGAGGGGCTTTGATGGGGTGGTGTGGCATCCAAATATATTTGCAAATGTCTACAACCAGACCCTTTGTTTTAAAACCATGTACTTTGTTTCTTTTGTTTTGTTTTGTTTCTTTGTCGGCTGGCTGGTAAGCATGCTGGGAAATTTAGTATTTCTTTTAGTAACAGATTTCCCCAATGGTCCATGGAAAGAAGGGAAAACTGACAGCATTTTGAGCATTTGCTACTATATCCAAAACTAAAATAATATCCAGAATCTTCTACTGCTGCCATTCCTTCATCAGTTGAAGTCATCAAAAACACCGATTGGTTACAGGTATAGGGGAGCATGTGACCTTCTCTACTACCGCCCATGGTGCAGTATTTGGGTCTGACCCATCAATCTCCAGGCCCAAACTCTGCCACTCGTGGCGGGGGAGCAGGTCATTAACGCTGGAGCCATGGAACTTGACCCACTGCTTCAACAGATTAACAGCAGATAGAGTGGGTAGCATCAATGCATTGGGTGATGGGAAACTTTAATCTGTTACTGTGTTATAAATGGGTAAAATCTCAGATTCGATTCAAGGAAGTAACTTTAATGCAAATGGCAGTGACACATGACGCCTACAAAAAAGTAAAAAGCCTTTCCCTCTTTAAACTTAGAGGTTTACAATTCAATTTTCTCATTCCCTTTGGGAATGTCCTGTAATGATCAAAAGTCATTATTTCCAGATTATTTGTTTGCCAAACACTGATCTTAAAATGTGTATTTGGGGGTGGTTGGTGACTTGACTTTATTTATTCCAATCCTATGAGAGCTTCCCTTGCTTATTTCTTTTTATGTTTGCAAATTGCTGACTATTAAATGGAAGCTCTTGGTTTATCCTATTACATTAGTGGGTTACAGGCTTACCCTGAGAATAAAGGATGTCACTGTGAAGGGAAGTTCCATCCGTTTTTTGGTTTATTAAGAGTCAGCACCTACAAAAAGCGTAGCTGCTGACTTTAAATAAACAGACACTCACCTGTCCCACAGTCCAGCGATGCGGCTGCCCGGAGCCTCGCTCCTCTCCCCCCTCCTCTCCGTGGCCCCGTCTCAGAAGATTGCAGGGAGGGAGGGAGCTGCCTAGGGGGAGAGGAGGAGTCGCCTAGGAGGTTGAGAAGCAGAAGGAGGAAGTGGGACAGGAAGTCCCTCTAAAAAGAAGGTACCCACCCACCCCCCCCAAAAAAATGACATGCCAAATGTGGCATGTAAGGGGGCGAGGAGTGCTTAAAGCTTAAGTTCCACCTTTGGGTGGAAATCCGCTTTTAATTTGAAAAAGATTGGAATTAAAATGTATGTAAAGCCAAATCTTTATTTTTTTGGATGGAAAAGGAAATGTTTAAGACCCCTGTAAGTTTTTTTGTGTGTTTTTTTTGTCTCTGCCCCATCAGGGAGATTTAACTTGACTTCCTGTCCCAGAGACATAACAGGAATTAGGAGGGAATCTCTCCAAAGCAAGGAGAAATCCTGGTGACAAGTGTCACCAGAAAAGGCATTGGAACTTTCCTTTTATAGTGACAGCGTTACAATTTTGGAATTCTCGTCACTGGGACAAAGCTCAATAGGACAGATAGAGAGGGTTGATCTCCTCAGTGGGAACACAGAAATGAATAAACACATCTTTGCTTCAGCCAAAACTAAATGTTTTGGCTTAACATACATATTATGGTCCCCCCTAAATGAATAGCACCATGAGTGATTACTGATTATTTTTTGTCCTAAATAGACTTGTATGTCACTAGAGAATTGTTTGTAACATTGGAGTTAATTAGGCACGTTTGTCTGTGTTTGCATGTGTGTTTAAACGTGCTAGGTATGTTTTAAAAAATAGGAAACTACTCTGAAGTGCCAATGCACACAATCTTAAATTCCATGGCAAGGTACATAAACTTGGAATTCAACTCCAAGGCTTCAGCAATACTGCCCTGTGAACAGTATGTATAATAGCTGTAGCTCTAGCCAAAATGTAAACACCCTTGGTATAGTTATTCAAAAATAAAATAAAATGTTGTATTGAGCATAGGTAAAGACCTAACTGTGCTATTAGAATTTACCCTCTTTTGGATAATGATGACTTTTTAAAATGGTACCTAATGGTTACCTGATGGGATGTCTGCTACAGATAAGAGAGCTATGGTCTCATACAGTACGTGGAAACACTAGTGTCATTTATCAACCATCTTCCCTTGGTCATTTCCAAAATGCCTTGTATTCTGTTATCAATTCACAGCTTGCTTTCTTGGTGGAATTTTCACATAACCTTGCCAAAGCATCCTTAGGATTAATTCAATTCTTGATTATTTATGGACTCCATCCTAATGTTCACATTTCTTCTGTGCATTTTTAGATCTGCCAGCTGCCAATACAGTCTTTGCCAATCTACTGCATTTGTAGGAAGAGATTTGGCAGACATTAAAAAATTGGCTCTAAAAACCTGCTGTACCTGAAAACTAAATTGGACTACTCATGAAGAATATGTTTAAAGAACCTTCTTTTAAGGTTACATCACTTGACTAAAATGTATACAGGACAAAAACATATTCACCCTTTCAACTTTTTTTTTCAATTTCCTGCTTCACTAAGCACTGATAGTATAGCTATTGCTATACTTTTGGCAGTTCAAAACATCAACTATGTTTGTCCTTTCTGTGAATGGGTAGGGGAAAGAAGGAGTGGGCAGAGTGCTGTGTAGGAGTGCCATATCTGTCCTCTGGGAGTGCCATAGTATAACAAAATCCATATTATCAGTGTTCAGTGAACTAGTGATCTGTGAAGAAAAGAGCAAGATCCAGGAGGTAGCATACACTTCCTTGCACTAGCGGAACAAAATTAATTGATTTAACTGTTTTGCAATATAGTTGGGAGCTCAGGTTTTATGCTATCCTGCGCTGATTAATTCGGATGGCCGAAGACCCAGCACCTGTAAGAAGTCATGGAGAAGATGCAGGCGCCAGCAAGGGGACTTTGTAGAAGCCCAACCATTAGAAGGAAGGCAACTATTGTGCACTTTAGTTCTGGTTTAATATTGAGAGGGGTGCTTTACAGAGGTCAGCTTTTATTTATGTATAAAAAACTTTTAACCGAAAAGCAAAAAAAAAAAATCTGTAGCTGCCTAAAAAGTGTTAGCTTGAGTTAGGTTTTTAATTTATTAGTCACTTATGTGGCATCCACCTAAACTTACCAGTCCATCTGACACTAGCATCTCCACAGATTGAAAAAGTTGGGTGGCTACGTTGTTCCTCCATAAGTAAAGCGAAGGACTGGATAAAAAAACAATGCAGCCATCACATCTAATGCCCTGTACACACGAGCGGACTTTTCGATCGGACTTGTCCGACGGACCGAATCCGACGGATAATCCGACCGTGTGTGGGCTTTATCGGACCATGTTTATTTAGAACATGTTTCAAATCTTTACGTCGGAACTCCGCTGGACCCAGTTCCTATCGAAAAATCCGCTCGTCTGTATGCTAGTCCGACCGACGAAAACCGACGCTAGGGCAACTATTGGCTACTGGCTATGAACTTCCTTATTTTAGTCCGGTCGTACGTCATCACGTACGAATCCGGCGGACTTTGGTGTGATCATGTCTAGGCAAGTCCGTTCGCTCGAAAGTCCGTCGGAAGTCCGTCAAAAGTCTGTCGAAAGTCCATCGGAAAGACTGTCGGACGTTTGTTGCCGTCCGCCCGTGTGTACAGGGCATAAGGGACTGGCAAACTGCAATATACAGTTGTGCTCATAAGTTTACATACCCTGCCAGAATTTATAATTTCTTGGCCATTTTTCAGAGAATATGAATAACACAAAAACTTTTCTTTCACTCATGCTTAGTGTTTGGCTGAAGCCATTTATTATCAACTGTGTTTACTCTTTTTAAATTATAATGGCAACAGAAACTACCCAAATGACCCTGATTAAAAGTTTACATACCCCATTTCTTAATACCGTGTATTGCCCCCTTTACCATCAATGACAGCTTGAAGTCTTTTGTGGTATTTGTGGATGAGGCTCTTTATCTTCTCAGATGGTAAAGTTGCCCATTCCTCTTGGCAAAAAGCCTCCAGTTCCTGTAAATTCTTGGGCTGTCTTACATAAACTGCACTTTTGAGATCTCCCCAGAGTGGCTCAATGATATTGAGGTCAGGAGACTGAGATGGCCACTCCAGAACCTTCACTTTATTCTGCTGTAGCCAATGACCAGTTGACTTGGCCTTGTGTTTTGAATCATTGTTATGTTGGAATTTCCAAGTACGTCCCATGCGCAGCTTCCTGGGTGATGAATGCAAATGTTCCTCCAGTATTTTTTGATAACATACTGCATTCATCTTGCCATCAATGTTGACCAAATTTCCTATGCCTTTGTAGCTCACACATCCCCAAAATATCAGCAATCCACCTCCACCTTGTTGACTCCTTTCCAAATGAAGCGTTTATGGCTGTGGCCAAAAAGCTCAATTTTAATCTCATCATTCCAAATGACTTTGTGTCAGAAGGTTTGAAGTTTGTCTCTGTGCTGTTTGGCGTATTGTAAGCGGGATACTTTGTGGCATTTGTGTAGTAATGGCTTTCTTCTGGCAACTCGACCATGCAACCCATCTTTCTTTAAGTTGCCTCCTTATTGTGCATCTTGAAACAGCCACACCACATGTTTTCAGAGAGTCCTGTATTTCACCTGAAGTTATTTGTGGGTTTTCCTGGCAGTTGTGGCTGAAATTTTAGTTGGTCTACCTGACCATGCTTTGGTCTCAACAGAACCCCTCATTTTCCACTTCTTGATTAGAGTTTGAACCCTGCTGATTGGCATTCTCAATTCCTTGGATATCTTTTTATATCTCTTTCCTGTTTTATACAGTTCAACTACCTTTTCCCGCAGATCCTTTGACAATTCTTTTGCTTTCCCTATGACTCAGAATCCAGAAACGTCAGTGCAGCACTGGATGAAAGATGCAAAGGGTTTGTCAGGAGTCCAGAAACTCATTGACCTTTTATACACACACACACTAATTACAAACAAACAGATCACAGGTGAGGATAGTTAACTTTAATAGCCATTCAAACCCCTTTGTGTCAACTTGTGTGCATGTTATCAGTCCAAAATCACCAGGGTATGTAAACTTTTGATCAGGGCCATTTGGGTAGTTTCTGTTGCCATTATGATTTAAAAAGACTAAACATAGTTGATTGATAATAAATGGCTTCAGCCAAACACTAACCATGAGTGAAAGAAATGTTTTTGTGTTATCATTCATAGACTAAAGCTGGCCCTACACAGCACATTTCCAAACAAACATTCTTACAAACATTCATACAAAAAATCTGATGGACACATTAAATGCCTTGACCAATATCCAAATTGTAGTTTGCTTTTAACATTCAGTTTTGTAATGAATAAACTTTGTCAAATAAAAAACTACATTGACTAAACACTTTCCATCTGCTCCTTCAAATTTTCTCATCACTGCAGATGAAAAGAAATGTTGATTTGACCCCACTAATAAATAAAATATTAATAAAATACAACACATGTTCTGAAAACAAAAATTTGGAAATGAGATTCTACTAGTGCATGGCCAGCTTGGCACTGCAGAAAATATTGAGCAATTCACAGCATCCCACCAGTCAAAAGAGCAAACAGTCTTAAGCCCCGTACACACGTGCCGAATGTCAGGAGACATCGGCCGGTTCAATAAAAAACGGCTGACATTCGGCTTGTGCGTATGTCAGCCAGAAGCCAACTTCTGTTGGACAAGCATGCTGGAAAACCAGCAGCCGACTGGCTCCCGATCAGCTCTGTCAGCCAATGACGGAGAGCACCAACCGGAGTGTTCTGGGGGAGGGGCCATCCCCCTGTCAGAACACAACAGCTCAGCAGGGAAGATCACTGTACTAACATCAGATCGTTAGTACAGCGGATGCGACCGGAGCTGTCAGTTTTTTCAGGTTGAACAAAAAAAAAAACTATTATTGTTTACCAGGCTTTACATCTTTCCCGATACCATACACATATATGCACTAATGTCCCTTTGGGTGGAGACTAGTTAGCCAATTAGTCTATTGTCCCTACCACTACTTTACACATGCACACACTAACCTTTGTGTAGACTTTAGTTGGCTAACCATCATATCTTTTTGGTTGTGGATGGAAAATTAAGCTTCTAGTGAAAAGCCATACAAACACAGAAAGAACCATACAAAAACACTTTCCAGGTTGTATGCTTGATAGGATAAGGACCCAGAATTTCAGTGCTGTAAGGCAAATAATCAACTTCTTAGCCAAGTGTGATGTAATTGATTGTAAATCATACTATTCTGCAAGGCTAGGCTGTCCTTTTCGTTTTTTCTTTATAATTATACTTTATTTGTAGTACTTTACAATCTTACTACATTGTGGTTATAATACTAAATTGGTAGTAATTCAGATGCATATTCTGTTTCAAAAAGGGCATTTGCTTACTTTGTGCGTAGTATGGATAGGATGTTTTGATCCTTAGAAGGGAGGACAGATGTGAAGATCTTGCTGGACTGAAAATTGCTGAGCTAAGCGTCTACAGGAGCAGGTTATTTATAAAGAGATGCAGAGGGAAGGAGGAGGGTGTGTGTGTGTGTGGGGGGGGGGGTTACAGTGATGCAGCGACAAACCAAATGGATGCAGAGGAAATGGGAATACAGTAGCACTGGAAAAGAACAGAATTACCTGTCTTTCGGTTCACATAGAACAGATAAGGGAAATATGCAGTCACTGACAGTAGAGGGAAGCAATAATACACATGGCAAATAGGAATCGAGAGCCTGGAGAAGATAAAAGCAAAAATCATATAAGAGACATTACAAAGAGCTGATGTAGCACTGGACACAGACAAAGGCAATTAAAAACACAGTTGTGTATTTAACTTATTAAAGTGACAGGAAAAAATTGTATGTAATAATGTATGCACAGCCAGAAAAATGTAAGTGCCATTAAACTAAATGATGATGATTTGATTGTAGGAAATATATTTAATTGTTTAAAATGGAGACTGATGCAATTTTTTCAATCTGCTAAATGATTGAAACATGTTGTATGTTTATATGTTTGTGTGACATCCATCTATCAGTGTGGGGGTTATAAACAATCACATTTATTTTACCTTTTGCTAAATGTTGATTGAGTTAGAACCTTTTTTTAAGCTATTAGAAAAGTAATATCCCTTTGTAAATTTACTTAACTAGACTGATGTGCTTAAAATGAAGATAGTTCACAAAACAAATGTCAAAATATAAAAAAAATACTAAAGTAAACTGCATCATTTTGCATTTTTAAAATTAATTTAAGCAGTGCTTTTGTGTTTAGTCTGTCTCGTTAAAAGTCTTGTGCTGGTTAAAGCAGTAATAGAAAAAAATGTATACATGTAAATGCGACAAATGCGCTAAAATTGCAGCAAAATCGCACCGCCAAATGTGCCTGGCTCTGTGCCAAAATTTGATATATGAGCTTCTTTGGAGTGGAGGGAGGCCCATTCATGGAGCCACTCCAAAAAAGCAACACAAAAAAGCTATAAAAAAAATGGTGCAGCAGGTGTCGCTGCAGTATGCTTAGGTGTGAATGAAGCCTTACAGACAGCCTCTATATGCACACTGTGTAGCTGCCTGCTATGCTGCAGTTCTGACCTGTGAACTTCCCAGATAAAAACGGCTGTGCAGCATAGCAGTTTGCAGTTAGAGGCTGGCTGTAAGAGAATCGATCTGAACTGTGTAGCATGTCAGAGTAGGAGGGAGGGAGAGAAGGGGGAGAGGAACTGTGCTTCTTGTGCTTAGACTGTGTGCCATGCCAAGATGTGAAAAGGACTTCCATGGAGGATGAAGTGCACAACTGAAATCTGGGGGGGGGGGGGGGGGGGGTGCACAGCCCTTCCCAACACCTCCCCTTAGATCTAGATTGTGTTTACCACTTATGTATTTTCCACAATGCACAGGAATAGCACAGTGCCTGAACTTATTACTGTTTAGGTGTGTGCCTGTTCAGTAGGTGTGGCCACATCTCCCAGTAGAGGAGGGACAGAAAGAGGGGGTGGATTGCTGAAGTTGTGACTGTCCCCTCTAAACTTTCAAACAGCAAATGGACCCTTACATGATAGATGAAGTGCCCCTGCTGGAAAATTAAAAGGAGGGAGGAAAAAAAGAATAGCTGATTCATGATTATAGTAATATTTGTTAATTATTTATCCTGTCCCAAACATCTCCTTTAAAACAAAAGCTCTTTACCCTGAGCTTCAAGAGTGATGCTAGATCATTATAGCTTTTGGATAAATATTTTTTTGAGGAAATTGTTTGCATTTTTTTTTCCAATCAGTGGAAAATCCTCTATTTATATACCACGTCTATATATAAATATTTGCATGTTAGTCTAAACAGCTAATATTAGTCCCTTTACCCTATTTACTATATACTGTATGTATACACAGATTATATTGTAATGTAAAAGTTAATTCTAGCTTTCAGGTATGAGGTGTAGCTATACCCCACAGGAGCCGTGTTCTTCACCTCGACCTTCCAAAGGACCTCAGCCCCTCTGGCACACAAGGTTGAGTGTAAAAGCACCGCAAATAATTCCTATTACCCAATAATAGTGCTGTATCAAAGCAGGCAAAACCAGTTAGCAAAGGTAATCTTAATGTGTTATCACTCACTAAAGTTGATAACCAAGCAAATACAAATAGACTTGCAACTGCGATAACACAATTCAGCATACAAAATGGTTAACAGTAAGGGCTAAGCATAAAATGACACGTATCGCCCCGGTCAGCATAAACAGTAGCAGCACCACCTGAAGTGCAACAATGAGCAGCAATAAAGCTCGACCTAACAAATGCCTGGGACTGTACATCCAGTGTGCACTAATGTCAGCTATACTAGGCCTAAACCGACTGGGTATGCACTGTCCATAGAAATGAAGGAATAGGGAGAAGAGAACAAAGGGGACTTGCTGGATGTTTTATTGGAGGGGCAGTCCTTTATGTTGTTCTTCTGGTTATCATTGGGTCACTTTATTAAGCACTTTAGCACCTAACAGGAGTTTTAGTGAACCAACATTCATTAAAAATGCGGTAAAGAGGCAGTCAATTTAACCCCTAGTCGCCGACTACACTCAAATATGCGGCCACTCAGCGGCCAGGCTTTAGCGCAGAGGGGCCGCAGTGCAGATGTGATCTCTGCGATCTGTGCTGCGCTGCCCCAGGTGTCTTTGCCTCTGGTCACTCGCCTCGTAGATGATCCATCTGCACCAGGACTGATGTTCACATCTCAGCTCCCGCGCTGCAAAGAGTAGGCAGTCTGTTCAGTAGTCTGGTACAAAGCTTTTCCGCTACTCCTTCTCTACCTCAGGGTCCTCTTGGGAATTGTAGTCCAGTTCTATGGCTGCTGCCCTGGACATTAATTTCCATAATCTTCAGCATTCTGCACAGTAAACTTTAGGCTTTTCTGGCTATAATTCTCCCTATGCTAACTATGCAGAGCAGTAGAAAGTGAAACTAAAACTGACTAAAGAGGACAATATGGTTGATTTACTAAAACTGGAGAGTGCAAAATCTGGTGCAGCTCTGCATGGGAGTCAATCGGCTTCTAACTTCAGCTTGTTCAAATAAAGCAGAACTTCAGTCATTTTTTCATCTTTCCATCTATTAATTCTTCTTGCCCTTGTTGTTTTAACTTTGGATAGAAAAACATTTTTTTTTCTTCTAGTAAATACCTTATACGGCCCACTTCCTGTTTCTTGTCTGGAGAAAAGCCTAGGCTTTTGACATCATGCACACCTCTCTCTCTCTCTCTCTCTCTCTCTCATTTTCGCGAGAGTTTGCCAGGAAGGGAGGGGGGGTGAGTCATAAGAGGGCCAATGAGAGCTGCAGAGCTGGAGGTGTGTGTCTGTGTAAATCCAGGAAGTGAACAGGCAGCAGCTTCAGCTGCCCACAGTTAAAATGGTTGCAGCCAAACTCAGTGGGGGGAGATTTCTACAGCATATTTGGCAAGTACAGAATCACAGTATATATAAAATAATATTCAAAGTGGTTGGAGGGAAGCTTGAGAATGGCAAAGATGTTTTTATTACAGATTATGTGAGCAGACTGCAGTTCCTCTTTAAGCTGTGACATTAAAACCTTGAAGCTGATTTGTTTCTATGCAAAGCTGCACCACATTTTGCACTCTCCAGTTTTAGTAAATTAACCCCAATGTCTCCTTCTCCATGTTTCTGTAGTCCAGCACCTGGCTACAGAGGTTAATTATGAATTGATGTTTTCATCACAGCCCTGGGCATTCGCTTTTAGCATCATTTGTCTTTCCTTATTTTGTGTGTTCATATTTGTTTTACATTTTTGTTACTAAAAATTTCAGGAAATACTACTTAGATTTTGGGTTTATTTTCTCGACAGTAAAGCTAGCTCTGTTATATCTCCTGGGGACTTCAGCTGAGCAAGTTCCTTCCTGGAAAGCAAAAAAAGTTATGTATTTTTTCCTAGAAATCCTTGCTCTGAGACCTATTTGTAATGGCCACAGCAGGTTGCAGAGATTATACCTCTCGAGTCCTGAAAGCATATAAAAATCGAATGGTGGTTCAGCTTTTTAGGAACTCCCAAAAACTGAAATGATCAGTTTTGTGTAGACTGCCACTTTAACAAAGTAAAACTTAAACCATTTAAGGAAGTATATACAGTATATCTTTAATGTTATTGTCTTTTATTCAGGTTTGTAATAATATAATTATCTTGTAAAATAAATGGTAATTTTAGGGTTTTCTGGGTTTTAGATGCTGAACAGGACAGCAGCCCTCGTACAGTTATCGGCTCTGACATAGAGGACACTAAACCTATCAATTTGGGTAAGTGAGTATCTTCGTGTATTGTGCTTACATCTAATCACCCTGTTTAATGGTGGTTAAAATAGAGTTTTGCATACATTCCTACTTGTGAGTTTCTGATATCTGTCACAGCTGTTTTGTCTCTGCAGATATGACAGATTTCCAAGAGAGTTTTGTCACTTCTGGTGTTTTCAGCGTCACAGAATTAATTCAAGTGTCGAGAAGTAAGTAATATTATGAGGGATTATCTTGTTTTCGCCTAAGAGAATATGTATATCTACATACAGTATGTATATACAGTACTGGGAACACAGGTTGGATATTCAGACCCTGGGTTATAGGCTGGTACTTTCAGGTGATTGGACACTGGCAAAACTTTGTTGGACATACCCCCCTGGGTGTACCCCTAATACCCTACCCTGCTCTGTAAGATCTCAGTTTTTTTCACATGTCCTAAGGTGATGGACCTCTTCCCCCTTACAGAGATATAATTTTCTTCACTAGTATGTTATTTTACTTCAGATTCTTCAATGAACTCTTCTATCCAACCCCCACTGTCTTCTAATTCAGCAATTGAAGCAGTGCATCCAGATAGGTGCAACCTTGGTATAACCTTGGGAGCTGTACATGGACCTTATGTTTTGGGGATGGCCTGTAATGTTGCTTCTATCACGAGATCCTTCTTGGGTTCCTACCTTGGCATGTAGTTCAACACATGTATTTAGCCTCAGGGTGCTATACAGGTTCAGAACCATGGTCCATCCTTATGAAATTCAGACACTGAAGACCCCTCCAGGGATATGACCACCATCACGGGCGAAGCCTGCAATCTGTATAGAAACCAGAAATGTGGACAGGTAAGACAGAGTCTCCCTGTATCTCTGATCGTTGCTCTAAAAAAGGGACTGTGTTTGGATCGTATTCACATTACAGTGTAAACTTTTTAAACTTGGCCCTAAAACTGAATCACTCAGAGCTTAGTCTGAGGTGGATGATCAGGTGTTACAGCACACCACAGGTCGCATGTTTTATCACCACTTCTGCCTAAAGCCTCATATAAGGTTCTCAGGTGCTTCCTCCTGCCCTTTTGCCACAAGAACTTGCTGTGCACTCCTTCTCTGGGTTATGTACCCTATATTCCGCACTATACTCCATGAGTACCCCACAAGGGAATACCCTCACTTGCATCTATGACAGAGACCAGGCGAAAGGGAATCACAGCAAAAGCTCAGGCAAACATATGCTCTGCCAAAGGCCCACATAACTATCAACTTTTAGAGTGATGCTGTTTCCCTTGCACCAGAGCAGGACCTGATTTTAGCAGTGGTCTCTGCATCTGATTCTAGCTCTATTTCAGGCATGGGACAAGCAGCCTTCCTGACTAAGGCAGATCTCTGTGCAACTATGTCACGTTTTCTCATAAAACGTATGGTTTTAATATACCCATCATTGTCCAGAGCTTAAAAGCCTAGAAGAGGCAGGCACAGAAGGGAATGAAGGAGACCCAGAGGTCGTGTTAGAGGAGGCCGCAAAAGATTTCTTACCACCACCCTTTTATAACCTGATGTTACCGCTTCACAGAATATGCTTATCAATGTGGATATGCTGTCACTTTGGGTACAAAGATTAACATTTTAAAATAAATTTCCAATTCATGAACAAATAGAATGAGCAGTTTATGAGGATTGGGTCAATCCAGAAAATATTTTCACCCCTCTGAAAGCAATTGTTGAGCTCTATCCAGTGGGAAAAGAGTTCACTAAAAAGTGGTCTGTTCTGGTAGTAGATCCTGCTGTCTCCTGCTGTCTCAAACATCTCACTGAGCCAACTGAAGATGCTCCTAGGAACGTTTAAGATGCTCTTAAAGGATTTTTTACACTTGCTGACCCAGCTCTGCAACCAGCTATTGCTGCAATTTCTGTCTGTCAAACTGCAGCTGGACTAGAGTAGGGCAATGAACAAACAACATGATCCTGTATTCCAGGACCATATTTTAACAGAGAAATCACAACAATTAACTTCTGCTCTGCTCTTTCGTGTGGATAGCCTAGAACAAGCAATGACACAGATTTCCAGAATGGCTCTTAATTCCCATTCACATTTGCAGAATCTTTTGGCTTAAAGCCTGGTCAGCAAAAGCTGCTGTAAAAGATGCCTCACACATATGTCCTTTGAAGGAGGACATCTCTTTGGTAAGGTACTTGACAAATTCATTGAAGATTTCATAGATGGAAAGGTTCTTCCACAATGGAAAGTTCAAAAATCCCCTTCCCTAAAGGGACTCTACCTCTTCAAAACTCAGAGCACCTCAACACCCCACCCAGGCTTCAACTTCAAAAGTTCATCCCTTTCTTTCAGCACAAGACTTGGACCACAAAGTCCAGCAAGTCTTACTTAGAGCCATCTTCCCAATGAAGGGGCATTCTCACTCCTAGAAGCTGGGGAACATCTGTTACAGTCAGGTCACAGACGTCCCATACCTGTGGGTTCAATTGGTGGTTTCAGAGGAGTAAAAAAATCCTCTCAATTTTTTCTTCTCTCAAATCGATCATAATCTGCTCAATGTTTTGAAGTATGCCCTCAACCATCTTTTATCCCAGGTGGTAGTTGTGCCAGTATTCTTACAGGACAGGTTCCAAGAATTCTATTAAAACTTACAAACTATACCAAAACCCAACAGGGGTATTCGCCCTATCCTGGCCCCAAAATTCCAAAAGTTCCAAAAGAACTTTAAGTTCCAACATTTTGCATGGAATCCACAAGGTCAGGTATTGCCTTTCTGGGACATTTGCCATCTGTAGACATTAAGTTGCATATTCCCATTTATTATCTGCCTCATCAGCATTTTCTATGCTGTGCAGTAGGAGACAACAACTTTCAGTTTGTTACACTGCCATCTACCCCCCAGAGTATTTAAAAAGGTCTTCACACCTCTTCTTGTCTTTCTGAGAACTCAGGGCATCCAGGTCAAGGGTTATCTAGATGACCTTCTGAAGGACTCATCTTTCAGCTATCTGCAAACATTGATGGGACAATTCAGATTCTTCAAGCTTTTGATTTGGTGATTAACTTCCAGAAATCTGGTTGCCGACCGTCTCTTTGCCTTGAATACTTGTGTCTGATCCGAGGCACATCCCACACGCTTTGCTCCCAGAGAAGAAACTGCTTTCTCTAAAAGCTCACACTCAGGATGTAAGGTTAAAGAGGTTATTCACAAAGAGGTTGTGAGATTCTCCAATGAGAGTGCTGGATCTCATGGTAGACTCCTTTTGAGGCTGTTCCATTCACCCCATTTCATTTAAGACCTCTCCTACACAACATCTTGTTGACTTAGAACACGCAGACTCCTACTCTCTACCTATCCATGCTCCTAAAGGCTTAACAATGGGGAAGTCTTCCTTCCATATAACAGATATCGACAGATGCCAGTCTTTTAGGATAGGATGAAGTGTTCTTATAACTCACAGTTAAGGAAACATGATTATGGGTGGAAGCCAAGCTCCCCATCAACATTCTAGAGCTCTGAGCAATAAGAATAGCTCTGCAACATTGGACACCCTTTTCTGCAAGGACACCCAGTCAAGTTGCAATCAGACTAATCCACGACTATGGCTTATAGCAACCACAAGGGTGCACCAGGAGCCATGCAGTCATGAAGGAGGCAAGCCAGATCATCTCTTGCATGGAGAAACATTGTCCAGTGATCTTTGTTGTCCACATACCCAGAGTGGTCAAATAGAAGATGGATTACCTGAGCCATCACCGCTTGGACCATAGGAATTGTTTCTTCACCCCGATATCTTCAGCCTCATAAGTCAGACATGGGGGATCTTAACCTCCAAATTTAACAAGTTACCTGTTTGTGGCCAGGACTGAGAATCCTCTAGCACTGGCATTGCATTCTTTGATAATTTCTTGGTCTCAGTTCAGGCTACTCTAAGCTTCCCTTCAATTGTGACATCTACCTCACCTGCTCCACAAAATTGAGCAAAATTGAGCAAGAGAAGAAGCTAGTGATTCTCATTGCTCCAAACTTGCACAGAAAAAAATGGTATACAGACATACTCAGAAAACTAGCAGATGACCCCTGGCCCCTTCCCAAAAAGTCAGACTTGTTGTCTTTGCTAAAAGCAAGAAATGTTCCTTTAGAAAGATCTTCTATTGTACCTGGAAATCCTTCTTTGTCTGGTGTGAGCTAAGGCACTTAGCAGAAAATACTCTGTGCCTCACATTCTTGACTTCCTACAATCAGGTATTGACCAGAACTTGGCCTTAAGGCCTCTGAAAGGCCAGGTTTCTGCCTTGTCTATTCTTTTTTTAAATCCTTTGGCCTCCCTCTTTACCTTGTCAAAAATTTTATTAAAAGTGCATCTAGAATCAGACACCCCCTTCACAGTTTGCTGTGCTTTCTTGGGACATCAGTCTGGTTCCCTCTGCTCTGCACAAAGCACCCTTTGAACCCATCAGGGATGATCTTTCTTGCAAAATGGCCTTCTTGGTTGCTATCACATCTGTCAGATACAGTCAGGTCCATAAATATTGTTTTTTTTTAGCCTAATGGAGGCTTGCTTCACTGATAGTGACAGCTCTTTGGATCTCATATTGAGAGTTGACAGCAACAGATTCCAAATGCAAATAGCACACTTGAAATTAACTCTGGACCTTTTATCTGCTCCTTGTAAATGGGATAATGAGGAAATAACACACACCTGGCCATGGAACAGCTGAACAGCCAATTGTCCCATTACTTTTGGTCCCTTAAAAAGTGGGAGGCACATATACAAACTGTTGTAATTCCTACACCTTTCACCTGATTTGGATGTAAATACCCTCAAATTAAAGCTGATAGTCTGCAGTTAAAGCACATCTTGTTTGTTTCATTTTAAATCCATTGTGGTGGTGTATAGAGCCAAAAAGATTAGAATTGTAATAGGGGTTGATTCACTAAAGACAAATCCTGTGCACTTTGTAAGAGCAGAGTTGCTCCAGAGCTTAGAAAATCAGGGGAAGCTCAGCTGACGTCCATCATACAATTATATTCAAGCAAAAATGCTTTTTTTTTTTCTTTGCATGTGATTGGGTATTCTTTGCAAAGTGATGTTTTACCTCATTCACTAAGCTCTAGAGCAACTGCACTGCAGAAGTGCACAGTCTATTTGCCTGTAGTAACTCAACCCCATAGTCTTGCCGCTTTTGTGCCTTGCCCCCAAAGCACCCAAAGAAAATTGTTCTTCACTGCCTAGATGTAGTTAGAGCCATCAGAGTCTACCTCAAAGCATCAGCTTTGTCCCACCTTCAGGACCTTGCAAGGAACATCTTGCTTTCAAGTCCACATCGATAGATGGATAAGATAAATCAACGTCAGAACGTGGTACACACGGGCCGAATGTAGGCCGGTTAAAAAAAAAAGTCCAACATTCGGCCCATGTGTATATCGGTCTGTCCGTCAGAAGCAGGCCGTTTAGCCGGCTTCTGTCAGGCGAGCATGCTGGAAAACCAGCAGCCGACCAACTCCCGATCAGCCAATGGCAGAGAGCGCTGATTGGAGTGTTCTAGCGGGGGGGGGGGCAGTCCCCTTGTCAGAACACAACAGCTCATCGGGGGAGATCGATGCACTAACTTTGCATTGTTAGTACAGTGGCTCCGACAGTTTTTATTAGTTTTACT
The DNA here is from genome assembly GCA_037952925.1 of Lithobates clamitans. NCBI lineage: Eukaryota > Metazoa > Chordata > Amphibia > Anura > Ranidae > Lithobates > Lithobates clamitans. The sequence goes on from JBBGZY010001184.1 coordinate 1,671,273, forward strand.
TGTAGTGTGTACCAGGCTTAACACTCTTGGACCCATATCAGACTTTGCATAGCGGGAATGTAAGCTCCAGGTCGTGTTTTCATTTGCCTGTTTTTCGTGTTTCCGCAGGTTGTACATAGGGCAGCCCATTCACTTGAGCATGCGAAAAATGTGCCAAAAAAGCGTCAGAACCTTTTTGAGCATGGAACGTGGCGCATTTTGTTCACGCTAAAAACAAGCCAAAACACATGTCTGATAATCGTGCTTGGGGTGCAATTAGCAATTAATAGAACCCCAAACGTGATGCTTGTTTGCACCACATTTCTGAAACACATGGCAAAAAAAGCATTTTCTGTGCACTTTGCTGCGTGCTTTGGGAGCACCAAATGTGAATGCGGCCTTAGAAACAAAGCTCCTCCTGCACTTATAGGTGTTTACTCTCTGCTATAGTATGATTTCTATGAATGGAGCAGCTGGGTGGATAGGGCAGACATAGTCAGGCACACTTGAGGAGTGCCTGTCATGGCAACAGAGGAGACTGGTTGTGTTATTGTTCTAATTTTTATTGTTCTATTGCTGCACGGTCAATGTCTATGTATATGTAACAAGATCTCTTTTGTACATACAGTATGTATTTTCTTCTGTACTGTTTTTTGTCTTAGTTTTAGTTCTAATGTTGCTAATAGAGTGTATATCAAGATAAGTCTTTTTTCCTTTAATGTGACATGTTTTACTTGCAGCTCCAGTTGTGTCTGGAACAGGCCCCAATTTCTCTCTAGGAGAGCTACAGGGACACCTGGCTTATGATTTAAACCCTGCGGGAACTGGCATGAGAAGGACCCTCCCTAGCACATCATCAAGTGGGTATGTTGTCTCAACTTTTAGAAATGTGTAACTATCATGGTTTTTAAACTCTTTCTTCTGAGGCCTTCCTTGCCTGTCAAAATCAGGTGACACTTTATTTAACCCCACACCTAAAAATACAGCTCTTTTTGACTGTATACCAAATGTTATACATAGTTTACAGTAAGTCAAAGTGGTTGTAAATCCTCAAGGTTTTTCACTTAAAGCGGAGTTCCACCTATTTAAAAGTCAGCAGCTACAAAAAATGTAGCTGCTGACTTTTAATAATCAGACACTCACCTGTCCCACGGTCCAGCGATGCGGGCGAATGAGGCCCCTCTCCTCTCCCCCTCCTCTCTGCGGCGCCGGCATTGTAACTGTGGGCGCCCGGCTGTGGCTTAACAGCTGGGCACGCACTGCACATGAGCGAGCCGCGCTGAGCGCTGTGAATGGCCGGGCAATCTTCTGGGACCTGTGACGTGTCCCAGAAGATTGCAGGGAGGGAGGGGGGAGAGGTGAACTTCCTTCCAGCGTCACGGAGCCCCGGAGGAAGTGGGAGCTGGGTGCCTCTAAAAAGAGGGTATCTGCTCCCCCCCCCCCCCAAAAAAAATTACATGCCAAATGTGGCATGCCAGGGAGTCATCATCACTTAAAGCAGAAGTTCCAATTTTGGTCCCGCTGTCTGTGTCAATGGACACAGCAGCGGAACTTGGGAGCGAGCCCAGAAGAAGAGGATCGTGGCTCCTCTGTGCAAAATGATTGCACAGAGCAGGTAAGTATAGGCATGTTTGTTATTTTTATATAAAAAAGAACAAGGGTTTACAACCCCTTTAATACTAATATTAAAACACATATTTTCAGTCAAATACATTAACTTACCACTAGAGAGACTGCAGTTCAGAGAACACATTTTAAAGTGGTTGAAAAGGCAGAAGGTTTTTATCTTAGTGCATTCTATGTGTAACTTCAACTTCCTTAAACAGACCTAGCTGTCCAGCAATGGTGATAGTTACAGTAGATTGTTGAGATAAACAACACTGAAGGGGTTCCTTACAATGGTTAGCCCTAAGAAAAAGAACTGTTGCTGTTACTGCTTAAAAAGTGTTAGCTGATGTTGGGCTTTGCATTCGCTTATGTAAAGTCCATCTATATCTTATGCCGCTTACACACGACCTGACTTTCCGGCAGAAAAGGTCCGACGGAACAAATCCGTCGGACATTCCGATCATGTGTGGGCTTCATCTGACCTTTTCTGTCGAAAAAAATCTGACAGACCTTAGAAATAGAACATGCTTCAAATCTTTCCGACTGACTCGATACCTATCGAAAAAACTGTTCGTCTGTATGCTAGTCCGACGGACCGAAAACGACGCAAGGGCAGCTATTGGCTACTGGCTATTGAACTTCCTTTTCTAGTCCGGTCGTACGTCATCACGTTCGAAATGATTGGACTTTGGTGGGATCGTGTGTAGGCAAGTCCATTTCAGCGGAACTCCGTTGAAAAGTCCTTCGGAGTTCAGTCTGACGAGAAGTCCGCTCGGCATGAGTCCATCTAATAGCACCCTTTCAACTGAGTGACAGTGCTACTGCTGTGTCTGTGTTGCTTCCCAGAGATGCAACTCAATGCCAAGGGTTCAAACAGAGCTATCAATCACTACATCCTGCCAGTATTAGAAATTCACATCTGTCCCTCAAGACAGCAAAAAGGTTTATGGGATTTTAAGGTGTATCATCTCTCAAAGAATAAAGATACATAAAGTTTAATAATATCCACAGTTTATAAGCACAATTCAACGAACATCAAGTTGGTCATGTTAAAACTTAAAACACAAAAAAAAAAAATGTAAATGGCATTTATTCTTTATGGACTGAACCCCCTAAGTACATACTCATCCACAGCATGAACATAGATAACAAAGATAACATTTGTCTGCTCTGGAAACAGCCATGAGCCTGGCCATCCAGATGCATAGCAGACATATACACTGTGTATATTACATAGTAGTTAAAGAGGCTGTGGAGGAGTTCCTATATATCAACATGTAAATGCTTCTTCAGGAGACGGGGGGGGGGGTTCTGGAGCAAAAGAGGAAACTGTCAGGGCTCAGCCCTTCCTTCTATGAGCTAACCGCTCAGCTGTCAGCTCATATCTCTCCACATGTACTCAGCTGTTAATGATATCCTGCTCGTCAGTCCTGCCTACTTAAGCCGTCCAGCCCAGAGGATCTCTGCCTTCACCTTAGTCAACATCACAGAGACGCTCTCATGCATTCCTGTTAAAAGACTTGCTTAGCTGACATCCCTTCTGGCTTCAGATCCTGCTTGCTGTTTTACTACGCTTATCTCCGGCTCCCTGACGTTTGGTTTGTCTGACTATCCGTTCCGGCTCCCGAACTCTGACTATGTTTTGGCTACGTTTGTTCTATTCACTTTTATTAATAAACAAGTGTGGTATAACTGTACTTCTGTCTTGGTCTGATTTCATGGTTTCTGTCAGTAGGCGAAGGCCATGAGTTCAGAAGATACAGTCAATCCACTTGTTGGTAATATTTTTTCCAGATTGGATGAGCAAGATCAATGCATGGATCAGTTTGCCATGGCGTTACAAATGCTCCAGAGTCGCAGGCTCACCTGGAATCTCCCACTGTGGCTGCTCCGGTACAACCTACGTTGCAGGCCGACTCTGCTGCTGCTCCAGTCTCTGTGCAGGCACCCCCCTCGAGTATTACCTCTATAAGAGGTATGTCTGGTTCCGCTCCGCTTCCCCAGCGATTTGGGGGCGATCTAGTTCAATGCAGAGGGTTTCCCAACCAGGTTGAGATATACTTTGAGATGCTGCCCCAGGCGTTTCCCACGGACAGACGCAAAGTAGGTTTCGTGATATCTTTGCTTTCTGAGAGAGCCTTGGCCTGGGCAAACCCTCTATGGGAGACGCAAAAACCTGTTGTCTTGGGCTACCCTGAGTTTGCGGCCTCCTTTAAAAGGGTATTTGACGTTCCCGCACACTCAGCTTCTGCTGCCAAGTGCCTCATGTCCATCAAACAATTGAATTCTGTACGCTGGCAGCAGAGGTTGCTTGGAACAATGAGGCCCTCGTGTCTGCTTTTTCTCATGGTCTCTCGGATTCCATCAAGGATGAGATGACCCCGAGGTATACCCACCGAGCTGGAGAAGTTGATCACGTTTGACATCTTCCAGTGGGCCTCCTACAACCCATACCCAATGGAGAGAGGCCTTGGACCCACCTGTCTATGGATTTCATTGTGGAGTTACCCAACGCCCAGGGCAACACAGTTATCCTTATGGTGGTTGACCGGTTCTCAAAAATGTCTCATTGTATTCCACTTAAGAAGTTACCCACTTCTAAGGAACTGGCTTCCATTTTTGCTCAGGAGATCTTTCGCTTACATGGGCTACCCAAGGTGATTGTCTTGGACAGGGGTAGTCAGTTTGTGTCCCGGTTCTGGTGAGCCTTTTGTGCACAGTTGGGAATTCAGCTTGCTTTTTCCTCTGCGTATAACCCGCAGTCTAATGGGGCCGCAGAAGGAGCCAATCAGTCCTTGGAGCAATTCCTATGTTGCTATATTTCTGACCATCATAACAACTGGTCAGACCTATTACCGTGGGCAGAGTTTGCTCACAATAGTGCCTTGAATTCTGCTTCCTGATTGTCCCCGTTTATGGCAAACTATGGTTTCCAACCCTCCATGTTGCCTGACTCATTTGTTCCGCAGAGTATTCCTGCATTAGAGGAGCATCTCCGTGGTCTTCATTCCCCTTGGGTATAAGTCCAGGAGGCTTTTCGACATGCTAAAGATAGGTACAGACACCAGGCTGACCGCAGACACCTGCCCGCGCCTTCCTACCAGGTAAAGGACAGGGTCTGGCTGTCATCTCGCAACCTCTGACTTCGTGTCCCCTCACTGACGTTCGCACCTCGGTTTATTGGGCCTTTCCGTATTCTTCGCAGGATTAACACAGTGGCTTACGCATTAGACCTTCCTTCTAACATGCGTATTTCGTATGTATTTCATGTCTCCTTATTAAAACCTTTGGTCTGTAACCGCTTTACCACCTCGGTGCCACGTCCTCACCCTGTACAGGTTGAGAACCATGAGGAGTATGAAGTATAGTCCATTGTTGACTCCCGTAGGTTCCGTGGGTGCATACAGTACCTGGTGCATTGGAAAGGGTACGGTCCGCAGGAAGGCTCTTGGGTCTCATCCTCGAACGTACATGCCCCTGTCCTCCACCGTGATTTCCATAGACGTTTTCCCTTCAAGCCTGGTGGTCCTCCGAGGGGGAGGGGTTGTTGAGGAGGGGGTACTGTCAGGGCTGGCCTCAGCCCGTCCTTCTCTGAACTGTCCACTCAGCTGTCGGCTAATTGCCAGCTCCTATCTCTCCAAAGTTACTCCGCTGTTAATGATATCCTGCTCGTCAGTCCTGCCTACTTAAGCTGTCCAGCCCAGAGGATCTCTGCTTTCGCCTTAGTCAACATCACAGAGACGCTCTCCTGCATTCCTGGTAAAAGACTTGCTTGGCTGACATCCCTTCTAACTCCAGATCCTGCTTGCTATTTTACTACGCTCATCTCCGGCTCCCCGACGTTTGGTTTGTCTGACTATCTGTTCCGGGTTCTGAACTCTGGCTATGTTTTGACTACGTTTGTTCTATTTAATTTTATTATTAAACAAGTGTGATATAACTGTACTTCTGTCTCAGTCTGATTTCATGGTTTCTGACAGAAACATAATACATGTAAGAAATATAAACAGCTGATATGATATACCTGTCCTCTAGGGCACAGCACATCCTGCACTTATGACTTGAGACATCAACGTATGTATAAGCAAAATCTGCTTAATTATCTAAGAAATAAAGTTTGAGAAAGTCTGGGATAGACACGTGAAGTCAGATCTCTGAGGACAGGAAAAGAGATATAAAAGATTATATTTGCAAATTTGCTTTGGTAGCATTAGAAGTTTATAGGAACTAAAGTGTTTTAAAAGTTAAAATTTTGTATACCATAAATTGCACATGAAAAATACCATGAAATCTATGTGGAAAAAATGTGCTGCTGACACCTATACAATCACAACTGTAGCTGCTTGGCTACAACATATTCAACTGTGCAGCATTTTAGCTTTTTAACCTCTGTGCCAGCTCAGCCCCAGCTCAGCCCCACTTTGTGTATGCCCCTTTCTTTAGCCCCATAACATAATCTTCTGTCAATACTTTTTTTTTAAATCAAAAAGGTTTTTATTGCACACAAAAGCATACAATATTCTTTTTTCCAAACATGAATCACAATACACGTTGTTCATATCTTAGGATTCTCCAACCTATACTCCATAATTACATTTGTCAACATTATTAAAGAATTTAGGGAACAGACAACCTAATACGGGCAGGAATACAGCGCATTATACTTCTACCATATAGACAGAGTATAAGTCATAGAGAGTATATGTATGCGTACAATTAAACCAAAACATATCTCATGAATTATAGTATTACTGTACCCATCTGTCAATACTTTAACTTGCCTACCTTTTTCTCCGACTAACACGGCTTTTGATTAATTGCCCCTTACAGTAGCACTTGGTTCTCTATATGGTCCAATGCCAAACCTTTCCTTTGCTCCTACACTTTTTTGCTCATTTTGGGCAGGGATTTTATAGCAGTAAGACCTGTTCTGCACTGCACAGTATTACTCTGAACCACTGACCCAGTTTTGTAATGTAAATCCACCACAGAAAGCTGGGGCTTGATGCTTCCATCTCCTAACTTCATAAATGCAGCAGTTCTCTGACAATGATGTCAGAAGATTCTCCTATCACTTTGTTTGTAATGAGATAGTGTAACGGAACCCCATCGCACTCTGCTTGCGTGCTTCCGTCAGTACACTGCTTCCTTCCAGTCTGGACCTTCAGATATAAGATATTACAGCCCATATATTGTAACTAAGAACCAGACAAGACTAGCTCAGTTGCAAAACTGGAACATGGAACTGTTTATTAGAACAAGAATACAGTCTTATATACGATTGAGAAAGAGGTTCTCCCCTCCTGATCATATTATCCTAACCCTACAACTGTAACCAGAAACATAAACTAACATGAGCTAATTAACTAGTCATTTACTAGGTGACTAGGTTACTAGATGTATGACCTTTCAGGTCAGCCTTACTATCTTTTAGCTCAGAAGACACAACACACATTATCATAAATATAAACACAGGACACCTTCTCACAATAGCAGGAGCTCTCAGGATTAGCAGACGGTCTGTCTCCTACATTGAAGACCATGGAATCCACATCCAAGCTATGCTTTGATTAATCAGGGATTGCAGACGGCATGGCAACAGTCTAAAAAACTCTTATGCCCCGTACACGCGGTCGGATTTTCCGACGGAAAATGTGTGATAGGACCTTGTTGTCGGAAATTCTGACCGTGTGTAGGCTCCATCACACATTTTCCATCGGATTTTCCGACACACAAAGTTTGAGAGCAGGCTATAAAATTTTCCGACAACAAAATCCGTTGTCGGAATTTCCGATCGTGTGTACACAAATCCGACGCACAAAGTGCCATGCATGCTCAGAATAAATAAAGAGACGAAAGCTTTTGGCTACTGCCCCGTTTATAGTCCCGACGTACATGTTTTACGTCATCGCGTTCAGAATGATCGGATTTTCCGACAACTTTGTGTGACCATGTGTATGCAAGACAAGTTTGAGCCAACATCCGTCGGAAAAAATCCTAGGATTTTGTTGTCGGAATGTCCGATCAATGTCCGACCTTGTGTACGGGGCAATACAATGTTCCATCATTCTGATATAGTGGAATTAATATATCATAGATTTCTTGAGGGATGTTGTTGATAAATATTACTGTTCCATTTTAAGTAATCCAAACCACATTCTCAATGTCCATTAAATAGCTGTCCATTTTCTCAGTCACCCAGTTTCCCTAATAGACACAAGGTTACATAGGAGGTGCATGGGGAGCTGGAACAAGGGTTTCCCAACCTCTCCAAGGGATTCTGGGTTCCATGAGCCCCCCACCCAAAGTGACTTCTGTCACAGATAGCATATCTCATAGTATGAAAAAAGCTGTCTGAAACCATTTGATTCCAGTGTGTGCTAATACATGTTTTATGGGCTGTTAAATACGACTGTCTTTATTATCACTATTAATATTATTGGATGAGATGAGATCTTTTTTAAAAATTCGTTTATACAGAAAAATCCTAAAGGTTCACAAACTGGGGCTGATTTACTAAAACTGGGGAGTTCAAAATCTGGTGCAGCTCTGCATAAAAAACAATCAGCTTCCAGTTTTTTTTTTTTTATCAAAGCCTATTTGAACAAGCTGAAGTTAGAAGCTAATGCACAGCTACACAAGATTTTGCACTCTCCAGCTTTAGTAAATCAACTCCACTGTCACCATTCTGCCAGTGATATATGTGTAAATGTATGCAAAATAAATAAAGGGTTCAATGACAAAGTCTCTATATTTAGCTGTAGAGTGATTCCTTCCACTTTATTGCAAGACATCCAGCTTGCCAATTACTCTAGCCTTTATTAATTGTTCCCTGCACAGGAGTAAAAGACACAAGTCTGGCTCCCTGGAAGATGATGTAGACACAAGCCCTGGGGGAGAGTTCTACACATCTCCATCTTCTCCAACCGGGAGCAGCCGAAACTGGACTGAGGACATGGAAGGTGGTGAGTGTGATACAAACTAAGGTTTGGCTTTAAAAGCACTATGAAGTATTAAATAATTTCTAATTTTTCATACAAGAAAAATTATTAGATGAAAGCAAAAGGGTCTTTATTAAATCGTTATTTAATAAAATAATATTAATACTTCAATCATTTTCAGTTTAATGACCAAATGTTGAAATTTATGTTATAATTTTTGTCCCTTCTGCATGTTTTAATTTTTTTATTGTTTTTATTTCTATGATAAAAGCAAACTAAAATTATAGTTGCTCTAGGGTGAAAACATTAGTAACATGTTTTAAATGGTGAAGTAGTGCATTTGTGTTAAAACGTGAAGTCAGGGGACTTGCCATGAACATTAAAAAAAACAAAATCGAGCTTCGAGGGTCGTAGGTTGGCGACCTGGGGTCAAAGAGAGACCACAAAGTTGTATGTGTGTAGCCTAAGTCTTACCCCACCACTGGTAAAAATTTGGGGCTCCTACAATCTATGGTTCCAGAGATATGGGGCTCCTTGCACAGCCTGTCAGAAGCTAAACACAGAGCGGCCACTTTATAACACATAGCTGACATAGCTAATACAAGCTGACACACTCTGTTTGCAGCAGACTGAGAGGTTGAGCTCATAGTGCCTCTCACTTCTTGTCAGAGGCACTGAGCTCAATAAACAGCTTGGAGTCTTGGACCAATAGAAAAGTACCATTGGTCCCAGCTGTCCAATAAAAATGCTGCAGTGGAGGCACGCCTCTCACTGCAGTTTCATAGAAGGGGCATGTGTCTAAAAGACAAATGCTTCCTTCCAGCCCAGCCCTCTTAACTACAAGGAAAAAACATTTGTTTATGAGTATAAGATTTACCCATAATCCCATGTTTTTCTCACACAGTTAAGAGGGAGAATGAGAATCTGCACCCTGCTGAAAAGGTATTGTTATTTTCAAGCTAAATCTTATATTAATATGCTATATGTTATAAGATAATAATTTATTATTTATCTATTTACTGTGAAATTACTGGTTGGAAGTTATAACTTCAAACTTCAGTAATTTGTCCGTTAAGCCACCTGCTTGAGTACAGATTTTGAAAATATAGTAAATTACCTTAACCACTTCAGCCCCGGAAGGATTTACCCCCTTCCTGACCAGAGCACTTTTTGTGATTCGGCACTGCATCGCTTTAACTGAAACAAAAAAAGAGCGACAGTTTTGAAAAAAATTCATTATTTTTTACTTTTTGCTATAATAAATATCCCCAAAAAATATATAAAAAAACATTTTTTTTCCCTTAGTTTAGGCTGATACATATTCATCTACATATTTTTGGTAAAAAAATCGCAATAAGCGTTTATTGATTATGGAATTTTTATTAATAATTTATTTTTTACTAGTAATGGCGGCTATCATCGATTTTTATCATGACTGCGACATTATGGCGAACACATTGGACACTTTTGGCGCTATTTTGGGACCATTCACATTTATACAGCGATCAGTGCGAATAAAAATGCACTGATTACTGTGTAAATGTGACTGGCAGTGAAGGGGTTAACCACTAGGGGGCAGTGAAGGGGTTAAGTGTGTTCTAGGGAGTGATTCTAACTGTGGGGGGGGCTATGTGTGACACGACACTGATCATCGCTCCCGATTACAGGGAGCTGTAATCAGTGTCCTGTTACTAGTCAGAATGGGGAAATGCTTGTTTACATCAGCATTTCCCTGTTCTTCCTCTCCGCTCTCCATGAAACGATCGTGGGTATCCCCGCGGACAACGAGTCCGCGGGACCCGCGGTCGGACTCATGAAGCTACAGACCTCGTGAGATCATGTACAATAACGTGATTTCGCGCAGCGGAGCCAACCTGCCGCAGTAAAACTGCGGTGGCTGGTCCACAAGCGGTTAAAAACAATATATAATAATTATTTGTATATTACTTATGGTAATTAACCCCTTGCCACCCAGGCCAATTCTGACACTTCTACATGTAAAAATCATAATTTTTTTTGCTAAAAAATTACTCAGAACCCCCAAACATTATATATATTGTTTTAGCAGACACCCTAGGGAATAAAATGGTGGTTGTTGCAACTTTTTATGTCATACGGCAGCAATTTTTTTAAACGTGTTTTTTTTGTGGAAAAAAATGTGTTATGAATAAAAAAAAACAACACTAACGTTAGCCTGATTTTTTTTTTTTATAATGTGAAAGATGATGTTACGCCAAGTAAATAGATACCTAACATGTCACACTTTAAAACTGTGCACACTTGTGGAATAGCGCCAAACTTCAGTACAAATAAATCTCCATAGGAGACGCTTTAAATTTTCTTTTTTACAGGTTACATGTTTAGAGTTACAGAGAAGGTCTAGTGCTAGAATTATTGCTCTCGCTCTAACCATTGTGTATCTGGCTCTGATACTAGCCAGTGCCTTACCAGCCACTGACCTCACTGCACGTCCCTGAAATCTGGAATTGTGATGGCTGCTCAGTATGTAAAATACTGCCTATGGGCAACCAGGCTGAGGCTGCCACTTTCTATTGCAATTCTGTAAATGAAAGTAACCACCTTGTTGCTGCTGGTAGTGGCTTCAGGCTTCACTTCTTCTAAAAATAAATATATATAAATGCATATAGTGACATCATCATGCATGTAAAGGATTCACACGTGGAAGCAGTTGCTGGTGACGAGTTGCTCCCAAAGCAATGATTAAAAAGATAATTTTGAATCAATCATTTCACCACAGAGAAAATATATAACAAGTGGCATTGATTTTAAACAACTGCTAATTTTTCTACAACTGGCTTGCACAGCAAATTAAGCCAAATAACTGACCATTTAATACTAGTCTCTCAGTAACCTAAAATTGTATTACACAATTTGCAAGTAACTCTTGCAGCATTTGGTGTCAAATATGCATCTACAATCAGAAAGAGATTGCACCAATTTAACATGCAAGGAAGGTATGTCAGGTAAAAAAAGCCTTTCATGTCCAAAAAGAACATTAGAGCAAAACTACAGTTTGCCATTTAGGCACAGACCAGGCCCTGTGGAACATTATGTTGTGGACTGATGAATGAATTATAGAGTTTATTGGCCACAGTAGCAATAAACATGCTTGGCACACATGATAGACAGCATTTTATGGTGGTGGAAAATGAAATGGTATGGTTTGGGATTGCTTTGCTGCTTCATTGCCTGGTCAGCTTGCAGTCATCAAGTCACCTTTGAATTCTGCAACATATCAAATTGTGCTTGATAAGAATGTGAGGCCATCTGTCCAAAAATGGTTGAACCAAAAATTGATTTTTCAACATTATAATGATTTAAAGCACACTAGCAAATCCACCAGTGACTCAAAGTAGAAATAGAGGGTTAAGAACTGGCCTAGGAAAAGCCCTAATTTTAATCCCATTGAAATGTTTTTGCTAATGGGGGCAATACCAGCTTCTGAGGCAAAGGGTGTAACTTACTGTTTACCTAATTTACACCCTTACATCCATTGATAGTTTTGTTGAGTAAATGAGCGGAAAGGCATATTTTTTTTTTCAATTCAAGTATACTACTTGTATGTGTATGCATAGTTTGTAGGGACTAAATCAAGTTCTAATGGAGGGAAGGAAAATGATAAATAGTTTTCAGAATTTTTTACAAATAAATATCTGAAAAGTGTGGCATGTATTTGTATTCAGCCCCCTGAGTCAATACTTTGTAGAACCACCTTTCGCTTCAATGACAGCGGCAAGTCTTTTTGGATATGTCTATACCAGCTTTGCACATCTAGAGAGTGACATTTTTGCCCATTCTTCTTTGCAAAATAGCTCAAGCTCTGTCAGATTGGATGGAAAGCGCTGTGAACAGCAATTTTCAAGTATTGCCACAAATTCTCAATTGGATTTACAGTAGGTCTGGACTTTGACTGGGCCCTTCTAACACATGAATATGCTTTGATCTAAACCATTCCATTGTAGCTCTGGCTGTATGTTTAGGGTAATTGTCCTGTTGGAAGATGAACCTCTGCGCCAGTCTCAAGTCTTTTGTAGACTCTTAACAGGTTTTCTTCTAAGATTGCCCTATATTTGGCTCCATCCATCTTCCCATCAACTTTGACCAGCTTCCCTGCCCCTGCTGAAGAAAAGCATCCCCACAACATGATGCTGCCACCACCATGTTTCACGGTGGGGATGGTGTGTTCAGGACGACATGCAGTGTTAGTTTTCCGCAACACATATCCTTTTGCTTTTAGGCCAAAAAGCATCTTCTTCCACATGTTTGCTGTGTCCCCCACATATTTTCTCGCAAACTGCAAACTGCGACTTCTTATAGCTTTCTTTCCACAATGGATTTCTTCTTGCCACTATTCCATAAAGCCCAGATTTGTGGCGTGCGCGACTAATAGTTGTCCTGTGGACAGATTCTCCCACCTGAGCTGTGGATCTCTGCAGCTCCTCCAGAGTTACCATGGGCCTGTTGGCTGCTTCTCTGATTAATGCTCTCCTTGCCCGGCCAGTCAGTTTAGGTGGACAGCCTTGTCTTGGTAGGTTTGCAGTTGTGCCATACTCTTTCCATTTTCGCATGATGGATTGAACAGTGCTCCATGAGATGTTCAAAACTTGGGATATTTTTTTATAACCTAACCCTGCTTTAAACTTGTCCACAACTTTATCCCTGACCTGTCTGGTGTGTTCCTTGGCCTTCATGATGCCTCTGAGGGCTTCACAGAACAGCTGTATTTATACTGAAATTAAATTACATGCAAGTGTTTTCATCTCCTTCACATTAATATGCTGCGGCCTTACAGCTAAAGTTTAGGAACCACAGTTTTAACATGCTTACATTGGTTCCGCTTGGACCAATGTAAGTATGTGTGTTCCATACCTGTGGGATCCTTGTGGAAGCTGGAATACACTTTAGCAGGTGCCCCTACTAAACTGATCGTCGTTAGCTTTCAGGTCCCATACCGTGTGGCTGCCCTGCTGCATTGTGATCACAGGAGATCACTTGCTCAGCATGGGCCTATTCAAGGAACACTTTGCATTTTATCAATGCATGCAGAGTGCTCTGATAGGATGAGGTGGAGAAGGTGGCGGTGATGTCCCAATATCTGCCCTGTCCGACCAGAGTGCCAAGAGAGCAGACTCCTGTGTTCACAGTGTGGCCGGGCAGCCACAGCATGGCAGCTGGTGGTGATCACAGTAGAGGCTACTACAGTGATTTCCAGCTTCCACACGATGGCTCATTTATACTAACATTGGTCCAAGCTGGACCAATGCACCCAATAATTGCCATGCTTCATACTTCAGCTCTAAAATTATAAGATCTTCAAACCCTAATACCATCTGTCATTATTTCGCTAATAAGCTTGTTTGTTCCAAAATTTACTAATAGGTCCATAGAAAAAAAAGGATATGGTTTAAATTTGGGTGATTTAAATTACTTTGGGCATATTTTTTCTTTACCTCTCCAGAGAATCTAGAATATCTATTAATGGATATAAATGACCCATTTATTAATTCTAGATACAACTTCCTCAATTCAGCACATTTAATGGTTTTCACTATCTACTTATATGCTCCTATTATTCTCTCCAACATTGTTATAGATCACCTTACTTAATGTGTACTAATCTCTATTATGATTTAATAAATCCCTCTTAAGTGCAATCTTATAACTAACCCTGTGCTTTTTTACATTTCACAGAGGACATTTTCCACATTGCATTAAATATCACTACATGTATCTCAGAACTTGTAGATCTTTGAGTTTGTAAAATATTATTAGCCCCCTCCCCCCTTCTGTGTCTAAAAAAGTTTTCATCCTGGAGAATCTATTAAAATCCATTATTTGAACTCCAGCCTTTCATTTAGTCTTGCACAGTTGCACATGCTCCTTTCCTGTATTGAAAGTGGTTACTCTACGTTAACCACACACTGTGAGCTTCTCACAGTATGCGTTGGAACTTGCAGGAAATCAGATAGAGCCCTCCTCATTTATTGGCTGGAGGATGTCCGGCATCATCTGGCTCTTTTGCCCGCAGTGTGACTGTCCCTGGGCCACCCCTTTCATTGATTGGGTTTTAATGCAGTCATGGAGGTTCAACATTAAATGTAACCAGTACCTAGAGTAGTCTGCACCTGCTTAGGAACACCTACTCCTCCAGACTGACATCCATCAAGACAATTTGATATTAACATAACTCCTGTCAAGAGCCAGCCCACTTTTTGAATCAGGGATGGAGCGGTGTTGAGAGGAGGCAGGATGCTATGATGTTTTCAGGAAACTATGGAGAGCATCATGCTGGCTTCCTCATAGCAGCCATGATCTATGCATTGCATAGAGAGACTCAAAGACCCAGTGATAATATAACTAAAATTTAAGCATGTTGTTGAGGGGGGTGAAGAAATGAGGGAAGATAACATATAAGCAGATTAAACTTCAGCTTTAACTCTAAGTGAGGGCACTTTACTAAGACTGGAGTAGCCAGAGTTTGGAGCAGCTATGCATGGCAACCAATCAGCTTCTATGTTTCATTTTTAGAGTTTAACTGAACAAGCAGGAAAACAGAGGTTGATTGGTTACTATGCACAGCTGTCCAGATTCTGTATTTGGATGCACACACCCACGCAAATGTCAAATTAGAAGCAGTGTCCCTGCAGCCGCTGGGTCCCAATTAACGTGAACTGGACTCCCTGCATGGTCATGCACAGAACACCTTTGTATCCCTTGCAGGTGAAACACAGTCCTCACTCGGGTATACGCTTAAGTACACCCATGTGGTCGAGGCCTAAGAGTGTTCAAAATTGTTTTTCCCATATATTTTCAAAAATATCTCCATGCTTTTAGTGTAACTCCAAAATATCTTTTTTAGAGATCTGCTTTAGCTAGTTAGTGGCCATTGACCAAAAATGCTCTCATGGTACCTGCTGTGAATGTGATTTTGAGTTAATAAACTGTGTGATAATATCCAGTAAGGGTGTTCCAAGCCTCCATGCGATTCCCTGTTGGGAGACCAGCAACTCTATCCAACTCTATCCAGGGGTTCTCTGTCCACTGATTATACCTGCTCCCAGGCCGAACCAGCCTCTGACACGTTTTCCTGTTCTCCACTTCTCCGACACTCAGATTCCAGCATGTAAAAATCCAAGCTGTTATGCAAGGATTAGTCCACACAACCTAGTCAGTGTACAAAGGTTGAATAATTCAGAGTGCACTTATAATCGTATGAGCGCTATCACAGGTGACATAAGCAGGGTAACTTCACATCCTGACATTTTGCCAGTAACCCCAGCTTTTTCAACCCCACAAGGAATGCGTCCTTTTCTGCAAGACTCATAGTTCTGTCATGACTGACCTGGCATTAAGGTCAAATGAGATTCTCAAAGTAGATCTTCACCCTGTAATGGCAAAAAAATTGGTATGTACAGAGGGCAAATATAGAAATCTAAACCAGCTATATATCAGGACGTCTTCAACCCAGCAAAAGTAGTCAAGATGAGGAAAAGTAGTGGAAATGGGCGTTAAACAATGACCACCTGATATTTTTAATATCAATAGGTATACAAGATATTTTTATATAAAAAGTCATAACATTATTACAAACAATTAAAAACAGACATTTCATATCAAATGGGCACTGTGCGGCCCCAAAGATCTTCACCCTCTTTCAGAAGTATGTCCCGTCTAAATGTTCAGGCATAGTTATCTAATATTTGGATATTGCAGTCTTTTTTTGGTAAATACCTTTTATGTTTAAATTTCCCACAGCTTCTGGTTCTGGACGCCTAGACGATCTACGTCATAAGGATGTCCTATGGAGACTATTGCTATGCTATTAAGACTCCTGGAATTGATGACACCGATATCCCAGGAGTGTTCAAGCATATACAGCTTGTGGCATTGTGTTCATTCAAAACCAGAAATTGTGTGATTACAGACAGTTAGGTGCCATTTTTGAATGAGGGAACCTCTTGCGTGGTGTTATAGGGCGTACACACGGTCGGACTTTGTTCGGACATTCCGACAACAAAATCCTAGGATTTTTTCCGACGGATGTTGGCTCAAACTTGTTTTGTCTACACACGGTCGCACAAAGTTGTCGGAAAATCCGATCGTTCTAAACGCGGTGACGTAAAACACGTACGTCGGGACTATAAACGGGGCAGTGGCCAATAGCTTTCATCTCTTTATGTATTCTGAGCATGCGTGGCACTTTGTCCGTCGGATTTGTGTACACATGATCGGAATTTCCGACAACGGATTTTGTTGTCGGAAGATTTTATCTCCTGCTCTCCAACTTTGTGTGTCGGAAAATCCGATGGAAAATGTCCGATGGAGCCCACACACAGTCGGAATTTCCGACAACACGCTCCGATCGGACATTTTCAATCGGAAAATCCGACCGTGTGTACTAGGCATAAGTGTGCATCTTACAGCTTCACAAGCGTTGACAAGTTACTGTAGCAACAGGGCATGAACTTCTGCTGACATTGCCATGGCTATGGCAAAATAGATATGCATACTGGGTTGCCAGCTGCACAAAATTCTGGAAATGAATGGCAGCCGCCGGACTTTGCCAAGAAGGTAATTTGGAAAGTAACACTACATTTTACTGTATAAGATTATCTAAAATGCTGCCTAAGAAAAACGAGGATGTATTTTTTTTTTGTTTTTTGTTTTTTTCCCCTTCTGTTGGTTGAACGGGATGGACTTGTGTCTTTTTTCAACCAGACGAACTATGTAACTATGTAAACTATATTAAGAGACTGTAGCTCCTCTTTAATACCATCAAGTCATCATATTACATAGGGAGGGGACTATCAGACTTCCCTACTAGTAGTGGAGACAACTGTGCGGTGGAACATTATCTATAACATTTGGAAGCTAAACCTTTTTTGGTTGTCCTTCATAACAAATCATCAGTTAATAGATAAAGAGCCTTGTAAATAAAATGCTGGCAACGGCTCACCGGATTATTTGGAATACTGAAAGCATTTCTTCTAGGTCTCTTAATGAAAGAAATTAGTAGAATTAGGACTTCTAGGTTTTCCAGAATGTACTGAATGCCAAGTTGGCCTTTATCTCAGATCAATCTTTTCAACTGAACTATATTTCAGCTCAGGAGAAATTGAAAATAGACATTAACACTAGCAACTAGTGCTTGCCAACAGGCTGCCCAGGGTTATCACCAGAGTAGTAAACTGCAGTGCTAAATCTACTTCAATCAATATCAAGAGAGTATTCTTGAACATATAAATTCCCATTGACACAAGGGAGTACCCGTGGGCTGTTCTTCAAAAAGGTGGAATATATACATGCTTCCTTTGCGTGGTGAAGCTTGTCAATACTAACCCCAATGCCTAAGTGAATAAAAAATTATATTGGCAATAGACAAGGGTTACCTCTTCTGTTTGCCCTGGACATTATCTAGACATTTAGGACACTCCCTATCTGTGTGGGATTTAGGAAATATGTTTTTGAACATTTTGCTGCTCTGCAGGTAGCAAAAATTAGTGTTTTCTCACTTAACCCCTTACTCCATTCACAGATCCCTTTTCCCAGCTCAAGATAGTTGAATCCTTTAAATATTTTGGCATCCACCCATCTAACAACATAACCTATTTTCCCCCTACTTATCCCACTGATAAATTAAGTAAATTACTACCTTCTTTAATAGGAAGGACCAACCTCCTTAAAATTCTACTAATAAAAAAAAATACAAAATGCCGTTTTGTATTTAAAGGGTTGTTATGGAAAATAAAGTCCTCTGAAATTTGATTAGAACCCCTTCAATATCCAAGGAATCAGGTTGAATTGGTGGCAACCAATCCTTAGATTTACTTTAAACCTTCTCAGCTACACAATTTAGCTAGATGGAAATCCCACAGTCATGCCTTACCTTACTTAAAAATAAAATTTTTAAATATCATTTCACTAGCCACAACCCAATACACTTCTTAGAAATGGGAAGATATTTTAATCTACATTCTGTATTACCAGTACAACAACTTATTGAAAAAATATGGGATGCATCCCAAAGCATACAAAAAATATAAAGCTACACTACACTCACCTCTCTTTGGGAAAACTACCATCTGATGGAGCTAAATAAACTACATAACTTTGTTCACAGCAGATGAATTGGTATAGTCAGTTATTCAGCTGTACTCAGTGGGACAACTTAAATTATTTCATCAGTTTGAGGCTGACAATGATCTAATTCACGAGAGATTTTTCTGATATTTACTGTACAATTTAGCATAAAGCATAAACTTACCCCTCAAAAAATTCTTCCCTACACCCAAGTTTGATGATCGGGTCATGTCCAGGGGTACTAATGGTCTGATCGTAGTTCTAAATGCAAGCTTGTTAGATAACCACTTAAGTTTCTAGAGGAAAAAATTACACATCTGAGTTTCCGACTACCAATTACATTTTTGGAGCCCTTAGAGTATCAGGACAGTGGAAACACCAACAAAATGATCACATTTTGGAAAGAAAACACCCCAAGGTATATTGTAAGAGGCATGGTGAGTCTTTTGAAGGCTTCAATTTTTTTGGACACGTTTTTGGAAAATGTGGAATGAAAATGAAAATTTATTTTTGCACACAAATTTGTTAATAAGATATTTCCAACACATAGCATAAGTATACATGGAATTACATTCTGCTCGTCCTCCCGAGCATGGTCATAGCACATGTGTGGGACTTTTTTATAGTCTAACCACATAGGGGGGTCCAAATTCCAAGGAGCTTGTTCAGGCTTTCTAGGGGCATAAGTTATGCATATAATTTCCTGACTACCTTTCACATTTTTGGAGGCCATGGAGCACCAGGACAGTAGAAACACCCCAAGGTATATTTGTGAGCAGCATTGTGAGTCTTTTGAAGACTTAATTTCTTGCTACAAGTTTTTGGAAAATGTGGAAAGAAAATTAAAATAATTTTTATAATAATTTACACAAAGTTGTCAGCTTAATAAGATATTTTTCAAACACAGCATGGGCATACTTAGACCACACAAGTGAGACTTTTTCAATGTTTAGACTATGTGATTATGTACTAGACACTGTATCCTGTGTATCACAAAAAATCAACCTATTGTATCAAAAACAGTGTACAGTAAAAGGATTTGGGAAAATTACTGCGCTAAACCAATCATGTGCAAAGCTGCTAACACTAAAACAAAATCAAAGAAATATGTGAAAACACAGTGTAACGCTAGAAAACCATCAAAGAAACAGCATACTGCAATGCATTGAAAACAAAAATAAATAATAATATATATGTGAAAATGATATAAATACAGTCCAGTGACTATGAACTAGTGTGAACGTGAATGCACCACTATGGTGAGGTAAATAGAACAAGTGTCTATAGATGTAAAGGACTCAGGATCCAGTCTTGAGGTGGCACTTGTGACAATGGAAACAGGTGACTGGCCATTGAAACGCCAGGGATAGTGTGTCCTCCACCAACAAAATGGGATATGTACTCTTAGATATCCCAGCAGCAGTGAGTCAATCATGCTTGTGTTGGCTGCAGCCTGGGAATCCAACGCTGCACAGGGCTTGCAAGGAACTGGAACTCAGTTGGAGATCGATCCAATCGTGGATTATGGATAACAAAATGCTCTCACCAGGACCAGCATAAAAATGATGAAAAATAGAAAGGCTCCATGTGGTGCAGGTCAAAACGAGGTATTTATTGTAAAAATGTACAAACATCGATTCATAGATGTGTACAGCGATGTGATCACAAGGTTAAAAAGCAATGTGGGCAGCAATAAATGCAAGCCTGACCCGTTTAGTCCCAATTGACTTCAACTGGGGCATATCTTGGCTCCCCCACATTGCCTATATTTATAAGGTATCATCTGGTAATTGAGAGTGAAAAGGCGTTGTTCCGCCCACGGTGCGAGGACCGGAAAGCGTGGCCGCCAGCGTGAGTTGCACGCCTTACTCTGAAAGTCAGTGGGCGGAAACAAACATCCAGGTCACTCCCTATGAGACTTCCAGGCCGCGCCCATATAGGGGACGCATCACCACCATTACGCAATGACGCAAACATGACGGTGACGTCATATCATCCTGCGAGACCCCCCCAGGATCCCACAGGTCCATCCATCATGTGACTCACCAAAGAGAGCGAGAGCGTTATTGCCATCATGGCGCGATGATGTAATTACATTGTCAAAACAATGTGCTCCGGAAATCCAATGAGAGGCATTCAAGCCTCGCTATGGAAACTGAGCTCCCATGACTACAAATGGAGAGAAACAGATGGCGGGGACACTGAAAAAGTATCTAAAACAGGCCAACATTAAAACATACATATCAGAATGGATTAGGACTGTAACATCATAATGGAACAATATCCAGACCATACTAGTCCTAAGACATGAAAGAAATTAAATATTAAAACAGAACATACGTATACAGCAAATGTAAAATCTGATCAGTGTGTACACGGAATAAGGTAAAATGGCACATGAAAACTAGTAGGTCATGCCTGGTTAATAAAACAATTTATGTTCCAATCGACGTTCATACCGAACGGTGAGTAGGACTTGAGTTCATGTATCTAATAAGTTTCAAGGCAAGATACCCCACGTAGGCAAGAATTTCCCCTCCAATGCAGAACAAATGTATCTATAATTTGTAATTGGGTACCAGTCCCCTCTGTGGGCGCGGCCTGGAAGTCTCGTAGGGAGTGACCTGGATGTTTGTTTTCGCCCACTGGCTTTCAGAGTGAGGCGTGCAACTCACACTGGAGGCCACGCTTTCCGGTCCTCGCACCGTGGGCGTAACCACGCCTTTTCACTCTCAGTTACCAGATTATTTAGATACCTTATAAATATGGGCAATGTGGGGGAGCCAAGATATGCCCCAGTTGAAGTCCATTGGGACGAAACGGCTCAGTCTTGCATTTATTGCTCCCCACATTGCTTTTTAACCTTGTGATCACATCGCTGTACACATCTATGAATCGATGTTTGTACGTTTTTACAATAAATCCCTCGTTCTGACCTGCACCATATGGAGCATTTCTATTTTTCATAATTTTTATGCTGATCCTGGTGAGAGCATTTAGTTATCCATCATCCACGATTGGATCGATCTCCAATTGAGTTCCAGTTCCTTCCAAGCCCTGTGCAACGTTGGATTCCCAGGTTGCGGCCAACACAAGCGTGATTGACTCACTGCCGCTGGCATGCGAGTCCATTCATTCCGGTAAGAGTAAATATCCCATTTCTTTGGTGGAGGGCACACTATCCCTGGCGTTTCAACGGCCAGTTACCTGTTTCCATTTTCACAAGTGCCACCTCAAGAGTGGATCCTGAGTCCTTTACATCTATGGACACTTGTTTTAATTAGCTCACCATAGTGGTGCATTCACGTTCACACTAGTTCATAGTCACTGGACTGTATTTTCATTTCCACAGTATATATTATTATTATTTACAGTGTACTGTAATGGTCACCTCAGTACAAGTGGTCAGGGAATATAGCTGAATTTAGCATCATCACCTGTAGCAGTCCCAGTTCCTATAAGCCAAGCAAGTCTAGCCTACAAGTACGTGGTCGCCCCAAGGAATGCCATGTTCACTGGCCAGGAAGTACAGGAGGCTGAAGAAAGGAAGAACAAAAGAGTTTCTGTGGTTCCAGTGGTTCAGTTGTTCACAGGGGATGGTTGGGACTTGCCAGAATGTAGTCAGTGGGACATGCAGATGGGTCAGTTCAAGCAGCAGACAGAGAATTTCGGTAAAAAAAAACAGGCCATGGTCAGTACCGGCGGCAGGCAGATTCAACACTAAAATGGTGTGGCGCTGGTGATCAGCACTGTTGCTGGCTACACTGGCTCTGGTGACACTGTACTTATGTGGTAACAATCAGGGACACTGTTGATGGTTGCACTGGCTCTAGTGGTACTGACACTGTGGCTAGCAATCAGGAATGCTGTTGATGGGCTGCACTTGTCTGGTAACACTGGCACTGGTGTGGCGGCAATCAGGAACACTGTTGCTGGATGACAAGAATCTTGTGACCCTGGGTCCATTATAGCTAGAGATAAAAAACAATGTTGCTGACTGCACTGGTCTGGTGACACTGGGAATGGTATGGCGGTGATCAGGAACACTGTTGCTGGCTTGCACTGGTCTGGCAACACTAGAACTGGTGTGGCAGCAATCAGGAACACTGTTGCTGGCGTACACTGGTCTAGTGACACTGGGACTTGAGTAGTGGTAATCAAGAACACTGTTGGTGGCATACATGGGGACTGGTGTGGCAGCGATCAGGAACACTGTTACTGGTTTACATTGGTCTGGTGACACTGGGAATGGTGTGGCAGTGATTAAGAACACTGTTGCTGGCTTACACTGGTCTGGTGAAACTGGCACTGGTGTGGCTAGTGGTTAGGAACGCTGTTGATGGCATACACTGGTGTGGCGACACTGAAACTGGTGTGGTGGCGATCAGGAACAATGTTGATGGCTTCACTGGTCGGGTAACACTGGCACTGATGTTGCGGCAATCAGGAACACTGTTGCTGGATGACACTAGTCTGGTGAAAATGGGATTGGTGTGGCAAGAACACTGCTGCTGGCTTGCACTGGTCTAGTGACACTAGGACTGGTGTGGCAGCAATCATGAACACTGTTGCTGAGTTATACTGGACTAGTGACACTGGGACTTGTGTAACGTGGTTAGGAACACTGTTGCTGGCATACATTGGTTCTGGTATTTTGGTGACCAGGAATACTGTTGCTGGCTTACACTGGTCTAGTGGCACTGGAACTTGAGTAGTGGCTATCAGGAACACTGTTTCTGGCTTACACTGGTCTGGTGACACTGGCACTGGTGTTGCTAGCAATCAGGAACACTGTTGATGGCTTACAGTGGTCTGGCATGGTGACGACCAGGAACACTGTTGCCAGATTATACTAGTCTGGTTACACTGGGGACTACTGTGGCAGCAATCAGGAACACTCCTGCTGGCTTACACTGGTCTGGTAAAACTGGGACTGGTGTGGTGGTGATCAGGAACACTTTTGCTAACTTACATTTGTCTGGTGACACTGGGAATGGAGTGGTGATGATCAGGAACACGGTTTCTAGCCACACTGGTCTGGCCTCACTATGACTGATGTGGTGCTAATTGGAGACACTATGACTGGCTGCACTATTAGAGCTCATTCAGACATATGGGATGGGGTGGGGGGAGGGTGATTAAACCTTGTGCTTGAGCCAAGGTTTTACCACCCCTCCAGCCCCTACCCCCTTTAGCTACAGAGGCAGCGGCCAGAGGTGTACACATTCCAGAGCTGCGATGTGTTGCTGCGCAGCGATGCACCCCCTGTCACTTTCAGAAGGCATATCACCCACGGATCGTGACCTGAAGTGAATAGGACCATTTGTGCGGGGTCCAAAGGGTTAAAGCAGGCAGTGAGGAGGAGATACAGTGCCTCCTTACTGCCTTTCAAATACTCTCTGAGGAATGATCCAAACATGGATCCCCCCTCATCCCCCCACAGGTCCAGTGTTTCTGATAACCAAACAGAGCAGTACAATGTCACCATAGTGAAACAGCACTGCTCAGGGGTTGATGGTCTTTTTTTTCTTTACACTCTGAGTGTTTATTACCGTCCCAATCACTGCAGTGAGCAGTCTGTTTCACCTCACAGCCAATTACTGTGTGAGGAAACATTTTAAAAACATCTTGCGGCATTTGTTTACAAGTGTGATCGCTGTGATTGGCCATAACAATCACATGGTACAGGGTCAATTGGCCCTGTATCCCAATCGGTGACTGTTGTGAAGGTGCACAGCTGTGCACCCTAGCAGCTGCGTACAAGCCGCGGGGGGGTTGTATGGGTACATCCACCTGCATCCAGGAAGCTGATAGCTCCTGTGCTATGGCTGGACGGGAAGCAGTTAAAGGAGCTCTATGGTCACAGCATACACTTTCATTTTAAAAATATCAGCATTGTAATGCCCTGTACACACGGTCGGACTTTCCGATGGAATATGTGCGATCGGAGCTTGTTGTCGGAAATTCCGACCGTGTGTGGGCTCCATCTGACTTTTTCCATCGGAATTTCCGACACACAAAGTTTGAGAGCAGGATATAAAATTTTCCGATAACAAAATCCGTTTGCGTAAATTAGGACCGTGTGTGGACAATTCTGACGCACAAAGTGCCACGCATGCTCAGAATACATTAAGAGACGAAAGCTATTGGCTACTGCCCTGTACATGTTTTATGTCACCGCGTTCAGAACAATCAGATTTTCCGACAAATTTGTGCGACCGTGTGTATGCAAAACAAGTTTGAGCCAACATCCGTCGGAAAAAATCAATGGATTTTGTTGTCGGAATGTCCGATCAATGTCTGATCGTGTGTACAGGGCACACTTTAATTTGTTTTTTAAAGTTAGGATTAACTAATTTGTGAACAATTATTATTGGCTTGTAAACAAAATGAAATGCTTAGTAATGATTGTTTCTCTGCATTGATTTCTGGTTGTGTCAATACAGTACTTCTGTTTTCTCTGCATTCATGTCACAGGTTGTTAGTGCCTTAATATGGTTTTGACTCAACTTTTGTAGGTATGAGCATAATTGTGCAATTGTTCTAATATTGTAAGTCTTGGTAAGTTAGTTGTAGTGCTTTGTGTGTTGGGGAAGGTGGAGGGGCACAAGTTAGTTACCCGGGGGAGAAAAAAAAGCAAAAACCTGGCTCTAGATGGTGGTACTCTTAACAGGGCCATAAATGGAATTCATTTTTTGTGGCTGTGTCGGTACCCTCCTGCCCAACAACTGAAAATTGAAGGAGCTGAGCAAAAAATGTTTGGCTTAACAGTAACTTCATTCAATCAGGTGAGTAGGGGATTATGACAGCTGTGGGTGCAAGGTATAATAACAGGAGAGATCTGTCCACCAATGTAGACCCAGTATGAATGGGGCAGTCGACTGGTTTCTTTTGTTCAGCCCATGTATGCCCAGCTTAAAAATGTGTAAAATATATTAAAACTCCTTTGTCTTTAATTTAATATGATCAATGGGGTATAATACCCTTAGATTTAGGTAATGGCTTCCCACTACTGCTATATTATTTGTATAGAACGCAACTGCATGTCTGTGCACAGTTCATTGTAATATTTTTAGTGACACTTTCTATTAAAGATGGAATCACTTTTTGCTCTGTTTGTTAACAAAAGAAGAAACTTGTATATAGAAGCTTTCAATAAATCAGATTTAAAAAAAAACTACAGTAGCTGTCCTACCAGATGCAACAGAATTTCATATAATCTGAACAAGGTACAGACAAGTGGATTTCTTTAAGACCCAGGGTAGATAAACCTAATTTTCCTCGGACTCCTGTACAAAGTGCAACATTTATCTGCAATGCAGTGTGAACTTCTTACCAGGACAAGCTCAGTTTTTTCTGTGCAAACTAAAGACAGATCTTAATATTGGAATATGTAGGTTGCTTTTTGTGGGTGAAGAATTGTTTCCTAGCTGTCAGTGTTCTGGTTTAACACAACAAAGGAGGTTGTGGAAAATCAATGGCAGGAAAGTTTAAGTGTGACAGCAGCAGAGAGTTTGTCTGTGGCAGTAATGGGGACTTCTATGTAGGTTTCCTCCCTGCTCAGTCACATGTTTACTCTATTATAGTTAGGTTGTCCTAAGATGACCCTGCCTGGTCCTGACAACCCCTCCCCTCAATCAACCCTCCTTTTCCTCATAGCTCCCCTCCCTTCCTTTCACTTAATGTCTTTTTTCAGATTGTGGTTGGTCTCATTGCACTGAGCCAGCAGAGGAGTTTCACTCCTGCTTGTTAAATTAGAATAATGCGGTGCAAATATATATATATATATATATATATATATATATATATATATATATATATTTATATATATTTTTATATATATATATATATATATATATATATATATATATATATATATATATATATTATATATATATATATATACTGCATGTGTATGTGTGTATGTATATATATATATATATATGCACACACTACTGTTAAAGTCAACTTGTCGTTTTATTTATTGACATTGTAATAGTTTTCACTTAATATAATTGAATGTAAGTACTTCGCTATACAGTTTGAAGCTCGTGAATGTTGAATTTTGGGCCTCTACCTCCACCTAAAGGAAGTTGTGGGAAATGCTATAAGGAACCTAGGAGAGAATTGTGGGCATATAAAACAATTAGACATATTTAGGTTAAATTTCTGTTTGTTTTTATTCTCCTTAAAGTGAAAGTTCACTCAAAAAGTGAAGTCCTGCTGGTTTGCTCTGTCCCCCCAGCCTGTAACTGAGTTACAGTTTTTTTTTGAGGGAAGAGGGAGAGCATGTACCAATTTTAATCAGTACCCGCTCCTATTTCTGCTTACCTCATCTAGGCAATGTTTTGGTCCCTTGTCCTGCCCGCTCCTTTCCTGGAACATGTGACATGTTCTGCTGCAGGACCATTAACAGTGCTGCAGGACCATTAACAAACCACTGCGCAAGCTCACACATGTTCAGTGGGAAGTCAGCTGTGGTTCTTCAGGAAACCACAGCTGGCTCCCGTATCCAAGATGTTGGTACCAGCGACCCGTATCGGTAAGAAGAACCTGCTGTGGGAAGACAGCACTGGACCCCAGGCAGAAGTTGGCAGGACTTTTCACTAAAGTTAGGAAAATCAGACAGAAAACAAAAAAGAGTTCTGAAGCGCTAAAACTGGCAGTCATTAGAAACTTTTGTCATGTCATAACAATTATGCAAGGAATAGCTGGACACCAGTGCAGCTGCAAACTTCTGGAAGAAAAGTAGACAACAAAAATAAACAAAAATGCAGCGCTCAATGGGACCAGTAGTAAAGAACACTTGCTGACATTAACCTCTTGTCATCTGAAAGTTATGGTGGTATCGTATATACTGTTTTTCAGATTACTTCAACCATTATAATGAGTTGTGCTTATGAAGTCTAATAATTTTATCATCTCATTTTTTCATTGACAGTTGTTTTTAATTTCAAATCTCAGCATGCATCCAATAAAAGAACTTTATTGATTATACCATCAGCAATAGTTCTTTACTACTGGTACCATTGAGCGCTGCATTTTTGTTTATTTTTGTTAGGAAAATCAGGTCCTAGTATAAAAGTAAAACTGATTTATGGAGGAGCAGAGAGAGTTTTGTGGATAACAAAGGGAACATTTGTTGCAACCTTTGTTGTTTGGTACACTCAGAAGACAGCCAGGGCAAATTGCAGTGTTAAATAATTATGCTTAGCTACTCTTTAAAAAACTCTTGAATTTATTAAACTATTTGGTAAACATGACTGCCAGAAGCTAATTTAAATATACTAATTTACGACCATTTATGGGCATTCTCTCATCTGACTGCAATTCTCCTACCTTTCTGCAGTCAGTACCATCTCTGGCTGTAAACATTTAAAATACCTTAGCAACACTGTCACTGAGCATATGATCATGTCTATTGTTAGAGACTTAGGGACAGGTGGTTAAAAATGTGGACTACTGTCTTTTGGGATCAAGTCTGCTTGCATATACTCTATAACCCCCAACAACACGTCACTGAATTTTTGCTTGTACAACTTTTTTACAGCAGTTGCCCAGCTTCTCCACTCAAGTTTCAATTCTCTCTGGGTATTAAAAATTAGATTTTTTGACATTTTAGTAGATTAGAGATGCATTAGATCCTTTTTTCCTCCCCAAATATATTTATTGGTATATCATTATACAGAACAATTAGACTAAGTACGCATATCATGTGTCAAAGTACATTAAGATAACAGTTTGCATATGTCACATATAAGTAAAAAACATATTTTTGTAGGTAAAAACAAACTGCGCAGAAATTACTTAAGATGAATAATGCCCTTGCTATACAGTGAAACAAAAAGAAATACCCCCTAAATGGGAATTTGAAAGACCACCAACTCTGATTTAAAAATGAATGACTTTAATAATACCGCATAATTCAATACAAATGGGTAAAAAGACATATAGCGTCTGTACAGTACATACATAATACACAAAAACAAAACACAAAGAAAATCATAGTATACAAAGGAACATCAATACTCTCCAATGGGTAGTGTACCCTGATACCCGACGCGTTTCCAGTCTTTATAAAACACCTTCATCAGGGGTAGAGAGTGAAGTATACTCAAAAAAATGTTAATTAAAAAATGTTAAAAATACAAAGAGACATATCAGAGAGGACATCGATTTTGAGACTTAGGCTGTATTTGTATGTTTTAACACAACAAAATATGCATATGACCACAGAAAAAAATGCATACCGTAACAAGAAAACGAAAAAGGTGAAAAAAATTACGAATAAAAGTGAAGGAAGAAAAATGAAAATAAACATAGAAAAATAAAAAATAATAAAGAAAATGTAATGTGAGAAAAAATGATGATAACTGGTAGTTCCCGACCCCACCTACCAATTTGAATGATTCCATGTTCAAAACAGGAGGCAGCTGTTTTAGTAACCACAAAGGCGGACGCCAGACCAGGATAGCTGGATGCATAAAATATAATGCGTTTCCAAAGTATGTATGGCAGTAAGTGTGCTTGGTAGCGATCAGACTCCACCTGTGGACTGGTAAAAAATAAAATAAAATTAAAATAAAAAAGGGGGTATAAAGAGTTGTGAGACCAAGAAACAGGTCGCCCTGTTACCCCAACATCTGTGAACCTATATCCCCCCGGGGGGGCCACAGAAGAGGTAAAAGGCAATATTCCTGAACAGAAGATAAATAAATAACCGTCAGGGGTGAAAGGGGGGGCGAAGAAGGAGAAGGAAAACCCTTATTGTGCCCCAACACTAATGGCCCTATGCAAGGCGGATAAACTTCCTAGGTGTAAGGTCTGAGACAGGGCATGCAAGTGCAGAGAACCGTAGATAATGCTAATATATTTACCGGTAGCAGCATATATGGTATCACCGGGACGGGATATCACTAAAGCTTCAAATGTAGTTACTCAATAAGGAAATAGGATCCGTGAGTCCCTAGTCTCATATGTCCTATAATATAACATATAGCCAATCATTGCCAGAGGTAAACCTATTGGAAGGACCCCTGTGCCACTAAGGAGCATGTACCAAAAGACCTACCTGTGGAAGACGAGATCCTGCATGAAGCGTGGTGTCTCTGTGTCAGTGCCTGCATCTGCCCTACTACCCCTCTCGTTTACATACTGGCGCCTGCGCCATGGGGTGTGTCCTAGTGCGCCTGTGCGATGTGAGTGTCAGCGTGAGCCGACGCATGCACACAGGCTGTGCCGCCATCAGTGTACATGGAGCGCGGCGCCTGCGTGTCACTAAGAGCCAGCTGGAAACAGGGTGGGACTCAAAAGGAAATCACTGGTCAGTCCCCTCGTGTAATAAAACGCCACCCCCCATCCCAGTGTGCTTATAACAAGCAGCAAACTACTGGGTTACATAACAAAAAGGCGGCCACTGGTGTATGAGGGCGAAAACACAGCTAATGAGAAGAAAAACAAGTAACATGAAATAAGCAAAAAACTGTCCTGGTATCTGGTGCCATCTCGTGGATGTAAAACAGTACAGCAAACAAAAAAATCTCCCATGAAATCACTCAAAGTACGAATACACACATTAAAGTACACACCTGGTGAATATGGTGTGTATAGTGTATCGTAGTCCGTAAACTTGGGTAGAGCCTGAACTCCCAAAAACATGAGAACAAAAAATTAATAAAAAATAAATAACGAATGTATACGGGATTCAAAAAATAAATCATTATAGAATATCAGAACAAAACAACAAGGGTTGGGTAAAAGTATGCATAGATTCTGCATTCTACATGCATGGAGAAAGGGGGGGGGGGACAAAAAAACAAAACAAAAAGGGTGGAAAAATGAACCAGAGGGAAAGGGAGCATCTCATGGGCCCACGTTGTTGTGCTAGAGAACGCATTTGCACATATAGTTTATCCCAAGCCCTCCCATGTACCAGATGTGTAGCCTTCCAGAAAGGGTCGGTAACTGATGCAGTCATTGAGGCCAGGTGGTGAGGTGGCTAGTAATGACACTATCCACCTGGTCTCCCTTTGCAACAAAGTTTTGTCCCAGTTGCCCCCCCTGTTACTGGTATGTACGCGGTCTAGTACCAGAAACCTGATTTTTGGGAAAATACCACTATGTGTGTCACGGGTATGTCTGCCCAACGGTAGGTCAGGGTCACAGGTGCGCATGCTCTTTATATGTCTACCCATCCTTATATGCAGTTCCAGTTTCGTTTTCCCCACGTAGAAACAGCCGCATGGGCATGTCAACAAGTAGACTACCCCATGTGTGCGGCAGTTTGCAAAGTGGGAAGGTTTAAATCTTAGTCCATTGGGTAGTATGACATGCCTATCGATGTTCATAAATTGGCACTTCGAGCAACCTCCACACGTGAAAATGCCCAGGCGTTTACAAGGGTCTCCCCTAAATTCACCAGTGTATTCGCTGGTCACCAATTTATCCTTTAAGGACCTTGTGCGTTTGAACGTAATTAGTGGGTCCCTCGATATAAATTGATCTAATAGTGGATCGATCTGGAGGATGTGCCAATGCTTCTGTAGGATTTTTCTAAGGGCTTGATGCTGCTTACTGTAGGGGTGGTGATGACCCTTGTTTGTGTCTGTTGTAGGGTAGTGCTTTTCTTGGGGTTGTCAAAAAGTAAGCTGTATCTGTTTTTTTCTTTTGCCCTTCTAAAGGCTTTTTTAAGGCCCGTTGGGGAATATCCCCGTTTGAGCAGTCTGGTTTGTATTTTTTGGCTTCAGTGAGAAACATGTTCTCATCAGAGCAATTCCTACGAATGCGAAGATACTGTGTATAGGGAATGGACTTGATGAGTGGTGCTGGGTGTCAACTGGTCGGATGTAAAATGGTGTTTCCGGCTGTTTCTTTCCGATATAATATGCTGGACAGATGACCATCTGGATTTATATTACCATCACATGTCATGGTGAATTTAAGTTTGAAATTGTTCGCACCCATAGCCACCATACATCTGTTGAGGTCATCGAGTGACCCGTTCCACACAAAGAAGATATCATCTATGAATCTGTGCCAGACTAGTATCTGGTTTACAAAGGGGGCGTCAGTGGACAGGAAGGTGTTCTCCCATTCCCCCAGATACAGGTTGGCGTAGGATGGGGCACAGCAAGTCCCCATTGCCACCCCCTGTATCTGGAGGAAATGGGAGCCATGAAATGCAAATGCGTTGTGCAGCAGGATGAAATCCAACGCACGCAAAATAAATTGGTGCAATGGCTTATCATCCTTATGTGATTGAGAAATAAAACGCCCTAAGACTTCAACTCCCTTCTTGTGTGGGATGGAGCAATAAAGTGCCTCCACGTCCACTGTAACCAGGATCAAATCCACTGGGACACATAAGTCTTCAAGATTTTGTAGTAACTGGGACAAGTCCCTAATGTAGGAGGGTCAATTAGTAACTAACGGATGTAGTCGTTCATCAATGTATTTGCTAAGGTTTTTGGTGATGCTGCCTCTCCCGGATACAATGGGTCTAACCGGGGGGTTGTGCAGGTCTTTATGGACATTCGGGAGGCTGTAAAATGTTGGAATTCTCTTTCACAAAAATTTTATTAGCATGTCTGCCAACTTATCAGGACAACATATATATGTTTACATAATGCAATAAACAAGGAACAAATAGGAAAAATAAAAATAAAGTACATATAGAAAGTGTGAAGAAAGGGACTTAAGCATTAGGGATATGCTGGCGCCAGCCTCAACGCCCACGGGATGAGCAACCCAGGACATCCCGGGGAGCACGAGGCGTCTGTAAGCAAAAGTGACCTCATATAGAACCCAGCATAGCCATATAGGAGTATCGATCAAAATTCTCCCTGTTCATGTGGATGTAACTCAAAAATCAAACTGATTCAGGAGGGAATCAAAAGGAAATATTGAAAATATAAAGTTATCAAGCATAACCAATCCTATCAGGACTATCCCTGTCTGCCTGACAGGTATTTGCAGTCAGTATATAAAGCCTTATGAACTGGAAGGAAGGAAGCAACCAATATGAGAAGAAGGAATCTGGAAAGGAAAAGAGGAGTAAGAAAAGAGAGCAAAAGAGAGAGAGTCAACGAGGTGCGAGCCAGAGGAGCCTTAAATCGAAAGGAGCGTACTGTCGAACCGGGAGGGTTGAGTATACATAATCCATGGTCGCCAAATTCTAAGAAACTTGTCATGCATGTCTAACAAAATAGCTGTTAATTTCTCTTTCACCATGACATCATTCATACAATTCTTAACTGCCTCAAAACTAAGCATAGGGGTCTTCCAGGCCTTTGTCAGCGATTTGTAAGCGATTGTCAGCTTAGTTGCAGTAAAAATATGTTGTGCCAATTGCCTTTCCGGTCGTAACAATTCGGCAATAGGTTTGGCTAGAAGAGCTTCAAAGGGGTCCCTTTTAAGATTAACATGAAATAAATTACGAATTAAAGCATAGACCCTGACCTATAACCTGCATGCCCTCGGGCATGACCACCCAATATGTGCCATGGAGCCTTCCTGTGAACATCCCCGAAAACAGAGCGGAGAGTTGGTATAAAGCGGGCCAGTCTAGCTGGCGTGTAATACCACCTATATAGCACTTTATAGGCATTCTCCATGATAAGGACGTTTCGTGAGCATTTAGAAATGGCTATAGTCATAGCCTGCCATTCCTCTGGGTCAAGCTGCCTTCCCAATTCTTTTTCCCATTGAAGGTGATAGGGTCTAATCGGGGGTTTTCTTGCAGAGATTATAGAAGAATACATCAGAGATATCAGGCCCGGAGAGTGGGGTCTGGCTCTACATATACTCTCAAAAGGGGTCAGAATATATGGGGTAGGGCGGGATTTATTAAGATGTTGGAGGAAATGCCTAAGTTGTAGGTAGCTATAGTGTTCACGCAAGGGGATATCATGCGAAGAGCGTAATGAATCAAATGACATTATCCTAGTAGGAGTGAACAGGGAGTGGATATCCATAAACCCATTCATGGTCCACCATGAGAATTGTGCCGGATTTTCACAATCTGGGGGAAACAATGGACAATGGAGAAGTCGCAGAAGTGGGAGGTGAGGGGAGATCAGTCCCGCAGAATATTTAACCGAGTCCCATAGTCGTAAGGAGTGGGCTAGGCATGGTTCTATTACAGCAGGGTGGTGGTTGGGAGGGAGCCAGGGTATAGAAGAAACAGGTATGGGGTCGGAATCAACAAGATTAATCGTGGCCCACAGCGGCATTTGATATGAGTCATGAAGATGGGAGAGCGGAGCTATGTTTGCCACTGTATAATAGGCCTGTAGGTTAGGGACCGAAAGGCCGCCATTGATCCGCCTAGCATACAATATCTGCTTATTGATTCGAGGATGTTTGTAACCCCAGACAAACTGCAAGAGCTTACGCTGATGTATTCGTAAAATGTGAGAAGGGACTAGAACAGGTAAGACCCGGAAAAAATATAGCAATTTTGGGAGATAGGACATACGGATTGCAGTTATTCTGACAAACCAAGACAATGGTAAATGGGACCAGGAGGAAAGTGTATCAGACAATCTTTTGAATAAGGATGGAAAATTGGCCTGGTATAATCCTGCATATGTTGGGGTAAGACGAATTCCCAGGTAAGGCAACGAGGAATGCCACTGAAAGGGGAAGGCTGTTTTCAAGTCCTTCAGTACTGGGGGAGGGAGATTAACCAAGAGAGCCTTAGATTTGGAGGAGTTGACACGGAGACCGGAAAAAGAGCCAAAAGCATCTAGAAGAGATAGTACGTTTGGTAAAGATATTCTGGGGGAAGTTAAAGTTAACAAGATATCATCGGCGAATAGAGATATTTTATGGGGAGAACCTGCTACATCTATACCTTTTATATCTGAATGGGAACGAACCGCCTCCGCCAACGGCTCTAGAGCCAAAATAAAGAGAAGAGGTGAGAGTGGGCACCCTTGGCGCGTACCCGTCCCTATGTTAAAAAGGGGTGACTCAAAGCCGTAATATTTAATTTTAGCCGGGGGGGAGTCATACAGGACTGACACCCACCACAAAAAAGAGGCCCCAAATCCATAATGGCGAAGTACGGACGATAGATAAGGACATGACAGAGTGTCAAAGGCCTTATACACATCCAGAGACAAAAGCATAGTTTCCAACGAGCGGCTGTGGGCTATATGTTGTAGTTGCAGTATTCGCCGGATTGCATCCCCAGCCTGTGTCTGAGGTACAAGGCCAACTTGGTCCTTTTTGATTAAGTGGGGAAGAAAAGAGCTCAAACGGTTGGCCAGAATTTTTGTCAAAATTTTCATGTCTGTGTTAATAAGAGAAATGGGTCTAAAATTAGCCCAGGAGGAGTGGTC
This sequence comes from Lithobates clamitans, assembly GCA_037952925.1. Lineage (NCBI taxonomy): Eukaryota > Metazoa > Chordata > Amphibia > Anura > Ranidae > Lithobates > Lithobates clamitans. The sequence continues at coordinate 1,706,245 of JBBGZY010001184.1, forward strand.
ACGATCTGGTTTGGGTATCATCACAATGTTAGCAGTCAGAAGATCTGAGGTAAAAGATTGGCCGTCTTTGACAGAATTGTACATAGCTGTTAAATGTGGAGCTATAATGTTGGCTAACTTCCTATAATAAAGTGCTGTGTAGCCGTCGGGTCCCGGTCTTTTACCTACTTTCAGGTCTTTAATGCATTGGAGGAACTCCGAAACCTGGATGTCCCGGTCCATAAGGGCCATATGGGGCTCAGTCAGCGTGAGAAGTGAAAGATTATTAAGAAAGTCGTTGGCGCTCTGATTACCCAGCCGTTCGGGAGCCGAATACAATTTGGTACGGAATTCCTCCAAAATCTTTACTGTGTTACCCGTGAGTACGTTATGTCGAGTTCGCATGTAATAGGGGTGGGTTTAGGAGTGAAAGTACAGAGTCTATTCGCCAACATTTGGTTTGGTTTGTTTGCCTTAGCATACCACTTCTGACGAGACCAGCGTAAGACACTCAGCGTTATCGGTAAGACAAAGGTCCAACTCTGAGCGGACTTGATCCAAAAGTTTACGGTTAGCAGAAGTGGGAGATCGTTTAAACTCATTTGAAATTCTAGGCGGTTCTCTAGTTCCCGCTGTTTTAGACGGCGTTCCCTTTTACATTTTGAGGCCAGCTGTATGATGTGTCCCCTAAGAACCGCCTTGTATGCCCCCCAGATAGTTACGGGAGATGAGACCGAACCTACATTAACGCGGAAATAGTTCTTGGAGGCTTTCAGGATTTCAGCTTGGACCTCTTGGTGAGATAAAAGTGAATCATTCATCACCCAGGGCGAGTATTGAGGTTTATCGAGAATGGAGCGACAAACCACCAAAACAGGGTCATGATCTGACCACAGAGCAGCAAGGATGGAAGTAGAAACCACAAGGGGGAGATGTTTCCTCAGCATGAACACATGGTCAATTCTAGAGTGAGAATGATGGGGATGCGAGTAGTGTGTATAATCTCTACCCAGGGGATGAAGTTCTCTCCAGAGGTCAAGCAGATCCTGGTTTTGCAGAGATCGAACAAATTTTTTGGCATTGGGAGAGGGGGCTGCATGTTCCGAAGGGTATTTCTCCAGAGAAGGGTCCAAAGCCAAGTTAGAGTCTCCCGCGAGAAGGAGAGTACCCTTTTGATGGGATGCCAGCAGGCCACAGATATGGGTCAAAAAAAGTCCAGGGGCAGAGTTTGGAGCATAATAGGTCATAATAGTGACTTCAGTATCTTGGATAGTACCTTGCAATAATAAGTACCTACCGTCTGGGTCCGCTATCTGTTTAGTGCAATTGAATGGAACTGACTTGCGGAAGGCAATGAGCACCCCTTTTTGCTTAGTCGGGGCATTGGCCAAGAAGACCTGAGGATATTGCGCGTCATAAAATTTAGGACAAGAGGCAGTTGAAAAATGCGTCTCTTGCAGGCATGTTATATCAATCTGTTGTTTCTTAAGATATTTAAAAATGTTCACTCTTTTTTGAGGGGAGTTCATGCCCTGAACATTCAGGGATAGCCAATTTAGTGTCATTTTAAATGTAAGGAGGTGGTTGATTTTGGCCTCTCGGGCCCACGCCCAGCCGACTCAGAAAAGGAAAGAAAAGTAGAGAGGACAATAGGGTCAAATGTAAGAAAAAAAGGAGTAAATCATATAGAAAAACATGAAAACACAGGATGATATTTGGAGTGAAAAATATCCATACAACATAGTTGCATACAGTAGTGGGACAAAGGGCCCACCGGGGGGGGGTCGGAGATTGGTCAAGACAGTCGCCCAGACCAAGTTCCGGCACCATTAGGGGAACAGTGGTCCGACGGAACCACTCAGCATTTTCTTTAGTAAGAACATCAGTAGTATATAAATGGAAATTAGGCACATAACATTGTAAAAAAAAAACACTTTTAAAGACACAACTGAAAAAATTTGAGAACTTCATAGCCTAAACATAACAGTTATGCTGAGGCTGGTTACCGTCGCCCCGGGCACCCACGTACAAGTGGGGGAAGCCGGGGCCAGGAACCAACGGACAGCAAATAATCCTGTTTTGATAATCAAGGGCAGGTTTAGACAATCATAACACACAGAGGAACACTTTAAAATTGACTATAACATTAGCTTCTAAAGCCCGGGGTTACCGAACCTCAACTTTAAATGATCAATTTTGCAACCCGTAGCCCACCATGGGCGTGGACCTCTCAAAAAACCAGATAAGCATATCCCACCCATCATAAGAGAGCCCCACATTTAAACATCAGAATACTCTCATCTGTAAAAACGTGTAGTGAATATTCACTATCAAAAAAAAAATAAAATAAATAAAAAGTAAGTAGAAAAATTATAAAAGGGGGGGGTTGGGGGCGTGATACTCCGAAGGTCAGCTAACACAGTTAACATAGTTACAGATTCAGATTTCCAAGACCCAGCGCAGCCATCTCACAATTGGGGCAGCCCAGGGCAAAGGACCCTCAGGGAGTATAATAACCTAAAACGGGGAGAAGGGATGCGGGGGAATGGGGGGCAACCGGGTCCAGAGAGTAACTGAGAAAACATGAGAGGTACATAAGAGGTATATACTTAAAGTACAAAGTCGGTTGGGCCACAGCTAAATGGGATCAACAACGTATATAGATCAAGGGCCACAGTGGGTGGTGAGAGACATTAAACTGATTGAAGTATCAGGCCCAAAGTGAGCTGGGCAGCAAGGATATCCATTGTTTCCCAGGCACATTTTTGGCAGCTGTCAGCCGTTGGGCACATCTTGGAAGCGATGGGCTTGGAGGGAGCAAAGGGCTTGAGAACCTTGTTGGGACATCTGAGAAGGTCTGCGTAATGGTTGGGAAGATCTCGAACGAGCAGATGTAGGCGGCGTCACCTTCTGGGAAGGGGGGAGATCAAGCTGCAGTTCTTGAAAATGCCGCCACAGGTCAGGTAAGGAGGAAGCATGGAATTGGCGGCCATTATGAGAGAACGAGAGCTTAAAGGGGAACCCCCATCTGTACCAGATTCCTTGGGTTTGCAGGACTTGCAGATAAGGCTTTAAATTTCTTCTCTTGGCAATAGTGACTGGGGAGAGGTCTGCAAAGAGTTGGAGATTGTTCCCCTGGAACGAGAGGTCATGACGGTCCCTTGCGGCTTGCAGGAGCCTCTCTTTAGTGCGATAGTAATGGAATTTGATGATAATGTCCCTGGGAGGGCCTTCAGTAGGTTTAGGAGCCAAAGATCTATGTATACGATCAAATTCCAGGCGCTCAAGGGGGATATCAGGTGCAAGCTCCTGAAAAAAAGCAGTGGCAGTTCCCTGCAAATCAGTTATGTTCTCAGGGAGTCCGCGAATGCGGAGGTTATCCCTGCGGGCTCTGTTTTCGGCATCCTCTAGCTTATCCTACATACTCTCAAGTTCTGAGTGTAATTTGTCTACTTCCTCTTCATGTCCCTCCAACACAGTTGTGGCCAGGTCCATGCGCTGCTCCAATTGATTGGTACGGTGACCCAGCTCCTTAAAACCTTTAACTAGGTCAGCAGAGAGCTTGCGGGATGCCGCAGTGATTTCATCCCGCACTATGGAACGGAATTTGTTAAGCATGGCATCAGAGTCTGTGACCAGGGGGCTGACTAAGGCAGAAGGGAATTGATGCAGGCTGTCCTCTGAGTGCAGCGTGGAGTCATCTGGCTCCGGAAGCTCAGGCGCCATCTTGCCCTTACCTTTCCCCTTTCCTGGAGTGGGGGAAGTTTTCGGGTGTGAGCAGTATCGCTGTCGACTCCGGAGTGTGCATACCCGCCGGATCCTGGTAACGTCCGCTGTCCGGGGAGCCGTTCCAGCTGTGTCAGCGAGCGGTCTGTGCTTTATCAGCCAAGGAGAGATGTTCCGTCGGCGCAGAGCGAGGAGACTAAGTGTCCATCTTCCTCGGTCTCGCGCATGCGCCCCAAAATGTTGGAATTCGCAAGTGACTTGTACGTATAAACTCCCACGTTTGCTGGGTGATGGTAATGTCAAGGTAGGCCTGATCAACCAATATGAAAAATTCCTTATCAAATTTCTCTATTGTTATTTTCAATATTGGTTGATACCATTCTTTATTAGATAGTATCTTGTTACACATTGACACATACTGGGAGTTATTCATGATCACAATATTCCCCCCTTTATCAGAGGGTTTTATTGTTAGTTGGTGTTGACTGCTTAATGAATCCAATGCTTTTCTTTCATTGTCAGATATATTATCTGGTGATTGGTCCCTTTTCAAATTTTGAATATCTTGTGTCCTCATTGCTACAAAAGCCTTCAAATTTGAATTAAGGTTCAGAGATGGAAACTTATTAGATTTCTTCTTAAGTGAGGACTTCCCCTGAATGCCCCCTACAGTGGGGGTGATATGCACGGCTAAAAGTGATTTTATGTCTATGCTGTCAATCAAATCTTTTTGTTCCTGATCCTCCAACAAGGAGACCAGGTCATCCAATGCTTTGATTTCTTTTTTGGATGGTTCATTTTTCTGTGTAGGTTTAGCATATAGACTTAAGGATCAGTTTGCATGCAAATAAGTGTAGGTCTTTTATGGTTTCGAAAGTATCCATATTAGAGGAAGGACAAAAGGTGAGGCCCTTACTTAATATGGCAGTTTCATCATCAGACAGCCTGTAGTCAGACAGATTTATAATATTCAACCCATCGCCTCCTACCTGGTCCGATACTTCATGTCAATATGTGTCCGTGGATCCATCCTTGGTAGACGCCAAGGAGGGATCCCTGGTTGAATGTCCCTGCCCAGAGGGGCCACCACGTGAGCTACCTGCCCTTGCTGTGTGCTCAGTACCCATCACCATGGAGGAAAGTTGTGAAGATGTGGCTTCCATAATATGTTTCTTGTTGTTCTTTGCTGCCTCGGGTGAACGCCATTTTTGTTTCCTGGAAGTTTTTCCGGAAGTCTGTGAACATGTAGAGGAGAGAGAATTTAAGGATGAGTTAGAGCCCCTATCGTTGTTCCGATTCTTGTTTGATAATTTTGGATTATTTTTCTTCTGTTGGCGCCCTTGGGGGTTACGCTGTTGCCAGCAATAAGCTTTCCCCTCATTGAACGCCACTTTATCCCTCCAAAACTTTTGCTCTTTAGTGGTAATTAATTCCTTCACAACTCAGTCTTTGTGGCACTTAATGCGTTCCTCCTGTTCCCCAAAGGTGGAAACCTCCTTAAAGGGTTCTAATTTGGTATATACACCTTAAATCTCTTTCTATATTTGTTCTTTTTGGATACTCCTTGATCGACAACCGCATCATCACTTTTGTACATTGTTGAAGGTTATTTTCCCATCGTTTTTTTAAAATGGTATCTAAGTTGTCTAGTGTGGGAAAAATCTGAATCCTCAATCATAGAGGATTAATATCCTCCTGGATATAGTGCTCAAAAATCTCAATTTGCCAAAAAAGGGAGACCTTGTTTTCCACTAGAGCTTTTAGTTGGAGAAAAAGGGAATTCATCTCCGACCCTCTTGCTTGCTTTAACCCATGTTCCCCATACTGTCCCATCAGGGCTTCAAATTCTTTCCCTCTAAACATAGTGAAAAGATTACTCTGATGTGTCAAAGGACAAAACACCCTGCTAGTCCCGTCAAATGTAGTCCTCTGAGAGTCTCTAAGTAGAAGATAACGTGAATAATACTGAAATGGTAGAAGTCTCTAAAGCGAGGGATGAGGTATTTGCTACCCAGAGACTACAGAAGAGAAGGAGACCTCTACCATGTCAGATACAGAGTATGGTAGTCCCATCCCTGATGCACTTAAACAAAAAGAAATACCCCCTAAATGGGACTTTAAAAGACCACCAACTCAGATATAAAAATGAATGACTTTAATAATACCGCATAATTCAATACAAATGGGTAAAAAGACGTATAGCGTCTGTACAGTACATACATAATACACAAAAACAAAACACAAAGAAAATCATAGTATACAAAGGGACATCAATACTCTCCAATGGGTAGTGTACCCTGATACCCGACGCGCTTCCAGTCTTTATAAAACACCTTCACCGGGGTATAGAGAGAGAAGTATACTCAAATAAATGTTAATTCTAAAAATACAGATACATATCAGCAAGGACATCGATTTTGAGACTTAGGCTGTATTTGTATGTTTTAACACAAAATATGCATATGACCACAGAAAAAATGCATACCGTAACAAGAAAACGAAAAAGGTGAAAAAAATTATGAATAAAAGTGAAGGAAGAAAAATGAAAATAAACATAGAAAAATAAAAAATAATAAAGAAAATGTAATGTGAGAAAAAATGATGATAACATAATATTATATTTTATGCATCCAGCTATCCTTGTCTGCCTTTGTGGTTACTGAAACAGCTGCTTCCTGTTTTGAACATGGAATCATTCAAATTGGTAGGTGGGGTCAGGAACTACCAGTTATCATCATTTTTTCTCAATATCAATTATAGACCCTTCATTTTTTTGTAAGTGGGCAAACTTACAAAATCTGCAGGGGATCAAATAATTATTTTCCCCACTGAAGGTGTAGACTGTTTACATACCTCCAGAAGCCTGAGTGAAATACACCAAGGATGTTGCTAAGTGAGGTATAGTCATTACTGCTCACCCCCACATCACAGAAACAAGCTTTCTCTGATTCAGTCCTCCTCACAAACACTTTCTCTCCAGTTGCTCTAAGCTCAGTGTTTGAGAACTCACTCCTGTGATAGAGGTGGTGAATAGTAATGACTAGACCTCACTTGGCAACATTATAGCAATATCTTGGAAGTATTGCAGTGAGGCTTCAGGAGTTACGTAATTGGCCTACACCTATAGCAAGGGTATAATTCAACTTTAGTCAGAGCTCTACAGTTTGTATTTTTTTACAGATGCCCTTTTTTCACAGACAGTTTTTTGTTAAATGTGAACTACCCTACTACAAGAGGAAAGGAAAATGGTATTGTAAGGCTAATACGAGAAGTCATGCTTGCATGCACAAAAACAATAGAATTATGCAAAATTGCCTGCTGTACTGTTATTCCTTATTGCGCCAGCTCACTGGGGTTCCAAAACCCCTTTGCGATATAGAAACACCACTACAATCCAGGTTAGGCTATAGCCACTGTTGTGCTCTCTCTGTGATGAGGAAGATAAATAAGAAAAAAAATAAAAAAAATAAAATATACATTATCACCAATGAGTCCCTCTAGGCAAAGTATTAACAATAATAGAAAGAATAGAACAGGAAAGGAGAGCTGTAGATATAAGCATACGAGATTTGGATGAGTAGTCTCCGCCAACAGGTCACCCCACTACCCCACACCCCGCTGTTTGCCTGGATGCAGGCAATAGATTAAGAGGTAAGCATGGTGAGGTCTGAAAATGCAAGATTTGGATAGATTTTCCATGCACTGGTATACACATTCTGGCTGTGTTGACTATGTGCATAGCTTGAGATTTGAAGTATTGTCTATGACACAGACAGGTATGATGGAGTAGGTATTGAGCAGTGGTAAAATCCAGAGTATAGGTAGTAACCTGGGATATAACCCTATGTACTTCCTCTCAAAAAGCTTGAATACCTGGACAATGCCACCAAGCATGCAGCAAAGAGCTCTCTGATCTCTTGCAGTGCCAACATACATCAAGGGTAATGGGTAAAGTCTGTGTAAAAGGGAAGAATTTCTGTACCAGCAGGATCTCAGCTTGTAGCCCTGGCATGTTTTTATTGCTCTATGTGTCCTCTTTAGGTTCATAGATTTCCAGTGACACTGTCTCCAGCCCCTATAGATCACCATTATAACAAGTTAAAGGAAAATCCCCAAAATGGACACAGAACTCAACAAAAATGGGACCTGACCCTTCTCCATGCTAACTAAAACTTAAAAGAAAAATGTGTAGTTAGAGTCCCACTTAAATTTTATGTTTATTCCAATGCCCTGTACACACGATCGGACATTCCGACAAGAAAATCCATGGATTTTTTCCGACGGATGTTGGCTCAAACTTGTCTTGCATACACACGTTCACACAAATCTTGTTGGAAATTCCGAACGTCAAGAACACGGTGATGTACAACATGTACGTCGAGCCGAGAAATATGTTCAATAGCCAGTGCGGCTCTTCTGCTTGATTCTGAGCATGCTTGGAACTTGTGTGCACACAATCGGAATTTACGACAATGGATTTTGTTGGCGGAAAATTTGAGATCCAGATCTCAAATTTTGTGTGTCGAAAATTCCAATGGAAAATGTCCGATGGAGCCTACTCACGGTCGAAATTTCAGACAACAAGCTCCCATAGAACATTTTCCGTCAAAGAATCCTATTGTGTGTATGGGGCATTGGAGTAGGAGAAGAATATTTAGGCTAACAGTAGACTATTTTTTGTAGTCTGCCTCTTCTCTATAACTTTTGCCAATGTGAAGAAATGCATCTAAGAAACAGTTCAGAGTAGAAAGATTTTCTGTCCCCACTGAGCTCAGGCTTGTTAAAGTGATACTAAAGTCTTGTTTTTTTGTTTAAAGATAACAAACATGTTATACTTACCTTCTCTGTGAAGTGGTTTGCATAGAGCATCCCAGATCCTCCTGCCAAGTGCCCCCACAGCAAGCAGCTTGCTATGGGGGCACCTGAGCCAAGCCGCTGCTCTGTGTGTCCATTCAGAGACAGAGCCGTGGCTCGGCCCGCCCCTCTCTCTCCTCATTGGCTAACTGATTTTGATTGACATCAGCGGAAGCCAATGGGGGCCCCCTGCTGTTTCAGCCAATGAGGAGGGAGAGTCCCCGGACAGACGAGGCTCTTGTTCAGCATCGCTGTATAGATGATTTACATATATATATATTTGTAAATGTACTTTCTTTTTACGTTTGTACTGAAACTTTTCTCCGATGGAGATGAATAAAAACAATACTGTTAAAAGAAAAAAAAAAGGATCTTGCTGCATTTAGGAGTTAGGAATAAACTGCTGGTTTCTTTGGTAATGTTATTTCAATGACCTGTTTGGCAATAGTGTGTACCTAGTTCAAAAAGTGGTTATGTAGTAAATGCAGGATGGAACCCTCTTCCTTGGCAATTCTGCAGTCATCAGACACATGGAGAAAAACGAATGTTTCCCACAGGGGCTACATGTACTTCTTGCCCAGGTACTACTGTTATGCCAGAATAGGCCTCTTTCTTACTAATACCACTAACCTCCCATCTATCCTTACTTTTAGATTTTATCCAGACCATAGACCAAAATAGTGTTTTAAGTTGTTCTTTTCATTCTATATGTTTATTGAAAAATAAAGGAGATGTACAACAAGATATAGCACATTCTGTGATCCAGTGTGTAAACTGAACAGCATCAACACAGCATTGGGAAGTAGGTAAAGCAAAACTGTATGAAACATTTTAGGAAGGGTGGTTACCAATGTCTTTGTATATACCAACAATAGAGATTCTTCAAACAATATAGTATAATAAAGGAACAACGCCCCAATATGTATATTGACGTACTACAAACTTAGGATACTGAAACATCCCAATCCAACAACGCACTGGAAGGAGCAGAGCATCAGTATGGTAAAAAAAAACAAATCAGAGCAATAAGGAGTAGAGGGAAAGAGAAGAAAAAGTCAGAAAAAAGCAAGAGGGTAAAAGCGGAGAAGACAGAACAGGAGGAGACCTAGGAGACTCGCAGGGAGGACACCAAAAACTCTGAAGGTGGACTTAACTGGATATGTAATATTTGTGCCCATGGGTCCCACGTCTCCTCAAAATGTCGCATCCGATCATTAATTTTACAACTATTTGTTCATGGATCATAATCCAGGAAATCTCGTGCCTCAGCCTCCGAAAGGATTTAATAAAGGCTCTTGCTATGATCATTTTAACAGCAAGAAAAAATGTAAAAAAGCAAGCAATGAGGGCTGTGGGGTATTTTTAAGTTGTTTTTATATCTTAGGATATATATATATATATATATATATATATATATATATATATATATATATATATATATATACAGTGCCGTGAAAAAGTATTCATACCCCTTGAAATTTCAACATTTCGTCATGTTACAACCAAAAACGTAAATGTATTTTATTGGGATTTTATGTGATAGACCAACACAAAGTGGCACATAATTGTGAAGTGGAAGAAAAATGATAAATGGTTTTCAAATTTTTTTACAAATCAATATGTGAAAAATGTGGCGTTCATTTGTATTCAGCCCCCTTTACTCTGATACCCCTAACTGAAATCTGGTGGAACCAATTGCCTTCAGAAGTCACCTAATTGGTAAATAGAGTCCACCTGTATGTAATTTAATTTCGGTATAAATACAGCTGTTCTGTGGAGCCTTCAGATGTTTGTTAGAGAACTCTAGTGAACAAACAGCATCATCAAGACCAAGAAACACACCAGACAGGTCAGGGATAAAGTTGTGGAGAAGTTTTAAGCAGGGTTAGGTTATAAAAAAATATCCCAAGCTTTGAACATCTCATAGAGCACTGTTCAATCCATCATCCGAAAATGGAAAGAGAGTGACACAACTGCAAACCTACCAAGATATGGCCATCCACCTAAACTGACTGGCCGGGCAAGGAGAGCATTAATCAGAGAAGCAGCCAAGTGGCCCATGGTAACTCTGGAGGAGCTGCAGAGATTCACAACTCAGGTGGGAAAATCTGTCCACAGGACAACTATTAGTCGTGCACTCCACAATTCTGGCCTTTATGGAGGAGTGTCAAGAAGAAAGCCATTGTTAAAAGAAAGCCGTAAGAAGTCGCGTTTGCAGTTTGCGAGAAGCCATCTGGGGGACACAGCAAACATGTGGAAGAACCTGTTCTGGTCAGATGAGACCAAAATTTAACTTTTTGGGCTAAACGCAAAACGCTATGTGTGGCAGAAAACTAATGCCCTGTACACACGGTCGGACTTTCCGATGGCATATGTGCGATCAGAGCTTGTTGTCGGAAATTCCGACCGTGTGTGGGCTCCATCGGACTTTTTCCATCTGAAATTCTGACACACAAAGTTTGAGAGCAGGCTATAAAATTTCCCGACAACAAAATTTGTTCGTGTAAATTCCGACCGTGTGTGGACAATTCCGACACACAAAGTGCCACGCATGCTCAGAGTAAATTAAGAGACAAAAGCTATTGGCTACTGCCCCGTTCATAGTCCCGACGTACGTGTTTTACGTCACCGCATATTAAATTTTCTGAAAACTTTGTGCGACCGTGTGTATGCAAGACAAGTTTAAGCCAACATCCGTCTGAAAAAATCCATGGATTTTGTTGTCGGAATATCCGATCAATGTCCGATCGTGTGTACAGGGCATTACACTGGACATCACCCTGAGAACACACTGAGAACACTGCACATTCCCCACTGTGAAACATGGTGGTGGCAGCATCATGTTGTGGGGATGCTTTTCTTCAGAAGGGACAGGGAAGGTGGTCAGAGTTGATGGGAAGATGGGTGGAGCCAAATACAGGGCAATCTTAGAAGAAAACCTGTCTGCAAGGAAGAGGCTGGGATGGGGGTTCACCTTCCAGCAGGACCACAACCCTAAACATACAACCAGAGCTACAATGGAATGGTTTAGATCAAAGCATATTCTTATGTTAGAATCACCCAGTCAAAGTCCAGACCTAAATCCAATTGAGAATCTGTGGCAAGACTTGAAAATGTCAGGGCTGGGCTCAGCCCTTCCTTCTCTGGGCTGGCCACTCAGCTGTCTGTCATGGTTATGCAATAGAGTTTTGTCTATCAGCTTACCTGTCTCCATGTGTTCATCTCTAAAGACCAGCTGACTCACCTGACTGCTTTTATTAACTCTCCTCTAGCATGGCTCCACCCCAGCTCCTATCAGAGAACTCTATATTAACCTCTGCACTGCAGGCCAGCCCTGCTGATCAACCTTTGTGTGTTTGGCTTCCTGTTCCTGCCTGCCATGTGCTCTACGTTTGTTTCTGTTACCGACCTTGGTGTGTTTTCTACTATTCCTGTCTGCTCGTGACCCTGACCTTTGGCGTGTCCCCGACTATCCCTGTTTGCCTGTGACCCTGAACCTTGGCGTGAACTCTGTTGTCCTTGTCTGCTTGTGGCCTTGACCTTGGCTTATTCCTTAACTATCCCTATCCTCCTGTTGCCTACTGTGGGTGTGAGCTGGGGGTCGCGACCTGGAGCCAGTTGCAGCCCAGTCCATCCTCACCACTAGAGGCTCTGGTGAACACCTGCTGGGTCTTAGACTCCGCGCCCCAGGGAATCCTACGCTCTAACCCGGGTGGGATCCGTGTTGGTGTTCCAGCAGCCCTGCCTTCCTTACCACCCAGACTCCCATCCGTAGCAGTCAGCCGTAGGGTCCACTGCCATGTGGTGCACTCCTGATCCCAACGGTGTGCATCTGTCACCCAGCCTCAAGGTGACCTGACAGTTTGATCAGCCATAGACCCGGCTGACGTGTCGCTTCCTGCAGCTGATCCATTGCAGGGCATAGTTTGCAGACTCAAGGCCCAGGAATCTAATGAGACTCAGGTGATGCGATTCCTTAAGGATCTGGCTTCCCGCTTCGAGCAGCTCCAGGCCTCCTTGGGAAACCCGAACCTGCAGCCTCAAGAACAATCAGCAGCTGCACCTATCGCACCAGTCGCAGCCACACATTCATATTTACTGCCAGCTCCGTCCCGGTTTCTCTGGGGACCCTAAGGCCTGCAGGGGCTTCCTCAGCCAATGCACGATTCATTTTGAGCTCCAGCCTCAAAACTTTCTGTCTGATCGGGCTAAGGTAGCCTATATGATTTCCCTCCTCTCTGGTGAAGCTTTAGCTTGGGCTGCCCCCCTGTGGGAGAAGAATGACCCGGTGGTTTCCAGCCTGTCTGACTTCTTGAAGCTTTTTCGTAATATCTTCGAGGAGCCAGCTCGGGTTTCTTCAGTGGCTAGTGCCCTTTTACGCCTTCGCCAAGAATCTTGTTCAGTGGGACAATATGCGCTTCAGTTCCGTATGCTCACAGCTGAATTGAGCTGGAACAATGAGGCCCTGGTCGCAACCTTTTTACATGGCCTCTCTGACCGAGTGAAGGACGAATTAGCAGGAAGAGTCATCCCCGCCGGTCTGGACGATGTAATTTCCTTGTGCAATCAGACTGACATTCGTTTCCAGGAGAGGTCCCTAGAAAAAAGACACCAGCACCCCCTAGGTCCTAGTCAGCCAGAACTCTTCTCCCATCGCCCTGTGGAGCATCCTCTGCCTGCTGAGGAACCTATGCAGCTGGGCCGGACCAGACTAACCCCCGAAGAACGTGCTAGACGCAGAACTCTGGGCTTGTGTCTTTATTGTGGGGGCAAGGGTAATTTTTGTGATTCCTGCTCACTTTGCCCGGGAAACGCTCGGGTCTAATACATTTAGAAGGTGGAGTATTGGACCCAGAAACATCACCTTCTCTATTTCTTCCGGTGTTCCTCCATGTAGGCCCTTCTGCCCAATCCTAGCATATCTGGACTTCGGGGCTGCCGGCAATTTTATGGACTGGAGAACTGCTTCTTCTATGAAGCTTACCCTTTCTCCCCTTGCTACACCACTGGTAGTCTCGGCAGTTGATGGCACTGTTCTCCCAGGGGGCCCTATCCGTTTCCAGACACTACCTATTAGGATGTCGGTAGGGGTACTCCACCAGGAGTGGATTTCCTTCCTCATTCTACCCAAGGCCTCTACCCCCATTGTATTGGGCCTTCCTTGGCTACAGCTCCACTCTCCACATGTGGACTGGGTCTCTGGGCAGATCCTGGCTTGGGGTCCTTCGTGTTTCTCGTCCTGTCTTCTCAAGGTGGTCAACAAGGAGAGACTTCCCATTGCTACCACATCCGTATCTTCTGATTCTCCCACGGCATACAGCGATTATCGGGATGTGTTCTGTAAAAAGTCTGCTGAGGTACTTCCTCCCCACAGATCTTTTGACTGTGCCATTGACCTTGTCCCTGGAGCAACTCTACCCAGGGGTCGTACCTACCCTCTGTCCATTCCAGAGACCCAGGCCATGTCTGAGTATGTCACCAAGAATCTGGAGAGAGGTTTCATCTGGAAATCCTCGTCGCCTGCAAGAGCAGGGTTCTTTTTTCGTTGCTAAAAAGGATGGTACCCTCAGACCCTGCATCGACTATCGAGGGTTAAATGCAGTGACTATCAAAAACCGATACCCCTTACCTCTAATATCTGAGCTATTTGACAGGTTGAAGGGGGCTTCCATTTTCACCAAGTTGGATCTCAGAGGTGCATACAATCTCATTAGAATACGGGAAGGTGACGAATGGAAGACTGCGTTTAACACTAGGGACGGGCATTACAAATACCTGGTTATGCCTTTTGGTTTGTATAATGCTCCAGCTGTGTTCCAGAACTTTGTCAATAAAATCTTCAGGGATCTACTATACCAGTTTGTTGTCATCTATCTGGATGACATTCTCATCTTTTCTGAAAATCTGCTTGCTCACAGAAACCATGTCCGCACTGTACTTCAGCGCCTTAGAGAGAATAATCACTATGCCAAGCTGGAGAACTGTTCCTTTGTCCTGAGGTCCTGTTTCTGGGATGTTTTGTTTCTAGTTTGGGTCTTCGCATGGATTCCGGAAAGGTCTCGACCATTACCAACTGGCCCCTTCCTGCTAGCCTCAAGGCCACACAGCCTTTTCTTGGCTTCACAAATTATTATAGGCAGTTCATAAGGAATTACTCTTCCATTGCCGCGCCTATTATCGCTTTAACCAAGAAGGGTGCGAATGCCAAAGACTGGCCTCCCGAGGCTGTCTCTGCGTTTCATGATCTGAAACAGGCCTTTGTTTCTGGACCTCTCTTGAGGAGACCAAATCCTGAGGACCCATTTTTTATTGAAGTAGACGCTTCTTTGATGGGGGTGGGAGCTGTGCTTCTTCAGTTCTTTGAGAAGAGACGTCAACCATGTGCGTTCTTCTCCAAAAAATTTTCTCAGGCAGAGAGAAATTATGGCATTGGTGATCGGAAACTTCTCACAATTAAATTGGCGTTGGAAGAGTGGTGTCATCTCTTGGAGGGTTCCCCTCACTCAATTACGATCTTTACTGATCACAAGAATCTACAATACCTACAGAATGCTAAACGTCTGAACTCCAGACAGGCCAGGTGGAGTCTCTTCTTTCTCGTTTTAAATTCACGATTACGTACAAATCTGGTTCCTGCAACGGTCGGGCTGATGCGCTCTCTAGGTCATTTGACACTTTGGACGAGGAGTCCACCCCTGATCCTGAGCCGATCATTCCGACCCTTTATGCATTGTTGCTCATTCTACCACCCTGGAATCAAAAATTCCTCCTGGCAAGACCTTTGTTCCCACGGAGCTAAGAGCTAAGAACCTTCGTTGGGGACATGATTCCAAGGTGGCAGGTCATGCTGGGTTCCTCCGATCCTTCCTGCTCATCAGTCGTCTCTACTGGTGGCCTAACCTCCGCTTGGATGTTAAAGATTACGTTAAGGCTTGTCATGTCTGTGCTCAGTCTAAATCTTCCACACAAGCCCATGCTGGTCTTCTCATGCCCTTGCCTATGCCTAAGGAGCCCTGGTCTCACATCGCCATGAATTGTATCACCGATCTTCCACTGTCGGAGAATAATACAGCCATTTGGGTGGTAATTGATCGGTTCTCCAAGATGGCTCATTTTGTTCCTCTTCCTGGTCTCCCTTCTGCCTCTGCCTTGGTTCCCATTTTTGTACGAGAGATTTTCCGCCTTCATGGTGTTCCTTTCCATGTCGTTTTGGACAGAGGTGTTCAGTTTACGTCCCGTTTTTGGAGAGCCTTTTGCAAATCCCTCAACAATACCTTGGATTTTACCTCTTCTTACCATCCCCAATCCAATGGCCATACTGAGAGGGTTAATCAGGAGTTGGAGGTCTTTCTCCGTACCTTGGTCTCGGCTCATCACGATGATTGGGCATCACTACTCAAGTGGGCAGAGTTCTCCCACAACAATCATGTCAACGTCAGTTCTCAGAAAACACCCTTTATTACTGTTTATGGAAAACATCCTCAACTCCCTCTTCCTATGACCTGTTCTTCTGACATTCCAGCCTTGGCTACTGTTCAGGAATCATTCAATTCCTTGTGCGCTGATGTTCATGATTCCCTCCAGAAAGCTGCCAACAAATTCAAGAATTTTGCTGACCGTCGCAGACGTAAGCCGCCTTCTCTTTAGCCAGGAGACAAAGTCTGGCTCTCCACCAGGAACATCAAACTCCGGGTTCCTTCTCTCAAATTTGCCCCAAGATTCATTGGTCCGTACATCATAACTTCTAAACTGAATCCGGTTTGTTTCAAGCTCCAGATTCCCAAAAGCCTCAAAATCTCTAACTCCTTCCATGTTGCCCTTCTGGAGCATTTAGTCCTCAATAAGTTCTCTCGTCCTCTTTCTACCGCAGTGCCGGTCTCTGAGGATGATCAGGAGTACAAGGTTAGCCAAATTTTGGATTCACGACTCTGTAGAGGCATTCTCCAGTACCTCGTGCATTGGAAGGGGTTTGGTCCTGAGGAGAGGTCGTGGATCAAGGCTTCTGAGGTCTTTGCACCTCGTCTGTTAAGGAAGTTTCATTTGAAGTTCCCCTCTAAACCTGGTCCCAGGCGGGGAAGGGGGAGGCCTCGTAAGGGGAGGGGTACTGTCATGGTTATGCAATAGAGTTTTGTCTATCAGCTTACCTGTCTCCATGTGTTCATCTCTAAAGACCAGCTGACTCTCACCTGACTGCTTTTATTAACTCTCTTCAAGAATGCTTCCACCCCAGCTCCTATCAGAGAACTCTATATTAACCTCTGCACTGCAGGCCAGCCCTGCTGATCAACCTTTGTGTGTTTGGCTTCCTGTTCTTGCCTGCCGTGTGCTCTATGTTTGTTTCTGTTACCGACCTTGGTGTGTTCTCAACTATTCCTGTCTGCTCGTGACCCTGACCTTTGGCGTGTCCCCGACTATCCCTGTTTGCCTGTGACCCTGAATCTGGGCGTGAACTCTGTTGTCCTTGTCTGCTTGTGGCCCTGACCTTGGCTTTTTCCTTTACTATCCCTATCTTCCTGTTGCCTACTGTGGGTGTGAGCTGGGGGTCGCGACCTGGAGCCAGTTGCAGCCCAGTCCATCCTCACCACTAGAGGCTCTGGTGAACACCTGCTGGCTCTTAGACTCCGCGCCCCAGGGAATCCTATGTTCTAACACCGGTGGGATCCATGTTGGTGTTCCAGCGGCCCTGCCTTCCTTACCACCCGGACTCCCATCCGCAGCAGTCAGCTGTAGGGTCCACTGCCTTGTGGTGCACTCCTGATTCCAACGGTGAGCATCTGTCACCCAGCCTCGAGGTGACCTGACACTGTCGTCCAACTCACTTTATCTCTGCCTTCGCCTTTGGTCACATCTCAGAGACTTTCTCCTGCGTACCTGTTAAAGACTTGCTCGGACGACATCCCTTCTGGCTCCTGATCCTGCTTGCTGTACTACTACATTGATCTCTGGCTCTCTGACATTGGCATTGGCTGACTACCCAATCTGGTTACTGAACTCTGGCTATGTATTGACTACGTTTACTCTGTTTACCTTTTTATTATTATTAAACAAGTGTGATTAACTGTCTCGGTCTGATTCATGGTTTCTGACAGTAGGCGAAGGCCATGAATTCAGAAGATGCAGTAAGTCCACTTGTTGGTAATATTTTTTCCAGATTGGATGACCAGGATCACTGCATGGATCAGTTTGCCTTGGTGTTACAAACGCTCCTGATTCGCACGGCTCACCTGGCATCTTCCACTATGGCTGCTCTGGTACAATCTGTGTTACAGGCCATCCCTGCTGCTGCTCCAGTCTCTGTGCAGGCACCCGCCTCGAGTATTACCTCTATAAGAGGCATGTCAGTTCCGCTCCGCTTCCTCAGCGATTTGGGGGAGATCCAGTTCAATGCAGAGGGTTTCTCAACCAGGTTGAGATATACTTTGAGATGCTGCCCCAGGCGTTTCGCACGGACAGAAGCAAAGTAGGTTTCCTGATATCTTTGCTTTCTGAGAGAGCCTTGGCCTGGGCAAACCCTCTATGGGAGATGCAAAAACCTGTGATCCTGAGTTGCCATTGAATTGGCAGCATCTGGCAGCAGAGGTTGCTTGGAGCAATGAGGCCCTCGTGGCTGCCTTCTCTCATGTTAACATCAAGGATGAGATAGCAGCTGAGATATACCCACTGAGTTGGAGAGGTTGATCACATTTGCCATCCTCATTGACTCCAGACTCAGAAAAAGATTCTCTTTTAACCACTTCAATACTAGGCACTTAGACACCTTCCTGCCCAGGCCAATTTTCAGCTTTCAGCGCTGTCGCAATTTGAATGACAATTGCGCGGTCATACAACACTGTACCCAAAGAAATTTTTTATCATTTTGTTCCCACAAATAGATTTTTTTTTGATGGTATTTGATCACCTCTGTGGTTTTTATTTTTTGCGCAACAAATAAAAAAAGACCGACATTTAAAAAAAAAAAACAAGTTTTTCTTTGTTTTTGGTAAAATTTTTTGTAAATAAGTACGTTTTCTTCTTCAATGATATGGGTGCACTGACGGACACTGATAAGGCAGCACTGATGGGCACCGATGAGGTGGCACTGATGAGGTGGCACTGGTGGGCACTGATAGGTGGCGCTAATGGGCACTGATAGGTGGCACTGATGGGCACTAATAGGTGGCACTGGTATGCGACACTAATGGGCACTCATAGGTGGCACTGATGGGCACTCATAGGCGGCACTGATGGGCACTCATAGATGGCATTGATGGGTATTTATGGGTGGCACTGATGGGTACTTATGGGTGGCACGGATGGGCACTGATAGGTGGGCACTGATGGGCATGGATGGGCACTCACAGGTGGCACCGATGGAGACTGATGGGTGGCACTGATGACATTGATTGGTGGCACTGATGACACTGATGGGTGGCATTGCTGGGCATCACTGATATATAATGGTGCCAGTCAGTGCCCATTTGTGGGCACTGATTGGCACAGATTGGGCATAATTTGCACATGTGGATGGCCATGGGGTACATACCTGGCCATCCACATGTTACCCCCTTCCCTGGTGGTCTAGTGCGGGCATCCGAGGGGGGGGTGCGCTGATAAACAATCAGCGCAGACCCCCCTGTCAGGAGAGCCGCCGATCGGCTCTCCTCTACTCGCGTCTGTCAGACGCAAGTGAGAAAAAGCCGATCAACGGCTTTTCCTATTGACATCGTGATCACCCGTGATTGGACAAGGCTGATCACGTGGTAAAGAGCCTCCGCCGGACAGACTAACACCGCTCCACCGATCACTGCAATGCGCGCCCCCAGGGGGCGGCTGTGATCATGCTGGACGTCATATGACGCCCAGTCAGGATAACTGAACCACCGTCCGGCCGTCAATCTGCTATAGGCCGGGCGGGAAGTGGTTAAGGGGCTCTGGCCTGTCTCCGAGCTTTGCAGTCTTACCCTTGCCTCCCTCACCTCATATGCCTCCCGGTACCGAGTCAGTCTGTGAAGATGAACCCATGCACTTGGGCTTCATGCGTCTCTCTGCGAATGAGAGAGCCCTTAGGAGGAAGGAGAGATTGTGCCTTTATTGTGGCCAGGCTGGTCACTTTTTAAAGTCTTGTCCTACCCGTCCAGGGAATGCCCGAACCTTGAGGTCCTGTCACGGACAGACCTTAGGTGGCGTTGTTTCGTCTCCAGTTGCCCAGAAAGATAAGCCCCTGGTTTTGGTTACCCTGTCTTGGGCAGAGTCATCCGTCGAGATACAGGCTCTAATCGACTCTGGGGCTGCAGCCCTGTTGATTGATGCTGCCTTTGTATCGAAGAACTCGATTCTGCTGCAGCTGCGTGACACTCCTCTTGCCATTGAGGCTCCTGACGGGAAACCTCTACAGTCTGCCCATGTGACTCATGAGACTGTTCCATTGCCCATGGCCGTAGGGGCCCTTCACCATGAGATAATCCAATTCCAAGTTATTTCCTCACCAAGTTTCCGCTGGTTATTGGTTATCCTTGGTTACAGAGGCACAACCCTTCTTTCGATTGGCTCCGTGCTGAGGTTCTGTCCTGGTCGCCACAGTGCAGTGAGAGATGCTTCCAGAAGGTAGCCCAGGTCCTATGCACCTCTTCACTCTCCTCCCTGCCAGAGTAGTACCGCGATTTAAGCGATGTCTTTGACAAAGGTCAAGCCGGTACTTTGCCTCCACATTGGTTGTATGATTGCGCAATTGACCTTCAACCTGGTGCCATACCCCCTAGTGGCCGGGTTTACCCTTTGTCTTGGAGGATAAGGCCCTGGAGGAGTATGTTGCAAACGCACTTTCTCGAGGTTTCATCTGCAAATCCTCGTCTCCTGCTGGTGCTTTTTTTTGTGAAGAAGTGGTGAGCTGAGACCCTGTATCGATTATAGGGGTCTCAATCGCTTCATGGTTAAGAATGCCTATCCCATTCCGTTGATTACGGAGTTATTTGACCGCCTCAAGGGAGCAACGGTTTTCACGAAGCTTGATTTGAGAGGGGCATACAATCTCGTCAGGATTAAGGAAGGCGACGAGTGGAAAACTGCGTTTAGTACCAGATCAGGTCATTATGAGTATCTCGTAATGCCTGTTGGCCTTTGTAACGCTCCGGCAGTTTTCCAGGAGTTCATTAACGATGACCTCCGAGATTTGTTGCAGTTATGTGTGGTGTTTTAACTCGACGATATCCTCATATTTTCCAAGTCCCTGGAGAGCCACCACACAGATGTCCGTCTTGTGCTTCAGATACTAAGAGAGAACAATCTCTATTGTAAATTGGAAAAGTGCGAATTCCATTGTGAACAGGTTAAATTCCTGGGCCATGGGCCATGTCATTTCCACTGCTGGTTTTTCGATGGACCCAGAGAAACTTTCAGCGGTCCTACAGTGGCCTCAACCCGTGGGTTTACGTCCTCTGCAGCATTTTCTTGGCTTTGCCAACTATTATCGGAAGTTTATTTGTAACTTCTCGTCTCTGGTCAAGCCCCTGACTGATATTACCAGGAAAGTGGGCAACCCACAGAGTTGGTCTCCGGAGTCCATTAAGGCCTTTGAGAGTCTCAAGGCTGCGTTTGTTTCTGCTCCTGTGTTGGCACACCCTGATCCTACGTTGCCTTTTATTCTAAAAGTTGATGCTTCTGAGACTGGAGTTGGTGCCGTTCTGTCTCAATGTCCTAACTCTGAGTGCGCTATGCATCCGTGTGGCTACTTTTCCAAGAAATTGTCACCGGCAGAGTGCAATTACGAGATTGGTGACAGAGAGCTGTTGGCGATCATTTTAGACCTGAAAGAATGGAGCCATCTCCTTGATGGTACCACTGTGCCAGTTCCCATTCTTACTGACCATAAGAATCTCACATTATTCTCTGAGGCTAAGCTCCTCTCTCCCAGAAGGGCGTGATGGGCTCTTTTCTTGTCGAGTTTTAATTACATTGTCTCATTCTTACGGTACTAATGCCCCGTACACACGGTCGGACATTGATCGGACATTCCGACAACAAAATCCTAGGATTTTTTCCGACGGATGTTGGCTCAAACTTGTTTTGCATACACATGGTCACACAAAGTTGTCGGAAAATCTGATCATTCTAAACGCGGTGACGTAAAACACATACGTCGGGACTATAAACGGGGCAGTAGCCAATAGCTTTCATCTCTTTATTTATTCTGAGCATGCGTGGCACTTTGTGCGTCGGATTTGTGTACACACGATCGGAAATTCCGACAACGGATTTTGTTGTTGGAAAATTTTAAAGCCTGCTCTCAAACTTTGTGTGTTGGAAAATCCGATGGAAAAAGTCAGATGGAGCCCACACACGGTCGGAATTTCCGACAATACGCTCCGATCGCACATTCTCTGTCGGAAAATCCGACCGTGTGTACGGGGCATTAGAATGTAAGGGCTGACGCCTTGTCACAACAATTTTCCTCCACTTCCAAGATGGAGTCGGTTCCGGTTCCTGTGATTCCTCCTGATCGTATTCTGGCTATGGTTCGCACCAGTCTTACTTCTCCTTTTGGGTGACAAAATTCTTGCTACTCAGGTCGATGCTCCTCCTGAGAAACCTTGTAACCGCTGCTTTGTTCCCGAGAGTCTCTGTACTGCTGTGCTCCAGACTTACCATTCTCCCAAGGCTGCAGGCCACCCTGGGAAGAATCAACTCTTTCGGGCCATTTCCAAACAATCCTGGTGGCCTAGTCTACGTGCTACGTGTGGGCCTCCTACAACCCATACCCAATGGAGAGAGGCCCTGGAGCCACCTGTCTATGGATTTCATTGTGGAGTTACCCAACTCCCAGGGCAACACAGTTATCCTTATGGTGGTTGACCGGTTCTCGAAAATGTTGCATTGTATTCCACTCAAGAAGTTGCCTACTTCTAAGGAACTGGCCTCTATTTTTGCTCAGGAGATCTTCCGCTTACATGGGCTACCCAAGTTGGTTATCTTAGACAGGGGTAGTCAGTTTCTATCCTGGTTCTGGCGAGCCTTTTGTGCACAGTCGGGTATTCAGCTTGCCTTCTCCTCTGCGTATCACCCGCAGTCTAATGGCGCCACAGAACGAGCCAATCAGTCCTTGGAGCAATTCCTACGTTGCCATATTTCTGACCATCATAACAACTGGTCAGACCTCTCACCATGGGCAGAGTTTGCTCACAATAGTCCCTTGAATTCAGCTTCCCGTTTGTCCCTGTTTATGACAAACTATGGTTTCTAACCCTCCGTGTTGCCTGCCTTGTTTGTTCTGCAGAGTATTCCTGCGTTAGAGGAGAATCTCATCCTCGGACGTACATGCCCATGCCCCTGTTACAAGGTCTCAGGTGTGAATAGGGAGCAGGTGTGTTAGATTTGGTGTTATCGTTCTCACTCTCTCATACTGGTCACTGAAAGTTCAACATGGCACCTCATGGCAAAGAACTCTCTGAGGATCTGAAAAAAAGAATTATTGCTCTACATAAAGATGGCTTGGGCTATAAGAAGATTGCCAAGACCCTGAAACTGAGCTGCAGCACGGTGGCCAAGACAATACAGCGGTTTAACAAGACTGGTTTCACTCAGAACAGACCTCGCCATGGTCGACCAAAGAAGTTGAATACACATGCTCAGCGTCATATCCAGAGGTTGTCTTTGGGAAATATGACGTATGAGTGCTGCCAGCATTGCTGCAGAGGTGGAAGGGGTGGGGGGCAGCCTGCCAGTGCTCAGACCATACGCTGCATACTGCATCAAATTGGTCTGCATGGCTGTCCTCCCAGAAGGAAGCCTCTTCTAAAGATGGTGCTCAAGAAAGCCCGCAAACAGTTTGCTGAAAACAAGCTGTCTAAGGACGTGGATGGAACCATGTCCTGTGGTCTGATGAGACCAAGATAAGCTTATTTGGTTCAGATGGTGTCAAGCATGTCTGGCGGCAACCAGGTGAGTAGTACAAATACAAGTGTGTCTTGCCTACAGTCAAGCATCGTGGTGGGAGTGTCATGGTCTGGGGCTGCATGAGTGCAGCTGGCACTGGGGAGCAACACTTTATTGAGGGAACCATGAATGCCAACATGTATTGTGACATACTGAAGCAGAGCATGATCCCCTCCCTTCGGCAACTAGGCTGCAGGGCAGTATTCCAACATGCTCACGACCCCAAACACACCTCCAGGGCGACCACTGCCTTACTCAAGAACCTGAGGGTAAAGGTGATGGACTGGCCAAGCATGTCTCCTGACCTCAACCCTATTGAGTATCTGTGGGGCATCCTCAAACGGAAGGTGGAGGAGCGCAAGGTCTCTCTGTGATGTCGTCATGGAGGAGTGGAAGAGGACTCCAGTGGCAACCTGTGAAGCTCTGGTGAACTCCATGCCCAAGAGGGTTAAGGCTATGGTGGCCACACAAAATATTGACACTTTGGGCCAAATTTGAAAAGTTTCACTTAGGGGTGTACTCACTTTTGTTGACAGTGGTTTAGACATTAATGGCTGTGTGTTGAGTTATTATGAGGGGACAGCAAATTTACACTGTTATACAAGCTGTACACTCACTACTTTACATTGTAGCAAAGTGTAATTTCTTGAGTGTTGTCACATGAAAAAATATAATAAAATATTTTAAAAAATGTGAGGGATGTACTCACTTTTGTGAGATACTGTATATATATATATATATATATATATATATATATATATATACAGTATATATTGTTGTTGTTCAGTCGTTTAGTCCTGTCCGACTCTTCATGACCTCATGGGCCCTAGCATGTCAAGCTTTTCTGTCCTCCACTGCCTCCCAGAGCTTGCTTAACTTCATGTTCGTTGTTTTAATGATGCCATCTATCCATCTTGTTTTCTGTTGTCCTCTTCTCTTTTTTCCTTCCATGTTTCCCAGCATCAGGGTCTTTTCCAGTGAGTCCTCCTTTCGCATTAGGTGGCCAAAATATTTGAGTTTCAGCTTCAGGATGTGGCCTTCCAGTGAATATTGAGGGTTAATTTCCTTCAGGATTGACTGGTTTGATCTTCTTGCCAACCAAGGGACTTTCAAGAGTTTTCTCCAATACTATAGTTCAAAAGCATCAATTCTTCTGCGTTCAGCCTTCCTTATGGTCCAACTTTCGCAGCCATGGGTTAATACTGGCAATACCATAGCTTTGACTATACGGCACTTGGTCAGTAGGGTGATGTCTCTGTTTTTTATAATGCTGTCTAGGTTTGCCATTGCTTTCTTCCCAAGAAGCAAGCGTCTCTTTATTTCTCTTTATTTCATGGCTGCGAATCTGTCACTGTTTCCATTTCTTTTCCTTCTATTTGCCAAGGAGTGATGGGACCGATTGCCATGATCTTAGTTTTCTTAATGTTCAATTTCAGGCCAGCTTTGGTGCTCTCCTCCACCTTCATTAAGAGACTTTTTAGTAGTTCTTCACTTTCTGTCATTAGTGTGGTATCATCTGCATATCTCAGGTTGTTGATATTTCTCCCGGCGATCTTGATTCCAGCTTGTGATTCGTCGATCCTGGCATTTCGCATGATGTACTCTGCATATATTTTAAATAAGTAGCGTGACAATATACACCCTTGCTGCACTCCTTTCTCAATTTTGAACCAGTCAGTTGTTCTATGTCCTGTTCTAACAGTATATATTAGTAGTGTCTAAATTAATGCTTATTATCCAGTCACAATGTTTGCTCCAAAATGTCCAAAATTATTCAACACTTCTCTACAAATAAAATTACTGTCCACATTGGACCTGGTTTGCTTCTATGTCAAACATTAGAAGGGAAGAGTAAGAAAAAAGTGTACTTCTCCAATCTTCCAAGCGATCCCCACACCTCAAGTCCATCACTCCTCCTGACATTGGTCAGTATAACTGAAATGAAAAGCTGCACACCGATGATGTCTTTACAGGCAAAATTTTAATCAGCTGGCAAGCTTCAGCATATGGTCCTGCCCCCTTTAACATGTTTTACTGGATGGTCTTCATCATAGAGGATCCTCTAAATCTAATGAGGTAAAACATGTTAGAGGGGTGGTCTTAGGGGCAGGAATCTGAAATTTAAAGGAACATACAGTATATTCAGTAGAAAAGGTAATGAGTCTCAAACCAGGGGTATTTAGATAATAATAGGTTGAGGAAATGCCAAGCAAATTTGAAGAAAAGGTAACATTAACCCTTTTCTTTAATAGATGAATGTTACAGTAAATACATTTTCTACTTTTACACATGGAATAAAACAGAAAATTGAATTCAAATACTTACCGTAATTTTCCTTTCCTGACGATCTCCATGGCAGCACAGCTGGGTGAGGCCCCGCCCATCCCCTAAGTAATCAGGACTTAACTATAAATTTTTTCGCTCACCTCAGCCTCAGCATTCTGTAACTCATACTACATAACTGGGTGGGTGTTTTGCTGCCATGGAGCTCGTCAGGAAAGTAAAATTACGGTAAGTATTTTAATTCAATTTTCCGTTTTCCTGACAGCTCCATGTTAGCATAGCTCCACACACGGGAGGGTAATGCTTGAGAAAAATTTTTATTCTACATTGGAGGCGGAAGCCAGAACACTCCTGCCTATATCTATGGTAGTCAGAGCCGCTGGCTCCACGCAATAGTGTGCCATGAAGGTGTGTATGGACGTCCATGTGACTGCCTTGCAGATCGTCTCCAAGGACACTTGTCCCGCCGCTGCCCAGGAGGTAAAGACTCCTCTAGTGGAATGCGCTGTGACCCCCTAAGGCACAGGCAAACCCTTTGTTCTGTAGGCCAACGATAAAGTCTTGACTAGCCACGAGGCTATCACCCTACCAGAAGCTCTCAGGCCCTTCCGAGCACCATTTGGGGTGAAGAAGAGATGGTCCGACTTTCTAAGTTCAGCAGTCGCGTCCACATAGGCTTTCAGTGAAGACTCCACATCAAGTGGATTTGGATTCTGAGAGTTCTCTGCGAGAAACATTGGGAGTGTGATTTCCTGTGTCATATGGAAACTAG
The DNA here is from genome assembly GCA_037952925.1 of Lithobates clamitans. Classification (NCBI taxonomy): domain Eukaryota; kingdom Metazoa; phylum Chordata; class Amphibia; order Anura; family Ranidae; genus Lithobates; species Lithobates clamitans. Next base: position 1,732,766 of record JBBGZY010001184.1, read on the forward strand.
AGGCTACCTTTGGGACGAATCCCAGCATTGGCCTGAGCACCACTCTATCCGGGAAGAAAGAGAGGAAGGGTTCTTTAAACCCCAATGCCGCTAACTAGGATACCCTTCTGGCTTAAGTTATTGCCACAAAAAAGGCGGTCTTCAATGAGAGATGCCATAGAGAGACAGGAGAAAGAAAGGTGTCTGATGAAAGGAAATCCAAGATTAGAGGCAAGTCCCATTTTGGAAATTTTCGAGACCTCAGCGGTCTTAGGCGGATGGCCCGCTCTGAAGAAATGGATCACCAACTTTTCCACGACCCACTGGGTACCAGTGAAAGCCGAGACACGTGGGCCTTCAAAGTGCTTGGGGAGAGGCCTAGATCCAATCTCGCCTGGAAGAACTCCAGAATGTGGCAGACCCTTGGTGAATCTGGCAAAAAATCACGTCTGTATGCAAATTCCTCAAACTTATTCCAAGTTCTGGTATAGGCATTGTTGGTACTGTCTTTCCTGGCTTTCATTACGGTACTCGTGACTCTGGCTGGGCAACCCAGACTGATTAGCCTTCGCCTCTCAAGACCCAGGCCATCAATTTCAGGCTCTCTGGGGCCGGGTGGCAGATTGGCCCCTGCTTCAGCAGGTCCGACGTTACTGGTAGAGGGTATGTTTCCCTGATGCTCAGTGAGAGAAGCAGAGGATACCAAGGTCTCTTCGGCCAGTCCGGTACTACCGCCAGAATGGACACTTTCTCCTGCCGCAACCTGCGTAAAAAGAGAAGGATCATGGGGATCGGAGGGAAGGCATATGCCGTTCTGAAATTCCATTCTGCTGTTAGGGCATCCACCCCTGTTTCTTGCGGGTAATTTTTACTTGGCAAAGAACTGTGGTAGTTTGGTATTGGTCGGAGAGGCAAACAGATCCACTTCCGGAAGGAAGGCCCATGCCCCCAGGTCCTGAAAGATTTGTGGTGACAGGGTCCACTCGTTGTCCAAGTCCGCTCTGGACAGGAAGTCTGCTTGAGTGTTCAGATGACTGGGCACATACACTGCTGTTAGCAGCTGTAAGTTGGTTTGAGCCCAATCCATGATCTCTCAGGAGAGCACTGCTGCGAGTGCCTCCCTGCCTGCAGATGTAAGCCACTGCCGTCACATTGTCTATCTTCAAAAGGATGGGCTCTCCTTGAATCTGACTCTTGAATGCCAGGAAGACCTGGAAAGCTGCCCTCAATTCCAGTATATTGGAAACTACATTGGAAGCCTGAAAAGTCCAATGGCCTTGGGCCCAGTGGTCTTCGTATAGGGCTCCCCAGCCCGTTCCACTGGCATCCGACTGGACTATTTGCCACCTTGTTGTGAATAAGGAGTGGCACCAAAGAAGATTCCCCTGCCTCGACCACTAGTCCAAGTTGACCCTCATCTGAGTTGTGATCTGGATTTTCTGACCAAGATCCCCCGATCTCCATTGATCTAGGAGACCCATTTCGAAGAGGCGCGAATACCATTGAGCCCATTTGACCATCGGAGTGGTTGAGATCATTATACCGAGAAGTCGCATGCAGTCTACTGTTGGCAGGTACGGCTTCTTTTGGGCTTCCGACATTGTTTTCGGGATACAGGACAGCTTGTCTCTGAGTAATGCCACTGATGCCCTTCTGAGTATCTAGTTTTGCACCTAAGTACACCAGAGATTGAGTCTGCACGAGGTGACTCTTTTCCTGATTGACCAGCCAACCGAAACTCTCCAACGTCAGCAAGGTTGTCTCCCGGTGTGTCAGGAGCGTATCCTTGTCTTGGCTTAGAAGTAAAATGTCATCCAAATAGTGATGTATACGGATTCCCTGCAATCGTTGGTGGGCCACCAGGATCTTCGTGAATACCCTGGGGGACGTGGTCAGTCCAAAGGGCAGGCATACAAACTGATATTGAAGTTGCCCTACTGCGAACCGAAGAAACCTCTGGTAGAACGGGGCCACGGGTACATGAAAATAAGCATCCCTGAGGTCCACCGACAGTAGCCAGTCTCCCGGTTGAATGACCTTCAGGATTTTTTGGAGCGACTCTATCCTGAATTGCTCCTTCTTGATGGACCTGTTGAGGTCCCTGAGGTCTACTACCGGCCTCCAAGTCCCTGACTTTTTCGGAACCAAGAACAGAGGCGAGTAGACCCCGGAAAAATGTTGAGGAACCCTCGAATGGTATCCTTGCTTGGTTGCTGGGTCAGCCACAGGGCTCTTCTGGCAGTTACTGCATTTAGCATGACTATTACCACAATCTTGATTAGGTCGATGGATGCTTCGGCCATAAATGAAGCTGTTAGCTTCAAATTTGCTAACGAGGCTAGGACCTCAGCTTTGCCCAGGTCGTTCTCCACCACCCCTCGGCTTTGTGTATCCAGACCTCCATGGCCTTAGAAATGGCGGCCAACGCCATCGACGGCCTACATGCTCCGTCAGCCAGTGTGTAGATCTTTTTAAGATCCACATCTACCCTCCTATCCAGTATGTCCCTGAAGGATACTGCATCATCCAGTGACAGGGTTACGTGTCTGGCAAGGCGCAGGAGGCTCCTCCAGAACCTTCACCTTCTCTGCTTTAAACGGATACAACTTTGCGAACCGATTCTTGTAAATCATGCTCTTATCTAATTGTTTCCACTCATCATAGAACACTTCCTGGATCTCTTCCATGAAGGGAAAATTCACTGCTTCCCTTTTCATGTTTGTGAAATACTTCCTTTGTTTCTTCTGCGGTTCTTCTGCCACATCTTCCTTGGCTGCCTAATCTCTTTCACAAAAGTCGAATCCATCATACTGGGTCTCCTCCTCTTCAGCAGAAGATGCATCTGAGACCGACAGTGCTTGGGCTTCTGGGATACCCTGAGTGGCCAGAAGTATTTGAGGTGACAGGGAGCGAGAGGTAGAAGGCACTGGAGTAATTGAAGCCTACATCTGCCTTGCAAACGACTTCAGTGTTTCCTCAAACGCCTGTTTCATTAATGATACCAGCTCCATCTTATCAGGTTCCTGGCTCTTCATCGCTTCTTTGAAGCAATCCACACAAGCCGTCTTACCCGCCATCGCCTTTTTAGGGCAAGCCCAGCAACCTCCTGGCCTGGGCTGTTCATGATGCATATCCCCCCGGTGACGCGACAGAGAACGCCAACACCTTGAGGGAGAGCAGGACTGAGGAGCCTCTCTTCTTCCATGGGAGCATCGATCTTCCTGTGAGGATGAGGGTCTACCATTCCTTTTCGAGCTTCTATCCTCTGATCGCCAAGAAGAGCCATGACCGAGACCTGAGGAGCTGGAGCAGTACACATAGGCGTGAGGATTTAGTCTGCCAACATAGGGGAATTATAACATGTATATATTCCATGGTATCTCCCCTACCTTCTTTGTGAGTGCTGATCTTTAGAGGGGGTAGGCATTTTGATCCTGCTGGAAAAAAATATAAGATGTTATGTCCTGGATAAAATTTTATAACAGGTAGTATACAGGAATGAATCTTGCCATTTGCAAGGAATACTTGAGGGGAGGGGTGCAGGAGGCACAGGCAGCCTTGGAGCACACAGAGCACAGTCAGCTGTAACAGCAGATGCTTCTTTAGGTAGAAGCACTTTTAAAAACTGTCTCCCTTAAGGTTTGCCCTGTCCCCACCCCCCCCACCCCCGATTGGCCCGGCGGCTCTGAACATGCCGAGAGCGGCCGCCCAGCGTGCATTCCACACTGGCTCGTATCTCCAGCCCAGGAACACAGAAAGGACAGAGAACGTGCGCGGCTCGCCCCTAACAGGCACAGTGATCCGCCGCTCTAAGGAGAGAGACACAGCACACCGCCCAGCTCCCCCAATGCTGACAGTTTAAGGCAGTATGCAGCCGACCTGAGGATCAGCAGCAGGGCTCCCTGACAAGGTTGCTATTAGCAGCCTAGGAAGCAGGGACCGTGTCCAGCAGCAGACAAATCCAGACGGACAGCCAGCACTTTATACCGGCTAGGAGGGGAGACATCATTAGTCCTGACCTAGGAGGAAGAAAAAGGAACACTGAGGCTAAGGTGAGCGAAAAATGTATAGTTAAGTCCTGATTACGTAGGGGGTGGGCAGGGCCTCACCCAGCTGTGCTGACATGGAGCCGTCAGGAAAATTTATTTATCAATAAACTCAATATATTATATTCTCGAAGAATTTGGAGGACATATAGTAAAACAGCAGTTATTCATATTAAACACCCAAATGTGAAAAACACTTCTAGTGTAGTCTAAAGCCCGGTTCACACAGGGGCGGCACGACTTGCAGGTCGCCTCAGCGAGGCGACCTGCAAACGACTGCCCGGGCGACTTGCAAAACGACTTCTGTACAGAAGTCTATGCAAGTCGCCCCAAGTCGCCCCCAAAGTAATACAGGAACCTTTTTCTAAGTCGGAGCGACTTGCGTCGCTCCGATTAGAACGGTTCCATAGCACAGAACGGGAGGCGACTTGTCAGGCGACTAGGTCCCCTGACAAGTCGCCCCAGTGTGAACCGAGCCTAATACTTATTTAAGGGGAAAATACTAACACTTAGTTACTATGTAACTATCTAACTATGTAGCATACCTCCAACCCAATAATACAAATCTAGACAGATACCTGAAAAAAACTGTAAACCCTGTTTTACATTACTTTATGTCCTAGTAAACACTAGTTATCTTACACTGTATATTGGATGTAAATGCAAAGCTCTGGCAATATATTCTTGGTATTACATTTTTGTGATTTATGGTGTTAAAAATGAAGAAATAAAGAAAAAAGAACAATATCACCAAGTTTGTAGCTGTTAGGTCCAGAGGGAGCTCAGCGTTAATAAGGAAAATTGAGAACCAGCAGAAACAATGGGCCTCTGTGCAGAGAGAACACCACCAATACTCTCCTTACATGCGTCATTGGAAATGGCTTCCTCAGGGGGCGTTGTTGGCATGTACAATGTCTGTTCTCAGTCAAACAGAACAGATTTTTGCGGGAAGCGGTTGAATGTTTCAATGTGGAATGCAGCATTACGTATTTTAACACATTTATCCTACTGTATTATAACAATATAAATCCCTATTAAATTTGCCATCATGATAATGATGGGGGAGGGGGAGATTTTCGAAAACTGGAGAGTGCAAAATCTGGTGCAGCTCAGCATAGAAACCAATCAGCTTCCAGGTTTTATTGCCAAAGCTTAATTGAACAACCTGAAGTTAGAAGCTGTTTGGCTACCATGCACAGCTGCACCAGATTCTGAGTGCTCCAGGTTTAGTAAATCTCCCCTATTCTCATATTTACCATAATTCTTAACTCAATTTAGGAAAATAAATCAGGGAGAGATTAAAGGAGAAGTCCAGCCTGAGCTTTTTAGGCTAGGCTTCTCCTCTGGGTCACAGGAGTGCAATTCGTTTTGCACCCCTGTGACCCGTTTTCAGCAGAGAGCGGTCTGAAGTCTGCTCTCCGCTGATGTCACTGCCATCAGTCGAGGCAGCGCGTCATTCCGGCTTCCAAGTCTGGATCCGCCAGCTGCCTTATAAATGAATATATTGCCAGAGCTTTGACGGTGGGGGACAGATGCAGCATCGGTCTGATGCTGCATCCACCTAGGTAAGAATTAATCTTTAATATAAAAAAAAACATACTTCTCTTTTAACCCATTTGCTACCAGGTCCGTACATCATATGGATCTGACAGCCTGGGGGTTTCACACACAATCTGGTGCCAATCAGCCAATTCAGCCAATGGCAGAAAGCGCTGATCGGAGTGTTCTGGCGGTGGGGCCGTCCCCCTATCAGAACACAACAGCTCAGCGGGGAAGAGAACAAGCATGGTTAGTACAGCGGCTCCGACCGGGGTTGAACAAAAAAAATTAATAGTGTGTATCTGGCTTAACTCCATGTAGAATATCTATGAAGGTATTTATGGTTGCCACTCAATTGGACTTCAAATATGTCTTTCCCTCTATATCTCCTTTAAATGGGGGAGATTTGTAGTTTACTGTAGGAAGATAAGATAAGATTGGTTTAATTTCAGCTCACAGGAAGTAACAAGAACACTGCATTGACCATGGCTCGTTAAATCCCATTGCCAATGCGACACAGCTCATGGTTTATGTGTTTTTATGTGCTGCTCTTGACTTTCTATAGGCCTTTCAACACACTATATAAGAGAAAAAAAAGTAAATGTCATATTTTTCAAAACACACTGCACTGCAGCTCTGAGATGAAAAAAGACACTCTCCTGATTATGGGGCATTTTAAAAGGGACAGTGTAAATGGGCCTCCATTGTGGGAAAAAAAGGAAGTGGTTTTTTTCCAACCAACTATGTAGTATTTTAATTGAGCTTTTAATTTGTTGTGCTATTTATGACTGGACATAAAAACAATACTAAAGGCAAACTTTTTTTTTGTTTTGTATAGAGTGGAGAGGAATTAGACCCTCTGTCAAGTTTTTATTGCTGTCTGTGTCCCCAGTAGGGAGATTCACCCTCTCTTATCTTCCTGTTTATTGTTATTGAAAGTAAAAGAAAATACCAAATTTTGGGTTGACATCAGAACACTAATAAAGGGGAAATCTTCCAATGGGGACACTAGTTCTGGTGACCCTGGTGATCCCTTACTTTGCAGGGACTTCCTCTCACTTCCTGTCTTGGCTATGGGACAGGAAGTGAAGGAACCTCTTCCCAATGGGACACAGATGGCAAAACAATTTGACAGGGGTTATAACCCTTCCTCACTCTATCCAAAATAAAAATAAAGTTTTGCCTTTAGTTATTCTTTAAAAAAGAAGATACAGCCCTTTGGATGACCTTTTCCGTGAATGTTGATCAACAAAGATATATTTTTTTATTTTTTTAGAATTGACCTCAGAACCTCTCCTCTACATTGTCACCTATAGACAATTTCTTTTTTCTTCTATAACATTTTAATACTGTATTTGTACAATTGCTCCAACCATCAGCTCTGTATTGGGGAAAAAATTACAATTGTTTCACACTGGCTCTGTTTACCAATAATTGATTACCTTTGTCATTCCAGACCACGCCATACAGTATGTATACTTACAGTACACCAATCATAACTAGTGTGAACATGTGACATTAAATGAATGGGTGCTTAACTATAGTCTATTATCTTACCTGTAATCAGATTTTAGTGGTCTAGTGTCATCCCTTATTTGTTAAGTGAAATGTTTTCATACTATTTGCATAAAAGCATGTACTCCTTTCTGATTTTTTTTTCTGTATTGTAATTGATTGGATAGGAATGTCTCCAACTGTGAAGAAATCTGAATTGGATAAATCACCATTTCACAGTCCATCTCCTCAAGACACATCCCCAAGAATCAGTGGCTTTACTCAGCATCACAGGCCGGTCATAGCTGTGCACAGTGGTGAGTGACAAAACCAAAAAAGTACTCCCTAGTGAGGACTTATCTTTCTTCAGATTGCACAGATAAGTGCACAGTTTGAAATTTGGACAGGTATACTAGATTTTTATGCCTCAGGCTCTCATGTTACACATCACAAATCATCTTGTTGTGTTCTCATTGTTTCAGTTGTTTATTTATTCCTCTCTTTTTTTTTTTCTCTTTCCCCATTTCTCTCTTACAATTACCTTTGCTTTACTCAGGTCTGGCCCGCAGTCCCCATACCTCCACAACATTACACTTCCCACCTTCCTCCCTACTTCCCCAGGCTGCCTCCACTTACTTCCAACACACAGCAATCCGCTATCCTCCTCACCTTAACCCTCAGGATCCCTTGAAAGACTTGGTATCCCTTGCCTGTGACCCGTCCACCCAACAACCTGGCCCGGTAAGCATGTGGCTGTTATCAAAAGATAAGTTAAATGTGCTTTGATGGAAAATGTAGTCAATTCTGGGTATAAATAATGGTGACATGTTTAAAATAAGTGGGAAATGATGATAGCTACTGTAGCTGCTGACATGTGGTTTTCTGTATATAGTCATATAAAATGTATTTATAGTTTTAAGTTGGGTATTATCCCTTAAATATTCTGCATCTGGGGCTATGCCCTAGACTGTTACTACATCTGCTCTCCACCCACTTATTATCTCAGCTGAATGGGAGCGGCCAGGTGAAGGTTTCAAGTCACTATATCTCCACGCAGATGCTGGCCCCACCTCCTCCTGGAATGCCCCGTCTTGCATTGCCCTCCGACACCAAATCTACTACTGCATCTGATGGGGGTACCTCTTCACCCACTTCTCCAAGTGAGTACCTTTTATGGCACTAAGGTATTCACAAAATACTAGTACAAAAAATGTACATTGATAATGCAGGCTTATATATGCTTGTTGAGTGTTATTGAGCATGAACCGAGTATTCCTTTGCTTGCTTCAACTATCACAATGGATCTACCCAAACAGATAATATGTCGTTACTTAGTTCGTAAGAAGATTTATCTTTCATTGAAAATAAAATGCATTTTTTCTTACTAAAAGTAATGTTTTTTGTTGTTATTGCTAACACAAAGTGCAATGAAATGTTCTGTGCTCTCTGTGAGTGCTGATATTTTATGGTCACAAAGACAAGTGCTTGAGCTGCCTTATTCTTAATCCCCAATACAGAACAGAAGTCATGCAGTCAGGACAAGGTGTTTTATGCATCAACCTATGGGGTTGATTTACTAAAACTGGAAGATGCAAAATCTGGTGCAGCTCTGCCAAGAAACCAATCAGCTTCCATTTTTTTTTTTTTTTTTTTGTCAAAGCTTAATTGAACAAGCTGAAGTTAGAAGCTGATTGGCTACCATGCACTGCTGCACTAGATTTTGCACTCTCCACATTTTAGTAAATCAACCCCTATATGCTGCAACCAACAGATGTACATAGTTAAGCCTTTAAAATTTATATCAGTATGTCTAAAATTTTTATAATATTTAATGATCAGCCCCTCCCAAAACTGATATTTCCATTTTGTCTACTCAGCTATGGATTGATTCACGTGTTTTTTTTTCTCTCTCTCAGAAAGAGCAACATTTGCTAAACTAGCTTGCAGAAAATATTTTGCAAGGCAATAGCACTCACTGCGTCTGGTTTCTCCTTGTTTATTCTACATTATGCTGAATCCATAAGAGAACTACATCATCATTTTGCATTGTTAAAGCCATGGCAGTTGGGCAAACTGGGTATTCTGGAGATCTAAGTGATGTAAGAAGCCAGCGTGTATATTCGTTTGCCAGTCACAACACAAAGCTGAAATGTCAGTTTTGAGTTTTGGCTTGGCCTTTAACATAGTGAAAATGCTCAGAATGCTCACCTGGAAAAGCTTTACTGGGGCCTAGCCTGTTTTTTTTTTTTTTTTTGGTCCATATGTTATTATGAACATATGTGGCATGTAACAGATTTTGACATCTTGTTTCATATATACTACAAATCAAATTCCTTTTTAATTTAACAGCGTATTCTGCACCTAGCACGCCACCCGCAAACCGATTTGTAGGACTGGGTCCACGGGACCCTGGGAGCATTTATCAGCCACAGGTAAGTGTGGAACAATAAGTTAATTTTGTTAGTCAAAATGTCAAGTGCATTTTGCTAGTGAAAAAAAAAAAGAGCGAGCTGGATTTACTATAAGGCATACTAGACCTTTAGTGCCTTTAGGCAAAAGAGCTGGCTTTTTGCAGTAGAGCTAAATGGGGTTTTTTTTCCATCATCGATAAAAACAGAGTAATGTTTTATACATACATTTATACATTGTCATTTTTTCTAAGCCAGACTAGGACTTGTTTTGGGGCTGTTTTGTGTAGAAGACGTGATCTTTGCACAGGGTTGACAAATAGCTATTTATCAATTACAGAAACTGATTTAGCATAATTTAAAAGCAAGGCAATTTGAACAAAAACATTTTAGTTTTTCTAAAATGTTCTAAATTGGATGTGAATAAAAACATGGAAGCCTGGCCAAAATGGGCTTGTCTTGGCCCAGCGTATTTGTCAAGTATATTCTGGTCTACATAGTAAAACTGGTTCAAATTCTAAGAGCCTTATTCTTGAATCTAGTTTAATTACCAGTCTGATTAGAGACTTGCATTAATTTTCTAATATTGTATAAATATGATAAGATGTAGCTGATAAGATGTGGGCAATGGAGATGTATCAAAAAATGTAAGCTGTGATTCCTTTAGTACAGTGGTCTCCAAATTGTGGCCCTTTGGTTGCCTGTAACTCTCACTGATACAAGGCACTATTCCTCCCACTGACACCAACGATGAGGCACCATGTCTTCCACTGACACTAACAGCAGAGCATAATTCCTCCTACTGACACTAACAAGGGGGCACTATTCTTCCTACTGATACCAATGATGAGGCACTATTCCTTTCACTAACACCAACAATGGGGCACTATTCCTCCCACCAATACCAGCAATACCAATAAGGGCACTACTTCTCCTACAAACCACAGGGGCTGTGTCATTTTTATATTCCAACTGACCACCAAACCTGAGACATTGACCTCTCCAGTCACAGGCCACAAGGTCTGATGGACAGTAAACTAGCTCTTTGTTTAGAAAGTTTGGAGACCCCTCATTTAGTGTCAAATATATTTTTATTAACAATATCAAAGCATATTTATACACAAACATTAGTAGTCAGTTATTAATGACAGAGACATCATTGAATATTTCTCAGTTCAGTGTATAGTGTTTGGTTAAATCTTGCGTAAGAGGACTATCATCAACCGGTAATATAAAATAATAATAAACTGTTCATAAAGACTTATAAATTGGTCCAGGAGAGACTGTGATCACTGACTATAAGGTCATATCGGAGTTCAGAAAGGCGAGGAGAGGGAGAAGAAAAGCGGTAGGAAAAGGAGAAAGAGGTATAGAATATAGGGGAAGGGAAGAGGGCGTGGAGTGGACCTGGAGTAGACCTCGGCACGGTGTCATATGCAAGAAGTATTAAGAATGAACAATCATGTCCAATCTCAGGTAGTCAATAAAGTTTTCAAGGCGTCTGAAGTTGAGTATTCAATCCAGATAAGCCATAGAGTTTGAAATTTATCAAAAGTGTCGTTATCCAAGGCCAACCTTTCCTCCATTCGCATAATGTCATTCATCGTCGTCACCCACAAGGTAAGTGGGGGTCTGGTGGGGGTTTTCCAAAATAAGGGTATGATCTGCCTGGCAGCTGATAAAAAGAAGCGTAAAAGGGAGCGTTTCTGTGAAGTGATGGAACCAGGGAGCATGGACAGCAATGCTATTTCTGGGGAGGGTGGCAAGGGTTGATCATAGAGACTACTATAAATGGAAAAAACCTGGGACCAAAGTGGTTGAATAGATGGGCAGTCCCACCATATATGTAGGTAGCTTCCATTTTCTGAGCCACACCTCCAACAGGAGGATGGGACTGAGGGGAAAATTTTGTTGAGGGATTGGGGGTCCTTGTACCATCGGAAAAGAAGCTTAAAATTTTTTTCCTGTGTATAACAGGAGATTGAGGATTTATGCGTAAAGTGATATGCTTTTTGCCAATCCTCTGGATGAAGTTCTTTTCCCAGTTCCGTGGCCCATCTCTTGGTGTATGAGGGGGGTCTGTTATGTAGTAGTGTAATTTGTATCATGTATAGGGTGGAGAGTAAGTGTCTGGGGGTTTCTGAGAGGGAACACAGTTGTTCAAATTCCGTTAAGGGTCTGTGGGTTTTAGATGAGGAGAACAAGTCGGAGCAAAAGGAGGATATACGGAGCGTTGTGAGCCAATTAACTTGTGTGTTTGGGAGGATGGGTGTACCAGAAGTAGGGTTTACAAATGATCTCGCTACAGGCCACATAGAGCGTAAATATGGGCCGATGGTGGTAGAGCCTTCCTCCTGGGGGAGTGCGGGGTGGTCAAATAGGGAGGTGAGTGGAGAGGGTTCTGAGGATAGGAGGGTCTGTATGCCTTTCTTGTACCAATAATGTAAAGCTGCGATCGTCAGTGGGGAAGTAGAGGAGAGTAAATGTAAATGTCGACTGTATCCCCAAAGCAAGGCCCTGAGATCTAAAGTGGTTAGATCCTGTTCCACCATGGTGGATGCCTTGGGGAAAGGGCGAGGGAACCATTCTAGGACCCGGGATAACAATGCAGCTCTATGGTATTGCTCGTAGTCAGGTAGGCCCACTCCGCCTTGAATTTTGGGATATGTGAGCAAGTTGTGGCGAATGCGGGACATGCTATTGTGCCATATGAATCTTATGGACAAAGAGCGAAGAGACGTGAAAAATTGTTTAGGGACCAGAATAGGAACGGTTTGAAATAAATATAGTAATTTTGGTAGGGTATCCATTTTCAATGTATTAATGCGTCCAAACCAAGGTAATGTGGAGGAGTTCCAGGAATCTAATTCCTTTCTAATCCTGGTTAGAAGGGGTATATAATTTAAAGTATAGAGATCAGAAAGATTGGCAGGGATCGTGATCCCTAAATAAGAGATGCCTCTGGAACCCCATTGGAAGGGAAAATTAGTCTGAATTTGGGTAAGGGTGGTACTGGGTAATGATATATTTAAGGCCTCGGTCTTAGACATGTTCAGTTTGAAGTTGCTAAACTGTCCAAATCTACGAAATTCGTACATCAAGGAGGGCAGAGTAGTATGAGGTTGTTGTATGTAGACTAATAAATCATCTGCGTAAAGCGAGAGTTTATGTTGAAATGTGGGTGTCTGGATTCCTACTATAGATGTGTTTTGTCTAATAGCTTGGGCTAGGTGTTCGATCACTAAAACAAAAAGAAGGGGGGACAGGGGGCAGCCCTGTCGTGTGCCATTTGAGATCTGGAATGAAGCGGAGGAGGAACCATTGACCAGAACTGACGCTGAGGGACGTGAGTATAGGGCCATGACCTTAGAGATGAAGGTGGAGCCCAGTCCTATCTGTTGCAAAGAGAGGCGTAAAAAGTCCCAGTTGACCCGGTCAAAGGCCTTCTCGGCGTCAAACGAGAGCAGGCACGCTTTTAAGTTGTGTTTTCGGATATAGGAGATGAGGTGAATAGTTTTCGTGGTATTGTCCCTGGCTTCTCGGCCAGGGACAAATCCCACCTGGTCTCTATGTATTAGTGATGGTAGAATAGGGGATAGGCGGTTAGCCAGGACCTTGGCGTAAAGTTTAATATCCAGATTAAGGAGTGAAATGGGGCGATAACTGCTGCATTGAAAGGGGTCTTTGCCAGGTTTGGGTATTACTGAAATATTAGCCGCTAGGAGGTCTCTAGAGGGGAGATGGGTATCGTCTATGGAGTTAAACGCGTTAGTTAGTAATGGGTTCAGATGTTGAGCAAAGTATTTGTAGAATCTCGGGGAGAACCCATCAGGGCCAGGACATTTACCATTTTTCAGGTTTTTAATAGCGGCAGTGAATTCCTCTGTTGTAAGGGGTTCGTCCATGGTGGCTGTTTGTTCAGTGTTTAGATGTGGTAGAGCTGTGTCAGAGATGTAGGCTTGCATGGAGGACAGGTGTGTGTCATTAGTGGGGGTCGTTTCGTTTGGAGTGTGGAGATTGTATAAGTTTGAATAGTATTGTTTAAATGCGTCAGAGATACCACTGGGATTATTAATTTTTCGTTGGTCAGATGTGCAGATTTGTGGAATAGGTCGGCGTGGGGGGCGAGGGTGGAGAACTCTTGCGAGGTGTTGTCCACATTTGTTGGCTAGAGTGTAATGTCGGTTACGTCCTTGATCTCTGGCTATAAGGGAATTAGCGTCGAGTAAACGGAGCAGGTCTCTGCGTGCGTTAGATAGGTCGGTATATGTTGCAGGGTCTAAGTCTCGTTTATGTGTAACTTCAAGTGTTTTAATCAGAGATAGGAGACGTGAGATATCGGCCGTTCTGGCTTTTTTTAGCCGAGAGCCATGTTGGATTAGTGTCCCTCTGATCACACATTTCAGAGCTTCCCATTTAGTGAGGGGATTAGTATCATCTTGGCGGTGATCTGTAATGAAGTCACTAATCGTTTTTTCAACTGCTGCAACACATACCGAGTCAGTCAATAGATTGTCATTCAGTCGCCATGAGGACCGGGTGCGGGAGTTTGGTGGGTGTGCTAGATTGAGGTGTACGGGTGCGTGGTCCGACCAAAGGATATTTCCTATGGAGGCCTTAAGTGGTATGTCTAGTAGTGATTGGGAGATTAAAAAGTAATCGATACGGCTATAGGATTTATGGGCTACTGAGTAACAGCTGTAGTCTCTTTCTAGGGGATTTTGTATCCTCCATATGTCTACTAGCTGTGCTGAGTGTAAAAGGGATTTTATGTGTGTAAGAGTCGTGTGGGACATAGCTGACTTACCCGAAGAAGTATCCACGGCTGGAGATAGAGTTGTGTTGAGGTCGCCACCTAAAATGATACAAGGACCCCCAAATGATTGTAGTTTGTTTAGAACCCTGGACAGAAAGTTCCCCTGATCCTGGTTTGGTCCATAGACATTAGCCACTGTAAAGATAGAAGAATTAAATTTAAGTTTGAGGAATAAATAACGCCCTAGTGGGTCTATTAGGGAATCTAAGACTTCTGGGTGGAATGATTTATGAAAAGCTATAGATACCCCTTTGGATTTTGTATGAGGGTTCGTGCTGTGGAACCATTGGGGAAAGTGAGGGTTTTTGAGGGATGGAATCTCCGAACCCCTGAAATGCGTTTCTTGTAAAAAAAGGATTTTAGTTTTAGTTTTATGGAAGTGGTACAACACCTGGCTTCTTTTTTCGGGGGTATTGAAGCCTCTACAGTTATAGGACGATAGAGTTAGATGCTCAAGTAAAGACATAGTGGGAATGAGGAGAGGTAACAGTATATGTTAGTAGCCTCCGCGCCGAGGTCCATCCAGCCCAAGGGTAGGGGAGTGCGGTAAGTGGGTAGGCAGGGGGAGATGAGGGAGTGGAAAAGGGGAGAGGGAGAGGGAGGAAGAAGGTGAAAAAGAGAAATAGGTAAGAGAGTGGGCCACTAGGTGGCAGTATTAGGTAATCTCTTGAATATAGAAACATTTCTATAAAGTGCTTATAAACTAACATCAATAAAGTGCACAAACAGGCACTACAAGTCCTAAGGGGGGGAATGTGGTGAGCACCTGGAGCGCCTCCCGGTCCCGGGGTCCACGGGGGAAGTATAAATTGGTGTGAACATTAGATAACCATCAATTCGTTGCAATAAGGTAATATAGTAAGAACATATAAATAACGATCTGTCATATATAACAGGTATTTCCCCATTCCCCTCCAAACATATGAAAGAAAAAATTCTCTAGGAGAAAAACTTATAAGCAGTGCTACAAGGCTTTCGTATATTAAATCATAGTTAAGAGCGGGTTCCTGTATGGGTGGGGGGGACAGGTCACAATTATAGGACCTATCCGCCCCAGCCTTGTCGCCATCAAAGAGGAAAAAGAGGAGGGGGGGAGAGGGGGTGTTGGATCTGCAACACTGCTAATGTAGTAGATAGGCAAGGTAGTCCAGGGAGTTCTTTGCCACTTAAAAGTGGTTCAAGGGTAGATGGCCTGCACCGCTTTCCCATTCTTTCCTTCTTTGGGGGGAAGGAAAAAAAAAGAAAAACAAAAAGGGGAGAAGAGATCAAAAGAGATCAAAAATAAAACGGAAGGACAATATGATAGTCACGGTGGCAGGGTGAAGGTGTGGTGTCTGCAGGGTCCAGGGGTCGGTCAGCCGTCTGGTGACTTCTGAGGGGAGCTTCTTGGTCGCTTGTTCTTGTTCGCTTTCTGCCATTGCATGTGGAATGGAAGTCCCGGAGTGGCAGAGGGAAGGGGCCAGTCCGGCAGGGAGATCTGGGGTAGCTCCAGGGTACTCAGGAACCTTGGTAGATCTCCTAATGTGCGGAAGAGGGCCGTTTTACCTTCGTGATGAACCCGTAATTGAAAGGGGAACCGCCATTGATATTTAATCTTCTTTTCCTGGAGGACAGATGTAATCGGTTTAAGTGCGCGTCGCATGGCTAGAGTTTGGCGTGATAGGTCAGGCAGCAGCATTACTGGGGTGTCATTCAGCCGAATGGAGTCCTGTGTGCTGGCTGCTTTCATGATCTCCTCTTTAACTTTATAAAAGTGCACCCTGCATCTCGAACAAAAGAGGAATCAGTATTACGTGGGCCTGAGGTTCTGTGAACTCTGTCCAGCTCAATAGGGGTATCTTTGGGTTGCTGCAAAATTTGGTTAAATATGGCAGTGACTGCTCCATGCAAATCATTGTGATCTATAGCTTCTGGTATGCCGCGGATTCTAATATTGTTCCGTCTGCTACGGTTTTCGATGTCATCTTGGTGGTACATGAGCTGTTGTAATATGTTAGTGTGGGTATTGAGGATTTCTTCATGGGACTGTAATGTGTTGCACATGCCGTCAGTAGTATTTTCTACATCCTCCATTCTAGTCCCCAAATCCCTCTTAAGCTCAGCAATCTCTTTCCTGTATGACTTCTCCATGCGGGAGACATAGTGTTCAAAGTCAGTTTTAGTAGGTAAAGAGCGGAGGTAGGCGTGCATGGATCGCATCTGTGATTCCATGTCCCATCCATCCCCGGAGCACAGGGAGGTCTGGGAGAGGCTTTGGGGACTGTGTGGGTGGTATAGTGGGGGCTCTAGGTCCGTGAGGGAGGCTGAGCGGCCCCTGGATCGTACCTGTTCGGCGTCCTCATGTGAGGAGCGGGCCGGAGATGGAGGTGCCGTCGCCATCTTGGAGGCTTTCTGACTCTGGTAGGCCGCGGAGGAACGGGTCACAAAGTTCCCCAAATCGCTCTGTGTCCGGTCACCGGTGGGCTTCCCGTGGTCCCTGGGCTTTCCTTTACCGATCTGGACAGTTTTGGGAGTTGGATGGGTGATGTTAAAGGAGATGGGACCCCGTGGAGATCGTCAGGACCGGGAGCTGCCGCGATGTGCGTCCTACAGCTCCATGCGCCAAGCCACGCCCCGAGACCCCTCATTTAGTACAATATTACACTGACTACAGTATCCAGCATCTAAAAAAATTTTTTAAAAGTCAGCAGCTACAAATAATGTAGTTGCTGACTTTTAATATAAGGACACTTACCTGTCTAGGGATCCCGCAATGTCGGCCCCCGAAGCCGATTCGTCCATCGCCTTGGGTGCGGGCGCCGGCATTGCAACTATGTGAAAACTGCAGTTTCCTACTGTGCATGCGTGAGTCGCACTGCGCTTTCTTAATGGTCCAGTCGTCTTCTGGGACACACACAGGCCCCAGAAGTTAGCGGGGGGGGGGAGAAGGTGGGGCCAAAGTGATGTACCTCGTTGCGGCGAGTCCACCTGGAGTGAACAAAAAAAAATTCAAAACGACAAAAAAAGGAACAATATCAAAATACGGGGGTGGGGGGGTGGGATTGCTCTAATGTTCAAGACCTAGATTATTTTTAGCCTGGAACTTCACTTTAATATGTGGGATATTTAAATTATAATATATTATAAACTTGTACATAAATAAATAGGTGTACATACATTTACATTATATTAGCCAAGATAAAACCCCCACAGTTAGCTTTAATATATGAAAATTATCTATCAATATGTCATTGTTGCGTTTCCCACACTGTTTATCTGTATGCCATTGCTAAAACTTTGAAGACACATTGGTTGATTTACTAAAGGAGTAGAGCATGTTCACTTTGCAAAGTGAATTGTCCCTTGGTTTCACCTAAATTGTGAAAGTGAAGTGAAGTTCACTTTGCAAAAAATACTAAATCATGTGCAAAGAAAATTTCAAAACAGAATTTTTGCTCACACGATTGGATAATTGAAGTTAACACGGCTTCATCTTATTCACTAAGCCAAGTAAACGTGAATCAATCCCCTATGTCTTGGTCAACCATATTTTATACCAAAACACATTCATGGCAAAGGTATAGAAATAAGCGGGTACAAACGAGAGCTAGACCACAAATGGTTGAATTCAAACATGAAATATCTTTCTCCTTGTAAGTGTATATCTGCCATGTGCTTTTTCATCTAAATATTTTCTTTTTGTACTATCATTTTTGAGAGACTAGTATTGTTTGATTAAATATAGCCCTTTCAAAGCTCTATTAATACAATGTAAGTCCAGCTTAACACTAAAATCCCTGCATCTATAGACAGCCACGATCTAACACTAACCTATCTGGCCCTGCAAAGAAAAAATCAGCATACATACCTTTTTTCAAGCCGATGCGATCTGGTCTCCAGCTGCGGAAGCTCTGCAGAGGACACAGCCGACAACGGCTGTGAATTGAATGGGGAGTGACGTCAGTCAATGGGGCTTCCATTGTCAGATGTGTCCTCTGCACCCACCTACGAAGAGAAGCCATGGCTGAAAGGTCAGCATGGGATCAGGTTGGATCAGCTTCAAAAATGATATGTATACTGATTTCTTCTTTACAGGGCTAGATAGGTTAGTCTTAGATCGTTGATGTCTGTTGATGCAGGGATTTTAGTGTAGGGTGGACTTCTACTTTAACAACCAAAGTTCCATTGTACTCTAGAAATCTGTATCTTTACAAATAGTGTCAGCCAATATACATGCCAAACCTGAACTATGTTTATACTTTTGGGACAATGCCCCTTTTTTTACTTAATTGATGTGTCATAATGTGACATTCCAATCACTCCAGGGTGCGACAGAGAGCTGCGGAGCTGTGTGTAAAATTACAGACATGGTGCATTTTTCCACATAGCAATTCTTTGCAGCTGCCACTTGTATTCTACTGTGAAAAGGCCACTTTTAAAACTGTTTTCTGTGTGCCCCTGCAGAAAATTCAGATAACCGCACAAGTGTGAATGAGCCCTTAGAGTATAAATGATAGTTTATACATTTATGTAACTTTGTTAAGTCAGTTTTGCTGTTATGCACATTTATACTACATTAATGCTTTAAATATTTTTGTTACCATTATTAACACAGTGGAACATATGTTTGGAACTTTATGGTATTGCCCTTCTTTTGGTTTAGAATACCAAGGAATGTCTGCAGGAATTTAGTGATAACTTTGCTATTAAATTTGTTTCTAACCATCACAGAACAAACATTGCCTGCAGGAAAAGTGGCTGTTTAAATTAACTTTTAAACTTTTTGACTGTTGTTCTTAATCATTAATTTTGCAGGTATCTTTTTTTAGAGCATTTCGTATTAAGATGTTCCTAGTGTTTTAGTACCTCCTTAATAATACCGTTCTTTAAGCATATTTTTGCATTTTGTCCAATGTAACCTTCTTACTGTGCTTTTTCCTTAGTCTTGGTACTTGGGATGACAGCCTTGACCTACCTCTCATCTACTGGAACCATCAAAAAAGAAAATGAGGTTTTCTTCATAGGTCCAAATCCATATTGATAAAATCATGTTTTTTTTTTTAAAAATGCCACAGTAGAGAAGTCCTCTAAAACCTGCAGCTGTTAGCTCGAGATTACAAGATCATTTCTCATATTCTGATGGACCCTTCTCTTCAGAAAAAGAAACAGGGCTATTGTTTTTGCTTCAGTGATTATAAGCAAACATATATGGTTTTAATCTCCTTTTATTCATAATTCCACTCACAAAAGGGTTGACCATCCAACCAGCAAGAGCAAAGAAGAATAATAATCTTCCTGCGGGGATATTAATATTATAGAAATAATATAATTTCATTATTTAGCTCTGCTTTATCCCATAAATGTTTAACCTGTTTTTGCCTGAAGGACTTTAGCTATGACAGATAGGCATTAATCAGATATTCACAATGTTGTGATAAGCACCTTAGCCTTCTACCTGGGCCTTGTCTGTAACTTCAGGTACATATTGATCCAGACAAATGCTCAAGTTTGTTAGTCTGTACTTCTTGAAAAACCTGTATCATAATGAATCATTTTTGTAGATATTGATATATCTGTGTGCATAATGCAGTATGTGTAGACAAAATATATTTCTACAGTGCCTTGCAAAAGTACTAATTCTTTTTTTGCAAGACATTGTACAGTTGTCCTCTTCACATAACACATTATACAAACAAATATTAAAACATATACAGAGATGGCAAATTCTGCAATGTCTTGAATAACAAATCCTATACTGAAAATTTGTTTGGTAAAATATATGCACACACTTATACATCCTATACATATATATGGCTGCGCTTCACAGAAACATCAGTCACAATAAAGCTGCTAATTGATATATATGCCTATATAATATATATATATATATATATTTGGTCCCGATAGATCTATGAGTATCTCACTTTCCTGATTTATTGCCAACCACTTGCAGGGCCCTGACTTCATTTTCTATTCTTTTCTGCCTGCCTCTTAAACAGTGTTTCTCTCTATCTATCTCATTAACCAGCAAATGGTTTATAAATACGACCTAATGTCAGTTTAAATACAAATATCACATGGAACAAAAGTTTAGTGTAGGATTTGGTATTCAGTAATGAGGGAACTGTTAAATGATCTGAAGGGCACTGTATACATCATGTGTCTGTGTGTATGGTGTGTGTGTGTGTATATATATATATATATATATATATATATACACATATACATGGTGCACGCATCATACACAATACAAATTGTACAGCGCAACAGATACCTTGAAGGAATTTAATTTGTTTATTGCACATTATTGCTAATTGTTGTGTTTTGTACACTTCATCAGATTTATATGTACAGTATATTCATAGGTTGTGTGTTGACATCTGTATAAAGATACATTCAGTGTACAGGCAGTGGCAGGCACTGCAAGTATATGTACATAATTTGAATGAGTGTTATAATGACATATATATATATATATATATATATATATATATATACACACACACATGCAGCTCTATTGTATATGTGTTTCCCATGGAATGGCATTTGCTTCAAGCTACACATAGAGTCATTTTCAAAGGTGACAACTTTTAAAACAAGAGAAAAGCCTGAAAGATATGTACAATTGAAAATGCCCCACAGCAGCCACCAACCTACTTTTCATAATATTCTACAGCCTGTTGTCCACCTGTCTAAAGTGTACAGTATTCATTCAATCTAACCACAAAAAGAAAGAAAGTGGAACTAATATTCACACTAAAATTATATTCTTTTAAAATTGTACCTAAAATGCCACTATAGACAAATAATAACAATATTATTTTGGATAGCGTGGGAAAAGGTCAGAACCTCTGTCAGGTTTTTTTTTCTGATGACTTTGTACCTGGTATGGTGGATTTCCCCTTACGGTCTCTCCTTGCGACAGTGGTCACCAAAGTAAGAAGTGAAAGAAAATCTCTTTACGTTATACACAGACAGCAATACAAACACATTAACCACTTAATGACCAGAGGTCTTTGAGGCTTAGATGTTTTGACTAAATTTTGCAAACTCAGTATGCTTCAGAATGCATCAGCTAACTAAACATGGCTGATATGCCCACCTAAATAATTTTTCATTTTTTAAGAAATATAAAGGTTTTATTTGATTCCCCATTGTAATAATTACCCTGCTCGTATTATTGTACATCTAACAGTTTTAATGTAATTTGTACACACTGTTACACCTTGTAACACTGTATATTTTTCTCTTTGCTTAAAGTGGAACTCTACCCATAACAACTTGAAAAAAATCAACGTTCTTTAGCAAGGAACATACATTCCACATTAAAAATTATGTAACAAAAATGAGTGCTCCTGCTCCTGTTTCTTCTTGTTGGAGGCTGCCATTTTGCTGAAGCCCAGAGAGCAGTATTTCTTTAGGCTGTCAGCAGATCAGCCTCTACAAATTCGGCAGTGCCTAAGAATAGAGAGCAACTAAGCATGTGCAGAGCAGGGTGAGACAGTGTATTACTGGATTTTAAACAGTATAGGTACTTGTTGTTAATGTTTTACATAGCTATACCTTGCAAATGGGGCCATCCTGAAGTGATCTAGCAGGACTTTTATGAGTAAAGTTCCACTTTAACTGAAATGCTGTGCAGAATGAGGCACAGTAAAATCTTCAATCAGAGAAGTTTGGGATCACCGTGGTTTGTTGTCATGGTGATCCCATGATTTGGAACCACACTGATTGTCAGTGGATTGTCATGTAACTAGGAGCACACACAGGTCTGCACTGCTAGTTCCTATCTCCAACTTAGTGAATGTTCTTATGGCATGGGAAGCTGTGCATAAAACATTCTAGAGGCTATGGACTCGTGCAGCAATAAAAACCTGTTACAGGTTCTAACCCTTCACTCTATCCAAAACTGGCTGATGTTACACTTTAAAGCTGAATTCAGGGAAGTAAAGAAAAAAACCCTTAAAGTGAGACTTCCCCGTACTGCAATGCTTGTTAAGTCTGTGGGTAGAAGAATAAGCTTAGAAAAAATTACCAAACACTGCACACCTAGGAAAGTCATTAGTACACAGGTTAAAGCAGCCTTAGTCAGCTTCAGCCAAAGTCACACCCCAACGCGTTTCACCCCACCCATGGGGCTAAATCATGGATGCCCTCACCCCATGGGTGGGGTGAATCGTGTTGGGGGGCATGGCTTCACCTGTGTACTAATGGCTTTGCTAGGTGTGCGGTGTTTGGGACATTTCTCTATGCATATACACAGTATGAGGAGTCAGATGGATACCCATTGCAGAAAACATCGAATGGATTTACAGGAGCTTGAGGTTTTATGAGGTGGAGGAATAAGCTGTAATACTTACCTTACCTCTTGCTCCCCCCAGCCACCAGCACTTTCCTCTTCTCTCTGATGCTCTAGGGCAAGGATATGCAATTAGCGGACCTCCAGCTGTTGTAAAACTACAAGTCCCATCATGCCTCTGCCTCTGGGTGTCATGCTTGTGGCTGTCAGAGTCTTGCTATGCCTCATGGCACTTGTAGTTCTGGAACAGCTGGAGGTCCACTAATTGCATTTCCCTGCTCTAGGGTATGGACAGGCCTTCAGGGTCCTCAAGTACAATGCAGGGCTGCTGGTCCTGCTTTAGAACCCATGTATGTCAGAGTGTGACCGCCGGCCAGAGCACCAAAGAAAGGAG
The DNA here is from genome assembly GCA_037952925.1 of Lithobates clamitans. NCBI lineage: Eukaryota > Metazoa > Chordata > Amphibia > Anura > Ranidae > Lithobates > Lithobates clamitans. Next base: position 1,755,720 of record JBBGZY010001184.1, read on the forward strand.
CTTCGGGTAACTGGTCATACAGCATGGTGGAAGCCTGCTAGAGTGAGAATTAGGGTAAATAATATAGCTGATTGCTCTTCCCCTATGCTTAAATAACATTTAAACCTTTCAATGCAGAGTGTTGTGGGGGGGACTCACTGCAAGGGTAATTTTTTTATGCTGCCCAGAGTGAGGCTTTAGGTTCAAAAACACGATTGAGAATGTTAAAGCCATGATTAAAAACTAAAAGTGCTTTCATTAAATCACATAGGTACATTTCAGTATTTGGTGATTTTACAGAACCTCAGAATAATTTTATCTGATATTTTATAGTCTACTAGACCTTTTTGTACAAAGGCAGGTGAATCTATGCTAGATATGAAAACAATCCAAAGAAGCTCATGTAACCTGTCCTACAAAGGATTGTCAAGTACTGTACTGAGGATTTATGTTGTTTTTTTATCTGTTGTATATTCTGTAGCATTTTGTGTACAATTTGACAAATAATGATGAAGTCCTGAAATTTTTTTATTAAGTATTTTCAAACATTAGAAACCCTTTTTTCAGCCTTAGCAACCTTTTTATAGTTTGCATTCTAATGGCAAGGCCACATGATTACTTTATTGTAGGATGTTCTAAAACACTAGAAGCCCTGGTATTAAATGTTATAAGTCTTGTCTGCTTAAAAAATGACGCATGAGTGACTTCTCCCTTATATACAGGATATAATGCTCATTTAGTCTATGGGAACTCCATTTGAGACGAAAACCAATCATACTTCACAGACCAGTGGCTGCTGGTAATGTGTTTTAAAGGATGATATCTGCAAAAGAAGAAGCAGTGCCACTGGGAGAAATTCATCAGTTTCTGGGTACAGTTGTCGCTGTCATAACTGGCAGGGAGGAAATATGCATGAAGTTGTATAAGTAATCCTCTCTATCAAAGTCCCCCTTAGGCTAAATGAGAATTATATTCTGCATATATGGATGAGGGACACTACAATTATTATTTCTTTTTTCTTTTAGCCAGGGCTTTAAATGCTGTATAGTCTTAAACTTAAAGGGACTCTAAAGCAAAATCTAAATGCAAAAATATTGTTCGGTGGCGTCTGTGTAAAAATATTTAATTAATTTAGGCTTCATTTACACTGGCAGTGTCAAACCTGAGTTTATATGTGCTAGAGGACATTTCTAAATGCCTATAAATGCACGCAAGGTTTTTGTTTACCTACATTTGCGTGTGTTCACTTTAGATGCATTTAGAGAAAATAGAATTCTGTGCGTTTGGGATCCAATTAGAAATTTTAAACGTGGCTAAAGCAGGTATATCTCAAACAGAGGAAAAAGTGATCTGGGGCATAATACTTGTTTATATATTTCCTAGATAACTTCTAGATAACTTCAGTGTGAACAAGGCCTTAAACCCTCTTTTAATATAAATTAAGAAAAATACAGCAAGCAAGCCAGATTTACAGTGACTTTCATGTAACAAGACGCGTGAATAATACCCTAGGAAATGCTGCTGCTATATTGATTTCTGTTAATACAGATATTATATATGTATAGAAGCAGGCTAATGTGACTGATCATACAGTATCTTAGTATGTTTGTCCATATGTTGGCTCTCAAAGACCCAGTGAAACTGCAGACATAACAATTTAAGAACAGTAATACAGGATCCCCTAAAAAATGTTGTTTACATTTTTGTATATATAATAAGGCTGGCATACATAGATATGGCAAATGTGTCTTTATATATGTTCAGATTGAATGTCATCAAGGTTAATGTATAAACATGCATGTAAGATAAAAATTCCACCAAGCATCATCATGTTTTTATAAGCTTGCCATGCTGTGCTGCTGTCATTATGCAATGTATCATTCATCTGTGTAGCTGTGTGGTAAATGTTCCAGCCTTGATATTTAGGATCATATGCCATATTTTAGGTTAGAATGACATGAATCAACCAATTTGTAAGATAATCTCTGGGTAAGAAAAGTGTGTGTGTGTGTATATATATATATATATATATATATACACACACTGTATATATAATATATACGCAGATATAAAAGTGCACCTATATATGCAAATATACCTTTATGCCCAGCAGTCATAGACACATGGAGAACATATTCTCTAGAATAACTGTACAGATATGTGAACTACATGCACTTATCAGCTTTGTCACTCACATTTAAAAGTAGTTTGGTGGCCGGATAAGAACTCTTGTCATAACTAAGAAAACCTTATCAGCCATCATACAGTGTAAACTGCATGGTGTTTCCCTCCTATCGACCCACCTACTTTGCATTCATCATGCAGGCTTGTGGCTAAAGACCTGCATGGCAGATTTAAATATGGCACTGTGCTGTGTGAAGTAAAGAGTAAGAGAGTGCATCATTTTATATATTAACTCCTTCTTCGCTTATAGTCTGTCTTAACAGAGATTCAAAAGATTCAGATCAAATGTACTAAATATAAATTTTTAGGCCGAATTATGAGTTTAAAAGATGCCTGTAGTTGAAATATTCTTTCAGCTTGTTCACTGAAAGGAGACCCTACTCCTCAGTCTTCCTTTTTCTTTTCTCTGCATGTCATTGGGAGCTGCTTTCTCTTTTTGACTGAGCATGTGATTTTAAGGGGTCTCTACCAAAATAGCAGCACTAGAAAATATTATTCACAAGTATGAAGCGGTAAGGAAAATGTCAATCACTTTTGTGAGGCCACTGGAAAATTTGAAATGGGGGTCTGCTGCAATTTAAGACATACATTGGAAGGATTAGAAAAAATGCTATACATAAAACACTAGTAGAAAATAAAATCCTTCAAAACTAAGTATATATCTATATATAAAATATAAGTATAAAGAGAGAGCATTAAATATGTACAAATAATCTTTTTTCCCTTATTTGCACGGAAATTTTTATCACATTATGTGCCTTGCCTTCTGATAAATGATGAAATAACCACTTGCTCATTTGCTGCATGCTCTGACTCTGACAGGAAATATGAAATATGTACAGACATTAAACAGTTAACAGTTTCTGATTCCTTATAATTTTAATGTGTTTTAATTTTTACCTCCTTTGTTTTTCTTTTTAGTCACACACACATACATGCATTAATACCTATATGAGAGGCTGTTAACAATATATTTTGCTGGGAAGAATATGTATTGTATCTCTAATATCTCCCCTTTTAAATATTATGATTAGTGGTTATCCTGTCCATTTGAATGTCCAAACACTAAAAAAACGAAGGGGCGTATTTATAAACTAGTGAATGTGACATTCACATACATACACCAGGAAAATTCACCTGCACTGAATGTTTGGTGAGTGTAATATTCCCTGCTGTATAGCTATGCCCTAATGTCTTTTTCTATATAGCCTAGCGTTCTTTTCCTGTATCCTTTCTATGATATGCATTACATTTATCAGGATATATCACATGTAAATTATATATAGTATACTATGCATAACAAAGCTGGAGCAGCATTTGTAGCTGAATATTGCAAACAGGAAATACGTAGTATGTTCTTGGAAAGTTAGTGTTTCTATCAAATTGTGCTCTGCAGTTGTGCAGTCTGAGGGTGCTATCATCAAAAATACAATTAGGGCATTAAAGACCCATTTACATCATTGTGCTGCATTAGCGCACATGTATTAATAACAATACAGTGTCCAGGAGCTCCCTCGTTGGCCACTGACATTTTTAGCTGCTCTTCTTTTGGACATTTTAATTGGCCAGGGTGAGATGATGTTACTTTTGTGCATTCGCAGCAGTTCTTTCAGCTCAGGAGATGCCAAAAATGTACACTGAGCTGTATGTGGTTTGCGAACAAGCAGGTAGAAATGATTTAATGTACAGAGACATAGTTGGGAATTCTTAGAGTATGTAAGACACTCCATAAAATTCTGACATACCTTCACCTGATAAACGCCAGTGTGGGTGACAGACTGTTGTAGACAGGTACATTAATCTGGAGCACACACTGAGTGTGGAAGTGCACTAAGCCCAGAGTATCCCTCAGTGCAGCTGCTCTTTCTGCTGTCACTGCAGCTGTCACACAGACAGTGGCAGACAGTTTTGTATCTGGGTGAGCAGAGCCCATCCATGCGGATTCACAGACACTAGATCCCCATCAGGTCCGCCCCCTTGCAATTGACAGCAAACCAAATATTAGTCAAAAGACAGCCTACTATTGGCTATTGAATGTGAAGCTGACAGCATCCTTAACAACCAGTGACAGGCAGGGGTTATTAAATATGCCATTCTGCTACACTGCATACAGAAAAAGGAAGTTTGCCTGTCTTTGTACACTGTTGTATATTGTAAGTGTAATTTTATATTTATAAGATTAGACTTGCAATATACTACATACACCAACTAACAGGTGGTCCCAATTACCTCCAGTTTCAATATCTATGAACTGGAGATAAATATTTTTTAATTTGGTGCTTTAATAACACCAATTTGTAGAAGTAACGCAATTAAGAACTGCCTGATTTGGAAGTTACCAAAACTGAGGCAGGCTGTGGTAAAGTTACCAAAATCTGTTGCAGGCGATTTTAAAAGATGATAGCACTAAAAAAAGTGTTGGTAGGGATTTATTGAATTCCCTGACATAGTTGGAGATATTTACTAAAACTGGAGCACTCAGAATCTGGTGCAGCTGTGCATGGTAGCCAATTAGCTTCTAACTTCAGCTTCTTTAATTAAGTTTTGACAATAAAACCTGCAAGCTGATTGGTTTCTATGCAGAGCTGCACCGTATTTTTTACACTGCAGTTTTAGTAAATCAACCCCAGTGTCTCTTCTGCATTAAAAGCCTGCCTGTTTGTAAGCTTTCTTAAGTCACGTTCCACTTTACCATAGCCTATTTATTTTAAATGGGCTGCCAAGTGCACCAAAAAAGATGTAGCATTTTGGCAATGTACCGCAATGCATGTTGCATTGCAAGGTGCATTGGGGTGTCATTCAGAAAATGTTTACATTTTAAAAATTATTTGATGTAAACAAGCCCTACAGGTAATAAAAGTTTTAGAGTGAAGCTTAATTTTAACCTACAGTCTGCTCGTATCACATAGATCCTCTTTAAGATTAGATGGGATTTTTTTTTTTATCTAGATAGTGTGCAAATCACGTAACCTGACTTCGTTTTGTATACATTTTTCTTTACAGGCTTGCTGTTTTAACGACCAGCCAATTTAACAGCCTCTTTAAATGCTTAGATCAATTGCATTCAGTTCATTTATATTTCCTTTTCTTGTACAGTGTCTTGGACTACACGATTTATTATACGTTATGAATTCCTCTGATTCCCTCATACAACTGATCCCTGTTGTTATATTACTTCATATTGCCATGTTTTACAATGCAAATCATGTCAAATTAGTATAATGCAACTCATGTCAAACTAAAACAGATATTCCATTTTGTATATTTGCTAGAATTTTTTTGTATATTTAACATGCTTTTGCTTTTTTATACTATAAACTGCTAGTCATTCCTTAAAGTGATGCTAATACTATGATTAAGTCAAGTTACTTTTACTTCATTAGATTTGTAAAATGGGAATTAAAGAATTCTGATTTTTTTCACCGATGATCTGATTGCCATGTAAATTAAAGACAAATATAAATCTTACAAGTCTGTTCTATCCTGAAACTTTATCTATGTACAGTATCACAAAAAAAAGCATGAAGGATAATTTAGTAGTTTTCTTGTGTGAGCAGTGAGGCTAAAAGTTTGTGTTGGATCAGTTTGAGATGTTTCTAAAATTATTTAGAATTCATTGATAGGTGCATTTGACCTCCTTTTCACCTGCATTTGAACTACTTCAAGTGTGTTTTCTATTCCTTTAGACTTGTATGGGAGTGAAAAACCCATCTAACATGAACAAACGTCCATCAACACAGTTCTTAAAACATTCTGAAATAATGCAATTTCTTCTTGTGCCACTGTTGATGCTCCAAATTAAAATTTAGCTCTTTGACTAATGTAAAAGCTAAGAAAAAAAAAAATTAATTACACTGTTTGTAAAAATAGCTCTTGCTAATGCAGAACTGCATATTAAATGCTAATCTGAATAGGCAGCATAACATTTTTCTAAAATCTTGACAAAAAAAACACTAATCCAAAAGTGCAAATTCCACATAATGATAAAAAAGTTGACTCACATGTTAAGCTGATTTGTTTTCTTTAAGGAGTAGCTCCAGTTTTGTTAAGAAAAAAATTATTCCCTTCTGGGTGATCTATGTACATTTCAATGATTTTAACAAGCTTTGTTTCAGATTCCTACCTTTTGTTATTCTGAAGAAATAGCTGTTTGTCTGTGTCCTTGTGCTGAGTAAACTGTATGGGAGTGTTTTTATAATTATCAATCAGCTTCTGAACTTGCAGGGCTCTAATGGGGAAATTGGCAAAGTCTGCATCCCTTCAGACTTGATTTCCCTTTGGGAGTAATCTTAGCAAAAATTTAAATTTTGTTGAAGGGGATGCCAAAAACCAATCAATATAAGCTTATTGGGATTTTTTTTACCAAAAATATGTAGCAGAATACATATTGGCCTAAACTGATGAAGAATTTTTTTTTTTTTTTATTGGATGTGTTTTATAGCAAAAAGTAAAAAAAAAATCTTTTTTTTTTTCTAAATTGTTGGTCTTTTTTTGTTTATAGTACAAAAAATAAAAACCGCAGAGGTGATCAAATACCACCAAAAGACTCTGTGGCAAAAAAGGACATCAATTTTATTTGTGCACAGCGTCGCACAAACACGCAATTGCCAGTTAAAGTAATGCAGTGGCGTATCGCAAAAAAATGGCCTGGTTATGAAGGAGGTGTAAACCTTCCAGAGGTGAAGTGGTTAAACACTTGACTTTCACAGTGTATATAATAATATTTCCAGGCAGTTAACTTGAACAGGGTGTATAAGTTTGCCAAATAAAAGCCTTATATGTCCTTAAAAATATTTATTTATTATTTTCTACATAGACAAATAAGTATTAGCGTTAATGTGAAAAAAAAAACTCTGGATGCTGACATTGCTATATTTAATCTGGAACCTACAGATCAATGACAGAAAGTCACAAATTTAGGAATGGAACCACCTTAAAATACAAATGCACCATTGTTTTAAAATGCAATACTGTAATGAGCCTACCACACTTATCAGCAATGTAAATGATGTACCCTTTTGCCATACAAAGCAAAGTTTTGCCATGGTCTGCCTAACCTAATTCTGTTGCTAATATCAACCAATACATCATCACTAACTAACCACCAAGGCTTCTGTGGAGGAACAAGTACATAAGAAGCACTATCCTGCGCTTCAAAAGTCCCAAAATTTAATATATCCATGAAAACCTGCTCCTGCCCTTTCCACCTTTTTAGTCCTGCCCAGCTGGTAACTGATTAGTGGAAGTGCTAAGGATATTTAGCAGCATTCACTTGCTCACAATTCTACCTTAGTAATACTAAAGGGAAGGGCGATACTCCCACCTATAGCATTACACTCCCAGGTGAAGCTAAGAATACCCAGTGAGCAAGCAAGATTTTGCATTACATGATCAAATTTAAACAGATCAGCTAATGATTTGGCAGGACAAATGGAAAAGGGAGTGAACTGGTTAAAGCTCTTCTGTTAAGTGCTGCTGAGGTAGAATGGTGAGTATATGAATGCTGCAGGAGCAAGTTTCCTCGGGTTCACTGAATGCAGGGACTTGTAGAGCACATGATAAGTACCTGTGTATGTGTTTCTCCACAAGAGCCTAGATGGTCACTTAGTAATAATGTAAGTGGCCACCAGTTTGATTGCTAAAAAGTGTTGGGTGCACACCACTCCAAGTGGACTTGAATTATTATGATACTGCTCAATCCCCAGGTGCCAGCCCGAGCTGCAGCCACAAATGACACAGAGATAGAAGAGGGGAAGCTGCACCCCTTTTCAGCAGTAAAAATCTTGTATGCTTTATTAGAAAAAGTAACAAAAAGACACTAACACAGCTCCCTCAAGGAAACAGTTGACGCATTTCACGTGTGAAATGTGTCAACTGTTTCCCTGACGGAGCTGTGTTAGTGTCTTTTTGTTACTATACCCAATAAAGCATGCAAGATTTTTACTGCTGAATAGGAGTGCCGCTTCCCCTCTTCTATCTCTGCCGTCAGTTAGGTTGGTTTAAGCAACAGATAATTTAGTTATACCATAACAAAATCCTAGTTTATGTGAAATCAAAGCACATGAGAGATGCAACCTGTCAACATTTACCGAAATGTCAAAAAACTCTTTTGGTTGGACGTGTGAGAAGTCTATATTACGCACGCTTGTGTGTATTTTTTATTGTATAACAGGCACACTTTAAAATTTAATAATATGTAAAATAATTATTTTTACCCAGTATTATTTATGGTTTTTATGATAAATCAAAATACTTTCTTTGTATGTGCCACAAAATGTACCATAATCCTACTTATGCTTATGTACTCTGCTTGTCTGTTTTATACAGATAAATGAGATAACAAGACTTTTGCCCTGTGAACTTTCTAGCTAGAGATAACCTGCTCTAGCTAGAGATTAGAGGCTTTAAATGCAATGTAAGCTATATTAAAATCATTTATATTCATATAATAGGGGGTTCTGGTAGCCGAAGTCTCATGCTGGTTTCTTGTACACTTTCTTATTGGGAATCCAACAGGAAGGACTTTCCAAGATAGTTCCTGCTTTAGCTCCCATTCTTACTCCTCACTGCTAGAATATGGTTGTTCCACATTGTGCCATCATTTTGTGCTGTATTCTCCTTAATATAAAATAGACTAAAATTCTTTGTCTTTGGTGGCTTTGCCCCCCCAAACCATTCTGATCAGATGTTTACCAATATACAACCCGTTGCCAAATCCCCACTAAACTCCATCCCAGCACAGTTCCTCCTGCATCATCCTTGTACCAACCCAGCACAATAATCAAAAACATGTATGGTACACTTAATCAATGCATGCAGGAAGTGCATTCCCAAACTATGGTTAAGCAAAAGACTTAAAGATTCTCCAGAATTGAGACAACTCAAGAAATGGAGGAACTTTACACATTGCCCTCAACAGAATCACTAAATATATATACACAACTGGGCTTGTTGGATTGACTACAAATTCTCCAGACTCTAAACATCATTTCTTCTGCTATCCCAGAATAGCACCCTTCTTCCTACTTATGTGCATAGACTCCAAATCCTAATGGAGGAACTGATCCTCTAGATGCAGTAATGTCAGGGCCCTGAATCTTTTTCCCACTTCTGGCCTTCACTCCATACACCTCTCTCAATTTTTTTCTTCTACCATATCTCTCTTCGTGACTACCCAGAATCCTTCCTACACCCACCAAAGCGCCTCTCATTCCTAACCCCTCCATCCTTGACCCCTCCCGCTCTGAGCCACACCTAACTAACTTTAGACAACTATACTGAACACTGGCATTTACCACTCACTATTACTCTGTCACAAGAATAACCCTTGTTTATTCTTGTGACAGAGTGACATGACATATCATGTTATTTGACACTGAAAGTGAATGGTACCAGATTCAACGATCCTGTGTTACCCTTGTAAGGTAACGGGACCACCTGTATTGTACTTTAACCCTTCGCCTGCCAGCTTGGGTGATTCATGGGCATTATGTGGTTCCTAAACATGGGGCCCATCAGGGTTTCCATGGTTACTGGGGAAAAAACTCCAGACAAATCTCTTGTGGGCAACCCAGCGGGGCTCAACGTCTGATCCAACCTGCTGTCTCTTCTTGACTGTCTTGGTTTCTATCATTCCCTGGGGCACAAGACCAAGTTCAAGAGTAATCCCCCTCCTTAACAAGATGTTTGTCTTTACTGAAGAACGCTAAATGAATAGCCAGCCATATAGGAAAATGGCAGCATCATATTTAAAATAGGTTGTATAAGGTAAGGAAGAGAGAGAAAGAAAGACACATACCCTTGCAGAGGGTAGAACATAGTCCCAGCATTCCTCAGAATGAAGAATGCAATAGCTCTTACCCCCAATGGGGAAAAGGTCTGGCCACAGATAGAAGGCACACTGCAGTACCCTGCCAACCTATATAGCTCTCCAAGGAAATCCCATACTGGTAGGGCGCAGTTGCCAAGCAACCTAAGGAAGGGTGCCATCTTACATAATTACTACCTTTTAAGGGACATTATAAAATTTACTACCCAAGCTACTCACAATTATTGTGGTGACTCAGGAGAGTTCCAACAGGATATCTACTGCACTCCCCTACCCCCAATTTCTAGAGCTATAGTGAGCTAACTTATCTGTAAAAAAGTATGTTCCACGTGTAGGCAGCCGGATCCTGTCGAAATCTTCTGTGCAGGGATGCTAGTCCTCTTCCTGCCTGTGAACTTATAGTGCTCAGATGGATAAGTCTTCTGTGAAGTTGCAGTGAACAAGCTCCCTCCTCCATTGGGAAAAGATATTTCATAGTATATACTGCATGTAACACGATCTGCGAATGGTGAATCCTGCGATTCATCAGACTCTCTTCTATTCACTGCAGCTTTGCATAATATTCAAAGCTATTAATGTTTACAGCACCAGCTGCCTGTACAACATGGAACAAATATCATTACAGGTAGGTTAGGTTACTAAAGAGAAGTTTTTATTGTTTATGGCTAAACTTTAGCTTTCATACATGTACTGTTGCTATTTCTTCTTTTGTACGTGCTAATTTACACCAAACATTTATAAAGAAAAGAGGGCGCACCAGCCTAGTGCATTATCTTAAAGTACATTTATTCAGTCAGAAAGCATAATGAAAACTACTCACAAAAGTGGGAGATAAAAGCGCTTTGAAAAGGTCTTTGGCAGTCTGTCTACTGATTGCAGTCTCTGGGTCCTGGGGAGTGGACATATGAACCGCTGCTGGCTGACGCGTTTCGAAGGGATTCCTTCTTCATCAGAGCCTAGCAATGTTGTTCTCTCACAGCTACTTCTTTCCTTATCCTCTTAAATCACTTCTACAACTGTTCTTCTGAATTTGTCGTATATTGTAAACCTGTCCATGTGGCCTACTTTATGTTGGCCGCACCATTCGGGCCCTTCAATGGCGCCGCTCCTCTTTGAATCCACCACGAGCACACCAGTCGACTCCACCCCCACTGTGGTTGGGAAACTCACGGAGCCAGCAGCGGTTCATATGTCCACTCCCCAGGACCCCGAGACTGCAATCAGTAGACAGACTGCCAAAGACCTTTCAAAGCGTTTTTATCTCCCACTTTTGTGAGTAGTTTTCATTATGCTTTCTGACTGAATAAATGTACCTTAAGATAATGCACTAGGCTGGTGCGTCCTCTTTTCTTTGTGTTTTTGTCTACTACTAGGATATCCCTATCCTGGAGGGCAGCAAGGCCGAAAGCTAATATCTAAATTGATCGTGTGATCATCTTGCAAACACACCTGTGCACAGGAGTATTTGTTTCTTTTGTAATTTACACACCAAACATTCATGTCTGACCTCTGTACTTGTACTTGAAATTCTATAAATAAAATTATTTTGCAAAAAAAAATAAATAAAAATCAAGAGGGATAGTGTGGCAACTCTTCAAGGCTGGAAATTCAAGCAGTGGTGTTGGCACCAGACTCACAAAGAGACAATTAAAACAATTCACGTGTTCATTCACCAAAATCTATTCTACGCTGAAATATCTCTTTTTGGGTGTTCTGACCTTTTAAAGCTGTAATGACAGTGTGCAAGTATACCACAGTCTTAATGCATTGAGTTAATGCAATGTTATTGTGGGTAACTTTGCATTTTTGCTTTGGCTACAATAGTAAATGAAGCTATAGGAGTAAGTGCTTTAATCTGATGGGTTTACTTAAAGCTGACCACCGGAAAGCACTGAAAGTCCTCCCTTGCAGTGGGACTCTTCTGGGCACTTCTGTGAAAGAAACGCAAGGCTTTTTTGCGACTGGAGGAGGGGAGATTAAGGGGAGAGTAAATGACACAATCCCTGCACTGTACTATAGCTGGAACTGCACCAGGAGAAGAGCACTGTGAGTAATAGCCTGCAGTAATGAACTTTACGCTTTAAGATTGTTGCTATAGACTTTTTTTCATGTTTTTCTTTATAATATACAGTATTTCACAGTTACACCTAGATTGTGGTAAAATGACCTTAGCCAATGAGACTTTTCTTTTTAGAATACAAATAACTGATATAAAAGTCTTAATGTAGGCCTATATTTCTCTATTAAAAGGTCCCATCGCTAAAAATGGAGTCTCAGAGTAAGCCTGTTCATATAATTACATGGCAATCAGTTCATACCTAAATTGTTAAATACCTACTCCTTCCTCTGTGGTCTTATATTTTTTTCTGTATTTTGTGTTTTCTCTTGCGTCTTCCAAAGCTCCTGAATATATGCAATTAGTTGTATTTGTCCTACACCTCGTGTGATTACAGGGGGAGGGGATATCCACTTAAACTTGTCAAGGATTGTATGTAACAGGGGACGGTCATACTTAAGGAAACAGTAATCTTGTATGTATATTAAGTTAAACCAAATCTAGGATGTCCTTCTCCCCTTAATTTTAGTAGGACATATGTCAAATGCAATTTAGTCAAAAGGGGCTGTGAAACGTTTTGTCTATGCAGTCTCGTCTAGCTGCTGGATGGTTAATTTGTGAAGTGATTTACAATTTGTTGAATCTAAATCACTGAATTTTTAATCTGTATAGTTTTTCATGCATAGAAATCTCCATTCCTTCCACTGTTTGTTTTTGGGGTTCTGGGGCTTGAGGGTGAGAGGAAATGTGTTTCCCTATTTTTTTAAAAACAAATAGTTTTTTTGTAAGCAACCAAAAACTAAACTAAAGAAAAATATATAAAAGAAAACAAATGAAACCCAAAATTGCTCCTCATTTTTTTCTAATTATGGAGAAAGGAAGGTTTGTCTGGTTTCTGTGGACCTGTGTATATGGCTTTTAGTATGAATGCAATTTTGAATGTGTAAGATGTGATTCTGCACGTGCATATGCCTAGAAGGAGGGCGAATTTTCATAATCTGAATATAGGCCAGTCATCGAGAATATACTGTGGTAAATAGACTGAGCACTCTAAAACAGGATGCGTGTTGCCCCTTGTTTCATTGTTCCGTAATTTTTCACATGTAAGCATACAAGAATGAAACAGAAAAAGATAATTAAAAGTTTATGTCATGCAGATTACACGTATTTAGCATGTGGAAATTATTTAGTGGGTGTGTGCAACTGTGTGACATCAAAGATTTGTAAAAACATATTAAAAACCTAGAAGACATTTTTAGCATACCTTTGTTTCTACAAATTGTAAGTTAAAATAGCTTTCTAACACTTTATTTTCATGGACTGAGAAAATAAGTATTATTGTTTGCCCCAAACAATGGCACTAAGTTTGCCCCAAACAATGGCACTAAGTGTCACAGACCAGCCAGCCAGTCAATGGGGACCATGGTCTCCTGACTGCTCATCAAGTATCAAGCTCATTGATGGCCTGCCGGCATTGCAAGCTTCGGTGTAATAAGTGGGTGAAAGCGTCCCACAACTAAGGTATGTAAGACATTTCTATTGAGGTGTCACGTGTGTTAAAGCAATGGTTTAATATTGGGGAGCACTTTTAAAGGAGGTTCTATTTATCATGGCTGCTGAGTTACAATATGTGTTACTTTCCATTTCCAAGAACTAAATATTTTATTTGTGGATCTGGCATCCTAACTAAAAATCACAAAGTAGTAAAAAATCACAAACAAATTGCAGACTAGTAAAATATTATAAGATAGGCTTATGAAAATTATTATTAGGACCACACTCAATGCATTGGACCTCGATTAATAGGCAGGCATACATGAACTGTTGTACAACGCTGCATACATATATTTTTCATAGGACAGCTTTTAGTAGTTAATATATTTTCCTGTGTATTAGAGATTTTTTCTGGTATGCCAATCAGTATATTCTGAACAAATACTAAATGTAAGATAAGTTAGTTACAAAGACTGTCTTAACAGGGCTGATTATTCATTATGAGTACATTGATCCCATATACATATGAAAATAAATGTAAAAAGACAACAGGTTCTTCCTAACAAAGACATGGTTGTGCACACTGATAAAAGAAAAATGTTATGTGCTTTTTTTTTGCTTTGTTGCTCACAATTATATGAATGTGTACAGATAAAATGTATGGTGTGGAAAGAGCTCAACAAGTCAGGGCTTTACACAAATGATTTAATGACATGTGGCTATGCACAATCTGATTTTGGATTCAAATTCCCAACTCAAAGGTATAATTTTAAAATTGTTCAACTTGAAGAAACTGTATGTAATCAGGCTCTGACCTTTTCACATAAAAAAGAAAAAAGTGGGCAACTGTGCAGATGGCACTATTATAGGTCAGAAAAATTATATGGAAAATCACAGCAGTTTCAATGACAAATTCATGGTTACCATAGATAAAAAGTGCCAATTATACTTTGCAATTGATCCCATGACATCAAAATAATGTTTCTGAAAAAAAAGCATAGTAAAATTATTTACAAATGAACTACAGAAGAAATTAAGGTGTTTTATTTTTTTTTATCAATTTTGCAAATAATGTTTTTTCAGTGGAACAAAACATTATTGAACAAAATAACCTAAAAAAGATTTTCATACTAGCAGCAAAAAAAAAAAAGGTATTTTTAACCCATATTCCTGCTGGGTTCACACATGTATGTGGTGTCACAGAAGTGGTCCATCTTCTGTGGTGGTGTTGCCTTAATGCACGCCTTTTGCTGTAAGCACACTCCCAGCATGGTCTGTCACTGACAGCTCCTTTTCTCATACTAATGATCTGAAGCTGGAAGGACTGACTTGCATTCACATGCTTCCCCTGTAACCTTTTCTCTATTGAGAAATATATGTATTGTATCTTTTTCTCCTAGCCTGAGGAGAAGGTTGTAAAACAAAGTCTATGAAAAAAAGAAAGAAAGAAAAATAGCTTGATCTGGGCGTAATCTAGGTTAGTGTCAGTCTGTGTTTTGCTTAATACTGTAATTTCATATGATCACCAGTTCCATGTAGTGGTAATGCAGTATTTTCCTGATTGAGGTTTTTCAATAACAATTTTGCAATATGGCCACTAGATAGGACTGCCAATCATAGGAATCATTGTATTAACCTCACTGGTGGTATAATTATTTCAGATTTTTGTGTCTCAAAGCGGTACAAATTATTTTGCATAGAAATTTGGCGTTTTTATTGTAGGTCTGTAATTCTTAGCAATAACACACTTAGATCTGTCCACCAAGAGTCTAGTAGATATCCCAGGTATGATGAAGTGTGAAACACAAAATCATAAATTATAATATGATAAATAAATATAAATAATTTAAAAAATAATAATATAATAATAATAAAATAAATTTCCCCACGATTCACTATCGCTCAATTCTGCAAGTGTTCTAATTTACTATCGCTGTTTTCTAGCTGGTCTAAAGCCACTTTTGATGTAAAGGGACACTTTTTGGTTGCTATGGACAATCTCAATTTTCCAGGCAGAAAAAATAGTATATGTAATATAAAACTGCATGCAGGGCATGGGCCAAAGCACTGGGGACAAAAGGGAAGTGAAATGATTTCATACAGTACTGTAATCTGTAAGAATACATTACTGTGAGTGTTATGATTTTTATATTTTTTGAATTTGCCTCCAGGCTCCGCCCCGTGCGTCGCGACGCTCTTAGGGAATGGAGCCTGGCACAGAGAGGCTTCGGGCAGAGGATGGAGCCCGCAGACAGCGTGCAGGGACATCGCAGGATCCTGGGGACAAGGTAAGTATACCACACCAGGATTCTGAGATGTAATCCTGTGGCTCGGGGTTACTGCTAATGGTGCTGAAATTTAACCCCGAATACTGTCAGTGAGGTTAGGCAAACTATGATCAGAAATCATGAGGGCTGGGGAATGCTTGTGACCTCTGTCCAGTACATTTTTTATAAATACAGGTGCATCCCAAAAAGTTTGAATATCATCAAAAAGTTAATTTATTTCAGTAATTCAATTCAAAACGTGAAACTCATATACTATGTAGATTCATTACACACAGAGTGATATATTTAAAGCATTTCTTTCTTTTAATTTTGATGATTATGGCTTACAGCTAGAAAAAACACAAAATTTAGTATTTCAGAAAATTAGAATATTGTGAAAAAGTTTAATATTGTAGACTCATGGTGTCACCCTCTAATCAGCTATTTAACTAAAAACACCTGTAAAGGTTTCCTGAGCCTTTAGGCTGGGTTCACACTATTGCAAATTGGATGCACTATCTCCACATCCAATTCGCATGTCAGAAGACTGTGACCAGCTCTCAATGGAGCCGGTTCACACGGCCCCGACACGGCTGCAGAGCAAATTGCACAGGAGTCCTGTGGGTCTTCTGGTCTGTTTCAGGTCTGAATTCAACCAAAAATTTGGCCCGGAAATCGGACCTGAAATGTTGAACAGGGACAGCTGTGAGTTGCTCCACACGGCAGTGTGAACCCAGCCTTAAATGGTCTCTCGGTCTGGTTCGGTAGGTTACACAATCATAAGGAAGATTGTATCCAAACATATTAATGGAAAGTTGAGTGGAAGGAAAAAGTGTAGTAGAAAAAGGTGAACAAGCAACAGCAGGGATGCAGCCTTGAGAAGATTGTGAAGAAAAGGCCATTCAAGAATTTGGGGGAGGGTCACAAGGAGTGGACTACAGCTGGTGTCAGTGCTTCAAGAGCTAGCACACACAAACGTATCCAGGACATGGGCTACAGCAGTCGCATTCCTTGTGTCAAGGCACTTCTGAACCAGAGACAACGTCAGAAGCGTCTTACCTGGGCTAAGGAGAAAATGGACTAGACTGGTGCTCAATGGTCCAAATTCCTCTTTTTAAATGAAAGTTAATTTTGCATTTTATTTGGAAATCAAGGTACCAGAGTCTGGAGGAAGAGTGGAGAAGGACAGAATCCATGTTGCATGAGGTTCAGTGTAAAGTTTCCACAGTCAGTGATGATTTGGGGAGCCATGTCATCTGCTGGTATTGGTCCACTGTGTTTTATCAAGTCCAAAGTCAGCGCAGCCCTCTACCAGGAAATTCTAGAGCACTTCATGCATTCCTCTGCTGACCAGCTTTATGGAGATGCTGATTTCATTTTCCAGCAGGACTTGGCACCTACCCACACTGCCAAAAGTACCAATACTTGGATTAATGATCATGGTATCACTGTGATTGATTGGCCAGCAAACTCGGGGACTATTTTTCTTGTATGGCCAGCAAACCTGCCTGACCTAAACCCCATAGAGAATCTGTGGGGTATTGCCAAGAGGAAGATGAGAGACACCAGACCCAACAATGCAGATGAGCTGAAGGCCGTTATCAAAGCAACCTGGGCTTCCATAACACCTCAGCAGTGCCACAGTCTGATCGCTTCCATGCCACGCCGCAGTGATGTAGTAATTCATGCAAAAGGAGCCCGACCAAGTATTGAGTGCATTCTATATTGTACATGGACATACTTTTCAGTAAGCCAACATTTCTGTATTAAAAATCCTTTTTTGTTTTCAATCTTAGTTTATTTTCAAAAGTAAGAACACAAAGAATATAACAGAAAAATACCATTCTTTACAGTTTGGCAACACATATAGTATACATAGAATAGTGAGGTGTACTTTACCCATGTATAAACAGGAGTGATCATTTTAACATACAGCTTTCGGTGAACTACTGGTATATCATATTGTATATTGAAATCTTTATTCTAAGAGAGGAATAATATGCGGGTGGGGGCCAACATATAATGAACCTTGTAGTTTCGCGGGTTGGTGTTATCTGAGGGTTCCCTCTCAACGAATTAGACTGCTGTAGAAGTCTTTTATTCACCTATTATAGATAATCAAGTCATTTAGCTAGTCCAAAGATATGATCTTTAACTATATATGTGAGTGGTCGGTTCAGTACTTAACAAAGAGGAGACAGAAAAAGTCAGAAATAAGAACGTGAGTAGAAGTGTGGGATGGTACCTGAGGCACCAGGCACTCCAGCATGGCTAATCGGCGGGTAAGGGTGGGGTATCTCTGACCCAAAGGGAAAACTCATCAGAATAGCGAAACATGGACCATGAGGTCCAGGTGGCGGTAAACTGCTCCTCCTTTCCCACTTCCTCCGCCAACAGGCGCTCCAGATCTCTTATCTGGTCCACTTCAACCACCCATTCTCCCAAGGAAGGCACATCTGTCATTTTCCAATGTCGGGGGATCACTGTCCTAACTGCTGCCAGAAAGTGGCGCAGTACATCTTTTTTAATCGACTTGAGGGGGCCTGGGAGTATAGATAATAGGGCTATCTCTGGTGTGGGTTTGATTGATGTCGCCATCAGCCTGCTGTAAAGATCAAAGACCTTTTGCCATAGTTTCCAGATTGGAGGGCAAGCCCACCAGATGTGAAGCATTGTCCCGCTAGAGGACAGGCATCTCCAACACACGTCTGTCAAAGAGGGGTTAAACTTTTTAATATCTACTGGGCATCTGTACCACCTCGTTAATAATTTAAACCCTTTTTCTTGGTTCTTGGTTGCCAGGGAAATCCTATGCGTTAGGATAAAGCTTTTTTGCCAATCAGTGGGGGAGATGGAGTGTTACAGCTCCGCTTCCCATTTCTGTGTATATGTTGGAAGGTCAGGGGCATATTCGTTCAGTAGTAGGGAATACAACAGTGATACTACATGTATTGGTGGGTCTGGTTGTAAAAGCAGTTCGTCAAAGTCTGATGGGTCGGCCAGTATCTCTGAGATGGATGAGAAAGTGCGTATGTATGACGTTATTTGACCCCTTTGTAACCACATTGTTGAGGTCCCTAATTCCGTCCGAGAGGGTATGTCCGTTCTCAAGGATGGGTCAGCGCGTAAGACCTGTGCTAAACGTCTATGGCTATCCCTACTCCAGGGTCCAAATCTTAACTTGTTCGCTGCTGGGGGGAAAGCCGGAGTCCCGAAGAGAGGGGTCATTGGGCCCTGGATTTTAGACAATTTACTCGCTGAGATCATGCGGTCCCAAAATGGAGAGTTTGGCGAATAAGAGCATTGGAGAATAAGCCATCCACACGCCCAGCCATAGGGGTCCACGGCAGGGCGCAAAGATCAGCCTCATTAAGATATTTCTCTAGTTGAACCCAAAGTTTGGAGGAAGAGTGGTGGAACCAATCCACTATACGCACGAGTACCGCTGCCTTATGGTATATAGAGGCATCTGGGACCCCCGCACCCCCCCTGACTTTCGGGAGAATCATTGTGTCATGTTTTATCCTGGGGCGACGTCCCTGCCATATAAATTTAGAGAAGATCTGACGGAGCCTTTTGAAGAACGAGGTGGGGATATAGATAGGAATGGTCTGGAAAAGGTATAAGAATCGAGGGAGAACATCCATCTTCAAGACATTCACCCTACCCAGCCAGGAGAGCTGTTTAGAGGCATATGTGGTCAGATCCGCTTGAGTTCTGGTAAGTAAAGGGGTGAAGTTGCTGGAGAATAGTTGGGATGAGACTGTTGGAATATGGATTCCTAGATAGCGGATAGATGTGGAGCTTGTCTTAAAAGGGAAGGAAGTCGTAAGCTGTTGTAGAGCCGCTGTTGGGAGTGAAATGTTGAGGATTTCTGACTTATTTAGATTAACTTTAAAATTACTAACCTCTCCATACCTCTGAAACTCCTGCATAATGGAGGGTAGAGAAATTTGTGGTTGGGTTACAAATATGAGTAGATCATCAGCAAATAGGGCAATCTTAGTGTATAGTGGGCCTACTCTAACGCCATGTATGGCCGGATTGTTTCTAAGGGCAATGGCTAGGTGTTCCATGACAATTACATAAAGAATGGGGGACAAGGGGCACCCCTGCCGCGTTCCGTTGTGTATAGTAAACTTAGGGGATAGGGAGCCGTTTAGTCTAATCCTAGCGGAAGGAGATGTGTAGAGGGACATTATTCTGGAGATCATGTTTTGGCCTAGACCTAGTTGTTGTAATGATAAGCGGAGAAATTGCCAGTCGACACGGTCAAAGGCTTTTTCCGCATCGACTGTGAGAAGGCACAATGGGATATTGTGGGCCCGAGCATAATCCGCAATGAGGAGTGTTTTTAGGGTGTTGTCACGCGCCTCCCTTCCACTCACAAAGCCAACCTGATCTAGGTGTATTAAACGGGGTAACAATGGTTGCAACCTATTAGCTAAAATTTTTGCGTACACCTTTAGATCTACTCCTATTAGCGAAATAGGTCGGTAATTAGCGCAAACATTCAGGTCTTTGTCTGGTTTGGGGATGAGGGTAATATGTGCCTCTAAGGTTTGTGGTGGGAACACTGATCGTTCAGAGATGGAGTTAAATACTTTTGTCAAGAAGGGAGTAAGAAGGGTAGCAAATTGTTTATAGAATTTCGGAGTAAAGCCATCAGGACCCGGGCTTTTACCAGATGGGGTAGAAGTAATGGCGCGGGCAACCTCGTCTTCCGAAATCGGGGCCTCAAGGTCCTCTATCGTCTCGCCATCTAGAGTGGGTAATGCAGTTTGCTCGATGTATAAGGCTTGTGTTTCCGCTGTAGTGAGGGGAGGATCAGTGGAGCTCGCTGCAGGTATATTATATAGGGATTGATAAAAGTCCCGGAACACCTGTCCCATCTCGGAAGAAAAATCCTTTTTTTATTGGTCTTATGTAATATTCAAATTTCCTGAGATACTAAGTTTTTGGTTTTCACTAGCTGTAAGCCATAATCATCAAAATTAAAAGAAAGAAATGCTTGAAATATGTCACCCTGTGTAATGAATCTATATAATATATGGGTTTCAATTATTGAACTGAATTACTGAAATAAATTAACTTTTGATATTCAATTTTTTTGAGATGCACCTGTAACCCCATTAGTGTTAATGTGTTTTTGGTAGGTTAAAAAAGAAAATTGTACACTGTTGTTTTTGGGTACAAAAAACAAATAATATACACATATGTGGTATCACCACAAACATCAGCAGTAGGGTTTATTTGGGGTTTTTCATGATGGTGGTTCATAATGGCAAGAAATATAAGGCTAAAGTTTAAAAAATAATTTTGTTTACTATTTTGGGGCAACTGTCTTTGACTATAAAAAAAAGAAAGTATAACTAGGCAAAACTTTTGGAGAGGGATTCAAACCCCTGTTGGCATTTTAATGTTCTATGTGCCCTCTTATCACCGAGTGTGAAAGTGAAAGAAAATATTAAAAACATTTTTGTCACCAGAACAAGAAAAGGGCAAATCCTCCAATTAAATCCTAAAAAGTTCAGGCGCTGTTTGGAGAACCAACATATGGCAGTCTGTTAAATAAATGTTAGCCCTCTGCAGCTAGAGAGGAACCAAAACACCAGGGATGGTGTTGTGCAAAAGAACAAACAACAAAAGATTCCTCTTAATCCAGTGCTGGGGGGGTAATGGCTACAAACTACTTGAGGCATACCTCAGATAAGTCATAAAAATGTCTATGCTGTGGTTTGTGATGAAAAGATTTATTGTAAAATAAAAGTCAAAGGATTCCAAGAATGGAAAGCGTTAAAATATGGCTGACAGACAATCAATGTTAAACATTATGCTTTATTTTGATCCTCGATCTCACCCAAAACTCAGCAGGCTGACTCAGGTATATCAAGGCCGGTGCTGGGGGCGACCAAAAGGTGTGTGTGGGCGCCAGATCTCACAGGGGCATTTGGTATGACCACCCTTTGGCTTTAAACCAGCATCAATTCTTTTGTAGGTTTAGAGTCAGGTGTATGATTAAACAATTATACCAAGCAGGTGCTCATGATCATCAATTTCATATGTAGGCTGAAACACGGTCATTAACTGAAACAGAGCTGTGTAGGAGGCTTAAAACTAGTTGAGGAACAACCAAATGCTGCTACTAAGGTGAGGTTGTGGAAGCCAGTTCCATGTCACAGATCATACACCATGGTAAGACTGAGCACAACAGCAAGATACAAGGTAGTTATACTGCATCAGCAAGGTCTCTCCCAGGCAAGGAATTCAAAGCACACTGGGGTTTCAAGATGTGCTGTTCAAGCTCTTTTGAAGAAGCACAGAGAAATGGGCAATGTTGAGGACCATAGGCGCAGTGGTCGGCCAAGGAAACAATGCATCAGATGAAAGACACACAATGCTTCCCGTCAACATCAGAAGATGTCCAGCAGTCCCATCAGCACAGAAATGGAGGAAATCAGTAGGACCCAGTTATACCCATCTACTGTCTGGAGAAGTCTGGCGAGAAGTGGTCTTCATGGAAGAATTGCAACCAAAAAGCCATACCTCCGACACGGAAAAAAGGCTAAGCAACTCAACTATGTACTAAACCTAGGAGCTGTGGTGCAGAAAAATGGCAGCTGGTGCCCTGGACTGATGGGTCAAAATATGAAATATATGGCTGTAGCAGGAGGCAGTTTGTGGAACACCTGCTCTGTTTTCTGTTGAAAGTAAATTGATTCAGTTCTCTTTTTAGAAAATCATACAGTTTTCACATATGTTTCACATTTAACCAGCAGGTGGTGAGCCCAATGCAACTGCATCAGCATCTAAAAGAAGCTGTACAGCTCTTTGTAAATAGACCACTGAAAATACTAGAAAATTCACACATATTTATGACTAAAAGGAGGGATACACACTGTTTCACATCTCTTTCGTAGCAGAGTTGAGACCATCTGGATTTGCATAGGCTACCAACAATCTTACAAACCAAGGGCCTCCATATCCAACAACCTTATTAAATCATTTCAGTCCCACGTGATCAATTCTTTATACCCGTGACAAAAGATTGTTGTATAGAAACATTATATCATCCTCTTGAGATTTTGTCTTTTTGTAATATAAGAAATGATCTTACAGTACTACATTTAGGGGCTGTAGATTGGTATTATATTCTTGTATGTATTGCATATTCTACATATGCACTCAGATCCTTCTCTTTTTGATTAATTGAATCTCCTCACCTACATTTGCATGTTGCATGGATATTTTAGCTCTCAAATGCTTGATTGTACATTTTCCCACATTAAACAGTTGTCCACAGATTCCATGTCAACTTGTAAATCAAAGCCAGAGACTAGAGAGACAGAGAACTAGTTTAAGAGACATGAAAGAGTACATCCATGTTGAAATGGAACAGCCATCCCCAAACAGTAGGGTTGGCTTCATCATCATCTGTCACACATATAAAATACCATTTTAACATAATTTTCTCAGATATTTGTCACAAGTCACCAGTTCAGCACGGTAGTTCATACATTACCAGTTTTTTTTTGCACTGTGTTGATTGGCTGATGGATAATTAGAACATTTCACACCTTGGGGTTGGTTTACTGAAGGTAAATAGGCTACTCACACTGAAAGGGAAGTTGCACTTTGCAAGGGGATTTGCCCAAGACCCTAGTAAATGAGGTGAAGTGCTGCAGACTTCCATCATCCAATCATGTGAAATAGCGTTGCACCAATACCGGTATTGATGCCGATACTAAGCATTTGCACGAGTACTTGTACTCGTGCAAATGCTTCAATACTAAAACCGATACCTTCAAGTCCGCAGCCCCGGTTCACATATATGCGAATAAATGCATTTTGATCACATATGTGCAGGCCGACTGCAGTGCGATTTTAAAAAGAGGTATGATTTTCAGTCTGATTCAGGTGCGATTTCCAGTGTCATATATTTTAAAAAATGCACACCTCAACCACTGAACAAAATCACACAACTCTTTTACAAATCGCACTAAAAACCGGCTCCGCACATATGTGAACCCTATTACACTAAAAACAGGTATTGGTTATTTGTATCGGAAAGTACTTGGTAAAAAGTATCGGTATTCGTAGTCTGTCTTAAACAACTGCTATTGGTGCATCCCTAAGGTGCAAGAAAAAATGCAGTTTTTTATTTCCTTGCATTTGACTTGGAACTCTTTGCTAAGTGAAACATCTCCACATTCACGAAGCTCTGGGCAACTTCCCCTGCAAACTAAACAGCCTATTTGCCTTTAGTGAATCAACAGCCTTGAGTCATATTCTTAGACACCATGTTAATTAAACTAAGATGGAGGAGTAGAGAAATGTCTTCTACGTTACAAAACATGTCTGGTTACATGTGACAAACTACTAGCTATAGTATGAAATGGATAAATAAAAAAACCTTTATAAACATCTTGCAATTTGAAGATATTTCAAATGATTATGCAATATCACATATTTTTTCAGCTAGAAATAGTGATAGCTTATTTTAAGGGCAATGGTCCCAAATATGCATACAGTTTTAAAGCTAGTGTTCAATCTCCCATTTTATTTTTAAAATATTGCTGGTGGAAGCACATGTGCAGATCCAAGTAAGATGGGTATTTCTAGTGTGATCTTCAGCTTAGCTTCAGCAACCAAGTTTACCAGAGGAGGAGGAAACCATCTGAGGCTTCTTCTACACCAACTTCACATGGCAAGACTTTTTTTCAGATCTTTGCCTCAACACAGGCCTCATGTAATGACAATTGGGTACCATCCTTCCACTCCACCACTCCACCTGCTCCTCTACCACCACATTAATCACAATTAGATCTAGTCTTATCCTGCAGTTTTTTTAGCACCAAGCTGGAAGACATTACACATGGTAAACTCAGAGCTGGCCTGGCAACTGGAGAGCTAAAGCTGAACTGAAGATATTGTTGTTGTGCTAGAAGCTGACACACTTTGGACTCACAAGACTACTACATCAAAGACCTTAAGGCAAAAATTGAATATTCATACAACAGTACTTTATGGTCCAGCCTGAGGATCAGAGGCATTCCTAAGAAAACTACCACTCTTAATTCTGTCCCTGGCTTGTTTCTTTCAAATATTCCCTGTAATTCTTCAAAGAAATATAATATTTTTCCAGTGACAATGTAGCCAAAACCCAAAGCAAAAGGTATGTACTCTATTTTGGTCTCATAACCTAGTACTTGAAGATAAGCAGAGGGAACATAATTACGCCTTCTATTTCGATATGTATAAATCCTCATGAAGGATCAACATGATAAATATTAATGCCAAAATCTTCTCATATTTTACAGAAGACTAGTGATGAGCAAAAGTGCTTTGGTTCTATTTGCTGGACATTCATCTAAATCAATGTAATTTCCAGAAATTTAGAACTTTAAGTCCCATTGAAAGCAATAGGAAGCAAATCTTTAAAATCAATTCTTGCCATTATCAAAGCTAAAAGGCAAGCAACTGTCAAAGGGCATGGGAAGCTGGGCACTGCCCTGGGGGACATGTACCAATGCAAAAAAAGGTGTTTAGGGGGGAAAGGGTCCTATGCAGTTCCTTTATGCAACTTCAAGGGTTACATAGTTACATAGTTAGTCAGGTTGAAAAAAGACACAAGTCCATCCAGTCCAACCATAAAAAAAAAAAAAAAAAAAGACGTACAATCCAATATACCCAATACTATACCCACAGTTGATCCAGAGGAAGGCAAAAAACCCCAGCAGAGCATGCTCCAATTTGCTACAGCAGGGGAAAAAATTCCTTCCTGATCCCAGAGAGGCAATCGGATTTTCCCTGGATCAACTTTACCTATAAATGTCATTACCCAGTTATATTATGTACATTTAGGAAAGTATCCAGGCCTTTCTTAAAGCAATCTACTGAGCTGGCCAGAACCACCTCTGGAGGGAGTCTATTCCACATTTTCACAGCTCTTACTGTGAAGAAACCTTTCCGTATTTGGAGATGAAATCTCTTTTCCTCCAGTCGTAAAGAGTGCCCCCTTGTCCTCTGTGTTGACCGTAAAGTGAATAACTCAACACCAAGTTCACTATATGGACCCCTTATATATTTAAACATGTTGATCATATCCCCCCTTATTCTCCTCTTCTCAAGAGTGAACAAATTCAGTTCCTCTAATCTTTCCTCATAGCTGAGCTCCCCCAGGGTGACATTGGAAAAATACTAATTCTTTCAATGATATGCTTGGGCGATGCCTTTAAGCTGTATGTGGTGTTACGGAACAGCACGTTTTTCAAAAACACCTTAAACAACACTGCATGCTGGCATGATGTAATTTGCATGTGTAAACATTTTTTTGCTTTTATAATATTGATAGGTTTTAATATAGCAACCACAGCAGCATCACCAACCCAATCTGATTTCATTGATACAAACTAAGAAAAAATTGCTTTCCTAATTGAAAAGAACAGGACACAGACTTAGTCAGCTGGGTTACTGTAAATGCCACCTTCAGGTGATTGGACAATAGCAAAAATAACCGTTAGAACGCCTACATAACACCTCCAGGTCCCATCAATCCTCAATTTTTAACTAGTGTCATAGGTGGTGGGTGTGTCCTTTCTAATGAGGGATATTGCTGGGTTTATTTCTGGTTTTCCTGCATGATTACATGCCTCAAGTACTCACTTACTGGCTAATGTCATAGTTGTCGGAATAGTGCCCAAGGCATGCGTCAGGGATCGTACACAGTTCCTGCTGGAGGAGAAGCTGCAAGGCTGGTCTGTAATGTTCCTTCAACACTGAACTCTGCTCTCAGTGCACCCCTTTGCACCTAGGGCAGGGCATAACAGTGGCAATCTGTATGCCATGACCCCACCCCGATGACCCCTTGAAGAGTACAACAATCTGAAGTGGAGGAATTGGGGGTTACCCATTAACAACTGCAGTCTAATAGGCCCTTTAGGAGTTATATCTGGGTGTCCCCTGGCCACCATTCCCTTGCCATTTTGGCATTAGTGGAGCATGCACACACACTTTTATTTTTAATCAGAAAAAAATGTTTATTATAGGAAAAAACAGCTGATACATCAAAGCAGGTATACAAACACAAAATAAGGCACTTCGCATCAGCATAGAGTGAACTTG
Organism: Lithobates clamitans; assembly: GCA_037952925.1. Taxonomy (NCBI): domain Eukaryota; kingdom Metazoa; phylum Chordata; class Amphibia; order Anura; family Ranidae; genus Lithobates; species Lithobates clamitans. The sequence continues at coordinate 1,782,652 of JBBGZY010001184.1, forward strand.
AAGATACAAATAATACAATGATTATAAGGCAGTGTAAAATTAGCAGAGATGTACAAAATAATCTTATTTGGCATACAAAATAAACCAACAAGGAGATAACCAGTAAAATCTGTAAAAAGCTCAAACAAAAACAACAAATCAAAATACCATCCAAAGTACTAAAGAAAAGAGCATCCTCAAAGAAGTTACCCACAACAAATCACAAATCCCCCTACAGGACCTCAACCCTGGAGAATCAGTATTGGGAATGGAGAGCATGTCTCAACTGTAAGTATCTATAAAACTGGCCCCTGGGAAGGGCAAATTCCTCCTGAAGGTCCAAACAGGATTTGAGCACAGTGCCATCATATACTGTAGCTGAGTCATATACCTCACTCCCGCCTCTCCCAGTCACGAAAACCTTCCAACTTGAGTAGCTCCTTATAGTTCGAATTATGCAAATCGGGGTAAAAAGTATCAAGCCTTGAATTCCCAGGGTGGATTTAACATAAGTCCACAATGTTCTCAACAGGGCAATAGTCGGAGTGGCGGGCTCCAACTGGGTGAACCGCGCCTCCAAATGAGTAAGGGCAGGATGCCAGGGTAGAAGAAGGGCCCAGGTGGAATCCAAAGGGTCTACATGTCCCCATCCCCCCAACTGCTGTAATTGGGAAGCGATATAATATGACCTATAATGATGGAAGGCCAAACCACCCTGTTCCTTTCCAAGTTGTAGGGCGGATAAACTAATTCTGGTCGTTTTTTTACGCCAGATTAGGTATCTAAATTGGGAATCTATGTGAAGGTATCAAAATTGGGGAGTTGTTAGATATGTTCAACAACTGAGGGGCCCACACCATTTTTATAGGGTTGACCATCCTGACTACCAATAATAAGAGTTTGCACCAAGCTGCGCATTTTGCACGAAATTTACGCTTCGGGAGCAAGTTTAACTCTATGTATTGGCTTGGATAAGAGGTACCAAGCCAATACATAGAGAATACATACTGAATACCTAAGTAGTGGAAGGAGGAGATTATCTGCACTGAACTAGCACAGTTGGGTAATGGAGAAGGCAAGGGGTCCAATGGTATAAGGACTGGCTTGTCCTAATTAATGGAGAAACCAGACAAGGCACCAAAGTCATCAATGAAAGCCATTATCATTTGCAGGGTCTCTTGAGTATCTCCCAAATATAGCAAGGTGTCATAAGCATATAGTGATATGACATCAGTTCGTGGACCTCCGAGGAACCCAATGACATCAGCCACAGCAAGAGAGCAAACAGCAGGGGAGACAGAGGGCACCCCTGCCGAGTGCCCCTATGCAGGACAAAAGGTTCAGAAAGTTCCCCATTCACAGGATCAGAGCAGAAGGAGCTGCATAAAGTACACAGATCCACTTAATAAAAGTACTACCTAGGCCAAAACGCTCCAAGATCTCCCAGAGATACAGTCTTTCAACACTGTCAAATGCCTTGGCGTCTAGAGAAAAATCTGCCCTATTTCCTAAGTTAGCGACAGGTAAATACATATTCAGAAAAAGTTGTCTAAAGTTCTACACAGTAGAACAAGATGGGATTAACCCAGACTGGTCCCTATGAATTAACTTATGTATAACTGTCACAGACTAATACTCACCGAGGCCGAGATGCCGAGAGCGGCTCACCCCTACGACCACGCGCACCCAGACCCCCGAAGTGGGTACAGAGAGCTGGGGGCACGCGGAGGCACGGGCTTCCGGTAGGCAGGAGATCCGTAGGTGGGAAACTGGTGCACTGGAATCCGTATGGGGGACCAAAGGTCAGGACCGGGTATCAGGCAGAGGCAAGTCCGTATAATAAGCAGGGGTCAGATGGGTATCAGGCAATGGTAAGTCCGTTTAAGCAGGCAGAGGTCAGGGTATCTGGCAATCAGGCAGAGGCAAAGTCCGTTATGCAGGCAGAGGTCAGGGTATCTGGCAATCAGGCAGAGGCAAAGTCCGTTATACAGGCAGAGGTAAGGGTATCAGACAGAGGCAAAGTCCGTTATACAGGCAGAGGTCAGGGTATCAGGCAGAGGCAAAGTCCGTTATACAGGCAGAGGTCAGGGTATCAGGCAGAGTAGGGGTTAAACAAGCCAGGAGTTCGGTGTACTGAGCAGACAAGTTTCACAGGATAACTAGGCACAAGGGATCAGGGAGAGCTGACGACGAACCGGCAACCCGACTGGGCGCTGGAGCCATCAGAAATAGTCTCCCCCCCAGCGAGCGCGTCAGCGTGACGCGCTACCGGGTACCCGCACGGGCGACGGCGCGCACACGGGGACCGCCGTGCACCCGCGCGCGCCGTACCGTCAGGCCGCGGATGGGTGTGCGGCGAAGCGCCAGTCGAGCCCGGCGAGCGGAGACGCTCCCAGTCTCCTGACAGTGCCCCCCTCCTAAGGGCGGACACTGAACGCCCAGGCTAGCCATCAATTCTGGATGATCTTGGTGGAAGGTTTGGATAAACCGTGGAGCATGCAGGTTCCTAGCGGGTTCCCAAGAATTATCTTCAGGTAGGTAACCCTTCCACTGGATCAGATACTGTAGTTGCCTGCCCTTCTTTCTGCAGCTCAGGATGGACTCCACCTCAAACTCATTTTCGCCATCTACTCTGATTGGCGGAGGAGGAGGCTCTCTTCTTCCCGGAAAAGGGCTAGGCACCACAGGCTTCAACAATGATACGTGGAAGACAGGATGAATCCGATATGTCTTGGGTAGTGCTAGCTCAACAGCCACAGGGTTAATGATTCTCTTGACTTGGAAAGGACCAATGAACTTGGGTCCAAGTTTACGAGAAGGCAACGGTAATTTAAGGTTAGTGGTGGATAGCCAGACCTCTTCTCCTTGGGTTCGCCCTTCTGCCCCGATCGTACTGTTTCTTGTAGTCTTCTTGCGCCTTGTGTAACATATCTTGGATTCTCTGAAAGTTGGATTGCAACAAGGTTATCCTGTCCTGGACTGCAGGGACTGTCATTTCGGGAACGTCGTTAGAGAAGAACGTGGGATGGAACCCACAATTTGCCCAGAAGAGTGTTTGGTTGGTAGAGGCATGAATTGAATTATTATACGCAAATTCAGCGTAGGGGAGAAGACTCGCCCAATCATCCTGGGAACCTGAGCAAAAGCAACGGAGGTATTGCTCCAACGTTTGGTTTGTCCTCTCCGTTTGGCCGTTGCTTTGGGGGTGATAAGCTGAAGAGAGACAGACTTTGATGCCCAGGGACTTGCAGAGTTCCCTCCAGAATTTGGACATAAATTGCACGCCCCTATCCGACACAATGCTCCTTGGTACACCATGGAGCCTAACGACCTCTTTCAGAAAGACATTGGCTGTGTCTACGGCAGAGGGAGTGCCCCTCATAGGTAAGAAATGGGCCATCTTGGAGAGACGGTCGATAACGACAAGAATGGTAGAAAAATTTTCTGAGGTTGGTAGATCGACAATAAAATCCATGGACACATCAGCCCATGGCCGTTCCGGGATGGGCAATGGTTTGAGCAAGCCCCAGGACCTAGTGTTTTGGCCCTTGTTCCGCTGGCACAGAGAGCAGGACGCCACATACTCCTTACAGTCCCATCTCCATCCAGGCCACCAGAAGGAGCGAGAAAGTAGCTCAGACGTCTTCTTAATTCCGAAGTGTCCTGCCATCTTATGGTCGTGACACATCTTAAGGGTTAAGAACCGTGTCACTTGCGGTACGAATATTTTTCCTCAAGTCCAAAAAAGATCCTCATATTTCCTCAAGGAGTGTACTACTGGTACACGAGCTAGATGAGGATCTAATGGATGGCATTAAGTCCGCCTGAGTTAATCCAAGGAAGTTTTGTGGAGAGAGGATCGTGCTTGATGCTGATGCTTGAGAGTCTGCGAAGAACATCAGAGAGAGTGCGTCGGCCTTTCCGTTCTTTGCTCCAGGTCTGTAGGCTATATGAAAGTTGAAACGGGAGAAGAAGAGGGCCCGAGGGGCTTGGCGGGGTTTTAGTCGTCTTGCTGTTCGGAGGTACTCTAGATTTTTGTGATCTGTAAAGATCATAACCGGGTGTACTGCACCTTCCAGCAAATACCTCCACTCCTCTAAAGCGAACTTTATGGCCAGCAGCTCCCTGTCACCCACATCATAGTTGAGTTCTGGTGGACTGAGTTTCCTGGAAGCGAAGGCTACAGGATGTAGAATGGCCTTAGGTCCCTGTCTCTGGGAGAGAATTGCTCCAGTTGCGATCTCTGATGCGTCTACCTCTAGTACGAAAGGTTGAGTCGGGTCAGGATGACAAAGAATCGGGGCGGAGCTGAACAACTTCTTCAATTTTAGAAAAGCCTCTTGAGCGGCTGGGGACCACTGGAAAGAACTGTGTTGACGAGTTAGTTGGGTGATAGGTGCCACGATAGCAGAGAATCCAACAATTAATTTTCAATAGAAGTTGGCGAACCCTATAAACCTCTGTACCCCTTTCTTGTTAGATGGAGCCTGCCACTCCTGAATTGCCTGAATCTTCTGTGGGTCCATTGCGACCCCATTGGTTGAAAGGATGAACCCCAGAAATTGTATGGTCGACTTTTCGAATTCGCATTTTTCAGCTTTCAGGTATAGCTTGTGCTGTCAAAGTATGGTAAGAACCTTCTTTACGTGTCTCTTGTATATCTCCAGAGTGGGGGAAAAGATAAGAATATCATCCAGGTATACAACAAGGAAATCATCCAGGTATTCTCGGAATATGTCATTCACCAGGTGTTGAAAGGTGGCCGGGGCATTACAGAGTCTGAATGGCATCACTAAGTACTCGAAATGCCCGAATCTGGACCTAAAAGCCATCTTCCACTCGTCCCCAGCCCTGATCCTGACGAGATTGTAGGCCCCCCCGGAGGTCAAGTTTAGAGAACACTTTAGCTGATTGGAACCATTGGAATAGCTCGGGAATGAGTGGTAGAGGATACCGGTTCTTAATAGTGATATTGTTGAGCTGCCGATAATCTACACAGGGTCTCAAGGTACCATCCTTCTTCCCAATGAAAAAGATACCCGCTCCGGCAGGTGAGGATGAGGGACGGATGAAGCCTTTCTTGAGGTTTTCGTCAATATATTGTTTAAGAGGTTCTAGCTCGGTTTCTGAGAGAGGGAATATCCAGCCGAACTGGATCTCGGATCCGGGCAGGAGGTCGATCGGACAGTCGTAGGACCGATGAGGTGGTAGGCGGTCAGCCATCTGTTTACTGAAGACCTCTTGAAACTCAAGGTACTCGGAGGGAACATGTTGGAGGTTGCCTGATGGAGCAGCAATCGTAGCACAAACTTTGGGAGCCGTGAGAAGACAATGTTGGGAGCAATACTGAGAAGGGAAGGATACCGCCTTAGTGCTCCATTTAATCTGTGGGTCTTGAGCCTGTAACCAGGGCAAGCCTAGTATAACGGGGAAGATGGGTGAATGAATCAGGTCGAGCCGTAAAAACTCCCGGTGGCCGGAATCAGTGGTTACCGGAATAGGTTGGGTTTCCTGGGTGATGGGTCCTGAGCGAGGAAGGGATCCGTCGGCCAGATGTACACGTAAATCTTGATCTTTGGTTTGCAGAGGGATATTCAGACTGTGCGCCAAGGCAGAATCTATGAAGCAACTGCATGCTCCGGAATCAATGATGGCCTGCAAGCGGGTCTCCCCTTCCGGAAGCTGTAGGGAGATAAACAACATCACATAAGTCTTTGGGATACTATTGTTTGGATAGTTCAACACATTTGGCTAAGGGGACTTACTGGGCCTGATCAGATAGCTGCGCAGGAAATGTCCCGCTCCTCCGCAGTAGAGACACAGGTTGGACTGTCGTCTGCGTTGCTTCTCTTCAGAGGTTAGCGGACCCCGAACCAGGCCGAGCTGCATCGGTTCGACCTCAGGGACCGGTGCAGCAGTAGCCGTAGTTGAGGTCGGGGTCTGCACTGAGTGGGGTCTTGGTAGCGCCCAGGTGGGGCGTGGACCTTGGAAGCGCTCTGAGCGTCGCTCCCGCAGTCGCCTATCCAGTTTCGTGGCCGCTCGGATGAGTTCTTCCAGGGAAGCAGGGGTTTCCATCCTAGGTAATTCGTCCTTGAGTAACTCAGACAAGCCTTGGCGGTACTGGTAGCGTAGGGCCGGCTCGTTCCAATTTGTATCGACCGCCCATTTACAGAATTCCACCGTATAGTCCTCAATAGGTCTTCTTCCTTGGGACAGATGGTGCAGGATGGCCTCAGCTGTAGCCATACGTTGCGGGTCGTCATAGAGCTGGGACATACTCTCAAAGAAGGCCTCGATTGTATTCAGAACAGGACTGCTCTGTTCCATCAAGCCGTGGGCCCAAGCTTGGGGTTCTTCGGACAGTAGAGAAATTGCAAATCCCACCTTAACGATTTCTGAAGAAAAGGTTCTCGGTTGGAGGGCGAAGTAGAGGGAGCATGCATTTTTGAAGGCCCTAAAGTTCTTGCGGTCCCCTGAGAACCATTCCGGTGTGGGGACCCTGGGTTCCGGAAGTGCCATGACGACGGTGGGGTTGGCGGAAGCCTGAGGGAGCGAACCCCCACTGCTGGGTGCGGGAGCTGCGGCTGCAGAGGGCAGTGACCCTGTGATCTGCTGAAGGCGGTTATCAATTTGGGTATAACCTTCCTGTAACTTTTGTACTGAGTCGGCAAGAGTAGATACCTGTTGACACAGAATCTCCAGAGGAGAGCGCGCTCTGTCGGCCTCAGACATCTGGCTGGTTCGTACTGTCACGGACTAATACTCACCGAGGCCGAGATGCCGAGAGCGGCTCACCCTTACGACCACGCGCACCCAGACCCCTTAAGTGGGTACAGAGAGCTGGGGGCAAACGGAGGCACGGACTTCCGGTAGGCAGGAGATCCGTAGGTGGGAAACTGGTGCACTGGAATCCGTATGGGGGACCAAAGGTCAGGACCGGGTATCAGGCAGAGGCAAGTCCGTATAATAAGCAGGGGTCAGATGGGTATCAGGCAATAGGCAATGGTAAGTCCGTTTAAGCAGGCAGAGGTCAGGGTATCTGGCAATCAGGCAGAGGCAAAGTCCGTTATGCAGGCAGAGGTCAGGGTATCTGGCAATAAGGCAGAGGCAAAGTCCATTATACAGACAGAGGTCAGGGTATCAGGCAGAGGCAAAGTCCGTTATACAGGCAGAGGTCAGGGTATCAGGCAATCAGGCAGAGGCAAAGTCCGTTATACAGGCAGAGGTCAGGGTATCAGGCAATCAGGCAGAGTAGGGGTTAAACAAGCCAGGAGTTCGGTACACTGAGCAGACAGGTTTCACAGGATAACTAGGCACAAGGGATCAGGGAGAGCTGACGATGAACCAGCAACCCGGCTGGGCGCTGGAGCCGTCAGAAATAGTCTCCCCCCGGCAAGCGCGTCAGCGTGACGCGCTACCGGGTACCCGCACGGGCGACGGCGCACACAAGGGGACCGCCGTGCACCCGCGTGCTCCGCACCATCAGGCCGCGGACGGGTGTGCGGCGAAGCGCCAGTCCGCCGCGCGAGCGCACCGGAGCCCGGCGAGCGGAGACGCTCCCAGTCTCCTGACAATAACCTAGATGCCAACACCCTGGCCAAAACTTTGACATCAGACATAAGGAGTGAAATAGGCCAATACGAATCAGGCAACAGAGCTTCCTTCCCAGGTTTCAGTAATAGAACAATAATGGCTTCATTCATAGATGTAGGTAAAGTCCCTGATCACTGTATACTTTAACAGAATAGGTAGCAGTGTTCTGCATATCGTCTGTAAACCTCGGAGGAAAAATCATCGGCCCCAGGAGTGCGTAAGAGCCATTAGGCGTTTCTCCTCTGTCAGCGGGGCATTAAGCTTCCGAGCATCCAAAGCAGACAGGCGAGGCAATAGACAAACATCAAGGAAACCAATAATTTCCCAAGTAGTCAGCTGTACTTTGACAGAATACAGATCTATATAAAACAGTGGTTCTCAACTCCTGTCCTCGGGACCCACCAACAGGCCAGGTTTGCAAGATAGCTGAAATACATCACAGGTGATATCACTTGCTGCTCAGTGATTGCAGTATTCTAGTCTGCAACTCCCCAAGGTAATACTTAAAATCTGGCCTGTTGGTGGGTCCCGAGGCCTGGAGTTGAGAACCACTGATATAAAAGGTACTAAATGCATGGAGAATAGCAGAGGTAGAGAATTGAAGGGAGCCCCGAGTATCTTTTATGGTAGGAATATAGGATGAAGCCTGTTGAGTGCACACTAAAATTGCCAGCACATGCCGTGTAGTTTCTCCTTCCTCAAAGTGCTTCTGTTGTAAGAAGAAGCATTTTTTCCCTGCTAATTGTATTTCCTATCATCTGGACATAGATTGAGCTACCCACCAAGTCCACTTAGTGGCCTCTGAAGAATTGGCGACATAGGCCTCCTCCGCCTTCTGAGCCTCTGTAATTATAAATGTTTCCCAAGCTTTTGTTTTAGTTTTTATGTGGGAAATAAGATTAATAAACTGTCCCCATAAGAATGTTTTGGCCACATCCCTGATGGTGCCAAACTCTTCGATATTTAAATTTTGTCAGAAAAGGGTAGTCATCAGCTCTGGTATCGAATTCAGGAATAGAGATAGCCAAAGGGGGTTCAGATTCCAACCAAAGTTTCTGGGGGAGGCCGGTAAAGAAAGCTTAACCCAAAACAGAGAGTGGTCTGAAATATGTCTGATTTCATACTGAGAGGAGGCTAAGACTGGAAGAAGCGGATCATTGCCCAAGAGTTACACGAAAACATTTTGATTTTGGGGTGGTGCATCCTCCACACATCTGTCAGCCCGAGTTCCGCCACTAGACAAGCAAAAGGGGTAGGTCCTCCGGCTGAGGGGGAAATTTGGGAGGGGGGGCAAAATACCCCAAACAGGGTCTAAATAATTGTTGAAATCGGCAACGGTGGAGTGTCGAGGAAATGGTCCATGATACCCGCAAGTGTTCTAAGGATCTCGGCTAAGAAGGGTGGAGGAATGAACACACCCACTATTATGCATATCAAACCAGAATTGTACATAATAGAAAAACATAGCGACCATCTGGATCAATAACTGATAAGTTACAGGAGAATTGAGTTCCTTGGCGAATAAGAACACTCACACTCCTGAAATAAGAAGAATAGATGGAGTGTAGGGATGCACCGATACCATTTTTTTTACGAGTACAATACAATACTTTTTTTTAGGTACTCGCCGATACCTACTGCAACTGTTTTGTTTATACTTCAGCTGTCAGCAATGGTAGAAAGCATTGAGAAGTAAATTAAAACTGAAATACATTTTTTTTTTTTTTGCACTTTTGTTCAATATGAAACATGTAAATATATGTTAACAGTGTAAAAATATCAATGAACAAAGCAAACAAAATAGAAATGTAATTGTTAGTTTATAAAATAGACGTGAACAAAAAAAATCAGCAGGAAAATAATAACAAAAAAAGGAAAAAAAGTGGTTAACTAAGGCTGATTAGCATAAATTAAGGGGTTAAACAGAGGAACATTTAGCCACTTCAGCCCCGGAAGGATTTACCCCCTTTCTGACCAGAGCACTTTTTAAAATTTGGCACTGCGTTGCTTTAACTGCTAATTGTGCGGTCATGCAATGCTGTACCCAAACGAAATTTGCGTCCTTTTCTTCCCACAAATAGAGCTTTCTTTTGATGGTATTTGATCACCTCTGTCGTTTTTATTTTTTGCGCTATAAACGGAAAAAGACCGAAAATTTTGAAAAAAAATGATATTTTCTACTTTTTGTTATAAAAAAAATCCAATAAACTCAATTTTAGTCATACATTTAGGCCAAAATGTATTCAGCCACATGTCTTTGGCAAAAAAAAATGTCAATAAGTGTATATTTATTGGTTTGCGCAAAAGTTATAGCGTCTACAAATTAGGGTACATTTTCTGGAATTTACACAGCTTTTAGCTTATGACTGCCTATCTCATTTCTTGAGGTGCTAAAATGGCAGGGCAGTACAACCCCCCCCAAATGACCCCATTTTGGAAAGTAGACACCCCAAGGAAATTGCTGAGATGCATGTTGAGCCCATCGAAAATTCATTTTTTTTGTCCCAAGTGATTGAATAATGACAAAAAAAAATTTACAAAAAGTTGTCACTAAATGATATATTGCTCACACAGGCCATGGGCATATGTGGAATTGCACCCCAAAATACATTTAGCTGCTTCTCCTGAGTATGGGAATACCACATGTGTGGGACTTTTGGGAGCCTAGCTGCATACGGGGCCCCGAAAACCAAGCACCGCCTTCGGGATTCCTAAGGGCGTACATTTTTTATTTCACTCCTCACTACCTATCAGTTTTAAAGGCCATAAAATGCCCAGATGGCACAAACCCCCCCAAATTACCCCATTTTGGAAAATAGACACCCAAGCTATGTGCTGAGAGGCATGTTGAGTCCCTGGAATATTTTATATTTTGACACAAGTTGTGGGAAAATTACAAACTGTTTTTTTTTCTTTTTTTTTGCACAAAATTGTCACTAATTGATATATTGCTCAAACATGCCATGGGCATATGTGGAATTACACCCCAAAATACATTCTGTTGCTTCTCCTGAGTATGGGGATACCACATGTGTGGGACTTTTTGGGAGCCTAGCCGCGTACGGGGCCCCGAAAACCAAGCACCACCTTCAGGATTTCTAAGGGCATAAATTTTTGATTTCACTCTTCACTACCTATCACAGTTTTGAAGGCCATAAAATGCCAAGATGGCACAAACCCCCCCCCCAAATGACCCAATTTTGGAAAGTAGACACCCCAAGCTATTTGCTGAGAGGCATGTTGAGTCCATGGAATATTTTATATTTTGACACAAGTTGCGGGAAAATTACAAACTTTTTTTTTTTTTGCACAAAGTTGTCACTAAATCATATATTGCTCAAACATGTCATGGGCATATGTGGAATTACACCCTAAAATACATTCTGCTGCTTCTCCTGAGTACGGGGATACCACATGTGTGGGACTTTTTGGGAGCCTAGCCGCGTACGGGGCCCCGAAAACCAAGCACCACCTTCAGGATTTCTAAGGGCATAAATTTTTGATTTCACTCTTCACTACCTATCACAGTTTTGAAGGCCATAAAATGCCAAGATGGCACAAACCCCCCCCCCCCCCCAAATGACCCAATTTTGGAAAGTAGACACCCCAAGCTATTTGCTGAGAGGCATGTTGAGTCCATGGAATATTTTATATTTTGACACAAGTTGCGGGAAAATTACAAACTTTTTTTTTTTGCACAAAGTTGTCACTAAATCATATATTGCTCAAACATGCCATGGGCATATGTGGAATTACACCCTAAAATACATTCTGCTGCTTCTCCTGAGTACAGGGATACCACATGTGTGGGACTTTTTGGGAGCCTAGCCCCGTACGGGGCCCAAAAACCAAGCACCGCCTTCAGGATTTCTAAGGGCGTAAATTTTTGATTCACTCCTCACTATCTATCACAGTTTTGAAGGCCATAAAATGCCAAGATGGCACAAAACCCCCCAAAAAATCCAATAAACTCCATTTTTATCCCCATTTTGGAAAATAGATGCCCCAAGCTATTTGCTGAGAGGCATGTTGAGTCCATGGAATATTTTATATTTTGACACAAGTTGCGGGAAAATGACCAATTTTTTTTTTTTGCACAAAGTTGTCACTAAATGATATATTGCTCAAATATGCCATGGGCATATGTGGGATTACACCCCAAAATACATTCTGCTGCTTCTCCTGAGTACGGGGATACCACATGTGTGGGACTTTTTGGGAGCCTAGCTTCATACGGGGCCCCGAAAACCAATCACCGCCTTCAGGATTTCTAAGGGCGTAAATTTTTGATTCACTCCTCACTACCTATCACAGTTTCGAAGGCCATAAAATGCCAAGATAGCACAACCCCCCAAATGACCCCATTTTGGAAAGTGGACACCCCAAGCTATTTGCTGAGAGGCATGGTGAGTATTATGCTGCTCTCATTTGTTTTTGAAAATGAAGAAAGACAAGAACAATTTTTTTTTTCTTCAATTTTCAAAACTTTGTGAAAAAAAGTGAGGTCTGCAAAATACTCACTATACCTCTCAGCAAATAGCTTGGGATGTCTACTTTCCAAAATAGGGTCATTTGGGGGGGTTTTGTGCCGCCTGGGCATTCCATGGCCTCCAAAACTGTGATAGGCAGTGAAGAGTGAAATCAAAAATTTACGACCTTAGAAAGCCTGAAGGCGGTGCTTGGTTTTCGGAGTCCCGTATGCGGCTAGGCTCCCAAAAAGTCTCACACATGTGGTATCCCCGTACTCAGGAGAAGCAACAGAATGTATTTTGGGGTGTAATTTCACATATTCCCATGGCATGTTTGAGCAATATATCATTTAGTGACAACTTTGTGCAAAAAAAAAAAATGTGTCTTTTTCCCGCAACTTGTGTCACAATATAAAATATTCCATGGACTCGACATGCCTCTCAGCAAATAGCTTGGGGTGTCTACTTTTCAAAATGGGGTCATTTGGGGGGGTTTGAACTGTCCTGGCATTTTATGCACAACATTTAGAAGCTTATGTCACACATCACCCACTCTTCTAACCACTTGAAAACAAAGCTCTTTCTGACACTTTTTGTTTCCATGAAAATTTTTTTTTTTTTTGCAAGAAAATTATTTTGAACCCCCAAACATTATATATATTTTTTAAAGCAAATGCCCTACAGATTAAAATGGTGGGTGTTTCATTTTTTTTTTAACACAGTATTTGCGCAGCGATTTTTCAAACGCATTTTTTGGGAAAAAACACACTTTTTTAAATTTTAATGCACTAAAACACGCTATATTGCCCAAATGTTTGATGAAATAAAAAAGATGATCTTAGGCCGAGTACATGGATACCAAACATGACATGCTTTAAAATTGCGCACAAACGTGCAGTGGCGACAAACTAAATACATTTTTAAAAACCTTTAAAAGCCTTTACAGGTTACCACTTTAGATTTACAGAGGAGGTCTACTGCTAAAATTACTGCCTTCGATCTGACCTTCGCGGTGATACCTCACATGCATGGTGCAATTGCTGTTTACATTTGACGCCAGACCGACGCTTGCGTTTCGCCTTTACGTGAGAGCAGGGGGGGACAGAGGTGCTTATTTTTTTTTTTTGCTTTTTTATCTTATTTTTAAACTGTTCCGTTCATTTTTTTATTTTTTTAATCATTTTTATTGTTATCTCAGGGAATGTAAATATCCCCTATGATAGCAATAGGTAGTGACAGGTGCTCTTTTTTTGAAAAAGAAAGAACCTAGATCTCTCCTCTGCCCTCAAAGCATCTGACCACACCAAGATCGGTGTGATAAAATGCTTTCCCAATTACCCAATGGCGCTGTTTACATACGGCGAAATCTAAGTCATGAAATGCTCGTAGCTTCCGGTTTCTTAGGCCATAGAGATGATTGGAGCCATTCTGGTCTCTGATCAGCTCTATGGTCAGCTGGCCGCATCACCGGCTGCATTCTCGGGTTCCCTGTTGGGACAGGAGAGCCAGAGAAAAACATGGAAGACGGTGGGGGGGGCATTCCCTCCCACTGCTTGTAAAAGCAGTCTAGAGGCTAATTAGCTGCTAGGATTGCTTTTACATGAAAGCCATCCGCTGGCTGAAAAGAATGATACCAAGATGATACCTAAACCTGTAGGCATCATTCTGGTATAACCACTCAAAGTCCAGCAACATACCAGTCCTTGTTGGGCATATATTGTAAACTTTTTTTTCATGCAGCCTGTGGGGTGAATGAAAAAAAAGAGATTGATCGGTGGGTATGCCCACCATTAGAATACCTCCATTCATCCACCCACTTCTAATGATGGGCATACATGCACCGTTTATATATGCCGAAGCATGGGGGCATCCTCCCGCAAAAGGTAGGAGCAAATCGCTCCTCCACCCACTGCTGCCCCCACGCTTCGGCATATATGCTGAAGTATGTAACTGTGGTGGTGAAATCACCTCCGACAGCGCTGGAGTCACGGCTTTATGTATCGTTGGAGCAAACGCTGTTGCTGTCAAGATAGATAAATCCGCTCTGCAGCTAAATGGCGTACTTGCTAAGCAAATGATGGTTAACAATAAAACAAAGTAACATTACAGTATAACAATAAGACTTACCATACCTGCAAAGCAAATACAAAAAAAAAATAGTAAAAAGTAAAACATTTAAACGCAACCTGTGCCTAAAATATATATATGCCGAAGCATGGGGCATCCTCCCGCAAAAGGCAGGAGCAAATCGCTCCTCCACCCACTGCTGCCCCCACGCTTTGACATATATGCTGAAGTATGTAACTGTGGTGGTGAAATCACCTCCGACAGCACTGGAGCCAAGTCCCACACTATCTTGCCAGCACTTCCTATGTAGTCAGGGCAGTTTGTCAGCTCTACGTGACTATCTTTGCCCTCGTAAACCATAACTACATGTATAGCCTGTTGCCCTGTCTCAGAGCTTATACATCTTGACCCCGTATCTGGGACGCTTGCTGGGAAGGTACTGTGTTGAATGACAAGCGGCCAGAAAATTTAATCAGGGACTCATCAACGCAGACAACTTGATGGGGAGTAAACAAGTCTGCAAAACGTTGGTTGAAGTGGTTTACGAGGGGCCGAATTTTGTAGAGCCGATCGTTTTCAGGGTCTCCACGAGGACGACAGAGTTCATTGTTGTTGAAGTGCATGAACCGCAAAATCTGCTCGTATCGTGCCCTGGTCATGGAGGCAGAGAACAAGGGCATATGGAGAATTGGGTCAGTGGACCAATATGACCGCAACTCACTCTTTTTAGTTATGCCTATGTTGAGGGAAAGGCCCAGAAAGAGCTTAAATTCGGAGACCGTAATTGGTCTCCAATCTCTGGCAAGGGAGGACTGGGGAATAGTGGCGATGTGTTGACCAGCGTATAAATTGCTTTGGTCCACAATAGATCTATAGAGATCTTTGGTGAAAAACAGTGAATAAAAATCAAGTGGCGTAAAATCAACTGTTTCCACCTGAATTCTGGGTTGGCCAGTGAATGGGGGAAGTACGGGTGCTGCAGAAGTGGTGGGTACCCAATTCGGATTGGCGAATGCAGCAGGAAGGGCACGACGGGCCTGTGTTCCTCTTCTTGGTGGCAGCGGGGCATTACTTGTGCTTGCCACCTCGCCAGCTTGAACTGCACTTATGGGACTCGCCACGTCACCCCGTGATTCTGCAGTGCTGGATGTACGTCCAGGCCGCTGGTGCTTGTCAGTTCACCAGAAGGAATAGCGGCGCTAGTACTGCTCTGCTCCATACGAGAGCCCTGCGGTTCTTGCACTTCAAGGACAGAAGAAGATTGGGGTCTGGTATGCCTGACCTTGGCAGGGACCACAACTCCGTCGTCAGAGCTATCTGTCATGGAGCCGCTGTCGTCTACAGGATCGTATTCTGATCCTGAATCTGACAGATGAGTGACTTCCTCTTCACTATCTGTCATGCTCAGAAACGTGTAGGCCTCTTCACTAGTGTACCTTCGATTTGCCATTTTGGGCTCTAAATTTAGGGGTACACTAGTGAGACTCACAGGCAAAAAAGCTCCTGACTGTTAGCGACTGATTCAAAACGCTACCAAAAAACTGTTAGTGATCGCAGGGATCAGGCCTGACTCTGCGAACGCTGCAGTTATGTGTGCTTAGTGTTTTGTAAGTGTCAGTGATCGATCGATACTGCACTTGGGTGGGCTGGGCAGGGCTGGGCCGAGGGGCAAAACGCAGGTGCTAGCAGGTATCTGGGCTGAGCCCGCTAACACTGTGTTTTTGGGAACCCTAAACTGCTGGGGACGCTAGTATAGATCTGATCGGATCACATATCGATCCGTTCAGATACTATAGCACTAAGGGAGGTGTATGCTGCATGCGTGGATGTTAGCGATACTGGTGCTAAACTGACACTGCCTGGGGCGACGCAGACCTTATCTGACCCTAAAACGTAACTTATATCACCGCCGGGCAATTAGGGGGTTAAACCATTATTATAAAGGGCGGGTTCCCTAAAACTATAATAAACTATAATAAACAATCTAACTAACCAGCGTCACCCGTAACAGTTATACGGTGATCACTGGTGAAAGGGTTAACTAGGGGGAAATTAGGGGGTTAAAACCTTTAGTAGGTAGTATATGGGGGTCCCTGTCGCTATAAAACGCTGACGGCGAACCTATATACTTGCCTCCCTAACTAGCGTCACCTGTGTCACTAATACAGCGAGCAGGGGGGGTTAGGGGGGTACCCTAGACCTAAAGGGGGGTACCCCAGACCTAAAGGGGGCTAACCCTAACTGCCCTAACACTTATAAGTGTCACAAACTGACATCAATGCAATAAAAAAAACTGCTATTGGTGTCACTGTGACAGGAGGTACAGGGGGGTGACTGGGGGGTGAAAAGTGTGCCTGCGTGTTCTACTGTACGTATAGTGTTGGTGCAACTCACATTGATGTCTTCTCTCCTCAGCGTCGGAACGAAAAAGACCGGCTCAAGGAGGAATGACATCACTTTCTCTGCCGCTGTTTACATTACAGCAGCAGAGGAAGAATTTCATTCGTGGGGAGCGATCGCGAGGGGGTGGCCACGAATGAGTGGCCTCCCCCTCAGCCTGTAATGCTTCCCCACTGATGCCGACCACCTCGGGCACTGGGAGGGGCACGATGCGCCCCAAGCCCACGGGTGGCAGATCACGTACCAGGTACATGATTTTGCCTGCCCGTGCCATTCTGCCGCAGTATATCTGCGTTAGGCGGTCGGCAAGTGGTTAATAATAAAAAAAAATTTTACTTGAAGGTTGCTTTAAACTGACTTCATCTGCAGATCGAAGTTTTTCCCTTTGATCTGTAGATGAGGAAAAAACAGTAAGATACAAAAAGAAACAATGTTTTTTTTTATCGTTTGAGAAGGAGGTTAAGTAGGGCAGAGTTTCTGGCCCCTTTCCTTCACCTCCTTTCCCTAATTTCAGGATATCACCTTTAGGTGTAGTTCCTAAGAAAGAACCTGGTTCTTTCCGACTAAGTCATCGCCTCTCTTACCCCCCAGGTTCATTCCTCAATAATGAGGTAGCAGATTTTGATGCCTTGGTTATCTATTCTCCTTTTAATTAAGCATTGGTTCTGCTTAGGCGCCTTGTTAGGAGCGCATTGATGGCCAAGGCTGACCTCAAGTCAGCATTTCAGTTGCTACATGTCCATCCTCAGGGATTAAGTTCTTTTGTTTTTTTATTTTAATGGCCAGTTTTACTATGATAAATGTATGCCAATGGGGTTTTCTCTATCTTGTTTTCACTTCAAGGCCTTTTCTTTATTTATCCAATGGGTGTTGTCCATATCCTATTCATCTGCTGGATACATCCGTTACTTGGACGATTTTCTTTTTATCGGTCCAGCTTCTTTTTCTAATTGTTCACAAGCTCTGTCATCTTTCTTTAAAATCTGTGAAGATTTCGGTATTCCCCAGACACAAGAAAATACGTTTTTTTTCCTTTTACCAATATAGAGTTTCTGGGTATTGAAATTGACTCAGAAATTATGGAATTCAGATTAACCCTCTCTAAAAGGTCAAAAATGAGGGCATTAACCACTTCATCACTGGAAGATTTGGCTGCTGAATGACTGGGCAATTTTTTGTGATTCGGCATTGTGTCGCTTTAACTGACAATTACACGGTCACGCGACACTGCACCCAAACAAAATTGACGTCCTTTTTTCCCACAAATAGAGCTTTCTTTTGGTGGTATTTGGTATATTACCTCTGCGGTTTTTATTTTTGGTGCTATAAACAAAAAGAGAGCAACGATTTTGAAAAAAACACAATATTTTTTACTTTTTACTATAATAAATATCCCCATTTTTTTTTTTTTAAAAAAAGCATATTTTTTCTCAGTTTAGGCCAATATGTATTCTTCTACATATTTTTGGTAAAAAAATCGCAATAAGCGTATATTGATTGGTTTGCGAAAAAGTTATAGCGTCTACAAAATAGGGGATAGATTTATAGCATTTTTATTATTATTTTTTTTTTTACTAGTAATGGCGGCGATCTGTGATTTTTATCGGGACTGCGACATTATGGCGGACACATCGGACACTTTTGACACATTTTTGGGACATTGGCATTTATACAGCGATCAGTGCTATAAAAATGCACTGATTACTGAAAAAATGTCACTGGCAGGGAAGGGGTTAACACTAGGGGACGATCAAGGGGGTTAACTGTGATCCCTGCTATGTGTTTCTAACTGAAGGGGGAGGGGGCTGACTAGAGGAAGTGACGGATCGTGGTTCCTAGCTATTAGGAACACATGATCTGTCACTCCTCACAGAGCACACACACTTCCGTGTTCTGCCTCTCGTGCCCACGATCGCTCGTGGCCGGCGGTCATCACAACCATTGGCCACGAGCATCAGCACCCCTGCAGTGCAGCGACCGCGTGCGCGCACCTGCTATCCCGATTCGTGCTGACCTGCCGCTGCAGTAAAATGACAGCGGCTGCTCGGCAAGCAGTTAATATCCTCCTTCTTATCTAAACATAAAGCCCTGCTAAAGGAAGTCCAAGATTTACTTGACTTGTTTGCTTTTGCCGCCAGAGTTATTATAATAGCTAGGATTTTCTCCTGCAGATTTTCCCTGTTGATTAAGGTTTTAAGAACCCCTATTCTCATGTCACTATTTCTAAGGCTATTAAGCAGCTCAATACTGGGCACTTTCACCCCCTTCCTTCCTAGACCAATTTTCAGCTTTCCATGCTCTCGCACTTTGAATGACAATTACTCAGTCATGCAACACTATATCCAAAATTTTATCATTTTGTTCACACAAACAGAGCTTTCTTTTGGCGGTATTTATTCACCACCAGGTTTTTTGCAATATAAGCGAAAAAAGAGAAAATATTTTGTAAAAAAAACAATATTTTCTACTTTCTGTTTTAAAAGAAATCCAATAAAATTTCGTCATAAATTTTGGCCAGAATGTATTTTGCTATACATGTTTTTGGTAAAAAAAAATCATTATAAGTGTATGATAATTGGTTTATGTGAAAGTTATAGTGTCCACAAGCTATGCTACGTATTGCTGAAAATGGATTAAAAAAAAATCATAAGTGTATGATAATTGGTTTATGTGAAAGTTATAGTGTCCACAAGCTATGCTACGTATTGCTGAAAATGGATTAATCCTGATGTACTGCCTGCCTGCCTATCTCATTTCTTGAGGCCCTAAAATGTCAGGACAGTACAAATACCCCCCAAGATGGCAGTCCAAGGTATTTAGTAAGAGGCATAGTGAGTTTTTTGAAGTTGCAATTTTATGCTCACAATTGTTTGGAAAATTTAGATTTTTTTCTTCACAAAATTGTCATATTACCAAGTTATTTCTCACATACGGCATAGGTAAACTTGCAATTACACCCCAAAATATAATCTGCTACTCCTCCTGAGTATGGCAGTACCACATATGTGAGACTTTTCCACAGCCTGTCCACATACAGAGGCCCAACATGCAGGGAGCACTGTCAGGTGTTCTAGGAGCATAATTTACACATTTAGTTTCCTGACTACCTACCACATTTTTGAAGGCCCTGGAGCATCAGGACAGTGGAATTACCCACAAAATGACCCCATTTTTGAAAGCAAACACCCCAATGTATATTCTATGAGGCATAATGAGTCTTTTAAACATGTCATTTTTTTCCCACAAGTTTTTGGAAAATGTGGAATGAAAATGAAAACGTATCTTTTTTACACAAAGTTGTCAATTTATAAGATATTTCTAACACGTAGCATGTACATAGCAAAAATTCTGCCCCAAAATACATTCTATTACTCCTCCTGAGTATGGCAATATCCCACTTGTGAGACTTTTCCACAGCCTGGCCATATACAGAGGCCCAACATTCAAGTAAAAAAGGAGAAAGGCTGGTGCTATGAAAGTCAGCTAAAACATAATTTTATTATTGCATGTGAACAGAAGTCAAAAAGAAAGTCAACCCGTTTCGGCCATCGGGCCTTAATCATGGCTGGACTATATGGAGGTTTACAGAGTCTTCATAGGCTGAGTGATGTGTTCTTGAGGCTCACCAGGCATTGCACAGGAGGTAGTAGCTCGGATGCACCTGTTCCAACATTCAAGTAGCACAGTCAGGCATTCTAAAGGGATAAATTACACATTTAATTTACTGATGACCTATCACATTTTTGAAGGCCCTGGAGAACCAGGACAATGGAATTACCCAGAAAACTAAACCATTTTGGAGAGCAAATAACTCAACATATATTCTATGAGGAATGATGAGTCTTTTGAATATGTAATTTTTTTCCACAAGTTTATGAAAAATGTGGAAAAAAAATAAAAAATAAAAAATCTTATTGTTGCCAAATTATAAGATATTTCTAAAACATAGCATGTACATGGCAAAAAATACACCCCGAAATACATTCTGCTACTCCTCCTGAGTACGGCAATACCACATGTGTGAGACTTTTACACAGCCTGGTCACATACAGAGGCCCAACATTCAAGAAGCACTGTCAGGCATTCTAAAGGCATAAATTACACATTTCATTTCCTGACCACCTGTCATATTTTTGAAGGCTACTGAGCCTCTTTGTTAGGATTCTGTCCTCCTCAGTTCCCATTTCAGAGCGACTGCTTTCTACTGGTTCATACTGACAAGGCTATATTTATACCTAAATCATTTATATACTTAATGATACATAAGTGATTCAAACCTTTTATCTATATATGAATCAACCCATGAAATTAAGGACAAAAGATACCTATGCGAAAAGGGTAACAATCTAATTTATTTAAACTTACTATTGTACAGAAAATAAACTTGTATTAATATGAGATTAGCAACTGTAACATAAATGATACAACCTTAAAAACACCAATGTTACCAATGATAATAAATATTGCTATAATGGTTATACACATGCTATCAAGAGATAGCATCTCTGTATTAAGGCAAAATCCTACGATAGAAAAGGTTAGGGAAGAAAAGAGACATAAGAGATACCACAGATACATTGTATAGAGAGGTCTTACGTGTGACCATCTTTCATCCAGACTGTGAGGCCAAGTGCACGAGCATCTCTAGGTTTTTGGTTTTATGTTGTTAAAATAACCCCCTCCCACCAATCAGAACTCAGGGTCACCTCATTGGTTCAGAAGTGGCATTAAATCCTGATTGGCTAAGGTTCCTTGGTTAAGTTGCCTCAACTTCTGATTGGCTGTAATTTCAAGCCCAGTTAAACACCATGCCTAAACATTACACTCTCTGGTGCCTCTGAGTCTGCCTTAAACCAGTTAGCCCTGTTTGATCTCAATATAAATTAGCATGTCAAAAGACTCCCCAACCAGGTGGTGAATTATCAGCTGCCTAAAACATTCAACAGCTTTTGAGAACCAGGAAAAATCTAAGCTGGGCTCAACCTGATATCACAAAATATAGTCCTTTTATTAGAGAGTTCCCCTGAAGATATAAATATGGATTGCAAAATCTCCACAACAGTCCCCCCTGAAGTTCATTCCTGAACTTATGTCCTCCTTCAATGATTTTGTATCCACCCACAACTGCAAGAAGCCCCGACGCTTTCCCACCACCACCACTACGGCCTCCTCTTCCTTTCTTGAACAGGCCGGAACCCATCAAGGTAGACTTGAGACAGCAAAGAAATCCTGGTGCCTTTGGGACTTCATATCCAAACCATGAGTGTCTGTATTGCAATGTTTCATCGCCCCCCCTGCCTTGGAAGAGCGGAACTCAAACATTGATGGCGGGATCCTGGCATATCTAGTCCTGTAACTTGGGGATATGGTGTAATGATCGGAACGACTGGATCGGACCTCAAGACAGCACTTTTCAGCATGGTGAAGAAAAGTGCAGGAGAGTCTAATTCGTGGCACATTTGTCTCAAGAAATGACTTGGTTGTCTTCCGGGGGTGGTTGGGCGGGCCTCCAGACAGTTGTGCATGAATACAAAAAAGAGAGAGGAGAACATTAGTGTATAGTTATGGAGGAATGCCAGACAGGAGCAGTGGTGTGGCCATTAAGGCTAAATACTTATAAGGGGTGTAATGTGGATGAGTAGAGTGGGATCCCCACAGGGTACAGAGTCCGAGCAACGGCCAGTATCATCCATGGACCTTGATGGTAGGGATAGTCAATACTGCCTGCTATTGCCAGGTCCCTGGATTCACCACACCTGCTCATGGGGCTCATATTAAAGCAGTAGGCAGACTAGGGGAGGGAGAATTACATTAAGACATAAGACCTGGATGTCCAGGGATAATTTGTGAAATATGGTACTTGTATGTTTCAGGAAACCATTCTATAGGACCCACTGGACTTTTAAAAACGGAGTCCGGCAGAAACGGTAAACAATTCACAGCTCATCTCTGATATTCAAACAAAAGACTAATACATTTACTTTTAAAGATATAGAAGAAGTCAGAACATTATCAGCTAATGGACTGGTACCATCACTTAAAGTAATTAAAGATAAGAATATGAAACAAAGAAAATAGGAACGAGAAAGAATAGAAAAAAATAAAATAAGCAAAAAAAAAAACAAACACAGGTTTAATGCTGCTTCAACCCAGCACTTTATGTCAAAGAGCAATGAATCTGCATTTATAAAAATAAACGAACAATATATAACTGTCCTGAAAAATTATTATAAAGTGCCTTGAAAAATAATACATTGCAGCTGTTGCAGCAGCAACTTAGCAAAGAAAAAAAAATAATAAAGAGGAACAAAAAAAAAATAAATAAAAATAGGTAACTCCACTCCCATATTAGTGATCAACAGGTGAACAGGATCACTGTCACTAAAATGTACAAGTCGGGTACAAAAAAATATTTAAAAAAGGTAGAGAATAAAACAATTGTTTCCAAAAACTTTTAGAATTTAGTCAAACCCAACTGCACTTTATTACTACAAATTGAAGAGGCTTATCTCTAGAACAACAAAAAAACAAGAAAAATATAGTTCCAGGGTTCTCTCCTAAATGCGCAAATTCTTTGTACAGGTCTGGATTGGATCAGGCTTCCTCAGAGATTTGTTTCTGAGTTAGTGACCTTTCTGTTCCTTGAGAGAAGAAACATCATTGAGGTATACATTCTCATAGCTTTGGCGTTCATTCTCCTGATAGTAATGCACATTATTACTTGCATCAGGAAAAGCAATAAGGCTGCACAGATTAGGACAACAACAGGGTGGAGCAAAATGTTTAGGAAAGCTGTAGCGTTAAGACTGCACCCAAATAAACTTTCCCACAAGGAAATCTTAGCGTCTTCGTCTAAAGCATGGGATACTTGGATCAATTTATTTTGATCATGGGTTAGTCGTATGGTGGCTTGTTTCTCAGCATCTCTTAGCACATTTACTATTTCATCCTGTTGTCCGAAATCTACCAGCCAAGCTTTTAACTCAGCCCCAAATCCCAGAGGAAGTTTCTGTAAATGTATGGGGGTATCAGGTTTGATATCAAGCCTTTTTTTTAAGGTACCCAGTGCCCCACCTCCCGCTCCAACGGCAGTCTCCATTAAGCCTCTCTTTATCCTAAGTATGGGAAATAGTCTGAATACCCGGATTAAAAACCACCTGCCAACGGGAACACTCAATTCTTTATAGAGGCTGCACACCTTCTCCCTCCTTTATCAATTCGGTAATCAGACCATGTTATCCTTCACCCATACAAAATAAACTATCTACACTCTTCAGACAGGACTCACATGAATGACAGGGGCATAGTGCAACAATGGAGCCCTGGTCTTCCTGGCATGCAGGACACAGATAACTAGTTAAGGTACACAAGGAGTCTAGGACAGGAAGGACACCTATAGGTATTAACTGAGGAGAATACGACATGCCCACACATATATCGGAAGTGAGAGCCCTTGGAACAGCCAAGAGCTGGAAACACCCCATACAATCTTCCTGCACAACTTTTCTCCAGACTCAAGCAAAACTATACAATGTGAGGCCAGACCTATACACTTTCAACCTGTATGCAATCCGGCAGGCCCTCGTACTACACATCCGCAGGTAGATCTAAAGGACATTGGAAAACAAAAATTGCATAATGTATA
Source organism: Lithobates clamitans (assembly GCA_037952925.1). NCBI lineage: Eukaryota > Metazoa > Chordata > Amphibia > Anura > Ranidae > Lithobates > Lithobates clamitans. The sequence goes on from JBBGZY010001184.1 coordinate 1,806,805, forward strand.
TCCAGCTTGAGGAACTGCTGCTACCACACACAACTGGCCAAAGGGCAAAGAAAAATCCCTTGCAGCACTGAGGCGCCGGGATCACTGAACAGTAGTGGGTACAATTCGAGCCGACCGGTGTGCCTTGAAACCCCCAGATATTAGTGACAGATAAACCACAGACACATTAGACAACCGGTAACAAATAGCCATGTAAAAACAGTGACACTGGGCAGAAAGCAGGCCTAAAATACACTTGGGGACACACAGATTGCTAGGGACATTAATATACCTTAGCCTAAGGCAAAGAACCACACTTGAAAAGAAAGCACTGGCTGGGTGTGTAACTAATTACAATAACCGCAGGGGGGATTAAGCAGTCTTAAACAAATCTACACAAAAGTCAGCATAGCCACAGATTTTTTTCAGAATTGGATCAGAACATACAAAACACACTTAGGTAGTCCAAAACACAGCCAAATGGGCTTACAAATAGAAGCACCAACTAGATAATGGGGCTGAAACCAGGAAAAATAAAGAAAATGTCTATGGAGGCTGTGATATTCTTTGTTCTGAAAGCCATGAAACCCAATTATCGAATCTGAGGGATAAAGCACCAATAAAATTTAGTAATAAACATTCCATTTTTCGCCTAGAAACAACAAACCAATGGTTATATACCTGTAACAAGACATTAGAATATGACACACAAATATAAATTACATTACATTACATAAACAGTGCACTTTTTTTAAAATACCAAAAATTGTTGAGCTCAACTTATTATTAATATGTATTCCTTAATACATATTAATACCACGTGGATTTTTGTTTTATGGTATACCAATAATTCCCCCCCCAAAAAAATATGTATTCACCATGGTGAGAAAAAAAATTAGCAACTTGTAATAAACCTTTTAGCGGTACCATTTCCTCTTGCAGAACTGTCTTCTCTGGAAAACAAACACAATTTAGTAAATGCACCTTTCAAATCAGTATTAGATAATTATCTTGGCTCAGGTAATTTGCATGTCAATACAGTTCGCTTTACACTTTCACTGACCTGGTCAGAAAGAAGGGGGGTCATTTGGGTGGGCTGTCAGCGGCTGAGACAAACGTTACACAACACGACATATATTGCATATTCCACACGCACATTCACACAATTAGCTAGGTCAAAGATGACCTCTAGACATCACACATATCAACATGTTTTCTACAATAACCTGTATTTCTTCTTAAATCCATAACATCTGTTTGGTAAGGTTGAAATTCTTTCAGAGATACATCCCATTTCATTAGCCCCTTCTCCGCCTGTATGGGGGCAATTTTAAAAACAAAAACTCTTAACTTCCAGGGATTTATTCTTGCAGAAACACCAGGGATGGAACATTGTTGGTACATACCTTAGGTGTACCTTAGGTGTGGGGGATGTCCCCCTGAATTCAGACATGCTCTGTTATTTACTGGGCAACTGAAGTCATATGACCGTGTCATCTTAGTGTGATGAGCACGGTACAGATCTTCCTATACTTTAACCTTTCCTAGAAAACTCTTCCCAGTCCAACAATCCCAATCACGCCTAGGGCCCATATTTGAACCCTGCATCCTCCAAAGATAGCGACCCTCTGGACCGCCCCCGTCACCGTTGGGAGGAATATTTTCAGGCCTGGTCAAAATGGCTTAATTTTTAGTCTATGTACAATTACAGTGTGCCGGTGTCAATGCTTAAAAGGCTCTGCCCTTTACTTCTTTTTTAATGCACTCCGAGCTGCATCTATTCATAAAATACTGTCCTTCATTCTAAAACTTTTCAAATTTCCTACTTTATCTACCTTTTTTCAGGTTAGACAGGTCCTTAAAGGGTTTAAGTGTTATCACTCGACTAAGGATGATCAGAGACCTATTATGCCCTGTAGTGTACACACGGTCAGATTTTCCGACGGAAAAAGTGCGGTCGGATTGTGTTGTTGGAAATTCCGATCGTGTGTGGGCTCCATCTGACTTTTTGTGTCGGAATTTCCGACACACAAAGTTTGAGAGCAGGATACCAAATTTTTTGACATCAAAATCCGATCTGTTAAATTCCAATCGTGTGTACACAAATCCGATGCACAAAGTGCCACGCATGCTCAGAATAAATTAAGAGACAAAAGCTATTGGCTACTGCCCCGTTTATAGTCCCGACGAACGTGTTTTACGTCACCACGTTCAGAGCGATCGGATTTTCCAACAACTTTGTGCAACCGTGTGTATGCAAGACAAGTTTGGTCCAAAATCCATCGGAAAAAATCCATGGATTTTGTTGTCGGAATGTCCGATCAATGTCCGACTGTGTGTACAGGGCATAACTATTGATCTCTTAGCCAAATTGTTATCCGTCTTGGAACATGTATGTTTAATTTGTTCATAAACGACCTAGAGGATGGGGTAAACAGCTCAATCTCTGTATTTGTGGACGACACTAAGCTAAGCAGGGCAACAACGTCTCCGCAGGATGTGGAAACCTTGCAAGAAGATCTGAACAAATTAATGGGGTGGGCAACTACATGGCAAATGAGGTTTAATGTAGAAAAATGTAAAATAATGCGTTTGGGTGGCAAAAATATGAATGCGATCTACTCACTAGGGGGTGAACCTCTGGGAGAATCTAGGATGGAAAAGGACCTGGGGGTCCTAGTAGATGATAGGCTCAACAATGGCATGCAATGCCAAGCTGCTGCAAGCAAAGCAAACAGAATATTGGCATGCATTAAAAAGGGGATTAACTCCAGGCATAAAGCAATAATTCTCCCACTGTACAAAACTTTGGTCCGGCCTCACTCGGAGTATGCTGTCCAGTTCTGGGCACCAGTCCTCAGGAAGGATGTACTGAAAATGGAGCGAGTTCAAAGAAGGGCAACAAAGCTAATAAAGGGTCTGGAGGATATTAGTTATGAAGAAAGATTGCGAGCACTGAACTTATTCTCTCTGGAGAAGAGGCGCTTGAGAGGAAATATGTTTTCCATTTATAGATAAAATATATATAGGAACTAATGCGCAAAACCACAAATTAATAGATAAATGATAGTACCAGACAAGAAGCTGCCAACATAAATCAGTGTACTCACACAACCCTGACAGACAAATATTCAAATAAAATAGTATGTGGCGCTGCCCTATCCTGGTATACTAACTCCAAATAAATGATCACAAAAACGCTGAAGAAATATCCTCCTCATAGAAGTGCAATGTGCATATACAATCTAGTAACGATACCTTGTGGTAACCAAATAAAATTTACTTCAATGCATTAATGATTTGACATATATCCAAGAAAATAGTGCATCAAAATAGTACAATATGATTCCTAATGCTCATATATATAAATAAAATGTGACGCTGCCCTATCCTTGTGTATTAACTCCAAATTCAGAAAAAATAAAAAATCACAAAGTGCTGAAAAAATCTTCCTCATACAAGTGCAATATGCATATACAATCTAATAGCAATGCCCTATGGTAACCAAATAAGATCTAATTCAATGCATTAAGGATTTGACATATATCCAAGAAAATAGTGCAATGAAATAGTATGGTTCCTAGTGCTCATATATATGAACTAAGTATTAAAGTGCCCTGTGCATGCTGCAAACAGTGCAACTCCTGTTGTAACTATTATAACATAAACATTTTTTTAAAAGTGACACAATGTGCAAAATTATCATGAAGTGCATTATGTGCAACTATCAATGCAATTAAACCCCCGCATAGATACACAAATAATAAAATACATCAAAAGTGACGGTTGTGCAATAAAGTCCACAAACAATCTTTCATGCAATGCGACTCCTGCTGCGACCGTAATGTCCGCAAGGGGAAGTCTATTAAAAAGTGCAAATAATGGTGACTTGTGATAAATTCTTCCAATTCTGTTCTCATGCGTGGCAATTGTTTCCCCTAGCCTCTCACCTGCAGTAGCGGCCCCCAATTGGGCTGAATCAAGCGAAAATGACTGGGTAGATGATGCTCTGTACAGGGGATGAGTCTTCTACAGTGATCCCAGTTCCCGGGAGGGCATCCGTGGATATGACTCTCTGCAAACCTCACCGCCACCTCACCGCCACTCACAATAATCCCAGGGTGATGGTAAAGGATAGAAGAATAGCCTCCATAGTGTAGTATTGCAGTAAAATTTATTAAAACAAACGTAACCACTTACATTTAAATATACAGCAAGCAGTGTGGATCAGAAAGCTTCCGGGTTCGGCCGTACCCGGAAGCATCGGTACCTGGCTCCTCCTACCCTGACGCGTTGCGTCACACCACGTGACTTTCTCAAAGGGATGAGGAGTCCGGTGCCTAGCAGCCAATATCAATAATAGCCGCTGTCATGGCAACGGCATATACAAACAATACATCCTAATCCCCGTGCATGCTAAGCACGCTTGGTAGATACCATTTTTAATAGCAATTTATTATAAAAACTTAATCATAAGCAATCAATCGGATCTCATAGTCTCTCGGAAATATAATATTAAAATAAAATAAAATAAAAATGTGAATAAAAATATATTAAACAAAACAAGTACACCACCTACACCATCTAGTGGTGAATAAGGATACAACATCTACTTAACTATATATATATATGGAAAGGAAAAAAATATTTTTATTTGTGTCTTAGGCACCATCCAATGGTACAGATGAGAGTACCTGAAAAACTCCTAAACTCTCTACTAAACCAAATGGACACATCCAAACGAAACAAATGTTCAAAAGAAACAAAAATGAGTCTAGGTGTTTTGCAAACCCATTTGCGACATCAAGAATAAATATCTATGGTATAATCCAAAATTACAATCCAAGAAGAAAGGCACAATCCGACTAGTAATACACGTCAACTGACTAGTATATCATTCCTATTAGGGATATTTAAAATCACAATAGTATAACTATTCTTAAACATCCAAATATTAAAATATATTAAAAATTAGAAATAAAACAATTCAGGTCAAATTCTACGTTATGTCCTAGAGGCGATAAAGTACGTAATTAATGGATCCATCTTGATTCTGCTTGGCTGATCTTAATCATTTTATTGTCGCCCCTCCAGTGGGGTTTATACTTTTCTATTCCACAGACTCTCAGTGACGAAGGGTCACTGTTATGGTATTCTGCATAGTGTTTCGATAAACTATGCTTATCAAAGCTTTTTTTGATATTACTTACATGTTTTTTTAATCTCATCCATAGTGCTCTCTTGGTCCTGCCAGCATATTGAATGTGGCAGGGGCACTCCAATAGATAAACCACTCCTTCGCTCCTACATGAGATGAAATCCTCTATTAAATAATTTTGTGACGTTACCGTAGAAGTAAAGCTTAATTTCTTCTTTTTATCTTCTTTCGTATGCCTGCAAGTATAACAATTTTTAGACGGATAGAACCCCTTACCTTCAAAGAAGGAGAATTTTTCCTTTTTTGGGGGGTCTAAAACATTTTTTGCCAGGCGGTCTCTTAAAGTAGGAGCTCTTCTATATACGAATTTTGGTTGGTTTGATAAATGGTACCTAGGTGACGATCCGTTTTAATAATATCCCAATATTTTTTGATATTTTTTTCAATTTGCTTATACTGGATATTATAATGCATAATGATAGGTACATTATCTTGTTGGATTAGATTTTTCTCCCCATCCTGTATTAGTTTTTCTCTATCCAATATTGTGACGTCATTAATTTTCTCTTCAATAAATTTAGCATCGTATCCCTTCTGGACAAACCTCTCTCCGATCATTTTTGCTTGTTCGAGGAATGTTTCTTTCTTGGTACAATTTCGCCTTAGCCTAACCAATTGACCCTTCGGTATGTTGTCTAACCACACCGAATGATGACAGCTATCCAAAGGCAGATAGCTGTTCCTATTTCGTTGCCTGCACAGCTTCATCGTGATTGATGATTGTGTACAGGGATGAGACATCAGCAGTTGCCAAATATATCGGGCCATCCCCAAGGGTAACGTCATTAAGGAGTTGGATGAGATGTTTGGTGTCTCTCAAGTATGATCTCGTCATCTTAACTACTGGTTGTAAGAACCAGTCAATGTATTCTCCTATTCATGCACCAACCGAGTTGATGCCATTCCCTATAGGCCTCCCTGGGGGTTTGCACTTATCCTTGTGGATCTTTGGTAGCGTATAGATCACAGGTACCTTACAGGTTTTTGGCTGTAGATATGTGGCTTCTTTTTTATTTAGGAGGCCTTTATCAAATCCTTTTTGTATGACCTTAGCCAATTCTTTTTTATATCTTATCGTTGGATTACTTGGTAATTGACGGTTGAGTTCTTCATTGTAATCGACCTTGGATTGAATAACTATGGCTCCTCCCTTGTCCGCTTTCCTTATTACGATGTCTTTTCTTGCTTCTAATTTTTTTGTCCCACTTTTTATACTTCTTGAATCCGACAGTTTTTATTTTTAATTCCTGTAGATCTCTTAAAATCATTTTTTTTTAAACTTCTATATGACCATCTTTCCCAGTAGGTGGATTAAAAAGAGATTTATTCCTAAGATTACTGAATAAAATCCCACTTTCTGGTGTGATTGCGCCTCTTCTTTCTAATGGATTGCTGAGCATATATTTTTTTTATATTGAGACTCCTGATGAATTTATTAATATCTATATATGCATTGAATTTGTTGAGGTTCTTCTTTGGGGCAAATTTTAATCCCTTATCCAATACTTTGATTTCTTCCTGTGTTAATTCCACCCCACTGATATTAATAATACATTCCCCTAGTGTTCTCTTTTCCTTTTGTTTTTTGATTCCTGCTCGGCATCCTCTTCTCGTTTTTCGTTTTTTCCTTTCCTTTTTTCTACAGATCTTCTCGGGGTATTCCTTTGATATTCCCCCCTGTCTTGATCCCTCTGTCCTTCTTGTTTTCTGTCTTTTCTTCTTCTTGTTCTCCTGTCCGGACTGGGGTTTGGAGTACGTCTGTCGTGTCTCCGCGAGGGATCTTCTCCGTCCTGGCGTCTCGGAGAATCTTGATGGCGTTGTTCTAAAAAACGATGAGGTGTTTTTTCTCATTCATTTCTACCAGGTTGTTGTCTCACATGCCAAGGGGATCTTCCTCCATCATCATGTCTTCGCAACTGTTCAAATCTATTTTGTATCGGAACAGTATAATGACCATTATGTGGGGGAGAACCTCCTCTTCCATTTTCATATTGGGGATATCTATCATCTCTAAATGATCTTTCATCTCTTCTTATTCTGTCTGAATAATAATTGTTCCTTTCTCCATTGTTCTCAGAATTTTTCCAACCGGGATAGGGGGATCTTCTATCACAAGGGGACTGATGGTACGGTCTCCCTTGATAATTGTTAAAATGTCCATTGTTCCTCCAGAAGGGTTTTTTTCCAATTATTGCCTTTCCACCTCTGTTTTTGTTGGGGGGTAAAAATAAAAAATCACAAAGTGCTGAAAAAATCTTCCTCATACAAGTGCAATGTGCATATACACTCTAATAGCAATGCCCTATGGTAACCAAATAAGATCTAATTCAATGCATTAATGACTTGACATATATCCAAGAAAATAGTGCAACGAAATAGTATGGTTCCTAGTGCTCATATATATTAACTAAGTATTAAAGTACCCTGTGCATAGTGCAAATAGTGCAACTCCTGTTGTAACTATTATAACATAAACATTTTTTTAAAAGTGACACAATGTGCAAAATTATCATAAAGTGCATTATGTGCAACTATCAATGCGATTGTGATTTTTTATTTTTTCTGAATTTGGAGTTAATACACAAGGATAGGGCAGCGTCACATTTTATTTAGTTGTATATATATGAGCATTAGGAATCATATTGTACTATTTTGATGCACTATTTTCTTGGATATATGTCAAATCATTAATGCATTGAAGTAGATTTTATTTGGTTACCACAAGGTATCGTTACTAGATTGTATATGCACATTGCACTTCTATGAGGAGGATATTTCTTCAGCATTTTTGTGATCATTTATTTGGAGTTAGTATACCAGGATAGGGCAGCGCCACATACTATTTTATTTGAATGTTTTCCATTTATAAATACCCCACAATAGGGATAAAACTTTTTTGTGGAAGGGAGTTTAATAAGACAAGTGGCCACTCACTAAAATTAGAAGAAAAGAGGTTTAACCTTAAACTGCGTAGAGGGTTCTTTACTGTAATGCCCTGTACACACGATCGGACATTGATCGGACATTCTGACAACAAAATCCATGGATTTTTTCCGACGGATGTTGGCTCAAACTTGTCTTGCATACACACGATCGCACAAAGTTGTCGGAAAATCCGATCGTTCTGAACACGGTGACGTAAAACACGTACATCGGGACTATAAATGGGGCAGTAGCCAATAGCTTTCGTCTCTTAAATTATTCTGAGCATGCGTGGCACTTTGTGCGAATTTTATATCCTGCTCTCAAACTTTGTGTTTCAGAAATTCCAACGGAAAAAGCCCGATGGAGCCCACACAGCAGCTGCCCACATGGCAGCTGGTGAAGATTTAGGATGGGGGGTCTCCAGACCCTGCCCTTCCTTTTTGACCCCTTCCACTTGGCGAAAATGGGCATGGTTTCAGTGAAATAGTGGGGTGGCTTAAAGGGTGTGGCTCTAATGGGGTGTGGTTAGAGTCTGAGATGAACGTGGGATGGAGGGAGAGGGAGGGACAACAGGCCCAGATCCTACACAACAATAGAAATATGTGTATTCTAGAAAGTTTAACAATCAGCAGATAAAGATACTCCAAACACCTGTTGCACTTCAATCATCCCGGCACCATGGTTGTTATGGTGTCAGAATGATTGAAGCGCATTATTTCTATTATTACATTGTAATATAAAATGAAATCATTCAACTCACCATAATGCAGAATCAGTGGGAGCCCTGAGCATGTCACCTGCCATGTCGCCTGTCACCAGATGCCATCAGGTGTCCCCAGCGGAGTCCATTCTTACATCAGGTGGCCCCAGCGGAGTCTGTCCTTACATCAGGTGCCCCCAGCGGAATCTGTCCTTACATCAAGTGCCCCCAGCGGAGTCCCTCCTTACATCAGGTTCCCCCAGTGGAGTCCCTTCTTACATCAGATGTCCCCAGCAGAGTCCCTCCTTACATCAGGTGCCCCCAGCAGAGTCCCTCCTTACATCAGGTGCCCCAGCAGAGTCCCTCCTTACATCAGGGGCCCCCAGCAAAGTCCCTCCTTACAACAGTGTCCCCAGCGGAGTCCCTCCTTACATCTGTGTCCCCAATAGCGGAGTCCCTCCTCACATCTGTGTCCCCATCAGCGGAGTCCCTCCTTACATCTGTGTCTCCAGTGGAGCCCCTCCTTACATCTGTGTCCCCATCAGCGGAGTCCTTCCTTGCATCAGTGTCCCCAGCGGAGCCCTTCCTTACATCTGTGTCCCCATCAGCGGAGTCCCTCCTTACATCTGTGTCCCCATCAGTGGAGTCCCTCCTTACATCCCTGCATCCATTTGGGGGCTGTTTACTATATCTGCCATGTATCAGTTAGGATGTGACTGCTATATGATTTGTTATTACAATCTACACTTAAACTCCAATTGTGGGATTGCACCACTATGTATCAATAAAGTGTTTTATGCAATTTTTGACTGTCCCCCTGGCCTTCCTTGTTCACCTCATCTAAAGTCCCAACCCTCCTGTTTTATGTACCTCCTTACATCTGTGTCCCCACCAGCAGAGCCCCTCCTTACATCTGTGTTCCCATCAGCGGAGCCCCTCCTTACAGCTGTGTCCCCATCAGAGGAGCCCCTCCTTACATCTGTGTCCCCAGCGGAGTCCCTCCTTACATCTGTGTCCCCATCAGCAGAGCCCTTCCTTACATCTGTGTCCCCATCAGCAGAGCAAAGTCCTCCTCACATCTGTATCCCTGGCAGCACAGCCCTCCTTCATGCCACGTCTGTCTCTCCCCTTCAGCTGCAGCTAGTTCCTGTCTTTCTCCGTGTGTTAAGTGAAGAGAGGAGGGGCCTCCCCTCTCCACTGAACACAAGGGGATCCCTCTCCACTGAACACAAGGGGATTAGGCGGGGGCCATCTGTTTGTAGCCCGCCGGAAGTGACTTTGTTCTCACACTGAGAACAAAGCACCCGGCCGTAGTGATATACGGGCGCCAGGCGGATGCTGCTCGGCGCGATGGATTGCGCCAAAAAGCAGCTAGCTCCAAACCCTGCCAATGAAGCGCCTCGTCTGCAATCTCGTGACAGTTGGGTGATTGTTGGGATACAGTAGATGATAGTTTCTGTCCTCCCAGGCCTTAATTGACAGGTAAGAGGGTACATTTGTCTGACAAATTATTTCAATTTTATAACTTTTAAATGATTCCTATTAATGTTCTCCACTATCACAGCATAATGTTTACCTATAGTAAATTGTTTCCCCCCCCCCCAGTAAATTGATGAGACCAACATCTAGAGTTTGGAAACATTTCCACAGTGAAATTTCTGCTGAGAGCAAAGCTGCAATTTGCAAAGAGAGTCTCTGTAGTGAGTGTCCCTCACTGATGAGTACTTGGGGCACTGTAGCAGGGAGTGGCCCTCATCCTCCAGGACAGCCTGGTCACATTGCTGGGACAGTCTTCTTTCCCTGGGCTTGTAATTCTGTCTGTGCTGGCCCAGTTCGATTCCCAGGCTCTGATGTCACTCTCTCTCTGTCCTCTCTCTGTATTCTCTGCTGTCTTGCTCTCTGCATTCTCTAATGCCACTGTCTTTCTCTCTCTCTCTCTCTCTGTACTCTTTCTGTATTCTCTGCTGTCTCTTTATTTTCTGTCTCTCTCTCTCTATTCTCTGATGTCTCTCTCTCTTTCTCTCTCTCTCTCTGTATGCTCCTATGTTTCTCTCTCTCTGTGTATTCTCTTATGTCTCTATCTCCCTATATTCTTTGCTGTCTCTCTATCTTTATTCTCTGATGTCTCTCCCACTGTATCCCCTCTGTATTCTCTGATGTCTCTCTCGCTCTGTATTTTCTGATGTCCCTCTCTCGCTATCTGTATTCTCTTATGTCTCTCTCTCCCTGTATTCCCTGCCGTCTCTCTTTGTATTCTCTGCTGTCTCGCTCTCTCTCTCTTTCTGTATTCTCTGCTGTCTCTCTCTCACAGTATTCTGATGTCTCTCTCTCTCTCTCTCTCTCTCTCTCTGTACTTTCTTTGTGTTCTCTGATGTCTCTCTCTCTCTCTGTATCCTCCAACATCTTTCTCACTCTCTCTGTATTCTCTGCTGTCTCTTTCTGTATTCTCTGATGTCAGTAGGTGGTCAGAGAGGTGGTAAATTGGCTTGAGCCCTGGTCAGATAGTCTTTCCCTGAGAGGGAACTGATCTACGAGCTTCAGGGGGCTGTTTGCCCTTGTAGCGCTCCTGGACTGGCTGCTTAACTGCTCTTGTATGGACAGGGCCTATGGACTTGTCCTGCTCTGTACCACAGTCTATTCATGGTCCTCAGCCAAGGATGTGTGGACTGTTCCAGTTTGTTTACTTGTGCTACAAATTAACCTTATGGTCCCCAGCTGTAAGAACTTGGACTGTTCCACTCTGGTTATTTGTGCTACCAATTTACCTTGTGGCCCCAGCTGTAAGGACTTGGACTGTTTAAGTCCGTCATTGTCTGTGCTAAACTTTTTCTCATGATTCCCAGCTGTGAGTGAATGACTGTGCTACTGGGGTTTTGAGAAAGAAGTGTCCTCCCATTCCCCACTGTCTTCCTCCTGTTACAAGTTTCTTCAGCAATAAATACTAAAAAGACATCCCCTAGACTGTTTACTGAGCCAGAGTGAATGGACTGTTGATGTGTGCCTGGCTGCCTCAGCATTGTTATCTGAAAGAAATCTACAGTGGCCCCTTCCAGGGTAGCACTATACTGTAAATATGTACCAGAGCTAGAAATACGCTAACAAAAAAAAAAAGATCCAATTTTTAATATTGGTCAGAGTTTATTGCATATTTATCACATAATGTACAGTAGATCTACAGTGGGGACGGAAAGTATTCAGACCCCCTTTTTACTCTTTGTTATATTGCAGCCATTTGCTAAAATCATTTAAGTTCATTTTTTTTCCTCATGTAAAAAATGTACACATAGTTGTTTCCAATGTACACACAGCACCCCATATTGACAGAAAAACACAGAATTGTTGACATTTTTGCAGATTTATTAAAAAAGAAAAACTGAAATATCACATGGTCCTAAGTATTCAGACCCTTTGCTGTGAAACTCATTCATTTAACTCAGGTGCTGTCCATTTCTTCTGATCATCCTTGAGATGGTTCTACACCTTCACTTGAGTCCAGCTGTGTTTGATTATACTGATTGGACTTGATTAGGAAAGCCACACACCTGTCTATATAAGACCTTACAGCTCACAGTGCATGTCAGAGCAAATGAGAATCATGAGGTCAAAGGAACTGCCTTAAGAGCTCAGAGACAGAATTGTGGCAATGCACAGATCTGGCCAAGGTTACAAAAAATTTTCCGCTGCACTTAAGGTTCCTAAGAGAACAGTGGCCTCCATAATCCTTAAATGGAAGACGTTTGGGACGACCAGAACCATTCCTAGAGCTGGCCGTCCGGCCAAACTGAGCTATCAGGGGAGAACAGCCTTGGTGAGAGAGGTAAAGAAGAACCCAAAGATCACTGTGGCTGAGCTCCAGGGATGCAGTCGGGAGATGGGAGAAAGTTGTAGAAAGTCAACCATTACTGCAGCCCCCCCTCGGGGGTTTATGGCTGAGTGGCCCAACGGAAGCCTCTCCTCAGTGCAAGACACATGAAAGCCCGCATGGAGTTTGCTAAAAAACACCTGAAGGACTCCAAGATGGTGAGAAATAAGATTCTCTGGTCTGATGAGACCAAGATAGAACTTTTTGGCCTTAATTCTAAGTGGTATGTGTGGAGAAAACCAGGCACTGCTCATCACCTGTCCAATACAGTCCCAACAGTGAAGCATGGTGGTGGCAGCATCATGCTGTGGGGGTGTTTTTCAGCTGCAGGGACAGGACAACTGGTTGCAATCGAGGGAAAGATGAATGCAGCCAAGTACAGGGATATCCTGGATGAAAACCTTCTCCAGAGTGCTCAGGACCTCGGACTGGGCCGAAGGTTTACCTTCCAACAAGAAAATTACCCTAAGCACACAGCTAAAATAATGAAGGAGTGGCTTCACAACAACTCCGTGACTGTTCTTGAATGGCCCAGCCAGAGCCCTGACTAAAACCCAATTGAGCATCTCTGGAGAGACCTAAAAATGGCTGTCCACCAACGTTTACCATCCAACCTGACAGAACTGGAGAGGATCTGCAAGGAGGATGGCAGAGGATCCCCAAATCCAGGTGTGAAAAACTTGTTGCATCTTTCCCAAAAAGACTCATGGCTGTATTAGATCAAAGGGTGCTTCTACTAAATACTGAGCAAAGGGTCTGAATACTTAGGACCATTTGGTATTTCAGTTTTTCTTTTTTAATAAATCTGCAAAAATGTCAACAATTTTGTGTTTTTCTGTCAATATGGGGTGGTATGTGTACATTAATGAGGAAAAAAAATGAACTTAAATGATTTTAGCAAATGGCTGCAATATAACAAAGAGTGAAAAATTTAAGGGGGTCTGAATACTTTCCGTCCCCACTGTATAAACATAAATATATGCTATAAACATCATTAGGCATTGTATGAGTTTTAAATCAGCCACAGGGATGTAAATGTAATTAATATAAGAGTGTAAAGTAATATAAGTATAACAGTATACTGGTAATTTTTGTTACTATTTCCCATTGCTACCATTTTAACAAGTAAGGCATATTTCTTAGATGTGTAAGTATTATGTAATATTTCTTTCACAAGAGTTTTATTGGTTTTAATGTATAAATTCAAACATTGTCAACCAAAAATACAGGAGTTCCAGTAGATCGTTGCAATATATGTGCACAGAATGAGCTACAACCGTACATATGGTTGACATAGAGAGCGGGTCACTTGAATGAGGAATCAAGATAAGAGCAATAGAGTTGTATGTATGGAAGTGTGTGTGGGGGCACGGGGTATCCCCTAAAGGGGATATAAAATCTCATATACAGTAAAGTACAAGGCTTGACTGATCTTATAACAATCATTTCCTTTTCAATTAATAACAAAATAGTATTTTCACTATGCTTAAATTGTATGTAAAGTTTTACAAGCTAATAGCATATGAAACAGCAAAGCTTGACAGTCATCTCAAGAATATGCTGATGTTTTTATGTGACGTGCGTGAAACTCCACTTTATAGCAATTGGGCAGCCATCAAAAATTTTGGGGCCCCTTACACAGCTTTAGGCCTGGGCCACCCAGGGTATGAACATCAACATTCTACAGGGCCACCACTGGCCGTCCCACTAAATATGCCCATTAGCCATCCCACAAAGGTCCATCCCATGTCCTTCTTCTCCATCCCATGTTCTTCCTCCCCTGTCCTCCTCCTCCAGTCTCAACTGCCCAATCACATGTCCTCTTCCTCCTCCAGTCCCATCTCCTTCATCCCATGTCCTCCTCCTTCTGCAGTCCCATCTCCTCCATCCCATGTCCTCCTCCTGCAGTCCCATCTCCTCCATCCCATGTCCTCCTCCTACTCCAGTCCCATCTCCTCCATCCCATGTCTTCCTCCTACTCCAGTTTCATGTTCTCCATTACATGTCCTCTTATTCCTCCAGTCCCATCTCCTCCAATCCATGTCCTCCTCCTTCTGCAGTCACATCTTCTCGATCACATGTCCTCCTCCTCCAGTCCAATCTCCTCCATCCCATGTCCTCCTCCTCCTCCACTACCATCTCCTCCATCCCATGTCCTCCTCCTCCTCTAGTCTCATCTCTTCCCATCACAGGAGGGGGACAGTGGAACAGGTGTGGGGGGCAGCTGGACAGGATGGTGCACGAGGAAGGACATGAGGTAGGCAGTGGGACAGTTGGGGGGAGTGTCACAGGAGAAGAGCAGCGGGACAGGAGGGGGAAAGCGGGATGAAAGGGGGCAGTGGGACGAAAAGGGGGCAGCGGAACAAAAGGGGGGCAGCGGGACGAGAAGGGGAAGTGCAACAGGAGAGGGTCAGCAGGACAGGTGGGGGCAGCATCACAGGAGGGGGGCAGTGGGACAGGTGAGGGCAGTGTCACAGGTGGAGGACAATGGGACAGGTGGGGGGCAGCAGGACAGGTGGGGTCAGTGTCACAAAAGGGGGCAGCGGGACAGATGGGGGACAGCGGGACAGGTGGGGGGCAGCAGGACAGGTGGGGGAGGTGTCACAAAAGGGGGCAGCGGGACAAGTGGGGGCAGCGGGACAGATGGGGAGCAGTGTCACAGTGGGGTGCAGTGGAACAGGTAGGGGACAGTGTCACAGGAGGGGCAGGGGAACAGGTGGGGGGAAGCATCTCAGGAGGGAGGCAGTGGGACAGATGGGGCAGGGGGACAAGTGGAGGGCAGTGTCACAGGAGGGGGCAGTGGGACAGGTGAGGGCAGTGTCACAGGAGGGAGCAGTGGGACAGGTGGAGGCAGCAAGAAAGGTGGGGGCAGTGTCAAGGGTGGCGGAAGTGCCACAAAAGGAGGCAATGGGACGGGTATGGGGCAGTGACATAGGTGGGGGCAGTGTCTCACACACACCTTGGGCAGCGCCAGTCTTCCCAAATCTCATCTGTCCTGCAGTGGCTCCTCCAGATGGTGTCAATGGAGAGGCTCTGGTGCCAGCAGGGGTAGCTGAGCCTCCACCAGGATCTGTAGTGGCAGCTGCAACAAAGAGTGGGGGGCTCTTCCACCCTGACCTCCTCTTCTTCTGCCTCCTCCTCCACAGGGCCCTCCACTGGCAACTGGCCTCAACCACACCGCACAGCCCAGCACACACTGCCATTCGAAACCATAGTCTGCCTGGCCGCTCCCTGCCGACACGTGGAATCTGCCCACCACTCCACCCTCCTCTGCATCCTGCCAGCCGTCCGGCTCTGTCAGCAGCTGCCCCGCATTAAAGACTGCTCGGGATGGGGCCATGGTCTGTGACACCCAGGCCCCCTACTTGTGTATGGGCTGTGGCCCCCCCCCCCCCCCCCCCCCCTGATAGCAGCCCTGATAGAAATAAAGCAGGCAGACTGGGGTCGATTTATTAAAACTGGAGAGTGCAAAATCTGGTGCAACAGTGCATGGTAGCCAGTCAGATTCTAAATTCAGCTTATTCAATTAAATTTTGACAAGAAAACCTGGAAGCTGATTGGTCTCTACTGTATGCACAGCTGCACTAGATTTTGCACTCTTCAGTTTTAGTAAAGCAACCCCACTATGTCTTAGCCTTTAGCAGTATAGCAATCTGCACATTTAGTTTAAATAGTGCTATCTTAAGAAAATTGACAGTGCAAAGGCAGTGCAAAAAGCAAGGACCCTAGTATTTTTACTAGGGAAGCCAGGTTTGGGTGGGTAATATTTTGGTGTTTGGCAGGTAAGGGGATCAGACGAATTGAGAGTTTGTGATTTTTAAAATATTGATCAAAAAATTTAATTTTTTTGCATATCTAGACCTTGTCTAATGTTTCCATTATTTTCTATCTGTGCAACCTGTTGAAATATCTATAAAATAGGTCTCTTCAGCTGATGTTCTTTCTTGGTTAACAGGGAAAGAATTACATTTTCATACAGTTATTCACATGTTGTGCTATTATGTCTAAAATTAGTAACACAAACCACTGTGTGACAGAACTGGTGATGTCATTGAAGTGATAAATGACAGTGCATACTCCAGAAGATGTAGGGGAAACAGAAACTCAAAGTACAGTCTACTAGAAAGGAGTTAAATATTCTTGATAATCATGCATAACTTATGAAAGTTATATAGTATGTATATAATATAATATATAAAGTAGCACAATATTATATCTTTCATATATGTTGTGTTTATGAGTTATGTTAGCCAATATATGACTGTTCCAGAAAAACAATAAATTAATAAAGTCATTTTCAGTTCCAGAGGCTTTAAGCTGTCAGAATAATTTGCCACGACTGACTTCTTTAAAAGTGATCAAGGAAGGTCGGTGTACTGAGCGCATTGGTGGATTGAATTGTTCAAATAGTGGCAGGTCTCCATACTGTGTCTCGCCTCCATCCATGCTCAAAGTAAACTCTCCAGCTTGCCTTTCATTTTCATCTTTAAATCCTCTAGCTGTTCCTTTCTGATCATCGATTTTTGGTCCAAAAGCCCAATCTGTAGAAGAAGAAAAAAAATAACAAATCCATAGAACGATATTTCGAATTTAGGTACTATATAATTCCACCACTGCTTTGAAAAAAACTATGAAACCCACTAAAGTCTGCAAGATGACTACAAATTGTAACAATATAACAGCAGAAATAATCCATATTATAAAAACATAACTTTACACCTGTATTAAATAGTTCAACTAAAGAAATGATTAGATTGATAATAAACCCAAAAGTAAACATTTATTGTATTGCAGATTACCATTTCTTAGATGTGATGACTGGATTTGTTTTCTTCTATTTTCAGCTGGTGACCCAACCAGTCCTTCTGTTGTTTTTCAACAGAACAAGTTCTCTGCAGAATGTATCAATTACATAGATCACACAAATCATTTAACACAAGCAGAGGTGCTTACAATGATCAGCTTTTATTTATGTAAAACTTTTATTCCAAAAGGAAAACAAATCTGTTTGCTGCAACTGCTTATAAAGTGTTAGCTGGAGTTCGGCTTAAATTTATTAGTGTATCTAAATCTGCTAGTCCATCCAATGATCCCCTCTGCCAGACTGACAAAGCTGTGTCCAAAGCTGCCCCCTGTGCTCCTTCATCCAGAGTGTGGGCACTCTAATATAGGAGGCGTGTTACTGACCAGATCGCCAGGCGAAAACAGAGGGAAAAAGCTTAAAAACAGAAAACTGAGCTGGATTGCAATTTAGTCAGTGTCTGAAATGCAGTTGTAGTAAAATTCCTGTTTTTTACACACTCTGAGTTATGTTTTGGATATAAATTTACTGGGAAATCATGTTATTCATTCCTTTTGTAATGCATTGCATTCCGGTATGCGTTTATGGAATATTCCGTTTTACATGCTAATGTTGGTGCTTTGTATTCTCCTGAAATAATTATTAACAATTATTTTAAAAGAAAAAAAAAAGAAAACTGATGCAACCACCACATCTAATGATCCGTAAACTGCAATATATCACATTTTTGGTTTTGGGTTTAATATCGCTTTAACTACCAACAAAAACATCAAAAGGACAACCATGGAAAGAGTGACAGATACAAATAGTGCAATTGAATACAGTAATGCTGCGTACACACAGCCGGACTTCCCAACAGAAAAAGTCAGATGGGAGCTTTTGGTCGGACATTCCGACCATGTGTATGCCCCATCGGCATTTTCTGTCGGCATTTCCGACGGACTCAGATATAGAACATGTTCTAAATCTTTCCGTCGGAAATGCCGACTGAGTTTAGCCCATTGGCAAGTCCGCTCGTGTGTATGCGGCATTACTCTTCTGCTACAGGTAACTATTCATCAGTGTGTTCTGCTGATATAACATATGCTTTGTAAATGTGCTCCTTGTATATAATAAACGTAAGCTGGATATTGAAAACGACTCAAAATGCAATTAATATGTAGGTAATAAACCAGGAATCTGTACCTGATAGTTCACAGCAGTATATTGGAGATACTTAGCAGTTGTATGGATAGCTAGATACAGAAATAAATCCACAAAACTGAATAGGCATCCAAAAAATTAACTTCTGTATACGAAGCATAAATTCAATGGTATGAGTACCATAGGCAGTGTCCAGAATAATAGCATTCATGGGATCTCAATGAGAACATATAGAAATTCAGCTGGGCTGCCTAGAAGGGCAGTAGCCCCTCAGGCTGGGAACTTCTCCTCCTGGACAAGACACTGGCACCTCCAGACACCAGTCTATTTTTGCACTCCCCTAGCAACCTTTTGGGCACCCTCCCCCAGAGATTGGCTGAGATATTCAGGTTGCTGACTTGCCTTTTCAGCCCACTACATTCTAGAACCTTCCAGAAGGCAGGGGTGAACAATCAAACCTGCAACCAGTGGAGCCAGGAACAGCCTTCTGGAACATGTGACAAGTCCCAGGGACGGGACCATTTACAAGGCGCAGCACCACTCGCACATGTGCAGTGGGCACCCAGCGGTGAAGCCACAAGCTATCAAAGCTGGGTGCCCACAGTTAAAATGTTGAGGACAGACGACAGGAGGGAAGAACGGCTGGGGTGAGCCCATCGCCAGATCGTGGGATGGGTGAGTGGCTGTTTATTAAAAGTCACCATCTACAGTTTTTGTAGCTACTGACTTTTAATTTTTACACAGGAGACTGGAGCTCCTCTTTAAGCTTGTAAGAGATGTATCTCTCCATACTCCTGCCATTAACTGTTTCCCACACAAAGCCACAGGTTTATTGATATAACTGGTTATAGATATCATGTATGCATTTGCCATCTTCACTGGACAATCAAATGTGAAAGAACATGTTATTTAGTCTTTGTGCCTCTTTCCGAAATGCCTTTTCATGTTTTTGCTGGTAATGAACTGTTTCAATGTGGTCAAGGGAGGCTCTTTGCTGGGATCACACCTGGTACTAAGTCTTATTATCTTCTAGTGGGTGACCTAGCCATGCGATGTCAGCTGTGGAAGTATTGTTTTGTCATTAAGGGGAAGAACCAGGCTACTGGGGCTGTTAACATTTTATTATATATATATATATATATATATATATTGTTAGCTGTAAGTAACAAACACATACAGGAAACATAAAGACACTTAACTTTAAGAGAGCATATTTTCCAAGGATGAGGGCTGCTCTCCAAGTCTTATGCCCTGTACACACGATAGGATTTTCTGACAACAAATGTTGGATGTGAGCTTGTTGTTGGAAAGTCCGACCGCGTGTATGCTCCATAGAACATTTGTTGTCAGAATTTCTGAAAACAAATGTTTGAGAGCAGGTTCTCAAATTTTCCGACAACAAAACTTGTTGTCGGAAATTCCGATCGTGTGACGCACGTCCGACGCACAAAAGTCCACGCATGCCCGGAATCAAGCAGAAGAGCCGCACTGGCTGTGTTGTACGTCACTGTGTTTTTGACGTTCGGAATTTCCAACAACATTTGTGTGACCGTGTGTATGAAAAACAAGTTTGAGCCAACATCCTTCGGAAAAAAATCCACGGTTTTGTTGTCGGAAAATTCTATCGTGTGTACAGGGCATTAGACTGGGAGGGAATACTGGCATTGGTAAACAGAACAGAAATATGAATTCTTCAATAAGACTGTATGTGAACTCAATGCAAAGTGTATTCCCATTGGCAATAAGTTTAAAAGGCTATGTGGCTCACGGCCAAAGTTAAAAAAGCTATAAATAATAAGAAAAGAGTTTTTAAAAAATATAAAAATGAAGGAACACTATCATTGTTTAAATGTTGCAAAGAATATAACAGAATATGTAAAAAAGAAATCAAGGCTGCAAAAATTTAAAATGAACGACAGATTGCAAAACATAGTAGGACAAACCCCATAAAATTCTTCAAATATATTAATAGTAAAAAGGTCAGGTCTGAGCATGTAGGCCCTTTACAAAATAATCTAGAGTGGGTGACTTGGGACTATTGATGGGCAGAACACCCCCAGGTTTGGTTTGCTCCAGAGCTTTCAAACATTGCAAAAGCCAAACAACGAACCCCACTGAAGTCTATGGAACCCAAACTAGAAAAATCAAAGTGCTGATTTTGAAGGCTTATATACAAGTTATTGGGCATAAAAAAGGTATGCGGATCCGGGGACATGTATCAATGAAAATAAAAATTGTAAAAAAGATCATTTTTAAATGAGCAGTTATTTACTGACGCTTAAAGTAAAACAATAAGAATGAAAAATTGGTGCCTGGGGGAGTCCCCTTAGTCTGCCTGTAAAGTGGTGCATCTGTACTGTGTATACAACCTGCTGTAGAAAAAATGACATTTATAAAGCCAAAAAAATGACATTTTCCCTGCAAGCTTTCTTTATTTTATAAATAACGGCTTGGGGAGCCAGTCTGTATGATGAGGCCACAATTTAGAGCACTCGGAACAAGATTAGAGATTTTTTGGATAAATTCTGGTGTCTGTTTCGCAGAGTTTGGATAGAAGTAACAGATGCGGGAAAAATTGGTTTTGGGTGTTGGTGGAGCTTTCACACCATAACCCTGTAGAGATACTCTTGATGGAAGTAAGAGTTGACCTTGCTGTCAAAAATTTTAATTATATTACCTGGTCAGACAGGTTCAGAAAAATTGGGCTTTGGGTGTTAGTGGTGCCTTCACACCATAACCCTATAGAGGTACTCTTGATGAAAGCAAGAATTGGCCTTGTTGTCAAAAATTGAAATGATATGCCCTGGTCAGACAGGTTCTGCAAAATTGGGCTTTGGATGTTGGTGGTGCCTTCACACCATAACCCTATAGAGGTACTCTTGATGAAAGCTAGAATTGGCCTTGCTGTCAAAAATAGAACTTAAATGCACCTGTCAAACAGGTGCAGAACAATTGGTCCTTGGGTGTTAATTGTGCCCATGAAACCTATACCAAAAAAATTCTTTACGATAAAATCAAGACCCACAAAGCTAGGCAGCCTAGACAGTCTTGCATAGATTCCACATCCCAAAAACACTTCGGCATCAGGTGCTTGATAGCTACTGCTAATCCAGGAATGATTCATTTTGATAAATGTCAGCTGGTCAACAGAGTCTGCGGACAGATGCGCTCTTTTATCTGTCACAAAACCTCTGGCAGCACTGAATGCCTGTTCAGAAAGCATGCTGGATGCAGGTCAGCCCAGCAGCTCAATTGCATACTGGGCAAGTTCTGGCCAGTGGTCTATTCTCATGACCCAGTAACCCAGTGGATCATCAACTGGAAAACTCCCCATGTCTGTTTTCGCCCCTAGATAATCTCCCACCATATGATGCAGAAGCTGCCAATGGGATGTGGAAGCTGACAGCCTTGGCACCAAGGACTAAAAAAAATGAAATGCATCACTGAGGCGGCCCCCTTCTCCACCACTCCTCTCTTGACCAACAGAAGCCTGAAAACTAGCTTTTTCATGAGACTGTAACCTACCAGAGTCAGAAGAGGCATTACATAAACTCCTCTTTAAGGCGTTCTCAAGATATTTCATCCTCTGCTCCCTCTGGGATGAGTTCAGAGACTTTCCCCTTGTAATGGTGGTCAAGGAAGGTTGCCAACCAATAGGGATGCTATGCCTTGATGCCACAAATTCTTGGGTCCTTTCGCAGGCTTTGAAGAATAAGGGAGGCCATGCACCACAAGTTTGCGAAGGCATGAGATAAAGAGTCTATGGGGTCACTGAGGATTACAGTATCTGGAACTGCCTCCTCCCAGCCACGTACTACCCCCAAAGGATCTGGGGACGGAAAACCATCTATTAAGGTTTGACGTATGTCTTCCGCTGCTTTAAGGCATTCACAGCTGCCAGAATCCTCCTCCTCTCTCTCCTCTTTTGTGTTCTGTGGCATCGCAAGAATGGTGTCTTTTGTGCATGTGGTCTTGTTCGTGGTGGTGATACACTGTATGTACACCGATGTTGAGGTTTCTGTATTACCGTATGCCTTATCTAAATAAAGAATTGGAAAAAAAAGAATAGTGTCTGCATAAAGTGAGCCGTGAGAGAAAAGGAAGTCCTCCTCTTCCTTACGCTGCTCTGCCTCAAGTGCCCTGTCCATAATGCCACGCAGAGGCTGCTCCAGCAGGAAAACAAGAGGGATTATGTCATTGATGCATGCATTGTCACGACTCGCCATCCTTGTTACCTCCTCGAATGGTGACAGTACAGTGCATGCATCCTTTATCAGCAGCCATTAGTGTGAGGAAAAAAAGCCGAGCTCCTCTAAACCTGTCCTTGTCCAGTAAAAGTGCACTAACGCACTTCAATATACATCAGTAAAGATGCACTAACGCACTTCAATATATTTCAGTAAAAGTGCACTAACGCACTTCAATATATTGCAGTAAAAGTGCCCTGATGCACTTCAATATACTGCAGTAAAAGTGCACTAATGTACTTCAATATACTGCAGTAAAACTGCACTGACTCACTTCAATATACTGCAGTAAAACTGCTATGACACACTAAACCAGGGCTTGACAAATTTGCTTGGAATCTAGGAGCCAGCTAAAAAAGTTAGGAGCCAGGTTTTTTTTTGTTTTTTTTAAACGACCGACAAAGCTTTATTTTCAATATAAAAATTAACCAATCTTAAATTTACACAGAGACGACTAGAACTAATGTGTCTGCTTTTATTTCCTGCCATGCAGGGACACAAGACCACCATATTCTCGCTAAGGATCCAATCAGGTCCACCTGAAAAACTGACAGGCGAACCTGATCAGACAGCCCATGTGAAAGGGGCCAAGCAGGGAGATGACAAATAATAAATTCATTTTAATGAACCACTTCCTTCCCGCAGGACGACTATATACGTCCTGTCTTTGAAGAGAAATACCGTTGTTATGGTAGCAGCTAGCTACCATAACCCCGGTATCTTCTTCAAGAGCCGGCGGTTCTCTTTCAGATAAAAGTGGTCTCTGCAGCAGATTAGCAGCGAGATTACTTTTATCGGCGGCAGGAGAGGGCCCCCCCTACCGCCGCTCTCCGGTGCCCTTCACCGCTTACCGTGGCCGTTGGTAACGGCGGAGGCGATCCGGATCTGTCCCTGGCCTGACATGGAGACAAGTGAGAGGAAGATGGCCCCCCCCCCGCCCATCTCCAAGTCATTGCAGGGCGGAAGCGACGTCAAATCGTCACTTCCACCCATAGCTCTTGAAGGGACATTTTTTTTTTTTTTTTTTTTTTATAATGCATTTTAGTGTAAATATGAGATCTGAGGTCTTTTTGACCCCAGATGTCATATTTAAGAGGTCCTGTCATGCTTTTTTTCTATTACAAGGGATTTTTACATTCCTTGTAATAGGAATAAAAGTGACTTTTTTTTTTTTTTTTTTAAAGAACAGTGAAAAAATAAAAGTTAAAATAAATAAGAAAAAAAAAAATTAAATGTGCCCCATCCCTTGTAATAGAAATAAAAGTGACCCAATTTTTATTTTTTTTTAAAAACAGTGTAAAAATAAAAAGTAAAATATATAAGAAAAAAATAATAATTTTTTTAAATGCGCCCCGTCCCGCCGAGCTCGCTTGCAGAAGCGAACGCATATGTGAGTAGCACCCGCATATGAAAGCGGTGTTCAAACCACACGTGAGGTATCGCCACGATCGGTAGAGCGAGAGCAATAATCCTAGTCCTAGACCCCCTCTATAACTCAAAACATGCAACATGTAGAATTTTTTAAACGACGCCTATGGAGATTTTAAAGGGTAAAAGTTTGTCGCCATTCCATGAGCGGATGAAATTTTGAAGCGTGACATGTTGGGAATCAATTTACTCGGCATAACGTTATCTTTCACAATATAAAAAAAATTGGGCTAACTTTACTGTTTTCTTATTTTTTTATTAAAAAAAATATTTTTTCCCAAAAAAGTGCGCTTGTAAGTTCGCTGCGCAAATACGGTGTGACAGAAAGTATTGCAATGACCGCCATTTTATTCTCTAGGTTGTTAGAATAAAAAATATATATAATGTTCGGGGGTTCTAAGTAAAGGGAAGTAGATGAGCAGGCAGTGAAAACAGGTAGGGAAAGCTCCATTAGCATTGGTGGATGTCTTGAAGTACCAACGGCCACCACCAGAGGGCGCCCGATTGCAGAAGGAACCAGGAACCATAGGACTGCAGTAGGCCGCAAAGCCGGGGCCTCAATTACCGGCGCGGCCCAGCGCGATCGCGGCGGGCGGGGGGGGGTTGTCGAATGGACACAGGATACCCCAGCTGTGCCGCCCCAGGCGCCAGGTCGCTAATTCTAGTCGCAAATGCGACCTGGCGCCCGGGGTTTGTCGAGCCCTGCACTAAACTGATACACTTTAATATACTGCAGCAAACCTGCCCTGACACACTAAAGTGATACAATTCAATATACTGCAGTAAACCTTACACACTAACTTGACACTAAAGTAAAAAAGGAATGTCGCACTACACTCACACTGCTCTATCACTATGCTGTATTCACACTACACTGATACTATACATTTACTAGAATCACAATAACACACTATAGCACACTAACTCGCTAGTAGCAATGAACAGAGCCCTGTTCTATTTATCTCCACTCCAATATCACACTGGAAATGGCTGCTCTGGGAAGGAACATTTTATAGTGTAGGGTGGGTCTATGAGCAATGAGCCATGATTGGGTACAGTCCTCATTACTTTCTTTAATCATAGCTCTGACAGTGTTCTGTGCCCTTTGGGCAAAGCTTCGGCCACTCGGGACTTCCAATGCCCTTCCAATACTTTTGTCAGCTCTGTGTATACAAAGGAGTAGAGGGGAGCTCATGTCTATAATGGGGATAATTTGGACACAAATGTTCCAAACATGCCAAATGTTCCACAATGACTCAAAATTAATATGGTCCAGAAATATTTCGACTAAATAAAGGTGGATAAAGCACCTGGACCAGATGGCATACACCCACTGATCCGAAAAGAATTAAGCTCTGTCATTTTAAAGCCATTGTTTCTAATTTTTAGGGACTCTTTAATGACTGGAATAGTGCCACTGGATTGGCGAAGGGCCAAAGTGGTGCCCTTTATTTAAAAAGGGATCAAAGTCTTTACCAAGTAACTATAGACCTGTTAGTTTAACTTCTATAGTCGGGAAGATACTGGAGAGTTTAATATAAGTTCACATAGTTCTTGCTGGAAAAAAAAAATATTTTAAGCAACAGACAGCATGGATTCATGAAAATTGTCAGAAATTGTCAAACAAATCTGATTTCTTTTTAGGAGGAGGTAAGTAAAACCTTGGACAGAGGGGTGGCTGTGGACGTGGTATACTTGGATTTTTCAAAAGCATTTGGCACAGTTCCCCACACATGGCTAATGTGTAAGGTAAAGTCTACAGGCTTGGAAAGATCAGTTTGTGAATGGATAAAAAACTGGCTAAAAAACAGAATTCAGAGAGTAGTGGTAATGATTCTTACTCTGAATGGTCTAAGGTTATCAGTGGTGTACCCCAAGGTTCAGTGTTGGGACCCTTACTTTTAATTTTTTTTTTTTTATAAATGATATATGTTCTGGGATTAAAAGTACCATTTCAGCCTTTGCAGATGACACCAAGCTATTCAGTGGAACAACGTCCTTACAGGATGTCTCCATCCTGTCTTACAAGCTGACCTCAATGCACTGTTATGCACTTGGGGGCTAAGAATATGCCTGCATTATACATACTAGGGGGAGTACAACTGGGGGAATCAATGGTGGAGAATGATCTGGGTGTTCTGGTAGATCATAATTTTAAAAATAGTATGCAATGCCAAGCTGCAGTTTCCAAAGTGAGCAAAGTCCTTTCTTGTATTAAGAGAGGCATGGACTCCAGAGCGAGAGACATAATTTTTGCCCCTGTACAAATCATTAATAAGACCTCATCTGGAATATGCAGGTCAGTTTTGGGATATTGGGGAACTGGAGAAAGTGCAGAGAAGAGCAACCAAACTGAGAAGAGGCATGGAGGAGCTCAGCTATGAGGAAAGATTAGAGGAACTGAATTTATTCTGTCTATGATCAACATGTATAAATACATAAGTGGTCCATATAGTGAACTTGATGGTGAGTTATTCACTTTAAAGTTATCACAGAGGACAAGGGGGCACTCTTTACATCTGGAGGAAAACACTTGTACACCTTTTAAGTAAAAAAAAAATACATTATATTTAATATTTTTGCAGAAAAAAACATGTGCATTTATTATTTTTTCCTGCAGGAGCCTGGAAAGCATTGCATCCATGATCAGTGAATCAAGGGTACAACGTCAGGCTTCTGCAGACAAGTCCTGCAGCTTTCAGCCCGTACCTCCTATACGGGCTGACTGTTCACAAGCTGCAGGGCTTGTAAATTATTTATGAAAGTGTGGGCGGCACAGTGGTGTAGTGGCACTTTCGCCTAGCAGTAAGAAGGGTCGCTGGTTCGAATCCCAACCACGGCACTACCTGCCTGGAGTTTGCATGTTCTCCCTGTGCCTGCGTGGGTTTCCTCCGGGTACTCCGGTTTCCTTCCACACTCCAAAGACATGCCGGTAGGTTAATTAGATCCCGTCTAAAATTGTCCCTAGTATGAATGAATGTGAGTTAGGGACCTTAGATTGTAAGCTCCTTGAAGGTAGGGACTGATGTGATTGTACAATGTATATGTAAAGCGCTGCGTAACTTGACGGCGCTATATAAGTACCTGAAATAAATAAATAAAAATAAATAAATGAAAGTGCTCATCAGCTCCCTTGCAGTCCATTCAGAACTGCAAGCTGTCAGCCGTGGTGGTTGACAGTTAATGTAGTCTGTCTATTCACAAGTGTAGCACTACCCCTGTAGGAGTCGCTGATATCAGGGTTACTGACTGCTACACAGCCAGTCACACAGCATTTCCTTCTTTCATCCAGATACAGAAATAAGTCTTTTGGCTTGTATTTGTTGTTTTATTAGGGGATGATAACTTGGATGGGGTAAGGGAGTATGGGATGCCCAACTTGCAGATGTTCAATAAACAAAACCAGGGACAACTTTTTACAGATTCCTCTTCTTCCTTCCGTTACAAACAAGGCCAAGGATAAATCCAAGGAGAAAACAAGCTTAACTTACCGACCAGCCCGCAGACATTCAAGTAAACCTGTCTATGCGTGGCAAGTGGCGTACCCTTTTTGTATCACTGTCGTGTTTTATGGTCAGGCAACGCACTGACACATTTGAAATCCATTGTGCTATATGCTGGGTGTTCAGTGTGCCCCTGTACCTTTAAGAAGGGGTGGCTCCCCTTCAGTCCACCTGCTCTCACCTATCCATCAGAATGCATGTGCCTCCACTGTGAGGACACTTATAAGTTAGTGTTAGGTACCACAGATACCAGGGTGCCTTGACGAGGCTTTGTGGCTTACGCATGCATTTGCAAATGTGTGCAGACTAAACCCCTGCTTTTAACGCATACTGTTAGACAGGTTTCCTTGGTTGTCTGCGGGCTGGTCGGTAAGTTAAGCTTGTTTTTTTCCTTGGATTTATCCTTGGCCTTGTTTATAACTGTTGTTAGCCTTCCAATGCTACTTACTGTGATAGCTAGCTATAGATGGGGGCAAGTGGCACCCTTTTTGTATCACTCTTCTTCCTTCCTCCTGCCCAAACTTGGTTCCCTTTTTGTATAGTTTCTGCTATCTCACTCCTGGGGGAACTAACAGCCTCTTGTTAGCTCAGCAACAGCCCATTACAGGCTAGGAACTCTCAGTCCCTTTGGAAAAGTAGCACACATATGAAGTGAACAGCATCCCATGTCACCTTCTGTCTCTGTCTCTCCTTGCTCTCTCTGCTGCCTCTCCAGTTAGGGTCCCTCCAACTGCCCCCTGTGGTGGGATCCTTCCAGGCCAGCCTCCTGAGCTCCAGCCTGAGATTACCCCCTTAGCAGGGGTCACTCAAGGACCACCAACAGACTCCCCTCAGCACTGATTTTCCATCTTCCACTCCGACTCCCTTGCTGCCATGGCTCATGTCTAATTAAGGGCTGCTTAGTTCCCTGCCAGGCCTCCAACTTGGGGATTGGCTAAGGGTCCCTAAATATTTCAGGCAACACCTCCTAGCCTCCGCCCACTATCTTCCATAACATTCTCCAAAATTCTAGAAACAGGGGGAGGCACCAGAGAGCTACCTGAATGATTCATCCAGCCCTGGCCTCTAATAACCCTGAGACAGATTCAGTGACTCAGGTTTATCCCTGGGCCAGACTAAAGTTTGCCTACTCTCATTCTAGTAGCACACGCTAGAGGGTGCTACACTCACCTCCCTCTAAAAATCCGCCATGGCTGGAAAAAAACTAAAAAATGGCTCATGCGCCCAGGAGCCAGGGCATCCCATAAGAAAAAAAGGGAAGGGGAAAAGGGAACAAACTTGGAAGGTACAATAAATACATGGTATCAAAAATAGAATATACATTTTTCAAAACCATACACATAATATATATACATCCTGACTACAGGTCCCTTTAGCTAGCAAAATTATCAAACTCCAGCATATGTACATGTTAACCAGAGCACCACCCCTTAAAGGGAAGCCCTTCCAACATCACTGTGAGGCTAACAGGAACAGTCCCAAAAGTCCAGAACCAGGCAAGAGGACATAAAGGAGACACAATCCTCACACTAACTTATCTAACTTAACTGTACATTTTGTCAGCAGGGGATTATACTTGTAATCCTGCTGGCAGAAACAACCTTTTCAAAAGATTTAGTTTAAAAAGACATACAAAGGAGAGGGATTTTCACGGTGCAAGTAAGTTAAGCATATGGAAAAGCTGTATATCTTTTCTCTTTTTTTTAAAAAACAGTTTATTGTTTACATTTAAAAAACACATATATTATGTAGAGTAACAGACATATTCCTTTTGAAATTAAAACAAGGTGGTCAAAGTAGGGAATGACAAAGAAAAATGTACACTACAGATTCACAGATGGTAGTTATTGCATACTAGCCCGACATGTTTCGCATTGTCGCTTTTTCAAGGGATATGCAACTGTTTAGTGAGTCATCCAATACTTTTAGTAATTCTACGGAAAATAGAAAAAAGAAGTTTTTGTATACACACATAGATAATTTTCAGTATTAATACAACATTAAATATAATGAAAAAGCACGTGTTGTCACTCTGAAGTGTCCATAAAGGCTTACCCCTGAAGTTGACCCTACAAAATCTCGTCAGAACCGGCATATACAGACACAACCAAGCATGACAGCAGTGCAGCAGCACTGGCGCCATCACGTCCGCATCGAGCCGGCGACGTCACACGCCGGCTCGATGGGGAGCGGTATTTAAACCAGCACATCTGACAGCTATGTCTGCCAGCGCCGGAGGTTGCAAGCCAAGACTTTAGCAGGGTAAGTGACTGGTGTTGTACACCATACCCTGCTCAATACCCATATTCACACATTTTCTGTTCCTTACTTACTTATTGAACTCTTGTAGAGTCATAATTGTATATATATCCTTTGCTGTCACACCCAGTAAGCCTTTGTAATTTGAGCCTAATTATACTATTATGCTGCATGTGTAGACTCCCACTACCTGCCTATAAACACTCTTACAATCTAAATTACTTAGTTCAGTATTCTTCTGTGTAGTGACAATATCCTTTGCTCTCATTTTATTTCATTCTCTAGCCTTAACATATCCACTATTCCTTGCAATCATCATTTCACTATTACCGCTGACCATCTGTGTCCTTGGTTGCAGTTTTAATTAATCTTCGGCGTAAGTGTTAATTGATTGATTTTTTCTTAAATTTAATTAACCCCTTGTATACAATTTTCCCTGACATTGAATATTTTATTATTCATACAACAGCTTCACCTTACTGTTCCCTGTGGTTGCAAATAAGCCCCCCTGCTGTCATGCTTGGTTGTGTCTGTATATGCCGGTTCTGACGAGATTTTGTAGGGTCAACTTCAGGGGTAAGCCTTTATGGACACTTCAGAGTGACAACACGTGCTTTTTCATTATATTTAATGTTGTATTAATACTGAAAATTATCTATGTGTGTATACAAAAACTTCTCTTTTTTCTATTTTCCGTAGAATTACTAAAAGTATTGGATGACTTACTAAACAGTTGCATATCCCTTGAAAAAGCGACAATGCGAAACATGTCGGGCTAGTATGCAATAACTACCATCTGTGAATCTGTAGTGTACATTTTTCTTTGTCATTCCCTACTTTGACCACCTTGTTTTAATTTCAAAAGGAATATGTCTGGTACTCTACATAATATATGTGTTTTTTAAATGTAAACAATAAACTGTTTTTTAAAAAAAGAGAAAAGATATACAGCTTTTCCATATGCTTAACTTACTTGCACCATGAAAATCCCTCTCCTTTGAATGTCTTTTTAAACTAAATTTTTGCTTAGGGATGTGGTGCCTATCTATGAGGGTGTTTTTCCCATATTCGGAACCAAGACCTCAAACAACCTTTTCAAAAGAGTCTCTGAAAGAAGGAGCCCCTCCACAGCATCAGTCTCTTAACAGTAACACGCTAGACCTTACCACTGTGTCTTCTCCCACAGTACCACATCTAGAAAAGGATAGGTGGTATGCTCCGGCCTAGTCTGTTCAGCCAGGGGAGGGAAAGTTCCCCTAACACATCAACTGCCTTGCTTCAGGCTGGAATCCTGAATCAGTCCCTTTGCTTACCAGTACATATCTGGATTCGGAAGTCTGATGACTTCTCCACTGGGATCCCTCTTGGTGATGGAGTAGGTTCTTCTGGACCGTTCAGCTTTCATGACAACTACTCAGTCCCGATAGATGGCTCTTCCCAGGCCCAACTCCCTCCTGATATGCAGGAACCTGGCCCAAGCGTTTTTTTGTTGTTAAGTCCCCTCTGGGGTTTAGGAACATGCAAATAGTCCCATATTAGCTCCTCTTCCCAGCTGGTGCAGGAGACCTCAATGATATTCGTGACATCTTGTGTGATATAAGGAAAGTTCAATCCCCACTCCAGAGCAGTCCTTCTCTGCACCTCACTCTTAAACTAGGAGAACCTGGGTTGCTCCCTGGAATTTCCTTTCCTGGGTAGGACACAGGCATGTGATGTAATCCACATCTTGTGTCCCATGCCTGTAACCTGTCCCTGGTAGCAGTGGGCTCTGCTTGAACTGGGGATGGGGCAGGGGCACTATGGTGTTGTTTTTGTGGAGTAGGTAGCTGTTCATTTGTACAGGACGATGAGGGCTGCTGTGAATTCACCCCCCTCGCTGCCCATCCCTCCTCTTATCCTGTTCCTCCCCAGGCATCTCTGCTGACAGATCTTCATCTTCCTGATCATCCCCCCAAGTCCACTCTCCCTTTAATTCGCTCTCCAGAGACCATTCAGCCTCCACTTCTAGGGGCCCAAACTCAGCCTCCAGTCTGGGAGACCCCAATTTATTTTGCCACCACTGCCACTCTGGCTCACCTGAAGACCCATTGTCCTCTACACCTGGCTCCTGCCAGGTGGGGCTGACAGGGTGGACTTGAGGAGCCAGCTTCTCTGCTGGGGTACCTTGAGCTGGACTGGCATCTCTCACCTTCTGCTGTGGCTCTTCTCCCCCCAAACTTGGGACCACTGCTACTCTCCGGCCTCTCCCACAGGAGTAGTGGCGGATACCTAACCGACCGGCCAGCAGGGCCATCTTAATAACATCATGGGCCCCTGGGCAAAGTAATGCACTAGGGCCCCTACCAGGGAGATGGTGACCTGCGGCACGCTATGCGTGCGGTGGCAAGGAGTGAGTGTGGCTAAATAATGCTACATATTGGACGTGGCTTTTTGGTCTAATTAGACACAACAAATACACAAAACCAAGAAATTATCCCAAATTAAATTCACTTCCTATACACACTGTCCTGCCCTCTCTACACACTGCCCCCCCCCCATACACTGCCCCCCCCCCATACACTGACCCCCTATATACACTGGCTCTTTTTCCCTGTACACACTGACCCCCGTAATAAATGCATTTCCCAGCCATTTAGAGGTCTGTATTTATGTATGACTCTACACAGTACGGGGGGGGAGGCAGGAGGGCACAGTAGAGGGGAGGTCAGTAGGGTACAGTATAGGGCAGTGATGGTGAACCTTGGCACCCCAGATGTTTTGGAACTACATTTCCCATGATGCTCCACTACACTGCAGAGTGCATGAACGTCATGGAAAATTTAGTTCCAAAACATCTGAGGTGCCAAGGTTCGCCATCACTGGTATAGGGTTTAGTAATGTTTAGTGTCAGGTTTGGATGGTATAGGGAAGTATAGTGACAGGTTAGGGTAGTATAGGGCAGTTTAGAGGAGGGTTTGGATAGTATAGGGAAGTATAGCTGAAGGCTTAGATAGTATAGGGCAGCATAGCAGAAGGTTTGGATGGTATGGGGCCGTGTAGCATAAGGTTTGGATAGTATAGGGCAATATAGTGGAAGGTTTGGCTAGTATAGGGCAGTATAGGTAAACGTTTGGATAGTATAGAGCAGTATAGGTGAAGGTTTGGTTAGTATAGGGTGATATAGGTGAAGGTTTGGATAGTATAGAGCGGTATAGGTAAAGGTTTAGATAGTATAGAGCAGTATAGGTTAAGGTTTGGATAGTATAGAGCAGTATAGGTGAAGGTTTGGATAGTATAGAGCAGTATAGGTGAAGGTTTGGATAGTATAGGGCAGTAAAGGTGAAGGTTTGGGTGGTATAGGTAAATGTTTGGGTAGTATAGGATGGTATAGGTGAAGGTTTGAATAGTATAGGGCAGTATAGGTGAAGGTTTGGATAGTATAGAGCAGTATAGGTGAAGGTTTGGATAGTATAGGGTGATATAGGTGAAGGTTTGGATAGTATAGGGCGGTATAGGTGAAAGTTTGGATAGTATAAAGCACTGTAGGTGAAGGTTTGGATAGTATAGAGCAGCACAGGTGATGGTTTGGGTGGTATAGGTGAAGGTTTGGGTAGTATAGGGTGGTATAGGTGAAGGTTTAAACAGTATAGGTGCGGTATAGGTGAAGGTTTGGATAGTATAGAGGAGTCTAGGTGAAGGTTTGGATAGTATAGGGTGGTATAGGTGAAGGTTTGGATAGTATAGGGCTGTATAGGTGAAGATTTGGATAGTATAGAGCAGTATAGGTGAAGGTTTGGATAGTATAGGGTGGTATAGGTGAAGGTTTGGATAGTATAGAGCGGTATAGGTGAAGGTTTGGGTAGTATAGGGAAGTATAGGTGAAAGTTTGGGTAGTATAGAGCAGTATAGATGAAGGTTTGGGTAGTATAGAGCAGTATAGGTGAAGGCCCTATACCGCCCTATACTAATAGGGCGGTATAGGTGTGTAATATGACTGAACAGAAGTGACTCCATTTTGGATTCATATATCTTAACTTGTATATTCAGACTCTAGTTAAAGTCAACTAGTTAATAACAGGTTCTCTATAAAGCACACATATGAGAAAATATAGCTTACAGTAGCATCTTTGTTCTGTACTTTTCTATATAAAGCTTCTGTGGTGAAGAAGCTGTCTGGGATACTTTCCTGGCAGGACTATGAGTCATGGAAGCAGATGGCATGGTTACTATGGTTGCTATTGTCAGCCATGTTTAAGGGGTGGGGCATTTGAGTATTGATGATATGTAATGATATAAAATGTACACCCCTGTATCAAATCACTCCCATGTGCTATGCAATGATTGGTTGATAATAACGTATATAAATTGTATACCCGCCCAGAATTAAATCAGATCGCTTTGAACATCGACTATGACTCATCTCTTCTTGTGTTAACAAAGAAGCTATCTCCTCAGTACCGCTGTACTGAGTGGGTCTTGTGAGTGTAGTATTTGCCATGATTATACCTAGCTGGTCTTGTTAGGTATATAGAAATACCATTTGATTCCACTTCAGTTTGGAGGCACCGCTGGGATTTTTGGATTTAGGACTGAATTTAGGTAAGGCTCACCTGTGGCATCCCTGCATATTAAGCCCATATTAAGCCCATGCCCACTGCATAGTAAATTGGGAACATTAAAAGGGAAATATGACACGTCACTGATAAATTAGATGTATGCGCTGTTTTTTGAGGAATCCGATCAGATACAAATTCTTAAAAGTAGCATTTCAATTTATGTATAGGGTATCTTGATTTTTTCGGTTATAGTGTGACTTTAAGGACTGTTTTAGTTGTAGTTGCCTATCCTTACATTATTGAAGTTAAGGGGTGTTTCTTTTCTGATAACAGCAAATGTGCTATATTTGTGCAAATGGTTTTAATTGTGTTTAAGCTGTATTAACAATAATTGGGGATTTTAAAATGTTGATTTTAACCAAATACAAGTTTAAAAATATTATAATTGGTAAGTATATCTATGCTGAGAATGCGGAAGTTATATATTCCGGGCGTTATGCCAGATGAATTGTGGTTGGTAAAGAAAAAGGAAGTAATTTAAGGTTGTGAAATTCTACGCACTAGAGAAAAATTATTAAGGTTTAAAGGTGTTTAAAGGTGTTTAAAGGTGTTCAAAGGAAAAAATATGAAAAAATGGAGAGTGAATGGACTGGCCAAATGAATGTGGAATGAGAAAGTGGTTGTATTGTGTTTAATGAACGCATAGGGGTATCATTTTGATTTAGTAAAGTATTTTAAGTGTGTGTTTAAAATGTACACAACAAGTTGTCTCATACTGTGTTTAGGCCCATGCTGGTAACAGAAGGGTGAAATTTGGGAAAAATGTTGCTATATATATTGAGTCCATGGGGTACAAGGATGTGATGGGAAGGATTTGTTTGAAAAAAGCAATCAGAATGACTATTCTGGATATTTATCTTTTGAATTCCCAGAGTTTCAATCATAAAGTGTTAATGATGTAATGTTGTTTATCCATCGATGTTTTGTTTGTTGCTGATGATCAGACATATTTGCAAAGTTAGGAGACTTCTGAGTCAGAATATATGTTTGGGTAAAATATTCTGTCCTAAGTCCCTCGGGTCCACTTGGGTCCCAGGAATAGAAGAAACGAAAGGAGTTTAAGTTTTGTTGAAGTTCTGCTGTAATACTGAATTTGGAACAATGTTTAGTTAAAAATTTTGAATCTATATAATGAAGACCCTTGCTGAGAAACATTTTCATTCCTGCATGCTTTACTTATGTTTGAGTCAATGAAGAATATTGTTTTTAATACCTCCAATGGTTAAGGCCTGAATTAATCAGGTAGATTCTGTGATTACTCATGTCAGATGAGGAGTATCTGCCCCAGCCAGCATTTACCCACAGCCCCATACACATGAAGAAATGCCCACCCCAGTCATAGCCTACACCCCATTCATACCCTGCCCTATACCCTATCTGGATGAAGAGATGACTACAGCTTTTACATGGAAATCTTCGTTGTTCATCTTTGTTGTTCAATTACCATAGGAAGTGCTTAGATGATTAAAGGTGGACTCCTGCTGGAAAGTGTTCTTGGGAATGACACCTTGAGGGGGAGCTAAATGACGCAAACCCGAGGTACGAAATTCTAGTGAGCATCACTTGAGAGAGATCCAGAGGCCAGCCCGAAGAGCCAGGTCTAGCCCAACGCATCAGTTCCAGCTTGTCTGTGGATATCAAGTTCTGTCCTTACAAAGAGGCAGTGTTTTGGGGTAGAGAATTCATGTCTGTACATATGAATGATCACAGAATTGAACCAAAAGGTTTTGGGAAAGGTTGAGGAGAATGAGAGTTATAATGTGGACATTTCTTTTTCCTTCCTTTTTTTGTGAATTTAATGGACATTCAGAAGCTATCCAAGAGACTTTTCTTTTTGTGTTTTTTTTGGGACTATTTTTATTTGGCCTAAAGGCTGTCATGCCCCTCCCACTTGTTTTTATGGACTGTCATGCCCCTTCCTCCCCTTTTGCATGCTATGGACAATTGCTATGCAGCAGAGATTACTATTTTTGCATGTTTAGAAGGTGGTCCGGATGAGGGTTGAGGGCATATTGGGATTGTTGTTGTAGTGTGCCCAGGACATGCTCGAACACTTCAGTGTGTAGGATGGCTTGAATCTGCAGCTGTTGAATAATGTTTGGATGGATGCTTGCATGAGCACTGTACTATATATGTATTGGTTCACATGTCATCCACCAACCTCTGTGTTCTGGGGGGGGGGGCCTTAAGGTTATATGTGGCCCACCCGACAACACCACTAGTAACACACTCATTAGACATAGAGGGGATGTGTATTCAACAAAGTCTGAGGGGACTCCACAGTGTTTGACACCTCGGATTGTGCCCTACATCACACTATATATACCTTCATGCATGCCTCTGACCCCCATACTGAGATGGCTAGGCTACTCTCACAGCTTGCCTTTGCAGGATTCTCTGAAGGTACCCAATGGGTACTTAGCAGACATCCACTGGCCTTGGGCAACAGCACGCAAATTTGTTGTGGAAGAACATGCCATCCATGGATTCTGAGTGATCCCAAGGGATGGTGTTACTTGGCCTCATTGGTTTCGATAATGGGAATTCTCGGGGACAGTGAGGAACGTCACTTGCTCAAGACTGGTGTTCATCCTAAATGCCTCCTCAAACACCATTATGCCAGGTCATTGTTTTTGGAAAAGGACATGACCTGGGCATGGTTCCCCTCAGGAGCCGAAGGGGGTATTGACATGATGAAAAGGCTAAATAATTACTTGGGGGGGGCTTGGTCTGCACATGGCCAGGTGAGGGAGTGAGAGACACAGGCTCCCGGCCCCAGTCTGCTGATTAACTGACTGACATGCTAGCAGTGTTTCAGGATTAGTCTGGTGGACCTCAAGGCTATCTCTTGGTGAGACTACAGCGGTATGAGACAGAGGGAGACGAGAACTGCACGCAAAGCAGCCCAGCTGGTCCAGTTTCCCAGAGAGGGGGAGTTGCAGCCAGAGATCCACCGCTAAGTCCCCACGGTACAGGGTGCGGGACTTGAACCCGGAAGTGAGAGAGGGAAGGCAGACGTGTTGCTGCAGACTAGGGAGAGTACACCTATGCATCCAGCCCAGGACAGATGACGGTGAGAACTAGCGCGGAAGCGCTACTGACTATCCCACAGAGCCCCTTATACAGGCTCTCCCCACACAGGCAGACATAGAAACCCTTATTGGAAAAGTGGAGGATGCACACCGTAAGAAACTGGAGCTGGTCCGGAGTGAACTACAAATACTAGCGGAGCGCGTGACGGATGGGGAGAGTGCATATCAAAGCCTGGAACAGCGAGTGAGCATACTGG
Organism: Lithobates clamitans; assembly: GCA_037952925.1. Lineage (NCBI taxonomy): Eukaryota > Metazoa > Chordata > Amphibia > Anura > Ranidae > Lithobates > Lithobates clamitans. Next base: position 1,844,754 of record JBBGZY010001184.1, read on the forward strand.
AGAGAGATAGTTACACCCAAAAAGAGACCTCAGTGGTGCTACAGCTACAGTTGGAGGACCTCGAAGATCGGAGTAGACGCAACAATGTGCGCCTGCGAGGAATCCCAGAGGCATCAGACCAGGAAAACCTGCAGGACATGGTAAAATCTATTTTTGAAAATATACTAAAAGACGCTATGCCTTTAAATTTGGAACTTGATAGAGTTCATAGAGCATTAGGCCCAAAGTCCAAGGACATTAATCGCCCCCGTGACGTGGTGTGTCGTTTGCATTATTTCGCACATAGGGAGGCCATTTTGCTGAAAGCCTGAGAGACAGGAACAATAGACTTTAAGGGGGGCCAGGTTAAAATTCTACCAGACCTATCAAGAGCTACATTGGAGCGCAGAGCCCTACTACGCTCAGTATTAGAGAGGGTACGAGACTGGGGTGGGACATATCAGTGGAGGTTCCCAATTTCAGTGCTGATAAAAAAAGGGCACTCTATCTTTCTGGTTGCGTTCCAGAGCAGACTTATCAGACCTTTTTTCGTTTCTGGGTGTTGATACATTTGAGGTTCCAGACTGGTTGCAGTTGGTCCCAAGAGTGCCCAGAAAATAGGGAGAACATAGTATCATAAACAGGAAAGTGGAACTGTGAATATAATGGAGGGGATATTCGGAGGAGAAGCTGGAAGAATAAAACGGGGGGGGGGGGGGTTGGGGCCCCCTGTGGGTTTTTTTCACTAGACCCCTGTGGGTTTTTGTTTGTTTATTTTGGGGGGGGTACTGGGTGGGTTTTTCACTTTTTTTCTTTTTCTTATTTTACATTTGACCCCCTATGGGTTTTTTCACTAGACCCCCTGTGGGTTTTTTTTGTACGTGACCCCCTGTGTTTTTTTTCTCACTTTTTTTTCCTTTTTCTTTTGCACTAGACCCCCTGTGGGTTTTTTCACTAGACCCCCTGTGGGGTTTTTTTTGTTTGTTGCACTAGACCCCCTGTGGGTTTTTTCACTTTTTTTCTTTTTCTTTTTTTGCACTAGACCCCTTGTGGGTTTTTTTCACTAGATCCCCTGTGGGGTTTTTTTTTGTACTTGACCCCCTGCGTTTTTTTTTCTTTCTTTTTTTTCTTGCACTAGACCCCCTGTGGGGTTGTTTTATTTTTCAGTTTTGGTGTTTGAAGATTAGATAAAAGGGAATTAGTAACACAGACTTGGTAGAGCCGACCCTGTTTAACACTAAGACACAAAGGAACACAACACATACAGTTGCAATAAAAAGTATGTGAATCCTTTTGAAATGATATGAATTTCTGCACAAATTGGTCATAAAATGTGATCTGATCTTCATCTAAGTCACAACAATAGACAATCACAGTCTGCTTAAACTAATAACACACAAAGAATTAAATGTTACCATGTTTTTATTGAACACACCATGTAAACATTCACAGTGCAGGTGGAAAAAGTATGTGAACCCTTGGATTTAATAATTGGTTAAACCTCCTTTGGCAGCAACAACTTCAACTAAACGTTTCTTGTAGTTGCAGATCAGACGTGCACAACAGTCAGGAGTGATTCTTGACCATTCTTCTTTACAGAACTGTTTCAGTTCAGCAATATTCTTGGGATGTCTGGTGTGAATCGCTTTCTTGTGGTCATGCCACAGCATCTCAATTGGGTTGAGGTCAGGACTCTGACTGGGCAACTCCAGAAGGCGTATTTTCTTCTGTTTAAGCCATTCTGTTGTTGATTTACTTCTATGCTTTGGGTCGTTGTCCTGTTGCAACACCCATCTTCTGTTGAGCTTCATCTGGTGGACAGATGGCCTTAAGTTCTCCTGCAAAATGCCTTGATAAACTTGGGAATTCATTTTTCCTTCGATGATAGCAATCCGTCCAGGCCCTGACGCAGCAAAGCAGCCCAATTCATGATGCCCCCACCACCATACTTCACAGTTGGGATGAGGTTTTGATGTTGGTGTGCTGTGCCTCTTTTTCTCCACACATAGTGTTGTGTGTTTCTTCCAAACAATTCAACTTTGGTTTCATCTGTCCACAGAATATTTTGCCAGTACTGCTGTGGAACATCCAGGTGCTCTTGTGCAAACTGTAAACGTGCAGCAATGTATTTTTTGGACAGCAGTGGCTTCCTCTGTGGTATCCTCCCTTGAAATCTATTCTTGTTTAGTGTTTTATGTATCGTAGATTCGCTAACAGGGATGTTAGCATATGCCAGAGACTTTTGCAAGTCTTTAGCTGACACTAAAGACACTCATTCTTCTTCACCTCATTTAGCAGTCTACGCTGTGCTCTTGCAGTCATCTTTACAGGACGCCCACTCCTAGGGAGAGTAGCAGCAGTGCTGAACTTTCTCCATTTATAGCCAATTTGTCTTACCGTGCACTGATGAACAGCAAGGCTTTTGGAGATACTTTTATAACCCTTTCCAGCTTTATCCAAGTCAACAATTCTTAATCGTAGGTCTTCTGAGAGCTCTTTTGTGTGAGGCATCATTCACATCAGGCAATGCTTCTTGTGAAAAGCAAACCCAGAACTGGTGGGTGTGTGTTTTTTATAGGGCAGGGCAGCTGTAACCAACACCTCCAATCTCATCTCATTGATTGGACTCCAGTTGGCTGACACCTCACTCCAATTAGCTCTTGGAGATCTCATTAGTCCAGGGGTTCACATACTTTTTCCACTTGCACTGTGAATGTTTACATGGTGTGTTCAATAAAAACATGGTAACATTTAAATCTTTGTGTGTCATTAGTTTAAGCAGACTGTGATTGTCTATTGTTGCGACTTAGATGAAGATCAGATCACATTTTATGACCAATTTGTGCAGAAATCCATATAATTCCAAAAGGGTTCACATACTTTTTATTGCAATTGTATGTACAAGAGAACAATAATAAAGATAATCACTAAAGGAGAGGTTTTTATTTCATAGTCACCTACTTAATTTATAGATTTATAAATAGACACAAAGGGGAGGTTGCATGGAACTGGCAGGGGGAAGGCTAAAAGAGCAGAAGCTAGCAAATAATGGAGTAGGATAACAGAAGAAGGGCCTGAGAAGTGACAGAGAGTAGCAGGAATGTGTTAGGGAGAGGGATAAGCTGAAGGGGTATAGGATAGCGGAAGGTGAGTGGGGGGGAGGGGGGGTAGGTGTGCCTTTTTTTTTTTTTTTAGGGGGGGGTTATTATGCAGTTGACATATTTCCCTGCGGAAGTAGACAGGGAGGGGTAGGGAGATAGGGAAAGGGGAGACAAGGGTGGGGGACACTATAGGGCACTATACCCCATGACATATTGTAGCGATGGAGTGGAAAGCTTCTCCCCGGACCCTTTTCCTTTGAGGGCGGTATGTTGATATAAGTTTTACTTTCATGAAGATCATATGAAATAGAGCAATGGGCAAGAAATTGATAATATGGAACCTTTGAGAAAATAAATGTACAGAGAATAAATGAATAGGTATTGATTTAGAGATAAAAAAACACATATTGAGGCGATGATATACAGAGCAGGAGCGGGAGGGAGGTCCGGGAGCTCCCCTCCCGGGTTCATGCGCAATCAATCCCCCATAGTAGGTTAGTACTCACTTAGGGTAGGGGGAGTTGAGTGCATTAAGAAAGATATTCTTTTATCCCTTCATCTGTCAGAGGAAGATACAGGGGGGGAGTAAACCCCACGTAACACATTAGGGTTATTAGAACCCTTTTTGTTCTTTTTTTCGTATTGTTCCTTTTTCTTTCTTTCTTTTTTTTTTTCTGTTGCTTTTTGGTAGGGGGGATGGAGGCTTTAAAGGTCACTTCTCTAAACGCGAAAGGACCTAATGTACCGGAGAAAAGGAAGATTTTAATGCAAGATTTGAAACGCTCATACTCAGATGTGGCGTACATTCAGGAAACCCATTTCAGAGAGGGTAAGGTACCAATTCTTAAGAACAACTTCTACCCCTATGCATATCATGCATTTAATAGGGCAGCTAAATCAAGAGGGGTCTCTATATTGGTTTCAAGACAAATTTCCTGGACATTAATAGACAAAAAACAGATATAGAGGGCAGATTTCTGTTCCTCAAAGGGATGATGGGTGGCATAAAAGTGACTTTGGCCACGATATATGCCCCCAATAATAATCAAGATCAATTTATCTGCCCTACTATTAATAAGCTGATGAAATTTACTGATGGTAAACTTATCTTGGGGGGTGATTTTAATCTTCCCCTAGACCCGAAGATGGATACATCAGGGGGAAGCTCCTCGGTAGCTACAGGTCTACGTAAACGAGTCTTACAAATATTGCATAATTACCAACTTACTGACACATGGAGAGCGTATCATCCCAACAAGAGACTACACCTTCTATTCAGTGCCAAATAAAGCATATTCTAGAATTGACTTATTTTTCACTCCACAGAGTATGTTAACAGCGGTTGAAGAGGTGGCTATAGGGAGTATTACATGGTCAGACCATGCCCCGGTCTTACTGACATTAGCTATGAATGAGTATTCCTCTGACAAGAGCAAACAGTGGCGATTGAATGAGAGTTTGATGGAAGATAAGATGGTGGTAGAGGACGTTATTAAGGAATTGCAGTATTATTTTAAATATAATACTGTAGAGGAGACAGATGCAGGGACAATTTGGGAAGCGCACAAAACGGTAATAAGAGGGGTACTCATTAAGCATGGTTCCAGAATAAAAAAGAAAAGGGAGGCCCAATTGACCCAATTACTGACAGATATACAGATGTTAGAGACTCAACATAAACAGAACATGAGGTGTACGGGGGAGACAGAACTCCTTAAATTGCGTAGACAAGTGACAGAGTTACTCCAACATAGAGCTAAGGCAGCACTTCAGAGATGCCAGAAATATTATTATGAAACAGGAGACAAATGCGGCCATTCACTGGCTAGAGCTTTACAGGAACAGAGGACTCAATCCTATGTCCCCCACTTAGTGGACACCGAAGGTAGAAAAGTACACCTTCCCTCCCAGATTGTCTTGACCTTCCGTAGATTTTACCAATCTTTATATAATTTGCCTACCAGATCCTAACCTCAAAATATCATGGAGGAATATATTTCCTCTTCAGGTATTTCTCAATTGACAGAACAGATTTGAGAAGAGTTGGTCGTTGCTATTACCTTAGAAGAATTGCAAGAGGCCATCAGGACATCCAAACCTGGGAAAGCTCCGGGTCCGGATGGCTTTACACATAAATACTACCAGACATTTTTTCCCTCAGTTGGGTAAGCAGATGGTACAAACATTTAATGCAATGGGACACGGGACAGGATTTACTCGAGAAACCCTGAAAGCACATATCACCGTTATTCCGAAGGAGGATAAGGACCCATCAATATGTGGCAGCTATCGCCCCATTTCATTATTGAATGTAGATCTTAAGTTATTTACAAAAATATTAGCCACACGTATACAACCACATTTGACTGCATTAGTATACCCAGACCAGGTAGGCTTCATTCAAATGCGGGAGGCCCGTGATAATACCATTAAAATTTTGAATCTAGTCCACGTAGTCGGTCATTCTAAAACATCCACTGTGTGCCTGGGAATGGATGCCGAAAAGGCATTCGACTGGGTCAATTGGTCTTTTATGTTCTCAGTCCTACGATATGTGGGTGTAGGGGAGAGGATGGTAGGGTGGATCTCGAGCATATACACAAGGCCGGAGGCACAAATAAAAGCAAATGGAGTTCTATCTGAACCTTTTACTATCTCTAACGGCACCCGCCAAGGGTGCCCTTCATCACCACTCCTTTTTGCTATCACCTTAGAGCCACTTCTTTGTAAGGTCAGGCAAAACCTGGATATTAGGGGGTTAATAACCAGAGATTTACATCATAAAGTATCCGCATATGCAGATTATCTTTTATTCTGCCTTACTAAACCTGTTATATCTATGCCGAACCTATTAAGAGAATTGGACCAATATTGTGCACTGTCCAATTTAAACATTTAATATGTCCAAGTCAGAGGCAATGGATGTATCTATGACTACGACTCAAATTAACGCTTTAAAAATTAATTTTAAGTTTAGATGGACCTGGTATCAAATACCTGGGCACGTTGATTCCACCTAAATTGGACCAAACCTTTGAGTTGAATTTCCCACCTCTACTGAGTAGAGTGAAAGTCTTATTCTCTAAATGGCATCAGGGCCTTTTCTCTTGGTTCGGTAGATGTAACATAGGAAAATTTAGACAATACTGACATTTTTATTATCTTTTTCAAACTCTACCCATTCATATACCCCCAGAATTCTTTAAACAGACTAATAAGATGATAACGGAATTCATTTGGGCCCATAAAAGGCCCAGAATTCAACACCGTTTAATGACAATGCCTAAACAATATGGGGGGGTAGTGATATCTGATATGCAGAAATATTATCAGGCGGCTCATATGGCGCGACTAGTAGACTGGTGTAGGCATGCAAGCTTTAAAATATGGCCAAAAATCGAGCAATTACAGTGTGAGGTCCCATTGCGTTGTGCGGTTTGGTGGTTTGCAGACCTGAGCTCAGCTCTCAAAAAGCATCCAACCTTGGGCCCTACCCTGCGTATTTGCTCCCGAATATGTTTCACCACTTTATTACCATCTGTCAACTCCCCCCTATACCCTATTGTAGGGAATCCTCGTTTCCCTCCGGGACTACAGGAGGGACCCTTCAGGAAACTTTCAGACTCACAGTGTTTTCAGGCCTCACATTTTATACAAATAGCGACTGGGACATGGCCCTCATTACCTGAACTAACCTCATCGAACAGGCTTTATAAAGGACACCTTTAAACCAAGGACATTGTCAGACTACGGACACAAACCTTCGTGTCAGGTATGTCACAGGAGTAGGATCCTACCTGCCTTATGGGAAGGTCAGCGGCTCAATCTCACACAAATATCTTATGGTGGATGGAGATAAAGTTGCTTTTGGTTCCTTCAGTGACAAGGACTCTATCAGACCGGGACATCCATACAGGTTTTTGGGAGACCGAATTCCCTGAGCTTGGTGAGACTGCCTTTGCGGTCATCCCTGCGGGTAAGGAGACTACATACTCACCCTGGGTGTTTACCTGTTTGGAGGAATGGGACCTCATCACTCTTTTCCTTCACAACATCATGTATAATATGTGGTTCTGCACTTGAATGGACACTTTCTATCCACTGTCACATGAATTTGGACTTTTATTTTGGATATTTTGCTTTTAGATTTTTTTATTGTATTTCTCATATGAGTGTTATTTCATATAACACTTTAAGACCATTTTCTTGGTGCACTCTTACTTTATAGTTTATGTTACTATACATTTATATTTGCTATTTATATTATTCACCATTGTTATTTAAATTATGTGATTTATTTATTTTTTCACATGATTTGATTTATTGGATTGTTTTTTGTCAGTTTCCCTGGTTTGAGCTACAGGGACTCTGGCTTAGTTTTCCATTCACATAACTTTTCACCATTACTGAATATCTGTAATTTTATTTCATTTAATTTCTTCTTGTTTCAATTTTTCAATTTTATACATTCAGCGCTGTACCCACCCCATGTTTTTCAGGTATATAGAAATACCGTTTGATTCCACTTCAAGGTGAAGGTTTGAATAGGGCGGTTTAGGTGAAGGTTTGGATAGTATAGAGCAGTATAGGAGAAGGTTTGGATTGCATTTCGTATGTCCAGCGAGATTTTGCTTTACTGAGAGTAATAACTTTTTTTTTTAAGTGTAAATTTTATTGAATTTTCAGCAGTATTGTACATTTCAATGTTACATGTCAAGATTTTGTGCAATATACCTTAGATATATCTCATTCTGAACTCAATATTGTGTAGCTATACCATGTACATGTCAATAAAGCAATATTCAATTTTTATTCAATAAGCAACGAAAACTTGCTACCAAACTATTAAACCATGTTTGTGTCTCTCATGTGTCCTATTTTGTGTATAACAATACGGCATATTGTATACTAATTTCCAGTGTTATTATAGTTCTCTGTGGAACTTGTACTGTAATTATCATACTTCTACCTCTCCTGTTACCTTTTCAATCAATTTGCCCCATACTTTATCGAACTTCTTTGAGCACCCTCTAGCCTGATAAGTTAATTTATACAATGGTAGAGCATTATTAACTCAGTTTTGTACGGACGGGGGAGACAGAGTTTTCCATTTAAGAGCCAGAGCTTTTTTGGCGTAGCAGAAAACTATTTTCAGAAGGGTCTTTTGTGATGTGGATAACTCTTCTTCCTCCAGGTCTCCTAAGAGACATCTAGCTGGAGAATATATGTTTGGGAGCTCCAGGGCCTCCTCCAAATATTTGAGAACTGCCTTCCAGTATCTTGTCACATGAGGACACTGCCATATCATATGGAAGAAGTCTCCCTCTGCTGCATTGCAGTGAGGACACTCTGGAGACTCCCCCCTACCCATTTTATGTAGTCTTTTGGGGCTGAAGTAAATTCTATGAAGATAGTTAAATTGTAGCATTTTGTCTCTGGCTGAGATCATTGAGGGTACCAGAGTATCCAAGGCTTCAGATCAGGACTCCTCCGTAAGGGACGGTATTGTCCTCTTTCAATTGTGCCGCTACCTTCTCCATCCTAGGGAGGAGGATGTCAGCAGTGTGAAGTAGTATTTAGAGATCAACTTTGAGTGATACACATCAGCTATCAATTTTTCCATATTGGAGGGGGAGAGCGCCACCACCTCCCACCATATTGAGCCTTTGCTGTGTGACGCAGCTGAAGGTATCTAAAAAATAATGTGTTTGGGACTCTATATTCAATCTTCAAGTCTATGAAAGATATGAAAACCCCTTCCCTGAATAGCTGATATTTGACCCCATAGGCTATTTCTTTAAGCTGAGTGTTGTGCCATAGTGAAGCATTGGGAGAGTCTGCCAAGCTGGTGCCACCCATTTTAGCATTACACATATGAAATATTTTGTATGACATTTTCAATATACCCGCCCCATGCTCCGGGTATGAACCATTCATGTAAAGAACATTAATTAATGCCTCATATGAGTGAACCTGAGCTGCCTGTGTTGCCACCGAGACAATCTTCATCTGTGGGAAGCCCCACCAATGTACATGCGTCAGTTGGGCTGCCAAATAGTAACACTGCAAGTTTGGTAATGCTAATCCTCCTGACCTTACTGGTAAGTAGAGCATTTCCAGGGACACCCTAGCTGGTTAAGGCCCCCATAGAAAGGAGGAGAGTATTTTATTGACGCCTGTAAACCATTTTTTTAGGGATATAAATAGGGGCATGCCAGAACAGATAGAGAAACCTGGGCAAATATATCATTTTAAACATGTTAATTCGTCCAAGGAGTCCGAGAGGCAGCTTAGCCCATGCTTGTACACTTTCCTTTAAACGTCACTTCAACAGAGACAGATTATTGGAAACATATGTGCTTATTGGCAGCTGGATCTCAACCCCCGGGTACCGAAGTTTGGAAACCACCCTCAGTGGGACCTCCGGAGATCATTTCGGGGTGTATTCAGAGTGAAAGGAAAATAATATAGATTTATTCCAGTTTACTTTGAAACCCGAATGATTCCCAAATTTGAAGATTCTGTCCGCCTTTTCATTGGCGTATAGAGATGTTTTTTCCTCTAATTCGTTGATCCTGCAACCCCTGATATTTCCATCTGCCCTCAACAGAGCCGCCAGCGGCTCTATAGCCAGGGCAAACATCAGGGGTGACAAAAAGCATCCCTGCCATATGCCCCTAGCTATGTTGAATGGATCTGTAATAGTATTATTCACCCTAAGTCTGGCTCTTGGTTCTGCATATAATATTTTGACCCATGTTATAAATCTAGGGCCGAAAACCCAACTGCTTAAGGACCGCTATGAGATATGGCCATTCTATAGAATGGAACGCTTTGTGCGTATCAAGTGACATCACTACTCGGGTATCCGGGGTAGTACCCTCTGCCCGCACAATAGTAAAGAGGCGACACAGATTTATGGCAGTCGACCTTTCTCATATGAAACCAGTCTGATCCGGGTGGATGACCGAAGCAATCACATTATTTAAACGTTTGGCCAGAAGTTTAGCTATAATTTTCGCATCTACATTAATAAGGGATATCGGCCTGTATGATTCACATAGATCATGGTCCTTGTGCGGCCTAGGATTCAGAACTATGAGTGCTTCTCTCATAGACTCAGGGAGAATACCCCTATCATATGCATCCTTGTACATGTCTAGTAATTTAGGTGCCAAGCTATCCATATACGTAGCATACCACTCCACTGGAAGGCCATCCAATCCTGGGGTTTTATTTGGATTTAGGGATCTTATGGCCGATATCACCTCCTCAATTGGAAGAGGCAGGTTGATTTCCTCCTCCCCCTCTTCCATGAGCTCCACCAGGGGTATTGGGGCCAAATATCCTTGTACCTCCTCCTTCCCATAGTCTACCCTCGAGGCATATAATTGAGAGTAAAATGTCATAAAGGCCTCAGCTATTTCTGTATGGGACGTGCAAAGTTTCATATTCTCATCATAGATGCGTGGGATAGAGGTTGGTGCTTGGTGTGAGTGGGCTAGGTAGGCTAGTAGCTTACTATTTATATCCCCAAATTCAAAAATGTGACTGGTAAAGTAATTTTTTCTTGGTTTTTTCCACTAAGACTAAATCCAGTTGATGTATACTCTCCTTCCATATCCTGTGTGTATCAGGGTTAGGGTTTCTAATATAGTCCACTTCAGCCTCAGTGGCTATCTGCTCTGAGTTCCTAATCTTCCATTCCCTGTCTGAATGGAGCCGTTTGATCATTCCTGAGATAGATCCCCTGATTGTGGCCTTGAAGGCATCCCAGGTAATCCCCACCGGGGCCTCCCCTCTATTGTTGCAGTGGACCTCTCGAAGCACTCCTCCTTAAGCCACAAAGGGCTCAACCTCCACACAACATACCACCGTGGTTTTTCCATATCAATGGTAATAAGCAGGGGGGAGTGGTCTGAGATGGCCCTTGGCAAATATTGAGCTCCCATCACCCTTGTCAGTAGTTCCCTGGATACAAAACACATATCTATTCTAGATAGGGTGTTGAATGTGGAAGAATGACAAGAGTATTCCTTGGCATCAGGGTGTTTCCACCTCCATATTTCCACTAAATCATAAGGTTTTACACAGGCTTCTAATGGGGATCCTCCCACAGTCGCCATCCCGAATCTGTCTTTATCAGACGACGGTACTACATTTAGATCACCCGCCAAAACAATAGGGCCATCCGAGTCACCTCCGCCATTACCATTTCCCATACCCCTACTATGAATGGTGCTGGTATATATAGAGCTACGAAGGTATATGGTTGGTTATTAATAACCAATACTAGGGCCACAAACCTACCAAAAGGGTCTAATTTTACCGTCTTGGTAGTGTACATTAAAGATTTGGATATAAGAACAGACACACCTCTAGCATAGCTGGAGTATGTGGAGTGGAATTCTCTACTTATAAAAGCCCTATGTAGAGCCAGTGTCCTGGATCCCACTAAATGCGATTCTTGAAGAAATATGATGTGCGGCTTACGCTTTAGGATATATTTAAAGACTAGGGCTCTCTTGATCTTGGAATTAAGCCCTCTCACATTCCATGAGAGAAGACTAAGGGTCTGCATAGGGGCATTCATAGATACTTTGAACTAGAGAATTAGGTATGAGTGTGTACAGGGGCAGCAGAGATTTCTTCAGGTGAAGGTAAAGTATATATCTATTTTTCATTTCCCCCCTACAGGGGTAGTATAATATTACAGATATTTCAGCATTAGGGTAAACATATACATGACATTTAGGGTCAGTTGTTCGACCCACATGTAGAGTACACCAAATTCTTTGTTGGTCAGAGCCCCTTTTCAGTGGAGACTCATAATAATAAAAAGAAAAAAATGGAGGTAGAACCCAAGAAAAAAAAAACAACCAAAAACATAACCGTTCCTGGATCCAGAACAGAGGATCCTAACACCCAATCCCCCCACCCTGCCTACAGCCCCAAACTTCCCGCAGGCTTCCACCCTGAACATCAAATAGCAAAGTTTCCCTAGGGGGGGTAATTTTCCTGCACCAGCCGGACAGGAAAATTTGGGGAAAAGTATGTAAGGTTCAACAGAGCACTAAATAGGCCGCGTTGCTTGAAGATCATTTTGCCTTGTCCCAGCCGGGCTTGAATTATGCAGGATCTTTCAGACCATGGTATGTCAAACAAGAAAATTACTGTCATATTAGTTATATATCTATATTTCAAGGGTCATATCAGTGTTATTTGCCTGGGGGGTCCCCTCAGGCCCGTTAGGTAACATACCTGTCAGATGAGATAGTAGATTTGTTATCCGTGTCCCAGTGATTCCAGCCATCAGTTTGTTTCTTTGGGAGACAGGAAGAATTGTGTCTGCTCTTTGTGCACGACCCTAAGCTTCGATGGGTAGAGCATACTGTATGGCAGATTCTGTTCTCTCAGGCGCTGCTTTAGACTTTGGAAGGCCGCTCTCTGTTTCTGTGTGGCTGCAGAGAAATCCGGGGAAATGAAGATGTGATTGTTGTCATGCATCAATTCAGGTAGATTGTGGGCTTTTCTGAGGATAGTCTCCTTATCTATGAAGTACAGAAAGCGGGCCAGCATGGGTCTCGGATATCTGCCCGGGGGGCTCTCAGGGGAACCCTGTGTGCACGTTCTATGGCAAACATGTGGGAAAAACTGTCAGCCCCGGAGATTTGCTTGAGCCAGGATAGCAGGAACTCCTCAGGATTCTTTCCCTCTGCACCTTCAGGGAATCCTAAAAATCTGACATTGTTCCTTCGGAGTCTGTCCTCGATGTCTCCCAGTTTAGCTTCCTGGGACTTGTGATCTGCTGACATAACCCCCACCTGCACTAACAGAGAATTGAGATCATCTTCCACCGCACTTATGTGCTGCTCAGTCTGCGTGACCCTCTGCCTCACCTTCTGCACATCATCTTTTAGGATAGCAAAGTCCATCCTAATTGTCTCAATCTGCGTGGACAGTGCCGCATGGCAGCTTTCAATAGTGTCCACAGCGTCGGTTCTCCTGCTTGTGTACCGGAGCTGCTCTTCCCGGAGTCCAACCGGGGAGAAGGCAGGGGATGCGCTAGAGGATCGGTCGGCTTCAGCCAGTCATTATCCCCCTCGGTCCATCTCCTATTTGGAGGAGCAGAAGTGGCGCGCCGCTCCTTTCCTGAACGGGCGCCATTTTGGGGGTCCTTGGGGGCAAACTTTGCGAGCTTTTCTGCGGGCGTAGAGTCCATACTCAGACCGAATTTCACCATCGCTGGGTTCCCGGTAAGTTCCTCTATCGATGCCGGTCAGTATGAGGTAAGAGGTTCAAGCCTGGAGACTGTCAGGATATTGAAGGATAATTCTGCGGTCGGAGCTCTGAAGAGAAGCGTCCTCACATACCGGAAGTTGGTCACGCCCCAAGAGTAATAACTTTATTGCTTCCTGTGAGGTACCTGGTAGGAGAGCCTGACTGTAGGAGAAGACCTCTCATACAACGCTGATTCAGGAGCCACTGGAGTGGGGACAGTGGTCTCCTGAGCGCAGTGGGGTAGGAGTGCCTGTATAGTCTCTGATGTGGAGGCAGAGATCCCTCCTGGGATGGCCGGGCTGCAGGTGAGTGGAGACTGGAACAGCAGCAGACTTGACACACTGGATGGCTGAGTTGCAGGTGAGAGGAGACTGGAACGGCAGCAGGCTAGACACACTGGAGGGATCAGTGAAGCTGAAGCTGAAGGTGCAACAGCAAGTGAACGGCAGGCACAAGCAGAGTCAGACAGTCCGGGACGGCAGGTAGCTGGCACAGGTAATAACAGCAGGCAAGGCAGAGTCGGTGAACAGGCAAGGGTCGGCAACGGTAGTAGATACAGACAGAAGAGTAGTCAGACAGGCCGGATCGGGGTAGGAGCAGGTCGGATGGTCAAACAAGCCGGGTCAAATCAGGTAGCAGACAATCAGGATACAGGTTCAAACATATTCACAGAGCTGAGACGAAGCAGCGATGTTCTCATGGAACAGGGGAACTTTTATGTGCTAATTGGCGCCAAACCGGCGCTAACGCGAACGCGCGCGCCCGTGCGTGCGCACGCACGCACCTGCGCGCGCCCGAGCGCCGCGCTGATGCACAGCAGCTTGATGCCGTGTCTGAACAGAAGCGCGCCGGCGCATAGGCGAATGCAAGTGCCCCGGTCTGGTGCTGGTAGATCCCTGACATTGCCCCCCCCCCCCAAGGAACAGCCTCCGGATGCCCAACAACCTCTTCTTCTCAGGATGAGTAGAAAAATAAGCGCGCACTAAACGCCTGGCATGCACATTACTGTCCGGTTCCCACGAATTACTTTCTGGGCCGTAGCCTTTCCACTTGATTAAGAATTGGTTTTGCCCTTGCCTTCTTCTACAATCAAGGATAGCCTCAACCTCAAATTCCTCGCTGCCATTAATTACAACAGGTTCAGGGGGTCTTGTGCCCCTAGCAGGAAAGGGATCAGGTATAGCAGGTTTGAGCAGAGATACATGGAATACTGGATGAATTTTAAATGAATCAGGTAAAGTCAATTCATAAGATACTTCATTGATTTTCCTTCTGACTGGAAAGGGTCCCATGAATCTAGGTGTCAACTTCTTAGAAGGACATGCTAATTTGATATTAACAGTAGAAAGCCATACCTGGTCGCCAATTTGCAAGTTCAGCTCCCCCCTTCTTTTCCGGTCGAAGATTCTCTTACCATCTGCCTGAGCCTTGGACACCGTTTCCTGTAACAACCGGCTGTTGTGACTGAGGAACTCCACTGTACTTTGTACTGCTGGAACCGAAGACTCTGAAAGGAAGTCAGGTAAAAAGGTTAGGTGAAAGCCATAATTGGCGAAAAAGGGAGATTGACCGGTGGCAGAATGTTTGGCATTATTGTAGGCAAATTCTGCTAAGGGTAGTAGAGATACCCAATCATCTTGTGTGAATGATGTGAAGCATCTGATGTATTGTTCCAGGGTCTGATTAGTCCTTTCTGTCTGACCGTTCGTTTGAGGATGATAGGCCGAGGACAAGGCCAATTCAATCTTTAGGGTTTCACACAGGGATCTCCAGAAACATGAAGTGAATTGAACCCCTCTATCAGAAACTATGTTTACAGGTACTCCATGAAGTCTGACGATCTCCTTGATAAATATGCGAGCAGTTTCGGTGGCAGACGGGGTTCCCCTTAAAGGTAGAAAATGAGCCATTTTGGTTAGACAGTCCACAACTACAAAGATAGCTGAGCATCCTTCAGAACATGGAAGTTCCACAATAAAGTCCATAGAAATCATTTTCCATGGTCTGTCGGGTACAGGCAATGGTTTCAATAGGCCCCAAGCTCGATTCCTGGATGACTTATTCTGGATGCAGATGGGACAGGAACTAACATACTTTTCACAAAAGTCTTTCAGATTGGGCCACCAGAATGTACGCTGCACTAGTTCCAGGGTCTTGCGGACTCCAAAGTGGCCTGCCAATGGATGGTCGTGGAGAAGTGTTAAAACCTTGACCCGAATGTCTTCAGGAACAAAAATTTGGCTTCCCTTCCAGAACAGACCATCTCTACTTACTAAAGAAATTCCAGTAGGCCTGGCTGATTCAGAGGATGCTTCCTTAATCAGGGAAAATAAATCTTTTTGCAGCAGTAAAAAACTGTTTGCGGGTAAGATGGTGTCAGGAGTAGATAAGTCCTTAGGATTGTCATGCATACGTGATAATGCATGCGGTTTGATATTTTTAGAGCCTGGGCGGTACGTGATATGGAAGGAGAAACGTGAGAAAAACAGAGCCCAGCGGGCTTGTCGAGGCTTCAGTCGTTTGGCAGATCGTAAGTACTCTAGGTTTTTATGGTCAGTATAAATTAGTACTGGATGCATAGCCCCCTCCAACAGGTACCTCCATTCTTCTAGAGCGGTTTTAATTGCGAGAAGCTCTCGGTCACCAACGTCATAATTCTTCTCCGCAGGGGAGAGTTTACGGGAGAAGAACCCTACAGGATGCATTATCTCTTTTCTACCTTTGCGCTGTGAAAGAATCACACCTACCGCAATCTCGGAGGCATCAACCTCTAAAATAAACGGTAGGGATGGTTCAGGGTGACTGAGGATAGGTGCTGACGTAAACAGTCTTTTGAGATTTTCGAAGGCGTCTTGGGCAAGTTGGTTCCAGGAGAAACGGATATTCTGTTTGGTTAACTGCGTGATGGGTGCAATTATGGCTGAGAACCCCCTGATGAACTTTCTGTAGAAGTTTGCAAACCCCACAAACCGCTGAACTCCCTTCTTGTCCAAGGGTACCGGCCAGTCCAGAACAGCGGAAACTTTTTGTGGGTCCATCTTGATGCCTGTTGCGGAGATGATTAACCCCAGGAATTGGATGCTCTGTTGTTCAAACTCACATTTCTCAGCTTTTGCGTACAGACTGTGTAAGCGGAGACGACCCAACACCCTGCGGACATGTTCCTGATGCAATTCACGGGATTCTGAAAAAATCAAGATGTCGTCCAAGTATGCAATTACAAATACATCTAAAAAGTCCCTGAGGACGTCGTTAATCAGGTGTTGAAAGGTTGCAGGGGCGTTGCAGAGTCCAAAGGGCATGACCAGGTATTCATAATGCCCGAATCGGGTTCGGAATGCTGTCTTCCACTCATGTCCAGCCCGGATACGGATTAAATTATATGCCCCTCTCAGGTCAAGTTTGGTGAAAATGACGGCAGTCCTTAATTTTTGAAAAAGTTCAGGTATCAAAGGTAGAGGATACCGATTTTTTACCGTGATCTTGTTTAGTTCACGATAGTCGATACACGGCCGGAGCGACTTGTCCTTTTTGGTGACAAAAAATATTCCGGCACCAGCTGGAGAGGTAGAGTGGCGTATAAAACCTTTGGCCAGGTTCTCGTCTATATATGTTTTTAGTACTTCCTGTTCTTTCTCGGATAAAGGAAAAATGCGTCCGAATGGTATTTCGGATCCAGGCAGCAATTCAATGGGGCAATCGTAGGGGCGATGAGGTGGAAGAGAGTCTGCCCCCTTTTTACTAAAAACATCGATGAATTCATGATATTGTTTAGGTATGACCTGGCAAAGTTTCTGGTCGGTGTCTAAACAAAGTAGGGTGGATGAGGAATCCGAATCTTTCTTAAAACAGTGTTCAAGACAGTAAGAAGATGAGAATTTCACTTCTCCAGATGTCCAATGAATGTATGGGTTGTGGGCCTGCAGCCAAGGAATGCCCAGGATGATGGGAAACATAGGGGAGGAGATGACATCAAGAATCAGCAGTTCCTTGTGTTGGGAGGAAGTAGAAGCAGGCAGAGGCAGGGTTTCTTGGGTTACTTGTCCCGATCTGATGCGGGAACCATCAGCTAGAAATACAGCGAGTCCATGGGTCTTGGTTCGTAATGGGATGTTATGCTGGCTGGCAAAGTTTGAATCAATAAAGCAACTGCATGCTCCGGAATCAATGATGGCGTTGATCGTTATAGTCCCTTCTTGCAGCTGTAAAGACAGAGGAATGGCAATGTGGGTAGAGTTCGCAGACAGAGCAGAAAGACTGGTATACACAGAAGATGGGCACTTACTTAACTTGACTGGACAGTTCAGGACATAGTGCCCAGTCCCACCGCAGTAGAGGCACAGATTGAGTTGCCGGCGTCGGGCCCGTTCTTCAGGCGATAAGGCAGGTCGCATCAATCCTAATTGCATAGGCTCTGCAGAGTCAGGCATAGCATTAGCTGGATTTGAACTGGATGGGGGTAAGTAGCGTGCTGCCGGGAGTGGTGCTCTGGCTGTCATCCACATCGGGCGGGATTGTAAAGCGGATCGTTCAGAACGACGTTCCCGGATTCGCCGGTCAATTTGAATAGTCAGATTAATTAATGCTTCAAGAGTGTTTGGTACACCTACTCGGGCAAGTTCGTCCTTTAAACCTTCAGACAGACCCAAGCGGAACTGATGACGCAGGGCCGCATCATTCCACTGAGTGTCCGCACTCCAATGTCTAAAGTCCATGATATAGTCTTCCGCAGGTCTGCGACCTTGCTGGAGCGTGAACAGTGCTGATTCAGCTGTTGCAGTCTGTTGAGGGTCCTTGTAAATTTGTGCCATGGCTTCAAAGAAAGATGATAAAGACTGGGTTAGTGCTGAGTCCCCCTCAAGTAGACGATGAGCCCAGGTCTGAGGTTCCCCTTGTAAGAGGGAGATCACGAACCCCACTTTGGTGGCCTCCAGTGAAAAAGTTCGGGGTTGTAACGCGAAGAAGAGCTTGCAGGCGTTGCGAAAGGCCCGGAACTTGGACCGTTCTCCAGAGAATCTATCAGGAGTGGGAACCTTTGGTTCAGGTGGAAGTATTACAACTGAAGGACCAGGAGCCGTCTGTGCCGGGGTTGCGGCTGAAGAGGAGGCCAGGGGGTTAGGCCCTGCTAGGTTCTGGACTTGTCCCTCCAATCTGTTGTAGTTATCCTGGAGGGATTGTACGGCTTGACTGAGGGCCGCAAGGTGGGTGCATATTTCTTTCAAAGGAGAGGTATCTCCTGCAGGCTCAGTCATGGCTGCTTCGTACTGTAAGGTACCTGGTAGGAGAGCCTGACTGTAGGAGAAGACCTCTCATACAACGCTGGTTCAGGAGTGGGGACAGTGGTCTCCTGAGCGCAGTGGGGTAGGAGTGCCTGTATAGTCTCTGATGTGGAGGCAGAGATCCCTCCTGGGATGGCCGGGCTGCAGGTGAGTGGAGACTGGAACAGCAGCAGACTTGACACACTGGATGGCTTAGTTGCAGGTGAGAGGAGACTGGAACGGCAGCAGGCTAGACAAACTGGAGAGATCACTGAAGCTGAAGCTGAAGGTGCAACAGCAAGTGAACGGCAGGCACAAGCAGAGTCAGACAGTCCGGGACGGCTGGTAGCTGGCACAGGTAATAACAGCAGGCAAGGCAGAGTTGGTGAACAGGCAAGGGTCGGCAACGGTAGTAGATACAGACAGAGGAGTAGTCAGACAGGCCGGATCGGGGTAGGAGCAGGTCGGATGGTCAAACAAGCCGGGGCAAATCAGGTAGCAGACAATCAGGATACAGGTTCAAACAGATTCACAGAGCTGAGACGAAGCAGCGATGTTCTCATGGAACAGGGGAACTTTTATGTGCTAATTGGCGCCAAACCGGCGCTAACGCGAACGCGCTCGTGCGCGCGCACGCGTGAACGCGCGCACGCACCCGCGCCGCACACCCGCGTGCGCCCGAGCGCCCCGCTGATGCACAGCAGCTTGATGCCGTGTCTGAACAGAAGCGCGCCGGCGCATAGGCGAATGCAAGTGCCCCGGTCTGGTGCTGGTAGATCCCTGACACTTCCCCTCCAATGAGGTTTGTACTTTTCAACACCCCAAAAAGAGAGGGAGCTAGGGTTTTTTCCATGACATTCTGCATAGTGTCTGGATGCACTATGCTTGGGGTAGCCCGACTTTACATTTTGAACATGTTCCCTTAATCATTTCCAGAGAGGTATTTTTGTTCTGCCTATGTACTGGAAGTGACATGGGCATTACAAAACATAAACCACCCCTTCAGTTTTACATGTAATAAAATCTCTGATGTTATATTTTTTCCTGTGACAGTAGCACTAAACGCTTCTTTTTTCTAAATGTAGTGTGTCGGCAGGCGTAACACTTTTTGCAAGGGTAAAAACCTTTTCCCTCAAAAAAAGTAAATGCCTTCCCTGAGGGAGGGTCTAATACATTATTTGCTATCAAGTCTCTAAGTGTAGGAGCCCTTCTATATAGGAAACTAGGGAGTGAAGGTAATGTTTGGGTAAGATGACGGTCAGCTAGCAGGATTTTCCAATGTTTCCGAATGATCAATTCCAATTTCTTAAATTGTATATTGTAATCAAGAATCAATGGAATTTTTTCACAGTAAGATTCTTCTTTTTCTTTGTTTTTTAATAGATTCTCCCTTTCTATATTTTCTACTTCTTCAATCTTCTGTTGTAGAAAAGGTCTTTGGTATCTTTTATCTATAAATCGTTCTCCAATGAATTCAGCTTGTTGTTTATAATCTGATTTTGTTGTACAGTTTCTCCTTAGTCTGATGAGTTGCCCTTTCGGGATGTTCATCAGCCAAGATGAGTGGTGACAGCTATCTATAGAAAGATAGCTGTTCCTGTCCACTGTTTTGAAAAACGTTTTAGTTTTTATTATTTTTTCTTCATGCCAAATTTCCAGATCTAAAAAATAAATTTTTGATTCATTTATTTCCCAAGATAGCTTGATGCTTTTATCATTTATATTCAATTCTTGACCAAATTGTATAAGACTCTTTATCTCCTTTCCAGATAGTGAATATATCATCGATATATCTCTTATATATGATTAGCTGATTTGGTCTGTTACGATATATTGAGTCATCCTCCCATTGAGCCATATGAAGATTGGCGACACTTGGGGCATATTTAGCTCCCATTGCCACTCCCTGTATTTGTTTAAAGTATTTATGGTCATACCAAAAATAATTGTGGCTTAAGCTGTACTCCAAACACTCTAATAGGGCGTACACACGGTCGGACTTTGTTCGGACATTCCGACAACAAAATCCATGGATTTTTTCCGACGGATGTTGGCTCAAACTTGTCTTGCATACACACGGTCACACAAAGTTGTCGGAAAATCCGATCGTTCTGAACGTGGTGACGTAAAACACGTACGTCTGGACTATAAACGGGTCAGTGGCCAATAGCTTTCATCTCTTTATTTATTCTGAGCATGCGTGGCACTTTGTCCGTCGGATTTGTGCACACACGATCGGAATTTCCGACAACGGATTTTGTTGTCGGAAAATTTTATCTCCTGCTCTCCAACTTTGTGTGTCGGAAAATCCGATGGAAAATGTCCGATGGAGCCCACACATGGTCGGAATTTCAACACGCTCCGATCGGACATTTTCCATCTGAAAATCCGACCATGTGTACGGGGCATAACAGAAACTTTCTTTGCTTACATTTAAGGTTACTATATTTCCTCATAGCCCATCTTGTGTCTGACAACGCATCTTGATGACTGATGTTAGTGTATAAAGATGCTACATCTGCTGTAACAATGTCAGGAAAGGTCTCCTCCGCTGGTGATATCGATCATTTGGCATGCAGTACTGAGGTCCACCAGCAGGTGTCTCCTGGCAGTTCGGAGCTGTCAGAAGAGCTCTTTCCTGCAAGTATTCTATCACCTTTGGGCCGCAGCACTGGCGTCCACCAGCGGAGGAATCCTGGCAGTATGGAGCAGGTATTCCCCTCTGCAGACAGGTATCACCTGACTTTAATTAGCAGAATTGTAGTATACATACCCAGCAATTGCACACTTATGTTGCCCTGGTATTGTTCCTTGAGCCCTGACCTGTATCCTGTTACTCTGATTCCTGATTCCTGAACCTGAAGCCTGAACTTGAAGCCTGATTCCTGGAACCTGTTGATCCTGTTTCCTGTCCGTTACCTGAACCTTGGACCCTGGACTCTGAGCCTTATACCTGACCCGTCCCTCCTGTGATCCATCCATCCTCTCTTGTCCTATTTATCTCCCTTCCTAGCTACTTATTCCCTGTTTATGACCCCGGCCTGGCTTAACTACGATTCTGGTACTCCCTCTTGCTACATATGCTGGTTGGTTTTATATCACTGATTGGTTGTTCACTCTGTATTGGGGGTGTGTTCACATATGCATTTTCCTTAATAAACTTACTTTCACCTATTTATGTCTGGTTCACTCTGTTGCAGTCACACAGTTCTGGTCACATCTGGTTTATGATAGAATACCAGGGCCATCCACGACCAGAAGTGGCTGCACAGGGGAACCATTTTGATTCAGTTGGTTGCAAACATGAATGCCGATGAGGTTATTTATTTTTCTCTGCTGGCATCTGAAAGTAGTGATTATTGCTGCCAGGCTTTGAGAGGATGGTCTAGTGACCAGTTGTTTGCCACTATACGTTTGGCTCACTGGTTGATCAGGGTTATATATTGTTTGAGGAGGCGTGGCCTTTGATCAAGATATATACTGAGCTGGCCCTGCCCTGTATTCCAGAGGGCCGTGATGATTTCACTCCTCCTTTTGATATGAATCAGGTTGTATCCCTAGTATGGCTTTTTGAAGATGATCCAGCCGATTTTTGTGAGCACTATTCAGTATGTTCCCCACAGGTGATTGCGGAGTGCATTGTGTCTGCTCAGTCTTTTGTTAGACAGGGAGATTTAAAAGCACAATTTGTACAACCTATACTTTCAGCATAGTCTGATATGGTGCAAGCAGCTCCAGCCAAACAAACCACCTCTTCCACCAAACACCAGCCTACCCAAATGTATGTTTCCCCATCACCCATGTCAACCGCAGTTGCAACTCAGTATACGCTGCTTCCGACCAAATACTCATAGCCAGTCTCTGCTCCCTGTACCTATCCTGCATTCAACCCACCTGCCTCTTCTCAGCTGCCTACAAACCCACAGGAACTTCCCCCAGCTACTGTTACCTCTTCTCTACCATATCCCAATCCTCCTTTCTAGTCTGCTGCACCCCTCACCTACAGAGCTTCAGTGGCTAAGCCAAAGAAAAAACAAAAGTTTTTTCCAACCAAGACAATCCTGCCAGTAACCCAACCTGCCTCCGCACCAGCTAATCCAACCCAGTCTGACATCCCAGTGCCTGCCTTCCAGCCTGAAGTCTCGGTGCCTGCCTTCCAGCCTGATGTCTCGGTGCCTACCTTCCAGCCTGATGTATCGGTGCCTGCCTTCCAGCCTGAAGTCTCGATGCCTGCCTTCCAGCCTGAAGTCTCGATGCCTGCCTTCCAGCCTGAGGCCTCGGTGCCTGCCTTCCAGCCTGAAGTCTCGGTGCCTGCCTTCCAGCCTGACGTCTCGGTGCTTGCCTTCTAGCCCGAAGTCTCAGTGCCTGCCTTCCAGCCCGAAGTCTCGGTGCCTGCCTTCCAGCCTGAAGTCTCGGTGCCTGCCTTCCAGCCTGATGTATCGGTGCCTGCCTTCCAGCCTGATGTACCTACCTTCCAGTCAGATGTGTCCGCCTTTCAGCCTGATGTCTTGGTGCCTGCCTTCCAGCCTGATGTATCAGGGCCTGCCTTCCAGCCTGATGTCTCAATGCCTGCCTTCCAGCCCAAAGTCTCGGTGCCTGCCTTCCAGCCTGATGTACCTGCCTTCCAGCCCGATGTATCGGTGCCTGCCTTCCAGCCGGACGTCTCGGTGCCTGCCTTCCAGCTTGATGTCTCCACTTTCCAGTCTGATGTGCCCGCTTTCCAGTCTGATGTCTTAATGCCTGCCTTTCAGCCCAAAGTCCCGGTGCCTGCCTTCCAGTCTGATGTGCCTACCTTCCAGTCTGATGTGTCCACTTTCCAGTCTGATGTACCCGCTTTTCAGTCTGATGTCTTGATGCCTGCCTTCCAGCCCAAAGTCTCGGTGCCAGTGTTCCAGCCGGAGGTGCCAGTGTTTCAACCGGAGGTGCCAGTGTTCCAGCCTGAGGTGCCAGTGCCTACTTTCCAGCTTGATGAGCCTGCTTTCCAGCCTGATGTGCCCGCTCTCCAGCCCGAAGTGCCCGTGCCTGCTGCCCAGCCTGAAGTGTTTCTGCCTGCTGCCCAGTCTGAAGTGCCGTGCCTGCTGCCCAGTCTGAAGTGCCCGTGCCTGCTGCCCAGTCTGAAGTGCCCGTGCCTGCTGCCCAGTCTGAAGTGCCCGTGCCTGCTGCCCAGTTGGAAGTGTTCCTGTCTGCTGCCCAGCTTGAAGTGGCTGCTGCCCAGCTTGAAGTGCCCATGCCTGCTGCCCAGCTGGAAGTGTTCCTGTCCGCTGCCCAGCCTGGAGTGTTCCTGTCCGCTGCCCAGCCTGGAGTGTTCCTGTCCGCTGCCCAGCCTGGAGTGTTCCTGTCCATGGTGTCCGCTGCCCGGCCAGACACCATGGACTTTCCCCAGCAACGGCTAGTTGGAGCGTCCGGAGGTCGCTCCTTCGAGGGGGGGATACTGTCAGGAAAGGTCTCCTCCGCTGGTGATATTGATCATTTGGCATGCAGTACTGAGGTCCACCAGCAGGTGTCTCCTGGCAGTTCGGAGCTGTCAGAAGAGCTCTTTCCTGCAAGTATTCTATCACCTTTGGGCCGCAGCACTGGCGTCCACCAGCGGAGGAATCCTGGCAGTATGGAGCAAGTATTCCCCTCTGAAGACAGGTGTCACCTGACTTTAATTAGCAGAACTGTAGTATAAATACCCGGCAATTGCACACTTATGTTGCCCTGGTATTGTTCCTTGAGCCCTGACCTGTATCCTGTTACTCTGATTCCTGATTCCTGAAGCCTGAACTTGAAGACTGATTCCTGGAACCTGTTGATCCTGCTGTGGCTGGCTGGCTCCCTGGTGTGGGTGGGTCACCGTGGGTGACTGGCTGGCATCCTGCTGTGGATGGTCACCGTGGCCGGTTGGCTCCTGTGAGTGGCTGGCTGGCTCCCTGCTGTGTGTGGGTAACCGTGACAGTCTGGCTCCTGTGGGTGGCTGGCTGATACCCTGTTGTAACTGGCTGGTTTTCTGGTGTGGGTGGGTCACCGTGGGTGGCTGGCTGGCACCCTGGCACTGCTATGGGTGGGTCACCATGGGTGGCTGGTACCCTGGCCCTGCTGTGGGTGGGTCACCGTGGGTAGCTGGCTTCTGTGGGTGGCTGCCTGGCTCCCTGCTGTGGGCCAGTAGGTGGGTGGCTGGCTGGCATGGTGCACCCTGCTGTGGGCAGATGGCCTGGCTCCCTACTGTGTCTGGGTGGCTGGCTGGCAGGCACTGTGCATCCTGCTGCAGGTGGCTGGCCTGGCTCCCTGCATTGGGTCAGTGGGTGGGTGGGTGACTGGCATGGTGTACCCTGCTGTGGCTGATAAATAGGGGGACTGACAGAGAGGGGTTGGCTGACAGAGAGGGGAGCTGACAAAGAGGGGGGCAGACAAAGAGGGGGGCAGACAAAGAGGGGGGCAGACAAAGAGGGGGGTGGGCTGACAGAGGGGGATGGGCGGACAGAAAGGGATGGGCGGACAGAGAGGGGGGCTGACAGAGAGGGGTGGACTGACAGAGAGGGGGGCGGCTGACAGAGAGGGGGGCGGCTGACAGAGAGGGGTGGGCTGACAGAGAGGGGTGGACTGACAGAGAGGGATGGACTGACAGAGAGGGATGGACTGACAGGGGGGGCTGACAGAAGGGGGGGCGGACAGAGAGAGGAGGGGGGCTGATAGAGAGAGGGGTGGGCTGACAAGGGGGGGCTGACAGAGGGGGAGGCGGACAGAGAGAGGAGGGGGGCTGACAGAGAGGGGTGGGTTGACAGAGGGGGGCTGACAGAGGCGGAGGCGGACAGAGAGAGAGGGGGCTGACAGAGAGGGGTGGGCTGACAGAGGGGAGTGGGCTGACAGAGGGGGTGGGCTGACAGAGGAGGGGGGCTGACAGAGAGAGGAGGGGGGCTGACAGAGAGGGGTGGCTGACAGAGGGGGGGCTGACAGAGGGGGGCTGACAGAGGGGGGCTGACAGAGGGGGAGGCAGACAGAGAGAGGTAGGGAGGCTGACAGAGAGGGGTGGACTGACAAAGGAGGGGAGGCTGACAGAGAGGGGTGGACTGACAGGAGGGGAGGCTGACAGAGGGGGGGCTGACATAGGGGGGTGGGTTGACAGATGGGGGGGTGGACAGAAAAAGGGGGGCTGACAGAGAGGGGTGGGCTAACAGAAGGGGGTTGGCTGATAGAGCAGGGGGGCTGACAGAGAGGGGTGGGCTGACAGAGGTTGGCAAGTGGTCGCCATCACCCACAGGCCTGGCCGCATCCACACGTGATCAGCTCAGAAGAGCCAATTGCAGGGCGCTCGCGTGGACTACAAGTCCCAGAATGCCACAGCATGCGGCCCCACATGACCCCGTCCGGCCAATCACATGATGTTTGCGTGGACTACAAGTCCCAGAATGCCACCACATGCGCCCAGTCGCCGCGGCCGTGTCCCTGGCCGACTTCCTCAAAGAAAAAAAAATCGGCAGCAGGCTGACTGAGCCGCTGATGGGGCCCCCCTGACTATGGGCCCTCTGTCGGTGCCCGAGTGACCGAATGGTTAGTCTGCCCCTGAACACAGTGTTATTCATCTGTTGATGCACGACTAGACCCATTTGGGGGTCTATATTTAAGGTGAGAGGCTAGCACACACAGGGTATGGATTGGAGAAGGATATCTACAAGTTATCATTTTACCTACAATTGGACTCCGTTTCTTTTCCCTCTCCCTTTTGTTTCACTTTTTTACACATATTTTTCCTAAAGAGACTATTGCATAGTACCTTTAGATACTTTGGATACACTTTGGATCACTTATCCATGTATTAATTTGTTGGCTTATAATTTTTGATACCATTATATTGCACTGTTTTGCACATTGGGAAGCGAGAACATTATGAGCACTTTATTATCAGCACTTTATACTTAAGGATTGTTTTAGAGTTATTTAGCACTGCTTCACTATATTTTACATAGGTGATGGTTTGGATAGTATAAGGCAGTATAGGTGAAGGTTTGGGAAGCATAGAGCAGTATAGGTGAAGGTTTGGGTAGTATAGGCGGTATAGGTAAAGGTGCTGGGTCACTTACAGCATTGCTGGATACAAAACTCCTGGGGTTGCTGTGGTCTCTCCTCCTCAGCTTGAGTGAACGAGTCTGTAGAAGGTGTGGAGGAGGCAGCCACACCCCTGGCTCCGCCCACAAACTCTGGCTGCCTCTGGAGATACTGAAGATCTCCGAGGAAGTTGATTAAATGAGAGGGGAGTGTTACAGGCAGCCTCTCACACATGCTGATGATGAGGTCGCTGATGCGACTTGGGTGTCAGATAGAGCAGAGGAGGAAAGTGAGGGGGGGGCACAACCCCAACGAGGCTGTTATCTCCCGGCCCACTTCCGACAGCTCAGCCGTGTGGGCCTTTTTTAGCACATGTGCAGCCGATTGCACTGTTGCAATTTGCAAGCAGATCAAGCGTGGCAAAAACACCAACCATTGCTTGACAAGGCATTTAACTTCCCACCACTCAGCCTATTGGCAAGAGCACTTGAAAGCAGTGGCGGCTGGTGCTCAAATTTTTTTTGGGGGGGGCGCAAACAAACTGAAAAATTCTGAAAAAAAAACACATCAATTGCAACCTCACTGTACCATCAATCGCAGCCACTGTGCCATCAAACGCAGCCACTGTGCCATCAAACGCAGCCACTGTGCCCATCAATTGCCGCCACTGTGCCATCAAATGCAGCCACTGTGCAGCTTTGAATGCAGCCACTGTGCCCATCATATGCAGCCACTGTTCCCATCAAATGCATCTTCACTGTGCCACATCAAATGCAGCCACTGTGCCATATCAAAGTCTTGGTGGGACAGCTTCTCGATGTCTTCTCCCGTCCTCTCTTCCTGTCCTCTGCTATGATTGGATGCCTGATAGGCGACCAATCACAGCGCCTGTCGTTTCAGCCATTCAGGTTGACGGGTAACAGATCCGAGCACCTGATTGGTGAAGAGGCGGTTTAGTGTAAAGAAAGTGAATATTCATTCGCTTTTCTAACACAGCTGAGTGACCTGCGAGCGCCCAGCATGGGGCAAAGGTCACCTTTTTTGACACCTATTAGAGCCTATGGCTCTAATTAGGTGCTTTAAAAAAAGCTGCCGCTGTAATTCAGGCACCCGGCGCCCCAAAAAGGGGCCGGGCACCTGAATAGGGGGTGGCAGCAGCTGCCATAGATAGATTCATGCAATGCATGAATCTATCTATTGGTGCTAGAGGGGTGGCTGCACAGAGGGGTCGGAACCCGTGCGCCCTTATGGACGCACCGCCACTGTTTGAAAGCCACACCAAAGGGACGCAATTCTTCTACTCTTCACCTTTCAGGTCTACCCTTGCTATATCTCATGACCTCTCTGACAGCCTCCACTGACAGGCTCTGCCTGCAGCTCACCACCAGCTTTAGAGTATAGCAGGCATATTTCTCTGCCCCATCTGCTGCATCTTTGGGCCGCAGCACTGGCGTCCACCAGCGGAGGAATCCTGGCAGTATGGAGCAAGTATTCCCCTCTGAAGACAGGTGTCACCTGACTTTAATTAGCAGAACTGTAGTATAAATACCCGGCAATTGCACACTTATGTTGCCCTGGTATTGTTCCTTGAGCCCTGACCTGTATCCTGTTACTCTGATTCCTGATTCCTGAAGCCTGAACTTGAAGCCTGATTCCTGGAACCTGTTGATCCTGCTGTGGCTGGCTGGCTCCCTGGTGTGGGTGGGTCACCGTGGGTGACTGGCTGGCATCCTGCTGTGGATGGTCACCGTGGCCGGTTGGCTCCTGTGAGTGGCTGGCTGGCTCCCTGCTGTGTGTGGGTAACCGTGACAGTCTGGCTCCTGTGGGTGGCTGGCTGATACCCTGTTGTAACTGGCTGTTTTCCTGGTGTGGGTGGGTCACCGTGGGTGGCTGGCTGGCACCCTGGCACTGCTATGGGTGGGTCACCAAGGGTGGCTGGTACCCTGGCCCTGCTGTGGGTGGGTCACCGTGGGTAGCTGGCTTCTGTGGGTGGCTGCCTGGCTCCCTGCTGTGGGCCAGTAGGTGGGTGGCTGGCTGGCATGGTGCACCCTGCTGTGGGCAGATGGCCTGGCTCCCTACTGTGTCTGGGTGGCTGGCTGGCAGGCACTGTGCATCCTGCTGCAGGTGGCTGGCCTGGCTCCCTGCATTGGGTCAGTGGGTGGGTGGGTGACTGGCATGGTGTACCCTGCTGTGGCTGACAAATAGGGGGACTGACAGAGAGGGGTTGGCTTACAGAGAGGGGGGCTGACAGAGAGGGGGCAGACAGAGAGGGGGGCAGACAGAGAGGGGGGCAGACAGAGAGGGGGGCAGACAGAGAGGGGGGCAGACAGAGAGGGGGGCAGACAGAGAGGGGTGGGCTGACAGAGGGGGATGGGCGAACAGAAAGGGATGGGCGGACAGAGAGGGGGGCTGACAGAGAGGGGTGGACTGACAGAGAGGGGGGCGGCTGACAGAGAGGGGGGCGGCTGACAGAGAGGGGTGGGCTGACAGAGAGGGGTGGACTGACAGAGGAGGGGAGGCTGACAGAGAGGGATAGACTGACAGGGGGGGCTGACAGAAGGGGGGGCGGACAGAGAGAGGAGGGGGGCTGATACAGAGAGGGGTGGGCTGACAAGGGGGGGCTGACAGAGGGGGAGGCGGACAGAGAGAGGAGGGGGGCTGACAGAGAGGGGTGGGTTGACAGAGGGGGGCTGACAGAGGGGGAGGCGGACAGAGAGAGAGGGGGGCTGACAGAGAGAGGAGGGGGGCTGACAGAGAGGGGTGGACTGACAGAGGAGGGGAGGCTGACAGAGGGGGGGCTGACAGAGGGGGGCTGACAGAGGGGGAGGCGGACAGAGAGAGGTAGGGAGGCTGACAGAGAGGGGTGGACTGACAAAGGAGGGGAGGCTGACAGAGAGGGGTGGACTGACAGGAGGGGGGGCTGACAGAGGAGGGGTGGGCTGACATAGGGGGGTGGGTTGACAGATGGGGGGTGGACAGAAAAAGGGGGGCTGACAGAGGAGGGGGGCTGACAGAGAGGGGTGGGCTAACAGAGGGGGGTTGGCTGATAGAGCAGGGGGGCTGACAGAGAGGGGTGGGCTGACAGAGGTTGGCAAGTGGTCGCGATCACCCACAGGCCTGGCCGCATCCACACGTGATCAGCTCAGAAGAGCCAATTGCAGGGTGCTCGCGTGGACTACAAGTCCCAGAATGCCACAGCATGCAGCCCCACATGACCCTGTCCGGCCAATCACATGATGTTTGCGTGGACTACAAGTCCCAGAATGCCACCACATGCGCCCAGTCACCGCGGCCGTGTCCCTGGCCAATTTCCTCAAAGAAAAAAAAAAATCGGCAGCAGGCTGACTGAGCCGCTGATGGGGCCCCCCTGACTACGGGCCCTCTGTCGGTGCCCGAGTGACCGAATGGTTAGTCTGCCCCTGAACACAGTGTTATTCATCTGTTGATGCACGACTAGACCCATTTGGGGGTCTATATTTAAGGTGAGAGGCTAGCACACACAGGGTATGGATTGGAGAAGGATATCTACAAGTTATCATCTTACCTACAATTGGACTCCGTTTCTTTTCCCTCTCCCTTTTGTTTCACTTTTTTGCACATATTTTTTCCTAAAGAGACTATTGCATAGTACCTTTAGATACACTTTGGATCACTTATCCATGTATTAATTTGTTGGCTTATAATTTTTGATACCATTATATTGCACTGTTTTGCACATTGGGAAGTGAGAACATTATGAGCACTTTATTATCAGCACTTTATACTTAAGGATTGTTTTAGAGTTATTTAGCACTGCTTCACTATATTTTACATAGGTGAAGGTTTGGATAGTATAAGGCAGTATAGGTGAAGGTTTGGGAAGCATAGAGCAGTATAGGTGAAGGTTTGGGTAGTATAGGCGGTATAGGTAAAGGTGCTGGGTCACTTACAGCATTGCTGGATACAAAACTCCTGGGGTTGCTGTGGTCTCTCCTCCTCAGCTTGAGTGAACGAGTCTGTAGAAGGTGTGGAGGAGGCAGCCACACCCCTGGCTCCGCCCACAAACTCTGGCTGCCTCTGGAGATACTGAAGATCTCCGAGGAAGTTGATTAAATGAGAGGGGAGTGTTACAGGCAGCCTCTCACGCATGCTGATGATGAGGTCGCTGATGCGACTTGGGTGTCAGATAGAGCAGAGGAGGAAAGTGAGGGGGGGGCACAACCCCAACGAGGCTGTTATCTCCCGGCCCACTTCCGACAGCTCAGCCGTGTGGGCCTTTTTTAGCACATGTGCAGCCGATTGCACTGTTGCAATTTGCAAGCAGATCAAGCGTGGCAAAAACACCAACCATTGCTTGACAAGGCATTTAACTTCCCACCACTCAGCCTATTGGCAAGAGCACTTGAAAGCAGTGGCGGCTGGTGCTCAAATTTTTTTTGGGGGGGGGGCGCAAACAAACTGAAAAATTCTGAAAAAAAAACACATCAATTGCAACCTCACTGTACCATCAATCGCAGCCACTGTGCCATCAAACGCAGCCACTGTGCCATCAAACGCAGCCACTGTGCAGCTTTGAATGCAGCCACTGTGCCCATCATATGCAGCCACTGTTCCCATCAAATGCATCTTCACTGTGCCACATCAAATGCAGCCTCACTGTGCACCATCAAATGCAGCCTTACTGTGCCCCATCAAATGCTCCCACTGTGCCCCATCAAACGCAGCCACTGTGCCATATCAAAGTCTTGGTGGGACAGCTTCTTGATGTCTTCTCCCGTCCTCTCTTCCTGTCCTCTGCTATGATTGGATGCTTGATAGGCGACCAATCACAGCGCCTGTCGTTTCAGCCATTCAGGTTGACGGGTAACAGATCCGAGCACCTGATTGGTGAAGAGGCGGTTTAGTGTAAAGAAAGTGAATATTCATTCGCTTTTCTAACACAGCTGAGTGACCTGCGAGCGCCCAGCATGGGGCAAAGGTCACCTTTTTTGACACCTATTAGAGCCTATGGCTCTAATCAGGTGCTTTAAAAAAAGCTGCCGCTGTAATTCAGGCACCCGGCGCCCCAAAAAGGGGCTGGGCACCTGAATAGGGGGTGGCAGCAGCGGCCATAGATAGATTCATGCAATGCATGAATCTATCTATTGGTGCTAGAGGGGTGGCTGCACAGAGGGGGCCGAACCCGTGCGCCCTTATGGACGCACCGCCACTGTTTGAAAGCCACACCAAAGGGACGCAATTCTTCTACTCTTCACCTTTCAGGTCTACCCTTGCTATATCTCATGACCTCTCTGACAGCCTCCACTGACAGGCTCTGCCTGCAGCTCACCACCAGCTTTAGAGTATAGCAGGCATATTTCTCTGCCCCATCTGCTGCATCGAAGAAAAATACACTTCCTGCCACTCACATGCCCAGAGTCTAAATTCTAGCTTGTCAAAATAAAGAAAGCTAGCAGGGAAACACTATTTAAATGTCATTTTTCTTTATAAATGTCAGTTTTGCTGCAGCAGGTTCTATACACAGTACAGATGCACCACTTTACAAGCAGACTAAAAGGGAACCCCCAGGCACTATACTGTATTTAACCACTTGCCGACTGGCTCACGCCGATATACATCAGCAAAGTGGCACTGGTGCGCAAAACAACATGCCCGTAAGTCGCTGCATCATCCGCAGATTGCTGCCATTACTAATAAAAAAAATTATTAATAAAAATGCCATAAATCTATCCCCTATTTTGTAGACACGATAACTTTTGCGCAAACCAATCAGTATAGGCTATTTGCGTTTTTTTTTGTTACCAAAAATATGTAGAAGAATACATATTGGCCTAAACTATGGAAGAAATTAGTTTTTTTATATATTTTTTGGGGATGTTTATTATAGCAAAAAATAAAAACTATCGCTTTTTTTTTCAAAATTTTCGCTCTTTTTTTGTTTATAGCGCAAAAAATAAAAACCGCAGAGGTGATCAAATACCACCAAAAGAAAGCTCTATTTGTGGAAAAAAAAAGGACAGCAATTTTGTTTGGGTACAACGTCGCACATACACGAAATTGTCAGTTAAAGCGACGCACTGCCGTATTGCAAAAAAGGGCTTGGTCAGGAAGGGGGTAAATCCTTCCGGGACTGAAGGAATTTTTCATTTTTATTGTTTCACCTTAAACATCATTAAAATCACTGCTCTTTTAAAAACAATCTTTTTTAAAAGTTTTTTTTGCATCGGTACATGTCCCCCAGGGTAGTATCCGGGCCCCCATATCCTTTTTATGGCCAATAACATGCATATAAGCTTTCAAAATGGGGACTTTAGATTTTTTACGTTCAGGTCCCATAGCTTTAATAGGTTTGCGCATTGAGTCTGAATTTTTGCAAAGTTCGAGAGTTCTGGCGCCAACCGGGGGGTGTTCGGCCTAGCTCTAATCCACGGCATAAGTTAATGGTGGCGGGTTGCTGAGCATCATCATGGTTAAAGGTTCTTCACAGTGTCAACGCTTCAGCCAGGCTCCAACCGCTGCTGTAGGTTTCCTGCACCCAGGGCACAACAGGCACAGTTTCTCCATTCCGTTGATCATGCCGAGAGCGACTCCCCCTCGGTACTTTAGCCACAGCCCGCTATACACCATCCGGTATCTACCTTCTGGTACCTGCATGTCAGGAAGGCTCATGATAGGGCTGCAGGGCTGTAGGTAACCTGCCATGACACACTGCTCGGCTCTCCCGTTTTGAACACGCTGGTTTTTTTCTGCAGGGTGGCTCCACTCCCAAGCTTCCAAAGTATTTGGTGCCAGCAGTTCTGATAAGCAGGCCTGCTCCCGCCCACTCTGTAAGCCCTTCCTTTCTAGACTGAACTTTGCAAGCACTGATACCGTCCATACAGTCACTTCACATGCACTGACATTGGCAGGACTTGTTGAAACATGCTCCTCGACTCCAGCCAGGGCTGAATAGCAGGTGGCAATAAATGTCTGTTGCGGTTGCTATGGGCAACAACAAATAGCTGACAGATATAATCCTGCAGGGACCCATCGGTTCACCCCGGTTGCCACGGGTAACAGCAAACACATCTGTGCATGTTTTACTGATTTTAGCAGGATGATCCGGCACACAATCACTTTCCCCAGCCATGATCAGACAGCTGGACACTTTGTAATCCATGGGTACAATCACCCACCGTGGTTGCCATGGGCAACAGCATGCAACACAGTTCTCACTGATCAAGGCAGTCTCTGGTATAGCATAAGCAGCCATCCCAGCCATGGTTAAGGCAACTGGGTATGCAGTATAGCTTGGTTGGCAGCAACCTCACCATGGTTGCTATGGACATTGGCACTTGAACACCATCTCGACATTCACAGTTCAGCAGTACATAATCCCGGCTTCCCATTATTATCCCCCTAAGGATTTTTAAACAGCAAAGTACAGTCCCTGGCTCTATAATTTAGAGTTGCTAGGGGCAACATCTGTGCAGGGTACCATGGGAAAATCCTGAGACAAGCCCCCAAATGTAGCACTACCTCTGTAGGAGTCGCTGATGTCAGGGTTTCCCAATGCTACACAGCCAGTCACACAGCATTTCCTTCTTTCATCCAAATGCAGAAATGAGTCCTTTGGCTTGTTTTTGTTGTTTTATTAGGGGATGATAACTTGGATGGGGTAAGGGATTATGGGAAGCCTGACTTGCAAATGTTCAATAAACAGAACCAGGGACAACTTCCTCCCTATTTACAGATTCCTCTTCTTCCGTTTCTCCTGCACAAACTTGGTTTCCTTTTTGTACAGCTTCTGCTGTCTCATTCCTGGGGGAACTAACAGCCTTTTGTTAACTCAGCAACAGCCCAGTACAGGCTAGGAACTCTCAGTCCCTTTGGAAAAGTAGCACACATATGGAGTGAACAGCATTCTGCATCACCCTCTGCCTCTCCGTCCACACTGATCCCAGTTCTACTGCTTGTAGAAATGCTAGCCCGTCTGGCTGCTTCCTCTTCCCAGTCCTCCTGACTGACATACACATGGAGACTCCCCAGGGCAAGGTTGGATGAAGACTTGGCACACCGCTGTCTTCAAGAGAATACTGCTAGAGCTAGCACTCTCTTCCCTTGTCTGTCCCTGCACTATGCTTATCTATTCACTGCCTCGCCTTGCTCTCTCTGCTGCCTCTCCAGTTAGGGTCCCTCCAACTGCCTCCTGTGGTGCGATCCTTCCTGGCCAGCCTCCCGAGCTCCAGCCCAAGGTAAAACCCTTCCCCGACAGGAGTCTATCAAGAGTAACCGGCAGACTCCCTTTCAGCACTGCTTCTCCATCTTCCACCCGACTACCTTGCTGGCATGGCTTATGTCTATTTAGGGGTTCATTATTTCCCTGC
This sequence comes from Lithobates clamitans, assembly GCA_037952925.1. Taxonomy (NCBI): domain Eukaryota; kingdom Metazoa; phylum Chordata; class Amphibia; order Anura; family Ranidae; genus Lithobates; species Lithobates clamitans. The sequence goes on from JBBGZY010001184.1 coordinate 1,879,743, forward strand.
CAGGCCCCCAACCTGGGGATTGGCTAAGGGCTCCTAAATATTCCAGCAACCCCTCCTAGCATCTGCCCACTATCTTCCAGAAGGTTCTACAGCATTCTAGAAACGGGGGGGGGGGGGACCACAGAGCTGCCTGGATGAGTCATCAAGCCCTGGCCTCTAAAAACCCTGACCCTGATTCAGTGACTCAGGTTTATCCCTGGGCCATACTAAAGTTTGCCTACTCTTATTCTAGTAGCACACACTAGAGGGTGCAACACAAGAAACTGTGAATGATGTGGCCATGTGGGTGGAGTACCACATGGCCACGCTGTTTTTGAATTGTGACAGCTGGTGTGGGGAGAAGATCCCCTGCCCGCTGTCACACTAAAGTGGGGATCTGGGGGAGAGGCTGCAGGAGCTAGAACATGTTACATGTTCCACCCTAATTAGGAACTTATCCTGGCCCTTTTGTAGGAAATTCCATTAAAAAAATAGTAAACAGGGATGGGCTAAACCCACGCATCAGACCCACCATGGCCTAACACATGACTTTTATTCAACATACAGTACTGTGAAAACGTTTTAGGCAGGTGTGAAGAAATGCTGTAAAATAAGAATGCTTTCAAAAATATATTTTTTTCATTGTTTATTTTTATCAATTTATAAAATGCAAAGTGAGCGAACAGAAGAAAAATCAAAATCAAATCAATATTTGTCCTTTGGCTTCAAACAAGCATTAATTCTTCTAGGTACCGAACGGGGGTGATTCAACTCAAGTGATGCATGCGATTTCAGGAACACATGTCAGTTCAGACTGTATTTTAAAGGCTTGGCAGCCCACTTTTATTTAACCACTTACGGACCGCCCGCCGTTATACGTCGGTACTTTGAAGAGGGATATCGTTGTTAGGGCAGCAGCTAGCTGCCCTAACTCCGGTATCCTCTTTTTCAGCGGGCGGTCTGCTTTCAGATAAAAGTGGTCTCTGCAGTGGATTCGCCGCGAGATCACTTATCGGAGGCGGGAGAGGGGCCCCCCTCCCGCTGCGCTCCGGTGCCCTCCGCCGCTTACCGGAGCCGTCGGTAGCGGCGGAGACAATCGGGTCCTGTCACGTCTGTGGTATGGAAGTGAGTGAGAGGAACCACACGTCTCCATACCACTGCAGGGCAGAAGCGACGTCAAAACTTCACTTCTGCCCATAGCTCTTAAAGAGACATTTTTATTTTATTTTTTTTCAAATGACATTTAATTTTTATTTTTTTATTGCATTTTAGTGTAAATATGAGATCTGAGGTCTTTTTGACCCCAGATCTTATATTTAAGAGGTCCTGTCATGCTTTTTTTTCTATTGCAAGGGATGTTTACATTCCATGTAATAGGAATAAAAGGGACACCATTTTTTTTTTAAAGAACAGTGTAAAAAATAAAATAAAAGGTAAAAAATAATAAGAAAAAAAATGTTAAACGCGCCCTGTCCCACCGAGCTCGCGTGCAGAAGCGAACGTATAAGTGAGCAGCGCCCTCATATGTAAACGGTGTTCAAGCCACATATGTGAGGTATTGCGATCGTTAGAGCGAGAGCAATTATTCTAGCCCTAGACCTCCTCTGTAACTCGAAACATGCAACCTGTAGAATTTTATGAACATAGCCTATGGAGATTTTTAAGGGTAAAAGTTTGTCACCATTCCACGAGCAGGCACAATTTTGAAGCGTGACATGGTTGGGTATCAATTTACTCGGCGTAACATTATCTTTCACAATATAAAAAAAAAAAAATTGGGCTAACTTTACTGTTGTCTTATTTTTTAATTCAAAAAAGTGTATTTTTTCCAAAAATGTAAGACCGCTGCGCAAATACGGTGTGACAGAAAGTATTGCAATGACCGCCATTTTATTCTCTAGGGTGTTAGGAAAAAAAATATATAATGTTTGGGAATTCTAAGTAATTTTCTACCAATAAAAAAAATTGTAAAACACAAGAAGTTCAGTCCTTAAGTGGTTAAAGGAAACAAAGTTCAAAGAAAATAACAGCAATTTCCCTCGCCAAAGATTCCACCGTTACTGTATAGTTCAAACCTTCAGCCTCCTGGGTTACTCTCTTGCAGCACTTCTGCTTCAAACTTCATGCCTAGGCCTTTGGGCTGCTCCTCAGGTCGTATGCTCACGCTGCCAGCTGCAGCCTCTCTCTCCTAGGGAACATGGGTGTCCTTCTGACATACACAGACGTTGTGTCTGTAGGGCGGAGTCCTCCTGACTCCCCGGCCAGACTTCCTGTCTGCTTAGGTGGAGCTGTCTCCAAGTGGGAGCCCTAAGCTCTAATCCTGAGAAGAATATAAACGCAGCCTACAGGTGTGCAATCAGCATGTCTGTCTTTGTAAAAACCAGGCTGAAAATTCTAATATACACAGTGACACAGGGTCGCCACTCCACAGTACACATACAGTAGCCCATAGTGCCCTTCCTGCTGCATTCGCCAATCCGAATTGGGAGCCCACCACTTCTGCAGCACCCGTACTTCCCCCATTCACTGGCCAACCCAGAATTCAGGTGGAAACAGTTGATTTTACGCCACTGGATTTTTATTTGCAGTTTTTCACCGAAGATCTCTATAGATTTATTGTGGACCAAAGCAATTTATACGCTGGTCAACACATCGCCACTATTCCCCAGTCCTCCCTTGCCAGAGATTGGAGACCAATTACGGTCTCCGAATTTAAGATCTTTCTGGGCCTTTCCCTCAACATGGGCATAACTAAAAAGAGTGAGTTGCGGTCATGTTGGTCCACTGAACCAATTCACCATATGCCCTTGTTCTCTGCCTCCATGACCAGGGCACGATACAAGCAGATCTTGCGGTTCATGCACTTCAACAACAATGAACTCTGTCGTCCTCGTGGAGACCTTGAATACGATCGGCTCTACAAAATTCGTCCCCTCGTAAACCACTTCAACCAATGTTTTGCAGACTTGTTTACTCCCCATCAAGTTGTCTGCATTGATAAGTCCTTGATTAAGTTTTCTAGCCGCTTGTCATTCAAACAGTACCTTCCCAGCAAGCGTGCCAGATACGGGGTCAAGATGTATAAGCTCTGTGACAGGGCCACAGGCTATACATGTAGTTTTATGGTTTACGAGGGCAAAGATAGTCACGTAGAGCCGACAAACTGCCCTGATTACATAGGAAGCGCTGGCAAGATTGTGTGGGACTTGGTGTCACCCTTATTCAGAAAGGGGTACCATTTATATGTGGACAATTATTACACGAGCGTGCCACTTTTTAGCAACCTTTTTGATCATCAAATTGGAGCATGTGGCACCGTGCGACCTAATCACCGGGGCTTTCCCCAGCGGCTTGTAGATTCCCGTCTTAGGCTGGGGGAGAGAGCCTGCTTGCGGTGTAATAATTTGCTCGCTATGAAGTGGAGGGACAATAAGAATGTTTTCGTTCTTACCTCCCTTCATGCAGACACGACGGTCCAAATTACTACGGCGACTGGTGTTGTGGAGAAACCCCTCTGTGTCCACGAATATAACCAAAATATGGGAGGGGTGGACCTCAACGACCAGTTGTTGGCGCTGTACCTAGTTGCCCGTAAGGCCATACGCTGGTATAAAAAAGTGTCTGTATACTTATTTCAATTGGCTTTGCTGAACACTCATGTGCTATACAGAGCTTCAGGACAGACTGGATCCTTCCTTAAATTCCAGGAAGAGATCGTCAGAGCCCTTCTGTATCCAGACGGTGCTCCACCTCACCTTCCCCAACCAAATGCAGTAAGCCGGCTGCATGAGAGGCATTTTCCTTATGTCCTTCCGAGTACCCCTACCTAACGAGCCCCCCAAAGAAAATGTCGTGTCTGCAGAAAGCGCGGATATAGGCGTGACACCCGGTATTATTGTCCCTCCTGTCCTGACAATCCTGGTCTATGCATTGGTGAATGTTTTGAGCGCTACCATACACTAGTTGAGTTTTAGCGTAGGGTACAGCATTGCACAGACTAGGACACACTTTCACAGGGTCTCCCAAGATGCCATCGCATTTTGAGAGACCCGAACCTGGTACCAGTTACAGTTAAAAAAGTTACAGTTACTGGTATACAAAAAAACGTAAAAAAAAAAAAAAAAAAAAATAGTTGTCGTTTTATTGTTCTCTCTCTCTCTATATTGTTCTGCTCTTTTTTTACTGTACTCTATTCTGCAATGTTTTATTGTTGTTATGTTTTATCATGTTTGCTTTTCGGGTATGTCATTTTTTTATAGTTTACTATTTAGTTGTTTTCAGGTACGCCATTAGCGCGGATTTATTTATCTTGACAGCAACAGCGTTTGCTCCCATGATACATAAAGCCGTGACTCCAGCGCTGTGGGAGGTGATTTCACCACCACAGTTACATACTTCAGCATATAAGCCGAAGCGTGGGGGCAGCAGTGGGCGAAGGAGCGATTTGCTCCTACCTTTTGCGGGAGGATGCCCCCATGCTTCGGCATATATATATATATTTTAGGTACAGGTTGCGTTAAATGTTTTATTTTTTACTATTTTTTTTTGCATTTGCTTTGCAGGTATGGTAAGTCTTACTGTTATACTGTAATGTTATTTTGTTTTATTGTTAACCATCATTTGCTTAGCAGGTACGCTATTCAGTTGCAGCACAGATTTATTTATCTTGACAGCAACAGCGTTTGCTCCCACGATACATAAAGCCATGACTCCAGCGCTGTCGGAGGTGATTTCACCACCACAGTTACATACTTCAGCATATACACCGAAGCGTGGGGGCAGCAGTGGACGGAGGAGCGATTTGCTCCTACCTTTTGTGGGAGGATGCCCCCATGCTTCAGCATATATAAACGGTGCATATATGCCCATCATTAGAAGTGGGTGGATGAAGGGAGGTATTCTAATGGTGGGCATACCCCCCCGATCAATCTCTTTTTTTCGTTCAGTCCACAGGCTGCATGAAAAAAAAAGTTTACAATATATGCCCAACAAGGACCAGCAAGGTACTGGTATGTTGCTGGACTTTAAGTGGTTATACCAGAATAATGCCTGCAGGTTTAGGTATCATCTTGGTATCATTCTTTTCAGCCAGCGGTCGGCTTTCATGTAAAAGCAATCCTAGTAGCTAATTAGCCTCTAGACTGCTTTTACAAGCAGTGGGAGGGAATGCCCCCCCCACCGTCTTCCATGTTTTTCTCTGGCTCTCCTGTCCCAACAGGGAACCTGAGAATGCAGCCGTTGATTCAGCCAGCTGACCATAGAGCTGATCAGAGACCAGAATGGCTCCAATCATCTCTATGGCCTAAGAAACCTGAAGCTACGAGCATTTTATGACTTAGATTTCGCCGGATGTAAACAGCGCCATTGGGAAATAGGGAAAGCATTTTATCACACCGATCTTGGTGTGGTCAGATGCTTTGAGGGCAGAGGAGAGATCTAGGGTCTAATAGACCCAATTTTTTCAAAAAAAGAGTACCTGTCACTACCTATTGCTACCATAGGGGATATTTACATTCCCTGAGATAACAATAAAGATGCTAAAAAAAATAAATGAATAAATAAAAGGAACAGTTTAAAAATAAGACAAAAAAGCAAAAAAAAATAAGAAAGAAGAAAAAAGAAAAAAAAAAAGCACCCCTGTCCCCCCGCGCAAAGGCGAACGCAAGCGTCAGTCTGGCGTCAAATGTAAACAGCAATTGCACCATGCATGTGAGGTATCACCGCGAAGGTCAGATCGAGGGCAGTAATTTAACTTAGTTTGTCGCCACTGCACGTTTGTGCGCAATTTTAAAGCATGTTGTGTTTGGTACCCATGTACTCGGCCTAAGATCATCTTTTTTATTTCATCAAACATTTGGGAAATATAGTGTGTTTTAGTGCATTAAAGTTTTAAAAAGTGTGTTTTTTCCCAAAAAAATGCATTTGAAAAATCGCTGCGCAAATACTGTGTAAATAAAAAAATGAAACACCCACAATTTTAATTTGTAGGGCCTTTGCTTTAAAAAAAATATATAATGTTTGGGGGTTCAAAGTAATTTTCTTGCAAAAAAAAAAAAAAATTTTCATGTAAACAAAAAGTGTCAGAAAAGGCTTTGTCTTCAAGTGGTTAGAAGAGTGGGTGATGTGTGACATAAGCTTCTAAATGTTGTGCATAAAATGCCAGGATAGTTCAATCCCCCCCCCCCCAAATGACCCCATTTTGGAAAGTAGCCACCCCAAGCCATTTGCTGAGAGGTATGTTGAGTCCATGGAATATTTATATTGTGACACAAGTTACGGGAAAATGACATTTTTTTTTTGCACAAAGTTGTCACTAAATTATATATTGCTCAAACATGCCATGGGAATATGTGAAATTACACCCCAAAATACATTCTGTTGCTTCTCCTGAGTTCGGGGATACCACATGTGTGAGACTTTCTGGGAGCCTAGCTGCGTACGGGACCCCGAAAACCAAGCACCGCCTTCAGGCTTTCTAAGGGTGTAAATTTTTTATTTCACTCTTCACTGCCTATCACAGTTTCAGAGGCCATGGAATGCCCAGATGGCACAACCCCCCCAAAAAAACCCTATTTGCTGAGAGGTATGGCGAGTATTTTGCAGACCTCACTTTTTGTCACAAAGTTTTGAAATTTGAAAAAAGGAAAAAAAACAATTTTTTCTTGTCTTTCTTGATTTTCAAAAACAAATGAGAGCTGAAAAATACTTACCATGCCTCTCAACAAATAGCTTGGGGTGTCTACTTTCCAAAATGGGGTCATTTGGGGGGGGGGGGGGTTGTGCTATCTTGGCATTTTATGGCCTACTAAACTGTGATAGGTAGTGAGGTGTGAAATCAATCATTTATGCCCTTAGAAATCCTGAAGGCAGTGATTGGTTTTCGGGGCCCCATATGCAGCCAGGCCCCCAAAAAGTCCCACACATGTCATATCCCCATACTCAGGAGAAGCAGCAGAATGTATTTTGGGGTGTAATTCCACATACGCCCATGGCATGTTTGAGAAATATATCATTTAGTGACAACTTTGTGCAAAAAAAAAAAAAAAAAAAAAAGTTTGGCACTTTCCCGCAACTTGTGTCAAAATATAAAATATTCCATGGACTCAACATGCCTCTCAACAAATAGCTTGGGGTGTCTACTTTCAAAAATGGGGTAATTTGGGGGGGGGGGTTGTGCCATCTGGGCATTGTATGGCCTTCAAAACTGTGATAGGTAGTGAGGAGTGAAATCAAAAATGTATGCCCTTAGAAATCCTGAAGGCGGTGCTTGGTTTTCGGGGCCCCGTACGTGGCTAGGCTCCCAAAAAGTCCCACACATGTGAAATCCCCGTACTCAGGAGAATCAGCGAAATGTATTTTGGGGTGCAATTTCACATATGCCCATGGCCTGTGTGAGCAATATATCATTTAGTGACAACTTTGTGCAAAAAAAAAAAAAGTTGTCATTTTCCTGCAACTTGTGGCAAAATATAAAATATTCCATGGACTCAACATGCCTCTCAGCAAATAGCTTGGGGTGTCTACTTTCCAAAATGGGGTCATTTGGGGGGGTTGTGTGCCATCTTGGCATTTTATGGCCTTCAAAACTGTGATAGGTAGTGAGGAGTGAAATCAAAAATTTACGCCCTTCGAAATCCTGAAGGCAGTGCTTGGTTTTCGGGGCCCCGTGCACGGCTAGGCTCCCAAAAAGTTCCACACATGTGGTATCCCTGTACTCAGAAGAAGCAGCTAAATGTATTTTGGGGCGCAATTCCACATATAACCATGGCATGTGTGAGCAATATATGATTTAGTGACAAGTTTTTGTAAAAAAAAAATTTTTTTTATTTTTTTTATCATTATTCAATCACTTGGGACAAAATAAATTAATATTCAATGGGCTTAACATGCCTCTCAGCAATTTCCTTGGAGTGTCTACTTTCCAAAATGGGGTCATTTGGGGGGGGTTTGTACTGCCCTGCCACTTTAGCACCTCAAGAAATGAGATAGGCAGTCATAAACTGAAAGCTGTGTAAATTCCAGAAAATGTACCCTAGTTTGTAGACGCTATAACTTTTGCGCAAACCAATAAATATACGCGTATTGACATTTTTTTTACCAAGGACATGTGGCCGAATACATTTTGGCCTAAATGTATGACTAAAATTGAGTTTATTGGATTTTGCAGGTGTCTCTGCAAAAACCAGCGCAATGAAGAATAGGTGTTACTATTCAAAAACAGTGTCTATCAATCCATCACATTTGTATAAAACAAAACAAAAAATGATATACTACCGTGCAATAATGTATCTATATGAACTAATACAGTAAGATACATAAGTGAAAGGTTTGACAGATTTGTTTTCACTTATGTATTTTACTGTATTAGTTCAGATAGATACATTATTGCAATAGCACCATAGTATATAATTTAGTTTTTGTTTCATACGAATATGGTAGATTGATAGACACTATTTTTGCATAGTAACACTTGTTCATGGTGATGGTTTTTGCAGACACACAATTACAGTATATACAGTACATAATAAACTGTGCTTCCAGCAATAAGAGAGAAAGAAGGAGAGAAAAAAACAGCTGGTCTATCCTAACATGCAACCCCCCCTCATGACTCTGCTTAGGGCGAAATGCGTAGGGGCATGGCTGGCATCATCAAGTTTTTGCAGAAGTACCAGAAGTACTGATTGGTGACATTGTGGATGATTTCTATCAACATGCTGCTGATTTTATTTGAAGATGCAAGCAGTTTTAGAATTTAAAACAAAGAGAAATTTACCGATTCACACTGAGTGTTCCTCTTTTCATACTCATTCTGGGCCATTTTATGTGGTGATCGGAATGGATGATGGCGAAAGGGGAGTTGACCGCTTTATAGACAGGTGGTCATGGCATTCTGGTAAATGCATCTTTTTATTTGAGCACTGGATAAAAGGAGCACTGAAGAAGGAGATCACAAGTGTTTGTTGATTGGGCTGACGTAGAAACAGACACTGGGACTGTTTACTTTCACTTTGTTTTATTTAATTTGGGCTCAAAAGCATTTTTTATAATAGCATTTTCGGTCAACTACATTTTTTACAAGTTTTTAATAATTTTGATTTGCACGAGTGATTTAATTTGTATGTTAATATTTATGTTGGAATATTGAGATTGTTATCCTCATAGATTTCTAGTACAATCATTTTTATTGTAAAAAGGAAGCATAACTGTACCCCTGCTGTTCACCCACGCAGGGGTACAACGAAACAAACATAACTTCCAGACATGGGCTACAAAAGCGCTATGAGCATTTAACTTTTAAGAAATAAGTGACCACTGAGCGACCTGGAAATGCAAGCCGCAGGTCCTCTAATGTCATCTAGGCCTGAGGGCCGATGGAGGGAGCTCCTGGGTCGGATACACTGTGTCAAGGGCAAAGGTGCATATAAGTCTATTGGGCACCCCCAGTCAAGGGTCGGGATGAGTGACTAATAACCAGGAGAGAAAAGAGAGAGCTCATCCAGTAGAACAACTCAGTGGGAGAAAACTTTAAGAAATTAACGTGATGGCATAACCGCAGGTCAACTAAAATTACCTAGGTCCGGGGACTTAGGGTCACACAAGATCCTCATAGATTTCATACTGCACCTGTAATTTGAATGCACATTTGAGTTTTGTTATAAATTTAGAGTTGCCTTTATATGCATATTAGAAAAAAGTATGCTTGCAGAAACATTTTTATCTCTGCACAATCTGAAATGCCAAGTTTGTCTGTGGGTGACCAGGTAGCTGAAAAGGCATGTTTACAGGAAACTTCAGGTGATGACACAGGGAGATATCAGAGTGTGATCAACTCTGAATGTAACAAACCTACTTCATGTTCGGAAATGTATAACAAAATGTATAACAAAATACATAAACAAATCTGTCAAACCTTTCACTTATGTATCTTACTGTATAAATTGTTACCTTATGTGAAGACTTGCCTTGTTAAAGAGACGTATGGCAAACTTTTTCGACCAAATTTTTCTCTGGGTCACATGAGTGCATTTTTTGCATAATTAGCCGAAAGTGGCCAAAGCCCGCTGTTGGCAGACTTCACAAAGCCGCTCCAGACTCTGGAAGGATCCTGACCATATTGTCAGTATCCACCCAGCTGTCTGATTAACAGCTGTCTCCGGCTCTCAGCCTTTAACTGAGAGCCAAAGCCACCTGTGTCTGCCCCCTTTCCTGCCTGGTGATCCAGTGAGCGCTGGAGATGAAATTTACATGAAACATTATCCAAAAAAATTAAAAAGTTAGTTCTTATGAACACAAAAGGGAAAGAACACAAAATAATTATCATAGTCCTGTCTCTATATACCGTAATCCCTGCTTCAGCTTCCTGTAACCCATGTTTCTGCATGCTCAGTAATTTTGGATTGCTCCTCAAACCTGACTGTTTCCAGTGTATGACCTTGGCCTGCTCCTGACTATGTTCCTGTTTATTCCTTTGCTTGACTACTGTGTTTTGACCCTGGCCCTTGCTCATGAACAGGTCTCCTGTCTAAGCCCTGCCTGCTGTGATCTGCCCACACGTTCCAGTGTGCCTCCCTAGACCAGCAGCCTTCCCCACCTGGTACCGATCTGAAGAGGTCTCACCACTGCAGATCCACTTATCTACAGTACAGCTGGCAACTCATGCTTCTTTGGGCTCAGCATCTCCTGTCACCATCCTCAAGGGTGTTGTGCACTCAGCCGCAAGGGGAGCCCTGCTATCACTCCGGCCTCAAGACCAGGTACGTGACATACCGCGTTGGATTTTTGCTGCTTGATCAGTGCTGTCAGCTATAGCCAGCAGCACTGATCAGTATATTCTGATGGCGGGGAAGTCTGCCCACTGTCAGAGTACAAAGGGACAGCGGGAGTATTCTCACATCCACCTCAAATGTGTGGATGGGGGAATCATCTATAGGCTGCTTAACAAGTGAGAATAGTTTACTTGTTGCTATATATCTTTTTTATCACTTATAACTTGCAGTCTGCTGCATAGACAAATCTTTTTTTCTCACATACACTCATGTGTCTTCTAAAAGAGTGTTTTCAAGGTTGAAAATTGTACAAAATAAATTAAGGTATTAAACCTAAAAAAAACAATAATATATTGCTGCTTACCAATCCCTAAATTATAAATAAAGAGTAAACTTTTTTCTTAGTTTGGCGTGTAGAGGGATTAGAACACCTGTCGGGTTGTTATTGCTGTCTGTGTCTTCCGTTAGAGAGACTCACCCTCTATATTTGTCCTGTTTACCATTAAAACCAAAAATAGTAAATTATACGCTGCGCTTTAGAATATTACACAATAAATGCGTGCTGAAGATTAAAACAAACATGTGTAGTGTTAATGTGAGGTAAGTGGCATATTTGACATAGATGTGATATGACAAAAATAAAAACAATAAATATGTCAATTAAAACATTATTATTAAAGCCCAGGATCCTGTTACCATTATAGAACCCAGGGGTGGTTCACAAGCATGTATTGACTGAGCGTAATTGCTAAGTCACACGCTCCAAGGTGAGCATTTAATACCTAGGGGGTCACTGGAATAAGAGCACCAATGCATGATTTGCAACACCTGTCAATCATTTTTAGACGCATGGATTTATAAGCATGTCAGCAGTGCTACTACTGGATACCACGCATATGCACTTTTTTCAACAGGACTGTTACAGCATTGTTTTATAAAAAGACTTGGTTTTTGCACAATAGCACTTTTTGCTATTTAAAGTGGGACTAGTGTTGTTCCCTATACCACTGGATACTTATGTCTGTGTTACAAAGCACTTGGATGCACATGAGCGCTATAATATTTATGTTTTAATTGACATATTTATTGTTTTTATTTTATTTTTGTCATATCACATCTGTGTCACACCTTAACACTACACGTGTTTGTTTTAATCTTCAGCACGCATTTATTGTGTAATTTTCTAAAGCGCAGCGTATAATTTACTATTTTTGTCTATGTGCATGAGCTTATGAGACGTGTGTAAGGCTTGCAGCTGGTTAGTGATATCTATTAGGCTTTGGGTTGATTGAGGCTCGCAGGAATTTTATTACTTTCCTACCATTAAAACCAAACATTAAAATAAAAGAAAATCAAAAATTTTGGGTTGTCCCCAGAACAATATGTAGTGCTACCCCCGCAGGATAGGATGGATGCTTTGTTCTTTGCCTTGACCTCCTTGAGAACCTCAGCCCCTCTAACACACTAGTCTGAATGCATAAACATGACATGTCACAGAAAATCACTGAAAGTAACACTTGGCACTCAGCAATAACACCTTGCCAAAGAAGCAGCCTAATTTTACAAGTAAAATTAGTAAAATCAGACTTAATATGTTTTCAATAAACAAGGTTGGTAACAAGGCAAGCATAAGGTTGGATCAACAATAATAGTAACACACTTTAGCATACAAGATGCTAAGTAATAAGGACTAAGCATAAGATGACACTTGGTGTTCAGATCAGCATAAATGGTAGCAAGGCCACCTTAAGTGCACCAGTGAGCAGTAATAAGCTTAATCTACCTAAAACGGAAACTTTACTGCCAGAGTGCATAAATGCTAGGCATAGATTGACTGGGTATGCACTGTCCATACGAAAAATGGTAGAAAGGAGAAAAAAAGGGGAACAAGGAAGGGCTTGTAGGATGGAGTAATGGGAAGGGCAGCCTTTTAAGTTGTTTTTTCTGCTGGCTACCGTTGGGGCCCTTTAAGAAGCATTGGTGCACTTAACAACAGTTTTATTAAATCAATATGCAATATGGGACAGTAGAAGTCTAATGCTAATATGGCACAGGTGCAGTATCAATGGGTATAGGTGCAGAATGGGTAAGGCATAGGTGCAGTATGGATGTGGTATACTTAATGTCTTGCCACCAGTTCCTGCTAACAATGTGAATAATGAGTGATACGCCCTCTCACCAGTTTCTGCGGTGCAATTGCAAGCTTTCGCTGTGGAATGGGCCTCGTTCTCTATTTCTCTCTCTCTCTCTCTAGAATGCCTTTGGAGTCTGGCTGTAGGAAGCAGAGGGTGCGAGGAAACTCTGGTCTCCTGGTGGCAATGGTGCAGTGTGTTAACTGTGGTCTGTGCTGTGCGGCCCAGGGTGTCTCTTTCTTCCTGGCCCTCTGGTTCAGTCCCACTGGTCTGGCCTCCCAACAGTCTCTCAGCAGGCTGCAGATGTGCAGTTCCTTGGCCTCAAGAGTGCACATTTTTCCGAGCAGTTCAGTTAAAGCCATCTCATCACTTCCCTTGCTCTTCAGTGCCTCTTGGAAACTGTAGTGTAAAGAATCCATTGGCCCCATTGTGTGGCTGCTGTCTCGAACTACAACGCCCATGGATTTCAGCGCTTTGCATTGATGTCTATGGACAGGCTTGGCTATGGCTCTCTCCCTGCTGGCAGAAGGGAATAGTGCAGCATAATATCAGCATCACCCTTGGACAGTAGCATTGCTAATCTGGGGAGAGGGTTGTGGGGTGAACTAGCAGATTTAGCTGGACTAATAAATTAAAGCTGAGCTCCTGCTAACACATTTTAAATAATTACAGAAATAGATTTACCGGTTAGAGTGAAAAAAATGAAAAAAAGCCTAAAAAAGAAAACAAAAATTTAGTCACCACATTTTTTTTTTGATTTTGGTTTACCGCTTTAAAGTCTTTGAATGTACAGGATCTTCTGGAATCTTTAATTTTACTGAACATGAGAGTGATATCAACAAAACATCAGATACAGCTGCACTGCTGGAGTAGATGCACAGTGGAGCCAGGGAGATTGAGGTCCAGGCCACAGACTTTTGCCAGTATACTGGGACCAAAAAGGAACATGAAGACCAAATAACCATGGCAGATGTCCTCACACTGGAGCCAGATGATGGGGACCAGCCACATTCTGGCTTTAGATCACATGATGGACATACCCGAAGGGGTCTTCAGGGACAGGACTATCGCTAATCGACTAAGGCCCTGAACCTGTACAGTACCTTGTGGCTATTGATGTACTTTGTGCCAAGATGAGTGTACACCCATCTTATTTCAGGCCAAATATAGGTACAATCCCTCAAGGCTTTGTTTTACTTTACAGGTATGTCTGTTTGGCAATTTGTTTTATAGGTCACTTTATGGATATGTACTGTATATTGTAACTTTAGATTTTTCAGAATTACAATCTTTATAACAAAGTATCTTGATATTGGGAAGAGATACACACTCTAGAAACAGTTCCGATATCTAAGGTCACTGTAGATACTGTGGGGAAGTCTATGGGGCTATCAGCATGTCTATGGGTAGTAATCGGTTTTACAACTGTTTTGTACAGCTTTTAAATGTTAGGTGGCTGTAGCATATATGACACAAAAGAATTTCACAGGTCTGTACTTGATATATCGTAGGTAGCCTACTTTAATTTAGGGTGATATCCTGGATTACAGCCACTAAATTCATGTGAAAGGGTAAGTAGAAATGTTAGAGTTTTTTAACATATTTGAATATTACATTTACATTCAAACAGTGCCTCTAGCTAAAGAACAAATACTAGCACACAAAATTAACGGTGTATTCATTCTCATAGTCTAAATTAATGAAAATACAAATTTTTGGAAGTACACTCCTACACTTACCACAACTTCAAATCCATAAAATTAGAATCACTTAATAGGGATTTCCTCTTATGTCTTCAGGACAGGAAATGGAAATCTCAACAGGAAACAGATGAAAAAAAAAAAATCTTATACTTGTTTAAATCAGTCCCTACTCTATCCAAAATGAAAACAAAAAAAAATTATTTTAAAGATATATACTCAAGCAGAACATGTAGGTATAAGTCCCTGGTGCCCAAGACGTGGCCTGCAGGGCACCATATACAGTGGCTTGCGAAAGTATTCGGCCCCCTTGAACTTTTCAACCTTTTGCCACATTTCAGGCTTCAGACATAAAGATATAAAATTTTAATTTTTTGTGAAGAATCACCAACAAGTGGGACACAATTGTGAAGTGGAACGAAATCTATTGGATATTTTAAACTTTTTTAGCAATTAAAAAACTGAAAAGTGGTGCGTGCAAAATTATTCGGCCCCTTTACTTTCAGTGCAGCAAACTCACTCCAGAAGTTCAGCGAGGATCTCTGAATGATCCAATGTTGTCCTAAATGACTGATGGTGATAAATAGAATCCACCTGTGTGTAATCAAGTCTCTGTATAAATGCACCTGCTCTGTGATAGTCTCAGGGTTCTGTTGAAAGCACAGAGAGCATCATGAAGACCAAGGAACACACCAGGCAGGTCCATAATACTGTTGTGGAGAAGTTTAAAGCCGGATTTGGATACAAAAAATTTCCCAAGCTTTAAACATCCCAAGGAGCACTGTGCAAGCGATCATTTTGAAATGGAAGGAGTATCAGACCATTGCAAATCTACCAAGACCTGGCTGTCCCTCTAAACTTTCAGCTCAGACAAGGAGAAGACTGATCAGAGATGCAGCCAAGAGGCCCATGATCACTCTGGATGAACTGTAGAGAACTACAGCTGAGGTGGGAGAGTCTGTCCATAGGACAACAATCAGTCGTACACTGCACAAATCTGGCCTTTATGGAAGAGTGGCAAGAAGAAAGCCATTTCTTAAAGATATCCATAAAAAGTCTCGTCTAAAGTTTGCCACAAACCACCTGGGAGACACACCAAACATGTGGAAGAAGGTGCTCTGGTCCGATGAAACCAAAATCGAACTTTTTGGCCACAATGCAAAACGATATGTTTGGCGTAAAAGCAACACAGCTCATCACACTCAACACACCATCCCCACTGTCAAACATGGTGGTGGCAGCATCATGGTTTGGGCCTGCTTTTCTTCAGCAGGGACAGGGAAGATGGTTAAAATTACGGGGAAGATGGATGCAGCCAAATACAGGACCATTCTGGATGAAAACCTGTTGGAGTCTGCAAAAGACCTGAAACTGGGATGGAGATTTATCTTCCAACAAGACAATGATCCCAAACATACAGCAAAATCTACAAAGGAATGGTTCACAAATAAACGTATCCAGGTGTTAGAATGGCCAAGTCAAAGTCCAGACCTGAATCCAATCGAGAATCTGTGGAAAGAGCTGAAAACTGCTGTTCACAAACGCTCTCCATCCAACCTCACTGAGCTCGAGCTGTTTTGCAAGGAAGAATGGGCAAGAATTTCAGTCTCTCGATGTGCAAAACTGATAGAGACATACCCCAAGCGACTTGCAGCTGTAATCGCAGCAAAAGGTGGCTCTACAAAGTATTAACGCAAGGGGGCCGAATAATTTTGCACGCCCCACTTTTCATTTTTTTATTAGTTAAAAAAGTTTCAAAAATCCAAAAGATTTCGTTCCACTTCACAATTGTGTCCCACTTGTTGGTGATTCTTCACAAAAAATAAAAATTTTATATCTTTATGTTTGAAGCCTGAAATGTGGCAAAAGGTTGAAAAGTTCAAGGGGGCCGAATACTTTCGCAAGCCACTGTAGATCTCAAATTGGCAGCAGGGTGCTGAGCACTAGGACACACACACACTAGGACACATAGAATGAGAGAATGTCCTGTGAGAGAGTTATCGCTCTCTTCCCAGGAGAGACCCCGGAAACCATGATGGGGGAACATCATGTTCACAGTCCCAATGGGCGACTGTACAGCAGACCAAGTTACTTTTACATAAAAGCCGGGAGTCGGTTGAACAAAGCGGCAGCCATGAGTCCCATCATGTGGTTCTACAGAAACCTGGATCACTTTTACATAAAAGCTTGGAGCAGGCTGAAAAAAATGTCAGCCACTGCTTGTTTTAATTCCTTACTAAAATACAATACTCTGGTAGGCAAGTAATTAAAGTCCATCTCCAGGTAAACCATAACCCCCTCCCCCCCTACTCATTCATTATTTAAAATAATTTCTGATGCAATCTTTTACTTCCAATGTCTGTATCCCTCACTGGTTCTGTATCGGGGTACGGGGGACCATTAACCAAGAACTGCATATGTGCCTGCATTGGTTGCTCCCTGCCGGTCCCCTCACGCTGACATCATTACAGCAGTCCTGGATTCCGAGGATGCTGCCACTAGACGGCCAATAGAAGGTGTTCACATCATATTCACATGTGGACACCTAGAGAAGGACCCCATCACCCATGCAAAGATAATGATAGAAGACTTGGAACCAAATTGTCATGTGACCATCGATAAAAGAACATAATCTGGTATTTTTTTTTTATTTTCAAATAGTTGCGGCCCACTCCAACTACTTGAATATAAAACAAAACTACCAAATTGTGCCCCTTTATTGATGGTCACGTGACAATCCGGATTAAAGAACAGCTTTATATATTAAAATATCTTGTATTTTTTATTCATGGATCATTTAAAACAGTTCCTGGATAAAAACACTGGCCACAGAATTAATTTCACAATAACATTCTCCAATGATATAGGCAACTCAGAAGGGTATCACTTATAGGGTAAGTACAATTAACCCTATTATCAATTCAACAACAATATGCAAATATGGGACCTTTTTTTGGCAACAATAAAATACACATAAAAAAGTGTCATTCGTATGTTTATTATGTATCAATAAAATTGTTTCCTTCACATCTCTAAAGCCCCTTTCACACAGGGCAGACTCCGTTATGGTCAGCAGGGGATCTGATCACAGCAGAGTGAGTAGATGACAAGTAGATGACAAGTCCATTTCCGCTCAGTGTATGCAGAGTGGACACAGACCAAGCCTACTCTGCTCTATGAACTGGTGGGTATAAAGAGACTCCGCTGTACATTTACACCTGACTGCACTCTGATATGATTCATCTAGATGGAGGAGGGATGGATCCCCTTTGGTTTTTCTTTGGTGGACCATATCGGATTGGAGGTGGGCAGTCAATAGGGGTAAATGGAGAGTCCGACCAGTTCCGCATGAAAAAAGTGACATGCAAACCTGATTGGGCCCCTAGTGCGAAAGGGGCCTAAGGCTTACATATACATCCTAACATATAACATTACCAGCCACACTCAATTGATAAATCCCTCCTTCTTGCAATGTATAACATATCGCAGACTCATAAATGCATAAAAGTCCAAGGATCTTCAAATAGGCATCATCTCTCTCAGTTAACATATCACATATATGTTCGCACCAGAACATGTGAACAGACAAAAAATTTGTGCGAACACCGTTAAAGTGTATGGGACACAAACGTGAAAAATCAAAAGTGTTCATTTTAAAGGCTTATATGCAAGTTATTGCCATGAAAGGTGTTTGGGGACCCAGGTACTGCCCCAGGGGACATGTATCAATGCAAAAAAAAGTTTTTAAAATGGCGTTTTTTTTTTTTAGGAGCAGTGATTTTAATAATGCTTAAAGTGAAACAATAATAATGAAATATTCCTTTAAATATCGTGCCTGGGGGTCCCCTTAGTCTACCTGTAAAGTGCCGCATCTTTCTCATGTGTTTTACTGTGCCGCAGCAAAATGACATTTCCAAAGGAAAAAATGTTGTTTAAAATTGCTTGCGGCTGTAATGTATTGCCGGATCCCGGCAATATAGATAAAAATCAATGAAAAAAAAAAAATCGGTGTGGGTCCCCCCCCCAGTCTATACCAGGCCCTTCGGGTTTGGTATGGATATTAGGAGAACACACCAAAATTAAATAAAAAAACAGCGTGGGGTCCCCCCCCCCCCAAAATCAATACCAGGCCCTTAGGGTCTGGTATGAATTTTAAGGGAAACTCCATGCCAAAATAAAAAAAATGGCGCAGTAGTCCCCCACAAAATCCATACCAGACCCTTATCCAAGCAAGCAGCCTTAGCAGGCCAGGAAAGGAAGGGGGGAAGAGTGAGCGCCCCCCCCCTCCTGAACCATACCAGGCCGCTTGCCCTCAACATGGGGAGGGTGCTTTGAGGTCCCCCCAAAGCACCTTGTCCCCATGTTGATGGGAACAAGGGCCTCATCCCAACAACCCTTGCCTGGTGGTTGTGGGGGTCTGCGGGCGGGGGGCTTAGCAGAATCTGGAAGCCCCCTTCAACAAGGGGGCCCACAGACCCCGTCCCCCCTATGTGAATGGGTATCGGGTACGTTGTACCCCTACACATTCAACAAAAAAAAGTGGCAAAAAAGTAAAAATGACAGTCAGTTTGGGACAAGTCCTATATAAAAAAAAAGTGTCCCAAGATATCCATCCATCTTCAATCACGACGCCCGAACCCGACAAATAGGGGAAAAAAAAGCTCCGCCTCGATGGGAGGCGTCCCGCTGACTCCTGTTATATGGGCGGGGCCACCCAGTGATGTAAATAAATCAAATCACGTGATGTAAATCACGTGATGTCATAAGGGGGCAGGGTCACTGTTTTTTGGTCCGGGCGCCGTGAATGAAGATGGATGGACATCGCAAGACACTTTTTTTTCTTTAAAGAAAGGAATTGTCAAAAACTGTCTCCTGTCGTTTTTAATTTTTTTTACATTTTTTTGGTGAATGGGTAGGGGTACAATTTACCCCTACCCATTCGCATGGGGGGGGGGGCGGGATCTGGGGCTCCCTTGTTAACCGGTTCCCAACTGGCTCCTGTAGATATACGTTGACAGAATGGCACGGCTGCGCAAAGTAACGTACCCGTATGTTACTTTGAATTTGCCGCCGTGTGCGCACGTGCGCCTACCGCGATCTCCGTGAGTCGGGTCGCGGGTCCCACAGACTCGATCGCCGCGGGGATACCCGCGATCGCCTCACGGAGAGGACAAATGGGGAGATGCTGTTGTAAACAGCATCTCCCCGTTCTGCCTAGTGACAGTGTCACTGTTCTCTGCTCCCTGTCATCGGGAGCAGAGATCAGTGTAGTTACACACATAGCCCATCCCCCCTACAGTTAGAATCACTCCCCTAGGACATACTTAACCCCTCCCCGTCCCCTAGTGGTTGTCAAAAATGTCCGATGTGTCCGCCATAATTTCGCAGTCCCGATAAAAATAGCTGATCGCCACCATTACTAGTAAAAAAAAAAAAAATT
Source organism: Lithobates clamitans (assembly GCA_037952925.1). Taxonomy (NCBI): domain Eukaryota; kingdom Metazoa; phylum Chordata; class Amphibia; order Anura; family Ranidae; genus Lithobates; species Lithobates clamitans. Next base: position 1,899,760 of record JBBGZY010001184.1, read on the forward strand.
ATCAATAAAAATGCCATAAAATTATCCCCTATTTTGTAAACGCTATAACTTTTGCGCAAACCAATCAATAAACGCTTATTGCGATTTTTTTTACCAAAAATATGTAGAAGAATACGTATCGGCCTAAACTAAGGAAAAAAATGTTTTTTTATATATTTTTTGGGGATATTTATTATAGCAAAAAGTAAAAAATAATGCGTTTTTTTCAAAATTGCCACTCTTATTTTGTTTATAGCGCAAAAAATAAAAAAATAGCAGAGGTGATCAAATACCACCAAAAGAAAGCTCTATTTGTGGGAAAAAAAGGACATCAATCTTGTTTCGGAGCCACGTCGCACAACCGCGCAATTGTCAGTTAAAGCGACGCAGTGCCGAATCGCAAAAAGTGCTCTGGTTAGGAAGGAGGTAAATCCTTCCGGGGCTGAAGTGGATAAAGGGGGCTTTCAGATTCCGATAAGCCCCCCGTGGCCTGGTATGGTTCAGGGGGAGGGGGGCGCTCATTGCTTGCTCAGATAAGGGTCTGGTATGGATTTTGGGGGAGATTTTTTTTTTATTTTTGGCGTGGGTTTCCCTTAAAATCCATACCAGACCTGAAGGGCCTGGTATGGATTTTAGGGGGGACCCCCACGGCACTTTATTTTGGCACGGGGTTCAGCTTAAAATTCATACGAGACCTGAAGGGCCTGGTATGGATTTTGGGAGGGACCCCACGGGATTTTTTTTTACATTTTGGCGCAGGGTTCCCCTTAACCACTTAAATACACTGTGTTATATACAGTTGTGCTCATAAGTTTACATATCCTGGCAGAATTTATGATTTTTTGGCCAATTTTCGGAGAATATGAATGATAACACAAAAACATTTCTTTCACTCATGTTTAGAGTTTGGCTGAAGCCATTTATTATCAATCAACTATGTTTACTCTTTTTTAAATCATAATGACAACAGAAACTACCCAAATGACCCTGATCAAAAGTTTACATACCCTGGTGATTTTGGCCTGATAACATGCAAACAAGCTGACATAAAGGGGTTTGAATGGCTATTAAAGAGGTAACCATTCTCACCTGTGATCGGTTTGCTTGTAATTAGTGTGTGTGTGTGTGTGCATAAAAGGTCAATGAGTTTCTGGACACCTGACAGACCCTTGCATCTTTCATCCAGTGCTGCACTGACGTTTCTAGATTCTGAGTCATGGGGAAAGAAAAAGAATTGTCAAAGGATCTGCGGGAAAAGGTAGTTGAACTGTATAAAAAAGGAAAGGGATATAAAAAGATATCCAAGGAATTGAGAATGCCAATTAGCAGTGTTCAAACTCTAATCAAGGAGTGGAAAATGAGGGGTTATAATGAAACCAAAACACGGTCAGTTAGACCAACGAAAATGTTAGCGCATCGGCTCCTTGGTGCCGCTGTGGCGCGCGTGCACCCCCGATGCCAGCGGGAAGCCAAGGACATCATATGACGCCTGCCTGGGATAGGAGAGCCACCTTGCGGATGTCATATGACTTTGGGTGGGATGGAAAGTGGTTGAACATACCTCAAATGCAAGAAAACATTATGCAGCTAATTAATACAATACTCCAGAGAGAAATGAGTTGCAATGTTTAAAATTAACTTTCTAACCTTAAACATTTCAAATGAAAATTTCTGGACTGTCTTCATAATTTATATTTAGCCATGAATTCTAGTATTCTTTTATAAATTATTTATTTTAAAGTGAACCTCTTACTAGTGAAGCATAACTAAAAACGGGGGGTCTATGTTTTATAAAAGTCACCAAAGGGGGCTTCTGCATACCTTTAATTAAATCAATTAATCTTTCTTTCGGAAACATGATCTGATTTCTGTATGAAAACCCAAAGTTCCATGTATAGAAAGAATGCACAGCTATCTACAACTTCCCTCGAGGCAGGGTGAGAGATCGTATACCTAAGCCTGTTTAAGAAAGTAATTTCTTCCCTAGGATGTTTTGAGTGGTATTTTTTTGGGGTGGCAGGTTCTGGTGGCATTCTGCATGTGAAATGTGACTAAATAAACAGGAGATAAGACATCTTTTGGTGCTTTCTATTGGGTGCTGGCCTTACTTTGTAGTTTAGTTCAGGTTCACTTTTAGTTCATTTTTATAGGTTCTGTAATACATTTCTGCTCGTATTTTCTTGTATAAGTCCCTTAGACAGTGATAGGTCAATTTAAATGTTAAAACAATGGATCTAGAGATTTATTTTTCTGTAAAATTAAAGATTTGGATCGATTCTAACAAAAATATTGTTAAATGAATACGTTTCTTGCTCTTCCATATAATGCTTTCATGACACAACAAAAATTTATATATGCATCCTTTAACATCTATTGCTTACCCGCAAAGTCATGCAGAAGATCTTTCATTAAATGGCCCACAATTGCATATGCTACAACTATAACCACAAGTGCTGCCATCAACAGGTACAGGATATACTTTGGCAACTGGATAGCATCTAAAGCAGGTGGTTTATAATCCCGGTACAGTGGTTCCTCTGTTTCTTCTTCCATGTAGTATTGAAATAATAATTGTCCACCATCCATGCTCTGAAACCGCAATTTCCCAAAATCTAGCTCATTGTTTGCATAGCGCGATTAGTACTTGCTTTTGGAGTGTTCTTTTCTTCCAGTGAATAACATTGGGTATTCCTTATTAGTCATTGTACCCATAAGATTACACTTTAAATCCAAAGTTTATAGATTCTGGCTCCATAGCTATCCATATTATTACCTACTTCTGTCCTGCGTTTCCAATGAAGGTTTAAGTAATACCAATGCAGTAGATGAAAATCCCAGAACAGTTTACACTTTCCTAAAATTTGCAATCCAGTTTAATACATGCCTTAGTCTGTCTGCACCTTCCCTTCCTATGTTCTGTGCTCCCATGCTTAGTGTTATTTTAACCTTGTTAAGTCTCTATACCGGAGACTTTGGTTCCCTTCCCCCTACTACACTTTAGGTTACCAGCAGATGATCCCATGACATAACTAGTCTTTATGCATACATTAGGGTATTAAGGAGTTAGTGCTTCCTCCTAGGAAATTACGTGGAGGATTCTTTTCATTGTCATGAATGTCAAGGTTGAAAGTACAGCTAATGCTTGCACCATTCATTAGGCATGACAGCTTATGCAACCGAACTATGCTATGAATGTTTCCTGAGCAGCTATATATGACAATCTTTCACCTATACTTTAGTAATATGGGACTGTTTGTGATGCAAGAGAAACAACATTCAAAATAACTAAGTCAAATCAGTTTCCATCCAATTTTATTATAATTTTTATATTGTTTTATTTTTACAGTTTAACTATGCAAATGAATACACACAACAATAAGTCATCAACAACATGTGCTTTTACCCTATGTTCTGCAGGCAAATGATAGGTTAATGAAACACAGGCAGGATCTGAGGGGATTGCTAATCATATAAGCGGATCAGAACAGAGAGAAAAGGAGATTGGTGAAGGTGACGTTGGACTCTATGTAGACCTTACATGCCTCAAAGAGGCCCGAAAATGATTAAACAGGTTTCATGGGAGGTCATGTACTTAATTTGTTTAATTAAATGAACATATGATGTACTATATTAGTGTGTGTGTGTGTTATGATTATCTTTTGTCTGGTGGGTCTGAGTGGGGGCAAATTATATTAATACAATAAAGTGTGTACAATGAAGTGTGGAATATATAATACACAGAATACATTGCATATTATAGAATACAGAGTGTACAGCACACTGTAAATAGTGCATCAGTGTGAAGTATATAATAAACAGCACAGTGTAGAGAGTGGAGTGCCGTGAAGTACAGAATGCACAGCACAGTGTGGACAGTGAAGCATTGTGAAGTACAGAATTTATAGCACAATATACACAGTTGAGCTGTATGGGAGTGGTGTGTTTCAGCACAATATGAAGAGATAGGTCATCATTCAACACAATTTAGAAGTAGAAAAAATATCCACTTAAAGTGATTGTAAACGATAACCTTGTAAAAATTTAAAAAATTATAAACACTTTTTTTTCCTTTTTTATAAGTGATCACAAAACTGTTCTCGGTTGCAAAAGAGCTGGGGGAGGAGACACAGCAGCATACTTAGGCTCGGTTCACACATATGCGAACTGGATGCGTTTTGAGCTGCATCCGATTCGCATAACATGCCAACTAGACTGGTTTCAAAAGAGCCAGTTCACGTATATATGCGGTCCTGCTGCAGAGCAAATTCTAAAAGGGTCCTGTGCATTTTTCATTCTGGTTAAGCTGTGATTTCAGTGTCAAATTCGCACCCTAATCGCTGGATGTAAACCGGCGCCGCATATACAGTTGTGCTCATAAGTTTACATACTCTGGCAGAATTTATGATTTTTTGGCCATTTTTAAGAGAATATGAATGATAACACAAAAACATTTCTTTCACTCATGGTTAGTGTTTGGCTGAAGCCATTTATTATCAATCAACTGTGTTTACTCTTTTTAAATCATAATCACAACAGAAACTAGCCAAATGACCCTGATAAAAAGTTTACATACCCTGGTGATTTTGGACTGATAGCATGCACACAAGTTGACACAAGAGTTTGAATGGCTATTAAAGGTAACCATCCTCAGCTGTGATGTGTGTGTGTGTAAGGTAGTTGAACTGTATAAAACAGGGGAGGGATATAAAAAGATGTCCAATGAATTGAGAATGCCAATCAGCAGTGTTCAAACTCTAATCAAGAAGTGGAAAGTGAGGGGCTCTGTTGAAACCAAATCACAGTCAGGTAGACATACTAACATTTCAGCCACAACTGCCAGGATAATTGGGATGCAAAGAAAAACCCACAAATAACTTCAGGTGAAATACAGGACTCTCTAAAAACGTGTGGTGTGGCTGTTTCAAGATGCACAATAAGGAGGCACTTGAACAAAAATGGGCTGCATGGTCGAGTCGCCAGAAGAAAACAATTACTACGCAAATGCCAAAAAGTATTCCGCTTACAATACACCAAACAGCACAGAGACAAGCCTCAAACCTTCTGGCACAAAGTTATTTGGAGTGATGAGACCAAAATTGAGCTTTTTGGCCACAACCACAAACACTACATTTGGAAAGAATTCAACAAGGCACATGATGAAAGGTACGCCATTCCTACTGTGAAACACCGAGGTGGATCGTTGATGTTTTGGGGATGTGTGAGCTACAAAGGCACAGGAAATTTGGTCAAAATTGATGGTAAGATGAATGCAGTATGTTATCAAAAAATACTACAGGAACATTTGCATTCATCAACCAGGAAGCTGCGCATGGGACATACTTGGACATTCCAACATGACAATGATCCAAAACACAAGGCCAACTCGACCGTCATTGGCTACAGCAGAAAAAAGTGAAGGCTCTGGAGTGGTCTCCTGACCTCAATATCATTGAGCCACTCTGGGGAGATATCAAACATGCAGTTCATGTAAAACAGCCCAAGAATTTACAGGAACTGGAGGTTTTTTTGGCAAGAGGAATGGGCATCTTTTTTTTTATTTATTTTTTTTTAAATATATTTTTATTAAGATTTTTGAGACAAACAACACAATAACACATGGCTGCTACAGTACATCAAGACTTCGCCAGATTGAATAGAACATTTGATAGAACATTTGACAGCGTGAGTTGCTAGGTTAATTAACAGCAATCAAGGTATGTATATGGTTCTCCTCAGAAGGAATTAATCAGTTAGCTATCATAACAAAATTAAGCCTGAAATTTCAGATAGCTAAGCCTAGAAACATAATATTTTAATCAGTGCATTAACCTGAGGACTATTGTAAATCTGTGTTCATTGTGAAATATTCAGAACCTCCATCCATTTACACCAGACCCTGTCGAATTTCAAAGGACAACCTCTGTTAGCGTATGTGTCTTTGTATAGCGGGAGGTTCTCATTGACCAAACGTTTCCACTGTGTAATTGATGGGGGGGTTAGGATTTTTCCACTGTATTGCGATGCACTTCCTGGCATAGAAGAGTAGTAAACTGGTCAACGTGCGTTTGGCTATGGTTGGAACAATATTTTCTAGTAAACCCAGTATGCATATCTCCATCAGCGGTGATAAATTAATTGAAGCCACCTTGTTAGTCAAGTCGAGTACCTCTCCTCAATATTGCTGTATTTTTGGGCAGCGCCAGAAGATGTGTGCGAAGTCTCCTGGGGATAGACCACATCTCCAGCATTCCGAAGAATGCTGAGGGTTCATCAAATGTAATCTATGTGGGGTAAAGTAAGCCCTATGAACAATTTTAAATTGTACTACTCTGTCTCTTATGGAAACAAGTGACCTGAAGGGGAAATCCCAGACGTCATCCCAGTCATCATTATCCAACGCAGGAATATCGCGTTGCCAACGGGACCAGAGCCCATCCAGAGGTGGCAGGGACACAAACATCAGGTGCGCGTACAAAGATGATGTAGGCTTCTCAGCGCAGCCGGATCTGAGCGTCTTCTCCAGCTCGGATTGAGTCAGGATGCAAGATGCGTGGGGAAATTGAGCCGCAAATGCGTGTGCTAGCTGAAAATAACGGAACTGGTAGTGTTTCGGAAGATTGTACATTGAAGATAACTGGGCAAAAGAAAGCAATGAGGTCTGTGACACAACTTGTGAAATTAATTTAATACCATATTTAGTTTATGCTTGGGGGTCTGTGAGCTTAAAGATATGTGGTAAATTGGGATTTGACCATAGCGGGGCATTGGGGGAAAGTTCTGAGCGGTTGTATTTACCAATACTAAGACCTATTCGCCATGCTCGCAAAGTAGTGTGCATGGAGGGGGTTAGTGGGTGCAGGGCGCGTGGACCTCTATAAATTAAAAACTGAAGGGTCTCCCAGGAACCCACCACCGTAGCTTCCAGAGCTGAGGCCACGTTAGTTTTGTCAGGGACTAACCACCAGACCACTGTCACTAACTGAGAGGCCAGGAAATATTTGTAGCAGTCTGGGAAAGCCATGCCTCCCTTTGATGTGGGCCTCATCAAGGTAGACAGTTTATATCTGGGTGGGGTGGGGCCCCACAAGAAGTCTGAAAATTTTTGGTTAAGTTTGGTAAAGAATGATTTGGGATCCACTGCGGGGAGTGGCGAAAGAGGTAAGTAAATTTGGGGATGATTTTCATTTTAAGTAGATTAACTCTACCCCAAACCGATAAGGGTAGATTGCTCCATGATTTGAGTTTAAGTTTCATATCTCCCACCACTGGGTCAAGGTTTAGTTTAATGAAATCTTGGGCATGGGCAGAGATCTGGACCCCAAGATACTTGAAGGTGTCTACCCATCTCAACGGGCTGTCAGGGGCAGAGGTGTTTTTTGCTTCCTGATCTATGGGGAATAGGGTGGATTTTGACCAATTGACCCGAAGACCCGTCACCTCAGAGAATGTGTCTAGGACCGACAATGCACCCCGGAGCGACGGGCCAGCATCTGCGAGAAAAAGGACAATATCATCAGCGTACAGGGCTACCCTCTCTTCCAGCAAGCCAATACGCAGCCCCTTAATGTAGGGCAATGTACGTAGGGCTTCAGCAACTGGCTCAATGGCTATGGCAAACAAGGCCGGAGAGAGGGGGCAGCCCTGTCTAGTTCCCCTAAACAATTTGAAGGGAGATGATAATTTGGAGCCAAGTCGAATCGAAGAGGTGGGGCACTTGTATATCACCTGTAACCACGCAATATATTTTAATAGGAAGCCCATTCTTCGGAGGGTCTCCCATAGAAAGGGCCATTCCACTGTGTCAAAGGCCTTTTCTATGTCCAATAGCGTTATGGCCCTTGTCCCCGAATTTTGATGCTGGGTATGGATGTTTGTGAAAAGTCTCCTGAGATTTACGTCAGTGGACCTCTTGGGCATAAAACCTGTTTGGTCGGAATCAATTACTGATGGCAACAATGGATAGAGACAGGAGGCTAGCAGTTTGGTTAAGATTTTAAGATCATTGTTTAATAGTGCGATCGGTCTGTAAGATGCACATAGTTCCGGGTCTTTGGGGGGCTTGTGTATTAAGGTCAAGTATGCCTGGTGCATTGATGGAGGTAAATCACCCTTAGACAGGCAAGTAGTATACAGCTGGGCCAGAATGGGTGCCAATAGATCGCAGTGAGTTCGATAGAAATCTATGGGAAGTCCGTCTGGCCCTGGTGCCTTACCGGTGGGGAAAGAGCGGATAACGTTTAAAACTTCTAATGTCGTAAAAGGCTGGACCAGTGACTGTCTCTTCTCGTCCGAGAGCCAACCAAGTGCCAGCGGATCTAAGATCTTGTAGTGACTCAGGTCGGAAATCGGAGGGAAGAGAGGAGGCATAGAGCCTTCCGTAGAAGGCACTGAACATCTCCAATATGTCAGATTGGGACGTCACTGTCTCTCCATCTGAGGAACGCAGGCTAGAGACTACTGTGAGTGGATGGTCATGTTGAGCCAACATAGCCAAAAAACGACCGTTTTTGTCACCCTGCTCAAAGAACCGTTGTCTACCTGTATGTATGTCTAGCCTAGTGACCTCCGACATATGTATGTTTAATGCACTCTGAGCTGCATTTAGCGAGTCAAAATGAGAAGGCGAGGGGTCTGCACTAAACACCGCAGCCTGATCATCAACTGACTGTTGGAGTAACTGAGTTTGTTGGCCTTGTTGTTTCTTGACACTAGCAATGGTGGAAATGTATAGGCCTCTGGCATAGGCTTTGAATGTGTCCCAAACTATTTGCGGAGATGAAGAGTCCTTGTTATGATCCCAAAAATCAACCAACCCGGGCGGAATAATATCTGCCACCTCAGGGTGGGAGATCCACCGTGCCCCCAGCCTCCACAAAGCCGTATCACGGGATGCAGACGAGCGGAATTCCACAACCAGAGGGCTGTGATCAGATAATCCACTAGGGAGATATGAGGCTTCCACTACATCTGCTAAAAGCGATGGGTTGGAGAAGGCCAAGTCAATTCTTGAGGCAGTCTTGTGGGAAGCCGAGAAGCACGAATAGGCCCTAAGGGCAGGATGTCTCCATCTCCAAATCTCCTCCAATCCCATTGCCCGTGCCCAATAAAGTAAGTCAGAGTTATGCGTCTTAGGAGGAATGGGCATCTTTACCATCTAAAAAGATAAAGAGTCTCATCCACAAATAAAGCTTGTAGGAGAAGTTTTCATTTTCCTCTGATTATCCTATGAGGATACATGACCCATGACCCTCTGTCTGGACAGTGCTGATTGACCTTGTGCTGATCACATGAACCCTACGGAAAAATAAAAAAATAAAAAACTGTCCTGCAATACACACCAACCTAAGCATGTTCAGTGCCCCCAAGGCTCTGTACTATCAGCAGATGGCTTGGGGACAGTAAAATAATGGGGTGATCAGAGAAGACAGGATCAAACAGCCTTTTTTTTTTTTTTACACAATGCGGAGGATTAACCCCTTAGGTTCCACAGTCAGTATAACAAGCATGCTTTACTGCATATACAGACTGATTTTGCTGTTGTGGGTTTAGTAACTTCCCAGTGAATGGCTGTGGGGTGGGGCGTGTCAGGACAAGTCTGATCATTGGAGGAGAGCACACTGGAGTTCCCAGCACAGCTAGAGAACTGACCCTATGTGTTCCGCTTACTGTGCTCAGTTTTTATTAGGAAAGCAGAGGGACTGAAAGGAACACCAGGGATTTCTCACAAAGGAAGCAATGCAAAGAACAAAGAGAACAGCATACTTTTTCATACAAGTACATGGTACAGCAGGCGCATATCAGCAATATGAAATGTTGGGTTTACATACTCTTTAACCAGTTCTGGACATGCCGCTGCAGTTATACTTCAGCAGGTTGGCTCGGCTGGGCGAAGCGTCACAGCTGTACGTCGGGCACGCGGCCGCCTAGGGGGTGCACGCACATGCCCCCTAGGCGACTGCAGCGATTGGATTCGCTTCAGAACCAATCAGTCTCCAGGCCCAGGCCAATGATTTCTGGCCTGGACCTGGTGATCGGTTCTGGTGAATAAAATCCTCCCCTGCCTGTGTAAGTGTAAACACAGGCAGGGGAAATGATGTCATCTCCCCTCGTGGAACTCTTTTCCATTCCAGAGAGAGGAGAGAAGACATCTCAGAGTAAGTTGCACCAACATTATACTGACACAGTACCTATAGGCACACTTGTCACCCCCCGATCAACCCCCAATCACCCCCCAGTTAACCCCTCCACTCCCTGTCACTGTGTCACCCAGTGCAGTGTTCATATTTTTTTGATCACTGTACTGGTGTCATTTGTGACAATAATCAGTGTTAGTAGTAGGCCCAGATAGGTCTAAGGACCCCCCCTAAACCCCCCTAATAAAGGTCTAACCCCTTTATCATCCCGTCACCAGTGATCACCGTATTAGTTTCACGGTTGACACTGGTTAGCTAGTTATTTTTTTATAGTGTCAGGGCACCCGCCATATATTACCTAAATAAAAGGTATAACCCCCTGATCAACTGTCGGGTTATATCAGTTTTAGCGTCAGTCAGGGTCTGCGTCGCTCCAGGCATCGTCAGATTAGTGCCAGTAGCGCTAACACCCATGCACGTACCATACACCTCCTTTAGTAGTATAGTATCTGAACAGATCAATATCTGATCTGATCATATCTACTCTAGCATCCCCAGTAGTTTTAGGGTTCCCAAAAACGCAAGCCCAGATACCTGCTAGCACCTGAGTTTACCCCTCCGCCCAGCCCACCCAAGTGCAGTATCAATCGATTACTGTCACTTAGAAAACACAAAACACATAACTGCAGCATTTGCAGAGTCAGGCCTGATCCCTGCGAACGCTAACAGTTTTTTTTTGGTAGCATTTGAAGCAGTCACTGACAGTCAGGTGCTCTTTTTTCCTTTGAGTCTCACTAGTGTACCAGTAAATTTAGAGGCCAAAATGTCCAATTGAAGGTACACTAGTGAAGAGGCCTACACGCTTCTGAGCCTGAAAGATGAGAGTGAAGAGGAAGCCACCCATCTGTCCGATTCTGGCTCAGAATACAAACCAGTAGACAGCAGCGGCACCCTGACAGATAGCTCTGACGACGGAGTAGTGGTCCCTGCCAAGGTCAGGTGTACCCAACCCCGTTCTTTTGCTGTTGTTGAGGTGCAAGAACCGCAGGGCTCTCGTATGAAGCAGAGAGCCAGTACTAGTGCCGCCCATCCTTCTGGTGAACTGGCAAGCACCAGCGGCCCAATGCATCCTGGTCGTACATCCAGCACTGCAGTAACACTTGGTGATGTGGCGAGTCCCATAAGTGTAGTTCAAGCTGGTAAAAGTGGCTAGCACAACTAGTGTCCCGCAGCCACCAAGAAGACAAACACAGGCCCGTCGAGCCCATAGTGCCCTTCCTGCTGCATTTGCCAATCCGAATTGGGAGCCCACCACTTCCGTAGCACCCGTACTTCCCCCATTCACTGGCCAACCCGGAATTCAGGTGTAAACAGTTCATTTTACGTGACTTCATTTTTATTCGCTGTTTTCACGGAAGATCTCTATTGTGCACCAAAGCAATTTGTAAGCTGGTCAATTCATCGCCGCTAATCCCCAGTCCCTTGCCAGAGATGGGAAACATATTACGGTTTCCGAATTTAAGACCTTCCTGGGCCTATCCCTCCTCATGGGCATAACTAAAAAGAGTTGCGGGCATATTGGTCCACTGACCCAATTCACCATATGCCCATGTTCTCTGCTTCCATGGCCAGGGCACAATACGAGCAGGTTTTGCGGCTCATGCACTTCAACAACAATGAACTCAATTCTGCCCCTCGTAAACCACTTCAACCAGCAGTTTGCAGCCTTGTTTACTCCCGATCAAGTTGTCTGCATTGATGAGTTCCCAATTACGTTTTCTGGCCACTTGTCTATCAAACAATATCTTCCCAGCAAGCGTGCCAGATATGGGGTCAAGATGTATAAGCTCTGTGTCAGGACAACAGACTATACATATAATTGTATGGTTTACGAGGGAAGAGATAGTCACGTGGAGCCAGAGAACTGCCCAGACTACATAGGGAGCGCTGGTAAGATTGTGTGGGACATAGTGTCACCCTTATTTGGAAAGGGGTACCACTTGTACGTGGACAATTTTTACACAAGCGTGCTACTTTTTAGTCACCTTTTTGATTGTGGAATTCAATCCAATCGCCGGGGCTTCCCCCAACGGCTTGTACAGTCCCGGCTTAGACGGGGGGTGAGAGCCTGCTGGAAATTTAATAATTTGCTAGCAGTGAAGTGGAGGGATTCATGGAATGTTTTCGTTCTGTCCTCCCTTCACGCAGATACGACAGTCCAAATTCCTACGGCGACGGGTGTTGTGGTGAAACCCCTCTGTGTCCATGAATACAACCTAAACATGGGAGGGGTGGACCTCAATGACCAGTTGTTATCATCGTACCCAATTGCCCGTAAGGCCAGACGCTGCTATAAAAAAGTGTCTGTATATTTATTCCAATTGGCTCTGCTGAATGCTTTTGTGCTATACAAAGCTTCAGGACAAACTGGATCCTTCCTAAAATTCCAGGAAGAGATCGTCACAGCCCTTCTGTTTCCAGACGGTGCTATGGTCCACCTTCCCAACGCAAATGCAGTGAGCTGATTTTCCGTATGTCCTCCCTGGTACCCCTGCCCACAAGAAGATGTCGTGTCTGCAGAAAACACAGATTTAGGCGTGACACCTGCTTTTATTGTCCCTCCTGTCCTGACCAACCTGGTCTCTGCATCGGTGACTGTTTCAAACACTACCACACACTAGTGGAGTATTAGCATAAGGTACAGCACTACATAGTCCTAGGGCATATTTACACAGGGTCTCGAAATTTTGAGAGACCCTAATCTGGAACATTTACAGTTTACAAAAAAAGTAAAAAAAAAAAAAAAAAAAAAAAAAAAAAACACAGATAGTTGTGGTTTTATTTTTCTTCTCTTTATTGTTCTCTCTCTTATGTTCGCTCTATTGTTCTCTCTCTATTGTTCCTGTATTTTAGAACTGTAATATTTTATTTTTACAATGTTTTATTGTATTTGCTTTGCAGGTATGGTATGTCTTACTGTTATACTGTAATGTTACTTTGTTTTATTCAGCTGCAGCACTAATTTATTCATCTTGATAGCAACAGCATTTGCTCTCGCGATACGTAAATCAGCGACTCCAGCACTATAGGGGTCGCTGTTTCACCACCACAGTTAAAGAAAAATGGTGCATGTATGCCCATCATTATAAGTGGGTGGATGAAGGGCGGTATTCTAATGGTGGGCATACCTACCGATTAATCTTTTTTTTTCATGCAGCCCACAGGCTGCATGAAAAAAAGAACATTACAATATATGCCCAACAAGGACCAGCAACGCACTGGTATGTTGCTGGACTTTGAGTGGTTATGCCAGAATGATGCCTGCAGGTTTAGGTATCATCTTGGTATCATTCTCTTACAAGCAGTGGGAGGGAATGCCCCCCACCGTCTTCCATGGTTTTCTCTGGCTTTCCTGTCCCAACAGGAACCAGAGAATGCAGCTGGTGGTTCCGCCAGCTGACCATAGAGCTGATCAGAGACCAGAACAGCTCCAATAATTTCTATGGCCTAAGAAACCGGAAGCTACCAGCATTTCATGACTTAGGTTTCGCCGGATATAAACAGCACCATTGGGAAATTGCAAAAGCATTTTATCACACCTTGGTGTGGTCAGATGCTTTGAGGGCAGAGGAGAGATCTAAGGTCTAATCTAATAGACCCCAATTTTTTTCAAAAAAAGAGTACCTGTCACTACTATGTTGCGTTTGTTACAATCTGATTTTTTTTTATTAATCAGACATAAGATACATAGGACGTAACATTACAATAGTGGTTGGTCATAGAGATATTGTCAGTTTTTTGGCATGAGTAGATTTCTCAAACATATGCGGTTTCATACAATGGGGTTAGATACCCCAAGTACACAAGTAAGAGATTTACTTGTTTAAGGTTTTTTCAGCTCTCAAACTGAAAGAATGACTGTTAGATTACTGTCAGGTGTTGGCTTGATTAGACAATGGGTACGTAGATACAGTTTTCAACAGTTCATTGTCTACACAGCTACAGTAAACAGGTATGTTTTCTGTTTGGTAACTATGGTAAACAGCCTGGCACATAAAAGGGGGATTCAGGCATAAGCTAGGGACACACACACACACCATCATGCTGTAACATCAGAAGCCACCCATGATAGAAGAACAGTGCCTGATGCTCCCGAAAAATCGTTGCCAATGGAGATCACAAACATACAGTAACAGAAGATAAGTAACCTTTAAGTGTATTTGTACTATTATAGACCATAGGCTGTTCAGTTTGCTAGGCATTTTGCTTGTTATAGATATCTGTCAGTTTTGTATTGTATTCCTAATATTGTAATAGTTTTGTATGTACAGCATCTTTGTATAGTAAAAGCACATTTACACACTGCAGAAATCTCAGCTTCCTTGCTTATAAGTATTAACTTATAAAAAGCTCTATTTGTGGGGAAAAAAAGGATGCAAATTTTGTTTGGGTACAACATTCCATGACCGCGCAACTACCAGTTAAAGCAGCGCAGTGCCAAATTGTAAAAAGTGCTCTGGTCATTGAGCAAAAAATAAATAAAAAACATTCCCCTCTGGGTGACCTATGTATATTGCAAGGATTTAAAAACTGTGTTTCAGACTCCTACATTTTGATGTTCTTAAGATACTGTATAGCTGTTTTTTTTCTGTGTCCATGTGCAAAGTGAATTCCACAGTTGATCTAGAGGAAGGCAAAAAAAATAAAACAATAAAGCATGATCCAATTTGCTCCAGCAGGGAAAAAAAAATCCTTCCTGATCCCCCAAGAGGCAATTGGGGGGATATTCCCTGGATCAACCTTACCTATCCAGTTCTATTATGTGTATCTAGGAAAGATTCCAGGTCTTTCTTAAAACCATCTACTGAGCTGGCCAGAACCAGCTCTTGAGGGAGTCTATGCCACATTTTCACAGCTCTTACTGTGAAGAAGCCTTTCTGCATTTGGAGGTGAAATCTGTTTTTCTCCAGACGTAAAGAGCGTCCCCTTGTCCTCTGTGATGAGCTTAATGTAAATAATAGGCATGTGCAGAACAAAACAAAATTGTTCGATTTCAATTCAGTATTTACATAAATTTGTTTAGTTAAAATTCGTTTAATACGTTTTTGGAATTCGTTTTGTTTATTCGAATAACTTTCAAATCGAATTCCAGTCAAATCTAATTCTATTCTAAATCAAATTTATTATGTTCAAAATTAGAATTGTGAATGGGAATTCTCTCTGTAGTGCTAATGCCTCCCTTTTTGCTTAAACTTATATTTAAAATTTATTGGGTGGATTTTTAAGTTTGAGAGTTCCCCGTATCTCTTCGGTTCTTTTATTAAGTTTGGGAGTGTTGTTCTGGGGTTGGAGATATAGAACAAAATATTGTCCGCATATAACGCTACCTAGTGTTCTTCTTCACCCATCTTCACCCCACCCACGTCTGTGTTGTCCCGTATGGTTGCCAATAAAGGTTCTAGCGACAGTACAGGGGGCGACAGTGCACATCCTTGTCTTGTTCGATTGAACATTTCGAAGGATGGCGACATACTTCTGTTGACCTATACCGATGCAGTGGCATGATTGCATAGGTTTTTGATCCATTTGGCTATTTTGGGTCCTATTTCCAGGTTTACTATTGTATCCATCATAAATCCACAGTCCACCCTGTCAAAAGCCTTTTTGGCATCTATTGACAGGAGTATGGGGACCTGGGGACTTTCCTCCTTTCCCTTTCTGTGACAATAGTAATGTTCTTATACAGTTGTCTTTACCTTCTCTTCCTGGTATAAACTCTGTCTGGTCCGCATGGATCCACTTCAGCATCAACTTTTTTAATCTTGTCGCTAAGATTTTTGCATATAGTTTTGAGTCTGCGTCTAATAATGCTATTGGTCTATAATTTGAGCATAAAGTTGTGTCTTTTGCCTCCTTAGGTATTACTGTTACATATGCAAGTATTGACTCTCTTCTCATTTCCTCCCCCTCCCCTAATTTATTCAGGTATACACTAATTTTTGGGATTAGTTGTTCTTTAAATATTTTATATTATCTGCCTGTAATTCTGTCGGGTCCAGGACTCTCTTGTTGCTGTACTATTTATTGCTTTTCTGATCTCTTCTTGTGTTATTGGATCTTCCAACTCCTGTAGTTCGTCTAATTCTAGGCAATTTTGCTTCTTTTAGGTATTCCTTTTTTGTTGCTTCCTTTTTTCCTCTGCTGCTCTTGTCTCCTTCCCCTTAGGGTGCTTTAGTAACTTTGGAAGACCTTTGCTATTTCTGATGTTTTCATACACCATCTCTCCTTTCATGT
Organism: Lithobates clamitans; assembly: GCA_037952925.1. Lineage (NCBI taxonomy): Eukaryota > Metazoa > Chordata > Amphibia > Anura > Ranidae > Lithobates > Lithobates clamitans. The sequence continues at coordinate 1,916,166 of JBBGZY010001184.1, forward strand.
TTTTCATCTTTTCTATATAATTTATCGACTTTTTATTATTTAAGGTTTTTGCGAGGTATTTTCCTGGTTTGTTCTCCCATTTGTATCTATCTTTCAAAACCTTCTTAGATTTTTCTTGTTTCTTGTTCCATTAAGTCTTTAAGTTGGTCTCTTTTTATTATTAATGTCTGTTGTCCTTTAATGTCGGCCTCTATTTTTATGTATCTGTTCCAGCTCATAGATTTCTTTTATTACCCTTTCCATTTCTATTGCCTTTTCCCTCTTCTTTCTCGAACCTGTAGATATCAACACGATTCTGATATAGGCTTTTTGTGCTTCCAATATTATGTTTTTTGACACCTCAGGGACTCATTAAACAAAAATATTGTTGTATCTCATTTTTTTATTTTATCTCCTGTTTCTTTGTCTTGTATTAGACCTTCATTTAGCCTCCATGTATTTGCCCTGTTCTGTGTTCCCGTAAGTCTCAACTTCACTATTACTGGGGCATGGTCTGAGAGTGATGTTATTTTGATAGATGATTTTTCAACTGTTTCCTGAAGTCTATGTTCCACCAGGATATAATCTAACCTTGAATACGTATCATGCATGGGGGAGTGGAAAGAGTAATCCCTCGCTCTTGGATGTTGAGCCCTCCAAACATCCACCAGTTGGCATTTGTGTAATTTTTTCTTGATCCCTCTTAATTGGTACTCGCCAGTCCCTAGAGCATGTGACATACTGTCCATTCGTGGGTCCATACAGAAATTAAAGTCTCCTGCTAAAATTAATATACCTTTCTTAAAGTCTATTAGTTTGCCCAGAACCTCTTTTAAATAACCTTTTGGATTTTTATTGGGACAATATACATTAGCCAATGTACATTCCATTCCTTGTAGGTTTCCTTTCAGCAACAGATACCGTCCCTCCGGGTCTACTTCCCCATCTTCCACTGTAAATCTGAGCTCTCTAGCCACTTCAGTCCCGGACCATTTGGCTGCCCAAAGACCAGATAGTTTTTTGCAATTCGGCACTGCTTTGCTTTAACTGACAATAGCGCGGTCGTGCGAAGCTGTACCCAAACAACATTGATGTCCTTTTTTTCCCACAAATAGAGCTTTCTTTTGGTGGTATTTTATCGCCTCTGCGGTTTTAATTTTTTGCGCTATGAACAAAGAGCGAAAATTTTTCATTCAATCATTCATAAATATCCCCCAAAAATATATAAAAAAAACTATTTTTTTCCTCAGTTTAGGCTGATATCTATTCTTCCACATATTTTTGGGAAAAAAAAAAAAAAAAAAAAATATCGCAAAAAGCGTATATTGATTGGTTTGCGCAAAATTTATAGCGTCTACAAAATAGGGGATTTTTGGGACCATTGTCATTTATACAGCGATCAGTACGATTAAAAATGCATTGATTACTGTGTAAATGACACTGGCAGTGAAGGGGTTAACCACTAGGGGGCAGTGAAGAGGTTAGGTGTGTCCTAGGGAGTGATTCTAACTGTGAGGGGGCTGGGCTTGAACACACAGGACAGTGATCACTGTTCTCGATCAGAGAGAGCAGTAGATCACTGTCCTGTCACTAGGCAGAACGGGGAATGCTTTGTTTACATAAGCATTTCCCCGTTCTTTCTACCCGTGACACAATCGCAGGCACCCGGTGGACATCGAGTCCGCGGGACCTGCAGTCACGGAGACCACGGCGGGTGCGCACGCGACACCGCTTCTTAAAGGGGACGTACCTGTAAGCCCTTTTGCCTGCCAGTGCCATTCTGCCAACGTACATCGCCATGTGTTGGTCGGCAAGTGGCTAGCCAAGCCTATTGCTACCCCTTTCACTCTTCTAATTGGGGAGTCTCCATAGTACCATGTTGGATAGGGTTTTGAATATAATATAACACTTGTGTCTAATGCTATATGTGTCTCTTGTAGAAATATTATCCCCGCAGAATATCTTTTGAGCTCCCTTAATACCTTATACCTTTTTTGTGGGGTGTTCGGCCCTCTTACATTATACAGTGGAGACGGAAAGTAAATTTTTCACTCTGTTATATTTCAGCCATTTGCTAAAATCATTTAAGTTCATTTTTTTTTCCTCATTAATGAACATACAGCACCCCATATTGACAGAAAAACACAGAATTCTTGACATTTTTGCAGATTTATTAAAAAAGAAAAACTGAAATATCACATGGTCCTAAGTATTCAGACCCTTTGCTGTGACACTCATATTTAACTCAGGTGCTGTCCATTTCTTCTGATCATCCTTGAGATTGTTCTACACCTTCATTTGAGTCCAGCTGTGTTTGATTATACTTATTGGACTTGCTTAGGAAAGCCACACACCTGTCTATATAAGACCTTACAGCTCACAGTGCATGTCAGAGCAAATGAGAATCATGAGGTCAAAAGGAACTGCCTGAAGAGCTCAGAGACAGAATTGTGGCAAGGCAATGATCTGGCCAAGGTTACAATAAACTTTTTGCTGCACTTAAGGTTCCTAAGAGCACAGTGGCCTCCATAATCCTTAAATGGAAGACGTTTGGGATGACCAGAACCCTTCCTAGAGCTGGCCATCCAGCCAAACTGAGCTATCGGGGGAGAAGAGTCTTGGTGAGAGAGGTAAAGAAGAACGCAAACATCACTGTGGCTGAGCTCCAGAGATGCAGTCGGGAGATGGGAGAAAGTTGTAGAAAGTCAACCATCACTGCAGCCCTCCACCAGTCGGCAGAGTGGCCCGACGGAAGCCTCTCTTCAGTGCAAGACACATGAAAGCCTGCATGGAGTTTGCTAAAAAACACCTGAAGGACTCCAAGATGGTGAGAAGTAAGATTCTTTGGTCTGATGAGACCAAGAGAGAGCTTTTTGGCCTTAATTCTAAGCGGTATGTGTGGAGAAAACCATACACTGCTCATCACCTGTCCAATACAGTCCCAATAGTGAAGCATGGTGGTGGCAGCATCATGCTGTGGGGGTGTTTTTCAGCTGCAGGGACAGGACAACTGGTTGCAATCGAGGGAAAGATGAATGCGGGCAAGTTCAGGGATATCCTGGATGAAAACCTTCTCCAGAGTGCTCAGGACCTCGGACTGGGCCGAAGGTTTACCTTCCAACAAGACAATGACCCTAAGCACACAGCTAAAATAACGAAGGAGTGGCTTCACAACAACTCCGTGACTGTTCTTGAATGGCCCAGCCAGAGCCCTGACTTAAACCCAATTGAGCATCTCTGGAGAGACCTAAAAATGGCTGTCCACCAACGTTTACCATCCAACATGACAGAACTGGAGAGGATCTGCGAGAAGGAATGGCAGAGGATCCCCAAATCCAGGTGTCAAAAACTTGTTGCACCTTTCCCAAAATGACTCATGGCTATATTAGATCAAAAGGGTGCTTCTACTAAATACTGAGCAAAGGGTCTGAATACTTAGGACCATGTGATATTTCAGTTTTTCTTTTTTAATAAATCTGCAAAAATGTCAAGAATTCTGTGTTTTTCTGTCAATATGGGGTGCTGTGTGTACATTAATGAGGGAAAAAAAATGAACAAATGATTTTAGAAAATGGCTGCAATATAACAAAGAGTGAAAAATTTAAGGGGGTCTGAATACTTTCTGTCCCCACTGTATGTCAAACAATTTATAGTTGTCATTTAAGTTCTCTATCTCCCATACCTTCTTAGAGCCGGGGGGGGGGGGGGGGTTAACCCTTTGGGAAAATTGGGTGAGCAAAATAACCAAGGATTCCAGACACCTTATCTCCCCCCCCCCCCGCCCTTCCCCCTCCCACCCCCTTCTCCCCCCAATGTCCGTGGTCTTATTTGTTGTATTTTGGACCTCTTCCTGGTCATTGAGCAGAAACGTGTAGTCTCTATTTTTGGGCCTCCTTGCCCTGTTTGCTCCTTCTGTTGTAGGGTGGTGCTCTAACTGCTACTCCCACTGTTCCGTCTCACAATCGGGGAGAACGGGCCTGAGCCCCAGCAGGTAGCCAGGTTATCTGTTATATCATTGTTTTTCCCCAAACCACCTCCCCCCCTCCCGACCAGGGCCAAGCAACCCCACCCTCTCTTTCTCGTACGGTTTTCTATTTCAGTTCACATTTTTTCCCCTCTCTTCTACTTAAATATCCATCCAGGTAGATCTGGTATAGGGATTTCTAGTTTTTTGCAAAATTCTTGTAGTTCTTCCGGAAATCTCAATTTTGCCGTGCGACCTTTTTTCTGGCCCACCAAGCAAGCTGGAAAACCCCAATTGTACCATACATCATGGTTTTGCATCAGTTGCAAGAGGGGCTTTCGCAGCCTTAATCTTCTTAGTGTCTCATATGATAGGTCCAGGAAAATCTGAAGCGTGGTACTTTCATATTTTAGTGGTGGCTTCCCTCTCATATTTCCCCATATTTTTCATAGTTTTGAAATCTTATAATAATATCTCTTGGGGCCTCTGTTGGTATGTCTTTTGGTCTTCTGATCCTGTGGATTCTTTCTATTCTTATTGGTTCTACCCCTTCTCTGCCCAAGAGTGGGTTAAATATTTTTCCCATCTTTTCCACTAAGTCTTCATCATTTGTTGGTTCTGGTAGGCCGCATATTCTCAAGTTTTTTTTATTGCTGCGGTTTTCTTAGTCTTTCATTTTGAATGCCAAATCCCTTTGTTGGAGTTTTAGTTTTTTTCTCTTCTTTTAGGTCTTTTGTTATTTGTGTGTGGCTATCCATTCTCCTTTCTATATCTTCAACTCTTGTCAGAATATGACCCAAGTCGTTCTGTGGTAGTGTTTGGGCACAGCTTGTTGCACCTCAGGTTCAGAGTCCATGCAGAACAATGTGGAGGGTGGAGCTAGAGGCCCCGGTAGACAGTGTTCCTGGCAGTAGGTAGAGTGAAACTAGATTCTCCATGTGGCCCAGTCAATTTGTGGGTTATGCGCCCATAGCCAGGGTAAACCCAAAATAATAGGGAACAAAGAGAATTTGATGGCGTCAAGGCCGAGGATCTCCTTGTGTTGGGAGGAGGTCAGTACAGGAAGAGGAAATGTCTCTTGAGTTACAGGGCTGGATTTGAAGCATGACCCGTCAACCAAGAAGACAGAGTGCTCCCGTGCCTTAGTCCTTAGGGGGATGCGTTGCTGGGAAGCAAAAGTCAGGTCAATAAAGCAACTGCAAGCCCCAGAGTCAATAATGGCAATGACTGGCACCTCCCCTTCTGGCAACTGAAATGAAATAGGGAGAGTGAGATGGGCGACACTGATAGAAGGAATCTGGTTGACAGACGATATTGTTTGACACTTACGTGTCTTGGCTGGACAGGTGTGTACGTAGTGGCCAGTTTCCCCGCAATAGAGACAGAAGTTTTTTTGCTGACGGTATAGGCGTACTTCAGGAGACGAAGGGGGGCGTACTAGACCAAGCTGCATGGGCTCCACTGCTTCAGCTGCAGGACTGGCTGAAACAGGCTGGATGGGAGCAGGATAGGTGGGAGCTGGGATCCAAGGCATTACCCAAACTGGACGATACTGCTGGGCGGACCTCTGATCGCCGCTCATGGAGCCGGCACTAAACTCTCCCCGGTCCCCCGTGAACCTTTCTGGTGCTGGAACTCTAGGTTCAAGGGGTAGCATCACCACTGATGGTGCTGTTGTAGCCATCCTGGTGGTAGAGGACGTAGTAGTGGTTGATGTGGTGCTGACAGTGTCTGTACTCGCTGATCCAGCTGCCTGTAGCCATCCTGCAGGGATTGGACAGCTTGGGTCAGGGCAGCGAGGTGCTGGCAGATGTCATCTCTGGATGCCGACTTCCCACTTGCAAGCTTAGACATGGCTGCCTGATACTGTCACGTACCTGAAGGGTGAGCCTGAGGTGCAGCAGGAAGGCGTACAACCCCAGCTCAGGGACCACCAATGTTATGAACAGTGACAACAAGAGCCCAGTGGTGTAAGAGTGCCTGGATCGTCTTGTGCAGCCGATGATCTCCCAGACTAGACCAGCAAGTACATGCAGGTGTAGTCAGCTGAGCAGACAGGAAGCAGGAAACAGGAAGCTGGTAGAGGCAGAGCTGTGAAGACACTGGATGCGTGGTCAGACAAGCCGGGTCCGGTAACAGATGATCAAGCAGACACAAACGGCAGGTTGAGAATCATCAGGATACAGGAAAAGGTTCGGGAACAGGATATCAGTCAATATAGAGATAAGCGTAGTTACAAGGCAAGCCGGGGTCAGGATAACAGAGCTGGATCGTAGTCAAACAAGCCGAGTCAAGCACAGAAAACAGATCGGATTTTGGGAACAGGTAGTCACAGGAACATAAGGAACAGGAACATGAGCTACAGATCAGACAGCAAAGTCTCTGAGCAGCGGAGGTGCTTAAATAAGGCAGTTTTGCACCAATCACTGAAATCAGTCTGCACTATCGTTAACCCTTAGGTGACCCCTGCGCCAAGTGGCAGGTCCATGACACAATGGGAGTGGTGACCCCCACCTCCGTCGGTGCCTCTTCAGGATCTCTGTCTCACTGGAGAACCCATAACTGAAGGCAGTGCTTCTGCCAGGGCTTACCACAGAGCCCATGGAGGATCGGAACGTCTTCAATCAGCTCTATGGTATAGCAAACCAGAAATCACTCCCGGAAGTAAACAGCGCCATATTTAAATCTTGAAAGCATTTGATCACATCGATTTTGGTGTGAACAGATGCTTTAAGGGCAGAGGAGACATCTGGTTTCTAATAGACCTCTCCATAAAGAGTACCTTTCACTGCCTATTGCTGTCACAAGTGATATTTTCATTCCTTGTGACAAAATAATAAAATAAAAGTGATTAAAAAAACAACATTTAAAGAAACAGTGTAAAAAAAAGAAAATAAAATAATTAATAAAATAATAAAAAAAATGTATAGCATTCCTGTCCCCCATGCAAAGGTGAATGCAAGCGTTGGTCTTGCACGCATACGTAAACATTGATTGCACCACGCATGTGAGGTATTGCTGCGAATGTTAGAGCGAGAGCAATAATTCTAGCACCAGACCTCCTTTAACTGTAAACTGGTAACCCAGAAAGACTTATAAAGCATCACCTATGGAGATTTTTAAAGACCGTAGTTTAGCGCCATATCCCAAGTGTGCGCAATTTTAAAGCATGACATGTTTGATATCTATTTAGGTCAGTGTAACACTATATTTTAACAAAACATTGAGTATTATATATTGTTTGTGAGCATTAAAATTCATCAAAGTGTATTTTTCCTCCAAAAAAATAGCGTTTTAAAAAACGCTGCGCAAATACCATGTGACATAAAAAAAAAATTGCAAAACCCACCATTTTATTCTCTAGGACCTCTGCTTAAAAAAAAAAAAAATAATAATGTTTGGGAGTTCTAAGTAAATTTCTAACTTAATTCACCTTCCCCCTGTTCCTCCACAGATGCATACCTACCTTGACCTGATGGCTGTTTATTTACATCTAGTGTTGCACTGGCTGAATTTGTGCAGTAGTGCCCCATAGACTTCTATTGGGCTGTGTTCTAAGGCTGGAGATGCCCAGAAACAGTCCCATTAAAGTCTGTAGGGCTGTAATGCATGGGTGCAGCCAAGACTGTGGAAAAGCAAAAGAGAGAGGCGCCTCTGGGTGCAGACTAAAAACAAGGTTTATTTCATAAAAAGGTAATAATCATCAAACTCACATGTTGAAGGTCGTCAGTAAGCATAAAATAGTAATCAATACTGAGGAGGACATCATCCATCAAAGGTACAAGACAGTCAAGGACAACTCCTAGCAGGGGACTCTGCCTGTGTGTGAGGAGAGGTACCGCTGAGATGTAAGGCCGGCCGCAGCGGTGACAAGTCACGATACTAGGCAGAGAGCATGGAAGACTGTAAACATCCGGCGAGGAGTGATGACGTCATCACTCCTCGCCGGATGTTTACAGTCTTCCATGCTCTCTGCCTAGTATCGTGACTTGTCACCGCTGCGGCCGGCCTTACATCTCAGCGGTACCTCTCCTCACACACAGGCAGAGTCCCCTGCTAGGAGTTGTCCTTGACTGTCTTGTACCTTTGATGGATGATGTCCTCCTCAGTATTGATTACTATTTTATGCTTACTGACGACCTTCAACATGTGAGTTTGATGATTATTACCTTTTTATGAAATAAACCTTGTTTTTAGTCTGCACCCAGAGGCGCCTCTCTCTTTTGCTTTTCCTTAGGATTGGAATGTGGTTTCATTTCTTGATGAAGGCAGCCCTGCTCGTGGACCTATCATTATTAACTGGACCCTTGAACTCTTCATGTCCACATGACAGTGAGACCTTACCCTATATATGTTAATGAGATACTCAATTTCTCTACTTTGGACATATACATGTGGACATTATCTATCCATTTAATGTAATGTGAGACTGGAAATATTTCAGTTTGTTCCCTATCCCTTTGTTCTTACTATTGTTGTTATCGCCAGTTCTTTGCGCCTTCACTTGCATAATGCAGCCAAGACTGTGGACACTGAAGATGTTGGGATGAACGATTCTTTTCCCTTGGTCCAGGTGGTAAAGGCCGGGGTAACCTGCCTTCCAATTGTCCACACTTGGTATATGAACAGCAAAGAGGGCTGAACAATGTTTTTCTGCCCAGGAGATTATCAGATTTGTTTCCATTAGGGCTGTCTTACTACTGGTACCCCCCTTGGTGGTTGATATAGGCCACAACCATGGCATTGTCTAAAAAAGTACTCAGATTAGATGACCCTGAAGAAGTGGGGTCCAGTGATTCAGGGGTAAATTTATCGCTCTAAGCTAAAGAATGTTGACAGGGAGTTTGGGTGACCATGTTGCCTGAATTGTGAGAGAATGTGAGGCTGGCATCTATTACTACCATCCACAGGTGGGGTAGAAAGTTCCACAATGTCAAGGATGGAATGGAAATCCATCAAGCCAAGGGAGTTCCTTCCCTGGCTGGAGAGGTGCATAGGCATGTTGAGACAAAGAGCATGCTTGTTCCAGGCCAAACAAGATGTTGCATTGGAGAGGCCATGAATGGAATTGAGCAAAGTGTATGGCCTCAAATGAGGCTATAATGAGGCTAAGAAGCCTCAGAGAATCTCACCGATGTCTCTTTGAACTTAATATCCAAGTTTAAAATCTTAGAGAAGTTTGTTTTCCAGAAGTAAGATTTCGGCCTCTTTCAGGACACAGCCTAGACCAAAGTATTCTAGGTGAAAGGAAGGTTGGAAAACAGACGTTTGAAAGTGGATTACCCAACTGAAAACCTGAAGCATCTAGACATGGGCAGATAGCTGAAGGGGAGATACATTTTTTAGAAGAAGGCCATCTAAGTACCCCACACTCTGTTTGAGGAGGTAGAAGTCCCAGAGGAAGGGGGTTTAGGAACCTTCCATTGTGAAGTACTTTTCCTCCTGTGACATCTGCCATGGTTAAAGAGAGTTTTTAAGTGTGTCTTATGCCGTGTACACATGAGCGGACTGTTCGTCGGACTGAAGTCCGAAAGACTTTGACGGAGTTCTGATGGAGTTCCGCTGAAACGGACTTGCCTACACACAATCACACCAAAGTCCGACCATCTAGAACGCAGTGACGTACACCAGGTCCGACGAGACTATAAAACGTAAGTTCAATTGCAAGTGCGCCACCCTTTGGGCCCCTTCTGCTAATTTCGTGTTTATCTCGTGATAGTAGAAGTTTGGTGAGAGACGATTCGCACTTTTCAGACTCGTGTTTTGTCGTTTAACTGTTGTTCAGTTTGTGCTTGTGGGGTTTGTATCTGCTTTTCAGTGCATGTAGTCAGTTCGCATTGGTTTATTCAGTGCGTTCTTGTCCGCTCCTTGCTGATTTTCAGCTCGCTCTTCACAGGCCTTGACGTTCTTCAGTGCATTCTGTTAAAGTTCGTTCTGACCGGCCGACCATTTTGAAGCCATGTTGCGTGTACGTACTCGTCGTAGAGTTCATGCTTTGCTTGGGCTTGGTGTTGTAGTTAATTTTTCCACCCAAGCCCAGTCCATGAACAGGGTGGGGAGGAGTTCATGGACCAAGAATTGGTTGCTCCAGCGTGACAGCAGGCAGGATACCTGCATGAGGCGAGCCATCACTCCGGAGCAGAGGCTAGTCGCCATGTTGCGGTACTTGGCGACTGGGAGAAGCCTGCAGGACTAAGTTCTCGACAGACATCTCCCCCCAGGCTCTGGGGATCATTATCCCAGAGACCTGTTCTGCTATAATTCAGGTCCTACAGAAGGACTATATTAAAAGGTAATATTTTTCCTTTAACATCACATTTTATTGCATTCAAATGTTTGCTAATGTATTGTATTTCTTTCCTCAATCCCTAATTACCATGATTGCAATATGCTGTGAATGTCCCCTTTGTCCTCATGCATGCTGTAATGCTCCTTTTGTCCTTCATGCATATTTGCCTTCACTAACCTCCCCAGCATGCTAGGCTGGGCCCATATCCACCTAGTCTAGTCACTTAATGTATTTTGTCAGCTCCATTGTAGTGCTTTACCCTAAACACCCCCTTAAAATGTTTCCAAATGGTCTGTGTGTCCTTAAATTCATTTATAAGCCCCCCCCCCCCTTAAAAATGCGTCCAAATGGTATGTGTGTCCTCAAAATTAATTTATAAGCCTCCCCCCCTTAACCGATCCCCGACCGGCGCACGACGATGTACCTTGGCAGAATGGCACGGCTGGGCAAATGGGCGTACCCCGCCGTGCCATTGCGTGCGCGCCGGTCGGGAGATCCGTGAGTCGGGTCGCGGGTCCCGCGAACTCGATCACCGTGGGGATACCCGTGATCGCCTCATGAAGAGGACGAACGGGGAGATGCTGATGTAAACAGCATCTCCCCGTTTTGCCTAGTGACAAGTGTCACTGATCACAGCTCCCTGACATCGGGAGCTGTGATCAGAGTAATGACACTGCTAGCCCATCCCCCTACAGTTAGTAATCACTCCCCTAGGACACACTTAACCCCTCCCCGCCACCTAGTGGTTAACCCCTTCACTGCCAGTGTCATTTACACAATAATCAGTGCATTTTTAATCGCACTGATCGCTGTATAAATTACAATGGTCCCAAAAATGTGTCAAAAATGTCCGACATGTGCGCCATAACGTTGCAGTCACAATAAAAAAATCACTGATCGCCACCATTACTAGTAAAAAAAAATTAATAATAAAAATGCCATAAAACTATCCCCTATTTAGTAAACGCTATAACTTTTGTGCAAACCAATCAATAAACGCTTATTTGTGATTTTTTTTACCAAAAATATGTAGAAGAATACGTATCGGCCTAAACTGAGGGAAACATTTTTTTTTTATATATTTTTGGGGGATATTTATTATAAGAAAATGTAAAAAATAATGCGTTTTTTTCTAAATTGTCGCTCTTATTTTGTTTATAGCGCAGAGGTAATCAAATACCACCAAAAGAAAGCTTTATTTGTGGGAAAAAAAAAAAGACGTCAATTTTGTTTGGGAGCCTCGTCGCATGACCGCGCAATTGTCAGTTAAAGCGACACAGTACCGAATCGCAAAAAGTGCTCTGGTCAGGAAGGGGGGGTAATTCTTCCGGGGCTGAAGCGGTTACATTTTATCAATGGGCCATCAGAGGGGGTGAGGAATCTGATAAGTGGGCCTTATATTTTATTCTTTAAATAATAATTAAAATAAATGTTATACTGATGTTGGGCAAGAATGTTTTTTGTGTAATCTGCTTGCAATGTTATGTGCAAAAGTACTTATATATTTTTTTTCTTGTTTCACTCCCCAGTTTCCTTATGGCAGACTGTGGCATCCCATTTTGCCACCCGTTGGGACTTTCCCAACTGTGGAGGGGCTATAGATGGGAAGCACGTCCACATCGTGCCACCACCCCATTAGAGGTCATACTATTTTAATTATAAGGGGTTTCATAGTATTGTGTTAATGGCGGTGGTGTTGGCACAATATGAATTTCTTTATGTGGATGTGGGGAAGAATGGCCGGATGTCGGATGGAGGAGTCTTTGCCCAGACGGAGTTCTACCAACGTCTCCAGAGTGGTGGCCTGGGATTGCCACCTGATGCAGATAACGTGGAAGGACTCCCTTTCGTCTTCATTGCAGATGAAGCCTTCGGTCTGGGCGAGCACCTGATGAGGCCATTCCCCCAAAGGACCCTCACCCCAGAGAGGAGGGTTTTTAACTACCGGCTGGCCAGAGCAAGAAGAGTTGTGGAGAATGCCTTTGGGATAATGGCCAGCTGGTTCCATCTGTTTCTGACAGCAATCCATCTGGCGGAATACAAACTTAATCATATTTTCCTAGCATGCTGCATCCTGCACAATTTTTTCAGAAAAAAATGCAAGAAATTATTATTATTATTACAGACAATGCTCTGATGGGCCTGGATACTGGCCGTACTGGCTTGGCCCCTCAAAGCGCCCGTGAAGTTAGGGAGAAATATGTTATTTTACGGGTAGGGGGGCCATTGCAATGCCAGACAATATTATTTTTTTATTAATAAAAATCAGACAATCAGATAAAATCTCGAAATGTATTTATTGCTTGCTTTTCCCTTTGGCTTTCCTAGGTTCTCCTAGCGCACTTGTAGTGCCAAGTGGATTTTCCTTTAGTAAATAAGCCCCATTTTCACTGTGGACCCAAAATTACTTACAAAACTGGTATTGAGCATTGAAAGAAGAAGCCACACATTGTTGATTAGCAAACTTTTTAATCTGTGCACATTCACATGTGCGTTTATAATGTTTTTTTCTAATATATATTTCTTTCTTTAACAATATACTTTTTTTTTTTTTTTTTTTTTACAAACAGGCATGTTTTAAAACATAACATACACACAACTCTGGAACTTACAAAGTTCAACATCTAGAAAATTAAGGCAATATCAGACATTATAGTGTCCAAAATGTCTTGATGTTGCCCTAAATCAAATGGGGTGATGTCACCCCTGTAAAAGCCAAATTTTGAAGATGCACACAAATTGGGATTCCAAATGGGTAATGTCAACATGTGCTATCTCCCATCATGGGGATCAATGGACGTGTTTTGTGGGTGCTATCACTTCCTCTCACCTACTAGCGTTATGAGGAAGGGGTTGCACCCCCAAACGCATACATTGAGATCCCCTGATGGCAGAAAGCACATGTTGACACACCGTGTGCATCTTCAAAATTTGGCTTTTAAAAATTAAAAAAAAATTAAAATGCCAGAATGTGGGCATCTAAAAAGGAAATGAAGAACATGATCGATTTAGTTTTAGGGAAAAAGGGATTAAATTCTCCCCAAAACATTGATCATGTTCTTCATTTCCTGCTGCATGATGTCCAGCCGATTGCGCATGGCATCAATCTCCCCATTCCAGGCCACAATCTGGCCAATCAATCTTTGGGCACTGTCAGTGGAAAAAGGTTCCGCTGCTTCCCCTTGGACAACCAGCACATCACCTAAAATTGATGAAAAAACATGTATTTAGAAATATGCAGGCATACAAAGATTACCTGAAGCTGGGGTGTCAGACACTCACCTGGTGGGGTGCACATCTCGCCCACTTCCTCCACCTCCTCGACATCCTCGGGGGGGAGCACTGTCGGTGGAAAACGGTTCCGCCGCTTCCCCTTCCACAACCAGCACATCACCTAAAATTGATGAAAAAGAATGTATTTAGAAATATGCAGGCATACATAGATTACCTGAAGCTGGGGTGTCAGACATTCACCTGGTGGGGTGCCCATGTCGCCCACTTCCTCCACATCCTCGGGGGGGCTGGGGCTAACTACCTATTCAGGCTGGCGAGGTCAGGGGACACTGGTAGCCTGTTGTCCGAGTCTTTTCTCCCCTATGAGAATGAAACAAAAAGGTATACTTAGCACACAGATATTTGAGTCCAGAAATATGAATATGAAACATTGCTTTGAAGTGGTGTACAATTGTTTATTTGGGAAGAGATCCAAGTTGAAGACATGATTAAAAATCCCTTTTAACCAAACTGCACTTCTTACCTTTTTTGGCCAAGTTTCACAGATGGAGACACCCCAAGTATCCACTGGAGCACCTGTATGGGTTACCCTAAAAAATGTGCCCTGGTGTCCCACACTAGTGCTCCTAAGTCCAGATGTGTAAACAGCTGCTGAGTGTCCTCTCCTTACATTCCACGGAATAAAGTTTGTAATTCATTCAAGTTTCAAAGACATCTAGACAACAATGTCCTAAACTTCTTTAAATAAGCCAAATTAGCAAGACCAAAAATGTATTTAAAACCCTGTATCAACAAAATACATTGTATATATTGTCTAACGATGTTTCCTTCAAACAATGTTTCTTACTAATAATAATGTTTCCTACGAACGAATACTGTGTTCACGAACATGAAAGTAGCCATTTAAAACTGTAGTAAAGAAAAAGCACATGGAGCATCATGAAAGTTAAAGCGGGGTTCTACCCAAATTTTGAACAATATCTGTATGTATTCTCTTCCTTGCCTAGATGCTGACATGCCGTTTAAAAAAATTTAAATCGCCGTAATTACCTTTTATTTTTCTATTCTTCTTTGCACTTCCTGGTTCTCCTCCCGTGGGAGTAGGCGTGTTTCTAGCCTCTCCCAGACTCCTGGAAGCTAGTTTTAGGCTTCCCAGGATGCCACTGAGCATGTGCGGGAACGAGCGGTGAATGCTGGGAGCACAGCATTCACCACATCCAGGAAATAAATGCTTGTGGGCTTCAAATGCCCACAATGAAGATGGAAACCGCCTGCAGTGAATAATATAAGTTATTCTTTCCGACGAAATCTGACACAGGCGGACATATTACACACAATATGCGAGTATGTAATGCTGAGAATAAAAGTTTGTGAATGAACTCAAAAAAAAAAAGATAGATAGGTGGACCCCCGCTTTAATAATCAGAATAGGAACACGACAAGTACTTACTTTTTTGAAGCACTTTTTTTATTCTTCTGTACTGATCCGGCTCCCTCGGACCAGCGTTTCCTTAAATTGGTCTTTGGAGCGGCGTGCCCCAAATTTTGCTGCAGAGTCTTCACAACTTTGGACATGATTTTGGCCTTGTGCAAATTTAGCTGAGTATACGGTCCATGCTTCCCATCATAATCGTTCCTCCGCAAGATGTACACCATCTCCACCATTTCCTCAAAGACCATATTGGAGGCCTTAAATCTCTTCTTCCCAGATTGGGACGTTTCAGGCTCCGGGCTTTCCTCACTACTGGAGTAATTAACACACAACTGCTGTGTCTCCGTCATGTTGCTCCTAACTGCGCACCATAGAGAAGGGGCGGGGAATATTCGTAAAAAAGAACGTCAGGGGCGGACGACGCAGGCGGAGTTTCACGCTTGCACAGTGTATATAAAGCTAACACGCATGTGTCGTACGTCCGTTCTGTGCACGGAGGAAAGAGAAACTGAAGCTGCGAGCGTCCGAAACTAAGGTAAATTTTATTAAATTTGGAAGATCAGTGGCCTATACTGCTTAAAGATTGAGGTCTATGTTGGGATAAGATTATGAGAGTTTAGGCTAACATTAGTGTTTTTGTCTTGTGTATTGTCTTACAGAGAAAATGAATAAGAAGTTTAAGGACCCTGAATTCATGTCCCAATTTATTGACAAGTACAGGGAGATGAGGAATCTGTGGGAGGTCAAACACAGTGCATATTACAATAAACCAGTAAGGAAGGAAATGCTGGAGAGACTTCTGGCATTTGTGCAGACTTTGATTCCAGAAGCAACCATGAAGATTTTGGAATGTAAAATTGGGATCTTGAGGAATATGTATAGGAGGGAGCATAACAAGATCCAGGCTTCCCTGAGATCAGGAGCATCAGCAGATGATGTGTATGTACCCAGGCTGTGGTACTTCGAAAAACTATGTTTTCTTGATGACCAGACTGAAGCCAGGGAGTCTCTTTCGACCCTTCCCTCCACCCTAGCAGAGGCCGACGAGGAACAACCTGGGCCTTCCATCCTGGAAGAACCAGATGCGCCCAGCTGGAGCCAGGTATATTATTTTTAGACATATTTAGTGTCCCGATATTAATGATGTTAACTAGATGTTATAATTGATTACCTATTAAGGATTTTATCCAAAATATGATGTATACATATCAATTGACAGTAGTGGCCAAAAATGTTTGTCGCCAGCTTGAAAAAAATGCTGGGGTCAGAATGATACTCTTTTATATGTATTAACATTGAATTTGCAAGTCATGAGCTGAAAATTGTGTGTGATTTATGAACCGAAAACTAAAACTATGTCCCTTTTTTAAACACAGGATGAGCTCAGCCAGGAGGAAGGTGTGGAAAGTGGCAGACAGGAGGAGACCGGGCCCAGTGACAGCCAGAAGGTGCCTCCCCTCCGCCTTCATAAAAAAAGGCCCAGGAAGGGGATGGTGACAGAGGAGGCATCACTGCGCCTCAGTGATGTCCTCACGAGCCCCCCCCCACGCTGAAGAGGCCTATGGCTGCTATATAGCGACCAGGTTGGTCGAATTGGAGAAGGGCCAATGCCTCATCTGTGAAAGAATTATTTTTTATGCCCTTCACAAGGGGCTGAGGGGCAAGTTAACTGCCAACAGCCAAATATATGAGCAAGCCCATCCTCCTCCTCCTACCACAAGTCCACCACCAGAGCCACAGCCTCCAAGGAAGGCTGCAGGGCAGCATGGAGGGAAGGCTGCAATGAAGAGAAGAAAGTGATAACCTGGGTTCAGTCTGGTCTGACAGAAGACGCAGGCTGGTGTAGTACCACAGCCTGGGGACATATATGTCATCTGCTGCTGGTCTTGATCAATGGGATCCCTGGACCAGATTGTGCTCCCTATTATATGGACTCCTCAAGATCCCAATTTTCTTTTCCACAGACTTGATGTGTGCCCTGGGGCCAAAAGGCCTCACAAATTCCAAAAGTTTCTCCAGTGTTGCCTTCATCTTTATTTTGTTAACCAGAAAAAAATGGATATTTTATTTTCTGAAAATACTTGCCTATGTGTTTTTATTCAAATACATTTCTAAAAGACAATGTCAAATTAACAAGGGACACCCACCTTCTTGAGGTTACAAAAAAAACAAAAAGATAATGTTATTGTGTTAACTTGACACACAAAAAATAAAACATTATTAATGTTATTGTGGTAACTTGACAGAAAAAAAAAATATGGAGATCACTAGAAAATAATTTTTAAATAATCATAAAAAAAAATCTTGATGAAATCAAAAATAGTAAAAGATGACTCAAAAAATAAATTTGTAAACATTATGGAGATCGGGCTTTTAAAATACAATATCATTCATGAGATCAAGAGAAATAATCCAGAAATCTGTTCGTGAGAACTCTGTGTGAATATGAGCAGCAAAACAACTTTGTTCTTCTAACATTATAAAGAAGACAATAATGCGCTGCATTAAACGATCACAGAATTTGCAGCGTGAGGAATGTGCTAGCTCCAATACGAACACTAGTTTTACCAGACCGAGTGCTTCCGTCTCGTACTTGCTTCAGAGCATGCATCCTTTTTTGTCCGTCGGACCAGCATACAGACGAGCAGAATTCTCGATAGGAACTGGGTCCGGCGGAAAGATTTAAAACATGTCCGTCTGATTTTTCGACAGCAAAAGTCCAACGAAGCCCACACACGATCGAATTGTCTGACTGATTCGTTTCGTCGGACCTTTGCTGTTGAAAAGTCCGCTCGTGTGTACACGGCTTTAGATTTTATATCAGCAGAAACATCTTTTATAGACACAGTAGTATGTTTGTTTAGGACTGAGACAGCAGGGTCTGCTATCGGAACAGATCACTTTTCAGTGAATTTTTTTTTTCACTGGGCAGAGAGTTTGGCAAGGATTCTTAGAGAGATGAACATCTTTTTGGGTTGAACTCAATCATCATAAAATTGCTCAATCTATTTGTTCATGAATGGGGAATGTCTTTTGAGACCCAGCAGCTCTTTTAATACCAAAGGGGTCATGGAAAACAGCAAAATCAAGTGTAATAATGACAAGTTTTTTCGCACAGCAGAAGTTAGCATATCTACATTGTCAAGCATGTTACGTGAAGCCATAACATCAAATGTATAAGAGGCTGAGAAATCTTTTGAGGCCTTCTGTAACACTGTCTTTGGGTCACCTTAATGTCTATGTCCTATAAAAGGAGACATTTTACACTCCAACTTCAGAAGAGATGGCAGAGGTGGAAAAGGTGCTTAGGGCAGTAATGTCTGCATTAACCGGTTCATGACCGGCTCACATAGATTTACTGTGGCACAATGGCACCGCTGCACAAAACCCTGTATGGGTTCCCCTTTAAGAGCCACCAGAGGGCGCGCGCACCCGCTGCACGGTGGGAGATCCGATGTGCGTTGTGGGCCGGCCCTCTGACCGGCCACTCGCAATCGCTTGCATGAGAGCCAGCCTGCCTGTTCTGTCAGGGGAGAGGAGACATATAGTTTGTCCCTACTAAGTAGGAACAACGATATGTCTCCTCCCCCCAGTCAGTCCTAACCCTTATACAGTTAGAACACATCTAGGGAACACACATTTAACCCCTTGATCGCCCCCTAGTGTTAACCCCTTCCCTACCAGTGACATTTACACAGTAATCATTGCATATTTATAGCTCTGATCGCTGTATAGTGAGGCAAAAAAGTATTTAGTCAGCCAATTGTGCAAGTTCTCCCACTTAAAAAGATGAGAGGACTGTAATTGTCATTATAGGTATACCTCAACTATTAGAGACAAAATGTGGAAACAAATTCAGACAGACAATCACATTGTCTGATTTGGAAATAATTTATTTGCAAATTATGGTGGAAAATAAGTATTTTGTCAATATCAAAAGTTCATCTCAATACTTTGTTATATATCCTTTGTTGGCAATGACAGAGGTCAAACGTTTTCTGTCTTCACAAGGTTGTCACACACTGTTGCTGGTATGTTGGCCCATTCCTCCATGCAGATCTCCTTTAGAGCAGTGATGTTTTGGGGCTGTCGCTGGGCAACATAGACTTTCAACTCCCTCCAAAGTTTTTTTTATGGGGTTGAGATCTGGAGACTGGCTAGGCCACTCCAGGACCTTGAAATGCTTCTTGCGAAGCCACTCCTTCGTTGCCAGGGCAGTGTGTTTGGGATCATTGTCATGCTGAAAGACCCAGCCACATTTCATCTTCAATGCCCTTGCTGATGGGAGGAGGTTTGCACTCAAAATCTCACGATACATGGCCCCATTCATTGTTTCATGTACACGGATCAGTTGTCCTGTTCCCTTTGCAGAGAAACAGCCCCAAAGCATGATGTTGCCATCCCCATGCTTCACAGGAGGTATGGTGTTGTTTGGTTACAACTCAGCATTCTCTCTCCTCCAAACACGACGAGTTGTGTTTCTACCAAACAGTTCTACTTTGGGATCATCCAAATGCTCTCTAGCAAACCTCAGACGGGCCCGGACATGTACTGGCTTAAGCAGAGGGACACGTCTGGCACTGCAGGATCTGAGTCCCTGGCAGCGTAGTGTGTTACTGATGGTAGCCTTTGTTACTTTGGTCCCAGCTCTCTGCAGGTCATTCACTAGGTCCCCCCGTGTGGTTCTGGGATTTTTGCTCACCGTTCTTGTGATCATTTTGACCCCACGGGGTGAGATTTTGCGTGGAGCCCCAGATCAAGGTAGATTATTAGTGATCTTGTATGTCTTCCATTTTCTAATTATTGCTCCCACAGTTGATTTCTTCACACCAAGCTGCTTGCCTATTGCAGATTCAGTCTTCCGAGCCTGGTGCAGGTCTACAATTTTGCTTCTGGTATCCTTCGATAGCTCTTTGGCCTTCACCATAGTGGAGTTTGGAGTGTGACTGTTTGAGGTTGCGGACAGGTGTCTTTTATACTGATAACAAGTTCAAACAGATGCCATTAATACAGGTAATGAGTGGAGGACAGATGAGCCTTTTAAAGAAGAAGATACAGGTCTGTGAGAGCCAGAAATCTTGCTTGTTTGTAGGTGACCAAATACTTATTTTTCACCATAATTTGCAAATAAATTCTTTCAAAAATCAGACAGACAATGTGATTGTCTGGATTTGTTTCCACATTTTGTCTCATAGTTGAGGTATACGTATGATGACAGGCATCTCTCATCTTTTTAAGTGGGAGAACTTGCACAATTGGTGGCTGACTAAATACTTTTTTGCCCCACTCTAAATGTCAATGGTCCCAAAAATGTGTCAAGTGTCCAATCTGTCTGCGGCAATGTTGCAGTACCGCTAAAAATCGCAGATCACCGCAATCTGGCTAACAATCTGCTAAATCAGAGCTATTCACCTAAAATGACCCCCCCCCATACTGCCGCCTCTATACCTCTCTCCCACTGCTTCTTCCCCTCCTGCGCTGCCTAAAATGCCTATGCTGCTTCTCCCCATCCCAGTCTTCACCACCGATCCCCCCTGGCACCAATTATCACCTCCCAGCATCAACCTTCTTCCCCCCCAGCACAGATCCTTGTGGATCCCATGCAATTGCCGACTTCCCCCTGCTGCCTCTCCCGCTGGCAATTACAGAGGTAAACTCCCGCTGGGGCCCTCCTTCAAAGCCCACTCTCTCACCGATCCCCCCTGCAGCTCTGCTAGTTGGCTCTCCCTCCACCCCTCCCACCGGCTGCAGCTGCTACCCGGGAGATCGACGAGAGAAGTGTCAGGATCAAGAGCGGGGGGGGGGGGGGGGAGGCGCTAAACATGTGTTTACTAGTCCTTTTTCTTTCCTGAATGAACAAAGTGATTGGTAGACATGCTAAATTTCCCTTGCCACTGAAGCCTGATCCATGTTTGGATAGCGCTCCAGAGGCTACTGACAGGCGGTAAGGAAGCGATTTGATACCTCCTCAACACCTTAACCCCAATTTTGCCGACAAATGCACTGCAACTTCCAGTTTGCGTGGCCTTTGAGGCGCTTCTTTAAACTTAAATGTGTAGTGTTGGAAGGCGGCATCACTACAAGTCGGGTCAACTGTGCCGCGGTGCAGCATTTAACCCCTTGGCGTCCGTGCTATAGCCGAATGATGTAGGAGTAGTTATGGCGCTTCCCTTGTGGGGTTAAAAAAAAATATATTACCTGGTGTACATAACTCCTATAGATCTAGAGTATTATTCTTAAAAATCATATTTATGAGCGAAAAAAAACAAAAAACAAAAAAAAAAAACAAAACCTATATGTACCAAAAGAACGTGAGTGTTTTAGATCTGGAATCTGACTGGTACTCGATTCCAGATCTAAAACACTCACGTTATTTTGGTACATATAGGTTTTTTTTTTTTCGCTCATAAATGTAATTTTTAAGAATACTCTAGATCTATAGGAGTTATGTACACCAGGTAATATATAGTGGAATTATCCACTAATAGAAAAAAAATGTTCTAACCCCACAAGGGCAGCGCCATAACTACTCCTGCTTTTTACCAAATTCTAATACACTCCACTTAGGTGGTATTGTATCTGTAGAGGCAGCAGCCCCATATCCTAACTACACTCAACCACTGCGCGGATTTACCCCATATATCTATAGCCGAATGATGGCCACAGCGCGGACCTGAATTTCCGGGAGGCCGTCATATGACGCCTCCCCGCGGCGCGCGTTGTGATCACCGAGTCACTGAGACTCAGGGGATCACGGATCCGAGTAAGGGGCCGATCCCGGCCCCTTACCACGTGATCAGCTGTCGGCCAATGACAGCTGATCACATGATGTAAACAAAAGCTCGGTAATCGTGTTTTTTTTCACGCTGACAGCGTAAAGGAGAAAAAAAAAAGAAGATCACCGGCTTATGTGCAAGGGACATCGGTCCTGAAGAGGAAGGAGGCACATCTGCCTCATCTGTGCCAACCAGTACCCCCTGCCAGTGCCACCTATCAATGCCCATGAGTGCCACCTATCAATTCCCACCAGTGGTGCCACCTAGCAGAGCTGCCTATCAGTGTAACCAACCAGTGCCGATCAGTGCCCATTATTGCCACCCATCAGTGCCCATCACTGCCACCTATCGGTGCCCATAAGTGCCGCCTCAGTGCCATACATCAATGAAGGAAAAAAATTACCTGTTTGCAAAATTTTATAACAAAATACAAAAAAAATATAATTTAAAAAAAAAAATTTGGTATAAATAAAAACCGCAGAGGTGATCAAATACCACCACAAGAAAGCTTTATTTGTGGTAAACATGGTTAGATGTATCAAGAGATTTCTGAAGGGGGGTCTTATCCTCCCAGCTTTCTCAGACAGAGTGAGGCTGAGGGGATTCATCTTTCATGCCTTGAAATGTGTTTAAAAAAAACTGGACAGAAGAGGTCCTATATAAAATACAGTGGTCAGGGGTCTTAGAAATTACGGTGCTGCTCAAGGGTGGTATGTGCTATGGTATGAATGTGTGTGAGTGTATGTTGAGAATCTGTTTCTTGGGATGTATAGTCTTGCAGAATATCTCAATATTCTCTGATTTAATCCTTGTATACACTGCAGATCTGCATTGTTCTTTTATTGTTTTCCCTTTTGTTGTTTGAAAATTGAAAATAAAACACCTTTAAAAAAAAAAAAGAAAGCTCTATTTGTGGGGGGAAAAAAATTATAAAAATTTTATTTGGGTACAGTGTTGTATGACCGCGCAATTGTCATTCAAAATGCATCAGCGCTGAAAGCTGAAAATTGGTCTGGACAGGAGGGGGGTTTAAGTGCCCAGTAAGCAAGTGGTTAAAGGAGAAGTACAGCCAAAGCTCATTTGGTTGTATTTCTCCTGTGGATCACAGGAGTGCAGATTGTTTTGTACTTCTGTTAAACCGTTTTCAACAGACAGTGGGATCCGCCCACATGCCTGGACAGGCTTCCGGCTCAGCCTCTCACCCCTCCACAGCCCAACGCTTCAATGAGCGTAGAAGGGGCAGAGCAGAGAGCTGTGAGAACACTGACACTCTAAGTGTCAGCAGAGGACAGCTAGGTATGATTTAAAAAGAAAAAGAAAAACAAAACGGATTCCCACATGTCTCTTTTACACAACCCCCGCCCCCCCCCCCCCCGCCTATTGCAGCTTATGGGGGGGTGGTTGGCAGGAAGCAGAAACGCAGCTCAATCGCAATATTTTTCTGCCCCCCAACTGCAAGTGTAAAAGGCTAAGGCTTCGTTCACATGGGTCATACTACAGTGAGGCCATCTTTAGCTGCACAGGGATGCACAGGTGTTCTGTGCATCCCCATGCAGGCTGTCCCATTAATGTCAATTGGAACACAGCAGTTGCACAGGAATGCACAGATGTTCTGTGCATTCCTGTGCAGGCATTCCCTTCTATATCAAATGGGATGCAGCTGGACACGGCCACTGTTCCCAACTTGACATCCATGTGGGTGCACGTCCCTGGATGCACACCATCTGCGTTTAGGGCCACGCGCCTACAACCGCACAGATGTCAAATCTGTCTTTTTAGCAGATGTGTCCCAAATGACACAAATAGGACTGACTGCACAGGGATGCACAGAACCCCGGTGCATCCCCGTGTAGATAAACACGGCCCTCCATGGGCATTCGCTTTAGTATACCCTACTATATAGTATGTGAACGAGGCCTTAGTAGGAATTTATCAGGAGTTTTGTAAGGTATGCTGTGTTTGTGTGTGCAAATAGGGATTTTAGTGTTTTTTAGTGAAAATAGCGATTTGATAAACATTTGCGAAAATATTGCGTGGCCTTAAAAATCGGTAGAACCTCTTTTTTTCTACTGGTCATGTGCTTTCAGAAAATATATTATTGGGGGGAGGGGGTCTTTTACAAGTTCTGAAAGCTGCATGGGTAAAATTAAAACCTCCATATTTTAAAATAAATTTGGTTATTTACATTTTTTGCATATGTTCAATTTTTCACCATTTTGCAAAAAGGCGCATTTTAAAAAATTTACAAATATATTTGTTATTTATTAACTCAATACAGGTTAAGCTTTTATATTTAGTAGGAATTTTGTAAAAATGCAGACAGGTTAGTACTATTATCGCACACCATCATTCCTGGCTTAAGTTGCGTGGCATTAACCACCTCTGGGCCTTCCCCTGCAGAGCTGAAAGCATCTCTGCTCGAGGGTGGCTCCTGTCCCCTAGACAGACCAGCTGAAGCACTGCATGGCATCTTTTAGCCTAACTCGTTGAATAGTCCCCCTTGACGCTTAGGGGGTACTGGTGGTTCATAGGACAATTCAGCAGAAGAGGACATTGAGGAGCAGGAGCTGACAGAACTTGCATCATCACCACCAGATATGGAGATGTGGTATCAAAACAAGCTCCAGCACTGAGACCTGTCCTGCATCCTTTCTAGTTGCAAGCAGAGTTACTCAGTGTGCTGTGAACTACATATATCATCCCTGACCATGCTTGCTGGACCACATGTCAGCAGTAATGTGGACCTTGCTGCTGACTGCCTTGCCCAACAATGCCATTCACGTGATGGTACACAGTTGGATTGGCCTTACGTGCTATATATATTTTTGGATGAAAGAGGGGGGGGGGGGCACCAGCGTCGCAGTAAAACAAACTGCAGCTGACAATTAAAAACAAAAAAAATATATAAATGCTGTTAAACACTGCACTACACTACACTATCTCCAACTTCCCACTGCAAAAAGCTCCATGGGAAGGAACCTTTTATAGTGTGGAGGAGTGGGACTACGAGCACTGAGCCATCATGACTTTGTCCAATAAGGGCTCTAGGTGCTCTTTAAATTGGGGATATTTATTATAGCAAAAAGTAAAAAAAAAAAAAAAAAAAAAAAAAAGTGTTTTTTCAAAGAGATGATCAAATACCACCAAAAGAAAGCTCCATTTGTGGGGGGAAAAAAACAAAACAAAACAAAACACATCAATTTTGACTGGGTACAGTGCCGCACGACAGCGCAATTGTCAGTTAAATTGGCAGTGCCGTATCACAAAAAAACGGCCTGGTCATTGAGCAGCCAAATCTTCCGGGGCTGAAGTTGTTAAACTAGGACTGGGGGGGAGTGAATTAGATTATATTGGGACAGACAGGTCAGTCCCTATTGGTGGGGGGAGGGCTATGGCAGATAAGAAGATTCCTATATTACAAACAACCATTGGAAATGGTACCATTTATCTTAAAATAAATATGCAAAATGTGACAATGAATTAAAGTGTTTGTTCACCAATGGCAGAAGTCTACCAAGCAAAATAGGTGAGTTGGAAGCTTTCGTGCATGAAGAGAACAGATTTGATATTGCTGAATCTTGGCTTCATTCTTCATATGACTGGGCTATTAATATTCCTGGCTATGCTCTTTTTCTCAGAGTAGGTGGTGGTGGTGTCTGCCTATGTGAGAAGTGATCTCAAAGCGAATAGGAAAGAGGACCTAGCTGATGGAGAGTGTGATGAGGCTGAAGCATTATGGATGGAACTGCACATGGGTGTGTGCAATACAAAAGGTAATGATTGGAGTTTGGTACAGGCCATCCAGTGTTGAGATCAAGACTCAGCTCCTTGCACAGTGACAATAATGGGCGATTTTAACTACCTTGAAACTGACTAGAATAATGGCACTGCAGGAACAATTAAAGGGCAAAAATGTATAAACATATTGGTACAGTTCATAGAGGCCCCAACTAGGAAAGTTTCGCTGCTGGACCTGGTAATCTCAAACCATGCAGAGCTTATTCCTAATGTTCAGTTAAAAGAACATCAGGGGCCATTGTCAGGTATCAAAAAATGTCAGGGATTCGCAAGGTGGCCGCAATTGCAGACAATCTGATTTTCTTCCTAACGGATCCCTTAATTCCCTCCCGAACCTGCTCCAGTCCCTGCAAGAGTTTGGCTCCCTCTCTTTTTTCCCCAAATTATTCTGTCCAAATCTTCCGTTCTCAACATCACAGTAAACAAGGACATGGTCAAGTCATTGAGTTCGACATTTCCCCTCCATTGGGCAACTAACCCTATACACTATTTGGACGTTGACATCACCTCTGACCCCTCCAACTCAAATTTTGCCCCACAACTTATTCGTCTTAGAGCAGATCTCCTCCACTGGCATTCACTCACATTAACGTGGTTTGGCCGCTGCAACGCCTTCAAGATGACCATGGTGCCTAGAGTGCCTAAATGTCCTGCAGGACAATTTCATGGGTCAGATGGTAAATGCACCAACAAAAAACAATGCGTTACTAGACCTGATTACTAACAATACAGACTTGATCGCGGATGTAGAAATACGGGGCAACAGCGATCACAGGTCAATTCGTTTCAGCATAAAATCACACAAAGAGGAAGCATAAGGGGAATACAAAGATACTGAATTTCAAAAGAGCCAACTTCCAGAAACTACGCTCCTTGCTAGAAGATACTAAGATGGAATAAAATCCTAGGAACAAAGAACACAGAGGAAAAATGGGTGTGCTTTAGGAGCATATTAAATAAGGGTATTAGCCAGTGCATCCCAAAAGGGTAATACATTTAAAAGTGCTAATAAAAGCCCCGGGTGGCTTAAAGCCAACATAAAAATTCAAAAAAGCAAAAAGCCTTCATCATCAGCATTCCAACTGTACAAAGAATGCAATAAAAAAATGTAAGTGTGTAATCAGGGCGGCTAAGATAGAACACGAAAGGCACATAGCGGAGGAGAGTAAAAAATAATCCCAAGAAATTCTTTTAGTACATAAATAGTTAAGAGGGAGGACAGATCACATTGGCCCCATAAAGAATGTAGAAGGGAATCTGGTTACAAAAGGATGGTGAGATTGCGAAGGTTTTGAATGTATTCTTCTCCTCAGTCTTCACGAGGGAAATGGGGGGCTTCAGTAACCAAAAAACTGCAAGGTTTATACTCCTGACACATCACAGGAAGCACCCTCATGGTTAAGCAGAGGATAAAATTAGAAGCAGACTTCGAAAAAAATTAAACATTAATAAGTTATTATTCACTCCTCACTGAGAAGAGGAGAATAAAGGGGGGATATGATCAACATGTTCAAATATATGAAGGTTTCTTCACAGTAAGAACTGTGAAAATGTGGAATAGACTCCCGCCAGAAGTGGTTCTGGCCAGCTCAGTAGATTGCTTTAAGAAAGGCCTGGATACTTTCCTAAAATGTACATAATATAACTGGGTACTAACATTTATGGGTAAAGCTGATCCAGGGAAAATCCGATTGCCTCTTGGGGGTTCAGGAAGGAATTTTTTCCCCTGCTGTAGCAAATTGGAGCATGCTCTGCTGGGGTTTTTTGCCTTCCTCTGGATCAACTGTGGGTATAGAATTGGGTATATTGGATTGTACGATATTTTTTTTATGGTTGAACTGGATGGACTTGTGTCTTTTTTCAACCTGACTATGTAAGCCACCAGAACCAGATGGCTTGCACCCGAGGGTCCTTAAGGAGCTCAGTCAAGTAATTGCCAGACCGTTGTTCCTAATTTTTACGAACAGTCTGACTGGTATGGTACCAGCTGATTGGAGAAAAGCCAATGTAGCACCAATCTTTAAAAAAGGGCCAAGATATATCCCTGGGAACTACAGACCAGTTAAGCCTAACATCAATAGTATGCATGCTCTTGAAAGGGATGATAAGGGACTATATACAAGATTTTAGTAATGAAAACAGTATCATTAGCAGTAATCAGCATGGATTCATGAAAAATCGTTCTTCCCAAACAAAATCTTTTAGGCCAGGTTCACATTGTAACCCGCTGCGGATCGCACAGGAGTGCTGTGCGTCCCTGTTCCCAATTTCAGGGACGAAGACATACAGCGTTTCTGTGCAGTGCGCTCCGCAGCTGCAACGGGGATATGTGAACCAGCTCCATAGGGAGCCAATCACATTCTCCTGCTATGCGAATTGGATGCAGGAAACCCGCATCTAATTCGCATAAGTGTGAACCCAGCCTGAACCTTTTATGAGGAGGTGAGCTGCCATCTAGATGAAGGAAGGGCCGAAGACGTAGTGTATCTGGATTTTGCAAAGGCATTTGATACAGTTCCCCACAAACGATACTGTACAAACTAAGGTCTGTGGGCATGGACCAAAGGGCAAGTACCTGGATTGAAAACTGGCTACAAGGGAGAGTTCAGAGGGTAGTGATAAATGGTCTGGTGTGGAAAGTGGGGTCCCCCAGGGTTCTGCCTGGGACCAAACCTATTTAAATTTGTTCATAAATGATCTGGAGGATGGGATAAACGGCTCAATCTCAGTATTTGCGGACGATACTAAGCTAAGCAGGACAATAGCTTCTCCGCAGAACGTGGAAACCTTGCAAGAAGATCTGAACAAATGAATGGGGTGGGCAAATACATGGCAAATGAGGTTTAATGTAGAAAAAAAAGTGTAAAATAATGCATTTAGGTGGCAAAAACATGAATGCAATCTACTCACTGGGGGGGGGGCTCTGGGGGAATCTAGGGTGGAAAATTACCTGGGGGTCCTAGTAAATAACAGGCTCAGCAAATGGCATGCAATGCCAAGCTGCTGCAAGCAAAGCCCACAGAATATTGGCA
The DNA here is from genome assembly GCA_037952925.1 of Lithobates clamitans. Taxonomy (NCBI): domain Eukaryota; kingdom Metazoa; phylum Chordata; class Amphibia; order Anura; family Ranidae; genus Lithobates; species Lithobates clamitans. The sequence continues at coordinate 1,944,670 of JBBGZY010001184.1, forward strand.
TGCATTAAAAAGGAAATGAACTCCAAGAGATAAAATGATAATTCTCCCACTCCACAAGACTGGTCCAGCTGCACCTGGAAAGATGTGATGGAAATGGAAAGAGTACAGAGAAGGGCAACAAAGTTAATAAAAAGGGACTGGAGGATCTATGAGGAAAGATTACAAGCACTGAACTTATTCTCTCTGGAGAAGAGACGCTTGAGAAGGGATATGATTTCAATGTACTAATACCATACTGGTGACCCCAATATGGGGCTAAAACTTTTCTGCAAAAGAGCATTTAAAAAGACTCACGGTCATTCACTAAAAAAAAAGAGAAGAAAAACGATTTAACCAGAAACTGGGTAGAGGGTACTTTACGGTAAGAGCAGTGGTTTCAGCAGAGAGCATAGATACATTTAAAAAAAAAAAACTATTAGATAGGCACCTAAACAACCATAATATGCATAAATGTACAATGTAATATTGACATAAAAGCACACACAGGTTGGACTTGTGTCTTTTTCAACCTTACCAACTATGTAACTAGGTTATACTGGATGCAGGCACTCCCCATCCGCATCCTCCAGCATTTTTTAAGCGAATTAGCTCTTTGTTTCGAGTCTTTGATCTCATCGCAGGCCCTGTATTAAACTTCAACTTCTCTCTCTCCTCGAAGCATAGGGGAGGAGTGGGCCTCCCTAATGCGAAAGCCTACTACAGGCCGACACATCTCACAAGAGTGGTGGATTGGCATTGCCATATGGAGGCAAAAAACTGGGTGGCCATGGAAACGGAAGACTCCAAATTGAACAGCTAAGAGTTGGCCATGGCTTAACTTACCTCTGCCCAAAGCCCTCACGGATCACCCCACCTTAGGCAGCACATTGTTGGTGGCTAAGGATGCCTTTTTCGACATTCCTCAGTGTCGCCATCATCCTCTCCTATGGTAGAAATTGTGGCCAATCCGGTCAATTTGTACCCGGCCTTTAGAACCCTCACTTTCAGCGACTGGCGATAAGCGGACGGCTTCATCTTTGGGACTTTGTGGGTCCAGACGGCCAACTCTCCTCCTCTGCCGGGGTGTCTGCCGTAGATCCTCCTTCTGGAGTGGTCTCTAGCTGCGTACATTTCTTCGCAGGAATTCACGGATGCCAGGCATATCTTGACAGCTCATGGGATTGGAAAACATCTGTCGCCAGGGGGAGCCGGTCTGCCATAGTCTTACAACAATGTACACCTCATCGCTTCGACCAGGGGAAGGCTTTGTCCCTTCCTTTTTAGGTGGGAATCTGACCAGGATACCCAATTCACTGACTACCAGAAGTCGATCCTTCATTTTGCCCAGAAGTTCCCCCTAGCTAACCAGAGTCCAAGAGACCTGTTACAAAATGCCCACCACTCTGCACCGTTTCTTCCCTTAAGTTCCTAGTCTGTGTTGGTGGGGTGGCAATGCAGAGGGAACAATGTTGCATATCTTCTGGGACTGTCCCAGGCTTGGACCAGTCTGGTGAGAGGTGACCGGCCCAAATCAAGCATCTGACAAATGTCGATTTGGAGGGGAATCCCACAGCTTGTTTGCACCATCTTTCACAGAGACCGATTAAAAAAAAATTCCAAGGCCTCCCTTACAGTCCAGTTATTGAATGTGGCTAAGGCATGCATCCCCCTCTGTTGGAGATCAGAGACCCCACCATCTAAAGTCCTGTGGTTTTCCAAAATAAACGAACTGAGAGATATGGAAGACCTCATCGCCACCCTACGCAAAATGGGAGACCTTTCAGGAGACCCTGGCACCACTTTGTGTATACTGAAGCATATCACCAGGACGTCTCGCAATCTGACTGACCTCTTGGATTTAGTTCTACTCACCGGGCCAAGAGGTACTGTCTACTATCTGTCTAGGCTGTTCTCTTCCCACACTAGGGAACCCCCCCCACCCAATTCATCCCTTGCTTTTTCTCTTTTTTTTGGATATTTGGTCTAGTTGTGGGTAATACTTTTTTAATGTAGTTTATATCCACGTCCACCTCTATCTTAACTTCATGTCGTAAATTTACAAGTTATGCGCTGCGCTTGGGTGACCCCAAAAACAAAAATAATAACCAACTCTGTGCTTACTAGTGTGATATTAAATACAAATAATATGAATGTTGAATAAATAAACAAGGTGTGAAAAAACAAGTGCTTGTTACACCATAAATTAGTGCTCAATAGTGCTTGTTACACCATACATAGTGTCTTAATCAACATAAAAAGTGCTTAGCGCTCAATATAAGGTATCCTGCTTGTTTAAATGAAAAAATTAATAAATAATGAAAAAACGTTCTCTTTGGCACTCTAAATAGTGCGTGCAAATAATGTCCAGCAGTGATAATAAAACAATGCGTGCAGGTGGTGTTCAGCTGTGACAACAATCCAACATCATGCCGAAGATATCCTGAGTGCTGCAAAACATGCTCCGGTGCTCCTTCGTGACCCCCTTAAGCCAATGTGCTCACCTCAGGGTAGAAGCTGAGTCACACGCTCTGAGTCCAAATACGCTTTGGAGCCACCCCTGGGCTCAGTCTCAGTGTCTGCTGCACTCCTCCAGCTGGAAACAATGTGGCTCCATACATATAAATGAAAAGGAAACTATATAGTTTAATATAGTCAAAATACTTTTATCAAAAGAAAATGCTCCCCACACCGGGGTACTCACATGGCACTGGTGCGTCAGTGCACCATACTAGAACGGCTTTCTATGCAAAAATCACTGGATGTTTGGTGCGGTATGCTGTGCTGGGACAGCGCTGGTGTAAAGTCCGTGTCAGTCTCTCCGTCCTGGCCCCTCCCCTACGAGTCTTCGACACAGGGATCACGTGTCATCAGGGGGATATGTCCCCCCGATGATGACGACATGTGATCCCGGTGTCGAAGACGCATCATATCATATGTTTTATGTCATCTACTTGGGTTGTAAACGGTGCCATATATGGAAAATAAAGGAATAAAAAAAAAAAAAAAAAAAAAAAAAAAAACCACACACACATCAGGGTAGCAGTGACCATAACATGATTTATTTTAACGTTAGCTGTAAACCAGCACATACAAAGATAAAAACACAACACTTAAAGTGGTTTTAAAGGCAGAAGGTTTTTTTTTCATCTTAATGCATTCTATGCATTAAGATAAAAAGCCTTCTGTGTGCAGCAGCCCCCCTCAAACTTACCTGAGCCCCCTCTCAATCCAGCGATGTTGCACGAGAGACTCAGCTGGCTCTTTTCCTCCTCATTGGCCGAGACAGCAGTGAAGCGCCATTGACTCCCCCTGCTTTCTATTAGTCAGCGAAACAACATGTTTGCCATTTTTATACAAAAATAAATAAATGAGACTTTAGTAGCACTATAACTCTGAGAGCAAAATTTTCCAAGGATGAGAGCTGCTCTCCAAGACTTAGACTTGGAGGGAACATTGGTATCGATGAACACAGAACTGGGAATTCTTCAAAAAGACTGTGAACACACTGCAAAATAGATTCCCATGGGCAACAAGTTTAAAAGGCTAAAATTAATACCTGTATTTTGGACAAAGTTAAAAAATAAATATAAATAAGAAAAAAAAAAAAGGAACACTATTATTGTTTAAATGTTACAAAGAACATAACAGAATATGTAAAAAGGTAAATTAAAGCTGCAAAAATGCAAAACTAACCACAGATTGCAAAGAATAGGACAAGCCCTAATTCAAATATGAATACTAAAAAAAATAAATAAAAAGACAGGTCTGAGCATGTAGGCCCTTTACTAAACAGAGTGGGTGACTGGGGACAAAGGGGAAGAAAAGGTATTAAATACTTTATTCAGCTCTGTGTATACAAAGGAGCATGGGGGAGCTCATGTCCATAATGGGGATGGTATGGACACAGCCCCAAAATTAACCACTATGGCTCAAAATTGATATGATCCAGAAATATTTAGGACAGAATAAGGCCTCATGCTCACTGGACATTAAAATAACATTATAATGTTTTTTGAGCCGCGTTCTTGAGTGTTTATCAGCGTTTGACATCAGAGCGTTTTTACAGCTCAAAACAGCTGAAAACCTCCTCTCAGAACCCACTAGTTTTGTTTGTTTTTTTTACAGCCAAAAAACACCCCAGCCAAAAACAGTTGATAACAGCGATGTGTGCATAGACACATAGGATAACATGATGGGGAGTTTACTGACTGTAGAAAAACTACATCTGAAGCCGAAAACAGCAGCTGTAAAAACATCCAGTGTGCATGAGGCCTAAAAGTGAATAAAGTGCCTGGACCAGATCGCATACACCCGTGGATCCTAGAAGAATTTAGCTCTGTCATTTCAAAGCCATTGTTTAATTTTTAGGGACTCTTTAAATGACTGGAATAGTAGCACTGAATTGGCATAAGGCCAATGTGGTGGCTACATTTAAAAAGAGATCAAGTCTTTACCAAGTAACTATAGACCTCTTAGTTTAACTTCTATAGTTTGGAAGATACTGGGAAGTAAAGTAAAAAAAAAAGACTACACAGATGAGTTCTTGCTGGAAAAAAATATTTTAAGCAACAGAAAGCATGGATTTCTTTTTATGAGGTAAGTGAAACCTTGGACAGAGGGGTGGCTGTGGACTTGGTATACTTGAAATTTGCAAATGCGTTTGACACAGTTCCCTACACATGGCTAATGTGCAAGGTAAAGTCTACAGGCTTGGAAAGATAAGTTTGCAAATGGATAGAAAACTGGTTAAAAAAAAAAACAAACAAAAAACAAACCTGTATTCAGAGAGTAGCAAGAGTAAGAACTCTGAATGGTCTAGGGTTGTTAGTGGTGTATCCCAAGGTTCAATTCAGGGTCAAGGGACCCTTGCTTTTTTTTAAATATATTTATAAATGATATGGGGTCTGGGATTAAAAGTATAATTTCAGTCTTTGCAGGTCACACTAAGCTATGCAGTGGAATAACGTTCTAACAGGATGTCTGCAACCACAATGCACTGTTTAACCACTTCAATACCAGGCACTTAGACACCTTCCCGCCCAGCCCAATTTTCACCTTTCAGCGCTGTTGCAATTTGAATGACAATTGCGCGGTCATGCTACACTGTGCCCAAACAATTTTTTTATCATTTTGTTCCCACAAATAGAGCTTTCTTTTGGTGGTATTTGATCACCTCTGCGGTTTTTATTTTTTGCGCAACAAATAAAAAAAGACCAAAAATTTCGAAAAAAAACAAGTTTTTCTTTGTTTCTGTTAAATTTTTTTGTAAATAAGTACGCTTTCTCCTTCAATAATGGGCACTAACATAGCTGCACTGATGGGCACTGATACGGCGGCACTGATGGGCACCGATGAGGTGGCACCAATGAGGTGGCACTGATGAGGTGGCACTAACGGGCACTGATGATGGGCACTGATAGGCGGCACTGATGGGCACTGATAGGTGGCACTGGTATGCGGCACTGATGGGCACTCATAGGTGGCACCGATGGGCACACAGGCGGCACTGATGGGCACTCGTAGGTGGCATTGATTGGCATATATGGGTGGCACTGATGGGTACTTGTGTGGCACTGATGGGCACTGATAGGTGGGCACTGATAGGTGGGCACTGATGGGCACAGATAGGTGGGCACTGATGGGCACAGATGGGCACTGACAGGTGGCACCGATGGGCAATGACTGGTGGCACAGATGGGCAATGACTGGTGGCACAGATGGGCAATGACTGGTGGCACAGATGGGCAATGACTGGTGGCACAGATGGGCAATGTCAGGTGGCACTGATATATCACTGCTGGGCATATTGTCATACTAGTGCCAATCAGTGCCCATTTGTGGGCACAGATTGGGCACATGTGGATGGCCATGGGGCACATACCTGGCCATCCACGTTGCCCCTTCCCTGGTGGTCCTAGTGGCATCCCTGGTAGTCCAGTGGGGTGATCTGCGGGGGGGATGCGCTGATAAACAATCAGCGCAGACCCCCCCTGCCAGGAGAGCCGCCGATCGGCTCTCCTCTACTTGCGTCTGTCAGACGCGAGTGAGGAAGAGCCGATCAACGGCTCTTCCTATTGACAGCGTGATCAGCCGTGATTGGACACGGCTGATCACGTGGTAAAGAGCCTCCGCCGGAGGCTTTTTACCAAGATCAGTGTAGCGGTGTGTCAGACTGACACACCGCTCCACCGATCGCCGCGATGCCGCCCAGTCAGGATAACACAACCACAACCACTTCCCGGACGTCAATCCGCCATAGGGCGGGCGGGAAGTGGTTAATTGAGCAACTATGTGGCAAATGAGGTTTGACCACTTGCCGACCACTGCACGCCTATATACGTCGGCACAATAGCAGTGGTGGGCAAATTGGCGTACCTGTACGTCCCCTTTAAGAGCCAGGGATAGTAGGCGTGCGACCAACGCGTATAGCGTGACCGGCGGACTATGTCTGCCGGTCTCCCGGTGATCGTTTCGCGGAGCCTCAGAACCAGGAAGTGCCTATGTAAGCAAGGCATTTCCCCGTTCTGGCTTGTCGTAACAGAGATCACCGCTCCCCATCATCGGGTATGGTGATTGCTGTAATATGACTTGAAGCCCACCCCCCCCCCACACTTAGAATTACACCCTAGGACACACTTAACCCCTTCATCGCCCCCTAGTGGTTAACCCCCTCACTGCCAGTGTCATTTACACAGTGCATTTTTATAGCACTGATCGCTGTATAAATGACAATGGTTCCAAAATAGTGTCAAAACTGTCCGATCTGTCCACCATAATGTCGCAGTTCCGACTAAAAATGCCATAAAACTATCCCCTATTTTGTAGACGCTATAACTTTTGCGCAAACCAATCAATATACGCTTATTGCGATTTTTTTTAAATCAAAAATATGTAGAATACATATCGGTCTAAAAATGGAGGGGAAAAAAAAAAATGTTTATATAGATTTTTGTGGGATATTTATTATAGCATAAAGTAAAAAAAAAAGGATGCACTTTTTTCAAAAATCACCACTTTTTTTTGTTTATAGCGCAAAAAATAAAAAACACAGATCTAATCTTCAAATACGGAAAGGTTTCTTCACTGTAAGAGCTGTGAAAATAACTCCCTGAAGAACCCGTGGACTTTTGTCCATCTAGGACTGTAACATGTTACTGTAGCACCGGTCGCTGCACACCCCCCCCAATCCCCAATTGTGACAGCGAGCTGGGATCATTCATTCACAATTCTCACAAGTTCTCAATGAACTACCAAGGAGCTGTTGAGCGCTTTGGAAGTTCATTGTTTCTTCCCGTCAGTGTGAAGCTACCGGTCTATACAATATATGGGTAGACAGCTTACAGTGACAGTCTGTAGGAGTCCTGCATTGGACTCACGATCTGTTGATGCACTTTTTTTGCATTAAGTATTTTTTCCAAAAAATGATTTATACTTTAAACAGCACTTTTGACCACAAATATTCAATAATTGCATAGAAACATTTTCTGGCAGTGCAAACTTTTATTTCATTAGTTTAAATACATCTGTAAGAGTTGATAGCCAGTTTAAAGTTTACCGGACATGTGACCTTTCATTTCAAATTTCATGAAAAAAAACAACAAAACAAAAACACAAAATTGGGAGTACACACACACACACACACAATGTATAGCTTGTCCTAAATTGGCTTTGCAGAATATCGAAGGTGAAACATTTTGAATAAATTAGGGAACGTTTAAAAAAAAAATAAACAATACTGCCAATTTTTTCCACTCCATCTGTGTCCCATTTATTAGTTATACATTCACTTCCTGTCATGAAGGCACAACAGGAAATGAGGCAAAATTTCTCCAGGTGAGGCAAGCCACCTGAATAGTTGCCACCGGAACAAATGTCTCCATTGAAAGATTTCCTCTCTATTCCTGTTCTGATAGCTTAAAATGTTTGATTTTCACTCACCTGCAGTTCGTATGACAATGGTCACTAAGACAAATGTGAGAATATCACCCTAGTAAAAACACAGGCAGCAATAAAAAAAAACAAAAAAAACAAACAAACAAAAAAAAAAAAACACTTAAGAGGTTCTAACCCCCTTGAAAAAATGTTTACATTACAAAAATTGTTTTGGCTTTACTTTTCTTTCTGCATTTGATTTAGAAAAAAAAAAGTGACCAGCTTGGTATAGCTCCTTGGGATGCTGTAGCTTTGTAGTAGTCTGAGCTACATACAGTAAGATGCAAATGGCTCCCACTCAGCACACTGATTACAGGGAGTTGCTTGCTCAACACAAGCACCATTCAAATGCCTTGCATTTTTAATGAATGCAAGTTGTTTTCTGATTGAAGATCGTAACATCACTACACCCACCTCTGTACCTTGAGAAAAATGCCAGGCGTTCTCCAAATGAAGACCTCATTCCGAAAGAGTGAACCCTGTGGTTGCTATGAATAATGGCAGTCACTTGGCATGGCTCCCAGTAAACTGCTGTTATCACTGTGGTAGCTCTGGCTACTAGAGCGATTTACAGCTTCTACAGAGAGGGCAATCAGGTAGAATATATATGAATACTTTCTATGGGTCAGCCTGGCGCAATGTAAGTAAGCAAAATATTTAATTGCAGAAGTTCTGCTTTAAGCCAAGAGGCTTAAATAATAATCTGTGTGAACCACCAAGGGGTGCAAGGGAAGCTGGTTCCCCTTTGCGATGAAAGGCAAATGGTCATTCCAGCTTCAGGCCCAGGCTTCTACTGTGGTGAATGAGTACTTACTCTCAATGATATCCTTGATGGGAGTTGCCCAATGCAGCACCAGAATGAAGTTGACCCTCAAAGGGTATGTGCAGAAGATGCTTTTTTATATGCCTTCTCCTTAGACCCAACAATTAAAAAAAAGAATTCTTTACACGTTCACCAATAAGACTCATTCTAAGAATAAGACAGAAGACATCCACTAACCTGTCAATGCAGTAGTGTAGGGCAGTCGGCATTAGCGATGTGTTTTAGGAATAAAGGATGCGAGTAAAAAGAAACTGAAAAAAACACAACAAACTCTAAACATTTATCTACGGGATCCTGGTGCATCCTCTATGGCAATGGTCAGAGCTTTTTCAAGATGTCTTGAAATAACGCGTGCATGGAAAAACATTTTTGATGTTTTAGGGTCACTAAGGGATCCCAGACTTGGTTACAGTACTGATAAAAACACAAGCTTTTCTTCCATTTTCAAAGGTGGCACACACTGCATCAATAAGAGATTAAATAGCTTCTCTAAACCTGGGAGCTATGGCAGATGACTGCAACACCTCAGCACCACTATCAGGCAAAGATTTTGAAAGGCAGCTAGAGCTACTGGCAGGTTAGATAAGGTTTCTAAAAGGGAACATGTTGAAGTACAAGTCTATCCTTTAAAGACAGTTAGTAAAGTTGCAATTTGGCCCTTACAATGCTAAATAATTGCAGGGAAATTCTCCTGGGAGAATCCCAAGGCTAGTTGGCCAGACAGTGCTAAAGGAAGACACAGGAATATAAAGAACCCTAGCAGGAGACAACATTCCAAGTCCTTGAGCGGGAGCACTGCAGCCTGCCCAGGAACTGTTGGTTTGGGATCTGATATATTGCACTACTTGGCAAGGACAGCTTCATTCAGAATGCTGGCTAAAACCCTTATTACTCAGGAACTGGTTTCTAATAGTAGAGTTTAAATAAAATTTAAAAAAAGCCAGCAGCAGTACTCAGGCATATACTTAACTGGTACCACCATTCCTCCACCAAATTATGGGTACAAATAGAGAGACATCTCAATCCAATAGATCTCCGCGCTTTGCCATGGACGCCTGCTGAATTCCTGAAGGGTGGGATACCCCTTGGCGACCTCACCCGAAAAACTATACAAATATGGACACGCATGAATTCCTCCAAAGACACTATGTCCACTAAAAAGGACCCATGACACCACTGTTTGGGACTCCGGCTTTTCCACCAGCCATACAGGGGGTGAGTTTTGGACCTTGGTGTAAAGAGGAACACAGACGACTTGCCCAAGTCCTACACTCAGACTCCTCTCTGACTACAGACGTTCCCTCCAATACATCTCCTCATACTTCGACTCATTGGCTGCAGAGGCAACAAGTGTTATCCTACATTCGTACTTTCCCATCCCTGCCTGATATACTTTGACCTAACAGACTTAGAGAACATGCTGCTTCAGACCGACCCCCCTACGCATGTGGTCTCTCAACTATACTACCTCCTACACATGGTTTCTAATCCCGACCTCCCCCCATACACACTGGCCTGGAAGGAAGACTTGGGTCACTCCATTTCACCTGTTGACTTGCAAAAGTGCTTCATTCAGACTCACAAAACATCCCGAGCCTCCAAAGCTCAAGAAAAAGGGTTCAAGTTGTTGACCCATTGGTACAGATGCCCCTCGACTTTGCAGTGGATAAACCCAGCGCTCCCGGATACCTGTTGGCGTTGCTTGTCATCCAAGGGAACATTACTCGACATTTGGTGGGAATGCCCCCCTGTGCGGAGGTTCTGGCAAAAGATCCTCGACCTGTACTGCAGACTCATGGCGACATCAATCACACCCCCTCCTGAGGTAACTCTGCTATCTATGATCCCTGGACCGCTTAAATCGATCAAAAAAGACGTTCTGCGCCACTTTCTGGCAGTAGCTAGACAGGTTCTGCCCAGACACTGGAAGTCGACAAACATGTCTTCCCTGGGGGAATGGGCAATTGAAGTGGACCGAATCAATAGCTTAGAACGCATGTTGTCACAGGAAATGGGTAAAGAGGAGTAATTCTCCAAGACCTGGACCTCATGGTAAAGGTTTCAATATTCCTCAGAATTTATTCCTTGGGCTGCAGAGGAATCCACCAACGCAACTGTCTAGCCCAGGGGTCTCAAACTGGTGGCCCTCCAGCTGTTGCAGAACTACAATTCCCATGAGGCACTGCAAGGCTGATAGTTACAAGCAGGACTCCCATGGGCAGAGGCATGATGGGACTTGTAGTTCCGCAACAACTGGAGGGCTGCCAGTTTGAGACCCCTGGTCTAGCCTAACTGGAATGTCTCCCTCTTACTATCTACCTACCATACTGCCTTGACCCCTTTGTCCTCATCTTCATCCCCCTCTTCACTTTATATATTACAGTGCTACACAACCACCCAAAACAATCTTTAGTCTCACCAGATGGAAATTGTGACACACAGTTTCAACCTAAGAGAAATTGAGATTAGCACATCAACAAAAGCCCTAGCATATTTGTAATAAGTGGGCGCCGCTCACTGAGTGGATAGTGGCGCTCACTGACCCTTAAGTCGTCATGATTGACGATATAGCTACACAGGCTTGTATATCAAACTAGAATAATTGAAGCTAACAAACTCCATACTATATGAGACGTTTTGCAGAGATATTAAATTTATGTTTTTCCCTTTATAGGTGTTAATAAATGATAGATGTGTACTGTCCACTTTTCCTTTCTCAATAAAATAAGATTGAATTAAAAAAAAAAAAAGCCAGGGCAGACACGGTAACTGCAGCAAGAACTAACCTAGGTGAAACCATATTCTCTTGCAATTTAAGAGTAGTGGAGGCAAGGTGCTACCTCATGCCAACCGTTCGCAAATGTGCATTCATGGCTTGAAGGGGTTTTACCGGGATGATAACTGCAGCTGTAGGCATCACCCCGGTACCTTTCTTTTCTTTTCTTTTTTTTTTTTTAGAGCGGGTGGTTGGCCCTTTAGTGACAACAACCGATGTGGCTAAAAGCCGCTCGGTTGTTATCCTAAAGAAGCAGGATAGAACGTACGCGCCCATCCCCCCCCCCCCCCCCCCCCCAAGACCTTCCACTGCTCTTCCCAGGCCCCCCGTCCCACCAGGAGACCCGAACAAAGCTGGATCGGCTCTGATCGGGTCACCAATGTAAAATTCCGGAAGCAATGTCACGTCACTTCCGGTTTACTCGGCTACCAATGGCACAGATTTAAAAAAAAAAAAAAAAAGGAGTATTCAGAATCGCCAATTTTGGCAATCTGAATACTTTTATGTGCAAAAGGAGGGATTTGGGGTCCCCCGATCCCTCCATAAAGAGTACCTGTCACCACCTATTACTGTCACAAGGGACATTTACATTCCTTGTGACAGCAATAAAAAAGTGGGAATTTTTTTATTTTTTTTTTAAAGGGACACTATAAAAAAAAAAAAATTATAGCACCCCCGTGCACAGAAAACGCATACGCAAGTCGCGCCCGCAAATGTAAATGGTGCTCAAATCACACATGTGAGGTATCGCTGCAATCGTCCTAGTGAGAGCAATAATTCTAGATAAATAACTCCTCTAGCTAACCTGGTAACCGTTAAATTTTTTTTAAAGCATGGCCCATGGAGATTTTAAGGTACCATAGTTTGTCGCCATTCCACGAGTGTGTGCAATTTCAAAGCGTGACATGTTAGGTATCCATTTACTTGGCGTAACATCTTTCACATTATACAGAAAAATTGGGCTAACTTTACAGTTTAGTTTTGTTAATTCAGGAAAGTGTCTTTTCTCCCAAAAAATGCATTTGAAAGGTCGCTGCGCAAATACCGTGTGACAAAATATTGCAACGATCAACATTTTGTTCTCTAGGGTCTCTGCTAAAAGAAAAAAAAAATTTGGGGGTTCCAAGTAATTTTCTAGCAAAAAAATACTGAAAAAAAAAAAAAAAAAAAAAAAAAAAAAAAAGTCCCTCCCCTTACGCCAGGGTACTAGGTGTATTCCTAGACTCGGACTTGTCATTTCAGCCTCAAATCCAATCGTTACGGAGGTGAATTCTACAAACTTGACATCTCTAAAATTCACCCCTTTTTAACAAATGAAACCACCAAGCTCCTCATTCACTCCCTTGTTATCTCTCGCCTTGACTACTGCAACTCCCTTCTCATTGGCCGACCTCTCCATAGGCCATCCCCTCTTCAGTCTATCATGAATGCTGCTGCCAGACTTATACACCTTACCAACCGCTCAGTGTCTGCCAACCCTCTCCTCCAATCCCTACACTGGCTCCCAATCACCCAGCGAATTAAATTCAAAATACTAACCACAACATACAAAGCCATTCACAACTCTGCCCCAAGCTACATTACCAATCTTGTCTCCAAATATGAACCAAAATTGTCCTCTTCGCTCTTCTCAAGACCTCCTACTCTCAAGCTCATGTTTTTTGATGCATTCATTCACTTTATTGATCGATATATTTATTCGCACCTATTCACTTTACTGATTGCGATATCAGGGTATATGGTTTTTGATGCATTTTTTTGGCATTCATTCACTATATTGATTATTTATTTGCACTTATTCACTTTACTGATTATGATATCAGGGTATTTTTATGGTTTAGGATTTTATATATAAGCACCACTCCAACAGATGGGGATAGTTTGATAAGCGCACCAACATATTTTATATTTGCACAAAGAGACAAGCTCAATGGATGTGTACTGAAATCTTGTTTTGAAAAAAAAAAAAAAAAAGAAAAAAAATTGCTAGTTCATCCTAGTACATCAGGCAAGCTGGGAGTAGGAGAGGTAATACCAGGCTGTCCACAAATTTATTTTTTTGTCCAAATCCTGCAGTAAGCAGCAATATAACTCAAATGTCTGAATTATTTGTCCTTCAATAGAAAAGAAAGAAAATACAAATTTTAAAAATGCAACACAGAAATCATGTATGCATAGGACTAACTATGGTAAAATCAAACGGTAGGCCGGGAATTCATGTTTGCTATACCTCCATGAAATGTAGTATCCTGCCAGTTGATGTTGTTTGTGTCACCAACCACAATTTATATTTTAAATCTACTGTATAATTGAATTCATTTTTTGCCTGAATAAAAAGATTTTTCGCAAAGTTTTCGCTGCTAAAAAAAAAAAACCCTGGGGAACCTCTTCCATTTTCTGTATCCTGCCAGTATTCCTTTTCCATGGACATACAAGCTCTGAGATTTCATGAAATTGAATATGACACAAACAAAGCAGCATTGCACCCTTAAGAAGAAAAAAAAAAAAAAAAGTTTAAATTACTTAAGTCAACTCCTGGATTTGGTTTACACTGTATGCATACTGAAAGTCTCCGCTGTTCTCATAGTTGAACATATCTAAAGCCACCTCACAGCTCTCTCTCACCACTTGCTCCACATCATCTCTATGCTCCCTAAGTGCTTTTAAACAGTCTTCTCGCGCAATGGAGCCCAAAGCTTCAGCACACTCATGGCGCACCATAGGATTCTCTTCTGTCAGATTCAAGGCTGCTGCAAGCCCTGGAACTGCAGCTTCATGCTGCATTTGACCCAAAACATATCCGATCTCATGGCGGAACAGAGAGCTACCACACTTTAAGCCTAAACAGGAGGAAATAAAATAAAGACCAAGTCACTCAATATTCCACCTATGATAAAGAAAGAAAACTTCAGTAAGTTTTGGTTTTGCAACGTACAGGCTAAGAACCTCATTTTTACATACATTTTTTAATTTGTATAAAATAAATATGAATGTGTAGATTCAACATCTGTGTAAAATCAGCTAAACAAAAACAGGAGCTCACAGGAGTGTAAGCAAACAAAATTAAAATAAAATGTTATGGTTGCTTAGTATTTTATTACACTAGTGAATATATGAAATATATTAAAACATCAGTTGTGGAATTGGATGGTGGGTGGTGTGTCCTACCAGATACGGCACCTCATCCCGAGTCGAAGATCTCAAAAAATGGGGGAAACAGGGGATGATGGGATTATTGAGGTGCCACCAAATTTCAAAATTACTAGAATGATATTTTATATAAAATCATTTATTTTATTGATATCAAAAACATCTAAAATGTTTACATGAAAGAGTACAAAAAATATACAAAGCAAAAACAAAAACAGAAATACAGTGCAAATAAATGACCGTCACCAAAGATGTTGAGGGGTGATCATAGTCTTATGTTCCCAACTAGTTTCGCCAAAACATTGGCTTCATCAGGGGAATGTAGAGATGTACTGCAGAGAGTAAAACCACTATAATAAAGAAAAAATGCATTATTGGATCAACATAATCTTGTAATGCTGGAGGCAAGCCAATCGCATCGCATAGTGGTCAAATTGCCTCCCCCCCATATGCCACGGTCTTCCCACCCCCCACACACCCAAAACATACCATGCGGGCTCCAAAACGCAAGGGGGACACCACCGAGACACTGAGAATGGAAGTTGCACTCAGCCCAGTATTTGGCTACAGGGGAATTAAAGGGCGCCTAAAAAGAGAAGTATAGCATATAAGTATTGAAAATTCTTTTAATTTTATTTAACAAAAAGGGACCTAAGCCTCAATTACATACCCTAATTATATGCAAAACCAAGGCACTCAATGTTGCACAAGGGAGATTCACAGCGCAGTCAGTTCATGTAAAAAAAAAAAAAAAAAAATATATCAGTGAATTTCAGATTTGAAGGACATAGTGAAATATGTTGGATACAGTAAGTAGGGCTTACCGAATACGCATTAAGTTAGAAATAATGCATCCTATGAATAAGGTTCCGCCAATATCTTGGCGTAACGTTGGAACCTCCACAATGAGTCTTTCTGGTAACACTGGTTATTGTAGATGGTCTGAATGTCAATGCATATAACAAAGGGACTGTTAGCAAGAAAGTTCAGCCAGTATAGCCATATATGGCAATATAATGACAGATGCTTGCTGTGATGAAAAAAAGTTTGTTGGATCCATTACCTTTTACATATGTAGCTAGCTCCCCAGGATGGTCCCACAGCAAGGAGATAAACACACTGAGAGCAAGGCTGCCTTTTAAAACCCCCACCTGATCAGCATGATATAAATCAGCTGATCAGGAGCAGACAGGCGGGCGGGGCACATGCGCAGTTGCCAGTGTCATTTGCCTACATATCCCATAAGTTCGAGCGTCGGTCCGGTCACATGGCGGCTACTGCCTGCGACATGATCGACAGATGGAAAAGTGCAACGGAAGGCTCCAGAGGAAGAAGGGGGAGAACCCCACATCATCCAAGGGAGACAGAGGGGAGAGGAGGCATGAACAGGCGTTGGAACACTGCGATGGTCCCGGCCGAAGGGGCGGGCTGACAATAAAGCCAGCCCTTGGGCGACCATGCAGCCAAAGGCTGTAGTGAAACAAGTTCCCAGATGAATGGGGGGTAAAAACATCCAGTGCATTGGGCCCACCATGGCACGCCCCAGGAGGGGGGGGAGGGCGGAAGGAACAAAGGGAAGTCTGATAATTCAGACAGATCGGGGACATAGGTGGAGTGGCCCTGGCGGTGGACAGATGGCATCACCGCAATGGCCGCCATGCGATAACGGAGGAAAATGCCTGCAACACCACAAGTATAAATTAGATGACAAAATTGCATTAATAAAATCGATATGGTAATCCAAAATTAATGCATTTGATTTATAACATGTCTTTACATGAACTTAGGTCACCATATTATCAATAATTGTTTTTTTATATTATATTTTATTATTTTTTGTTTTTTATATACCATATGTACTCGAGTATAAGTCGAATTTTTCAGCACATTTTTTAGTGCTGAAAGTGCCCCCCTCGACTTATACTCGAGTCAAGCACTTTTCTGCAGCAAAAAATTTCATTTTTCCGAACCGACTTTGGGGCCCCGTATCTCAGGGCCACTTGGTGCTAAACCCAGTGGACCTGGTACCACAACATATCCAAAGCTGAAGTTCCTAGCACTAAGTGGCCCCGAGATACGGGGCCCCAAAATCGGTTTGGAAAATGTCATTCTCTGCTGCAGAAAAGTGCTTGACATTTTCTGAACCGACTTTGGGGCCTCATATCTCAGGGCCACTTGATGCTAGGAAACCCAAATTTGGTGTGCAAACCCAGTGGAACTGGTACCACAACATATCCAAAGCTAAAGTTTCTAGCACTAAGTGGCCCTGAGATACGGGGCCCCAAAATGGGTTCAGAAAATGTCATTCTCTGCTGCAGAAAAGTGCTTGACATTTTCTGAACTGATTTTTGGGGCCCTGTATCTCGGGGCCACTTGGTGCTAGAAACCCCAGCTTTGGAAATTTTATGGTGCCAGTTCCACTGGGTTTGCACACCAAATTTGGGGTTCTTAGCACTAAGTGGCCCTGAGATACAGGGCCCCAAATTCGGTCAACTGTGTCCATCTGCAGCAATGTCATTTCGGGACCCTTTGGGTTCAGAGACCCCAAATTTTGGCTGCAGCTAGGGGGCATCTAGGAACCCTTAACTATCGAGTTTGAAGTTCAGGGGACCTATGGCAGCAAATGGGCACAGTGATGCTGCAAATGGGCATTGTTGACCCTCTTTTCCACTTACAGTAGCTGTGCATTTCTCACCCTCGTCTTATACTCGGGTCAACAAGTTTTTCCCATTTTTTTGTGGTAAATTAGGGCCTCGACTTATACTCGAGGATATACGGTACATCAAACTAATCCAGATATTTTAATTATGTATTCAATAAAAACAGGTGATAGGAATTATCGTACATATAGTATGCAACTACATATAGTGAGTACTGTATTAATTATTTCAACATACAGATATAAAAATTAACCAGCAGTGGGTACAGGATGGGGGCAAGGAGTGAGGGCAGATGGAACACCGAACCAGCAGGGCCCGATGGGCATAAGATCGACCAGCCAGTGAGGAGACAATCAAAGAATAGACTAGCTAGATAATAAGAATATTTGTATATATACACATAAATGTTATTCTAAAGAAAAGATTTGAAGCTAATATACTCATTGAGGCCAGGATATATTCTTATTTTCTAGCTAGTCCGCTGATTTATATCATGCTGATCAGGTGGGGGTTTTAAAAGACAGCCTTACTCTCAGTGTGTTTGTTATCTTCTTGCTGTGGGACCATCCTGGGGAGCTAGCTACATATGTAAAAGGTAATAGATCCAACAAACTTTTTTTCATCACAGAAAGCATCTGTCATATTGCCATATATGGCTATACTGGCTGAACTTTCTTGCTAACAGTCCCTTTGTTATATGCATTGACTTTCAGACCATCTACAATAACTGGTGTTACCAGAAAGACTCATTGTGGAGGTTCCAACGTTTAGCCAAGATATTGGCGGAACCTTATTCATAGGATGCATTATTTCTAACTTAATGCGTATTCGATAAGCCCTACTTACTGTATCCAACATATTTCACTATGTCCTTCAAATCTGAAATTCACTGATATATTTATGTGTATCAATATCATTTTTCCCATACCCTTTTTTTTCCCCTCTCTTGAATCTATTTTACAGTCCTTTTGATCGCATTCATGCGATTTTTTTACATGAACTGACTGCGCTGTGAATCGCCCTTGTGCAACATTGAGTGCCTTGGTTTTGCATATCATTAGGGTATGTAATTGAGGCTTAGGTCCCTTTTGTTAAATAAAATTAAAAGAATTTTCAATACTTACCGTATTTATCGGCGTATAACACGCACTTTTTTCCCCTTAAAATCAGGGGAAAGTCGTGGGTGCGTGTTATACGCCGACCCCCGCTATCGCTTTGTGAATGTCGGCG
Source organism: Lithobates clamitans (assembly GCA_037952925.1). Taxonomy (NCBI): domain Eukaryota; kingdom Metazoa; phylum Chordata; class Amphibia; order Anura; family Ranidae; genus Lithobates; species Lithobates clamitans. The sequence goes on from JBBGZY010001184.1 coordinate 1,963,220, forward strand.
ATCGCCGCTGACATTTACATAGCGAGTGGTTTCAAATATGGCGCCGCGGACTTCGGAGGGACTCGGCGGTGCTGTACGAGCGCCGCCGAAATCACAGAGCCGAGATACACATAGTCGGGTGTTTTCGGCTCTTTCCGGCGCCGCTCACTGTCACGCCCAGTCCCGCCATTGGACCTGTGTTATGTCCATCATAGGGCGGGACTGGGCGGGACTGTGAGCGGCGTCGGAAAGAGCCGAGAACCCTCGGCTATGTGTATCTCGGCGGCGTTCGTTCACTTCCGCTGGCGCCGAGTCTCTCCGAATTCCGCGGCGCCATATTTAAAACTACTACTATGTGTATGGCGGCGGCGGCAGGAGGCAGGAGGCATGGACACTAGGCTGCACTGGGGACAAGGCTGCATTGACAAGGCTGCACTGGGGACAAGGCTGCATTGACAAGGCTGCACTGGGGACAAGGCTGCATTGACAAGGCTGCACTGGGGACAAGGCTGCATTGACAAGGCTGCACTGGGGACAAGGCTGCACTGGGGACAAGGCTGCACTGACAAGGCTGCACTGGGGACAAGGCTGCACTGACAAGGCTGCACTGGGGACAAGGCTGCACTGACAAGGCTGCACTGGGGACAAGGCTGCACTGACAAGGCTGCAATGGACATTGGGTCAAGGCTGCACGGACACTGAAAAGGCTGCAATGACACTAACAAGGCTGCAGATGAACACTGATGAGGCTGCATTGATGGGCATTTTAATGTAAGTTTCTTTTCCTTAAACTTCCCTCCTAAAAGTTTTTTTCCTTAAAATTCTCTCCTAAACTTGGGGTGCGTGTTATACGCCGATAAATACGGTATATGCTATACTTCTCTTTTTAGGCGCCCTTTAATTCCCCTGTAGCCAAATACTGGGCTGAGTGCAACTTCCATTCTCAGTGTCTCGGTGGTGTCCCCCTTGCATTTTGGAGCCCGCATGGTATGTTTTGGGTGTGTGGGGGTGGGAAGACCGTGGGATATGGGAGGGCGGCAATTTGACCACTATGCGATGCATTTGGCTTGCCTCCAGCATTACAAGATTATGTTGATCCAATAATGCATTTTTTCTTTATTATAGTGGTTTTACTCTCTGTAGTACATCTCTACATTCCCCTGATGAAGCCAATGTTTTGGCGAAACTAGTTGGGAACATAAGACTATGATCACCCCTTAACATCTTTGGTGACGGTCATTTATTTGCACTGTATTTCTGTTTTTGTATATTTTTTGTACTCTTTCATGTAAACATTTTAGATGTTTTTGATATCAATAAAATAAATGATTTTATATAAAATATCATTCTAGTAATTTTGAAATTTGGTGGCACCGCAATAATCCCATCATCCCCTGTTTCCCCCATTTTTTGAGATCAGTTGTGGAAGTATTAGGGCTGCATTCACACCTGAGCGTTTTCAGCTCGTAAAACACTCATCTCAAAAGTTCCAAAACGCCAAACAAGCAAAATCCCCTGTTCACATCTGAGCATTCCGTCGCTTGAAGCAAAAAACACCTGAAGCTCAAAATAAGTACGAGCTTCTTTTTAGGTGAATTACAGGCATTTTACTTTCTACATTAGTGACCTTTGGACCTCAAAACGCCTGTACAAAAACGCTGGAAAAATGCCAGAAACCCCCCCCCCCTCTAAAAAAACACCTAAAAACGATACGCTCAGGTGTGAATGCAGCCTTAGTGTCGCAATAAACATAAGCAATCTCTATAAAGAAAAAAACAAAACAAAAATAAAACACAACAATCTTTCTTCAACTACATAGTTTCGAGTGTAAGCTTGATTGTAACTCAAAATTAGTTAAGAATGTAGCTAAAGGGAGTTTGGGCTGATCGCTAAAGGGAGTTTGGGTAAATATGGACAACAGGAAGGAAGTAGCAAGCGTTCCAAAGTATATTCCAAAAAATAAAAAAACTACTGCCTAATTATTTGATGATGCAAGATCAGGGAACAAACATGAACATTCCCCTCAGCTAAGAGAGTAAAGGAGAATACAGGGTTCGGTTCAGTTGTACACGTAAAGAATGGGTAACGTCACACCACTGTAAACTTGCACGCTCTATAAAGCGGACTGCTGTCAACAGAACAAACCCACATTGCAGAACACTAAATATCTAGTAAGACCATAGCCACCCCTCCATGCATCCAACCAAGAAACTATAGGGGAAAAAGGCAGCCACAACTCTGTCCTTACTATGGGAGTCGAAAAGGAAAGTAATGCCGCGTACACATGTCTGGACTTCCCGACAGAAAGTCCGATGGAAGCTTTCGGTCGGAAATTCCAACCGTGTGAACGCCCCATCGGACTTTTTTCTGTCGGCATTTCCGACGGACTCAGATATAGAACATGCTCTAAATCTTTCTGTCGGAAATGCTGAAGGAGTTTAGCCAGTTGGCAAGTCCGGCCGTGTGTACGCGGCATAATGGGGATTCGACAGTGGAATGAACTTTGCAAATTTGTCCTCTTCCTTTAAGGCAGCAATTTGTCTGAGCTGTAATGGAGAATATAACTAGGGCTGCAACTAATGATTATTTTCATAATTGATTAGTTGGCCAATTATTGTTTTGATTAATAACCTTAAAAAAAGTGTGGTGTATAATTTAGTTAATATGTAAAGTTTAAAAAAAAGGCAATTTATTCCTAAATATCTCTATACGCAGGGGTAAATATAAATAACCAACTATATAGTTAGGGAGTAAAATCTTTGATCCACTCTGAGAATAAACAGACAGAAGAGATATACTGTATATACTATTAGGAGGTTGAATCTGGTAAATAGACTCAGATCAAATTTTTTTTATATAAAAAAAAAAAAGTTAAGACTGTTTTGCAGATTTTCAAACAGAATTGTAATATTATATGCTGGCCATACAAAAAAAAAAAAAAGTCTTGAAAAAAAAAAAAAAAGTCATTTTAGGAACTTGGTTCGATTTTCTAATTGTTAGTGGGGTCAAATCGACATTTGTTTTCAACCACAGTGACGGGAAAATTTAGAAATAGAAAACTTTTTGGTCAAAGGAATTTTCAGACAGTGTATGTGGTTTTTGTTCAGAAATTACCGTATATACTCGAGTATAAGTCGAATTTTTCAGCACATTTTTTTGTGCTGAAAGTGCCCCCCTCGACTTATACTCGAGAGAAGCACTTTTCTGCAGCAAAAAAATTCATTTTCTGAACCAACTTTGGGGCCCCATATCTCAAGGCCACTTGGTGCTAGGAACCCCAAATTTGGTGTGCAAACCTAGTGGAACTGGTACCATAACATATCCAAAGCTGGGGTTCCTAGCATCAAGTGGCCCTGAGATGCGGGGCCCCAAAACCGGTTCGGAAAAGGTCATTCTATGCTGCAGAAAAGTGCTTGACATTTTCTGAACTGATTTTTGAGGCCCTGTATCTTGGGGCCACTTTGAGCTAGAAACCCCAGCTTGGAAATTTTATGGTGCTAGTTCCACTGGGTTTGCACACCAAATTTGGGGTTCCTAGCACTAAGTGGCCCCGAGATACGGGGCCCCAAATTCGGTCAACTGTGTCCATCTGCAGCAATGTCATTTCGGGTCCCTTTGGCTTCAGAGACCCCAAATTTTGGCTGCAGCTAGGGGGCATCTAGGAACCCTTAACTACCGAGTTTGAAGTTCAGAGGACCTATGGCTGCAAATGGGTACAGTGAGGCATGCAAATAAGCACAGTGATGCTGCAAATGGGCATTGTTGACCCTCTTTTCCACTTACAGTAGCTGTGCATTTCTCACCCTCGTCTTATACTTGGGTCAATAAGTTTTTCCCATTTTTTTTTGTAGTAAATTAGGGCCTCGACTTATACTCGAGTATATACGGTACATTCATTTTAAAACAGAATGTTAAAAGCAAGTGACAATTTCAAACATTCTTTCATTCAGCGAATGTACAAAGATTTTTTGCATGAATATTCTCGTCTGAAAATTGATTCGTGTGGCCAGCATAAGGCTCGGTACACACCTATGCAGTGCTTTTTGCTGTACATGTTGATTTTTGTGCATGCAATTTTGCTGTGATTTGTAGCTTCTCTATGGAAGTATATTGAACCAAAAAAAAAAAGCACAGTTTTGCGTTGGAAAGGGTCAAGGACCTTTTTCAAACACGCAGCAGCTGAAAAAAGCATAGATGTGAACTGTGGTGCGTAGCCCTTCATAGTACAAAAAGAGCAAATCATCGCTACTGTAAGGGCTTTGTCTTATTTACAGTAGCGATTTGCTCTTTTTGTACTATAAAGGGCTACTTTTAGTTTTTTTAACCCCATTATGTTACTGGGCGATTAATCGATTATGAAAATAGTAATTGATTAATTTCATAATCGATTAGTTGTTTCGGCCCTGAGTAGAACAACACACTTTTTGTATGTAAGACTTACCATCTGTCAAAGCCAGGACTGCCTCCTGGCCACCAATATTGCGAAGTGCAAACATTGCACGATACCGTTCAAAGAGTGGCAATGTGTCATTCAAAAGTGCATCACGTAGAGAAGCAATATCTCTTTCTGTAGAGGGGGGTGCAGGGTCTACTGAAAGGTAAGGATTATCGTCAGAGCTATCAGGATGGTCTTGAAGCCACTCTATCCTGCGTATAGCCAGTTGACATGTTTCTGCTACCTGGAGAGTAAAACGAAATTATATTTACCTGTAAAATGATACCGATACACAGTGGAACCCCACAGTCCCAAATCGTTCAACCAATAGGAAAAAAAAAGACATACATACATATTATATACACACACACACACACACACACACACACACACACACACTAATATATTATACATTTATTTATATAAATGAATATAAAATAAATATAAATAAATCATTTATTATCAGAATCCTATACTCAGTTGATCCAGAAGAGGGTAAAAAGTAAAATGGAAAAAACAAAACAAAAACACACCACACACTAATAAGGCATGGTCAAATTTGCTCCAGCGGGAAAGCAGATTTTCCTTTATCAACAATTGCTGATGTTTTTACCTGTTCGTTTCCAGTTCTATTTTCTATTCTATGTTCTATTTAGGCTTAGTCCACACCAGATATACTTATCTTTACAATGATTTTCATTTAGTGATCGCAATTGAAAGAAGCAATACAAGATTTGGGAGACAGAGCAAACCATATTAAGGGGAAAATGTGTGAATGCGCACCTACTCATAATGACAAAGGTGAAAAGATTACAGTAGGTAGGTACACCCAAACACATTCCTGATATGTGCCTGCTGTACCATGTACTTATATGAAAAAGTATTAAGTTCTTTGTATTGCTTCCTTTATGTGAAATCCCTGGTGTTCCTACCAGTCCCTCTGGTTTCCAATTAAAAACTGACCACATTAGGCAGGAGAACACACGGTGGTCAGTTCTTTAGCTGTGGTGGGAGCGCAGCCTGCTCTCCTCCATTGATCAGACTTGCCCTGACATGCCCCCCTGCACAGCCATTCACTGGGAAGCTCAGTATGTTGTTGCTTCTCCTCCTGTTGCTATTATTCAGTTCAGAACAGAGGGTATGTGATCACTAATAAAAAAGGGGGGGGGGGGAAGTGACACATAATTACATGAAAAAAATAAGCACAAAGAAAGGGTGCCTTTATCAACATGTATTTTGGCATGTTCTATAATGTGCATTTTGTTGCAGCTTAAAAAAAAAAAAAAAAAAAAAACACATTGTGGAGCAATTCTTGAAATGCGTATTTTGGTGCTTTTGTAATGCACATTTTGGCAATTTTTCAAAGCTCATTTTGGTGCAGATTTTTAAATATGCATTTTGGCAGTTTAACCACTTGCCGACCGTAGGACGTCCATGGTTTGTGGGTGTATATCTGAATGATGCCTGCAGCTAGAGACTCCATTCAGATATTGCCGTTTTCAGCCGGCAATTCCCTACACCATAAGAATGATCATAGCGGCGGGTCAGCCGCTTGATCGTTCTTACGGGCAGCGAGAGGGGACGTTTCCCCCCCCCCCCTTCCCTCCGACTCACCTCTGCGATCGGTGAATTGGAGAGCGGATCCGCCGGCCCTGGATGTTCATCATAGAGATTTCCGGCAGACCAGATGGTCGCCGGAGTCTCTATGATCGTCGGAGGCCGGGCGCGATGTTATGACGTCACGCCCGGCCTCTGCATTCAAAAAAACGGCGCCGCTTCGGCTGGGAATCGGTGATGGTTTTTTTTTTTTGTTTTTTTTTTAATTTCAGGCTTCCCAGCCTAGTGGTGAGATGTGGGGTCTTATTGACCCCATATCTCACTGTAAAGAGGACCTGTCATGCCATATTCCTATTACAAGGTATGTTTACATTCCTTGTAATAGGAATAAAAGTGATCAAAATTTTTTTTTTTTTTTTTATTTTTTTTTTTTTTTAAGTGTCAAATTAAAATTTTTTTTAAGTAAAATTAACAATTAAAAAAAATATATATATTTTTTTTAAAGTGCTCCTGTCCCCGTGTGCTCGCACGCAGAAGCGAACGCATACATAAGTCCCGCCCCTGCTGGAAGAACCCTGCGTGGAGAGATCCAACATTACTTGTGGAGAAGATATACCTCTAGGAAAGCCCTTCTCTATACCATCAGGTGGCCAAGGTCTTCTCACCATTGCCAGGGTGCAATAAAAGCTGGTTTGACCCTCACAGTATATACTGTTTTGGGTTCAAACCCTCCGGTAAGCCCCCATCTATAACATCTAAGTGCACTGCATGTTTTGAAGACACAGTGGTGTGATATTAGAGTTTGGTTTACGTATGGACTATCCAATTTTTTTGATAAAGATCTTTTGAATGACTGCAGGACATCATTCTCTGAGACTTTCTCCTGTTGTATGTTGGTGAAGGCACTTCTCACCTCACGTTTTGGGTAGCGATATATTCATTTCCAACCCATGGATTGTCCATTTGATACATCTTCATTTATAATCTGATTTTGTATGTACCTTTATACGTATATATATATTTTGGGTATTGGCCTTTATTATATCAGTTTGAAATTTCTTGTCTTTTAGCGATACACATTTTTGTTTATTACACATATGAAAACGGTGTTGAAACCACAGATGTGAGGTGTTGCCGCGAACGTTAGAGTGAGAGCAATAAATCTAGCCCTAGACCTTCTCTGTAACTAAAAACATGTAAGCAGTAAAAAATTTTTTAAAGCATCGCATATGGGGATTTTTAAGTACCGAAGTTTGGCGCCATTCCACGAGCGTGTGCAGTTTTAAAGCGCGACATGTTAGGTTTCTATTTACTCAGCGCAACTTCATCCTTCACATTATGTAAAAAAATTGGGCTAACTTTACTGTTTTTTTTCAAAAAAAAAAAGTGTTTGAAAAATTGCTGCACAAATACAGTGCGAGATAAAAAGTTGCAATGACCGCCATTGTATTCTCTAGGGTCTCTCTAAAAAACATATATAATGTTTGGGGGTTCTATGTAATTTTCTAGCAAAAAAATAATCATTTTTACATGTAGGAGCAAAGTGTCAGAATTGGCCGGGTTGGTAAGTGGTTAACATGTATTTTGGTGCTTCTTTTAAAACGTATTTTGGCTAGCTGCGTTTTCAACATGCATGTGTTTCCGGAATGTGCACAAAAACAAACAGTTAGGTGCCTGGTAACTTTTTCTAAGAAGTCCTCCAGGGCAGCATCCAAGAGATAGGCTCCTCCTTCCTGCAACAGGAAACAATAGTCGACCATTATAAATTGGTTATTCTTACCTGTGTGCCTCAGTATTATTAAAGCAGAGTTCTGCTTTAATAATACTGAGGCACAAAAAAAAAAAAAAAAAAAAAAAAAAGTAAAAGTCAGCAGCTACAAATACTGCAGCTGCTAACTTTTAATAAATCGGACACTTAAAACAGAGAGGAGATAAGGGCGCTCTGGTGGAGGTGGATAGCTGGTTAGAGGGATGACAGTGATGAGATGGCACTTCTGCCAGCACTTTGGTTAGAAGAGAAGCAACTCTGAAGATATAAAAAAAGGAAAAGAAAGGTGCCTCTAAGTGCAGTATGCAAAATTTAATAAAGTGCACAAAGGTTAAAAGCACTTACAAGATCGTTGAGTGTTAAAAAGACATGATAAAATCAGGAGTCCTCATCTGTGGCATGTGTCCATCCTCAGCATGGTGGCAGAGAGCAGTGTAGAGCTGTCCAGCAGCTGTAAAGCATTCTCATACGTGTTGGAGAGAGGAGGCAGCAGGGAAGCCCATGAATTCAGTGCGGGACATACGTGGCTGATGGTGTCAGTGGAGAGAAGGGGGCGGTAACGCATTTCGGAGCATGTGCGGCTCCTTACTCAGACCCAGGGTCTGACGAAGGAGCTCTCCTCCAGTGGTTCAAATGGAGGAAAGAGAAATCCTCCAAGCACCATGGAGAGGCCCCATGTCAGAGTTCTGCTGACTGAGTGTTTGACGAGATCAGGAATCTCTTTATGGAGTGGGTCCTCTGCTAATTTGGTGTCCAGGAATGAGGAGAGTGCTGCCACTTGTACCTTCAGCGTGCTCTGAGAGATGTTCTTGTCTGCTCCCTACTGCAGGAAATCCAGAATCGCCGGGATGATTTCTCTGTTGGAATCCTGTTTGTTCCCATACCAGGAGACAAAACTTCCTTCTTACTTTCTCATAAATGGCTCGTTACGTGTTTTCTGCTGGCTAGAATGGTGTTGATCACTGGCCAACCATCCTTTCTTCTGCAGCCTCACCCTCTCAGTAACTAAGCCGAAAGCCTCACAAGTTTGTGATTTGGGTGGTTGACTGGCCCTTATGATAGGAGGTCTGGTAGGTCTGGCAGTATCAGGTGTGGCTGGAGACAGCTTCTTCAAGTGACTAAACCACACTCTCTGGGGTATCACCGCTGCCCTTTCTTCCTTTTTTTTAGATCACCTTCGGTATTAGAGCAGTCAGAAATGCACAACACAACTGGTAAGTCCAGTTTTGACTGAACGCGTCCACTCCAATGTTGCCATCTGTGGGATCCAGCGAGAAGAACTTTGGCAGTTTTGTGCTTACCTTTGAGGCGAACAGATCAACCTCGGGCACTCCCCATGTTGGCGTGATCCAGAAGAAGGTTGCACTCTGTTATGGTCTTTTGACCTAGAAAATCTGCCAGTGTATTGTCTGTCCCTTTCAGGTGGATGCCCAAGATCGATCTGATATTTATCTCAGCCCATGACAGAATCGCTTCCGTCAGGCTCATCAACCGTTGGGATTTTGTCCCTCCTTGCCCGTTCAGGTATGGCACAGTCGTGGCATTGTCTGACTGAATCCTCTGCCCTAAATAGCTGGGTTGGAGTGCTCTCAGTGCTTCCTCTATGGCTTTCAACTCCCCCTCATGTTTGAGGAGGCTTGAGACCATCTGAAGTTCCATTTTTCCTGTGTACACCCTGGGGTACTGTGTGTCTGTGGTGATCCTGACAGGATTGGCTCAAGTTCATCTGCGCCCCTCGGTGTAGCAGTGCGGATTGAGCCACCACTGAAGAGATTGTTGAGATTGTTTGACCAACCGCAGGGCAGGAACGGACGTCTCTGGGGATGATGGGTCGCCATCCCACTGGGTCAGAATGCAATTCTGTAGAGGCCTCATATGGATCTGTGCCCAGGTGATGGCTGGGATTGAAGATGTCATCATTCCTAGCACTGCCATTCCCCACATAATAGTGATGAATTTGGTCCTCAGAGAGGTTATAGCCTCCGTGATGTCCTCACTCTTCTTCTGTCAGGAAAGTTTTGGTTACTTTGGTTACATAACCTAAGTATACTACCCTCTGGCTTGGGGTCAGTTGCGTTTTTTCTGTATTTACTATCAACCTCAGGTTTTGTAGATAGGACATGCTTGTGCCAAGATTGTTTTCTAGGATTTCCACTAAATCCGTAAAGAACAGTAGATCTGGCTATGCTATCATGTCTATGCCTTTTAAAGCTTCTGCCATAATCTTTGAAAAGATCCTGGGCGCTGAAGAGATGTCGAAAGGCAAAGATGTGTACTGCAGATGCAGGGTAGTCGCCGGTCCCTGGATCGCAAACTCTTTAATGACTTTTCTTTATGGGCACATGTGTCTTGTAAGTTTATTGTGGCCATGAATACCACTGCTGGTAGGATATTCCTGACTGAATAGATGGACTCCATCCTGAATCTTTTAGCTTATTCTTCTGTTGAGCAGCTTGAGGTTCAGTGTCAGCCTTATATTGCCCGATGGCCTCTTCCTTGTGAATATATACGAGTAGAACCCTGGTTCTCTTCTTGTGGGTCATGACAAATCACTTTCTGGGTCAACAGGGTTTATAGGTACTCTAGAAAACATAAACTTGAATCATACCTACCGTAATTTTCCTATCCTGGTGCCTATCCATGGCAGCATACTGGTGATAGAGCTCCGCCTTGACTCCTCCCTCAGAACTAGGGAATAGCATAAATTAAAGGCATAGTCCCTCCCACCAACATTCTCTGTAATATAGAATACCGAGGGTGGGAGCGTATGCTGCCATAGATAGGCAACAGGAAAGGAAAGTTACAGTAAGTACGATACAATTTTCCGTTTTCCTGGTGCCTCCATGGCAGCATACTGGTGATAAATAACTGACACAGGTGGGATAATGCTTAACAATAAATGTTTAATTAGAAAGGGACATTGCAGCCTGAACTGAACTGCTCTCCTTCCGAACTTAAGTCGTGAGAGCTCCTGGATCAATATGGTAGTGTCTGAGGAAAGTATTGCGAGAAAACCAGGTGGCAGCCCTGCACACAGTCTCCAATGAAAACATTAGCCCTTGCTGCCCAGGAAGTTGAGACTGCCCTTGTAGAATGAGCATTCACTCGGGATGGAGGATCCATATTCTTCACCCTGTAGGCCTTCTGGATTCATTTTACAACCCAAGATGCCAGAGTTCTGATGGAAGCTTCTTTGCCCCTGTATTTACCGAATGGTACAATGAAAAGTCTCTCCGAGTTTCTGAAGGGTCTGGTGGCCTCCAGGTAGGGCCTGAGCACTCTGGATATGTCCAGCTCGTGACAAGATTCCAAATCTGTTTCAGTAAATACTGGTAGTGCCCAAGGTTCCAGAAGGTGGCTTGGAGTAGCGACCTTAGGTGTGAACCCCCGAGGAGGGCGAAGCTCCACTATCAGGGAAGAAAGAGGTGGTCATCACCTATCCCTAAAGAGTGAAGTCCCGAAATCTTTTTGCCAGATGTAATGGCTAGCAGGAAAGCCGTTTTCAGTGTCATATTGCTACTTGTTCCACTGGAGCAAATGGATTGTCAGATAGGACTTCAAGGACCAGGGACAAATCCCATTTAGGAAAAAAGACAGTCTGACAGGTGGGCGAATCTTTAATACTCCTCTGAGGAAAGTGACTACTAAAGGCTCCTCCGCCCATCTTTTATTTGTTGCAGCAGAGATTGCTGCTACCTGCACTTTGAGGGAGCTTAGGCCAAGCCCCAGATCAAGCCCTTACTGGAGAAAACCTAGAACATTTGACAAAGAAGGAAGGATTGGATCAAATTCATTTGTGGTAGCAAACGACAAGAACTTGTCCCATATTCTTGAATATATGGCATTGGTTGCTGACTTTCTGGCTCTTAGAACAGTTGTCATGACTCCTGGAGAACATCCTAGGGACTCGAACCTTCGCCTCTCAACCTCCAGATTCGAAGATTCAACTTCTGAGGGTTTGGATGAACTAGACTGCCCTGCGCCAGAAGTTGAGGGAAAGGAGGGATCCTGATTGGAGAGCTCACACTGAGGCGCATGGCTAGAGGAAACCAGGGTCTCTTCGGCCAATATAGAAGTACTGCCAGTACCTGGACTGCCTCTGAGCCTCAGGAGAAATTTGAATATTAATGGCCGGGGTGGAAAGGCATGCGCCGTGGTGAACCTCCAGGGGCATGACAGGGCATCCACTTCCTTGGCTTGCGTATGCGGCAGGCGAGAGAAGAACCTGGTCAGTTTGGCATTCTCCGGAGTAGCGAACAGGTCTACCTGAGGGGGATCCCAAAGGCTGTAAAATTTGGATGGAAGACATGGGGATGAAGGGCCCACTTGTTGTCCAGGAAGTTCCATGACAGCGTGCCTGCTTCCGTGTTCAACCTGCCTGGAAGACACATCGCTCTGAGGTCTAGGAGGTTCTTCTCAGCCCAGAGCACAATCGGCTCTACCTCTGAGGAGTGATCTGCTGCGAGTGCCCCCCTGCTTCAGCAGATACACGACAGCTGACCTGTTGTCCAGGCATACAAGTATTCTCTAGCCTCTGATTTGAGATGCCAACAAAGTCAATGCCAAGAATGCTGCCCTCATTGCCAGGATGTTGGATATCACTCCCTGGGTGGAACAGGACCATCTTCCCTGTATCCTGTTTCCCCAGCCTTGTCAGCTTGTGGACATAATTGTGATCCAGGGGAGGGAGCCCAAAATGACAAGGTTTGGAGAGGTTTTCTGGAAAGGTCCACCAGTGAAGACTCCTGCGCATTACTCCCGTCAGCAGGATCATCTGAGAGAGAGTCGTTTCTTCCACTGCGCCAAGAAAACCGTCTGGAAATACCAAGTGCCAATGGGCCCAAGTAATCATCGGTATGCAGGCAGACATTGTGCCAATGAGGCTCAGACATTGTGTAGCAGTTAGACACAGGCTCCGGATGATCTTGACCATTTCTCTGGATGACAATCCTCATCTTCGGAGATGGTAATGATACTGTCCCCTCCTGAGTGTCGAACATTGCACCCAGATAGATCATCCGTTGTGTAGGTGCAAGTTGACTTTTTCTGAGTTTATCAGCCACCCTAGCTCTCTTAGGGACTGGAGAAGAATTTCTCGGTGATATACCAACTGATCCGGATTGCTTTCTAGTAAGATGTTGTCTAAATAGTGGCATATCCTCAAGCCCCTCTCCAGCAGGGGAACCAGAGCGGATATTAGAATCTTGGTGAATACCCTGGGGGAGGTGCACAGACTGAAGGGCAGGGCTTGAAACTGCAGGTGGGTCCGTCCCACTGCAAATCTTAGATACTTTTGAAAGGCAGTTAGAATTGGAATGTGTAGGTCGACTGCAGATGGACTGAAATCATCCAATCCGATGGCTCAACTGCCTGAATAATTGTTTGCAGAGATTCCATTTTGACGCTTTCGGGGTGTATGTGCCTGTTGAGCCTCTTTAGATCTATCACAGGCCTCCAACCCACTGTGCCTCTTTGGGACCAGAAATAGGGTGGAGTAGAAGCCTGCGAAGCGCTCTGCCAAGGGAACTGGCACAGCCACCCCCTGAAGCTGGAGTGACGTTATGAAGTGTTTCAGGGTTTGAGCCTTCAGCGGAGAGGATGGAATCTGTTCTTTTGAAAGAATTCTGAGGTGGAGGATGAGAGAAACTCCAAAAAGTCTGGCTCCCACCGAGAGTGTCTGGGCTAATCTGGCCTCAAAAAGACTGTGGAGCCGGAAGGGTCTTCATCTTTCTGTTAAAAAAGGATGCCCGAGTGCCTTTCCAGGGTCTTCTGTTGTCTCTGGGCTGCCTTGATTGTCTAAAATCCCTAGGATTTGACTGGCGAAACCTAGAAGAACCCCCTCTGGATCTTCAGTATGCTTCCCCAAGACAGGAGGATGCGGACTTTCCGTCTGACAACCTGGAGATAGCTTTATCCATCTTGTCTCCAAATAATGCTTTCCCCTCGAATGGGATTTTGCACCAGGTTTTGTTTGGAAGTTAAGTCAGCCGTCCAGGGTTTTAGCCACAAGGCCCTTTTTGCCATTACTGAGTGCAGCATGGACCTTGCCGAGTACCTAATCGTGTCTATGGCAGCTACCCCGACAAAGTCTGCCGATTACCTAATCTCTTCCAAGGCTTTAATTATATCCTCCTTGGGGACATCCTGATGCAAAGCCGTCTCGATATTATCTGTCCAAGCTCTGATGGCATTAGGTGAGGTGAGGGTGATCGCTGGCTTACACGCTGTTCCCACAGCTAAGTAGCTCCTCTTGAGGTCCAGGTCGATTCGTTTGTCAAGAGGATCCTTGAAGGAAGTGGAATCCTCCATTGGCAGAGTTATATTTTTTTGTGAGTCGCACCACCGAAGCGCCTACCACTGGCATGGAGTTTAGTGACTGCGTTTCTGACTCTGGTAAGGAATATAGTTTATTGATATAGTTTATTGAAACGGCCCAATGAAAGTTTTTTTATCAGTCTTAGACCACTCATTTTGAATGACTTGACTCATTTCGCCCATCAACGGGAAGAAAACCTGCTTCCTTTTGAGGAATGGAAAGTAGCTCTTAGATTCTTGGGGAGGTTCTTTTGCGTCCTCCCAGGCTATCGCAGTTCTGACTGCCTGGATGAACGGTTTCACTAAGGAATGACTGAAGCCAGAAGGATCCGACTCTTCTGAAGAGTCCCTTGAAAGGTCTTCAGGTGGAGAATCGCTAGTCGTTCGGCCTGATGGAGGCAGAGGAGTACTGACTGCAGAGGGACCGGGAAGATTAGGTTCTGTATCCAGAACCTGGGACATCTGCGGGACTGGCTGAGTGGGGACCAAAGCCGCAAGCTCAGAGAAGGAGTCCTTCATTGTTCTTTTGAGCAGATCCACAACCTGTTGACTTTCTAGCTCGCGGATGGACGCAGTCTGTAAAACAGTCCTTACAGACCAATTTGTTTGGCAGCGGAGTAGCTCCACAGGTTCAGCATTTCTTCTTTGTATAGGTTCTGGGAGAGGGGGACCGATCTAGCCTTCTGGATCTTGATCTATGATGTGAAGAATGGGACCTACGACCTGACAAGCGGGACCAGTGGCGTGAAGAATGAGACCTTCGGCCTGGACTGTCGTCACAGCGCCTTGAGGATTTTCTGGACCTCTTGGAGTGAACAGGGCTATAATTTAAGAAATCCCCGTTAGAACTTTTTTTTTTTTTTTTTTTATACTCACGTATAGTTGGTCCCATACCTAAAAAGAAATGTGAGGATCTTTGTTGCGAGATGAATGGCTCATTGCGGAGTTGGACATAAGGATCAGCTGCCGAAATATAGCAAGAAAGGGAAATGGAGTTTGTTATTTTAGTAAAAGAATACCTACCCTGTAAATGCTGATTTGTTTAATAAAATTTTTTCTGTGAAAAAAAAAAAAAAAAAAAAAAATGAATACCTACCACTGAGCAGCGTCAGAGAAACCTAGCAGGGCACAGCCGAGGAGACTCTGACAGCTAACCCTAAATACCCTCTAGGTGGGTGGGCTAATCCCATGGACCACCACTAATAGTTAACTCTGGAAGAAAGGGCAAAACTGGCCCTTTTTCCAGATGCCAAAGCCCCGAGTGACCGCCGAAGCATAGAGAACCATCATCAGACAGATCTCTACCTCGACCCGGATCGCGCATGCACAATACGGCAGTGGGGACGCCGGCTAGCGCTGACTGTCGGGAAGACTGAAATAAGGGCAGACAGGGTACCTGCAGTCCCCCCCCGCTGCACAAGGAGTGAGGAATGCAGATTTAAGGACACAGTAATGGGAGCATGATGGGATAAAAAGGCACCATAACAGACCAGTAAAGGTAAAAAAAAAAACCTTTTTTTTTAAAAAGGGAAAGAAAAAAGGGGAGAGAAGAGGGGAGAAAGAAAACATTATATGCTTCCTTTTTTTTTTTTTTTTAAATAAAACGAAAGCCACAAGCCTGCGAAAATGGGACCTGATCCTTTTGTGACTCCTTTGCATTCATCATAGGGTATGGTGGCAGACTGCGTTCCTGTGAGGAAACACTGAGAAGATCCCAACAAATCCAGAGGGATTCCCAATCTTATTAGCGCTGTGAGCGGCCCAAGAACAGGGACTGCGCACGGGAAAGGCTAAATCCGGAGAACGCTGCCAAAGGCAGAGGTATGGATGTACTGCTACTCTTCACCAACACAAGAGGTATGAGGAAAAAAAAAGGAGAATGTTGGGGGAGGGACTATGCCTTTAAGTTATGTTATTTACTAGTCCTGAAGGAGGAGTCGAGGCGGAGCTCTATCACCAGTATGCTGTCATGGAGGCACCAGGAAAAGCCTTTGCCCGGTCTTTGTCTCTTGGAAGTGTTGTTACTTGGTACTTGGTTGGGGGGCAGGCGGAAAACTATTGCGTAGCCCTCCGCAGACAAATTTGTTTCTTGTAGCTTCCCTTCACTGGGGGGGGGGGGGGGTAAAGGCTGCCAGTCTGCCACCCACCTGAAGACAGTCATTGTTTTTTGGGTTGGGAGGCTTGAGGGTAAAGTCTCCCTTGCCTTTCTTGTTCTTCTGTCCCCAGTGCTTTTTTGCTCCCGCCTTGTTAAATTTTCTGGATTGATGAAAGGGCACCTTCCCCTGCTTTGTTTTTAGCCTGGGGGAACCCTTTGTTCTTTGTTGCGGTCCTGTCCAAGACCATTTCTAGGTCAGGCCCGAACAGCAAATCTCCCGTGAATGAGATTCCGCACAACCTGTTCTCCCCTTCCATGACTTCAGCCACAGAGCTCTTCTGGCTGAATTCACTAAGGCCATGGCCCTTAAAAAGAGATTCTTACCATTTCAGCCGAGGCATCTGCTAGGAAAGCTGCCGCTCTGGTTAGTGTGGGAATGGTCCTCACCAACTCTGCTCTTGGTGTGTCTCCTTCCAGTAACTCCTGCAGTTGAGTCAGCCAGATTAATAGGGCATGGGCTGTGCGGGTGGAAGCTTTCGCTGGCTTCAAATTTGCTGCCCCAGCTTCCCAAGCCCTTTTCAATAGCGCCTCTATTTTCTTATCCATGGGATCGTTTAAAGGTACCTGCATCGTCAAAGGCTAAGTCGGATTTGTTCACGACTCACACGAGGGAGGCATCCACTTTGGGGCACTTCGACACAGTCTTGGTGTGTTCCTCTGTAAATAGATACCTGCGTTTGACCGCGGCTGGTATAAAGAGCTTCTTTTCTGGCTCTCCCCACTCCCTCTTAACTAAGTTTTTAAGAGTTTGATGCACCGGAAAGGTTCTGGGTTTCCTGGGCTGCAGCTCTCTGTACATTTTATCGTTCAGGGAAAGCTGAGGCTTCTTGCTCTTTGATACCAAGCGTGTCGGCTATAGCCTTCAGAAGATTATCCGTATCTGAGGGGAATAGGGAGCCTTCTGATGCCAGATCCTCCTCCTCGGAATCTGAGCATAAGCCATCCTCGGACTCTTGTTCAGATCCATCCGAATCGACCCCGTTCTGGCTGACCCGCCTCTTCCCCGCCACCCGAGGGGATAGATGCCCTGCTGATAGATGGGGTACTGGATTGGCTGGAGCTTGCTGGCACCTCTAGTTTCTCAGCGTAGTGGCCAAATAGTGCTCTTTATTTCTTTTTTGAAGGAATTGAGCATGTCTTTTTAGGAAGCCTTGTAACTCCTCTGCCACCATTTTGTTTATGCATTTTTGGCATAGTGGCTTTTTCCAACGGGGACCGCAAGAGGCGCATGCCTTGCTGCTGGTCTTCGCCTTTTTTCCTCTGGGGCCTTTGCCTGTAATTAAGCACAAAGGACCTAGGTGAGGTAGGCGGTTTATAGATGCACCAAAGTGTAAGGCTTGTAGTGAGGTAAAGACAGAGGCGACTCCAGAGTGCTCTGGCTTACTTTGGAGCTGTCCTGGCATGCAGAATCTGCAGGGCTGAGAAGCCGCAGACATGGTCAGTCACCGGGATCCTCCACTTAGAGGGCACTTGAATCAGCTCTGGCCCCGCCCCCAGCTGACCCCATGCAGGTTGGTTGACATACTTACACATGCCACTTCCCGCTGGTGTCCTCCTTCCTAGCATGCCATTAGGGAGGGAGGCCTTTGAGCATTTTTTTTCATTTTATTTTTTTTAATTTCGCCCTGCCGCCCAGAAGCGACGTCGCCGGAAGTGACCAACTCCAGTGTTTGCCCAGAAGGTTTCCAGCCTTCACCAAGATGGTTGCCGACCGGAACTGACATTTCCGGCATCATCTTGGTACACCACCTGGCGTCGGCCACATACACACGCTGCCGGGGGAGACTGCAGGATACAGCAGGCGGGATGCTGTGCGCTGTGGGAAGCGATCCGCGGAATATGGCCAGGTGGGCCTCCACCGATGTAGCAGTGGCATCTGGGGGGAAGTGCCAGCAGCATGTGATGCAGCTTGGGGTGGGGAAGTTGCATACCCCTCAGTAGGGGCGAAACTTCAGGCAGAGCCCTAGGCTCAGGTTGCTACCCCTGCTCACCCTTCCAAGGCTCGATGGGCCCAATGAGATGCTGGTCAGGGAGCCCCCTGCAGAAAGCATAGAGACTGGGAAAAATAAACGTTTGCAGCTCCTGTGTGTCCGGAGGAAACACAAAACAACTGAGGCACACATGTAAGACTAACAAATTTATAATGGTGGACTAGTGCGTTTCCTGTTGCAGGAAGGAGGAGCCTCTGTCAGATGCTGCCCTGGAAGACGATTGGAGAAAATGCTTTTCTGCAGAGCAGATTCCTGAAATGCAAAAGGTGTAAATAGGGTGAAAAAAAAAAAAAAAAAGCCAAAAAACGTGCTTCAAAAAAGCACCAAAACGCACATTAAAAAAGAAGGTGTTAAAATGCATGTTAACCATACCAAAATCCGTGTTGGGGGGGGGAATAAATGTCAAAAATGCACATAAATAAAAAAGCGACAATACCAAACTGGACCTTTTTGGGCATGAAGTGTCGTATTTTTTCAAAGCGTGTTTGTCACATAAGACGAGCAGCAGAATGCATGTATGCTAATCACATTTAGGGTACTATTAACAATGAATGCCACCCAAAAGCACATTGCGCACTAACACACTTTGAAATTGTGGGCAGAAGCGCACAAGTCTGCACTGCTTAGAGAGATAATATAATATAATATAATATAATATAATATATCCCACTGCTGCCAAACTATAGGAAGGAGGAAGTATTCTTCCTCACATTACACCAGCTTCTCGACCACTGGGCTGGAGAATTAGGGACAGAGACATTTTTACAGACCACCTTCATAATCTGGCCATGTGAGTAAAAGCGAATGAGAGAATCATTGTGTACTGTGATGAGAAGCAGAGAACATGTTCTCAGCTAAACTGGTACACGAGAGATGAGCAATCACCACCATGGCAGCTTTTCTCTCTTTTATAAATAGACAACTATATTACTGCAGCAGGAAAAATGCCTAGAAAGTAATGCACACTTCAGCTTGTATAAGAGCAGTGTGAACAGCAAGCTTTTACAAAAGCACTTGTAGAGCTTTCAGTATGCTTTGTTGAAGCTTTTAAATGACCCTTCAGCTCCAGTTTGTAAATGTTGAACACAGATCTTAATGGGACTGCTGGCTGTCACTTTAACCACTTGCCGACCCGCCACCGTCATACGGCGGCAGGTTGGTACGTTTCCGCAAATCGTCGTACGTGTACATCGGCTCCTTTAAGGAGCCGTAGCAGGCATGCGCGCCCGCTGTACAGCGGGGGACGCCATGCGCATGCCTGCTGGCCACCAAAAGCCAAGACTGGGATCTGTCAATGTAAACAGACAGATCCCTGTTCTGACAGGAGAGTTTAGAGAGAGATCTGCTGTTCCTGGTGATCAGGAACAGTGCTCTCTCCCCTCCTCCAGTCAGCCCAGCCCCCATACAGTTAGAAACACTCCCAGGGAACACACTTAACCCCTTGATCGCCCCCAGTGTTAACCCTTTCCCTGCCAGTGACATTTATACAGTAAATCAGTAACTATTTTTAGCTCTGATCGCTGTATAAAATGTCAATGGTCCCAAAAAAAAAAAAAAAAAAAAAAAAAGTGTCAAAAAAGTGTCCGATCTGTCTGCCTCAATCCCGCTAAAAATCGCAGATCACCGCCATTACTAGTAAAAAAAATAAAAAATTTTTTTTAAATATAATAATAATACTACTAATACCAAAAATATGTCCCTTATTTTGTAGATGCTGTAACCTTTGTGCAAACCAATCAATATACGCTTATTGCGATATGTATTCTACCTATTTTTGGTAAAAGATATTGCAAAAAAATAAATAAATTCTCAAAATGGTCGCTCTTTTTGTTTACAGTGCAAAAGAAATAGGATTTTGATAACAGCTTAACTGTAAAATCCTTTTCTTGGAGTACATCACTGGACACAGAGCCATAATAGTAACTATATGGGTTATATAGGCCACCTATAGGTGATGGACACTGGCACGCTCTAGACAGGAAGTTTACTCCCTATATAACCCCTCCCCTTACCGGAAGTACCTCAGTTTTAGTAGAAAAGTAATTTAAGAGAGAGCGGCCTAAAGAAAATCACAGAAGAACAAATCTGCCAGTTAGAAATACCCATCACGGAAGAAGAAATAACAAAAGCCATAAGAGATACCCCGATAGGAAAAAGCCCGGGGCCGGACGGTCTGACAATTCTCTATTACAGAGAATTTGAAGACATCCTGATCCCAAAAATGTGCTACCTCATGAACAGAATAGGGGATTCAGAGGAAATACGTCAAGAAGCCTTAGAAGCTACCATTACTGTTATCCCTAAGGAAGGGAAGGACGGAACGCTCTGCTCAAGTTACAGACCGATCTCCCTCCTTAACTTGGATACCAAAATTTATGCTAAAATCCTCGCGGATAGGCTGAAAAAAGTTATGCAAAAAATAATACATTCGGACCAAGTAGGCTTTATCACAGGGAGGGAAGGGAAAGATAATGGTATAAGGACGCTGTTAACAATACAAGAGATGAAAAATCAGGGGGCCCCAAGTCTACTCCTGTCGATAGATGCCGAGAAAGCATTCGACAGGGTAGACTGGGGCCTGATGCAAGCTACATGGGAAGAAATCGGACTAGGCGAGAAAATGACAAAACGCATAAAAGCCTTATACACTAGGCCTACAGCGAGGGTCAGGGTAAATGGGATATTGTCGGACCAATTCGAAATGTTCAACGGAACAAGACAGGGGTGCCCACTATCCCCCTTGCTTTTCGTGCTGGCACTGGAACCACTACTGGCTAGGATAAGACAGAACCCTGACATAGGGGGGGTAAAAGTGGGGGAGGAAACTCATAAGCTAGCCGCGTACGCGGATGATATTCTGTTCTATGTATCCAACCCAAAGGTTTCTCTCCCAAACATCATGAAAACACTAAAAGAGTATGGGGAGATCTCGAACTTTAAGTTAAACCCAGCGAAATCCGAAACGCTCACGTTTAATATCCCAGGGAAGGAGGAACTCTTACTCCAAAAGAGTTTCCCATTCGTTTGGGGTAAAAAAGAAATAAACTATTTAGGGGTTAAGCTGTCTAAAACCAACGAAAATTTATACCAAACAAACTTCCTCTCACTATTAGACGAGATTAGAATCGAATTAAATAGAATAACAACAGGAAATATCTCATGGGGGGGCAGAATAAATATCATCAAAATGATTCATCTCCCTAAAATCATATATAAAATGCAGATGCTACCGATCCCACTCCCGGACGCCTTTTTTAAAACAATTCAAAAGCTTTTCACAAACTTTATTTGGAAAAGGAAAAAAATAAGAATAAGCATGGCACAGTTAACTAAAGATAGAGTAAGAGGGGGTTGGGGAGCACCAGACATTAGAAATTACTATAACGCGGTGATACTGTCACGAGTGGTAGAATGGGCTAGGGAAAACAGAGAAAAGAGATGGGTGAAGATGGAGGGCACAATAAGCACCGTCAACTTAGGTAAAATAATCTGGATTCCCCCACAATTTAGAAAACTAGACAAAGGCACAAATAATATCACTAGACATGCACTAAAAATTTGGGACCACATTCACAGACAGGAAAAATGGGAATTCAACTCACCACTAATACCTTTAACAAACACAGAATACTTCACACCGGGAATAGAAGTCCTATTTGGAAAATGGATAACAAAAGAAAATGCACAGTTAAAAGATATCATGGACCAAGGCAACTTTTGCACGTATCTCGAATTAAAGAGCAAAAGGGAGTGGAGAACGATCGACGAATGGCATTATAACCAATTAAAACATTTCGTAGAGCACTTGCCCCAGCCAATAAGAGCGGAAGCAAACTTGCTCCCCTTAGAAAAAATATGTGAGGACAAGGGAAAAAAGAGGGTGATCTCAAAAATCTACAGTATACTCATAGATAGGTCTGGCCCAGACACCCCACCGCATATTACTAAGTGGGAAAAAGAACTAGGAACTAGTCTGAAGAAGGAAGAGATTAGTCGAATATTGCGCAGAGTACACACTACCACAGTAAACAGCAACATGAGGGAGATGAATTATAAATGCTTGATGAGATGGCACATTACACCCGACAAAGCGCACAAAATCCAAAAAGAAAAATCACAATACTGCTGGCGAGGGTGTAAAAAGATTGGGACAACAGCCCATGTATGGTGGCAATGCCCGGAAGTTGGAAGGTACTGGGAGGAAATCAGGCAAATAAGAGAAATAACTAACCTAAGGATACCAGACGACCCATGGAGCTGTTTGTTCCACGGGATAAATATCCCGAATAAACAATACTTGAAAACTTTACTGCCGCCAATGTTAAACGCAGCCAAAAGTCTTATTCCCCGACACTGGAAGGAACCCACGAGACCCACAATAAGGAGCTGGTGTAATAAAGTTAACGAGATCCAAAACTTAGAGTACCTGAGGTACAGTGAGGGGAAGGGTTTGGACGCTTATGGGGAAAAATGGCAAGAATGGGAGAAATTTAAACAAACGTTGAGATATGCTGAAGTTATGGGAGCTTAGGGAGCAGGAGAAAAGTAGGCATTAGGGAAGAGGAGGAAAACTAGAGGACAACCAAACCAGAAGACAGAGGAGTAGCCTAGAGGCCCAGAAAAGCGACTGGTAGTCGGGGGTAGATGGGGTTGGGGGGGGGGGGTGGGGTGGGGCGGGAGGGACACGCGGTAAAGTGGGTCTGGAAAAGAAGGGGAAAGAGGGGAAAAAAAAAAAAAAAAAAAAAAAAGAGAGAGGGAAAGGTAAAAAAAGAAAAAGAAAAAAACGCTACTATGATGTAATCGTGAGGGAAACAAATGAACGGAAAAGTTGATTAAAGTACCTCAAAACGACAAAAGCTGAAGTAGCAAAAAAAAAGGAAAAAAAAAAAAAAAAAAAAAAGAAAAGTAATACACGTGTATACCAGAAAGAGGGGAGGGACCTCTGTGTCCCATGATGTACACCAAGAAAAGTATTTTACAGGTAGGCTGATAAAAATCCTATTTTCTTTATCATACATCATGGGACAATGCTATCTGAGGGGAGGGAGACAAACAAAAGTAGGGTGCCATCAGACCTGAGGACCTATACTGCTGCCTGCAGCACACTGCGCCCAAAGGCGATATCCTCCTGTCTTTTTACATCCACCTGATGGAGTCTGGTGAATGTATGGACTGAAGACCAAGTTGCGGCCTTGCAGATTTGAGCCATGAAGGCTTGGTGATGCACTGCCCAAAAAGCACTTACAGCCCTGGTGGAGTGCGCTTTGATTCGAAAAGGTGGAACCTTCCCTTTTTAAACCGTAAGCTTGAGCAATAACTTGCCGAATCCACTTAGTGGATTCTGACGCTGCCTGTCCTTTTCTAGGACCCTCAGGCAACAAAAACAAACCATCCATTTTTCCATTTCCATTTTTCAAATCTGAGCAGTCGCCTTCAAATAGACTTTGACTGCTCTCACTACATCAAAAGCATGTAGCGACTTTTCTTCCGTAGAACAGGGTTCTGGAAAAAATGAAGGTAGAACAATATCCTGGTTTAGATGAAAACCTGATACCACCTTCGGCAGAAAGCTAGGATGAGGATGCAATACCACGTTATCCTTGTAAATAATTAAATATGGCTCTTTACAAGAAAGAGCAGCCAACTCTGATACCCTTCTTGCAGAAGATATGGTAATCAGAAAACGAACTTCCTTGTCAAATGCCGTATTGGCTCAAAAGGCTGTTTTTGTAAAGCCCACAAAACTAAATTCAGGTCCCAAGGTTTCAAGGGTGACCTAACCGGCGGATTAAGCCGTGTCACCCCCTGTATGAAGTTACGGAACAGAGAATGCGAAGCAAGTGCTCGTTGGAACAATACCGATAAGGCCGAAACCTGGCCTTTGATGGTACTCAAGGACAGCTTCATCTCTAATCCTATTTGCAGAAAGGCAAGGATTCTACCTATAAACATTTTCTAGGATGCCAACCCCTGAGTTCACACCAGGAAACATATGCCCTCCAGACTATAATAAATGACTCTGGAAGCTGGCTTCCTTGCATTAAATCAAGGTAGACATCACTGATCCTGAAAACTCACGATTCTTCAGAATGTGGGTTTCAATAGCCAAACCGTCAAATTTAGCGTTTGTAAGGTAGGATGGAATACTGGTCCCTGCAAGAGCAGGTCTGGAGGTGGAGGTAGGGTCAATGGGTCCCCTACTGCCATCTTTACGATCTCTGCATATCAAGACCTTCTGGGCCACAAGAACCACCGACTTTCTTTCCTGCTTGACCCTGCAAAGAAGACTAGGTGTTATCAGAATAGGAGGAAATGCATAAATCAGTGAGAACCGATCCCACAGGGTCACTAAGGCGTCCATTCCGCACACGAGCGGATCCCTTGTTCTTGACACAAAGTTGTTGACTTTGTTGTTGAACCTGGATGCAAACAGATCTACATCCGGAAACCCCCCCCCCCCCCCCATCTTTGGCATATAACCAGGAAGATGTTGGGGTGAAGGGACCATTCCCCCAGGAATAACTCCTGGCGACTCAAGTAGTCCGCCTGCCAATTCTCTATCCCTGGAATGAAGATTGCCGATATGTACAGGACATGCTTGTCTGCCCAGGCTAGGATATGGTTTACCACTCCCTGGGCTGCATGACTTTTGGTGCCCCCTTGGCGATTGATATAAGCCACTGCTGTGGCATTGTCGGATTGAATCCTGACCGGACAATTCCACAACCTGAAAGTCCAGGTCCTTAAGGCTAAGCTTGCTGCCCGAATCTCTTTTGACATATTTATGCCCAGGTAGCGAATCTTTGAGACTACTTTTAAATACGGGATTCCCAACATGTCAGGTCCATTGAGGTCATCTAATGGCATTAGTGCAGATTTCCTCCAATTCACCACTAGCCCTGACACGCTGCCAAACCTTTCCATCATGTCCATTACTTGCCTGAGCGAGCCTCCCGTATCTCCGATGAACAGTAGGACATCGTCGGCATACAGGGCAATCTTTTCTTCTCCTGTTCCTCTTACAAAGCCTTCAATCTTAGAGCTAGATCTAATATGGATTGCTAGTGGCTCCATAGCGAGAGCAAACAACAGGGGAGACAGGGGGCACCCCTGTCTCGTCCCCCTCTCTAAGCATATTTTCCCTGACAGTTCTTTATTGACCCTGACCTTCGCACTTGGGCCCCTGTACAGTATTTTTATCCACTTTCTAAAGACGGGACCCAAGCCAAACTCCTCCAGCACCCGCCAGAGATAGGGCCATTCCAGGCTGTCAAAGGCCTTAGTTATATCCAAAGATACCACAGCCCTTGAGCCTATGTTCTCTGTCGGGGTCTGGAGGTTCATATATGCCCTTCTAATGTTCATACTCGTGTTCCTACGGGAGATAAATCCCGTTTGATCCACGTGTATGAGTTTATGCATAATTTTATTAAGTCTAGCAGCCAATACCCTTGCCAGGATCTTGGCATCTGTGCACAACAAAGATATAGGCCTGTATGCCGACGGTTCCAGTGGGTCCCCCCCTTCTTTATGAAGCAAGATGATATTTGTTTCCGTCATAGAGACAGGCAGACACCCTCCCTGTAGGGCCCAGTTCAATGTTTTCAGCAACTCCGGCAGGAGGATCTTCCCGTAGTGCTTATAGACCTCCACCGGGAGACCATCCGGTCCCGGAGATTTTTGATTTGCCATTCCCTTTACAGCTTGTTGTAGTTCAGCTAATGTAATTGGCGCATCCATACCCTCTCTATCCTCTTCAGTAACTATAGGGATCTGTATGTCTTTAAAAAATTTTTCCATGTCCTCCTCCCCAACGAACCCCTGCGACCTATACAGGGTTTTATAATATCTCTCAAATGTGTCTATAATTTCTGAGCTCCGAGAGGATATCTCACCACCTGGGGTTCTGATTGCCGGGATCGCCGAAGAGGAGGAGTTAGTTTTTACCAAATAGGCCAACATGCGTCCCACACTTTCTCCTTCCCCAAAGGTCCGTTGTTTCAGGAAAAGTTGCCTATTTTCACCCCTCTTCAGGACTGCGGTTCTATAGGCCTCCTGCTTCTCCTCCCACAGTTTCTGCCTCTCTGGTGTAGGGCCTTCTATAAATTGCTTCTCTACCACCTCTAATTCCCTTCTTGCCTGAATCTCTAGAATGTTGATGGCCAAGATCCTTTCGGTCCTGGACCAATTTTCCTTGGACAGTCGCTTCTTCCAGGACTGCTCCCCAACCTGAAAGGCTGGCATCTGTTACCACCTTCCAGGTAACTGGCATGAAGGATTTCCCCTTCTGCAGATTCTTGAATATCCTCCACCAGCTGAGGCTCTGGCGAACTGTTGGTGACAGACGCATTGAAAAATCTAGCGCTTGGACCTTCTTGTTCCAAGCAGACAGGATACCGTTTTGCAGCAGTCTCGAATGGAACTGAGCATAGGGAACAGCTTCGAATAAAGCCACCATCTTTCCCAACAACCTCGTGCAAAGTCGAATAGAAGGATCCTTCTTTGTCCAGACCACCTGAACCAGCTCCTTTATGGAGCTGTTCTTTGCCTGGGGTAAAAACACCCTTTTCTGAGCTGTATCTATGATCAGACCCAAGTACTCTAGTCTTCTTAATGGTTTTAAAAAAAAGATTACTCTAGGTTGAGGATCCAACCTAGGTATTCCAGGTAGTTGACTGTGGTGACCATGCTTTGGTCTAAGCGGGCTACCGACCGGTCTATCAAGAGCAGGTCGTTTTGGTGTGCTATAATTGTTATACCTTGAGCCCTTAATTTAGCCAGAGGAGGAGCCAGAACTTTTGTAAAACACCCGAGGTGCAGTAGCTAGACCGAAAGGCAGAGCTATAAATTGAAAATGGAGTTTGACCTTGAAACGTAGATATTTCTGGTGAGCGGGGAAAATAGGCACATGCAGATATGCATCCTTGATGTCGATTGACACCAGAAGTTTCCCTCCTTTTAGGATGGAGACAACTGATCGGATTTGATTGCATGCAAAAAGAGCAGATATTCAGGAATCGGTTTAGATCTAGAAGGGGTCCGACATCTCCATTTGATTATGGCACCGTGAAAAGGTTTGAGTAAAACCCCAACCCCTGCTCTTCCCTGGGGACCACCATGATTACATTTTGAGACAAAAGTCGATCTAATGCTTGAAAAGAGACTTTTTTTCTCTGTATCTTTGGGGACGTTTGACCTGAGGAAACTAGGAGATGAGAACTCTCGGAACTCTAGTTTGTAACCTAGAACTATTGTGGAGACCACCCATCTGTCTCGAAACTCTTCCTGCCAGACCCTTGAGAACTGCAGAAGTCTTCCCCACACTCGAGCGAGCGGGGGTGCCCTTTCATAAAGAGGCTTTAGTATTCTGTCTTGCAGGATTTTT
The DNA here is from genome assembly GCA_037952925.1 of Lithobates clamitans. Lineage (NCBI taxonomy): Eukaryota > Metazoa > Chordata > Amphibia > Anura > Ranidae > Lithobates > Lithobates clamitans. The sequence continues at coordinate 1,990,805 of JBBGZY010001184.1, forward strand.
GCCCCAGGATTTTTTTTCTCCTTGGGGTTGACCCTGAGGTTTACCTGGAGGCTCGTTTAAATGAGGGATGTTTACTCCTTTTCTTAACTGGCAAAAGGGTACTTTTTCCACTTTATATTTTTATTGGATATATTTGTCCAAATCATCCGCGAACAGCCTTTCACCACGGAAAGGAAAACAAGCCAGGAGTTTTTTGAATGGCGCTTCGGCTGACCAACTTTTCAACCATAAGATTCTACGCATATGCACCAACCCAAACATAAGGCGAGAGGTCTGAAGAATAGAATCTCTCATTGCGTCAATTAAGAAACACAAAGCCCCTGGCAACTCGGCTAAATCCTGGGCCTGCTGATCAGGGATAACCTTGAGCAACTGTCTCAACATAAGCTGTTCCAGTAATGAATGGACAGGAAAAGCATGCAAAGCTTGAGGAGGCTTTAGTGAACCCAAACAAGAAGTGGGCTTTTCAGCTGACTCAGATAAGGGTAGCTTAAATGTGGAGCGGACCATTTCAGTAAGAGATTGCACCAGCAATTTCTCAGATTGTGAAGCTGAAGAAGGTTCTACCACACTTGATCCCTCGGAAGAGGAGTCATCAGCCTCTTCATGATCCCCTGAGGGGAATTCATCTTCTCCCTCCCACTGTTTGAGGGTCCTGGGTGGTAGAAGGGGGCCCATCGCATTTTCTCCCACTCTGGGAAGATGCGATTAAAGCCGTTAACCTTTCTTCCAATCCCACCAAGGCTGAGGAAAAGACTTCCTCATATAGACAAGCTGAAATGTTGGAAACAGTTGCAACACTTAATGGCTCACTCTGACCAGCCCCCCCCCCAGTTCTTTCAGGGGAGAATGGTGTTGCAGAGGCAAGACCAGGGTCCTCAGAGCCTGAGGGAGACACCTTTGGGCCCTTTTTGGGGTGTTTGCACCTGCCTTTCTGCCAACCATAGTCCTAAGCACAAATGCAGCGGTACTACCAGAAGAAAATGCACCCACTGCTGAGCAAATAGTCCAGCAACTGCTGCTGCTATTAATGCTCAGCCTGATGCTAAGTAAACATGCCCTGGGAATGCCTGTGTCACTGCACTCACATGCCCCCATCCATTGTGTGTCCCTCCGTCAGCGAAATGCAGCCTGCAAATGGTGCACTTATAGCCTACACAGTCCTGCGTTGTGGACGCTGAGGCACGTCAACGCCGTGCCAAGCCATGCCCCCCCTCTCCTACTCAGTCTTCCCACCGCGCCCCCTCTGTTCAAAACAGACTTTTTTACCGCACGTACAGGCCTCTGATCTGACGGGATCGGCATGAGGGAGGGAGGGAGGGGGGGGGGTGGGGGTGGGGGGAGAGCCAATGGAAGGAGAACCGCTGTGCTTAAGGCGGTGGAAGAGGGAGCGGAGCGGCATACCGCCGATCGATCCGGGCTCTCTTTGCCTCCTGGAAGGGGGAGAGAAACTCCTGTCCAGGTGGGGGATGTGGGGGGAAAAAAAAAAAAAAAAAAAAAAACCCCCTCCAACATCTTACCAGAGGCTTGGGACTGGAGGAAGCCTGCAGCTTCTGCTGACACAGAGCGAGATCTGAAAGGCATGGAACAGGTATGTGCTCTTGACAGCCCCCGGTGGACACTTTAGACATGACAACATTTACCTTAATGAGAAAAACCATAAAGAACTTAATTCTTTAGGAATCTCCACTTACCTTATCCTACCGCAGGGTTCTGTGTTAAACCAAAAAGACCCAATCTTCACCAATCACGGCGGGCGCCGTTCAAAAAAAAAAAAAAAAAAAAAAAAAATAAAAAACTTTCAAGGACTGGGGTCCCTTTTTAAATCGGGGTTCCACTCCCTTGGACCCATATAGCACCCTGCCAGGAAGCTTTAAGGCAGAAAAAACTAAAGCACTGGATCCCAGGGTCCAGCTCTCAAAGAGAAGCGTTATGGGCTAAACCTGGTTTCTTCCATGGCGAGGCCTGGGTACCATCCAATTTGGCCTAAAAAGACACTTTGAATGGATGCGGCTGCATAGCTTGCCCCAGCAAAGATTACTCTAGCGGAGCTCAGCACAGCACATCTTTACTCGTGACCAACACCTTAGACACTGGCGAAAAAAACTGAGGTACTCCCGGTAAGGGGAGGGGTTATATAGGGCGTAAACTTCCTGTGTATGGCGTGCCAGTGTCCATCACCTAAAGGTGGCCTATATAACCCATATAGTTACTACTATGGCTCTGTGTCTTGTGATGTATGATAAAGAAATAATAACTACAGGAGGTGATCAAATACCACCAAAAGAAAGCTCTATTTGTGTGGAAAAAAAGTCAATTTTGTTTGGGTACAGCGTCGCACGACCGCGCCATTGTCAGTTAAATCGATACAGTGCCGTATCGCAAAAAATGGCCTGGTCATTAAGGGGGAAAATCTTCCAGTCAGTCTGTAAGTGGTTAAACAAGCTGCTGGCAGTAGGGTTGCCACCTCATCCCTTTAAACCCAAACACATTCAATTACACAGGTTCTGAGGCCAATTTACTGCAGAAAAGGTACTGAGTTTAATTACCACTTTAATTAGCCTCAGATCCTGTGTAATTAATATGTGCTCAGTTTTAAAGGGATGAGGTGGCAACCCTAGCTGGCAGGCTTCAGCACTACTCGAAGCTTGTCTAATGCGACAGTCAGCACTCCCATAAAGACCTATGTATAACATTTTTCAAACAGGAGCTGAAGGGCGCTTTAAAGGGCTAGAGGAAGCTGCTCTAAGCAAGCTGAAGCCCATGTAAGACAGTCCTTACAAAATAATATGAGAGAGACAGAGAGACAGAGAGAGAGAGAGACAGAGAGAGAGAGAGACAGAGAGAGAGAGAGACAGAGAGAGAGAGAGACAGAGAGAGAGAGAGACAGAGACAGACAGACAGAGACAGACAGAGACAGACAGAGACAGACAGAGACAGACAGAGACAGACAGAGACAGACAGAGACAGACAGAGACAGAGAGAGAGACTGACGTCATAAGGGGCGGGGTCACTGGATGACATCACCCGGTGACCACGCCCCATGCCTATATAAGTCATTGCGAGGCGCTCACAACAGTATTAAAGCGGGAGAGAGCATCGTGTCAACATCGGAAGAAGAAAAGAGGGAAGAAGGCGACGCAGAAGACCGGGCCACCGCTAGCAAAAGAGCAGAAGATAGCGGAGGAGCACGGCAGAAGAACCGGAGAGCGGGAGAATAGGCCGAACACCGGGAGAAGAGGCCGGAGAGACCCCCGAAGTCGGAAGAAGACCCCCAGAGCTGCCTAATAAATTACTTTAAAAACCTGTGTAGTGTGTTTGACACTTTTTTCCCCTAGGTGAATGGGTAAGGGTACGATGTACCCCATACTCATTTACATAGGGTGGGGGGGCCGGGATCTGGGGGCCCCTTTATTAAAGGGGGCTTACGGAATCCGATACACCCCCCGCAGACCCCGACAACCAATGGCCAGGGTTGTCGGGAAGAGGCCCTTGTCATCAACATGGCTCCCCCAAAGCACCCACCCCCCCATGTTGAAGGAATTCAGCCTGGTACGGTTCAGGAGGGGGGCGCTCGCTCGTCCCCACCCCTTTCCTGACCGGCCGGGCTGCATGCTCGGATAAGGGTCTGGTATGGATTTTGGGGGGACCCCCACGCCGTTTTTTTCGGCATAGGGGGTTTCACTTAAGATCCATACCAGACCTAAGGGCCTGGTATGCCCCTGGAGGGGAACCCATGCCGGTTTTTTATTTAATATTCGGCGTGGAGTTCCCCCTCATGATTCATACCAAACACAGTGCCTGGCATTGGCGGGGATCCAAGTCGGATCCCCACACCAGTGTGAACCTGGCTCGCAAGGTGTCAGTCTCGCCGATAAAAACGGTGAGAATGACACAATATCAGACAATAGAGAAGTTGACCAAAGGGTGGTGGTAAAGAGCTGAAAAACCACGTGATTTGGTGAAAGTTGGCTGAAAAAGTTCTGCCGTGTGTATGCAATACAAACTTATGGCCAACGCCATTTGTACAAAAAACCACGGGAAAGTTTGTACAAAGTCCTATCGTGTATATGAGGTTGTACCTGCTCAGTGCAATAGTTTTGCACTGAGCACTGAAGCCTCGATCTTCCTATTCTGGGGTGCACCGCTGAGTGCCCCCATAGAGAGCTGCTTTTTATGGAGGCAGGGAGACTAAACTTATGTGGGCTTGCTCCCGAGCCATGCTGTCTGCATCTATTGACCCCCACCATTATTATAGGATTTGTTTGACTGGAGCGGGAGACAATGGCTGCCCAGTGAGGGGGGACAGAGTTGGGAGAGCTGCTGTACACAGCACTGGATCGAGATCAGGCTCAGGTAAAGTCACACTTCTCTCAACTATTTAAATGTGTTATAAACCTCTAATTTTATGAAACCAAGCAAACCACATACAGACGCATTCAAAACTATACAGGCGACAATTTAGAAAACATACAGTATCGCAGATGTCAGTTTTGTACAGTTAGACTTTCTGAAAAGTACTGTTACCTCAAGAACCGGATCTTCGCTATATTCTTTAAGAAGTTCAAGCATTTCAGGATCTCCAATAGCACCTAAAGCTTCTCCTAGTGAGTAAAAAAGGCAGGGAAAAAAAAAAAAAAAAAAATTATGACAATTTCTATGATCGCTAAAATAAGGAGGATTTATAAAAGGGGGAGCAAAGTGTGTGTTGTCAGAGGCAAACAATCAGGTATCTACATTTTACATAATAGCTGTCACGGATATATGATGATACTGATGTTGCTGAATGAGTTATTAATTATTTTTTTTTAATTATGGAAAGTGTTCTTCAGAGCTAAATTGCATCTAAACCAAAAGAATAGTGCAGCTCAGCTTGCCAGAGCTTAGATGTGTTTCATTTCTTCTGGACAAGCATGACGAAAGTCCATAGCTATTGTTTTCTATGACTGTTTGTGACCAACAAACAGTACAATACATAGGCAACAACTGGGTCAGTGTTCGTTACCCCAGCATTTAATATCCCAGATATGTGCCTGCTGTACCATGTACTTGTATGAAAAAGTATCCTGCTCTCTTTGTATTGCTTCTTTTGTGTGAAATCCCTGGTACTCCTGTGAGTACCTCTGCTTTCCTATTAAAAACTGACCATGCACGTATTATGGAAAGTCTTTACATTTATTTGTACCCTGGTATTTGTTTGAATAAAAGTTGACTCAAACACACGGGGAATGTGAAGAGATAGAGAGATATATTTTTTTTTGTAACATAACACATACATAAAATATACATAAATGTTCTGCCTCTTTGTTTAAATTTTAAAGTGAGTGGGCTGTGATTGCTTACAATCACCTTAAATTATGTGGACAACAAGTACAAGTTTGCAAATTAAAAAAGGTAGAACTATAGGTAAAGGAGGGTTACAATCCATCAGATTTTTTTTTCTTCGCCACCCGTCCTATTGCGGAAAAATTCAAGTTAGACTTACCGGTAACTTGTTTTCCTTGAGTCTTTCAGGACAGCACTTGAGAGAGTGACTCCTCCCCTTGCCAACAGGAAACACCTCTTCCACCAAACTTTAAAAGGAGGCTCCTTTCCACATCTTGTCAGTAGTAGTAGAGAACCTCCGGCCCCAAACTGGAACACATAATCGAGATATGATTAGTCACAGTATATATATGTAAAAACAATAGGGCGGGATGCTGCTGTCCTGAAAGACTCAAGGAAAACAAGTTACCGGTAAGTCTAACTTGAATTTTCCCTTATCGTCTTTCAGGACAGCACTTGAGAGGATAAGAGAGACTTACCCCACCTAGGGAGGGACCACAGCCTGCAGAACCTTTCTGCCAAAAGCCTGATCACCTGCTGATAGGAGATCCAGTCTGTAATGACGGACAAACGTTAAGTAGCTTGACCACGTAGCCGCCTTACAAATCTGATCTGGGGTGGCACCAGCTCTTTCTGCCCATGTAGTGGCCTGGGCTCTTGTTGAATGAGCCCTAATTCCCAGCGGGGAAGATAAACCCATTTGAGAATAGGCTACAGAAATAGCTGTCTTAAGCCATCTAGCCAATGATGCTTTTGATGCTTGTTGGCCTTTCTTGTTTCCAGAAAAAAGAACAAATAATGAATCTGAAACTCTAAACCCTCCTGTTACTTCCAAATACTGTAATAGGATACGTCTTACGTCTAAATTGTGAAACTGCTCTTCCTTTGCACCCGAAGGGTTAGCAGAAAAGGTTGGTAGAGTAATCTCCTGAGACCTGTTACTAAAGCTTGCCACTTTTGGCAAAAACCCCGGATCTACTTTAAGGACAACCCTATCAGGAAAAACTGACAAAAAAGGCTCTTTTACTGATAGAGCGTGCAGTTCACTAATCCTTCTTGCTGAAGTAATTGCGACCAGAAAAATAGTCTTCAAAGTTAAATTTTTTAGGGATATGGCCTGTAAAGGCTCAAATGGTTCTTTTGCCAGAGCCTGCAGAACCACCGAGAGATCCCAATTTGGGAAATGCTTCACCGGGACCGGTCTAGACCTGGAAAGTGCTTTGAAAAATCTCATGATCAGAGTTTCTGAAGATAAGGATCTCTCCAGATAAACTCCCAAGGCGGCCACCTGCACCTTAAGGGTGCTGACCGCCAAATTCTTGTCTGCACCATTTTGCAAGAACTCCAGCACTGAAACTAGATCTTTAACCTCCCTATGTTCAGAATGACAGAAAGAAACATAGACTTTCCATACTTTGGCGTAAATATCCCTGGTTACCTTTTTCCGACTGGAAAGCAACATCGTAGTTAAACGTTCAGAAAAGCCTTTGCTTCTCATTAACTGCTCCTCAGATACCAGGCAGTGAGTTTTAACCTGCCTACATCTGGATGATGCACTGGCCCCTGAGTCAACAGATCCTGACTGAGCAGAAGATGCCAACATGGTTTTATTGCCAACTGAAGAATCGTGGAAAACCAAGCCCTCTTTGGCCAATATGGAGTAATCAAAATTATTGATACTCTCTCTTCTAGTATTTTCCTCAACACTAGAGGGATTAACCTGAATGGAGGAAAAGCATACCCTAGGTGAAAATCCCATGGATGTGCCAGAGCATCTATCCCCTGAGAGCAAATGTCTCTCTGAAGGGAGAAAAAATTCGGGAGCTGCGTGTTGTGTTTTGAAGCAAACAGATCTACCTGCGGAAGGCCCCAAACACTGGTGATTAATGCAAACACCTTCCTGTTCAGACTCCACTCTGATTCCTGAACTTTCTGTCGGCTCAGATAATCCGCTACTTCGTTCAATGTGCCTTTTAGATGGACTGCGGATAGAGATAGTAAGTGGTTCTCTGCCCACTCCAGAATCTCTACTGACAGTAAGTGAAGAGCCCTAATTCTTGTGCCTCCCTGTTTGTTCAGGTAGGCTATGGCCGTGGCATTGTCTGACAAAATCTGGACATGGCAACCTATGAGGTTCTGAGAGAAGAAAGCTAATGCTAGAGCAACCGCCTTCAGCTCTCTCCAATTTGAGGATTTTTGGGCCTCGAACTGGGACCATGTTCCCTGCGCTAAGGCCTGACCCATGTGGGCCCCCCATCCCTGCAAACTGGCGTCTGTTGTGACCACTTTCCCGGTCGGAAAAGACCAAAGAAGACCTTTTTGCAGTACCACCTGACTTTTCCACCACCAAAGTGAACGTTTGACTCTGGTGGGAATCTTTACTTTTGTATCTAAACTCTCCATCCTGTGGTTCCAGGTCCTTAGAAGGAACCTCTGTAGAGTCCTGAAATGCAGCCTTGCCCATTGGATGGCTGGCATTGAAGAGGTTAATGTCCCCAGAGCCGACATAACCTTTCGGACTGAAATCAGTTGATTTGTTTGTAGTGCCATTATTACCTTTTGGACCTTGATCTTTTTCTCTTCTGGGAGAAAAATCTTTTGCTCCACTGAATCTATCAAATAACCCAGAAACAGTACTTGCTGAGCTGGGATGAAATTTGATTTCTGAACATTTACTATCCACCCTATTGACTCCAAATGACTGCGGGATTTGCTCAAATCCTCCTGCAACTTTTCCCTGGATGGGGCAAAAAAGAGGAGGTCGTCCAGATATGGAATTACCGCAATCCCCTGGAGTCGAAGAGGGGCGAGGGCTTCCGCCATTATCTTCGTAAAAATACGAGGAGCTGACGACAGGCCGAAGGGAAGGGCCCTGAACTGAAGATGTATAATCTCCTTGCCCATATTCACCGCAAACCTCAGGAACTTCTGAGACTGAGGTGCTACAGGAATATGAAGATAAGCATCCCTCAAATCGATTGATGCCATAAAACAATCTTTTGTCAGAATGCTTCTGACCGTGAAGATTGAGTCCATACAAAACTTTTTGTATAGGACTGACCTGTTCAGGGGTTTTAGGTTGAGGATAAGACGGAAGTTTCCGGATGGTTTTCTTATCAGAAAGATGTGAGAATAGAAACCCTGACCCTGTTCTTCTGGGGATACTGGTATCACTACCCTCTGGTGCCTCAGATCTCTTAAAAGGTTCTTCATGGCCAGAGCCCTTGTTTGATCCCTTGGTAGGTTTGTTACAAAGAATCTTTCTGGCGGGCGATCCGAAAACTCTATCCTGTAACCTTGGGACAGCATGTCCAAAATATATAGACTTTCTGTCATGCTGGCCCAAATGGGAAGGAAACCTTGCAGCCTTCCCCCCACCGGTACGCACAAGTCATTGTGTTTTACCGGAGGCTGCAGGAGGATGGAAAAGGACATTTCCTTTTCCCTTTCCCTTCTGCGAAGCCCAATTTTTTCTTTTCTCCTGGGGTTTGTTTTGTTCTTGAGCCCTTTGGGAACGAAAAAAACGTTTAACTGGCTGTTTTTTCTTTTTGATGGGAAAAGACTTCTTTTTATCCGCTGTTCTATCTAGAACCGCATCTAAGTCAGGCCCAAAAAGCAAGTCACCCAGGAACGGTATCCCACACAGCTTGTTTTTGGATGCCGCGTCCCCCGGCCAAGTTTTCAACCACAAAGCCCTTCTGGCTGAGTTGGCCAGGGCAGCAGATCTAGCTGTCATTTTAATTGATTCCGCTGATGCATCAGATATAAATGCGACAGCGGCCGACAGAGTTGAGAATGAATCCAAAATCTCTTGTTTTGGTGAGTCTGCTGAGATATGGGCCTTAAGTTGCTCTAACCAGAACTCCATATTTCTGGATACCACTGTAGTTGCCATAGCCGGTTTAAGATTTCCCATGATAGATTGCCAAGCCCTTTTTAGAACCTGGTCCATCCTTTTATCCATGGGATCTCTCAACACCCCCATGTCCTCGAATGCCAAATCTGTAGACCTCGAGACCTGGGAAAACGCGGCATCTAGTTTGGGGTTTTTGTTCCAAACCGCCGGTGGATCTTCGTCAAAAGGAAAACGCCTTTTTAAGGCTTTGGGAAAGAAAGGCTTTCTCTCTGGCTCTGCCCACTCTTTCTTAATAGCTTCAGAAATAACAGAGTGCACTGGGAAATTGCGATTTTTGTGCTCGCTAAGCCCTGCATACATTTTATCATGCAGAGATAACTCCTTTCTTTCCTCCTCCAGACCCAGTGTGGTATAGATTGCTTTTAACAGGCCATCTACCTGTTCTAAAGACAATTTAAATTTTGAAGGTAAGTTTTCTCCTTCCTCACCCTCATCAGAATCCTCAGATTGAGAGGGGAAATGTCCCTCTGGGGTAGGAGATGCCTCAGTCTCCACCGCCGGGACTATAAGTGAGCCTTGGGAGGACTGTGAGGTAGTAGGCTGACTCAGGGATGGGTTTGCTAGGGAAGAGCGAAATGATTGAATAGTCGCATCAAGTTCTTTTTTAACAGATGCAATCAAGTCGCTGCAAGCGGAAGAAGCTTCTTCTTTAACTAGCAAATCAACACAAGCTTGACATAACGTCTTCTTCCATCCTTCAGGTAGCTTGGATTTACATGAAGGACATTTTCTTTTTGCCACTGGATCAGAGCTCTTGGCCTGCCATGAGACAAAAGAAGAAACCATCCTAATGAGACAACCTGTCCTATACCCAAAGATGCTCACCACAGGTGCACAGTAAGAACTAAACTGCCTTATGTGCCCAGACAGGCCCCTGCCACCGGGGGGGAGAGATAGAGAGAGAGACCCCACAGTACAAGGACAGTATACAACTGCCCCTTACCTGGGCCTTGCTGGTGCCTGTGCCTGTCCCACTTGCTGCCGCCATCGATTCCATCGAGGAGCGCTTGCTGTGTTTGTGTGGCTAAACGCCGGTTCCGGACTCCAATAGCGCCTGTGCGCCGGACCGGAACCGCCAAATAAGCACCAGCCTCGTTCCTCCCCTTTCCCTCTGCGATTTCCGGCGGAAATGACGCCTGACGCCTGTTCCGTGGGCTCCGCCCCCTCCGGATGCCTCACTTCCGACGGATGGAGCCCCGCTGCCATCCCCAAGATGGCGGCGGTGCAATAAGCAACAGGCGGTGGACCTGAGAAAAAAAACACAGTAAACGGCCACCGCCTGTCTTGCCGCCGCCTAGGAGCGATGCCCATGACAGTCGGAATCACCCTGAGCCCATATGAAGAGGGAGAGGGAGCCCAGCCAGCAGCACTTCACCTCAGCTGTGGAATGGGAGGAACAGCTCTCATGAGGTAACAAAGTGTTTGATGAAAAAACCAGGAAACCTGAGCTCCCAGGACAGCACCTGAGAGCCCTGACTTCCCCACGAAGTGTTCCCTCCGGAGGAAACACAAAAACTGACAAGATGTGGAAAGGAGCCTCCTTTTAAAGTTTGGTGGAAGAGGTGTTTCCTGTTGGCAAGGGGAGGAGTCACTCTCTCAAGTGCTGTCCTGAAAGACGATAAGGGAAATTTCACTTTGCATCCTGTCCCATAGCCAAACAGGAAGTGAGACCCCCCCAGGTCACCATAACTAGTGTCCCCATTTGGGAGATTTCTGCTGTTACTTTTCTGGGCACAAACCCCAAATTTGGGGATTTTCATTTACTTTCAATAATAGTAAACCGGACAAATAGAGAGGGGGGAATCTCCTTAAACGGGGGCAAAAACCGCAATAAAAACAGACAAGCAATCTAATCCTCCACTCTATCCAAAACTAAAAAAAGTTTTGCCTTTAATTAAACTATAAAAAAAACTAATTAGCCAAAGCCTTTGGCTATAAGTAACAGTGTTCCCACCACGGTCATATAAAAAGTAACCTAACTGTGGAAAGACAGTGTGAGCTACATAAAACATGGCAGAGGTTGGATGCTAGAGGCCCCTGAAGACGTTCAGGACCAAATGCATAGGGCAGAGCTCTAGTGCTGACGTCACACCACTGTATTGGGTTCTGATCAGTAACCATACCTATGAGTTTTATATGCTGGACTTCTTTGCCTTTAAGCTGTTTTATTGCTCGAATCTTAATAAAACTATACTGCACCATGGCCCTGCCTTGTTTGCTCTGTGTGTGAGCTTTGCTGCCAAACTACCATTCAATGTGTATATTGGTGAGAGCAGGAGGAGAAGAAAGGCTCGTGATCAGCTTCCTGTTGCATCCCTGCTGGCTGAAAAGGGAAGAGTGGTTGTAGATTAGTGTGCGCTATAGCCATCTAAGGAGGAAATGATGTCATCTCTCCTCGGCTCAGTATTTTCCGTTCCGGTGCCGAGGAGAGAAGACATCAATGTGAGTGCACAACACACACACACACACACACACACACACACACACAGTAGAACATGCCAGGCACACAAAACACCCCCAATCCCCCACTAATCGCCCCCCAATCAACCCCCACCCCCCCCCGGTCACACTGACACCAGTGTTTTTTGTTTTTTTTTCTGATTACTGCATGTGTCAGTTTGTGACAGTTACTGTGTTAGGACAGTTACTGTTAGCCCCCTTTAGGTCTAGGGTACCCCCCAATAAAGTTTTAACCCCTTGATCACCCCCGTAGCCAGTGTCACTAAGCGATCATTTTTCTGATCGCTGTATTAGTGTCACTGGTTCCGCTAGTTAGGGACATAAATATTTAGGTTCGCCGTCAACGTTTTATAGTGACAGGGACCCCCATATACTATCTAATAAATGTTTTAACCCCTTGATTGCCCCCTAGCTAACCCTTTCACCACTAATCACCGTATAACTGTTACGGGTGACGCTGGTTAGTTCGTTTATTTTTTTATAGTGTCAGGGTACCCGCCGTTTATTACCGAATAAAGGTTTAGCCCCCTGATCGCCCAGCGGTGATATGCGCCGCCCCAGGCAGCGTCAGATTAGCGCCAGTACTGCTAACACCCACGCACGCAGCATACGCCTCCCTTAGTGGTATAGTATCTGAACGGATCAATATCTGATCCGATCAGATCTATACTAGCGTCCCCAGCAGTTTAGGGTTCCCAAAAACGCAGTGTTAGCGGGATCAGCCCAGATACCTGCTAGCACCTGCGTTTTGCCCCTCCGCCCGGCCCAGCGCAGCCCACTTAAGTGCAGTATCGATCGATCACTGTCACTTACAAAACACTAAACACATAACTGCAGAGTTCGCAGAGTCAGGCCTGATCCCTGCAAATCGCTAACAGTTTTTTTGGTAGCGTTTTGGGGAACTGGCAAGCACCAGCGGCCTAGTACACCCCGGTCGTAGTCAAACCAGCACTGCAGTAACACGTGGTGACGTGGCGAGTCCCATAAGTGCAGTCCAAGCTGGTGAGGTGTCCCGCTGCCACCAAAAAGACAAACACAGGCCCGTTGTGCCCATAGTGCCCTTCCTGCTGCATTCGCCAATCCTAATTGGGAACCCACTGCTTCTGCAGCACCCGTACTTCCCCCATTCACATCCCCAACCAAATGCAGTCAGCTGCATGAGAGGCAATTTCTTTATGTCCTCCCGAGTACCCCTACCCAACGAACCCCCCCAAAAAAGATGTCGTGTCTGCAGCAAGCGTGGATATAGGCGTGACACCCGCTATTATTGTCTCTCCTGTCCTGACAATCGTGGTCTCTGCATTGGTGAATGTTTTGAACTCTACCATTCACTAGTTGAGTATTAGCGTAGGGTACAGCATTGCACAGACTAGGCACACTTTCACAGGGTCTCCCAAGATGCCATCGCATTTTGAGAGACCCGAACCTGGAACCGGTTACAGTTATAAAAGTTAGTTACAAAAAAATAAATAAATATATAAAGTAAAAAAAAATAGTTGGCGTTTTATTGTTCTCTCTCTCTCTCTATTGTTCTGCTCTTTTTTAATGTATTCTATTCTGCAATGTTTTATTGTTATTATGTTTGTTTTTCAGGTATGCAATTTTTTAAACTTTACCGTTTACTGTGTTTTATTGTTAACCATTTTTTTGTCTTCAGGTACGCCATTCACGACTTTGAGTGGTTATACCAGAATGATGCCTGCAGGTTTAGGTATCATCTTGGTATCATTCTTTTCAGCCAGCGGTCGGCTTTCATGTAAAAGCAATCCTAGTGGCTAATTAGCCTCTAGACTGCTTTTACAAGCCGTGGGAGGGAATGCCCCCCCCGTCTTCCGTGTTTTCCTCTGGCTCTGTCTCAACAGGGAACCTGAGAATGCAGCTGGTGATTCAGCCAGCTGACCATAGAGCTGATCAGAGACCAAAAGTAGCTCCAAACATCTCTATGGCCTAAGAAACCGGAAGCTACGAGCATTTTATGACTTAGATTTCGCCGGATGTAAACAGCGCTATTGGGAAAGCATTTTATCACACCGATCTTGGTGTGGTCAGATGCTTTGAGGGCAGAGGAGAGATCTAGGGTCTAATAGACCCCAATTTTTTCAAAAAAAAAAAAAAAAAAAAAAAAAAAAGCACCCCTGTCGCCCCCTGCTCTCGCATTAAGGCGAATGCAAGCGGCGGTCTGTCGTCAAACGTAAACAGCAATTGCACCATGCATGTGAGGTATCACCGCGAAGGTCAGATCGAGGGCAGTAATTTTAGCAGTAGACCTCCTCTGTAAATCTAAAGTGGTAACCTGTAAAGGCTTTTAAAAATGTATTTATTTTGTTGCCACTGCACGTTTGTGCGCAATTGTAAAGCATGTCATGTTTGGTATCCATGTACTCGGCCTAAGATCATCTTTTTTATTTCATCAAACATTTGGGCAATATAGTGTGTTTTAGTGCATTAAAATTTAAAAAAAAGTGTGTTTTTCCCCCAAAAAATGAGTTTGAAAAATCGCTGTGCAAATACTGTGTGAAAAAAAAAAAAAAAGGAAACACCCACCATTTGAATCTGTAGGGCATTTGCTTTAAAAAAATATATATAATGTTTGGGGGTTCAAAGTAATTTTCTTGCAAAAAAAAATAATTTTTTCATGTAAACAAAAAGTGTCAGAAAGGGCTTTGTCTTCAAGTGGTTAGAAGAGTGGGTGATGTGTGACATAAGCTTCTAAATGTTGTGCATAAAATGCCAGGACAGTTCAAAACCCCCCCCAAATGACCCTATTTTGGAAAGTAGACACCCCAAGCTATTTGCTGAGAGTCATGTTGAGTCCATGGAATATTTTATATTGTGACACAAGTTGCGGGAAAGAGACAAATTTTTTTTTTTTTGCACAATGTTGTCACTAAAGGATATTGCTCAAACATGCCATGGGAATATGTGAAATTACACCCCAAAACCCCAAAATACATTCTGCTGCTTCTCCTGAGTACGGGGATACCACATGTGAGACTTTTTGGGAGCCTAGCCGCGTACGGGAACCCGAAAACCAAGCACCGCCTTCAGGCTTTCTAAGGGCGTGAATTTTTGATTTCACTCTTCACTGCCTATCACAGTTTCGGAGGCCATGGAATGCCCAGGTGGCACAAACCCCCCCCCCAAATGACCCCATTTTGGAAAGTAGACACCCCAAGCTATTTGCCAAGAGGTATAGTGAGTATTTTGCAGACCTCACTTTTTGTCACAAAGTTTTGAAAATTGAAAAAAAAAAAAAAAAAAAAACTTTCCAAAATTGGGTCATTTGGGGGGGGGGAGGGGGGGGGGCATTGTGCCACCTGGGCATTCCATGGCCTCCGAAACTGATAGGTAGTGAGGAGTGAAATCAAAAATTTACGCCCTTAGAAATCCTGAAGGCGGTGATTGGTTTTCGGGGCCCCGTATGCGGCTAGGCTCCCAAAAAGTCCCACACATGTGGTATCCCCATACTCAGGAGAAGCAGCTGAATGTATTTTTGGGGTGTAATTCCACATAGGCCCATGGCCTGTGTGAGCAATATATCATTTAGTGACAACTTTTTGTGATTTTTTTTTTTTTTTTTGTCATTATTCAATCACTTGGGACAAAAAAATTAAATATTCAATGGGTTCAACATGCCTCTCAGCAATTTCCTTGGGGTGTCTACTTTCCAAAATGGGGTCATTTGGGGGGGGGTTTGTACT
The DNA here is from genome assembly GCA_037952925.1 of Lithobates clamitans. Lineage (NCBI taxonomy): Eukaryota > Metazoa > Chordata > Amphibia > Anura > Ranidae > Lithobates > Lithobates clamitans. The sequence goes on from JBBGZY010001184.1 coordinate 2,006,207, forward strand.
GCCCTGACATTTTAGCACCTCAAGAAATGACATAGGCAGTCATAAACTAAAAGCTGTGTAAATTCCAGAAAATGTATCCTAGTTTGTAGACGCTATAGCTTTTGCGCAAACCAATAAATATACGCTTATTGACATTTTTTTTACCAAAGACATGTGGCCGAATACATTTTGGCCTAAATGTATGACTAAAATTGGGTTTATTGGATTTTTTTTTTTTTTTATAACAAAAAAGTAGAAAAATATCATTTTTTTTTCAAAATTTTCGGTCTTTTTCCGTTTATAGCGCAAAAAATAAAAACCGCAGAGGTGATCAAATACCATCAAAAGAAAGCTCTATTTGTGGGAAGAAAAGGACGCAAATTTTGTTTGGGTAAAGCATTGCATGACTGCGCAATTAGCAGTTAAAGCGACGCAGTGCCAAATTGGAAAAAAAAAAAAAAAAAATGAAAAGCCCACCATTTTAATCTGTAGGGCCTTTGCTTTAAATAATATGTAATGTTTAGAGGTTCAAAGTAATTTTCTTGCAAAAAAAAATGCCAGGACAGTTCAACCCCCCCCCCAAAATGATGGCATATGTGGAATTACACCCCAAATTTTTTTTTTTTTCCAACATTGAAAAATCACTGCGCAAATACTAACGCATTTTTTTGGGAAAAAGCACACTTTTTAAAATTTGAATGCACTAAAACACACTATATTGCCCAAATGTTTGGTGAAATAAAAAAGATGATCTAAGGCCGAGTACATGGATACCAAACACGACATGCTTTAAAATTGCGCACAAACGTTCAGTGGTGACAAAATGAATACATTTTTAAAAGCCTTTACAGGCTACCACTTTAGGATTTACAGAGGAGGTTTACTGCTAAAATTACCACCCTCGATCTGACCTTTGCGGTGATACCTCACATGCATAGTGCAATTGCTGTTTACATTTGACGCCAGACCAACGCTTGCGTTCGCCTTTGCGCTAGAGCAAGGGGGGACAGGGGTGTTTTTTTTTTTTTAAATCATTTTTATTGTTATCTCAGGGAATGTAAATATCCCCCATGATAGCAATAGGTAGTGACAGGTACTCTTTTTTGAAAAAATTGGGGTCTATTAGACACTAGATCTCTCCTCTGCCCTCAAAGCATCTGACCACACCAAGATCAGTGTGATAAAATGCTTTCAAAATGGCGCTGTTTACATCCGGCGAAATCTAAGTCATAAAATGACTTAGATTTCGCCGATCCCTCCCCTTGCCGATCCCTCCCCGTAGCTTGCGGTTTCTTAGGCCATAGAGATGATTGGAGCCATTCTGGTCTCCGATCAGCTGGCCGAATCACCGGCTGCATTCTCAGGTTCCCTGTTGGGACAGGAGAGCCAGAGAAAATAGAGTTAGGTACCTGGTAACTCTTTTTCTAAGAAGTCTTCCAGGGCAGCATCTGAGAGATAGGCTCCTCCTCCCCGAAACAGGAAACACATTAGTCCACCATTATAAATTTCAGTCTTACCTGCGTGCCTCAGTTGTATTAAAGCACCGAAGGAAATCTCAGTAGATCTTAAAAGCTCCCCCGTTGTACCTGGTATTTGTCTTTTCAAGGGTGGGAACTAGTGCTGCCCTGGAAGACTTCTTAGAAAAAGTTACCAGGTACCCAACTCTATTTTCTGGAATCGTCTTCCAGGGCAGCATCTGAGAGGATGTATAATACTTACTAGGGTGGGGATAGAGACTGGAGCGCCTTGCGACCAAGTGCCTGGTCTTGGTCAGACAGCTGGTCTATGCGGTAGTGCCTTGCAAAAGGTACTGAAGCTCGACCATGTCGCTGCCCTGCAGATCTGCTCTGGAGTTGTCCCTGCTTCCTCTGCGACTGAAGTAGAACAGGCTCTGGTTGTGTGTGCTCTGATGCAGCTTGGCGGAGTGAGGTTTTGTGCCTCATAGATCGTCTGTATGGCCATTCTTATCCATCTGCTGATGGTATTCTTGGAAGCCCGTTTCCCTTTGTTGACTCCTGCATAAAAGGACAAAAAGGAGGTCGTTCTTTGCCATTCCTTCGTTCTTTCGAAGTATGTTTTCCACGTCAAGTTTGCTGTAAGTGTCTCTTTTTCCGCTATCCATAGTTTTTGAAAGCAAAAAGGTATGATAATATTTTGGGTTCTATGGAATGTTGAGGGGACCTTGGATAAGAAGGCCGGGTCGGGAGAGAGAATTATTTTGTCTAAATGTATTAGGCAGTATGGTTCCATTATAGACAGTGCTTGGATTTCGCTCACTCTTCTGGCTGATACTAGGACCACAAGAAGTACAGTCTTTAAGGTGAGGTTTTTGTCTGAGCTATCTTCCATCGGTTCAAACGGAGGGGAAAGAAACCCTCTAAGTACTGTGAGCATGTCCCAAGTTGGAGTTCTATTCATTTTGGCTGGTTTAGCTCTTTTGGGTGACATCAGGAATCGCTTTATCAGCGGGTCCTCTGCTAGTCTTGTGTCCATGAACGAGGAGAGTGCTGCAACATGTACCTTCAGCGTACTTGGGGATATATTTTTGTCTGCTCCATCTTGTGGAAAATCCAGGATTGTTGGGATTATTCCTCTTTTGGAATACGGTTTGTTTCTGTTCCAGGAGACAAACTTCTTCCTCACTTTCTCGTAGATCGCCCTAGTTACGGGCTTCCTGCTGTTTAGGATGTATTGATCCCATTGTCTGACAATCCTTTGTTCTGAAGTGTCACCCCTTCAGTACCCAGGCCGAAAGCTTCAGGATTCTGTGGTTCGGGTGGTTGACTGGGCCCTGTGATAGGAGATCTTGCCGGTCCATCAGTGTCAGCTGAGGCTGGATGCTGAAGTTTTTCAAGTGGCTGAACCATGCCCTTTGTGGCCAGTGCGGTGCTATTAGTATCACCATTGCTCTCTCTGCCTTTATTTTTTGAATCACCCTTGGTATTGTGGCAGTTGGAGGGAATGCATAGCATAGTTGCCATCCCCAGCTCTGGTTGAAGGCGTCTACTCCGCTGTTGCCATCTGTGGGGTCCAGAGAGAAAAATGTTGGCGATTTTGCATTTGCTTTGGAGGCGAATAGATCTACCTCAGGTACTGCCCACTTTTGAGTGATTTGTGCGAAGGTCGCTTGGTTCAGATACCACTCCGTCTGTTTTGTGGTCTTCCGGCTCAGGAAGTTTGCCAGCACATTGTCTGTTCCTTTCAGATAGATACCCGATATTGACTTTGTTTAATTCTGCCCATAGTAGGATTTTCTCCGTCAGCTTCATTAAGCTTCAGGACTTTGTCCCACCTTGCCCGTTTAGGTATACCAGAGTTGTGACGTTGTCCGATTGTAACTTTATGTTTCTCCCCTGTATTGCTGGTTTGAACGCTTTTAATGCTTCCCCCACAGCTTTTAGCTCTCTCATGCTTGAGGAGGCTTGGGACCATTTGGAGGTCCATTTTCCCTGTGAGCAGAGGCCCTCCAAGTATGCCCCCCAGCTTAGGGCGTTGACATCAGTGGTGATCCCGATTGGCTCGGATTGGGCCCATTTGCATCTTTCGATGTATTGAAGTAGATTAAGTCACCATTGCAGTGTTAGTTTGACTGTGGTTTGAACAGGAATGGACCTGTCTAGGGATGAGTGGCTGCCATCCCACTGGGACAGAATGTAGTTCTGTAGAGATCTCGTGTGAATCTGTGCCCAGGTGATAGCTGGAATAGAAGACGTCATCAGTCCTAGTATGGCCATACCTTGTCTGATTGTTATAGCATTGGTCCTTATTAGGAAGGTTACTGCCTGTGTGATTTTTTCGTTCTTTTCTTCCGTTAGGAAGGTTTTCGTTAGTCTGGAGTCCAGTATATAGCCCAATATAACCACTCACTGGCTTGGGGTCATCTGTGAGGTTTTGGTGTGTCTCTGCAAACGGGTATGCGTTTGACTGTGGCTGGCATGAAGTTTTCTCTGGGTCTTCCCACTTTTTTTTTTAAAGATATCTTTAGGAGTTTGGTGTACAGGCTTCCTGGGTTGCAGCTCTTTATACATCTTGTCATGTATTGTGAAAAGGATAAAGAAAGCTGCGCTAATAAATGGAAAGTCCATACAATTGCTTGTGGGTAAATCAGTAGACAGTTCAATCTAATGAATCAAACACCAGGGTGAACCAAATCAAATGTGCCGCCACCTTAAGAAAAACCTGCTTACCAGCTGGCAAGCAAAGTCGGGCAAATGGCTTATACCCAGCCAGGGCCTTTGCTTGTACAGAAGATCAGCTTATGGGCTAAAAGCTGGATGGTTAATGGATGCTCAGAACCCTCCTGACATCGTACGACCTTGGTCAGAGCCCCGGGACCGCCCAATCTCCCCTAACACCGCACCGGCAAAAATCACGAGAGTGAGTTCTGCGGATTTATGTTCTTTAATACCTAGCGTGTCCGCTATGCTTTTAGAAGGCTATTCGTATCCTTTGATAGAAATAAAGTTGCCCTCTGAAACCGCATCTTCCTCGTCGGAGTCTGAGCAAAGTTCATTCTCCGATTCGGATTCATCGGAATCCTCTTCTTGTTCTGTCTGTTCCCTGTTACCTGAAGGAACGCATATCCGGTGGTAGACGGGGTATTGGTCTGACTGACGCTTGATGGCGCTTCTAACTTTTTACTAGCTGAACGTAGAGGCGCCATAGTTCTCTGTATTTCTTTCTTGAAAGAGCTGAGCAGATCTTTCAGATACCCTTGCGATTCTTTTGCCCACCATTTTGTCTATACATTTTTGATATAGGGGTTTTTTCCCTATTCTGGGGAAAACCAGTGGCTGCACGAAGCACATGTTTTGTTGCCTTCCACTTCCCTTTCCTCAGGGGTCTTCACCTGAAATCAAGCACAAAAAAAGTCCCCGTGAGGTAGGCGGGTAAAGGCTGCCTGTAAGTAGGCAGTTTTACAGTAAGGTTAAGACAGAGGTGACTCTGGAGTATTCTGGCTTACCTTGGAGCTGTCCTGGCTTGCAGGATCTGCAGGGCAGGGTGGAGAAGCGTCAGACATGGTCAGCCACCAGGATCCTCTGCTTAGAGGGGCCTTTTTAACTGCTTCCTGCTTAAGCTCCGGCCCTGCCCCCAGCTGACCCCGTGCAGGTTGGTGGATATACCTGCACATGCCACTGCAATTGGTATCCTCCCTTTTGGGTCCAATAGGGAGGGGGACTCTGCTGCAGTATGCATTTATATTAATATATTTGCTACCGTTAAAATCTTTTTTTTTTTTAAATTCCCGACCCCGGAAGTGATGTAACCATAGCCCATTCTGAGTCCCTGGAAGCAGGCTCCAGGAAAATAGCCGCTAACCCGGAAGTGTCTCCGGCGCCATCTTGGTACACCCCACCGGGCCTCCATGAGGAGAGGCTCGTTTTGCGGTGTGTACATGATGCCAATCGCGGTGAAAACACCGGCGATCAAGCGGGCGGCGGGTGCGGACATCACGGGGGTAGGAGAGGAACAAAAAATAAGCTGTGAGGCACCTACCCGTCTGGCGCGGCATCCATGCACCCACACCGCTGTACGCTCTTCATGTCTGGGAGTATGTTTCCAGAATTTGCACATGGAGTTCCCTGGTGAAAAACTGCGGCAGGTCCCCTGAGCAGCGGCATGGGGGAAATGTCTGCGCATTATTGCAGCTTGGGGGGATGATTGCAGACCCCTCTGTAGGGGTAAAATCTCAGGCAGAGCAACACTGCTCAAATATGCTGCCCCTGCTCGCCCTCCCAAGGTCCGCAGGGCTGGATGGGATGCTGGCAGAGAGTCTCCTGCAACTAGCACAGAGACTGAAGTAAAATAACAAACGTTTCTTTTGCAGCTCCTGTGGGTCCGGAGGAAACACAAACAACTGAGGCACGCAGGTAAGACTATGAAATTTATAATGGTGGACTAATGTGTTTCCTTTTTCAGGGAGGAGGAGCCTATCTCTCAGATGCTGCCCTGGAAGACGATTCGAGAAAAATATGGAAGACGGGGGGGGGGGGGGGCATTCCCTCCCACTGCTTGAAAGCCGACCGCTGGCTGAAAGGAATGATACCAAGATGATACCTAAACCTGGCATCATTCTGGTATAACCACTCAAAGTCCAGCAACATACCAGTACGTTGCTGGTCCTTGTTGGGCATATATTGTTAACTTTTTCTTCATGCAGCCAGAACAAAAAAAAAAAAAAAAAAAAAAAAAAAGGGATTGATCAGTGGGTATGCCCACCATTAGAATACCTCCCTTCATCCACCCACTTCTAATGATGGGCATACATGCACCATTTATATATGCCGAAGCATGGGGGCATCCACCCCAAAAGGTAGAGCAAATCGCTCCTCCGCCCCTAAGCTTCGGCATATATGCTCTTTTTTTTTTTTTTTTTTAACTGTGGTGGTGAAATCACCTCCTACAGCACTGGAATCACAGCTTTATGCATCGTGGGAGCAAAAGCTGTTGCTGTCAAGATAAATAAATCTGCGCTGCAACTGAATAGCGTACCTTCTAAGCAAATGATGGTTAAAAATAAAACAAAGTAACATTACAGTATAATAGTAAGACTTACCATACCTGCAAAGCAAATACAAAAAAAAAAAAAAATTTTTTTTTTAACGCAACATACCTGAAAAACAAACATGATAAAACATAATAAAACATTGCAGAATAGAATACAGTAAAAAAAGAGCAGAATAGAGAGAGAATAGAGAGAAAGAGAGAGAGAGAATAATAAAACGACAACTATTTTTATTTTATTTTATATATTTATTTATTTATTTTGTAACTAACTTTTGTAACTGTAACCGGTTCCAGGTTCAAGTCTCTCAAAATGCGATGGCATCTTGGGAGACCCTGTGAAAGTGTGCCTAGTCTGTGCAGTAACCTACGCTAATACTCCACTAGTGTATGGTAGCGTTCAAAACATTCACCAATGCAAAGACCAGGATTTGTCAGGACAGGAGGGACAATAATAGCGGATGTCACGCCTATATCCGCGCTTGCTGCAGACATGACATCTTTTTTTGGGGGGTTCGTTGGGTAGGGGTACTCAGGAGGACATAAAGAAAATGCCTTTTATGCAGCCGGCTTACTGCATTTGGTTGGGGAAGGTGAGGTGGAGCACCGTCTGGAAACAGAAGGGCTCTGATGATCTCTTCCTGGAATTTAAGGAAGGATCCAGTCCGTCCTGAAGCTCTGTATAGCACATGAGCGTTCAGCAAAGCCAATTGAAATAAACAAACACTTTCTTGTACCAGCGTCTGGCCTTACGGGCAATTAGGTACGGCGCCAACAACTGGTCATTGAGGTCCACCCTCTAATATTTTGGTTATATTCGTGGACACAGAGGGGTTTCGCCACGACACCAGTCGCCGTAGTAATTTGAACCATCGTGTCTGCACGAAGGGAGGCAAGAACGAAAACATTCTTCTTATCCCTCCACTTCATAGCAAGCAAGTTATTACACTTGAAGCAGGCTCTCTCCCCCAGCCTAAGACGGGAATCTACAAGCCGCTGGGGAAAGCCCCAGCGATTAGGTCGCACGCTGCCACATGCTCCAATCTGATGATCAAACAAGTGACCAAAAAGTGGCACGCTGGTGTAATAATTGTCCACGTACAAGTGGTACCCCTTTCCGAATAAGGGTGACACCAAGTCCCACACAATCTTGCCAGCGCTTCCTATGTAGTCAGGGCAGTTTGTTGGCTCTACGTCACTATCTTTGCCCTCGTAAACCATAAAACTACATGTATAGCCTGTGGCCCTGTCACAGAGCTTATACATCTTGACCCCGTATCTGGCACGCTTGCTGGGAAAGTATTGTTTGAATGACAAGCGGCCAGAAAACGTAATCAGGGACTCATCAACGCAGACAACTTGATGGGGAGTAAACAAGTCTGCAAAACGTTGGTTGAAGTAGTTTACGAGGGGCCAAATTTTGTAGAGCCGATCATATCCAGGGTCTTTACGAGGACGACAGATTTCATTGTCATTGAAGTGCATGAACCGCAAGATCTGCTCGTATTGTGCCCTGGTCATGGAGGCAGAGAACCAGGGCATATGGTGAATTGGGTCAGTAGACCAATATGACCGCAACTCACTCTTTTTAGTTATGCCCATGTTGAGGGAAAGGCCCAGAAAGAGCTTAAATTCGGAACCCGTAATTGGTCTCCAATCTCTGGCAAGGGAGGACTGGGGAATAGTGGCGATGTGTTGACCAGCGTACAAATTGCTTTGTTTCACAATAGATCTATAGAGATCTTCGGTGAAAAACAGCAAATAAAAATCAAGTGACATAAAATCAACTGTTTCGCCCTAAATGCTGGGTTGGCCAGTGAATGGGGGAAGTATGGGTGCTGCAGAAGTGGTGGGTTCCCAATTAGGATTGGCGATGCAGCAGGAAGGGCACTATGGGCACGACGGGCCTGTGTTCGTCTTTTTGGTGGCAGCGGGACACTACTTGTGCTTGCCACCTCACCAGCTTGAACTGCACTTACGGGACTCGCCACGTCACCACGTGATACTGCAGTGCTGGATTGACTACGACCAGGGTGTACTAGGCCACTGGTGCTTGCCAGTTCACCGGAAGGAATAGCGGCGCTAGTACTGCTCTTCTCCATATAAGGGACCTGCAGTTCTTGCACATCAACGACAGAAGAAGAAATTCGGGGTCTGGTACGCCTGACCTTGGCAGGGACCACAACTCTGTCGTCAGAGCTATCTGTCATGGAGCCGCTGTCCTCTACAGGATCGTATTCTGAGCCTGAATCTGACAGATGAGCGACTTCCTCTTCACTATCCATCATGCTCAGAAACGTGTAGGCCTCGTCACTAGTGTATCTTCGTAATTTGCCATTTTGGGCTCTAAATTTAGTGGTACACTAGTGAGACTCGCAAGTAAAAAAAAGCTCCTGACTGTTAGCGACTATATCAAAACACTACCAAAAAAACTGTTAGCGATCACAGGGATCAGGCCTGACTCTGCAAACGCTGCAGTTATGTGCGTTTAGAGTTTTGTAAGTGACAGTGATCGATCGATACTGCACTTGGGTGGGCTGGGCGGAGGGGCAAAACGCAGGTGCTAGCGGGTATCTGGACTGATCCCACTAACACTGCGTTTTTGGGAACCCTAAACTGCTGGGGACGCTAGTATAGATCTGATCAGATATTATACCACTAAGGGAGGTGTATGCTGCGTGCGTGGGTGTTAGCGGTACTGGCACTAACCTGTCACTGCCTGGAGCGACACAGACCCCATCTGACCCTAAAACCTAACTTTTATCACCCGCCGAGTGATCAGGGGGGTTAAAACTTTATTAGGTAATAAATGCGGGTGCCCTGACACTATAAAAAATAAACTAACCAGCGTCACCCGTAACAGTTATACGGTGATCTCTGGTGAAAGGGTTAACTAGGGGGCAATCAGGGGGTTAAAACCTTTACTAGGTAGTACATGGGGGTCCCTGACACTATAAAACGCTGACGACGAACCTAAATACTTACCTCCCTAACTGGTGTCACCTGTGACACCAATACAGCGATCTGAAAAACGATCCCTTAGTGACACTGGCGACGGGGGGGATTACGGGGTTAAACCTTTGTTAGGGGGGGTTAGGGGGGTATCCTAGACCTAAAAGGGGCCTACCACTAACTGCCCTACCACTTATAATGGTCACAAGTGACACCAATGCAGTAATCAGTAAAAAAAAAAAAAAAAAAAACTGCTATTGGTGTCACTGTGACAGGGGGTGCAGGGGGGTAATTGGGGGGTGAAATGTGTGCCTAGAGCGTTCTACTGTTAGTGTAGTGTTGTGCAGACTTACTTGATGTCTTCTCTCCTCGGCGCCAGAGCAATAAGACCGACACGAGGAGAGATGACATCACTTCCTCTGCCGCTGTTTACATTACAGCAGCAGAGGAAGATTGTCATTCGTTGGGAGCGATCGCGAGGGGGTGGCCACGAATGAGCGGCCTCCCCCTCAGCACGGATCGCTCCCCTAACGATGCCGACCGCCTCGGGCACCGGGGGGGGCGCGATGCCTGCGGGAGGCTAATTACGTATCAGATACGTGATTTTGCCTGCCCGTGCCATTCTGCCACAGTATATCTGCGTTAGGCGGTCGGCAAGTGGTTAAATATCTACACTCAGGGGTAAATATAAATAACCAACTGTATAGTTAGGGAGTAAAATCCTTAATCCATTCTGAGAATAACGGACAGAAGAGATATACTGTATATACTATTAGAGATTGAATCTAGTAAATATCATTAGACTCAGATTAAATTTTTTTACAAAAAAAAAAAGTTAAACTGTTTTGCAGATTTTCAAACAGAACTGTAATATATTATATGCTGACCATACAAAAACAATGTCTTCCTTCAAAAAAAAAAAATCATTTTAACCACTTGCCTACTGGGCACCTAAACCCCCTCCTGCCCAGACCAATTTTCAGCGCTCTCACACTTTGAATGTCAATTACTCAATCATGTAATACTGTACCCAAATTAATTTTTTTCCTTTTTTTCATACAAATAGAGCTTTCTTTTGGTGGTATTTGATCACCTCTATTATTTCCTGCGCTATAAATTACATAGTTACATAGTAGGTGAGGTTGAAAAAAGACACAAGTCCATCAAGTCCAACCTATGTGTGTGATTATGTGTCAGTATTACATTGTATATCCCTGTATGTTGCGGTCATTCAGGTGATTATCTAATAGTTTCTTGAAGCTATCAATGCTCCCCGCTGAGACCACCGCCTGTGGAAGGGAATTCCACATCCTTGCCGCTTACAGTAAAGAACCCTCTACGTAGTTTAAGGTACACCTCTTTTCTTCTAATTGTAATGAGTGGCCACGAGTCTTATCAAACTCTCTTCTGCGAAAAAGTTATCCCTATTGTGGGGTCACCAGTACAGTATTTGTAAATTGATATCATATCCCCTCTCAAGCGTCTCTTCTCCAGAGAGAATAAGTTCCGTGCTTGTAACCTTTCCTCATAACTAAGATCCTCCAGACCCTTTATTAGCTTTGTTGCCCTTCTTTGTACTCGCTCCATTTCCAGTACATCCTTCCTGAGGACTGGGGCCCAAAACTGGACAGCATACTCCAGGTGCGGCCGGACCAGAGCCTTGTAGAGTGGGAGAATTATCGTTTTATCTCTTGCGTTGCTCCCCCTTTTAACCACTTCAGCCCCGGAAGGATTTACCCCCTTCCTGACCAGAGCACTTTTTACAATTCGGCACTGCGTCGCTTTAACTGCTAATTGCGCGGTCATGCAATGCTGTACCCAAACGAAATTTGCGTCCTTTTCTTCCCACAAATAGAGCTTTCTTTTGATGGTATTTGATCACCTCTGCCGTTTTTATTTTTTGCGCTATACACGGAAAAAGACCGAAAATTTTGAAAAAAAATGATATTTTCTACTTTTTGTTCTAAAAAAAATCCAATAAACTCAATTTTAGTCATACATTTAGGCCAAAATGTATTCGGCCACATGTCTTTGGTAAAAAAAATGTCAATAAGTGTATATTTATTGGTTTGCGCAAAAGTTATAGCGTCTACAAACTAGGGTACATTTTCTGGAATTTACACAGCCTTTAATTTATGACTGCCTATGTCGATTCTTGAGGTGCTAAAATGGCAGGGCAGTACAAAACCCCCACAAATGACCCCATTTTGGAAAGTAGACACCCCAAGGAATTTGCTGAGAGGCATGTTGAGCCCATTGAATATTCATTTTTTTTGTCCCAAGTGATTGAATAATGACAAAAAAAAAAAAAAATTACAAAAAGTTGTCACTAAATGATATATTGCTCACACAGGCCATGGGCATATGTGGAATTGCACCCCAAAATACATTTAGCTGCTTCTCCTGAGTACGGGGATACCACATGTGTGGGACTTTTTGGGAGCCTAGCCGCGTACGGGGCCCCGAAAACCAAGCACCGCCTTCAGGATTTCTAAGGGCGTACATTTTTGATTTTACTCCTCACTACCTATCACGGTTTTGAAGGCCATAAAATGCCCAGATGACATAAACCCCCCCCAAATGACCCCATTTTGGAAAGTAGACACCCCAAGCTATTTGCTTTGAGGCATGTTGAGTCCATGGAATGTTTTATATTTTGACACAAGTTGCGGGAAAGTGACAATTTTTTTTTTTTTTTTTTTTTCTTTGCACAAAGTTGTCACTAAATGATATATTGCTCACACAGGCCATGGGCATATGTGGAATTGCACCCCAAAATACATTTAGCTGCTTCTCCTGAGTACGGGGATACCACATGTGTGGGACTTTTTAGGAGCCTAGCCGCGTACGGGACCCCGAAAACCAAGCACCGCCTTCAGGATTTCTTGAAAATAAAGAAAGACGAGAAAAAAAAATTTTTTTTTTCTTTTTTCAATTTTCAAAACTTTGTGACAAAAAGTGAGGTCTGCAAAATACTCACTATACCTCTCATCAAATAGCTTGGGGTGTCTACTTTCCAAAATGGGGTCATTTGGGGGGTTTTTTTGCCACCTGGGCATTCCATGGCCCCCGAAACTGTGAAAGGCGGTGAAGAGTGAAATCAAAAATTTACGGCCTTAGAAAGCCTGAAGGCGGTGCTTGGTTTTCGGGGTCCCGTACGCGGCTAGGCTCCCAAAAAGTCTCACACATGTGGTATCCCCGTACTCAGGAGAAGCAGCAGAATGTATTTTGGGGTGTAATTTCACATATTCCCATGGCATGTTTGAGCAATATATCATTTAGTGACAACTTTGCGCAAAAAAAAATAAAAAAAATAAAAAAATTGTCTCTTTCCCGCAACTTGTGTCACAATATAAATTATTCCATGGACTCAACATGACTCTCAGCAAATAGCTTGGGGTGTCTACTTTCCAAAATGGGGTCATTTGGGGGGGGTTTGAACTGTCCTGGCATTTTATGCACAAAATCTAGAAGCTTATGTCACACATCACCCACTCTTCTAACCACTTGAAGACAAAGCCCTTTCTGACACTTATTGTTTACATAAAAAAATAATTTTTTTTTGCAAGAAAATTACTTTGAACCCCCAAACATTATATATTTTTTTTAAAGCAAATGCCCTACAGATTAAAATGGTGGGTGTTTCATTTTTTTTTTTCACACAGTATTTGCGCAGCGATTTTTCAAACGCATTTTTTGGGGAAAAAACACACTTTTTTACATTTTAATGCACTAAAACACACTATATTGCCCAAATGTTTGATGAAATAAAAAAGATGATCTTAGGCCGAGTACATAGATACCAAACATGACATGCTTTAAAATTGCGCACAAACGTGCAGTGGCGACAAACTAAATACATTTTTAAAAGCCTTTAAAAGCCTTTACAGGTTACCACTTTAGATTTACAGAGGAGGTCTACTGCTAAAATGACTGCCCTCGATCTGACCTTCGCGGCGATACCTCACATGCATGGTGCAATTGCTGTTTACATTTGACGCCAGACCAACGCTTGCGTTCACCTTAGCGCGAGAGCAGGGGGGACAGGGGTGCTTTTTTTTTTTTTTTTTTTTTTCTTTATTATTATTATTTTTTTATCTTATTTTTAAACTGTTCCTTTCATTTTTTTTTTTTTTAAATCATTTTTATTGTTATCTCAGGGAATGTAAATATCCCCTATGATAGCAATAGGTAGTGACAGGTACTCTTTTTTGCAAAAATTGGGGTCTATTAGACCCTAGATTTCTCCTCTGCCCTCAAAGCATCTGATCACACCAAGATCGGTGTGATAAAATGCTTTCCCAATTTCCCAATGGCGCTGTTTACATCCGGCGAAATATACGTCATAAAATGCTCGTAGCTTCCGGTTTCTTAGGTCATAGAGATGTTTGGAGCCACTCTGGTCTCTGATCAGCTCTATGGTCAGCTGGCTGAATCACCGGCTGCATTTTCAGGTTCCCTGTTGAGACAGGAGAGCCAGAGAAAAACACGGAAGATGTTGGGGGGGGGGGGGCATTCCCTCCCACTGCTTGTAAAAGCAGTCTAGAGGCTAATTAGCCACTAGGATTGCTTTTACATGAAAGCCGACCGCTGGCTGAAAAGAATGATACCAAGATGATACCTAAACCTGCAGGCATCATTCTGGTATAACCACTCAAAGTCGTGAATGGCATACCTGAAGACAAAAAAATGGTTAACAATAAAGCACAGTAAACGGTAAGGTATAAAAAATTGCATACCTGAAAAGCAAACATGATAAAACATAATAACAATAAAACATTGCAGAATAGAATACAGTAAAAAAGAGCAGAACAATAGAGAGAGAATAGAGAGAGAGAGAACAATAAAACGACAACTATTTTTATTTTATATTTTTGTTTGTGTTTTTTTTTTTTTTTTTTACACTTTTTTTTGTAACTAACTATAATAACTGTAACCGGTTCCAGGTTCGGGTCTCTCAAAATGCGATGGCATCTCGGGAGACCCTGTGAAAGTGTGCCTAGTCTGTGCAATGCTGTACCCTACGCTAATACTCAACTAGTGCATGGTAGCGTTCAAAACATTCACCAATGCAAAGACCAGGATTGTCAGGACAGGAGGGACAATAATAGCGGGTGTCACGCCTATATCCGCGCTTGCTGCAGACACGACATCTTTTTTGGGGGGGTTCGCTGGGTAGGGGTACTCGGGAGGACATAAAGAAAATGCCTCTCATGCAGCCGACTGCATTTGGTTGGGGATGTGAATGGGGGAAGTACGGGCGCTGCAGAAGCGGTGGGTTCCCAATTAGGATTGGCGAATGCAGCAGGAAGGGCATTATGGGCATGACGGGCCTGTGTTTGTCTTTTTGGTGGCAGCGGGACACTACTTGTGCTTGCCACCTCACCAGCTTGAACTGCACTTATGGGACTCGCCATGTCACCAAGTGTTACTGCAGTGCTGGTTTGACTACGACCGGGGTGTACTAGGCCTCTGGTGCTTGCCAGTTCACCAAGACGCTACAAAAAAAACTGTTAGCGATCGCAGGGATCAGGCCTGACTCTGCGAACGCTGCAGTTATGCGTTTAGTGTTTTGTAAGTGACAGTGATCGATCGATACTGCACTTGGGTGGGCTGGGCCGGGCGGAGGGGCAAAACGCAGGTGCTAGCAGGTATCTGGGCTGATCCCGCTAACACTGCGTTTTTGGGAACCCTAAACTGCTGGGGACGCTAGTATAGATCTGATCGGATCAGATATTGATCTGTTCAGATACTATACCACTAAGGGAGGTGTACGCTGCGTGCGTGGGTGTTAGCGGTACTGGCGCTAACCTGACGCTGCCTGGGGCTGGTGCTTGCCAGTTCACCAAAATGCTACCAAAAAAACTGTTAGTGATCGCAGGGATCAGGCCTGACTCTGCGAACGCTGCAGTTATGCGTTTAGTGCCTTGTAAGTGACAGTGATCGATCGATACTGCACTTGGGTGGGCTGGGCGGAGGCACAAAACGCAGGTGCTAGCGGGTATCTGGGCTGATCCCGCTAACACTGCGTTTTTGGGAACCCTAAACTGCTGGGGACGCTAGTATAGATCTGATCGGATCAGATATTGATCCGATCAGATACTATACCACTAAGGGAGGTGTATGGTGCGTGTACGGTGCGTGCGTGGGTGTTCGCGGTACTGGCGCTAATCTGACGCTGCCTGGGGCAACGCATATCACCGCCGGGCGATCAGGGGGCTAAACCTTTATTCGGTAATAAACGGCGGGTGCCCTGACACTATAAAAAATAAACTAACTAACCAGCGTCACCCGTAACAGTTATACGGTGATCAGTGGTGAAAGGGTTAACTAGGGGGCAATCAAGGGGTTAAAACATTTATTAGATAGTATATGGGGGTCCCTGTCGCTATAAAACACTGACGGCGAACCTAAATATTTACGTTCCTAACTAGCGTCACCAGTGACACTAATACAGCGATCAGAAAAATGATCGCTTAGCGACACTGGCGACAGGGGGTGATCAAGGGGTTAAAACTTTATTAGGGGGGGTACTGGCGCTAATCTGACGCTGCCTGGGGCGACGCATATCACCGCCAGGCGATCAGGGGGCTAAACCTTTATTCGGTAATAAACGGCGGGTGCCCTGACACTATAAAAAATAAACTAACTAACCAGCGTCACCCGTAACGGTTATACGGTGATCAGTGGTGAAAGGGTTAACTAGGGGGCAATCAAGGGGTTAAAACATTTATTAGATAGTATATGGGGGTCCCTGTCGCTATAAAACACTGACGGCGAACCTAAATATTTACGTCCCTAACTACCGTCACCAGCGACACTAATACAGCGATCAGAAAAATGATCGCTTAGCGACACTGGTGAGGGGGGGTGATCAAGGGGTTAAAACTTTATTAGGGGGGGTAAGGGGGGTACCCTAGACCTACAGGGGGGTTACAGTAACTGTCCTAACACTGCTAACTGTCACAAACTGACACTATGCAGTAATCAGGAAAAAAAAAAAAAAAAAAAAACCTGCTTGGTGTCAGTTTGTGACAGGGGGGGGGGGTGATTGGGGGGGGATCGGGGGGGGATCGGGGGTGTAATGTATGCCTGGCATGTTCTACTGTGTGTGTTTGTGTTGTGCACTTACTTACTTGTCTTCTCTCCTCGGCGCTGGAACGGAAACTGACAGCCGAGGAGAGATGACATCACATCCTCTGCCTCTGTGTACTATACAGAGGCAGGGGATGTTTGTCAGTGGCTGGGAGCGATCGCGAGGGGGGGGCCACGATCGGATGGTCTCCCCCTCGTCTCTCATCGCTCCCAACCAAATGCCGACCGCAGCTGGCACAGGGGCCGCGGGAAGGCAATCACGTACTAGGTACGTGATTTTGCCTGCCCGTGCCGCTCTGCTCACGTATATAGGCGTGAGGCGGTCGGCAAGTGGTTAATGCATGCCAATATTCTGTTTGCTTTATTAGCAGCAGCTTGGCATTGCATGCCATTGCTGAGCCCATCATCTACTAGGACCCCCAGGTCCTTTTCCATCCTAGATTCCCCCAGAGGTTCTCCCCCCAGTGTATAGATTGCATTCATATTTTTGCCACCCAAATGCATTATTTTACATTTTTCTACATTGAACCTCATTTGCCATGTAGTCGCCCACCCCATTAATTTGGTCAGGTCTTTTTGCAAGGTTTCCACATCCTGCGGAGAAGTTATTGCCCTGCTTAGCTTAGTATCGTCTGAAAATACAGAGATTGAACTGTTTATCCCATCCTCCAGGTCGTTTATAAACAAATTAAATAGGATTGGTCCCAGCACAGAACCCTGGGGAACCCCACTACCCACCCCTGACCATTCTGAGTACTGCCCATTTATCACCACCCTCTGAACTCGCCCTTGTAGCCAGTTTTCAACCCATGTACTCACCCTATGATCCATGCCAACGAACCTTATTTTGTACAGTAAACGTTTATGGGGAACTGTGTCAAATGCTTTTGCAAAATCCAGATACACCACGTCTACGGGCCTTCCTTTATCTAGATGGCAACTCACCTCCTCATAGAAGGTTAATAGATTGGTTTGGCAAGAACGATTCTCCATGAATCCATGCTGATTACTGCTAATGGATATCGTTCTTATTACTAAAATCTTGTATATAGTCCCTTATCATCCCCTCCAAGAGTTTACATACTATTGATGTTAGGCTAACTGGTCTAATTCCCAGGGATGTATTTTGGGCCCTTTTTAAATATTGGTGCTACATTGGCTTTTCTCCAATCAGCTGGTACCATCCCAGTCAATAGACTGTCTGTAAAAATTAGGAACAACAGTCTGGCAATCACTTGACTGAGTTCCCCAAGTACCCTCGGATGCAAGCCATCTGGTCCCAGTGATTTATTAATGTTAAGTTTCTCAAGTCTAATTTTAGTTCTGTCCTCTGTTAACCACGGAGGTGCTTCCTGTGTTGTGTCATGAGGATAAACACTGCAGTTTTGGTTACTGAAGCCCCCCGATTCACTCGTGAAGACTGAGGAGAAGAATAAATTCAATGCCTTCGCCATCTCCCCATCCTTTGTAACCAGATGTCCTTCCTCATTCTTTATGGGGCCAATATGGTCTGTCCTCCCTTTTTTACTGTTTACATACTTAAAGAATTTCTTGGGATTTTTTTTTGCTCTCCTCCGCTATGTGTCTTTCATATTCTATCTTAGCTGTCCTAATTGCACCCTTACATTTCTTGTTGCATTCTTTATAAAGTCTGAATGCTGAGGATGATCCCTCAACCTTGTATTTTTTGAAGGCCTTCTCCTTTGCTTTTATATGCATTTTTACATTGGAGTTAAGCCATCCAGGATTTTTGTTCGCTCTTTTAAATTTATTACCCAATGGGATACATTGGCTAATGCCCTTATTTAATATGCTCTTAAAGCAAACCCATCTCTCCTCCGTATTCTTTGTTCCTAATATTTTATCCCAATTTATGCCTTTTAGCAAGGTTTGTAGTTTACGGAAGTTGGCTCTTTTGAAATTCAGTGTCTTTGTGTTCCCTTCATGTTTCCTATTTGTGTGATTTTTATTGAAACTGACCTGTGATCGCTGTTACCTAAATTGCCCCATATTTCCACATCTGTGATCAGGTCCGTACTATTGGTAATCAGTAGATCCAGTAATGTTTTATTTCTAGTTGGTGCGTCTACCATCTGACCCATAAAAAATTGTCCTGCAAGACATTAAGGAACTGGCGAGCCTTAAATGAATGCGCGGTTCCCTCCGCCCAGTCTATTTCTGGATAATTAAAATCCCCCATTATGATAACACTTCCCATCCTTGCTGCTAATCCAGTTTGTGATAGGAGATCCGTCTCCACTTCCTCCCTCAGGTTAGGAGGCCTATAGCATACTCCCAGTATTATTTTCCCCTTAGCTTCATCCCTTTGGAGCTCTACCCATAAGAATTCCACCTCCTCTCTAGCTCCCTCAGTGATGTCATCTCTCACATTCGCTTGTACATTATTCTTGATATATAGGCATACCCCTTCCCCTTTTTTACCCTCTCTATCCTTGTGGTATAGGGTATACCCTTGAATGTTTGCCAGCCAATCATGAGAGCTGTTGAACCAGGTCTCTGAAATTCCCACAAAAACCAAATCCTCCTTGTACAACAGTATCTCTAGTTCACCCATCTTGTCCGCCATGCTCCTGGCATTGGTGAACATGCCACATAGTTTAGACCGGTCGCATATTGTCCTCGTATCGGGTGTTTCGAGATTGCAACTAGGACTTGCTACTATACTCATCTTGTGTTTTTGTGCTTTGGTTTACCTACCACTAATGCCCCCAATACTACCCTCTGGAATATCGCGCTGGCTATCTCTGTCTCTGGACCCTCCCCCCCATCGCCTAGTTTAAAAACCCCTCTAACTTTTTGGCCATCTTCATTCCCAGCAGATCTGCACCCTCTTCATTTAGGTGCAGTCCGTCCCTTCTATAGTACCGGTTACCGACTGAGAAGTCGGCCCAGTCCTCCAGGAACCCAAACCCCTCCTTACTACACCAGCTCTTCAGCCACTTGTTTACTTCCCTAATCTCCCTCTGCCTTTCTGGTGTGGCTCGATGTACCGGTAGTATTCCTGAGAATACTACCTTGGAGGTCCTTTTCCTCAATTTAGCTCCTAAGTCCCTAAAATCGTTCTTTAGGACACTCCATCTGCCTCTGACTTTGTCATTGGTGCCAACGTGCACCATGACAGCCGGGTCTTCCCCAGCCCCTCCCAGTAATCTGTCCACAAGATCCGTGATGTGCCAAACTCAGGCGCCCGGTAGACAACATACTGTTCGGCGCTTCAGGTCTTGGTTACATATTGCCCTCTCTGTCCTAAGAATTGAGCCCCCTACCACCAGAATCTGTCTTTCCTTTCCCTTTGCTGCCCCCCACTCTCACTGGAGGAGTTCTTCCCCTGGCAGCTAGGAGAGTCCCTCAGCTCCAGCAGTGCTGGTCCCTGACTGGTTTCACCAATGTCACTCAATGGAGCGTACTTATTGGGATGCTCCAGTCCTGGATCTGCCTCCCTGGCACTTCCCCCTCTACCCCTTCTGACTGTCACCCGTCTACTCTTTGCTAGTGCCTGCACCCCTTTGTCTCCACCCGCCTCTGTGTTGGCCCCTGCCGTGTACGTTCCTGGCTCTCCTTTAGTATGGAGGGACTTCTCAGTGCTGACAGTTGCTTCCCCAGATTCAGAACCTGGGCTTCCAGGGAAACGACGTGCTTACATTTTGCACAGCAGTATTCGCCCTCGATCGGATGATCAAGGAACGCATACATGCAGCAAGATGTACAAAGAGTCGCCTCTCCACACCCGCCGGGCATCGTACCTATTAAATTTAGTGAGGATTTGGGGATTTTACCCTGTCCAAATTACCTAACAGCTAGCTTCCTGGCACTAATACTCAAGACAATACACAGGTACACAACAAGACAATACACAGGTACTCACAGACCTACGTGCACTCACAATACTCAAGTATACAGTACACAATACACAAGTACTAACGATCCACACACACTACTCAGAAAACACTCAGGTACTCACACTACACAGGAACTATGACCTGTTATAACCACCTGTTTTAAACTCTGGTTTTTAACTCACCACTTATACCAGTTCCACACACACAGAGTTCCACAGCCTCAGACTGAGTCCTACACACAGTTATATAGGCACCTGTGAGCAATTAACCACCCCCCTTAATTGATAGCCTGAAGGAACCAGAGAAAAAAAAAAGCTATTTAAAAAGTGACAGAAAAAGGTGATTGAAAAACTAAAAAGGAAAAGCCCCAAAAATGCAACCCAGCAAACAAAAGCAAGACTTGTTCATTCTAACTCTGGTTTTTAACTCACCACTTACACCAGTTCCACTTACACAGAGTTCCACAGCCTCAGACTGAGCAGAAGAAAAAAGGCCGAAAATTTTGGAAAAAAACAAAAAACAAAAAAAAAAACGCATTTTTCTTAGTTTCTGTGATAAAATTTTGCAAATTATTAATTTTTCTTCATAAATATTTGCCACAATTTATACTGCTACATATCTTTGGTAAAAATAACCCAAATTAGTGGATACCATTTGGTCTTTGTGAAAGTTAGAGAGACTACAAGCTATGGTGCAAATCATTAAAAAAATGATCACATCTGATGTACTGGTGGCCTATCATTTCTTGCGACCCGAACAAGCCAGGAAAGTACAAATACCCACCAAATGACCCCTTTTTTGAAAGTAGATTCCAAGGTATTTAGTAAGATGCATGGTGAGGTTTTTGATGTCATTATTTCCCACAATTCTTTGCAAAATGAAGATTCCCCCCTCTACACACACACAAAATTGTCATTGTAATAGGTTATTTCTCTCACATGGCATGTGTATTCCACAAATAACTACTCCTCCTGAGTATGGGGATACCACATGTGTGGGACTTTTTCACAGCCTAGCCCAACATGCAGGGAGCGCCATCCGGTGTTCAAGGAGCATAAATTGCACATCTAACTTGTTGACTACCTATTACACTTTTGAAGGCCCTGGAGCACCAGGACAAATTATACGTGGCACTGATGACAGATGGCACTGATACATGACACTAACACGTGGCACAGATGACAGATGGCACCGATACGTGACACAGATGGCACCGATACGTGACACAGATGGCACCGATACGTGACACAGATGGCACCGATACGTGACACAGATGGCACCGATACGTGACACAGATGGCACCGATACGTGACACAGATGGCACCGATACGTGACACAGATGGCACCGAAACGTGACACAGATGAAAGATGGCACTGATACGTGACACAGATGACAGTGGGGACAGAGGACAGATGACACTGACTTGACTTTTTTTTCCCGTTTTTTTTTTTTTCCTGACTCACCGCTGCAGCGGTTCGCTTTCCCTCCTCACACGCTGTCTGTGTGAGGAGAGAGAGCTGGCGATGAGAGATGATCTCATATGTTTACATATGAGATCATCTCTCATTGGCACCGCCGATCGCACTGTAAACGGCCGCTGTGATTGACGCGCATCGCGAAAGTAAACAGCAGGACGTCCAGGGATGACCACCCGGCAGGTAGCGTCCGCGCTGCAGCCGTCTTTCGGCTATAGCGCGGGCTCGAAGTGGTTAATAACGTTCGTTCGATTTTCTAATCATTAGTGGGGTCAAATCGACGTTCGTTTTCAACCACAGTGATGGGAAAATTTAGAAATAGAAAACTTCTTGGTCAAAGGAATTTTCAGACAGTGTATGTGGTTTTCGTTCAGAAATTACATTCATTTTAAAACAGAATGTTAAAAACAAGTGAAAATTTCAAACAACATTCTTTTATTCAGCGAATGTACAAGATTTTTTATCTGAATATTCTCATCTGAAAATTAATCCGTGTGGCCAGTATAAGGCTCGGCACACACCTTTGCAGTTTAATTTTGATCTGTTTCTGCAGTGCGTTTTGTTTTTTTGCGCACGTGATTTTGCTGTGATTTACATTTTTTTATGCCTTTTTTTTGGCCAATTTGTTGTTGGGTAGATTAAAAAAAAACCCACAAGTTGCTGCAAAAACGCACTACATGCTTTTCTGCAGCTTCCCCATTGAAATATTTTGAACCAAAAAAAAAAAAGCACAGTTTTTGCATTGAAAAAAGTCCCTGACCCTTTCCAAATACGCAGCAGCTGAAAAAAAAAAAGCATTGATGGGAATGGTAAATGATTTGTAGTGCGTTTCTGCAAAAAGTACCAAAAAACACATTAGGTATGTACGAGGCCTAAGAGATTAACATAATGGGGTTAAAAAAATAAATTAGCCCTTTATAGTACAAAAAGAGCAAATAAGCACTACTGTAAGGGGTTCAGTTTTTATTTTGCAACAGGGAAAGTAATATTTACAGTAGCAACTATTTGCTCTTTGTACTCTAAAGGGTTAACTTTAGTTTTTGTTAACCCCATTAATCGATTATGTAAATAGTAATCGATTCGTTTTCGATTAATTGTTTCAGAGAGAATATATATATATATATATATATATATATATATATATATATATATTTTTTTTTTTTTTTTTTTAATAAAAATCTGACTATGGTCTGTTAAACCGGTGTGAGTCCAGTAGGGGGCAGCTCTCACCTGCTTCATGACGCACCATGGGCTCCTGGCTCCGATCTCTCAGCACAGAGCACAGTACGGGAAGCGCGCTCCGGTCCCTCATCTGCCCCAAGCAGTAAGCTAGCTCATGCTTCAGTAACGCGGACTGATCGCTAAACCCACGACCGATCCACTCCACAGCATTCAGGCCACCTATATTGCGAAGGGTGAACAGCGCCCGAAACCGCACTGGCAGGGGGCGACTTGTGTCCACCAACACCCGACCCACGCTGTCAATGTCTGCCTTACTGGGTGCCATATTACAGGAAGAGCAGCGGGTGGGTGACGTTACGTTCAGAAGAGGCGGCGTTCTGTCAAAATCTCCAACTTATATAAAACTACAGTCGCTTGTACTGCGCATGCGCGAGCCTTGAAGGGCTTTCTTCTGCACGTCGGATTGCAACGTAAAACTAAAGCCATCAACTCCTCTTGCGGCCGCACCGCGCCTGCGCGGTCTTCGTGTAACATACGAAAATCATTCCATCAAATTCTCCAACTGTTATGGCAGCAAAAATACAGAGTTTTATCATACGAAATTCAAAGCAATGAACTGGGAAGATAATGTATTTGCAGAACTATGTTCACACTTGCATACATATCCACAGTCCACACATTGTTCCATACATTATCTTGCCAGTTCAGGGAATGTGAGTCTTCCCGCAAAATCTGAACGTAAGATTGTCACGTAAAAGGCATCAAATAGACCAACAGCCCTCATCGCCGCAGCGCTCCTGAGGCATCAAATAGACCAACTGCTCTCTCACCACCGCAGTGCGCCTGAGGCATCAAATAGACCAACTACTCTCTCACCGCCGCAGCGCGCCTGAGGCATCAAATAGACCAACTGCTCTCTCACCACCGCAGCGCGCCTGAGGCATCAAATAGACCAACTGCTCTCTCACCACCGCAGCGCGCCTGAGGCATCAAATAGACCAACTGTTCTCTCACCACCGCAGCGCGCCTGAGGCATCAAATAGACCAACTACTCTCTCACCGCCGCAGCACGCCTGAGGCATCAAATAGACCAACTGCTCTCTCACCGCCCCAGCGGGCCAGAGGCACCAAATAGACCAACTGCTCTCTCCCCGCCGCAGCGCGCCTGAGCCATCAAATAGACCAACTGCTCTCTCACCTCCGCAGCGCACCTGAGGCATCAAATAGACCAACTGCTCTCTCACCAGCGCAGCGGGCCAGAGGCCTCAAATAGACCAACTGCTCTCTCACCACAGCAGCGGGCCAGAGGCCTCAAATAGACCAACTGCTCTCTCACCGCCGCAGCGGGCCAGAGGCCTCAAATAGACCAACTGCTCTCTCACCGCCGCAGCGGGCCAGAGGCCTCAAATAGACCAACTGCTCTCTCACCGCCACAGCGCGCCCGAGGCATCAAATAGACCAACTGCTCTCTCACCGCCACAGCGCGCCTAAGGCATCAAATAGACCAACTGCTCTCACCGCCGCAGCGCGCCTGAGGCCTCAAATAGACCAACTGCTCTCTCACCACTGCAGCGGGCCAGAGGCCTCAAATAGACCAACTGCTCTCTCACCGCCGCAGCGCGCCTGAGGCATCAAATAGACCAACTGCTCTCTCACCGCCACAGCGCGCCTGAGGCATCAAATAGACCAACTGCTCTCACCGCCGCAGCGCGCCTGAGGCCTCAAATAGACCAACTGCTCTCTCACCACCGCAACGGGGCCAGAGGCCTCAAATAGACCAACTGCTCTCTCACCGCCGCAGCGCGCCTGAGGCATCAGATAGACCAACTGCTCTCTCACCGCCACAGCGCGCCTGAGGCATCAAATAGACCAACTGCTCCCACCGCCGCAGCGCGCCTGAGGCCTCAAATAGACCAACTGCTCTCTCACCACCGCAGCGGGCCAGAGGCCTCAAATAGATCAACTGCTCTCTCACCGCCGCAGCGCGCCTGAGGCATCAGATAGACCAACTGCTCTCTCACCGCCACAGCGTGCCTGAGGCATCAAATAGACCAACTGCTCTCACCGCCGCAGCGCGCCTGAGGCCTCAAATAGACCAACTGCTCTCTCACCACCGCAGCGGGCCAGAGGCCTCAAATAGACCAACTGCTCTCTCACCGCCGCAGCGCGCCTGAGGCATCAAATAGACCAACTGCTCTCTCACCGCTACAGCGCGCCTGAGGCATCAAATAGACCAACTGCTCTCTCACCGCCACAGCGCGCCTGAGGCATCAAATAGACCAACTGCTCTCACCGCCGCAGCGCGCCTGAGGCCTCAAATAGACCAACTGCTCTCTCACCACCGCAGCGGGCCAGAGGCCTCAAATAGACCAACTGCTCTCTCACCGCTGCAGCACGCCTGAGGCATCAAATAGACCAACTGCTCTCTCACCGCCACAGCGCGCCTGAGACATCAAATAGACCAACTGCTCTCACCGCCGCAGCGCGCCTGAGCCATCAAATAGACCAACTGCTCTCTCACCTCCGCAGCGCACCTGAGGCATCAAATAGACCAACTGCTCTCTCACCACCGCAGCGGGCCAGAGGCCTCAAATAGACCAACTGCTCTCTCACCGCCGCAGCGCGCCCGAGGCATCAAATAGACCAACTGCTCTCTCACCGCCACAGCGCGCCTAAGGCATCAAATAGACCAACTGCTCTCACCGCCGCAGCGCGCCTGAGGCCTCAAAATAGACCAACTGCTCTCTCACCACTGCAGCGGGCCAGAGGCCTCAAATAGACCAACTGCTCTCTCACCGCCGCAGCGCGCCTGAGGCATCAAATAGACCAACTGCTCTCTCAACGGCACAGCGCGCCTGAGGCATCAAATAGACCAACTGCTCTCACCGCCGCAGCGCGCCTGAGGCCTCAAATAGACCAACTGCTCTCTCACCACCGCAGCGGGCCAGAGGCCTCAAATAGACCAACTGCTCTCTCACCGCCGCAGCGCGCCTGAGGCATCAAATAGACCAACTGCTCTCTCACCGCCACAGCGCGCATGAGGTATCAAATAGACCAACTGCTCTCACTGCCGCAGCGCGCCTGAGGCCTCAAATAGACCAACTGCTCTCTCCCCACCGCAGCGGGCCAGAGGCCTCAAATAGACCAATTGCTCTCTCACCGCCGCAGCGCGCCTGAGGCATCAAATAGACCAACTGCTCTCACCGCCGCAGCGCTCCTGAGGCATCAAATAGACCAACTGCTCTCTCACCGCCGCAGCGGTCCTGCGTGTCCTGCATATCACACACTAAAAGAATGCCATCAAATACCCCAACTGCTGTGTTTTTTCTTCACTCTCCATCTATCTCCTTTGCTTTAAGTGTAAAAGAGACGATCGGAAGATCACACAGGGATGTCAGTCTTTCCGTACAGGCACACTTCTGCGATTTCAGTAGGAGTATTTGATAGGATTCTTTTAGCCTGTGATACGAAGGCCACGCAGGTGCGCTGCGGCGATGAGAGCAGTTGGTGTATTTGATGGCTTTTACGTGACAATCTGACGTGCAGAACAAACTCCTTCTTGTGCACGTGCTCGTGCATGGCTATGACGCAATTGGAGTTCTTGACAGGTTGCAGATTTTGGTAGAACACCGGTGTTCAAAAAAAATACTCCACTTGCGAAGCCTCGACCGCGTCACTTCCGTTGAGGCTACGTCAGAAAACAGCTGTTCGCGCGGCTTCACCACGCATGCGCATAATGTTTTTTCAGGTCCAGAAAAATTATAGACTCGAGCAGCATGCCAGCTAATATATATGACATCAGCGCCACTAACACACTCCTAGGCTGCTCTGGAGAGGGGGCGGGCCCCGTGCATAGCCATGTATGTGTCTCTGGAGCTCAGGTTGACAGTGCCAGTGCGGGGGGGGGGGGGCTGAAAAGCTGTCAGAATGTTGATCCCTGTGCCCAAGAGCTTGCAATCTATGACAGTGAACTACAGTTTAGTTGCTAATATAAGAACAGCTGTGTCTATTCTGATCTCTGTCACTCTTTGTTATTTTGAAAAGTGTCCTGCAGATAGAGCATGTCAAGCCGTAGCTGTGCTCCCTGGGGATATGCTGATCGCCCATCTGTGCCGTTGCTGTTGGGAGCCCAGGCGACCATGAATGAGGGACATGCAGACTTGGTCATGGTGAGTGAGACCATCCCATACCCCCCACATCATCTCCCCTGGGGACTGGGACCCATTCTTCCCTGGGGACAGGCATCTTATCTCCCCTGGGGACAGGGACACCCATCTTACCTGGGGACAGGGACACCCTATCTCCCATGGGGACAAGAACCCTATCTCCCCTGGGGACAAGGACCCTATCTCCCCTGGGGACAAGGACCCCCATCTCTCCTGGGAACAGGTACCCTATCTCCCCTGGGAATAGGGAAACTAATCTCACCTGGGGACAAGGACCCCCATCTCCCCTGGGAACAGGGACCCTATCCCCCCCTGGGAACAGGAACACCAATCTCGCCTGGGGACAGGGACCCCCATCTGCCCTGGGAACAGGGACACCCATCTCCCCTGGGGACAAGGACCCTATCTCCCCTGGCAACGGGGACTATATCTCACCTAGGGACCCCATCTTCCCTGGGGACCAGGACCCCACCTCCCCTATGAACAGGAACCTGATCACCCTGAGTGTGCCAAGCTCACTGCCCTGCCTGATCACCCTGAGTGTACCAACCTCACCGCCCTGCCTGCCATGTGTCCTGTGCGAGGGCCTGTCAGGGATGGGCTTAGCCCTTCCTTCTCTGAGCTGGCCGCTCAGCTGTCGGCTAATTGCCAGCTCCTTTCTCTCCACAGTGACTCAGATGTTGATGATCTGCTCGTCAGACCTGGCTACTTAGGGTCCTTTCACACGGGACGGATCAGTGATGATCCGCCCCGTGAACATCCGCTTGCTCAGCGGGGATCGCTCAGTGGATCCCCGCTGAGCAGACAGATGACAGGTCCGTCGCTGCACACTGTGCAGCGACTAGCCTGTCAGAGCGCCGCTCTCCCCTATGGGGGATCGGATGATGACGGACCGTAGAGTCCATCGTCACCCGATCAGATCTGAAAACGGATTGAAAAGTAGGTTTTTCCTCCGTTACACTTTTTCGGATCGGAGCAGGTCGGATGTCAGCGGACATGTCACCGCTGACATCCGACGCTCCATAGAGGTCTATGGAGGGTTCGTTCAGGTCCGCCTAATAAACTGACAGGCGGACCTGAACAGATCATTCATGTGAAAGAGGCCTTAAAGCCCTCCAGCTGACTTTATCTCTGCCTTCGCCTTTGGTCACATCACAAGAAACCAATGCCTTTAAAGTCTGGCTTTGCTGACATCCCCTCTGGCTCCTTATCCTGCTTGCTGTTCCTCTACTTGGATCCCTGACTTCTGGCCTGGCTGATTACCCGATCTGGTTACTGAACTCTGGCTTGGCTGACTACCCTATCCGGTTACTGGCCTCTGGTTATGCGTTGACTACGCTTACTCTATTTACCTTTTTATTTTTATTAATAAACAAGTATGATTTTACTGTACTTCTGTCTCGGTCTGGTTCATGGTTTCTGACAGGGCCCTCCTGTGACAGCTCTTACCAGGACTTCACCCCACTGTGTGCTCCCCCTACATGGATACATGGGTTAGATTAGAAGGGATGGAGGCCCAGAAACATGTACAGAGTACACAGGGGAAACTTGGGTTAGATTAAAAGGGATGGAGGCCCAGAGACGCGTCCAGAGTACACAGAGGATGCATGGGATAAATTAGAAGGGATGGAGGCCCAGAAACATGTCCAGAGTACACAGAGGATACATGGGATAGATTAGAAGGGATGGAGGCCTAGAGACACGTCCAAAGTACACAGGGGAAACATGGGTTAGATTAGAAGGGATGGAGGCCTGGACTGGACGCAGTGCTCCCGTTGATGTCATATATCAGCTGGCATCCTGCTCGAGTCTATAATTTTTCTGGACCCGAAAAAACATTATGCGCATGCGCGGTGAAGCTGCGCAAACAGCTGTTTTCTGACATAGCCTCAACGGAAGTGATGTAGTCAAGGTGTTAACAGCTGTTTTCTGATGTAGCCTCAACGGAAGTGACGCAATCGAGGCTTCGCATAAGGCAAGGCTTTTTTGCGAACACCGGTGTTCTGCCGAAATCTGCAACCTGTTAAAAACTCCAACCGCATCATAGGTGGGTATATTGGCCATGTACGAGTGGGTGCACAAGAAGGAGTTTGTTCTGCACGTCAGATTGTCATGTAAAAGGCATCAAATACACTAACTGCTATCGCAGCAGTGCGCCTGCGCGGGATGTCTGATCTTCCGATCGTCTCTTTCACGCATAAAGCAAAGGAGATAGATGGAGAGTGAAGAAAAAACACAGCAGTTGGAGTATTTGATGGCATTCTTTTAGTGTGTGAATTGCAGGACGCGCAGGCCCGCTGCAGCGGTGAGGGAGCAGTTGGTCTATTTGATGCCTCAGACGCGCTGTGGCGGTGAGAGAGCAGTTGGTCTATTTGATGCCTCAGGCTCGCTGCGGCGGTGAGAGCAGTTGGTCTATTTGATGCCTCAGGCGCGCTGCGGCGGTGATAGCAGTTGGTCTATTTGATGCCTCAGTCCTGCTGCGGCGGTGAGAGCAGTTGGTCTATTTGATGCCTTTTACATGACAATCTTACATTCAGATTGCGTGAGAAGACTCGCATCCCTGAACTGGCAAAATAATGTACAGAACAATGTGTGCATATGTATGCGAGTGTGAACATAGTTCTGCAAATACATTGTTCCGTGCATTATCTTCCCAGTTCATCATGTTCATTGCTTTGAATCTCGTATGATAAAACTCTGTACTTTTGCTTAACTGTCCATGTATCTCCTTTGGTTTATGTGTGTGAGACGGTCAGAAGATGTGACAGGGGATGTTAGTGTTCCCGCGCATGCGCACTGCTGCCATAACAGTTGGAGAATTTGATGGAATGATTTTCGTGTGCTACACGAAGACAGCGCAAGCGCGGTGCAGCGGCGGCATGAGGAGTTGGTGTAATTGATGGCTTTTACGTTGCAATCCGACGTGCAGAAGAAAGCCCTTCTTGTGCCGCGCTCACACATGCGCAGTACAAGCGGTTGTAGTTTTTGATAGGTTGGAGTTTATGATAGAACAGCGGGGCTAGAAAAGACGTTGTGCATACAGGTTGGGACAGCTGTACGCCTGTGGTAATGCATACGTTTAGTTTTAAATACCTCAGCTCTGGAAGGTTTTACCTCCTTCATGACCAGGCCATTTTATTGCTATTTAGTACTGCGCTACTTTATTTTATTTTATTTTTTTTCAAATAACATTTTTTTTTATTATTATTTCGTTTTTGCAGTACATTATGTAATAACAGTTGGTGATTGTAACAGTAGTATAATAGTGCTGATTTCTTGTATACAGTGTCAGTAATCAAATGCCATATTCCAATATTAAAATTTTGCAAAATGCCAGCTAAGTGTCATCGTCTTCCATTTGCTATATTTACTGGCAGGCTTATAATCTTAATGTAATAGCAGAATCATGACTTAGTTATCTATGACTATGAAATCACAGGTGTGTATAACATAAAGAAGAAGAAGTGGGTAGTAGAGAGAGGGAGTTAGAGGGGGGGGTATAGTAGGTATATCAACGGTGGTGTTACCTGGTCATGGTGGGTCCTCCCGGAGGTGCCATAGCTCCCAGACCCTGTTATGTGCTTCCAATGTATCTTTTATTCTGGCTGTCATCTTTTCCATCACTTCTATGTCCTTTATTCTAGTGTACAGGTCCTCAGCAGAGGGGGGGTGAAGAACGCTTCCAATGTAGTGCTATAAGGCATCTTGCCGCCGTTAGTATGTGACGTACCAATTTTTTATATGGGGTGGGGAGTTAAGACGGCGGTAGGCCCAGTAGGAAGAATTTTGGGGAAGCCTGGATCTGTATGTCCAGGAGGCGTTCCAGTAGTTGCTGGACTGTGGACCAGTAAGGAGTCAACAATGGGCAGCTCCAGTATATATGTAGGAAGGTGCCCCTTGCTCCCTGGCATCTCCAGCATCTATCGGAACTATTGGGAAAGATGGCATGGAGAACATCTGGGGTCATATACCACAGCAAGAGGATTTTATAGGAGTTTTCTTTGTATAAAGAACATAATGAGCTCTTTGCTGTTTGATTCCAGATTATCTGCCTTTGCGCGATAGGGAGTTCCTCCCCAAGGATCCCCTCCCATTTAGTCATATGCAAGTGTTTACCCTGGCCGTCCTCAGAGAAGACGTTCAAGAGCTTGTATATGCTCAATATAAGCCCCCTCTGGTTATTGCCCGCCAAGATTGTTGTTTCAAACGCTGATGGTGGTGAGAATTGTAGGGTGGGTGTAATAGTGAGTGCATAGTGCCGAATTTGTAGATACCCGTAGAATGCCTGTCTGGGGAGGTCATGTTTATTTTGTAGTTCGCTGAATGGCAGCAGTTTCCTTGTTCTGGGGTCCACCAGGTTCCCAAAGTGGAACAAGTTCCGGGCTGTCCAATGATGTGACATTTGGTAGGTTAGACTATCCGGCACTTTGGGGTTACAGATAAAAGAGGTCAGGAGCGATCTATCCGATGAGAGACTATGTTTGGGGGCCAGAGTGCGCCACATCCGCCTCAACTGGGACATGGGGCCCAGCATACGCTCAGGGGCTACGTCCGCATTCGCACTCCACAGCAGGCTATTTGGATGTATGGGAGCAAGCCATAGTTTTTCGATTTCGGTCCATTTGTTGTAAGATTTGTGGGTATACCAGGAGGCTATCGCTCGCAATTGAGCAGCATAGTAATATTTAATAATATTAGGGAATGCCAATCCCCCTTCATTGCGAGATGCCATCAGCACCGACCTTGGGACCCTGTGCCTTTTGTAATTCCATGTGAAATGTAATAAATCGGATTGGAGTTTTTTCAGTTGGGCAATCGGGATTGGTATGGGTAGTGTTTGGAAGAGGTATAAAAGCCTTGGGAGGATAGTCATTTTTATTGAGGCTATTCGACCTAGTAGAGAGATGTGGTGTTTTTTCCATTGGGTCAGTGAGGATCTTATAGATCGGAACAGTGATGGGAAATTTTCTTGGTATAAGGTACTGAATTTGGGTGTAATAAATGTGCCTAGATACTTCAAGGAGTTTGTTTTCCATGTGAATGGAAAGTTAGATTTTAAAAGTGAGACCTCGTTAGGAGGGATGTTAATTGGGAGGGCCTCCGATTTTGATGCATTTATCTTATACCCTGAGAGAGCGCGAAAGCGATCTAGTTCTGTTTGCAAGATCGGGAGAGTAATATGAGGTTGAGTTAATGAGAGTATGATATCGTCCGCAAAGAGGGAGATTTTAAACTCCCTTCCTCTAACCGATATTCCCCGTATGTCCTGGTTTCTCCTAATGGATGCAGCTAGGTGGACATCCCTGTCTGGTCCCGTTCGCCACTGAGAATGCAGGGGATAACGCAAAGGGGGTCCTGACTTGGGATGTTGGGCCAGTGTATAAATGTCTGATTGCTTGTAGGAAAGGACCTCGAAAGCCCATGAATTGTAAAGTGGCAAATAGAAAGGGCCATCCCAAGCGGTCAAACGCTTTTTCTGCGTCTAAACTAAGCAACAATGCCGCTTGGTGTTCCCTATTCACCACCTCCACCAGATCTATAATCTTTCTGGTATTGTCGCCAGCCTGACGCAGCGGGACGAACCCTACCTGGTCTTTATGGACCAGTGAGGGGAGAATTTGGTTTAGGCGATTGGAAAGTAGTTTGGTGAAAATTTTAAAGTCGGAATTCAGTAATGCAATGGGTCTGTAACTGGCGCAGAGGGAAGGGTCTTTGTCTGGTTTAGGAATTAAGGTGATAAAAGAACGGTGCATGTCCGGGGGTATGTCGGCGTTGTGAAGAAAGGCATGGAAGACCTTGCGCATATGTGGAAGCAGTATGGGGAGAAATGTCTTGTAGTATTCATATGGGAATCCGTCAGGTCCCGGGGCTTTATGGGATGGGAGGGATTTAATGGTCAACTCTATTTCCTCATCTGTAATCTGTGTGTTCAAAGTCATTAGGTCGGAGGATGTTAAATGGGGAACTCCACTGCGTTCTAAGTATTCTCGCATTTTGTAAGACAAGTCGGGGGAGGGGGGATTGCTAGGTATGTCTGGGTTATTGTATAAGTGTTTATAGAAGTCCGCAAATACCTGAGCTATTTCTTTGGGGTGGGAGACTATATGCCCCGACTTATTTTTAATCTGATGTGGTGTCTGCATGTGGAATTTGTCACGTAGTTTGTTAGCTAAAAGGGAGTGCGCTTTGTTACCTTTGTCGTAGAATAATTGCTTTAGTCTTGTCAGTGCTTTTTCTACCTGGCCTAAGGCGAATTCCTTCAGGGTTGAGCGAAGGCTAATGACCTTCCGAAGTATGGGTATGGAAGGGGTGGCTTGACTGCGCTACTTTAACTGGTAATTGCGTAGTCATGCAATGCTGTACCCAAATGAAATGTATATCATTTATTTTCACACAAATGGAGCTTTCTTTTCCTGGTATTTGGTCACCACTGGGTTTCCTATTATATAAACGAAAAAAGACTGAAAACAATATTTTTTAATTTCTTCTTTAACCACTTCAGCCCCGGAAGGATTTGTCCCCTTAATGAGCAGGCCATTTTTTGCGATACGGCACTGCGTCGGTTTAACTGACAATTTTGCGGCCGTGCGACGTTGTACCCAAACAAAATTGATGTCCTTTTTTCCCCCCAAAAAATATAAAAAAACACATTTCTTCCTCTGTTTAGGCCGATATATATTCTTCTACATATTTTCGGTAAAAAAAAATCGCAATAATCGTATATTGATTGGTTTGCATAAAAGTTATAACGTCTACAAAATAGGGGATATATTTATGGCATTTTTTTTTTTTTTACTAGTAATGGCGGTGATTTGCGGACAGATCGGACACTTTTGACACTTTTTTGGGACCATTAACATTTATACAGCGATCAGAGCTAAAAATAGCCACCGATTACTGTATAAATGTCACTGACAGGGAAGGGGTTAACACTAGGGGCGATCAAGGGGTTAAATGTGTGTCCTAGGGAGTGTTTCTAACTGTGGGGGGATGGGACTGCCTGGAGGAGGAGATATATCGCTGTTCATAACCAGTATGAACAGCAGATCTGTCTCCTCTCTCCTGACAGAACGGAGATCTGTCTGTTTACATTGACAGATCTCCATTCAGTGTCTCTCAGGAGCAATCGCGGGTGCCGGGCATGCGCATCGACTCCGTCGTCGCGCTCACGCTCCCTAGTGGTCATAAAGTGGTCGATGTACAGCTACAGCGACTTTCCCAGGGGAGCCAACCTGCTGCAGTATAACTGCGGCGGCTGGTCCTTAAGTGGTTAACCACTTGACGACCGCCTCACACCGATATACGTCGGCAAGGTGGCACGGACAGGCAGAATCACGTACATATACGTGATCTGCCTTCCGCGGGTGGGGGGTCCGATCGCACCCCCCCCCCCCGGTGCCCGAGGCGGTCACCATTTCTTCCCGGGCGATGAGAGGTGAGGGGGAGGCCATCCATTCGTGATGTAAACAGAGGGAGAGGAAGTGATGTCATCCCTCCTCGAGACGGTCTTTTCGATCCGGCGCCGAGGAGAGAAGACATCCAAGTAAGTGCACCAACACTACACTAACAGTAGAACACGCCAGGCACACTTTTCACCCCCTGATCACCCCCCTGTACCCCCTGTCACACTGACGCCAATAGCAGTTGTTTTTTTTTTTGCATTGGTGTCAGTTTGTGACAGTTATAAGTGTTAGGGCAGTTAGGTTAGCCCCCTTTAGGTCTAGGGTACCCCCCTTTAGGTCCAGGGTGCCCCCTTAACCCCCCTAATAAAGGTTAACCCCTTGATCACCCCCCATCGCCAGTGTCGCTAAGCGATAGTTTTTCTGATCGCTGTATTAGTGACACAGGTGACGCTAGTTAGGGAGGTTAGTATATAGGTTCGCTGTCAGTGTTTTATAGTGACAGGGACCCCCATATACTACCTAATAAAGGTTTTAACCCCCTGATTGCCCCCTAGTTAACCCTTTCACCAGCGATCACCGCATAAGTGTTACGGGTGACGATGGTTAGTTAGTTTGTTTATTATAGTTTATTACAGTTTTAGGGCACCCGCCGTTTATTACCTTATAAAGGTTTAACCCCCTAAGTTAAGTTTTTAGGGTCAGATAAGGTCTGCGTCGCCCCAGGCAGCGTCAGGTTAGCGCCAGTACCGCTAACACCCAGGCACGCAGCATACACCTCCCTTAGTGCTATAGTATCTGAGCGGATCGATATCTGATCCGATCAGATCTATACTAGCATCCCCAGCAGTTTAGGGTTCTCATAAACACAGTGTTAGCGGGATCAGCCCAGATACCTGCTAGCACCTGCGTTTTGCCCCTCGGCCCAGCTCTGCCCAGCCCACCCAATTGCAGTATCGATCGATCACTGACACTTACAAAACACTAAGCACACATAACTGCAGCATTCGCAGAGTCAGGCCTGATCCCTGCGATCGCTAACAGTTTTTTGGTAGCGTTTTGATACAGTCGCTGACAGTCAGGAGCTTTTTTGCCTGTGAGTCTCACTAGTGTACCCCTAAATTTAGAGCCCAAAATGACAAATCGAAGGTACACTAGTGAAGAGGCCTACACGTTTCTGAGCATGACAGATAGTGAAGAGGAAGTCACTCATCTGTCAGATTCAGGCTCAGAATACGATCCTGTAGAGGACAGCGGCTCCATGACAGATAGCTTTGACGACGGAGTTGTGGTCCCTGCCAAGGTCAGGCGTACAAGACCCCAATCTTCTTCTTCTGTCCTTGAAGTGCAAGAACCGCAGGGCTCTCGTATGGAGCAGAGAAGTACTAGTGCCGCTATTCCTTCTGGTAAACTGGAAAGCACCAGCGGCCTAGTACACCCTGGTCGTATATCCAGCACTGCAGTAACACTTGGTGACGTGGCGAGTTCCATAAGTGCAGTTCAAGCTGGCGAGGTGGCAAGCACAAGTAGTGTCCCGCTGCCACCAAGAAGACAAAGACAGGCCCGTCGTGCCCATAGTGCCTTCCTGCTGCATTCGCCAATCCGAATTGGGAACCCACCACTTCTGCAGCACCCGTACTTCCCCCATTCACTGGCCAACCTGGAATTCAGGTGGAAACAGTTGATTTTACGCCACTGGATTTTTATTCGCTGTTTTTCACCGAAGATCTCTATAGATCTATTGTGGACCAAAACAATTTATACGCTGGTCAACACATCGCCGCTAATCCCCAGTCCTCCCTTGCCAGAGATTGGAGACCAATTACGGTCTCCGAATTTAAGATCTTTCTGGGCCTTTCCCTCAACATGGGCTTGAATAAAAACAGTAAGTTGCGGTCATATTGGTCCACTGAACCAATTTACCATGCGCCCGTGTTCTCTGCCTCCATGGCCAGGGCACGATATGAGCAGATTTTGCGGTTCATGCACTTCAATGACAATGAACTCTGTCATCCTCGTGGAGGCCCTGGATACGATCGGCTCTACAAAATTCGTCCCCTCATAAACCACTTCAACCAACGTTTTGCAGACTTGTTTACTCCCCATCAAGTTGTCTGCGTTGATGAGTCCCTGATTAAATTTTCTGGCCGCTTATCATTCAAACAGTACCTTCCCAGCAAGCGTGCCAGATACGGGGTCAAGATGTATAAGCTCTGTGACAGGGCCACAGGCTATACATGTAGTTTTATGGTTTACGAGGGCAAAGATAGTCACGTAGAGCCGACAAACTGCCCTGACTACTGGCAAGATAGTGTGGGACTTGGTGTCACCCTTATTCGGAAAGGGGTACCACTTGTACGTGGACAATTATTACACAAGCCTGCCACTTTTTAGTCACTTGTTTGATCAGCAGATTGGAGCATGTGGCACCGTGCGACCTAATCGCCGGGGCTTTCCCCAGCGGCTTGTAGATTCCTGTCTTAGGCTGGGGGAGAGAGCCTGCTTGAAGTGTAATAACTTGCTCGCTATGAAGTGGAGGGATAAGAAGAATGTTTTCGTTCTCACCTCCCTTCATGCAGACACGACGACCCAAATTACTACGGCGACTGGTGTTGTGGAGAAACCCCTCTGTGTCCACGAATATAACCAAAATATGGGAGGGGTGGACCTCAACGACCAGTTGTTGGCGCCGTACCTAGTTGCCCGTAAGACCAGACGCTGGTACAAAAAGTGTCTGTTTATTTCAATTGGCTTTGCTGAATGCTTATGTGCTATACAGAGCTTCAGGACAAACTGGATCCTTCCTTAAATTCCAGGAAGAGATCGTCAGAGCCCTTCTGTATCCAGACGGTGCTCCACTTCACCATCCCCAACCAAATGCAGTAAGCCGGCTGCATGAGAGGCATTTTCCTTATGCCCTCACGAGTACCCCTACCCAAAAAGCCCCCCAAAAAAGATGTCGTGTCTGCAGCAAGCGCGGATTTAGGCGTGACACCCGGTGTTATTGTCCCTCCTGTCCTGGCAATCCTGGTCTTTGCATGGGTGAATGTTTTGAATGCTACCATTCACTAGTTGAGTATTAGCGTAGGGTACAGCACTGCACAGACTAGGACAGTGTTTCTCAACTCCAGTCCTCAAGGCGCACCAACGGGTCATGTTTTCAGGATTTCCCTCAGGTTCAAACAACTGTGGTAATTACTAAGGCAGTGAAACTGATTAAATCCCCTGTGCAAAATAATGGAAGGCCTGAAAACATGACCTGTTGGGGCGCCTTGAGGACTGGAGTTGAAAAACACTGGACTAGGACACACTTTCACAGGGTCTCCCAAGATGCCATTGCATTTTGAGAGACCCAAACTTGGTACCAGTTACAAAAGTTAAAAGTTACTAAAAAAAGTGTAAAAAATAAATACATAAATAAATAAAAACACACAAAAAAATATAAAATAAAAAAAACAAAAATAGTTGTCGTTTTATTGTTCTCTCTCTCTCTATTCTCTCTCTATTGTTCTGCTCTTTTTTACTGTATTCTATTCTGCAATGTTTTATTGTTATTATGTTTTACCATGTTTGCTTTTCAGATATGCAATTTTTTTATACTTTACTGTTTACTGTGTTTTGTTGGTAACCATTTTATTGTTTTCACATTCAGCTGCAGAGTGGATTTATTTATCTTGACAGCAACAGCGTTTGCTCCCACGATACATAAAGCCGTGACTCCAGCGCTGTCGGAGGTGATTTCACCACCACAGTTACATACTTCAGCATATATGCCGAAGCGTGGGGGCAGCAGTGGGTGGAGGAGCGATTTGCTCCTGCCTTTTGTGGGAGGATGCCCCCATGCTTCGGCATATATATATTTTAGGCACAGGTTGCGTTAAATGTTTTATTTTTTACTATGTTTTTTTTGTATTTGCTTTGCAGGTATGGTAAGTCTTATGCCCCCTACACACGGTCGGATTTTCCGATGGAAAATGTCCGATCGGAGCGTGTTGTCGGAAATTCCGACCGTGTGTGGGCTCCATCGGACATTTTCCCTCGGATTTTCCGACACACAAAGTTGAAGAGCAGGAGATAAAATTTTCCGACAACAAAATCCGATCGCGTCAATTCCGACCGTGTGTGGCCTGTTCCGACGCACAAAGTGCCACGCATGCTCAGAAGAAATTCCGACACGGAACAGCTCGTTCTGGTAAACTTAGCATTCGCAATGGATACAGCACTTTCGTCACGCTGCAATGTTAAAAATGGTTTAATACAGCGCAATCTCTTCTTCTTTATAATGTGACAAGAATATAGTAGTTTTGCTGCTCATATTCACACAGACTTCTCACAAACTTATTTTGTTACTATTTATCGGGATTCCCTCAATATATTTTGATTTCTCAAATCTGACAACATATTTTTGTTGTATTTTTTTTTTTTTGGCTTTAATGTAGATTCTTTTTTTGTGTTTGTATTTTTTTGAAGGGTGTTATTTTTTTGTAGGGATATTTTTTTGTACTCCCGAAAATGTTTGTGTGTGTTTTTTGTGACAAGTTCCCACAACACCATTGATATGTTGTTCTATTTAATCTGTACGAGATTGTTTGGTGTTGTTGTCCCTTGTTAATTTCACATTTTATGTTAGAAATGTACCTGAATCGTCACCAACAAAATGTCCTTTTTGGATGAAAACACACACAGGAGAGTATAATTTCCCCAAAAAATTTTTTATTAAGGGGTCACAACTAAACAAAGAGGGAGGCAACGCTGGAGAAACTGCAGAAGTGGGTGAAGCCTTGGACCCCCAGGGCAGACATCAATTATTTAAAAGCAAAATTGGTGGCCTGAGGAGTCCTTATCTAAGGGAGGGCAGTCTGGTCCAGAAGTCCCAGAGATCCGGAAAGCAGCAGATGACATCTGTGTCCCCAGGCTGTGGTCATACAAGAGACTGCAGCTTCTGTCAGACCAGACTGAACCCAGGGTCATCACTCTCTTGTCTTCCTTCCACGCTTCCTTCCACGCGGTGGCTCTGGTGGTGGAGTTGTGGCAGCAGGAGGAGGAGGAGGATGGTCCAACTCAATGACGTCGATCTTGGGTGTTAGTTCCCCACTCACCCCCTTACGTAGGACTTTATACAGAAGGTCCTCACAGAGCCTGCGTTGACCCTCCTGCATGGCCTGCAGTTTTGTGGCAGCCATGCAGGCAAAGGCCTCTTCAGGAGTGGGTAAGGCTCGTAGGGACGCCGAAGCCTCCTGAATGAGCCTGAACGCAGAATCCTGCACGGGACTCGGAGTCGTCTTCTTGGCTCTTTTATATGGAAGGCGGAGGGGAGGAACCTGTGACTCTGTCAGGCTGCGACTGGTCCCAGGCTTCTCCTGGCTGACACTTAGCCCCGCCTCCTTCTGGCTGCCACTAATCCCCGCCTCCTCCTGACTGCCACATTCCACAACCTCCTCCTGGCTGAGGTCTTCCTGTGTATGAAAAAGGGACATAGTTTTAGTATTTTTTTCATCAATCACACACAATTTTCACCTCCTGACTGTTGCAAATTGAATGTTAACAAATATAACAGACTATCCTTCTGAGCCCAGCATTTTTCATTCTTGTCCCAAATTTGGGTGCCCACTAATGTCTATTGATATGTAAAACACTTTTTTCAATCAGCAATTAGTGATTAATAATAACATCTATAGTAAACATCATTTCTTTATTGCCCAGAAATCTGTAGAAGAATGCTATACCTGACTCCAGCTGGGCTCCTCCACTTCTTCCTGGCTGGAAGACCCAGGTTGGACATCGGAAGCCTCAGCTGGGGTGGAAGGAAGCGTGGAAGGAAGAGTAGAAAGGGATTCCCTGACTTTAGTGTGGTCTGACAGAAATCGCAGTCTCTCATAGTACCACAGCCTGGGGACATAAACGTCATCTGCTGCAGCTCCGGACCTCTGGGAATCTGTGACCTTCTTGCGCTCCCTAAGATAAGTGCTCCTCAGGCCACCAATTTTGGCTTTTAAATAAGGGATGGTTGCTGTGGGGACCACCGGCGTCACCAACTCCAGCAGTTTCTCCAGCGCTGCCTGCCTCTTTTGTTTATGGTTGTAATGAGGATGTCTCACTTGCCACAGACAGGGCAGCTCCCTGTATTTGTCAATGAACAGGGGGAGGAAATTGTGGTCGTTGAACCCATCCATTTTCTCTGCAAGACACAACACAAGACAAACCCTAATGTCAGGCCAAACTCCCCTAATCTTGTTACAATATAGGCTTCCATTTCGAAGCAGTATAGGCCCAAGTTTAGATCCTACCTTCGTTATCACGATCGGCGCCTCCGATGCTCCTTCCTCCGCTCACAGATCGTACGTAAGACGCACGCGTGTTACGCTTTATACACACTGCGCATGCGTGTAACTCCGCCCGCCCCTGACGTTCTTTCTAGTCTATTCCCCGCCCCTTTTCGTTCGGCGCAGTGTGGGAAGAGCACATGGCGGAGACACAGCAGGTGCGTGCTAATTGTAGCAACGACGAGGAGGAGGAGGAAAGGCCGGATCCGGACACGTCCCGATCCAGAAGGAGATTTAAGGACTCAAATATGTCCTTTGGGGAGATGTTGGAGATGGTGGACATCCTGAAGAAGGCCGACTATGATGGAAAGTATGGGCCTTACCCCAACCCCAATGTCAGAAAGGCCAAGATCATGGCGAAAGTGGTCAGGAGTCTGCACCGGAATTTCGGGGTGCGACGATCGAAAGATCAGCTCAGGAAGCGGTGGTCGGACCTCAAATTACGAGAACATGAGCAGTACAGAAAGATCCGGAGAGTGCTGCAAAATGTAAGTAGTTGTGCTGTGTTCCTATTCTTTATGTTTATTACGTTCGTGCTGCTCCATGTGCTTTTAGGAACTGTTGTACAGTTTAAAATGGCAACTTTCAGGTTCATGGGCACATTATTCGTTCGTATCAAACATTTTTCTTTCGGACTATAAAATACCATTGTTTAGGCCATATGCATTTGGCCACCATTTTTATGCCCTATACTTGTCTTAAAAGAATTGGGTTGTGTAGATGGCTTTGTTACTAGAATGAAATACAAATTAGATTCTGTGTAAGGAGAGGACACTGGAGCACTAATGTGGGACACAAGAACACAATTTTTTTTAGGAGGCCACACAGGTGCTCCAGTGTATACTATAGGGGGGGGGGCTACATCTGTGAAGCTTGTACCAAACAGGTAAAGTATTGCAGCTTGACAAAGGACACTGAAAATGCTGCATTTTTTAACTCTGCTAAAATTGACAATTGTACCCCACTTCCAAGCAATGTTTCCTATTTCTAGTTCTGCCATCAAATATCTGTGTGCTAATTATACCATTTTGTTTTACATAGGGGAGAAAAGACTCGGAGGACACCCCTCATCCGAGGAGACCAGAGCCCCCCCCTCTGGAAGAAGGGGAAATCCCCCCAACACAATCTGAGCAGGAGGAAGAAGACGTGGTGGAACTAGTCACCACAACAGGTGAGTGTCTGCGACCACAGGCTCAGGTAAGAGATGGATGCCGTCATATTATTGAGACCTAATTTTTTTGGGGGGTTCCTCTCTTTTTAGGTGATCGTGATGTTGTGGATCCAGATCCTTTCACATCCGAAAGTGCCCAGATCCTGATCGGGGAGATCATGGGGTGTAATTTACAATTGGAAAACATCAAGAAAAACATCAATGATGTTATTCCAAAAAATAAAAATATCATTGATGTTTTGGGGCGAGTTTAAAGCCCCTCCAAATCACTTTGTTTTTTGGTGTGCTACAATGTGCAAAATGTTTTTGTGATTTTTCACAAAGCAAAATTTGGAGGATGCACACAGTGTGTCAACATGTGCTATCTGCCATCACGGGAGATCAATGGACGCGTTTTGGGGGTGCAACCCCTTCCTCAATAATAAAGTAGCTGAGAGGAAGGGGTTGCTCCCCGAAAACACGTCTCTTGATCCCCCGTGATGGCAGGTCGCACATGTTGACATTGGTAAATTGGTGTGTATCTTCCAAATTTGGCTTTTCCTGGGGTGACTTCACCCCATAAGAACGCAATATCAAACACAGTTCCTAAATACTCATGTGTGATATTGCCTTCAAGTTCTACCAAATGTGACGTTTGTAAGTTCAAGATTTGTGTCTTTCTTGTTGGTTTTACACAGGCCTGTTTTCTCGTAAATGGACATTTCTATTTTTGATAATGCTACCCCAAAAATTGTTATACAACAAACATGTTGGTTTGTTTGAAGAACCTTTGGTAAATGCACATGTGATTGTGCAGGTATAAAAAAGTTTGTTAAGCAAGAATGTGTGGATTATTGTCTCAACGCTACAACACTTTTGGGGTGATGTCATTGGTGTTTTCAGAGAAAATGGGGGTTATTTACTAAGGGCAAATCCTCTTGGCACTACAAGTGCAGTTTCAGTGCAGTTACAACTGCACTTGTAGTGAAATGTGTTTTTGCATTTAGTAAATAACAGCCAACAGTGCTTTGTATAAGGTTACACAATCACGCCATTTTCTGGACTCAACACATTTCTGTCAGGGTCAGCTAAAACAAACACAAGCAGTAAATGTCCACAAAGAATTTCTTTTTTTTTTTAATAGAAAAAGGCTTCACATATTTGCTGGCATATTGATGGCCCCCCTACCCGCAAAGAACTCCAGGTAGCGTAACCGGACATCACGGGCACTCAGGGAGGGCAAGCCAGGACGTCCGCTTTCAAGCATCGTCAGTGTTTCAGGTATCACTCCGGCCTCAGGCCCAACTGAGCCA
The DNA here is from genome assembly GCA_037952925.1 of Lithobates clamitans. Lineage (NCBI taxonomy): Eukaryota > Metazoa > Chordata > Amphibia > Anura > Ranidae > Lithobates > Lithobates clamitans. Next base: position 2,049,607 of record JBBGZY010001184.1, read on the forward strand.
GCATAGTTGGTTGAATGTTTCCTTAAAAAGTTATGGAGAATACAGCACGCCAGTATAATATGGTTCAGTTTATACTCCGCCATATGGATGGGTGTCATAAATAGGCAGAACCGGCTGGCCAGGATTCCAAATGTGTTCTCCACCACTCTTCGGGCTCTGGCCAGCCGGTAATTAAAAACCCTCTGTTCCGGGGTGAGGGTCCCCATCGGGAATGGCCGCATCAGGTGGTCCCCCAGCGCAAACGCTTCATCAGCAACGAACACGAATGGGAGTCCTTCCACATTGTCCTCTGGAGCTGGCAAGTCCAAGCTGCCATTCTGGAGATGCCTGTAGAACTCCGTCTGGGCGATGACTCCACCATCGGACATCCGGCCATTCTTCCCCATGTCCACATACAGGAAGTCGTAAGTAGCCGACACCACCGCCAACATCACTATACTATTGAACCCCTTGTAATTATAATAGTACGACCCCGAGTTGGGTGGTGGGACGATGTGGACGTGTTTCCCATCAATTGCCCCTCCGCAGTTAGGAAAGTCCCACCGCTGGGCAAAGTGGGAGGCCACAGTCTGCCATTCCTGTGGCGTGGAAGGAAACTGTTGAGGAAAAAACAATAAACATGACTATTTTTTTAACAGAAACATGGCAAGCAGATTAGACACAAACATTATGGGGCAACCTCCAGATAGCATTTAGTAAGGGGAATTTAACAAGGCCAAAGTATAAGGTACACCTATCATATTCCCCCTCTCCCCCTCTCATGGGCCATTTCTAACATTATAGAGGGTGTGTGGAAATCTTGGACAGGTAACCCTCTTCACTTCATTGAGAGATGAATGCCTAAATAATGGGTATTACTTTGAACAGTCCCTCCTTAGTTACACTATTGACAGCCCACTGGACAGGTAAGAAGTGTCATCATACAAAGATATAAATACACACTGTACACATTTGAGGACATTTGGACATTCTGCTATTACCTGTCAAGATAATAATAGGATACAAAAACTTTAAACAGTACCATTTGAAAGTATACAGGCAGGCCCTTGCACTACATGCTTTGGGGAATTCATCCATAAATCTGACCAGTAAAGAGGTGGGTATAGTGTGTATGGGTTTGGCAAAGTCAGCAGATAGATGATTGAGGATAGATAGAGAATTGGGATCAGCTGACTTAGCAGTTGGGGGAGGGAGGGTTACTAAAAATTATTTGGGGACACCACAAAAAAAAGACTCTGCCACTCTGCATGAATTTAAATCAAAAATAACATTTCCAAACATTTTAGGGGGTGTTTGGGGTAAAGCACTACTATGGAGCTGATAAAATACATTGTTAAGTGACTACATGAGGTGAATATAGGGCAGGAGACACCATGCTGGGGAGGTTATTGAAGGGCAAATATGTATGAAGGACCTAAAATAATAATTACATAAAAATCCAGCATGCATGAGAACAAAGGGGACATTCACAGCATATTCCAATCATGGTAATTAGGGAATGAGGAAAGAAATACAAGATATTATCAAACATTCAATACAATAAAATGTGATATAAAAGGATAAAAATCTTACCTTTATATACTCCTTCTGCAGGACCTGGATGATGGCAGAACAAGTCTCTGGGATAATGATCCCCAGAGCCTGGGGGGAGATGCCTGTCGAGAACTTCAAGTCCTGCAGGCTTCTCGCTGTCGCCAAATACCGCAGGGTAGCGACCAACCTCTGCTCCGGAGTGATGGCTTACCTCATGCAGGTATCCTGCCTGCTAATATAAGGGGTCAGCGAAGCCAACAGACAGTGAAACACGGGGTCCGTCATCCTGAGAAAGTTCCTGAAATCATCAGAATTATTCTCACGGATCTCACGGAGCAAAGGCATATGAGAGAACTGGTCACGCTGAAGCAAACAATTCTTGGTCCATGAACTCCTCCCCACCCTGTTCATGGACTGGACTTGTGTCAAGGTCAGGACCCCAACACCAAGCCCCAGCACAGCACGAACTCTACGAGGAGTACGCATACGAAACATGGCTAGAAAACCGTCGGCTGCTCAGAACGAAGTAACAGAACGCACTGAAGAACAGCAAGGCCTGTGAAGAGCGACCTGAAAACCAGTAACGAACGAACAAGAATACAATGACTACCTAAAGTCACGCGGAACTTGCTGCACGCACTGAAGAGCAGATACAAACCCACAAGCACAAACTGAACGGCAGAAAACGATCTGAAAGCCACAAGTCTGAAAAAGCGTGAATCGTCTCTCACCAAACTTTTACTAACACGAGATTAGCAAAAGGAGCCCAAAGGGTGCCGCGCTTGGTTCTGAACCGGCCTTTTCTAGTCTCGTCGTACGTGGTGTACGTGACCGCGTGGTTGGCGATCGGAAATTCCGACAACTTTGTGCGACCGTGTGTAGACAAAAAAAGTTTGAGCCAACATCCGTCTGAAAAAATCCTAGGATTTTGTTGTCAGAATGTCCGAACAAAGTCCAACCGTGTGTACGCCCTATAAGTGCGTTGTGTACCTTTTGAGGTGTTCATGCAGTTTGGAATATGTGGGACGCACTATCCGGATGTTGCATGTCAGGTTAGGGGAACACATTACAAACATAAAAAAGGGTTTTGATAAACATAATGTCTCTAGGCACTATGATCTCAAACTTAACAGAAACCCCAAGGGCACTCCCTACATAGCTTTGGAAAAATACATCCCTCACTGGTGTGGAGGGAACGGTAGAAGAACGATATCTAGATCCGAAACCGATTGGATTTTTAAGCTCGGAACACATGTCCCCAATGGTTTGAACGTGGAGTGGGACATCAATTGTTTTATCAATAACTGTTGATGTCCCCCCAGATCTTGGGGTTGATCCCTTTTTTTTCCTTTTTCTTTTCTTGTATTTTACCATTGACTCTATGGCCTAGTCTGTGGTTAATTTAATGATGTCATGACTTCTCTTCTTTTTGTAAAATATAACATTGGAAATTATGTTACTTACCCTATGTTATGGAATAGTCGTCTTGGTACATATAAATGTTTCATACGGATTGTATTTGCTGTATAATCCTTTAATAATATGATACAACTGGTTTGGTATTGTGAAGGAACGTATCCTATAATAATATCATTTTTTAGAAGAGTTTTTTTATGTCACAGGCTAAACTCTAAATTGGTATAAAGATAGGATATGTTTTATATCCGGATTAAATTTTTTCCCTCCCTTGTTTTATTCTTTTTTTAAGTATTATTATTTTTTCTAATTAGTATTGTTAACAGTCCACAAGATGGCACTGTTTGTTATCATTATTTTCTTGTTTAAAATATCCTCTGAAGTAGTATTAAAGCTGCCCTGTGGGTGTCAGTGACGAGTAAAACTCTTTACCAATCATGTTGGTTTGAGTCTGGCGAGAAAAGCCTCTTGTTAGTCCGTCCAATTAGCCCTGAGTATCGGTTTAGGGAACCTATGGCTGCGCTTCTCTGCTCTGCTGTGTGGATATTTAACCACTTCAATACCCGCCTATAGTAAAATGACGTCCTCTACTTTGTGGGGTGATATCTGAATGATGCTTGCAACTAGATGCATCATTCAGATATCATTCTTTTCAGCCGCCGATTCTGTGCACGATAAGACTGATCATAGCGGCAGTGCCACCGCTTGATCATTCTTATAGGCGACAGGAGGGGACGCCCCCCCCTCCCGCCATCTGGTGCTTCTCCGGGCTCTCCCGTGCCATCGGGGACCCGGAGAATGAATCGGCCAGCGCCGGATGTTGACGATAGAGATGACTGGTGAACAGATGGTCACCAGTCATCTCTATGACCGTGGGAGGCCCAGGCGCGTCGTTATGACGTCACGCCCGGGTACCCGGAAATAACCGAAGCCGCGATCGCGGCTGCCAGCATGAGATCGGTGACATTTTTTTTTCCGATCTCATGCTTTCCAGCCTAGAGGAGAGATGTGGGGTCTTATTGACCCCACATCTCTCCATATAGAGGACCTGCCACATAGATTCCTATTACAAGGGATGTTTACATTCCTTGTAATAGGAATAAAAGTAATCAAAAAAAAAAGTTAAAAAAGTTAAAAATAAAAAAAATGAAGTAAAAAAAAAATTAAAATAATAAAAAAAAAAAATTTAAACGCCCCTGTCCCCGGTAGCTCGCGCTCAGAAGCGAATGCACACGTAAGTCCCGCCCACATATGTAAACGCCGCTCAAACCACACATGTGAGGTATCGCTGCGTGCGTTAGGGCGTGTGCAACAATTCTAGCACTAGACCTCCTCTGTAACTCTAAACTGGTAACCTGTAAAAAATTTTAAAGTGTCGCCTATGGAGATTTTTAACTAATGAAGTTTGGCGCCATTCCATGATTGTGCGCAATTTTAAAGCGTGACATGTTAGGTATCTATGTACTCGGTGTAACATCGTCTTTCACATTATACAAAAAAATTAGGCTGACTTTACTGTTTTGTTATTTTTTAATTCATGAAACCGTTTTTTTTCCAAAAAAAAAGGCGTTTAAAAAACTATTGCGCAAATACCGTGTGAAATAAAAATTTGCAATGACCGCCATTTTATTCCCTAGGTTGTCTGCTAAAAAAAACATATATAATGTTTGGGGGTTCTGAGTAATTTTCTAGCAAAAAAATTATGATTTTTACATGAAGTAGAGAAGTGTCAGAATAGGCCCGGTATTAAAGCGGTTAAAGCGCATACGCGTGCGTGGTTACGTGCCCCTGATGACGTCAGTTGTAACGAAACGGTCATAGGGTCATCACATACATACTCACTGCGCATGTGCGCCCTGTCTTTTTAGATACTAGCAGAGCATTTTTTATCTCCATCCTCTAACAGTTTTTTACTAGTAATGGTGGCGATCTGCGATTTTTATCGGGAGTGCGACATTGCGGCAGACACATCGGACACTTTAGACAATTAGACAGCGATCAGTGCTATAAATATGCACTGATTACTGTGTAAATGTCACTGGCAGGGAAGGGGTTAACACTAGGGGGCGATCAAGGGGTTATATGTGTTACCTAGGGAGTGATTCTAACTGTGGGGGGAGGGGACTGACCAGGGAAGGAAACTGATCGGTGTTCCTATATACTAGGAACACACGATCTGTCTCCTCTCCCATGACAGGACGTGGATCTGTGTGTTTACACACACAGATCCACGTTCCTGCTCTGTGACGAGCAATTGCGGGTGTCCGGCGGACATCATGGCTGCCGGGCAGGCAAATCGGTTCCCGTGTGACGCGGCGGGCGCGGGCGTCCCCTACAAAGCCGCAAAGCCGAGGACGTCATATGACGCCCGCCCGGAGGGACAGAGTGTTCCTGCGGCCGTCATATTACAATGGCTGGGATGGGAAGTGGTTGAAGAGTCGTTGTAATCATTTGATGAAGATTTTTCTTTTGTTTGTTCACTTTGCTGCATTCAAATCGAAATTACGAATTAAACAACTTAACCAAATTGAACTAAACAAAATAACTAGATTAACGAATTGAAACAAAATAAAACTAATTTTTTCGTCATGCACATGTCTAAATTCTTCTTTAAATAACATGGTGTGACAATAAGGCAACAGCCTTTCCCTAAACGAATCCCTAAGTCAGGTATTTTGCTGCCCCAACATACTTGCAGAGGGAAGAGTCCATCATTGGCAAAGTTCATGGTGGTAGTATCCAGGATTGGCACCTTTGGAGTGGGCTGCAAGTCCCAGCAGCTCCTCCAGGCTGTAGCAGGTTCCTGGGGGCAGATGTGCAATAATTGTCACTCCGGACTCTGCATATTTAGCAGGCCAACATGACAGATTCCAGCAATGGTAACAGCAACTGCAGACTTTCAATAACCTTCTTACATACTCATTCTTGCACGGCCCCCAAATCGGACCCCTGTCTCATTTTTATATAGCACTGGACCAGTAGGTCGGACCCAGAAAAGCCTGCTAAAAAAGAATCGGAAAACATATTTAACCCTCCTGACTGGTTCAGCATAAAGTCTACCTGCCTACAATCGCGTATATTACAACATTGGCAACTAGAAGAGGATGAAGAGGAATTTTACGCATGTACAGTGGGGACCGGAAGTATTCAGGCCCCCTTAAATTTTTCACTCTTTGTTATATTGCAGCCATTTGCTAAAATCATTTAAGTTCATTTTTCCTCATTAATGTACACACAGCACCCCATATTGACAGAAAAACACAGAATTGTTGACAGATTTAGTAAAAAAGAAAAACTGAAATATCACCAGGTCCTAAGTATTCAGACCCTTTGCTCAGTATTTAGTAGAAGCACCCTTTTGATCTAATACAGCCAGGAGTCTTTTTGGGCAAAGATGAAACAAGTTTTTTACACCTGGATTTGGGGATCCTCTGCCATTCCTCCTTGCAAATCCTCTCCAGTTCTGTCAGGTTGGATGGTAAACGTTGGTGGACAGCCATTTTTAGGTCTCTCCAGAGATGCTCAATTGGGTTTAAGTCAGGGCTCTGGCTGGGCCATTCAAGAACAGTCACGGAGTTGTTGTGAAGCCACTCCTTCGTTATTTTAGCTGTGTGCTTAGGGTCATTGTCTTGTTGGAAGGTAAACCTTTGGCCCAGTCTGAGGTCCTGAGCACTCTGGAGAAGGTTTTCATCTAGGATATCCCTGTACTTGGCCGCATTCATCTTTCCCTCGATTGAAACCAGTCGTCCTGTCCCTGCAGCTGAAAAACACCCCCACAGCATGATGCTGCCACCACCATGCTTCACTGTTGGGACTGTATTGGACAGGTGCTGAGCAGTGCCTGGTTTTCTCCACACATACCGCTTAGAATTAAGGACAAAAAGTTCTATCCTGGTCTCATCAGACCAGAGAATCTTATTTCTCACCATCTTGGAATCCTTCAGGTGTTTTTTAGCAAACTTCATGAGGGCTTTCATGTGTCTTGTACTGAGGAGAGGCTTCCGTCGGGCCACTCTGCCATAAAGCCCCGACTGGTGGAGGGCTGCAGTGATGGTTGAATTTCTACAACTTTCTCCCATCTCCCGACTGCATCTCTGGAGCTCAGCCACAGTGATTTTTGGGTTCTTCTTTACCTCTCTCACCAAGGCTCTTCTCCCTCGATAGCTCAGTTTGGCTGGACGGCCAGCTCTAGGAAGGGTTCTGGTCGTCCCAAATGTCTTCCATTTAAGGATTATGGAGGCCACTGTGCTCTTAGGAACCTTGCGTGCCGCAGAATTTTTTTTTTGTAACCTTGGCCAGGTCTGTGCCTTGCCACAGTTCTGTCTATGAGCTCAGGCAGTTCCTTTGACCTCATGATTCTCATTTGCTCTGACATGCACTGTGAGCTGTAAGGTCTTATATAGACAGGTGTGTGGCTTTCCTAATCAAGTCCAATCAGTATAATCAAACACAGCTGGGCTCAAATGAATGTGTAGAACCATCTCAAGGATGATCAGAAGAAATGGACAGCACCTGAGTTAAATATATGAGTGTCACAGCAAAGGGTCTGAAATCTTAGGACCATGTGATATTTCAGTTTTTCTTTTTTAATAAATCTGCAAAAATGTCAACAATTCTGTGTTTTTCTGTCAATATGGGGTGCTGTGTGTACATTAATGAAGAAAAAAAATGAACTTAAATGATTTTAGCAAATGGCTGCAATATAGCAAAGAGTGAAAAATTTAAGGGGGTCTAAATACTTTCCATCCCCACTGTATACACATACGGCATATGCTTTACGCATGTTTACGCAATGCCTTTACAGAAAATTTTACTCAAAACAACAGTAAATTATTACATCTAAGGCTACATTTACATAAGTGTAAAAAATTTTAACGGTCTTATTACACGTTTTTTCTAGCACAATAGTTCCTGCATAATGGTCAGTAAATACTTGCGTAAAATTGTTCTGGTTTTTTTTTCCCCAGTACCTGCATCTGGCATACATGTATATGTACTGTATGTCCTCAGATGCAGATTTTTGGATTTTGTGTGATGGATCTGAACACACTGTGTGTTTATGCACATTTGCAGCTGCGCTCAGATCCGTAACTGAAAACGCTTGTAAATGCATTTTTTTTTTTTTACAACGGTGTGACTGAAGCCTAATGCTGCGTACACACGGTCGGAAATTCGGCCAGCAAAAGACCGATGAGAGCTTTTGGTCGGAAAATGCGACCGTGTGTATGCTCCATCGGACTTTTGCTGACAGAATTCAAAAAAATTTTTAATCAGTATTTGAATTGGAAAACGCATTCAAATTTGATTTTTTTTCCATTTAAATGCAGCTGTTGCATTAGGCTATTAATACTGACTGTCTGACAATTCGAAAATTAGAACAGAATAGTAGTAGAATAGAAAAAATATATAACCCTCTTCCGAAATTTGAATTTCAAATGAATTTGAATATAAAAAATTAGAATAGAATAGAAAATAAGATAATACAATAGAATAGAAAATAATAAAATAGAATAAATAGAAAGAATATAATATATAACAAACTTCTTCGAATAGAATGAATTTGAACAGAAAAGATTAGAATAGAATAGAAAATAATAGAAAAAATAGAATAGAAAATAAGAGAATAGAATACAAAAGAGTAGAATAGAAAAACAATAGAACAAAATCGAATAAAATAGAAAGAATATATAACCAATATATAACCATCTTCCGAAATTTGAATAGAATGAATTGGAATTCGAATAGAAAAGATCAGAATGGAAAAGAAAATAATAGAAATAAATACAAAAGAGTAGAACCGAAAAAAACAAAATAGAATAGAATAAAAAAAACAATAGAATAAAACAGAATGCCATAGAAAAAAATATAATATATAACCATCTTCTGAAATTCGAATTTAGAATAAAATAATTTTGAATTTGAATACAAAAGATTAACATAGAATGGAAAATAATAGAAAAGAATAGAATAGAAAATAAGAGAATAGAATAGAAAAGAATAGATTAGAAGATCAAAAGAATAGAATAAAATAGAAAGAATATGACCGTTATATTCTTTCTATTTTATTTTATTCTATTGATTTTCTGTACTATTATTTTCTATTCTATTCTCTTATTTTCAAGTCTATTCTTTTCTATTCTATTCTAATATTTTCTATTAAAATTTGAATTCATTCTATTTGAAATTGGAATTTCAGAAGATGGTTATATAGTCTTACTATTTTATTCTATTCTATTGCTTTTCTATTCTATTCTCTTATTTTCTATTCTATTCTTTTCTGTTACATTCTAATCTTTTCTATTCGAAATTTGAAAGATGGTTATATATTATATTAAAAAATGTGTAAAAAAAGTTGCGCTACTGGTGAATCTAAAGAAAAAGAAAAAAAATGCCAATCAGCAGCTAGCATCAACAACGTGATCAATTGTGTATAGAAAATAGAAATATATAAGATGCAGTGCTTATAAGAAAAATCCCCCAGGATAACCCTTAAGGGTGAATGCTCAACTGGTGAGTCATAAATGGTGAAAAACAAATGGTATGCTAGTGCACACTGAAACCAATGGTGCGTGAATGATAACACAACAGAAATTCATGTTTTTTTTTTTTAAATGACATTTAATTTTTTTTTTTATTGCATTTTAGTTTAAATATGAGATCTGAGGTCTTTTTGAACCCAGATCTCATAGTTAAGAGGTCCTGTCATGCTTTATTTATATTACAAGGGATGTTTACATTCCTTGTAATAGGAATAAAAGTGACACAATTTTTTTTAAAGAACAGTGTAAAAATAAAAGGTAAAATAAAGAAGAAAAAAATTTTAAAAATGTTTAAATGCGCCCTGTCCTGCAGAGCTTGCGTTAAAAAGTGAACGCATACGTGAAAATGGTGTTCAAACCACACGTGAGGTATCGCCGCGATCGTTAGAGCGAGAGCAATAATTCTAGCCCTAGACCTCCTCTGTAACTCAAAACATGCAACCTGTATCTTTCACAACATAAAAAAATGGGCTAACTTTATTGTTGTCTTATTTTTGAATTCAAGAAATTTTATTTTTTTCCAAAAAAGTGCACTTGTTATGCCCTGTACACACGATTTTCCAATTCAAATACTGATTTTCCGACTGGAAAAGTGCGATTGGATTGTGTTGTTGGAAATTCCGATCGTGTGTGGGCTCCATCGGACTTTGTCCTTTGGAATTTCTGACACACAAAGTTTGAGAGCAGGCTATAAAATTTTCCGACAACAAAATCTGATCGGTTAAATTCTGATCGTGTGTACACAAATCCGACGCACAAAGTGCCACGCATGCTCAGAATAAATTAAGAGACGAAAGCTATTGGCTACTGCCCCGTTTATAGTCCCGATGTACGTGTTTTACGTCAACGCGTTCAGAATGATCGGATTTTCCGACAACTTTGTGCGACCATGCGTTTGCAAGACAAGTTTGAGCCAACATCCGTCGGAAAAAATCCATGGATTTTGTTGTCGGAATGTCCGATCAATGTCCGACCGTGTGTACAGGGCACAAGGCGCAAATACGGTGTGACAGAAAGTATTGCAACGACTGCCATTTTATTTTCTAGGGTGTTAGAAAAAAATATATATAATGTTTAGGGGTTCTAAGTAATTTTCTAGCAAAAAAAACACCAAATCTCAGAAAGAGGCTTGGTCCTTAAGTGGTTAATTGTTTTTCTATTCTATTCTCTTATTTACTCTTCTCTTCCTTTCTATTATTTTCTATTCAAATTCACTCTGTTCGAAATTTGAATTTCTGAAGATGGTTATAGTCTTTATATTTTATTTTATTGTTTTTTTATTCTATTTTCTATTATTTTGGATTCCATTGTTTCAGATTCTATTCTAATCTATTATATTCTAATTTGAATTTATTCTATTTCAAAATTCGAATTTCAGAAGACGGTCATATTCTATTTTATTTCATTCTATTCTATTAAATTCTATTCTTTACTATTCTTTTATTTTTATTCTATTGCTTTATAATTTAATTTCTATTTTATTGCATTCTGTTTTCGAAACTCGATTTCTAATTTTTTCTAATTTGATTTGTTTTCTAATTCGCTTCAAATTTGTTTTTGAATTCAAATCTAGTTTCGTCCAAATTTTGGTTTGTTATTTTGGATTTGTTTAAATTCATTACTATTGTAATTCGGTAATTCGGATTCATCTGGATTTCCGAATAACGAAAATATTGTCCTAATTTTGATTTGGAACGAAACGCATTGCACATGTCTAATATTTATACAGCCCTGGCCAATCCCAGGGAGCATGGCCCTGAAGGCTGCTGGGAGACTGTATATGCTCTCTGAGCACACTCAATGGGGGTCTTTTCCTGGAGAGAAAAAGTCCAGCCTGGAGGGCTTAATGCCCTCCAGGACAGTGCTGCCATGTGCTTGCTGTTCGTGAGGCCTCAGGTGGGCGACCTGAGGTCCTGGATGCTGAAGCTACTGAGAGCTGACTAATGGGCTGTCTGCTAAAAATCTAGCCTGGTATCACTGGAGAAAGGTGTCACTTGGAGGTTGGAAACCAGTTGTTCCTGGATCTTTTGTAAGTGCAGAAGGCTGTGAGAGATCTTAGGGAGTTTTGGGCTGCTGCCACCCTTCTTGTGCTAGAGAGTCAGCTGTGTGTTTACTAAAGGGGACATCAGCTGGTGTCCTGAAAAGCTTAGTCAGTTCAGTTCTCTGCTCTTGCTGCTCTAAAGAAAAAAGCTGGTATGCTGTTAACTGCTTCTATTACAAAGCCAAGTCCACAGTCTGCTATATGCAAGGACTTCTGCTTCAAGAGGAGCTCCAGGCTCCTTCATAAAAATATAACAGTCAGCAGCTACAAATACTGTAGCTGCTGACTTTTAATATTGGGACACTTACCTGTTCGTGAGACCAGCGGTGTCTTCACACAAGCTGATTTTTCAATCAGCTCTCGAATTCTCCCGCCGGCATATCGGGTAAGGCTCCACAGCTGGTTACCACTGCGCATGCATGAAGTGCACTGCTCTTTGTGAATGGCCCGGCGGCAAGGGAAGGAGGATGAGGGCCGAAATTATTATTATTATACACCATTTCTATAGCGCCAACAGTTTACGCAGCTCTTTACAATGTAGAGTAGGGGACAGCACAATTACAATATAGTTCAATACAGAAGGGACAGGAGGGCCCTGCTCGTAGAGCTTACATTCTAAAGGGAGGGGGTGGTGGTACAAAAGGTCATAGATGCGAGGAATGATTTGATGGGGGATGGCTTGGGGACAGTTGTTAGGTGGGTGTGGAATAGGCTTCCCTGAATAAGTTCCGAGAAGGAGAGGAGGCGCCTCTGGGTGCAGATTTTTAACAAATTTAATATGCAGTAAAATTTATCATATATTCAACTCACAATTTGACAGTAAAAAGGAGGCATTGGATAATAGCCCAAGGATCTGGGGCTGTCCTCTGTGGAGTCGATCCCTTGGCCCGTCTGTGTCCTCTCTGGCGCTTACTCTTGTACAGCTTGATGATATTTTGCCGGTTGTGGTGGAGCGTCCCAGCTGCGCAGTGTGTCCTGTGCTTCAGGTGCTGCTGGAGGGTGCTCGGCCGGCCGCTGTAGAGCCGACCGCCAACACGAGGTTTGAGACGCAGACTGCGTCTTGGGATATTATCCAATGCCTCTTTTTTACTGTCAAAATGTGAGTTGAATATATGATAAATTTTAATGCATATTAAATTTGTTAAAAATCTGCACCCAGAAGCGCCTCCTCTCCTTCTCTTTTGTTTCCAGTGTTTTTGGGAACATGGTCTCTGTTCCCCAGCGATGGCAGCCCTGAGAGTGAATTTTCCCCACCTTTTTTCCTTCCCCTCCCCCCTCTCCCCCCTCCCCCTACACTAAGTAACAAGGCCTATCTCATCTGTGGACTTTGCCCTCGAACTACTACAGTGACTCTGGACTTTGTTGTATGCACATATTGCCATAGGATATATATTGTCTTGCCTTCTTTTGACTTTTTGACTTTGACTTTTGCGCCTTTACTTGTACTACCTGTTCTGGATAACTTCCGGATGAGTTTACTGCTTTGAAGACATCCAGAAGTGGGAGCGTGTACCTGACAAAACCAGGTACCCACTCCCCCCCCCCCCAGAAAAGATGCAAAAATGTGGCAGTGGAAGGGGGGAGGCAAATAAGTGGAGCTTTTCCTTTTGGGTGGAGCTCCGCTTTCAGCATTTCTTTAGAAAGGAGTTTACTGTCCTCAACCCGTACATAGTTTCCCACTCTATTCCCTCAACCCTCCAAGTTTTGCAAGAATAAAAACAACATCCCCTAGACTTATGGTTACCACCTGTTCGTAATTCACCTGGACAGTCCGGGATTTGGATCATGTGTCTGGGTTTCAGGTGGACTGAAACCCGGACACATGTATCAAAACCCAAACTCTCCAGCATTATTCAGACAGAAATGTGGCTCGGAGCAAGGCCTGACAGGAGGGTGAGGGGGGCACTATGCGCCCCATATAACTATTCTGTTTGGAGTGCCCAAAGGTGTCCCAGGTCTGTTACAATCCTATAGTGTATACTACAAAAAAAAATTGCTGTGCTAAAGTGTTTGTGTTTAGCTTGAAGAAAAGGTGGCAACCCTACCTAGACTGGCTATTGTGGAAAAGAGTGGATGTGTTTGTGTGCCTGGCTGCGGGGCAATCACCTAGGCAAATTTCCAGTGGCTCCTATGGGAGTAACGCTACATATGATTTTACATTTTGAGTCATTTTCCATAGCAGGGCGCAGCGTCCTTGTTAGCTAAAGCGCCATTCGTTTTACAGACGTTTAAGTGTCGCTTTTTTGGTCGCTAGCGGGGCGCTTTTAAACCCCAAAGAAGTGGTTAAAAGCACTTGAAGCGCCGCCCATTCATTTCAACGGGCAGGGCGTTTTTGGAAGGCCTAAATACAGCGTTCCCAAACCACCCAAAGATGCTTCTTGCAGGACTTTTCCTAACGTCCCGTGCCGCCCCAGTGTAAGAAGTCACACTAAAGTGAATGGGAGACGGTTCTCGGGCGACATTTCAAGCAATAAAATGCCTGAAAACTGCCTCAGTGTGAAGGGGGTCTTACCCTATGGTGGCCCTCCAGTTGTTGCTACACTACAAGTCCCACCATGCCTCTGCCTTTGGGAGTCATGCTTGTAACTGTCAGCCTTGCAATGCCTCATGGGACTTGTAGTTTTGCAACAGCTGGAGGGCCGCTAGTTTGAGACCCATAATCCCTTCTCCCAGGTTGGCATTTATCTGTCACACACAGTGAAATCACTTATGTACACCCCTGACACTTTCATTTGAGCCGCTATAAGGCTCATCATTTCATTTGTTATACACATGCCGAGCGGATCCACCAGTCTCCATAGAGATCGCTCTGAAAACAGAGCAGTCCTGGTTGCCACAGAGACGCGTTATCCGCCTGCCTTTCCTGTGTTGGTTCGAAAAGAAGTGACGTAGCGAGCTGCTCCCGTCATGCAGTGCGGGACGCGAGTCCGTAAGGAGGAAGGGCTGGAGATGCTGTAGTGTCGCCATATTGTTACCGAGGAAAGAGCGAATATTGGGAAAAAAAGGAACCCGGTAAGTGAGGAACCTTAACGGAGAAGGGCGTTTATAGGTAAAAATACGTATTTGACTGTTGGTGGGTCGTTACGAGCACGTTACATGGTTCATAGTCAGCATACTGAGCGTTATTTTGGTATCACCCCCTGATCACAACAGATATTGCCCAAAACAAAAATCTTCGCTGCCTACAAGTGCTCTAACCCCTGGGCAATGTGGCAGATTTTTTTTAATCTCTGTTTTTTTTGTGCTGTGATAATGGAAACTGTTTATGCCAGTGCCGGTATTTAGCTAGTAGTACAGCGCCAGAGGAGCTTTCATTGTATTGCTTGTTGTAACATGGCCCTATCCGTAGACTGTACACATCCAGGGTTCTCCTCTGTAACATGGCCCTATCCGTAGACTGTACACATCCAGGGTTCTCCTCTGTAACATGGCCCTATCCGTAGACTGTACACATCCAGGGTTCTCCTCTGTAACACGGCCCTATCCGTAGACTGTACACATCCAGGGTTCTCCTCTGTAACATGGCCCTATCCGTAGACTGTACACATCCAGGGTTCTCCTCTGTAACATGGCCCTATCCGTAGACTGTACACATCCAGGGTTCTCCTCTGTAACACGGCCCTATCCGTAGACTGTACACATCCAGGGTTCTCCTCTGTAACACGGCCCTATCCGTAGACTGTACACATCCAGGCTTCTCCTCTGTAACATGGCCCTATCCGTAGACTGTACACATCCAGGGTTCTCCTCTGTAACATGGCCCTATCCGTAGACTGTACACATCCAGGCTTCTCCTCTGTAACACGGCCCTATCCGTAGACTGTACACATCCAGGGTTCTCCTCTGTAACATGGCCCTATCCGTAGACTGTACACATCCAGGGTTCTCCTCTGTAACACGGCCCTATCCGTAGACTGTACACATCCAGGGTTCTCCTCTGTAACATGGCCCTATCCGTAGACTGTACACATCCAGGGTTCTCCTCTGTAACATGGCCCTATCCGTAGACTGTACACATCCAGGGTTCTCCTCTGTAACACGGCCCTATCCGTAGACTGTACACATCCAGGGTTCTCCTCTGTAACACGGCCCTATCCGTAGACTGTACACATCCAGGGTTCTCCTCTGTAACACGGCCCTATCCGTAGACTGTACACATCCAGGCTTCTCCTCTGTAACATGGCCCTATCCGTAGACTGTACACATCCAGGGTTCTCCTCTGTAACATGGCCCTATCCGTAGACTGTACACATCCAGGCTTCTCCTCTGTAACACGGCCCTATCCGTAGACTGTACACATCCAGGGTTCTCCTCTGTAACACGGCCCTATCCGTAGACTGTACACATCCAGGGTTCTCCTCTGTAACACGGCCCTATCCGTAGACTGTACACATCCAGGGTTCTCCTCTGTAACACGGCCCTATCCGTAGACTGTACACATCCAGGCTTCTCCTCTGTAACATGGCCCTATCCGTAGACTGTACACATCCAGGGTTCTCCTCTGTAACATGGCCCTATCCGTAGACTGTACACATCCAGGCTTCTCCTCTGTAACACGGCCCTATCCGTAGACTGTACACATCCAGGGTTCTCCTCTGTAACATGGCCCTATCCGTAGACTGTACACATCCAGGGTTCTCCTCTGTAACACGGCCCTATCCGTAGACTGTACACATCCAGGGTTCTCCTCTGTAACATGGCCCTATCCGTAGACTGTACACATCCAGGGTTCTCCTCTGTAACATGGCCCTATCCGTAGACTGTACACATCCAGGGTTCTCCTCTGTAACACGGCCCTATCCGTAGACTGTACACATCCAGGGTTCTCCTCTGTAACACGGCCCTATCCGTAGACTGTACACATCCAGGGTTCTCCTCTGTAACACGGCCCTATCCGTAGACTGTACACATCCAGGCTTCTCCTCTGTAACATGGCCCTATCCGTAGACTGTACACATCCAGGGTTCTCCTCTGTAACATGGCCCTATCCGTAGACTGTACACATCCAGGCTTCTCCTCTGTAACACGGCCCTATCCGTAGACTGTACACATCCAGGGTTCTCCTCTGTAACACGGCCCTATCCGTAGACTGTACACATCCAGGCTTCTCCTCTGTAACATGGCCCTATCCGTAGACTGTACACATCCAGGCTTCTCCTCTGTAACACGGCCCTATCCGTAGACTGTACACATCCAGGGTTCTCCTCTGTAACACGGCCCTATCCGTAGACTGTACACATCCAGGGTTCTCCTCTGTAACATGGCCCTATCCGTAGACTGTACACATCCAGGGTTCTCCTCTGTAACACGGCCCTATCCGTAGACTGTACACATCCAGGGTTCTCCTCTGTAACACGGCCCTATCCGTAGACTGTACATATCCAGGGTTCTCCTCTGTAACACGGCCCTATCCGTAGACTGTACACATCCAGGCTTCTCCTCTGTAACACGGCCCTATCCGTAGACTGTACACATCCAGGCTTCTCCTCTGTAACACGGCCCTATCCGTAGACTGTACACATCCAGGCTTCTCCTCTGTAACACGGCCCTATCCGTAGACTGTACACATCCAGGCTTCTCCTCTGTAACACGGCCCTATCCGTAGACTGTACACATCCAGGGTTATCATAGTGTGTGCTGACACTGCTGGAGCTACATGTCATGTATGTGCTTGTATGGAGCCTTTGTTTAGGGTATGCTGATTATATGCCATGTGTATGACACAAGGTTTAGATTTACATGGTCAATTTTTTTGTGATTGTTGTTTAGTTTGCACATCTTCCTTTTTTTTTTTTTTTATGTTATTAAATTGTGGTCCCCTTTGGTTCATTCACACCAGCAGTGTGAAATTGTGTGCACTGTGAAGGGGCCATCCATTGTTAGAACGCATTGGGGGAGATATACTAAAACTGTGGCTACCATACACATCAGCTACTAAACCCTTCAGACCACTTTGTGCTACTGGTAAGCCTATAATAAGGCTTACCTGTAGCTACCCAGGATATCTCCTAAACCTGCACAGTTTAGGAGATTATCCTCTGTGTTTGCATGTGCCGATGACATGGGCACATGCGCACTGACATAAACTGAGGCAATGACACGTATGTGCAGTTGCTTCAGTGAGTGCGGCGTTGCCGCGCGCAGGAGTGACATCGCGGCTTTAGGCAATCACAGCGCCGGAGCCGCGATACCTGGAAGTAACTCCCCAGGAGTGATGTCACCCGCCGGAGAGGTGCACTCGCACCGCAGCGAGGGCATCGATCTCAGGTAAGTATTACATAATGAGCTAGTATGCTATGTATACTAGCTCATTATGCCTTTGTCTTGCAGTTTTTTTTTTCTCAAAGTGGGTTTACACCCACTTTCAGCCTGTTCAGTTAAGCCTAGGTTCACATTGGTCCAATCAAATTGCATGCCAAAATCGGTGGCTATTGCCGGTGTTCTGCCGAATAAGTTCCGCTCGGCGGATAAGTTCCTCACTGTACTGCGCATGCGCAGTACGATCCGGCGGAAATAGCCGAAGCGGAACAGCTGAAAATCAGCTGTACACGGCGCCTGTAAGAGGGCCCCTCGCGGGCTCGCTTCGCTCGCCACGCTTCGGGCACGGCCTCGCTGCGCTCGGCACTTTTAGATTCCCCCCCCAGGTCCACTTGGATGGTGGGGAAGGAATCTGGACCCAGAGCGCAGGCGCCGTGTACAGCCGATTGTGGATTTTGAGCTTCGGCTATCTCCGCCGGCTGACAGTAGTTGGAACTGCGCAGGCGCTGCGCCTGCGCAGTACAGGGGAGGAACTTATCCGCCGAGGGAACTTTCTCGGCAAGACACCGGCAATGGTATAGTCTGTGCACCACCGCACAGATTCCCAACAGTTAGTTCCTGTACTGCTTTTGCAACTTTGGGGGGCGATTTGTATAGACATCTGTGCATAAAACTGCACAGATGTCTGTCAAATTGCCCCCCAAAGTCGGACTGTCATTGCCGGGTTGGTATCATGCGAGTTCAACTTTCTAACCCGCGGCAATATGATCCTAGGCATTGATTTTCAAACTCTAAGCAGCATGAGGTTTGCAGGTGTGTCGTGGTAGTTTTGAAAAATGTATTTAAATTTGTTAGCGTTTTGAAACCTTGAACATATCGAAAAATGAAATGTTAAATCAATGTCGCAAAAGTTAAAAAAGTGACACATGTAAAAACGCAGTCTCTGTCAGACTGTTGTTCATTGATTCCTTTCATAACGCGAGACTTGTGTGAGATTTCGGGAGAACTCCATCGCTCTAATTGTATTATAATAGGGACCGTTCCATGCCAACTTCGATTCTTGTATATAAAGTTTGTTCATTGTTTAGCGATGGAGACATGCTTAGACCCCTTTCACACTGAGGCAGTTTTGAGGCGTTTTTAGCACTAGAAATAGTGCCTGAAAAACCACTTCCCTTTTAATGCAGTGACTTTTCACACTGGGGTGGTGCGCTTGTGGGACGTTAGAAAAAGTCCTGCAAGCAGCATCTTTTGGGACGGTTTGGGAGTGCTGTATACATCGCTCCCAAAATGCCCTGCCTATTGAAATGAATGGACATCGCTTCCAAAGCGCCGCAACACGGACGCTTTTAACCCCTTCGGCCGCTAGCGGGGGTTAAAAGTGCCCTAATAGTGGCTGAAAAGCACCACATAAACAGTGCTAAAGCGAGCGTTGCTTTTCGGCCACTAGCGGGGCACTTTTAACCCCTGCACCTCTCCACCCCTCGTTTTTGAATATATAAAAAAAAAATTTCTCCTTTTCTCTCGTACCTTTTTTAGAAGTACTAAGAGTACTTCCAATCCAGACGGGCCGCGGCCGAGGACGTCACATCCTCTTCTGCAGCGAGCCCCCCGTTTGTCTTCTGGGACATGTGTCCGTCTGTCCCAGAAGACAACTGGCCATTCACAAAGCGCCGTGCAACTCGCGCATATGTGCAGTTGGAAACCAGCAATGAAGGTGCAAGGCTCCTCTGCTGATTTCCCTTAGTTGGAATGGCGGTGCCTGTGGGGGGGGGGGACAGGTAAATGTCCCTATTAAAAGTCAGCAGCTACAGTATTTGCAACTGCTGATTTTAAAAAAATAGATAAAATTTTCGGCTGGGACACCGCTTTAAGGTGTAACTCCACTTTTGTTGAGGAAAAAAAACAATCCCCTCTGTGTGATCAATATACATTCAAGGGGTGTTATCAAACTTTATTGCAGAGTCATATCTTTTGTTTCTCTGAAGAAATGGCTGTTTCACCATATCCTTTGCAGACTGAATTTGATTGGAATCGTCTGGTTCATTATGATCACCTGGTGCACTCCAAGTGCTCTGATGAGAGAATCTGCAGTGTTTAAAGTGGTAGTAAACCCTGCTTAGTAATTTTTTACTTACAGGTATGCCTATAATAAGGCTTACCTGTAGGTAAAATTAATAACTCCTAAACGTGCACTGTTTAGGAGATCTTCACCCTGGATGCAGCCAGTTACATCACCGGCGCATGCTCTCTGAAGGTCTGGCATACCTTGCCGGACCTTCAGAGCTTTGTTCTGGAATCAAGGGCTCCCGCGCGCATGTGTGGTAGTGATGATGTAATCGTGGCCAAGCACATAGCCGGAACACGCGAACCCAGAAAAAAGACCAGGGGAAGATGTCAGCCCTCAGTACAGCGCTGTAGGGCTTTGTTCCAAGGTGAGTAATTCATAATGTGCTAATATGTGATGCATACTAGCACATTATGCCATTGCCTTGCAGGTGTGTGTGTTTTTTTTTTTTGTTTTTTTTTTGGTTTTGTTTACAACCGCTTTAACCCTTGGAGTATTTCACCAAAACTGACATTCCTGCTGCAGGGGGTGCCTAAAATCTGACTTGTATCTTAGTGCAGACTTCTGGGAAAATCAGTGAGCCAATCACACAAGCAGAAAATGATGTTTCTGGGGGTGTTCTGTATGCCAATAGGTTGCCATATTGAATTAAAATTTAGAGAACATTATAGCGACTGCAGACTGAAACATTAAATTACAGTTGGCTTGTGGAGCAATTGTATGTGCTATTTATTTATTTTTCCACAAAAGTGGAGTTATACTTTGAGCTTTGCATAGAAACAAATCAGCTTCCAGATTTTTTTTTTTTTTTTTTTTTTTTTTTGTCAGAGCTGCACTAGATTTTACGCACTTCAGTTTTAGCAAGTAACCCCTATTGCATTGTGGGGGGGTGTGTGTTTTTTTTTTTTTTTTTTTTTTTTTTTTTATGTCACAAAATATTACATCTTTATGCACTGCAGGGCTATGTGGTGTAGTGTGACTCCAAATGCTGCCCTGTTTAGGAGCTTGTCTACACCAGATGCAGTCAAACGTGCTGTTAAACGCAGTACAAACCAGTATGCAAGAAAAATGAATATATTTCCGTAAGCCTAGTTTGTGCTGCTTTCATGCCTTTTTAAAAAAAAAAAAATAGAGCTTGTTTGCACCATATGTAAATGCAGCTCAGATGCCAATAAATGAAGCACAAACGCATTACAAAAGCATGTAAATACGCATAGAGCCACACATGTAAACACACGCAGAACCACACACTGAATGTACATTGTTGTGTAAACATGCGGAACTATGCTCCTCTGTTCTCTTGCGCTGTGATCCCTCGGAGCTCCCACTGGCCCTGTCATCTTCAACCTGGTGGCTTCTGGATATGGATCCCTGGCTGTTTCGATTGGCTGGGTCGAGATAACGTCACTTCTATTCGCACGCAAGAGTTCAGTCATCCCGGCATTGCTGAAATTCTTACACTGATCTTCACATACAATGTGGACATGTAGGTAATGGTAATTTAATGCAGAAGAGAGATAGTATGTCTTATCTGTATTAAAAATCAATTTTTTTAAAAAAATTTTTATTTTTTATAGGTTAAATTTCCACTGTCTTTGACAGCTAAGTCTCTGTGCTGTAACCGCACTCTCATCAGAAACATCAGCTGCCCAAGCGATGCATATGTGCGGCACCTGGGCTTTAATGCCCACCTTTTTTGCCCACAGTTGCGCGGTCATGCATCGCTGTACCCATATGAAATTCTTATTTTTTTTCACACACATATAGCTTTTTTTTTTGGTGGTATTTAATCACCACTGGGTTGTGTTGTTGTTTTAATTTTTTTGCTAAAATGGATTAACGGACTTTTGCTATAACGCGGTTGTCAAGTGGTTAAACCAAAAATGTAATACATTGGTAAGCTGCAATCATTATGTGTGGTGGCTGCATCAGTTTAATTTCCTTTTGGCTCCCCCTTCTGTTTTCACCTGTTGATCTGGCCAGTGACACACACCTCCTGATTAGTGAGACACAACTCTGGAGGTATGAGAAGCAGAGTCACATTGGACTGCAGCATTGTCAGTCTGAGGGGGGGAGTGGTATTGTTAAATGTATTAGCAGAGCTAGAACTACTAAAGCCTCCTACACCCGATCAGATTTTCGGACGACCGTTCGTCTGTTTTTTGTTGCATGCTAGTCTCATTTCGAAAGTGAAGAGGTTACTCGCCATACGAAAATTCTCATACGACAGACAGAATACAACTTTGCAAGTCATGTAATTGGTTTATATGTATTCTTTCCTTTCTGAGCATGCGTAGTCTTGCTCTTACGATTTTTATTTTTAAAACCGTACTAATTATACGAAAATTGCACATTGTGTTCACATATAATTTAAAATTGTATAGTCTGCATATCCAGCTTTTGTTGTGCGAAAAATCAGATTTGGCTGTCGAAAGCACCATACTAACAATCCGAAAATTGGCAGATTGTTCGAATGAAATTTTACTTCCGATTTTCGTATTGTGTGTACGGAGCTTTACAAATGGAAGACAGACTCCCAGCTCACACTGTAATAATCAGTAACGGCAAACGGTTCTTTTTCCTTTTTGAGGTAAAGGTTTTGCATGAATAAATAAAAGCTGATCAATGTAGTCACTACTGTCCATGTAAACTGATAAATTCTGCTGGACAGTTTGTGCTGTGATTGGCTGGATTAGCTGATGAAAATAAAAGAAAGAAAGCCTAAAAAAGGAAACCAATACATCCATCACATCAAAGAATTGGTAAGCTGCAATATAATTCAGCTGAACTTGCATGATTTCACGCCTGCATGTCAGTCCCTATTTCGATGGTGATTTCACAGACATCTGTGGGGGTTTCTGCACAGATTTCAATGGAAATCGCAAAAAGTAGTACAAAAAATACTTTTTGAAATCGGTGCTGCACCGCAAATGCAGCGTCGCACCGATTAGGATGGTGCCATTGCTGGCAATTGACGCCGATTTGTCATGTCAAAATGCACCAATGTGAACCAGGGCTAATGCTGCTTTAATACCTTTGTCCTTATAAGTATGACGACGTTTAGCACATGGGAATATATTAACATGCATAAGGCTACTAGAAAATGGCATCGAGTTACACACAGAGTTATGAATGTGAGACTGGAAATTTTACTGAAGCATACTGTATATGTTGCAGTCCAGGTGGCCATGCTAACTTATCTGTGTCAGGGCAAACATCCTGCTTATTAGTAGCTTGCATCCAACACCATAGCACACAGCTGTGCGACAGAATTTTAAAATATAACTAAGGCTTCAGGCCGGGTTTACACTGGTGCGACACGACAGCCGTCCTACTTTGGATCCGACTTTGCCCTGCGACTTGAAGCCAACATATGTCCGACTTGCATCCCTGCCAATACCAGGCACTGTGTTTGGTATGAATCTTGAGGGGGAGCACCACGCCAAATTTTAAATAAACGGCATCGGTTCCCCCTCCAAGAGCATACCAGGCCCTTGGGTCTGCTGTGGATTTTAAGGGGAACCCCCTACGCCGAAAAAATGGTGTAGGGGTCCCCCCAGGATCCAAACCAGACCCCTATCCGAACACACAGCCCGGCCGGCCAGGAAAGGGGGTGGGGACGAGGGAGCGCCCCCCCCCCGAACCGTACCAGGCCGCATGCCCTCAACAATGGGGGGTTGGTGCTTTGGGGCAGGGGGGGCACCCTGCGGGCCCCCCCACCCCAAAGCAACTTGTCCCCATGTTGATGAGACCCTGGTTGTTGGGGTCTGCAGGCGGGGGGCTTATCGGAATCCGGGAACCCCCTTTAATAAGGCGGGCCCCCCCCCACCCTATGTAAATGAGTATGGGGTACATCGTACCCCTACCCATTCACCTGGGGGAAAAACCAAGTGTCAATAAAAAAATCACACTAGACAGGTTTTTAAAGTAATTTTTTAGGCAGCTCCGGGGGTCTCTTCTGACTTCTCCGGCCTTTTCTTCTGCTCTCCGTATCTTCTGCCGGGCTCCTCTGCTATCTTCTGCTCTTTTGCCCGCTCTGTTGCTAGCGGTGGCCCGGTCTTCTCCGTCGTCTTCTTCCCTCTTCTCTTCCAATGTTGACATGACGCTCTCTCCTGCTGTAATGCCGCGTGTGCGGTGCGCACCGACTTATATAGGCATGGGGCATGGTCACTGGGTGATGTCACCCATCATGCCCCGGGCGGTGATGTCATAAGGGGTGGGGATTCCGGGTGACATCACCCAGTGACCACACCCCATGCCTATATAAGTCATTGCACACGGCATTGCATCAGGAGAGAGCCTCGTGTCAACATTGGAAGAAGACCGGAGGGAAGAAGACGACAGAGAAGACCGGAGGGAAGAAGACGACGGAGAAGACCGGGCCAACGCTAGCAAAAGAGAGAAGATGGCGGAGGAGCCCACCAGAAGACACCGGAGAGCGG
Organism: Lithobates clamitans; assembly: GCA_037952925.1. Lineage (NCBI taxonomy): Eukaryota > Metazoa > Chordata > Amphibia > Anura > Ranidae > Lithobates > Lithobates clamitans. The sequence continues at coordinate 2,073,904 of JBBGZY010001184.1, forward strand.
GAGAAGAGGCCCCCCCCCGGTCTAATAAATTACTTTAAAAACCGGTCTAGTGTGTGTGTGTGTGTGTGTGTGTGTGTGTGTGTGTGTGTGTGTGTGTGTGTGTGTGTGTGTGTGTGTGTGTGTGTGTTTTTTTTTTTTTTTGTTTTTGGACACTTTTTTTTCCCCCCGGTGAATACCCCATACTCATTCACATAGCGGGGGGCCAGGATCTGGGGCTCCCTTATTAAAGGGAGCTGCCGCATTCCGATAAGCCCCCCTCCTGCAGACCCCGACAACAAACGGCCAGGGTTGTCGGGAAGAGGGCCTTGTCCTCATCAACATGGGGACAAGGTGCTTTGGGGTGGGGGGGCCGCAGTGCGCAGTCCCCCCGCCCCAAAACACCCACCCCCCCATGTTGAGGGAGAATGTGGCCTGGTACGGTTAAGGAGGGGGTTGCTCGCCCGTCCCCACCCCCTTTCCTGACAGGCCGGGCTGTGTGCTTGGATAAGGATCTGGTATGGTTTTTGGGGGGACCCCCCACGGCATTTTTTCAGCGCAGGGGGTTCCCCTTAAAATCCATATCAGACTGAAGGGCCTGGTATGCTCTTGGAGGGGGAACCCATGCCGGTTTTTTATTTAAAATTTTTGGTGTGGAGTTCCCCCTCAAGATCATCAGAGCACCAGTCGCATGCCAAAGTCGGCGATCCAACTTCAATGATGGTCAATGGGCTGAAGTAGGATCAAAGTCGGACCAAAGTAGTACAGGGAGCATAAGACTGCTCCCATAGGGAAATATTGATTATCACACATCATGCGACATGACCTCCCAATGTCGAAGCATTTGTTGCACCAGTGTAAACCCGGCCTCAGGTACACTGCTGGTAAACGGACGTTTAGGCTGGGTTCACACTGGTAAGACTGCGGATCTGACTTTGCCCTGCAACTTGATGTCCGACATCCGTTCGACTTCAATGAACGGGGATCCGACTTTGAACCCGGCAATGCCAGGCACTTTGTGTCTGGTGTGAATCTTTGGGGGAAACTCCACGCCAAATTAAAAAAAAGGCGTGGGGTACCCCCCCCCAAAAGTCATACCAGACCCTTATCCGAGCACGCAGCCAGGCAGGTCAGGAAAGGGGGTGGGGATGAGCGAGCCCCCTCACCCCAAAGCACCTTGCCCCAATGTTGATGGGGACAAGGGCCTCTTCCTGACAACCCTGGCCGTTGGTTGTCGGGGTCTGCGGGGGCTTATTGGAATCTGGAAGGGGGACCCCCAGATCCCGACCCCCACCTTATGTGAATGAGTAGGGGTACCCCTACCCTAAAAAAAATAAAAATAAAAAAGTAAAAAATAAAACGCAGTACATAGGTTTTTTAAAATTTTAATTTTATTAAGGCAGCTCTTCTAATTTTCTTCTGCCATCTCTGCTGATGTCTTATGCCTCTGCCGGGTCATCTCCACTGTCTTCTCGCTCTTTTGCCGGGTCTTCTTCGCTGCCTTCTCCCTCTGATGTTGGCTCAACCCTCTGTAATGGGCCCCGCCCCATGCCAATATAAGTAGTGGCGCACTGCGCACCTAGCATTAGAGCGGGAGAGAGCGTCAAGTCAACATCGGAAGAAGAATGGAGGGAGAAGGCAGCGGGGATCCCCTTAACATCCATGCCAGACCGAAGGGCCTGGTATGGTCTTGAAGGGGGAACCCATGTAGTGTGGTGTTTTTTTTTTTTTGTTTTTTTTTTTGGCGTGGGATTCCCCTTCAAGGTCGTCAGAGCACAAGTCGCATGCCAAAGTTGGATCAGTTAAGACCGCGACCCGACTTCAGTGATATTCAGTGAGCTGAAGTAGGATCAAAGTCGGACCAAAGTAGTGCAGGGAGCATTTTCAAACTCTGACCGACTTGTGTTAGACTAGTTAAGACAGCTTTCATAAAAAAACATTGATTTTTCACACGTCGTGCAACATGAGCTCCCAATGTCGGAGCGTTTGTCGTACAAGTGTGAACCCAGCCTTAGGAGCAGTCGGGTGTTTTTTTTTTTTTTTCAGCTGCCCCTGAACTCTCCTCTGTTATCTTATCAGTACATGTACACGGGGTCGTTTTTAGTAGTTTCCAGGCAGTTGAGTTTAGAAGCATTTTTTTGGAAAGCAAAAAAATGCGTTCAGGACGGATGTTCAGAGGCATTTGAAACGCCAAATGTTTGTAAACTCGGTAACTCGCATTTAGCCACGTTTCGTTTACAGGAGTTTTTTTATTTTTGACTGGGGAAAAGAGGCAGCAAAATGGACGTTTTTAAACGTCAGTTACTATCTGTCAAGTTAAATCATTCAGGAGAGGTTTCTAAAACGTCCCGTGTACATTAAGCGTAAAGGCACAACTTTTTTTTTAAGTTTTGGATGGAGTGGAGAGGGATTAGAACCCATGCCAGTTGTTTTTGCTGTCTGTGCCCCTGTTAAGGAGATTCACCCTCTCTATTTGTCCGGTTTACTATTATTAAAAGTGAAAGTAAAAGAAAATCTAAAATTTTGGGTTGTTAACCACCTGCTTGCCATAACCACCTATAGAGGTTTTATATCTGACTGCTATACCATGCTTCTGAACCTTTTCCTAGGGGACGCGCCTCTGAGGGTCGTGTCCCACTGGGAACAGGATGTTGGCTCCTTTGAGGAGGAACAGTGGGAGGAAGCCCTACTGGCGGTTTCCACGTGTTCATTAAATGCTGCTCAAAAGCTCTCACAGCTCTATATTATTTCCAGAGTGCACTATACACCGGCTAGACTGGCCCGTATGGGTTTGGGTACTGATCCCACCTGCACCAGATGCTCCAGAGACCATGGAGACCTCATACACCTCCTGTGGAGATGCCCAAAATTGCACCTCTATTGGAACGAGGTCATTAACACCATTAATAGAGTTTTCCAAATAGTGATACCTTTGGATCCAAAGCCATGTCTGCTGGGGATTGTGGATGATCTACTAACTGAGGATATCCTTAGACAGGCTATCAGAAGAGCTTTGTTTCAGGCCCGCCTACTTATCCTCAGGCACTGGAGGTCCACGTGTCCTCCCACGGTACAAGAATGGATTACACAAATGGGGGCCACTATTCGCATGGAAAAAATTATTTACCAGCATAGGGGAGCGACACAAAAATATGAGAAACTATGGGCTCCATGGTTGGATACACCAGGTCTAGCGCCAATAGATTTGATATATGATCGCTTATTCTAAAAGCGGCCCTCATTAACCTCAATTCCCATGGGATATATGATATGCACTATATAATTAGTCAGTATGCTAAGAGGTAATAAGCAAATGATCCATTGGAGGAGTGTGGATAGCTCATGGAGGGATTTTCCTGATGAGAGGATGTGTTCTCTCCTTTCTCCTCTTTGTTTTCTCTTTATCCGATGCAATGGAGTATGTTCCCCCTTTTTTCTGTACTTAATTTTATATATTGTCTTTGCTCCTTACCCTAATACATATGTAAAATGTGACTTCTGCCATGTAAACTACCGTATGTGCTCTGGAACTGTATACACTTATTCAATCTTAATAAAACTTTTTGTTTGAGATAAAAAAATTTTGGGTTGTCCCCAGAAAGGTAACACAGTAGAGGGAAAATATTTCAATGGGGGTAATAGTTTTGATGACCTGTGGGTCCCCAAGGGACTCCCTTAACCACTTGCCTACAGGGCATTTTCACCCCCTTCCTGCCCAAGCCAATTTTCAGCTTTCAGCGCTGTCGCACTTTGAATAACAATTGCGCGGTCATACAACACTGTACACATGACATTTTTATCATTTTTTTTCCCCACTAATAGAGCTTTCTTTTGGTTGTATTTGATCACCTCTGCGGTTTTTATTTCTTGCGCTATAAACAAAACAAGAGTGACAAGTTTGAAGAAAACACAATATTTTTTACTTTTTGCGATAATAATAAATATCCAAATTTTTTTTTAAACAAATTTTGTCCTCAGTTTAGGCCAATACGTATTCTTCTACATATTTTTGGTAAAAAATATCGCAATAATCGTATATTTATTGGTTTGTGCAAAAGTTAGTGTCTACAAAATAAGGGGATATATTTATATTTTTTATTATATTTTTTTTACTAGTATTGGCGGCGATCTGCGATTTTTATCATGACTGCGATATTGCGGTGGACATATCGGACACTTCGTGCTATAAAAATGCATTGATTACTGTAAAAATGTGACTGGCAATGAAGGGGTTAACCAGGAGGGGGGGCTATAGGGGTTAATCATGTTGCTAGGGAGTGATTCTAACTGTAGGGAGAGGGGACTCACAAGGGGAGGAGACCGATCGGTGTTCCTCTGTACAAGGAACACACCATCAGTCTCCTCCCATCTGACAGGACGTGGATCTGTGTGTTTACACACACAGATCCACGGTCCTGCTCGGTTACCGGGCAATCGCGGGTGCCTGGCGGACATCGCGGCACGCGCACCGGGACCCGAGTGACGCGGCGGGCGGGCGCGCCCCCTGGGGGACCTGTTAGGGCCGCCGTCATATGATGGTGGGCGGGCAGCAAGTGGTTAATTTGCAAGGATTTCCTATCATTACCTGTTTGGCTATGGGACAGGAAGTGAAGAGAAATCTCTGAAAAGGGACACAGATGGTAGAGCTGCACGATTCTGGGAAAAATGAGAATCGCGATTCTTTTGCTTAGAATACAGATCACGATTCTCTCACGATTCCTTAAAATGGTTAAATTTAAAAGAGAAAAATCAGCTGTAGACGGCGCATGCGCAATCAACACACCACTCGCTCCCGATGCTCGGGGCTGGTTATTCATTTAATACAGCAAGGGGCGGATGCTTTTCTCAAAGGGGTGGATGTATAGTTAACCATACATCCGCCCCTTTGAGAAAAGCATCCGCCCCTTGCTGTCTTTATAACCATAAATAAATCTGCCCCTTTGAGAAAAGTATCTGCCCCTTGCTGTATTAAATAACCAGCCCCGAGCATTGGGAGCAAGTGGCGTGTTGATTGCGCTTGCGCAGTCCAGGCCGGCACTATGCTCTATGCTGACTGACGTCAGTTCCGGTTGCTGACGTCAGTTCCGATATCGGCGCCATTTGCGTTCCACGCTCGTTCCGTGCTTCCGACTGGGAGATCCGGAAAATCGAGCTAATCCAGCTTGCAGATCGCGCGGGGGGGTGAATCGAAATCGCGATCTTATATACGATCAATCGTGCAGCTTTAACAGATGGCTAAAAAAAAAATCTGACCAAAAACATGTTTTTTGCCTATAGTTCTATTTCAACTTGTATAAATAGTGTCTAGAACAGCCATTCTCAACCAGGAATCCTCGAGAGGTTTCTAGGGGTTGCCCGAGCTGTGGCTGATTGACCTCCCATTTGATGGTGCTTTCATACAGTGAATCCGGAGAGTATTCACAGCGCTTCACCGTTTCCACATTTTGTTATGTTAGACCCCATTTTAAAATGGTTTAAATTTTATTTTTTCCCTTAAAATTTTACAAACAATACCCCATAATGACAACATGAAAGAAGTTTGTTTGAAATCATTGCAAATTTATTAAAGATAAAAAAAATTCACATGTACACAATTATTCAGTCTTTGCCATGACACTCAAAATTGAGCTCAGGTGCATCCTGTTTCCACTGATCATCCTTGAGATATTTCTTCAACTTGACTGGAAACCACCTGTGGTAAATTCAGGTGATTAGACATGATTTGGAAAGGCGCACACCTGTCTGAAAACGGTCCCATAGTTAACAGTACATGTCGGAGCACAAACCAAGCCATGAAGTCCAAGGAATTGGACCTCTGAGACAGGGTTGTATCGGCACAGATCTGGGGAAGGGTACAAAGGTTTTTTTAATTTGCAAAAATTTCAAACAAACTTCTTTCATGTCATTATGGAGTATTTGTAGAATTTCGAGGAAAATAATGAATTTTAATCCATTTTTGGAATAAGGCTGTAACATACAAAATGTGGAAAAAGTGAAGCACTGTGAACAGTTTCAGGGTGCACTGTAGTTCTGAGATCAACAGCACTTGGCAGAGCCATCGGCATGAACCCAATGATCTTTTAGTCAACTGTAAGGGTGGCAATCATCACACTAGCTACCAATGTAAAGGGCATTTTCCCACTGACTCTCAATGAATTTGTTTTAACCTGGAATGCCCGAGACCTGAAAATTATTTTAAGGGTTTCTCTGGAATAGAAATGTTGAGAGAGGCTGATGCAGAATAAAACAAAAAAATTACAATCAGTAGAACTGGGCAATGAAAGAGAGCTGAGAATTTTTTTTTTGATTGAAAATGTATACTTTATTTTGCAAGAAAATATACAAAAAAACAAATACTTAAACAGGGTACATTCCAATCTGTACTGCGACGCAGCGCATAAATACACTACATAACAATACATTGCCAAGCATACAAATAAATTACATTCATCCTGCGGTATGATGCCTAATGTGTTGTGCAGAGTAATATTACATCATGCATGACGCTGCATTACCCTGAAAGCATTACTTCAAACACATGTCACAAAAGTCAGGCCATACAGTCTAATAACATTCAAATGTGCAACGGGTGTGTTGGGAGGGGGGTGGAGAAGGTGGGGTAGGGAAGGGAGAAAAGAGTTCACAGACCCGAAGCTTTATTTGAACTGCCAAAGGATACACGGGTGGAAGGGGAAATCTTCAGACCTCCTCTTCCTCCTTGAAGTCCATCAAGTGGTAGTCTCTGAGCAGACTGTGGACCAGTCTGCGACAGTCCTCGCTGGACATCCTCTCCCGGTGGTGGATGAGGCGCTTTCTGGCGCACCATAAAGCGTCCTTAAAGCAACACAGCACCCGCCAGGCACCGTCAATGTCCTCCTGTGAATAAGTTCCACAGAAGAGTCCATTCAACACACCAAAGTGTGTGATAGCAGTCTGTGGTACAAAGTCTTTGAGTTCAGGTTCCAAGGCCCTCAACAGGTCCTGTGCAAAGGGACACTCCCAGAAAACATGCAGAGCAGTTTCCTGAAAGAGAGCTGAGAATGGTTAAAATGACAGCTGGGAACAAGGGAAAGAGTGAATTGGAGTAGTGAAGTAGTTTAGCGCTAGAGTGCAGATATAGCTAAAGTCAACTCATAGTGGAATTTTTGAGGAAAAATTATTTAAGGAATAAAATTGGTTGTAAGACCCCTTCTTCCAATGTTTTTAGTAAATTGTTGATTGTGGCACACATGTAAAAATAGTTTGCTATCTTTGATCCAAATGCAACAAAAGTTTTAAAGCAGACCTTCTGTTTCTTGTTAAATTTGATCTATTATTACTCCCCCCCCCCCTTTCAGAGCAGTAGTAATTAGATCGCTTTCTGGTCATATGACAGTGCTTGGGCTTAGCAATTGGCTTCTAGATCGTATCATTGTCATGAGTTCCTCAATACCCATAAGTGTATATAAAAAAGAGGGGTTACTTGTGTAGAGACTGTCGGTGGATCCTGCATGGCCAAGGTGACAATTTATCTTTAAAACTAAGTGGGTGCTGTTTTTACTTGAATGTATACCATGGGGATTTTCATTTATGGGTCTGCCATACAAGGATGGCATTTACATACAGTCTTATGTACTTTTGGAAATTGTTTGCATATGCCTCACAAGGAGCATAGCCTAACATCTAATGTACACGGGACGCGGGCCTCGTCTGAAAGATTTTTTTTTTTGACAGCTTGAAACCGGCGTTTAAAAACGCCCATTTAGTCGCGTTTTGCTGCGTTCGCATCTAGGAGCGTTTATTTAGGATAACATCATAAGACCCTCCCAAAGCACAACAAACAGTATTATTTAACTATTTCAGCCATTCTGTGAGACCAGAGTGAGTAGCAGCAGCTGAGAGAGCAGCAGTGTACTTGTATCTACCTCAATTTCGCTTTTACTATGGATCCCATAATATGATCATATGTAAGGAAATGCTCCTGACTTTGGTGTTGATGAGGCTGGAAAGACGTCAAAAATTGCGTGCAAGGGCCAGAGTTTGTCGCTACTGGACTCATCCATTGATTGCGCTGCACATGTCTGTAGGATATTTTTCCAACATGTATGTACAGCAAAGCTAGAGAGTTATGTTAATAGTTAAATAGCCATATTTGATTGTCATGGGGACAGAGTGGTGTTACTCCATTGTCCGGTCACCTTGTCACTTTTATCAAATGTGGTTTCAGGTTTTACCTGAACCAAGATATTGCCCTGCCATCATTTTTCCCAAAACCATGTTCCAGGGAAGAAGAGTCACTACATTGTCTTAATGTGGTGAAAGCAGTAAAAATCTATTTTAAGGCAACTGCTCAGATTCGTAAGACTGATGTCTTATTCTGCCAGAGGGTCCTAAGAAAGGACAGGCAGCATCGAAATCCACTGTCGCTAAGTGCATTCGACAAGTGATAATTCAAACGTATAATTTAAGGGGTAAAATTCCCCCGTTTCAAGTTAAGGCGCACTCTACCAGGTCGGTTAGTGCTTCTTGGGCAGTGCGTCACCAGGCCTCCATGGCTCAGGTCTGTAGGGCCACAACTTGGTCTTCAGTGCATACATTCACAAGATTTTATCAGGTGGATGTAAGGATGTATGAGGATATCGCCTTTGGGCACAGTGTGCTTCAGGCAGCAGTATAAATCCTCAAGTCTGTGGGTACCCTGTGGGTTGTTTCTCCCTCCCCTCAAGTAGCATTGCTATGGGACGTCCCACTAAGTAATTACTTAAGGCTCTGTGTCCCATGATGTATGATAAAGAAAATAGGATTTTTATTACAGCTTACCTGTAAAATCCTTTTCTTGTAGTACATCATGGGACACAGAGATCCCGCCTCTCTTTTGGGATTTAAGTATATTGCTTTGCTACAAAAACTGATGTGCTCCAGGCAGGAGGAGGGGTTGTTATATAGGGAGTAAACTTCCTTGATTGGGTTTACCAGTGTCAACACCTGAAGGTAAGCCTATAACCCATTAAGTAATTGCTTAAGGCTTTGTGTCCCATGATGTACTCCCAAGAAAAGGATTTTACAGGTAAGCTGTAATAAAAATCCTATTTTTTTTTTTTTTGTGTGTCTGCCCCCCTCCATTTGTTTTAAATAGAAAATGGCACAATGGAAAAGTACACGAAATCCTGTAGTTCTCAGCCTGGTCATGTGACATGAAAGATCCTTTCTTTTCTTCTTTGGAGGCAGCTGCCCTCCTGAAAAACGTCACTCATGTAATTGTGTCTGCGGGTTGTCCTATCCACGTCCAGCCAGTATTGATTTTTCCGGGGAAAGCAGTGGAAAGGCACTGCTTCTTTTATTTTTACTGTTGATGGGCAAGTGTTCTTTTTACTTACATAAAAAGTGTATTTGGGCATTATCTTTAATGGCTTTAACTATTGTCTTACTTTGTGTATCTTTTCTTAGCTTGGCGTATTGGACACCTCCTAGACACCACCCTGAAGAACCTGAGCATTGTGGTACATTGTCCAATATTTACTATTGTTTCGTACCTCAGAGTCCACATGGACCAAGACTATGAAAGGCGCCTTCTACGACAGATCAATCTTCAGAATGAAAACACCATGCCTTGTGTAGGTTATGGAAGTGTGGTGGTGTTGTGTGGTGTTTTTTTTTTTTTTTTTTTTTTTTAATTCTTGACTGTATTTCTGTCTGTATGATATCATCGTACTAACACTTTTTCCATAATCGTGGTTAATTTAAACGACACCCTCATGATAGATTAATGGAGGCTGCTGATACTGGACTCTCCTTTTAAAAAGAAATGTTAGTTGCCTTGCTTTCATTTGGATACTTTAACATTTCAATGCTGTCTGGGTCTCTGACCTGCAAAAATATATAGAAATGAGTAGTTCTGGCATTTTTCTGACACTCATTTACTACATATGTTTATTTAATTTTTTTAACATTGTGATCATAGCCACCCTCTCTTGCTTGCTTTCTACATGGACTAGGGACTATGGGATATGTAGTGTGCATAGAGCAGTGCACGTGACTGCAACCAGTGTTCATTGTTTGTTCCAAATATACAAAAGTGAAGGGGGTAAAGGAGAGGTTTAGAAGCTTATTGGAGGATGAAAAACGCTGTGGGAAATTACAGGGCCATTAAAGCAGACTTAAACTCCCCTATAGATATTTTGTTTTTTAAATGGGGCCCGCAGGAGGTTTATGACATAATGTGCTAGTATGCAGCATATATTGGCTCATTATGGCAATTGCCTGTCAATCAAAGAGCCCCAGTGCTGAGCTATCAGCACTTTAACAGGTCGTGGGCACTTCCATTGCCTCCAAGTCTGAGTTCTCTTGGTTAGACTGCTTGAATTGTTGGGTCTCAATGAAGTCACTCCCCGTTCATGTTTACCTGAGTCACATCAGTGTTTATGTACTCTGGGCTGCGTATGTGCGGCTCACTGTACGTTCACGCTGAGAAGCATTTGACACACAACTAGGCTCTCTTCTGTCATAAAAACCAAACCTGACGGTGGTTTTCAAGTCTTTTAATTGCGCACTGGGTAGAGGATGTGTATGAATGATGTTTGAAGAAAAAGAATATTATTTTGTGTAAATTTTTAAAGCAGAAGTCTGAAAAAATCTGTAATACATAAATATTTGCTGCTTTACCTGCCACAAATTTCTGTTTCTGTTCAATCATTTGATCATGCAATTGATGTTAGATGGTATAATCGGGTCTGTGACCTTCCTACAGAGACTACAATGCACATTTGCAATAGAGCCTCAGCCTACTATCCCAACTATAAGAGCCCTTGCACACTGGGGCGGGGGCGGCGTCGGCGGCAAAACGCCGCTATTATTAGCGGCGTTTTACCGCCGGTATGCGGGCGGTATGCGGCCGCTAGCGGGGCGGTTTTACCCCCCGCTAGCGGCCGAGAAGGGGTTAAATACCACGGCAAAGCGCCTCTACAGAGGCGCATTGCCGGCGGTATAGCCGCGCCGTCCCATTGTTTTCAATGGGCAGGAGCGGTAAAGGAGTGGTATACACACCGCTCCTTCACCGCTCCGAAGATGCTGCTGGCAGGACTTTTTTTACCGTCCTGCCAGCGCATCGCTCCGGTGTGCAAGCCCTCGGGGCTTTCACATTGGAATGCCAGCAGCGGCACTTTCGGGGCGGTTTGCAGGCGCTATTATTAGCGCAATAGCGCCTGCAAACCGCCCCAGTGTGCAAGGGCTCTAACTTGTATTTTCAGTAGCTGAGGTCAACAATGCTAGTCTCCATGTACCACTCATGGCATTTAAGTTAAAGGAAGGTCTAATTTCCTAGTTGTCTGTGTTTAGTACAATCTAAAATACTGATCTGGATCTTAAAGTCAAATGAATATCTCAACTTGAGAACTAGTATTTCTCCTAGCATTTATTGGAGGCAACAAGGGTCTATTCTTCAATGTGTAGGTGTAACTGTGGCCTCTGAGGTATGCGCTTTGTGCATATCAAAAAGCTAGCCTCATCTAGAAGTTATACTCATGCACGTAAGCTCAGTTTAGTGTTTTGTTCTGACAAGGTAATACACCTCTCTCCCTAGCACTGCTGGATCTAGACTGGTCTTTTGAAGATGCTTCTATTTAGTGGCTGGTGGCAATGTCAGACCAGAAACCCAGATCCTGGATATTCACTAGTAGCCCACAGTTTGCAGTACCTTCCTGAAACACACAATCGGGTATTTCACTGTGATGCCTGTGCCATTTTTATGTCACTTCAGTGGGTTCAGTGTTTCTGCCCTGTTTTTTTGCAATCCTGCATGTTAAGTGCTAGACCGGATCCCCAGATCTGGACATTTAGTTTGTGTAAGTCTAGGGTATATACAGTGCCTTGAAAAAGTGTTCATACTCCTTGAAATTTTCCACATTTTGTCATGTTGCAGCCAAAAACGTACATGTATTTTATTGGGATTGTATGTGATTGATCAACTAAAAGTGGAACATAATTGTGAAGTGAAAGGAAAATGATCAATGTTTTTTTTTGTTTTTTTCCAAACTTTTTTACAAATGTGTAAAAAGTGTGCCGTTCATTTGTATTTAGCTCCCCTGTGTCAATACTTTGTAGAACCACCTTTCACTGCAATTACAGCTGCAAATCTTTTTGGGGATGTCTCTACCAGCATCTAGAGTAAAATTTTTGCCCATTCTTCTTTGCAAAATAGCTCAAGCTCTGTCAGATTGGATGGAGAGTGTCTGTGAACAACAATTTCCAAGTCTTGCCACAGATTCTCAGTTGGAGTTAGGTCTGGACTTTGACTGGGCCATTCTAACACATGAATATGCTTTCATCTGAACCATTCCATTGTAGCTCTGGTTGTATGTTTAGGGTCATTGTGGGGATGGTGTGTTCAGGGTGATGTGCAGTGTTAGTTTTCTGCCACACATAGCGTTTTGCTTTTAGGCCAAAAAGTTCAATTTTGGTCTCATCTGACCAGAGCACCTTCTTCCACATGTTTGCTGTATCCTCCCACATGGCTTCTCACAAACGGGACTTCTTATGGCCTTCTTTCAACAATGGCTTGCTTCTTGCCACTCTTTCATAAAGGCCAGATTTGTGGCGTGCACGACTAATAGTTGTCCTGTGGACAGATTCTCCCACCTGAGCTGTGGATCTCTGCAGCTCCTCCAGAATTACCATGGGCCTCTTGGCTGCTTCTCTGATTAGGCTGTTTTCACACTGAGGCGCTTTACAGGCTCTTTAGCGTTAAAATTGGTGCCTGTAAAGAGCCTCGCACTCTAGTGTGAAAGCTTGAGTGGTTTCACACTAGAGCAGTGCACTGGCAGGACGCCAAAAAAAGTCCTGCAAGCCGCATCTTTGCAGCGCTGTAGGAGCAGTGTAAATGGGCAGCCGTGTCGAACCGCCAGCATAGCGCCGCTGCAGCAGCGCTTTGCAGGTGGTTTTAAGTTTAACCCTATATCGGCCCCTAGCGGGAGGTTAAAAGCACCCCGCTAGCGGTCGAAAAACTCGGCAAAAACGATGGTAACGCCTCTGTCTGGTAGCTTTAATGCTCTCCTGTCAGTTTAGGTGGACGGCCATATATATTACCTAACCCAGCTTTAAACTTCTCTACAACTTTATCCCTGACCTGTCTGGTGTGTTCCTTGGCCTTCATGATGCTTTTTGTTGGAGATTCAATTACACTCAGGTGAACTCCATTTTTTTTTTTAATTAGATGACTTCTGAAGGCAATTGGTTCAACTAGATTTTAATTCGCGGTATCAGAGTAAAGGGGACTCCATACCAATGCATGCCACACTTTTTAGATATTTATTTGTAAAAAAAAAAATTTAAATCATTAATCATTTTACTTCACAATTATGTGCCACTTTGTGTTGGCTTATCACATAAAATCTCAATAAAATACTTTTATGTTTTTTTTTATTTGGTTGTAACAAGAGTAGACTTTATGATAGACTCTCTTGTACTTCAGTAGTCCTTGTCGTTTCAGCCCAATAGCTAGAGAAGCAGCTTTGTGGATCTAGCAGTGGTAGACAGACCTGTAGAGCAGTCTTCAAGTCTGCACAACGTGTTGGCTGTGTATATAGCTGTGTGGCAATTGATTTCCCATCAAAAGAAGGATTGTACACTAACCTAAACAAAAGGGGGGGGGGGGTAACCTAAAATTAAGGCCATAATAGGTGGAGTAGGAGAGCGCTCAGTTCTCTGTCTTCAGTGAGCAGAGAGCTGGTGACTTTTGGTCACATGCTCTCTTCTCTGCTTCTCTAGCTCAGATGAGCTTATCTCTCTGCTTTCTCATTCTATTCTTTGTCCAGTCACAGACTGGGGGCAGATCCATGATAGCATGGGCTCAGAGTAAATGGGTTTAATGATACTGGCTATCTATCAAAGTTGAAAATCGATATTTAATTGGGGAAAAGTTTCCCATTTGAAGGTAATTGAAGCTGTCAAGTTATGTCTCATTAGGACCTTGGGTTGGCATGCGTGCAAAAATGCATAAAAATCTTCATCCTCTTCTTTTTTTTTTTTTTTTTTTTTTTTTTGTCCGTGTAGCAATTACGACCCTAAGGCCCCTTTCACACTGGAGCGGTTTTCAGGCGGTATTGCGCTAAAAATACCGCCTGAAAACCGCCCCTAAACAGCCTCCGCTGTTTGTTCAGTGTGAAAGCCCGAGGGCTTTCACACTGAAGTGGTGCGCAGGCAGGGCGGTGAAAAAAGTCCTGCAAACCGCTTTTTTGGAGCGGGGAAGGAGCGGTGTATTCACCGCTCCTTCACCGCTCCTGCCCAGCTCCAGCCGCGCTGTACGAGGGATTTTAACCCTTTTTCGGCCGCCAGCGGGGGTTAAAACCGCACCGCTAGCGGCCGAATACCACTGCAAGCACGATGGTACAGCAGCGCTAAAAATAGCGCTCTTGTACCGCCGACGTCCCCACCGCCCCAGTGTGAAAGGGGCCTAACACTGCCCATTTTGACTGGCATTATATTTGCAGTGTCTGTGCAAACAACTCCCAAGTAGCATGATCACATTTTTAATGTTGCTTCCTCTATTAGAAATATTTGTGTAATGCAGATCATACTTATCATTTTTTCTGAAACATTTTTTTCAGGTAGCAGAGATGAGAAGGACATTGACTCCTTCAAATTCTCCTATGTCTTCTCCAAGCAAGCATGGAGATCGATTTATTCCATCCAGAGCTGGTGCAAATTGGAGTATTAACTTCCACAGGATAAATGTGAGTGATTTAACATTAAAGTATATGTACACCCAATCGCTAAAATTTTATAAGTGCTTTAACATATTAAAGCAGAACTTCACTACATCTGAGCACTACAAACCAAAAATCCTGGTAATTCATTTTTAATATTCAAACCAAACTCATTCGTCTCTCCATGTCTCACGCTTTATTTTGCTGAGAAATCACGTTGAAAAACACCCCACTAGCATTTCTGTCCATAGCCATCTTGAGTAAGGGCAGAAGGTTCATGTAGCATTCACTTCCTGGAATCCATCTGCCCTTAGCTCATGCATGCAGACAAGAGGAGTGTGCTTAGCTGAGAAAACCCCTTCTGAAGACTCCTGTGATGTATGACCTTGTTTGCCTAGGCATGGAAACCAGGAAGTAACTGAAGAAATGGGAAAAAAAAAAAAGGTTTTGGGCTTGAAGAACTGCTCTCTTCCCCTTGCACAACTAGGGGAAACAAACTCCTGCTTAAAAATCACTGGAGCATATGCTTTGCTTGGGTGTAAATGCAGACTTTTACTGTCTCAAATCCAGCGAGATGCAGCATAGAAGCTTGTCAAAACTTTGAATAAGTCCCACACATGCTCTGGCACTCTCATTCAAGTGTTTCTGACAGGCGTATCGGTCTCTTCTGTTGTAAATGCTTCCCTCTGCCTTTCACTAAGGGTGGATATAAATCAATGATTTAAAAAAAAAAAATCTGTTTTTATTTTTATTGAAATCAGATTTTTTTATTGAAATCAGATTTTTTTTAATAACATGCTTTTGGAGTAAAAATCTTTCTGAAAATAGTTTTCTATTTAAGATACATTAATAATTTTGTTTATTCAGCATGAAATGGAGCTTGGTTATGTAGCATGAGGCTGTATATTCTGCAATATTTACATTTTTGGTAAACTCATTCAATGAATGCAACTGAGATAACGAGCACTGCATTGATGCATTCACACAATTTTACAGTAACCATGAGAAAAAACTAAATTCAGCAGTATTCCTTTATCCCATTGTTTTGCAAATCTATGTACATTACAAACTGTATGATTCAATTGCTTCTGATATCACCATTTACTAACCTGACAGCTTATTATTCTAAATAGGAAACCTTAATTTTGTTTTCAAATATTAAAGATTCTAACTACCAGCAAGAATAAGTCCTTCCATTTTAAAGCGGAGTTCCACACAAAAATGGAACTTCCGCTTTTTGGAACCCTCCCCCCCCTCCGGTGTCACATTTGGCACCTTTCAGGGGGGAGGGGGGTGCAGATACCTGTCTAAGACAGGTATCTGCACCCACTTCCGGCATAGACTCCCATGGGAGTCTATGCCTCTTCTTGTCCCTCCGCGCTGTCTCCTGGGAAACACACAGCTCCCAGGACATAGCGGGGACCAGTTACGATGCGCAGCGCGACTCACGCATGCGCAGTAGGGAACCGGGAAGTGAAGCCGCAACGCTTGACTTCCTGATGCTCTCACCTAGGATGGCGGCGGCAGCTGCCGAGAACCGAGCGGGTTCTCGGCTTCGCCTGTCGACATCGCTGGACCCTGGGACAGGTAAGTGGCCATTTATTAAAAGTCAGCAGCTGCAGTATTTGTAGCTGCTGGCTTTTAATATTATTTTTTTTTTTTTTTTTGGCGGTTTAGGTGGACTCCCTCTTTAACCACTTCGCCGCCGTAGGACGTTCAGGAACGTCCTTGACTTTGTGCAGTGATATCTGAATGATGTCTGTAGCTACAGACATCATTCCGATATTGCTGTTTTCAGACGGTGATCCCCTGCACCATAAGTACGATCATAGCGGCTGTTCCCCCGCTTGATCGTTCTTACAGGCGGCAGGCCCCTCCCGCCGCCCTCTGGTGCTTCTACAGACTTACCGCTTCCATCAGTGATTCGGAGAACGGATCCGCCGGCCCCGGGTGGTGACGTTGGAGATTTCCAGCGGACCAGATGGTCGCCAGATCACGATATTATGACGTCGCGCCCGGCCTCTGTATTCAAAAAGACAGCGCCGCCACGGCTGGGAAGCTGTGATTGTGGTGTGTTTTTTTGTTTTTTTTTTGTTTTTTTTTTTATATTTTAGGCTTCCCAGCCTAGAGGTGAGATATGGGGTCTTATTGACCCCATATCTCACTGTAAAAAGAACAGATTGTGCCATATTCCTATTACAAGGGATGTTTACATTTTTTGTAATAGGAATAAAAGTGATCAAAATTTTATTTATTTATTTTTTTTAAAAGTGTCAAACTTAAAAAAAAAAAAAAAAATATAAAGCACTCCTGTCCCCGTGAGCTCGCACGCAGAAGCGAAAGCATACCTAAGTCCCGCCCACATATGAAAACTGTGTTCAAACCACACATGTGAAGTATCGCTGCAAATGTTCGCGCGTGAGAAATAATTCTAGCCGTAGACCTCCTCTAACTCAAAACATGTAACCAGTAAAAATATAAATTAAAGTGTCGCCTATGGGGATTTTTAAGTACCAAAGTTTGGCGCCATTCCACGAGCGTCTGCAATTTTGAAACGTGACATGTTGAGTAGCTATTTACTTGGCGTAACTGCATCTTTCACATTATGCAAAAAATTGGGCTAACTTTAATGTTTCGTTTTTTTTTTTTTAAAGCATGAAACTGTTTTTTTTTTTTTTTCCCCAAAAAAAGTGTTCGAAAAATTGCCGCGCAATTACCGTGCGAGATAAAAAGTTGCAACGACCGCCATTATATTCTCTAGGGTCTTTGCTAAAAAAACACATATAATGATGCATTTTACATGTAGGAGAAAAATGTCAGAATCGGCCTGGGTGTGAAGTGGTTAGAGAGCACCTGTCATTTCAGATCCATCATGGCAGCGCCTGTATCCACTCACCTGCTGCTGCCGCCACGTACCTCACCTTGTTGTGCCACTGCCGCATCACCAGCCGTCCCATTAAAGTGAATGGGACTGTTGGTAAGTCAACAGTGGGTCAGAGGAGCTGCTGCAGGACAGAGATGACAGTTGCTCTTTAAAAATTATGATTTAAATCGAGATTGATTTAAATCAAGCCTTTTTATTAGTGATTTTAAATCAAATCCACCTTGCTGTCCTTTGTGATGTACACTGAGCTGTGCATGCGTCGCTGAGTGAACATTTATGGCCCTGATCTGTGCTTCCGTGACTTTATCGCGGACCCGGCCATTGAAGCGGCTGAAAGCACAGAAGATGGAAGAGCCCAGGACCCACCGGATCGATCACAGTGCTGGGGGCCTCAGTATGCCAAGTAAATGTGCTATAATATGCTCTGCATGCTAGCATATTACATCATAACCCACCTGGGGGACTCCAAAAAGAAGAAATTGCAGTGTATTGAACTACCACTTTAATCCCTATTTGGAGAGTTCATATTCCACTGGAGTGTAAACTCTCTATAGAAACTGATGCGAGTGCATGGCAAAAAAAGTTTTTAGCAAGAGTCTCTGCAGCATTGTTGGTGATATTTCACTTAATTGGAGACGGGTGACTGAGGGCACATCAAGTTACAAAATAATATACAAAGGTATATGAAAAAATACACCTTTTTTTTCCCTATCTCTGTGTATTGCTAAAATAAACCTCCCCTATGCACCAAAAAAAAAAAAAAAAAGCCAATTTTCTTTAACCACTTCAGCTCCCTTCCAGGCCATTTTTTGCGATACGGCACTGCGTTGCTTTAACTGACAATTGCGCGGTCGTGCGACATTGTACCCAAATAAAATTAATGTCCTTTTTTTCTTCCACAAATAGAGCTTTCTTTTGGTAGTGTTTGATCACCTCTGCGTTTTTTATTTTTTGCACTATTAACAAAAAAACTGACCATTTTGGGGGGGGGAAATATATACTGTATTTATTGGCGTATAACACTCACTTTTTCACCATGAAAGTTGGGTGCAAATAGCGTGTGCGTGTTATACGCCAATACTTCAATTTTAGCTGCCTTGTAGGGGACAGGGAGGGGGGCGGGACGAGCGCCTTCAGATTACATACAGTGAGAATCTCCTGTTTACTTGGCAGCCTCTGTAATAGGAAGTCCTGTCTCCTGGGCTGCCATTGGACCACTGTTCTGCCTATCATAGGAGATTCTCACTGTATGTAATCTGTCGGCACTCGTCCCACCCCCCTCCCTGTCTCCTCTAGGCTGCAGATGGGCATTGTTCAGGCTGCACTGATGGCAATGGTGAGGCTGCTGCATTGATGGCAATGGTGAGGCTGCATTGATGTGGACTGATAAGGCTGCATTGATGGCACTTGTGAGGCTGCAGACGGGCATTGATCAGGCTGCATTGATGGCAATGGTGAGGCTGCAGATGGGCACTGACCCTTATTTTGCTTCAATTTTTTTTTTTAATTTAAGTTTTTTTTCCTAAAACTTCCCTCTTAAAATGAATGTGCGTGTTATATGCCGATAAATACGGGTATATATATTTTTTTTACTTCGACAATACATATCCAAAAAAATGTATAATGTCATCAGTTTAGGCCAATATGTATTCTGCTACATACATGTTTGGTAAAAAAAAAAATTGCAACAAGCGTATATTGATTGGTTTGCGCAAAAGTTATAGCGTCTACAAAATAGGGGATAGATTTTTGTTTTTTTTGTTTTTACTGGTAATGGCGGCGATCTGCGGTCGCCCCCCCAGGACTGCGACATTGTGATGGACATATCTAACCCCAAGTGACACTTTTTGGGGACTAGTGACATTCTAACAGTCATTAGTGCTAAAAAAAAATGCGCTGATCAATATATAAATGGCACTAGGGGGGACGATCAAGGGGTTAACTGTGTTCCATGGGTGTGTTCGAACTGTGTGGGGGCTGGGCTCACTGGAGCAACAAAGAGATCCCTGTACCTGATCGCTAGGAACAGCAGATCTCGATGTTGTCCTCTGTCAGAACGGGGATCCGCCTTGTTTCGATCCCCGTTCTGCCTCTGTACCGCGATTGTGGGTGGCCGGCGGACACAAAGCCCGCAGGCGCGCTCCCGTGGCGAGCATCGGCGCGTGCGCGCCCACCCTGTCTATTACACGAAACGACTTATTGGTACGCTGTTTCATGCAATAGAACCTCCCTGCCGCAGTATATGTGCGATGGGTGATCGCATTTTGGCACGTTACCCGTGTTTTCTCCAGCCTGACACTAGTGGCCTCCCACATTATTCTGGACATAAATTTGCACAGCAACAGTGGTCCTGTCTGGTCAGGGTAGAAGGATGTTGGTAGGGGAAGATGGAGTCTTCTCACATGTTCCTTTGTTTGCCCACAGATTTTTGATCTCTGTATTTGAAACCTATCTGGTGGTTTGGGCAGTAACATACTTTCTGTATTAAGCTGGGTACACACTATACGTTTTTATTTCATTAAACCTAGCTGGCTGAATAGAAAACAAATTTACAGATCACCATGTTAACACATCTGTTCTGACAAGGGGACTGCTCCCTGCCAGAACACACTGATCAGTGCTCGCAGCCAAAAGCGGGGGGCGCGTCAGTGTTTTTTTTTTTTTTTTAACTGTTTAATTTTATCACTTTTATTGCTGTCACAAGGAATCTAAACATCCTTTGTGACAGCAGTAGGCAGTGACATGTCTCTTAGACCCCAGATGTCTCCTCTGCCCTCACAAACATCTGATCATACCAAGATCAGTGTTATTGGTTGCTTTACCAATTTAAAAATGGCGCTGTTTACATCCGGAAAATCAGAAATGATGAAAATACTCATTGCTTCCGGTTTCCTATACCATTGAGATCATGAGGGACCTTCTGGTCCTCTGTGATCTCTGTATGGTTAGTCAGCGAAACCACCGGCGATGACCACAGGTTCCCTGGTGGGACAGGAAAGCCCAGGAAGGCAGGAGGAGGGATCGCTTTTACAAAAAAGAGAATCGCTGGCTGAAAACAACAATTCTGGAATATTGCCTGTAGTTGCATCATCCTGGTATAACTACTGCAACTCGAGAACATTCATGAATGTCCTTGGGCGGCAAGTATTTAAACTAAGTAAGGGGTTCTTTTAAATGGCTTGTCTCAACCCTCTAACTCAGTGGTCATCAACCCTGTCCTCAGGGCCCACTAACAGGCCAGGTTTGCAAGATAACTGAAATGCATCACAGGTGATATCATTTGCTGCTCAGTGATTGCGGTATTCTAGTCTGCATCTCCCCAAGGTAATACATAAAATCTGACCTGTTATGCCTCGTTTCCACTGAGCGGATCGGTTCGGGTCGGTACAGTTTGGAAGGCCTAGAATGGTCCGGCCTATTCAGGTGAGCGTTTCCACTTCAAGTCGGACCGCCAGGGGCCATACGTGGGTTTAGAAAAAATGCCTAGCAAGGCGTCACACGTCCGCCAATCAGTGGAATGTATCGTAGCTCCACCCTAACCAAACCGTACCATTTTCTATGGCCCCACATCTGAAGCAGGACCCAGAATGTTGCAGTTCGGTTGTATGGGCCGCTTTCACAATGGAAACACTCAAAATCGCGTACCGTACCGAACCGCTCAGTGGAAAAAAGGCATAAGTGGGCCCTGAGGACAGGGTTGATGACCACTGCTCTAACTGTCACTTTTGATAGAAAGTTTGCTCTGTTTAAAAAAATAATAGGTAAAGGAAAAACTATAAAAGAATAAAGACTAAAATAATAAAACCAATGCAGCCACCACATTTAAGGATTGTTAAGCTGCAATATGAACATTTATTTTGCTTTTGGGTTTATATGTGCTTTATGGTTTACAACCATCCCCTCTGGATTCGGTGATACTTATTGTACACTTTTACAGAAGTTGGGCCAGAGGTATTTATTTATTTCAGGTACTTGTATAGCGCTGTCAATTTACGCAGCGCTTTACATATACATTGTACATTCACATCAGTCCCTACCCTCAAGGAGCTTACAATCTAAGGTCCCTAACTCACATTCATACATACTAGGGACAATTTAGACAGGATCCAATTAACCTACCAGCATGTATTTGGAGTGTGGGAGGAAACCGGAGTACCCGGAGGAAACCCACGCAGGCACAGGGAGAACATGCAAACTCCAGGCAGATGGTGTCGTGGTTGGGATTCGAACCAGCGACAGCACCACTGTGCCGCCCGATACATATACATTGTACATCGGTCCCTACCCTCAAGGAGCTTACAACCTAAGGTTCCTAACACACATTCATACATGTACTAGGGCCAATTTTAACAGGATCTGATTAACTTACCAGCATGTCTTTAGAGTGTGGGAGGACATCTGAGTACCCGGAGGAAACCCGCACAGGGAGGACATGCAAACTCCAGGCAGATGTTGTCATAGTTGGGATTTAAACCAGCGATCCTCTTTTTTTTTTTTTTTTTTTTTTTTTTTTTTTTGCTGCTATGGGCCTTTTGCTTCTTTGCTTCTTACTTTAGATAAAGCCTTTCACTTCCTTCTAGGTAACTGTTATTTACCAGCAAAAATGTACTTAACTAATGGTAACTTTTCTGGACATCACATAATTGATGCAATCAGTTTTGTAGTACAGTATTTTAGTATGTGGTTAAATATATTAACTTTATTTTCTTTTTTCCATTCAGGAAAACGAGAAATCGCCAAGTCAGAACAGGAAAGCCAAAGATGCTACATCAGATAGTGGAAAAGGTGTGTTATATTTTTTAGGTATACAAGTCACGGAATGTGACAGGATAGCATAATTTGGTACAGTATAAATTCATAAAACAATGTAACATTTTTCTAAGCGTACATTCTTCAAGGCATGTACCACTTTGCAGGCATTTTAAATGGGCCCCCCCAATATACTAATTCAGTAGTGGTCAACATAACTACACTGCAGCGCACTACAACACTAGTACACTGTGGCAAAAAAAAGGTACATGTTTGTTATTGTCTGCATTTTCCGTGGCAACCCATTGAGGCTGCATTCACACCTGAGCGTTTTGTAGCTTGAAGCTACAAAACGCTGGAGGTGAAAAAAATCAATTATTCTCTATGGAGGTGGTTCACATCTCCACTCAAACGCCTGAAGCTCAAACAAGTTCTTGATGATAGCATTCTACACCCCAAACTTTGATTTAGGGACATAGGGGTGTTTACATGTATCCAACCTCAACCATTGGTAAATAATCTCACACATCTTTTAGATGGTATGGGCTCTGGCGTGTAACAGTCTATTATATTAATCATTTAGATGGTATGAGTATTGGTGTGCAACAGTCTATTGCATTAAAATACCCTCTGAGGGGTTTTTCCTATTATACAGCAGTATTTAGGTTTTTTAGGTAGCGCCAACCACCCCATTTTTTCACTCTATATCAAACAAGTTCTGGACCTTTTTTGTCGGGCAGAATCGGGCAGATTTGGGCATTTTTCAGCGGTAAAAAATGCCACAAAATTGCAGTAAAAACTGCCGCCAAAATCGCAGTAAAATTGTGTGATTTTCTGCCTGAAAACGCCAAGCTTAGGTGTGAATGGGGCCTGATCTCTGAGGCACTGTACTGTACCAAACTGTTTGTTTTTATCCCTTTTGTTGCATATAGCAGAATTAGAAGATATTGTAAGCAGCGTATGTAATTCCCTCTTACAATAAATTCTTCTTTTTTGCTCAATTTTGGTTGGTTAAATACAGTGCCTTGCAAAAGTATTCACCCCTCTTGGCATCTTTCGTGTTTTGTTTTTTTTGCCTCACAACCTGGAATTAACATGGATTGTTTGAGGATTTGTATCATTTCATTTACAGAACATGCCCACAACTTTGAAGATTTTTTTTTTTTTTTATTGTGAAGCAAACAAATAGGACAAAATAACAGAAAAAGTAAATGTGCATAACTATTCCCCCCCCTAAAGTCAATACTTGGTAGAGCCATCTTTTGCAGCTATCACAGCTCCAAGTCGCTCTGGATAAGTCTCCTATGTGCTTGCCACATCTTACCACTGGGATTTTTGCCCATTCCTCCTTGCAAAACTGCTCCAGCTCCTTCAAGTTGGATGGTTTGTGCTTGTGAACAACATTCTTTAAGTCTGACCACAGGTTTCTTATTGGATTGAAGTCTGGGCTTTGACTAGGCCATTCCAACACATTTACATGTTTCCCCTTAAACCACTCAAGTGTTGCTTTAGCAGTGTGTTTAGGGTCATTGTCCTGCTAGAATGTGAAGCTCCGTCCTAGCCTCAAATCACACACAGAGTGGTACAGGTTTTGCTCAAGAATATCTCTGTATTTAGCACCATCCATCTTTCCCTCAACTCTGACCAGTTTCGCAGTCCTGGCTGCTGAAAAACATCCCCACAACATGATGCTGCCACCACCATGTTTCACTGTGGGGATGGTGTTCTTTATGTGATGTGTTGGGTTTGCGCCAGACATAGCGTTTTCTTTGATTGCCAAAAAGTTCCATTTTAGTCTCCTCAGACCAGAGCACCTTCCTCCATACATTTTGGGATTCTCCCACATGCCTTCTCGCAAACTCAAAACGTGCCATTTTGTTTTTTTCTGAAAGTAATGGCTTTCTTCTGGCCACTCTGCCATAAAGGCCAACTCTGTGGAGCCTGCGGATTATTGTCGTCCTATGTACAGATACTCCAGTCTCTGCTGTGGAACTCTGCAGCTCCTCCATGGTTACATTAGGTCTCTGTGCTGCCTCTCTGATTAATGCCCTCCTTGCCCGGTCCGTGAGTTTTGTTGTGCGGCCGTCTCTTGGCAGGTTTGCTGTTGTGCCATGTTCTTTCCATTTGGTTATAATAGATTTGATGGTGCTCCTAGGGATCATCAAAGATATGGATATTTTTTTATAACCTAACCCTGACTTGTACTTCTCAACAGCATTGTCCTTTGCTTGTTTGGAGAGTTCCTTGGTCTTCATGGCAGTGTTTGGTTAGTGGTGCCTCTTGCTTAGATGTTGCAGCCTCTGGGGCCTTTCAAAAAGGTGTGTGTGTGTGTGTGTAATGACAGATCATGTAACACTTAGATTGCACACAGGTGATTATCATTTCACTAATTATGTGACTTCTGAAGGTAATTGGTAGCACCGGAGCTTTTTATGGGCTTCATATCAAAGGGGGTGAATACATACGCACATGCCAGTTATCAGTTTTTTATTTCTGAAAAATAGTTTTATGTATATATTTTTCTAATTGTACTTCACCAACTTAGACTATTGTGTTCTGATCCATCACGTATAATTCAGATTAAAAAAACATTGAACTAAAGGCTGTAATGTAACAAAATGGGTAAAAAGCCAAGGGGGTGAATACTTTTTCAAGGCACTGTATATGAAGGTGTATTGTTATATCTGTTAAGTGAAAAACAAATACTGTTTGATCCTACCAAAAATCCAGTCCTTTCCTATGCACTCTGCAGTGTGGTCCTAAACTTTAGTCCTGTCCAATTCTCTGCTATAAGCTACAGAACACCCCTATGTTAAGGAGATGGAGAAGGGGGAAATGTTGTGTAGTAGTATTTTCTGTCCTATGGTGACAACGCTGCTCCTCTGTAGTTACAGTACACTGGGTGATCATTGTCACTAGTGTATTACTGGCAGGATCACCAGGTAAAAAAAGCCACTACATCTAACAACTGATAAGCTGTGAGGGTGTACTCACTCAGGTTGAACTGAATGGACTGGTGTCTTTATTCAACCTTACTATGTAACTAGCTGTCATACAGTGCATCCAGAAAGTATTTACAGCACTTCACTTTTTCCACATTTTGTTATGTTACAGCCTTATTCCAAAATGGATTAAATTCATTGTTTTCCTCCAAAATTCTACAAATAATACCCCATAATGACAACGTGAAATAAGTTTGTTTGACATCTTTGCAAATGTATTAAAATTAAAAAAACAAAAAAATACACATGTACATAAGTATTTACAGTCTTTGCTCAATACTTTTGTTGATGCACCTTTGGCACCAATTGCAGCCTAAAGCATTTTTGAGAATGATGCAACAAGCTTGGCACACCTATATTGGGGTAGTTTCTGTTGTCCCGTAGCCACTAATTTGTTATCTTGGCTGTGTGCTTGGGGACATTGTCCTATTGGGAGATTAACCTTTGCCCCGGTCTGAGGTCCAGAGCGCTTTGGAGCAGGTTTTCATCAAGGATGTCTCTGCACATTTCTACATTCATCTTTCCCTCAAACCTGACTAGTCTCCCAGTCCCTGCCGCTAAAAAATATCCCCACAGCATGATGCAGCCACTACCGTGCTTCACTGTAGGGGATAATATTGGCCAGGTGATGAGCAGTGCATGGTTTCCTCCAGACATGATGCTTGCCATTTAGGCCAAATATTTTAATCTTTGTTCCATCAGACCAGAGAATTTTTGTTTCTCATGGTCAGAGTCCTTCAGGTGCCTTTTGGCAAAATCCAGGTGGGCTGTCATGTGCCTATTACTGAGGAGTGGCTTCTGTCTGGCCACTCTACTGTAGAATCCTAATTGGTGGAGTGCTGCAGAGATGGTTGTTCTTCTGGAAGGTTCTCCTCTCTCCACAAAGAAACGCTGGAGCTCTGTCAGTGACCATCTTGTTCTTGGTCACTTCCCTGACTAAGGCCCGTCTCCCCCAATTGCTCAGTTTGGCCGGGCAGCCTGCTCTAGGAAGAGTCCTGGTGGTTCCAAACTTGTTCCATTTACGGATGATGGAGGCCGCTGTGCTCAATTGGACCTTCAATTCTGCAGAAATGTTTCTGTACCCCTTCCCCAGATCTGTGCCTCGATGTAATCTTGTTTTGGAGGTCTGCAGGCAATTTCTTGGGCTTCATGGCTTGGTCTGTGTTCTGACCTGCACCTCTGTGCACTGTGGGAACTTGTATAGACAGGTGTGCCCCTTTCCAAATCCTGCCCAATTAACTGAATTTAGCACAGGTGGACTCCAATCAAGTTGTAGAAGCATCTCAAGGATGATCAGTGGAAATAAGATACCAGAGTTCAATTTTGAGTGTCATTGCAAAGGCTGTGAATACTTCTATACGTGTTTTTTATATATATATATATATATATATATATATATATATATACATACATATACATACATACATACATACATACATACATACATACATACATACATACATACATACACACACACACACACACACACACACACACACACACACACACACACACACACACACACACACGGGGTCCACGAGTTACGAACAAGATAGGGATTGTAGGCTTGTTCTTAAGTCGAATTTGTAAGTCGGAACAGTACCTTTTTTTTTTTTTTTTTTTTTTTTTTTTCAGTGCAAATCCAGTCTTTTATTTTTGTATAATTTTCTTATTTTTAATATTATTTTTCTTATTCTTCACTTTTTTAATTCTTTTTTTATTTTATTAATTTAATTATTACTGTATTTCTTATTTTTGTAAATTTTTTTATCAATTTTTTTTCATTTAAACTTTATTGTTATCACACAGGAGAAAACAATTCCCTGTGTGATAGCAATTGGAGGTGACAGGTTCTCTTTATTGACCCTGTCACCTCCAAAACAGGAGTCCCAGCACTGTGCTAGATTTCCACAGCACAGCACAGCTCTCCCCTCTTACTGTTCACATGGCAGCAGAGACAGGAGACACCAGAGAGAGGGAAGCTGATGTGTGATGGCACAGCAGGGAGATGGATGGATGGAGACAGCAGCAGTGTCTGTGATTCGAGTCCAGGCAGGCTGGCCGGCCGCAGTGCACCTCGGCGGGGCAGCGGCGCAGGAAAGACCGGGGATCCTGGAGGCTATACTAGGCCGCGGCCACGACGGGCAGTTTTAGCGGCCTGGCAGGCCACCGGACCTTACCAGACCTGTGGATGGGCAGGCCAGGAACGGAGGAACGGCTCAGTCAAGCAAGGAGAGGAAGATTCGGCCGGCAGTGACGTCATTCGGGCCCCGTTCGTAAGTAGGAGTTGTTCGCAACTCGGATGTTCGTAAGTCGGGGACCCTGTGTGTGTGTGTGTGTGTGTGTGTGTGTGTGTATATATATATATATATATATATATATATATATATATATATATATATATATATAATTTTTTTTTTTTTTTTTTACTCTTAATATATTTGCAAAGAGGGGCATTATTTGTAGAATTTTGAGGAAAAGAGAAATGTAAATACCAATCGAGGACTCTTTCTCTGAAGTCTTCAGAGAAACTGACTTCAAGTTGTGCCTCTCTTCTCTGTCTTTCTCCACCCCACCCCCGGCCTCCGTGTCCAATAAATTTATGGGTATACGGTGTGGAACTGAGACATCTTGGTCATAGTTTCAGAACATTTTATATTGCAAAATGAAAGCATGCAAATATGTACTGTAACCGTTGTATTAGTTTCCAGGCTGCAAGTATTAGATATTAAATTGTATCCTTGTAATAAGTTTTTGTTTTGTTTTGTTTTTTTTTTGTTTTGTTTTTTTGTTGTTGCTGCCTACAGGGAGATTAGATATTGGCAAACAGAAATTGTAGGCTAGCCCAAGATCATCCCTCCTACTACCAGCATGATGCTAACGGGCAAATTAAAACGAAGAATTGGGGGCTTCCTGAAGCTCAGAGAACCCTCTGAAAGACCTTAAGCATGAAGCTTAATGATATTATATTTTTATTTATTTACTTATTTTTATGGTTGAACTAGATGGCCTTGTGTCTTTTGTCAACCTGACTAACTATGTAAGCTGGTATACTCGTCCCACGAGCCACCAGAGCATCAACTTCTTTGGCTAGAGGATCCCTGTACCTGTATGTCCAGCTTGCTGTTGGAGTGCCACAGCTCATGTGTCCCCCCCATACCCCCACCCCAAGAATACCTCTGGGTATGGGGGCCACTCCCCCCGGACACCACCGGCTGAGGAAGTCTGTCTGCTAATTGTCTACACGTGGAATGTACACATAAGACATGGCTTTGCTGGGAAACTATTCACTCTTGCCAAGGCATGGCATTGTGTGACTGAATCTGGATTGGATGATGCTCTAGCAGGATGGGCCAACACTGTAGAGATTGCCAAATGACCCAAAGTTCATGTAGGTTTATGAATGAGATTCTGCTTTCACCAAGTTCCCTGCAACTACTTGGTGCCCAGAACTTTTTGTAGTCCAGCAGACTAGTGTCCACTGCGGGAATCTTTCAAAAGACTGGAAAGAAATACTTCCCTGACTTAAGTGCCTGATTCCTGTGCTACCAAGCCAAGGAGAACTGACTTGTCTCATGGTGACCTAATGTTGTTTTGCAGATGTTAGGAGTAAAACTGGTTACAGGGGACTGCCTCAAACGCTGTAATGAATGCACAGTCAGACAGCTTTAATTGACTATTCCGTCAACAGGGGGTCCTCTAAGAATCCTACAGTAGGTATGCCACAGGAGCATAGCAGGGTTGGTAGTGCAGGGGCCCCACATAGCATAGAAATCACTTATGCTGTGAAAAGGTGTAAAGTAAGCATCTTTTTTGGCCAAAGGGAGTGCCTGAAAGGAAGCTACCATGAGGCCCAGGACTCTTTTATGCCAAAGCAGAGAGTTGGACAAATTCTGGACTGATAAGTTTGAACTTGAGACCAGAGAGTCTAAAGCTTTTGTGGAAAGAGCACTCTAGCCTTAGCTGTGTCCAAAACTAGACTCTGATACTCCCAACGATAAGTCTGTTCCAACAACGATTTCTGGAGGTCCAGGATCCACACGAACCACTGTAACGAATAGACAGAGCCTTCATTGACTGTTCCCTCAACACAAGGATGTAACCATGTTGAGTAAGTGCTTCTTATGCCGCGTACACACGAGCGGACTTTACGACAGACTTTGCCCGGCGGACTGGATTTCATCAGACAATTCGATCGTGTTTGGGCTCCAGCGGACTTTGTTTTCTCAAAAGTTAGACAGACTTAGATTTGAAACATGTTTTAAATCAATCCGTCGAAATCTAGTCTGGTCGAAAAGTCAGCTCGTCTGTATGCTAGTTTGACAAAAAGGGGAGGGAGAATTTATGATCCAGAAGACTTTGCTTAATTCAGTATAGAAAATAACAGATGAGGGAAGTACCCTAACAGCATCTGTTTGTAGATAAAGCTAATTGCAAGACACCCAAAGGATCTAATTAAAATAGCAGGGTGTGTTCCTCTGAATTGAGGGCATATCACAAAAAAGGGAACCCAAGGGGAGAGAACGGGATAGGTACCAGTTCCACCCAGGGAAAAAGAATTCGTCAACAAGGAACCAGCAGATTAGCAAAAATATGAATAATTTAATATTGAAATTGAAAAATTCCACATATACACCAAACACAAAATCAAGAAATATGACAGTAAGTGAACCAAAGACCACCACTAAGAAAATAAAATAGACAACGTTGTCTAAGAACAGAACAACACACAGATGGCCACCACTAAGCACACACAGACGCCCAGCTTAATTAATGAATGGAACATAACATAACAAAGTCTCATAAGTGTCTCAACGAAATTGTTGGTCAAGGCTGGGAGGTAGGTGTGTGCATGCTAGTTCGACAGACAAAAAGCCTCGTTAGGGCAGCTATTGGCTACTGGCTATGAACTTCCTTGTTTTAGTCCGGTCGTACGAATTCGACGGACTTTGGTGGATTGTGTGTAGGCAAGTCCGTTCATTCAGAAAGTCCATCGTAAAGTCTGCTCGTGTGTACGCGGCATTAGAGTGAAACATGTCAACACATCTTCCTTAGGTCTGGTGCTGTGATGTTTTATCTGTGGATTATTGCTCAAAGGTTTTGGAGTTTGCTTATAGTGTATGTGGCCATCCACTTTTTATAGTTGATTCTTTCTCTGTTGCAAGCCTGACCAGCACCTCCTTAGTAATGATTTTGAGAGAAAATAATGGGGGGGGACCAACCTCGAGTGTTTTTTTTACTCTATCCAAAATGAGAAAACATTTTTTTCTAAGTTCTACTTTGGTGTTTAATGTCTCATTCAGATATAATATTTTAGCGCTAGATTTTTAAAGTTGTGTGAAAAAGTATTAGCAGACATCATTATTACCCTTGGTGATATTTAAAAGGGTGTAGTTTCCAGTTCTATATCTGATTATCTCTAATGGAGGAGGAGAAAGAAACCATACCAATCAAGTTGCCCAACCTGGAAACTACCACCCCAATTCCAAAAAGGTTGGGACCCTGTGAAAAATCCACATAAAAACAGAATGCAATGATTTGCGAATCTCATATTTTATTCACAACAGAAAATGGAAAACGTTTGGAAATCA
The DNA here is from genome assembly GCA_037952925.1 of Lithobates clamitans. NCBI lineage: Eukaryota > Metazoa > Chordata > Amphibia > Anura > Ranidae > Lithobates > Lithobates clamitans. Next base: position 2,104,784 of record JBBGZY010001184.1, read on the forward strand.
AATGTTTAAACTGAGAAACTGTACCATTTTATGAAAAAATAAGGTAGTTTAAAATTTAATGGCAACAAGACATCTCAAAAAGTTGTGACAGGGCAACAAAAAGGTGGCAAACTAAGTGGTTCTAAGCAGGAAGAGATGGAAGAACATTTTGCAACTCTTTAGGTTAATTGACAACAGGTTCATAACATTGGGTATAAAAATAGCATCTAAAAATTCAGAGTGGGCAGGGGTTTACCAATCCATGAAAAAAGCTGCGTCTAAAAATTGTTGAACAATATCAGAATAATGTTCCTGAATATAAAATTGCAAAGACTTTTTAAAAATCTCATCTACAGTACATAGTATCAAAAGATTTTGAGAATCCCATAATATCAAAAGTTTTTGAAAATCTGGAGAAATTTTTTGTGAGCAATGGACAAGGCCGAAACGTGATATTGGATGCCCGTCATCTTCGGGCCCTCAGATGTCTCTGATTGAAAAATGGGCATGATTTTGTGATGGACATCACTGCAAGGGCTCAGGAATACTTCCTAAAACAACTGTCTGTGAGGCTTGTTGGGCCTTCCAAAATGCAAGGTAAAGTTGTATCCTGCAAATAAGCCATATCTGAACATGATCCAGAATCTCTGCCATCTTCCCAAAGTTCATTTAAAATGGCCTGTTGCAAAGTAGGAAACTGTTCTGTGGTCGGACAAATCTTTTTTTGGCAACCATGGGCGCCGTATCCTCAGAACTACAGAGGAGAGAGACCTTCTGGCCTGTTATCAGCGCTTGGTTCAAAAGCCTTCATCTCTGATGGTTTTGAGGTGCATTAGTGTGTATGGAATGTGAAACTTGCACTTCTGGAAAGGTACCATCAATGTTAAAAAAATAATTATAGTCAGGTTTCAGAGCAGCAAATGTTCCCATTCGGACGACACCTTTTGCAATGTAAATTGTCACGAATAGATATGGTTGTGATAAGATTGTCCCAAAGCAATCACGTGGTACCTGGCCATCTGTACCATTGCGATTAGCTGTAACCAATCACAGCCGTAAGGCCAGCCATAGATGGAGCAAATTTCTTTCCTGCAACTACCTAGATTTCCCCATCAACACAGTTGAGGGGAATCCCTCCTGCTAAGCTATTGTGTTCTCCCCGCGGGGAATGCATGTAAAATTCAGCAGGCTGGATTGATCAATTTAGGTACATTCAGCCTGCCCCTACATGCTTGCAATCTTGGCCGGTTCAGTAGGATTCAAATGGCCGGCTTAACTGCTTCCTGACCGGCTCCAGTACATATACAGCGGCAGGATGGCTCTCCTGCATGAATCGCCGTAAATGTGTGGCAGCTCCTTTAAGAGCCATAGCAGGCGCGATTGCCACAGTCCACCCACGATTGCGGGCACGAGAGCCAGAATGAGGCCTCTTGTGTGTAAACACACAAATCCCTGTTCTGACGGGGTGAGCAGAAACTGGTCGTCTTTTCCTACTAAGTAAGAACAACGATCTGGCTCCTCCTCTAGTCAGTCACATCCCCTCACAGTTAGAAACACACCTAGGGAACACACTTGACCCCTTGATCGCCTCCTAGTGTTAACCCCTTCCCTGCCAGTGACATTTATACATTTATAATCCGTGGCTATTTTTAGCTCTGATCTCTGTATAAATGCCAACGGTCCCTAAAAAAGTGTCAAAAGTGTCCTATCTGTTGCAATGTCGCAGTCCCGATTTTAAAAATCTCTGATCGCCGTCATTACTAGTAAAAAAAAAAAAAAAAAAAAGTAGAAGAATACATATTGGCCTAAAACTGATGATGAATTTTTTTTTTTTTATTTGGGATATTTATTGTTGCTCTTTTGTTTATAGCGCAAAAAATAAGAACCAAGTGGTGATCAAATACCACTAAAAGAAAGCTCTATTTGTGGGGGAAAAGGGACATAAACTTTGTTTGGGTAAAACTTGCACGACCGCGCAATTGTCAGTTAAAGCGACACAGTGCCGTATCATAAAAAATGGCCTCATCAGGAAGGGGGTAAATTTTTCCGGGGCTGAAGTGGCAAGCAAGCAATGGTAAAAATGTTATTTGGGCACAGTGTTGCATGACTGCACAATTGTCGTTTAAAGTGTGACACCGCTGAAAGCTGAAAATTGGCCTGGGCAACATGGGGGGGAAATGCCCTGCATTAAAGTGGTTAATTCTTGCAATATACATTGCAAGAATTTTTTTTCCACGACAAAAGTGGAGTTACTGTTTCAATATATTCTACGTGTGTGGGTAGTTGGACATAGTGGAAGCCTTTAGCAAATGCAAAGTATAACTGATACAAAATTTACAGTGAAACCATGAAAATTAAAGTAGAATTCCTGGCAAAATCTCACTACTCTGTCACTAGAACGTATTGTGGGAAAGGCGTGTTTCTCACACCATATGTTGAATGAATCTTCCTTGCGAGAAGCGTATTAATTGTTAGTGGCACCCCACACGCATCTTGCAAACACAGCGAGTTTGGTGGGGCCTGATTTATAAAAGTAGAGCTTGTAAAAATGCACCCTCCCCCACACAACCCCCCCCCCCTTCTTTTTTTTTTTTTTTTTTCTTTTTTTTTTTATTAACCTATGTAAGAAAGATCTGTATACAGTCTGGTCATGTGATTCGACTCCTCTCTGTCATTCAGAAGTGCTGCAGTTGAGAGGAAGGTACACCAACAGATGGGCCATAGGAGACTGTAGGTGGTGTAACCGCTCCCAGGCACCACCAGCCACTGTCGCACCCTCTTCTTTCCTTTGCAGCCGGCGCTGCCTGAAAAAACAGGCGTTCGTGTGACTGGACTGGAGCAGCCTGATAATAGGCAAGTAAACAGATCTTCCTTACACAGATTAGTCAGAATAGGTGTTTGGGGGGAGGGTTTGGATCTGAGGAGGGAGCATTTTTTAGGAGTAGTTAGGTTTTGCCAGGAATTCTACTTTAACATTCAAAGATCGAAATGAGCATCACTCAAACCTGGTCTATTGAGTTCACAGAAAACCATGTGGATAAGAATACTTGTCCAGCAACCTGTCATAAAGCGTGTAAGGCACAGCATCAAATAGAAATGATTAAAGTTAAAGAAATAAGATTCCATGTGATCAATAGGTGTATTTGCGTAATTCGAAACATAACCTCCTGCGCTCAGGAGTGGTGCTAAGGGGTAGGATGGACTCTTCTCTCAACTGATCTTGCAAGTATTAAGCACATAGGTCTTGCTACCCACTTAGGACTGTACAAACTACAAAACAACAAGAGGATGCACCGACCTAGTGCATTATCATAACTCAATTTCTTTAAAAAAAGTAAAAAAACAAGTGGGTAAACGTGCAAACATGTTTTACACAAGCATATCTAAAAGATAGAGACCACCTCAAATCCAACATATGTAGTTATTGTAAGTCTGGTTGAAATAAGACACAAGTCCATCCAGTTCAACAAATAGAAGGGGGGGGGGGGACAACAATCCTATATCCAAAATCCCATACTCACAGTTGATCCAGAGAAAAGGCAAAAAAAAAACCCAATAAAGCACAATCAAATTTTCTTCAGCGGGGGAAAAAAATGTTCTTCCTGATTCCCCAAGAGGCAGTCGGTTACTCTCTGGATCAACTTTACCTATAAATATTAGTATCCAGTTATATTATGTCCATCTAGGAATGAATCCAGGCCTTTTTCAAAACCATCTACAGAGCTAACCAGAACCAGCTTTTGAGGGAGTTTATTCCACGTTTTCACAGCTCTTGCTGTGAAGAAGCCTTTCTGTTTTTGGAGATTAAAGGAGTTGTAAAGGCAGAAGGTTTTTTTTATCTTCATGCATTCTATGCATGAAGATAAAAAACATTCTGCGTGTAGCAGCACCCCCCTAATTACCTACCTGAGCCGCTTCTCTCTCCAGCGGTGTCTACGATCCCCTCAGCCATCCAGGACACTCCTCCTCCTGATTGTCTGAGACAGAGCAGTGGCGCTATTGGCTCCCACGTCTGTCAATCAAAGTCAGTCAGCTAATCAGGGGAGAGAGGGCCAGGTCGGGGCTTCGTGTCTGAATGAATACATGGAGCTCTGACTTGGCTTGGGTGCCCCCTGTAGCAAGCTGCTGGTTGAGGGGCACTCGAGGGAGGGGCAAGGAGCAGCAAAGAGGGACCCATAAAGAGGAGGATCCAGACTGCTCTTTGCAAAACCAAAACCAACTGCACAGAGGAGGTAAGTATAACATGTTTGTGTGTGTTTCCTTGTCTCCTGTGATGACCTTAAAGTGAATAACTGTACACCAAGTTCACTATATGGTCCACTTATATATTTATGCATGTTGATCATATCCCCCTTAATCTTCTCTTCTCAAGACAAAATAAATTTCCTCTAATCTTTCCCTATAGCTGAGCTCCTCCAATCCTCTTATCAGTTTGGTTGCCCTTCTCTGTACATTCTCCAATATCCTTTTTGTGAACTGGTGCCCAAAACTGAACTGTATATTCTAGATGAAGTCTTACTAGAGCTGCACAATTATTAAAAAATCGTGCTCTCGATTCAACCCCCCTGACAATCTATATTGCAGAGTTTGCTCATTCTTTCATATAACAAGTGGAGAGACTTATCTCCTTACTCAGCTGTCAAAAGAAAACATCTGGGCAAATGAAACATTGTAACTAACTCTTCCTTCTTAGATCAAAGGGATAAAATTCTGTGTGTGTAAAGAAAAAATCCAGGCAGTCTGCCAAGTTTTTCACAACATGTAAATGCAGGAAGTTTAACCACTAAAGCCCCTTTCACACTGGGGCGGTTTGCAGGCATTATTGCGCTAAAAATAGCGCCTGCAAACCGCCCCTAAACAGCCTCCGCTGTTTGTTCAGTGTGAAAGCCTGAGGGCTTTCACACTGAAGTGGTGCGCTGGCAGGAGAAGAAAAAATCTCCTGTCAGCCGCATCTTTGAGCGGTGTATTCACCGCTCCTTCCCATTGAAATTAATGGGACAGCGCGGCTATACCGCGGTAATACCGCGGCTATAGCGGCGCTACTCAAGGGGTTTTAACCCTTTTTCGGCCGACAGCGGGGGGTTAAAACCGCACCGCTACCACCCCAGTGTGAAAGGGGCCTTAAAGTCTAAATCTTTTGCTCACACTTGTTTCCTAAGTTAAAATCAATATTTTTTACTAGAAAATTATGTGAAACCCCCAAACATTATATACCGTATTTATCGGCGTATAACACGCACTTTTTTTCCCCTTAAAATCAGGGGAAAGTCGTGGGTGCGTGTTATACGCCGATCCCCGCTAATTGTGAGCTATCGGCGGCGATCGCCGCCGACATTCACATAGCGAGTAGTTTTAAATATGGCGCCGCGGAGTTTGGAGGGACTCGGCGGTGCTGAACGAGCGCCGCTGAGATACACGTAGTCGAGTGTATTCGGCTCTTTCCGGCGCCGCTCACAGTCCCGCCCATTGGACCTGTGTTATGTCCATCATAGGGCGGGACTGTGAGCGGCGCCGGAAAGAGCCGAATACACTCGACTATGTGTATCTCGGCGGCGTTCGTTCAGTTCCGCCGGCGCCGAGTCCCTCCGAACTCCGCTGCTCCATATTTAAAACTACTAGCATGTGTATGTCGGCGGCGGTAGGCATGGACACTGGGGACAAGGCTGCACTGGGGCAAAGCTGCACTGACACTAACAAGGCTGCAGATGAACACTGATGAGGCTGCATTGATGGGCATTTTAATGTAAGTTTCTTTTCCTTAAACTTCCCTCCTAAAAGTCTTTTTCCTTAAAATTCTCTCCTAAACTTGGGGTGCGTGTTATACGCCGATAAATACGGTATATTTTAGCAGAGACCCCCAGGGAATAAAATGTCAATTGCTGCAATATTTTATGTCACACTGTATTTGCCCAGCGGTCTTTCAAACACAATTTTCTGGAGAAAAATACACTTCAATGAATTAAAAAAAAAAAACGAAACAGTAAATTTAGCCCAATTTTTTTTTTTTGTTTTAATGTGAAAGATGATGTTACGCCGCAAGAATTGTGAGAGAACCGTGATCTATCTTCTAAGCAAAAGAAATCGTGATTCTCATTTTAGCCAGAATTGTGCAGCTCTAGGTCTTACTAATGATTTGTACAGAGGCAAAATGAGGCCATGGAGTGAACCAGATTGGAACAGGGTAAAATTTACTTTAACAGTTGTTAAAAGGGAAGACTTCCAGAATGGTCTTGACCTGTGGCTCGAGGAAGATGGGAGAAGTGTGAGAAGAACTGTACTCCTTCTTGTATGCTGTTTCAGCAGCAAATGCAATAGCAAAGTGTGCATCTGCCATTTTTCAATGAATATATCTGGATTCTCTACCTCTGATTATCCTCGGAGTACAATAATATGCATATTCTCCCATCAAAGATGCTGATCAGCTCTTTGGTGCCAAAAATAATCCTTTCAGCTGCCAACAATCTGGTGGGAATATGAAAAAGCATCTTCTAAGGATAAGTCTATTTGTTGCCTCAGATATTCTTCAAGTCCTGATGGGTGAGGCGTATATCCACTTTAACGTCCTTAACCATTTGACCACTAGGCACTTAAACCCCCAGACCAATTTTCAGCTTTCGGTGCTCTCACACTTTGAATGACAATTACTCAGTCATGCAACACTGTACCCAAATGAAATTTTTGTCCTTTTTTTCACACAAATAGAACTTTCTTTTGGTGGTATTTAATCACCGCTGGGTTCTTTATTTTTTGCGCTATAAAAGAAAAAAAGACCGAAAAATCTGTAAAAAAACGCATTTTTGTTTGTTTCTGTTATAAAATTTAGCAAATTAGTAATTTTCTCTTCATATATTTTGGCCAAAATTTATACCGCTACATATCGTTGGTAAAAATAACCCAAATCGGTGTATATTATTTGGTCTTTGTGAAAGTTATAGAGTCCACAAGCTATGGTGCCAATCTCTGAAAATTGATCACACCTGAATTACTGATGGCCTATCTCATTTCTTGAGACCCTAACATGCCAGAAAAGTACAAATACCCCAAATGACCCCTTTTTGGAAAAAAGACATTCCAAGGTATTTAGAAAGATGCATGATGAGTTTTTTGAAGTTGTCATTTTTTCCCACAATTCTTTGCAAAATCAAGATTTTTTTTCTTTCTTTTTTTTTCACAAAATTGTCATATTAGCAGGTTGTTTCTCACACACGTGCAAGGACGTCGTATGACGGCCGGCGGGCGGGAAGTGGTTAAAACACTTGTTTTTTTTTAACACAAAGTTGTCCGTTTATACAATGTTTCTAACACATAGCATGTACATACCAAAAATGACACCACAAAATAGATTTTCCTACTCCTCCGGAGTACGGTGATACCACATGTGTGAGACTTCCGCAGCCTGGCCACATACAGAGGCCGAGTATGGCAGAGTATGGCTGATTATAGCCGAGCATGGCTGAGCATGGCAGGGTATCGCGGACGTTGCGGGGCATTGCAGAGTGTTGCGGGGCATTGCAGAGTGTTGCGGGGCATTGCAGAGTGTTGCGGGGCATTGCAGAGTGTTGCGGGGCATTGCAGAGTGTTGCGGGGCATTGCAGAGTGTTGCACAGGGTATTGCAGAGCATTGAGGGATGGATGGATGTGACTGCCCATGTCACTGAGCAGCGCTGTGGGCACTACACATCCAGCCCACAGCGTGGCTCCCATCTGATCTCTCCCCCTCTGCACCGAGAGAGGGGAGGGAGTGATGCAGGTTTGTTTACACGTGATCGCTCCGTCCCATAGCCAAATGACGGCTACAGGGCGGTTGGATAACTCTGGGATCACGTCATATGACGTGATTCCAGAAAACTGCTTCCGCGCGCCCCCTGGGGCGCGCACAAGGGAACATCTGTGACCGCCGGATCCTCTGATCGCAGCCGTTTAGCATGTGAACGCTCCGTCATTTGATGGAGCGATCACATGGTAAACGGCCGCGAAAGCAGTTTTCTGGAATCACGTCATATGACGTGATCCCAGAGTTATCCAACCGCCCTGTAGCCGTCATTTGGCTATGGGCCGGTTGGCAACTGGTTAATCTTCCCTGTAGAGGTAGGGGATGCATTGCTGGTAGTAATAGTTGCAAGGATCTGAGGTTTGTCCCATATCTATGGGGATTCTTGTAGATGACAGTGGAGCTGTGTTCAAGTGTGGCCATCCATTACGGCAGTAGCCATGCCCCCCTCCCCCATCCTGACATAAAATGTGATGATGTGGGGTTGATTTTTCAGTGCCTCTACTCCAGATGCCCATTTAGTTTTGATACTTGCCCACTAATATGACATATTAAAATGCTTAACCTGTGCCAACTATTTGGTACTTCTTTTTGTTAATTTCAAGACATTACACTATATGTTTTTTTTATTTTGTTGTATTTTATTGGCAAAAATGTTTGTAGATGACCACTCAGAGTTGTCAAATGTGCAGTATGCTTTTGGAGAAGATAACTCTATTCTGACATGACTACAGTGATGATAAGCTGTTGTGACTAGTCTTGGTCCACCAACCTTTTTTCATAGGTACTGAATGAGGTTTGATTTGTAATTTTATAACTTGAAAAGGTCTTTCATCTCCAAATTAGTATATGGTTTTGTTAGTTGCCAACTTGTTATTTTTAATCTTCTTCCTGGATCCGTGGTGGTGTATGTACTGTGTAGGTCAAATATCTGATTATTTAAATTTGCAAGCCTTCATGAATGTCTGTCTGTTTTCAGTGTAGAATGGTTCAGCATAGTGATCTGCTTGGAGAAATATTGTTGCTTTATAAATATGCCCCTTAACATTGAGTTCTTTGCTACTGTTCTATGGCAGAATTTCTTAGTTTTGTCTTATAGGTTGCATGGTGCTGAAAGCTAATTTCTGCTTTCCTCTTGCAGATGGTCTTGCATACTCTGCCCTACTTAAGAATGAACTTTTAGGAGCTGGAATTGAGAAGGTTCAGGACCCACAAACTGAAGATCGTCGGTTGCAACCTTCTACACCAGAGAAGAAGAGCCTTTTCACAGTAAACATTTTATTTACTAAATATTACTTTAAAGTAGACTTGAGACCTGTGACCACCATTCAAAGTAGGCTGTGCTTGGTAGCCTTGCACAGTGTAGTCCCAACACATAGACAATTCAATTTGCCTTGAGTCCAATGAGCTTAGTTCACACCACTGCACAAAAAAGTAGACATGCTCTACTTTTTTTTTTTTCAGCACATCTTGTTGTGTACACCACATCACAACCCGCTGCTGTGAATATAGACGAATGAGATTTTACTTTTCCATAAAGTTAAAGCATCAGCTTCACTGCCTTTACAGTGCACACCAGTGGCAGTGGTATAACATGCCACTGGTGGTAACAAGCCTTTAAATCCTTACCCAAAGTTTGTTCCTCCCCACACCTGGCTCACCTAAATTAACAGAAACATCATTGTAATACTTTTTAATTTTAGGACCTTTTGTCTTTCTATAGCTACAAGTGAGCTGTTAATTTCTAGGACACAGCTATGTTGAGTTTTGAAAATGACCCTGCATATATATGTGTGTGTGTGTGTGTGTGTGTGTAGTTGTGTGGTTGTGTTTTTTTGTTTTTGTTTTTTCCCTTGCAGTACCATTCTTTTCTTAAAAGGTGCAGTGGCTCATGCACACAGGGTGTTTTTACTGCCACTTTTAGCAGCGTCAAGCTTTTTCTTTTTTTTTTTTTTTTTTTTTTTGTGATTCTATGTGTCTATGCACACATAGGCTTTTAGGAGCATAGGTGTATTGAAGCTGTAAAAAAAAACACCCAGGGCCAGCACGTTCTGGAAAACCGCTGACCGCTCCTAAACGCTACTAAACGCCAATGTCCCGTGTTTAAAAGTTGTTTATTTTGTTTTTCTTTGATGCGGAGGCCGCCAGTGCCATTTATAACCAGTGATTAGCTGTTTTGTGAAGGAGCGGGACGGGAAGCTGGCCGTCGCGTCCTTCACAACGGATGAGTCAGCTGTCAGCGGGCTTCCCCACTGACAGCTGTCAGCGGGCTTCCCCACTGACAGCTGTCAGCGGGCTTCCCCACTGACAGCTGTCAGCGGGCTTCCCCACTGACAGCTGACAGCTTGTCCCCACGTTGACAACGGACGAGTTGTTGTCATCGTTGGATACAGAATATTTCTTTGATCCCAAGGGAAATTGGGATGCGGGTGGATTCCGATAAGCCCCCTACCCACAGACCCTCACAACCATCGCTCAGGGTTGTGGGGAAGAGGCCCTTGTTCCCATCAATATGGGAACAAGGTGCTATGGGGTGAGCAGACATTTTTGTATTGCCAGCAATGTGTGTCTCTTTGTTTTTTTTTTTTTTGTTTTTTTTTTTTTTTCATTCTGCTATCGGTGAGGAAGACAGCTGATGACTCATTGGTCGTTAACAATCAGCTATTCACTGGTTAAGGAGCGGCCCCGCTCTTTAACGCTGCAGCTACTAAACGTAGCTTGCACACTAGGCTAAATGCCGGCCAAAAAACGCTAAAACGGTGTTTTTTGTCCACCACTTTTACAGCAGTGCTAACTTTTGCACCATGTCTGTGCTGGTGGCCATCTCTGACCCCCATCTTTTTTATCCTTGTGTGCTCATTCCTTTTTATGCCTCAAAGCAGAGGTGTTTTCTGCTGTTATGCAAGGTTTAGGGCTGGATTGACACTGGTTCAATCACAGACATCGCATGTGATCTGCACAGCAATACGGTGCAAATCACATGCGATGCCTATGCGATGTGAATTCAACCATGCAAACTGTCTGAAATTGCATCGCATTCGCACCAAAATTGTGCAGGACCCTATTTTTTTTTTTGTCCGCAGTGGAATTGGATCACATGGGTGACACCCATGAGATCCGATTCCTTCACTATTTGACAGTTCGCACTGCAATCTTCGAACCGATCTGGGGGTGTCATTCCCTTTCTATTGGCAGTTTGCAGAGGGCAGTGTGAACTGCCTGTGAGTGACATGCGATGCGGGAACCCACACAGGAATCACGCTTCTTCCCGCATTGCATATGTGTGAACCGGGGACTAATTCCTTAGGTGCAGTTGGTAAAATTTGTAGGTTGTCAAAAAAATATAAAGAGATTTCCATATATATTTGTTTGACATCCAGTGCTCCTTGTTACAAAGACCAGCTATAGGTGGGGCAGTGGCCACTTTTTTGCAATTCTTGTAGCTTCCCTGAATGCAGAGGCTTTTTATGCGTGGTGTGTTTTTTTTTTTTTTTTTTTTTTAGAAAATGGTTTCCAAAGATGCATTACAGTAAAGCTTTCATAATGGAATCTTCACAGGTAGACTAGACAAGCAAAGAGTCATACGTTGGCCATCCCAGGAGAAAAAAACAAAACAAGTAAAGTAGTCACCCAAGAAGATATTGGAGAGAATACAGTGCATCCGGAAAGTATTCACAGCGCTTCACTTTTTCCACATTTTGTTGTGTTACAGCCTTATTCCAAAATGGATTAAATTCATTGTTTTCCTCAAAATTTTACAAACAATACATCATAATGACAACGTGAAAGAAGTTTTGAAATCTTTTTACAAATGTACTAAAAAAAAAATATATCACATGTACATAAGTATTCACAGCCTTTGCGCAATACTTTGTTAACCACATGCCGATCAGTCGCCGCAGTTGTACCCCCCTTCAGTTAGAACACAAACTAGGACACACTTAACCCCTTCACTGCCCCCTAGTGTTAACCCCCTCACTGCCAGTGCCATTTTTACAGTAATGCATTTTTAATTGCACTGATCGCTGTATTAACCCTTTCATGACTAAGCCTATTTTTGAAATTTGGTGTTTACAAGTTAAAATCCGTATTTTTTGCTAGAAAATTACTTAGAACCCCCAAACATTATATATATTTTTTTAGAAGAGAATCTAGAGAATAAAATGGCGATTGTTGCAATATTTTTTAGCACACGGTATTTGTGCAGCGGTGTTTTAAACGCACATTTTTGGAAAAGTGACACTTTCATGAATTTTAAAAAATCCAAACAGTAAAGTTACCCCAATTTTTTTGTATAATGTGAAAGATGATGTTACGCCGAGTAAATAGATACCAAACATGTCACCCTTTATAATTGCACGCACTCGTAGAATGGCGACGAACTACGGTACCTATGAATTTCCATAGGCGACGCTTTAAAAAATTTTTACGGTTACCAGGTTTGAGCTACAGAGGAGGTCTAGGGCTAGAATTATTGCTCTCGCTCTGACGATCGCGGCGATACCTCACATGTGTGGTTTGAACACCGTTTACATATGCGGGCGCGACTTCCGTATGTGTTTTTCTTCGCTGCGCGAGCTCGCGGGGACAGGGGCACTTTAAAAAATTTTTTTTTTATTTTTTTTTATTTTATTTATTTTTGTACTTTTATAAATTGTGTTTTAAAATTTTTTTTTTTTTTTTTTACTTTTATTGCTGTCACAAGCAATGTAAACATCCCTTGTGACAGTAATAGGTGGTGACAGGTACTCTTTATGGAGAGATCGGGGGTCTAAAAGACCCCCCATCCCTCCTTTACACTTCAAAGTATTCAGATCGCCGAAAACGGCGATTCTGAACACTGTATATTTTTTTAAATTCGGCGCCATTGGCAGCCGAGTAAACGGGAAGTGACGTCATGACGTCGCTTCCGCGTTTTCAACAAGAAGGCTGGAACGAAGCCGCTCGCAGCTTCGTTCCAGTCCGCCCCCAGCCGCCGATCGCAGCCGAACGGACACCGGGACTCCCGATTGCACGGGAGGCCCGGTAACAGCGGCGGGAGGCGGCGGGAGGGGGGGGATCCCCCCCCTCCGGTATAACAACCGAGCGGCTTTTAGCCGCATCGGTTGTTATACACGGGTAGCCGATCGCCCGCTGAAAACAACGGTACCGGGATGATGCCTGCAGCTGCGGGCATCATCCCGGTATAACCCCGGAAAGCCGAGTACGCATATGTGCGTACGGTCGGCGGGAAGGGGTTAATGTCAATGGTCCCAAAAATGTGTAAAAATTGTCCGTGTCCACCATAATGTCGCAGTCACAATAAAAATCGCAGATCGCCACCATTACTAGTAAAAAAAAAAAAAAAAAAATAATAAAAATGCTATAAATCTATCCCCTATTTTGTAGACGCTATAACTTTTGCGCAAACCGATCAATATATGCTTATTGCTGTTGTTTTGTTTTTTTTTTTTTTTTGTTAAAAAAAAAAAAAAAATGTAGAAGAATACATATTGGCCTAAACTGAGGAAAAAAATGATTTTTTATATATTTTTGGGGGATATTTATTATAGCAAAAAGTAAAAAATAATGCGTTTTTTCTTCAAAATTGTCACTCTTTTTTTTTTTGTTTAAAGCACAAAAAATAAACACCGCAGAGGTGATCAAATACCACCAAAGGAAAGCTCTATTTGTGGGGAAAAAAAAGGACGTCAATTTTGTTTGGGTGCAGTGTTGCACGACCGCGCAATTGTCAGTTAAAGCGACGCAGTGCCGAAACGCAAAAAGTGCTCTGGTCAGGAAGGGGGTAAAATCTTCCGGGGCTGAAGCGGTTAAAACACCTTTGGCACCAATTTCAGCCTCGAGTCACACCTATTTTTGGGCAGTTTCTCCCATTGTTCTTTGCAGGACCTCTCAAACTCCATCTGGCTTGATGGGAGCAACAATGCACAGCTATTTTTGGATCTCTCCAGAGGTGTTCATTCAGGTTCAAGTCTGGGCTTTGGCTTGGACAGTCAGGAACATTTGGAGTTGTCCCACAGCCACTCCTTTGTTATCTTGGCTGTGTGCTTAGGGTCGTTGTCCTGTTGGAAGAGGAACCTTTGCCCCGGTCTGAGGTCCAGAGCGCTTTGGAGCAGGTTTTCATCAAAGATGTCTCTGTGCATTGCTGCATTCATCTTTCCCTTGATCCTGACTAGTCTCCCAAATCCTGTCGCTGAAAAACCTCCCCACTGCATGATACTGCCACCACCATGGTTCAATGTAGTGATGATGGTATTGGCCAGGTGATAAGCAGTGCCTGGTTTCCTCCAGACATGGCGCTTGCCATTCAGGCCAAAGAGTTCAATCTTTCACCAGACCAGAGAATTTTGTTTCTCATGATCTGAGTGTCCTTCAAATGCCTTTTGGCAAACTCTAGGCGGGCTATCGTGTGACTTTTACTGAGAAATGGCTTCTGTCTGGCCACTCTACCATATTTTGAGGCAATTAATGAATTTAATCCATTTTGGAATAAGGCTGTAACACATAATACAATGTGTTACGAATATGAATACTTTCTGGATGCACTGTAGATCCTTTGATAAAAAGGCATACCGTAGTCAAAGTACCCGCTTGCTATATTAATAGAGATCCTTTCAAGACCTGCCAATTAGATGTATGGATTACATGCAGTTATGAAGCACGATGAGTCCCAAACTCGCTCATAGAACAGAAGTGTATTATTTAACTGAGCTGTAAGCACTTCCATGAGTTTAATCTCTTGAGTCTAGAGTGGAGCTAGAGTATGAAAGGCCCATGTACCTGCTGCTAATGAGAAGTAATCAAACATATTGCTGCGATTAAAACACGTGAGGTCAGTCTTTTAGCATTCTTGAGGCTCGGTTCACATCTATGCATTTTTTGGTGCTTTTTGCAGAAACGCACTATAGTTAACATGGTTTCCTATGGGACGCATTCAACATTCATAGCTATGCTTTTTTTTTTTTTTTTTTTGCCACTGTTTTTTTGAAAGGGTCAGGGACTATTTTTAAATACAAAACAATGCTTTTTTTGGTTCATTGGAGAAGCTACAGAAAAGCATGTAGTTGAATTAAAAACAAAGCTACTAGTGTTTGCTAGGCTTTAGGCATATTGGGTAGTAGCAAACCAAGCAAGAATGTGGCTGAATCAAGCTCAACATGTATCTATAAAAGTGTATAAAAGATCTTTTACTATTAGCCAAAAGGGACATATCCTTGAACAGGTCCAATATTTATGAAATGGTGTGCCTGAGTGTTGCCCAAGTCTCCTACAGCAGTGGGCAATGCAGAGACTTCTAACATCCATCACCACCCTCTCCAGCAGAATCTGACACTGAGATGCCTAATATCTTTGAGACGCCTCAAAAGTACTACTAGTCAATGGATGCAGAGTCGGTCCCTTCTTTAGGTAAGACCCCAATAGCTGAATTTCAGTTAGCAACTGTTTCACTGAAAGAGAAACTATCCTTATTGGAGCTGCGCCCTTCCACTTTAAAATTAGAGGTTTCCACCATTATTGCTCATAGATCAAAATATTCGACCAGGGTTTCCCTAATCATCCTCCATGCCATTATTTTATCTGCAAAGATTGAAAACCTCCTGAAAAACAGTTCCTTGTTCCTAAACGGTTCATAGTGCTCTATCACTTTTGTCACAAAATGGTCTTCTGCTCCAGTAGTCAGCCACCTGTGTTATTGTGCTACCAAAGTTCTGACTGTTCCTTTAGATCAAGCTCCATCTCTTACAGATCCTACTGACAAAAAGTTGGAAGCAATTTCTTGATCAATATACTCTGCAGTTAGATCTGTCATTAAACCTATGCCCACCTCCACACTCATTGGCAGACTTCAGATGACTGGTCCAAATCCCTAAGCAAGGACTGGGTGGCTGCTGGTGCTGAGGCTCAATTTTTTTCAATTGCATTGACTAGATGATCATCGTGATAAAGTTTGTGTGCTAGCAAGGAATGCTAACCGATTTATGTTTCGGGTTATCCATTTTACCTGGCCAGATCACTTGGGCACTCCAGCTTACAGCAGAACTAAAAAAAAAAAAAAAAATTGTGAAAAGACAGGCCCTTTGGCACATACGCAGCTCTGTTTATGTTTCTGGCACAGTGCAAGGGTGCCGGGATGAATGACTCCCGGGCCGGCCAATCAAAGCAGCCAAAGACAGGTACCTGGAGGAAGCTAGAGAGAAGATGCCAGTGAGGGATCTCGCAGGCATCGGACCATTGGAGTCAGAGGTAAGGATTTGTGGCTTTTTAGCCTTAATGTACACGGGATGTTTTACAACCTCTCCTGAACAATTTAACTTGACAGATAGTAACCGACGTTTAAAAATGTCAGTTTTGCAGCGTTTACATGCCACGTTTGCGTTTAGAAACTTTTTTTTTTTCTCCAAATAGTCAAAAATGAAAAGCTCCTGTAAACGAAACGCACCTAAACACGTGTTAACGAACTTACATTCGTTTACAATTCCAGGGGAATTTCTTCACCTTACACCCTCTCCCACTTGAACATGTAGGAGTGTTTACCTTGATCTTATATGGAAAAAAGCATTTAACCACTTTCCCACCGGCTCATGCCGATATACTTTGGCAAAGTGGCATGGGTGTGCAAAACAACGTACCCATACGTCGCTGCATCATCCGTGGCTAGCGGGCACACGCTGCCGGCGGCGCGCTGTGGGAGTGGGCCCGGGGGTCCCGCAGACTCTGTCCGCCAGTGGCCCGCGATCGTGGCATGGAGAGGCAGAACGGGGAGATGCCTATGTAAACAAGGCATTTCCCTGTTTTGCCTAGCAACATGACAGGGATCTACTGCTCCCAGTGACCGGGAGCAGTGATCTGTCATGTTCTAGTGGGCCCATCCCTCCTACAGTTAGAACATGCTGAGGGAACACAGTCAACCCCTTGATCGCCCCTAGTGTTTAACCCCTTCCCTGCCAGTGACATTTACACAGTAATCAGTGCATGTTTATAGCACTGATCGCTGTATAAATTCCAATGGTCCCAAAATAGTGTCAAAAGTGTCCGATCTGTCCTCCGCAATGTCGCAGTCACGATAAAAATCGCAGATCGCCGCCATTACGAATTTAAAAAAAAAAAAAATGTCATAAATCTATCCCCTATTTTATAGACGCGATAAGTTTTGTGCAAATCCATATACGCTTATTGCATTTTTTTTTTTTTTTTACCAAAAATATGTAGAATACATATTGGCCTAAACTGTGGAAGAAATTTTGGGTTGTTATATATTTTTTGGGGATATTTTATTATAGCAAAAAAACAAGGTACAACCAAATGGTTGTACAATGCCAAAATATATGCATAAAATCCGCCTTGGAGAGGTGCATCTCCAACAGTTTGATTGTGTGGGAAAAATTCTTGCCAATTTAGCAGGAGTAAAAAAATTTCTGTGGCGACATTTATATTGTATGAGGTCTCGTGCTGACACATAGTTACATAGTCAGGTTGACACAAGTTCATCTAGTTGAACCAATAAAAAAAACCCACAAACCATACAATCCCTTATACACAATCCTATACCCACAGTTGATTCAGAGGAGGGTGAAAAACCCCAGCAAAGCATAATCCAATTTGTTACAGCAGGGGAAAAAAAATTCCTTCCTGATCCCCCGAGAGGCAATCCTACTACCTGGCTCAACTTTACCTATAAATGTTAGTATCCAGTTATATTATGTACATTTGAGAAAGAATCTACTGAGCTGGCCAGAACCACCTCTGGAGAGAGTCTATTGCACATTTTCACAGTTAGTTATTACTGAAACTAGCACCAATCTAGAAAAGGAAGGTCCCACAGCTCATCCCAATCATCACCATCTAATTGTGGAAAATCATTCAACCATGCGTTGCGGCAAGATGAAAGAACCTTAGGTGTATCTAAGAAATAACAAGCTGTTCATATATAGTGGATAGGACTTTGGTTAGGTCTCTGAATAAAGTTTCTAGGTCACTAACCTTCATGCTCAGACTAGAGGAGCCAAGCTGGGTATAAAAGCCATGTCTAAACTGGAGGTATCTAAATAGATGAGTTAGGGAGCTGATATTGACATTTTAATGCATCAAATGGTAGGAACACCACATTTCCCACCACCAATCCAACTGAATATAGATGTAACTTTGAGCTTTGTCTATGGGGCCAAAATTGTGCTGGAATCGCACTATAGTAGTAGAGGTACCTTTTTCTAAAATTGCACCATGCTAAGTTGCATTGATGTGAATGGGCACTATTGAAAACAATGTGAATTATGTGATTCTGTGTGACTAAAGTTGCATCTAAAATCGCATTAATGTGAATGGAGCCTGGAAGGAAACTTTTGTTATCAGAGAAATATAAATTAAAATTTGTGCGCTAGCAAAATATATAATGAAGTAGTACAATTAGGAAGCTCCTTGGGATAATACCCGGAGCCACAATGTGTTTGAATCCCAACACAGAAAAAATACCAAGACCATAAATACAAATAGTGCATTAAATCATATCTCCATAAAAAATAATAAAAATGAAAGAATGTGAAAAAATATTTGAAAAGAGGTGAAAGTTCTGAAGGTATGATTGATCACTTAATCGTTTAGAAGACACCACATTCAGTCCATGAAAACAAGTTAGCAAAAATAAGTGAAAAAGAAAAAAAGGAGACGTTCCTTTGGTGTGTCACATCAAAAGCAGGAAAGTGAAAAGATGCCAAAAAACGCTTCCAAACCACCATTGATTGCAGGAGAGGAGTAATGGATGTGCCCTTACCCCATTCGTTGGACCTCCTCTATGGCGAGGTCGTACGGGCTTGCAGATATAACCCTCTGCGGGGACAGATGGAATATTGATGTCCGGGTCCTGTTAGCGTGCACCACCGACTCCGAGCTGATCCGACTGCTCTCCCGGACGCGTGCAGGCCAGAGCGATGTACTGGGGTCGAAAGAGGCAACCTTCCATAAAACTGAATTCTAGCTGGATCTTCAATCTGCTCAGGTCCACTCTCTCTGATAAAATATATATATATATATTTTGCTAGCGCACAAATTTTAATTTATATGCTTTTTACTTTATGGATATTTGGAGTATTTTGTTGCAGCTGCATTTTGCGAATTTGAGCAATTTTCATTTACTATGTCTTGCTCATTAGCGCAGGTTTTTTCCACCATTTATCAGAGAAATATGCAGAGCTCCTTTTGTTGGTCTCTACATCCAATTATTGCAGATTGCTGTTCTGATCCAGTGGTTTTAAAGCTGGTGGGTCCACTCACAAAAATCTGAATCTAGAGCAGGCATCTAGAGTTACTGCAGTTCATATGCTTATTCCAATAGTGAAGCCCAAATGATGGATAGGGCTGACCTTGCAATTATAAAGTAAACCACTCATCATAACACCAATTCAAGTTTCTGGAGTCCCCATCTGGAGGCTTCTGCTTGTTGCTGTAAATGCCAGTTTTGATTTCTGTTGGTAGCCTCAAGTTGCATATTTACATCCGTTATGTAAAAATCATGGAGGCTGTCATTGCTGAACTTGACTTTTGGGAATGCTTGTTCCCTGGCTGTCATACTAAGGCATTGACTTCACTGTTTCTAGAGTCGTTCATCTAGAGCACACATATAGATAACAAATTCTGACACATTTACAGAATGCATAGTTGGCAATTAATTTGGTAGTAATTGCAACATTTTTTTTTTTAAATGACAATTGCAAAGAGGGAGTGAGAGCCACATGTGACCAAAACTATACCAGTATGGCATGCCTATTGGTTCACTAAGTTCACTTTAAACATCAGCAGTGCAAATTTTATGTCAATGGTGAAATGCTTTCGAACGTCATTTGCTTTTTAGATGTTTAGACTTCTCTGACTGTACTTACACTGACACATTATTTTCTACAATTATTGTCCAACGTTTTTTTGAAGTGGTTTAATGGCAGGTTCTTTACCTTATTGCATTCTATGCAGTAAGGTAAAAAAACTGCATGCAGCTTCCCCCACAGCCCCCCAAATACTTACCTGATCATAATCCAGCAATGTGCATGAGAGCCGAGGCTCTCTCCGCATTCTCGCTGCTCATTGGCTCCTGCTGCTTTCAATCAGAGCCAGTGACGAGGGAGCAGAGAGCTGGGCCAAGCCCCACTTAGTGTGTATTATGGACACACACACAGCAGGGCTTGGGAGCAAGCTCACACAATTGCCTCCATAGCAAGCGATTTGCTATGCAGGCTCTTGGTGGGGCTGAGGGAAGGGAGATCCCAGAGCGCCTGCAGGGACCCGTGAGGAAGAGGATGGGGGCTGCTCTGTGCAAAACCTTTACACAGAGCAGGTAAGTATGACATGTTTTTTATTTATAAAACTAAAACAACCTGAACATTTAAGTATCTCTATACCCAGTCACTAAAATCTCATACACGTTTTAACACGTTTTAAGTTCTAAAGTTATAGCCAATATATGTTTTAGTCTCATGTTTTCATTAATTCAATACCTGGTAATCCTTTCACGAAGGTCCTTGTTTAAGCACTTCCGGTTATAAGGTGACAACGCTGTGCCTCACAATTGCACAGGTGTTGTTATTCTATTGCAGGGGATTATGGAGACTACAATTAGTTGATTGTGACAGGCATTGTCTACTGCTGACACCAGAGAAATGCCATTTAGCCATCACTGAAGTGCATTCATGTAGAAAGATGCTACGGGGGATCAGTAGCACTGAGATGCAACAAAAGATGCCAGTAGTATAATACATAGTACATAAACAAAACTAAAGTGCACATCTACTTTAACCACTACGCGCCCGCGCTATAGCCGAAAGACGGCTACAGCGCGGTGCTCAATTGCCGGGAGTGCGTCCCTGGACGTCCTGTTTACTTTCTCCCTGCGCGCTGCCTCGGGAGCACATCGGGGGAAATCTGTGTTGGCTGTGTGCCTTGGACACAGCCAGTTACAGATCGTGCTAAATGGCCTATCACAGCGGCCAATTAGCACTCGATCGGAGTGTCCAATGGGGGATGATCTCATATGAGATCATCTCTCATTGCCAGCTCTCCCTCCTCACGCAGAGACCGCGTGTACGGAAGGAGATCGACCTGCAGCGTGAGTGTTGGAACACAAACACAGTGCCACACTAACACAAAACACGCCCACCTGTGCCCAGTGCCACCTGTCTCCAGTGTCACGTGTCATCAGTGCCATGTATTAGTGCCATCTGTGCCACGTGTCATCAGTGTCACATGTCATCAGTGCCACGTATTAGTGCCATGTGTCATCAGTGCCACGTATTAGTGCCATGTGTCATCAGTGCCACATATTAGTGCCATGTGTCATCAGTGCCACATCAGTGTCACATGCCCTCTGTCATCAGTGTCACGTGTAATTGTCCTGGTGCTCTAGGGCCTTCAAAAGTGTAATAGGTAGTCAACAAGTTAGATGTGTAATTTATGCTCCTAGAACACCTGATGGCGCTCCCTGCATGTTGGGCCTCTCTATGTGGCTAGGCTGTGAAAAAGTACCACACATGTGGTATTGTAATACTCAGGAGGAGTAGCAGAATGTATTTTGGCTCATCGTTTGTGGTATACACATACCATGTGAGAGAAATAACTTATTACAATGACAATTTTGTGGAAAAAAAAATCTTCATTTTGCCTGGAAAAATGACAACATCAAAAACCTCACCATGCATCTTACTAAATGCCTTGGAATGTCTACTTTCAAAAAAGGGGTCATTTGGGGGGTATTTGTACTTTCCTGGCTTGTTATGGTCGCAAGAAATAGGCCACCAGTATATCAGGTGTGATCATTTTTTTATGATTTGCACCACAGCTTGTAGACTCTCTAACTTTTACAAAGGCCAAATAATATCCACTAATTTGGCTTATTTTTACCAAAGATATGTAGCCGTATAAATTGTGGCAAAAATTTATGAAGAAAAATTAATTTTGCAAAATTTTATCACAGAAACAAAGAAAAATGCGTTTGTTTTGTTTTTTTTGTTTTTTTTTTTTCTTCAAAATTTTCGCTCTTTTTTTTCATTTATAGCACAAAAAATAAAAAACCTAGAGGTGATCAAATACCACCAAAAGAAAGCTTTATTTGTATGAAAAAAAGGACAAAAAAATCATTTGGGTACAGCATTACATGACTGAGTAATTGTCTTTCAAAGTGTGAGAGTACTGAAAATTGGTCTGGGCAGGAGGGGGGTTTAGGTGCCCAGTAGGCAAGTGGTTAAGCTTCATTTTGTTTCTCATTTCAGTATTCCTTAAGTTCCAAGAGATCAAGTCCTGATGATGGAAATGATGTGTCTCCTTATTCTTTGTCGCCTGTGAGCAACAAAAGGTGTGTGGTAATTTCAGAGATTCTTATCATAATACCTGTTTTACTAGTTTTCTTTGGGAATCTATCCATTGTTCTGTATCCATATGAAGTCTGCATATGAAGTCTAAAGTTCCTACACAAATTGTCTTTAGAAAATATCTACTTGGGGAACCACAAACTAAAGCAAATTTAGGGCAACATTAACATTCCTTGCTATGCAAGAAAGTAAGTGTAATCTGTAAACCTCAGCATAGAATTCTCAATGTACGAGTAGGGCTGGTCGAACGAAAAAAATACCCCATCCACATATTTGAATCCTTCCCGCTGTAGTATGCCATTCTGACAGCGAGCGCCTTCCCTGCCTCTAGAATACAATGACCAGTTTTGCCAGCAGCACTGATCGTTACTTGCTGGTTACTTGCTAGTCCATACATGGGTCAAGTTTTGGACAGTTCCTGCTGAACTGGCCGAGTTTCGGTTCATGTATGGCTGGCTTAAAGAGAAAGTAAACTTCCTCTGCTGACATTTACCTATAGGTTGTGTAAATATCTCCTAAACGTGTACCGTTTAGGAGATATTTATGTAAAACGCAGCCAGTGACCTCACTGGCGCATGCATTCTGAAGTAACGGCCACAGTTGCTGTTGCTTCTGAACCCTGTGCTGTGAACGACTGCTCCTGTGTGCATGTGACGTCATCATGGCGCTGGCCAGTCACAGAGCCGGAGCCCATGAACCCAGAAGCAAGACGGGGGGAAAATGGAAGCGGCTGCAGCGCTGACATCACGGTGCTGGAACAGCTTCGTTTTTAAGGTAAGTTTCACATAATATGCTAGTATGCGATGCTTACTAGCACATTATGACTTTACCTTGCAGGAAGAAAAAAAAAAAGAAAGTGGTATACAACCGCTTTAAATGCTACATTTACCTCCTGAACGTGTTACACACGTGTTGGGGTGTAACATGTTAAGCATGAACACCCACCCCTGTGAAAGTGAGCGGGGGATCCTCTCCCCTCACCTGCTGTCAGTTTGACAACAGCTCAATCGTGTGGGCTCTGCCCACACGATTGTGTCATTCATTCACAGTCTACTGCCTTTGCGGCTGACGGCTTGCAATTCTCGAACTGTGTGGGTGCTGGTTGAGTGCTCTCGTAGTTCACTGATCTTCCTGTTCTCAAGTAACTGCCTGCTCATATCAGAGGTACAGGCAGACCGCTATCCTGAGAGTCTGCAGGAGCCTGGCTTTGTACCCACAATCTGCTGATAGCGGGTGCAATGCCGGCTCCTTTTGACATAAAAATAATAAATGCAAATTCTTTTACCTGCAAAAACATGTACATTTTAGCGGTTTATTTTTTAGGCGAACTTATCCTTTAAGTCGGCTGTATTCCCACCTAGCTGTTTTTGCTTGATTTTGTTTTACTTTAAAGTCAATAGAAAAATGTTTGCTTCATTGTGAATCGTGGCACAAGTCGACGCATCACAGCGAGCTTTAAGATGCATTATGACATGCGTTGACAATCAATACAGGGTCTTGAGTGTTCTCTGATAATATTGTATTGTGTAATATTACCTAAGTTTTATTTAAAGTAATTATTACAACATTTTTCAGTATTGATTCAGCTTATTGTTGCTTAAGATTTTCGTTTTTGTCTTGAAGTCAAAAGCTTTTGCGTTCTCCACGAAAGCCTACCCGCAAGATTTCCAAAATTCCATTCAAGGTGCTTGATGCCCCTGAACTGCAGGATGATTTCTACCTCAATCTAGTTGACTGGTCATCTCTTAATGTCTTAAGTGTAGGACTGGGAACCTGTGTGTATCTGTGGAGTGCATGCACTAGCCAAGTAAGTAGTAACAATTGGATGTGCATTTGTTTATATCTAATACTGCTTAAAACGTGTATTTCTTTATCGTACATCATGGAACACAGAGCCTTAACTAATTAATGGGTTATAGGCCATCTTCAGGTGTTGACACTGGTAAACCCAATCAAGGAAGTTTACTCCCTATATAACCCCTCCTCCTTCCAGGAGCACATCAGTTTTTTCGCCAGTGTCTAAGGTGTTGGTCACGAGTGAAGATGTGCTCTGAGGAGCTCCACTGGAGGGATTCATGCTGGATTTGAATAGCATCCATAAAGACCAGATCCATCCAAAGTGCCATTGAGGCCTAAAGGGATGGTACCTGGGGCCTTGTATCCGAAGCATGAGGTTTTGCCTGTAATGCCTCTTTGTAGGGCTGGACCCCAGGAACCAAGGGCTTAAGTCTTGTTACATTACCTAAACTTCCTGTTGGGGTGCTCTTTACAGGTCCAAGGCAGTTGGAACCCCATTTTAGGGACCCAGTCCTTAAAGGTTTGCTACGCAGCCCGCCGTGATGGGTGGAGGTTGGATTGTCTGTTAATTCAGCAAATCCTGCGGCAAGGATAAGGTAAGGGAAGAAACTTGGGTATTAAAAACATCTATGTATTTATTCCATTAGGGAAAAAATGTCATGCCCCATTTCTCCACTAGAGGGAGTCTATGCACCTACCTTACTCTGTTGTCTTCACTGTAAGCTCAGTCCTTGTCTGGTTGCAGCAGCGTGTGGAGGGAGACTTTGCAAGGTAAAAAATCTTCAAAAATGTTTTCTTCTCCCCCCTGATGGGACCAAAGGGTTAGGGGGACAGCAGCTCTGTACCCCCCTTACATTACACCCCCCCCCCCCCCCCCCCCCCACGGCAGGCTAAAGACAAAATGCAACACGGCTGTGACAGTCTCTCGGATGACAAGGAGAAAACAAGCAGCCTGCAACACAAGGACACGAAAGCTGTGAGACATGTGAGGGTTGCAAACTGGCATTCCTGATGCAGGAACGACACCTTTTTCCCAGCACTAGGCTGAATTTTATAGCGGCTTTAAATATCGTCATGACTTTTTTCAGCGATTAAGTGCAATTTGTATAGTGCCTCTGTTTTTGTACTTAGGACTATGCCTACCAAAAAAGACACCACAAAAACCAAAAAAAAGTAAAGGTTTCCCCCCGAGACACATTTCTATGCTGTCATCTTCGCCTGAATTACCAGTTAAGGCAAGCCAGGGTGAGCCATTGGAACAAATTGATGGTGCAGCTGCTTCTCACATCTCAACCCCTGTATACATGACTGAAGATGTCCTTTCCTCCTCCCTGCAGGGTCTGGAAGAAAGATAAGTAGCTTTAATCGCATCCTCCATTCAGATGGATAGGAAGCATGCTAGATTCCCCCTCCCCCACTAGAGAACTTTTGCAAGGGGAACAGTGGGCACAGGATGAGGTATTGCCCTCAGTCGATCAGGAGGAAAAACAAACTGATGATGATTCTTCTGCAGAGAAAACAATGGTAGATGAGCCTTTTTCAGTCTCTCAAATCTGAGAAATTGCTGATACAATCTCTTACGGAGATGGTTCGTTCTACTTTCATGCTACCCCTAATGGAGTCTCCTGAAAGTTCGGTTTCTTCCTTGGGTTCCTTAAAACCCTCTTAACCTTTTGCATGCGTTTCCTGCACATGCATTACTAGAACAGCTTATTTTTGCTGCATGGGATCACCCGGATAAGCACTTTCTCCCTCCTAAGAAAATTGCAATTCTTTATCCCCTGGAGGAGAATTTCTCCAAAAGATGGAAAATACCAGCAGTTGACGCTGCGATTTTCAATGTGAATAAAGGCCTAACTTGTCTAGTAGACAATGCACAGATGCTTGAGGATCCAACAGATAAGGAGTTGGAATCCCTGTTAAGATCTACTTTTTCCATGGCAGGTGCCATTACTCAGTCTGCAGTCTCTGCAATAAGCATCTGTCAATCCCTTAAGGACCAATTTAAACAGGCCCTAAGAGAGCTTACTGCACAACAAGCTCGGAATTTGGCTGAACTACCAAAAGCATTATGCTTTGCCATAGATGCTATTAATGATTCTTTTCACTAGGCGTCCCTCCTTAGGCTTATGTTTGTGCATATGCGTAGAATCCCGTGGTTAAAAAATTTTAGTCAGCTGAAGCACCATGTAAAGACCTCCTAACTGGGCTCCCTTTTTAATGGGGAGCGACTATTTGGAGAAAACTTGGACAAATATTTCCAAACAATTTCTAATGGGAATAGTACTCTTTTGCCAGTCAAAAGAAAGTATAAACGCCCTTCATTTAAACGGGCTCTTCCCCTACGCCAGGGGCTTCCACCTCTAGGCAGGGGCGACGGCCTCCGCCGTCACACTCTATAGGAAGATCTCAGTCAGACCAAGGCTCGAAAGAAGTCCTGGGGTCGGAAACCTGCAAGCCAGAATCCTAAAGCCTCACTATGAAGAGGCAACCCCCCTCACCAAGGTGGGGGGAAGACTTCTGCAGTTTTCAGAACTCTGAAAAGAAGTAATTCGGGACAGATGAGTCATCTCCCATGGTAACGCTGGGGTGTACAAGCTGGAATTTCGGGACTTTTCACCGTCTCACTTCCTGAGGTCAAGCGTTCTCAAAGATCCAGAGAAAAGGCAATCTCTGTTTCAGGCACTAAACTAATTAATATCTCAAGGGGTGATCATACAGATCCCCACAAGAGCAAGGTTTGGGCTTTTATTCAAATTTTTTTTATGGTACCGAAACCAAATGGAGATGTCAGACCCATTCTAGTTCTAAGAAATCTAAATCAGTTCCTAAAGATCCGCTCCTTTCGCATGGAGACGATCAGGTCAGTTTCTATCCTCCTAGGAGGAGAACTTCTGGCATCAATTGACATCAGGGATGCATATTTGCATGTCTCTATATTTCCCGCTCATCAAAAGTTTCTGTGGTTCGAGTTAGAACAGCAGCATTTTCAGTTTGTAGCCCTGCCCTTCGGGCTAGCCACAGCACCCCGGGTGTTCACCAAAGTGCTGGCCCCACCTCTAGCCAGGTTAAGGGCACAGGGCATAACATTCGTAGCGTACCTAGACGATCTATTACTAATAGATCAGTCGGTGGCTCATTTGGAGTAAAGCGTACGGACTACAACCAACTATTTGAAGAGTTGGGTTGGATTCTCAACCTAGAGAAATCTTCATTAAAACCAAGATTAAAATCTACTCACAAAGGTAGGAGGAAAAAATCGCACTATAAACAATCACAAGGCGATTGATCCACTGGTAGCAGTTTCCAGGTCCTAGGAAGAGGACGTACGAACCTGCTGCTGGGTAACGCGTTTCAAAGGTGTCCCTCCTTCATCAGAGCCTTGTCTGTGCTAATCTCTTGCAACTATTTATACATGTGTCTATCTGGGAATCGCATCTCGGATCAGTACTGGAACCCCTCCCTTAATTAGTGGGAGGTCCTAAAAAGGGGGTGGACCTTAGCCACATTGTTGTATAATGATAATTTATGTTATTATATTTTATTTTAATTTATTCCATTCCATTTTTTTAGGTGTGTGCACTCTGGGAGTGCATGCATCCAGCAGTGAGCTGACCTGGATATATTGGTAAGTACCGTACATCTAATTGACCTGGGTATTCTAAGTATCAAATGAGGATTACCAAATATCATAAAAAATATATATATTGAGTATCATAAAAAGGAAAGCCTTAGCTCTCACCTTCTCAAAGGACCCCTCTGTGAGAACCACAGCTTCTCTGGCGTCCATAGTCAACAGCTACCACCTAATCTCCTATCCTGATGCGCTGTCTCGGCGGGTGGTACACACGCCGCGCCATCACTTCCTAGTTGCGATCCACTGGGCGGAAGTGCGATCATGACTTGTCTAATGTCTAATAGTAAACAGTAGCCGCCATTTTGTCAAAGGAAAAGGTAGAGGGCAAAGCCAGACAAAAACGTCAAGGCAGTGCATTAAGGGGATAGCATAGGGAGCACTTAGCTCGCAGTGTAGCCCCTGAGCTGGGGTAAAACTTATTACATAATACTAAACATTCACAACATCATAAAAAAGAGAGAGAGAGCATAGACAAACTGGTATGCAAATGTTACGTATACATAGCAGAAGCATGTATACATATGCATGTACAACAATGTGATGTGGTTTATAGCAGTTAGTTAAAACCTGCACTATATCGCTAAAGCTATATCCTGTGCATGTATGGCACAAGGTATATATGCACACAAAGTGTGCACACACATGTTGGTGGGTATAGACACACAATAAATTGATTGAATTCAATTCAGTTGGATTGAGTGTTTGAATGAATATAGTCTATTAACGATAGTGACCAGCAATAGGAATATACCTATAGATAGAAAAACTTTATATATACCGTATTTATCGGCGTATAACACGCGCCGGCGTATAACACGCACCCAAGTTAAGGAGGGAATTTTAAGGAAAAAAACTTTTAGGAGTAAAGTTTAAGGAAGAAAAACTTACATTAAAATGCCCATCAATGCAGCCTTATCGTGTCCATCTGCAGCCTTGTCAGTGTCAGTGCAGCCTTGCCCCAGTGTCCATTGCAGCTTTGCCCCAGTGCAGCCTTGTCAGTGCAGCTTTTCTCCAGTGCAGCCTTGTTAGTGCAGCCTTGTTAGTGCAGCCATGTCAGTGCAGCCATGTCAGTGCAGCTTTTCTCCAGTGCAGCCTTGCCCCCGTGCAGCCTTGTCCCCAGTGCAGCTTTGCCCCCGTGCAGCCTTGCCCCCCCCCCCCCCGTGCAGCTTTGTGGGATTGCCGCGATCCCTGCCGTCATACACAGCCCTGTGTAAATTTAAATATGGCGCCGAGACTGCAGTGACTCGGCGGAGCGCTGATACACATAGCCGAGAGTCCTCGGGTTTCCTCGGCGCCTCTTACAGTCCCGCCCAGTTCCGCCCTATGGGCGGGACTGTAAGCGGCGCCGAGAAAACCCGAGGACTCTCGGCTATGTGTAGCTCTGCTCCGCCGAGACCCTGCAGTCTCGGCGCCGTATTTGAATTTCCACACGGCTGTGTATGTCGGCGGCAATTGCGATCGCTCCGATCACACACAATTGGGGGGGGATCGGCCTATAACACGCACCCACGATTTTCCCCTGATTTTCAGGGGAAAAAAGTGCGTGTTATATGCCGATAAATACGGTATATATAATTATACTTAATAGTAAAAATGTCTGTATATATGTGTTCAAAGGTGTGCACACTTAGACTCCCATGTAGTATCAGGACCAGTTCTTGTGTACACAACCGATGCATCATACAAGGTTATTGAAAACCACATATATTATTATGCACATTATTTCAGGTGTTACTATAACTGGAGTACCTCTGTGTCCACACAGAGGCTAATACATATACACACACATACATGTACTCCAGGGAAAGCGATAAAAATCTATAAATATAAATGCTGGTTCTAATATACTAATACCAACCATTATTGGTTTGTTGGTAAATATCTTTACCCTACTTGGGGCTACCAAGCTCCTAAGATCCCGGGGTTTTCGAAAAACCATAAACGAACACCCCGAAATACATAGAATAGTATAACAATATCATAGAGTCAATATAGTGAGCCAGCCCCATGTCCATTCACCATTTTTAGTCAGACCATTATCTATTAATATTACTACTATTCTCCTTTTTTAACTTTTTTTATATATAGCATTTAGGTCATAATTTATCATTAAAATAAGATTTTAGGCAAACTATGAGATCTAGGTTTTAAATACTGTATTAGTATAATGCCCTGTTTACAAGACAGCCCCTAAAAAATATGCAAAGTATGCATTTATTGTACGACTAGATTGAAGCATACATGGGCTTATGCATATGTGTATGTATTCAGTGGCTTTATTTTATATACTGTACCTCTCTCACTAAGAAAGTATATTAGAACCAGCATTTATATTTTATATATTTTTATTTATATTTTTATCTCTCTCCCTGGAGTACGTGTGTGTGTGTGTGTGTGTGTGTGTGTGTGTGTGTGTGTGTGTGTATATGTATTAGCCTCTGTGTGGACACATAGAGGTACTCCAGTTATAGTAACACCTGAAATAATGTGCATAATAATTTATGTGGTTTTCAATAACCTTGTATGATGCATCAGTTGTGTACACAAGAACTAGTCCTGATACTACACGGGAGTCTAAGTGTGCACACCTTTGCACACATATATACGGACATTTTTACTATTAAGTTTTTATTAAAAAAAAATTATATATATATATATATATATATATATATATATATATATATATATATATATATATATATATATATATATATATATATATATTTACAATTACTGATATGTTCTGTTACATAACTATAGTGGACCTCTTGCTCATCTCGCTTTATACACGTGTACACTAGTTTTTCTAGCTATAGGTATATTCCTATTGCTATTGCTGGTCACTATCGATAATAGACTATATTCATTCAAACACTCAATCCAACTGAATTGAAATTAATTTAATTCAATCAATTTATTGTGTGTCTATACCCACCAACATGTGTGTGCACACTTTGTGTGCATATATACCTTGTGACATATAAGCACAGGATATAGCCTTAGCGATATAGTGCAGGTTTTAACTAACTGCTATAAACCACATCACACAGCAGCACATTGCTGTACATGCATATGTATACATGCTTCTGCTATGTATACGTAACATGTGCATACCGGGTTGTCTATGCTCTCTCTCTCTTTTATGATGTTGTGAATGTTTAGTATTATGTAATAAGTTTTTACCCCCCTCAGAGGCTACACTGTGAGCTAAGTGCTCCCTATGCTATCCCCTTAATGCACTGCCTTGACATTTTTGTCTGGCTTTGTCCTCTACCTTTTCCTTTGACAAAATGGCGGCTACTGTTTACTATTAGACGTCAATCCCGTGCACCAATGGGCGCACGGGAAGTGACATCATGACCGCACTTCCGCCCAGTGGATCGCAACTAGGAAGTGATGGCGCGGCGTGCGTTCCACCCGCCGAGACAGCACATCAGGATATGAGATTAGGTGGTAGCTGTCGACTATGGACGCCGGAGCAGCTGTGGTTCTCACAGAGGGGTCCTTTGAGAATGTGAGAGCTAAGGCTTTCCTTTTTATGATACTCAGTATATATATTTTTTATGATATTTGGTAATCCTCATTTGATACTTAGAATACCCAGGTCAATTAGATCTACGGTACTTACCAATAGATCCAGGTCAGCTCATTGCTGGATGCATGCACTCCCAGAGTGCACACACATGCAAAATGGAATGGAATAAATTAAAATAAATTGAAATAAAATATAATAACATAACAAATTATCATTATACAACAATGTGGCTAAGGTCCACCACCCTTTTTTAGGACCTCCCACTAATTAGGGGAGGGGTTCCAGTACTGACCCGAAATGTGATTCCCAGATAGACACATGTATAAATAGTTGCAAGAGATTAGCACAGGCAAGGCTCCGATGGAGGGACACCTTCGAAACGCGTTAGCCAGCAGCGGTTCGTACGTCCTCTTCCTAGGACCTGGAAACTGCTACCAGTGGACCAATCACCTTGTGATTGTTTATAGTGCGTGTTTTTTTAAAAAAAATTTTCCTCCCTCCTACCTTTTTGTAAGTAGATTTTAATCTTGGTTTTAATATATTCAGCTTAGGATAATGCACTAGGCTGGTGCGCTCTCTTTTTTTCTTATCGTTTACTACTAGGATAATCCCACCGAGGAAGGGATGAAGGCCGAAATTCATTGTCCTCTCTGAACCCTTGGGATCATCTACTGTACTGTAGAGCAATCTTCCTTCATACCGCTAAAAAAGCTGGAGTACGTGGGTCTGATCATAGACAGCCCAGGAAAAGGTGTTCTTGCCTCAGGCAAAGATTAACTCCATAAGAGAGTTGGTGTGGATGGTCAGGTCAAATGGCTATCCCTCCATTCGCCTCTGCATGAGGTTGCTAGGAACCATGGTGGCTTCATTCAAAGCAGTTCCCTATGCCCAGTTTCATTGAAGACTGTTGCAAAACAGTATGCTGTCTGCGTGGAACAAAAAATTCAAGCTTTAGACTTGCCAATGCAGCTGTCCCCAAGAGTGTCCCAAAGCCTCACTTGGTGGTTACTAACCCAGAATCTGCTGAAAGGAAAATCCTTCAGACCAGTCATCTGGAAAGTGGTAACGACGGATGCCAGGCTTTTAGGCTAGGGAGCAGTACTAGAAAAGACAACTGTCCAGGGACAGTGGTTAAGAACCAAAAAGAACCTTGTCCATCAATATCCTAGAGATTTGTGCAGTACGTCTGGCTCTAAAGATTGCCCTGTCAGGATTCAATCCGACAATGCCACAGCTGTGGCCTATATCAACCACTAAGGGGGCACCGAAAGTCTCTCAACGCAGAGAGAGGTGAACCATATTCAAACTTGGGCAGAAAGAAATGTTCCGTGCCTATAGGCAGTCTTCATTCTGGTTGTAGAGAATTGCCAGGCGGACTACTTGTCGCCGGCAGTTGTTCCCAGCGGAATGGTCTCTTCACCCCAACATATTTCGGGCTGTTTGCCAAAGATAGGGGACTCTGGACGTAGATCTTCTAGCGTCCAGGTTCAACATGAAGTTAGTCAACTTTGTGGCCAGAACAAGAGATCCATTCGCATGCGGAGCGGATGCGTTAATGACCCCATGGAATCCGTTCTCACTGATCTATGCATTCCCCCTTTTCAGTTGCTGCCTTGACTTCTTTGCAGGATCAAGCTGGAAAGAGAGCTGGTAATTCTGGTGGCACCAGCATGGCCCAGAAGGTCATGGTATGCAGAAATCGTAAAGATGGCAGTGGAGGGCCCATGGTCCCTCCCACTACGGCCAGATCTACTCTCACAGGGACCGATATTCCATCCTGCCTTATGGTCTCTAAATTTAACGGCTTGGCTATTGAAACCCACATTCTAAAGAAACGTGGGCTTTCCGGGTCAGTTATCTCTACCCTGATTAATGCAAGGAAGCCAGCTTCCAGAACTAGATATTATAGATTCTGGAGGGCTTATGTTTCCTAGCGTGAATCCAAGGGTTAGCACCCTCAGAGATATGTCATAGGCAGAATTCTTGCCTTTCTACAATTAGGGGTAGAAATTAAATTGGCCCTGAGTACTATTAAAGGCCAAGTCTCAGCTTTATCGGTCTTGTTTCAAAAGACCACTTGCTACTCATTCTTTAGGCCGGGGTTTATACAAGGGGCGACGTGGCTTATTCTGCCTGTCAAACCTCCTTTGAACCCTTGGGACTTGAACTTAGTTTTGTCTGTGTTACAAAAAGCAGCTATTTTAATCAATACAACATATTTCCCTAGTCCTTCTGACAAGGAAGTTGGTATTTTTGGTTGCTATATGCTCAGCAAGAAGGGTTTCGGAATTGGCTGCTCTTTCTTGCAATGAGCCATATTTGATTTGTAATCCAGACTTTATCAAAAGTGGTTTCAGGTTTCACCTGAACCAAGATATTGCCCTGCCGTCGTTTTTTCCAAAACCATGTTCCAGGGAAGAAGAGTCACTACATTGTCTTAATGTGGTGAGAGCAGTAAAAATCTATTTTAAGGCAACTGCTCAGATTCGTAAGACTGATGTCTTATTTATTCTGCCAGAGGGTCCTAAAAAAGGACAGGCAGCGTCGAAATCCACTGTCGCTAAGTGGATTGGGCAAGTAATAATTCAAATTTATGATCTAAGGGGTAAAATTCCCCCGTTTCAAGTTAAGACGCACTCTACTAGGTCGGTTAGTGCTTCTTGGGCAGTGCGTCACCAGGCATCCATTGCTCAGATCTGTAGGGCCGCAACTTGGTCTTCAGTGCATACATTCACAAGATTTTATCAGGTGGCTGTAAGGAGGTATGAGGATATCGCCTAAGGGCACAGTGTTGCTGCAGGCAGCAGTATAAATCCTTAAGTCTGTGGGTACCCTGCGGGTTGTCTCTCCCTCCCCTCAAGTAGCATTGCTATGGGATGCCCCATTAAGTAACTACTAAGGCTCTGTGTCCCGTGATGTACGATAAAGAAAATAAGATTTTTATTACAGCTTACCTGTAAAATCCTTTTCTTGGAGTACATTATGGGACACAGAGCCTTAAGAGCCCCTCTTTTGGGATTAAGTATATTGCTTTGCTACAAAAACTGATGTGCTCCTGGAAGGAGGAGGGGTTATATAGGGAGTAAACTTCCTTGATTGGGTTTACCAGTGTCAACACCTGAAGGTGGCCTATAATCCATTAAGTTATTAAGGCTCTGTGTCCCATGATGTACTCCAAGAAAAGGATTTTACGGGTAAGCTGTAATAAAAATCCTATTTTCTTTATCGTACATCATGGGACACAGAGCTTAAGTAATAACTTAATGGGCGTATAGGCACCTTCAGGTGATGGACACTGGTATACCCAATCCAGGAAGTTCATTCCCTATATAATCCCTCCTCCTACCAGGAGTACCTCATTTTTTTTTCCACCAGTGTCTAAGGTGTTGATCACGATTGAGGATGTGCTCTAAGGAGCTCCAGGAGGGATCCTTGTGGGATTTAAATAGCCTCCATAGACTGCATCCATCCAAAGTGCCACTGAGGCCAAAGTGGATGGTACCCGGGCCTCGTATATATGAAGCACAAGGTTTTGCCTGCAACGTCTCTCTTTGAGGGCTGGACCCCGGGACCCAGAGCTTTGGTCATGCTACATTACCTAAAAGCTTTTCCTGGTGGGGTGCTTTTACAGGTCCAAGGGAGTGGAACACTGATAAAAAGGGACCCGGTCCTTGAAGGCTTGCTAAACGCAGCCCGCCGTGATGGGTGGAGGTTGGATATGACTGTTAAATCAGCCAATCCTGCGGCGGGAATAAGATAAGGGAAGAAACTTGGGAATTAAGTCCAACTATGAATTCTTCTTTAATCGAAAAAATGTTGTCATGCCTTAATTTTCCACTAGAGGGAGTATATGCACATACCTTAATCTGTTGTCTTCACTGTAAGCTCCGTGTCAGTCTGTGTGTGGCCGCAGCAGCGTGCGCAGGCGGATTCCTCTCAAGTAAGAGATCTGCCAGTGCTTTTTTTTCTCTCCCCTGAAGGGACCAGAGGGTTAGGGAAACATCAGCGGTGTACTCCTCTTGTAATACCACACACACACACACACACTGTGGGGGAGGGGGTGCGGAGGTCCCTAAATTTGCTCCAACCGTTGTATTTCTATTTGCTTGCTGGTGTCATAGGGCTTTGCCTCTCCCATGCCCCCCCTTTTGGGTCTGTGGACCCGAAAGCAGCCCGCATGGGAATATTTTTCAAACAAAAGGAGGGGGTGGGTTTACGAAGCGGGCGGGGCCTAGGCGCGGCGCCGTGCAACGTCCACAAGGACGCGCGGCAAACAAGCAGGCTTAAGAATCAGCTGGAGCAGTCTCTCCTCTGCTGATAGCGAGGAGGAGCAAGCAGGCTGCACACGGGACACAGGAGCGGTGGGGCACGTAAGGGCTGCAAGTGGCATTCCTGATACAGGAAGGACATTTTCCCCAGCACTAGGCTGAACTTAATAGCGGCATCATTCTGTCATGACTATGTTCAGCAAGTAGTGCAATTTTAATAGTGCCTCTGCTTTTGTGCTTAGGACTATGCGTACCAAAAAAGACACCACAAAAATCAAAAAACCAAACATTTCACCCCCAGGCGTTAGGAGCTCCAGTTGTTTCTCCACACTGTCATCCTCACCTGACATACCAATTATGGCAAGCCAGGGTGAGCCATTCAAATAGATTGCAAGCTTGCTAGATCCCTCTCCCCCACTTTAGACTCTTTGCAAGGGGAACAGTGGGTACAGGATAAGGTGTTACCCTCAGGCGATCAGGAGGAAAGACAAACCGATGACTCCTCTACGGAGGAAACAACGGTAGATGAACCCTTTTCAGCCTCACAATCTGAGAAGTTGCTGATGCAATCTCTTACGGAGATGGTTCGTTCTACCCCTGACGGAGTCTGCTGAAAGCTTGGTTTCTTCCTTGGGTCCTTTAAAACCTTCACAGCCTTTGCATGCATCCAACAGATAAAAGGTTGGAATTCCTGTTAAAATCCGCTTTTTCCTTGGCTAGTACCATTACTCAGCCGGTAGTCGCTGCAATAGGCATCTGTCAATCCCTAAAGGACCAATTTAGAGAGGCCCTTAAAGGTTCCTGCACAAGCCCGGGATTTGGCCGAACTACCAAAAGCATTATGCTTTGCCATAGATGCCATTTAAAGATTCTATTCCCCAGGTGTCCGCCTTATGCTTATTCTAGTACACATGCGTAGAATCCTGTGGTTAAAAAATTGGTAAGCTGAAGCACCATGCAAAAAGCTCCTAAACTGGGTTCCCTTTTTATGGGGATCGGCTATTTGGGGATGATTTGGACAAATACATCCAAACAATTTCTAGTGGAAAAAGTACTCTCTTGCCAGTCAAAAGAAAGTATAAACGCCCTTCGTTTAAACGTGCTCTTTCTCCTGCACCAGGGGCTTTCGCCTCTAGGCAGTGGCGACGGCCTCCGCCGTCAGACTCTGGAGGAAAACCTCAGGGTCAGACCCAGGCTCAAAAGAAGTCCTGGGGCCCGAAACCAGCAAAGCAGAATCCTAAAGCCTCATTGTGAAGAGGCGCCCCCCCTCGCCAGGGTGGGGGAAAGACTTCTGCAGTTTTCAGAAGTCTGGCAAGCGGAAATTCAGGACAGATGGGTCATTTCCATGCTAACTCTGGGGTACAAGCTGGAATTTCGGGACTTTCCACCGTCTCGTTTCCTGAGGTCAAACGTTCCCAAAGATCCAGGGAAAAGGCAATCTCTGTTTCGGGCACTAGAGCGATTAATGGCTCAGGGGGTGATCATACAAATCCCCACAGTAGAGCAAGGTTTGGGGTTTTTTTCAAACCTCTTTACAGTACTAAAACCGAATGGAGATGTCAGACCCATTCTAGATCTAAAGAATCTAAATCAGTTCCTGAAGATCCGCTCCTTTCGCATGGAGTCGATCAGGTCAGTGGTTTCTATCCTACAAGGAGGAGAACTTCTGGCATCTATGGACATCAGGGATGCATATCTGCATGTTCCTATCTTTCCTGCTCACCAAAGGTTTCTGCGGTTCGAGGTAGAACAGCAGCATTTCCAGTTTGTAGCCTTGCCCTTCGGGCTAGCTACAATACCCCAGGTGTTTACAAAAGTAATGGCCCCACCTCTAGCCATGTTAAGGGCACAGGGCATAACAGTCTTGGCGTGCTTAGACTATTTATTGCTAATAGACCAGTCAGTGGCTCGTTTGGAGCAAAGCGTGCGCATTACAACCAGTTGCCTGGAAAGTTTGGGGTGGATTCTACACCTAGAGAAATCTTCCTTTAAAACAGATAAAAAGGCTGGAGTACTTGGGTCTCATCATAGACACAGCCCAGAAAAAGGTGTTCTTGCCTCAGACAAAGTTCAACTCCATAAGAGAGCTGGTGCGGATGGTCAGGTGAAAAGGCAATCCCTCCATTCGCCTTTGCATGAGGTTGCTAGGAAAGATAGTGGCTTCATTCGAAGCAGTTCCCTATGCCCAGTTTTATTCCAGACTGCTGCAAAACCGTATCCTGTCTACTTGGAACAAAACATTTCAAGCTTAGTCTTGCCAATGCGGCAGTTGGTGGTTATTAACCCAGAATCTGCTGAAAGGAAAATCCTTCAGACCTGCTATCTGGAAAGTGGTAACAACAGATACCAGCCTTTCAGGCTGGGGAACAGTACTAGAGAAGACAACTGTCCAGGGACAGTGGTCAAGATTCAAAAGAGCCTTGCCCATCAATATCCTAGAGATTCGGCATTGCGCCTGGCTCTGAAGGCCTGGACTTCCAGGTTACAGGATTGTCCTGTCGGGATCCAATCCGACGATGCCACAGCTGTGGCTTATATCAATTACCAAGGGGGCATCAAGAGTCTCTCAGCGCAGACAGAGGTGAACCATATTCTAACTTTAAGCAGAAAGGATTGTTATGTGCCTGTTGGCAGTCTTCATTCCTGGAGTAAAGAATTGGCAGGCGGACTTGCGGAGTCGCCAGCAGTTATTCTTCCCAGCGGAATGGTCTCTTCACCCTGACATATTTCGGGCTGTTTGCCAAAGATGGAGGTTCTCCAGACGTAGATCTAGCGTCTAGGTTCAACATGAAGTTAGTCAACTTTGTGGCCAGAACAAGGGATCCATTCGCATGCGAAGCAGGTGCGTTGGTGACCCCGATGGATCAGTTCTCACTGATCTATGCATTTCCCCCTATTCAGTTGCTGCCTCGACTTCTTTGCAGGGCCAAGCTGGAAAGAAAGTCGATAATTCTGGTAGCACCAGCATGGCCCTGAATGTCCTGGTATGCAGAAATCGTAAAGATGGCAGCGGAGGATCCATGGTCCCTTCCACTACGGCCGTACCTACTCTCTCATAGGGGCCGATATTCCATCCTACCTTATGAATGCTAAATTTAACGGCTTGGCTATTGAAACCCACATTCTGAAGAAACGTGGGCTTTCCGGGTCAGTTATCTCTACCTTGATTAATGCAAGGAAGCCAGCTTCCAGGACTATATATTATAGAGTCTGGAGGGCTTATGTTTCCTGGTGTAAATCTAAGGGTTGGCACCCTTGGAGGTATATCATAGGCAGAATTTTTGCCTTTCTACAATTATGGGTAGAGATGAAGTTGGCCTTGAGTACTATTAAGGGCCAAGTCTCAGCTTTATCGGTCTTATTTCAAAGACTGCTTGCTTCACATTCTTTAGTCCGGAGTTTTATGCAAGGGGTGATGCGGCTTAATCTGTCAGTCAAACCTCCTTTGAACCCTTGGGACTTGAACTTAGTTTTATTAGTGTTACAAAAACAGCCATTTGAACCGATAAAACATAGTCCCTTTGTCCTTCTGACAAGGAAGTTGGTATTTTTGGTTGCTATATCCTCAGCAAGGAGGGTTTCAGAATTAGGCTCTTTCTTGTAAAGAGCCTAATTTGATTATTCATGAGGACAGAGTGGTGTTGCTCCCTCGTCCAGGGTTTTTTTTTTTTTTTTTTTTTACCAAAAGTGGTCTCAGGTTCCACTTGAACCAAGACATTATTGTGCCATCGTTTTTTCCAAAACCATGTTCCAGGGA
This sequence comes from Lithobates clamitans, assembly GCA_037952925.1. Classification (NCBI taxonomy): domain Eukaryota; kingdom Metazoa; phylum Chordata; class Amphibia; order Anura; family Ranidae; genus Lithobates; species Lithobates clamitans. The sequence continues at coordinate 2,143,876 of JBBGZY010001184.1, forward strand.
AGAAAAGTCACTACAATGTCTTGATGTGATGAGAGCGGTCAAAGTCTATTTAAAGACGACTGCTCAGATTCGGAAGACTGATGTCTTATTTATTCTGCCAGAGGGTCCTAAGAAAGGACAGGCAGCGTCGAAATCCACTGTCGCTAAGTGGATTTGGCAAGTTATAATTCAAACTTATGATTTAAGGGGTAAGATTCCCCCTTTTTCAAGTTAAGGCGCACTCTACCAGGTCGGTTAGTGCTTCTTGGGCAGTGCGTCACCAGGCCTCCATGGCTCAGATCTGTAAGGCCGCAACTTGGTCTTCAGTACATGCATTCACCAAGTTTTATCAAGTGGATGTAAGGAGGTATGAGGATATCGCATTCGGGCGCAGTGTGCTGCAGGCAGCAGTATAGGTCCTCAAGTCTGGGGGTACCCTGCGGGTTGTGTCTTCCTCTCCTCAAATAACATTGCTATAGGACGTCCCATTAAGTTATTACTTAAGCTCTGTGTCCCATGATGTACGATAAAGAACATAGGATTTTACATTTTAGCTGTTATTAAAAATCCTTTCTTTATCGTACATCACGTGAGACAGAGCCACAGTAATTACTGTATGGGTTATATGGCACCTTCAGGTGATGGACACTGGCACACCCTAAACAGGAAGTTCAATTCCCCATATAACACCTCCCCTTACCAGGAGTATCTCAGTTTTTTTCGCCAGTGTCTTAGGTGTTGGTCACGAGTAAAGATGTGCTGTGCTGAGCTCCACTGGAATATTCCTTACCGGGGAAAGCCATGCAACGGGATCCATTCAAAGTGTACCCAGGCCTCGTGTCTGAAGAAACAAAGTTGTACCTGTAATGCTTCTCTTTTTAGAGAGCTGGACCCCGGGATCCAGTATTTGTTTTTTTTCAGCCATATTCCTGGCGGGGTGCTTTTTACAGGCCCAGGGCTGTGGATCCCCCGATTAAAAAGAAAGGACCCCACTGTGAGAGGTGAAGATTGGGTCTATTACCACAGAACCCTGAGCTGGATAAGGTAAGGGAGATTCCTAAGAAATTTTTTCCATTCTTGTGGGCTTTCGCCTTTAGGCCCCTTTCACACTGGGGCGGTAGGGGGCGTCGGCGGTAAAACAGCGCTATTTTTTTTTCAGAGTCTGGAAGGCATATGTTTCTTAATGTTAATCCAAGGGTTGGCATCCTAGGAAGTATGTCATAGGTAGAATTCTTGCCTTTCTGCAAATGGGGCTAGAGATAAAGCTGGCCTTGAGTACTATCAAGGACCAGGTCTTAGCCTTATCAGTATTGTTTCAATGTCCGCTGGCTTCGCATTCTTTGATCCAAAGCTTTATACAGGGGGTAAGGTGGCTTAATCCACCGGTTAAAGCACCCCTGAACCCTTGGGACTTGAATTTAGTTCTGTCGGCATTACAGAAACAGCCTTTTGAGCCGATACGACATGTTCCTTTGGTCCTTTTGACAAGGAAGCTAGTTTTTCTTGTAGCCATTTCTTCTACAAGAAGGGTATCGGAGCTGGCGGCTCTTTCTTGTAAAGAGCCATATTTAATCATTCACAAGGATAGAGTGGTATTGCGCCCTCATCCTAGCTTTCTGCCAAAGGTGGTTCCAGGTTTTCTCCTAAACCAGGATATTGTTTTACCTTCATTTTTTCCAGAGCCCTGTTCTAAGGAAGAAAAGTCACTACACTCTTTGGATGTAGTGAGAGCAGTCAAGGTCTATTTGAAGGTGACTGCTCAGATTCGGAAAACAGATGTTTTGTGTTCGTGTTGCCGGAAGGTCCTAGGAAGGGACAGGCAGCATCGAAATCCACTATTGCCAAATGGATCCGGCAGGTAATTATTCAAGCTTATGGCTTGAAGAGGAAGGTTCCACCTTTTCAGGTCAAAGCGCACCCCACCAGGGCTTGTTAGTGCTTCGTGGGCAGTGCATCACCAAGTCTTCATGGCTCAAATCTGCAAGGCCGCAACCTGGTCTTCAGTCCATACATTCACCAGATTCTATCAGGTGGATGTAAAAAGGCATGAGGATATAGCCTTTGTTCGCAGTGTGCTGCAGGCAGCAGTATAGGTTCTCAGGTCTGATTGCACCCTACTTTTGTTGTGTCCCCTCCCCTCAGGTGGCATTGCTCTGGGACACCCCATACAGTAATTACTGTGGCTCTGTGTCCCGTGATGTATGATAAAGAAAATAGGATTTTTATAGCCGCTTACCTGTAAAATAATTTTCTTGGAGTACATCACGGGACACAGAGGTCCCTCCCATCTTTCTGGTTACACGTGTATTGCTTTGCTACAAAACTGAGATACTCCCGGTAAGGGGAGGGGTTATATGGGTAATTGAACTTCCTTTTTAGGGTGTGCCAGTGTTCATCACCTCAAGGTGCCATATAACCCATACAGTAATTACTGTGGCTCTGTGTCCCGTGATGTACTCCAAGAAAAGGATTTTACAGGTAAGCTGTTATAAAAATCCTATTTTTCTTGGAGTCCATCATGGGAAAAAGAGGTCCCTCCCCTCTTTTTAGGGTTGAAATATATTGCTTTGCTACAAAAACGGAGGTACTCCTGGTAGGAGGAGGGGTTATACAGGGAGTGAACTTCCTGGATTGGGTATACCAGTGTCCATCACCTGAAGGTGCCTATATACCCATTAAGTTATTACTTAAGCTCTGTGTCCCATGATGTACTCCAAGAAAAGGATTTTACAGGTAGGCTGTTATAAAAATCCTATTTTCTTTCTCAGCCATTGAGAGAAACAGGAATGCATAGTCAGTCTGGTTATACGTCTGCCTACGGGAGGTTTTTGACTCTGGGAAAAAATGTGTAGGCTAGCCCTTGAAAAACCCCTTTTGTATCCAACATGCCTCAGTTTTTTGCTAGCATCCTAGGCGGTTGGATGTTATTTCTTCAGCTCTGCTGAAAATAGTATATTCTTTGCCTTCTCAGTTCATGTTTCTTCCCCAATAACTTTAATCATAATTTTTTGCTACTCAGCTGCTTAAGCTGATCTCTACATGGCATTATTGGATTGGATTTTCCCCAGCTGTGGAGGCTGTACCCAAGCCCCCCCTGGACTGGAGTTGCAGGGCTAGCCGCAGAACACCCTGAACCTTCATCCGAAGACTTAGGGGTTGATTTACTAAAACTGGAAAGTGATAAATCTGGTGCAGCTGTGCATGGTAGTCAATCAGCTTCTAACTTCAGCTTGTTCAATTAAGCTTTGACAAAAAAACCTGGAAGCTGATTGGTTTCTATGCAGAGCTGCACCAGATTTTGCACTCTCAAGTTTTAGTAAATCAACCCCTTAGTGAGAAAAGCGGGTTGAGCTGAAGCATTTTCAGTTACCACACTATACACATTTGGGCTTTGTTTCTAATTTCCTTCTACCACCAGTTTTACAGCGATAAGGGTTAAGGCATAAGGATCAGTCGTTGATCTCATCTGTGTTCAGTGCTGCCTGCCATGCTGCCTGGAACCACATGGCATTCCGGTCTGATCTACTTGCTTGCCTACAGTTACTTTGTTCCTCGCCCACCTGAAACCCCCTTCAGCTGCTTGTGTTCTTGAATAGCGAGGCCTTGCCTTACATACCACTCTGCAGATGCAACATACTTTCGCTAAGGCACACAGAGGACTGTCTCACTGCCATGAGTGATCTAAGCCCTATACTCTTTTATTGGTTTTGGAGACGTTTGAGCAGCATCCCCAGAAGGAACAGGCAGTCATAATCTGGACCCTTGGACCCTAGTTGTCACAGTGTGCTCTAAATGAAGACTACCATAGCTCTGTCAAGCGAGGCTCTGTTAGCATTAGTCAAAGTTGACTTGGAGACTCAAAGCAGAACTAAAGTCTCCATAATTGCCTCTCCAATGGTCCTGCTCCGGCATCTTCTTCTGAGTACCAGTCTTTAAATCTCTTTAATGACCGGGGGGGGGGGGGTACGTCACTCCTGCGCATGGAGTCATTTGCATTAGTTGTGTCTCGTATAGAACATTAATGTGTCTATAAATGCTTAGGGCAGTCTGGCTACCTGCCCTAGGATACTGCTGTGTCCCAAGGATCATCTGATTCATTTTTGAGGGACGTTGTCTCTATGAACCTGCTCTTGACATTGTCATTCGCAATGCCATGGGCGGCTGGAGTGTGCCCCTGCCTCAACTTGCTTCCGCAGTAAGTACAAGTAGGCATTCATAGCCTACCTCCCACTCAGGCCATAGGGCTCGAAGCCAGAGGTTGGTTAACTTAATCCCATTATCTGCATTTGTGTGTGCCTGTAGCTCACAGGATAAACTCTTGTGTCTTTCAACTCCTTCAGCTGCTGCTTGCTATTCTCCTGGCATTACTGTCTTCCAAAGTTTGCCTGGGTTCTCTGCAGCCTGGGACCCCTTGTCCCTATACCCCATGTGCAGTTATACTCCAGTTTTCAGGAAAATTCCTTATCTTCGACTACTGTTAAAAACCCTCACCGTACTTTGGTACTCCTTGGCTTTATCCCTCACCTGAGGGAGCCCCCCGACCTACAAGGTTGGCAGGGACCAGTTCTAGGGACTACTACTGTTCTCTTCCCTAGTAATTATGCAATCTGAGGTGTCCTCTAGTGGCACTTATTTCTCAAAGCGTTGGACCTTTATGTCCCTCTTAGTTTTTTTCCTGGCATCCCTATTGTGGAACATTCATATGACCCTCCTTGAAGAGGATCAGTTAACTGGACTCTTGGGATTTTGTACTATCTGGGCTGGTGTGTCTCATTGATCTCTCGCTGTGAGATAGTTGTCTGACCCAGCAACCTCTTTTCTCACATTGAAGCTCTTCTTTCTGAATCCTAAGGGTTAGAAATGTAAGGCGTAAGGCTTGGGCTCTTGCATGTTGACCTCTGGTCTTTTCTTATAGACCTGTTTTGATTTCCGAAGTTCCCTCTGCAAATCTATTATTCTAGGACTTGTTCTCTTCGTTTGTTTGTTTTTTTTTTTTTGTTTTTTGTTTTTTTTTTAACACATCAGGTCATTGATCTAGCTTTTTACTTTTCATGTAATGTGTTCAGACACAGGACTTTTTGGGTAGTGTTATTCTCTTTGGCAGTGTGACATCTGTTTTGGTCTGAAGCACTAGGTTGATCCTCTGTGGCCTCCCATGGTGATAGTTCTCTATCTTGCTAGGACTTCATATTCACATCTGGTTTGGATTTGGGTATTGATCCTTCAGGTATTTCTGGGTTAGACAGTTTCCAAAATTTTCTTGGGGTTGCCAGTGGCTTGCTTGTAGTTTTCCTTTTTGTCAGTGTCCCAGCCTCCTGTAAGCAGCAGTATAACCAGACTGTTTCTGAATGAATAGTATAACCAGACTGTTTCTGAATTAATGTGCCCCCTAATTGACTCAATAGAAAATTTTATGGTAAGTACAAACATCTCAAATTATAATTTATTTCAGGTGACAAGACTGTGTGATTTATCTGTAGAAGGGGACTCTGTGACATCAGTGGGTTGGTCTGAGAGAGTGAGTATAATTACCCAAAATATTACAGGGTTTGTGAAAGTTTAAATTAACCAAGAAATTTATTGGTGTTAACGCAGTAGAAAAATGTTTTGTTGCTTTCTTCCCAGGGGAATCTGGTGGCTGTGGGTACACACAAAGGTTTTGTGCAGATTTGGGATGCATCAGCAGGAAAGAAACTATCCACTTTAGAAGGACACACAGCTAGAGTTGGTAAGGTGGCTTATGTTAAGTGTATTTCTACACTTGGATAACAAATTTATTCATGGATGTGCACAACAAAATATACTTCCAGCAGTTCATTTAGAGCCAAATATTTTAATCCATTTCATCTCTTCTTATGGTAGGGGCTTTAGCTTGGAATGCAGATCAGCTTTCCTCCGGGAGTAGAGACCGTATGATCTTGCAAAGAGATATTCGCACACCACCTGTGCAATCTGAAAGACGGTTACAGGGTCACAGGCAAGAGGTTTGTGGCCTCAAGTGGTCCACTGATCATCAGTTGCTAGCATCGGGAGGAAATGACAACAAGGTATAATTTGTGTCACAGGTTTATTGATAATTAGTAATTTAATAGACTGAATTTCCTGTTTTGTTAAAGGTCTTTATTTGTTTCTCACAGCTCCTGGTATGGAATCACTCAAGCTTAACTCCTGTCCAACAGTACACAGAGCACCTTGCTGCAGTGAAAGCAATTGCTTGGTCTCCTCACCAACACGGTCTTCTTGCATCAGGAGGAGGGACCGCTGACCGCTGTATCAGATTCTGGAATACACTTACTGGTCAGCCTCTCCAGTGCATTGACACAGGCTCTCAAGTCTGCAACCTGGCCTGGTCAAAGCATGCTAATGAACTTGTAAGTTTAAAAAGTATGAAATTATTATACAGGGGATATATATATATATATATATATATATATATATATATATATATATATATATATATATATATATATATATATATATATATATATATATATATTAATATTACAATTACAATACTGTTCGATACAGAAGGGCCCTACTTGTGGAGCTTTAGTTTTTAGGGATTGCATAAAGGCGTACAGGGTGGGGGCTGACCGGACATACTGGGGCAGGGAGTTCCAGAGGATGGGAGAGGCTCTGGAGAAGTCCTAGAGGTGAGAATGAGAGGACCTAACTTAACGACTTCAATACCGGGCACTTTCCACCCCCTCCCTGCCCAGGACAATTTTCATCTTTCAGTGCTGTCGCACCTTTAATGACAATTGCGCGATCATGCAACACTGCACCCAAACTAAATTTTTATAATTTTCTTCCCACAAATAGAGCTTTCTTTTGATGGTATTTGATCACCTCTGGGGATTTTATTTTTTGCTAAACAAACTAAAAAAGACCAACATTGTTTTGAAAAATAAAAAAAGTTTTTCTTTGTTTCGTTTTTAAAATTTTGTTTTCTCCTTCACTGATGAGTTGGCACTGATATGTAGAATTGATGGGCACTGATATGCAGCACTGATGGTCACCGATAGGCCGGCACTGATATGCAGCACTGATGATCACCGATAGGCGGCACCTACAGCCTTTTCTGAAGGAGCACTGAGGGACATTGTGATGGGCACATACAGCCATTTCTGATGGAGCACTGACGGTTACTGTGATGGGCACCTACAGCTATTTCTGATGGGGCACTGACAGGCACTGTGATGGGCACCTACAGCCGTTTCTGACGGAGCACTGACGGGCACTGTGATGGGCACCTACAGCCATTTCTGATGGAGCACTGACTGGCAGCTGATGGGCACCTTTTTGGCAGATGTGGTGGCACATCTGATGGGGCTGTGCTGATAATCATTGTGCTGTTTATCAGCGCAGACCCCCTCCCCCCGACAAGGAGAGCCGCAGATCGTCTCTCCCTGTCAGTATGAACTGAGGAATGCAGTTTACCGGCACTTCCTGGTTCACGCTATGATCAGCTGTGATTAGTCACAGCTGTTCATGTGGTAAGGAGCCTCCGGCGGCTCCATACCACGATCGGAGATGCAGTATGTCGGACTGACACACAGCACCTCCGATCGCCGGGCTGCACGCCCCCGCAGGTGCACTCTGGCGTGTTGTCCTGCTGGACGTCATATGACGCCCAGTCAGAATAACAGAAGCACCGGCCGGCCAGCATTCTGCTATAGGCCGGGCGGGAAGTGGTTAAAGACAGCTTGTACTTTAGAGAAGGCAGTGTCAGCAGCAGTTAAACCAGAACTATACACACCTTTCTATTACAGCAATGAAAGCTTCCATCTTAGACTTTTTCAATTTTAAGTTTTATATGGTGCTGCACATGTGATCAGTTAATATACTAGCCAGTGGATGCTTTGAAAGTTCGGTTGAAAGCACAAGCAGCTCTGACCAGTTATTCAGTGCATGCCTTGAATGTAACTGGTTTGGGAAACAATAGATTTAGTTACGCTTTGAACTCCGTACACTGTCTGCTGCCCCCTTTTTAAATTATTCTAATCTTACCTAAGTTATGCAGCCTAAATTCCATATGACAAGACTTTGTGCCTGGGTAGCCAGTTGCCCTGCATTTTGCGGAAGCGTTGCATGTTCCCCTCTACCTGCAAATACTTTGCTATGGCAGTGAATTAAGACTGCAGGGGAGCACCTTTAAAATTTAAAGTGTAACTATAGTGTTTCAAAACAAATTGGTAGCTGGAAGGCTTTTATTTCAGAAGAGACTATCTTTTTTGCAATAAATGCTTCCATCCTGCCTGCTAGCAAGTTTATATTGTACCCTGCCAATCTCAGTAAAGACTACTTTGTGCTTTACTCATACCTCTTTTCTTTATTGTCTGTAGAGGGACACAGCTTTATGATAGTTAATCAAACTAGTGTTTTACTACTACCTACGGGTGAGAGACACTAGGCACATGGAAACTTAAGGTAAAGTCTCAAGGTTTTTAACCTTAATGCATTAAGGTGATAAACCTGTTGTGCTGAAGCTTCCCCCCAGAGCCCCCTTTTTACTTACCTGAACCCGATTTTTCCATCGACGAGATTGAGCCCAGCAGCTACAGCCGCTGTCTTGGGTCCTCATTGGATAGATTGATAGCAGCAGGAGCCAGTGGCTCTTGCTGCTGTCAATCAAATCCAGTGACTGCTGTCTGTGTCAATGGATGCAGTAGCAGGACTTGGGAGCGCGCCCACATGAGTGCCCTCATTAAATGCGGCTCTCCGTGGAGGCACTCGATACAGAGGAGGTGCGCCGCTGGGAGTAAAGGAGGATCAGGGCCACTCTGTGCAAAACCCTTGCACAGAGGAGGTAAATATAACATGTTTGTAAAGGTTTGTTTAAAAAAACAAGAAAAACAATCACTTTAAGACTAACCCTGGCTTAGTTCCACTTAGTGTCCTTAAGAGTGTTGACGTGTTATATCTTCAGCTCTTTTTTTTTTTTTTTCTTTTTCTGTCCATTATGAATATTGTTACATCAGACACCATACTTCTGGGCTTCCAGTCAACTTCCTGGAGCTGCAAGCACCTTTTCTGCCGTTACGTCATTGCACCCCCTCCTGACAAGTTTATATCTGGGTTCAATCGGACTGTGCCACAGCAGTTGCCACCATCAGTCATCAGGGGCTCCATTGTTGCAGCAATGGAGGTAGAATCCATATTGTCTTTGTTAGAGTTGTCTTATTCCAATGATCTCCTTGGTGCTCCTTCTAAAGATGAACTGGCAAGAAGTTTTTTTGTTGTTTTTTTCAATCCAGGGAATAGTCCTTCCACCCAGAAGTAATCTGGGACATATGTCTTCTTTAGCAAGATATAGAATGTGGTCTGCTAGCTTCTGAGTCCAACAGGAAGCTAGGCAGATTTGTCTCCAGATGCCAAGGACACACTGGTAACTGCATTGAATTAATATACTCTGAGTAGGTCTCTCCTTTGCTGGAACTTTTATCTTGTCTAATTCGAATTCCGGCATTTCAGTCATTGTCATAGTTTAGGATTGGCCTCGTAGAGTATGGAATGTCACCTTTTTTTCATCTTTTAGGCTTGATTCACACTGATGCAACATAGGATCTGACTTGTGAGACCCCAAGTTGGATGACATGTGAAATTCAATGTTTCCCTATGAGAGCTGTCTTAACTGATACTACACAAGTCTTCCGACTTTACAAAAGGTTCCTGCACTACTTTGGTACCACTTTGATATAGCGTCATTGCCACAGAGTGTAAAAAGTCACATCAAGGTCGGACTCCAAAGTTGCACTGAAAGTCGTGCGACTTTGGAGTCGGGCTAATGTGCACCAAGCCTAAGCCGACACACTGTGGCCTCTGGAATTTTAGACTGATCAACCTTGGAAACCTTATTTTCAGTGAGCCACCTCCATTCTATACTTAGGAGGTCAAAAACATTCGGCCCTTAACACATCCAGGGTTTCGCGTTTCAAATGTTAGGCCTCCACTCCAGCCATTGGATCTAAATCTAGCATTGTCCATGTAACAGGAACCTCATTTGAGAATATTTTGGACATTTCATTGATGCTGTTGTCCTGTAAGGGAGCATTTTTTTGTGGTAAACACTTTAAATTGAATGATCTCTGAAGTATCAGCCTTGTCCTATAAGGGGCACTATTTGATTTTACTCAGACTAGATTGTTTTGAGACCAAGGACCTCCATTTTGCCCAAAGTGGTCTCTGCTTTTCACCTTAATGAATATTTTGGTTTACCTTTTGTTTTGTTTAGCAATGGTTCACCCCAAAAAGATCTCTCCAATTCTGAATGTGGATACTGTCAGGGGTTGGGTTTCCTAATATTCATGAAGTCCTAAAAGTGTCCTCTCGCTTCCAAATCCACTATTTCTAAATGGATTCAACAGGTTGTTGTACGGGGCAATAAGTTTGCAAGATAAAGTACTATTTTGGCTTTTGGTCACCATGCCTATGTGTCCAACTGCTGTCTAGTCTTTTGTACATACTTTCTTTACCCCATATATTGCAAAGGGTTCTGTAAGTACCTGTTTGCTGCTCCTGGTTTCCTTTTTGCAATAGTGGGCACTTGTTGGGCTGCTTCTATGTGTTTGATGCTCGTGTGCCCACACTTAAAGGGGCTAGCCTTTGTTTATGTGCTTAGTGTCCATTTCGACTGTAGGTGGCTCTATAACCCAAGGGGCCTAATTATCATCAAGCTTTGTCCCTCCATGGACAATGAGAAACTGATTTTTTTGGTGTGTGCAAAAAAACAAAAAAAACAAAACTATTTTACAGTGTCTTTGTTGATTTGAATTTTTGCACTGATAAACTTAAGTCTTTTCTATGTGTTTCTGCCTTTGAAAAGTTGCCCAACTTACATTAAATAGCAGATGTTAAAATACATTTGAAAATTGTGTATTCTGAGGAACTTATTGTAGGTTTTTATGTTTAATCTTTTATTGAGTTTATAGGTATATTAAGACACAATAATAAATGTCAGAGCAAGTCAAGAAAGTACAAACTTTTCAATTAACATTGATATATCCAAACCTGCACATATATGGTAAAGTAAATCATGATGACAACCTTCAGGAACAGCAAACCCATATCTGCACTAAATAGGGAAGCAACTATCGTTCCATAGTTTGATCAAGAACGAACAGATTACCGAATCATAGAAGTAGGGGGAAAAAAAATTGAGTGTGTGTGTATGTGTATATATATATGTATGTGTGTGTGTGTGTATGTATATATATATATATAATATGGCAGCAACAGAGTGATAAAAAAAATAGGTCCAGAAATGGCGAGAGAGAGCAGAAAGGCGATGGGAGAAAAAAAATAATTTAAATAGGGGTGGTGAGAGGGAGGAGAGGGCCATTAATACCTACATAAGTCTTATTGTAGGTTTTTAGATATCAAATCAGGCACTAGGGTCTTGGGGTGTACCTGAACCTATGGCTTTGGCAGCAGTGTCAGCCAATGTATCATAATAGCTTAAGAGCAAGAATGAGCGCAATTTATAGCTCTACTTTATCTTAATTGTTAATATTGTAGACTCATATTATCTCTTTTTTTATTTTATAAACAGGTGAGCACTCATGGCTATTCTCAGAACCAGATACTTGTATGGAAATACCCATCTCTTACACAAGTGGCAAAGCTCACTGGACATTCCTACAGAGTCCTTTATCTTGTAAGTGCATTTTCTTTCTTGTAAAAAAAATATTCAAGTAAGACAATCTCTTTGTTTTAACATTCTGAGCATCTCCTGTTTGATTATGCAAGAAACTTACCCATCTAGTGTACAGATAGATGTTTAAAACATTTTTCTTTAACCAAATATAATTTTCTTTCTTTTTGTAATATTTTCCTTTTTGATGTAAAAACAACCTACAGTTTAACACAATATTGCACGGCATTTGGGGGGGGGGGGGTCGCCCCCCCCCCCCTCCATTGATATGTTATGATGCAGAGAATCTTGTGCATCTGCCTTTCATAAACTTTTTGGCAGCTACTGAATCTTCAATTTACAGTTACAGTAGGTGACCGCGATATTGTGTCAATCTCGCCGCTGTTATTGGCAAGATTTGAAACCTGCGAGCCCCGTCGCAGGAGCCAGCGCCAAGCTGGCTTTAAAAATAATTTATTAGGCAGCTTCGGGGGTCTTCTTCCGACTTCGGGGGTCTTCTTCCGACTTCGGGGGTCTTCTTCCGACTTCGGGGGTGGTCTTCCGACTTCTCCGGCCTCTTCTGCCGGGCCCCTCCGCTATCTTCTTCCAGCTCTTTTGCTATTGGGGGCCCGGTCTTCTGCCACTGTCTGGTTCTTCTGTCGCTGTCCGGTTCTTCTCCGGTATCTTCTGCCGGACTCCCCCGCTATCTTATTCCAGCTCTTTTGCTAGCGGGGAGCCCGGTCTTCTGCGCTGTCTTGTCCCCTCTTCTTTTCTCTTCTTCCGATGTTGACACGACACGCTCTCCCGCTGGAATGCTGTGTGCGAGCTGCGCAACCATTTATATAGGCGGTGACCCCGCCCCCTTGTGATGTCACAGTCCCAGCATGCGCAGGGACTCTGGCGTCATAAGGGGGCGTGGTCGACAGCGCAGAAGACCGGGCCCCCGCTAGCAAAAGAGCTGACCCCTCCCCCAAAGCACCCGTCCCCCATGTTGAGGGCATGCGGCCTGGTACAGTTCAGAAGGGGGGGGGGGGGGGGCGCTCGCTCGTCCGTCCCCACCCCCTTTCCTGACCGGTCGGGCTGTGTGCTTGGATAAGGGTCTGGTATGGATTTTGGGGGGGGACCCCAGGCCGGTTTTTCGGCATAGGGGGGGTTCCCCTTAAGATCCATACCAGACCTAAGGGCCTGGTATGCCCCTGGGGGGGAACCCATGCCGGTTTTTTCATTTAAATTTGGCGTGGCGTTCCCCCTCATGATTCATACCAGACAGCTGTCAGCACTGCCTGTCGCTCATCGCAAAAGGAAAAAATTTTTTTCCTTTCCCGATCAGCGAGCCAGCGCGACATGCACAGTACCCTGTCGCCGAGAACCAGCGCAGTGGGATCGCGCTGGAAATATAGATAGATATATATATATATATTTGTCCCCAAATTTGTTATCAAAGCCCACCTCTAATAAAAACTAGATTAAATGTGGGAATTTTTTTTCTAGAGATTCTCAGACAGAGAAAAATCTGACATGTTGTAATGCTTTCCCACTGTGTTGAAACGTTTAAAACACATTTTGGCTGAATTTGCACTTTTAAATTAAAAAGCAAGATGGGTAAGAAGTAAAATAGATGAACTTTGAATGCTACACGTGAAATCCCAGACTTCTGACAAGATCAACAGGTATTTTTCTTGTACTTGCATTTAGCCTGAAAAAAAGAAAAGTAAACACCACATCTAAGGACTGATAAACAATATATTACATTTTTGTTGTTGGGATATTCTAATCTGTAAATTTCGTTGTTTACCTTTAGTCATCTAGAGATGCACTAGAATTCCCTATGTTATCACAAAATATTTTACTTAAAATGGTTGTAAACGGGGCGTGTCCTGATGTGAGCTGTGGCGGACATGTTCCAAGAAAGCTCCGGGTATCCTTCCTGGAGCATACACGCGGTTGCATTTTCCGACAAAAAGCTCTCATCTGAGTTTTGCTGGCGGAATTTCTGATCATGTGTACGCAGCATTACTCGACATACGCAAGGGGGGTTTCCATTTTAGCACATAAATCTCTCCTGTGTGTCATAGAAGCGGTTCACACAGATCCGCTGGGTAGGTATGTGATACTGGTACTCACGCTATGGCAGCACAGGTATGTCTTTGTTGGCATATATGTGCCGCCGCTCTTTGAGTCTGAAATTCTATATACTATACTGGAGAGGATCGCCCTCTTTTGTCCTGCAAAAATTTTACTACTGGGCGATTTTAATGTTGTCCTTTCCCCAGACCTGGATAGACCCTTAGCACCTAAGTCTTTCACCGGGGAGTTGTCAAACTGGGCGTTATACTGTTAAAATTCAGTGATTGAATGCCTGTAGAGAAGAAAGGGCTATCCTATCTAGACAGGAACAACTTATGTAGGAGGATTTGTTAAATCTCTTTGTATCACCTGAGGCCAGTCACTTCACTGGGTATATGAGAGGGCTTACAACTACTTTTAAATTCTGTCTATTTGATAATCGGATTACTTGAACATGAATTAATGATGTACTTTTATTTTACGTATAGAAATATTCAGTTTCGTGTTGTAATTCTTTTCTCACCACAGGCCATGTCCCCAGACGGTGAAGCCATTGTTACAGGTGCCGGAGATGAAACATTAAGGTTCTGGAATGTTTTTAGCAAAACAAGATCGACAAAGGTAAGGTCAACTGGCAGTAATAGAAAAATGATCAGCACAAACATGTTAAACCACACACTGTTGGACAACTCTGACTTGGGCAGCCCATATACAGTTGTGCTCAAAAGTTTGCATACCCTTTGAAAATTGGTAATATACAGTATGTATCATCTTTAAATAAAACACAAGTGAGCAGACAAAACACAAAAAAACATCAGTGACCCACCACTGCTTCACAGTGGGGATGGTGGTATTGTCGCTATAGGCATTGTTGAGCCCACTCCAAACATAGGGGTTGATTTACTAATGGCAAATCCACTTTGCACTGCAAGTGCACTTGGAGGTGCAGTCCCTGTAGAACTGAGGGAAAGCTCTGCTGATTTATATCATCCAATCATGTGCAAGCAAAAATGCTCTTTATTTTCCTTGCATGTCCCCCCTCAGATCTACAGTGACTGCACTTGGAAGTGCTCTTGTAGCGCAAAGTAGATTTGCCCTTAGTAAATAAACCCCATAGTGTTGTGACCATAAAGCTCAATTTAGGTCTCGTCACTCCAGATAATAGTATGCCAGAAGCTGTGAGGTGTGTTGAGGTGTTGTTGGGTATGTTGAAACTGGGCTTTTTTGTGGAATTGGTGCAGAAAAGGCTTCTTTCTGGCAGCTCGACCATGCAGCTAATTTTTGGAAAATATGTAGTATGGCTGGGAATCCTCAAAGTATATGGTGCCTCATCCCTAATTTAATATTAACCAAGTAAGGAGGGATAGAGAACAGGGATTATAGCGATGCTTAAATAAAGTATACTAATAATTAAAAATATAAAGTCTTTTATTACAAAAATCAAAACATAAAATACATACACAGGTGTGTGAACAAACATAACAGTTGGTAAATACAAAAGTGGCCACAGATGTTAAAGGCCCAGAAAATTAGAACAGGCGATTTAATCCCTACATGTTTCGCCTTAACATTGGGAATGATTTTGAAAACTTGTATATGGAATCTATAGAAAACAAAAATATACAATTGAAAGAAAAATTAATTGCAGACAATAACAATTGAAAAAATAAACATGTCAAACAACATTAACAATAATTGATTCGTATAATGAAATCATGACATGGCTTAAATGCTCCCCACAACAGAGGATCCCCCACATAGGAAAGTCACCCAATACCTACCTCTAATTCCCCAAACGCCGGCGCGGCGCCAGGGCCACCCGAGGACTGTCATCAACCAATTGCCGCACCAATTGAGACTGCAGAGGTCTAATAGAGACCTAACATACAGAGAAAAATAATAAAAAGAAAAAAGTGTATAGCTTAACACAGTAACATTATGAAATTTAAAGTCCCGCGGGGTGGGCTAACATAGCCTCAATACTCACAACATAAAAATTAATAAAAATCAAGATAGAAACAGGGGCGCCAGAAGGTCTTCTATCAGTGATAACTGCAGCAAATGATAGATTAATCGCGATAGGGTGTAGGTAAACTAAAAAAAGAAAAGAGAATATTGAAAAAATAACAATCATATAGAACATGGACATGACCCCAAAATTCAAATAAGAAATCTAGTAGAATGCCATGAGGACAAGGTCCCCGTAACACTTACCACAAAGAGGAAATGTATGCAACAAGTTCCTGCATTAGGGTGAAGTGATCACCCAGGGGCGTGGCCAGCACAGTCATGTGAGAAGACGTGTGTCTCACAGCTCCTACACAGCACAGTCTACCCATCCTCTCCCAGCAGTAATCCATCTGTGAGAAACGGCTCTCCAACTGGCTACCGACCAGGGCAACCTCCCGGTCCACCCGCCGACCCTCTGTACCCACGGAAAAGCAAAGAAAAAGGAAGATTCCATGAGCGCCGAAATCCAAGATGGCGCCGCCGCCGTGGCCCTGGCTCAGCGCACGCCGAGAGGTGCACAAAAATCTAAGGGGGAGCCCAACAAAAGGATACAAAAGACTCAGGGTAAGGAGTACCCAAGGGACATGCTCTATTATACACAAAAGCTGGGGGGGTCCCTGGATCAGATTGCGGAGGGGGGCTCTGTACAACCCCACGTTGCACTACAGGGCTCAGCAGCACAGGGCACATTGAGACAGTCTGCAGGAGAGGCAGAGGGACAGGCAGAGCAGGACTGTACAGCTGAGCAGCCTCTTCCCCTGCATACAGACACGGCAGCAGATGACAATGAGCAGCCAACCCTGGCCAAGATACTTAGAGCGGTGCATGTCTGCACAGCCTCAGTGAATACCCTCAAGGAGCAGTTTGGGGGATTAAGAGATGACGTTTCCCTGCTGAGACAAAAATCCGGGAACACACAACCGCAATGGAAAGCAGGGTGAGTGAGGTTGAAGACAAACTCCCCCCAGTTGCTCGGGAGGCCCATGTAGCACATCAGCTGGCTAAAGATACCAACAATAGAGCAGATGACACTGAAAACCGCCCGAGACGGAACAATATACGCATCGTGGGTTTACCGGAGAAATTCGAGGGGAGAGACCCTACCACCTTTTGTAGAGGGGTGGCTGCAGGAGATATTGGGAAAAGAAGCGTTTTCGCCATTCTTAACTGTTGAGAGGGCTCATCACACACCGGGCCGCCCACCACAACCAGGTGCCCCTCCCAGACCCATCCTTGCCCATCTTCTACATTACAGAGACAGGGAAGCTGTACTGAGACAAGCTAGAGAGAAGGCTAAAGTTTAGGTGAATGCGATCCGGGTGTCCTTCTATCTGGACTTTTCTGCGGAGGTGCAGAGGCGCCGGTCCAAGTTCTCAGATGTTAAAAGGAGACTGAGATTACTGCAGCTACCCTACGCCATGTTGTACCCCGCCAAGTTGAGGGTCACTGCTAACCGTCTTTTTTGCCACTTTTTTGAATCTGCTCAAGATGCTGCACTATGGCTGGATCGAAATGAACAGGCCCTACGCCACCGTGGAGAAGATCAAGCTAGATGTACCGGAAAGTTTTGTATGGAGAGCTCACAATTATGTTCACTTTTTGCCCTTTTTGTTTCTTTTGCTTTTTTTTCTGGCTCGACGAGCTACTGAATGTTTTGATCCTGACGGAATTGTCTTTGGTAAAAAGGGAAGCTTATGACTTGTTCTGCTGGAAGACGTGATACTAACATGTGAAACTTGCGCTATCTTGTGAAGTTGCAAGAAAAATGCAATCTTTCTACGTGAGATATAGAAAAAAAGTGCTTATTAATTTTTTTGTTCCAAGTTGGATCAATCTGGCCTGTCCTGTTGACTGCCTGGTCCTCTGTTTTTTGTGTTTACCCTTTTTTATCCACAGGCTTTGTTTTGGAGAACTTTAGACTGCATTTGTTACTATGCAAACAATGGTAAAATTGATGTATCTAGATTATGGCTCACACCAAATATTCAGTGCTGAGGTCAAACCTGGCTGATAACGGACTGGCCCAACTTCCCCACAAGGGGATACTTAATTTTGTTTTGCTCATTGACCAATTTTTGTATTTTTGTATATCAGGGCTTGACAAATTTGCTTGGAATCTAGGAGCCAGCTAAAAAAGTTAGGAGCCAGGTTTTTTTTTTTTTTTTAAACGACCGACAAAGCTTTATTTTCAATATAAAAATTAACCAATCTTAAATTTACACAGAGACGACTAGAACTAATGTGACTGCTTTTATTTCCTGCCATGCAGGGACACAAGACCACCATATTCCCGCTAAGGATCCAATCAGGTCTGCCTGAAAAACTGACAGGCGAACCTGATCAGACAGCCCGTGTGAAAGGGGCCAAACAGGGAGATGACAAATAATAAAATCATTTTAATCAACCGCTTCCTTCCCGCAGGACGAATATATACGTCCTGTCTTTGAAGAGAAATACCGTAGTTATGGTAGCAGCTAGCTACCATAACCCCGGTATCTTCTTCAAGAGCCGGCGGTTCTCTTTCAGATAAAAGTGGTCTCTGCAGCAGATTAGCAGCGAGATCACTTTTATCGGCGGCAGGAGAGGGCCCCCCTATCGCCACGATCGTTAGAGCGAGAGCAATAATTCTAGTCCTAGACCTCCTCTGTAACTCAAAACATGTAACCTGTAGAATTTTTTAAACGACGCCTATGGAGATTTTAAAGGGTAAAAGTTTGTCGCCATTCCACGAGCGGATGAAATTTTGAAGCGTGACATGTTGGGAATCAATTTACTCGGCGTAACATTATCTTTCACAATATAAAAAAAATTGGGCTAACTTTACTGTTTTCTTATTTTTTAATTAAAAAAAGTATTTTTTCCCAAAAAAGTGCGCTTGTAAGTCCGCTGCGCAAATACGGTGTGACAGAAAGTATTGCAATGACCGCCATTTTATTCTCTAGGGTGTTAGAATAAAAAATATATATAATGTTTGGGGGTTCTAAGTAAAGGGAAGGAGATGAGCAGGCAGTGAAAACAGGCAGGGGAAGCTCCATTAGCATTGGTGGATGTCTTGTCATACCAACGGCCACCACCAGAGGGCGCCCGATTGCAGAAGGAACCAGGAACCATAGGACTGCAGTAGGCCGCAAAGCCGGGGCCTCAATTACCGGCGCGGCCCGGCGCGATCGCGGCGGGAGGGGGGGGGCTGTCGAACGAACACAGGATATCCCAGCTGTGCTGCCCCAGGCGCCAGGTCGCTAATTCTAGTCGCAAATGCGACCTGGCGCCCGGGTTTTGTCGAGCCCTGTTGTATATGCACCCTGGTGTTCCCAGATACTTCAGGTGGATGGCTGAAACGCATTTGGTGTCTTGGAACGTTAGGGGGCTAGGTTCGCCACTCAAACGTATGATGATCTCTACTTATTTAAAGAAGTTTCACCCAGCCATATTGTGTTTTCAGGAAACACACCTGCCTGCGGAAACTCTGATGTTTACAGCACTCTTGGGCGGGAAAAGTGTATCATTCCACACACACCTCCTTCTCTAGGGGGGCGAGTGTGCTGGTACACAGTGCAATTGGTTTTCAGGAGTTGGATGCATGTATAGATTCTGAAGGGCGTTATGTCTTCCTGCATTGTCGCATTGGGTCGCTACACTGTATTTTGGCATGCATATATATTCCTCCTCCGTTCGCGGTGGTGGTGCTCTGGAATTTGTTGACCTATTTGGCGGGTAGGCCGGAGCTCCCATTGCTGATAATCAGAGATTTTAATTGCTGGCAGAGTCCCTCCATGGACAGGCACCCAAGTTTAGGGGGGGGGTCTGCCTCGTCGAGGGAGTTGCCATTGCTGAGGTTGCTCAATGAAGTGGGGTGGATGGATGTTTGGAGACACAGAAATCCTTTGGAGAAGCAGCTTTCCTGTTTCTCCAAAACACATGGAACTTTATCCAGGATTGATATAGCAATTTGTAACCCTGCTATGCTCCCATCCATCTCGGAGGCGATATACAGCAGGTTTTTATGAGAAACTGTATCTACCTAGCGGGGAGCATACCATGGGGGACCTTAGGAGATACCTACAGGGCATTAATTTCCCACAACTCACAAATGAGCATAGGAGGGCACTAGACGCCCCACTTACAGTGGAGGAGCTACAAACAGCGCTGGCAGAGTTCCCTAACTGTAAGGCCCCTGGGTCGGACGGGCTCCCTATGGAGATTTATAAGCAATACGCTGACATCCTTCTCCCTAAACTATTGGTGGTATTTGAGGCAGACAGGGAAAATGGGACCCTACCCCCCTCCATGTCCACAGCTAATATTGTTCTTATACTAAAGCCTGGGAAAGATCCTCTTGACCCAGGATCATATAGACCCATCTCTCTGCTTCAGAGCGATATCAAACTGTTGGCTAAAATCCTAGCACTTAGACTAAATAAGGTCATTACCTCTATAGTACACCCAGACCAAGCAGGGTTCATGCCGCATAAGTCCACGGCGGTGAACCTCAGGAGACTCTATCTAAATATTCAGTCCCAGGCAGATAATAGGGGACAGAGGGCCCTGCTCTCGTTGGATGCTATGAAGGCCTTCGACAGCATCGATTAGGGGTATTTGTGGGGAGTTCTCCAGAGGTTTGGATTTGGGGAAACCTACATCTCCTGGGTCCGTTTGCTTTATTGCTGCCCACAGGCGGCTATTAGGGCATCAGGCAGAATGTCTCATACCTTTGCGCTGGTGTGGGGCACGAGACAGGGGTGTCCACTGTCTCCCCTGCTCTTCGCGTTGGCTATTGAACCCTTGGCTATCACAATTAGAGACCACCCGGGTATTACCGGCTTCCGTTATGGGGACACACATGAGAAATTGATGCTCTACGCGGATGATACCATGATTCTGCTAGGGGATGTTGAAGGTTCCCTGCGAGAAACTATGTCCACCATTATGGAATTTGACACCTATTCAGGGCTCCAGATTAACTGGACAAAATCCTCCCTAATGCTCATTGATGAAGAGGGTAAGCCTCCCAATGATAACTCCATACTCTTGGCCACATCCTTTAGGTATCTGGGAGTTATGGTGACGCCTACGGTAAGGGAATATGGGAGGCTGAACATCTCCCCAATACTGCAAAATTTCGGGATCGGATTAAGACGTCGAACTCGCTCTGCTTGTCAATAGCTGGTAGGGTGAATCTGATCAAGATAATCCTTATGCCCCAGCTCCCTATTCCGCCTACTAATCTGGAAAAATCGTACCCCCAGGATTAAACTTGAGCATTTATAGCGCCTTAAGGATGAGGGGGGACTAGCCCTACCAAACCCATGGTTATACTATTTTTGGCAGCGCAGCTCCAACACCTAATAGAGTTTAAGGGTGAGGAAGCTGACAGAATGAGTAATGTCCGCAGCTCTTCAGAGGAGAATGTGATGTTACACACGGTAAAACGAGACTCTGTGCCAGTGGCACTTGAAGCTTTAGCCTTTGGGAAACCAAATAAGAAGTACCCAACCTATAATCTTCAAAAAATTTGGAACGAAATCGGATACATACAGGGAGTGACGTGATACACGGAGTTTAGCCCGATATGGTCCAATGGAACTTACCCTGAAATAGCACAGCTACTGCATGGGGCCTACTGCATGGACAGACTGCACCTAAATGAAGAGGGTGCAGATCTGCTGGGAATGAAGATGGCCGAAAAGTTAGAGGCGTTTTTAAACTAGGCGATGAGGGGGGAGGGTCCAGAGGCAGAGATAGCCAGCGCGGAAGATATTCCAGAGGGTAGTATTGGGGGCATTAGTGGTAGGTTAACCAAAGCACAAAAACACAAGGTGAGTATAGTAGCAAGTCCTAGTTGCAATCTCGAAACGCCCAATACGAGGACAATATGCGACCGGTCTAAACTATGTGGCATGTTCACCAATGCCAGGAGCATGGCGGACAAGATGGGTGAACTAGAGATACTGTTGTACGAGGAGGATTTGGATTTTGTGGGAATTTCAGAGACCTGGTTCAACAGCTCTCATGATTGGCTGGCAAACATTCAAGGGTATACCCTATACCGCAAGGATAAAGAGGGTAAAAAAGGGGGAGGGGTATGCCTATATATCAAGAATAATGTACAAGTGAATGTGAGAGATGACATCACTGATTGAGCTAGGGAGGAGGTGGAATCCTTATGGGTAGAGCTCCAAAGGGATGAAGCTAAGGGGAAAATAATACTGGGAGTATGCTATATGCCACCTAACCTGAGGGAGGAAGTGGAGACAGATCTCCTATCATAATTTGGAATAGCAGCAAGGATGGGAAGTGTTATCATAATGGGGGATTTTAATTATCCAGACATAGACTGGGCGGAGGGAACCGCGCATTAATTTAAGGCTCGCCAGTTCCTTAATGTCTTGCAGGACAATTTTATGGGTCAGATGGTAGACGCACCAACTAGAAATAAAACATTACTGGATCTACTGATTACCAACAATACAGACCTGATCATGGATGTGGAAATACGGGCAATTTAGGTAACAGCGATCACAGGTCAATTAGTTTCAGTATAAATCACACAAATAGGAAACAAAAAGGGAATTCAAAGACACTGAACTTCAAAAGAGCCAACTTCCCTAAACTACAAACCTTGCTAAAAGGCATAAATTGGGATAAAATATTAGGAACAAAGAATACAGAGGAGAGATGGGTTTGCTTTAAGAGCATATTAAATAAGGGCATTAGCCAATGTATCCCATTGGGTAATTTTAAAAGAGCGAACAAAAGTCCTGGATGGCTTAACTCCAATGTAAAAATGCATATACAAGCA
Organism: Lithobates clamitans; assembly: GCA_037952925.1. Taxonomy (NCBI): domain Eukaryota; kingdom Metazoa; phylum Chordata; class Amphibia; order Anura; family Ranidae; genus Lithobates; species Lithobates clamitans. The sequence goes on from JBBGZY010001184.1 coordinate 2,166,363, forward strand.
AAGGAGAATTCCTTCAAAAAATACAAGGTTGAGGGATCATCCTCAGCATTCAGACTTTATAAAGAATGCAACAAGAAATGTAAGGGAGCAATTAGGACAGCTAAGATAGAACATGAAAGACACATAGCGGAGGAGAGCAAAAAATAAATCCCAAGAAATTCTTTAAGTATGTAAACAGTAAAAAAGGAGGACAGACCATATTGGCCCATAAAGAATGAGGAAGGACATCTGGTTACAAAGGATGGGGAGATGGTGAAGGTATTGAATTTATTCTTCTCCTCAGTCTTCACGAGTGAATCGGGGGGCTTCAGTAACCAAAACTGCAGTGTTTATCCTCATGACACAACACAGGAAGCACCTCCATGGTTAACAGAGGACAGAATTAAAATTAGACTTGAGAAACTTAACATTAATAAATCACCGGGACCAGATGGCTTGCATCCGAAGGTACTTGGGGAACTCAGTCAAGTGATTGCCAGACCGTTGTTCCTAATTTTTACAGATAGTCTACTGACTGGAATGGTACCAGCTGATTGGAGAAAAGCCAATGTAGCACCAATATTTAAAAAGGGCCCAAAATACATCCCTGGGAATTACAGACCAGTTAGCCTAACATCAATAGTATGTAAACTCTTGGAGGGGATGATAAGGGACTATATACAAGATTTTAGTAATAAGAACGGTATCATTAGCAGTAATCAGCATGGATTCATGAATAATCGTTCTTGCCAAACCAATCTATTAACCTTCTATGAGGAGGTAAGTTGCCATCTAGATAAAGGAAGGCCCGTAGACGTGGTGTATCTGCATTTTGCAAAAGCATTTGACACAGTTCCCCATAAACGTTTACTGTACAAAATAAGGTTCGTTGGCATGGACCATAGGGTGAGTACATGGATTGAAAACTGGCTACAAGGGCGAGTTCAGAGGGTGGTGATAAATGGGGAGTACTCAGAATGGTCAGGGGTGGGTAGTGGGGTTCCCCAGGGTTCTGTGCTGGGACCAATCCTATTTAATTTGTTCATAAACAATCTGGAGGATGGGATAAACAGTTCAATCTCTGTATTTGCAGACGATACTAAGCTAAGCAGGGCAATAACTTCTCCGCAGGATGTGGAGTTGCAAAAAGACCTGAACAAATAATGGGGTAGGCGACTACATGGCAAATGAGGTTCAATGTAGAAAAATGTAAAATAATACATTTGGGTGGGAAAAATATGAATGCAATCTATACACTGGGGGGAGAACCTCTGGGGGAATCTAGGATGGAAAAGGACCTGGGGGTCCTAGTAGATGATAGGCTCAGCAAAACCCCCGTGTACCTTTTTTATTATTTTTCTCTGTATGCTAGGCCTCTGTTAGCCCTCTGCAGCCTGAATTGGTGCGGCAGTTAGTTGCTGACAGTCCTTGCGTGGCCCTGGCGCCGCGCTGACGTTTGGGGAATTAGAGGTAGGTATTTGATTTTCCTATGTGGGGGATCCTCTGTTGTGGGGAGCATTTAAGCCATGTCATGCTTTCATTATACGAATCAGCTATTGTTAATGTTGTTTGACATGTTTATTTTTTTAATTGTTGTCTGCAATGAATTTTTCTTTCAATTGTATATCTTTGTTTTATATAGAGTCTACAGGTTTTCAATATCATTCCCCTGAAGAAGCCAATGTTTTGGCGAAACATGTAGGGATTTATTGCCTGTTTTAATTTTGTGGCCCTTTAACATCTGTGGCCACTTTTGTATGTATCGTTATGTTTGTTCACACACCTGTGTATGCATTTTATGTTTTGATTTTTGTAATAATAAAACTCTTTATATTTTTACTTATTAGTCTAAGATCTACTTTATTTAGGCACTGCTATAATCCCTGTTCTCTATCCCTCCTTACGCAGCTGATTTTTAAGTATTGTCATGTTGTGTTCCTTGAAACAACCACACCATATTTTTCCAGGGCAGCCTGTAGTTCTCCTGAGGTTACCTGTGGGTTTTTCTTTGTATCCCGAACAATTCTTCTGGCGGTTGTGGTTGAAATCTTTCTTGGTCTACCTGGCCTCCGCTTTGTATCAAGAGCTCCTCTTTTCCATCTTTATAAAGTTCCATTACCTTGTTAGGCAGATCTTTTGACATTTCTTTTCTGCTCCCCATGGCTCAGTATCTAGCCTGCTCAATGGATCCATGTGAGAGAGAATACACTGTTTAAACGCAGGTACTAATTGCTACAGAAAACTACCTTAAACTGCCCATTTACTAAGTAATAGTACTACTGCAGGGAGGATGCCGCCTCCCTTCTCTGCCTCCTGGGAGCTCACAAGCAGTGAGAAACTTTCCTGCTCTTGTTCTCTGCTGGCCATGCTCAGTGCATATTTTGTCGTGGACTGAATGCCTGTACACCGGCTATGTGAGCTGGCTGGAGGAGGTACTGAGTTGCCATTTTCCTGTAGCCCCCAGCATCGGCCTTGTCCTTCCTTCTGAGGGTCAGAGGGTGTCTGCCAGTCCCTGGAATTCGTGGCGTGCACATGCAGTGACTTTTGTAGCCTCTGGTGGTCCGGTGGTGGGCAGCCTGGGTGTGGTCTACCCTGCCTTAGGACCTTGTGAGGTCCCTTGTTGCAGCAGCTTCCATCAGGTTATGTGGTTCCTATGGGGTCTCAAGAGCATTCTCCCCCCGCCTCCGCGTTTTGGATGCGAGGCAAGCAAGAAGCGGCCCCCGTGGTTACCCTCTTCATCGGACTGTTCTGAGCCTAAATCGGGCTCCGCCGCCGGTTTTGCATTGCTGTGGGTCCAGATGACTGACCCCCTGATCCATCAGATGGGGAGGATGGGTCCTCCGCCTCTGACACTGTTGCCGCTCTCATTGATGGTGTGCGGGAAACTCTTAAAATTGAGGATTCCGCTGGAACATCTGCTGTGGTGCCTACCAGCTCAGGCTTGTAAGGATTTACCATATTTTGCCAAAATTGTCTAAAAGAAGGAAAAAATAAATAAATAAACCCAGGGTCGCACAAGCACCTGTTTGTACTTCCGAAGTGCTTTGCGATACGCTTCCGCTTTAGGAGACCCTTCTAAAGAAGTGGTCTACTCGGCAGGAGGTGGATCCATCTATTTCCCAGGTCAATACGGCCACAGTGATTCGGACAGACTGCTGGCTCTGTATGGGCTGTGCAGGATTTGCTTCTTCGAGGAGTCGTGTTTCTGGTGCGATGGGCGAAAAGGTTTATTCTGGCTCTGTCCGCCGTACGAATTCCAGGTGTACACAAGACATACATACTTGGATAGAAAAAAATGAGAGAGAGAGATTGCCGAATGTACTGCGCATACTCCAACGGTAAAAGGTCACTGAGCATGTGCATTCTTGGCCGACCTGGACCAACTGTCCTCAGAGTGCACGACGCCTCCCCAAAAGGCGTGACTGCGTCTACAGACAGACGCACAATCACAGCCTGCTGACAATGGGCGGAACTAGGAAAAGAGCCCAATCGTGTCAGGGCCATGTGAATGGGGGGGGGGCCATGTAAAGAACGCAGAACACCCCCTTAATGCACCGGTTGAGACATCCACAACAAAGAGGAAGTACAAAAAATGGAGTCCCACCATCAGGTGATGGAAAAGGAAGAAGGGGGAGTTATAGGAGAGTTTGGAAGGCCTAGCAGAATAGCATCATTGTCAGCATATTATGCTAAATTGGACCTCAGATGGGTCCATCAAAGAAAAGGGGGGATATGAGAAGGCATATAGAATAGTAACATGGCAAAGAAGACACAGAGGGTGTTCTCTGTTCACCAAGACACTATACATGCTGTCATGCAGTGAAACAGAAGTAGGAGGTTCAAATAGAGGATATTGGTTTTATTCAAGGGGAGGACTGGTATATGTTATCCTGATAAACAATTGGACATATAACCACGGACCCCTAGAGAGAAGAAGCTGGCAGGACCAGGTGCTTGAGAACGGGGGAGGGGGTGGTTGTTATTGGGGAGACTGTGCCTTGGCTCTGAGCATTAGACTGCATACTGCCCTCCCACATATCTAAAAGATGTCTATTTACTGTGCCCGGAGTGAAATTTTCCCTGCTGTAGTTTTAATTCCGTTGATTTATTTTAATAGGTCTCTTGATTATTAGATACTGCAGCACTAACCACGTGCTTGAAGTGACACATCTCGGGTGCTTTATTGCTGTGGATTAGTGCATGCGTGTGTTTTCCACTGAAGAGTGATCAACAGTTAATGGGAAATCCACAGTATCGCTTTTCAGAGGGTGTTTGCCAGATGGTGGGGAAGTAATATATTGCCGCCTCCACCTCATTTAATCCATATAAACCTGCACCACCTCACTGTAACTATATTTTACTGTACACAGTTGCAAGGCAGCCCCCTTCAATGGTACGGGTCATTTTTGGCTGTCAAGTGTGACATGTGGGGATAACTTTTGTATACCCTCATTTTCTGGCTTTGCCTGTTACCCCCTCCTGACCCCTGCACTGTGCACGTGACCCTCTCCTGACCCCTGCACTGTGCACGTGACCCTCTCCTGACCCCTGCACTGTGCACGTGACCCTCTCCTGACCCCTGCACTGTGCACGTGACCCTCTCCTGACCCCTGCACTGTGCACGTGACCCTCTCCTGACCCCTGCACTGTGCACGTGACCCTCTCCTGACCCCTGCACTGTGCACGTGACCCTCTCCCGACCCCCTGCACTGTGCACGTGACCCTCTCCCGACCCCCTGCACTGTGCACGTGACCCTCTCCCGACCCCCTGCACTGTGCACGTGACCCTCTCCCGACCCCCTGCACTGTGCACGTGACCCTCTCCCGACCCACTGCACTGTGCACGTGACCCTCTCCCGACCCCCTGCACTGTGCACGTGACCCTCTCCCGACCCCCTGCACTGTGCACGTGAACCTCTCCCGACCCCCTGCACTGTGCACGTGACCCTCTCCCGACCCCCTGCACTGTGCACGTGACCCTCTCCCGACCCCCTGCACTGTGCACGTGACCCTCTCCCGACCCCCTGCACTGTGCACGTGACCCTCTCCCGACCCCCCTGCACTGTGCACGTGACCCTCTCCCGACCCCCCTGCACTGTGCACGTGACCCTCTCCCGACCCCCCTGCACTGTGCACGTGACCCTCTCCCGACCCCCCTGCACTGTGCACGTGACCCTCTCCCGACCCCCCTGCACTGTGCACGTGACCCTCTCCCGACCCCCCTGCACTGTGCACGTGACCCTCTCCCGACCCCCCTGCACTGTGCACGTGACCCTCTCCCGACCCCCCTGCACTGTGCACGTGACCCTCTCCCGACCCCCCTGCACTGTGCACGTGACCCTCTCCCGACCCCCTGCACTGTGCACGTGACCCTCTCCCGACCCCCTGCACTGTGCACGTGACCCTCTCCCGACCCCCTGCACTGTGCACGTGACCCTCTCCCGACCCCCTGCACTGTGCACGTGACCCTCTCCCGACCCCCTGCACTGTGCACGTGACCCTCTCCCGACCCCCTGCACTGTGCACGTGACCCTCTCCCGACCCCCCTGCACTGTGCACGTGACCCTCTCCCGACCCCCCCTGCACGTGACCCTCTCCCGACCCCCTGCACGTGACCCTCTCCCGACCCCCTGCACGTGACCCTCTCCCGACCCCCTGCACGTGACCCTCTCCCGACCCCCTGCACGTGACCCTCTCCCGACCCCCTGCACGTGACCCTCTCCCGACCCCCTGCACGTGACCCTCTCCCGACCCCCTGCACTGTGCACGTGACCCTCTCCCGACCCCCTGCACTGTGCACGTGACCCTCTCCCGACCCCCTGCACTGTGCACGTGACCCTCTCCCGACCCCCCTGCACTGTGCACGTGACCCTCTCCCGACCCCCCTGCACTGTGCACGTGACCCTCTCCCGACCCCCCTGCACGTGACCCTCTCCCGACCCCCTGCACGTGACCCTCTCCCGACCCCCTGCACGTGACCCTCTCCCGACCCCCTGCACGTGACCCTCTCCCGACCCCCTGCACGTGACCCTCTCCCGACCCCCTGCACGTGACCCTCTCCCGACCCCCTGCACGTGACCCTCTCCCGACCCCCTGCACGTGACCCTCTCCCGACCCCCTGCACGTGACCCTCTCCCGACCCCCTGCACGTGACCCTCTCCCGACCCCCTGCACGTGACCCTCTCCCGACCCCCTGCACGTGACCCTCTCCCGACCCCCTGCACGTGACCCTCTCCCGACCCCCTGCACGTGACCCTCTCCCGACCCCCTGCACGTGACCCTCTCCCGACCCCCTGCACGTGACCCTCTCCCGACCCCCTGCACGTGACCCTCTCCCGACCCCCTGCACGTGACCCTCTCCCGACCCCCTGCACGTGACCCTCTCCCGACCCCCTGCACGTGACCCTCTCCCGACCCCCTGCACGTGACCCTCTCCCGACCCCCTGCACGTGACCCTCTCCCGACCCCCTGCACGTGACCCTCTCCCGACCCCCTGCACGTGACCCTCTCCCGACCCCCTGCACGTGACCCTCTCCCGACCCCCTGCACGTGACCCTCTCCCGACCCCCTGCACGTGACCCTCTCCCGACCCCCTGCACGTGACCCTCTCCCGACCCCCTGCACGTGACCCTCTCCCGACCCCCTGCACGTGACCCTCTCCCGACCCCCTGCACGTGACCCTCTCCCGACCCCCTGCACGTGACCCTCTCCCGACCCCCTGCACGTGACCCTCTCCCGACCCCCTGCACGTGACCCTCTCCCGACCCCCTGCACGTGACCCTCTCCCGACCCCCTGCACGTGACCCTCTCCCGACCCCCTGCACGTGACCCTCTCCCGACCCCCTGCACGTGACCCTCTCCCGACCCCCTGCACGTGACCTTCTCCCGACCCCCTGCACGTGACCCTCTCCCGACCCCCTGCACGTGACCCTCTCCCGACCCCCTGCACGTGACCCTCTCCCGACCCCCTGCACTGTGCACGTGACCCTCTCCCGACCCCCTGCACTGTGCACGTGACCCTCTCCCGACCCCCTGCACTGTGCACGTGACCCTCTCCCGACCCCCTGCACTGTGCACGTGACCCTCTCCCGACCCCCTGCACTGTGCACGTGACCCTCTCCCGACCCTTGAACCATGTGCATACTGTACAGAACATCTTCTTGACACCTGCATTTTGGAAATTAAATACATACACCTGATCTACACTCTGCATGTTAAAGGGTTTGTAAAGGTAAATTAAAAAAAAAAAAAATAACAAACCTGTCTATACTTGCCTACTCTGTGCAATGGAATCGTCAGGTAGGCTGTACGGGGTCCCATGATTTCTAGCACCGGCCCTGTGTACACCCCTCTATAGAAATTCTTCTTTGACATTGCTTGTGACTGACTGGAGGCCTATAGGAGAGAATGTGTTTTATGCCCAGAGAGAAATGCCCATAGGAGGAGCCAAGTATCCTACTCCAGTAGGTGGGGCTATAAAACCCTATTTGATAATGGATAAAGAAGCAGCTGCTGTGTCTGTCACTGAACTCGGAGAAAGGGATTTTACAGTGAGTAACAAAAAATCCCAGTTTTTTGGCATGATCAGTCATATTTTCAATATGCATGCCAAAATGTAACGATTTCTGCCAGGGTATGCTTTTAAGCACAACTGTATGAGTCTTTTTTTTTTTTTTTCTGGTTGAACGTCAAAATTTGACTAATTTCCCCCATCCACACATTTGTGTTGGATAGGGGAATATTCGGTCCCCCTGTGTTCCCCCCCTTCAGAATACACTGATCAGTGCTGCCAGGTATAGCTTGGGGGGTGGGGGGGGAGGTAGACTGAAATCGAATACAAGGTGCTATTAAAGTAGTAGATTTCCCCTCGTAGCCCCTCTTTTACCATTTTTGAACCGGGCATGTTTATTGAGCTGCTCTTTTGGCATTATGGGCACCTCATTGTGTGTTTTCCCTGAACTGTTTCTCTGATTCTTGAGAGTTGTATCCCATTCACTCCTACACTCCTTTCCGCAGTTGATTTTTATTTTTTTCACAGTTTTCTCTTTGATTGCACTGATGGGGATGCTTGACTTCAAGTCCTTATTCCTCTCTGAATTTTGTGACTTGCTTGGTTAACTGGGGAACGTTTGTACTATTTTCTTACCTTTCTGCGAGAGCTTAATTCAGTGCACTGCAGTTGTTTTACACGTTGGCAATGACCAGTATGTCCATCTTAGTGCCCTGCTTCCTAGTTTCCTTATTGTGGAAAGCCCAGAAGACCGTCTCTGAAAAGTATCAGTATCCTAGTTGGTTTTTGTTTTTTTTCTTTCCATTAACTTCCAAGTGAATAGCCTCAGATGATGCACAGAGATGAAACAAATCCTCCTGCGTATGTTTTACTTCTTTATCTGCAGCCTTTCTCTTCTGCCGGACATTACGGAAGTGGGAGCAGATACCTGAATTTGACAGGTATCTGCTCCCTCCTCCACCTAGAAAGGTGGGAGGTATCTGATCAGTGGAAGTTTCATTTATGGGTGGAACTCCGCTTTTAATGACTAGTAGAATGTGTTAGTCTTTGACACTGTAGGTATGTGCAGAACAGAATGGCTTAATATTCAAACATGCATTGTGGAAGGGGGTGCATTAGGCTGCAGGTATGTGCAGTCAGTCATTTTAAGATACATATTTATTATTCTGATCTGTTATTTGCTTGAATATGCTTAATAGTGTTAAAGTAACCTATGACCAAGATGTACAAACATTAAATTGCATTTTTTTTTTTTTGTTTTCTCTTAGGAATCTGTCTCCGTTCTCAATTTATTTACTAGGATACGATAAACTATCCTTTCATCAGTGTTCTCAGCCACTGGTTTCCAAATTCAGTGCTGTGTTCCAAGCAAGAAAAGAGACTGATTACTGTGCAGAGCTGAGGTTCAACACAAGAGAAATAAAGTTGAGGAAAAATACACCGCATTATATCTATACGTTATTCAAGGGGTGGTTAAAAAAAAACACTTTCCTATATACTGGAGGAGGATATAAAAACAACCCTAATGATTTCTGTAGTGATGTATTTAAATCTGCATATAGAAAGCCTCACACATGTCTTCTTTTGGATTAACATCTTGAAAAAAATTAATTGCCATTTTTTTTTTAAGCTGACAGTAAGTTAAAGCAGAGACCCCATCATGCCAAAAAGTATTGGGACCATGCTCTGTTGTGTATAGATGAAAAATACCCATACTGATTTGTCTTGTTTGCATGCAATGGAATTCACACACTATAAGTACTTCAGTAGTACAGCATATTCTCACCCTAGATTTTTATTTTGTGAATATTTCGGTAGTGCTCATACTGAGGAATGGCGGGTGGGCGGGGATAGTATAGGGGTTTGTGTGAATGTTTAAATGAACGCTTGGTTTTTCTCATTGTTACAAAATGTTTAATTCTATGCATTTCTATTTCTTTTTATGGTTGATGCTCTGTATTTTAATGTTAATTTAACGTTCTGTTTGGGATCATTCAGAAAAGTTGCCTGCCGTTGTCGTCCTTTTTTTGTTTTTTGTTTTTTTGTTTTTTTTTTTGCAATGTTTTGCACAACAGATGCATTGTTGGGAAGGAAGACATGGAATTGCTGAAACAAAGCACTTAATTTCATTGCAATGCCCTCCTCAGTCTTTCTATTATGTCCTTAAGTGCATGAGGAGGGTGCAGGTTAAAGTGTGTGACCAGCCTATAATGCTCAGGTTTTGATAAAGTGAAGTCTGTCTGGTTTCTACTTCCATTCAGTGCTCTATTTGTGCGACTTTTTTCTCATTGTCTGTCTGCTCTGGTGACAAGCATTTTACCAGACAGGAGTGAAAATCTGTAACACACTGACAAAAAAAAAAGAGAGAATGTTAAATAAAAAAAAAAATGTTACTGTTGAAAATCTACCATTCCTGTCTGGTGGAACTATTGTCACCAGGATAGAAATTAAGGGGAAAGGAGCCAAGGAAAACAGTAGACATCTGGTAAGGGTTCTGACTCTTACCCACTCTATTTAAAACAGGATGTTTTGGCTGAACATTACATTTTAAGCAAATATGTGTTGAGAATGTTGCGTCTGTACTGAGATTTGAATCCTCTGTTCTCACCAAAAGGTGAAAAATGTTACGGTATTTTTTTTTTTTTTTAAAGAAAAAAAAAATCCCACTTGTCAAAATGTGACTGCTGTGTTCATTTGTGTGCTAAACTTTCACTACATGGTGACCTAAATTAACAACTATTAACCTAATTTTCCGTATTGGTTATGTGTAAATTTATACAAGATGATCATAATACCCCTCAATTAATTCTTCTTAAGAGTGAATAAATTCAGTTTAGGGATTTTTTTTTTTTTTTTTTTTTATTTCCACATAGCTGAGGTCTTTTACACCCCTTGTTAACTTTGCTACTGTTTTTTGCCCTCTTCCTCATTCCACAGCATCCTTGTGAACTAGTCCCCAATACTGAAGTGCATATTCAAAATGAGTTCTTACAAATGCTTTAAAAAGAAGCAATGTCTCTTTCCTGACGCCAACATGGCAGAAATATATGTGATACACTGTGCCCCTATATCCGACCACAGGACCTGTTTGAATCTATAAAAGGAAAGCTAGAGCAACATCCCCCATTCTACTTTTTGTCCTCAAGATCTACACCCACAAGGCCGTGATGTTGTGATAAGTCCTCAATTGCCGACTGAGTTGAAGTTTGTCTGGGTTCAGCCTCTCCCATGTGGAGTCCCAGATCTTGGGTTGCTAAATGCGCCAAGAAGGAGGTGAGCCCCTTCTAGTGGTCTTTTGGGGCTGAGGAGTTCTCCAACTAGACATCAGAACCTCATGTGGTGCACCTGAGCTGGTGGTTTGGTTGCTGGAGTCTATGCTGCACACCCGAGCTGGTGGTTTGGTTGCTGGAGTCCATACTGCATGTTTTTCTCTGCACACCTTAGCTGGTGTTTGGATGCTGAAATCTATTCTGCATGTGTTTCTCTGCACACCTGAGCTGAATCCTGGTGCTTGTTAGTGCTGCCTTTTTTCTTTTCTCCCGCAGGTTTGCGCTATCCTTTTTTTTTTTTTTTTTTTTTTTTTCCTCCCTTGCCTCTACCTTCATTAGGCTTCATCTTGTTTCCTTTTGTGAAAGCAATTTTTTTTCTATTGCCTGCAGTTTTTTCACTTTCATCTGTGGCTTTTTCTGTGACCAGTGTGCATGCACGATCTGGTGCAGGTTTTGTGGCTGTTACTGGTCTCAGGGCCGGCTATGGCGTCCATGCATGCACTGTGCAGAGGGCCTCATGTGGTGGCCATCTTTCTTTGGGCTTGTCCAGGATCTCGCATGCATGAGGTAGGTTTTGCACTGGGTATCGCAGTTAGCCCTCCTAACAACAAAGGAGGCCCCACGCCCATTACACCCATTTTTATTCCTGGCTCTGAGGGCATCTTTATCCAAGCAATTCACCACAGCCTTACACCTGGCGTTGCCAGAGGTAGAAGGTGGATGGTCGTTGCCCTTGAAGAAGCTAAGCAGGTTTTCAGTGTCTCCTGGGTCCAGTCATGCATTAGTGCTGTTACGCAGGCCCAAAATGGGGTGACCCAGATGACTGCCTTTGAAGTCAGAACATGCTTCATGTTTTCAAGGCATGGCCTTCCATACTCCCCAGTGAATATAAAGGTAAAAAGGTTGAATCAAGAGGAGTGGCAGTAGTGATATGAAATTTTACATAAGTAATCAAATAAGTAAAAACTTCAAACTTATACCCTACCCCAGAGGGAAAGGGCAATTCTCTGGTGGAAAGAATGGCACTGCAATGTGCTAACGCATTTAACATGTGTTGAGGTAACACACACTTTACAGCACTGCACCCTACTGCAACGGTATGGACGGGACCATTATGCATTTTGTCAGCAGGGAAGATTCAGTTTCCGTTGGTTGTATCCTTCATCGATACATTGACAGATATCTGAGCGATTCATGTCGAGAGGCAGGGGGAGCTTGTAATGGGGAATGATTCGAAGTCCTCCGTCAGAGTTTTATAGGCTTTTATTCTCCTCCGTGTCTTGTACAAAGAAAACTGGTGTTGAATTTAAAGAAACTGAGCCTCAGTGGGAGATGGACATTTTCAGTCCATGTGTCTTTCTTTCAGGACTCTCCACCTCAGCTATGACCTTTATGGAGATCCTAATCTCTGTGTAGCCCCTCTGAGGAAAAGGGGGTGCTTCAAATCCATCATTACTTGAATGGTATTCTACTGTTGGCTCAGAGTCCAGATGATCTACACGCTCAAAAGGAGATTCTTCTGGCCAGCCTAAAGTTTTGGCTGGATAGGAGGTGTCAAGACAGTTGGAGCAGACCTGATTAGTCATTGTTACGGAGGCCCAGTTCAATGCTCAAGCGAGTATTTTTTTTTCCTCCCTTTGAATGGGCCAAGCAGTTGTCCGCTTCCTAATGTAGGCTACTCCTGGAAACAATGATGTCTTGCATCCATATGCTACCCTGGATTCCCTAGATGTTCCAAACTATTTTCTGTTTGAATCAGCTTAAGTGCTTCTTTCTACGTTTCAAAGTGCTTCTTCCCAAATGCGCAGGAGCCTCTGGTGATGGCAGGGGACCCTCGCTTGATCCTGTCCATAAGGTTCATTATCCTTGACCATTGTCACGACTGATACCAGCACTTGGTTCCCAATGTCCATAAGGTTCATTATCCTTGACCATTGTCACGACTAATACCAGCACTTGGTTCCCAATGAATGGGTCTTTAATCGGAAGAACTTGCCCATATCACTCAAGTATGGGGCCACCCTCGGCTAAATCGATTTGTATCACCATCCAGTCACAAGGTGCCTCTCTTGCTATGCTCACCCGTTGGTGGAGGTAGTAGATGTCCTCACTCACCCAAGGAATAGTCACCTAGCAGATGCCTTTCCTTCACTGCCTTTCCTTCACTGCCCTTGGTCATGAACTTCCAGGGGAGACAGTTGTCTGAGGGTCTCTCTGTGATAGCAAGCGTGCCGATTGGCCTGCAGACCTTGGTTTTACCCCAGCCATGGAACCTAGTCAGGACCAAGCGCTTGAGCTACCAATGTTTCCACAACTCCTGTATTGACTGGAAATTCAGAGGGAAGGATTGGAGGACTTGGGCTGCCTTCTGGAAGTGGTTCAATCCTGGCAAGGTTCCAGAAAGGACATCAACCAACACAATTTACTTTGAAATCTGGAATAGGTTCACAGGCTTTGCAGCTGAGGAGAATTTTCATCCTCGCAAACCCCGAGGTTGCTATTATTTCTTCACATGGGGTCTGGATTTGGAGCTCAGCCTCGTGCTGTTAGGGCTCAAATCTCAGCCATTTCAGCTTTCACCAGGAAAAATGGGTAAGTGAGATGCAAGGGGAATGCTTCAGGAGGTCGATGCTGAGATTTTGCCCTGAGGAGGAATAACATTCCCCAGTGGGTTTTTATTCTGGTCCTGGATTTCCTTGCCAGGACTCTGCATCATCCGAAAACAGTTCTGTAGGACATCACTCATTCAGCTAGGTTCATGTTTACATCTTTGTTTGGGCGGCGCATGCAAAATGCCTATGGAGACCTCTGCAAATTAGCAGGCTGGTTGGCGTAATGCACCTGCCTGCCAGGCACTACAGGGAAGATCCAGGGGCTTGTACATCAGTGAATAAAATGACGATCCAGGCTTCCATGTCCATTGTAATAAAGTTTATTTGTTTTAGCCCCCCTCCCCCGTTTAGCTCATTAATTTGCACATGTATGCTGCCATTTTGGCGTCAGTAAAATGGAAAATTGTATCAAATACTTACCATAATTTTCCTTTCCTGACGCCAATCTATGGCAGCATACGAACCCTCCCTTTTTTAAATCTTGTTATTTTTTATGGAGAAATGAGGTTGCTCTAGCTTTCCTTTTATCGATTTAAACCAGTCCTGTGGGTGGCAATAGGGGGCGGAGATGTACCACATGTATGCTGCCATGGATTGGCCACAAGAAAGGAAGATTACAGTATTTGATGCAATTTTCTGTGTTTGTGTCTGTGCCTCTGTAAACCTAACTAAACTAAAGAGTAGGAGGCTTTAATAAATACTAGCTTTTAAAAGCCGTAGGATGACCTAGTTTGGGATTGTGGTTGTACTTTAATAACACAAACAATTTGTGTGTAATCTCGTAAAAGCTAATTTCAAATGATCAGTTGGAAAGTGGAAAACTTCTGTGATTTGACAAATCGAGATTTGAGACTTTTTTTTTTTTTTAGCATCCATGGGTGCTGCATCCTCCAGAGTAAGGAGAGGAGGGACCTTTTGGCTATCAGCGCTCGATTCAAAAGCCTGCATCTCTGATGGTATGGGCATGCATTAGTGCGTATGGAATGTAGAGTTTGCACATCTGGAAAGGATCATCCATGCTGAAAGATACATTCGGGTTTTAGAGCAGCATATGCTTCCATCCAGATGCCTTTTTCAGGGAAGGCTTTGCATATTTTAGCAGGACAATACTAAACCGCATTCCACATCAATGACAAACAGCATGGCTTCGTAGTAGAAAAATCTGGGTGCCTAACTGGCCAGCTTGCAGTCTGATCTTCCACAAAATTAAAATATTTGGTACATCTTGAAATTAAAAATACGACACAGACCCAGGACCATTGATCAGTTGGAACCCTATATCAGGCAAAAATAGAACAACATTCCTCTACCAAAAACTCCAGCAACTGATCTCAGTTCCCAGACATTTACAATGTTGTTAAATAAAAAGAGGGGATGCTACATGGTAAACATGGCCCTGTCTCAACTTTTTTGAGATGTGTTGCTGCCATCAATTTTAAAATTACCTGTCCCCCCCCTTTTTTTTTTTTTTTTTTTTTTTTTTTTTTTACAATGGTACATTTTTTCAGTTAAAACATTTCAATACGTTTTTTTTATTGTGAATAAAATATGGGTTTATGAGATTTGCAAATCATTGCATTCTCTCTTTCCATAGATTGTCCCAACGGTTGTAAAACTGAAGCAAAGCCTAATTTTTTTTATTTTGGACAGCGTAATAGAGGATTATAATCCCTGAAAGGAAATCCATCCAATGTGAGGAAAATTCCTGGTAGACACCAGAACTTGTGTCCCCATAGGAAGATTTCTTCTCTATTCCCGTTAGTCTGAAAAAAAAGACACAAGTCAATCCTGTTCAACCTACAGAGGGGAAAAAAAAAATCCCCAAAACGCACAAATCGAAACCCTTTATTATACACAATTTTATACCCACATTTGATCCAGAGGAAGGCAAAAAAAACCTCTTTAAAGCCTTGTCCTCTGTGACGACCCTAACTACACCAAGTTCACTATATGGACCACTTATGTATTTATACATGTTGATCATATCTCAGTGTCTAAAAAGCCTAATTGCACCGCTCAGGAAAAATTAAGTTCCTAAAAAAACATACGATGGGACACGTTCTCCAATGCAAAATATTATTTTCATCTCTGATTGTTCTTCAAAACAAGACAACGTGACACTACTGTACTGTTACGCGCCATCAAATACCTTTCTCTAAGTTTATTAACAGACACAGCACCCACCCCTCTATTCGAGTCTTTATTTTTTACATTGCTTGTAACTGACTGGTGTGCCTTTAGTCGAAAGGGTGCCAAAGTTTTTTTTTGTTTTTTTGGGGGTTTTTTTCTGCTTAGTGTTCTGTTTAGTCAAGACTAAATGAGAGAAGCTGTGTTCATCAATGAACTAAGAGAAAGGGATTTTATGGTAACAAGTCAGTTTTTAGAGCAATCTCTAGTGTCTCCCTAGGGCACAGATATCTTGGAAAATGGTATCTCAGCTATAATCATTGCACTTGACATGTCCCAGACGTGTGTGCAGGCCTGGACTGGCCATAGGGCATATCGGCATTTGCCCGATGTCCACGGATCCTCGATTCAGGAGGCCAGGCCCAGGTTCACCCTCCTGCCTGGCGCAGGTGCTGCTTTCACATTCAGCATGGCTTGGCTGGGCTGTTTCCGCCTCAGTCTGGTTGGGAGCAGGGTTGAGCTCAGTGTGGCCCCTGCACAGATCTGTCCTTTTCCTTGGGTTTGGCAGCTGCACACAGTGGGGCTTCTCCCATTTCTGCCCTGTGTGTCTGTACTCTGCCTGGTGGAGAAACCACCCTCCAGCAAGCAGCGGCACAGACACACATTACCAATTGCAGTGTGTGTCAGCGGAATATGCTCCAATTAGGGCTCTACCTCGGCAGCAAGCAGCACGATCCAAACCAACATGGCAGCAGCAAGCCAAGTGCTCACATCTGTAGGCCAAAAAAATGATGTGAGCACTTGGCTTGCTGCTGCCATGTTGGTTTGGATCGTGCTGCTTGCTGCCGAGGTGGAGCCCTAATTGGAGCATATTCCGGAAACCCCATTGATTAAGTGAACAGGTTGCCGGAGGTACAGATGATGTAATACAGCTACCCAAGGAGGAGATCCGGATACAGCTGCCCACTCTATGCCTATTACCCCTGTAGGGGTAACTACATTTGGTGAGTGGGGACACATTGGGGGAGCACCAAGTCACCATACCTGCTGTGCACTGAAGTCACCTGATCCTGTGGAATCTTGGATCATTTTTTCTGTTCACTTATTGCTTTTATGGTTTCACGTTTGTTCAAGGATTTGGACTACACATTGGGCAATCGCTTATATTATGTAATCATTGCGGACATTTTTTGCACGTCAAATTAGGGTCTGCACATATTAATTAGTGTTTATATCAAGTGTAGAGAGTTCTGTACTTCAGAATATTCACGTTTTTTATCTATAGTTTTTCGATATTGGATTGGTTTATATCAATTTATTTACATTTGGGTGGATGGATGAGGGTTGGTGTGCATCCCATTACTTTATCAGTGGAGCTGCATCATAACCCCTCTCATTACTACCCTCACTTTAAAATTTCCTAACTCACACACCTAGTGAGTATTTATAAAGGTGTTACCTTTTTTTACACGATTATTTTTGAGACCCACACTCCGACATTATACGTTTTATAAATTAGGCTTGGGAGCTGAGCCGAAACATCTTAGAATTTTTATTATTATTTTATCTAGTTATGGCCATATAGGGTAGCACCATTTCCCCAATTGCTCTAATCTGTTCTGAGTGGAACCTGTCCTGTTACGCTGCTGTATGTTCTTGGCCACCGTGCTGCAGCTCAGGTTTAGGGTCTTGGCCATCTTTATGTAGAGCAACAATTTATTTATTTTTTCAGATCCTCAGAGTTCTTTGCCATGAGGTGCCATGTTGCACTTCCAGTGACCAGTTGTTTTGCTTGCGTCTATCTAGCAAAGTTACTTTGCGGTATAAGCAAGGAAACAGACCTCTGCAGTGTGTAAATGTGCTTTTAATATACAAAAATGCTGTAATACAAAACTAACAGATATCTATAACAAGCAAAATGCCTAGCAAATAAACAGCCTTTGGTCTGTAACAGTAAAAATACACTTAAGTTACTTGGCTCCAGTTACTGTGTTTGTGATCTCCATTGACAACAAGGCTTCTGGATATCAGGCCCCTTCTTGTTCACTTATTACAGAGGAGTCTTTTGGTGTTAATCCATGTTGAGTTACCTCCTGGTCTTACAGACTATCCTTGGTTCTAATGCATGATGAAGTGCCTTCCAGCTCATGCCTGCCAACCTTTTATATAGCTCAGGTTGTTTTCTATAACAACCGACTAACAGTAATTCTTTCAGTTTGAGAGACCCTCTCTTACCTGTTTACTGTAGCTATATAGACAATAGTCTATTCAAACTGTCAATTGAATATAAAAATGTTATCTACGTTCCCATTGTATCCAACAGCATTTGTTTGAGAAATATCTACTCAAGCCAAAACCTCACAGTAATCTGATTTCTATGACCAACTACTATTGTAATATTGTCCCATGTAATGTTATGTCTGATTAATATAAAAAAAAATCTTATTTTAACAAACGCAACACACCAGTATGAGAGAGTGAGAGCGATAACACACCTGCTCCCCATTCACACCTGAGACCTTGTAACACTAACGAGTCACATGACACCGGGGAGGGAAAAGGGCCCAATTTGGACATTTTCATTTAGGGGTGTACTCACTTTTGTTGCCAGCGGTTTAGACATGGCTGTGTTATTTTGAGGGGACAGCAAATTTACGCTGTAATACAAGCTGTACACTAACTACTTTACTTTGTAGCATAGTGTCATTTCTTCAGTGTTGTCACATGAAAAGATATAAGAAAATACTTACAAAAATGTGAGATACTGTATAAGTTAGTCTTTACAGGGATAGCCCGACGCCCAGGACATGCAGTTCCGGGCGCCAGGCAGGTAGTTTTTCTCTAAATTTAGCCTGCTGCAGGAAAGTAGCAGGGCTCACGCCGGTAAAATGCCCCCACCCTCGCTATGTATCCAGGGCTCAGCTTGTCAATATGCAGGCCTGGGACCAGAATAGCAGGCGCCGCTGGGTAGAGGAGAAGAAGGAGAGCACACATCCTCTCTGCTTCCCTTTCTTGTTCCTGACCCAGAAGCTGCATGTATGACCCCTCTCAGGTCGCCGTTGTCCGTGTCCCCGGCAACTGAGGCCGGGAATGAATGTACTGCAATGCAATCTGCATTGCAGTACATTCAGTAGAGCTCAGGGGAGAAATCCAGGGTCTTTTAGACCCTGGGTGTCTCATTAAAGCGAACCTGTCACCAAAAAAATTAAAGACATTTTTTTTTACTTAAATTTTTTTTTCATCACATGGACATAAAGTTAAAAAAAAAGTTTTTTTTAATTGTAAAAAATAGTTATCTCCACATATACGCACATACAAACGGTAACGCACCAGTCACGGCGCCTACGCACGAAAAGGTTGATTGCGATACATGTTAAATATCGCCGCACACGCCAGAGTGAGAGCAATAATTCTACCACCAGACCTCCATAACACTAAACTGATGACCCATAGGGGGCTTTTAAAGCATCGCCTATAGCAAATATAGGGTACTGAAGTTTGTCTCCATTTCACGGGAGCACGTAAATTTAAGGTTTGACACAGTGGATATCTATTTACTCAGTGCAACCTAATCTTTTATATTTTACCAAACAATTGGGTATTTTATTGCATTTTTGTGCCCTAAAATTTACTTCAGTGTGTTTTTTACTGAAATTGTGCGTTTTCATAGACCTTTGCGATTATATCGCGTGACACAAAAAATTAAAAAGACCACTATTTTATTCTCTAGGGTGTCTGCTTTCAGAAAAAACATCCCGTTTTGGGGTTTTATGTAATCTTCAGGCCTAACATTATTTTTTCAACCACTTCAGCCCTGGAAATTTTTACCCCCTTCCTGACTAGAGCACTTTTTACAATTTGGCACTGTGTTGCTTTTAACTGAAAATTGCATGGTCATGCAATGCCATACCCAAACAAAATTTGCGTCCTTTTTTTTTTCCCCACAAATAGAGCTTTCTTTTGGTTGTATTTGATCACCTGCTGCTTTTTTTATTTCTTGCGCTAAAAACCAAAAAAGGGCAGAAAAAAAAAACAATTTTTTACCGTTTTGCTATAACCACTTGCCGACCGCCTACCGCATATATACTGCGGCAGAATGGCACGGGCAGGCAAAATCACGTACCCATACGTGATCTGCCTCCCGCGGGTGGGGGGTCCGATCGGACCCCCCCCCGGTGCCATAGACGGTCGGCTCTCGTTCGCGGGCGATGGGAGGTGAGGGGGAGGCCATCCATTGATGGCCACCCCCTCCCGATCGCTCCCGGCGAATGAAAACGCTTCCTTTCCCTCTGTAATGTAAACAGAGGGAAAGGAAGTGATGTCATCTCTCCTCGAGCCGGTCTTTTCGTCCGGCGCAGAGGAGAGAAGACATCCAAGTAAGTGCACCAACACTACACTAACAGTAGAACACGCAGGCACACTTTTCACCCCCCTGTCACCCCCCGATCACCCCCCTGTACCCCCTGTCACTCTGACACCAATAGCATTGTTTTTTTGTTTTTTTTGCATTGGTGTCAGTTTGTCAGTTATAAGTGTTAGGGCTGTTAGGTTAGCCCCCTTTAGGTCTAGGGTACCCCCCCTTAGGTCCAGGGTACCCCCTAACCCCCCCCTAATAAAAGTTAACCCCTTGATTACCCCCCGTCACCAGTGTTGCTAAGCGATCGTTTTTCTGATCGCTGTATTAGTGACACAGGTGACGCTAGTTAGGGAGGTGAGTATATAGGTTTGCTGTCAGTGTTTTATAGCGACAGGGACCCCCATATACTACCTGCTAAAGGTTTTAACCCCCTGATTGCCCCCTAGTTAACCCTTTCACCAGCGATCGCCGTATAAGTGTTACGGGTGACGCTGGTTAGATAGTTTGTTTTTTGTAGTTTATTATAGTTTATTACAGTTTATTATAGTTTATTATAGTTTTAGGGCACCCGCCGTTTATTACCTTATAAAGGTTTAACCCCCTAATTGCCCGGCGGTGATAGAAGTTAAGTTTTTAGGATCTGATAAGGTCTGCGTCGCCCCAGGCAGCGTCAGGTTAGCGCTAGTACCGCTAAAACCCACGCACGCAGCATACACCTCCCTTAGTGCTATAGTATCTGAACGGATCGATATCTGATCCGATCAGATCTATACTCCCCAGCAGTTTAGGGTTCCCTGAAACACAGTGTTAGCGGGATCAGCCCAGATACCTGCTAGCACCTGCGTTTTGCCCCTGCGCCCAGCCCACCCAAGTGCAGTATCGATCGATAACTGACACTTACAAAACACTAAGCACACATAACTGCAGCGGTCGCAGAGTCAGGCCTGATCCCTGCGATCGCTAACAGTTTTTTGGTAGCGTTTTGATACAGTCGCTAACAGTCAGGAGCTTTTTTGCCTGTGAGTCTCACTAGTGTACCCCTAAATTTAGAGGCCAAAATGGCAAATCCAAGGTACACTAGTGAAGAGGCCTACAGGATTCTGAGTATGACAGATAGTGAAGAGGAAGTCACTCATCTGTCAAGTTCAGGCTCAGAATACGAACCTGTAGAGGACAGCGGCTCCATGACAGATAGCTCTGACGACGGAGTTGTGGTCCCTGCTAGGGTCAGGCGTACCAGACCCCGAACTTCTTCTGTCCTTGAAGTGCAAGAACCGCAGGGCTCTCGTATGGAGCAGAGAAGTACTAGTGCCGCTACTCCTTCTGGTGAACTGGCAAGCACCAGCGGCCTAGTACACCCTGGTCGTACATCCAGCACTGCAGTATCACGTGGTGACGTGGCGAGTCCCATAAGTGCAGTTCAAGCTGGCGAGGTGGCAAGCAGTAGTAGTGTCCCGCTGCCACCAAGAAGAAGACGAACACAGGCCCGTCGTGCCCATAGTGCCCTTCCTGCTGCATTCGCCAATCCGAATTGGGAACCTTCCACTTCTGCAGCACCCGTACTTCCCCCTTTCACTGGCCAACC
This sequence comes from Lithobates clamitans, assembly GCA_037952925.1. Classification (NCBI taxonomy): domain Eukaryota; kingdom Metazoa; phylum Chordata; class Amphibia; order Anura; family Ranidae; genus Lithobates; species Lithobates clamitans. The sequence goes on from JBBGZY010001184.1 coordinate 2,187,802, forward strand.
CGGAATTCAGGTGGAAACAGTTGACTTTACGCCACTGGATTTTTATTCGCTGTTTTTCACCGAAGATCTCTATAGATCTATTGTGGACCAAAGCAATTTGTACGCTGGTCAACACATCGCCACTATTCCCCAGTCCACCCTTGCCAGAGATTGGAGACCAATTACGGTCTCCGAATTTAAGACCTTTCTGGGCCTTTCCCTCCTCATGGGCATAACCAAAAAGAGTGAGTTGCGGTCATATTGGTCCACTGACCCAATTCACCATATGCCCGTGTTCTCTGCCTCCATGACCAGGGCACGATACGAGCAGATTTTGCGGTTTATGCACTTCAACGACAATGAACTCTGTCATCCTCGTGGAGACCCTGCATACGATCGGCTCTACAAAATTCGGCCCCTCGTAAACCACTTCAACCAACGTTTTGCAGACTTGTTTACCCCCCATCAAGTTGTCTGCGTTGATGAGTCCCTGATTAAGTTTTCTGGCCGCTTGTCATTCAAACAGTACCTTCCCAGCAAGCGTGCCAGATACGGGGTCAAGATGTATAAGCTCTGTGACAGGGCCACAGGCTATACATGTAGATTTATGGTTTACGAGGGAAAAGATAGTCACGTAGAGCCGATAAACTGCCCTGACTACATAGGAAGCGCTGGCAAGATAGTGTGGGACTTGGTGTCACCCTTATTCGGAAAGGGGTACCACTTGTACGTGGACAATTATTATACGAGCGTGCCACTTTTTAGTCACTTGTTTGATCATCAGATTGGAGCATGTGGCACCGTGCGACCTAATCGCCGGGGCTTTCCCCAGCGGCTTGTAGAGTCCCGTCTTAGGCTGGGGGAGAGAGCCTGCTTGCAGTATAATAATTTGCTCGCTATGAAGTGGAGGGACAATAAGAATGTTTTCGTTCTTACCTCCCTTCATGCAGACACGACGACCCAAATTACTACGGCGACTGGTGTTGTGGAGAAACCCCTCTGTGTCCACGAATACAACCTTAATATGGGAGGGGTGGACCTCAACGACCAGTTGTTGGCGCCGTACTTAGTTGCCCGTAAGGCCAGACGCTGGTACAAAAAAGTGTCTGTTTACTTATTTCAATTGGCTTTGCTGAATGCTCATGTGCTATACAGAGCTTCAGGACGGACTGGATCCTTCCTTAAATTCCAGGAAGAGATCGTCAGAGCCCTTCTGTTTCCAGATGGTGCTCCACCTCACCTTCCCAATCCAAATGCAGTAAGCCGGCTGCATGGGAGGCATTTTCCTTATGTCCTCCAGAGTACCCCTACCCAACGAGCCCCCCAAAAAAGATGTCGTGTCTGCAGCAAGCGCGGATTTAGGCGTGACACCCGGTATTGTTGTCCCTCCTGTCCTGACAATCCTGGTCTATGCATTGGTGAATGTTTTGAACGCTACCATACACTAGTGGAGTATTAGCGTAGGGTTCAGCACGGCACAGACTAGGCACACTAACACAGGGTCTCCCAAGATGCCATCGCATTTTGAGAGACCCAAACCTGGTACAGTTACAGTTAAAAGTTAAAGTTACTAAAAAAAGTGTTAAAAAAAAAAAAAAAAATACAAAAAAAATAAAAAAATAAAAATACAAAAAAATATAAAATAAAAAAACCAAAAATAGTTGTCGTTTTATTGTTCTCTCTCTCTATTCTCTCTCTATTGTTCTGCTCTTTTTTATTGTATTCTATACTGCAATGTTTTATTGTTATGTTTTTATCATGTTTGCTTTATAGGTATGCAATTTTTTTATACTTTTTTATTGTTAACCACTTTTTTGTTTTCAGGTACGCCATTCAGCTGCAGAGCGGATTTATTTATCTTGACAGCAACAGCGTTTGCTCCCACGATATATAAAGCCGTGACTCCAGCGCTGTCGGAGGTGATTTCACCACCACAGTTCCATACTTCAGCATATATGCCGAAGCGTGGGGGCAGTAGTGGGTGGAGGAGCAATTTGCTCCTGCCTTTTGCGGGAGGATGCCCCCATGCTTCGGCATATATAAATGGTGCATGTATGCCCATCATTAGAAGTGGGCGGATGAAGGGAGGTATTCTAATGGTGGGCATACCCACCGATCAATATCTTTTTTTCGTTCAGCCCACAGGCTGCATGAAAAAAAAGTTTACAATACAAGGACCAGCAACGTACTGGTATGTTGCTGGACTTTGAGTGGTTATACCAGAATGATGCCTGCAGGTTTAGGTATCATCTTGGTATCATTCTTTTCAGCCAGCGGTCGGCTTTCATGTAAAAGCAATCCTAGCGGCTAATTAGCCTCTAGACTGCTTTTACAAGCAGTGGGAGGGATTTCCCCCCCCCCCTACCGTCTTCCATGTTTTTCTCTGGCTCTCCTGTCCCAACAGGGAACCTGAGAATGCAGCCGGTGATTCGGCCAGCTGACCATAGAGCTGATCAGAGACCAGAATGGCTCCAATCATCTCTATCGCCTAAGAAACCGGAAGCTACGAGCATTTCATGACTTAGATTTCGCCGGATGTAAACGGCGCCATTGGGAAATTGGGAAAGCATTTTATCACACCGATCTTGGTGTGGTCAGATACTTTGAGGGCAGAGGAGAGATCTAGGGTCTAATAGACCCCAATTTTTTCAAAAAAGAGTACCTGTCACTACCTATTGCTATCATAGGGGATATTTACATTCCCTGAGATAACAATAAAAAAGATTAAAAAAAAATAAAAATGAAAGGAACAGTTTAAAAATAAGATAAAAAATTAAAAAAAAAAAAAAAAAAAAAAAAGCACCCCTGTCCCCCCCTGCTCTCGCGCAAAGGCGAACGCAAGCGTCGGTCTGGCGTCAAATGTAAACAGCAATTGCCCCATGCATGTGAGGTATCGCCGCGAAGGTCAGATCGAGGGCAGTGATTTTAGCAGTAGACCTCCTCTGTAAATCTAAAGTGGTAACCTGTAAAGGCTTTTTAAAATGTATTTAGTTTTTCGCCACTGCACGTTTGTGCGCAATTTAAAAGCCTGTCATGTTTGGTATCCATGTACTCGGCCTAAGATCATCTTTTTTATTTCATCAAACATTTGGGCAATATAGTGTGTTTTAGTGCATTAAAATTTTAAAAAGTGTGTTTTTTCCCCAAAAAATGCGTTTGAAAAATCGCTGCGCAAATACTGTGTGAAAAAAAAAAATGAAACACCCACCATTTTAATCTGTAGGGCATTTGCTTTAAAAAAATATATAATGTTTGGGGGTTCAAAGTAATTTTCTTGCAAAAAAAAATTATTTTTTTATGTAAACAACAAGTGTCAGAAAGGGCTTTGTCTTCAAGTGCTTAGAAGAGTGGGTAATGTGTGACATAAGCTTCTAAATGTTGTGCATAAAATGCCAGGACAGTTCAAAACCCCCCCAAATGACCCCATTTTGGAAAGTAGACACCCCAAGCTATTTGCTGAGAGGCATGTCGAGTCCATGGAATATTTTATATTGTGACACAAGTTGCGGGAAAAAGACAATTTTTTTTTTTTTTTTTTTTTTTGCACAAAGTTGTCACTAAATGATATATTGCTCAAACATGCCATGGGAATATGTGAAATTACACCCCAAAATACATTCTGCTGCTTCTGAGTACGGGGATACCACATGTGTGAGACTTTTTGGGAGCCTAGCCGCGCACGGGACCCCGAAAACCAAGCACCGCCTTCAGGCTTTCTAAGGGCGTAAATTTTTGATTTCACTCTTCACTGCCTATCACAGTTTCGGAGGCCATGGAATGCCCAGGTGGCACAAACCCCCCCCAAATGACCCCATTTTGGAAAGTAGACACCCCAAGCTATTTGCTGAGAGGTATAGTGAGTATTTTGCAGACCTCACTTTTTGTCACAAAGTTTTGAAAATTGAAAAAAGAAAAAAAAAATATGTTTTTATTGTCTTTCTTCATTTTCAAAAACAAATGAGAGCTGCAAAATACTCACCATGCCTCTCAGCAAATAGCTTGGGGTGTCTACTTTCCAAAATGGGGTCATTTTGGGGGGTTTTGTGCTATCTTGGCATTTTATGGCCTTCAAAACTGTGATGGGTAGTGAGGAGTAAAATCAAAAATTAACGCTCTTAGAAATCCTGAAGGCGGTGATTGGATTTTGGGGCCCGTATGAAGCTAGGCTCCCAAAAAGTGCCACTCATGTGGTATCCCCATACTCAGGAGAAGTAGCAGAATGTATTTTGGGGTGTAATTCCACATATGCCCATGGCATGTTTGAGCAATATATCATTTAGTGACAACTTTGTGCAAAAAAAAAAAAAAAAAAAAAAATTGTCACTTTCCCGCAACTTGTGTCAAAATATAAAATATTCCATGGACTCAACATGCCTCTCAGCAAATAGCTTGGGGTGTCTACTTTCCAAAATGGGGTCATTTGGGGGGGTTTTGTGCCATCTTGGGATTTTATGGCCTTCAAAACTGTGATAGGTAGTAAGGAGTGAAATCAAGAATTTATGCCCTTAGAAATCCTGAAGGCGGTGCTTGGTTTTCGGGGCCCCGTACGCGGCTAGGCTCCCAAAAAGTCCCACACATGTGGTATCCCCGTACTCAGGAGAAGCAGCTAAATGTATTTTGGGGTGCAATTCCACATATGCCCATGGCCTGTGTGAGCAATATATCATTTAGTGACAATTTTGTGCAAAAAAAAAAAAAATTGTCACATTCCCGCAACTTGTGTTAAAAAATAAAATATTCCATGGACTCAACATGCCTCTCAGCAAATAGCTTGGGGTGTCTACTTTCCAAAATGGGGTCATTTGGGGGGGTTTTGTGCCATCTTGGCATTTTATGGCCTTCAAAACCGTGATAGGTAGTGAGGAGTGAAATCAAAAGTTTATGCCCTTAGAAATCCTGAAGGCGGTGCTTGGTTTTCAGGGCCTCATACGCGGTTAGGCTCCCAAAAAGTCCCACACATGTGGTATCCCCGTACTCAGGAGAAGCAGCAGAATGTATTTTGGGGTGTAATTCCACATTTGCCCATGGCATGTTTGAGCAATATATCATTTAGTGACAACTTTGTGCAAAAAAAAAAAAAAATTGTCACATTCCCGCAACTTGTGTCAAAAAATAAAATATTCCATGGACTCGACATGCCTCTCAGCAAATAGCTTGGGGTGTCTACTTTCCAAAATGGGGTCATTTGGGGGGGGTTTTGTGCCATCTTGGCATTTTATGGCCTTCAAAACTGTGATAGGTAGTGAGGTGTGAAATCAAAAATTTATGCCCTTTGAAATCCTGAAGGCGGTGCTTGGTTTTCGGGGCCCCGTACGCGGCTAGGCTCCCAAAAAGTCCGACACATGTGGTATCCCCGTACTCAGGAGAAGCAGCTAAATGTATTTTGGGGTGCAATTCCACATATGCGCATGGCCTGTGTGAGAAATATATCATTTAGTGACAACTTTTTGTAATTTTTTTTTTTTTTTTGTCATTATTCAATCACTTGGGACAAAAAAAAAAATATTCAATGGGTTCAACATGCCTCTCAGCAATTTCCTTGGGGTGTCTACTTTCCAAAATGGGGTCATTTGTGGGGGTTTTGTACTGCCCTGCCATTTTAGCACCTCATGAAATGACATAGGCAGTCATAAAATAAAAGCTGTGTAAATTCCAGAAAATGTACCCTAGTTTGTAGACGCTATAACTTTTGCGCAAACCAATAAATATACGCTTATTGACATTTTTTTTACCAAAGACATGTGGCCGAATACATTTTGGCCTAAATGTATGACTAAAATTGAATTTATTGGATTTTTTTTATAACAAAAAGTAGAAAATATCATTTTTTTTTCCAAATTTTTGGTCTTTTTCCGTTTATAGCGCAAAAAATAAAAACGGCAGAGGTGATCAAATACCATCAAAAGAAAGCTCTATTTGTGGGAAGAAAAGGACGCAAATTTCGTTTGGGTACACCATTGCATGACCGCGCAATTAACAGTTAAAGCGACGCAGTGCCGAATTGTAAAAAGTGCTCTGGTCAGGAAGGGGGTAAAACCTTCCGGGGCTGAAGTGGTTAATAAATATCCACCCTCAGAAAAAATTTAAATTTCTTCATCAGTTTAGGCCCATATATATTCTACATATTTGTGGTAAAAAAAAATCACAATAAGCGTATATTGATTGGTTTGCGCAAAAGTTATAGCGTCTACAAACTATGGGAAAGATGTATGGCTTTTTTTTTTTTCTAGTAATGGTGGAGATCTGTGATTTTTAGCGGTATTGCGACGGACAGATCGGACACTTTTGACACATTTTTGGGACCATTGACATTTATACAGCTATCAGTGCTATAAATATGCACAGATTACTGTGTAAATCTCACTGGTAGGGAAGGGGTTAACACTAGGTGGCGATCAAAGTGTTAAATGTGTGTTCCCTAGATGTGTTCTAACTGTGAGGGGATTGGACTGACTGGGGGAGGAGACATAGCGTTGTTCCTACTTAGTACTACTTGTTCACACACAAATCTCCATGCTGGCTCTCGTGCACACGATCATGCCCGCCGACCACGCATATTGCATCCCCCGCTCGTCGTGGCTCCTAAAGAGTAGCAGTGCCATTGTGCCGCAGTAAATCTACGTGAGACGATCGGGAACCAGTTAAATGTGTGCAAAAACGGCTCCGGCGGCGAAAGGGTACTCGGAATGGTTAGGGGTGGGTAGTGGGGTCCCCCAGGGTTCTGTGCTGGGACCAATCCTATTTATCTTGTTTATAAATGACCTGGAGGATGCGGTAAACAGTTCAATCTCTGTATTTGTGGATGATACTAAGCTAAGCAGGGCAAAAATTTCTCCACAGGATGTGCAAACCTTGCAAAAAGATCTGAACAAATTAATGGGGTAGGCAACTACATGGCAAATGAGGTTTAATGTAGAAAAATGTAAAATAATGCATTTGGGTGGCAAAAATATGAATGCAATCTATACACTGAGGGGAGAACCTCTGGGGGGATCTAGGATGGAAAAGGACCTGGGGGTCTTAGTAGATTATAGGCTCAGCAATGGCATGCAACGCCAAGTTGCTGCTAACAAAGCAAACAGAATATTGGCATGCAATAAAAAGAGGATCAACTCCAGAGATGAAACAATAATGCTCCCGCTCTACAAGACTCTGGTCTGGCCGTACCTAGAGTATGCTGTCCAGATCTGGGCACCAGTCCTCAGGAAGGATGTACTGGAAATGGAGTGAGTACAAAGGAGGGCAACAAAGCTAATAAAGGGTCTGGAGGATAGGTGTTATGAGGAAAGGTTGCGAGCACTGAACTTATTCTCTCTGGAGAAGAGACGCTTGAGAGGGTATATGATTTAAATTTATAAATACCGTCCTGGTGACCCCACAATAGGGATAAAACTTTTTCGTGGAAGGGAGTTTAACAATAAACGTGGCGACTCATTAAAATTAGCAGAAAAGAGGTTTAACCTTAAACTACATAGAGGGTTCTTTACTGTTAGAGCGGCAAGGATGTGGAATTCCCTTCCACAGGCGGTGGTCTCATCGGGGAGCATCGATAGTTTAAAAAAGCTATTAGATAAGCACCTGAACGACCACAACATACAGGGATATACAATGTAATACTGAAATATAATCACAAACAGAGGTTGGACTTGTGACTTTTTTTGACCTCACCTACTATGTAACTATGACATCCTTTGTGGATGTCGGCTTTTAGTTCTCAATAAACTACCACGGCACTGTTGAGCACCGTAGTAGTTCATTGATTCTTCGTGTTGGTATGAAGCTGCCTTCTCTTATGGTGAAAGGTCAGACACTTATTTTTTTATAAAGGTGAAACCCTGATGACGCAGACCCTATTGCGAAACGCGTAGAGGCTGCTGGGGACTTTCCTACTGCGTCCAAACATACGGGTGTGAGGCTTGGAACGCACACCGCTGTGAGGAGACACTGGGACAGATTGAGACTCCGCTCTCCACATACACTGCTGTATTAGCTTGGTGCCGGCTTAGGGGCACCTAAACATGTGAGTTTGACTATGTTTTTTAAATAAATGAGAGTTACATACAACACCATGATGGCTATCCACATGTGAGCACTATATAGAGCAAGAGACACTATTGTACTGCTTGATTGGACCCATCATAAACGGAGTGGTTATCCTAAATGAACCAAAGGCGCATATTCTTACCGTATCTGGTGAGTGGCCATTGCAACAGGTGGTGGTGAAATCTCAATAAGTGGTGAGTTTGGAGCACTTTATATTGAAGAAAAACGTTATTACTGCACAGTAGTGATCACTCACTGAGGACATCTAGTGTACTGTGGTGCACATGTTGGGGACATTTTTAAAAAAAAAATGTTTCTGCAAATTTTCTTGCACTGTGCAGCACATATATACATTGATATGGGAATTATATGAATGAAGTAATATTGGCACATTGTATAATTTTAGTTTTCAGTTTATTTCTCACATATATATATACCTATATATTTTTTAATATTTTGTTAGCACTAGCACTTTACACAATGATTGGTAACACTATAAGATATTTCACTTAGATAGATTTTGATCATAAATAATATATGGGAAAGATAAGTTTTTTGATATAAAAAAGAAGAAAAAAAAAAAAAAAGAGCCAAAAAAAGAGAAAAATATCAATATACCAATATGAATGGCAGAGAAATAACACTTCATTATAGGATCAATATAGAAATATTTTTTACTTTGCACAATTTTGGTGGTTATACACAAGTTAGTGCAATCCACTTTTTACTATAATTGGGACCCGATTTAGTCCCTTGGACAAGTACTTTTTTTTTTTTTTTTTTTAATTTCCACACCCCTGCTTTTACATTGACCCCCCCCCTTGTACTTCATTTGAGTGTGCATAGCCCTTCTTTAGAGAAGTACCTTAACATTTCACTTTATCACTACTGCATGTGGTTTCCTTACATCAGAAAACATGATGTTTGTGGCCTCATAATGAAAATTGCAGCATACTTTTTTAAATGCTCTATTCTGTACTCACGAGCAAGGAAAAAATCCTAGTTTGTCTTTGTTTAACCCCTTATGCCTAAGCCTTTTTCTGACACTGGTTGCTTACAAGTTAAAATCAGTAGTTTTTGCTATAAAATTGCTTTGAACCCCCAAACATTATATATATTTAGCAGAGAGCTTAGAGAATAAAATGGTGATCTTTACAATATTTTATGTCGCACTGTATTTGCGCAGGCCGAATAGATACCTAACATGTCATGCCGTAAATTTGCGCACACTCGTGGAATGGCGACAAACGACAGTACTTAAAAATCTCCATAGTCAACACTTTAAAAATCTCTCGAGGTTACCAGTTTAGAGTTACAGAGGAGGTCTAGTGCTAGAATTATTGCTCTCGCTCTAACGATTGTGGCGATACCTCACGTGGTTCGAACACTGTTTACATTTGCGGGTGCGACTTACGTATGCGTTCGCTTCTGGGCGCGAGCACGGAGGGATGGGGAGCTTTAAAAAAATATATCTTTTTTTTTTTTTTTTTTTTTTTTTTTTTACACTCCCTTAATTTTTTTTTTCTGATCACTGTTATTGCTCTCACAAGGAATGTAAACATCCCTTGTTACAGTAATAGGCAGTGACAGGTACTCTTTATGGAGGTACCCCCAAATCCCTCCTTTGCGCTTAAAAGCATTCAAAACGCCAAATTTGGCTATTTTGAATGCTGTTTTTGAACGCTCTTCTTTTTTTTTTTTTTTTTTTTTTAAATCTGGCGCCTTTAAGTCATGACATGTCTTGGCATCGTTTCCGGGTTACTAGATCCGAGACCCGATCAAAGCTGATTCTAAACTAGCGCATGTTGATGGGGACAAGGGTCTCTTCCCCACAACCCTGGCCAGTGGTTGTGGGGTCTGCGTGGGGAGGGCTTATCAAAATCTGGAAGCCCCCAGATCTCCCCCATGTAATTAAGTATGGTATACAATTTACCCCTACCCATTCACCAAAAAATAGTGTAGTGTGACAAAAGACAAGAGACAGTTTATGACAAGTCCTTTATTAAAAAGGTCTTCTCCTTCCCCCCCCCCCTTCTTCCGCCGGTCTTTTCCTTCCCCCGCTTCTTCCGCCGGTCTTTTCCTTCCCCCGCTTCTTCCGCCGGTCTTTTCCTTCCCCCGCTTCTTCCGCCGGTCTTTTCCTTCCCCCGCTTCTTCCGCCGGTCTTTTCCTTCCCCCGCTTCTTCCGCCGGTCTTTTCCTTCCCCCGCTTCTTCCGCCGGTCTTTTCCTTCCCCCGCTTCTTCCGCCGGTCTTCTCCTTCCCCTGCTTCTTCCTCTGGTCATCTTCCTCTGGTCATCTTCCTCTGGTTATCTTCCTCTGCAACCGCTCCTGTCACCAACCCGCTGCCGATCTTTCCGCTTCCATGCCAGACATTTATTATATAACTATGGGGCGTGACCATCGGATGGTGTCATCTGGAGACCCCACCCCCTTGTGACGTCACAGACCCATCATGCCCTGGGTGATGTCACAATGGGGTGGGGCCTTGGAATGACGTCATGTGCCCCAGAGTTAGCGGACAGATCTGAATTTTAGGGGGGGTACCTTACGTCCTTTTTTTTTTTTTTTTTTTTTTTTTTTTTGAGGTGTCTCCTCCAAATCCATACCAAAGCTGAAGGGCCTGGTATGGACCTGGAGAGGGTGGGACTCCACGCCGTTTTTCTCTTCACAATGTTGTTGTTTTTTTGCCGCCAATTTTTTTTCTTTTTTTTTTCTTTTTTTTTTTTTTAACATTCAGCTTTCCGCTATATACAGTGAATGTAAAAATACAAAAAACCCACAAAAGCACAGGCACATACACAAACGTAAATCGCGGTAAAATGCTCAAAAGCAACATGCATAGATGTGAATCAGGCCTTAGAGCTCGTTACGTGTAAAGTTGGTGGGTGATAAAACCCTGCAGTTGAGTTTACCGCCTACAATCCCAACCCCCTTTAGCTGCTAAGGTAGCAGCCAAAAGTGTACACATGCCGCAGCAGGAATTAAACCCATGTTGCTTTTTGGTGGGTGCTGCCGCCTGCCAATCGGGGCCCATTCAAGTAAATGGGGTCACTGCAAGCGCCCCGCAACTGCAAGGTCCAATAGGTTAAAGCAGTTGGTAAGTAAGCAACACAATGTTGCCTGCTTTATCTTCTTGTTTGCTGTATTGCACAAGGTTGCAGGGCACTTGTAGAGTGGTCTAATTCATTTGAATGGGTCATGCTTGGCAAGTGCTACAACCACCAACCATCACCAGGCGTATAATTCCTGCTGCGACTGTTGCATGTGTACAACCCTGGCCACTGCAGCTAAAGGGGGTGCGGGTGGTAAAAACACGTATTAATTATGGGGTTTTACCACCCTCCACGCTGCAAATGTAACTCTTACTGTTCTCAGCCCCCTATAAGGCTGCTTTTACACTGATATTCTGCTGTTTACCTGCACTGTGGGTGCAGTGCATTGCATTTGTGACTTTCCTGGGTTAGCTGTGCTTTGCCATAGACTGGTATTATATCCTGCATATGTGGTGCACTTTGTGACAGCGCACCAAAACTCCTGCAGTCAGAAAGTGCACCTTACCCGCAGGATATAATAGAAATCTATAAGACAAGATAAGGGGCTTCCGTCATAGCAACTGTCGAGTATGGTGGTCTCATTCCTATTGGAATAAAGCTTAAGTAAAGAAATTCCCCTATGTTTGGGACTTTATGCAGGCCACCAACTCGTGAGGTAAAAAAATGGCTAAGTGCAGAACACCCGCAGGAAAGCTGCAGGTGCACTGCACTCTGAGTGTGGGTAAACCACAACACAGTGTGAAAGCAGCCCTACAGTGGGGAAAATAAGTATTTGATCCCCTACAGATTATGTAAGTTTGTGCACTTCATCAAAGAACTGAAGGGTCTATAATTGTTTTTTTGTACAATAGTTTAGTTTTTATTTGGTTTAACAAAGCCAATTTACAGGTTTGATAAGAAAGTGAGATGATCCCACCCAGGGCAACAAACATCAAATCACTTGTGCATACAAACAAAACACGTTTCCAATGTTTTAAAGCGAGTAGTAGAAGCATCTGACACAAGTGTGGGGATGAGTAACCAGCCACAGGGCCCGAGGCATGGTAAGGCAGCAGGGGTGGGATTGTCGTTCCACAGTGGGGAAGAGAGGGGAAGGGGGGAGGGAGGACAAGTAAAAAAAAAAAAAAAAGGGGGGGGGGGAGCTGGGATGGAAGGTTTCAAGAAGCAAGGGGTGGAGCAGGATGAAGGAGGAACAAGGGTAAGAACAAAGTAGAACAAGAAAGGAAGGAAAGGGTTACGGGCCTAGGCAGTAGGAGAAAAAGAAATGAGTAGGACTGAAATGGAAAAAGAATGTAGGTTTAGGTTGGAAGAGAAAGTGGAGCCTGCAAGTTAAATGATATACTAACGTGGTCCGGAATACCCATACTGGCTAAGGGCAGTGTAGGGAGAGCATAGGACCACCAGGGAATTCCATACTTTAAGGAACTTAGCATGAGAGTCATGAAGTACACTGGTCATCTTCTCGTGCAACATGAGGGTAATCTGGATACCCTCCATCTCTGCAAACCCAACCAAGGGTCTTCTGGCAATAGCACGCTTTGCGGCAATGAAGAGGTAGGTGGCCAATTTTTGGTGAAGGCCTGGGAGGGGGCAGTGAAGAAGTGCATGTCGGGCGTCTTTATGCGTCTCTATGGAAGGGTACATGAAATAGAGAGTAGGCCGTAGACCCTGGACCAGAATCCCACCACACGTGGACAGGACCACCAAAGTCTCCATGCTGGCCGCATCCCCTGAAACATCTATCATTTGTGATGGTTCAAATGGGCTATACGATCCAGGACACAATACTAGCAGAAGAGAAATGTATAGACTGCTTCCATGGTGACCGTGTTAAAGGGAAATTTGGCTATGGTTGACCAGGCCTTGCTCCAGTCTTCTAGATCTATAGTGACTGCCAAGTCTCTTTCCCATTTAGAAATGTATAAGTGGGAGCGAAATGAACCCCCCCCCCATTCAAAGAGGTGTAAATGGAGATGATTCCCCCGGGAACCGGGTGAGCGAAGACAGATATGTTCAAAGGTTGTTGTTTGAAAGGGAAAAGAAGAGTTATGATGGAGTGCTGCAATCCAATGTCGCATTTGTAGATAGCGAAATGCTTCCATGGGGGGTGCGTCGTGGGTCTCGTTAATGGAGTCCCAGGATGGAAAGGTGCGGGATCCCAGGAAGTGACGGACCTGGGAGTAGCTGTGGGCGGGCCACCAGGCGAAGACCTGGGGTTGTTCTAGCCTCGGAGGAAAGGGGTTGTTCAGGAGGGGAGGGAGCAGGAGGAAGGGGAACATTATGTTGCCCAAAGAGCATGTCCCAGAGACGCAGGCTATGGGTCATTAGGGGGCTGAGAGAGGGGGGCGCGAGGCCAGGGGAAGCCACAGAAGAGTTGAGGCTGGAACAGGGGCACAATTAGAGATTTCCAGAAGCACCCATAATGGAATGTACGAAGCTGTGAGAGCTGTGCAACTACGTAATACTTTGCATCATTTAGGATGCCGAGACCACCTCTCATTCTATGGCTGAAAAGAGTAGTACGGGTTACTCTGGGGCGTTTGTGGGCCCAAATTACCAAATTTGCGGGTACGCAAACTGGTAAGATCCAAAAGAAGAATAGGATCTTAGGGAGCACAGTAACATAGTAGGTGAGGTTGAAAAAAGACACAAGTCCATCAGGTCCAACCTATGTGTGTAATTATGTCAGTATTACAGTGTATATCCCTGCATGTTGCGGTCGTTCAGGTGCTTATCTAATAGTTTAAAAAACTATCAATGCCCCCCCTTGCTGAGACCACTGTTTGTGGAAAGGAATTCCACATCCTTGCCGCTCTTACAGTAAAGAACCCTCTTTGTAATTTAAGGTTAAACCTCTTTTCTTCTAATTTTAATGAGTGTCCACATGTCTTGGTAAACTCCCTTCCGCAAAAAAGTTTTATCCCTATTGTGGGGTCACCAGTATGAATTTTACCCAGTAGTTTCATGTCTTTGTTTAGCAGGGAAATTGGCCTAAAGGCCTGGGGGTACTGGGCCTCTGCTTCAGATTTTGGGATCATAGAAATATGAGCTCAGAGGGCAACTTGCCCCTTTGCATAGCTTTAAAGTTGGAGCAAAGGGGCCGGAGAAGCCGTCGGGGCCCCGGGTCCTTTGAAGGACGGGTCAACTTGATGGCCAGAGGCACTTCCAGTTCAGTGATGTTTTGCATTCAAAGCCTCTTGGGTGGTAGTGGGCAAGGAGGGAAGTCTGAGATCTTGAAAAAAAGGCATCAGCCAAGTCAGAGGGGAAGGGAGCAGGTTTGCTATATAGGGAAGACTGGGAGGAGGCGAAGGATTCTGTGATTTTCATCAGATCCCAGTTAAGATCACCACCGGTGGATCGGAGTCGGATAGGTTTATGGGTTCGACCGGACGAGTTCAGTTTTTGGGCCAGCATAGTGCCCAGTTTGTTCGCACAAGAATAAAATTTGTGTTTTGCCCAGCGAAGGGCCTTTTCAGCTTGGTCAGTGGCCAGATGATCCAATTCCACTGCAATGGCATCACAAGCTTTCCGTGAAGTTTTCCAGGCAGCATCCGCAGCCACCAGTTGAGTATTGAGGACTCTAAGCCTCTGTTCTCGCTTGCGTTTGCGTGTTGATGCAATTTGACTTTGAGGTTGCCCCACAATGTGGCTTTGTGAGCCTCCCAGAGGGAGATGACAGAAGAGACTGAGCCAACGTTTTCCGTAAAAAAGATTGGATGCGAGTGTGTATGTCAAGGCAGGAATCCTGAGATGTGAGGAGGGACTCGTTAAGTTTCCAGTGTGGAGGGGGACGAGGAGAGCAGGCAAGTGAAGCAAAAAAAAAAAAGAGGATCATGATCGGACCAGGGGGGAAGAGCAGATCGAGATGGTTATAATACAAGAAAGAAAGCGGAGTGGAACCAGTACATGGTCAATCCTGCCGAAGCTGTTATGTGGGTTAGAGTAGTGGATGAAATCTTGGTCGCCCGGGTGGTGTTCCCGCCAGGCGTCAACAACTCCATGAGAGAGCAGGAGCATACGCATCTGTTCCTCCACCGTCTGTTCATGTGAGGGAGCTGACCCAGGGGCGTAACGTCTGTCAATTGACAAGTCCAAAGCCACGTTGGAGTCTCCCATGAGGAGCATGGTCCTGAAGCTATGAAGGCCAACAACCTGGAGCAGATGATAGAAGAACTTGTGTTGGAAGCTATTTAGCGTGTAGTATGTGACTATTGTGAGGTCGTGCCCATTAAGGGTGCCCTGTAAAGGTAGGTATCTTCCAGTGGGGTCTGCAATTTCCTTGGCACATTCAAAGACCAGGTGGCGGTGAAATGCAATGAGGACTCCCTGTACTTATCAGGAACAGAGGCTAGGTAAAAGGTGGGGTAGTAAGGTGAGAAATATTTGGGGGCCTGGTCTCCTGTAGGCAAACATGGTCAACCTGACTGGATTTAAGAGAATGGAATATTTTAGACCGTTTAGTTGGGAATTGAACCCATGGATATTATGTGAGTATATTTTCAGAGAAGAGGAGGCCATAATGTGGAGACGAGAAGTGACAGCACTACCCATGTCCGATATGGGGGCCCTAGAGGCCGCCAAGGAACCTTGATTATGTCGAAGGAGATGTAACCCGCAGGCGCCAGAGAAAGAGGAGAGAAGGGTGTGTAGAGGTCATGAAAAATTACCACTGCATGAGTGGACCACATCCTGGGTAAGGACGTTCAAGAGGGGGGAGCTCTGGCGCTGGACACATGGCTGCTCTAGGCTGTTTGGGCCATCTGAAAATAAGGAGGGTCACTCAGGGGTGGGGGGGGAGAGAGGGGGGTGGAGGTAGGGATGGGAGACCCCATGCCCCCCCCCCACCACGGTCTAGAGGAGGAGAGGGGACCCCCATCTGCAAACATTATCACCAGAACACATCATCAGCAACAAATAGAACAGTATTGGGACACTAGCCCCTGTGAAATCCAATTACCCTTTCCAGGGTGTAATGTTAGTGTGAATAGGACATAAATGTAACGGATGCCCCTTTGTAGCAAATAGATGCTTGGGTCGAGGCATGCGTCGGGGAGGACCCCGTTCTGCAATGCAGGCAGTGGAAGGCCTCCTGGGAGAAGCAGCAAGTATTCCAAACCCCAAAGGGCAACCGCTACTGCGGGAGAAAGGGAACAGAAGTATAGGAGAGAACAAAACCCCACACAAAATACAACCTAATAACAGTAGCATGTTAACCAATGCACATAGGACAAATCGCATTATTGGAGGGTGGCAGGGCCCATGGGGAAAGTCTGCACATTAACCCCTAGGTTGAGGCCCTAACCCTTGATAGGCTGCAGTCTGATGTCGCCCAAGCAGGGGAGTATCATAGGCAGGTGGTGTGGGGGTATATTATTATTATTATTATTATACAGCATTTATATAGCGCCAACAGTTTGCGCAGCGCTTTACAACATGAGGGCAGACAGTACACTTACAATACAAATCAATACAGGAGGAATCAGAGGGCCCTGCTCGATAGAACTTACAATCTAGAAGGGAGGGTAAAGTGGAACAAAAGGTAATAACTGTGGGAGTTGAGCTAATGGAGAAAATTAAAAATACAGTTGTTAGGTGTGGGTAGGGTAAGCTTCTCTGAAGAGAAGGGTTTTCAGGGAACGGTTAAAAGCTAATAGAGTAGGAGATGAGCGGACAGATTGGGGTAAGGCATTCCATAGGATTGGAGAGGCTTTGGAAAAGTCCTGGAGGAGAGCATGGGAGGAGGTGACGAGGGAGCTAGAGAGCAGGTCTTGAGAGGAACGAAGAGAATAAGTAGGTTGGTATTTAGAGACTAGGCTAGTGATGTAGCTGGGGGCTAAATTGTGGGTGGCTTTGTAAGTAGTTGTTAGTATTTTGAATTTAATTCGTTGGGTGAGTGGCAGCCAGTGGAGGGATTGAGGGAGAGGGGTAGCAGACACAGAGCGTGAGGTGGATGAGTCTGGCAGCAGCATTCATGATGGATTGAAGAGGCGATAGACTATGTAGAGGTAAACCAATGAGAATGGAGTTGCAGTAGTCGAGGCGAGAGATGACCAGCGAGTGAATTAAGAGCTTTGTTGTGTCATTGGTTAGAAAGGGGCGTATTTTGGAGATGTTGCGGAGGTTGAGGTGGCAAGATATGGACAGTGATTGGACATGGTGCTTAAAGGAGAGTTCAGAGTCCAGGACTACACCTAGAACCTTGGCATGCGGGGATGGGCTTATAGTTGTGCCATTGATTTTAAAAGAGAGATCAGGGGAAGGGAAAGGGGCATATGGGGGCGGATAAATTATAAGTTTGGTTTTGGATAGATTGAGTTTGAGGAAGTGCTGTGACATCCAGACTGATATATCTGATAGTAAATTAGTGATACGTGAGGAGACAGAGGGAGTGAGCTGAGGGGTAGAGAAATAGATTTGGGTGTCATCAGCGTAGAGGTGGTATTGGAAGCCATGGGAGGCTGTCAGCTGACCCAGGGAGCAGGTGTAGATTGAAAATAGGAGAGGTCCAAGAACAGAACCCTGGGGGGCCCCAACAGAGAAAGGAAGAGGAGAGGAAGAAGTAGAGTTGTATGAAACGCTAATTGCTAAACGCAAATTGGATGCGGTTGGATAAGTAGGAAGAGAACCAGCGAAGAGTACAGTCACAGAGACCATAAGGGGGGGGTTTGAGGAGGAGGGGGTTGTCAACCATATCAAAGGCAGCAGAGAGGTCCAGGAGTTAGGAGTACAGAATATTGTCGAGAGCAGTTTCTGTGGAGGACGAAATCCAGACTAAAGGGGATCAAGAAGGTTATTATAAGTAAGGTGGACGCTCGGTTGTAGACCAGACGTTCAAGGAGTTTGGATAAGAAGGGGAGCAAGGAGATGGGGTGTAGGTTAAGATTGGATGGGTCCAGTGAGGACTTTTTGAATATTGGGCTGACAAGTGCATATGTTCAATGTAGGACAGCAATAAACACAACAATGAGAACTGGTGTCACCCAAGCAAGGGAATATCATAGGCAGGTGGTGCGGGGGTGTAGGACAGCAATAAACACAATAATGAGAACCTGAAATCCATTTCCACTTCCCTACCCTCTCCCCCTGAAAGAACAGGATAGGGCAAGACCAAGCAGGGGATAGTTGGGAGCCGCTACGCGGCTCCCATGTACGGGGAGGGTAGGGGGCCATCAGGGTGCAGGAAGGTAAAGTCAAGTATCTGGATTCCAGAACACATGGGTAGAGCTACATCAGGTTCTAACAAATGCTGTGTACAGTAGCTGTCCAACACAGTGCAGGGGAGCCAGCTAGTTAAATGCAGCACAGCTGCACTAACCCCGCTAGGGGACAGGTGGATGGCTAGCGGTTTCGGGTTCAGGGGATGGAGGTTAAAAGGGGAGGTTAACCCCTGACCTGGGTGCCAACAAATGGGAGGGTAGTCAATTTGCAGCTAAGTGCAATAAGGGTGGCATCCTGAAGATCAGGGTAAAGCTCGGGGTCGAGTGGCAAAGGGCCTGGGCTGCCCGGGATAAAAGTACTCACGACTCCAGGGGACATGGTTCATCCGGGCACAGAGCGAGGAGATTCGGCTACAGATGGTGTGCTGGGGAGAGAGCGTTTGTGGCCCTGCACTTTCTCCCAGGAATGGCCTGGCAGTGGCGCAGGAGACTTCGGAGTGTTGGGGCCAGGGGGGCTCCGTCGCGTTTCATCTGATGGTAGCAACTGAAGCGAAGAGAGGATCGATTGAGCTTCATCTGGGGTGGTCATCTCATGGTTGTGGCCCTTGAAGGAGAGTTTGAAGGGAAAGCCCCAGCAATACATGATGTAGTGAGCTAGTAGAGCTGAAGTGTATGGTTTTTAATCTGTCGCCGCTTCACTATGGCAGTTTGCAATAGGTCAGCAAAAATCTGGTATCTGTGACCCTGGAACACAAAATCAGACTTCTCCCTGGCTGCTCTCAAAAGGGTTTCTTTAGTGCGGTAGAAAGTAAATTTAATGATGATGTCCTGGGGAGGACCCTCAAATTTCTTAGGGCCCAGTGAGTGATGGATCCGGTCAAACTCCAGGCGATCTATTGGGATTCCTGCTACCAGTTCCTGGAACAGAGCTGTAGCTGTGGAAGTAAGGTCGGTAACAGTTTCTGGGATACCTCTAATGCTGTGTACACACGAGCAGACTTGAGTCCGACGGAAGTCCGAAGTTCTGCTAAAACGGACTTGCCTACACACGATCACACCAAAGTCCGACCGTCTAGAACGCGGTGACGTACACCAGGTCCGATGAGTCTATAAAACGGAAGTTTAATTGCAAGTGCGCCACCCTTTGGTCCCCTTCTGCTAATTTCGTGTTTACCTTGTGTTAGTAGAAGTTTGGTGAGAGACGATTTGTGCTTTTCAGACTCGTGTTTTTTCAGATCGTTTAACTCAGGAATCCTCAAACTACGGCCCTCCAGCTGTTGCAGAACTACACGTCCCATGAGGCATTGTAAAACTCTGACATTCACAGACATGACTGGGAATGATGGGAATTGTAGTTCCTGAACAACTGGAGGGCCGTAGTTTGAAGACTCCTGGTTTAACTGTTGTTCAGTTTGTGCTTGTGAGGTTTGTATCTGCTTTTCAGTGCGTGTAGTCAGTTGGCATTGGTTTATTCAGTGCGTTCTTGTCTGCTCGTTGCTGATTTTCAGCTCGTTCTTCTCAGGCCTTGCTGTTCTTCAGTGCGTTCTGTTTAAGTTTGTTCTGATCAGCCGACCGTTTTGAAGCCATGTTGCATGTATGTACTCGTCGTAGAGTTGTGCTTTTTTTGGGCTTGGTGTTGTAGCTAATTCTTCGACCCAGTCCATGAACAGGGTGGGGAGGAGTTCATGGACCAAGAATTGGTTGCTCCAGCGTGACCAATTCTCTCACATACCTCGTGAGATCCGTGAGAATAATTCTGACGATTTCAGGAACTTTCTCAGGATGACGGACCCCGTTTTTCACCGTTTGTTGGCTTTGCTGACCCCTTATATCAGCAGGCAGGATACCTGCATGAGGCAAGCCATTACCTCAGAGCAGAGGCTAGTCGCCACATTGTGGTACTTGGCGACTGGGAGAAGCCTGCAGGACCTTAAGGTTCTCGACAGGCATCTCCCCCCAGCCTCTGGGGATCATTATCCCAGAGACCTGTTCTGCTATAATTCAGGTCCTGCAGAAGGACTATATTAAGGTAAGATTTTTCCTTTAACATCACATTTTATTGTATTTCTTTCCTCAATCCCTAATTACCATGATTGCAATATGCTGTGAATGTCCCCTTTGTCCTTATGCATGCTGTAATCTTTTAATGCTCCTTTTTTGTCCTTCATGCATATTTGCCTTTACTAACCTCCCCAACATGCTATGCTGGGCCCATATCAACCTAGTCTAGTCACTTAACAATGTATTTTGTCATTGTAGTGCTTTACCCTAAACACCCCCTTAAAATGTGTCCAAATGGTATGTGTGTCCTTAAATTAATTTTATAAGCCCCCCCTTAAAATGTGTCCAAATAGTCTGTGTCCTTAAATTAATTTATAAGCCCCCCCCCTTAAAATATGTCCAAATTGTCTGTGTGTCCTTAAATTAATTTATAAGCCACCCCTTAAAATGTGTCCTTAAATTAATTTATAAGCCCCCCCCCCCCTTAAAATGTGTCCAAATGGTATATGTGTCCTTTAATTTATAAGCCCCCCCCCCCTTAAATTTTAGCAATGGGCCATCAGAGGGGGGTGAGGAATCTGATAAGTGGGCCTTATATTTTATTCTTTAAATAATAATTAAAATAAATGTTATACTGATGTTGGGCAAGAATGTTTTTTGTGTAATCTGCTTGCAATGTTGCGTGCAAAAGTACTTTTTTTTTTTTTTTTTTTTTTCTTGTTTCACTCCCCAGTTTCCTTCAACGCCACAGGAATGGCAGACTGTGGCATCCCATTTTGCCACCATTGGGACTTTCCCAATTGTGGAGGGGCTATAGATGGGAAGCACATCCACATCATGCCACCACCCCATTCGGAATCATACTATTTTAATTATAAGGGGTTTCATAGTATTGTGTTAATAGCGGTTGTGTCGGCACAATATGAATTTCTGTATGTGGACGTGGGGAAGAATGGCTGGATGTCGGATGGACGAGTCTTCGCCCAGACGGAGTTCTACCAGTGTCTCCAGAGTGGTGGCTTGGGATTGCCACCTGATGCAGATAACGTGGAAGGACTCCCTTTTGTCTTCTTTGCAGATGAAGCCTTCGGTCTGGGCAAGCACCTGATGAGGCCATTCCCCCAAAGGACCCTCACCCCGGAGAGGAGGGTTTTTAACTACCGGCTGGCCAGAGCAAGAAGAGTTGTGGAGAATGCCTTCGGGATAATGGCCAGCCGGTTCTGCCTGTTTCTGACAGCAATACATCTGGCGGAATACAAACTTAATCATATTGTCCTAGCATGCTACATCCTGCACAATTTTTTAAGAAAAAATGCCAGAAATTATATTTCATCAGTTTGGCCTGAGGCCGGATTTACAGACAATCCTCTGACAGGCCTGGATACTGGCCGTACTGGCTTGGCCCCCCAAAGCGCCCGTGAAGTTAGGGAGAAATATGTTACTTATTTTACGGGTAGGGGGGCCATTGCAATGCCAGACAATGTCTGATTTTTATTAATAAAAATATGATCAGATAAAATCTCGAAATGTATTTATTGCTTGCTTTTTCTTTTTGGCTGTCTCCTAGGTTCTCCTAGCGCACTTGTAGTGCCAAGTAGATTTTCCTTTAGTAAATAAGCCCCATTGTAACTGTAAACACAAAATTACAAAACTGGTATTGAGCATTGGAAGAAGAAGCCATACATGATCTGGCCAATCAGTCTTTGTGCACTGTCAGAGGAAAAAGGTTCGGCCGCTTCCCTTTCCACAACCAGCACATCACCTAAAATTGATGAAAAAGCATGTATTTAAAAATATGCAGGCATACATAGATTACCTGAAGCTGGGGTGTCAGACACTCACCTGGTGGGGTGCCCATGTCACCCACTTCCTCCACCTCTCCTTCCTCCACATCCTCGGGGGGGGCTGGGGCTAACTACCCGTTCAGGCTGGCGAGGTTGGGGGTCCCTGGTAGCCTGTTTGAGTCTTTTCTCCCCTATGAGAATGAAACAAAAGGTATAATTGGCACACAGATATGAGTCCAGAAATATGAATATGAAACATTGCTTTAAAGTGGTGTACAATTGTCTATTTGGGAAGAGATCCAAGTTGAAGACGTGATTAAAAATCCCTTTTAACCAAACTGCAATACTTACCTTTTTTGACCAAGTTTCACAGATGGAGACACCCCAAGTATCCACTGGAGCACCTGTGTGGGTTACCCTAAAAAAATGTGCTCTCGTGTCCCACACTAGTGCTCCTGAGTCCAGATGTGTAAACAGCTGCTGAGTGTCCTCTCCTTACATTCCACTGAATCAAGTTTGCAATTCATTCAAGTTTCAAAGACATCTAGACAACAATGTCCTAAACTTCTTTTAATAAGCCAAATTAGCAAGACCAAAAATGTATTTAAAACCCTGTATCAACTAAATACATCGTATATATTGTTGAACAATGCTTCCTACTAACGATGTTTCCCACAAACGAATACTGTGTCCACGAACATGAAAGTAGCCATTTAAAACTGTACAACAGTAAAGAAAAAGCACATGGAGCAGCATGAAAGTTAATAATCCGAATAAAAACCCACGACAAGTACTTACTTTTTTTAAGCACTTTTTTTTATCCTTCTGTACTATTCCGGCTCCCTCAGTTAAAGGTCGGACCAGTGTTTCCTTAATTGGTCTTTGTAGCGGCGTACCCCAAAATTCTGCTCCAAAGTCTTCACAACTTTGGGCATGATTTTGGCCTTGCGCAAATTCGGCTGGGTGTACAGTCCAGGCTTCCCATCATAATCGCTCCTCCGCAAGATGTCCACCATCTCCACCATTTCCTCAAAGGCCATATTGGAGGCCTTAAATCTCTTCTTCCCGGATCGGGATGTTTTGGGCTCTGGGCTTTCCGCACTACTGGAGTAATTAACACACAGCTGCTGTGTCTCCGCCATATTGCTCCTAACTGCGCACCGTAGATGAAGGGGCGGGGAATATTCATGAAAAAGAACGTCAGGGGCGGGCGACGCAGGCAGGGTTTCACGCATGCACAGTGTATATAAAGCTAACACGAATGTGCCAAAACGAAGGTAAATTTTATTAAATTTGGAACTTCAGTGGCCTATACTGCCTAAAGATTGAAGCTTATGTTGGGAGAAGATTATGAGAGTTTAGGTTAACATTAGTGTTTTTGTCTTGTGTATTGTCTTACAGAAAAAATGAATAATAAGTTTAAGGACCCTGAATTCATGTCCCAATTTATTGACAAGTACAGGGAGATGAGGAATCTGTGGGAGGTCAAACACAGTGCATATTACAATAAACTAGTAAGGAAGGAAACTGAAGAATATTATTAATATCTAATATTCTTGTATCTCAGAGGCGTTTCCGGATGAAATAGCATTGATAGCCAAACTGACTTAAAACAAAGTGTGAGTTTATTGTCACACAATTGGCATCATAAATACAATGTAAAAAATATAATAGTTCAGTTCAATGTAGGTAAAAATATATGAAATAGAATAAAAAGTTATAAAGCTGTATAAGCTTATGAAAGCATGTCTGCTTCATGGCTGCTGCCCTCCTGTCTCCATGCTGTCTTGTGTGTTCCTCCAAGAAGAAACAGGAAATGACGTTCTTAGTCTTCTGGCAGAATTGACAGCTGTCCCAACTTATCAAAGTATCTTGTGTACATGTCAGTATCATCTATCCTAATGACTGTGTGTCTGTGTGTCCTTCAATATGGAAGCATTGGCTTTATATGTTACATGTGAACGTGTGAACGTCATAACCTCACACCAACTTAGAACCTTGTATGGCACATATTCATTTCTGCTAGCTTCAGTATGCACTTATAGTCATATATGGCATACGATTGACAAGCCCACATGTAACACTCCATATTTGAAGTAATATGCTGATCATGTAATGTCGTATAACCAAACATCTATATAATATGAACACATATTATCAACTTTACATTAAGTAACTATATACTAGTACTTATTAATATGACTGGAACTACAAACTAGCTTAACTTAACAGTATATAATCCACAATGTATATTCCTTTAGCTACGTGGACACGTGTCTATTTTCGTCTTCTCATGACATTCTACACCAAGATACCTTAAATGTCATACTCAAATTGGCTACACCAGAAAAATCCAGCTAAGCTCAGCTTTAGAAGAAGAATCATGTCAAATCTATTGATCAAGGTCATTCACACATACTCTATTTATCATGATTAATCATAAAAACAAATATGTTTTGCAAGCTTGCCATGAATATAATATAACACCTATAAGTGCCGAATTATGAATTTGGAACAATATTCTAACAATCCCCCCTGAATTATGATTAATCATATCAAAATATTCTAATACATTCAAAACATCATTCGTGTCACATTTACACATCCTTGTATCAAATGATTGAACACAATATTCCTCAGAACTGAAGCAGCTAGAAATAACTCTCCTTTCTAATCACTTTTCTTTACTTTAACTCCTCTTAGATCTATCTATTCAAAATCTTAAAATAATGATATAGAATTTAAAAATGTATAACATAATGATGACTCATATCTATAATTACTAATATTAATAATAATAACAATAGTTATTATTATTTATATTATTATTATTAAAATAAATTATGCAATAATATATTTCCATATTTGTGCTCAAATAATATTTTAGTTCTTTGGAAATATACTTTACACTCTAAAACTTGTCATAACTTTCCATAGTTCTATTAAGAGTGATATGTTTCTTAAGTTATGAACAAAAGATGTTCTATAAACTAGAATGAGTGTGCAGTTGTTACCTAAAAATATTCAATATATGAATAAGGAAAAATAAATAAAAATAATAATGATAATCCTAACTTAATATGAACATTAATATCAGAATAATCGGATTATCAAAAAATGTATATGTGGACAAATGTTTGAGTCCCAAATTGTTTATCTATAGTAGATAAAGTTTCTTCTGATTAATTTTTTCTTCATGAAATGTCTTTAAAGTTTCTTCTTCAAGTTCTGTTAGGTTAGAAAAACCTTGTTGAATAAGATAAAACAGTCATAAATCTGAAGTATAAATCTTTTGTCCAATATTCTTCCCTAGAGGATTCCTTCTTTAACTTTGAATTTTCTTGATATTCTTTTTGCTCTTCATATGAGTTTGTTCTCTTCCATATTTATGTGATTTTAGATGCCATTTCTGTAAACGAAATGCAGTATCATTAATTAGGCAAAAAATATTTACATTAAATTCTTGTAACTTTTTCTTTTTTTTCTCAACAAATGTTAAAACATTATGAGACAATAACTTTTTGAATTTGTTAAACTATATGTAAAATAACACTATCTTATATTTTCCTTCAAAGAGAACTTCTGTATGACAATGTCCTTATCCTGTCTAAGATGGCCTAAACTATAAATCATATGTACTGTGAAGTTTAGGTATGACAGGACGCAACACTTCCTTTGGTCATGATACAAATCTCTGTTTTCACAAACAAAATAAAAGTTTTGTACCACCCAGAGATGACAATGGACTATGCCTTTGTTCTCATCTCTAAAAGATTAGAAATGTGCGTAACTGTATTCTGTGTTGAAGCTCTTACTCTAGTGTTAGACTGTTCTGCAGTAACAAGTACTGGCTCTATGTCCTTCTCTGTTCCTATGCTGGAAACCTGAGATAAAGACTCCTCAGATACAGCTGTATAAACATGTGCTGGTGTACATTCCTGAAGATGTCTTCCTTTTACATCTATCTGAATGTGTTTGGATGATAAAACTCTGAACCATAGAGGATATGTTTTACGACATTCTTTAAAACTATCTTCCTCAAAAATACCTTTTAGTGAGCAGTCAGGTGTCTGTACAATGATTTTGTTTGATTTCACTATGCTCTCTGTAGCTTTAATTGCATAGTAAACACTTAGCAGTTGCTTTACACCTGACTCAAAAGTTTTTTCCAAAAATGATAAAACTCTGGAGAAATAGGCAATTATTTTCTCCTTACCTTCTTGTAATTGAGACAACGTTACTGAGATGGCATTCTCAGATACATGAGTTTTCAAAACAAATGATGCTTCAGAACAAACCTCTATTGTACTTAATGTTGGAGCATTCTGCAAATCTTTTTTCAACATTTCAAAGGCATTTTTCTCATTTGGACCCCATTGGTCAACTATATTACCTTTATTCCTCAAAAGATTATATAGTGGATTAACTTTTTCTGCGAAACAGTGTACAAACTCTTTGCAATGATTTATTTTATGCAAAAATTGACGCAATGCCTTATGAGTTGTTGGAGTTGGGATTGCAGTGATCTCTCTAACTGTTTCTTGCAACAGTTGTCTCTTTCCTTGACTAATTTGCATGTGAAGGTATTTCACTTGACTTTTCATCAGCTGGACTTTTGTCGTGTTTAATTTTAAACCTTCAGCTTGTAACATCATAAACAACTCAGACAAAAGAGCAATATGTTCATCGATATTCTGAGTACTCAACAGAATCGTATCCACATACTGACAAATACAGTCTGGCCTAGAAAATTTTGAAAGTATTTTTGCTATAGTTTCATGAACTATACCATCACCAATACCTAGGCCAGGTATTAATCGAGTGAACGTATAAGTCTCTTTTCTGAATGTGAATGCGAATTTGTACTGGCTGCTATTCGCTAAAGAAAGGGAAAAATGGCTATTCATAATTTTTAATACAGAGAACACTTTGTCCTCAGCATTCAAATTTAACTTTAAGTTAGATTTATCAGGAAGAACTGGGTTATTTGTGATATGTTTATTCAATGTCCTTAAGTCAACTGATAAAGAATATGTATTATCAGTATTTTTTATAGGCCAAATACAGTTATTTACCACTGATTTAGCTTTCTTTACAATTCCAAGTTGTACAAACTCCTGAATAATGGCAGAAAGTGGACCAATTGATTCTAGTGGTAACTCATACTGATTAAGGGGTTTTGGATCTTTTCCCTCAATATTCAATTCAATATTTTTCAAAGTTCCAATGTCATTTTTGAACTTTGACCACAAACTTGGAAAACGTTGTACCACTTCCTTTAAAGCACAATTACCATCAACATCAGGCCATTTTTGTTCTGTAGACATATTGGTAATGGAACCAACTTTACTGTATACAGAGGGATCAATAAGCACTGATTTGGGCCTAGATGGATCTTTCCAAATACTTTTATTAGCCAAATCAATCACCCATTTTTGTTCATTGATTACATCAATGCCAAGTATATTCTCTGCTTTGTGACATACCCAAATGTTAATGTTAGTTTTCACTAATCCAGGTACTTCAAATGTTACATTAGATACCTGTCTAGCAGTGGAATTACCTGTATTATTAAAACCCACTATATTACACATAGGAGAATTTGGTTTCACAGGTATGTTTTCTTTGGTAAGGCTAATCTCAGATCCACTGTCAATGAGACAATTAATGTTTTTACCATTCAGCAAACATTGTATATAAGGCCTACCATTCTCGTCCAAAATAATTGGTGCTACATATTGTAATGGCAGAGAAATTGAATCCTGATGTGATTCTATTTTTGGCAATGGCAATAAACCCTCTCTTTCAGTGACAGTGTTGTCTGAACTGCTGTTAACAGTCAAATTACTGATCTGTTTGACTTCTGTGGCATAAGGCAATTCAGTCAAAATTTTATCTTGACATGAAAAAACAGGTTGTACAAAAGCTGATTTTTCATTCTCCATATCTTTAGTTTTTATTTGTGAGTCTCTCTTAAATTTACAGCAATGTTTTCTCATATGACCAGATCTATGACAGTAAAGACACGTGATAGGCTCTCCTTGCCTCACTTGTCTGCAGCTGTCCTTGTCACTCCTGCCAAGACCTGTCGTTTCTGACATGTCCGTAGCCTGACTATTTTTGTCACATTGAATTATAGCTATCTCATGTGTGAGATTGCTTTGATTCAATTGCCTTCTAATTTTATCAATGAAGCTTACTACATCATTTAAATTTTGACGTTCCTGTGCTATAGCTACTGAAGTTGGGTCAAGGTATTTAAATTTTTTTATGAAAGCTGTTTTTAAACCTGGGTCATTGTCATCATCTACTCCAAATATCATTTTATACGCTTTTGAGAATTTAATTTTGAAGGCAAATGGGTCTTCATTAACTGAAGTTTGTAAAGAGTCAAGTGTTTCAATTGATGGAACATCTTCACCCGTTGTACATAATAACAATTGTCGCAATCTGTCTGAATCGTCACTACGTATCTCCTCTCCATCGTCAGCAATAATAGGTGACTTTGTTAGTCGTCTAGCATAATGTGCAGGTAACCAAAGATAAAATATATGATTACGCTGTTCGTCTTTAAGGTTGTACCGATCAGTGTAGGACTCAAATATGTCTGCGTTATAAAAAGCATCCGCCTTTAAATCATATGCTGGGATGTCTTTTAAAACTTTCATTAATTGGTCATGTATTTGTAACTTTAGTTTTGCAGTTCTACATAATAAGTTTTTATGTTTCATTTCTTTTTCATCAGTAGCATCAACATTCTCCATATCCGAACTTTCCGGAATATAAGAGGATTGTTGCTTACATTTAGATTCAGTCTTTTTGTCATCTGCAGTTATTACAGCAATCTGTCTGTTATTTTGTAAATCTGGCAAAATCATTTTTTTAGATTCTAATTGCTCTTCAAGATTCTCTATGTAATTACAAAAAATCTCACAGTTTGGACAACTTAGAGAATCTTGGGACACATTTTCATGTTTCCCTGTGTTCTGTATAGTGTTACATTCTGTCTGCTGTAATGTACACACATTTTTAGCAGGTAAATCAACATTAATAATCATTTTGTTAAATATTCTCACTAAGCTTAAGATATTAGCTATCTTTTTACGTAATTTATGTACAGTGAACCTGGATTTATCAATCTGTGTATTGGCATTTAAGCATTCATTGTACATATATCTCCACAAGTGACTGTCATTTGGATATAAAGACACATCTTTAAACTCTAGCTTGCTGTCTCTAGCTATTTCATCAATAAATTCCATAACTTTTACTCACCGTATTTAGAAGAATTTCTCGTCTTCAACCGTCTGTTTCTTGGACCTCTTGTCCACATCTGATGCAGCACAAACGCCTCTTGGTTGATAGGTTCTGAACCGTCTTTTTTCTCGAGACTTGAATATTCGCAAAACTGCGCTAATCTCTCCCCCCTCAGCAAGGATCGAGATTTCCGTAAAAAATAGAGAAATGACGGCAATTGCAGGCTCGCCAAAATGAAGAATATTATTAATATCTAATATTCTTGTATCTCAGAGGCGTTTCCGGATGAAATAGCATTGATAGCCAAACTGACTTAAAACAAAGTGTGAGTTTATTGTCACACAATTGGCATCATAAATACAATGTAAAAAATATAATAGTTCAGTTCAATGTAGGTAAAAATATATGAAATAGAATAAAAAGTTATAAAGCTGTATAAGCTTATGAAAGCATGTCTGCTTCATGGCTGCTGCCCTCCTGTCTCCATGCTGTCTTGTGTGTTCCTCCAAGAAAAAACAGGAAATGACGTTCTTAGTCTTCTGGCAGAATTGACAGCTGTCCCAACTTATCAAAGTATCTTGTGTACATGTCAGTATCATCTATCCTAATGACTGTGTGTCTGTGTCTGTCTGTGTGTCTGTGTGTCCTTCAATATGGAAGCATTGGCTTTATATGTTACATGTGAACGTGTGAACGTCATAACCTCACACCAACTTAGAACCTTGTATGGCACATATTCATTTCTGCTAGCTTCAGTATGCACTCATAGTCATATATGGCATACGATTGACAAGCCCACATGTAACACTCCATATTTGAAGTAATATGCTGATCATGTAATGTCGTATAACCAAACCTCTATATAATATGAACACATATTATCAACTTTACATTAAGTAACTATATACTAGTACTTATTAATATGACTGGAACTACAAACTAGCTTAACTTAACAGTATATAATCCACAATGTATATTCCTTTAGCTACGTGGACACGTGTCTATTTTCGTCTTCTCATGACATTCTACACCAAGATACCTTAAATGTCATACTCAAATTGGCTACACCAGAAAAATCCAGCAATGCTCAGCTTTAGAAGAAGAATCATGTCAAATCTATTGATCAAGGTCATTCACACATACTCTATTTATCATGATTAATCATAAAAACAAATATGTTTTGCAAGCTTGCCATGAATATAATATAACACCTATAAGTGCCGAATTATGAATTTGGAACAATATTCTAACAGAAACACTGGAGAGACTTCTGGCATTTGTGCAGACTTTGTTCCCAGAAGCAACCATGAAGATTTTGGAACGTAAAATTGGGATCTTGAGGAATATGTATTGGAGGGAGCATAACAAGATCCAGGCTTCTCTGAGATCGGGAGCATCAGCAGATGATGTGTATGTACCCAGGCTGTGGTACTTCGAAAAACTGCGTTTTCTTGACGACCAGACTGAAGCCAGGGAATCTCTTTCGACCCTTCCCTGCAA
The DNA here is from genome assembly GCA_037952925.1 of Lithobates clamitans. Lineage (NCBI taxonomy): Eukaryota > Metazoa > Chordata > Amphibia > Anura > Ranidae > Lithobates > Lithobates clamitans. The sequence continues at coordinate 2,218,574 of JBBGZY010001184.1, forward strand.
CCTTCCCTCCACCCTTCCCCCCACCTCAGCAGAGGCTGACGAGGAACAACCTGGGCCTTCCATCCTGGAAGAACCGGATGCGCCCAGCTGGAGCCAGGTATATTATTTTTAGACATATTTAGTGTCCTAATATTAATGATGTTAACTAGATGTTATAATTGATTACCTATTAAGGATTTTATCCAAAATATGATGTATACATATCAATTGACAGTAGTGGCTAAAAATGTTTGTCACCAGCTTGAAAAAAATGCTGGGTTCAGAATGATACTCTTTTATATGTAATAACATTGAATTTGCAAGTCATGAACTGAAAATTGTGTGTGATTGATGAACCAAAAACTTAACCTATGTCCCTTTTTTTTATACACAGGACACGGACCCAGTGACAGCCAGGAGGTGGCCGTGCCCAGTGACAGCCAGGAGGTGGGTGGGCCCAGTGTCAGCCAGGAGGTGGCCGGGCCCAGTAGGAGCCTCACCCAATCGCAGGTGCCTCCCCTCCGCCTTCATATAAAAAGGCCCAGGAAGGGGACGGTGACAGAGGAGGCATCACTGCACCTCATTGGAGAAGCTACGAATGTCCTCACGAGCCCCCCCGACGCTGAAGAGGCCTAAGGCTGCTATATAGCGAGCAGGTTGGTTGAATTGGAGAAGGGCCAATGCCTCCTCTGTGAAAGAATTATTTTTGATGCCCTTCACTAGGGGCTGAAGGGCGAGTTAACTGCCAACAGCCAAATATATGAGCAAGCCCATCCTCCTCCTCCTGCCACAAGTCCACCACCAGAGCCACAGCCTCCAAGGAAGGCTGCAGGGCAGCGTGGAGGGAAGGCTGCAATGAAGAGAAGAAAGTGATGACCTGGGTTCAGTCTGGTCTGACAGAAGACGCAAGCTGGTGTAGTACTACAGCCATGGGCGTCCACAGCAGGGGGCAAGGGGCGTCAAGTGCCCCCCCCCTGGAATCGGCAACGTGATGGTGCGGGCAGTGCCGGCTAAACTGTGCTGGATGGCAGATGAACATGCACATCAGTACACAGTCACAGATCACTACCCAAGTCAGACCTAAAGTGTCCTTGCAGAGCTGAAGGATGCCCCACAGATCATTTCAAGTCCCCGCCTCTGACATGATGTCATTCAGAGGCCGGAGAGAGGCACTGCGAGGGAGCGTGCATGTTCCTGGAATTGGGTAAGTGAGCAATGGCAAACAGAGGGGAATATATGTTGCTTAACAGTGTAATGTTGCAGTGACGCTTTTCCAGTGCACTGGACTGGTTAATGTCTTGGGAGCTGTGGTGGGTTTTGTGATTGGGGGTTAATTAAGCCATTAGCCAGTAATATGCAGCATGAAGGGGTTAATGTACTGACACTGGCCACAAAAGCACAAGGTGTTTATGAACACTGCCATTGATCTCTAATGCATTAGTGGCCAGTAGCAGTTAATTAACCCCTTTGTGCTGCTTTAGTGGCCAGTGTCAGTGTTAACCTATTCCTGCTGCAATACAAAGGGGTAATTAACACTGCTACTGGCCGCTACCGCATTAGTGATCAATAGGAGTGTTCATTAACCCCTTGAGCTGAATTAGTGGCCAATGTCAGTGTTAATTAGCTTCTTCATGCTGCATGGTTTTAAATTAGCATATCACCACTGACCATCTATGCTGGGGCTAATATTGCAGCTACTGCACCAACGTTGGGGATTATTATTGCAGAAACTGACACCAATACTGGGGATTATTATTGCAGAAACTGACACCAATATTGGGGATTATTATTGCAGAAACAAAATGTGCCAAATGTGGAAGGGGGAGGGTTATCACGCTTTATGTGATAATGACTAAGCCCCTCCCCTTCATGTTTTAATTCAAATACATTTCTAAAAGACAATGTCAAATTAACAAGGTACACCAACCTTCTTGAGGTTACAAAAAAAACAAAAAGATAATGTTATTATGTTAACTTGACACACAAAAAAATAAAACATTATTAATGTTATTGTGCTAACTTGACACAAAAAAAAATATGTGGAGAAAACTAGAAAGTAATTTTTAAATCATAAAAAAAGATCTTGATGAAATCAAAAATAATAAAAGATGATTAAAAAAAATAAAATTTGTGAACATTAATATGGAGAACGGGCTTTTAAAAAATACTATATCGTTCATGAGATCAAGAGAAATAATCCAGAAATCTGTTCGGGAGAACTCTGTGTGAATATGAGCAGCAAAACAACTTTGTTCTTCTAGCATTATAAAGAAGACAATAATGCGCTGCATTAAACGATCACAGAATTTGCAGCGTGTGGAATGTGCTAGCTCCAATACGTCTCTTACTTGCTTCAGAGCATGCGTCGTTTTTTGTCCGTCCGGACCAGCATACAGACGAGTGGATTTCTCGATAGGAACTGGGTCCGGCGGAGTTCCGTCAGAAAGATTTGAAACGTTCCAAATCTAAAGTCCGTCTGATTTTCGACAGAAAAAGTCAGCTGAAGGTCCGATGAAGCCCACACACGGTCGGATTGTCCGACGGATTCGTTCCATCAGATCAGTCCGGTCGAAAAGTCTGCTTGTGTGTACACAGCATAAGGCTGAGATTTCCCCGGCGGGACCAGTTTTTATAATCTTCCGGGTGCAGCAGGGTTGATTCCAGTTCTTTTTTTAAGATCAGTGAGATCTTGTTTGTTTTTCTCAAGGACTGTGGTAGCTGCCTCCGTTTTGTCCTCAAGATCACTGTTGCGAGATCTGAGCTCCCAGATCTTTTTTGTGAGGTGTGGCTAGCTTAGTGGTAGCTGCAGAGAGCTCAGTCTGCATCATGATCTTGAAGCAGGCCAAAAGATCAGTGTCACAGAACACAGGCTGGGGCCGTATCAGAACGTCCTGGCTGTCCTGCATGTCCGAGGGAGGCATGGAATCCTCTTATGGGGAGCAGGGACTCGAGACCGGCGCCTCCAAGATGGCGGTGGGCCCCAGCCGGATCGTGGCCAGTCTGCTTGGCGCTAGAAGCCTGGGTAGCCTGGGATCGTCTCCCCATATGGTGCGCTGGGGTTGCCAAATGCTGAAACTGTGTAGAGGGGTGTACAGGGACCCTCGGAAGGGAGTTATCGTGGCGGATGTGTCCGGGCAGCGAGGCGCGTGCCTAGTATGTGGCCATCTCCATGCGCTGCTCGCAGGGGGCTATAATTTTTTATCATGTGTATTTTAAATGATAGAATATCAACCAAAAATCCAGAAAAAAAAAATCAAATAAATGCTATAATTTTATGTTCCAGTTCAGTGAGTACAATAAGTATTTGATCCCCAAGCAAAACATGACTTAGTACTTGGTGGAGAAACCCTTGTTGCTAAGCACAGAGGTAAGACGTTTCTTGTAGTTGGTGACCAGGTTTGCACACATCTCAGGAGGGATTTTGGTCCTCTCTTCTTTACAGATCTTCTCTAAATCCTTAAGGTTTCTTGGCTGTCTCTTGGCAACTCAAAGGTTCAGCTCCCTCCAAAAATTTTCATGACCTCAGTGTGCTTCTTCTTGAGATACTCCTTTGTTGCCTTTTGTGGTATGTTTTGGGTCATTGTCATGCTGGAAGAGCCGTCCACGACCCATTTTCAGTGTTCTGGCTGAGGGAAGAAGGTTCTCATCCAAGATTTTACAATACATGGCCATTGGCCCCTCAATGCGGCAAAGTCAGACTGTACCTTTAGCAGAGAAACAGCCCCAAAGCATAATGTTTCCATCTCCACGCTTGACTGTAGGGATGGTGTTCTTAGGGTCATAGGCAACATTGGTCTTCCTCCAAACACGCCGAGTTAATGCCAAAGGGTTTAATTTTGGTCTCATCTGACCACAGCACTTTTTCTCCCAATCATTTAGATGTTCATTTGCATGACTGTACATGCGCCTTCTTGAGGAGGGGGATCCATGTTTGGAGGAAGAAAAAGGCTGACTATGACCCTAGGAACACGATCCCTACAGTCAAGCACAGAGGTGGAAACATTATGCGTTGGGGCTGTTTCTCTGCTAAAGGTACAGGCCGAATTGCCACACTGAGGGGCCAATGGACGGGGCCAAGTATTGTAAAATCTTGGATAAGAACCTTCTTCCCTCAGCCAGAACACTGAAGATGGGTCATGGATGGGTCTTCCAGCATGACAATGACCCAATACATACCACCAAGGCAACAAAGGAGTGGCTCAAGAAGAAGCACATTAAGGCCATGGAGTGGCCTAGTCAGTCTCCAGACCTTAATCCTATAAAATAAAATGTATGGAAGGAGCTGAAATTTCGAGTTGCCAAGAGACAGTCAAGAAACCTTAAGTATTTGGAGAAGGTCTGTAAAGAGTGCACCAAAATCCCTCCTGAGATGTGTGCAAACCTGGTCACTAACTACAAGAAATGTCTTGCCTCTGCTTGCCAACAAAGGTTTCTCCACCAAGTACTAAGTCATGTTTTGAATGGGGATCAAATACTTATTTTACTCCCTAAACTGCAACTCCATTTATAACATTTCTATCTTGTGTTGTTTCTGGATTTTTGGTTCATATTCTGTCTCATTTAAAATTCACCTTTAATAAAAATTATAGACATTTAATTTCTTTGTGTGTGGACAAACTTACAAAATCTGTAGGAGATCAAAATATTATTTTCCTCACTGTATATTATTATGCCCAGTGTATTGCTTCACACGGACCTAAAGATCTCTTCTTTCCTGCTGCTGCCACCACTATGGAGACCGCTAGCCAGGATAAGAAATGAAGGGCAGTTGGTATCACTCCACATAGGACAGGAGCCAGCCCCACAGAGGGGGCATCGGCTTATGCAGCTTTTGCTCCTTACTACAGCTCCTACTTTACAAGTGGTCCCTCTGCAATGCACTGTGTTTGATGCTCTGCGATGTCGGGTCAGCAAGCCCAGACTGTGATCTTTAGGTTGCTGACCCCCGCTCTTGAACAAGTAATTAAGCAAATTTCCATTCACAATCATACAATCTTGTGGCTCAAAGTCTAGACAGATAGAGTGGCCTGTAAAAAATGTCTAACATGTATTCTTTTTGAAAGAGGACATCTTTTTAGTGAAGAACTGGACAAATTTATTAAAGATGGTGGGAGAGGTGTCTGTTACAATTTGCCTTTCTCTGGGTCACAGACATTCCAGACCAGTGGGATAAATCTGTGGTTTCAAAAGGCTACAAAATAGAGTTTGAAAATCTACCCTCTCATCGTTACCCTATCAAATCAACCAAAATCTGCCCAGGGGTCTGCCCTCATGTAATGTAATTGGGGTATCTGGATTTTTGGTACAAGGTCTGCTTTCAAATAAACAGGTATTAAAGCGAGGTTCCACCCAAAAAAACAAAAATACCTGAAAAATTCTAAAAAAAAACCCCAAAAAAATTTGGATATTTTTTTTTTTTTTACTTACCTCTAAATGCCTGTTGCTAGGTGGTCCCTCGTAGTCTGCCTCTTCCTTTGCCTGGGCTGGTGACATCACTTCCCCCTCGGCACAGGAAGGGCTGGGCTCTGCTCCCTCCCTCCTGTCAATCATCTGGGACCCATTACAGGTCCCAGGTGATTGAGCGGCCAATCACGGCGCCGCTCACGCATGCGCAGTGGGTGCCAGGCTGTAAAGCCACAGCCCAGCGCCCACAGTTGAAATGCCGACGAGCAGGGGGGGGGACGAGCAGGGCTTCGATCCTCCGCATCGCTGGACCCAGGGACAGGTAAGTGTCCAATTAAAAGTCAGCAGCTGCAGTATTTGTAGCTGTTGACTTTTAATTTTTTTTTTTTTTTAATGGAACTCCTCTTTAACTTAGGGACTTGTTTAGAATGGAGAGCAGATAACAAAGTTACTCCATACTGTGGCCTGCCTTTTACAGCCCATTCGAAAAATGCTGGCTCAGGTGTGCTCTAGCTCCAGTATCAGCCTTCTGCCACGTAACCAAGACGTTCATATGCTCAGGTAGGGCCCATCGGTGTGCTAAGTAAGAAGAGGAAGGAAAAAGAGTGCATTTTCCATGTGTGGCCTTTATCTTCTGGTGCAACCTAGGCCGCTCACGCTTAAAGCAGAATTTTATCTCTATGAACTTGATAAAAATAATGTTCTTTAGCAAGGAACATACATTCCACATTCATAATTATGCCACCAATATTAGTGTGTGCTGTAAATTTCCTCCAGCATTACTCCTGTTTCTTCTTGCTGGAGGCTGCCATTTTGCTAAAGTCCAGAGCCCCTGAACAGCAGTAAATCATAAAGCAGAACTAAACCTATTAATTTAGTGGTTTCAAAAAACTTACATTTCTGGAATGCCAGGATTGCTAACGGTCACATTTGCTTGTGTGCTCAACTAAACTGTCAAACTATCAAATGGCTGGTGCCATAACTGATCACATGTGCAGCACCATGACAGTTGCAGATCAAACTGAAGCAGCTTCCTTGGCTGTAAAGGATAGGAGGGTTTATTTCTTTTACCTTAAAAGAGAAGTATGTTTTTTTTTTTATTGTTTTTTTTTTTTTTTTTTTATTTTTTTTTTTTTATTCATACTTACCTCGGTGGATGGAGCATCAGACCAATGCTGCAGCTGTCTCTGCACTGTGAACCGAGCCACCAAATCTTGCCGATGGCTTGGTTCTCACAGATCCACGAGAGGAAAGCTGCTGACTGTCAGTCAGCGTTTCTCCTTTCTGATCCTCCACGTTCACTGGAGCGCTGAGCTGTGGAGGGGCAGGGAGAGGCTGAGACTGCCATCAATCAAGGCAGCTGGCGGATCCAGACTTGGAAGTCGGGATGACTTGCTGCCTCAACTGATGGCAGTGACATCAGTGGAGAGCGAACTTCAGACCACTCTCTGTGCTGAAAACGGGTCACAGGAGTGCAAAATGAATTGCACTCCTGTGACCAATAGGAGAAGCCCAGCCTAAAAAGCGCAGGCTGGACTTCTCCTTTAAGGCTGTCAGCGGATCGGCCTTTACAAACTCGGTAGTGCCTAAAAATGGAGAGCAACTGGGTGTGCAGAGCAGGGTGAAAGTGTATTACTGGATTTAAAACAGTATAGGCACTTAATTTTTAATGTTTTACATAGCTATACCTTCAAAAGGGGCCAACCTGAAGTTAACTAGCAGGACTTAATTTTCTGACTAAAGTGCCACTTTTAGGTTGAGCTAAAAACGGAAAATTGCATCATACTTACTGTAATTTTCCTTTCCTGGTGCCTGTCCATGGCAGCATACCTGTAATAAGCACCGCCCCAGGCTCCTCCTCTCAGGATAGTGAATATATTATAAAAGAAAGACCAATACCCCCCCCCCCCCCAACATTCTCCTGTCATATCGAATACCGAGGGAGGGCATGTATGCTGCCATGGATAGGCACCAGGAAAGGAAATTACAGTAAGTATGATACAATTTTCCGTTTTCCTAGTGCCTCCATGGCAGCATACCTGTAATACAATAAATAGCTGAAATACTGGGTGGGCAATGTTCATAAAGAAATTTTTTTAAGTAAACATCAGAGCTGATTCAATTGCCCTTCTCCCGAACTCCACTGAAGTGACTGCTCCTGGATCAATTCTATAATGTTGCATGTATGTGTTTGAAGAAGACCAGGAAGCTGCTCTGCAAATCGTTTCAAGAGAGACATTTGCCCTTGCCGCCCAAGATGAAGAAACTGCCCTTATTGAGTGGGCTTTAACCGCCAGAGGATCCAGTCCTCTAGCCCTATATGTTCTTTGGATTAGTTTGCCAATCCAGTAGGCAATCGTTTTTGAGGCTGCTTCCTTTCCTCTATTCTTACCCTAAGGAAGAATGAATAGCTTATTTGATGTTCTGAAAGATGCTGTGGCCTGAAGGTAACATCTTAGAACTCTGAACACGTCTAGTTCATGAAAAAACCCCCGACTGTGGATCTGGAAAGGTAGGTAGAGCGCAAGCCTCCTTGAGAGTGGATTGGGTAGACACTTTAGGCACCAATCCTGGAACTGTCCGAAGCTCCACTCTGATAAGAAGGATGTATGCTCATCCTCTGCCCCCTAATGCTTATAGTTCCGAGTCCCTTTTCCCTGAAGTTACTGCAATCAAAAAGGCAGTCTTGAGCGTCAGGTTCCATAATGAAGCAGATTCCGATGGGGCAAAAGGATGAGTTGTCAGAGTCCAATACCACAGACAGATCCCAAGCAGGAAAAGCATGCTTTACTAGTGGCCTAATTTATTTAACCGCTCTGAGGAAATGGATGATAAGAACGTCTTTTGCCCATCTCTTGTTTGGCTGCCATCTGAACCTTCTGGGAACTTAAACCGAGACCAAGGTTCAGGCCTGCTTGAAGGAAGTCTAAGAGCAGCGAGGAGGAAGGGACTGCGGGTCTGGACACCTGCCAGCTGCAAACATTTTGAATTTGTTCCAGATCTTGGTGTATAACCCATTTTGTTTTCTGGCCTTTAGCAGTGCAGAGATCACTTCTGATGAGCAACCTAGAGATTGGAATTTTTCCCTTCAACCTCCAAACATGAAGATTCAGTTTGTGAGGTGCTGGGTGCACAAATCTCCCTTGAGTGAGAAGCTGAGGTAGGATCGGAATCTTGAGAGGATGACAAGTGCTGAGGTGCATTGCCCAAGGAAACCACGGCCTCCTTGGCCACTATGGGAGAATTGCCACCACACTGATTGACTTGTTCAGTAATCTGAGGAGAAATCTTGAGATTAAAGGTTTTGGGGGGAATGCATAAGCTGTCCTGCACTGCCATAAACTCAAAAGGGCATCCACTGATTCTGCCTGGGGATGAGGCAGACGTGCAAGGAACCTTGGCAATTTGGCATTCTCTGCTGAGGTGAAGAGATCAATCTCTGGGGGATTCTGGAGACCCATGATCCAACTGAATATTGAGGGGTGAAGGGACCATTGGTTGCTGTCTTGAAAGTTCCGGGACATGATCCGCCTTCTCATTCAGGCAGCCCAGAAGGTAAACTGCCTTGAGCTCCAGCAAATTCCTCTCTGCCCACAACATAATGGGCTCCACTTCCTTCAACAACAGGATGCTGTGAGTTACCCCCTGTCGCTGGATATATGCCACTGCCGCTCTGTTGTCCAAGACCAGTTTTTGAAGTAGATAGTCCCCCAGACTCACTAGGGCTAGATAGGCTGCCTCTATTTCCAGGACGTTCAAGACTATCCCTTTTGTGGGAAAGTCCCACTTCCCCTGCACCTCTAGATGATCACAGTGAGCTCCCCAGCCTCTTGAACTTGCATCAGTAGTAAGTATGGTCCAAGAGGGGCACTGCAGATGGCATGGCTTTGAGATCTGATCTTTCTTTGTCCACCAAAGAAGACTTCTCTTCATGGAATCAAGATGAAAATCCACTGATGCAATGACTGTTTCTTCCACTGCGACAGGAAGCCTACTTGAAAAAATTTTAGGTGCCAATGGGCCCAAGGTAGCATCGGGATAGAAGATGATATAATCCCGATTATACTCAGGCAAACTGACGCAGATAGGTGGGACCTGGATCATCTTCTGGGAAATAGCTGCTACTTTCTGGGGAGGAAGACACACTGTACCGGTCGAAGTGTTGAACAAGGCTCCTAGGTAGATCATTGTCTGGGTTGGTGTAAGAAGACTCTTCTCCCCATTAACTAGCCACACGAACTTTGCTAGGGTGGACAGCAAGATCTTCTTGTGCTCCAGAAGTTGTTCCGGGCTGAGAGCTAGTAACAAGATGTCTAGATAATGAAAAACTCTCAGCCCTCTCTCCCTTAGGGGGGCTAGAACTGCAATTAGGATCTTCAAAAATATCCTCGGTAAGGTACAGAGGCCAAAGGGCAGACACTGGAACTGAAGATGCGTGTGCCCTACTGCCACCCTTAGATATTTTTGGAAGGCAGGGAGGATGGGCACGTGGAAGTAGGCATCTTGGAGATCTACTGAGATCATCCAATCTCCCTGTTGTACCATCTGGATGATCGTTTGCAAGGATTCCATCTTGAAGGTGTCTAGATGAGTGAAATGATTCAGATGCCTTAAATACACCACCGGTCTCCTATCCCCATTCTTTTTGGGGATCAGAAAAAGGGTTGAACAAAATCCTGTGAATCTCTCGGAGGGAGGGACAGGGACTACCGCCTGTTGGACCTGTAATAGGAGTAGAAATTTTTTGCTTTCTGTGGGGAGACCAGAATTCTGGTTAGTGCAAATTAATCTTGCGGAGGATGATTTGAGAATGTCGGAAATGGACGGATACCACCCAGGGATCCTTGCAGTGGCTGTCCCAGATGCCGGGGAAGCGGCTTAGTCTGGCTCCAACTGGGATCCCCTGGGGTGGCCTCATGTAAAAAAGGTTTTCCTCCATCCTGGGGGTTGGGAATATTTCTTTGTTTATTCGATTTTAAGAAGGTAGCTTGAGTGCTTCTCCAGTTCCTTTTAGGATCTCTATTTTGATGGAACTGAGAGAAAGTCCTGTTCCTGGAAGATTGAAACTTTGAGGAAAAAACTTGAGACCTTCTCATCCTCTTGTCTTGAGGGAGTAAACCCGACTTTCCCCCTGTTACCCGGGGGATTGCCTTTTCAAGTCTATCTGTCAAAGTGATTCTGCACCAATTCTGTTTAGGGGCTGCATCAGCCGCCGAAGGTTTTAGCCACAAGGCCGTTTGGCCATAATTGTATGCAGCTGAAAATCCTATTGCATCGATGGCCGCTTCCCCCACAAAATCAGCTGACCTCTTGAGCTCTTCCAGTGCTTTAATGATATCTACTTTTGGGACATCTTGCCATAAGGCCATCTCTATGTTCTTCGTCCAGACCCTAATGGCGCTTGAGACTGATGTCAATGCCACTGCTGGTCTGCAAGTGCCTCCGGCCGCCTGGTAGGCCTTCTTAAGGTCTGAATCAATGCGCCTATCTAATGGATTCTTAAAGGAGGCTTAGTCCTCCATTGGCAAGGTTATGTACTTGGCTAGGCTAATTACTGAGGTGTCAAAAAGGGCTGAGACTGATTCGGATAAAGGGTAATGTTTATGCAACCGGTTTAAGGAAAAACGCTTCTCAGTCTTTTTCAATTCATCCAAGATGAGGTCTTTCACTTCCTCCATAAGCGGGGAAAAAAGGAAAGTCTTTTCTTCAAAAAGGGAAAATAAGACCTCGACTTCTAAGGAAGTTCCTCGACCTCCTCCCAGCCTATAGCCTGCTTCACGGCTGACACAAATGGCTGGACTAAAGAAAAACTGAACCCCGATGGGTCAGTCTCATCTGCTGATTCTTCTGACTCATCATTGTTACCTCCAGTCGTAGGTGGTGGTACAGATGCAGACAAACCAGAACCGGTAGCAGAGTGACCTGGAAATACTACAGCTGCCGTTTCCTCCTGTACACCTGCCGCAATCTGCTGGGGAAGCGTTGTTCCCACTAGTTCTGCAAGTGTGTCCTTAACGACTTTTTTGATCAAGTCTGTAACTTGCTGAGCTTCAGCCTCCCCTTGAGTGGCATAGCTTCGAAAACAAACAATCCTTACAGACCAGTTTATCTGCCATAGGAATGGCACCACAAGCCCGACACTTTAACCTTCTCGTCTACGAGAATTTGTCAATCAATGTCTCTTGGAAGAAGATCTGTCATCTGAATGACGTTGTGATCTAGACGATTGACTGCATTCAGGGCTTGGATGGGAATGACTTCCATGGTGGCCAGAAGTCCTGTTATACTTATGTTGGCATATAGGGCTGAAACAAAAAGGTAACCGCATAAAAGCACTCTTTTTCTAACAAAACTTTTTTTTTTCTTCAGGAACCGAAGTGCGTCCTTACCTCGAGAAACGAGGATCTTGATCTGACAGTGACTCATTGCTGTGGGGGCAGGCAGTAACAGCTTAGAAGAAAGGAGAGGAAACACACTAGTGACAAACAATAAAGAGGGGGAGAGAAAAGAGGGAAGGGAAGATTTTAACTATACACCATTTCTTTACTCCAAACACCGTTCATAAAAAAATATGCTAAATAAAATATTTTTATTCCTCACTATACTTTTTTCCCCTATTTTCCCCTTTCTTTCTTCCTTTGCAAGTACAGACACAAAAAGAGAAAACAAGAACATTTTCCTTTAGAGAAGAGACATGGACTGAGGGCACCAAAGCAGGCCGCCATACTAAATTCCCCTGCTCCTTAACCACATCAATACTGGGCACTTTCACCCCCTTTCTTCCCAGACCAATTTTCAGCTTTCAGCGCTCTCAATGACAATTGCGTGGTCATGCAATGCTGTACTTAAATTAAATTTTTATCATTTTGTTCACACAAATAGAGCTTTATTTTGGTGGTATTTATTCACTACTCCGTTTTTTATTTTTTGCAATATAAGCGAAAAAAGAGCAGAAATTTGGAAAAAAAAACAATATTTTCTTCTTTCTGTTTTAAAAGAAATCCAATAAAATCGAATGTTGTCATAAATTTAAGCCAAAATGCTCTGCTACATGTTTTTGGTAAAAAAAAAAAAATCCGTTAAGTGTATAATAATTGGTTTGTGTGATCACGGACAGATGTACGCAAATGATCATGTACAGATGTGCGCAGGTGATCACGGCCATATATGTGCAGATAATCATTGGGACATGTGATTTTACTGTTCCATATGTGGGGGACAGGTGTGTTAACTTTGTGTGTTTACACGGTGGGGACACTACACTGGCTATCAGTGAGTAAAAAGCTATAAAAAACAGCTCGTACTCACTGATCACCAGCCGGCTGCAGCGATCCGCTCTCCTCTCCTCACTGACTACTTCTGTGTGAGGAGAGCCGATTGCCTAGCAACCGGCTCTGTATTTACATCACATGACGGCTGTGATTGGACACGGCTGTCATGTGATCAGCAGGGCCAATCGCAGAACCCTCCTGCCGATCGGAGATGCGCCGTATCCGGGTGACACAAGCGCATCGGGATCGTGCTGCTGCGCGGGCAATCCCCCTCCTTCTGAGGGACGTTCCTGAACGTCCACTCAGAAGGAGAGAGCGCCCACCCGGACTATTATGTACAGTGGCCGGGTGGGAAGTAGTTAAATAGGACCAGGGGAGGGAAAGGAGGACATGGACATAACCAAATGTCCGCCCTACCCATCCTCCTATAGTTAGGGCAACAGCCTAAGCTGATTCCCTCAAGGAAGATGGCACCTGAGTCCTCAACACGTCCCGCCCCCAGTCTCCGATTCGCGGAGGCTATGAGAGAACCGGACCTGGCACGTGAGAACGCTCATCACCGATCCCCACAGATGCCTCAGACTCACAGTACACTTAGAAATGAAAAGACACCATAAATACAAAGTGACAGAAAATATAAAGTTAAACAGGTATGCTGCCTTACCAGCTCCCGAGCATGGTACTAGCCATAGTCCATCTGCAGACCCACAGCTCCGATTTAGGAGACTGCTGCAGCCCCTAAAGATCCTCAGAAGGGGCTCCTCACCTTATTAGCGCTTTTAGCAGCCCAAGGATGGGGACTGCATCTGGGAGAGGCTCAGAACCCAGCCGGAACATGCACAAGGCAGAAGCAAGGACATACGTACCACTATCCATGAGGTATGAGGAAAAAAGGAGAAAGCTGGGGGGGGGGGGGGGTATTGGTCTTTCTTTTATAATATATTCACTATCCTGAGAGGAGGAGCCCGTGGAAGAGATTATCACAGGTATGCTGCCATGGAAGCACCAGGAAAGTGTGTTGCCATGTCATGACGAATCAGGTGGACTGTTGCCATGTCATGACGAGTCAGGAGTGGACAGCAGCTCATCCAGCTCTGCAGGTCTCACCCAAGATGTGCAGGAAGTACCAGTGAGTGTCACCATTCCTCCTCCCCTTACTGCTAAAAGCGACGAAAGGGTAGGAAGTGCTGGGCCTACAGCTGGGAACTATTACCAGACTAACATGTCTGTGGATATTGCCTCTGAGACCTCTCTAAGGGCAAAGGACTCTGTGAGCCAGCAAGTCATGCCCTTTCTTAGGTAAGTAGATAATGAGCCTCTAGCTGGGTTCTCCAGCCACTTATGCCAGCCAACTCTGGCACAACATCAAGGATGCAGCCCTGCAGATGAGTTCAGGGCATTACAGTTTGCCTTCCTAACCAAGGAGGGCCTGAGCCCATCATAGCCATCTTTATTTCCAGTTTATAAGGCACCTTATCCAAGCCATTTATGCTTGCCTTACACCTGACTTTGCCAGAGCTAAAAGGACAATCGTTCTCGAAGAAGCTTAGCATGTTTTAAATGTCTCTCAGGTCCAGTCATTCATTAGGGCAGTTAAGCAGGCCCGAAATGGGATGACCCTGATGACTGCTTTTGAAATCAGAATATACTTCCTGTTTTCAAGACATGGCTTTCCATTCTCCCTGATGAATGGAAGGGTGAAGAGGTTGATTCAAGAAGAGTGGCAGTAGAGGTATGAAGTTTTACATAAGTAAACAGAAGAAAAATTATAACATGCCTCCAGTCTGGTCGAAAGAATGAGACCACAGTGTGCTAACTCACCCATGAATTGCCGAAAAAGCAGGTTATCAGTGCTCTTGGTGAGCTCCAATGCTTGATTTCGTGGATGAAGTAGCATTTGTTGTTATCAATGTACCACCTAAGGCAGTGCTGCATTCAGTGAAAATGAAGAGGGCTGTAAGGACCAGTCCTTGGTCAACAAACCCGTCCTAACACAGGCTGGTTACAAGTGCCTTTATGATGGCAAATTTTACCATCTGACCAGATGATGGATGTGATTATTCCAAGAGCAATCGGTAGTTAGTCTGGCCTTCCTCTTCATAGGAGGTCAAGGCTCCAGTGATTTCTCTGCTTGTTTGGCCCAATCTACATTCCGGGACTCAAGATCTTTTGGCCAGAATGGGAAACTTCAAGAGCGGATAGAGGGGTGTGCAAAGGTACCTTACTGAGGGATGCATAGCCATTCTTTTTGGTCCCTTCATCCCCTACAGGAGTCTTTTTGACAGGAGACTGCCAAGGCTAGTGTGGTGAGGGCAGGGTGGCCAATTAGTGTGAACCGATGGTAAAGCCAATTTTTGGGATCCATGGGTGCCTTCTATGGTAAAACTCAGTTGCATTTCGTAGTTCAGAAGTCATCTTCCAGAACATTTCTTCATTTTCCTCCTGCAGCCGCTGAAAGCCTGCTTCTCCTCCCCTCCCTCCCACAGGCATTCAGTGGCTGTGGGAGGAAAATGGAGGGGATCGGTTCCTCGATATGCCTCTGCCCCTCCTATCCAGATTCTGCTGCCACCGGACCCCTGTGTGCTCTCCTAGGCCCCCCCTCCCTCGCAGTGCTGCTGGGAAGTACCAGCGTGGAGAGCTGGGAAGGGGTCAGTAAATATGTCATTCACCGGTCCCTTCCTTTTGTGAATTGACAGTGTCAATGATCGGTACCGATCACTGACTCTGTCCATAACTGAAGCATAGTAAGCTCTGTACAGAGCTATTCCTATCCATTCATTCTGTGCAGCTTAGGCTGCCGAGATGGAGATTGAGGGCTGTATCCTCGATCTCCTTTCTCTGTCTCAAAAGGTGGAACATCAGAGGTCTGTTTAGACCCCTGATACGTCACCAAAGCCCCCAACGGGGCTCCTAAAAAATTTGTAATAAATAAACTTGTAATAAAATAAAATGGTAAAACATAATGAAAAAATAAAATAACAAAATTAAAAAAAAATCTACTGACACCAGTGGTGGATCTATCAGGGTTGCACAGGTCGCACTTGTGACCAGGCCCTGGTGTTCAGCCACGAGGCTCGGATGGAAAAGCCCCTGCCGGGGGTTGTGTTTTCTTGCACCTGGGGCAAGGTTCTAGTTACGCCTCTGGCCAATCACATATAGTACCTCTACATTGCAGCATACGCACACAGACCCGGAAGACTGTAATGCTATTCACTGCAGCGCAAGCTAATCAGCGGGTCATGGGCTCAGCAGATGACAGAACACCGGGGCTCTCTCTTTATATAGCAGCAATGTAGTTGTTTTTTTTCCTCCCTGCAAAGTAGGGAGTAAAAACTGGCACATTGCTTAGTAAAACACCCCACAGTAAACACACTAAACATTGTTAGGCACACATTTAACCCCTTGATTGCCCTAGATGTTAACCCCTTCCCAGTCAGTGTCATTAGTAAAGTGACAGTGTATTTTTTTAGCATGATCACTGTATTAGTGTCACTGTAGATGTCAGCGGCAGTTAGTCTGTTCCCCACCAGTGTCTGTGTCAGGTTACCCACCGCATTATCAAAGTCCCACTATAAGCTGCTGATTACCGCCATTATTAGTGTAAAGAAAATAAATAAAAGTTCCAGTATCTATACCATAGTTTGTAGACGCTATAACGTTCACGCAAACCAATCAATATACACTTATTGAACCAATCAATAAACACTTATTGGGTTTTTATTTACCAAAGACATGTAGCAGAATACGTGTTGGTCACAATACATGAAAATACTTAATTTAAATATTTTTATTGGATAAGTTTTATAGCACAAAGTAGAAAAAAATATATATTTTTTTAAAATTTGGGGTCTTTTTCATTTATATTGCAAAAAATAAAAAACCCAGTGGTGATCAAATAGCACCAAAAGAAAGCACTATTTGTGTGAAAAAAAATTATAAAAAATGTGTTTGCGTACAGCATTGCATGACTGTGCAATCATCAGTTAAAGTAGCACAGTACCTAACTGAAAAAAATGGTTGGGTCATGAAGGGGGTAAAACCTTCAATAGCTTAAGTGGTTAATCAGAAGATCTCGAAATTGAGAGGAAAGGATTGGAGGAATTGGGTCATCCTCTCTAAGTTTGTCCAACCTTGCTTTCTTCAGTTCCCTGATATCCTTTTTGTGAACTGGTACCCAGAACTGAATTGCATATTCCAGATGAGGTAAAAACAAAAGGAAACAAAGGCGCTGCCATCTAAGTGTATCTATTTATTCAATTTACACTAAAAACAATTAAGATTGCACTCACAGGATGGAAAAGAAATTGGGCAAATCATCAATCACAGTCTGTACATCTGTTCCAGAGGGCCAACAGTCCAGTGGCGGCTTGGTAGACTCTGTATATCCTACCCAACAGGATGGAACCGTGGCTGCACGATGGTCGGAACAGCAGGTAGATCCGTCATGGACTGAGTACAGCTGCTGTGTCTCCTGTGATGGAGGGTGGCTGTGTGTGAAGAACCTTAAAGGCGAACTTTAACACACATTCACAAGATTTTTCAAAGGAATTTTTTTAAACAAATATAAACAACATTGCAAAAATGCTGATATTTCAAATGCATAGTGTATAAATGTAAGAAGAATGGGGAGGTTACACAAGGGGAAGAGGATAAAATTATGATAAAGAAGGAGGCATGTAGAGCAGAAGCTCTTATACAAAATGGAAATTAAAATAGTGTAAACTCAGGAAACAACCAACATACATAAAAATATTAATATATGTTACAAATTAATATTAAAACTAACCAGAGTTATTTTATATAAGTAAAAGATGCTTTGCGTGAACACAGAGAAATGGAGAATTGTTATTATTTATAATGTCACAATACAGTGAAAACCTAGGGCTTCTTACACTATCTCTGCGCTATGGAAATATAAGATCTTATAAATATAGACTATAGACAATTCAGTAATCACAGTGATTCGATCTTTCAGAGCGATTCAAAGTGTCAGCTGCCGCTTAACGTGCAAAAATGCAAAACAATAATCCATACAATATAGTAAATGTCCACAGATCCTCCGAAGGTACCTATGATTACTAAAGCGGCGCTACTGTCATTGCTTATTATGACAAGCTTTCATATGGTAATGGCGCATGAGAAAATTGAAGAATGACAGATGGTGATAAAAGTCCAGGAAGACACGGTGGTTAGAAGATGTGCACCTCACACTAGAATCCGCAAGCCATGCGTCACACTCCCCTTAGGGGTTCTCACTCAAGCTTTGATATGTTAACCATGGCTGTCTTCCACATCATGAAGGGTGTCAGAGCTTGTACTGGATCTCCCACAGGTACTCGGACAGTAAAAAGGGGCTCGAATAGCGTAATTCCGTTTTTTCTCTCTCGTTTATGTTAAACTCAAAATTACATGTTCCATAAAATCCATCAGTCAATCAGTACTTAAAATGAGCAGCATTCAAAAAGGAGTTCTACACAGCACAGGACCCATGAGACTGACAAAACTAAGGAAGACAGTGTCCACCGCTTACTTCCGGTTGTCTCTTCCTGACCGTGGAACGCAAACGTCACTTCCGGTCGCCATAAAGTCACGGGCAGATGCGTTTCATCATCACGACTTCCTCTGAGCGCGCCCTCAGAGGAAGTCGTGATGATGAAACGCGTCAGTTATGACCTTACGGCAAAGTCCAAGTAAACTATATCCACAGCCACTCCTTTGTCTAAGTTTTTGCTTACCGCCTCATAATAAGAAAGCTGATTTGTTTGACAACTTCGGTTTTTCATAAATCTATGCTGACTTTTTCTTAATATTATTTTCTAGCAAAAACTTTGTGGTCTTTTATTAAACTCTCAAATATTGTCCCAACTATAGAAGTTAAACTGGTCTGTAGTTACTTGGTAAAGACTTTGATCCCATCTGAATAAAGGTATCACATTGGCCTTACGCCAATCCAGTGGTACCATGCCTAAGAGTCTCTGAAAATTAGAAACAATGGGTTAAATATCTTAGAGCAGGGGTAGGCAACCTTAGAGTGGTGGAGATGTACCTGAACAACATGGGAGAAATCAAAGATTACCGGGCACAACACAGTAATTTAGGGAGCTAAACTAGCTAGGCAATTTAAAAGTGCGGCAGTTTTGAAGAAAACTTGGGGGCAATTCACTCCAGGATCACACGGTACTGCGTCACACACTCCTGTGCATTTCCCCCGTTTTCCCTGTGTTGTGCATTTTGACAGCCCATTCATTTAAATGGGCTGCAAATCACACTGGAATGCAGAAAAAGTAATGCATGCATTACTTTTAGAAGCACGCTGCAGCAAACAACATGGTACTGCGAAACCATACAATATGGTGCCCACAAATGCACTGCATTTGCAATCTGCATTTGGAGTGCTCTACCAATACATTGGCACCTGCATGCAGATCACAAAGGCAGTGTGCTCACCGGCAGTGCGGGAAACGTGCATGGAATGCATGTTTCCTGCACAGCATTCTTTTGTGAACTGGCCCTTAGAAAAATATAATACAAATGTCAATGTAAAATTATGAACTTATCCAGGTCAGGATTAAAGTTCACAGGTCAGGAGTATATAGTGCAGTGTTCACAGGTCAGGAGTATATAGCCCAGCATTACAGGTCAGGAGTATATAGCTTACCATTAACAGGTCCGGAGTATACAGACCAGCATTACCAAGTCAGGAGTATATAACTCAGCATTAACAGGTCAGGAGTATATAGCCCAGCATTACAGGTCAGAAGTATATTGCCAAGCATTCACAGATTAGGAGTATATAGTCCAGCATTTACAGTTTAGGAGTATATAGCTCACCATTAACAGGTCCGGAGTATACAGCCCAGCATTAACAGGTCCGGAGTATATGGCTCACCATTAACAGGTCCAGAGTATACAGCCCAGCATTAACAGGTCAGGAGCATATAGCCCAGAATTCACAGATCAGGAGTATATAGCTCAGCATTAACAGATCAGGATTATATAGCTCAGCATTAGCAGTGCAGGAAACGTGCATGGAATGCATGTTTCCTGCACAACATTCTTTTGTAAACTGGCCCTTAGAAAAATATAATAATACAAATATCAATGTAAAATTATGAACTTATCCAGGGCAGGAGTATATAGCTCAGCCTTCACAGAGCTGGAGTATATAGCCCAGCATTACAGGTCAGGAGTATATAGCTCACCATTAACAGGTCCAGAGTATACAGACCAGCATACCAGGTCAGGAGTATATAACTCAGCATTAACAGATCAGGCGTATACAGCCCAGCATTAACAGGTCAGGAGTATATAGCCCAGCATTACATGTCAGAAGTATATAACCAAGCATTCACAGATTAGGAGTATATAGCCCAGCATTCACATTTTAGGAGTATATTTATTTTATTTATTTCAGCTACTTATATAGCGCCCTCGATTTATGCAGAGCTTTACATATACATTGTACATTCACATCAGTCCTTGCCTTCAAGGAGCTTACAACCTAGGGTCCCTAACACACATCCATATAGCTCACCATTAACAGGTCTGGAGTATACAGCCCAGCATTAACAGGTCCGGAGTATACAGCCCAGCATTAACAGACCAGGAATATATAGCTCAGCATTACCAGGTCAGGAGTATATAGCCCAGCATTCAAAGTACAGGAGTATATAGCTCAGCATTCACAGATCAGGAGTATATAGCCCAGCATTAACAGGTCAGGAGTATATAGCTAAGCATTCACAGATAAGGAGTATATAGCTCAGCATTAACAGGTCAGGAGTATACAGCCCAGCATTAACAGATCAGGAGTATATAGCTCAGCATTAACAGGTCAGGATTATATAGCCCACTACTGTTTACCCTTACCTAATTATCAGTTACTTACCTGCTTGTTCCAACATGCTGCCTTCCATCCCTTCCCTCATATCCATACCAAGTGCCTATAATAGATGAAGAAAATGGGCAGGACGGATGTGAGGGGAGGATCACATGGGAGTCAGTGAAGCCATGCTGCAGTGCAGAGCCAGCTGCTTGTGTGTGCTGCTCTGCTCCGAAGTCGGGAAGGAATTGTTTGGACAGCAGGGGTCAGCACTGCGGACACGAGATCTACCTGTCACCCTCTCGTGATTGACGGGTAGATCGCGATCGGCGGGTTGCCGACCACCGTCTTAGAGTCTGTTTATGTATGTACGTGTGTATGCACTACACTTGAGGTATCGTCCTGAACGTTAGAGCAATAATTCTAGAGCCATAGGTCACAGTTAACTCTAAACTGATGACCTCATCGCTTATGGAGAAATTTGGGTACCATAGCTTTTTGCGAATCAATAGACATGCATAATTTTAAGATTTGACATGTTTGGAATCTTTTTACTTGACGCAACCTCATCTTTTATATTTTACCAAAAATTGTGTATAATACTGTGTTTGTTTTGCCCTAAAATTCATAAAAATATTTGCTTGATAAATAACTGTGCAAATATCATGCAACATAGAAAATTGCAGTTGCTCCAGAACATAAATGAGCAAAAGCTCTGCTGACTTCCATCATCCAATCATGTGCAAGCAAAAATTCAGTTTTTTTTTTCCTTGCATGTGATTGGGTACTTTTTGCAAAGCTAAGCTTTACCTCATTTACTAAGCTCTGGAGCAACTACACTAGTAGAATACAACTGCACTCTGCAAAGTCTTTTTGTAAATCAACCCCACTATGTCAATAGACCTTCCTCTATTCAAATTACAATTTTTCTCCTCATAAAATGGTTACAGGTTGGCCTGGCAAGAATGGCCTTTCAAAATCCATGTTGGATACTGATGATAGTATTTTTATCAGCAAACTGTTGGATATGGTTCTTTATCACTCCTTCCAATAGCTTACACACTGTTGAGCTGTTGGGCTGACTGGTCTGTAATTTCCAGGTATACAGTGGGGAAATTAATTATTTGATCCTCTGCAGATTTTGTAAGTTTGCCCACTTACAAAGAAAAGGGTCTATAATTGTTATCATATGTGTACTTTAAATGATAGAAACACAATATCAACCAAAAATCCAGAGAAAAAACACATGATACAAATGTTATAAATTGAGTTCAGTGAGAAAAATAAGTATTTGATCCCCAAGCAAATCATGACTTAGTAATTGGGGGACAAACCTTTGCTGGCAAGCACAGAGGTCAGACGTATCTGGTAGTTGGTTACCAAGTTTGCACACATCTCAGGAGGGATTTTCGTCCACTCTTCTTTACAGATCTTCTCTAAATCCTTAAAGTTGCTTGGCAACTCGAAGTTTCAGCTCCCTTCATAAATTTTCTATAGGATTAAGGTCTGGAGACTGGCTAGGCCACTCCATGACCCTAATGTGCTTCTTCTTGAGACATTCCTTTGTTGCCTTGACGGTATATTTTGGGCCATTGTCATGCTGGAAGACCCATCCACAACCCATCTTCTGTGTTAAGGTTTTCATCCAAGATTTTAGAATGCATGGCCCCGTCCATTGGCCCAAAATGTGGCAAAGTCAGTCTGTACCTTTAGCAGAGAAACAGCCCCAAAGCATAATGTTTCCACCTCCGTGCTTGACTGTAGGGATAGTGTTTTTAGGGTCATAGTCAGCATTTTTCTTCCTCCAAACACGGCGAGTTGAGTTAATGCCAAAGAGCTAAATTTTGGTCTCATCTGACCACAGCACTTTCTTCCAATCCTTCTATGAATCATTCAGATGTTCAGTGGCAAACTTCAGACGGGCCTGTACATGTGCCTTCTTGAGGAGGGGGACCTTGCCGGTGCTGCAGGTTTTCAACCCATGGGGGCGTATTGTGTTACCAATGGTTCCTTTGGAGATTGTGGTCCCAACTGCCATGAGATCCTTCACAAGGTCCTCCCGTGTAGTTCTGGGCTGATCCCTCACTTTTCTCATGATTATCCTTACCCCATGAGGCAAAATCTTGCATGGAGCTCCAGACCAAGGGAGCTTGATGGTTAATTTGTATTTCTTCCATTGACGAATAAATGCTCCAACAGATTTCTTCTTCACTGATGAGGCTGCACTGATGGGCAACGATGAAGCGGCACTGATAATCTGCACTTATAAGGCGGCACTGATATGCTGCACTGAACATCAGTGCCCTGATTATCAGTGTAAATGTCCCCTGTAACTGGAAAGCCAATCATTGGCTTTCCTTTCTTTAGACACTGACATAGCTGTGGAAAGGAAATGCCGATAACCGGATTTTTTTTACATGTGATTAACTGTGATTGGACAAAGCTGAACACATGGTAGAGGGCCTACGTCATCGGCTTTTTACCTTGGTTTGTGATGCACTGTGTCTGAGCGACACAGCTCACCACAGATAGCCACACTGCACACCCTCGGGGGTGTGCATGAGTGGCATGATGTGAAATACATCATATGACGTCCAGTCAGGATTGTAAAGCACCCCTCCCGGCCGTCAATCTGCTATGGGCTGGGCAGGAAGGTGTTAAACTTATTTATAGCTGTGAGTCAACAAGGGTTAAAACCTTTTGACGGTTTATATTTTGCTTTTTATATACCATTAGGGAAATTTCTCTTTCTGTCCTGACTCCTGAGATACAACAGGAAGTTGGAAATCACCCAACGTGAGTGGAATTCCCTCTCATTTACACTGGCACTGAAACTGTGTTTAGATGACATTTCTAGATGCACATAAAAGCATGTAATGTTTTTTTAATAGTGCCATTTACATAGAGCGGTCAGTATGTTTTTACAGAATAAAGAAGTCTGTGCATCCAAGATCCAACTGGAGACTCTAAACGAGGCAAACAAAAACTGCTAAACCTACCTACTACCCCCTTCCCTCTTTGATCTCTGGGATTAAAAAAAATATTTTCAAATACAAGTTTTCACTTACTTTAAAGTGGAAGTCTGGTCTAAGCTTTTTTTAATCTTAACCCATTCATGCCTAAGGGTAAAACAAATGTAAATGCCTAACCACAATTTTGTAACTTTGACATGTGTTAGTAAAACTGTACATATTGTCACAAATACATTGTGTATGCAGATGGATTGTACCTTGTTTTTTCAGGACAAATTGGGCTTTCTTTTGGTGGTAAACGGTGACAGAAATCTCCTGATTTTCTTTTTATTTTATTATTAAAGGAAAACTGGCCCAAAATTGTAACAAAAATATATATATATATTTGAATTAAGCTGTATATTACTTGCTATTAAAATAATTTACACCAAAGGACAACTAAAAAAAATCTCTCCTGCTCCTGACAATTGCAGCGATACCACATATTTGTATGTTAGTTGTTTTTTGTAACCACAGTACAGCCCAGAATCAATGGTGCACATTTTGCATTTTTTCTTATCCCGCCTAAAACACACCGACACGAACAGACACTGATACTAATTAAAAAAAATGTTTTTCTTAAATTCCATCCAAAATATAGTGACCGTGACCTTTGACCCCTGCACTAACCCTGGCAAACTTTGATCTAGTTATTTTTTTTTTTACACACTTTAGTTTGATTACATTTTCTTCTCCAACAAGGAGAGGAAGATGCAATGGGGCAGATTTACTAAAACTGAATCTGGTAAAACAGGAAAATAAACTCAGCGCTACCCTTGTCTGAGCTACCCTAGGCTGTGCACAAGTTACCAAAGGGACAATTATCCCAAGGTACTCAGCTAAAATAACATCATATATTCCCGGAGGTTGGGAATAAAATAATAATCTCAGTCACTGGCTAACAATCAGGGCTCATACAAGGCTGCCTTCTCACAATGGGTAACAGGCTGTGAGATGCAAGGGGAAATCTCTCGGGAGTAGTCCAGGGAAAGGCAAAGCCGACATTGCAGAGAACCGCTAAAGCAGCGCAGACGGGGATCGGATATTCTTATCAGTGGACGCCATTGAGAGAGAACTGTCAAGATCAACAAACGACCTGTCAGCCCAAGGAGCAGTGTAGCCAATCGGGATGTGTTTCAGAGGCAAGGCAGGCCCAGGCCAGGCTGATGAAGGAGGCGTGCCTTGCCTCTGAAACGCGTCCACAAGTCCATAACAATGATGTTGCTGCATAAAGTCAATTCTCAATCGCCCAAACCAAAAACACATGAATACATGTATTAACCACTTGACCTCTGTAAGGTTTTACCCCTTCATCACCAGGACATTTTTTGCTATTGATTGCTTTTTCATGCAACACTGTATGCAAATAAAATTTATATAATTTTTCACACAGATAGACCTGTTAAGGATACCGAGTGCTGGTATCCTGTGAAAAAGGCATGACAAGAAATGTGTGGACTAACACAGAGAACACCAGGCAAAAGGATAATGTAAAATAATGTAATTTTTATTAGGAATAAAGTAAATAAATATAAATGCACCTCCAAATAAACCAGAACTGCATGAATCAAAACCAAAGAATCTAATAAGTGAGTGAATAAACAATGAGCAACTACCTAATATATACGGACAGCAGGATATGAGCGTAGTCGGTGCCAGAGCCAGGATCATAGACGGAGGATCAAGCAGAAGGGGCAGGGAGCAAGCCAGGACAGAGAGAGGGTATATGGAAGTAGGAATAAACAGGCGGGTAAGGAATCAGGATGCACAGAACACAGGTCAGAGGCACATGGACAAACACCAAGGCAAAGGAGAATAGCACAAGCAGAGCTTAAAGCGGAGATTGTCAGGGCTGAGCTCAGCCCTTCTTTCTCTGAGCTGGCCGCTCAGCTGTCAGCCAATTTCCAGCTCCTATCTCTCCACAGTTACTCACCTGTTGCTGATATCCTGCTCGTCAGTCCTGCCTATTTAAGCCGTCCAGCCCAGAGGATCTCTGCCTTCGCCTTGGTCAACATCACAGAGACTATCTCCTGCGTTCCTGTTAAAGACTTGCTTGGCTGACATCCCTTCTGGCTCCAGATCCTGCTTGCTGTTCTTCCATTGATCCCAGACCTTCTGACTTGGCTGACTAACTGTTCCGGTTACCGAACTTTGTCTATGCTTTGGCTACATTTGTTCCATTTACTTTTATTATTAAACCAGTGTGATTTTACTGTACTTCTGTCTCGGTCTGATTCATGGTTTCTGACAGAGTTCCAGCGTGTATAAAAAAAATTAAACGTCAGCAGCTACAAATACTGTAGCTGCTAACTTTTAGGGTACTTTCACACTGAGGCACTTTTCAGGCGTTTTAGCGCTAAAAATAGCACCTGTAAAGTGCCTGAAAAGCGCCTCTCATGCCTCCCCAGTGTGAGGGGGCGGTGTGCTTGTGGGATGGAATATAAACGCCCAGCAAGCGATTGAAAAGCGCCGCTAAAATGATGGTAAAGCGGCGCTAAAACTAGCAGAGCTTTACCGCTAACGCTGGGTGCTTTCAGTGTGAAAGTAGCCTTAATATAATGACACTTACCTGTCCATCGGTTTCTGGTGCAGGCGCCGCCATTGCTAGTAAGGGAAACTGGCACTGAAGGCCCCAGAAGGTCCCAGAAGGCAACAGGGGGAAAGAGGAGGGCCCGATGCAATCGCGGAAATGACATACCTCATTGCGGCAAGGTAGGATGGAAGTCCAGCTGAAAATGAACACAAAAGGTACCAAAAAAAATCCAAAAACGAGTGTGGAGTGCTCTATTGTTTAAGAGCTTGTTGCATTTTAACCTGGAACTCCGCTTTAAAGTGTAAGTTCACCTTTACAGAAAATCTGTATGGTGAACTTACACCGGACCCCCTCCCCATCCAGTCCGATCCCGGGGTGAGACATTGGGTCGCTGCTTTACCGGTCCGAGGATTTGAAATCCCTACAGCTTTATCTCCTCTTCTCCAGCACTGACAGGGTCGGCTAGGCGGGGTTCTGGTCAGTGCCATCCATGTGATGGTGCCGAAGCCAATTAGAATGCCTCCTATCTGTACATGCAGAGAGGTACGTTTAGGTGATTAAGCCGCAGGGATTTCTAATCCATGGACTGGTAAAGCGGCGATCTGATGTCTCACAGCCGGTGATTGCGGGACTCCAGGTTAGCGGGACTAAGGGGGATGAGGAAGGGGGTCCAGTGTAAGTTCACCTTACAGACCTTACAAATTTTCTGTAAAGGTGAACTTACCCTTTAAAGGGTAACCCCACTTTTGCGGGGGAAAAAATAGCAAAAAATAAATAAATAATATAGCGTACACAATTGCGGCACAAGCCATATTGTAATTGAATGTTATTAAAAATGACCTTTCCTTTTCAATCGGTGATTCTCTGTGAGAATCACTGATTCTGTGTGATTTTCTGAAAATATAATGCAATATGGCTACCTGGAGTTGTTCTGTACACAGAATGGGTACTGAACACACCCCAGAAACATAATTTTCTGCTTGTGTGATTGGCTCACCAATTTCCCCAGAAGTCTGCCTAAATACAGGTCTAATTTCAGGCATCCCCCTGCAACAAAAATTTCATTTTTGGTGAGATACTCCCAAAAGGAACACTTAGGGGTGCAGGCCCAGCAGCCTCCCTCATTGGTGCTCTGCAGCTGCACAGCTGATTGATAATTATGAAACCACTCCCATTAGACCCACTCAGTACAGAGACACAGAGAAACAATATGGTGATTTCTTCAGAATAAGAAAAGGTAGGAATTTGCAACAAAGTTTGTTACAATTCTTGCAATGTACATAGATCACCCAGAGGGGAATGTTTTTTCTCAACACATAGTGGAATTACGCTTTAAATACTCTTTCTGCAATGAGCATCAGGTGATAACTGATTATCATGAGCTTCTGGTTGCTGAGGGATACATGCTGGTGGACACCAGGAATGCAGCCTATAGGTATATAAGGCACAGTGCCAACAGTACGTGAACCATTTCCTGACATGAACAACCTCCCCCTATTTTCCACTTTCTGTTACAAAACATATCCAATAAAAAAAAATGTTCTTCATTAATTTAGGCCAAAATATATTCTGCTACAAGTCTTTGGTAAAAAAAATCACAGTGTGGATAATGTGATCAGTTACGACACCAGCCATTTATTGGCTCGACAGTTCGGTTGGGGTCACAAGTAACTGTGCCAGTTATTATTCACAGCATGCCTTGAATATAACCATGTTGGAAAACATTTACATTGATAGGTTTAGTTTCACTTTATGCAATGCATTAAAAAAAACACTAACAAATGGAGAAAAGTGGACACATATGTGAACCTGGCCTAAGGCTGGGTTCACATTGTGTACGGCTCACAGCAGGGGTCTGGTGTGTCCATGCTCTCCGTTTCAGGGACGAATTAGGCCCCAATCGTTGCCTGAATTCGGACCTGAAACTGAGCCAAAGACACACAGGACTCCTGTGCAATTCGCTCCGTAGCTGCCCCGGAGATGTGTGAACCGGCTCCATAGAGAGCTGGCCACACTCTCCTGTCATGCGAATTGGATGCGGGGATACCCACATCCAATTCACATCATGTGAACCCAGCCTAAAAGTTGTTTGGACTTCCCAGATCACTTCTCAAGTTTAGCTTTTCTTGGTTTGCTAGTGTGAATAAGGGTTCCAACTGTTGTCCCTGGAAAAATTGGCCTTTTTGAAACATTTTCTCTTACCTTTTTTACTCTGGGCCAAGCAAAATTTTGGATTTCCCTTTACTTTGCTTTTCTGCAACTATGGTCATCAGTTCAAATAGAGTGGCAAATCTCCCCAGTGGAATAAAAACTTGACATAGGGTCCAAACCTTCCCTCCAAATACATGTTTTGCCCACTGATACACTTTGAGGCAGGGGTGTCCAACTTTTTGAACTTCCTGGGCCACATTGGAAAAAGAGGAATTTACTTGGGCCACACAGAGACTTAAGGTAACCCCGGAGGAGGTGCAGAGTTCAACAGAAGAGACTGGAGTATCTGTACATAGGACGACAATAAGCTGTACGCTCCATAGAGTTGGGCTTTATGGCAGAGTGGCCAGAAGAAAGCCATTACTTTCAGCAAAAAACAAAATGGCACGTTTTGAGTTTGCGAAAAGGCATGTGGGAGAATCCCAAAATGTATGGAGGAAGGTGCTCTGGTATGATGAGACTAAGATTGAACTTTTTGGCCATCAAAGAAAATGCTATGTCTGGCGCAAACCCAAAACATCACATTGCCCAAAGAACATCCATCCGTTTTTCAGCAGTCGGGACTAGGAAACAGTTTAGAGTTGAGGGAAAGATGGATGGTGCTAAATACAGGGATATTGTTGTGTTACACTATGTGATTTATAATGCTCTGTGTCTTTAAGATCTGTTCCCTCTGTCTATTTGAACTCTTTCTCTCACCGTAGTTCTGTATATTCTCCTCCCCTTCCTCTCTCTCATTCATTGTGCACAGTATACCTCATTGCTGTAACATCTTTACATGTGGCTTACAACTGCAACGTTTTTCTACCTATGGATACCCATCAATAAAGGGAACATTCGAGAGGATTCATCGTCTGTCTTTCCATACAGTGAGTTATCCATTGAATTAAGCTGTCTGAATTGATGCAAGGGATAAATAGATCACCAGGTCATGTAAGCTCTATGTGAAGCTGAAGATAACGTTTATTGCCTTGTAGTTGAGTCAGAACAGATATTCTTGAGCAAAACCTGTACCACTCTGTGTGTGATTTGAGGCTAGGATGGAGGTTTATAATCCAGCAG
Organism: Lithobates clamitans; assembly: GCA_037952925.1. Lineage (NCBI taxonomy): Eukaryota > Metazoa > Chordata > Amphibia > Anura > Ranidae > Lithobates > Lithobates clamitans. The sequence goes on from JBBGZY010001184.1 coordinate 2,247,866, forward strand.
GACAATGACCCCAAACACACTGCTAAAGCAAAACTTGAGTGATTTAAGGGGAAACATGTAAATGTGTTGGAATGGCCTAGTCAAAGCCCAGACCTCAATCCAATAGAAAATCTGTGGTCAGACTTAAAGTTTGCTGTTCACAAGCGCAAATCATCCGACTTGAAGGAGCTGGAGCAGTTTTGCAAGGGGGAATGGGCAAAAATCCCAGTGGTAAGATGTGACAAGCTCATAGAGACTTATCCAAAACGACTTGGAGCTGTGATAGCCACAAAAGGTGGCTCTACAAAGTACTGACTTTAGGGGGGGTGAATAGTTATGCACATTGACTTTTTCTGTTATTTTGTCCTATTTGGTGTTTGCTTCACAATAAAAAAAAAACAACATCTTCAAAGTAGTGGGCATGTTCTGTAAATTAAATGATGCAAATCTTCAAACAATCCATATTAATTCCAGGTTGTGAGGCAACAAAAGACGGAAAATGCCAAGATGGATGAATACTTTTGCAAGGCACTGTTAAAAAAATAGGATAGGCTATGCATAGATAATGTACCTATCTGGGCAATAAAATGTACAAAAAAAAAATATATATATATTTTTTTATTATTATAAAAGGAAAAGAGAGCAACATAAAACTAGTACGATAATGGAAGCAGTTTTTGATAAACGAATGCATCAATATCTAGTTTGATGGATGTAGTAGCAATTCTCAATAAATTCTCAAGGTGCTCACAAGACATTTTGGTTCTAATTTTGCCCCTCATGCACTTCATCCTTGAAAACAGTTGCTTACAAATATAGGTGCTGCCAAAATTTGATGACATGAATAAGGCGTGATTATGAAGAGTGGGAAATTATTATTTGGGAAGGTAAAACTTATAAAATTACAGTAAAGACACTCACATTTTTCTTTGACTGCACGTGTTCACCAAGTGTAAACGCATTTTTTAACCCCCCCCCCAAAATAATCAACATTTTTAACCACGTCGCGCCCCGGCCTATAGCAAAACGATGGCTGGGCGGTGGCTTTCCCATGCTGACTGGACATTATATGACCTGCGGCGATCGCAGGGCCGTGCAGCGGCGCAATCTGTCACCGGCCATGGCTAGTGAATAAACATGTGTTTATTTGCAGTAAAATGCAGGTCACTGCACATAGGCAAACTTTACACTTCCGCATGACATTGCTGCATCTCTGAAAAGCCTTCTGCGGTGGATTGTTCTTCAGAGTTGTATGACAGGTGGTGACATGTTGCCTCTCTTTTTTAACCCTGTAAATCCTGCACCAGGGTGGTTGTGGTGCTGGACTTTTCACTTGAATGGGCTGCGTTAATGCCTGCTGAACGCAACAGGGTATGATTCTGTAAAACCTCATCAGGCTGCCCTATTCACTTGAATAGGTTGTGGTACTGCTTGCTTAACCATTGCCCTCCAGAAGGTTTACCCCCCTTCCTGACCAGGCCATTTTTTGCGATACGGCACTGCGTTACTTTAACTGACTTGAGCGGTTGTGCGACGCTGTACCCAAATAAAAGTTATGACTTTTTTCCCCACAAATAGAGCTTTCTTTTGGTGGTATTTTTATTTTTTGTGCTATAAGTAAAAAAAAAGCAACAATTTTGAAAAAAAAAACAATATTTCTTACTTTCTGCTATAAAACAAATCCAAGATAAATAAATGGAGAAAAATCAAATTTCTTCATTTAGGCCAAAATGCGTATATTGTTTGGTTTGCGCAAAAGTTATGGTGTGTACAAACTATGGGATAGATTTACAGAATTTTTATTTATTTTTTTATTTATTTATTTATTTATTTATTACTAGTACAGGTGGCGGTCAGTGACTTATAGCGGGACTGCAACATTGTGGTGGACTAAATGGACACTAAGTGACACTTTTTGGGCACCAGTGACACTATTACAGTGATCAGTACTAAAAAATATGCACTGTCACTGTACTAATGACACTGGCAGGGAAGGGGTTAAAGTGTTACTAAACCCACAACAGTAAAATCTGTCTGTATATGCAGCATCGCATGCTTGTTATACTCACTGTGGAACTTAAAGGGTTAATCCTCTGTATTGTGTAAAAAGGCTATTTTATCCTGTATGCACAGACTCCCCCCCTGCACTGTCTATCTGGGGAAAGCCAGCTGAAACAGGCAGAGTAGCCGACCTGCACATGCTCAGTTGTGTCTTTTATGCTGGAGAGAACATTTACTTGTTGATCAGAGCTAGCCAGGTCACATGATATTGACATCACACATGTAGGCGTGTATAATGGCTGCAGTGGAAATCTCCTCCTTCCTGAACTCTCAGCACTGGAGAAACTGTACAGATTATGATGTAACCGTGGTATACAGATCATTCAAAAAGGTACATAGTGGCAGTATTTTAATGAAAAAGGAGATTTATACACTGTGGGCATTGTGGGGGGGGGGGGGGGTTTAACTGTTTTCATATTACTGGGTTTAGTAACACTTTAACATCAGGGAAGATCAAAGGGTTAGATGTGTGCTTAGAGAGTGCTTGCTAAATGTGTAGGAGGTGCTTGTACTATGGTAAGGCAAAAATCCTTGTTCCTGCTTTGTAGGAACACAGGTTCACAGCCTTTCCTTCTCACAGAACGTTTACATAGGCAGACCGACGTTTTTGCTGGTCTCAGCGGACCTGCTGATTGGCTCCTGCTGTGTCCAATCACAGCGGAAGCAGGTACATGATTTTGCACAGGAGAACCGCCTTGTAGCAGTATATATATATAGTATATGGACGGCAACCAGTTAACACAACAAGGGGTATAATTCTGAGTATGACCCCATCAGACTGCCCCATCCACTTGAATGGATTGCGGTAATCGCTGCCAAACACAACAAGGGGTATAATTCTGTGTACAACCCCGCCAGACTCCGCATTCACTTGAATAGATTGCCAGACATCTCAAGTCTCCCGCAAATCGCGGGAGACTTTCGCATTTGGATGCCGACTCATGGACACCCGCCAGCGCTGGGCGATCTCCCGACTGAACCTTTCACTCAGAAAGGCAGAGCGTCCCGAGCGGCGGAATGTTACTGAGCTGACACGCTGCCACTTCCCTTCCCAGTGTTATCAAATAGACAGCACCCTTGGCTTCCCTCTAGACGTGCACTTCTCCCTTCCTACCACTGGGTGCTGCTTGTATATGCAGGCGAATTGGAATGTGATTTTAGAGCATCTCCAGTTTGCTCTACCCGAGGCTGACTGTTCTTCATGTCCTACATCCTAAGGTGTGCCACTGTTTGCTAATCTATATTGCAAATAGAAGTTTTCAGTAGATTATGCAAAAAGCCTTTATAATATTTGATGTTACAATGGCAGTCCTAGCAGATTCCTCTGTGAAGAGCTGAGTGCTTGGGATATGGCAGGAGAACTTGCCATAATATGACATTATACATTTTATTGCACATTTAACTTGAAGTTTCCATGTTCTAGCACTTAGTTTTGCACTCTCCCTTCTCTCTGACGCAGACAGTACTCATTCAAAAAACATTTAGTGTGCTTTCACACTGAGGTGTTGGGGGCATTGGTTCGGCGGTAAAGCGCTGCCATTTTTTAGCGGTGCTTTGCCTTTGTATTCGGCCACTGCTTTTAACCCCCGCTAGTGGCCGAAAAAGGGTTAAAACCGCCCACATAGCGCCGATGGTCTGGCAGCACTGCTCATTGATTTCAATGGGCAGGGGCGCTTTAGGAGCAGTGTATACACCGCTCCTACAGCGCTGCAAAGATGCTGCTTGCAGGACTTTTTTTTTACCGTCCTGCAAGCACACCGCTCCAGTGTGAAAGCACTCGGGCATCCACACTGGAGAGGCTCTTTACAGGCGCTATTTTTAGCGCTATAGCGCCTGTAAAGCGCCTCAGTGTGAAAGCAACCTTACTAGTAAAAAAAGAAAAATAAGAGACACAGAATGCCTGTGTATGTCAAAAATGGCAAACTTTAATTGGTACTGATCAGGCTGCATTTAATGGGGGGCGCCGGCCAGTCACCTCCCTGAAATGAGTTTTTGCAGGTTGGGATGTCTGGATTGCGGTAATTGCTGCCGAACACAACAAGGGGTATAATTCTGTGTACAACCCTATTATGCTGCACTTGAGGGGTTCATGGTGGTGCTTGTTGAATGCAGTTGGTGGTATAACATTTTGCACAAGCGTGTCAGGATGCCCCATTCACTGGAATGGGTTGCGGTAATAGCTGCCGAACACAACAAGGGGTATAATTCTGCGTACAACCCCATTGGGGTGCACTTGAGTGGTTCATAGTGGTGCCTGCTGAACACAGTGGGGGTAAAATATTAGGATTTATTTACTAAGAGCCCATTCACACAGGGACGACTTGTCAGGCGACCAAGTCGCCTGACAAGTCGCCTGACAAGTCGCCTCCCGTTCTGTGCTATGGAACCTTTCTAAGGGGAGCGACGCAAGTCGCTCTGACTTAGAAAAAGGTTCCTGTACGACTATACAGAAGTCGTTTTGCAAGTCGCCCGGGCAGTCGTGTGCAGGTCGCCTCGGTAAGGCGACCTGCAAGTCGTGCTGCCCCTGTGTGAATGGGGTCTAAAGCTAGAGAGGGCAAAATTTGTAAAAATTGTAAGCGTGTCAGGACCCCATGGGGCAAAGGACCGCGCTATACTGCAGATGGACACCGGCAGCAAAAAGCTCCCTGAGGCGATTCAGTTCGCATAGGTAGCGCTATACAAGTCACTCATTCAAATTAGTCCCAATTCTGCATAGAACCCAATCAGCTTCTAACTTCGGCTTGCTCAATTAAGCTTTGGCAATAAAAGCTGGAAGCTGATTGGTTTCTATGCGGAATTGTGACACATTTTGCCCTCTCTAGCTTTAGTAAATAAACCCCCATTGTGTACAAGCCTGTCAGGCTGTCACGTTCTCTTGAATAAAGGGGTTGTGTTATTTCCTGCTGAATGCAGCTGGGTATAATTTGGCGTACAACCCTGTCAGGCTGCCTTTGCAGTAAAAATGGGGCTCAACCATGTGTTTTTAGCGCCCTCCCGACAATACGTGTGAAGGAGCACTTAAAAACCATTCTATTTAAACGCAATTATAAACGAGGCCTAGGAGGTTTATTCCGATAGACAAACAGCAACAGGACTGCGCAGCGCTGGTGAACGACACTGTTGAACGGCTAGACCGCGCATGCGTTAATCTCGCGGCCAGGCCTGAAGTGAACGATGCGAGACGGGAATTTACGGCGCGGTGTCTATCGATTCCATGAGGGGTCGGTGTTAGCGCGCTACATTGTACCGAGGGGCCTTCCTCGTCAGACCGGCATTCTTAGAAGTCAGCTCTTTGTTGGGCCCATCGAAGCCTCGCCCCCATCGTTTCCTTTTGTTTCCCCCGCCCCTCTAGTGGAAAAAAAAATCAATATGGCAGGGGCCTGGATGTGCCAGTGATACAATACGAGAGGAGTTATAATGCTAAAGAGTACGGGCTATTTTCGGGCAGTGGAATGTCCGTTCAGGCAGGCTTGCCGGCGTCCACATTGTCACTTCAGACACCGAGGAAGAGGGCTCGTGACTTGTGAGGGGGGACAGGCCCGGAACGGGGCAGGTGAGAGCTGCTAGATACCATGGACTCCAAGCGTTCGTATTTTGTGTGTGTTGTGTACAACGGGGCGAGGGGCACCATTCCACACCAACAAGGGGCACCATTCCACACCAACAAGGGGCACCATTCCACACCAACAAGGGGCACCATTCCACACCAACAAGGGGGGCACCATTCCACACCAACAAGGGGCACCATTCCACACCAACATGGGGGGGGCACCATTCCACACCAACAAGGGGGGCACCATTCCACACCAACAAGGGGCACCATTCCACACCAACAAGGGGCACCATTCCACACCAACAAGGGGCACCATTCCACACCAACAAGGGGGGCACCATTCCACACCAACAAGGGGCACCATTCCACACCAACATGGGGGGGGCACCATTCCACACCAACAAGGGGGGCACCATTCCACACCAACAAGGGGAAGGGGGGCACCATTCCACACCAACAAGGGGAAGGGGGGCACCATTCCACACCAACAAGGGGGGCACCATTCCACACCAACAAGGGGCACCATTCCACACCAACAAGGGGCACCATTCCACACCAACAAGGGGCACCATTCCACACCAACAAGGGGCACCATTCCACACCAACATGGGGGGGGGCACCATTCCACACCAACAAGGGGGGCACCATTCCACACCAACAAGGGGCACCATTCCACACCAACAAGGGGGGCACCATTCCACACCAACAAGGGGGGCACCATTGCACACCAACAAGGGGGGCACCATTGCACACCAACAAGGGGGGCACCATTGCACACCAACAAGGGGGGCACCATTCCACACCAACAAGGGGGGCACCATTCCACACCAACAAGGGGGGCACCATTCCACACCAACAAGGGGGGCACCATTCCACACCAACAAGGGGGGCACCATTCCACACCAACAAGGGGGGCACCATTCCACACCAACAAGGGGGGCACCATTCCACACCAACAAGGGGGGCACCATTCCACACCAACAAGGGGGGCACCATTCCACACCAACAAGGGGGGCACCATTCCACACCAACAAGGGGGGCACCATTCCACACCAACAAGGGGGGCACCATTCCACACCAACAAGGGGGGCACCATTCCACACCAACAAGGGGGGCACCATTCCACACCAACAAGGGGGGCACCATTCCACACCAACAAGGGGGGCACCATTCCACACCAACAAGGGGGGCACCATTCCACACCAACAAGGGGGGCACCATTCCACACCAACAAGGGGGGCACCATTCCACACCAACAAGGGGGGCACCATTCCACACCAACAAGGGGGGCACCATTCCACACCAACAAGGGGGGCACCATTCCACACCAACAAGGGGGGCACCATTCCACACCAACAAGGGGGGCACCATTCCACACCAACAAGGGGGGCACCATTCCACACCAACAAGGGGCACCATTCCACACCAACAAGGGGCACCATTCCACACCAACATGGGGGCGGGGCACCATTCCACACCAACAAGGGGAAGGGGGGCACCATTCCACACCAACAAGGGGGGGGGGCACCATTCCACACCGAGGAGGGGCACCATTCCACACCAACGAGGGGGGCACCGTTCCACGTTGGGGCCCCATGCCACACCAACAAGGGGGGGGGCACCATTCCACTTTGGAGCCCCATTCCGGGGCACCATTCCACACCAACAAGGGGGGGGGGGCACCATTCCACACCAAGGGGGGGGCACCATTCCACACCAAGGGGGGCACCATTCCACACCAACAAGGGAGGGCACCATTCCACTCACTCTCTTCTAATGATTTACATTTCACATTGATTCCATGTGTGTCTGCTCTCTGCTCCTTCATCTGTCCAATCTAGGAGCAAATGACCAGTCCATGCAAAAATGACATTTAGCTTAGGTTCATGTTGCAGCGATTTGACATGACAAATCAGGTGCTATTGCCGGCAATGGCACCGTCCAAATTGGTGCAATGCCGCATCGATTCTCAAAAGTAATTTCTAGACTTTTAGGAATCGCTTTCAGTGTGAACCTGGGCTCAAAGTAATTCTAAAGGATGTCTTTTAAAGTGGTAGTAAAGTGGTGTCAGCCATTTTAACCTACGAATAAGCTTATTAGGCAAAATGAATATCCCCAAACGTGCACCGTTTAGGAGATATTCCGCGGAGCAGCAGCTAGTGACGTCACCGGCGCATGCGCTCTGAAGGAACAGCTCAGAGATCTGTTCTGTAAACTGACTCGCATGCATGAGAATGTCATCAGAGCTCAGACAGTCAGATGGCCAGAGTCCGTGAACCCGGCGGGAAGACCGGGTGAAGAAGGAAACCCTGTCAACGATTGGGGGGCTTTGTTTTAAGGTAGGTTTCTCATAATGTGCTAGTATGCAATGCATACTAGCACATTATGACGTTGCCTTGCAGAGTGAAATTTTTTTTTACAGAGTTTACCACCGCTTTAAAAAAAAAAAGTTATACTTACCTGCTTTGTGCAACCGTTTAGGATCCTCCCCTTTTTTGGGGGGGAGGTTCCTTACAGCGGTCCTGGCTTCTTTCCCCTACTGAGTGCCCCGAATAGCAAGCCTCTTGCTATGGGAGCACTCAAGCAGGCTTTGTTCCTGTAAATGGAATTTGTCCATTCACACACAGAGTGCAGGTCAGCCTGCTCTCTTCCCATTGGCTCACTGGCTGTGATTGACAGCAGCAGGAGTCAATGGCGAGAATAAAAAAAAACAAAACACAAAACTCCTGGTGAAGCAGCATTGAAGTCCAATGTGCATGGACCCTTACAAAGCATTGCAGAGCTTTTGGCAAGCTTTGTTGCAGCTTTTAAAGAGGAGGTCCAGCCCCCCCAAAAAAATAAAAAGTCAGCAGCTAGAAATACTGCAGCTGCTGACTTTTAATATATGGACACTTACCTGTCCAGAGAGCCCGCGAAGTCGGCACCCCAGCCGATCTACGAATCGGCTGTCAGGTGCAGCCGCTGCCATTCCTGGTTCCCTACTGCTCATGCCCAAATCGGGCTGCGCTTTCTCATTGGTCCGGCAGCAGAGGAAGGAGGAGGGGGGCCGAACTTCAATAACAGGTACCCCCCCCTGAAAGGGGCCAAATGTGGCACTGGATGGGGGGGGGACCGATAAGTGGAACTCCACTTTAAAGTACCTTTTATCTCCAGTTTGTAAATGTTGAACACAGATTCTGATGGGAGTGTTGGTTGCCACTTTAAACAAGCTGATAGGCTTTCAGCAGGTTTTCAATAAGCTTTAAGAAGCACTGAAGCCTGCCAGCAGCTTGCTTAAAGTGGCAATCGACACTATCATTCGAATCTGTGTTCAGCATTTACAAACTGTTCTTTCAGCCCAGGTTCACACTGAAAGCGGGAATGAAATCGTGCAAGTTCAGCTGAACTCGCACAATTTCATTCCTGCATGTCAGTCCCGACTTCGGGGGGGTGGTTTCAGAGACATCTGTGTGGGTTGCTGCACAGATGTCTGTTAAAATCGCACCCTGAAGTCGCCAAAAGTAGTACAGAAACTACTTTTAAGAATTGGTGAGGCGCCACAAATGCGGCATCGCATTGATTTGGACAGTGCAATCTGCGGTTAATTACTTTTCAGAGGATGGTGATGGGTTTGCCAGCTCGTGCAGGAGACGACACTGTCGCCTCCTGATTCCGTTATTTTTTTTGAACTGCTTAATGGTGATTTTTGCATTGCCTAAAGGCTAGTTTACACTGGCGTTGCCCTCTGAAGAGTTCCCCACTGTGAATTGCTTTCAGAGTACGTTTGACAGGCTATGAGGAGGTATTATATTGTTTTAACCCCTAAAAACCTGCCCTCTGCGTCATAACCACATTCATTGAATGTGGTTGAGGTGTTGCCCTATTAAGTTTACCTTTCTGCAAGTGGTAATGCCCGCCAAACATGACCGGAGCGATCATTTTTTCCACACTGCATTGTTTAGCAAGTGTACCACCCTGCCACTGTCTTTGCAGCTTAACCACTAGCTGTCGGGCCAATTTTTGCTAGAAAATGACTTGTAACCTCCAAACATAAAATATTGTTTGAAAGCATTGGCCCTGGAGAATAAGATGGTAGCTGTAGCAATTATTTCACATGATAATTTCGCAGCCGTTTATCAAATACAAAACAAATACACTAGATTGAATTTCGGTGCACACAAACCCAATAATAATATTATACCTTTTTTTCTTCTTTTTTTTTTTTATTTTTTTTTATTTTGGTAAAATATAAACGTTGATGTTGAGTAAATAGAAACTACATTTGTATTTGGAGTCTTGCAGACAATCAAGGAAGGGTAATGGAGGAAGGCAGGAAAAGTGACCTGGGGTGTGCTGTGGTCACGAGGTCAGTATGCCTAAAAGGTAGTACTTAGTAAAAAAAAGTAAGTAGTAATAAAGAAGTAGTAAAAAAAAAAAAGAGAATTGGAGGGATTACGTGAAAAGAAACGCAGACGGAAGAGGTGCATTAAAGGGGTTGTAACCCCTTTGTGTGTTTGTTTTTTTTCCTTAATAACGAACAGGTCATACTTACCTCCACTGTGCAGTTCATTTTGCACAGCGTGGCTCCAAACCTCCTCTTCTGGGGTCCCACGGCGGCACTGGTGGCTCCTCCCCGCATCGTGTGTCCACGTTGGAGAAGTGCTCTCCTTGGTGGACACCCGTGCAGGAGCGTTCCCGAGTCCTGCATCTGTGTCCTGCATCATTCACACAGAATGGAGGACTCGGCCCGGCGCCGCATCATTCCGCGTCATTGGATTTGATTGACAGCAGCGGGAGCCAGTGGCTGCACTGCTATCAATCAGGACATGAGACACCAGCTACAGATGGTGTGCTCATTCCTGGACAGAGGATGACAGCGTTCAGGTAAGTAAAACGGGGGTCTGGGAGGCTGCAGCACTAAAAAGGTTTTTCACCTTAATGCATGGAATGCATTAAGGTGAAAAAACATACAGGTTATCTGTGTAGTTAATTCCAGGGCCATCATTCATGATCATTGCTCACTCTGATGTTTTCTGCAAAACCTCACATAATCATTGCAATTGCTGTTTACATATACAAACGGAACATACGCATGCGTTTGCATGTGTGGATTGGGGGGGTGGGGTGGGGGGGGTGGATGGGTGTTCTTTTACATGGTATGCTTTATGGCAGGGGTGCTCAATCTTTTGAAGAGCGAGGGCCACTTAAGTAACTGGTCATGGGCCACGATGAACTATGGGGTTTTACCGCCCCCCAAACCGCAAATGTAAACAATCCTTTATGGTCCCAAGCTCTTGCTTTCACACTGATGTGCTGCAGTTTACTCATACTACGGGTGTAGTGCAGTGCATCTGCAGCTTTCCTGTGGGTTAGTTGCACTTTGCCATAGACTTCTATTATATTTTGCACGTGTGGTTCACTTTCTGAAAGCACACCAAACCTGCAGGTAACAGATATGCCCATTGCTATATACTGTGTATATATACTGTCATTTTCATAAACTGACCTATAAATGATCCTTCATTGCAGTAGAAATGTTGCTGTCCCAGGCGGGGTGCACTTGGTATAACCCTGCCTGGGACAGGAGGCGGCACTATAGAGGAAACATCGGCTTATGCGGCTCTGCTCCCTCCGCAGCCAAATGCTTCCTCTACCGCCAGCTCTACCCACAACACTGATGCTCTGGGATGGCGGGTCAGCAACCCGCCGTGTGTGTGTGTGTGTATGTGTATGTATATATATATATATATATATATATATATATATATATATATATATATATATATATATATATATATATATATATATATATATATATATATATATATATATATATATATTGTTGGCACCCCAGAAATCAAGTATTTCTCACAGAAAAGTATTGCAGTAACACATGTTTTGCTATACACATGTTTATTCCCTTTGTGTGTATTGGAACAAAACAAAAAAGGGAGGAAAAAAAAGCAAATTGGACATAATGTCACACAAAATTCCAAAAATGGGCTGGTCAAAATTCTTGGCACCCTTTCAAAATTGTGGATAAATACGATTGTTTCAAGCATGTGATGCTCCTTTAAACTCACCTGGGGCAAGTAACAGGTGTGGGCAATATAAAAATCACACTTGAAAGCAGATAAAAAGGAGAGAAGTTCAGCCCATTCACACAGGGGCAACACGACTTCCAGCGCGACTTTGGGAGGCAACTTGGGCACGACTTGAGTATGAATCACAGCACGACTTGGAGCAACTTACAACACAACTTGAAGTCGCCTCCAGGACAGGGAACTTTACAAGTGGCCAATCAGAGCTTATCAGCTGTGTGTTGGCCAATCAGAGCTTATCAGCTGTGTGTGAGAAGGAGGGGGCTGGCTGTTTAGTGGAGTAAATTACTTTCTGTTTCTTTTCTGCTTCCTGTAAAGTTGCCTCAGTATGAACAGTGATCAGACTTGGAGGCAACTTCCATTGAAATCAATGGGTACAAGTTGCCTTCAAGTCGGATTGAAGTAGTACAGGAACCTTTTCTGAAGTCGGAGCGACTGCAGTAGTGTGCATTAAGACAGATCCATTCATTTACATAGATTTTTTCATGTAGCGCGACTTGAGGCGACTAGGGGCGACTTGAAGTCGGGTCCAAAGTTGCCCCTGTGTGAATGGGCTCTTAGTCTTTGCATTGTGTGTCTGTGTGTGCCACACTAAGCATGGACAACAGAAAGAGGAGAAGAGAACTGCCTGAGCACTTGAGAACCAAAATTGTGGAAAAATCCATCTCCAGAGATCTAGATTTGCCTTTGTCCACAGTGCGCAACATTATCAAGAAATTTGCAACCCATGGCACTGTAGCTAATCTCTCTGGGCGTGGACGGAAGAGAAAAATTGATGAAAGGTTGCAACGCAGGATAGTCCGGATGGTGGATAAGCAGCCCCAAACAAGTTCCAAAGAAATTCAAGCTGTCCTGTAGGCTCAGGGAGCATCAGTGTCAGCGCGAACTATCCGTCGACATTTAAATGAAATGAAATGCTATGGCAGGAGGACCCCACTGCTGACACAGAGACATAAAAAAGCAAGACTACAGTTTGCCAAAATGTACTTAAGTCAAAATCCTTCTGGGAAAACGTCTTGTGGACAGATGAGACCAAGATAGAGCTTTTTGGTAAAGCACATCATTCTACTGTTTACCGAAAACGGAATGAGGCCTACAAAGAAAAGAACACAGTATCTACAGTGAAATATGGTGGAGGGTCAATGATGTTTTAGGGTTGTTTTGCTGCCTCTGGCACTGGGTGCCTTGAATGTGTGCAAGGCATCATGAAATCTGAGGATTACCAAGCGATTTTGGGTCGCACTGTAGAGCCCAGTGTCAGAAAGCTGGGTTTGCGTCCAAGATCTTGGGTCTTCCAGCAAGACAATGACCCCAAACATACGTCAAAAAGCACCCAGAAGTGGATGGTAACAAAGCACTGGAGAGTTCTAAAGTGGCCAGCAATGAGTCCAGATCTAAATCCCGTTGAACACCTGTGGAGAGATCTTAAAATTGCTGTTGGGAAAAGGCACCCTTCCAATAAGAGAGACCTGGAGCAGTTTGCAAAGGTAGAGTGGTCCAAAATTCCGGGTGAGAGGTGTAAGAAGCTTATTGATGGTTATAGGAAGCGACTGATTTCAGTTATTTTTTCCAAAGGGTGTGCAACCAAATATTATGTTAAGGGTGCCAAGAATTTTGACCAGCCCATTTTTGGAGTTTTGTGTGACGTTATGTCCAATTTGCTTTTTCTCCAATCGTCTTCCAGGGCAGCATCCGAGAGATAGGCTCCTCCTTCCTGCAACAGGAAACACATTAGTCCAACGTTATAAATTTGTTAGTCTCACCTGTGTGCCTCAGTTGTTTTGTGTTTCCTCCGGACCCACAGGAGCTGCAAATGTTTGTTATTTTATCCAGTCTCTGTGCTTTCTGCAGGGGACTCCCTGACCAGCATCCCATTCAGCCCAGGGGGCCTTGGGAGGGCGAGCAGGGGCAGCAATCTGGGCAAGGCTCTGCCTTAAGTTTCGCCCCTACAGAGGGGTATGCAATTATCCCCCCAGCTGCACTACATGCCACCGGCATTTTTCCCCACAGCTACTGCTTCTCGATGGAGGGCAATCCGGCTGAGCCCCGCACTCCAGGTGCTTTAGAGGTTCCCTCGCTGTGCAGGCGACCTGGCTGCCAAACCTCCTGCTCACCGATCGTATTCTGCTCGCATCCCACAGGCATCTCTGCAAGATCCCCTCGTTTGCAGTCCTGGGAGGTCTGGCAAGAGACGCATCATTTCTGATCGTGCGGTCCGGTTGGCGGCCATCTTGGTGGAGGCTGGAGCCTCCAGGGAAAAGGTCTTTAATGTGCCCCCTCCCTATTGGAAACCCAGAAAGGAGGACACCAGAGAGGACGTGGCAGGTGTGTCCACCAACCCGCACGGAGTCAGCTGGGGACGGGGCTGGAGCAGGAAGCAGAAATGGCTCTCTAAACGGAGGATCCCGATGGCCGGCCAGGTCGGACGCTTCTCCACCCTGCCCTGCAGATCCTGCATGTCAGGACAGCTCCAAGGTAAGCCAGAGCACTCTGGAGTCACCTCTGTCTTTACCTCCCTACAAACCGTACAATTGCATTGTACACCGCCAAACTCACTCAGGCCCTTTGTGCTTACTTGCAGGCAAAGGCCCCAGAGGTAAAAAGGGCGCAGACCAGAGCAAGGCATGCGCCTCCTGCATCACCGGTTTTTCTCTGAGTGAAAAAAGCCACTATGCCAAAAATGCATAAAATTAGTGGCTAAGGCGTCAAAAGGCTTCCTTAAGGACATGCTTAACTCCTTCAAAAAGGAAATAAAGAGCACTATTGGGCCAATACGCTCAGCGGTAGAGAAGCTGGAGGTGCCAGCAAGCTCTAGCCAAGCCAGTACCCAATCTAGTCGATTCGGATAAACTCAGAACAAAACTCAGAGGACGGCTTATGCTGGGATTCAGAGGAGGATGACTCGGCATCAGAGGACACCCTATTTCCCTCAGAAGACACAGATAATTTTCCAAGGCTCGGTCTCATCTGGTTTGACTTTTCATGCGACTTGGGACTGCAGAGTCGCATGACAAGTCATACCCCGTGTCTTCAAATGAGTACCGTTAATATCTGTGCAATTTCAGGTCACAGCGACTTCAAAGTGGTCCCTGCACTACTTTGGTCCCACTTTGGTCCATAGACCTCAAGAATACACAGACATGGTTTCAAGACATGGCATCGAAATCGTGCAACTTTTAGGTTGCAATAGTGGAACCTAGCCTAATGGCTATAGCAAACACACTTTATATCAAAGAGCAAAAAGCTGCAGGGCTTTCCCTGCACAACAAATTATACAAGGGGTTGCAGCCCAGAAAACCCAGGAGAAGCTCTTCATACCAGGTTTGGTCAAGCGCAGGATCCATTTGCAGAGGAAGACACCAAGACTTGGGCGAAAATGTCCCAAAGTGGATGCCTCCCTCGTGAGAGTCGCAAACAAATCCGACTTAGCTCAGAAGCAGGGGAGGCGATTTTGAATCTGGCAATGGCTTCCACCTGCACAGCTCGCACCCTATTAGCTGGCTGTCTCAACTGCAAGCGTTGCTAGGAGACACGCCAAGGGAACAATTAGTAAGTACCATTCCCACACTAAGCAGAGTGGCAGCTTTTCTAGCAGATGCCTCGGCTGAAATGGTATGATATCTTCTAGGGCCATGGCCTTAGGGAAGAGAGCCCTGTGGCTAAAAGTCATAGGAGGGGACATCGCCTCCAAGAATAGGCTGTGTGGGATCCCATTCACAGGAAATTTTTTCTGTTCGGGCCAGACCTGTAAACGGTCCTGGACAGGACTGCAGCGAAGAACAAAGGGTTCCCTGTAAGCAAAAAACAAGCAGGGGAAGGCGCCCTTTTGTCATTCCAGGAGATTTATGCCGCTCAACGGAAGAACGGAGGTATGCATGGCCACAATAGACTTGCAAGACGCATACTTGTATGTACCCATAAAAGTCATCAAAGATACCTAAGGTTCACGATCCAGGGGCTGGTGGCCACCCTGCATCTGCAGTACACATCTTTTACCTTTCAGCATCTCTTCTGTGCCCAGAATCTTCTCAAAGATTATAGCAGAAGCGCTAAAGGGCCTGAGACAGCAAGGCATAGGCGTGATACCATACCTAGACAATCTGCTGTTCTTTGCAGATACAGCAAAGAACCTAAAAAACAACCTCTGCGCAGGTATTTCCTATCCACCAAACTTGGGGTGGATAGTAAATACAGAAAAATCGTAGCTCACCCCAAGCCAGAGGTGGTATACTTGGATTATGTGCTAGACGCCAGAGTAACCAAAACCCTCCAGACGGAAGAAAAGAACGAGGCAGTGCTAGGACTGATGTCCTCAATCCCAGCCATCACCTGGGCACAGCTCCACATGAGGCCTCTACAGAATCACATTTTGACCCAGTGGGATAGTGATCCATCATCCTTAGAAATGTCCATTCCTGTCCCTCGGTTGGTCAAACAATCTCTTCAGTTGTGGCTCAATCTGCTCCGTTGCGCTGAGGGGCGCAAGCCAACCCTGTGAGGATTACCACAGACGCCAGTACCCTAGTATGGGGGGTGCACATGGGGGATCTCTGTACACAGGGGAGATATAACTCCAGATGGTCTCGAGCCTCCTAGTATATGAGGGAATTTAAAGCCGTAGAGGAAGCGCGAAGAGCACTGCAACCGGCTATCCAGGGGAGAGATGTCCGGATTCAGTCAGACAACGTCACAACAGTGGCATACCTGGACAGGCAAGGACAGACAAAATCCCCTTGTTTGAGCCTGACAGAAGCAATTCTGTCATGGGCTAAGACAAACATCTGATCAACCTCGGGCATCCACTTGAAGGGGGCAGACAACACGCTGCCAGAGTGGTCTCTAAACCACGCAACCTTGTGGATTACGCAAACCTGGAGAGTGCCCCCGGTAGATCTGTTTGCCTCAAGGACAAATGCGAAACTGCCAAGGTTCTTCTTGCTGGATACCACAGATGGCAACATCAGAGTGGACACGTTCAATCAAAGCTGGGCACACCAGCCGTGTTATGCATTCCCTCTGACCGCCCTAATACCAAAGGTGAGCCAAAGAATCATGGAAGAAAGGGCAACAGTGATACTCGTAGCACCTCACTGGCCCCAGGGAACATGGTTCAGTCACTCGAAGAAACTGTCTCCAGCCGCACCAGATACAGCAAGACCTACCGGACCTCCTATCGTGAGGGCCAGTCAACCACCCGAATCGCAAACTCATGAAGCTTTCGGCTTGGTTACTGAGAGGGTGAGACTGCAAAAGAAAGAACTGTCGGACAGAGTGATCAACCCCATTCTAGTCAGCAGAAAACCCCATAACTAGAGTGAGAAGGAAGTTTGTAACCTGGTACGGAAACAAACAGGATTCCAACAGAGAATCATCCTAGCGATTCGGGCTTTCCTGCAGGAGGGAGCAGACTTGAACCTCTCTCGGAGCACGCTGAAGGTACAAGTGGCAGCATTCTCCCCCTGTCTGGACACCAGATTAGCAGAGGACCCATTTATAAAGAGATTCCTGATCTCGTTAAAGAGCCAGACCCGCTAAAGTCGACAGAACTCCAACATGGAACCTCTCCACGGTGCTCAGAGGATTCCTCTCTCTGCCATTCGAACCACTGGAGTGCTCAGATAAAAATCTTACACTAAAAACCGCACTCTTAGTGGCCCTAGCATCAGCCAGGGGAGTAGGTGAAAGTCTCAAGATTTTTTTTTACACAATGGAACCCTACTGACTGATCCAGGCAGATATAATAGTCCTCTTGCCAAACCAAGTTTTTCTACCAAAAGTCTCTTCAACCTTTCACAGGATGCAGAATGTGGTTATATCTTCTCTTCCTAAGTCAATGGATAGCAGAAAAAAGACACGTACAACAAACTAGATGTAATACTCATAGCTTATCTCAAGAGAACAAAGGGCTGGCAAAGACTCGCGATGGCCAGATGGATACACCTTGCCATACAGATGGCCATTTGGGGACAAAACCTTGCCCCCCCCCGCCAAGTAGGGTCAAAGCCCACTCGACCAAAGCCTGGGCAACCTCGGTCGCAGAAAAGGCAGGGGCAACTCCGGAGCAGATCTGCAGGGCAGCGACATAGTCGAACTTCAGTACCTTCGTGAGACACTACCACAGCGACCAGCTGTCAAGACCAGACGGTTGCAAGGTGCTCCAGACCTTATCCCCACCCTAGTAAGTGTTGCTTGATACATCCTCTCGGATGCTGCCCTGGAAGATGATTGGAGAAAACAGAGTTAGGTACCTGGTAACTGTTTTTCTAAGAAGTCTTCCAGGGCAGCACTAGTTCCCATCCTAAGTTATGATACCAGGTATTGTGGGGACGCATTGGCTTACTGAGAGTTCCTTTTGGTGCTTTAATACTACTGAGGCACACAGGTGAGACTAACAAATTTATAATGGTGGACTAATGTGTTTCCTGTTGCAGGAAGGAGGAGCCTATCTCTCGTATGCTGCCCTGGAAGACTTTTTTTTTTTGCTTTGTTCCAATACACACAAAGGGAATAAACATGTGTTACTGCAATACTTTTCTGTGAGAAATACTTGATTTTCTGGAAAAATTTCTGGGGTGCCAACAATTTCAGCCATGACTGTGTATTACACACACACACAGTGTCTCACAAAAGTGAGTACACCCCTCACATTTTTGTAAATATTTTATTATATTTGGCAACCGGGTGAGGAATACAAAGACGTGTGTCTTGCCTACAGTCAAGCATGGTGGTGGGAGTGTCATGGTCTGGGGCTGCATGAGTGCTGCCGGGACTGGGGAGCTACAGTTCATTGAGGGAACCATGAATACCAACATGTACTGTGACATACTGAAGCAGAGCATGGTCCCCTCCCTTCGGAGACTGGGCCGCAGGGCAGTATTCCAACATAATGACCCCAAACAAACCTCAAAGATGACCACTGCCTTGCTAAAGAAGCTGAGGGTAAAGGTGATGGACTGGCCAAGCATGTCTCCAGACCTAACCCCTATTGAGCATCTGTGGGGCATCCCCAAACGGAAGGTGGAGGGGCGCAAGGTCTCTAACATCCACCTGCTCCGTGATGTCGTCATGGAGGAGTGGAAGAGGACTCTGGTGAACTCCATGCCCAAGAGGGTTAAGGCAGTGCTGGAAAATAATGGTGGCCACACAAAATATTGACACTTTGGACCCAATATGGACATTTTCACTTAGGGATGTACTCCCTTTTTTGTTTCCAGCGGTTTACACATTAATGGCTGTGTGAGTTATTTTGAGGGGACAAGAAATTTGCATTGTTATACAAGCTGTACACTCACTACTTTACTTTACATTGTAGCAAAGTCATTTCTTCAGTGTTTGTCACATGAAAAGACATAATAAAATATTTTACAAAAATGTGAGGGGTGTACTCACTTTTGTGAGATACTGTGTATATATGTGAATTTCCATTACTAAGGGTAACGCACTGAGGATCAACCTGGAGCTTTAGAGCGGATAGGGAATCCTCACCGAGGGGAAAAAACTGGCACCTTTTAAACTATAACTAAAGGCAAAACATTTTCTTTATTGTTTTGGATAGCGCGAAGAAGACTAGAATACGTGTTTTTATTGCTTTCTCTGCCCCCTGTTGAGATTCAACCTCTCTATTTGCCCTGTTTACCAATGAAAATGAAAGGGAAAGAAAATCCCAAATTTTGTGGTGTTCCCAGAAGGAAAATCTTCCAGTGGGGACACTAGCTCTAGTGACCTGGTGAGCACCAAGGGATTCCCTTTAAAGTGATTTTAAGCGATCACCTTGTAAAACAACCCACCCAACGATGTTCCCGCTGGTGGAAGCATCCATCTTCGCCCCTCTTCCTTCCGGGGGGCCGCGGACTCCGACTCTGTGACTGGCCGGAGCCGCGTGACGTCACTCCTGCCCATGCGCGTGGGAGCCGCCAGTCACGGCACACGCTGGGGAAGAAACGGCACGGAGGGCTGTTTCTTCACTGCGCATGTGCCGATTACATCATCGGAGCACTACAAGGTAAATATCTCCCAAACGGCACATGTTTAGGAGATCTTTTCAGTACATATAGGTAAGCCTTATTATAGGCTTGCCTATATGTAAAAATATCTTGGGGGGGGGGTTTACAACCACTTTAGGAGGAAATGGGGAAACCACTATGTCCAAAAACCAAAAAAATAATGGCCCATTCAGTCACTGAAGGAGGCTCAAGCCTAACATTTCTTAATCCTTTGTTTCAAGGTAAAAAGGACTCTGACAATAAAAAAAAACAAAAAAAAAACAAACTGATCAGGCAATCAAACGGAACAAGAAAGCCATTGGTATGACATTGTTCACAGCTTAACATTCCAGTAGTTAAAATAGAATCGCCCACAAGAGTGGTAAAAGGAACCTAAAAAGGTACTCACACATGGGATGGCGATGATGAAGAGATACTGAAAATCAAACTGGTGCATAGGAACATCAGAATCATAGGGATGGGTGTGCAGAGATGTTCTTGGGGTATGATTAGACCGTACTGTAACCTGCCTTACCAATAATATGATTACGTATCAAGTAAACTACTCCTAATGGTATTAACATCTTCCCCTGAGGAGTGTGGAATAGAAATCCCAGTGGTACCGCTAGGAGCTTCCACATGACATATGGTAGGAGAAGAAAACCTATATCTCAGAGACTAAGTTCCGTAGAGACCTGTGGACATGCTTTCCCAGCAAGTCTTGCCTGCTTACTGTTCAGGGGAATACCGAACCCTCCACTATTGGATACTTCTCTCCAAGCAGATTGAGCATGGCACTCAAGTACTGAACTCTCACACTGCAATGTAACGATTTGTCTTTCTGTTGTAGAGAACCCAAAGGCCATACTTTGGCTGTAGGAGAGACAAAATGGTCATAAGCAAAACACTCAGCGCTATCTGGTGTAGGGGACAGGTCATCTGACCTGTTCCAAGAGGAGTACTTAAACCTTTTCAAAGATGGTGGTGCTGCTGCACCCACATGATGTTCAGCAAAGGTCAGGTCACCAACACCGATCCCAGAGAAGTGTCCTCTTTGATTTGAGAACTATCTGATCCAGGAGACCAAGCTCAAGGGCTACATTGGAGGATTCATCTGTCGGAGAGGTCTTCTGGAGAATGCACCCCCCCCCCCCCCCAAGGAACGATAAAATAAATGAATTTTTTGGTCTAAAGAAACCGTCTTGGTAGCTTGCCCAGAGATCGCAGTCCCTAACATGGAGGAATACTCGGCACATAGGGAAGAGAATGAGGGTCCACAGGGAGTGGCCACTCTTAGCGAAGATTTGAACTGACCAGCCATGCTCGTTGGTGACCCAAGGCTATCAGCACTAGTTGCCTGCCAAATGTTAGATGAGGACTAATGCTGTGAGCAAGGTCTGTCTTTGCTGGTGGAGGTGCAAGGTCCTTATCCAGAAAAAGAACAGTAGGAACTGATCTCTGTGGACTGTTTAGTGCCCTCATAAAAGGGATAGGACTGAGGAATATCAATTGCCACAACTGAGGGAAAAGTAGTGGGTCTTTTGGGGAAGAGATTGGGTCTGAGTGGATTCCCAAGAATAGGCCTCTACTATTGTTGGAAATAAAAGTCTTCACATATGGAGCCAGACTAACCCGAGAAGATGCACAACAGGCTACAGTAAGAACAGAATGGACAGCTGTTGGAGATGCTTGATTTGAATATCTAGGCCAGCGATGGCGAGCCTTGAACCCAAGATGTTTGCAGAGTGCATGAGCATCATGGGAAATGTAGTTATAAAACATCTGGGGTGCCAAGGTTCGCCATCACTGATCTAGGTTAAGGGTGAGTTCACACTACTGCGAATCTTGAGCGGTTTAGATGCGGTTAGGGAGCCCAAGATTCGCATGTCACTTGAATAGAATGGTTATCTATGTGTTTGGTACACATCTGCTTTGCGGATTTGATGCAGGGGAAAAATGACTCCTGTGCTTTTTTGGTGCGGGTGCAATGCGAACTTCTATCCTGCAATGCAAATTTGTTCGTACCTCAACACTGCAAATAACACTGTAAATTCGTACCTCACACTGGACAAAAACCCACATCAAATTCACACATCGCAGCGCAGCAGTGTGGACCTAGGCTGAGGCTACAGGGGGTGACTTGACCACCCATATGTTGGAGAGGTAAATTATAAGGGAACTATGCAGGATGAACACAGCCCTCCACTTATAAAAGTGGGGCTTCTTCTTCCTTTTTCTTCCATTAATAATGTACATTCGATGAATGTCATTCAAAAATGTCACTTGGTTGTAACATTCAATTTTAAAATCAATGTAATTTCAGACCGAAAGCAACATTCACTGTCTAAAAAATCCGCTCGATCGAGAATTTTTTTTTTCTATTCTGATCCTTCAAATTTTCCCATCACTGGTCGAAAACTAATGTCGATTTGACCCCACTAACAATTAAAATCGAACAACGTTCTTAAAATGAAAAATTTTGAACTAAAATCTATACGTGTATGGCCAGCATAACACTGTAGTAGACGGAGAGGGGGGTCATTCTGCTCCTTCTACATATCTCCTGTGTTGAAGCAGAAGCGTATTCCATCCACCATTGGCATCAACATGTTTTCTCTTTTTGTCAGTGAACCAACTTATTGTAGGTGAGAGTATAACCTGACTGTTTAAGAATATCCTGAATTATTTTATCCCCCTGAATGGAGGATAAAGAAAAATATTTAATAAAAAAAAAAAAATAACTACTGTATAAGGCTTGGTTCACACTGATGCAATTTTAGTGGCAGCAGCAGCAGCGATGAGTCATCAGATGTTAAGAGGCTGGCACTCTCCAGTCTCCCAACAACCATGAGTCATCCTTGCTGTCAGTGGGGAATTCCCATTTACAGCAGAATGTAAACAAAAGAGCCAACATTACCACTTGAGCTCTGGAAGATTGCACCCCTTTTAAAATGCTACTTTAACTGGTGATTGTGTGTTTGTGCATGGCTGTCCACAAAATTTATATACATTTTCTCAGGTCGTCTTCCAGGACAGCCCATGAAACCTAGGGCTACTCCTACCAGGACAGGAAACGCGTTAACCCCACCAGATAAAAGGCGATCCTCTAGGCCTCCTCTTCAGTATTAGTGTTTCCCCTGGAAGGGGGGTTAACATGTTTCTGGAACCTGAAACCCTGGGTCTCATGGGGTGTTCTGTGGGTACTCGTTAAGGAAAGCTGTACTGACCTTCTCCTGCCCAGAGCGATACCTCATCCTGGAGGGTTGGGGGTGGCTGCTAATCCCCTGTCCTCTGTGCCTGGGTAGGGCCACGACCACTGGAGACATCTGGGGAACAGGAGGGAGTATCCCCAGTCTGGCTTGGCTGGATGGTATCGCCGATTCCCGGGCTTGGGAGGCGGAAGAAGTGGAGCTCTTGCATTGCAGAGGAAGTGGGGAAGCGTAATTTATTTATTGTAATTTCTGGCCTGAACGATGTCCTCAGCCTGCACCGGAGACGCTGGTTCCAGTATCCTTAAGGGTGCGAAGAGGGTAGTACTGGGCAGCTGGTGTGGAATGTGAGACCCAGCAGAGGCTGTGTAAGCACGAGGAGAGGAGAATGGGTTCCTCTGCAGCTCCTGCTCAGGCAGTAAATGCTGGCACCAGCACCTCACATGTAATCTTGGGGATCTGTTTCCCTCCTGCATTTCCTCTGGGGCTTTTTTTCTCCACGATAGGTTTGGGGCTTGGTGAGGGGGGGCAACTTTCCTCTCTCCTGCACTGGAGTGTGTTTTGGAGAACTGGGGTGGCCTGATTTTCAACCTGGTGATCTTTTTTTCTGATTGCAGGCCAGGGCTGAGGACAAGGCCCAGGTGCAACCACCCGAGAGGAAATGTGCAGTCTGCGCAGCCAAATTGAGCTCCTCATGGAGTAAAGCGCTCTGCCGCATATGCATAGATAACTTGGTTAAAGATGACCCAGCAGTATCTTGTCAGAAGATGCTTAGGAATGAGCTAGTTCTACTTTTTAGATCTTTCAAATCCCTGATTGACAAGATGCAGGTTCCCTCTCAGGGTCTGTCTTCTGATAGGGATGCAGTTTTTTCTGGCGCTCCGCAGCAGGGTGTGGAAAGTGAGGATCCAGAGAACGAGACTAGGTCTTCTTCCCAGGAAGAATCAGGGATCAGAGGAAGTTTTCACACTTGACTAAATTTCTGACGCTCAACAAATGCTCCTATAGCGTTTGTATGACATTAGTATGGGCGTCAAGAGATTTAGAATAGGGGGTTTTACTAGTGTTTAAAAACTCTCCCTAAAGGCCCTATGCGCTGTTTCGTAGCATTTGATGAGCGTTAAAACTGCAAGGAAAGTGACAGAAATGAACTAATTTTCACGCGCCGCAACAGCACCAAAACCGCGCTGAAAACGCCTCCCAGATCGTTTGCGGAGCGTCACCATAGACTTGAATGGGAGGCATTGAAAGGCTTCAAACGCCTCCTGACTTGACATGAGGCTTCAAGTTTTGCTTAGCGTGAACAGCACAATGTACTGTCTATTATATCTTGTGCATAGTTCTACTCTTAATGCCAGTGTGAACTCAGCCTAAGGATAGGGAATCTGTCAGGGGCTCTAGGTACAAACTATCAATGAAACATGTTGATTGATTTCTTAAGTTATCTGTGACATTCAAAATTGAAGAGGTGCAAATATCAAAGCACGATCTTGTGTATGAAGGAATGCATAATAAGGAGGATGGGGTTTTTCCTGTGCTCAACTCCGTTCTAGATACAAGGAAACCATTTTTTTTTCCCAGCAGCCTGAAAAAGTTTCCTTTTCACAAAGACGCTGTGCAGTTTTGGAACAGGTACCCCAAGTTGGACGCGCCTCTTTCAAAAATTTCCAAGAATAGGGACTTGGCATTTGATGATATGGGCAAGCTTAGGAATCCCATGGAAAAGAGAGGTGAGATCCTTTTACGCAGGGCCTAGGATTAATCGTTTGTCAGTCTTTAACCGGCCTTAGGATCCACTAGAGCTAAGCGATAAATAGTTAAAAAAAAAATCGTGATCTCAATTCAACCCCCCTCACGATCTTAATTCAGAATTTCAATGATTCATACAGTGCAGAGCCGTTTTCTGCTCACTTACAGCTGTCGAAAAAGAGGGTCTCTGCTAAAAAAAAAATATATGTTTGGAGGTTTAGTACCTTTTTAGCAAAAAATACTGATTATAACTTGCAAGCAACAAGTGTCAGAAAAAGGTTTAGTCTTTGGTTAAACTGACCTAATTTACAGACTGAAGTTCATTCCCTTGATCTAAAAGAACCAAATGATACTTAATTTGGTTCTTTTAGATCAAAAGAATGAATTTCGGTCTGTATATGAGGTCAGTTTAACCACTTAAAGACTAAACCTTTTTCTGAAACTTGTTGCTTACAAGTTAAAAATCAGTATTTGTTGCTAGAAAATTACTTGGAACCTCCAAACTCTATCTACCGACCCTAGAGAATAAAATGGCGGTTGTTGCAATGTTTTGTGTTGCACTGTATTTGCGCAGTGGTCTTTCAAATGCAATTTTTTTGAGAGATATTACACTTTAATGGATTAGCCCAATTTTTTTGTATAATGTGAAAGATGTTTCGCTGCGAGAATTGTGATCTTTATTCTAAGCAAAAAAATTGTGATTCTCATTTTAGCCAGAATCGTGCAGCTCCTAGTATGTACGTGTGTAGCCAAAGACCTTGAGTTATGGTGATCACAAATACAAATACGCCTCTCTGCAGGTACTGCAGTTCCAGGCACTGCTATTTGGGTTCTCATCGGCCCCACAGATCTTTACTGATGCCCCAGGGGAAGCGTTGGCCCCGTTAAAATCAATTACGATCATCCCCTACCTGTAAGACCTCCTAGTAGTGGCGGAGTCGCGTCAGAAATTAGAGAAGGATTTCCAGACTGTTCTGGAGTTTCCTCAGTCGCTAGGCTGGGCTAGTCAACAAGGAGGAGTCTTCTTGGAATCCTGCACAGTGAGTGACATATCTTGGGTATGAGATTTCCTCGGTGGATCAAAAGATTTTTCTTCCAGGGGAAAATATTTCAAGTGACTCCTATGATTGCATCCTTTTAAACCAACCAGTAGGTTTCACTTTTGGACTTCATCAAATCAGAGGGAGCTTCTGGCAATACAGAGGCCCTTAGATGCTTTTCAGGCAGAGGTCAGCGGTCCCCATCTGCAGATTCGATCAGACAACATTACAACTGTAAGATACCGTAACAAGATTTTCGTACGTACTGCGGACTCATAGCCTAAATTTTTTTTTAACATGGGCCAAGGTGAATCTGGCCTCCATTTCAGCAATTCAATTTAAAAGGGACTCAAAACTGTTTGGCAGATTACCTCAGCCGCTACCAGGTGTGTCGGGACAATTGGTCCCTCAACCCGGAGATTTTTAAAGAAATTGCCAGCAGGTGGGGATCACCAGAGGTAGATCCTTTTTGTAACCCAAATAAACAGAGACAGATTATTTTCCCTGAATCCAGGGGATCAGTCTCTGGGGATCAATGTCTTGCGAATTTTTGGTCATTCAGCCTCTGCTACGCCTTCCCTCTAATCAGGCTAATCCCGAGCGTTTCTTCTAGAAAGAACCAATCTCCACTTAATAGCCCCTTTTCGCCCAAGAAGGATCCCAGGGAATTGTGCTGCCAACTTTTTGCAAATCGCCTTAGGAAATCAGATGCTTTATTTGTACTTTTTTTTTTTCTGGGGCCCATAAAGGTAAGGGAGCTTCCAAGGCCACCATAACAGGTGGGTAAAGCAGGCAATTGCTGAATCCTATAGGGTTATGAAGGGTTATAGGGTTATGAAGTAGGGCTGGGAGATTTTCTTAAAAAAAAAAAAAAAAAATCTGATTTTCTTAAAACTCGATTCATGGTTCGAATCGAGGTGTTGTGTGGGTTTTTTTTTTTGGACACTGCGCGGGTCGTGAGGAGCTGCGGGCAGGAGTTTTTAGGCGAGGCCGTGGCTTCGGCCTAGTCCCCGGCGTCCGGCCTTGCGGACTAAGCCGCGGCCTCGCCTAAAAACTCCTGCCCGCAGCTCCTCACGACCGGCGCGGTGAAAAAAAAAGATCTAAAAAAATCGATTTGCTTAAATTTTGAATTGATTTGACCTCTCAACTCGATTCAAGATTTGAATCGATTTTTTTCCCAGTCCTATTGTGAAGGTTTCTCAACATGCATTCAACAAGGGCTTTGTCCGTGTCTTGGGCAGAAAGGGCTGGAGCCTCACCAAAACAAATATGTAAAGCGGCCACCTGGTCCAATTTTTTGATCTTTAAGCATTAAGGCCTGGACCTCTTCTCTTCCCAGGAGCAGGCGTTTGGTCGAAAGGTCCTCCAGGCAGTGGTCCCTCCCTAGACTGGTAAGTTCTGGCTCATCGCCTCGTGGGCTGTCTTGGAAGATGACTTGAGAAAAGCTGAGTTAGACTTACCAGTAACTCCTTTTTTGAAAGTCTTGCAGGACAGTCAGATTCCCACCCGGTTATGTCTTGAATTATGTGTATTCTCCATATGTTTTGCAGGGATGTCCTACAGTACTCAAGAATACTGAAGGGGAGGCCTAGAGGACCGCCTTTTACCTGGTGGGGTTAATGTGTTTCCTGTCCTGGTAGGAGGAGCATTAGGTCTCATGGGCTGTCCTGCAAGACTCTCAGAAAAGGAATTGCCGGTAAGTCTAACTCAGCATTTTTTTTCACACAAATTGCTTTATTTTGATAGTATTTGGTCACCACTGTTTTTTTATTTTGAATTTTTTTTTATTTTTTGCGATATAAACTAAATCAGACACAGAATTTTGAAAAGAAACCCCAATATTTTCTACTTTCTGCTATGAAACCTATCTAATAATAAAAAAAAAAACACCTTTCTTCATAAATTTTGACCAAAATGTATTCTGCTACATATCTTTGGTTAAAAAATTCCCAATAAGTGTATATTGATTGCTTTGCTTGAAAGTTAGTGTCTAATAACTATGGTATAGATACTGGATATTTTTTTTTTTCTACTACAAGTGGCGGTGATCAGCGATTTTATAGTGGGATCACGGTGGGCAATCTGACACTGACGCTGGGAGGGAACTAACTGCCACTGACATCTCCAGTGACACTTATACAGTAATCGGTGCTAGAAATATACACTGTCACTGTACTAATGACACTGGCTGGTAAGGGGTTAAAATCCAGGGCACTCAAGGGTTTAAATGTGTGCCTAACAGTGCTAAAGGCTTCATGTACACTGCAGCTGCTAAACCCACGTTTAGGAGCAGTTGGTCGTTTTTTTTTCAGCAGCCCCTAAACTCTCCTCTGTTATCTTATGTGTACATGTACACTCAGTAGTTTTATAGTAGTTTAGAGGCAGTTGAGTTTATTGAAGTTTTTGTGAAAGCAGATAAATCGCATTCAGGACTGTAGTTTACGGGCATTTCAAACGCCTAATGCTTGTAACTGTATGGCCGTGATAAGTGCAAGCAGACCCTCACAACCACTGCCCAGGCTTGTCGGGAAGAGGCCCTTTTCCCTATCAAACATGGGGAAAAGGTGCTTTTGGGGTGGATGGTGCAGAGACCCCCCCTCCATGTTAAGGGCATGTGGCCTGGTATGGTCTGGGGGGGCGCTCAGCCCCCGCACTTTTCCTGACCTGCTGCATGCTCGGATAAGGTAAACAATAGACAATGTAAACAAACAAATCCCTGTTCTGACAGGGGAGTTCAGAGTGATCGTCTGTTCCTAGTGATTTCTCTGATCTCTCTGTACTCCCAATCAGTCCCCTCCCCCCACAGTTAGAAACCTCCCTAGGGAACACATTTAACCCCTTGATCGCCCCCTTGAACCCAAGTGTTAACCCCTTCACTGCCAGCGACTTTTTTTACAGTAATCAGTGCATTTTTATAGCACTGATCGCTGTAGAATTGTCAATGGTTCCAGTTTCAAAGGTGTCCGATCTGTCCGCTGCAATGTCGCGGTCCTGAAAAAAACTGATCACCGCCATTACTAGTAAAAAAAAATAAATAATAAAAATACAATAAATCTATTCCCTATTTTGTAGACGCTATGACTTTTGCACAAACCAATCAATATACGCTTACTGCGATTATTATTTTTTGGGGGATATTTATTACAGAAAAAGTAAAAAATTGTTTTCTTTTCAAAATTGTCAGTCTTTTTTGGTTTATAGCACAAAAAATAAAAACCGCAGAGGTGATCAAATACCACCAAAAGAAAGCTCTATTTGTAGGAAAAAAAAGGACATCAATTTTGTTTGGGTACAGTGTCACACGACCACACAATTGTCAGTTAAAGCGGAGCAGTGCCGTATCGCATAAAATGGCCTGGTCATTAAGGGAGCAAATTTTCCCGTCCTTAAGTGGTTAAAGGGAACATCACACCATTAAAGGCTTTGGGTCCCCAAAATCCATATTAGACCCCTATCCGAGCATGCAGCAGCTTGGCAGGCCAGGAAAGGGGGAGGGATAAGCAAGTGCCCCACCCTGAACTATACCAGGCCACATGCCGTCAACATGGAAGGGGGGGGCGGGCGCAAAGCACCTTGTCTCCATGTTGATGAGGGCAACGGCCATCACCTCACAACCCTGGCCTGGTGGCTGTGGGGAGGAGGGGATAGCTTATTGGAATCTGGAAGTCCTTTAACAAGGGAGCTCCCAGATCCCTGACCCTCCCATACCCCTACTCATTCACCAAAGAAATGTCAAAAGTAAACAAAAACACGAGTGTTTTTCGAAAAAATCCTTTATTAAAAAAAAAAAAAGCCCCCCCCCCCCATGTAAATCCATCGTCGATCATAATGAACATCGACCAGCAAGAAAGAAAAAAAGACCATCAACCACAAATGCTCCTGACGCTTGACACTCGCCAAATGGCATCGGGTGACTCTGCCCCCTATAATGGCTTGGCAATCCCCCTGAGACCTGCCCTACATCATGGGGCGGGGTTTCTGAGGGACGTCACAGGGTCGGATGTTACCCTGTTAAAGGGGGATTCCAGGGATGTGGGGAAGAGGCCCTTGTTCTCATCAGAAAAGTGCCCCCCCTATCCCCCCATGTTAAGGGCATGTGGCCTAATATGGCCCCCCCCCCCATCCTTGCCTGCCTTGTGTGCCCCACACATTTTTCTTTTTTCTTCTTTTTTTTTTTTTGTCGTGGGTTCCCCCTTAAAATCCATACCAGACCTGAAGGCCTGCTGGGTGGGGAAAGCCATAATTGTGTGTGTGTGTGTGTTTTTTTTTTTTTTCCCCATGCTGGCTCATTAATCGCTGTTAGGATACCACAGGGTGCCCTCTCCATAACAACTGACCACTCTGATTGACCGTAGGGATGAGTAGTGAAAAATACATATTAAAACTTTGAAAATCAGATCAAAGTTGCACTGCACTAGTGTGAACCTAGCCTAAGTGCCTAATTATACCTTTATATTAGCAACATGCAACCCCTTACATTAGGAGATTTTGCTCTGGAAGAAGTCAGCACTATGAGCCAATTGGGCTCCACTGTGTTGCACAGGGTTTTCTGTCTCTATACTCTGAAAACTAATAGCGTGGGATGATTTAAAGGAGAAAACGACATCAGTCTTGGCTGAGCCTAAACTAAAGTTACTTTTGCCAATTTGGGTTCGACTGAGGGTTTACAAAACATTTTATAATTTTTTTTTCCTTCTGCACTATTTAACTCTAATATTGATATCCGTAATACTAATGCATCTTTTGAAGTCCTGGATTATGGTTAGGGCTTACGTTGGTCACACACCTAGCAGATTTGTTGACAGTTTATTGTGATGTACAAGCTCTCAACCACTACAATCTGATACTCCATTGTTTCCCAGTTCCAAGCCAGTGCATAATTGAAAATGCAGTGTGAATTAATCAATAATTAAATAATCAATATGAATGCAATGCTAATGGTCAGTTTTTATAATTTTGGTCTTTCAAAACTGGGTAATAATTGGAAAGGTGGGTGGTAACTTGCTGTGGTTGAAAAATTATGGTAAAAATACATGGCCAGAATTGGCTTTACAGGAATTACAGAAATTGTTTGGGTCGGCTTTGCAGCACATTTCTTTTTCCTCCCACATGATTAGTCTCTAGTTCGGTTGTTTTTTTATTGATTGAGATCAGAACAATAACGCACACCAATGTGGTATGTGATTATATCAATACAATACATAAGAGTACCCAACAACACAAAGCTTCCATCTGTCTGAAGTATGCCAATGAACATCTTAATGGTTTAGAGATGGATTAGGAGAAAGTACTATGTTCAGATGAGACCAAAATTGAGCTCTTTGGCATTAATGCGACTTGCTGTGTTTGGAGGAAGAAAAATGCTGACTGACTCTAGAACACCATCCCTACAGTCAAGCAAGAGGTGGAAATATTGTGCTTTGGGGCAGTTTCTCTGCTAAAGTTACAGGCCAACTTTGCCACATTGAGGGGCCATGTATTGAAAAATCTTGAATGAGAACCTTCTTCCCCCAAGCCAGAACACTGAAGGTGGGTCTTCCAGCATGACAATGACCCAAAACATACCACCAAGGCAACAAAGGAGTGGCTCAAGAAGAAGCACGTTAATGACTTGTAATCCTGCAAATGCTCCGATGCTTGACCCTGTATAGATTGCAATAAAGCAGCTGACAGCCGTTTCCACCCCCTCGGCTTTCAGCTGCTTTATTGAAATCTACACAGGGAGATCGGTGCTTGTAACTCCCCCCTCCGTCCCACCGATCATCCCTGACTGTCCCCTGTGCCCCCCTGCGTGTTGTCCTCTCCGTGCTCCTCCTGTCCCCCTGCGTGTCCTCCGTGCTCCTCCTGTCCCCCTGCGTGTCCTCCGTGCTCCTCCTGTCCCCCTTGCGTGTCCTCCGCGCTCCTCCTGTCCCCCTGCGTGTCCTCCGTGCTCCTCCTGTCCCCCTGCGTGTCCTCCGTGCTCCTCGTGTCCTCCGTGCTCCTCCTGTCCCCCTGCGTGTCCTCCGTGCTCCTCCTGCCCCCCTGCGTGTCTTCCGTGCTCCTCCTGTCCCCCTGCGTGTCTTCCGTGCTCCTCCTGTCCCCCTGCGTGTCTTCCGTGCTCCTCCTGTCCCCCTGCGTGTCTTCCGTGCTCCTCCCCCTGTCCCATATCTGTCAGGATGGAAAGTGGAGGAAGGAGCCGGTAAATCTGTAATTTACTGGCTCCTTCTTTCTCTGAATGCACAGAGTCCGTGATCACTGACTGGCCGATCATAACTGAGCATCGTAAATTGTGTTTTGCAATGTTTCCTGTCAATTCATTTTCAGTGCAGCTGAGGCTGCAGAGAAAGGGACTGGGGGAATCTGTCCTCATTCCCTTTCTCTGTCTCTTAAAGGGGAGATGTCAGGGGTCTGTTTAGACCCATGATATCTCACCAAAGCCCCCCCCCCCTCCCCTTAACAGGGCTGATTAAAAAACAAAAAATAAAATTAAATATTTAAAAGGTAAATTTGTAAAAAAAAAAAAGAATAAAAAAAAGCAGACACCGTCCACTTTGTCGGGGATGGTGCATAGAAATAGATTAGCAGACAGCTATTCTATTCACAGCTCTTCACGTTTCTTCCTTTCCTGACGCATCATGGCAGCACACACACTGGGTTGTGACTCCACCCCCACAACCTGATAGGACTGGTTAGCTATAAGTGTTGAAGAGGAGTCCACCGCTGCATTCTTTTTTTTTTTTTCCCTCACCTGTTAGGACTGACGAGATAAAGCCTACACCTCTTACCACTTCGCCCCAGCTAGGTTCAGCATCTCCTAGTTGGAAGCCCTGACTGTACAGTCTCTAAATGAGCAATATGTGGGGACCCCCACTCTGATGGTCTCAGGGGGCTTGTATCATCTTTCCTCTTACAAGCCTTAAACAAGCCTAAATCAGTTTACAGCGGCCTCCATCTTTCCTCTTTACCTGTTGAATCTGTCTTCCTCTTTTGCACCCTCCCCCCCCATCCTGCTGCTCCTTCTAATTCCTCGGGCTCCCTGCCCTCCTCATCATGGCGACTGCGATCGGCTCGGTGGCGCTACCGGAAGTGACGCAAGTGTTTTTCTCCCCTCGCCAGTCTCAAACATGGCGGCAGATGCCGCAAGTCGATTTGGCGCATGCGCGGTGCTTGTCATTTCCGTCGCGACGCTGGGCTATTTAAAAAACGCCCTTTCGGCATATACAGCCTCTCTGATGACTCTGTACGCTCGCACTCTGCAAATACCTCCGTTTTTTTTCTTATTGCTACCCTAAACCTCCTAACCTGGTAAATCTCTATCTCCCCTCCTTACTATTTATAAATGTGTACCCCGGCTGGGTTACATTAGCAATAACCTTCCTCTTTCCCAGGTGCACTCTATCATTTACTTATGGAGGCCGCTGCCCCAGCACACCATCCCTAGCCATTAAGGTAAAGGGCATCATCTGTTAGTAAGTAGTGAAGAGGAGTAAAAAAGAGCCATGCCACTAATATCACTTTATCCTGATAGCCCTGGTAGGTCATCCAGATCATCTCACTCCAAACACAGGAAACGTTCACCTTCAAGGCATTTGCACTCCAGAAGAAGCCGGTCAAGAACATCCTCCCACCACCACAGTAAATGTCATCATCTCACCAAGTGCAGCATAGCCACCATACCCAACCTGCAGCTAATGCCTGCTGGGTGTGCAGAGCGCAAGCCCTCCCTAACAAATTGGCTTGCCAGACATTAGCTGAAGAAGCAACCAGGGAAAAGGAATCGGATGCACTAGAAGTATCAAATATAATTAGAGAATCCGTAAAAGAATCAATTCTGCAGGTGACAGCCACAGAACCAATTAGACCAGTTCAAAGCACATCAGCAACAATATCCTGCGTACCGCAAGATTTAGATGACTCATCAGCTGAAGAAAATTCTCCAGTGTCAGTCGGTTTCGATTTTGCTTTAAAAGACCCCTTTGCAAGGTCAGTAAAGGAGGCGATTGGTTGGGAGAAACCAAAGGAAATGCCCCGCAAGCTCAGGAAATACTTACCTAACTTAAAAAGGGACCCAGAGACCTTTCCTTACATCGATCAACTGGAGGAGTTAATTAAAGATGAGTGGCAAAAACCCGACAAAAAGTCCAGCCTAAACAATAGGATAGCAAAGCTATATCCTTTAAAAGAACCAGCCGTAAACTCTCTCATTACGGCACCTGTAGTAGACGCTTCACTAATGCGTCTGGCTAGACATGTGACATTGCCAATAGAGGACGCGGTGACCTTCAGGTATGTACTGGTCCAGGAGGAGCATGCAGGCCAGCTATCGCCCTAGCGGTGGTTGGCAGAGCAATTAATAGCTGGACCTCCAACGTTGAAAAACTGTCAGAAGCAGCTGATCAGGAGAGAATTGTATCTGCTCTACAGGAACTCAGCCTAGCAGGAGACTTCGTAGCCGAAGCATCAGTAGATATAAAAAGATCGGCAGCAAGGGTGATGTTGTCTTCGGTTATGTCCAGAAGAGCCTTATGGTTAAAACCATGGGTTGAAGATACAGCTTCCAAATCTAACTGGTGCAAGATCACCTATGACGGAACCAACCTGTTCGGCCCCAAGTTAGACCTGGCTATTTCGAAAGTCACAGGTGGGAAATCGGGCCTTATTCCCTCTGACCGAAGACCGAAGCAGCAAATGGTTCCCCCCTTTAGACACAATCTTCCAGAAAGATACCGAGAAGCAAGATCATACAGACCAGGCAAAGAGTTCAAACGAAATTGGCGCAATAACCAATTGTCTTTCCTGAGGACACAAAAACCCAAAGCTCCTAATACAGGGGATCAACAAAAGTTGTTTTGATGGCACGCCCGCCTAGCCCGTGTTAGAGGGAGCCAGGCTCAGGCTATCTACACAGGTGTGGGCCGAACACATAAAGGATCCGTGGACAATAGCCACAATCTGCAATGGCCACAAATGGAGTTTCAAATACAGAAACCCCAGGGATCACTTCCAAAACACCTGACTTCCATCTTCTCTTCAAAAGCTAAAACTCTTGATCAAATATGTACTAGAGTTACTACAGAAACAAGCGGTTGTAGAAGTTCCTCAGCACCAAAAAGGCAAAGGCTTCTATTCCCCCCTCCTCTTTCTCGTGAAGAAAAAAACGGGGGACCTACGACCAGTTCTAGATCTGAAGAACCTCAACAGGACAATCCTAGTAGAATCTTTCAAAATGGAGAGTCTCCAGTCTATACTACTGGCAATAAATACAAAAGACTGGATGTTATCAATAGATTTATCTGACGCCTATCTCCATATTCCTATACACCCAGGTTTTCAAAAAATACCTTCGGTTTGCAGTAGGACGACAACGTTTTCAATTCCAGAGTCTCTCGTTTGGGATATCTACGGCTCCCAGAATGTTCACAAAAATCCTGCTTCCAATGATAGCATATCTGAGAGAGAAAGGACTAAGAGTCCACCACTATCTGGACAATATTCTACTCTTGGCCAACGGCCAACAGTTACTCTTCTAACATCGGGGGAATACTAATCTCCACATTACATAAATTCGGGTGGATAATAAATTGGAACAAAGGCAGTCTGGAGCCAACCAAATCAATGATCTCTTTGGGAGCAGAACTCGACACCAATGCCAACACTGTGGGTCTTCCTCTGGAAAAAATAGGACCATTGGTCCAGAAAATAAATAGATTAATGGAAGCAACACATTTCTCTGCCAGGACATGCCTCAGCATACTAGGATCCATGTCTGCCACCTTCCCCATGGTCCGGTGGTCCCAGTGGCATACGAGGCCGTTTCAAATCTTGTTCCTGAAACAATGGAATGGAACATCAATGAATCAATCTTCATCAACAAATCAGTAAAACAATCTGCATGGTGGTGGACATGAGTCAACAACCTAAAATGTCATCGACACATTGTGCCCCCTCAGCCGGAAATAATCACGTCGGACGCAAGCCTCCAAGGTTGGGGACCACATTACTGAGATCAGGCGGTACAAGGCCGTTGGTTATTTTCGCCCCCAGGGCGTAGTATCAAACATTCTGGAGCTCAGTAAATTTACTGGCAGTTGGCAACCCTGGTATTGGTATGAATGCACAATACGGTGGCGGTAAATTACATCCAAAGGCAGGGGGGCACCCGGAGCAGCGCCCTCATGCAGGAGGTGCGTCCTATCCTCGACTGGGCCCAAATCCATTTGGAAGACGTGAAAGCGGTGTATGTCCCAGCAGCGCAGAACCAATTTGCAGACGATCTAAGCCGAACGTTCATCTCGAACGACGAATGGTCACTAAGTCACCAAGCCTTTTCCCTTCTAACACACAAGTGGGGCATCCCCAATATCGACTTGGCAGCAACCCCAATGAACAACAAGTGTGTCAAGTTCTTGGCGAGGGTCGCCTATCCAACGGCACTAGGGGGTCGACTGTCTCCATCACCAGTGGAGGTTCAGTCTAGGCTACATATTTCCTCCAATCCCTTTAATAGCCAGATTCCTTTCCAGACTGAGGAATTCGACATCCACGGTGATTGCGGTAATACTGTTTTGGCCGAGGAGGCCGTGGTTCACGACCAACCTATAACTGAGTACAGAGGACCCATTACCCCTTCTGGTAACTCCGGATCTACTTTCACAGGGCCAGTTCTTACATCCAGCACCAGAAAGACTACACCTAATGGCTTGGAAGTTGAAAGGGAGAGGCTACTAGATCAAGTCTGCTCTCTAAGGGTGGTGGCTACCTTGCAACAGGTGCTAATCTTTCCCAACAGGTTGTATGTAGGGGAAGGGGACAGGACGGAACGTTATACATACAACCTGTTGGGAAAGATTAGCACGCCACCCCATACCGGCCGCTGTTGCCCGTTCGTTCCTGCTGTTTTAGTGTGGCGCCCTTAAGCGCCTTGTTACTGCGAGTACCCATTGTGCGATTTGTTTATGATTTTAATAAATTTAGTGCATACTGCACCATGAAGTCCTTTTTGTGTTGATATATTGAGGTGCAAACGGGACTGCTGTGAGGAACAGAGGCACCGGTGCAAATCTATCCAGGACCCTACATATAACGTTGAACCCATAGAGGTTCTAAGGCGCATTCTGACCAAGCTTAATTGCAAGGTCACACGTCCTAAGGTGAGGGGCTATCACCTGGGGGAGAGCACTTGTATGAGCACACAGTACTTTTAGTTTGTGTTCACAATAACACATGAATAGATTGTGGAAGATCTGTGGACTGTTAATTTGATCATTGCACAGCAACACCGCACTGAATTGCATAGAATCACATAGATGCAGCACCAAATCGCATGGATGCGTCTTTTTGTAGTTTTTAACTTTTTATTGTTTGAACATTGCACTAAGACCATATTGCATAGATGCAGTACTGAAATGCATTGATGCAACACTAAATCAGACTGTTAATTTGATCCTTGCACAGCAACACAGCACTGAATTGCATAGAATCACATAGATGCAGCACCAAATCGCATGGATGCGTCTTTTTGTAGTTTTTAACTTTTTATTGTTTGAACATTGCACTAACACCATATTGCATAGATTCAGCACTGAAATGCATGGATGCAACACTAAATCGCATGGATGCTTGTTTTGAATTATCTTTTAATGTTTGAAAATTGCATAAGATTTGTGGAATATTTGCAATACACAGGCTGATTGGAGCACTTTTACTTATTTATTCATTCATTGAAGTTTATTGCACATTAATGTATAGTATTAATAGATTTTGTATGTTAAGCACAATATCACTTTATTAAAATTTTAGTAGAAATTTCCTATATTTTTATTTTGATAAGCGCAGCGTGTGTACAATTTGGCTTAACTATTTTGCATGATTATGAGACATGCGTAACGTTAGCAGCTGATCATTTGCAAACATGCACTATTTTGGAGACCAGATTTGGTCAATTACCTGGAGGCTCACAGGACTACAAATTAGCATTCTGAGCAAGAAATTGTTGACATTGCGGGAAAGGACTAGGGAATATCAGACTGTTCTGACTGACCGGACCACGAAGCTTAATCTTGCACAACGTAGACGTATATTTGAATTTGGAGATAAAAATGGCAGGCTCCTGGCGTATCTGGCGAGACCAGAATATGTTCTGGTGTACATTAAGGCTGTGTATGACAAGCAGAGAGAGGAGGTTTATGAATCGGTAGACATACTTCAAACGTTCGCTCATTTTTATGAGGAACTTTATAGGTCCTGTGCTTCAGAGGAGACAGAGGCATTGGAGCAGTACCTGACTGGCATTGAATTACCTATAGTATCTGAAGATGACAATGTTCTAGAAGCAGGTATTACTGTAGAGGAGGTGGAAGGAGCCATTGCCTCTCTTTGCCCCTCGGAAGTCTCCGGGTTTGGATGGCCTCCCCTCGGAGTGGTATCGTACCTTCCGCTATGGTTTGGCGCCTCGTCTGTTGAAGGTCTTTAATGCAGCGAGGTTGGACGGTAGACTGCCTCCCTCTATGAGGGAGGCATTAGTAGTTTTGATCCCTAAGGGGGGAAAGACCTCAGGGAGTGCGACTCCTACCTTCTGATTTCGCTTATGAATGTTGATGCAAAAATTTTGGCTAAAATACTGGCAGGGAGGTTGCAAACAGTCATTCCAAAACTGGTTGGCCCGGATCAGACGGGATTTATACAGGGGAGGTGTGCACAGATGAATATCAGGAGACTTTTTGTGAACCTACAGATGGATCATGACAACTCTGGGACCAGAATAGTGGCCTCATTAGATACAAAAAAGGCGTTTGACACTGTGGAGTGGGCGTATTTGTTTCGCCTCCTGGAGTCATTCGGCTTTGGACCCATTTTCATTTCATGGGTGAGATTACTGTACACAGATCCGATGGTCAGACTTCGGGTCAATGGCATTATCTCAGACCCCTTCCCTGTATTCAGGGGAACCAGGCAGGGGTGCCCGCTTTCACCCCGCCTGTTTGCCCTGGCCATAGAGCCTCTGGCGGTAAAATTAAGATCTACTCCCACTTTGACTGGGTTACGAATTGGGGTGTTTGAAGAACGTGTGTCTCTCTATGCAGACGACATGCTGTTGTATCTGCAGGATCTGGGACCTTCACTTTCGGGGACTTTTCAACTGATACAGGAATTTGGAGACTTCTCTGGATTTCGAATAAATTGGGTAAAGCCATCTCTTTTCCCCATTGACAATACGGTGGTTGTCAATAAAATTCCATTCTCTCACTGATCAGTCAACTCCGGTCACGTTGATTAGAAGACAGATTTATTACAAATGTATCGATACACACGGGTGAGCTCTGTTCACAGCGAGAAATTTCAGCAGAGTCACACCGGAACCCTCTTACACATGTCATTTTATAACAGTATTTGGTAAGCTACCATTGGCTAAGGCACACTGGTGACTCCATGGTGCATCGTCAGCTTTATTGTCAAAAACAGTGCCCTTTCACAATATGGCCTAATATGGTAAACTTTTTGCTAGTTTTAAGTATGGTTTCAAGACGTTAGTCGGAAATAAGCAGGTTGCATAAACAATAAGTAAGTGCCATTTTAGCTAGGAAAAAAGCATATAGGGAACAAGGCAAATATCGATATCACTTGTAATTCTTTACATATTTCTTATCATTCCCTCCTCTGATATCTATATTTGCTTCCTCAATTTATTACTTCAGTGCAGGTGCGTTCCACAACTGGGTTTTCAGACCTTACTTCATTGAGAGCAGTACTTGCATCATCGTAGATATCTTCTCCTTGGGGAACTGTGTGGTACATCATCCTGGTCATGGCGGTCTCAATTAATCTTTGAGAGAGACCTCGGATACAGGGAATACAACAACAACAACCACAAATGATTAAGATGGCTAAAACTACGGCAATAGAGATCAAACATGAGGTGGCAAGTCCAGTCCATTTCCCAAACCAACCTTCAAGCCAATTTGTGAATGGATCATTAATACCCGAATTTTCCGCTAATTCATTCGATAGAGCTGTCAATCCTTCAAGGGCTCTAGTTATATATAGATCTGGGGGTCAAAAGACCCCGCAGGAGAGGTGTCCCTTCTGCTCCTCCGGTGACCCTTCCTCCAAGGGGACTCTGACAGTAAGCGCAGAGGCATTGCCAGCTGTACCAGAGCACAATCCCCTCGGGAATTGGCTGGGATGCTTGCTCTGAGCCTCTTGTCTCCGCATAACCACCAGACGTCCGCCCTCTGGGTGTCGTGCTCAACCCAGTTGTCACCCTCTCCCTTTGCAATTTTGTTAATCCTCTCCAGGCAGTAGTCATCCGGCAAAGACCCCAAATGTTTTCCACTCTCATTCCCCGGAAGTGCAAAACAAGTAAAGTTGCCAGGGTATGCCGTGACAGCAGGGGGTATCTGAGGTCTCTGAACCTGGGGAAACAATAAACTTAATGTGTGACAGGAAGTGTTGGTGTCAGGTTTGTATGTTTTTTGATATAGCTTTAGCATACACTCTAAACCATCTGGATCTGTATTGTTATTTAAGGGAAATGGTACTGTAGCCAGCTGGGGTCTGGCCCCTGCACAGACCAAGCAGTTCTCTTTTTTAAGGGTGTTAGCAGTATATATTAACCATCTTCTTCCACTGTGAGATTGGTGAATCTCACTGTGGATCCTAATACCTCTACTTTAAATTGATCCTCATTATCTAATTCTTTCTTCTTGTTTGTCTCATTCTTTGGTTTGACTTCAAGAAAGAATTTTTCCAAAAGAGTCAGTTCCTGATATCCAAGCTCCTATACGATATAACCTCTGATCTTCTAGTTTTGGGTCCTTCAGGGAAATCAATAATATATTGCAATTCTTTGATTCTGTACAGGGAGAGTGGGCCGCTTTAGTTATGGTTAATCTATTCTTTAAATCTCCTGCTGCTGGGATCTCATATCCCCAATCCTGGGCTGCAGTTGTCCACATGACTGAATCCCAAGTAGTACACCCGGTAGTTCCAGCCAGGTAGCACACGTATTTGTCTGCCCAGGTCAGTTTGCTTGCTTCTACCTTATCTCCACAATCTGTCATCTGGCAGAAATCCACCTGTATAGTACTGGTGGTTCCTTCAACAAAGGTGAGGTTCAATGCTCTTCCTGTCTCTTCCCAATTGATTGGTTCCACTATCCTCCCGTGTCTCCTACCTCCCCATATAGAGTCACCAATACTCCCACGAGGAACAAAATCCCTACTGTCCTATCTGAAGTGAGGGGGGCCTAGATGGGGCCTTTTCTTCACCAAGGTTGAGACAAGCAGATGTTTTATCTGCCTCCCTTTGTATTTGGACTTTCCCCCTCCTTCAGTTTTTCTGTCCCTACTCTGCCTATATTTATCTTTTTACAGTGGGATTGGTGAATCCAGGTAGTCCTTTCAGCAATTCTTACTGCAGTGGGAGTAGTAAGGAGTACTTGATATGGCCCGTCCCACTTAGGGGAGTGCCAATACTTCTTTTTGATCACCTTGATGAGGACCCAGTCTCCGATTTGTACTTTGTCTTCTCCTCTGGGCTCTTCTTCTGGAATGGAACACACTTGGTTAATTTGTTTCTGTTTTAATAACCTTGACATGTATTCTGCTAAGGTTCTCTCCACTTCCTTTGTGTGGGTTTCATTTGGTAACAAAGGTATTTTATAAGGTCTACCATACATCATTTCAAATGGACTCAACCCCTCTTTAGTGGGGGTGATATGCATGCTTAAAATAGCTAGCGGGAGACAGTACATCCAATTTTTTCCTGTCTCCTCCATAGCCTTTTTAAGCTTGCTCTTCAATATCCCATTATGTCTTTCTACGAGCCCTGCTGACTGAGGGTGATATGCACAGTGATTCTTTACTTCTATACCCATCACTTCTGTTAGGTGTTTTATGGTCTGATTTACAAAATGTGGACCATTATCATGCATTATGATATGCATGCTTAAAATAGCTAGTGGGAGACAGTACATCCAATTTTTTCCTGTCTCCTCCATAGCCTTTTTAAGCTTGCTCTTCAATATCCCATTATGTCTTTCTACGAGCCCTGCTGACTGAGGGTGATATGCACAGTGATTCTTTACTTCTATACCCATC
Source organism: Lithobates clamitans (assembly GCA_037952925.1). NCBI lineage: Eukaryota > Metazoa > Chordata > Amphibia > Anura > Ranidae > Lithobates > Lithobates clamitans. The sequence goes on from JBBGZY010001184.1 coordinate 2,289,595, forward strand.
ACTTCTGTTAGGTGTTTTATGGTCTGATTTACAAAATGTGGACCATTATCACTATAAATCTTCTCTTGTATCCCAAATCGTGGAATGATATCTTTTAGTAAGGCTTTGGATACTGTTAAAGCGTCAGCACTTCCTGTGGGGAATATCTCTACCCATTTGGTCAGTGCATCAATGATTACCAAACAATATTTCTTCCTTTCACATTTGTCTAATTCAATAAAATCCATGCAAATGTGTTGGAATGGATATTGCGGTGCGGGGAACTTCCCTTTCCGTGGTCTTATGCCTCCCTGAGCATTGTGTCTTGCACATATAATACATTGAGAACAAAAAGTTTTTGAGTAGTTTGTAAAGCCATAGGCTGCTACCACTTTATTTAGTATCTCATTCATCCCCCTGTTTGACACATGTGTTACTCCATGGGTCAAGAATGCTGCATACTTAAATAAAGACTTTGGCAGGACTGGTTTGTTCTCTGGGGAGATATATATATCCTCCTGGAGGGTGCATCCTTTTGTGACCCAAAGTTGTTTTCAGATGGGGGTGCGCAATTTTGCATATCTTTCAAGATTGTGTGATCTAATTGAATATCTTCCTGCTGTACTAAGACTTGTGTAGATTGATGGGCTGCCTGTTTAGCAGGTTCGTCTGCTTTTTTTTATTCCCCTCGCATATCGGGTCTTTGCCTTTCGTATGGGCCTGACATTTACATATCGCCAGCTCCTTTGGAAGCTGGATAGCATCGAGTAATCCTAGAATGAAATCAGTATGTGAAATGGGTTTACCCCCAGAAGTGACCATTCCCCTGTTTTTCCATTGCTGGGCAAATACATGCACTGTAGAAAATGCGTACTGGCTGTCTGTATAAATGGTGGCCTTTTTCCCTTCAGCTAGGATACATACTCTTGTAAGTGCAATTAATTCTGCTACTTGTGCTGAGTAATGTCTAGGTAACATTTTAGCCTCCAGTACCTCTGTTTGTGTGACGGCTGCATATCCAGTAGCGTTCGTGCCATCAGGATTCTTTCTACTAGATCCGTCGACAAAAAGTGTCATGTCAGAATGTGGTAATGGGGTGTCTTTAAGGTCACTCCTAGGTAATACCTTCTCGGCAATAACGGCCGTACAATCATGTTTTTCACCATCTGTTGGTATTGGTAGGAGTGTGGATGGGTTTAAAGTAGTGCACCTTTGGATGGTTATGTGCTGTTGTGTCAAAAGCACAGTCATACAGGATAAGTGTCTTGCTGGGCTAAGGTGTGAAATTTTTTGTTGTAGTATTATTACTGATACAGCATGTGGGACCTTTAATATGAGTGTGTGATACAGTACAATGGAGGCTGAAGCCTTAATCGCTTCTGCTGCTGCGACCACTGCCTGCACACATGGGGGAAGTGCTCTTGTCACATTATCAAGTTTTGTGGAGTAATATGCGATTGGTCTCTGTTTACCCCCATATGTCTGTGTCAGTACTGATGTCATGTGTCCATCTCTTGAATCTACAGTTTGCTCAAACGGTTTCTCGTAGTTGGGCAGTCCCAGCACTGAGGTGCCTGTTAATGTTCTTTTTAATTCAGTAAAAGCTGTCTCATTTTCTTCATTCCACTGTATGTCATCCTGGGGGGCCATGGGTTCCCCATGTATTGCCTGCACTAAAGGTGCAGTCAAGACTGAATAGTTGGGAATCCATGTCCTGCAGAAGTTTGCCATACCCAGAAACGACATCATCTGCTTCTTTGTTTTTGGTTTAGGCACTTGGAGGATTGCTTGTATCCTTTCCTCATCTAAATGTTTCCCCTCTTTTGAAATGTTATATCCCAGATATCTAACTTTATCCTGGCAGAACTGCAATTTCTTCCTATTTACTTTATGGCCCTGCTCACATAAAAAATGCAAAAGGGCTATGGTGTCTAGTGCACAAATTTCTTTGGTTGGAGATGCCAGGAGAATGTCATCTACATAAAGTAGAAGCTGACTGCCTCCTGGTGGCTCAAACTGTGCTAAATTCGCTGACATTGCCTGTGCAAAAATAGTGGGCGATTCACAATATCCCTGCGATAATGTTGTGAAGGTTTATCTTTTTCCTTTGTAGGTAAAAGCAAACCAAAACTGATGGTCTGGGTGAATCGGTATGCTAAAAAAAGCATTACTGATATCTATAACGGAGAATACTTTGCTGTCTGATGAGAGATCATTGAGCAAAGTATGGGGGTCTGGCACCACTGGTGCTCAGGGTACCACTGCTTGATTTACCGCTTGAAGGTCCTGTACCATTCTCCACCCCACAGAGGGTGGTTGTTTTTTCACAGGAAACAGGGGTATTGCAAGGGCTGTCTGGGCAGGGGATAATTATCCCTGCTTTTTAAAAGGTCCTGAATCCCCGGGGATATGCCCTCCTCTGCTTCTTTCCTCAGGGGGTACTGTCTTTGATGGGGTCTGTGGTGTGATTTTGGAGTGATAGTCACTGGCTGGACTCCCATAATAAGTCCTACATCTGCCGGTCCCTTGGTCCAGAGTTTCTCTGGGACCTGGTCCAAAGGTTCAGCATCACTCGCCAAATATCATGGTGTTATGGACTTCTGCACATGGGCAGATGGTGTAGTGATGACCTCATCTCCCCTGGGTCGCTGACAGAAGTAGCCAGTGGAATAACTTTCATACATGTCTGGTATCCTTGTCTGCTTCCAATCTCGCAATTCCTGGCACCTTTTTACAAAATGCCCACAATCCACTCAAGCCCTATCTTTCGGTTTACTTAAGGACGGATGGGGCGTTGTTTCCTTAAACAAATCCTTTTCCTCTGGTGGCAGAGCACAAGATGATGCACAAAACCCTTCATTGTTCCAATAGACATTAGTTAACTGTAATACCACTTCTTTTTTCAAAAAGAAGTATGAGGCATAGTCTCTGTCTGGTCCTGATGTCTTTTTAACCCACATAGTGCAATGCACTCTGCCCATTGGCTGGAAATCTACCGACCTTTTAGACCCCATGACTTCCCTTGTATGTTTAACCATTTTCTCGATATTTTCTGAAGTCACTTTGTCCTTTAAGGTATGCTTCTAGTGAGTAATAGTAATAGTTTTCATCCCATGGGTGGGGAACAAGTTCTTTCCCCACCTTCACTGTAAACCCTGTGTCTTGTGCATGTATTGACATGTGCATTGCTGACATCAAATCTCTTCCTAGTAAGTTTACTGGGCATACAGTTGATAGGATTACCCTAGTAGTTACTCGCATCCCTATCCTGGCATGTTCTATGGTGACATATTCAGACAGGGCCTCTCTTACTGGTGTACCATTTACTCCCTGTACAAAAATTGATTTTGTGGATTGTTTTATTTGTGGTATGTCCTCTGGATGTATTAATGTCCTGGAGGCTCCAGAATCTACCAGAAACTTAACTTCTTTCCCTTCAACCTTCAGGGTCACCTGTGGTAGGTTATCCACATATCCTACCCTCCCAAGGTGACTTATGCTCTCGATGTCTAGTCATTCTGTCTTCCAGGGGCCTGATCCCTCCGGACAGTCTCTGGCCAGGTGTCCCTGTTGGTGGCATGTCCAACACACTCTTTTTCTACCCATTTCCTATCTCGCCATCCTTCTCTGTTCCCTTCACTCCTACCTCTTCCTCTATACCTGCCCCTCCCCCTGTTGCCGCCCCGACTTCTCCCTCTGTTCTCGGGCGTGGCATCAACAGTATATTCCTCCCCATCATCCTCACTATTGTCACCTTGCAGAAAAACTTTCACTTTCTTCTTTCCTTTCTCCTTAAGCCACCTTTCATTATGTTTTGCCCATTGTAGTGTGTCTAACACTCCAGCTGTTCTGTATGTGACCATACTTTTAGTGATATACTCTTTGTGCTCTGGTTTTAATCCATCAACAAAAGTAATCTTAAGCTGTTGTTGATATGCACTGTTAACATCCTCTGATTCCGGTAACCCGGAGTATGATTTGAAAGTTTCCCTTAATCTATTTAGGTAATCGTTAACATTTTCCTTATCCTCTTGTACAGTCATATTGGTCTTTTGCGAACCTGTGCGCTAGATGAATCTATTTGTTATGCGCTGGAGAAGATTATTTACTCTCGCATTTAAATCTGCATAATTTGGAGCAAGAGGGAGTCCCCTATTCCCTTGGAGGTCCATTACACATGGTTCCCAGTCTCCTTTTACTGAGGCCCAATCTGACCCCAATACACGTCTAATTGCCCGCTCTACCTCCACCCCATTTAGTTTATAGCTATCTAGTAGCCCTTGAATATTTTCAACAAATTCTGCTGGGCCTAATTTGGGGTGCTTAATATGTTCGGTGGCTTTTTGTACATCACTTTCAGTCCAGGGCCGATATACGGTCATAGTAAGGGGCTGGACTTGTCCACCTATGTTTTGACCTGCCATTGGATTAGGGACCTCAATAAGAGGACACATGTCCTCCTCCTCCCCGGGGTACCTTGTGGGGGCTCTTCGATTTCGGGCTGTTTCTCCCGCCTGTGCCCACCCCTTAGCAATGGCTTCCGTTAATGTCTCTATCATGGATCTCTTTAACTTAGGGCTGTCATGGGCTACTTGTGCAATAGGGGAGACGCCCAAGACTTCCTGTGGGGGTTGGTTGGGTCCCTTCTGGGGGGTGGAGGCTGGAAGGAGAGAAGGGTGTGACTGCAGGATGAAGGGGTTGGTTCCAGTCCCCTGCGGCAGGGTGGGATATATTGGCTGTGGAAGGGGCGGGGCATGATAGGGCGTTGGTCGTTGCACTAAGCACATAGTATCATCTTCTCCATCAACCAAAGGCAACTGCGTTTGGGGTTTAGTACTTTGGTTTGATTTAGCTTTACTTTCTGCTCTACTCTGCGCTTGTTGCAACCATTCCTCTGCTACTTGAAGTTAGGGGTGCAACGGATCAAAAAACTCACGGTTGGTTCGGATCGTTCCTCGGATCAGAGTCACGGATCGGATCATTTTCGGATCAACAAAAAAAATAAAAAAAAGACAAGACAAATAAACAAACATAAGTTTTGTCTTTTTGTTTATTAACACTTTTACATTACTTGAAAATATATAAAATCAAGTTAAAGTGCACAAGGCATAATTTCTTCTTTGTAACATAATGAAAAACTTAAAGTGCAACATAAAAATGGCACATCTCCTTACTTTAAACATGGACCGATGGGCAACGAGCCAAAAATAACTTAAAGTGCAACATAAGAAGGCACATCATCTTCCTTGAAACATGGATTGTGAAAGCCTAGTATGTCCACACCATCAAAGAAGAATAAAGGAAAGAAAGCAAAGCATTCCTGAGCTTATAATTGCAAATTCTTTTTCAAAAAGAAAAGGGTGTCTACATTGTCTGGGGAGAGTGTGGACCTCGTTGCAGTCACTATGTCCCCTGCTGTTGAGAACAATCTCTCGGAAGGAACTGAAGAGCCTGGCACAGCGAGATACCCTCATATTGCCACGATGGCAAGATGCTATCTACACTCATTGCTTTTCCACCATGTCAGCGGATCACCATCCACTGTAATGCCGCTTGCTGCCAGGTAGGATGCCACCTCCTCTTTGATGATGTCAGCAGGAGTCTTCTTGTCTTTGCTGGAAGTGGCAAAGGTCTCTCCAAAAAGCTCTGCCATCGCTGACTTCTTTTGTGGAGGAGATGATGAGTCCAAGTTTGCTCCTGTTGGTTCTGCAGCTTGACCCTGCAGAAACAAAAAATTGTTGATTAATTAAACCTATTATTTATTTTCATGTTTCATAGACATGAAAAATGTGGCAATATTATTGCCACATTTTTCATGTCTATGAAACATGAAAATAATAACATTTAAAAAAAGCCATTATTACGAAAATAAAAAATGTATTTAGATTTAAATTTATGATATTTTTAAATAATATTCTTTTTCTTTACCTCATCACAGTCTTCAGTGCCCAGACTGCTCACAATCTCAGTGGTGAGGTCACTGTATGTCCTCTGGCGTAGGGCAGGGTCCATGTGAGACAGGGACTTGAACCTTGGATCCAGGGCAGTAGATCTGTGAAGGTAGTCCTGTAGAGTAGGGGGTGAAGTGTATCTGTGCTGCAGGTCCTCTCTAATGGCAGTCTTGACATCTCGAGTGATGATGCTGTCTTCCACACTTGGAGCCATGGATTGTAGAATCCTTGTTTTAAGCGGCAGGATCATTGACACAGATGGTGAACTTTCAGTGCTCAGCAGAGAAGTAACAGTTTTGAGGGGTTTAAGCACCTGGAGGACCTCCTCTGCCACTCTCACATCATCATCAGACAGGGTAATGATGTCTTTGACATTTTTCTTCAGGGTCTTGTCGGTCAATGCAGAGTATATAGCTGCCTGCTGCTCCAGATAACGCTCCATCATATCATAAGTAGAGTTCCACCTTGTTGGGACATCATGTATGAGCTTATGAGTAGGCAGCTTTAGCATTTCTTGCTTTGTCTTAAGCACATGAGCAGCTGTTGTGCTTCGGTGGAAGTAGGAAACCACCTTCCTGATCCTCCCAAGGAGGCGGTCCATCCTATTGATTGAGATTCCCTTCTGTGATGCCAAATTCACTACATGTGCAAAGCACCCTATATGTGGGCCCAGTCCTGCCTCATTCACTGCATTTATTTGATTTTTGGCATTATCAGTTGTGACTGGGATATTGGTACTGGGCCTCTTTAACTTCCATTCCTCCACTGCTTGAGTCAGTATCTGCGCAAGATGAGTGCTTGTGTGACTCTCGTAGAGGGGACGTGTCTGCAGCACCGGACTTCTCATCTCCCAGTCTGCTGTGATGAAGTGAGCGGTTATCGTCACATAGCTCTGTGCTCCCCTGGATGTCCACCTGTCTGTCGTGAGCGCAACAGAGGATGCTCGGGATAGTTCATCCACAACTTTTTTCTTCTCCTGCTCATAAAGATCTGGCACAATCTTTTCGCTGAAGTGGGTGCGCGACGGGATGTTGTAACGTGGCTCAAGCACTTTCAGCATGTGTTTTAAAGCCCTCGTTTTGGACAACCGAATATGGCCTCATGTCTGCACCTATAAACACACCGATGGCTTTTGTGATGGCTTTAGCCCGGTCTGATTGTGCAACAAGTGGCTGCGTAAATGCTGCGGTGATAAGCGGTTGTTGAGTAGTTTTCGTTTTCAGTTTCACTCCTGTCAGTGAAACACCGGGGTGATGTCGCTTCAAATGCGTAGCCATGCTTGATGTGTTTCCAGTGTCATATGGCTTTCTTGTGCCTACACGCCGTCACGGTTTTATCCACTAACCTCTTTCCTTCATCATCATATTTGACAGGGAAGCCAAAATGCTCCCATACAGGGGATTTCAATGACGTGGGGCGTTCAAGCTCCTCCGTTCCTCCGCTCGCCATGACCACACTGTGTGTGTGGACTGATTCCTTCCCCAAAGTAGAGGCAGGATGTGGAAGCGCTTCGGTAGCCTGGAGGATGTTCCAGGGGAGGACGAAACAGTGGGCAGTCGTTTGCCCGACTCGCCAGTCAGGGAAGGCAGGGGAGCTCACCTGGAAAAAAGGAAAGAAACTGCGCTGAGACCTAGAAGCGATCTTGTGCGGCCGAAAATCGCCTAAGACTCAGTGGAAGCAGCAATCCTTCTGCAAAACCCCAATACAAGGAAAAAAATATAGAAAAAATAGGATTGCTCTAAACGTAATATTACAATAGTGAACGACGTAAACACATGAATTGACAAGAACACCAAAAATATGAAAAATAATTAGAAAAATATATGAATCTAAAAGTCAATTTGGATAAATGTGCAAAATGCAATTAATTGAATTTGCAAAACCTGTGAAAATTCCACCACCATATAGTCCCCACTGTAATCCAGTTATCCACAATCTCCCCCACTGCTGTAATATCCACGTCATCTCCCCCACTGCTGTAATATCCACGTCATCTCCCCACTGTAATATCCACGTCATCTCCCCACTGTAATATCCACGTCATCTCCCCCACTGCTGTAATATCCACGTCATCTCCCCCACTGTAATACCTACGTCATCTCCCCCACTGTAATACCTACGTCATCTCCCCCCACTGTAATATATCCACATCATGTCCCCCACTGTAATACAGCCACATGTCCCCCACTGTAATATAACCACATGTCCCCCACTGTAATATAACCACATGTCCCCCACTGTAATATAACCACATGTCCCCCACTGTAATCTAGCCAAATGTCCCCCACTGTAATATAGCCACATGTCCCCCACTGTAATATAGCCACATGTCCCGCACTGTAATATAGCCACATGTCCCCCACCGTAATACAGCCACATGTCCCCCACCGTAATATAGCCACATGTCCCCCACTGTAATATAGCCACATGTCCCACACTGTAATATAGCCACATGTCCCCCACCGTAATATAGCCACATGTCCCCCACCGTAATATAGCCACATGTCCCCCACTGTAATATAACCACATGTCCCCCACCGTAATATAGCCACATGTCCCCCACCGTAATATAGCCACATGTCCCCCACCGTAATATAGCCACATGTCCCCCACCGTAATATAGCCACATGTCCCCCACCGTAATCTAGCCACATGTCCCCCACCGTAACATAGACACATGTCCCGCACCGTAATATAGCCACATGTCCCGCACCGTAATATAGCCACATGTCCCGCACCGTAATATAGCCACATGTCCCTCACCGTAATATAGCCACATGTCCCGCACTGTAATATAGCCACATGTCCCCCACTGTAATATAGCCAGTCCACATGTCCCCCACTGTAAAATAGCCAGTCCATGTCCCCACTGTAATATAGCCAATCCAAAACATGTTCCCCAATGTAATATAGCCAGGCAGTCCATGTCCCCCACTGTAATATCCACACACTCCAGCAGTATACATTAGTGCTTCTGTGCCTGTTAGTCATACCTTCCTTGCTTGCTTTAGCCGACAAACCCACGAGTTGGGGGCGGGGTGATGACGTCAGCACGATGCTGTGCTCAGCGCCGCCGGGTGTACCAAGATGGCCGCGGCTCCGGAGCTAGGCCGAAGCCGCGGCCTTTCCTAAAACCCGAGGCCGCGGAGCGCTCCGCGGATCGCGGGTGTGCCGATCCGAACAGGTTGGCCCGTTTGGATCGCGGATCGGTGACGATCCGTTGCACCCCTACTTGAAGTCCATATCGCTTCTGATCCTTCGGTCCAAACGTTTTAATTTTTATCTACTAAAGCTTGGCAACCCCTCACTGTTAGTTTCCCATTAAACCCACAGTCCTTTTCCCACTTACGGCAATATTTAACATTCTGAGGATCTTTACCGTGCATAAATTTCTTATCTCCCTCTAACGGTATATTTGGTACACAGCAGCAACATAAACAAGCGCAAGACATTACTTTGCGAAGTCTATTCCCCATGACCTTTTTTCTTTTTTTTTTTTTCTTTTTTTTTTTAACCACAAATCTGCAGGGACACAGACATCACGTTAACAATAAAAATACAAAGAAAGCCAAAAAAAATATCAAGACTCCCCACACTCTGGGGAGAATCTAAAAATAGTTAAAACCCGTCACTGCAGTAAAGTTGTTCAATGAAGTTATAAAGTTAGCAGTAAGGTTAAACATGAGGAGGAAAGAGCGAGAGTTAGTCTCCTGATTTATCAAATGCAGCAAAAGGAACAGTGCAGGAAATTTTGCTCTCGAGAGAAAAAGAGAAAAACCATCAACCTATGGGGAAAGTGTTGCTGAGCAAGTAGTTTAAACAAAAAGATTCCTGCTCGTACATTCACTTCCTCCGTTGTCCCAACCACCACTCAGTTAGAGAAAAAAACCTGAAATGGCCACCGTGACTCTCTGTAATCTATCCAGATTACTTAGTCACTATTCACAACAATTATCAATCATCTTTCAGTACCTTAAATTTTTTTTAATCTGTCTCGGACAGCGGGCTACGTCTATTTACCATAGGCAACGTCCCCAAGTGCCTCTGTCTTTGGCCCCTGTGTCACCCAGATCTTTTATAAACACAGTGCCGGCAAACTTAATAAAAACCCAAATTACCTCGAGAAGAAGAGAAAAGAAAAAAATCTGTCTTACCTTTCACAGACTCGGAGGACTGGATCAGAAGTCCAGGAGTAGAAGTCAGGTGTGGATCCCGGAACTGACCAGCCTCTTTTTACAACTTAACTTGAGTGGGGGGACCTAGGTCTCGGCGAGAGGGAGTCTGATACTTACCGATATTTTGGACGGAACCGTTCGATCCACCACCTAATCCTTACTTCCGGCTCGAAAGGACCATCATGTCAATAAAATTCCATTCTCTCACTGATCAGTCAACTCCGGTCACGTTGATTAGAAGACAGATTTATTACAAATGTATCGATACACACGGGTGAGCTCTGTTCACAGCGAGAAATTTCGGCAGAGTCACACCGGAACCCTCTTACACATGTCATTTTATAACAGTATTTGGCAAGCTACCATTGGCTAAGGCACACTGGTGACTCATGGTGCATCGTCAGCTTTATTGTCAAAAACAGTGCCCTTTCACAATATGGCCTAATATGGTAAACTTTTTGCTAGTTTTAAGTATGGTTTCAAGGCGTTAGTCGGAAATAAGCAGGTTGCATAAACAATAAGTAAGCGCCATTTTAGCTAGGAAAAAAGCATATAGGGAACAAGACAAATATCGATATCACTTGTAATTCTTTACATATTTCTTATCAGTGGTAATCCCTGCGGACTGTCCCATCCCCCTGTCCTCTTCCTTTAGGTATCTAGGGATTGAGGTACAACTTCCTATTTCAGGTTTTCTGGAAGCCAATTTGTTGCCGGTTATTGGGAATTTTCGGGAGAAGGTACAGAGATGGCAGAATTTGCCATTTACAGTGTTGGGACGAATACATTTGTTTAAGATTATTTTTTCTTCCTAAGTTTCTGTACATTCTCTCAAACTCCCCGGTGTTTGTGACACTGCGGATTTTCAAACACATTGACTCAAGTGGTTTTTTTTGGGGATCGCGAACCCCCAGGATATCTCTGGCGATTTTGAAACTACCTGTCACAAAGTGGGGAATAACCCTTCCGGACTTGCGTTCCTATTTTTTTTGCATCACAATTATCTTTCATGCACTGGCGATTCTCCCCCCCCCCCAAACTCCCAATGCCACTACTTTGATGGAGGCAGCGGTTGCCACCTCACAAGAAACCCTGCTAAATATGGTGTATAGGAGAGGGATTCCGGGAAGAAAGGTGGGATCAGTCATGGCACTCCCTGGGAAAATATTCCACCTTTGTTCCAAAAGGCAAAAGGATGAGCCTTTATGGTTATCCCCAAATAACCCTTCATGGTGTAACAAATCTTTCAAGGAATTTAGTAAATTACTAGACGGACAGGTGACCTGGGCTAAATATGGTATAAAATATTTACATCACATATGTCAGGAGGATGGTCTGTCCACCTTTTCACAGTTGAGAGATCAGTTTGGTATACCTAGGACTAGGGCTGGGAAAAAAATCGATTTAAATCCTGAATCGAATTGAGAGGTCAAATCAATTAAAAATTTAAGCAAATCGATTTTTTTTTTAGATTTTTAATTTTTTTTTCACCGCGCCGGTCCCGAGGCGCTGCGGGCATGAGTTTTTAGGCGAGGCTGCGGCTACGGCTACGGCCGGACGCCGCGGACTAGGCCGAAGCCGCAGCTTCGCCTAAAAACTCATGCCCGCATCACTTCCGGACCGGCGCGGACACCCCGCCGGGCCTGAAGAGCTGCAGGCAAGGAGTTTTTAGGTGAGGCCGCGGCTTCGGCCTAGTTCGCTAGGCCGGACGCCGCGGACTAGGCTGAAGCCGCGGCCTCGCCTAAGAGCTCATGCCCGCAGCGCCTGGGGACCGGCGCGGTTTCCAAAAAAAAATAAAAATTCGTGAATCGAGTTTTTTTTAAGAGAATCGAAGATTTTTTTTTTTTTTTTTTTTAAAGAAAATCTCCCAGCCCTACCTAGGACATGGTTTTTTAGATATGTGCAGTTGCGTCACGCGGCGATCGCGCAATTCGGGAGCGATAAGCTTTAGGTACAAAATACGGGACTGGAAAAGGTTCTGATTGATCCAGATCCATCTAAGCGAATTACCAGATACTATAGGGCAGTTGGTCTGGAGGAAATGGGGTCCACGTCTAGAGCTCAGGCAAGGTGGGTGACGATCATCCCAAAGTTGTCAGAGGAAATGTGGCGGAGGTACTAGATACCTATCTGGGGACTGTTATTTCTTCAACAGATAAAATTATTCAATTTAGGTACCTTCACCAATTACATTACACGCCAACTAGACTTTACCGAATGCGTAGAAGGGACTCTACACTCTGTCATAAATGTATGAGGGCGGAAGGCACATTCCTCCACATGGTGTGGGACTGCACGAAGGTTATCTGATCTGAATTTATCTAGGATCAATTTGACCTTTGCAGAGATCCCTGGGAGGGAGGGGGGGGGGAGGTAGTTATTTGTCTCTCGAAGTTCTGTCCACCGGGATGGGTGAGGCCTGTTTTTTCCTTTGCTTTCCAGAGGAAGGGGGGGAGGGGGGGGACGATTCTATCTCCTCTAAATGTTTTCAGTTAAATTAGTTCTTAACTGTTTAGTTATAAAAAAAAATACTACTATATGGCAATGAGGGAGAAATGTCAATGATCTGAATGGATATGTACTGGAAAACCTGATGTCTGTACATTTACTTTATTCTTTTCCATTGATCATTAAGTCTGAATGTTACACCTCTCAAATGGTCCGGATGTTTATTTTTATGCATAATAAACATTATTTTAAAAAAAAAAAAGTTCAAGCTCCCTAAAGGTTCATATATCTGCCTTATCAGCCATGATGGGACACAAATGGGCCTTTAATCCCCTCATAATTCAATTTCAAAAAGCATGTTTAAAAATTAAGACCACCTAGGAAGCTGACCTTCCTAACTTGGTACTTATCAATGGTTCTAGAGGCCTTATCAAATGAACCCTTTTTTCCTTTGGAATCGATATCCTTATGGGACTTAACGCTCAAGTTAGCCTTTATAGTGACAATAACATCCACAAGAAGAGTGTCCGAGCTGCAAGCACTATCAGTGAAAGAACCTAATTTGATTTTTTATCCTGATAAAGTTGTTCTAAGACCTTCTTGAACAATTCATACCTAAAGTGGCATCCGCTTTCCACTTCAATCCAGAGATCAATTTACCAGCGTTCCTCACTAGCCAAGGGGATCCACATCCATTGGATTTCAAGTTAGTTATTTCTTCATATCTAGAGGCTACTAACCCATTCAGGAAAGCAGAAAACTTGCCAATCATACCGCGCGGCGCTAAGAAAGGCCAGGCAGCTTCTTCCAGGACAATAGTCTCTTGGCTAATAAAGATCATTAAGAGGGAGTATGCAATCCAGCTTCTTCCAATACCCAATGACCTGAAGGCTCATTCGACCAGGGCAGTGGCGACACCTTGGGCAGCATATTGTAGAGTGTCACCGGAAATGATTTGCAAGGCCGCAACTTGGTCTTCTAGAACCACGTTCATGTCTCATTACAGAATAGACCCGTCACAGTTAACAACGATTGAATTCGGAAGATCGATCATTAAAGCTAATTCTTCCATATCTTGTGGATAAAATAAAAATGTTTGAAAAGCACCCACCCATGTAGCGAGTTATTTCCCAGTGTGTGTGCTGCCATGATGTGTCAGGAAAACGGAAAATTGTATACTTGGCATGCGTCAGGAAAGGAAAATTACGGAAAGGTGAGTATACAATTTTCCGTTTTCTCTGCTTATATGGAGAGGGGTGTGTGCTTTTCCTCCAATCAACTGTCACACAGTATATGCCAAGAATCCACATCCAGTGGTGGAACAGGTAGAGAAAATTCTAACATGAAACAATTCTAACTAGAAAGTTGAAGACAGCACATATACAAGTAAAACTGACGTACCTGTACGCCGTGGGAGCCGGCCCGCGATCATGGTAATGAGAGACAGAACCCCCTTTCTGACAGGGGAGGGGAGAGAGAGATCAGCTATTCCCTAGTGATCAAATACAGTGATCTCTCTCTCTACTCCCAGTCAGTCTGTCCCCCTGACCTCCCTAGGGAACACTTAACCCTTTGATCACCCCTAGTGTTAACCCCTTCCCTGTCAGTGCCATTTATACAGTGATCAGTGCATTTTTATAGCACTGATCACCAAAAAGTGTCACTTTTGTCCGCCTCAATGTCACAGTCCCGCTAAAAATCCCTGATCCCCGCCATTACTGGTAAAAACAATAAGTCCCTAAATCTTTCCCCTATTTTGATGACGCTATAACTTTTGCACAAACCAATCAATATACGCTTATTGCGATTTTTATTTATTTTTTTGTACCAAAAATATGTAGCAGAATAAATATAGGCCTAAACTGATGAATATATATATTTTTTTTTTTTTGTGCATAGCGCAAAAAATAAAAACCACAGAGGTGATCAAATACCACCAAAAGAAACCTCTATTTGTGGGGGAAAAAAGGACATCAATTTTGTTTGGGTACAACGTCGCACAACCGCACAATTGCCATATTGCAAAAAAATGGCCTGGTCATTAGGGGGTAAATCCTTCCGGGGCTGAAGTGGTTAAGGATTTAGAAAAGATCTGCAAAAAAGAGGGGACCAAAATCCCTCCTGAGATGTGTGCAAACCTGGTAACCATTTTCAAGAAACGTCTTACCTCTGTACTTGCGTTGGGTTTCTCCACCAAGTACTAAGTTATGTTTTGCTTGGGGATCATATACTTATTTTACTCACTGAACTGCAACTCAATTCATAACATTTTTATCATATGTTTTTTCTGGATTTTTGCTTGATATTCTGTCACTTTTATTTTAAATACACCTATGATAAAAAATATAGACCCTTAATTTCTTTCTAAGTGGGCAAACATACAAAATCTGCAGGGAATGAAATAATTATTTTTCCCACTGTACATGCATTTACATGACATACCTAAACACATAAAGCATGTAATGATTTTAAATCGTTTGTTACACTGTGCATTTAGAGAAAATAGAATAGCATCCAGGGGCAAATTTAGATACTTTAATTGAATAATTTAGATAAACCAAACGCAGGAGGATAGTGTAAAAGCAGCCCTCTGTAAATAACAGCAGGGGCTCCACTCCTTTCTCAAAATAGCAGCTGCGCCACACAACCACCTTTTAAAGTTTATGCCAAGGAAAAATGCAGTACATATTTCCCATTAACACCTTCATAATGAATAGTAAAACAAATCCTAACACCCGAACGCAGTTTTGCAACTATGACAGGTGTTGGTAAAACTGTATCATCGCAACTGCTTAGTGTATCCAGGTGAACGATACCTTGTATTTTCAGGATAAATTGGGCTTTCGTTTGGCGGTAAATGGTAATGGATGTTGCCTGATCTTCGTTTTCTATTATCAAAGGAAAACTGTCAAATATAAAAAATATATATATATATTTTTTTTAACTAGTTGCCACCTGCCCACCGTCAAATGACGGCGGAGCGGTGCCGCTCTCATTTTGGGATGAAGTTCCAGAATGGCCGCTCTCGTGCACGCATCGTGGTCGCACCATGTTGCTAAGACACAGCACAACCCCGATCTCTGTAAAGAGCAGTGTCCGCGGCTCTTTTAACAATGTGATCGGCTTTGTCCAATCACAGCCAGTCACATGTAAACACGGTGATACGGGTAATCGGCGCTCCTCGCCTCACACTGACAGTGTGTGGCGAGGAGAGCCGATCAGCGGCATCTCCTCGCAGGGGGCAACAAAATATGTAATCGGGGTACTGATTATCAGTGCCCTGATTACATTATAGAGCCAAGAGTCACCAATCAGTGCCGCCAGTCAGTCCTGGCTATCAGTCCTGCCTATCAGTGCTGTCCATCAATGCCCATCAGTGCCACTAGTCAGTGTCCATCAGTGTCCATAAGTGCGGCATATTAATGCCTCCTCATCAGTGCCCATAAGTGCCACCTTATCAATGCCCACCAGTTCAGCCTATCAGTGCCGCCTCATCAGTGAAGGAGAAAAATTACTTAATTACAAAATTTACTGACAGACTAAGTAAAATAAAAAAATTACAATTTTTTGGTGTTTATTGTTTGCTAAAAAAAACCCCAAAAACCCAGCAGTGATTAAATAGCACCAAAAGAAAGCTCTCATTTTGTGAAGAAAATAACAATTTCATTTGGGTACAGTGTAGCATGACCGCGCAATTGTCAAAGTGCGACAGCACTGAAAGCTGAAAAATGGCCTGGGCAGGAAGGGGGTGTAAGTGCCCTGTAGGCAAGTGGTTAATTTACCTGTATATTCCATGCTAACCTACTGCTAAAAAAACAACCCAAAATAAACTCTCCTAACGATCATAGCGATACCACACAAATGTATGTTTGTACCTAAAGTAGGGTCTAGAAACCATGGTGCACCTTCCTTTTTTTTTTTTTTTTTTGTCTTACCTAAAATACACTGCCCTCACCCTGACCCTGGATTAGCCTCTCTTCTAGAGGTGTGTTGTGTTTTTTTTGTGTTTTTTTTTTTTTTTTTTTTAAACACACTTTTGTTTACACTTTTCTCCTCTAGCAAGGAGAAAAGGAAACTATGTATCTTTTCTCTATTCAAGTGGAGAAATAAAGAAAAACACTAACCTATGTATGCGTTTGCTTCTGTGTGCGAGCACACGGGGACAGGGGCACTTTAAAAAAAAAATGTTTCTTTTTATTGTTAATTTTACTTTACATTTTTTAGTTTGACGCTTAAAAAAATAAAATAAAAAAAACTTGATCACTTTTATTCCTAATACAAGGAATGTGAACATCCCTTTGTAATAGGAATATGGCATGACAGGTCCTCTTTACAGTGAGATATGGGGTCAATAAGACCCCACATCTCACCTCTAGGCTGGGAAGCCTGAAATAAGAAAAATAAAGATAAAACTATCTCGGCTTTCCAGCTGAGGCAGCGCCATTCGTTTGCATGCAGAGGCTGGCGTGACGTCATAACATCGCGCCCGGCCTCCGACGATCATAGAGACCATCTGGTCCGCCGGAAATCTCTATGGTGAACATATCTGGGGCCAGCGGATACGTTCTCTGACTCACTGATCGCAGCAGTGAGTCGGTAGAAGCACTGGAGGGCGGCGTCCCCTCTCGCCGCCCATAAGAACAATCGGACGGCTGACCAGCCACTGTGATCGTCCTTATGGTGTAGGGAATCGCCGTCTGAAAAAGCCGATATCTGAATGATGCCTGTAGCTGCAGGCATCATTCAGATATCCCACAAAGCCCAGGATGTCATATGACAGCTAGCCGTCGGCAAGTGGTTAATTTGTAAATAACTTTGTACCAAAATTGTTATTACTGTCCTTTTTCAACATAGCAAATTAGAATAAATTTTATACTTTATTTTTTTTTGTTTTATGTCTATATCTTTGAATTGCCCCCCTCCCGTGTCACATTTGGCACCTTTCAGGGGGTGGGGGGAGCAGATACCTGTCTAATCAAGGTATTTGCTCCCACTTTCAGGCATAGATAGCCGCAGTATCCGCGGATATCTACGCCATGTTCGGCGCCTCCTCCGGCCCCCCGCTGTATTCTGGGAGACACACAGGTCCCAGAAGACAGCAGAGACCAGTGGGATTGCACAGCGCAACTCGTGCATGCGCAGTAGGGAATCAGGGTGTGAAACCGCAAGACTTCACTTCTTGATTCCCTTACTGAAGATGGCGGCGCCTCCACCCGAGAGCCGAGGGACAGATTGGCTTCGGGGGCCGACATCGCGGGCGCCCTGGACCGGTAAGTGTCCATATTTTAAAAGTCAGCGCCAAAAATTTGGCGGAACTATGCTTTAAGACAATTTGACTTAGCTATGCTAAATAAATTGATCCATAGCTAAAATGTAAAATGCTGCTGGTCCATAGAAGTTGTGCAGAAATTAGAGCTTAAAGTTGAGCTCCACCAAAAAGGGGAATATCCACTTGTTTGCACCCCCCCCCCTACGCTTCCTCTTTTGGCAGCATTTTGAGGGGGAGCGGGTACCTGGTTTTGATAGGTACCCGCCTCCAATTCCGGTCATCCCTGCTCCCCCCTCCACAGCCAGGCCATTCACAAGGCACAGAGCCATTCGCACATGTGCAGTAATTTTCCTTAGCCAAGATGGCGGCACCTGTAGCCCAGAGCCTATTCAAGAATCGCTAGGGGTAAGGACACCACTGGGTGCCTGGACAGAGAAGTGCCCTATTAGTAAAAGTAAGCAGCTACAGTATTTGCAGCTGCTGACCTTTTTTTAAATTTTTTTTTTTTCCCTGGAACTCTTCTTCAAGGGGATTTAATACAGATGTTAGATCACCTATATTTGAACAAAGGTGTCATTTGGACATATGAGGGTCAATGCCGATGTACACATGCCTTTTAACCACTTGATCTGCGGAAGATTTACCCCCCTTCATGACCAGGGCATTTTTTGCGATACGGCACTGACCATTGTGCGGTCATGCGACGCTGTACCCCAAAAAAATACATGTCCTTTTTTTCCCCCCACAAATTGAGCTTTTTTTGGTGGTATTTGATGACCTCTGTGTTTTATTTGTTTTATTTTTTCTTTCTGCTATAAAACATATCCAATAAAAAAAATGTGGAAAAAATTTAATTCCTTCATAAATTTAGGCCGATGTGTATTCTGCTACATATTTTTGGTAAAAAAAAAAGTTACAATAAGCGTATATTGATTGGTTTGCGCAAAAAGTTATAGCCTAGTCTATAAACTATGGGATTGTTTGTTTTTTTCATTTTTTACTAGTAATAGCGACGATCAGCAACTTGTAGCAGACATGCGATATTGCGGCGGACCTTCTGACACTAATTGACACTTTCGACACTTTTTGGGGATCAGTGACACCATATATACAATATTATCAATACAGTGATCAGTGCTATAAAATATGCACTGTCACTGTACTAATGACACTGGCTGGGAAGGGGTTAACATCAGGGGGTGTTAAAAGGGTTAACTATGTTCCTAGCAAGTGGTTTTCTAAATGTTGTGTGTGGCGCTTTCACTAGGGGAAGACATAGATCCTTGACCCTGCTTTACAGAGACACAGGATCCACGCCTTCCCTCCTGTCAGAACAGTGGTCTGCTTTGTTTACATAGGCAGACCGCCATTCTGTGTCTGTGCTGGATGATCGGCGGGTACCGGCAGACATTGAGTCTGCAGTACCTGACGCTGGGCTCCCGCTGTGATCATACAAGCTGCCGGCGGAGCGCATAAGCGCCCCCTACCCGGAAGAGCCAGATTGTGTGTGTGTGTGTGTGTGTATATGTATATATGTATATATATATGTATGTATGTATGTATGTATGTATGTGTATATATAAAATATATATATATATATATATATATATATATATATATATATATATATATATATAATCTCACAAAAGTGAGTGCACCCCCCACATTTTTGTAAATATTTTATTATATCTTTTCATGTGACAACACTAAGTGCTGGGTCATACAGGGGCGACTTGTCAGACGACAAGTCGCGTCCTGTTCTAATAGGAGCGACGCAAGTCGCTCCGACTTAGAAAAAGGTTCCTGTAGTATTTTTGGGGCGACTTCAGGCGACTTGCATTGACTTCTATACAGAAGTAATTTTGCAAGTTGCCGCTGAAGTCGTGTGCATGTCGCCTCGGTGAGGCGACCTGCAAGTCGTGCCACCACTGTGTGAACTGGCACTAAAGAAATAATACTTTGCTGCAATGTAAAGTAGTAAGTGTACAGCTCGTATAACAGTGTAAATTTGCTGTCCCCTCAAAATAACTCAACAGCCATTATTTTCTAAAACGCTGCCAACAAAAGTGAATACACCCCTAAGAGAAAATGTCCAAATTGGGCCCAATTAGCCATTTTCCCTCCCCGGTGTCATGTGACTCGTTAGCATTACAAGGTATCAGGTGTGTTAAATTTGGTGTTATCGCTCTCACTCTCTCATACTGGTCACTGGAAGTTCAACATGGCACCTCATAGCAAAGAACTCTCTGTGGATCTGAAAAAAAGAATTGTTGCTCTACATAAAGATAGCCTAGGCTATAAGCAGATTGCCAAGACCCTGAAACTGAGCTGCAGCATGGTAGCCAAGACCATACAAAGGTTTAACAGGACAGGTTCCACTCAGAACAGGCCTCGCCATGGTCGACCAAAGAAGTTAAGTGCAAGCGCTCAGCGTCATATCCAGAGGTTGTCTTTGGGAAATAGACGTATGAGTGCTGCCAGCATTGCTGCAGAGGTTGAAGGGGTGGGGGGGTCAGCCTGTCAGTGATCAGACCATACGCCGCACACTGCATCAAATTTGGTCTGCATGACTGTCATCCCAGAAGGAAGCCTCTTCTAAAGATGATGCACAAGAAAGCCCACAAACAGTTTGCTGAAGACAAGCAGACTAAGGACATGGATTACTGGAACCATGTCCTGTGGTCTGATGAGACCAAGATAAACGTATTTGGTTCAGATGGTGTCAAGCGTGTGTTGGGGCAACCAGGTGAGGATTACAAAGATAAATGTGTCCTGCCTACTGTCAAGCATGGTGGTGGGAGTGTCATGGTCTGGGGCTGCATGAGTGCTGCTGGCACTGGGGAGCTACAGTTCATTGAGGGAGCCATGAATGCCAACATGTACTGTGACATACTGATGCAGAGCATGATCCTCTCCCTTTGAAGATTGGGCCGCAGGGCAGTTTACCAACATAACAACCTCAAACACATCTCCAATACGACCACTGCCTTGCTAAAGGAGCTGAGGGTAAAGGTGATGGACTGACCAAGCATGTCTCCAGACCTAAACCCTATTGAGCATCTGTGGGGCATCCTCAAACGGAAGGTGGAGGAGCGCAAGGTCTCTAACATCCACCAGCTCTGAGGAGTGGAAGAGAACTCCAGTGGCAACCTGTGAAGCTCTGGTGAACTCCATGCCCAAAGGGGTTAAGGCAGTATTGGAAAATAATAGTGGCCACCCAAAATATTGACACTTTGGGCCCAATTTGGACATTTTCACTTAGGGGTGTACTCACTTTTGCTGTCAGCGGTTTAGACATTAATGGCTGTGTGTTGAGTTATTTTGAGGAGACAGCAAATTTACACTGTTATACAAGCTGTACACTCACTACTTTACATTGTAGCAAAGTGTTATTTCTTCAGTGTTTTCACATGAAAAGAAAAATGTGAGGGGTGTACTCACTTTTGTGAGATACTGTGTGTGTATGTATATGTGTGTGTGTGTGTAAAATATATATATATATATCACACACACGTGATTCGGCGAAGAGGTGCCGCCCTGTAGCATTGAAATGCTATGGGCGGACCTTGAGTGGTTGGAGGGAAGCATGCTGTCTTTTTAATGACCACATATTTTGAGTTGTGTGGAAGTAAAATGCAGCGCATAAATTGTGCAAAAAGTCTTCAATCAAGAAAACAACTTGAAAAAAACAAATGTCCACAGATAGTAAACATAACAGTGGTAAAACTTATAAGTCTCTCAATAAAGGTGAGTAAAGTCCTGTGAGTGAATAGAGAACAAATAACATGGAATATCCCACTGGAAACAATATGTGGATGTGAGACGGCAGATGTTATAACACGGGTAATTCATCAGATCATCACCAAGCTGTATCTCACAACTGCATGCGACTTAATGAAGATGGTGTGTAAGAAACTCTTACCAGATAAAATGGACCCCCTTGTCAGCGACAGGGAGTCACTCGAGCAGGTTGCCTCTCAGGGCCTGTAAACGGACATCACAGCTCTGCGAACCTTCTGGGTCAAACTCTGCGTGGATCTCCCGGGGCCGCCAGGTGGGTCCTCCCAAAGAATGGCCAAGGTGCGGATCAGAGGGAACGATGCGTCACGTGAAAAAACTGAACCGAAGTGAAGGCTGGTTGAATCTCTCAGCGGATATGTGGAGAAAAAATAAACAGGCTCCACATAGTGTAGATGAGCAAAGTGGGATTTTTATTGCTAAAAAAGCCAGGTAACAATAAAATGTGATCACAGGGTATAAAAACAAAGATGGGCAACAAGGAGGATGCTGGAAGCGTCTGACGCGTTTTGATCAATGGATCGTCTACTGGGGCTTACCCCAGTAACGAAATTTGCGTCCTTTTCTTCCCACAAATAGAGCTTTCTTTTGATGGTATTTAATCACCTCTGCCGTTTTTATTTTTTGCGCTATAAACGAAAAAAGACCGAAAATTTTGAAAAAAAATGACATCTACTTTTTGTTCTAAAAAAAATCCAATAAACTCAATTTTAGTCATACATTTAGGCCAAAATGTATTCAGCCACATGTCTTTGGTAAAAAAAAATGTCAATAAGTGTATATTTATTGGTTTGCGCAAAAGTTATAGCGCCTACAATCTAGGGTACATTTTCTGGAATTTACACAGCTTTTAGTTTATGACTGCCTATGTCATTTCTTGAGGTGCTAAAATGGCAGGGCAGTACAAATCCCCCCCCCCCCCATGACCCCATTTTGGAAAGTAGACACCCCAAGGAAATTGCTGAGAGGCATGTTGAGCCCATTGAATATTAATTTTTTTTTTTGTCCCAAGTGATTGAATAATGACAAAAAAAAATAAAAATAAATTTACAAACAGTTGTCACTAAATGATATATTGCTCACACAGACCTTGGGCATATGTGGAATTGCACCCCAAAATACATTCAGCTGCTTCTCCTGAGTATGGGGATACCACATGTGTGGGACTTTTTGGGAGCCTAGCCGCGTACGGGGCCCCGAAAGCCAATCACCGCCTTCAGGATTTCTAAGGGCGTAAATTTTTGATTTCACTCCTCACTACCTATCACAGTTTTGAAGACCATAAAATGCCCAGATGGCACAAAACCCCCCAAATGACCCCATTTTGGAAAGTAGACACCCCAAGCTATTTGCTGAGAGGCAAATTTGCAGCTTTCATTTGTTTTTGAAAATGAAGAAAGACAAGAAACATTTTTTTTTTTCAATTTTCAAAACTTTGTGACAAAAAGTGAGGTCTGCAAAATACTCACTATACCTCTCAGCAAATAGCTTGGGGTGTCTACTTTCCAAAATAGGACCATTTGGGGGGGGGGGGGGGGTTGTGCCACCTGGGCATTCCATGGCCTCCGAAACTGTGATAGGCAGTGAAGAGTGAAATAAAAAATTTACGCCCTTAGAAAGCCTGAAGGCGGTGCTTGGTTTTTTGGGGTCCCGTACGCGGCTAGGCTCCCAAAAAGTCTGTGGTATCTCCGTACTCAGAAGAAGCAACAGAATGTATTTTGGGGTGTAATTTCACATATTCCCATGGCATGTTTGAGCAATATATCATTTAGTGACAACTTTGTGCAAAAAAAAAAAAAAAAAAATTGTCTTTTTCCCTCAACTTGTGTCACAATATAAAATATTCCATGGACTCGACATGCCTCTCAGCAAATAGCTTGCGGTGTCTACTTTCCAAAATGGGGTCATTTGGGGGGGTTTTGAACTGTCCTGGCATTTTATGCACAACATTTAGAAGTTTATGCCACACATCACCCACTCTTCTAACCACTTGAAGACAAAGCCCTTTCTGACAATTTTTGTTTACATGAAAAAATTATTTTTTTTTGCAAGAAAATTACTTTGAACCCCCAAACATTATATATATATATATATATATTATATATATATATATATATATATATATATATATATATATTTTTTTAAAGCAAATGCCTTACAGATTAAAATAGTGGGTGTTTCATTTTTTTTTTTCACACAGTATTTGCGCAGCGATTTTTCAAACGCATTTTTTTGGGAAAAAAACACACTTTTTAAAATTTTAATGCACTAAAACACACTATATTGCCCAAATGTTTGATGAAATAAAAAAGATGATCTTAGGCCGAGTACATAGATACCAAACATGACATGCTTTAAAATTGCGCACAAACGTGCAGTGGCGACAAACTAAATACATTTTTAAAAACCTTTACAGGTTACCACTTTAGATTTACAGAGGAGGTCTACTGCTAAAATTACTGCGCTCGATCTGACCTGCGCGGTGATACCTCACATGCATGGTGCAATTGCTGTTTACATTTGACGCCAGACCAACGCTTGCGTTCGCCTTTGCACGAGAGCAGGGGGGGGCAGGGGTGCTTTTTTTTTCTTTATTATTTTTTTGCTTTTTATCTTATTTTTAAACTGTTCCTTTCATTTATTTATTTTTTTTATCATTTTTATTGTTATCTCAGGGAATGTAAATATCCCCTATGATAGCAATAGGTAGTGACAAGTACTCTTTTTTGTAGAAAAAATTGGGGTCTATTAGACCCTAGATCTCTCCTCTGCCCTCAAAGCATCTGACCACACCAGGATCGGTGTGATAAAATGCCTTTCCAATTTCCCAATGGCGCTGTTTACATCCGGCGAAATCTAAGTCATGAAATGCTCGTAGCTTCCGGTTTCTTAGGCCATAGAGATGTTTGGAGCCACTCTGGTCTCTGATCAGCTCTATGGCCAGCTAGCTGAATCACCGGCTGCATTCTCAGGTTCCCTGTTGGGACAGGAGAGCCAGAGAAAAACATGGAAGACGGTGGGGGGGGGGGGCATTCCCTCCCACTGCTTGTAAAAGCAGTCTAGAGGCTAATTAGCTGCTAGGATTGCTTTTACATGAAAGCCGACCGCTGGCTGAAAAGAATGATACCAAGATGATACCTAAACCTGCAGGCATCATTCTGGTATAACCACTCAAAGTCCAGCAACATACCAGTACGTTGCTGGTCCTTGTTGGGCATATATTGTAATCTTTTTTTTTTTTTTCATGCAGCCTGTGGGCTGAACGAAAAAAAAGAGATTGATCGGTGGGTATGCCCACCATTAGAATACCTCCCTTCATCCACCCACTTCTAATGATGGGCATACATGCACCATTTATATATGCCAAAACAGGGGGGCATCCTCCCGCAAAAGGTAGGAGCAAATCGCTCCTCCCCCCCTGCTGCCCCCACGCTTCGGCATATATCGCCTGTAATTTTTGTAACTGTAACCGGTTCCAGGTTCGGGTCTCTCAAAATGCGATGGTATCTTGGGAGACTCTGTGTTTAGTGTGCCTAGTCTGTGCAATGCTGTACTCTCCGCTAATACTCAACTAGTGTATGGTAGCGTTCAAAACATTCACCAATGCAAAGACCAGGATTGTCAGGACAAGAGGGACAATAATACCGGGTGTCACGCCTATATCCGCGCTTGCTGCAGACACGACATCTTTTTTGGGGGGTTTGTTGGGTAGGGGTACTCGGGAGGACATAAAGAAAATGCCTCTCATGCAGCCGACTGCATTTGGTTGGGGATGTGAATGGGGGAAGTACGGGTGCTGCAGAAGTGGTGGGTTCCCAATTAGGATTGGCGAATGCAGAAGGAAGGGCACTGTGAGCACGACGGGCCTGTGTTTGTCTTCTTGGTGGCAGCGGGACACTACTTGTGCTTGCCACCTCACCAGCTTGAACTGCACTTATGGGACTCGCCACGTCACCACGTGTTACTGCAGTGCTGGTTTGACTACGACCGGGGTGTACTATTCCACTGATGCTTGCCAGTTGACCAAAACGCTACCAAAAAAACTGTTAGCGATCGCAGGGATCAGGCCTGACTCTGCGAACGCTGCAGTTATGCGTTTAGTGTTTTGTAAGTGAAAGTGATCGATCGATACTGCACTTGGGTGGGCTGGGCGGAGGGGCAAAACGCAGGTGCTAGCAGGTATCTGGGCTGATCCCGCTAACACTGCTTTTTTTGGGAACCCTAAACTGCTGGGGATGCTAGTATAGATCTGATCGGATCAGATATTGATCCGTTCAGATACTAAACAGCTAAGGGAGGTGTATGGTGCGTGCGTGGGTGTTAGCGGTACTGGCACTAACCTGACGCTGCCTGGGGCGATGCAAACCCTATCTGACCCTAAAACCTAAGTTATATCACCGCCGGGCAATCAGGGGGCTAAACCTTTATTCGGTAATAAACGGCGGGTGTCCTGACACTATAAAAAAATAAATGAACTAACCAGCGTCACCCGTAACAGTTATACGGTGATCACTGGTGAAAGGGTTAACTGGGGGCAATCAAGGGGTTAAAACATTTATTAGGTAGTATATGGGGGTCCCTGACGCTATAAAACGCTGACGGCGAACCGATATATTTACCTCCCTAACTAGCATCACCCGTGACACTAATACAGCGATCAGAAAAACGATCGCTTAGTGACACTGGCGACGGGGGGTGATCAAGGGGTTAAAACTTTATTAGGGGGGTATCCTACACCTAAAGGGGGCTAATACTAACTGCCCTACCACGCTAACTGTCACAAACTGACACCAATGCAGTAATCAGAAAAAAAAATTGCTTGGTGTCAGAGTGACGGGGGTGGGGGGGAGGAGGGGTTTTGATTGGGGGGGGATCGGGGGGTGATGGGGGGTATTATGTATGCCTGGCATGTTCTACTGTAAGTGTATGTGTTTTACACTCACTCGGATGTCTTCTCTCCTAGGCGCCGGAACGGAAAATACTGAGCCGAGGAGAGATGACATCATTTCCTCTGATGCTGTTTACTATGCAGCAGCAGAGGAATGATCTCATTGGCCGGGAGCGTTCGCGAGGGGGGGGGCCACGAATGGATGGCCTCCCCCTCACCTCCGATCGCCGGGGGAGAAATGCCGACCGCCTTGGGCACCGGGGGGGATTGGACCCCCCGCCCGTGGGAGGCAGATCACGTACAGGTACGTGATTCTGCCTGCCCGTGCCATTCTGCCGAAGTATATCGGCGGTCGGCAACTGGTTAATAAAAAACATCTTTTTACTCCTCCCATAGCATGGTGCCTATTGGGATTGCCTATTGGGATTGGTATTGTAAGGAGTCCATTTGTCCCATTATATGTCTCAAACTACAACTCCCAGGATTCTCAGCACTCTGCAAAAAAGTCTATGGGCTTGCTTGGCTTTAGCTGTTTACCCGCTGGCTGGAGGAAAATGATGCATTATAATATTAGTATCTTAGTATAGAGCGAGAGGAATAAAAGGAAATGTCTTCTTCTCTATATTGCTGTAGCCCAGCACTTCACAACCCTTATATGGGGAGAGAAGCAGCTTTGAAGCAAACAAAAAGTCAATTGACACTGGCCTTAAAATGATACTATAGACTTATTTGTTATTTAAAAAAAAACATGTTATACTTGCCTGCTCTGTGCAGTGGTTTTGCACAGAGCAGCCTGGATCCTCCTCTTTTCGGGTCACTCTTTGGTGCTCCTGGCCCCTGTCTCCTATTGTGTACCCCCATGGCAATCAGCTTGCTATGGGGCACCCGAGCCATAGCTCTGTGTGTCCATTCAGACACAGAGCTGCAGTTCCTGCCCGCCCTTCTCTCTCGAATGGCTCCCACTGCTGTTAAAAGCAGTTGGCCGGTGGCACCAGCCAATCAGGAAGGAGAGTCCTGAACGGGCCGAGACACTCGTGCAACATTGCTTGAGATGGGGCTCAGGTAAGTATTTACAGGGGCCGCTGCATATTTTCCCATGTATGCACCTGCCTCTGTCTGCCACTTTATCATTTTCTAGATGACTAGTTCTGGAAGGAAAAAATTCAGCTCTAATGATGCTTTGGAATCTGCACTTTACTTGTGAGTTGCTAGCACCAGAGGGATAAAATATATCCAATCGTGTGAAAGATTGGATGGCTGCTTTTTCTGTTTTACTTGTTGGCTTGTCCTTGTGTTTAAAATTGAACTCCTGGTGAGCTATGGATTTAAACTGGGCACACACTGGCCAAAAATTGGCCTGTTCTGCATAAACCCGGCCGTACATCAACCAAATCAAATGCCCATGGGGAACCTGCTGACGTTCGGCTAGTGTGTACAGCTGTCTGACAGAAAACTAAGGGATATACTGGAAAACCAGCATCCGAGCAGCGTCGATCAGTGTATACAAAAACAAAGGGGAGATCGCTGCACCAACATCACTTGTGTTGGTGGGGCGATCTGTCAGTTTTTTTCATTCAGCCCGCGCGCTTAACCACTTGCCGACCGCCGCACGACGATGTACGTCCAAACTTTGGCGGCGGATACCGGTGTTATGGCAGCAGCTAGCTGCCATAACCCCGGTATCCCCGTTTTCGTGCGGCGGTCGGCTTTCTGATAAAAGTGGTCCCTGCGGTGGATTCGCCGCAAGATCACTTTTATCGGTGGCGGGAGAGGGGCCCCCCCTCCCACAGCGTTCCGGTGCCCTCCGCCACTTACCGGAGCCGTCGGTATCGGTGGAGGCGATCGCGTCCTGTCAGTGCTGTGTCTGGAGACGAGTGAGGCTAAGATGGCGCCCACTCGTCTCCATGACACTGCTGGGCGGAAGCAACGTCAAAACGTCACTTCCGTCCACGCCTCTTAAAGACATATTTTTTTCAATGTCATTTTTTTAAATGACTTTTTTTTTATTGCATTTTAGTGTAAATATGAGATCTGAGGTCTTTTTGGCCCCAGATCTCATATTTAAGTGGTCCTGTCATACTTTTTTCTCTTACAAGAGATGTTTACATTCCGTGTAATAGGAATAAAAGTGACAAATTTTTTTTTTTAAACAGTGTAAAAAAAAATTTAAAAAACCCCCTCTCCCGACGAGCTCGCGCACAGAAGCGAATGCATACGCGAATAGCGCCCGCATATGAAAACGGTGGTCAAACCACACATGTGAGATATCGCCGTGACCAGTAGAGCGAGAGCAAAAATTCTAGCCCTAGACCTCCTCTGTAACGCAAAACATGTAACCTGTATAATTTTTTAAACGTCGCCTATGGAGATTTTTGAGGGTAAAAGTTTGACGCCATTCCACGAGCGGGCGCAATTTTGAAGCGTGACATATTGGGTATCAATTTACTTGGCTTAACATTATATTTCACAAAATAAAAAAAAAAATGGGCTAACTTTACTGTTGTCTTAATTTTTTTAATTCAAAAAAGTGAATTTTTTCCAAAAAAAGTGCGCTTATAAGACCACTGCGCAAATACGGTGCAAAAAAAAGTATTGCAACGACCGACATTTTATTCTCTAGGGTGTTAGAACCCCCAAACATTATAAATGGTTTTTTTTCTAAGTAATTTTCTAGCAAAAAATCCTGTTTTAAACATGTAAACACCTAAAATCCAAAACGAGGCTGGTCCTTAAGTGGTTAAAGGAGTGGTAAAGGCAGAAGCTTTTTTATCTTAATGCATTCTGGGCATTAAGATAAAAAAACCTTCTGTTTGTAGCAGCCCCCCCAATTGCCTACCTGAGTTCCTTCTCTCTGCAGCGATGTCCACAATCCCCTCAGCCATCCAGTACACTCCTCCTGACTGGCTGAGACAGAGCAACAGCACCATTGGCTTCCGTGGCTGTCAGTCAGTCAATCAGGGGAGAGGGGGTGGGGCCAGGTTGGGTTCTCCTTGTCTGAATAGATACACGGAGCTCTGACTCAGCTTGGGTGCCCCATGTAGCAAGCTGCTAGCTGAGGGGCACTTAAAGAAGGGAGGGGCTAGGAGCAGCAAAGTGACCCGAGAAAGGAGGATCCCGGCTGCTGTGCGCAAAACCAACAGCACTTACAATCACTTTAAGAGCTTGCTGTCAATCAAGTTCCTGACAAGTAAGTGAGATACGGATACACAAGACACATTTCAGAATATGTGCACTATTTATTTAGTAGTGTACAGCAATAAAACACAAATTTACATAAAATTTTTATTTGATCGTTTTATTCTATTTTTTTTATTGAATACGCTGTCAAATATATTATTTTATATAAGCTATATCGGCTCCTGAATGGAATAACATGCATACGTATAATATGTATGTATGTGACAATTCAATTTAAGAAGGGAGCAGTTCAAGTGAAGTTTGCCTCTTCTCTTCAGTGTTCATTATTCCTTCATGATGCTTTGCTTAGAATTGGCATGACTCTTCATCATTTTTTTTTTTTCTCGAGGAATG
Organism: Lithobates clamitans; assembly: GCA_037952925.1. Classification (NCBI taxonomy): domain Eukaryota; kingdom Metazoa; phylum Chordata; class Amphibia; order Anura; family Ranidae; genus Lithobates; species Lithobates clamitans. The sequence continues at coordinate 2,319,634 of JBBGZY010001184.1, forward strand.
GATGAATCAACTATGTTATGAGAGACACCAATTTGTAGGGATATATAGTTTTCTAGGATAACTACTGCTTTGAATGTTTATTTACTATTGTAACTTAATTGTTAAGCAATATATTTTTGTTGCTATGTATGTTTATACTTTCATATTCAATAAAAAGAAATGTTCAAATTTAAATATTCGTGTTGCTTACCTCCCATTTATATATTGATGCATAATTAACTGGACAGGAAACATTTTATTTGGCAAGTTCTAACGTTACTACTTGCCAAATGAACCTTTTAAAAAAAAAATCTAATGGAAGAAATGTATTGTTTTATCTGCCCATCTGTTTTGCTAAAGCATATGTTGAGAGTTGGAGCGATTTGTTTTTATCTACAATAAAAGTATTCATACAGAAAATATTGCTAACCTATAATATGAATATATATTCTTTTTGCAGAATATGATCCTTATAGCCCTGAACTTCCACCTGCACCTCTCTGTCCGGATGAGGACCTCTCTGGGGCTGCTCATGAGACCTGCAATGATACTCTTGAACTTGAGAGAGTTAATAAAGCCATTGAAGAAGTCAAGAGTGAGGTGGAAAGAGAGCAGAGAAAATATAAAGAACTGCTGGAGATAAAGGAGTACATCCCTAGTCAAAAAAGATCTGTCAAGTCTGTCAATTCCCATTTAGAATACAGTCCAGTTGGCTCAGGAAGCAGTGCTTTATCTTACAATCCCACACTGCTGTCTCATTCAGCGAAACCATGCAAATATACGCTTGACGATTGTGAAAATGAAACAAATAAAAGCCGTTCCATGGAGTATATTCCAAGAGCAATTCCAAAACGTATTGTCAAAAAGTATGTGATTGATAACTCAAAGCCTTCCACAGATATGGAGTACGATCCCATGTCAAACTATTCTGCTAGACTTTTAAACAAAGCTACACGTCAAAAAGTAACTAAAAGCTCTAGAGAAAGACTGGATGAAGGTTGTGCTCCTCATGCCAAGAAGGTACGTAGGCAATCCTCTGATCTGCTATTAGAAGCTACGTTTTCTGACTCGGACGATGATTCTGGTTCTCCTTTGTCGCTTAATAAAAGCATCTTGCGGACTGAAATTAAGGATAAATCTGCTCAGGCAGTGATTGATTTTTCTGTGCATTCTAACGTAGATGATGAACAACTTAAAAAGTGCAAGAGCAAAGCGCATGCTAAAAAAGACAGCCTTGCTGATTCCAAAAGTGAGAAGAAAGAATTTGTTACTGGGCCACTAATGTGTACAGAACCAGACAAGAGTAAAACCCTTAGTAAAGAACTAAAAGAAAAAAAAAGTTTGTCAAAGTCTGAAATAGCAACTGTAAAAAACAGAAAGTTGGAAAGTGATAAAAAAACAAGAAAAGCTAGCATACTATCTGAAAAGAATGCCCGGTTGAATACAGACATTTCAGCAGTTAAAAACAAAGAAAAAAGTCAAAGTAAAGCCAAAAAGGAAAAGGCTAATTTGTCATTTAAAGACTCAAGTCATGGAGCAGGAGATAACAACAGTGGAAAGTATAAAGTTAAAGATGTAAAATCAGAATCCCACGGAAAATCTAAAGAACCCACTGAAAGGGTGTTGAAAACTAGAACAAAGCAGAGAACTTTGAGTCACGTGGATTTATTTGGTGATGAAAGCAGTGAAGAAGAAGGGAAAAAAAATAGTATAAATAGAAATTCTCGTTGTGGAAAGGTTACGAATAGTAAAGAGAGGATCACAAGCTCCTCCCGTAGAAGTTCTACATCTTCTCAGGACTCCTCAGAAATAGACTATTCCATTCTTGAAAAAAACTTGGACTCAGACCCTGACCCAATGGAGGAATGTCTGAGAGTATTTAATGAGTCTCAGGATGTTAAGACTGAAGATAAAGGAAGGAAAGGAAAGCAGGTAATGTGTTACATTATATTATATGTTCCGATACGCACTGCTCCTCATTGCTGGTACACAACGGACACCAGCCCATACGGTAAAAACTGAGTGCTGGCTGGTGTGAACGAACTCTAAAGCGCTGTCATCACATTCCTACGTAAACAAAAATGTAGACATAAGTTATTGAAATTAAGCATTATGTAAATGTGCTGTCTATGTAGTAGTAGTGCTGCCTTATATGAAGTTACATGCAAATGCTAAATTCTGGTTCGAGTTTCTGAAAGCCTCTCTGAACTTGCCATTTTGTAATGTGCATCCATGTAGTGCAAGGTAGGACTATTTTTTGCCTCCAAAACCGCTTGAAATCTTTGTCATGGTTTGAACAGTGTGCTTAAAGTTTCAGAATACATGTCTAGTTACTCACCTTTAATTCATTTGAGAGAATATATAGAATTGTATATTCTTCTCAGGACTAAAAAAACAAACAAAAAAAATAACAGAAAAGTCAGGCTGATGTGAAATATTGCCAACCAGCAGGTACAGCTTTAGGCTCCTTTTTTTCTTTCTCATACATCATGGGACACAGAGTCAGGCTAATATTTATTACCTGCTGGGTTATACTTCATCAGGTGAATGGACACTGGTAGACCAAAGGTCTTCAGACAGGTAGTGATCCCCTATATAACCCCTCCCATACAGGAAGTACTTTAGTTTTTTACCAGTGTCTGCAAGGTGGATGGCACAGTTTGTTTGAGCTCTCTAAAGTTCCAGGTCTCTAGTCCCTCAAATGGTTCCAAAATGAATCAAGGGATTGACCGATTGGATCCATTTGACACAGGCTTTTATGCTTGGATAAATGGTACCCGAGCCTTGCAAAGAACACTCAAGATCCTGCAAGGTTTTGCCTGTAATGTGGCCTCTGGGCGCTGGACCCTGCGGAGTGGAAATCCTGGACACTACAACACTAAGGCATTTCCTGCAGGGTGCTGTACAGGTCCAAGGGAGAGGACCCCAAACATGAAAATGGTGCCCAGTCCTTGAAGGTCTAAGTGGCAGGAATTCGCCGTGAAGATTTGGCCCTTAGTTTCTAAGTGGCCCTGCCCCTGAACGGGTAAGTGAAACCCCTTTTATTTTATTATTGTGGGGTGTCCCAGTGATTGTAACAATCAGTCAAGCTAGCTAAAAGCTGGACACCTGTGTGTGGTGACCATACGGGGGAGTTCTGGGCTAGCTGTGGGTGTTTGCAAAGTGTACCTTTTTTTGCTTGTCTGGCTGTTTTTTACCTGTATGATGGTGCGCCATTTCGCCTTGGTTCACCATGGCGCACGTGCGTTCGCAAGTGTGCCACTGTGCTCAGTAGTTTGACGACCATGTCGCACGCAGCTTTGCCGCACATGCGCAGTAGCCTTTATCTGGGCACACGAAGATTTGTGTCGTATGCAAATACAGTCATGCCCGTTCACCGGGACCGTGCTTGTGTGTACGTACGCACAGAACGTTCCGGCACACACCCAGCTTATTTTAAGTAGGGTGGCAGGAAGCGTGACAGATCCCTCTCCCCGGAGCCTAGTCTGGAGCAGGAATGGGTTGAGGATGGGGAAGAGCTTAAAACTTAGGATTCGGTGGAGTGCCCGACAGATGAGTCTGCTTCCGAGCAATCTGGATATCCAGTCGATGTCTGCCTCTCAGTCGCAGAGGCTTTTGATCCTGACTCTGACCGAAATGGTTCATTCTGCCTTTAAGTTGCCTCTTGCAGAGGTGACTGAGCCCCCCTGTTCCTCTTTGGGATCTCTGAGGGCTCTTCAGGTCGCACAGACTTTCCCTCTACACCCCCTGTTGGAACAGGCGGTGTACGCCGACTGGGAACATCCTGGCAGGACTTAAGTTCCTCCTAAGAGGTTTTCCCTTTTATATCCCATGGATGAAAAGTTTGTTTAAAAATGGAACATGCCAGCCGTAGATGCAGCAGTCTCTTCCTTAAACAAGAACTTAACTTGTCCGGTAGATAACGCACAGGGCTTGAAAGACCCTGTTGATAAGAAATTGGAGTTATGATTAAAGGCTTCCTTTTCTTTGGCCAGTTCAGCTATTCAGCCAGCTGTTGCAGCAATTGGGATTTGCCAGTCCGTAAAGGATCAGGTCAAATGGCTTAACCAGGAGGATGATCTGCCTGAAAGTAAGACAGATATTCCTTGAGCGCTGTGTTGCTTTAAAGAATTCAATACAGCAGGTTTCTCGTCTGGCTTTCTTGTCTGTACTTATGCGCAGACTTGTATGGCTTAAGAACTGGTCAGCCGAGCTTCCTTGTAAAAAGTTATTGGCAGGTTTCCCGTTTTGAAAACCCAGGGACTGCTTCCTCAAATATCTCAGCGTCAGGGCGGTTCTGCCGCCAACATGGCGCCAGGGGCAGGGCCAAGGCCAGAAAAGGCCCTGGGTCCAAAATACTTCTAAACCCAGCACCAAGCCCTCCTTTTGAGGGCTCGTCCCCACTCCATCGGGTGGGGGGGAAGGCTGCTGCACTTTGCGGACATTTGGAAAACAACAGTTCAGGACGAGTGGGTCACCTCAATTATATCTCGTGGTTACAAGCTAGAGTTGTGGAGGGTTCCCCCTCAGAGGTTTCTAAGATCCACCATTCCCTCGGATCCTCCAAAAAGAAACGTATTGCTTCAGGCACTACATTATCTAGTGCATCAAGGAGTGATTGTAGAGGTTCCTGTATTCGAAAGGAGCACAGGGTTTTACTCAAACCTGTTTATGGTTCAGAAACCAAACTGCGACACAAGGCCCATTTTGGACCTAAGGTCCCTGAACAAGTATCTATTGATACATTGATACATCCTTTCGGATGGAGTCTGTCCGCTCAGCTACATAGTAGGTGAGGTCGAAAAAAGACAAGTCCATCAAGTCCAACCTATGTGTGTGATTATATGTCAGTATTACCTTGTATATCCCTGTATGTTTTGGTCGTTCAGGTGCTTATCTAATAGTTTCAAGAAACTATCAATGCCCCCCGCTGAGACCACCGCCTGTGGAAGGGAATTCCACATCCTTGCCGCTCTTACAGTAAAGAACCCTTTACGTAGTTTAAGGTTAAACCTCTTTTCTTCTAATTTTAATGAGTGGCCACGTGTCTTGTTAAACTCCCTTCCGCAAAAAAAGTTTTATGCCTATTGTGGGGTCACCAGTATGGTATTTGTAAATATAAATTATATCCCCTAACAAGCGTCTCTAATCCAGAGAGAATAAGTTCAGTGCTTGCAACCTTTCCTCATAACTAATATCCTCCAGACCCTTTATTAGCTTAGTTGCCCTTCCTTGTACTCGCTCCATTTCCAGCACATCCTTCCTGAGGACTGGTGCCCAGAACTGGACAGCATACTCTAGGTGCGGCCAGACCAGAGTCTTGTAGAGCAGGAGAATTATCGTTTTATCTCTGGAATTAATCCCGTTTTTAATGCATACCAGTATTCTGTTTGCTTTGTTAGCAGCAGCTTGTCATTGCATGCCATTGCTGAGCCTATCATCTACTAGGACCCCCAGGTCCTTTTCCATCCTAGTATCCCTCAGAGGTTCTCCTCCCCTAGTGTATAGATTGCATTCATATTTTTGCCCCCCAAATGCATTATTTTACATTTTTCTACATTGAACCTCATTTGCCATGTAGTTGCCCAACTCATTCATTTATTCAGATCTTTTTGCAAGGTTTACACATCCTGCAGAGAAGTTATTGCCCTGCTTAGCTTAGTATTGTCCGCAAATAGAGATTGAACTGTTTATCCCATCCTTCAGGTCGTTTATGAACAAAATTAAACACGGTTGGTCCCAGCACAGAACCTTGAGGGACCCCACTACCCACCCCTGACCATTCCGAGTACTCCCCCATTTATCACCACCCTCTGAACTCGCCCTTGTAGCCAATTTTCAATCCATGTACTCACCCTATGGTCCATGCCAATGGACCTTATTTTGTACAGTAAATGTTTATGGGGAACTGTGTCAAATGCTTTTGCAAAATTCAGATACACAACGCCCAGTAGTAACCTCACTCCAGAAGGGGATACTTTCTAGCCTCCATCGATATAAAAGACGCGTATTTACACGTACCTATCTTTCAGCCTCATCGGAGGTTCCTACGTTTTGCAGTAGAGGAAACGTCATTTTTAGTTTGTGGCTCTACCCTTTGGGCTTGCTACAGCTCCCCAGGTGTTCGCAAAGGTCCTAGCATCAGTACTGGGTCTTTTAAGGGCCCAAGGGATACTGGTGCTCAGGTATCTGGACGACCTCCTGCTCAGAGATCACTCAGTACAGGCTCTAGAACAGAGCATAATATACACAGTACGTAGTATTTGAAAAGCTTAGGCTTGATCATAAATACAGAAGTCAGCCTTGAGACCAGCTCAAAGTCTAAGGTATTTAGGTCTGATCCTAAACACGGTCCAAGCAAGAGTATTCTTGCCTCCCGTAAGGCTCTGTGCCCTGAAGGATCAGGTGCGTCAGATAAGGGGCACCAGACAACCCTCCATTCGGCTCTGTATGAGTCTTCTAGGGAGGATGGTATCCTTCTTCGAGGCAGTGCCCTATGCCAGTTCCATTCCAGGCTCTTACAACAAGACATCTTGTTGGCTCGGAACAGAGGAAGAAAAGCTCTGGATTATCCAATGTGCTTATCTCCAAAGGCATGCTTAAGCCTAAACTGGTGGTTGCAGGATCAGAACCTGTGAAAGGGAAAGTCCTTTCTCCTGGTAACTTGGAGAGTACTGACTACAGATGCCAGTCTCTCAGGCTGGGTAGCGACCCTAGACGGGCTCACAGCTCAGGGGAAATGGTCAAGGACAGAGCAGACCCTGCCCATCAACGTCCTAGAATTACGGGCAGTACGTCTGGCCCTACGGTCCTGGATGGTGGAGCTTCAGGACTGCCCCATCAGGGTTCAGTCCGACAATGCCACGGCAGTGGCCTATATAAACCACCAAGACGGTACCAGGCGTCGTTCAGCTCTGAAGGAGGTCACCTACATACAACCCTGGCAGAGTGTCATGTGCCGATTTATATCGGCAGTCCATATCCTGGGAGTAGAGAACTGGAAGGCAGGTTATCTCAGCCCGGGGGGAATGGTTCCTACACTCAGTGGTGTTCCAGGAAATTTGCCAACGTTTGGGGATGGCTATTGGTCGACCTACTGGCATCCAGGTTCAACAACAAGCTACAGCAGGTTGTGTCTCAAACAGGAGATCCTCTGGCAATTGTAGCAGATGCTCTGATAGTTACATGGAGCCCGTACTCCCCTGGTTTATGCTTTCCCTCCGATCCCTCTCCTTCCAAATTTGTTGCGCAGGATTAGGAGAGAGAGGGCTCCAGTCATTCTGGTGGCACCAGCTTGGCCTGGAAGGCCCTGGTTCCCGGAGTTTATGACACTGACAATAGACAGGCCATGGACGCTTCCACGGCGCCCCAATCTACTGTCTCAAGGTCCTATATTCCACCCCAATTTACAGTCTCTAAATTTGACGGCATGGCTTTTAAAGCTAGGGTGTTAAAGGACCGTAGCATCTCGGGACCAGTGGTGTCTACTCTAGTGAATGCTAGAAAAGCTGTCACTAGGAAGAGTTATCATTAGGTCTGGAAGACTTGTATTGCTTAGTGTGAAGCCAAAAGATGGCATCCTTGGAAATATGTGATTGGGAGAATTCTCTTTTCTACAGTCAGCTGTGGAAATCAAATTGGCTTTGCGTACAGAGATCAAGTTTCTGCCCTATCAGTATTCTTCCAAAGGCCTTTAGACTCCCATTCACTGATCCGAACCTTTATGCAAGGGGCAACTCGCTTGCTCCCCCCCCCCATTAGGTCACCTATGTGTCCTTTGGATTTGAACTTGATGCTGTCTGTGTTACAGAAACAACCATTTGAACCTATTAAGGAAATTCCATTAGACTTGCTGTCATGAAAGCTAGCCTTCCTGATGGCTATCACCTCGGCTAGAAGGGTGTTGGAGTTGGCGGCCCTTTCATGCAGGGAACTGTACTTGATCCTTCACCATGACAGTCGTGTTACGTCCTGTTCCATCCTTTTTGCCAAAAGTGGTGTCAGCTTTTCATTTAAATCGGCACATTATTTTGCCTTTTTTCTTTCAGCTCGTTCGGCGGAAGAGAGACGACTGCATTCTTTGGACATTGTCCGGGCAGTAAAGGTTTATTTGTCTAGATCTGTGGAGATCCGAGGATCAGACTTTTTTTTTTTTTTGGTTTGTTTATGTTTTACCAAAAGGACCCAAGAAGGGGCAGGCAGCTTCCAAAGTTTCCATTGCCAGTTGGGTCCATCAATTTGTCATTCAGGCCTACGGTCTAAAACATAAAGCTCCTCCCTTTAGGGTGAGAGCTCATTCTCAGTCTTCTTTTTCTTGATTAGATAACATTGAGGACTTGTCACTCAAAATCTGCTACAGGGTGGAAGTAGGAAGTGCTGTGCAACTGTGAGATGACACCTTTCAGGCACATCTTGTCCACTTAAATGACACCATGGTGTAGAATGTCCTAAAGACCAGAATCTCCAAGCATGACTGCAGAGCTAGCTGCTCTTACCGGGATGGAACCCCCAGGCCAGGTGGTACCTGTGTTGCGGTAGTGAAGGATAAAGATCACTCTTTGTACGCTATTATTATTATTCCATTTGGAGAGAAGGGTCTTAGAGTGTGTGCGTGTATGAAACAATTTACTGGTCTAATAATTACATCTTGTGGAATATCTTGGCTAAATTAGCCAGAAACTCATTGAGGGCTTTCGTCCATGCCAACACTAGATCTGTGTTTGAAAACCATTCACTTACTGTTGATTGAAACCAGCTCTACTGGAAAATCTGTTCCAGTTTGGAAAGTGCCTTGAATACTTTGTAATTTAAAATGTATTTCCTGACATCAGCCATATTTATCCTCAAAGCTATTCATCCAGAGCATGCCCCATTATAGGCCTTTTTTTCTTTAGCTATTTTCCTGTAGCGAAAAACATCTTTTATTATCCTCTGTGACATCACCAACAGGCTTGTAAAATTCCTGCAGAAGCAGCTGCTAGGAGCTCACTTCCTACTGATGTGGGCCTGCCCTAAGAAATACATCTCACAAGAGTCCTTTTCCTACACAGTGTGGGTGGGCAGGTGTTCTGATAAAATATCGCACCCAGTAGAATATTGAACCATGTCGCTTCCTTTGACGTAGAGTCAGCTGTTGCGGAAAACCACACGCACTACGCATGTGCACCGTGTAATCTGCGCATGCGCAGTGTGTCATTGCTGATGTCAGGACACTGCATGTCAAATTCGTCGACTGACGGCCATCTTGCTACACCCCGCACTCGGCCATACTGAGCCTGCAGTCAGAAGTTGGCAGCGGACATATTTTTACAGACACCCAAGTCTTGCATTCCACGCTTATTTTTAACAGTAAACTCAGCTTATATAGTGCAAAACAGTATTTAGAAGTCTGTGATACTGCTTTGATGTTGAATTTTAAAAGCAGCGGAAATTATACAGATCTGACAGGTTTGCTAATCTGACAGAACACCACCGCTTTTAAAATTCAACATGAAAAGAGTGTGATGGATTTGAAAATACAGTATTTCGCTATATAAGCTCAGCTTAGTGCTAAAAATATGTCCGGTCGACGAATTGGCCGTCAGTCAACAAATTTGACATGCAGTTTCCTGAGGTCAGTGATGACGCCATGCGCAGATGATGCGGAGCGCATGCGCAGTGCGTGTGGTTTTCTAGAACAGCTGATTCCATGTCACAGGAACTGACGTGGTTCGATATTCTGCTGGATTCAACATTTTATTAGAACACCGGCTGTTGGAAGTCAAGGTAACAGCGTTGTTTTCCTGGGGAAAAAAATGACATGTGGAATGGGACATGGGGTGGGGTAGAAGGAGTTCTTTGTTCAGCAAGCAGAGCTTATGATGCTTTTTTGAATTTCTGTACAGCAAAGGCACTTTGCTGTCAGCCAAACAGGAAGTTATAAGCACATTTGATTTCTGGCAGATGTTCTTCTGTATTTGTAACATTTTTAAAGGGATAAAACACTGGAAAATATGCATCTATTGCCAAGATGTTTTTGTTGGTTTAATTTTTGGACCTGTTTGTGACTGCCTTCTCCACTACTCCCCTTTTTTTGTGAAGGGTAGAGACAAATGGGAGGAGGGAAAATTGATAACGTAAAGTAGTAGTTGACTTTATGTAACAGGGTGTGTAGTAAGGTCCACGGAGGGTGGAGAGCACAAATTTGTAACTGCTTCTAAATTACCAGTGTGACATGAGCCTTAAGCTAAGGCTTCTTTAGATAGGTGTTTATTTGCACGTTTAGGCTTCATGCAGACGAGACGCTGGTGCAAACTCTGCTGAACACATGTTTTTAAAAGCTGAAACCGGCGTTTAGAAACCAAGTGGCTCTGAGATATGGGGCCCCAAAGTCGGGTCACAAAATGTCATTCTCTGCTGCAGTTTACCATCATATTTCTGTGTTTTCTGGTCCAAAAAATTGGGTTCCTTTAAAAACACTTATAAACGCGGCTAAACGCGGTACCGCGTTTAGCCACGTTTAGTGTCTGAAACGTGGAAAACTTTCGCGTCTGAACCCATTTTTTTGCTTCTGGAAAAACTAAGTTAAACGCAACTGCCTAAAAACGCCAAAAAACTAGACTGTGTACATGGACACAGGATAACATCTCATGAGTTCAGGGGCAGTTGAAAAAAGTGTCCAACTGCCTCTGAACGCGCGTTTAACAGCGTCTCGTGTGCATGAGGCCTTACTGAACTTTTGTAAGTTTCTTTCAATTACAAAGTTAGGCTTTTCATTGTTTGTCTAAATGTCATTGACTCTGGAGATAAAAACATTTTGAGAGAGACAGCAGAAAAAAATCCAATTGTTTTAATTTGTAATTTTTGTTTTTGTAACCTTTTTTGTCAGTTCAGAACTGTGTTTGTCCCAACCATTCACTTACTGTGTTGATGGACACCAGCTCTACTGGAAAATCTGTTCCAAGCATTAAAGTAGAACTAAAGGAAAACTTTTTTTTTTTTTTTTTTTTTTTTCGTCTTGGTTAACGTAGGGAGGGGTTATAATCCTGTCAGGCTTTTTTGCCACCTGTATCCCATTGGGGGATTTCCCCACACTTTCTTTCTTATAGCAAATCAGGAAGTGAGAAGAAATTCCTCCAAAGTGAGGGAATTCCTGGTGATCACCAGAACTACGGTAGTGTCCCCATTGGAAGATTTCCCCTCTTTCTGTTCTGATGACAACCCAAAATTGTGGCTTTTCTTTTACTCCTGGTGATGATGGTAAAAAGTACATAGGGTAAACCTTCGTGACTGGGACACATGGCAATAAAATCTGACGAGTGTTGTAATCTCTCTCCACTTTATCCAAAAAAAAAAAAAAACAAGTTTTGTCTGTAGTTATAATTTAACTATTTTTGCAGTAAAAAAATACTTCTATGGTTTATTTTGAATTTTTTTCTCCTGTTAGTTTGAGATAATAGCCCTGTGTTTTTTTTTTTTTTTTTTTTTTTTTTTAATCTATACTTTATAGTTAAAATACTGCCCTACTGAAAATGATTCTCCCGTAATCGTTTGTCCCCCCTCCCCCTTTTGGGAAACATCTTTGCCTTGGGTAAGTGCTTTGTTTGAAATTAGTTTTTCCTCGTGAGGGGCCAGAAAATGTATTGGTCTCCGTCTCCTGAACTCATCCTCCAGCATGTTGGATAGGACTGGGTTCAGGAGATATAGTTTTGTCTGGGGGGGGTTATACCTCCTGGTTACAATCTTGTAGCCCATTTTCTGGTAGCAATTGCTTATTGGAGATTTATATGAGAAGAATAGTACTCTCTATTCTTGTTTTGTAACTGTCTCTCCCAGATCATACCTCCACCTTCCCACAAAAGGTGATGAGTGTCCCATTTTTGGTGTTTTACAAAGAGTATACATTATGGATTGTGTGTGTGTGAGGCTTTCCAATGCATTAAAGGATAAGTTCACATTTAAAAAAATAAAAATAAAATAATGCTCATCTTTTTACAGGTAAGAAATTGTGCATTTATTTTTAGAAAAAGAAATGTAGTAATTGCGCATAATATATAATATATATATATATATATATATATATTATAGTATGTATATTCTGAGGTGACACCGTGGGTTTTTCTTTTTGGATATGAGACTTGGTTTCCTTTTTGCATTCATAACCTGATGGTCAGTTTTTTACTCGGAACAAGGCTTGGTTATCCAAATTGACGTCTGTTTTTTACCCAATGTCGCGGCCATGTTAACCTGTAAGCAAGGCCTGGGGAGAAACCAGCAAGGTTGACTTCAAGACCATTTGCATTTATTTTTACACTGAATCCTATAAAGCATTGAACCTACGATCATCAGATAATGGGTACGATACCTGGATCTGAAAAACTACGTTGAAGAACAGTAACGATGAGATGCTACACGTTCTCTTCCCTGCTGGCCAGTAAGAGTCCTGGCCCTGATGGCTGCTCTGTAAGATTTTATAATACATTCGGGGACCATCGGATGCCTACTCCTTCAAAAGGCTTTCAACGCTGTCTCCCTGAGCTGTCTGTTCTATTCTCAAACTCTTGAGGTCCAGATCACTCTCCTCCCTAAACCTGGTAAGGACCTGATTAACTGTGGGAGCTATCGGCCAAATTCACTTCTCAACAATAATTTTTTTTTTTTTTGCCAAACTGATTGCTAACTGCCTGCAATGTTATCTCCCATTCCTAATTCACAGTGATCAAGTGGGCTTTATCTAATCTAGAGAAGCAAGTGCTAGATATTATTGGTCACGCACATTTCTAACTTTTCTCACTATGTTTCTTAACCATTGACATAGAGAAGGCATTTGACAGGGTCAGTTGGCAGTTCCTTGAAGCCGCTCAACATTAAATAGGTATCAGAGATATCCTAGTGCATAAGATATTGTCTCTTTACCACAACCCATCGGTCAGAATAAGATCAAACCGCCTACTATAAGAACCATTCACTATACATAACGGAACCCAAGCAGGCTTCCCCTTTTCTCCTCCGCCTTATGTTCTTGTCATGAAACCTCTGGCCATAGCCCTTAGAGCTAATGATTCCATCAAGGGTATCCAAATGGGTGATGGCTCACACAAGTTGGCTGTTTTTGCAGACTATCTTCTGTTTCGCACCCAACCCTTTATCAGCTTACCCAGCGTCCTGTTAGAATTTGAGCATATTGCCAATCTTGGTAACATTAAAATGAATGCCTCCAAATCTGAAATACGACATATTAACCTCTCTCTGTTGTTAAGAGCTTAGTTTTAACTGGAGTTTTCCTTGAAGATCATTAACGATTTTCCCTCTTAACTTTTGTCTCTTTATCATCCTAATGTTCATTGATATATTGAAAGATTTGTCACGTTGAAAAGCTTAAAATATTTAATGGGTGTTCTGTTCTATAGTCCCATATACTATTTAGTGTAAAAAGTTCGTAATGGTGATGCAATGTGCAGTGCAACAAATTCCCATGTACATCATATAACGTATTTCCCAGGAGGTTTTTCTTTGATAATGGAGAGCCGTGCAGTAGCTTTTAACAATCTCCCCCTGATATGATTGCACTCACCGGAGCGCTCTGCCCCTGCAGGGGTATGAGCATGTGATGTTAGTCCTCAACCTTTAATCGCTGTGATCCCACAGGTGCCGGTATCCTTCCACGTGACCCAATCCAGGTAAACCACTTGTTGAGAGGGAAGAGGAAGGGACTCGCTGTCCCTTGTTGTAACACAGATCCCAGCCGGACATCCGCTTTCATGTGTTAAATAAAAAATAAAAAATTCCACATAGCGTAACTTTGTTTATAATTAATTGATTTATTTGTGTAATGCAGTCCAAACACCAAGACTGAATCCACTTAGACCAAAAAAACTTGGTTTTTCTATATTTGGCACTGATCACTTTGCATTTTTTAATTAGTGGATTTATATAAGGTATTGCCAACACATGCTCTATAATGTTGATAATATAAGGTCTGGGTTTGCTTACTGGATGGGATTATAAATGTTTGTATATACAGTTGACAATTCAACTAAGGATTTATCACCTTATAATATTAATTTTCGGTTAATTTATAATTTTTTATATGTTTTATTTTTTATCTATGCAGGATTGTATCATGCACTAGAGCACCTGTCACTTTAGAAATTAAACAACTTACACTTAAACTCTCTGTTTTTACACAGCGCCATCCCCTATATCTCTGATATTCATGCCTTTCCTGAGGTCACCATCTTGTTGGTGATTCCTTGGTCTGTTTCAGAAACTAAAAAAGGCATCCTGAAACACTGTCTGTTGGTGGCCTGGGTTTCCCGCCACTAGAAAAATACTTCTCGTCTTTTACCATGGGCCCAGATACTCAACATCATGGCAGTGGCGATGATGGTGACTGAAGATAGTACAAACTTTTTCAGGATCACTACTATGTGGACATGCAGGCGGGCATATAGTTATTCAGCAGCTTTCCATACCCTAGCTTCTCGGTCATTTTGTTGATCCTTTTTGAACCCTACTAATCTTTTGAGCATTTCTGGAATCTCCAAAATTTCTAGAACTTCCAATATTGCCACCCCATGTTTTCCCCTTACCCTTTTCCTGTGTTATCTAAATTTTATCTTTTTTAAATGTTTTATTAACCACTTGCCTGCAGGGCACTTTCACCCCCTTCCTGCCCAGGCCAATTTTTGGCTTTCAGCACTGTCAAACTTTGAGTGATAATTATTCGGTCATGGTTTGTTTTTTGTTTTTTGTTTTTTTTACTAAAAAAAAAGACCAAAAATTTGGAAAAAAAAAGACCAAAAATTTCGAAAAAAAAAGTCTTTCTTAGTTTGTCAGTAAATTTTGTAAAGAAGTAATTTTTCTCCTTCACTGATTTGCGCTAATAAGGCGGCACTGATAGGCTGAACTGATGGGCACTTATGGGCACTAATATGCTGTACTTATGGGCACTGATGGGTGGCACGGGTGGGCACTGATGGGTGGCACTGGTGGGCAGCACTGATGGTCACTGATTGCTGGCACTGGTGGCACTCTATTGTAATCAGTGCCCTGATCACATGTCTTGATGTCCCCTGCGAAGAGATGTTGCTGATCGTCTCTCCTCGCCACACACCCTGTCAGTGTGAGGCGATGAGAGGCGATTACCGTCATTTTCGTGTTTACATGTGACCAGCTGTGATTGGACACAGCCAATCACATGGTTAAAGAGCCGCAGCTCTGTACAAAGATCGGGGTAGCGCCGTGTCCTAGCAATACGGCACGGCCGTGAACGCCACGCTGCACGCCAGAGCAGTCGCTCTGGGACTTCGTTCCAGAACGAGAGCCACACCACCCCTCTATCATTTGATGGTGGGCGGGCGGCAAGCAGTTCATGTTGCTGCCTTTTTATGTACTGAAAAGTACACTTTAACTTGTACATGCAAGTTAAAGTGGAAGTAAAGTTCCACACACTACTTGGCATGCGTGGGAGTGACATCATCGCTGCTCTGGCCAGTTACAGAGCCCGGAAACAAGACAAGTGAAGATGGGAGCCCGCTGCAGCTCTGAGAACTCAGCACAGGAGGGCTTTGTTTTAAGTTAAGTTTAACATTCCTTGAATAAAAAGTTGACGTAAAATTGTCCTGCTGTTTTTCAATTTTACAGTACTTTATCAATCATCTGTGGTCTCTTAATTCTTGTGGTAAAACCCCTGAATGTATTTTCTGTTGCATATTTTGTCTGAATCTAGTAACTAATTTTTTGTTTGGTCCATTGCCAGAAGCAGAGATAGAATGTCTTATTTTTACACCTTTCTCAATGGTTTCCATTTCCCTCCTGCTTTTCAAATGTATCGCACAGAAACCTAAGTGCATGTTATATCAACACACATATGCCTTTTTTTTCCAGCTGAATGAAGATGATGCAGAGAAATCTGGACAAAATCTTACAGCACCCCTCCCCGGGCAGAAGAAAAGGATTTCTCATGTTAATCATTCCAATCATGTGAGGTTTTTTTTTTTCGTGAGTCACAGTTGATGCCAAACGTATTCTTAGTTGTATGCACAGGACCCCAGACACAGTAAATATGTGACCCCCTTGGAATTAACTTTTTTCTTTTTTCCTGTAATTTTTCATCAAATGTGACGGAATCATCCTATAAGTTACAACAATAGACCATCACTATGAATTTAAGCTAATAACACACAAATAATTCTAATTCCTGTGTCTTTATTGAACACACCCATTAAACAATCACAGTGCTGGAGGAAAAAGTAAGTGAACCCATAGACTTATTACTAAGCTATACGAAACAATAGTTTTCACGCGGAGCGCAATTAATAAAATGCGTTTGGCAGCATGGTTTAGTTGCTTTGATAAAAGATACTCAAACATTTTAATGTTGCTGTTTATCCACTTGCCGACCGCCTCACGCCTATATACGTGAGCAGAGCGTCACGGGCAGGCAAAATCACGTACCTGAAACGTGATTGCCTTCCCGCGGGTGGGGGGTCCGATCGGACCCCCCCCCCTGTGCCAGCTGCGGTCGGCATTTGGTTGGGAGCGATGAGAGACGAGGGGGAGACCATCCGATCGTGGCCCCCCCCTCGCGATCGCTCCCAGCCAATGACAAACATCCCCTGCCTCTGTATAGTACACAGAGGCAGAGGATGTGATGTCATCTCTCCTCGGCTGTCAGTTTCCGTTCCAGCGCCGAGGAGAGATGACATGTAAGTAAGTGCACAACACAAACACACACAGTAGAACATGCCAGGCATACATTACACCCCCGATCCCCCCCCCGATCGCCCCCCGATCCCCCCCCAATCACCCCCCCCCCTGTCACAAACTGACACCAAGCAGGTTTTTTTTTTTTTTTTTTTTTTTTTTCCTGATTACTGCATAGTGTCAGTTTGTGACAGTTAGCAGTGTTAGGACAGTTACTGTAACCCCCCTGTAGGTCTAGGGTACCCCCCTTACCCCCCCTAATAAAGTTTTAACCCCTTGATCACCCCCCCTCACCAGTGTCGCTAAGCGATCATTTTTCTGATCGCTGTATTAGTGTCGCTGGTGACGGTAGTTAGGGACGTAAATATTTAGGTTCGCCGTCAGTGTTTTATAGCGACAGGGACCCCCATATACTATCTAATAAATGTTTTAACCCCTTGATTGCCCCCTAGTTAACCCTTTCACCACTGATCACCGTATAACCGTTACGGGTGACGCTGGTTAGTTAGTTTATTTTTTATAGTGTCAGGGCACCCGCCGTTTATTACCGAATAAAGGTTTAGCCCCCTAATCGCCCGGCGGTGATATGCGTCGCCCCAGGCAGCGTCAGATTAGCGCCAGTACCCCCCCTAATAAAGTTTTAACCCCTTGATCACCCCCTGTCGCCAGTGTCGCTAAGCGATCATTTTTCTGATCGCTGTATTAGTGTCACTGGTGACGCTAGTTAGGGAGGTAAATATTTAGGTTCGCCGTCAGTGTTTTATAGCGACAGGGACCCCCATATACTATCTAATAAATGTTTTAACCCCTTGATTGCCCCCTAGTTAACCCTTTTACCACTGATCACCGTATAACTGTTACGGGTGACGCTGGTTAGTTTTATTTTTTATAGTGTCAGGGCACCCGCCGTTTATTACCGAATAAAGGTTTAGCCCCCTGATCGCCCGGCGGTGATATGCGTTGCCCCAGGCAGCGTCAGATTAGCGCCAGTACCGCGAACACCCACGCACGCACCGTACACGCACCATACACCTCCCTTAGTGGTATAGTATCTGATCGGATCAATATCTGATCCGATCAGATCTATACTAGCGTCCCCAGCAGTTTAGGGTTCCCAAAAACGCAGTGTTAGCGGGATCAGCCCAGATACCTGCTAGCACCTGCGTTTTGCCCCTCCGCCCAGGCGAGCCCAGCCCACCCAAGTGCAGTATCGATCGATCACTGACACTTACAAAACACTAAACGCATAACTGCAGCGTTCGCAGAGTCAGGCCTGATCCCTGCGATCGCTAACAGTTTTTTTGGTAGCATTTTGGTGAACTGGCAAGCACCAGCCCCAGGCAGCGTCAGGTTAGCGCCAGTACCGCTAACACCCACGCACGCAGCGTACACCTCCCTTAGTGGTATAGTATCTGAACAGATCAATATCTGATCCGATCAGATCTATACTAGCGTCCCCAGCAGTTTAGGGTTCCCAAAAACGCAGTGTTAGCGGGATCAGCCCAGATACCTGCTAGCACCTGCGTTTTGCCCCTCCGCCCGGCCCGGCCCAGCCCACCCAAGTGCAGTATCGATCGATCACTGACACTTACAAAACACTAAACGCATAACTGCAGCGTTCGCAGAGTCAGGCCTGATCCCTGCGATCGCTAACAGTTTTTTTTGTAGCGTCTTGGTGAACTGGCAAGCACCAGAGGCCTAGTACACCCCGGTCGTAGTCAAACCAGCACTGCAGTAACACTTGGTGACGTGGCGAGTCCCATAAGTGCAGTTCAAGCTGGTGAGGTGGCAAGCACAAGTAGTGTCCCGCTGCCACCAAAAAGACAAACACAGGCCCGTCATGCCCATAGTGCCCTTCCTGCTGCATTCGCCAATCCTAATTGGGAACCCACCGCTTCTGCAGCGCCCGTACTTCCCCCATTCACATCCCCAACCAAATGCAGTCGGCTGCATGAGAGGCATTTTCTTTATGTCCTCCCGAGTACCCCTACCCAGCGAACCCCCCAAAAAATATGTTGTGTCTGCAGCAAGCGCGGATATAGCCGTGACACCCGCTATTATTGTCCCTCCTGTCCTGACAATCCTGGTCTTTGCATTGGTGAATGTTTTGAACGCTACCATGCACTAGTTGAGTATTAGCGTAGGGTACAGCATTGCACAGACTAGGCACACTTTCACAGGGTCTCCCGAGATGCCATCGCATTTTGAGAGACCCGAACCTGGAACCGGTTACAGTTATTATAGTTAGTTACAAAAAAAAGTGTAAAAAAAAAAAAAACACAAACAAAAATATAAAATAAAAATAGTTGTCGTTTTATTGTTCTCTCTCTCTCTATTCTCTCTCTATTGTTCTGCTCTTTTTTACTGTATTCTATTCTGCAATGTTTTATTGTTATTATGTTTTATCATGTTTGCTTTTCAGGTATGCAATTTTTTATACCTTACCGTTTACTGTGCTTTATTGTTAACCATTTTTTTGTCTTCAGGTATGCCATTCACGACTTTGAGTGGTTATACCAGAATGATGCCTGCAGGTTTAGGTATCATCTTGGTATCATTCTTTTCAGCCAGCGGTCGGCTTTCATGTAAAAGCAATCCTAGTGGCTAATTAGCCTCTAGACTGCTTTTACAAGCAGTGGGAGGGAATGCCCCCCCCCCCCCCCCAACATCTTCCGTGTTTTTCTCTGGCTCTCCTGTCTCAACAGGGAACCTGAAAATGCAGCCGGTGATTCAGCCAGCTGACCATAGAGCTGATCAGAGACCAGAGTGGCTCCAAACATCTCTATGACCTAAGAAACCGGAAGCTACGAGCATTTTATGACGTAGATTTCGCCGGATGTAAACAGCGCCATTGGGAAATTGGGAAAGCATTTTATCACACCGATCTTGGTGTGATCAGATGCTTTGAGGGCAGAGGAGAAATCTAGGGTCTAATAGACCCCAATTTTTGCAAAAAAGAGTACCTGTCACTACCTATTGCTATCATAGGGGATATTTACATTCCCTGAGATAACAATAAAAATGATTTAAAAAAAAAAAAAATGAAAGGAACAGTTTAAAAATAAGATAAAAAAATAATAATAATAAAGAAAAAAAAAAAAAAAAAAAAAAAAAAAAGCACCCCTGTCCCCCCTGCTCTCGCGCTAAGGTGAACGCAAGCGTTGGTCTGGCGTCAAATGTAAACAGCAATTGCACCATGCATGTGAGGTATCGCCGCGAAGGTCAGATCGAGGGCAGTAATTTTAGCAGTAGACCTCCTCTGTAAATCTAAAGTGGTAACCTGTAAAGGCTTTTAAAGGCTTTTAAAAATGTATTTAGTTTGTCGCCACTGCACGTTTGTGCGCAATTTTAAAGCATGTCATGTTTGGTATCTATGTACTCGGCCTAAGATCATCTTTTTTATCTCATCAAACATTTGGGCAATATAGTGTGTTTTAGTGCATTAAAATGTAAAAAAGTGTGTTTTTTCCCCCAAAAATGCGTTTGAAAAATCGCTGCGCAAATACTGTGTGAAAAAAAAAAATGAAACACCCACCATTTTAATCTGTAGGGCATTTGCTTTAAAAAAAATATATAATGTTTGGGGGTTCAAAGTAATTTTCTTGCAAAAAAAAATTATTTTTTTATGTAAACAATAAGTGTCAGAAAGGGCTTTGTCTTCAAGTGGTTAGAAGAGTGGGTGATGTGTGACATAAGCTTCTAGATGTTGTGCATAAAATGCCAGGACAGTTCAAACCCCCCCCAAATGACCCCATTTTGGAAAGTAGACACCCCAAGCTATTTGCTGAGAGTCATGTTGAGTCCATGGAATAATTTATATTGTGACACAAGTTGCGGGAAAGAGACAATTTTTTATTTTTTTTATTTTTTTTTGCGCAAAGTTGTCACTAAATGATATATTGCTCAAACATGCCATGGGAATATGTGAAATTACACCCCAAAATACATTCTGCTGCTTCTCCTGAGTACGGGAATACCACATGTGTGAGACTTTTTGGGAGCCTAGCCGCGTACGGGACCCCGAAAACCAAGCACCGCCTTCAGGCTTTCTAAGGCCGTAAATTTTTGATTTCACTCTTCACCGCCTATCACAGTTTCGGGGGCCATGGAATGCCCAGGTGGCAAAAAAACCCCCCCAAATGACCCCATTTTGGAAAGTAGACACCCCAAGCTATTTGATGAGAGGTATAGTGAGTATTTTGCAGACCTCACTTTTTGTCACAAAGTTTTGAAAATTGAAAAAAGAAAAAAAAAATTTTTTTTTCTCGTCTTTCTTTATTTTCAAAAACAAATGAGAGCTGCAAAATACTCACCATGCCTCTCAGCAAATAGCTTGGGGTGTCTACTTTCCAAAATGGGGTCATTTGGGGGGGGTTTGTGCCACCTGGGCATTCCATGGCCTCCGAAACTGTGATAGGCAGTGAGGAGTAAAATCAAAAATGTACGCCCTTAGAAATCCTGAAGGCGGTGCTTGGTTTTCGGGGTCCCGTACGCGGCTAGGCTCCTAAAAAGTCCCACACATGTGGTATCCCCGTACTTAGGAGAAGCAGCTAAATGTATTTTGGGGTGCAATTCCACATATGCCCATGGCCTGTGTGAGCAATATATCATTTAGTGACAACTTTGTGCAAAAAAAAAAAAAAAAAATTGTCACTTTCCCGCAACTTGTGTCAAAATATAAAACATTCCATGGACTCAACATGCCTCAAAGCAAATAGCTTGGGGTGTCTACTTTCCAAAATGGGGTCATTTGGGGGGGGTTTATGTCATCTGGGCATTTTATGGCCTTCAAAACCGTGATAGGTAGTGAGGAGTAAAATCAAAAATGTACGCCCTTAGAAATCCTGAAGGCGGTGCTTGGTTTTCGGGGCCCCGTACGCGGCTAGGCTCCCAAAAAGTCCCACACATGTGGTATCCCCGTACTCAGGAGAAGCAGCTAAATGTATTTTGGGGTGCAATTCCACATATGCCCATGGCCTGTGTGAGCAATATATCATTTAGTGACAACTTTTTGTAATTTTTTTTTTTTTTTTTTTTGTCATTATTCAATCACTTGGGACAAAAAAAATGAATATTCAATGGGCTCAACATGCCTCTCAGCAAATTCCTTGGGGTGTCTACTTTCCAAAATGGGGTCATTTGTGGGGGTTTTGTACTGCCCTGCCATTTTAGCACCTCAAGAATCGACATAGGCAGTCATAAATTAAAGGCTGTGTAAATTCCAGAAAATGTACCCTAGTTTGTAGACGCTATAACTTTTGCGCAAACCAATAAATATACACTTATTGACATTTTTTTTACCAAAGACATGTGGCCGAATACATTTTGGCCTAAATGTATGACTAAAATTGAGTTTATTGGATTTTTTTTAGAACAAAAAGTAGAAAATATCATTTTTTTTCAAAATTTTCGGTCTTTTTCCGTGTATAGCGCAAAAAATAAAAACGGCAGAGGTGATCAAATACCATCAAAAGAAAGCTCTATTTGTGGGAAGAAAAGGACGCAAATTTCGTTTGGGTACAGCATTGCATGACCGCGCAATTAGCAGTTAAAGCGACGCAGTGCCGAATTGTAAAAAGTGCTCTGGTCAGGAAGGGGGTAAATCCTTCCGGGGCTGAAGTGGTTATATGAAGCATCAGATAATGTGAACTATGCCTCGAAAAAGAAGGAGCTCTCTGAAGACGTACAATCAAGTGTAGCTTATCTGCATAGGGCTGGAAAGGGATACAAAGCAATCTCAAAGTGTTTAGGCATCCATCTGTCAACAGATAAATTGCCTATTAATGGAGATCGTTTAATACTGTAGCTACTACTCCTAGAAGTGGGTGCCCAGCCAAGATGACTCCCAGGGCACAACACAAAATCCTCAGTGAATTAAAGAAAAACCTATGAGTAACAGCTAAGAGCACCTTGGCAAACTGAAACGCTACTGGGAAAATATTTTGTGGACTGATGAAACAAAAGTTGAATTGTTTGGGAATAATACACAGCACTATGTATATTCTGATATTAAGAGGAAAATGTATTCCTAAATTTACCAAAATATCCTATAGGATAATGCCAGGGTGTTGGGTGATGCAGCAGGAGAATGGCCCTAAGCATTGACGTAAAAGCCACTAAAGACTGGCTTTAGAAAAAGAAAATGCACCTTTTTGGAGTGGCCCAGTAAGAGCACAGACCTTAACCCTATAGAGATACTTTGGAATGACCTCAGGTGACCCATTAACACCAGACATCCAACAATGCATGTGTCTGAGCTGAAGCAGTTTTGTAAAGAGGAATGCTCATAAATTACTCCTGAATGTTGTGCTACCTATCTAGAGCTACCTAAAGCACTTCCTTGAAGTCATTTGTGCCAAAGGCGATTTGACCAGCTATTAACGCAACTTTTTCCTCCAGCACTGTGAATGTTTAATGGTGTGTTCAATTAAAACACAAGAAATTAGAATTGTTTGTGCAATGTCAGCTTAAAGTGCTACTAAAGTCTTTTTTGTTTTTTTGTTTAACCGCTTCAATACTGGGCAAGTTTACCTCCTTCCTGCCCAGGTCAATTTTCATCTGTCAGTGCTGTTTTTGCTTTTAAGTGTAAATGTCAGATCAGATGTGTGTTTGACCCCTAGCTCCCACAATAAGGAGGACCTGTCATGCTTATTTCTATTACAAGGGATGTTTACACATTCCTTGTAATAGGAAAAAAACTGATAAAAAAAAATTAAAGGGACAGTGTAAAAATAAATAAAAGAGAAAAAAAATTAAAGCGTCCCGTCTCTCCGAGCTTGCGTGCAGAAGCGAATGCATATGTAAGTCATGCCTACATATGTAAATGGTGTTTAAACCACACATGAGGTATTGCCACGATCGTTAGAGCGAGAGCAATAATTCTAGCACTAGACCTCCTCTGTAACTCTAAACAGGTAACCTGTAAAAATGTTTAAACATCGCCTATGGAGATTTTTAAGTACCGTAGTTTGTTGCCGAGCATATGCAATTTTAAAGCATGACATGTTAGGTATCTATTTACTCAGCGTAACTTCATCTTTCACATTATACAAAAAAATTGTGCTAACTTTACTTTTTTTTCCATGGAAAAAAAATTTTTTTTTTTCCCCAAAAAAATTGTGTTTGAAAGACTGCTGCGCAAATACAGTGTGACAAAATATTGCAACAACCACCTTTTTTTTTTTTCTCTAGGGCCTCTGCTAAAATAAATATATATATATATATATATATAGAGAGAGAGAGAGAGAGAGATATGTTTGGGAGTTTTAAATAATTTTCTAGCAAAAAATACTAATTTAAACTTGTAAACAACTAGTGTCCAGAAAAAGGCCTGGTCCTTAAGTGGTTAAAAGTATAAAAATTGCGATGGAACGCTGGAGAGCTAGACTACTGCGATCACATAGAGCGCAGCGGTTCAACCGCTCCCACTGATCATTATTTAAAGCTGTTTAGGGAACATAAACGTATGCATTAAAAAAATTCTGTTTTTTTTTTTGTAGTAAAATTTGGATTAATGGAAGCATGCCATCAGAGAGACATAGAGGTTGCAATTGCTGATGACTTCTGAAAATGCTTCTGCTGTACGAAAATACTAACATACCACTTGCTTAAGTACCGTACTTTGAATTGCTCACATTTTACAAATGTACAGATAACACCATCTGACTTTTCACTGTTTGGTCTGATCTTACATGTTCTCACTGAGGGCAACAAAGTTCTGAGTGGATCAACATAACATTTAACTGTTTCATAAAACAGTTCAGTTTATTATACTCCCACTTTTTAGCCTGTGCAACTTGTATAATTTGTGCTTTCCCATGTTTAAAGTGGTTGTGAACCCTCTCCTATACCCAGTGAAGTGAATAGCGTCAGATGATACACAGAGATGAAATAAATATCCCTACATAAGTTTTTACTTATATATCTTTTTTTTTTTCAAATATACATTTTTATTAAGTTTTTCAACAAGGGAATACAGAAGGGGTACGGAACAACTGTGGTCAAAATAGACAATAAAGCATACATGTGGGCTTTCCAGTAAGAGCCCCATTTCTGTCTGCAACGTGGAATACATAAACCGTTGCAACTGGCAGGTAAAGCAATATTGTGCTCATACAATTTGACAATAAACATTCCTGATCTTGTATGCTAGCATATGTCATATTGTCTTAATCACTAAATTGCATGTTTAGTCGGAGTGTCTGTGTCTCTGTCAAATACACGGCATCCGAATATCTGAATATAGAACCAACAGTTGAGGAGGTCAGTATTGGGACATCTTTTAAGAATTTAATAAGGATTGCCCTTCATCGGAGTATATGTACATGTTCCACAGCCTCCAGACTTTAGAGTGTTTTTCTTGTTTGTTTTGTGCTGTAAGCACCAGATCCTCTAGTTTCTTAATTTCTTCTACTTTACGCAGCCACAATCCAATGGCTGGAGGTGTGTTTTGTTTCCAGGTAGCTGGAATGCAAGATTTTGCGGCGTTGCGCAAGTGTCGCACAATGGATTTCTCGTACGATTGTGCCGGGATTGTGGTGGCGTACAGCAGGAAGAACACTGGATCTTTTTGAATTGTGTAATCTGTGAAATTTTGTACAATTGTCTCCATTGTTGTCCAAAAGTGGAGTAATAGTGGGCATGACCAAAAGATATGGAGAAATGTTACCTTATCTGTTTGACATCGCCAACATTTATCTGTCGTGGTAGGGAAAAGTTTGTGTAATAACTGAGGCGTATAGTACCACCTTGTAGAGCTGCACAATTAATTGTTAAAAAATCGTGATCTCGATTCAACCCCTCTGAGGATCTCTATTGCAGAGTTTGCCGATTCTTTCATATAACAAGTGGAGAGATTAACCACTTGAGCCCCGGACCATTATGCTGCCTAAGGACCAGAGGTCTTTTTCCAATTTGGCACTGCGTCGCTTTAACTGCTAATTGCGCGGTCATGCAATGCTGTACCCAAACGAAATTTGCGTCCTTTTCTTCCCACAAATAGAGCTTTCTTTTGATGGTATTTGATCACCTCTGCGGTTTTTATTTTTTGCGCTATAAACGGAAAAAGACCGAAAATTTTGAAAAAAAATGATATTTTCTACTTTTTGTTATAAAAAAAATCCAATAAACTAAATTTTAGTCATACATTTAGGCCAAAATGTATTCGGCCACATGTCTTTGGTAAAAAAAATGTCAATAAGCGTATATTTATTGGTTTGCGCAAAAGTTATAGCGTCTACAAACTAGGGTACATTTTCTGTAATTTACACAGCTTTTAGTTTATGACTGCCTATGTCATTTCTTGAGGTGCTAAAATGGCAGGGCAGTACAAAACCCCACCAAATGACCCCATTTTGGAAAGTAGACAC
This sequence comes from Lithobates clamitans, assembly GCA_037952925.1. Lineage (NCBI taxonomy): Eukaryota > Metazoa > Chordata > Amphibia > Anura > Ranidae > Lithobates > Lithobates clamitans. The sequence goes on from JBBGZY010001184.1 coordinate 2,345,667, forward strand.
CCCAAGGAAATTGCTGAGAGGCATGTTGAACCCATTGAATATTTATTTTTTTTGTCCCAAGTGATTGAAAAATGACAAAAAAAAAAAAAAATATTTACAAAAAGTTGTCGCTAAATGATATATTGCTCACACAGGCCATGGGCCTATGTGGAATTGCAACCCAAAATACATTCAGCTGCTTCTCCTGAGTATGGGGATACCACATGTGTGGGACTTTTTGGGAGCCTAGCCGCGTACGGGGCCCCGAAAACCAATCACCGCCTTCAGGATTTCTAAGGGTGTAAATTTTTGATTTCACTCTTCACTGCCTATCACAGTTTCGGAGGCCATGGAATGCCCAGGTGGCACAAAACCCCCCAAAATGACCCCATTTTGGAAAGTAGACACCCCAAGCTATTTGCTGAGAGGCATATTGAGTCCATGGAATATTTTATATTTTGACACAAGTTGCGGGAAAGTGACACTTTTTTTTTTTTTTTTCATAAAGTTGTCACTAAATGATATATTGCTCACACAGGCCATGGGCATATGTGGAATTGCACCCCAAAATACATTTAGCTGCTTCTCCTGAGTATGGGGATACCACATGTGTGGGACTTTTTGGGAGCCTAGCCGCGTACGGGACCCCGAAAACCAATCACTGCCTTCAGGATTTCTAAGGGTGAAAATTTTTGATTTCACTCTTTACTGCCTATCACAGTTTCGGAGGCCATGGAATGCCCAGGTGGCACAAAACCCCCCCAAATGACCCCATTTTGGAAAGTAGACACCCCAAGCTATTTGCTGAGAGGCATGGTGAGTATTTTGCAGCTCTCATTTGTTTTTGAAAATGAAGAAAGACAAGAAAAAACATTTTTTTTTTTCTTTTTTCAATTTTCAAAACTTTGTGACAAAAAGTGAGGTCTGCAAAATACTCACTATACCTCTCAGCAAATAGCTTGGGGTGTCTACTTTCCAAAATGGGGTCATTTGGGGGGGTTTTGTGCCACCTGGGCATTCCATGGCCTCCGAAACTGTGATAGGCAGTGAAGAGTGAAATCAAAAATTCACGCCCTTAGAAAGCCTGAAGGCGGTGCTTGGTTTTCGGGGTCCTGTACGCGGCTAGGCTCCCAAAAAGTCTCACACGTGGTATCCCCGTACTCAGGAGAAGCAGCAGAATGTATTTTGGGGTGTAATTTCATATATTTCCATGGCATGTTTGAGCAATATATCATTTAGTGACAACTTTGTGCAAAAAAAAAAAAAAAAAATTTGTCTCTTTCCCGCAACTTGTGTCGCAATATAAAATATTCCATGGACTCGACATGCCTCTCAGCAAATAGCTTGGGGTGTCTACTTTCCAAAATGGGGTCATTTGGGGGGGTTTTGAACTGTCCTGGCATTTTATGCACAACATTTAGAAGCTTATGTCACACATCACCCACTCTTCTAACCACTTGAAGACAAAGCCCTTTCTGACACTTATTGTTTACATGAAAAAGTTATTTTTTTTTGCAAAAAAATTACTTTGAACCCCCAAACATTATATATTTTTTTAAAGCAAATGCCCTACAGATTAAAATGGTGGGTGTTTCATTTTTTTTTTTCACACAGTAATTGCGCAGCGATTTTTCAAACGCATTTTTTGGGGAAAAAACACACTTTTTTAAATTTTAATGCACTAAAACACACTATATTGCCCAAATGTTTGATGAAATAAAAAAGATGATCTTAGGCCGAGTACATGGATACCAAACATGACATGCTTTAAAATTGCGCACAAACGTGCAGTGGCAACAAAATAAATACATGTTTAAAAGCCTTTACAGGTTACCACTTTAGATTTACAGAGGAGGCCTTAGCGCGAGAGCAGTGGGCGACAGGGGTGCTTTTTTTTTTTTTTTTTTTTTTTTTTTTTTTTCTTTATTATTTTTTTTTCTTTTTTAATCTTACTTTTAAACTGTTCCTTTCATATTTTTTTTTTTTTTTTTAATCATTTTTATTGTTATCTCGGGGAATGTAAATATCCCCTATGATAGCAATAGGTAGTGACAGGTACTCTTTTTTGAAAAAATTGGGGTCTATTAGACCCTAGATCTCTCCTCTGCCCTCAAAGCATCTGACCACACCAAGATCGGTGTGATAAAATGCTTCCCCAATTTCCCAATGGCGCTATTTACATCCGGCGAAATCTAAGTCATGAAATGCTCGTAGCTTCCGGTTTCTTAGGCCATAGAGATGTTTGGAGCCACTCTGGTCTCTGATCAGCTCTATGGTCAGCTGGCTGAATCACCGGCTGCATTCTCAGGTTCCCTGTTGACAGGAGAGCCAGAGAAAAACACGGAAGACGGTGGGGGGGGGGGCATTCCCTCCCACGGCTTGTAAAAGCAGTCTAGAGGCTAATTAGCCGCTAGGATTGCTTTTACATGAAAGCCGACCGCTGGCTGAAAAGAATGATACCAAGATGATACCTAAACCTGCAGGCATCATTCTGGTATAACCACTCAAAGTCGTGAATGGTGTACCTGAAGACAGAAAAATGGTTAACAATGGTTAACAATAAAGCACAGTAAACAGTAAAGTATAAATAATTACATACCTGAAAAACAAACATGATAAAACATAATAACAATAACAATAAAACATTGCAGAATAGAATACAGTAAAAAAGAGCAGAACAATAGAGAGAGAGAATAGAGAGAGAGAGAACAATAAAACGACAACTATTTTTTTTTATTTTATATATTTTATTTTTTTTTACACTTTTTTTGTAACTAACTTTTATAACTGTAACCGGTTCCAGGTTCGGGTCTCTCAAAATGCGATGGCATCTTGGGAGACCCTGTGAAAGTGTGCCTAGTATGTGCAATGCTGTACCCTACGCTAATACTCAACTAGTGAATGGTAGCGTTCAAAACATTCACCAATGCAAAGACCAGGATTGTCAGGACAGGAGGGACAATAATAGCGGGTGTCACGCCTATATCTGCACTTGCTGCAGACACGACATCTTTTTTGGGGGGTTCGCTGGGTAGGGGTACTCGGGAGGACATAAAAATGCCTCTCATGCAGCCGACTGCATTTGGTTAGGGATGTGAATGGGGGAAGTACGGGCGCTGCAGAAGCGGTGGGTTCCCAATTAGGATTGGCGAATGCAGCAGGAAGGGCATTATGGGCACGACGGGCCTGTGTTTGTCTTTTTGGTGGCAGCGGGACACTACTTGTGCTTGCCACCTCACCAGCTTGAACTGCACTTATGGGACTCGCCACGTCACCAAGTGTTACTGCAGTGCTGGTTTGACTATGACCGGGGTGTACTACGCCGCTGGTGCTTGCCAGTTCCCCAAAACGCTACCAAAAAAACTGTTAGCGATCGCAGGGATCAGGCCTGACTCTGCGAACGCTGCAGTTATGCGTTTAGTGTTTTGTAAGTGACAGTGATCGATCGATACTGCACTTGGGTGGGCTGGGCTGGGCCGGGCGGAGGGGCAAAACGCAGGTGCTAGCAGGTATCTGGGCTGATCCCACTAACACTGCGTTTTTGGGAACCCTAAACTGCTGGTGACGCTAGTATAGATCTGATCGGATCAGATATTGATGCGATCAGATACTATACCACTAAGGGAGGTGTATGCTGCGTGCATGGGTGTTAGCGGTACTGGCGCTAACCTGACGCTGCCTGGGGCTGGTGCTTGCCAGTTCACCAAAATGCTACCAAAAAAACTGTTAGCGATCGCAGGGATCAGGCCTGACTCTTTGAACGCTGCAGTTATGCGTTTAGTGTTCTGTAAGTGACAGTGATCGATCGATACTGCACTTAGGTGGGCTGGGCCGGGCGGAGGGGCAAAACGCAGGTGCTAGCAGGTATCTGGGCTGATCCCGCTAACACTGCGTTTTTGGGAACCCTAAACTGCTGGTGACGCTAGTATAGATCTGATCGGATCAGATATTGATCCGTTCAGATACTATACCACTAAGGGAGGTGTACGGTGCGTGCGTGGGTGTTAGCGGTACTGGCGCTAACCTGACGCTGCCTGGGGCGACGCATATCACCGCCGGGCGATTAGGGGGCTAAACCTTTATTCGGTAATAAACGGCGGGTGCCCTGACACTATAAAAAATAAACGAACTAACCAGCGTCAACCGTAACGGTTATACGGTGATCAGTGGTGAAAGGGTTAACTAGGGGGCAATCAAGGGGTTAAAACATTTATTAGATAGTATATGGGGGTCCCTGACGCTATAAAACGCTGACGGCGAACCTAAATATTTACCTCACTAACTAGCGTCACCAGCGACACTAATACAGCGATCAGAAAAATGATCGCTTAGCGACACCGGTGACGGGGGGTGATCAAGGGGTTAAAACTTTATTAGGGAGGGTTAGGGGGGTACCCTAGACCTACAGGGGGGTAACAGTAACTGTGCTAACACAGTAACTGTCACAAACTGACACCTAGCAGTAATCAGAAAAAAAAACAAAAAACTGCTGGTGTCAGTTTGTGACGGGGGGGTGATTGGGGGGCGATCGGGGGGGGATCGGGGTGTTTTGTATGCCTGGCATGTTCTACTGTGTGTGTGTGTTGGTGCACTCACATACCTGTCTTCTCTCCTCGGGCCGGAACGGAAACTACCGAGCCGAGGAGAGATGACATCACTTCCTTTGCTGCTGTTTAGCATACAGCAGCAAAGGAGTGTTCCCATTGGTCGGCGGCGATCGCGAGGGGGGGGCGCAAACGAATGGCCTCCCCCTCGTCTCCGATCGCCGGGGAACAAAACGGGACCGCCTCGGGCGGCGGGGGGGAGGTCCGATCGGACCCCCCACTCGCGGGAGGCAAATCACATACATGTACGTGATTTTGCCTGCCCGTGCCACCTTGCCGACGTACATCGGCGTGAGGCGGTCCTTAAGTGGTTAATCTGCTCACTCAGCTGTCAAAAGAAAACATCTGGGCAGTCTGCCAAGTTTTTAAAATGAAACATTGTAACTAACTTCCTTCTTAGATCAAAGGGAAACTTCTGTGTGTAAAGAAAAAAAATCCAGGCAGTCTGCCAAGTTTTTAAACAATGTGTAAATGCAGGAAGTTTAATCACTTATAGTCTAAATCTTTTTCTGACTCTTGTTTCTTAAGCTAAAATCAATATTTTTTTGCTAGAAAATTACTTGGAACCCCAAACATTATATATATTTTAGCAGAGACTCTAGGAAATAAAATGTCAATTGTTGCAATATTTTATGTCATACTGTAGTTGCCCAGCAGTCTTTCAAGCGCAATTTTTTGGAAAAAAATACACTGCAATGAATAAAAAAAAAAAAGAGTAAAGTTAGCCCAATTTTTTTTGTTTTAATGTGAAAGATGATGTTACGCCGCAAGAATCGTGAGAGAATCGTGATCTATCTTCTAAGCAAAAAAATCGTGATTCTCATTTTAGCCAGAATCGTGCAGCTCTACCACCTTGTTAGAATCTTATAGTTTGTTTCTTGTATTCTTGTGCAGATGGGCGATTTTAGAGGAAATCTGAGGATATTTTGTGTTTGCACATCAGTAAAAGTCTGTTTTAGGTCTTTTTCCCATTTTTGTAAGAACACCTGGTCTGGTTATTCTGATGGGGTGTTAAGTAGGGTGTATGTTTTCGTCAGTACTTTGGGTAGTACTCCTTCATCTCTACAATAGTCCTCAAATGTTGTCAAATCGCGTTTAAATTGTACTGGGTCTGGTATTGAGTGGATGAAGTGATGTAATCGTATAGCTTTCCAGAATGAAAGTTGGAATCTACCCGTATCTCTCGTCAGTGATTGGATCGATGTCCATCGATCTCCGTCTACATCTTTACCTGCTGTCAAAAGTGTCTCATATTCTGATCGGTTCAATCCAGGCGTAAACGGCGGGTTGCCAAGAATTGGGAGTAGTGGGGAATTTCTTTGTCAGGGAGGTTGTGTTCATCATTATCGAGCCCACACGTAACGTGGCACCTATGATGGGGTGTGTCGTCATGTCTGGAGGGAGTTGGTCATAGCACCATATCGCTCCCTTTAGCGGCATATGTACCTGGTTGCGTTCTATCTGCGTCCACAGTTTAATTTGTACATGTCTGTTCCAGTCGATGATTCTCCCTAAGTGTACTGCTAGATAATTTATGTCTGGAAGGGCCTTGGGAGGGAAACAGGGTTGGTAAGGGAGTATAGGAGATCATCTGCATATGCAGAAATCTTGTATTGGCCCTGGTCTATAGTGATACCCATTATATCTGGGTTCGTATCGTGCATAGAAATGGCTCTAGTACTAGGGCGAAGAGAAGGTGTGACAACGGACAGCCTTGCCTGGTACCATTTGAGATGGTGAAGGGTTCAGAGAGGACTCTGTTGGCTTTAACTTAGGCAGTCGGCATAGAGTAAATATTAGAAATCCAGTGTAACATCTTATTACCTAATCCGATGTGTATAAGGATGGAGGACATAAATTCCCAACTAACCCGGTCAAAGGCTTTCTCAGCGTCTGTGCTGAGGAACACACAAGGTGTTTTGGTCACTGAGGCCCTATGTATTAGGTTAAGTACCTTGGTGGTGTTGTCCCTAGCTTCTCTTGAGGGGGCGAAACCCACTTGGTCTAGATGTATGAGGTTTGTCATGTGCTGAGTCTATTGGCTAATATTTTAGTAAAGAGTTTAAGATCTATATTCAGGAGGGATATAGGTCTGTAGCTGCCGCAAGCAGTCGGATTTTTTCCTTCTTTGGGATTGAGGGAAATCTGGGCCCTTAAGGTATCTCTTTGTAAGCGTCCTCATTCTGTAAGATTGTTAAATAATTTGACCATGTGTAGGCCTAGTACTGGTAAGAGGGTTTGATAGTATTGTAGGGTAAATCTGTCTGGGCCTGGTGCTTTACCTGGTTTCATTCCTTTGATGGCGCACTGCAGTTCCATCAACGTGATGGGTTCCTCCAGAGCTGCCCCTGTCTCCTCTGAAAGTATAGGGATGTCTGATAGGGTAAGATAGTCTCTTATGTCTTAGTGTCACTGATATGCTGTTTCGAGAGGATGTATAAGGAGGAATAGTATTCCTGGAACTCGCGTGCAATTTGGGTGGGCATGACCTTCTTGTGTCCCTATATAATAATAGATAATTTGGGGGTATGTATGCTTGTAGTCTCTGCTGTTTAACTGCTTTGGCTAACCGTTTCCCGCACTTGTTACCTGATTCATAGGAGAGTTTCCTACAGAATTGTAGTGCTGCTTTGGCTTTGTACTGTAATATATCTACCGTCTGTCTTCCAATAGTCAGGAGTTCTGTTTCTAATGAGGGTGTTGGGTTACTTTTGTGTTTTGATTCTAAATCCTGTATCTTGTTTAAGAGCACTAGGCTGTTTTTCCCATTCTCATTTTGATAGTGCTCCGTGTTTGATCAAGACCCCCCTTTTTACGGACTTGTGAGCTTCCCACAGTATCCCTGGGTCACAGTCAGCAATGTCCTTGGTTTGGAAGTATTGTTTCAGTTCGTTCATAACATCTGTCAACACAATAGGAGTCCTGTAGTAGGCTTTCATTCAGCCTCCAGATCCTTGTTCGAGATGTCGAGGTCCATGAGAGGGAGTAGCGCATGGTAACGGGTACATGGTCTGACCAAGTGATATTCCCTGTCACTGGGTCATGTGCTGCCTTCAATTGGCAATGTGGTATCAGGTAGTAATCGATACGTGAGTATGTTTTGTGAGGGGATGAGAAGAATGTGTAGTCCCTTTCTCCCGAGTGGTGGAGTCTCCATATGACCATCAGTTGGGCATTAAGTAGATCTCGTGAGATTTGTTTATGTACACTGGATCGCAAGGAGGAGGTACCGGAGGTTGTGTCTACTGTTGGGTTTAGGGGTACATTAAAATCAGATAGCCTTCAGTGAAGTCCATCAAGAGGGATAGTGTACTGTGTATAAAGGTATCTTGTCTATTGTTTGGTGCATAGACAGTGGCTAGTGTCACCAGCATGTCCCCTATTAGTCCTTTTAATGAGCACATACCGACCCTCAGGGTCTATTCTAGAGTCGCGGCAGGTCCAGGGTACTTTTCCTGCCAGGAGTATAGATACTCCTTTAGACTTGTTCGTTGGATTTGTAGCATGGCAGGCTATTGGAAAGTACCGGTTTTGCAAGCATGGTGGTGAGCCTGTTTTGAAGTGGGTTTCCTGTATAAATGCTATATCTGCTCTAGCTCTTAAGATCATTCAAGAGCATACAGCGTTTCTCGGGTAAGTTTAATCCTTTGGTGGTCAGCGCGAAAATATTGACATGATCCATCACGACCGTGCTGGGGAAGTGGGGATTGGGGGTGGGGTAGGGAGGAGTGGTGTGAGTGGGCGAAAGGTGAGGAGATTAGAGAGGGGAGAAGAGGTAGAAATGAGAGAGCAAGGTTGGCTCGGGAGAGAGTAAAGTGGACAATAAATGTTAAGAATTGTCCTTTCTACTACTGATTAAGAAACAATCTTATGCAATATTTTGCAATGAAGCACACTCCGAATATCACCGGGTGCGGTGCTTCTACCTAGAGGGGAGGAGGTTAGACTACGACTGGGGGAGTATTCCCGGTCTCGTCCAGACCCCCCAGCCCTAGGGTATAACTTGGGCATGTACTTTAATAAAACCAGAAATAAGAAAAGGAAAACCAAGACCATAGAATACGTAAGCGAACCAACAAATAACTATAAATTCAAACTCTCATGTGGAATAGTATTCGACCCCAGATCCAGCCCAATAAATGTAGATCCAGTGTCATATACCTTAAAACAGTAAGCGATACAACTTGTATAAAATATGGATAGTGACCCCTTTACTTCCATCTAGTCTGTGACCTTTTCATTGTCTCTTCTAATCCCCTATTACTCTCTTTTGGTAAAATTATTGTGGGATGGGTAGTTTTAAGTCGTGTGTATGAACAGTGCAGTCGTGGTCCTGTGTGAGGAAGGACCCCTTCCGGCACTGTAGACCTCAACCTGTGGACCTTGATATTGGAAGGGGAGGAGCATAGGAAAATGATGTGTCCATCTACAGCCCTCTGGGGCTAGGCCTATCCCCCTGTGGAGTTTGCCTTCCCTTCTTCTCCGCACCCTGCTTGGGATGACCTCTGATAGGTGCCAGTGGTGTCTAATACTCACTAGAATAACCTAGAAGTACACCCCTTCCAGAAACAGCATCTCCATCATGTCAGAGTATTCTAACAATGGTCACAACACAGTATTTTCAGGTTGGCGCACGGTGGGGGGTGGGGCAGGATGGGGCTCGTGGACCCTTAAAAGACATTATATAAGTGAAGATTTATATTTACGGCTGGCCGCCTCCATCAAACCCTAACGGGCAAGCGAGGGGGGGCAGCTAGTGTGTGAAGGGAAAAATTAAGGCCTTAAAACCTCCTCCTGTATATCTGGATGGTCCAGTTTGCCCCATTCCCCCACGGTGGCCGTATTCTGTAGCAGTGCCATAACAACCTGTATGGAAGAAATAAGCGTTAGGTGAAGGAGTGTCAATAAACCCTGATCTTCTTATGAGGAGTACTCAACATCTCCAGATACTATCAGATGCGCTAATAATGGTGTTGTCGTCCCCTTTCTCAGCTTGTGGATGTCTCCATCCATTGGTGCGTCTGATAACCCCTAGTTCCCCACAGGGTGTTCCCTTCATAGGCCCATTTGGCTCCTAAGTGTTTCAGTCTAAACGGCATAAGTCTGAGGACAAAACGTGTAGGGTTTATTTGCTACCCTAGCCATCTTTTTACTGCGCTTTTTTAGTTCAATTGAACCAAATTTTTACTGTCAGGATTGCTTTTATTGGATGTTGGAAGATACATTTATTTAAATAAATCCCCTACTTCTTTGTTGGATTTACACCATGTGGAGGCTCTCTTTTTTTCTTTATACCCTGGGAACTGTCTTTAAGTGGATCATGGATGATGACTAAAGCCCGCTATACCTCAGAATAGGACGGCAAACCAAGATAGCCGGGCGTTCAGGCTTAGCTCATCTCTTTCCTCGGTGAGGTTCCAGGTTCCCCTTCAGGCAAGAATATTCCATCGATTGGGATCGGACCTACATTCACCGCTTGGCGGTACAAGCGCATTTGACTCATGGCTTGTAAGTCCACCATTGCTGGTAAGAGTACCTCATCTTTTCTCACCTTCTGAAGCCATCGATGTGAAAGTATTAATCTGAATGTCAGCTCACTCCTAGTGCTTCCTGAGAAGCATAAGAGCTTCAGAACACCAACATCACAATAGTTTCATCTTTATGAACCCGCATACATTAATATGGACTCTAAATGCTAAATATAATTTCCACATAATATTACCGCCAGCCTCCCCTCCTCTTTTTCGTATTATAAAGTGGATAGGCTAATTCTAGCTGATTTTTTGCGCCAAATTAAGTCCCTGAACTGGCTATCTATTTTATAAAACCATCTCTTAGGGATCCACACCGGGGAATTATGGCAGATATACAGGAGTTGCGGTGCCCACACCATCTTTATGAGGTTTACTCTCCCCACTACCGATAGTGGCAACTTATGCCAAGCGTTACACTTCTCTCTGAATTTAGTCAGTAGAGGGACAAGATTAAGTGATACATACTGAGACATCTGGGGATATCTGCACACCCAGATAACGAAACGAAGATATTATCTGTATCATTGATGCACAGTCAGGCAAGGGTACAGTCCGTGGGTCTAGTGGCATTAAGACTGACTTATTCCAGTTAATAGAAAAGCCGGACAGTGTACAAAAGGCTTTAATATTCATAACTGTGACCAGAGAACCCTAGATATAGTAGGGTATCATCAGTGTACAACGACACAACGTCCATCCCCGTGTTACGTCGGAACCCTATAATCTCTCTATCACCCCTTACTTAGTCTTGCCGTGAGTGGTTCTAGAGCTAGAGAAAACAGCAGGGGTGACCATGGGCACCCCTGCCTAGTGCCCCTAAACAGTGGAAACGGTTCTGACAGTTCCCTGTTAACCCTTATTCTGGCTGATGGTTGGGCATATATAACCCATCTAATGTCGCCTATGCCCATACGATCCAAAACTTTCCACAGATAAGGCCACTTGACCCTGTCGAAGGCCTTAGCTGCATCTAGTGAAAAGATGGCCTGATTACCGGGGGTTCTCTACTGGGAGTTGAATATTCAAGAAAAGGCGTCTGATATTTTGGGCTGTGGATCTGGTGGGTATGAATCCAGATAGGTCCCTATGGACCAGTTTTTGGACCACCAGGGACAATCTCATTGCCAATACCCTGGCCAAAAGCTTAATATCTGTTGTAAGTAGGGAAATGGGTCTATAAGAGTTAAAAGATGTAGCCTCCTTACCAGGTTTCAGTAGTACAATTATAATCACTTTGTTCATGGAATCTGGTAATGTGCCTCTCTCTAATGCCTCGTTATAGACCTTTAAAAGCATGGGCAATAATGTTTTTAGCATATCTTTTGTACACCTCGGACGGGAGACCATCAGCTCCTGGAGATTTATTATTATGAGTGTGCCAGGGCTAAAGCCAATTCATCCTCCCGTTATTGGGTCATCTAGTATCCGAGGTCGACAATCGAGGTATAAAGCTTAGTATGTTGCCTTCACCAGGGTGTACCTTGGAGGTATAAAGGTCAGCATAGAATGAGCGAAAAATTTGCGTTATTGTAGAAGTGCACGTGTAGGTAGCCCCTTGGGTATCACACAAGGTTGAAACCATAGAGGTAGATTTTTGCGCTTGAGCCATCAAGGCCAGCATGTGCCCAGTAGATTCCCCCTCTTCAAAGTGTGTCTGCTGCAGAAAAAATCTCTTATTTTCGGCTAGCTGTAGTGCCAACTGACTAGACATTGATTGTGCCCCCAGCCAAGCTTTTTTTGTATCCTCAGTGGGATTAGTTATATAAGCCTCTTCGGATTCCCTAAGTACCCTACAAACCTCTCTTTCCCACGCCTTAGTGTTCATTTTTATGTTGTTAATTGTGGTTAAAAATTGACCTCGTAAAAATGCCTTTGTGGTATCCAATACAGCACCCAGCTGGGCTGAGTGTAGATTGTCCTGCAAAAAATGTTTTTGGCGTTCCCTAATTGGATCAGGGGTTGGAAACAATGATAGCCAAAAAGGGTTGAGTTTCCAGCTTCTGGGTCTGGCGTCAGTAGGTAACGCAATCTCGACCCAGAGGGAGGAATGATCCGATATGTGTCTGTCCCCGTAGCCAGAGTCAACAACCAACGGAAGTAGAGCAGCATTACCCAGGCCCAGATCAATCCTAGACAAACTCCCGTGGGCTGTAGAGCAGCACGAGTATTGCCTAGTCTGAGCGTGATTTCTACGACACACATCGGTCAGCCCAATTTCCTCCAATAACCCAGCAAAGGGGGTCATCTCTCTATTACGGGTAATTGCAGCGGTGGGCACCAGCAACTTGTCCCAAGTATGGTTCAGATAGTTGTTAAAATCGCCCACTGCTACCAGAGGCACATTGGGGAATTGCACCATGAACCTAGCCAGGCACCCAAGAATCTCAGATGAGTAGGGGGGAGGTATATACATGCCAGCTATAATACATACCATATGAGACACTGTGCAGAGTAAAAAGATATATCTCCCTCCCAGATCTATAACCTTCTGGGAGCAGTGGAACTGAGTGTCCCGACAATCAAAACACTCACTCCCCTGGCGTGGGCAGAGTATTTAGAATGAAATTGGGTACCTAATATTCGGGGACCTATACTAGGAGTAGCATCTGTGGGAATTGGGTTTCCTGTAGACATACGATACCCGCTCCCACCGCCTTTAGATGGCTAAGGATTGCCAACCTCTTTACAGGATTGCTGAGACCCCTAACATTCCATGACGGAAGCTTAATAGTCGCAGCCATTTGCTTGTGTTAAAATTAGAAATGCTGCCATGTTGGGTTCTATTGTGAAAAGGTATTGCATTTGATAAACATTTGACATTAAAGCATTATATAGATCAAACCTGGTGTCAATGATACCTGAGACACCACTACTTAGACTATTAAAGTTCCCTTTGGTAGGAGACCGCCGATGTTGTGCTGAAGGGTCGGGAAGACCATCACAGGCCCAGTTCCTGCTGAGGAGAAAAGAAAAAAAGGAAAAAAAAAAACAGCAACAATACCAACCAAGAAAAACAAAAATCGCAGTATTGTCAATTGTGGAGCCAACCGAGCTCCCAGCCAGTGGGGCTTAGATAGGTATAACCCCCAGATAACAGTCCTGGGGGGGGGGGGGAAGCAGTGGAAACACCCGTAGAAGTAACTTCTGATTGGTAAATGGGGTTTCACATACGTAGGCGACAGAACAACCTGTGATTCAAAAGTCTCAGTGTTCTCTTCTCTCCGCCTGGCTTGTAAGGATAAGCCCCTTCCTGACATAAAGCAATGGATCTTTCAATTTAAACTGGACGCTGCTGTCTAGCCTCTTTAAGAGCTCCGTCCTCACGATCCAGCCATTGTGCAGCCACTGTAGGTCGATCAAAAAAGTGGGTCACCCCAAGGGCAGTTACACGCAGCCGCGTGAGATATAGCATTCCATATTGCACATTTAGATCTCCGAGCCTCCTTTTGACATCATTAAATGTTGCACGTCGTTTTTGTAATTCTGCAGAGAAGTCAGGAAACAAGGATATCTTGGAATTATCAATCTCCATTTTGCCTGACAAGGCCCTGGCTTTGGACAAGATCGCGTCTGTCTTTGTAATTAAGTAACTTGAATGGGAAAGGTCTAGGATGGTTGCCTGGTGGCAAGGGGCGGGTGGGTACCCTATGAGCTCGTTCAACAGCAAAGAGTGGCGAGAAAAATTCTCTACCAAAAGTAAAAATGAGCCATTGCTCTATAAAGTCCACCGGGTTTTTACCCTCAGCACACTCCGGGATGCCCAGGGCACGAACGTTGTTTCACCTCATGCGATTTTCCGTTTCGTCAAGGCGCACTGCATGTTGGTCAGTAAGGTGACAGTTATATTTCAGGTCTCTCTGCATGGGTGCTATGTCATCCTCTACTGTGCTCAGCCTGCCCTCTAATGCAGATGTTCTCTCCCTGAGCTTCTGCATATGGCGTACATATGATATTTCAGCTTTCACTCCCTTGATCTCATCAGAGAGTGCAGTTATGGACTGATTACAGGATGTTACAGTCGTAAATATGTCTCTAAGCGTGGGTTCTACATCATCTGCACAGGGGGGGATGATGCGAGGCCCTGCCATGCCATTCTTGGGGGTACTCACTGTGTTCCATTCTGATGAGTCCGTCTGCATCCTTCAAGGGAACTGTGTCAGCCTCCGGTGAGCCCCCAGAAGTGTCTCCCGCTGCGGGCATCCCAGCAAGGGCATCCTTGTAGGACTTTCCTCCAAACAGGAGCTTTTGTGCAGCAGTACGGAGGACAAACGAGATGCCGAAAGTCTCCAAAGTTTAACAGCTGATCATCGGCTGTACACGGCGCCTGCCCTTTTATTCTCACCCTATGTCCAGGTTCATTCCCTACTATCCAAGTGGATATAGAGTGAGAATAAATAGTTGCCGAGCGCAGCGAGGCCGTGCCCGAAGCGTGGCGAGCGAAGCGTGGCGAGCGAAGCGAGCCCGCGAGGGGCCCTCTTACACTGCCATCGCTAAGAAGTGCCGAAGCGCCGTGTACAGCTGATGGTCAGCTGATCAACTTCGGACACTTTCGGCATCTCCTTCTGCTCCGTACTGCGCAAGCGCTGCGCCTGCGCAGTACGGAGCGGACACTATCCGATAGGAGGACAGTATATGTCAGAACACCGGCGCCATCTTGGCCATGAGGGTCCGCCCGTCCTCTGCCGCCGTTGTTCCCTTTAGGCATGGTCGCGGCCGCTGTAATGAGTTCAGCAGGGGTCCAGATGCCTCCCGGGTGGTGATGGAGAAGTTTGGGGTATGTCTGGGGTCTATGATAGGAGGATTATTGCACGGATGGCCGGCGGAGCTGAAGACTCACACGTCCTTCTACATCAGCCACTAAGCCACGTCCCCCGCTCATTTGGCATTTGGTAAATTTTTTGGATTACCCATTTACAGTGAGCTGACCCTTAGTTTCTTATTTCATTTGTAATTTATTGAATATTTGAGACTCACTGAGACCTGGAGAAGTATTATTAACACTTGTTTTTGCACATTTGATTTTTGAATAGTTGCTTTATATATCATAGCAATTTGTGTGACTTTCCTTGTATAGTCTCATGAGTGTTTATTGATATATGTTTCACTACATATATTTTTGTTTTTCGAGTGTCACAATAATGTTATAGGCACCCTTTCATACACAGATTTATATTTTGATTATTTTTAGTGTATTTACATTAGCGCCACACTTGTATTTATATTTTTACTTCACAATTAGTCTGTTGTGTTGGCTGCTCATGTTTTTTAGAGTAGGCACAGTAATATCATTACACATAAACTGTGACATGATATGGTGAGAGTTCTTGTTCAAGAGTTCCAGTGTTTGCATTTTAGAGTTCGAGTGTGATGGGGAGATTGTCCTCTTTGTGGCGATCCCAGGGGATGGTTTCCAGCATCCATTTCACCCAGTAAAATACAGGGGGGGGGTTTAAAGTCAACTATCCAGTCTTGCTTCTTTCTCCTCTCCCCAGTAACCGGTTACCTCCCATAGTCCACCACCCATCCCAGGTGCCCAACCAATGGCTCGAGTGTCAGTTATGGGGTCAGGATTGTAGATAGTTTTTATCCGGGGGAGACTTCCATCCAGTATAACCACTTTAAATCAGGGGAGGGTGTCAGTTGGTTCCAACGGGGGGGGGGGGGTATATTGAAAGGAGTATCAGGGATAAGGCACTATCTACAGTGGTTGTGTGTGTGTGTGTGTGTATGATCTCACAGCTGTGGCAGCCACCGCTAGGTTTCCCTGGATTCTTCGGGGGATGTGATGCGGGATATACGTCTGCTCCTCTGCGGCCGCAGAGAGCGGGTTCTCCTCTGACTTGAACCACCCGAGCGGGTGGAGAAACGTGGGAGAGCTTGTAGCCAATCTGGAACATCTTTTGGATCTGTGTCAAAAAAGTCAAATAGTGCAGGGAGTTCTAAAGGTGAGCGTAGGGTGAAAAACTGCGAATGTTTCATGAGTCACCGCTATGGGGAAGCCCCACCTAGGTAGGTAATGCCGGAATGTTGGGCGATTTCCAGTATAGGCTTCAGCATTGCCCTCCGTTGCAGGGTGGCCCGTGAGAGATCCGGCAGGATTTGGATGATAGCCCCATTGAACTCAATGTCTCTCACCTCCCATGCCTTCTGCAAGATAATTTCTTTGTGTGTATTGATGGACCGTGCAGATCACATCTCTTGGGCGATTCGGATCTGCAGATCGAGGTCCCAGAGCTCTGTGGATCCGGTTAAGACACATTCGGCCGGAGTGTGATACCAGCAATGTTCCTGAATATGGCTAGTGCGGTTGCTGCTAGGTCCTCTGTCCCAGTGGCTTCGGGCAAGCCCTGGAGTCGCAGGTTGTTTCTCCTGCTGCGGTCCGCCATTTCTTCCAGGCGTAATTGCTGAGTAAGCATGAATGTCACTTGTACAGCCTGTGCATCCTCTACTCGCTGCAGTCTCTGTTCTAGTGCCATCACTGTGGCTTCCCCTGCTCCCATCCTCTCTGTCAGTGAGGTGATGTATTTGCGGACCGCTGCTATGTCCTTACGGTGGGATGTTTCTAGCCTGGTGGCCAGGGGTTCAATGTCTGCTCTCGTAGGTGGAGCCTGCAGCAGTGCCCTCAGCTCTGCATCTGCCCGCAGAGTTACGGTGTGAGATGCGGGTGGAATGAATCCTGGGAGTCAGGGCAGAACACCGCTGGTGTACCAAGGTCTCCCTCCATGGCATGGGAGGCCATGTGGAACGTCTGGGAGTTGAGCTGTAAAGGACTCGCATGCCCGCTGTTCCTCATGGTGTCCGCCATTTTAGGAGCCGGAATTGATTCCTGTGAGCTGGGAAAGTAACGCTGGATTTCTCCACCTGCTTGTGGTCTGGAAAGCAGTTTCCTTCTCGGTTTCCCTCTCCGCTTCCCAGCCGAGTACATGCCATGTTTCCTGGTGAGTATGGCTGAAATTAGGGCTGGAAAGGCCAGGACAGACCCGGAGCTCCACAAGAACATGTCCTTAGTCCATGTCCAGACCACGCCCCCTTTACTTGAATATCTGCTGCCTTTCCCTTTACACATTCTTTAGACAGCGCACATCGTGTTATAAATCTTTCCTCCTGTTTCAAATCTTTCCTCTTGTTTCAGCAGTGGGAAGGGAGTCTGGGCATACACTGTGTGAGAGCTGATTGGAGGAAAGGCACCCCCACCATCCCCACATAGGCAGAGGAATGAAGAAACATGCAGAGCTGCAATCTGAATAGACAAGCTCTCTGCTTATCTATCTCTAAGTTCCCTCCCTGACACATTTGCAGCTGCTTTTATCTCCTGTGTCTGAGAGATTGTCAGAAGTTATGCTGATAATGGAGTAACAGAAAGACACGGAACTCGGAGCTTTGGAGAGAGATAAGTAAACGCTACAGATATGTTCCCAGGTCAGATTTCATGAATGGGGTTTACAACCACTTTAACCACTTCCCGTCCGGCCTATAGCAGAATGATGGCCGGGCGGTGGTTCAGTTATCCTGACTGGGCGTCATATAATGTCCAGCAGGATAACATGCCGGCGCGCATCGCGGCGATCGGGGGTGCGGTGTTTTAGTCTGACACATGGATCTTGGTAAAGAGCCTCTGGCGGAAGCTCTTTACCATGTGATCAGCCATGTCCAATCACGGCTGATCACAATGTAAATAGGAAGAGCCGGTGATCGGCTTTTCCTCACTTGCGTCTGACAGAGGGCAGATGCCCACACTAGACCACCAGGGAAGTCCCCAGTATGTAGATGGCCAGGTACATCCCACATGGCCATCCACATGTAAAAAAAATTCCCAAAATATGCCAATCAGTGCTCACAAATGGGCACTGACTGGCACATCATATTTACATGACAAAACAGTGCCACCCATCAGTGTCAGTGCCACCTATCAGTGCCGCCTATGAGTGCCCATCAGTGCCACCTCATTGGTGCCCACAGCCATATCAGTGCCCCTCATTGAAAAAGAAAACGTACTTATTTGCAAAAAAATTTAACAGAAACAAACAAAAACTTGTTTTTTTTTTTGCAAAATTTTCGGTCTTTTTTTTTTTTTTTTGCGCAAAAAATAAAAATCGCAGAGATGATCAAATACCGCCAAAATATATTTGTGGGAACAAAATGATAAAAAAAATTGTTTGGGTACAGTGTAGCATGACCACGCAATTGTCATTCAATTTGCGACAGCGCTGAAATCTGAAAATTGGCTTGGGCAGGAAGGTGTCTAAGTGCCTGGTATTGAAGTGGTTAACTTACAATAAGTTGCCATGGGGCATCTAGTTTTTTGTTTTGCTTAGTTTTGGGGGTTGATACCTTTTTTTATTTTCTTATTTGCGTTAACTTTGAACAGCAACATTTTTGACTAAAAACATTTAAAAATCTGTTAAATTGTCTGACATGTCCCTTTATTGAGATATTTTATGTGCTGCTATCCTCTTCTTCTTTTGCATAGAAAAGAACTGTGATTATTTTAGCAAGTAACTTGTGCAGTTTTTCATGTTAATGACTTGGCTACAAATCTCTGAAAGAGAGCAGTTTGTAGAAGTGATTTGCTATTGTAATCACGTAACACAAATTAACCTATAGTTGTGTTAAATCACTTTTTTGGCAACAAATTGGCAGTGACTATAGCAATTTATTTGGCTAGCTACAATTCACTGTTACTAGCTGGCATTAATGATTTGAATAGGTGAGAAATTGCTGCTACATAATCAACCAACTGACATGGTCCTTACAGTGCAGGAATACATTTTCAACCACTATCCTTCTAAAATTCTGCTCAGAGAATCTATCCAACTTTGCTAGTATTTATTTATTTATTTTTTCCACCAGGCTGATTTATCCAGTAAAAATGTTGTCCGTCTATATCGCCGTCCCACACCACAAGAGATTTGTTATCAGAGAATTCAGAAGGCACAGGAGCAGGCGGCACAACTTATGTCTCAGCAGAAATCCAGTCAACTGAAAAGCAGTGTTCAGAAGTCCCCCCTGTCTCTGCCAGGAGATGCAAAACGAATTGCTCGTGTGCCAGCCTCTCAGTCTTCCACCACTTGTCAATTGCTTTTGCCAGGTAAGCTGAAATTAAATATTTGTATGTTTTGACATGCCAGTGATCCCTAATTTAAACATAAACATATGTGTAACCCAGTATTGTCAAAAAACTAGATCGTGTTAGTGCTCAAACCAGGAGCAAAACAACAACAATTTTTAAAGCCCAGCTCCAGGAAGCTTAAAAATTATCCCTTGCAAGTAGGGCTGCACCCGCACTGCAAAGGGCTAATTGCTTGTTTAAGTCTAGGGGGACAAAAAAAAAGTCTACTTATCCGATCCTCTGTGCTGCTATACTGGACCCTGCAGCATTTTCTCACCCATGCTCCACCTGTCGAAGATCATAACGTCATCAAGACCAATGCAGGGCCCATAGCCCTGCATTCAGCCTGATGATGCTGAGGGACAGTCCACTGCTGGAGCATGGGTGAGCACCATCAGATGGGGCGAGTGGAGGGTCGGGTACGTTTTTAAAGTGTTTCCTCTTTTATAAACCAGCAGTTAACTTTAGCAGCGTGAGCATAGCCTAACTGTAATCATATTCAAATTTCCTGTATTTAGGCTTTAAGGTTTTAAGAGTTTCTATGCAGAGTATTTCCTCCCTACCAAATCTGAGCAGCCCATGTGACAATAGCGTCACGCATGTGGGCGTATACACAGTGGTAAATGACAGCTCGCTCTCTCTCTCACTCCTCTATGCCCACTAACCAGCTAAACAGTGGGGGTGGGATATTGCATGTAGATTGATAGAGGCTTTACCTCCCTATTATTTTATGTCACACAGGCTGAAAGGGTGTGACACAGCCTGTGACTGGCAGAAATCCGTCCACACCATGTTATTGACAAAAAATAAGGATTTGATTTCATTTTTGGGCTTGTAGCACACATTGCATCAGGAACTTTTTTTTTTTTTGGTGGCATTTTCGGAGAATTCCACTTAGGGTACACAGTTCTAAGAAGTAGGAAGGGTTTGTTAGACACACTGTACAGAGGTACTTTTGAGTCCTGCTTGTAGATTCATTTAATCAGGTTCTCCCAAACGTATTTGCTCCAGTTAGCCTCTAAACTACAGTAGACCATTGGACACTTCTCCTAGCAGCTGCATCTGACTTCGCCCCACAGTGATCAGACTAGGAACCTAGAGCCTTTATAGGGGCCTAAACAGTTTGCCCTTTTATCTGCACTTACCCATTTTTTTTTTAACCTTTTCGCTGCCAGGCCCTGCGCTCCACTTTCCAACTTGGCTGGACAGACCATTTTTTTCAATTTTTTTATTGCTTTTTTTTTTTCCCTTGCAGCTTTCAGAGTTTGTAAAAGACCCCCCCCCAACCATATATTTTCTGAAAGCTCATGACCAGTAGAATAAAAATAATGTGCTACTGATTTTTAGGGCACAACGAGATTTGCGAAAATGTTTATCAAATCAATATTTTCATTAGAAAAAATACACTAAAATCATTATTCGCAGATAAAAAGAGCACATTTTACAAAATTCCTACTAAATATATAAGCTTAACCTGTATTGAGTTAATAAATAACAAATATTTGTACATTTTAAGTTACGCCTTTTTGCAAAATGTTGAAAATTGAGCGTACACAAAAATGTAATTAACCAAATTTCTTAAAAAATCCAGAAGGTTTTCATTTTCACCTTAGTTTTCAGAGTTTGTAAAAGACGCCCCAAACTATACATTTTCTGAAAACATAGGATCAGTAGAATAAAACTAAGGTGCTACTGATTTTGCAGGCCCCGTGATATTTGTGCAAATGTTTACCCAAACAATATTTTTGTTAAAGATGCACTAAAAAATACAAAAAATCTGGAGGTTTTCATTTTTCATATATTTTTTCAAAGCACATGGCCAGCAGAATAAAAAAAAAGATAATAGAAAGTGCTTCTGATTATTAAGGCACTGCGATATTTGCGCATGTTTATCCAACAATATTATCGCTAAAATACACTAAAATCATTAGTAGATTTATACATGGCAAAATTTACAAAGTTCCTACTAAATATAAAAGTAAGAACTGTATTGAGTTAATAAATAACAAATATTTGTTCATTTTAAATTGCACGTTTTTGTGAAATGGTGAAATCTGAAGGTATGCAAAACTGTAAAAAAAAACAATTTACTCTAAAAATCCGGAGGTTACCATTTTTCACTTTCGCTTTCAGAATTTAAAAAGACCCCCCCCCCCCCCAAACCATACATTTTCTGAAATCGCGTGACCTGTAGAAATAGAAGTGCTACAAATTTTTTTGGGCCCCTGCAATAATTGTGCAAATGTTCATCAAATAGCTGTTTTCACTAAAAATACACTAAAATCATAATTATTGCACATAAACACAACATAACTTAAAGAGGAAGTAAACCCCGTAACTTATCTTTTTTTTTTTTTTTAAATATATAAACGGTGTTAAACATTGCTAAGCCATACATATTTAAATTTGTTCTAAACAAGCTTTGTAAATACCTTTTTTATCAGTTTTATTATTTAGGCTCTTCTGGGTATCGCCCGCGCCATTCATGCTCCTGTATGCTGAAGCTTTTGTGGATGTAATTTTCAACCCTAGTTCATTTCCCTGTGGAAATCTCGCGCATGCGCCATAGCCTCAGATCCAAGCCTCTATCTCGATTGCCGTTACTACGGCAACAGGGCGAACACAATGAGGACGGCAAATCACTAGCAAGGTGGAGAGGATCATACTGCAGCTACTGCAGCATCGCGAGGCTTCGCTCTGTGCCGTTCTCATTGTCCGCTAATGACCCGGCAAGCAGAGGGGACAGAAACGGCACACATTGTGTGCAGTTAAAAGATATACACAGTGCGCAAGCGCGGGACACGTCACAGCACATAGGGCGATTTGTATCAAAACCAAAACTGTGAGTGTACTTTCACAGGCAGCGATCAGCTGCCTGTGCTATATAGATGATCTAAAGTAGTAGTGGATGGTTTACAACCACTTTAAATTTCTGCTAAATTGCTACTAAAGCATCGTTCACATGTGGCGTACCAAAGTGTATGCCCATGGAGGGCCATGTTTACCCGCACAAGGATGCACAGGTGTTCTGTGCATCCCCATGCAGGCAGTCCCATTTATGTCAATTGGGATGCAACGGCTGCACAGGCATAGCCGCTGCTCCCAATCTAACATCTGTGTTGGTGCACAACCTCGAACGCAGACAGTGTGCACTCAGGGACATGAACCTGGACCTACATGGATGTCAAATTGGGAGCAACGGTTCTGTTTGTGCAGTTGCTACATCCGAAATTACATCAATGGGACTGCCTGCACAGGAATGCACAGAACACCTGTGCAACCCTGTACAGGTAAACATGGGCTTGCTGGGGTGTACCCTGTGTATGCCCTGTGTGAACAAGGCCTTAGGCCCCTTTTACACAAGCACCCCTGTGTTTCACTTTTAACTTTGGCCAAGGTAAATCACAGAGCAGCCGAAGAGGCTGCCCTCTGGCCGCTCTGCGTTGCTGGCTGGCTAAGGGGCAGTGTGTTGCACGATTCAATGCACCGCACTGTCCCTTTTTCTGTTTTT
Organism: Lithobates clamitans; assembly: GCA_037952925.1. NCBI lineage: Eukaryota > Metazoa > Chordata > Amphibia > Anura > Ranidae > Lithobates > Lithobates clamitans. The sequence continues at coordinate 2,368,404 of JBBGZY010001184.1, forward strand.
TTCTGTGTACAAAACGTAAACTTCACTCACTGCAATGGCAGGTGGTGCGATGCGCTGCCTGACATTGCAGCGAGAATAAAAATGCAGCATGTCTGTATTTTACTACAGCACACTGGCTTTGCAGTGTGAATGAGAAACATAGGAAACTATTGTTTCCTGCGTGTGTGTGAGGTGACTGACATTTTACCATGCGGTAGAACATCTGTTACCGCTCATAGTGTGAATTGGCCCTTAGAGGTTCCAGAGTTTATAAAAGACCCCTAAACCATTTATTTTTCTGATGGAACATAACTGGTAGAACAAAAAAGATGGTGCTACTGATTTTGTAGGAAAGGTGGGCAGATGATATCAGGATCCTCACCTTGGCCAATCAGGGGAAGCTTTGTGTTCATCGATAAAAACACATGGCTTCCTCTAAATGGCTGAGCAGCACTCATCTTGACTCAATTTTGTTTCGGGAGCAGACCGGAAATCTCCCAAGATGCTGCTGCAACAGAGTACTTTTATACCGATGATACAGCGCTGGCAGCAGAATCATCATAGTAGCGGAATTAGTTTTGTTTCGGCCAGCTTGACTAAAACTAACTATTTGAAGTAATAGAAAACCTGTATTTAGGCTTTAGAGGATAACAATACTTTAACCGCTTGCCGTCCAGCTGCCGTCCTTAAAGCGGTTGTATACCTATATTTGTAACTTTTAACTACAGGTAAGCCTATAATAAGGCTTACCTGTAGGTAAAAAAAATATCTCCTAAACCTGTAAGGTTTAGGAGATATTCCCCTCGCAATGAGCCGCTAACTGCAGCGGCGCATGCGCACAGGGGACTCTCGGCTGACAGCCCGGCATGCCGGGCAGAAGTCTCCCGCGCGCATGCGCGGGAGTGACGACATCGCGGCTCCGGCCACTCACAGCGCCGGAGCCGCGATACCCGGAAGACACGCCGAGGGGAGATGTCGGCTCCCTCGGCGTGGACCAGGTGAGATGCCGGCGCCTCGTTCTAAGGTAAGTATCTCATAATGAGCTAGTATGCGGTGCATACTAGCTCATTATGCCTTTTCCCTTGCAGGTGTAAAAAAAAAAAAAAAATGACAGCGGGTATACAACCGCTTTAAACTGCGGCAGGTTGGCGCGGCTGCACGAACCGCCGTATGTTTATGTCGGCCGCTTTAAGAGCTCTAGGGGACACGCGAGACGCCAGAGCCGATGGGCGTGGCTGGCGGCCTTGATGTCCGCCGGGGACCCGCGATCCCTCCTCAGAGAGCCAGAACAGTAATCTGTCAAAGTAAACAGACCGATCCATGGTCAGGGAAGTAGAGAGAGATCTGCTGTTCCTAGTGATCAGGAACAGCAATGTCTCGCTACTCCCTGTCAGTACATTCCCCCCACAGTTGGAAACGCCTTCCTAGGCAATACTTAACCCCTTGATTGTCTCCTAATGTTAACCCCTTCTCTGCCAGTGACATTTATACAGTAATCGGTGTTTTTTTCTTATTTCTGATCGCTGTATAAATGTCAATGGTCCCAGAAAAGTGTCAAAAAGTGTCCGATCTGTCCGCCGCAACATCGCAGTCCCGTTAAAAATCGCTGATCACCTCCATTACTAGTAAAAAAAAAAAAAAAAATAATAAAAATGCTATAAATATATCCTCTATTTTGTAGACGATATAACGAATAGAAGAATACATATTGGCCCAAACTGATATAGAATTTTTTTTTTTTTAATATTATTGCAAAAAGTTACAAATATTGTTTTTTTTCACAATTGTCGCTTTTTTTTTTGTTTATAGCACAAAAAAAATGCAGAGGTGATCAAATACCACCAAAAGAAAGCTCTATTTGTGTGGAAAAAAAAAGACATACATTTTGTTTACAACATCGCATGACCACGCAATTGTCAGTTAAAGCGTCGTAGTGCTGTATTGCAAAAAATGGCCTGGTCATTAAGGGGGCAAATTCTTCGGATCCTTTAGTGGTTTTTAGGCCAACTGCCCCCTTGCCCTTCCCATCCCATGAAAATTGCCCAGTATAGACCTCTAATTTGCCAGCATCCTTTTCTCTTGGGTGGCTTTTCACTCCTCTGAGGCTGTAGTTTACTGCACATGTGTTTGCAAGCCTGCAGCTATAGGACTTTTGGGTATATGAAGAAAAGGCTATATGTGCAGCGTGCTGTAGCCTGCTAAAGCCAGTGAGGGAATTCTACACCAGTTGATATCTGTAGAATGGAAGCACAAGGCAGACAGTTGGCCCAAGGTTTCTTGAAAATATTCTCATTCTTTTGTTTTAAAGGACTTTAAAGCGGAGTTCTACCCTAAAGTGGAACTTCCGCTCATCAGATTCCTCCCCCCCTCCGGTGCCACAATTGGCACCTTTCAGGGGGGAGGGGGGTGCAGATGCCTGCCCACCACCCCCCGCGCCCCCCCGTTGTGTTCTGGGAAAGACACAGTTCACCAGAACACAACAGGGACCAGTAAAGACACGCAGCGCGACTCGCGCATGTGCAGTAGGGAACTGGGCAGTGAAGCCGCAACGCTTCACTTCCTGATTCCCTGACCGAGGATGGTGACGGGGGCAGCCGAGAGACGAGCGATCGATCGGCTTCGGCTGCCAACATCGCTGGACCATGGGACAGGTAAGTGCCCATTTATTAAGTCAGCAGCTGCAATATTTGTAGCTGCTGGCTTTTAATACTTTTTTTTTTAAGGTGGAGCTCCGCTTTAAGCCGTATTAAACCCATAAGCAAGCATTTATTATATTGTAGCTTACCAATTCTTGGATGTAGTGGCTGCATTTTTTTTTTTTTTTAGGCTTTCTGTCCTTTTATTTTCCCCTGGTGATCTGGCAGGAAGTCTGTTGTGCAACAGAACAGGCTGTCCTGCAGATGTAGTAGAATGTTTAGATAAACCATTTATCACTGACAGGGTTGCTTACAATGATAGCTTTATTATTTATGTAAATATTTATGTAAAAGCTTTTATCCCAAAAGCAACAAAACTGTCTGCTTTAACTGCCTAAAAATGTATTAGCTGGAGTTTGACTTTAGTTTGATTTAGTCTAAATCTCCTAGTGCATGTCACACCACCCTCCCCCCTAGACTGACAATGCTTCTGTCCAGAGGTGTCTCTTTTTCTATTTATTTAAATTAAGCATAGAATGAAGAACACTTAAAATGATTTGCAAATCAAAGATACATGCAAATCTCTGCTCACCCTCTTCCCCCAGTTATAACCCCTTTTAAAGGATAAGTTCACCTTTTGAAAAAAAATAAATGCATGTTTCTGTGCTAGTAAAAAAAATGTGCAGTCATTTTTTTTCTAAGGAGCCTGCAGAAAATTGCATAAGCCATTAGCAGATTGCAGGTGCAATGTCAGGCTCCTGCAGACTCTCAGAATAGCTGTCTACCTCTGATATGGGCAGGCAGTTTCTTGAGAGCCGGAAGATCAATGAACTATGAGGGTGCTCACCAACACCCTTGCAGTTCTTTGAGAAACTACAAGCTGTCAGCCGCAATGGCTGATGGTCCTCATAGTCTAGTAATTTACCGGAAACTCTGAAAGAATGATGTGGCTTTGTGGGTGCGCTGGTTTCAAATTGTGACAGCGGGTGCGGGGAGAGGATCCCTCGCCCGCTGTCACAGGAAGGTGGGGGATCGGAGGAAAAGGGTTGCATGCGGAACATGTTACATGTTGTACCCCAATTACAGGTGTAAATCTGCACAGAAAGGTGAACATAGCCTTTAACTGACGCCTATGCTGGATGCTAATTCTGTGATTGTGCTACACATCTTGGTTCCTGGTCATAGTTACATATTCTGGTTGAAAAAAGACACAAGTCCATCCAGTTCAACCAATAGAAGGGAAAATAAAAATCTGCAATCCTATCTATACAATCCTATATCTACGGTTGATCCAGAGGAATGCATGAATCAATTTGCTCCAGCAAGGGAATAAATTCCTCCCTGATCGCCCAAGAGGCAATCGTATGTTCCCTGGATCAACTTTACCTATAAATATTAGTATCCAGTTATATTTTGTGTATCTAGGAAAGAATCCAGGCCTTTCTTAAAACAATCTACTGAGCTGGCCAGAACCTGTTCTTGGGGGGAGTCTATTCCTCATTTTTACAGCTCTTACTGTGAAGAAGCCTTTCTGTATTTGGAGATTAAATCTCGTTTCCTCTAGACGTAAAGAGTGCCCCTGTGTCCTCTGTGATAACCTTAAAGTGAATAACTCAACACCAAGTTCACTATGTGGACTGCTTACGCATTTATATATGTTGATCATACCCCCCTTATGCTCCGTAGACACGACGGAGGACAGCTGTACTGATTAAATGAAAATCGTACAATGTGGTATCGTATGAGAAACATTTTTGTTTTTTGTCCGATCGGATAATATCGAATTAACTGTCGTGATTGGCTCTCGAAAGCTGTGTACTAACGATCTGATTATTGTACGATCGCTTCGAAAGCAGTATTTTTCGTCCGATTTTCGGATTGTGTGTTCGGGCCATTAATCTCCTCTTCTCAAGAGAAAATAAACTCAATTCCTCTAATCTATCCTAATATCATAACTGAGCTCCTCCATACCTCTTATCAGTTTGGTTGCCCTTCTCTGCACTTTCTCCAGTTCTCCAATATCCTTTTTATGCACTGGTGCCCAAAACTGAACTGATGAGATCACTGACAGCCACTCCTAGTGATCGCATATCTTTGTTTAGAAACAGGCCAGTCACCAATCTAAACTGCAGTTGTGCCTTGTATTTTGACAGAAGCAGCTGGCAGGCAGAAACTGTTAACCACTTCAGCTCTGGAAGGTTTTACTCTCTTTATGTTTAGGCCATTTTTTGCTATTTAGCGCTGCATTACTTTAACTTGGTTGCGCGGTTATGCAACGCTATAACCGAACCATTTCTTTTTTTTTTTTTTCACTCCATTCGATCTTTCTTTTGGTGGTATTTGGTGGTATTATCACCATTGGGTTTTTTTTTTCTTTTTATAGAAACAAAAAAAATAAAAACAATATTTTTTACTTTCTGCTACAAAACATATCCAATAAAAAAATGAAATAAATTATCTTCATAAATGTTTTCCAAAATGTATTGTGCTACATGTCTTTGATAAAAAAAAAAAAAAAAATCCTACTAAGTGTATATTGATTGGTTTGCGTGAAAGTTATAGCGTCTACTACAACTATGGTGTATGTATATATACTGTAATTTTTTTATTTTTCATACTTTTAATGGCGTGATCAGCGACTTCTAATGGGACTGCAATAGTGCGGCGGGCAGTCTAAAACTGATGCTGGTGGGGGACTAACTGCGACTGACATCACCAGTGACACTAATATAGTGATCAGTGCTAATACTATACACTGTCACTGTACTGACACTGGCAGCGAAGGGGTTAACATCTAGGGCAATCAAAGGGTTAAATGTGTGCCAACAATGTGTAACGTGTGCTAATTTTTATTGCAGATCTTGGTTTCTTATCCCTGCTTTGCAGAGATAAAAAACAGAGACATTGCTCCATCTGCATGTGTGCGCCCTAAACCTGGAAGCAGGCAGTGACATATGGATACGTTAGTTTACCTGTGCGGGGACGCTCATCCGCTGTGCATTGAAATAGTACATGAAATATGAATAAAGCTTATCCCTCTATAGTATGTACTTGCCTCAATTGAGAGCACTAATGCCCTGTACACACGATAGGATTTTCTGATGGAAAATGTGTGATAGGACCTTGTTGTCGGAAATTCCGACCTTGTATAGGCTCCATCACACATTTTCCATAGGAATTTCCGACACACAAAATTTGAGAGCTTGCTATAAAATTTTCCGACAACAAAATCCGTTGTCGGAAATTCCGATCGTGTGTATACAAATCCGACGCACGAAGTGCCATGCATGCTCAGAATAAATTAAGAAATGAAAGCTATTGGCTACTGCCCCGTTTCGTCCCGACGTACGTGTTTTACGTCACCGCATTCAGAACGATCGGATTTTCCGACAACTTTGTGTGACCGTGTGTATGCAAGACAAGTTTGAGCCAACATCTGTCGTAAAAATTCAATGGATTTTGCTGTCGGAATGTCCGATCAATGTCCGACCGTGTGTACAGGGCATAAGTGGTTGATTTACTAAAACTGGAGAGTGCAAAATCTGGTGCAGCTGTGCTTTGTAGCCAATCACCGTCTAACTCCAGCTTGATCAATTAAAGATGAACTCCAACTTTCTTTTCACTAGAACTGAATGGAATAATCAATCCCAGAACAGATCATACCTATTTACCATGTTGCTTTTTTTTTGTCTGCAGATCCCTTGATATCCTGGGTATAGTTGTTGCTTTGTTCCATATGACACTCTGTATTGCCTGCTGTTGACTTTGTCCCTTCAACAGCCACTTCCTGCAGTAACCAGTCTAAAACACACCCCTCTTTAGTCTTTGAGCATCTGAAAAAGATGTAACTTCTTTCATATCTCTGATGGTGGGTGAGATTAAATACATCCTAATTGGCATTCAATCACGCCCAGTCACACCTACAGGAAGAGTCCAAACCTCTCAAGTCCCGCCTCACAGATAACAGCATTATTCAAAAATGAAAAGCCCTTCATATACACACATACAGAGCCCTGCTGTTAATGATTGTGGGAGGGATTGAATAGATAGTCTTGGTTCACACTAGCACCACATGAAAGTCCAGCGCGACTATCATTCCTGGCAACGTTGATGTATCTGTTGTGTGTGTTGTTTTTTTTTCCCCTCACCCCTCCCCTCCTGGTCATTCTTGCTGCCTAAAAACTTTCTTCCAGGCACACTCCATTCACGCCTCAGAGTAGCAGAAATGCATGTTCCCGCTTGCTGTTTCTTGCACGTTTTTCAAGCGTAAACGTGCACTTAAACGTGCACTTAAATTCCCCACATGCGACATATGCCCCAAAGTAGCACTAGAACATGCACAGAAAATGCTTGTGTTTTTTTAGTTTATTTGTTTTTTATTTTTTGCGGATTGCCCTAGGTTCGGAAACGCACAGATGTGAACGAATTGTAAGCCAAGCAGGATGCGCTGCCACTCCTTTTCGAAATGCAAAGCGCATGTTTTCTGTGCAGGTTACCAATCGTCTGAAAATGCGCAGATGCGAATGCAGTCTAAATGGTAATGCAAGCGTGATGCACATTGCTCCTTTTCAAAATACATGGCACAGCATGCGTTTTTCTTGCTGGCTGAGGATTTGAAAACGCGCAGATGAGAACAAATTGTAATGCAAGTGCACTGCCATGCATTTTCTAAACGCACAGAAAAACATACATTTTCTTGTGGGTTACTGTGCATTCACAATTTCTTTCTCGAACATCACGGGACTCAGAGCCACAGTAATTACTGATGGGTTATATAGGGTATCACTGGTGATTGGACACTGGCACACCCTATCAACCCCCCTATATAATCCCTCCCCTTGCAGGGATACCTCAGTTTTTACGCCAGTGTCTTAGGTGATGGACGTGTAAAGATGTCCTGTGCTGAGCTCCAAAGGGAATATCCCATATCCTATACTGGGGCAAGCCAGGCAGACCGGATCCATTCAAAGTGTCCTTTCATGGCCGAATTGGATGGTACCCGGGGCTCGTGTCTGAAGAAACGAGGTTTTACCTGTAATGCTTCTCTTTTTAGAGAGCTGGACCCTGCAGATTAGAAAATGGTTTTCTAGCCTAATTTCTAGCCGGGTGCTTTACAGGTCCAGAACTGTAGGATCCCCCTATTCGTAGGGGGCCCCAGTCTCTGACGGTTTTCTAAACTGAGCCCACCGTGAGAGGTGAAGATTGGGTCTGTGTAAACTGAACCCTGCGGCTGGATAAGGTAAGAGGAGATTCCACAGAATTTTTTAATTCTAGTAGGTTTTCTCCTTTAAGGTAAATGCATGCTATGCCTATTGTGACCACCGGGGGCTGCTAAGAGCACAAACCTTGTCATGCTGATGTCGGCTCAGTGTTCAGGCTTCACAGCATCTCCGGCCGGCTCAAGGTAGGATGGATGGGGGGATTTCTCATGTTTGATGTTCCCCCCAGGCTAGGGGGATGCCACAGGGGTCTAGAAAGCGGTTATACCGCTCGGGCCCCGCCGCCATTGCCGTTTTCAGGCAGGCCCTTCACTACCGGCCTCTCTCCTTCCTCCCCCTCCCCCAGCCTTCCTCCATAGTGTTTCTGGAGGGTTGGCCAGCACGGTAAGCGCTCGTTTTTTCGAAAATTCGAGCGGGGGGGGGGGGGCGGCGGTACGTCAGCACAGGTGCTTAGACTCCCACTCAGGCCAGCTGCAGGCTATTAAAGCACTCCGTACAGGTGCACACAGCCTTCTGGAGGGACACAGAGCTGACGGTCGCATGTAAGGTGGGACGCAGACATTCTCCTAGGCAGCATTTACTAAAGTAACACCAGACTGAGCATTGGGTAGCAGGGCTTTTAGCCGGACTACATCGCTCAGCAGTCAGTGTTCATTTTGTGATACCTCCACCTTGTTGCTTTGCACTATGGGTAGAAGAGGTTCAAACACCCCCAGAACCAGAGACACTAGGGGATCTCGTTCAGGTTCTGAGGACCCCCTGTCAGCAGCATCCTCCCCCCCTGAGGGGCCAGGGACAGCTAGCCAGAGGGAGCCATTGGGGTCAGGGGCTATACCTGCCTCTGGCACTTCAGCCCCTGTATACATTACACAAGAGGTTTTTTTCCTCAGCTATTAATGGTTTAGAGGAAAGATTAATGGCCGTGATTACATCTTCACTCGGTGGAAGAAAACACACTAGGCCTTCCTCTGTTTCCCAAGACCCTCAGGAAGAGGAGCTCAGGGATAAAGGAGACGAATCCCTTTCAGAGGATCAGGATGGGACGGATGATTCCTCTTCGGAGGAATCAGGTGGAGAGGGACCCTCTGCGACTTCCCAAGAGGAGAAAGTCTTAGTACAGATCCTTACTGGATTGGTCCGCTCCACATTTAAGTTGCCCGTACCTGAAACTGTTAAAGAATCCTCTTCTGCTTTGGGGTCACTGAAACCTTCTCAAGCAGCACAGGCTTTTTCTGTTCATAATTTACTTGAAAAGCTCATTTATTCTGAGTGGGATCACCCAGACAAACTTTTTTTTCCGCCGAGAAGGATGTTTTCTCCTTGGCAGGTTCAGTGGCTCAACCTGCAGTTGCAGCGATTGGAGTCTGTCAATACTTAAGAGACCATGTTAAGCAGGTTATCAAGGTATTACCTGAACAGCAGGCCCAGGGGTTTGCTAACCTTCCTGCAGCCTTATGTTACGTTGTTGACGCCATCAGAGATTCTATCGTGCAAACCTCTCGTCTTTCTCTGGGGTTGGTGCATATACGTAGAATCCTATGGTTGAAAAATTGGTCAGCCGAAGCACCATGTAAGAAGCTGCTGGCTGGGTTTTCATTTCGTGGTGCAAGGTTGTTTGGAGATGACTTGGATGACTATATCAAGAAAATCTCTGGTAGGAAAAGTACTCTCTTACCTGTCGAGAAGAAGAGTAAGCGTCCCTCTTTCAAACAGACTCTTTCCCCAGTGCCAGGGGCTTCAGCCTCCAGGCAGTCTCGACGGCCTCCTCTGTCTGGGTTCAGAAGCAAGAGTCAACCCCAGGAACAAAAGAAGTCCTGGGGGAAGAAGCTTATTAGGCAAAGCACTAAGACCTCTTCATGAAGGGGCGCCCCTGCTCGCTCGAGTGGGGGGAAGACTGCGACAGTTCTCAGAACTCTGGCAGGAGGACTTCCAGGACAGATGGGGTAATCTCCACTGTAACCTTAGTGTACAAGCTGGAGTTTCAGGAATTTCCCTCTCCTCAGATCAAGTTTCCCCAGAGACCCAGAGAAGAAGCAGTCGCTCCTTCTAGCGTTAGAGCGACTTTTGTCGCAGGAGGTCATTATGATGGTTCCCGCAAAGGACCAGGGATTGGGTTTCTATTCCAACCTGTTTACGGTCCAAAAGCCAAATGGGGATGTCAGACCCATTCTGGATTTAAGGGATCTGAACCGATTCCTAAGGATTCAGTCCTTCCGCATGGAATCAATTCGGTCAGTAGTCTCCACCCTGCAGGGAGGAGAATTTCTGGCATCGATAGACATCAGAGATGCATATCTGCATGTGCCCATTTTTCCTGCTCATCAGAAGTTTCTGCACTTCGAGATAGGAGGGCGCCATTTCCAGTTTGTGACTCTGCCCTTTGGGATAGCCACTGCACCTCGAGTGTTCACAAAGATCTTGGCTCCTCCTCTGGCCAGATTAAGGGCTCAGGGTATAGCTGTCATAGCATATCTAGACGACCTGCTCTTGATAGACCGGTCGGTAGCCTCTTTGAACGGAAACTTGAGGACCACAGTCAGGTATCTGGAACACCTGGGATGGATCCTCAACTTAGAAAAATCTTTCCTAAAACCAGTAAGAAGACTGGAGTATTTAGGTCTGATCATAGATACAAGCCAGGAGAAAATATTTCTAACCCAGGCAAAGATCGCTGCTTTAAGAGAGCTGATTCTGGCAGTCAGGACCAAGAAGGGTCCTTCTGTCCGCCTTTGTATGAGACTGCTAGGGTATCTTCATTCGAAGCAGTTCCCTATGCTCAGTTCCATTCAAGAATGCTGCAACACAATATTCTGACGGCCTGGAACAAGAAGGTTCAGGCGTTAGACTTTCCGATGCACCTGTGGCATGTGGTGCGTCAGAGCCTCAATTGGTGGCTCATACCCGAGAACCTGCCGAAGGGAAAATCCTTTCTACCGGTTACCTGGATGGTGGTAACAACAGATGCCAGTCTGTCAGGTTGGGGAGCAGTTCTGGAACAGTCTGCGATTCGGGGGCTATGGTCCAAGACCGAGAGGACCTTACCCATCAACATTCTGGAGATCCGGGCGGTATACCTGGCCCTAAAGGCCTGGACTATCAGGCTACAGGGTTTCCCGGTCAGGATCCAGTCCGACAATGCCACAGCAGTGGCTTATGTCAATCATCAGGGAGGCACCCGGAGCCGAGCTGCTCAAAAGGAGGTGAACCTGATCTTAGTCTGGGCAGAGATGCATGTGCCATGCATATCGGCAGTTTTCATTCCAGGGATAGAGAACTGGCAGGCGGACTATTTAAGTCGCCAGCAGCTACTCCCAGGGGAATGGTCTCTACATCCCGACGTCTTTTGGAATATATGCCAAAGATGGGGGGGGTCCCAGATGTAGATCACTTTGCATCCCGATTCAACAAAAAGACAGATTTGTGGCAAGGACGAGGGATCCTCTTGCATGCGGGACGGATGCCTTGGTGATTCCGTGGCATTGGTTCTCACTGATTTATGCATTCCCGCCTATTCTGCTACTGCCACGACTCCTTTGCAGGATCAGGCAGGAAAAGAAGTCGGTACTTCTGGTGGCCCCCACTTGGCCCAGAAGGACTTGGTATGCAGAAATAGTAAGGATGACGGTGGGTTCCCCATGGACCCTACCAGTACGCCCAGACCTGTTATCTCAAGGTCCAGTGTTGCATCCTGCCTTACAAACGCTAAATTTGACGGTTTGGCTATTGAGACCCACATTCTGAGGAGTCATGGGCTTTCAGGTCCTGTCATATCTACCTTGATCAATGCAAGGAAGCCAGCTTCCAGAATGATTTATCATAGAGTCTGGAAAGCTTATGTTTCCTGGTGTGAATCCAGGGATTGGCATCCCAGAAAATATGTCATAGGTAGAATTCTTGATTTTCTAAAATTAGGATTAGAGATGAAGCTGGCCTTGAGTACCATCAAGGGCCAGGTCTCGGCTTTATCAGTATTATTTCAGCGGCCACTTGCTTCACGTTCTTTGGTCCGAAACTTTATGCAGGGGGTGACGCGTCTTAATCCTCCAGTTAAAGCGCCCCTAAACCCCTGGGACTTGAACTTGGTCCTGGCTGGGTTACAGAAACAGCCTTTTGAACCAATAAGTCAGATTCCTTTGCTCTTGTTGACAAGGAAGTTAATTTTTCTGGTGGCCATCTCTTCTGCTAGAAGAGTTTCAGAGTTAGCAGCCCTTTCCTGTAAGGAGCCTTATTTGATTATACACAGGGATAGAGTGGTACTGCGCCCTCATCCTAGTTTTTCACCGAAGGTGGTTTCTGATTTTCATTTAAACCAAGACATTGTTCTGCCTTCTTTTTTTCCAGATCCCTGTTCTCCGGAAGAGAGATCACTACATTCGTTGGATGTAGTAAGAGCACTCGGGGCCTATCTCGGGGCAACTGCTCAGATTCGCAAAACGGATGTTTTGTTTGTGCTGCCAGACGGTCCCAATAGAGGACAGGCAGCGTCAAAAGATACCATTTCTAAATGGATTCGTCAGTTGATTATTCAGGCTTATGGTTTGAAACAAAAGATTCCTCCGTTTCAGATCAGGGCACATTCCACAAGGGCTATTGGTGCTTCTTGGGCAGTGCATCACCAGGCCTCTATGGCTCAAATCTGTAAGGCCGCAACCTGGTCTCTTCAGTCCATACATTCACCAGATTCTATCAGGTGGATGTGAGAAGGCATGAGGATATCGCCTTTGGGCGTAGTGTGCTGCATGCAGCGGTACAAGGTCCTCAGGTCTGATTACACCCTACTTGGTTGTGGTTCCCCTCCCCTCAGGTAGCATTGCTCTGGGACATCCCATCAGTAATTACTGTGGCTGTGTCCCGTGATGTTCGAGAAAGAAAATAGGATTTTTTAAAACCGCTTACCTGTAAAATCCTTTTCTTTCGAAGGACATCACGGGACACAGAGGTCCCGTCCCTCTTCTAATACACTATATTGCTTGACTACAAAACTGAGGTATCCCTGCAAGGGGAGGGATTATATAGGGGTTGAACTTTCTGATAGGGTGTGCCAGTGTCCAATAATCAGTGATACCCTATATAACCCATCAGTAATTACTGTGGCTCTGTGTCCCGTGATGTCCTTCGAAAGAAAAGGATTTTACAGGTAAGCTGTTTTTAAAAATCTTATTTTTGAAAAGCATGACATGATGTGCATTTTCTTGTGGATTGCCATGCATTCGGTAATGCGCAAATGGGAATGCAGCCTAAATGGTAATGAAAGTGTAATGTGCATTGCTGCGTGTTTTAGAAACGCATAGCAAAGCGTGTTTTCTGTGCTGGTTGCCATGCATTTAGAAACATGCAGATGCAAATCTAGCCTAAATTGTACTGAGAGCGACGCATGTTTGGTGGGCATAGCCATGCGTTTTCTGTGCGGGTTCATGAGCCCTCTTAGCAATCGGCAGTGGGGGAAGAGAAGGGTCAGGGCTGCTGTGTGCAAAACCATTACACAGAGCAGGTAAGAAGAACATGTTTGTTATTTGTAAATCATAAAAAAAAAATTGCTTTTAGAATCACTTTCACCTTCACTTCCTGCTTCTTCCCTATTCACTACAGAGAGGAATGGAGTGTGGGCGGGGATAACACATTTCCATTGCTCTCCTTTCACCACCCACATGAAGGCCCAGAAACACCCAGAGTAACCCTTAGACCCACTCACATCAACTAGCATAGCCCAAACTGAAGCTACAGAGGCTCAAAGGATCATGAGATACGTAGTATCAAGACTGGAAAAGGAAGTCCGAGAACTTTGAAATTCGACCAGGTGGAGAAGTGACATCACAGACACAGAAATCTGCTTTATACTCCCAGGGCCGTCTTTAATATTGATTGGACTCTGGGCAAAAATTTTCTTGGGGCCCCCCCCCCCCCCATGCAATTTCACTCTCCACCTGCTCTGAGACATACAATAAATAGCAGCTAGACTTAACATCATTTTACTGTATCAGATCAGGCAGCAGTTGCAATTGGTTGCCAGCGGTTACAGCATATCATTACTGCTTACTGACTGGTTGCTAGAGGTTACAGCACACATTACGGCTCACTGATTAGTTGCTAGAGGTTACAGCAAATTATTTCTGCTTGTTAATTGGTTGCTAGAGAATACTGTACAGTATTACTGCTCACTGATTGGTTGCTAGAGGTTACAGCACATCATCTCCTCACTTCATGATATACATATGAATGCCGCCTTTATTTACATATCAATGCCGCCGGCCGCAGCTATTTACTTATGAATGACGCCGCTATTTACGTATAAATGCCGGTTATTTACATGTAAACACAGGGTCTGGGCAGCATTCGTACCAGCACTTCCCACTGAGATATTGGGACACAGAACAGGACTAAAACTTCAAAGGACAAGGAAATTTAAACTGGGATAGTTAGCAAGTATGAGGCAGCTGTTTGGGGCCCCACAACAATGACAGGGCCCAGGGCAGCTGCCCCTTTTGCCCTGCCTTAAAGACGGCCCTGTCCTAATGTAGGTCAGTTGCTCACAAACTGACACTGGGGTTGTGATTCATTAACATGCACAATGCATCTGTTTTGGGGAGGAAAAGCTGGAGTTCTTTAAGCTTTGACAAAAAAAAATTTAATCTGGTTTCTATTCAGAGCTGCACCAGATTTTGCACTCTCTAGTTTTACAAAATCAACCCCTACAAGTCATTTCTGTCTGTTGGTTTCTTCCTCTGCTGTTGGCATGAGTCACTTCTGAAAAGTTTTCCTAACACCAAGAGAAAAATGGTGACACAGGAGGGAGCTCCAGCAGATTGACAGCCTCAACTCTGTTCCTGTGTGAAGGGAGTGTATCCCTTCCCTTTGAACATCTCTGAGATCTGCAAAGTGTAATTTCAGATCTCTGCCCCTTTTTTTTCCTGACAGCTCAGACAAGCTTTATAAATTCTGAACTTTGAATGTCTGTAGAGGAGAGAAGACTGCGGATAGACATCTACAACTTATGTGGGAGGATTTGTTCCATCTCTGTGTATCACCAGAGGTCAGTCAATTCACTTGGTGTGTAAGGGTTTACAACCACTTTAACCTGATGCAGACCGCCCCACGCACATTTATTGCGGCAGGGCGGCTGCACTTCCAGTCCTGGGGTGCGCACACGTCATCGTCGACCTGCTCAGCTATGATTGGATACAACGGAAGCAAATCGTTCGCTGATCATTCGAGGCACAGAAAGAACTACGATCTGCCCAGATCGTCGTTCTGTGATAAGGGAAGGCAGTGATCTTGTGTTTCTAAGCAGAGACACTAATCTCTGCCTTTCCACAGTACAAGCACCCTCCACACAGAAAGCACTCCCTAGGAACACATTTGAGTGCCCCTAATGTTAACCCCTTCCCTGCCAATGTCATTAGTACAGTGACTCTGCATATTTTTTGTAGCACTGATCACTGTATATTTAGCACTGATCACTGTATTAGTGTCACTGGTCCCCTAAAAAGTGAAAAAGTGTCAGCTGATTTTTCTGCCGCAATATCACAGTCCCGCTATATGTCACTGATTGCCGCCATTACTAGTAAAAAGAAGTAAAAAAAAATGTTTTACCAAAAGTATGTAGCAGAATACATTTTGGCCTAAATTAACCACTTGCCGACCGCCTAACGCAGATATACTGCGGCAGAATGGCACGGGCAGGCAAAATCACGTACCCATACGTGATCTGCCTCCCGCGGGCGGGGGGTCCGATCGGACCCCCCCCCGGTGCCATCGGCGGTCGGCATCTGACTGGGAGCGTCGGGAGGCGAGGGGGAGACCATCCGATCGTGGCCCCCCCCTCGCGATCGCTCCCAGCCAATGGAAATGCTCCTCTGCCTGTGTGTCGTTTCACACAGGCAGAGGATGTGATGTCATCTCTCCTCGGTCTGGCAGTTTCCGTTCCAGCGCCGAGGGGAGATGACATGTAAGTGCACACAACACTCACACACACAGTAGAACATGCCAGGCATACTTTACACCCCCGATCCCCCCCCGATCGCCCCCCGATCCCCCCCCAATCACCCCCCCCCCCCTGTCACAAACTGACATTAGCAGTATTTTTTTTTTTTTTTTTTTTCTGATTACTGCATAGTGTCAGTTTGTGACAGTTAGTGTTAGGGCAGTGAGTATTACCCCCCTTTAGGTCTAGGATACCCCCCTAACCCCCCCTAATAAAGTTTTAACCCCTTGATCACCCCCTGTCACCAGTGTCGCTCATTTTTCTGATCGCTGTATTAGTGTCGCTGGTGACGGTAGTTAGGAACGTAAATATTTAGGTTCGCCGTCAGTGTTTTATAGCGTCAGGGACCCCCCTATACTACCTAATAAATGTTTTAACCCCTTGATTGCCCCCTAGTTAACCCTTTCACCACTGATCACTGTATAACCGTTACGGTTGACGCTGGTTAGTTCGTTTATTTTTTATAGTGTCAGGACACCCGCCGTTTATTACCGAATAAAGGTTTAGCCCCCTGATCGCCCGGCGGTGATATGCGTCGCCCCAGGCAGCGTCAAATTAGCGCCAGTACCGTGAACACCCACGCACGCAGCATATGCCTCCCTTAGTGGTATAGTATCTGATCGGATCAATATCTGATCCGATCAAATCTATACTAGCGTCCCCAGCAGTTTAGGGTTCCCGAAAACGCAGTGTTAGCAGGATCAGCCCAGATACCCGCTAGCACCTGCGTTTTGCCCCTCCGCCCAGCCCAGCCCACCCAAGTGCAGTATCGATCGATCACTGTCACTTACAAAACACTAAACGCATAACTGCAGCGTTCGCAGAGTCAGGCCTGATCCCTGCGATCGCTAACAGTTTTTTTGGTAGCGTTTTGGTGAACTGGCAAGCACCAGCCCCAGGCAGCGTCAGGTTAGCGCCAGTACCGCTAACACCCACGCACGCACCGTATACCTCCCTTAGTGGTATAGTATCTGATCGGATCAATATCTGATCCGATCAAATCTATACTAGCGTCCCCAGCAGTTTAGGGTTCCCAAAAACGCAGTGTTAGCGGGATCAGCCCAGATACCTGCTAGCACCTGCGTTTTGCCCCTCCGCCCGGCCCAGCCCAGCCCACCCAAGTGCAGTATCGATCGATCACTGTCACTTACAAAACACTAAACGCATAACTGCAGCGTTCGCAGAGTCAGGCCTGATCCCTGCGATCGCTAACAGTTTTTTTGGTAGCGTTTTGGTGAACTGGCAAGCACCAGCCCCAGGCAGCGTCAGATTAGCGCCAGTACCGCTAACACCCACGCACGCACTGTACACCACCCTTAGTGGTATAGTATCTGATCGGATCAATATCTGATCCGATTAGATCTATACTAGTGTCCCCAGCAGTTTAGGGTTCCCAAAAACGCAGTGTTAGCGGGATCAGCCCAGATACCTGCTAGCACCTGCGTTTTGCCCCTCCGCCCAGCCCGGCCCAGCCCACCCAAGTGCAGTATCGATCGATCACTGTCACTTACAAAATACTAAACGCATAACTGCAGCGTTCGCAGAGTCAGGCCTGATCCCTGCGATCGCTAACAGTTTTTTTGGTAGCGTTTTGGTGAACTGGCAAGCGCCAGCGGCCTAGTACACCCCGGTCGTAGTCAAACCAGCACTGCAGTAACACGTGGTGACGTGGCGAGTCCCATAAGTGCAGTTCAAGCTGGTGAGGTGGCAAGCACAAGTAGTGTCCCGCTGCCACCAAAAAGACAAACACAGGCCCGTCGTGCCCATAGTGCCCTTCCTGCTGCATTCGCCAATCCTAATTGGGAACCCACCGCTTCTGCAGCGCCCGTACTTCCCCCATTCACATCCCCAACCAAATGCAGTCGGCTGCATGAGAGGCATTTTTATGTCCTCCCGAGTACCCCTACCCAGCGAACCCCCCAAAAAAAGATGTTGTGTCTGCAGCAAGCGCGGATATAGACGTGACACCCGCTATTATTGTCCCTCCTGTCCTGACAATCCTGGTCTTTGCATTGGTGAATGTTTTGAACGCTACCATGCACTAGTTGACTATTAGCGTAGGGTACAGCATTGCACAGACTAGGCGCACTTTCACAGGGTCTCCCAAGATGCCATCGCATTTTGAGAGACCCGAACCTGGAACCGGTTACCGTTATAAAAGTTAGTTACAAAAAAAGTGTAAAAAAAAAAAAAATATATGAAATAAAAAAAATAGTTGTTGTTTTATTGTTCTCTCTCTCTCTATTCTCTCTCTCTATTGTTCTGCTCTTTTTTACTGTATTCTATTCTGCAATGTTTTATTGTTATTGTTATTGTTATTGTTATTATGTTTTATCATGTTTGTTTTTCAGGTGTGTAATTATTTACACTTTACTGTGCTTTATTGTTAACCATTGTTAACCATTTTTTTGTCTTCAGGTACGCCATTCACGACTTTGAGTGGTTATACCAGAATGATGCCTGCAGCTTTAGGTATCATCTTGGTATCATTCTTTTCAGCCAGCGGTCGGCTTTCATGTAAAAGCAATCCTAGTGGCTAATTAGCCTCTAGACTGTTTTTACAAGCAGTGGGAGGGAATGCCCCCCCCCCCCCCAACATCTTCCGTGTTTTTCTCTGGCTCTCCTGTCTCAACAGGGAACCTGAAAATGCAGCCGGTGATTCAGCCAGCTGACCATAGAGCTGATCAGAGACCAGAGTGGCTCCAAACATCTCTATGACCTAAGAAACCGGAAGCTACGAGCATTTTATGACGTAGATTTCGCCGGATGTAAACAGCGCCATTGGGAAATTGGGAAAGCATTTTATCACACCGATCTTGGTGTGATCAGATGCTTTGAGGGCAGAGGAGAAATCTAGGGTCTAATA
Organism: Lithobates clamitans; assembly: GCA_037952925.1. Taxonomy (NCBI): domain Eukaryota; kingdom Metazoa; phylum Chordata; class Amphibia; order Anura; family Ranidae; genus Lithobates; species Lithobates clamitans. Next base: position 2,387,085 of record JBBGZY010001184.1, read on the forward strand.
GACCCCAATTTTTGCAAAAAAGAGTACCTGTCACTACCTATTGCTATCATAGGGGATATTTATATTCCCTGAGATAACAATAAAAATGATTTAAAAAAAAAAAAATGAAAGGAACAGTTTAAAAATAAGATAAAAAAATAATAATAATAAAGAAAAAAAAAAAAAAAAAAAAAAAAGCACCCCTGTCCCCCCTGCTCTCGCGCTAAGGTGAACGCAAGCGTTGGTCTGGCGTCAAATGTAAACAGCAATTGCACCATGCATGTGAGGTATCGCCGCGAAGGTCAGATCGAGGGCAGTAAGTTTAGCAGTAGACCTCCTCTGTAAATCTAAAGTGGTAACCTGTAAAGGCTTTTAAAGGCTTTTAAAAATGTATTTAGTTTGTCGCCACTGCACGTTTGTGCGCAATTTTAAAGCATGTCATGTTTGGTATCCATGTACTCGGCCTAAGATCATCTTTTTTATCTCATCAAACATTTTGGCAATATAGTGTGTTTTAGTGCATTAAAATGTAAAAAAGTGTGTTTTTTCCCCAAAAAATGCGTTTGAAAAATCGCTGCGCAAATACTGTGTGAAAAAAAAAAATGAAACACCCACCATTTTAATCTGTAGGGCATTTGCTTTAAAAAAAATATATAATGTTTGGGGGTTCAAAGTAATTTTCTTGCAAAAAAAAATTATTTTTTTATGTAAACAATAAGTGTCAGAAAGGGCTTTGTCTTCAAGTGGTTAGAAGAGTGGGTGATGTGTGACATAAGCTTCTAGATGTTGTGCATAAAATGCCAGGACAGTTCAAACCCCCCCCAAATGACCCCATTTTGGAAAGTAGACACCCCAAGCTATTTGCTGAGAGTCATGTTGAGTCCATGGAATAATTTATATTGTGACACAAGTTGCGGGAAAGAGACAATTTTTTATTTTTTTTATTTTTTTTTGCGCAAAGTTGTCACTAAATGATATATTGCTCAAACATGCCATGGGAATATGTGAAATTACACCCCAAAATACATTCTGTTGCTTCTCCTGAGTACGGGGATACCACATGTGTGGGACTTTTTGGGAGCCTAGCCACGTACGGGACCCCGAAAACCAAGCACCGCCTTCAGGCTTTCTAAGGCCGTAAATTTTTGATTTCACTCTTCACTGCCTATCACAGTTTCGGAGGCCATGGAATGCCCAGGTGGCACAAAACCCCCCCAAATGACCCCATTTTGGAAAGTAGACACCCCAAGCTTTTTGATGAGAGGTATAGTGAGTATTTTGCAGACCTCACTTTTTGTCACAAAGTTTTGAAAATTGAAAAAAGAAAAAAAAAAAATTTTTTTCTCGTCTTTCTTTATTTTCAAAAACAAATGAGAGCTGCAAAATACTCACCATGCCTCTCAGCAAATAGCTTGGGGTGTCTACTTTCCAAAATGGGGTCATTTGGGGGGGGTTTGTGCCACCTGGGCATTCCATGGCCTCCGAAACTGTGATAGGCAGTGAGGAGTAAAATCAAAAATGTACGCCCTTAGAAATCCTGAAGGCGGTGCTTGGTTTTCGGGGTCCCGTACGCGGCTAGGCTCCTAAAAAGTCCCACACATGTGGTATCCCCGTACTCAGGAGAAGCAGCTAAATGTATTTTGGGGTGCAATTCCACATATGCCCATGGCCTGTGTGAGCAATATATCATTTAGTGACAACTTTGTGCAAAAAAAAAAAAAAAAAAAAAAAAATTTGTCACTTTCCCGCAACTTGTGTCAAAATATAAAACATTCCATGGACTCAACATGCCTCAAAGCAAATAGCTTGGGGTGTCTACTTTCCAAAATGGGGTCATTTGGGGGGGTTTTATGTCATCTGGGCATTTTATGGCCTTCAAAACTGTGATAGGTAGTGAGGAATAAAATCAAAAATGTACGCCCTTAGAAATCCTGAAGGCGGTGCTTGGTTTTCGGGGCCCCGTACGCGGCTAGGCTCCCAAAAAGTCCCACACATGTGGTATCCCCGTACTCAGGAGAAGCAGCTAAATGTATTTTGGGGTGCAATTCCACATATGCCCATGGCCTGTGTGAGCAATATATCATTTAGTGACAACTTTTTGTAATTTTTTTTTTTTTTTTTTTTTTTTGTCATTATTCAATCACTTGGGACAAAAAAAATGAATATTCAATGGGCTCAACATGCCTCTCAGCAAATTCCTTGGGGTGTCTACTTTCCAAAATGGGGTCATTTGTGGGGGTTTTGTACTGCCCTGCCATTTTAGCACCTCAAGAAACGACATAGGCAGTCATAAATTAAAGGCTGTGTAAATTCCAGAAAATGTACCCTAGTTTGTAGACGCTATAACTTTTGCGCAAACCAATAAATATACACTTATTGACATTTTTTTTACCAAAGACATGTGGCCGAATACATTTTGGCCTAAATGTATGACTAAAATTGAGTTTATTGGATTTTTTTTAGAACAAAAAGTAGAAAATATCATTTTTTTTCAAAATTTTCGGTCTTTTTCCGCGTATAGCGCAAAAAATAAAAACGGCAGAGGTGATCAAATACCATCAAAAGAAAGCTCTATTTGTGGGAAGAAAAGGACGCAAATTTCGTTTGGGTACAGCATTGCATGACCGCGCAATTAGCAGTTAAAGCGACGCAGTGCCGAATTGTAAAAAGTGCTCTGGTCAGGAAGGGGGTAAAACCTTCCGGGGCTGAAGTGGTTAATGAAGACATTTTTTTTTTTTTTTTATTGGGTATGTTTTATAGCAGTATGTAAAAAATAAAGATTTTTTTTTCTTTTAAATTGTATGTCTTTCTTTCTCGAACATCACGGGACTCAGAGCCACAGTAAAAACTGATGGGTTATGTAGGTACCTTTAGGTATTGGACACTGGTCACACCCTAAGCAGGAAGTTCAACCCCCTATATAATCCCTCCTCTTCCAGGGATACCTCAGTTTTTATGCCATTGTCTTAGGTGTTGGACGTGTAAAGATGTCCTGTGCTGAAGCTCCAAAGGGAATATTATGATATCCTATACTGGGGCAAGCCAGGCGAACCGGATCCATTCAAAGTGTCCTTTTCATGGCCGAATTGGATGGTACCTGGGCCTCGTGTCCGAAGAAACGAGATTTTACCTGTAACGCTTCTCTTTTTAGAGAGCTGGACCCAGCAGATCAGAAAATGGCTTTAAATCTCCTAATTTCTGGCTGGGTGCTTTACAGGGCCAGAACGGCAGGATCCCCCTATTTGTAGGGGGCCCCAGTCTCTGACGTTTTTTTTTAAACGGAGCCCACCGTGAGAGGTGAAGATTGGGTCTGTGTATACAGCACCCTGCAGCTGGATAAGGTAAGCGGAGATTCCACAGAATTTTGAATTCTAGTAGGTTTTCTCCTTTAAGGTAAATGCATGCTATGCCTATTGTGACCACCGGGGGCTGCCAAGAGCACATACCTTCTCATGCTGATTTCTGTCTCAGCGTTCGATGCTGTACAAGCTCCCCCGACCGGCTCTAGGTAGGATGGGATGGGGAGGGTTTCTCCTCTGCGATATTCCCCCCAGGCTAGGGGGATGCCGCAAGTGGGCTGTAAGGCTGTTTTACACCGCACTGTCACCGCCGCTCCCGCCGCCGCCAGGCCGCCATTGCAGTATGCAGGCCCCATCGCTGCCGGCATCTCTCCTTCCTCCTCCACCCCCAGCCTTCCTCCATGCTTTTCCAGAAGGGTCAGGCTCGTGCGGAATGCGCACGTTTTCGAAAAAACGAAGGGGGGGGGGGCGTTGCGTCAGCACAGCGTCGGCGTGCTCAGACGCCCACAGTGCCAGAAGCATGGCTATTTAAAGCACACTTTACAGGTGCTCTAAACCTTGGAGGGACACAGAGCTGACAGTCGCATGTAAGGTGGGACACAGGCATTCTCCTAGGCTGCATTTACTAAGGGAACACCAGACTGGGCATTTGATAGCAAGGCTTTTGCCATACTACATCGCTCAGCAGTCAGTGTTCATTTTGGATACCTCACACCTTGTTGCTTTGCACTATGGGTAGAAGAGGTTCAAGTACCCCCAGAACCAGAGACACTAGGGGATCTCGTTCAGGTTCTGAGGACCCTCTGTCTGCTACTTCCTTCCCCCCTGAGGGGCCAGGGACGGCTGACCAGGGAGAGCCGTTGGGGTCAGGCTTCTGGCACTTCAGCCCCTGTATACATTACACAAGAGGCTTTTTCCTCAACCATTACTGGGTTAGAGGAAAGATTAATGGTCGTGATTACAGCTTCACTCAGTGGAAAAAAACGTACTAGGCCTTCCTCTGTTTCCCAAGACCCTAAGGCAGAGGAGCTCTGGGATAAAGGAGATGAATCCCTTTCAGAGGATGAGGATGGGACAGATAATTCCTCTTCTGAGGAATCGGGTGGAGATGGACCCTCTTCGGCTTCCCAAGAGGAGAAAGTCTTAGTACAGATCCTTACTGGATTGGTCCGCTCCACATTTAAGTTGCCCGTACCTGAATCTGTTAAAGAATCCTCTTCTGCTTTGGGGTCGCTGAAACCTTCCCAAACAGCACATGCTTTTCCTGTTCATAATTTGCTTGAAAAGCTCCTTTATTCTGAGTGAGATCACCCAGATAAGCGATTTCTTCCGCCGAAAAGGTTTTCAACACTTTATCCTATGGAAGAAAAATTTATTAAGATGTGGGGAACGCCGACCATTGATGCGGCCATTTCCTCTGTAAATAGTAGTCTGACTTGTCCTGTAGACAACGCTCAGATGCTCAGGGATCCTGTGGATAAAAAGATGGAATCCTTATTAAAGGATGTTTTTTCCTTAGCAGGATCAGTGGCCCAACCTGCAGTAGCAGCGATTGGAGTCTGTCAATACTTAAGAGACCTTGTTAAGCAGGTCATCAAAGTTTTACCTGAACAACAGGCCCAGGGGTTTGCTAACCTTCCAGCGGCCTTATGTTATCTTGTTGACGCCATCAGAGATTCTATCATGCAAACCTCTCGCCTTTAACTTCGGTTGGTGCATATGCGTAGAATCTTATGGTTGAAAAATTGGTCAGCCGAAGCACCATGCTCGAGTGGGGGGAAGACTGCTACAGTTCTCAAAGCTCTGGCAGGAGGACTTCCAGGACAGATGGGTAATCTCCACGGTAACCTTAGGGTACAAGCTGGAGTTCCAAGAATTTCCCTCTCCTCGTTTCCTCAGATCAAGTGTTCCCAGAGACCCAGAGAAGCAGTCGCTCCTTCCAGCGTTAGATCGACTTTTGCCGCAAGAGGTCATTATGGTGGTTCCCACAAAGGATCAAGGATTGGGCTTCTATTCCAACCTTTTTACGGTCCAAAAACCAAATGGGGATGTCAGACCCATTCTGGATTTAAGAGATCTGACTCGATTCCTAAGGATTAAATCCTTCCGCATGGAATCAATTCAGACAGTAGTCTCCGTCCTGCAGGGAGGAGAATTTTTGGCATCGATAGACATCAGAGATGCATATCTACTTGTGCCCATTTTTCCTGCTCATCAGAAGTTTCTGCGCTTCGAGATAGGAGGGCGCCATTTTCAGTTTGTGACTCTGCCCTTCGGGATAGCCACTGCACCTCGAGTGTTCACAAAGATCTTGGCTCCTCCTCTGGCCAGATTAAGGGCTCAGGGTATAACTGTCATAGCATACCAAGACGACCTGCTCTTGATACACCGGTCGGTAGCTTCCTTGAACGGGAACTTGAGGACCACGGTCAAGTATCTGGAACATCTAGGTTGGATCCTCAACCTAGAAAAATCTTTCCTAAAACCAGTAAGAAGACTGGAGTAATTGGGTCTGATCATAGATACAAGCCAGGAGAAAGCATTTCTTCCTCAGGCAAAGATCACTGCTTTAAGGGAGCTGATTCTGACAGTCAGGACCAAGAAGGGTCCTTCTGTCTGTCTTTGTATGAGGCTGCTGGGGAAGATGGTGTCTTCATTTGAAGCAGTTCCCTATGCTCAGTTCCATTCAAGACTACTGCAACACAGTATTCTGTCGGCCTGGAACAAGAGGGTTCAGGCATTAGACTTTCTGATGCACCTGTCGCATGTGGTGCGTCAGAGCCTCAATTGGTGGCTCATACCCGAAAACCTGCAGAAGGGGAAATCCTTTCTACTGGTTACCTGGACGGTGGTAACAACAGATGCCAGTCTGCCAGGTTGGGGAGCAGTTCTGGAACAGTCTGCGATCCAGGGGCTATGGTCCAAGACCGAGAGGACCTTACCCATCAACATTCTGGAGATCCGGGCGGTATACCTTGCCCTAAAAGCCTGGACTATCAGGCTACAGGGTTGCCCAGTCAGGATCCAGCCCGACAATGCCACAGCAGTGGCTTATGTCAATCATCAGAGAGGCACCCGGAGCCGAGCTGCTCAAAAGGAGGTGAACCAGATCTTAGTCTGGGCAGAGATGCATGTGCCATGCATATCTGCAGTTTTCATTCCAGGGATAGAGAACTGGCAGGCAGACTATCTAAGTCGCCAGCAGTTACTCCCAGGGGAATTGTCTCTGCACCCCGACGTCTTTTGGGCCATATGCCAAAGATGGGGGGTCCCAGATGTAGATCTCTTTGCATCCCGATTCAACAAAAAGATAGACAGATTTGTGGCAAGGACAAGGGATCCTCTTGCATGTGGGACGGATGCGTTGGTGATTCCGTGGCATCGGTTCTCACTGATTTATGCATTCCCGCCTTTTCTGCTACTGCCACGACTCCTTCGCAGGATCAGGTAGGAAAGGAAGTCGGTACATCTGGTGGCCCCGCTTGGCCCAGAAGGACTTGGTATGCAGAAATAGTAAGGATGATGGTGGGTTCCCCGTCTACCCTACCGGTACGCCCAGACCTGTTATCTCAAGGTCCAGTGTTCCATCCTGCCTTACAAACGCTAAATTTGACGGTTTGGCTATTGAGACCCACGTTCTGAAGAGTCGTGGACTTTCAGGTCCTGTAATATCTACCTTGATCAATGCAAGGAAGCCAGCTTCCAGAATGATTTATCATAGAGTCTGGAAAGCTTATGTATCCTGGTGTGAATCCAGGGGTTGGCATCCCAGAAAATATGTCATAGGTAGAATTCTTGATTTTCTACAATTAGGATTAGAGATGAAGCTGGCCTTGAGTACCATCAAGGGCCAGGTCTCGGCCTTATCAGTATTGTTTCAACGGCCACTTCCTTCGCATTCTTTGGTCCGAAACTTTATGCAGGGGGTGATGCGTCTTAATCCTCCGGTTAAGGCGCCCCTAAACCCCTGGGACTTGAAATTTGTTTCTGGCGGTGTTACAGAAACAGCCTTTTGAACCAATACGTCAGATTCCTTTGGTCTTGCTGACGAGGAAACTAATTTTTCTGGTAGCCATCTCTTCTGCTAGAAGAGTATCAGAATTAGCAGCCCTTTCCTGTAAGGAGCCTTATTTGATTGTACACAAGGATAGAGTGGTATTTCGCCCTCATCCTAGTTTTTTACCGAAGGTGGTTTCAGATTTTCATCTAAACCAAGACATTGTTCTGCCTTCCTTTTTTCCAGATCCCTGTTCTCCGGAAGAGAGGTCACTACATTTTTTGGATGTAGTAAGAGCAGTCAAGACCTATCTGGAAGCAACTGCTCAGATTCGCAAAACGGATGTTTTGTTCGTGCTGCCAGAGGGTCCCAATAGAGGACAGGCAGCGTCAAAAGCTACCATTTCTAAATGGATTCGACAATTGATTATTCAAGCTTACGGTTTGAAACAGAAGATTCCTCCATTTCAGATCAAGGCACCTTCCACAAGGGCTATTAGTGCTTCTTGGGCAGTGCATCACCAGGCCTCTATGGCTCAGATCTGCAAGGCCGCAATCTGGTCTTCAGTCCATACATTCACCAGATTCTATCAGGTGGATGTAAGAAGGCATGAGGATATCACCTTTGGGCGTAGTGTGCTGCAGACAGCGGTACAGGGTCCTTAGGTCTGATTGCACCCTACTTGGTTGTGATCCCCCCCCTCAGTTGGCATTGCTTTGGGACATCCCATCAGTTATTACTGTGGCTCTATTTCCCGTGATGTTCAAGAAAGAAAATAGGATTTTTTATAACAGCTTACCTGTAAAATCCTTTTCTTTCGATGGACATCACGGGACACAGAGGTCCCGCCCCTCTTCTAATACACTTATATTGCTTTGCTACAAAACTGAGGTATCCCTGGAAGGGGAGGGATTATATAAGGGGTTAAACTTCCTGCTTAGGGTGTGACCAGTGTCCAATACCTAAAGGTACCTACATAACCCATCAGTTATTACTGTGGCTCTGTGTCCCGTGATGTCCATCGAAAGAAAAGGATTTTACAGGTAAGCTGTTTTAAAAAATCCTATTTTTTTTGTTTACAGCACAAAAAATAAAAACTGCAGAAGTGATCAAATACCACCAAAAAAAGCTCTATTTGTGTGGAAAAAAGGACATAAATTTTATGCGTGTAAACATGGATGCACGACTGCACAATTGTCAGTTAAAATAACGCAGTGTCGTATCTCAAAAAATGGCCTGGTCATGAACGGGGGTAAACCTTCCGGAGCTGACGTGGTTATGATAATAAACTTCTTTCTTTTTTTTTTTTTTGTCCTAAAAAGAAATGTAAAAGTCATTTAGTTAGGCAAATTAGTAACACAAATATAGTCTAGATAGTTTACACATACCGATATTGTTACATTTTGCCTAGGTATCAATGACCCCTGGTCTTGAAAGGGTTAATGTGAGTGGTGTCCTTGACCAAAAGTGAGTTTTGGAAGGCAAAACGGGACAGGACCAGATTTGACTTTTGCAGCCGAGGTTGATGTTTACCTAAAATTTTTGACTTATATGTCCCTGGGTATATTGAGCATTTTGATGTATAGTTTTAACAGATAACCACTGCTTGCATTTTTCCATTGCATACCAAGTTTAAATCGCTTAGGTTTGTGACGCATTTAGTTACTATTGTTATTAATTAGTTCATGTTAAATTGAATTTAGGGCTGAGTTCTTGTTTTTCAATTGTATTATAGACTTGCAGTTAAAGTGTATCTAATGTTACGTTTTGACTAGCATATAGAATTGTTAAAACATCTGCCAGTTTCTTTCCTGATGTGTCGCTTTGGGGAAGGTTTACCTTAATTTTCTGTTTGGAGACAGCAATTGGAGAAAACTCTTTAAGATGGTTATTACCCGAGCACGTTTCCCCGTTGGATGATTTCCCCTTGCACCCTTTTCAGTGTACAACCATAAGTATTTAACGTCAATGGGGTTACTTTCCCCAGTGAAGCAGACCCCTATAAAAACCTGCTAGAGCTTTTACCTATTCCCTACTACCCAATACAAACCGGCTTCTGCCACTCCAGCTCCCTCACACTTGTGTTTCAATAAAGAGAACAGAGACTTTCAGAAATGTAAATCATTTTATTTATATATATAGATATATTATAATTTTTTTTTTCTTTTTAAAGATAATCATTTACATACATCATGACTGTGATTACAGACTTTCCAGTGCTGATTTATTATATTTTTCATGCAGAAAGGAAGAGCACATTATCAGCAAATAGTGGTTCGACAGCTGCTCTCAAGATGCAAACTCTTACTGGCATGGCATCAAAAACCAGCTCCATAACTGTACAAAAAAGACAAGCACATATACCATCACTAAAGGTATATTGACTTTGTTAGAGATAAGTGTGCTGCACTTTATGTGAATTGCTCAGGCTGTTCCCATTCACTTCTACCCTCTAAATATGTTTTTTTGACCTAATGAGCAGGACCATACTGTTTTCTCTGTAGCAGGTGGTCTAAATTGGCAAAAAAGCCTTATGTGACTCTGATGCTGTGTTTCTTCACTTGAGTAGATACTTTACATTTTTGTGTGTGTATATGTATGTATATACAGTCAGGTCCATAAATATTGGGACATTGACACAATTCTAATCTTTTTGGCTCTATACACCACCACAATGGATTTGAAATGAAACGAACAAGATGTGCTTTAACTGCAGCCTTTCAGCTTTAATTTGAGGGTATTTACATCCAAATCAGGTGAACGGTGTAGGAATTACAACAGTTTGTATATGTGCCTCCCACTTTTTAAGGGACCAAAAGTAATGGGACAATTGGCTGCTCAGCTGTTCCATGACCAGGTGTGTGTTTATTCCCTCAATACCCCTTTTACAAGGAGTTCATTTTAAGTGTGCTATTTGCATTTGGAATCTGTTGCTGTCAACTCTCAATATGAGATCCAAAGAGCTGTCACTATCAGTGAAGCAAGCCACCATTAGGCTGAAAAAACAAAACAAACCTATCAGAGAGATAGCAAAAACATTAGGTGTGGCTAAATCAACTGTTTGGAACATTCTTAAAAAGAAAGAACGAACAGGTGAGCTCAGCAACACCAAAAGACCTGGAAGACCGTGGAAAACAACTGTGGTGGATGACTGAAGAATGCTTTCCCTGGTGAAGAAAACACCCTTTACAACAGTTGGCCAGATCAAGAACACTCTCCAGGAGGTAGATGTATGTGTGTCAAAGTCAAGAATCAATAGAAGACTTCACCAGAGTGAATACAGTGGGTTCACCATAAGATGTAAACCATTGGTGAGCCTCAAAAAAAGGAAGGCCAGATTAGAGTTTGCCAAACAACATCTAAAAAAGCCTTTACAGTTCTGGAACAACATCCTATGGACAGATGAGACCAAGATCAACTTAAGGCAGAGTGATGAGAAGAGTATAGAGAAGGAAAGGAACTGCTCATGATCCAAAGCATACCACCTCATCAGTGAAGCATGGTGGTGGTAGTGTCATGGCGTGGGCATGTATGGCTGCCGATGGAACTGGTTCTCTTGTATTTATTGATGATGTGACTGCTGACAAAACCAGCAGGATGAATTCTGAAGTGTTTCGGGCAATATTATCTGCTCATATTCAGCAAAATGCTTCAGAACTCATTGGACGGCGCTTCTCAGTGCAGATGGACAATGACCGGAAGCATACTGCGAAAGCAACACTGCGAAAGCAACCAAAGAGTTTTTTTAAGGGAAAGAAGTGGAATGTTATGCAATGGCCAAGTCAATCACCTGACCTGAATCCGTTTGAGCATGCATTTCACTTGCTGAAGGCAAAATGCCCCAAGAACAAGCAGGAACTGAAGGCAGTTGCAGTAGAGGCCTGACAGAGAATTACCAGGGATGAAACCCAGCGTCTGGTGATGTCTATGCGTTCCAAACTTCAGGCTGTAATTGACTGCAAAGGATTTGCAACCAAGCATTAAAGTGAAAGTTTTATGGATGATTGTTAATCTGTCCCTTAAAAAGTGGGAGGCACATATTCAAACTGTTGTAATCCCTACACCGTTCACCTGATTTGGATGTGAATACCCTCAAATTAAAGCTGAAAGTCTGCAGTTAAAGCACATCTTGTTTGTTTCATTTCAAATCCATTGTGGTGGTGTATAGAGCCAAAAAGATTAGAATTGTGTTCCAATATTTATGGACCTGACTATATATATATATATATATATATATATATATATATATATATATATATATATATATATATATATATATATATATATATATATATATATATATATATATATATATATATATATATATATATATATACTGTTTTTTTGAGCCACAAAAAGCTTTGTTCCTCAACAATGACTGTAGTATGCAGTTGCATATCAGTGGTAGTATTCCATTTACTACTAAGCATGTGTATCTTCCATTTTACTCCTTACTGAAGCTGGGTAGAATGTCTGCTTTAGCTATATGAAGCATGGTTATTGTTTATTAAAGCTGTTTTTAAACCCAAGGAGAAAAATCAAGTAGATTGCAACTTTTCAGTCCTTTATTTAGGGGGGGCGCGCTGTGTTTTTCCTTCCTATTTTTTATTTTTATATCCTGGGGGGACAACGCTCATTCACAGTACTGTTTCTGTGGAAGAGCAGTTTTGTCCTTCCTGAACAGAAGGTGCTTTAAGACTACAGAACACCTCTACTATTCCCTTTTATCTATGTCATTAGAGATGAGGTCTGTATTACCAGAGAGAACTGGGAAGATGTTAATGTAAATGTTGTAACTCTGCAGATGTTGATCCTTCAAAAAATGTTACGGCTGATGACCAAGTACTGTTTTACAATGTCAAAATTATTTCAGTGATATGTTTAACAGACTGAAAGGGAACAATAAGAAAAGTTCATCAATGGGATATATATACATTTTAATGTATTTGCAACCTGACAAGTGTGAAAAAAGAAACACTCACACTAACACCAAGAAGGATGAATATTATTAACCTCGCCTTCTGAAAATGCTAGTTATCCAGCGGTCCTCTGACTGTACTACTTTAACTAGTACAGTTCTGACTCTGCTTGGTGCATACCTATTTGAGGTTGTATATGCCAAAATTATTGCTTAAGAAAACTGTGCAAACAGTCTGCTAATTTTTTTTTTAGGTTGTCAGCAATGATAATTCCCAGATGTTTCTCGATACAGAATTCCTTTAAGTAGTCCTGATCCGACCCAAACTTTATCAAATGGGTCCAATGCCCCCACTGCTAGGATCCAGGTTAATGGCAGTGTCTCAGATCCCTTCTCCCTCTCCCGGGGCATCCATCAAGGCTGCCCTATATACCCATTACTTTATGTCCTGGCTGTAGAGCCTCTCGCTATTGCCATCAGAGTGCACCCAGACATTAAGATTATCTGCATGGGTCCAATAACCTGAAGTCATCAGTCTATATGCAGATGACATGCTCCTTGATCTGGGGAAAGCTGGCCACTCTTTTAACAGCCGCTTTGCAGCTCATCAAACAATTGTGCGTTTACGCGGGTCTGCAAATTAATTGGACCAAATCTTAAATACTTCCCTTAGATATAGGAGCCCCCACAGCGGATCAAGCTGCCCTTCCTCTGGTTGGAGCAAGCCAGATCAAGTATCCGGGCAACCAAGTTTCTCGCTCTCTGTCGGGCTATATCAACCTCAATCTTGAATACCTATAGGGCACTTTAAAGTCCAAAACCCAGACCTGGTCCTGCCTTCCCCTTGGAGTTATGGTACGCATTAAAAAATGATACGCCTTCCGAACTTACTATACGTCTTCTGGCATGCTTCCTTATATATTCTACCTCACATCCTTAAATCTATTAAATCTATTCTAAATACATTTGTTTGGGGTGCCTGCCATCACAAGCTGTCTTGGCGAACTCTGAAATGTCCCATAAATTTAGGTGGAACTGCCTTACCTGATCTCACCCTGTACTATATCGCTTCCCGATTATCCCACTTCTTTTATAAGAAAGATAAAGACAGATTTTCCACCCTAGTGTGTTCACAGGCTCCTCAACCAGTTCTCCACCCCCTTCGAATTCTCTTCCAAGGCACCGTGGGCTGTCCCATGGTGGCAACAGGGGTACCATGCTATTTCATCATTGGAAAATCTGACAGCTTGCCATGAATGTGACTAAAGCTCCCCTTTTTCATGCTCATACGCCCCTCTGGGACAACCCGCACTTGCCCGAATTGTCATTCATTCTGGATCATACACGCTGGTTGGACAGAGGGATCAATTACCTTTCGCATGTGCTAGCTAATGGTACGGTCAAGTTAGAAATTAAGGTGGGATTTGGAGTACCCAACCATATGTTTTTTCGGTACCTCCAACTCCTGCACGCTCTTAACTCTCTGTTCCACGACTCTATCCCTAACCTAGAACCTCTATATTTTGTGGAGATAATTACCGGCCAAGACCCTAAGGGCTATTTTACACTTGCTTCAAAACAAGGGTTCAGGGGCGTGGCCTGGACATGGCGGAGTGAAGTCGCCTGGTGCTTGAGCTCCAGACTCCAGGCTCATAGATCGAGGCTGTTATGCCATTTAACCAGCCCTTTTCTACCCGGCCATGAGCTTTCGCAAGAGAGGCAAATACAAGGGATCTAATAAGGTGACCCCGACGGCCCAAATCGACCGATTCCTTAGAGAAAAACCCAGGTTTGGCCTGGAGGCCCGCACTGATACAGCACGTGGCGATGCCCTCTCACTAACGTCTTCTCCTGGAGATATGGCGACATCACATCCCACGACCTCGCTACACCTGACGGGGATCCTGAGTCTGCTAAACAGCCAGTCGAGCAATAGCCTTGCTACAGTGTCTGGGGGAAGATCCGGACATACGAGTGCTGTTGCGGGCGCTACCTACTAAGGCTGACAAGGAGGCTCTCCCCACCAAGGTGGACATGGAGGCGCTGGTGCAGAGTGGAAGAGCAACACCGCCGTGCCTTACAGGAGCTCCGCTCGGAAGTGCATGAGATAGATGAGCGAATAACAACAAGCGAAGAGACCTCGATGGGGGCTTTGGAAACCCGAGTTGCACAGCTGGAGAAAGCGCAGCAGAGGCACCAAGACCAGCTGGCAGAGGTGCAGCTTAATGCCGAGGATTTGGAGAATCGAAGCCGCCGCCAAAACCTACGGTTCAGGGGGATACCCGAAGCCACTGGCCCGGAAAATCTGATGGAAATGGTGCGGGCAATTATTCATATCCTAGATGGTGACCTTCCCGCCTCCCTGGAATTCGATAGGACTCACAGGGCCCTTGGCCCTAAACATGCCGACATGGAAAGACCCCGCAATGTTCTGTGCCGTTTACACCGATACACCCATAAGGAACAGATCATGCGTGCAGCACAGCGGTGGACTTCAACGGAGCTCAAATTTCAGTATTCAAATTCAGAAGAGGGATGCTAAAGCCCCTGCTGGAAAAGCTCATGCTGAACTGCCGTACCAATGGGGGTTCCAAATTCAGCTGACCATCCGGAAAGGTAGTGCTTCTTTCACCTTGCGGCGCCACGCCGAGCTCCTGGACCTTTTCGCCTTCCTGGGGATGGAGCCGGTTCCGTTGCGGGACTGGCTGGGCCCTCTTCCACACAGGGATCTTCGTCCGGGTCCCCAGGGTGCTCCGATGGGTCTCCCCCGTCGATCTGCCAGCCGCAGACAGAGGGAGACCACTTCGATCGGGAGGGGAGAACCGGAGATGTAAGACCTGAGGACATATACAAGTAAGTGACGGACAGATCGGGTTGTCTGTGCAATGGGCGACCAATTGTTACATGCTCATCAGTAGGTTCGGGGATGCTGGAGAGAGCCCCCCCCCCTCCAGCAGTCCGATCTCCCCCTGTGTGGTTCCGTTCAGACCCCCTCGGTACTTCCCCCTCTCCCCCTCACCTCCCTTGGTGCAGAGTCCAGCTGGTTTGAGACGGTTAATACCGCATCTTCAGGACTGAGATATGGTGCCGCCCTCAGGAGTTTGAAATTCACTGCTCCAGGACATGACTCTAGGTGTGCTTCCCAGGGCCTACCCCCTGTATCACCCTCTGGATGTAACAGTCTAGCTTTCTTCAGCTATTGTATGCACCGCACTACTGCAAATGACTTGAGTCTCATAATGCTGGAACCGAGGAACCCACCCACGGAACTTTATCCAGTAACCTGGGATGTTAGTGGTCCGGTTTGGGAATGTGGGAATATGTATTTTACATGTTGCTGGGGTACTGTGGGTTGGTGCGGTTGGGGGTTGGACTGGGAATGGGGAGGCGGTGGGACATGCTGGGGAGATGGAAACAAAGTCTGCTTTTTCATTTTTGCCGTGCTGCTCGGCACTGCTTTTCAGAGAACCGTGAAGGGAGCCTGAGGGGCCGTCTGTACTCAGTGATGGTCCCCTCTCCCCCGCGGGACATGTTGATGGGTCCTCACAGTGGGACCTTATTCTGTGAGGTAATGCATGGCTGGAAGGAAGCAGCAGGTGCTGAGCAGTACGATAGAAACTCAATATAACAGAGTTTTAGTAGAATGGAATTAGGGAGGACAGGGGAGGTTGTACCTGAGCTAAATTGTCATTTCAATCTGCACAGATAAACCCGAAGTTATGCTTGCTAATGTAATGTTAGGCCCCATTATTGTTGGGGGGGTACCACCCCCATCTGCTACGCACACACTCTGGGGGATGGACACGGGGGATTCACATTGTGATCCCTTGCTTTATAATCCACAGTGCGTTGAATGCTGTGTCTGGCGGGCAGGGGGGACCCTTCATCAATTCACACTCTTCAACTACTGAGATGTCTCAAGGTCAATGGGATTTAAGTTATAGTTACCTATGCCTATATGCTGGTTATTTCGTTTTGTTTTGCTTTTCATTATATCTTACAACAATTTGATGGTTAGGGAGCTCCTGACCCCTGTTGTGTCTAGTTACTACCCCACTTAGGATAACACCCCGCTGGGGCTCGGAGTAGGAGTCCTAAGAGTGTATTGAGACCAAGTCTCTCAACCGCCGTAGGCGTCTTAGCTTGTCGGGTACACTGTCATACCAGTGACCCACTGTCTTCTTGTTTACTCTAACGTCTTTCCTCTCTACCCCCCTTTTCTCACCCCTTCTTGTCTTCCCTCTTTCACTCTCCCCTCTTTTCCCTTCTCTCCCCCCCCCCTTTTTTTTTTTATCTCTCTTCTCTCCCTCTCGCGTCTCTTTCCTCCAGCCCAGCTTAGACCATGAACCCGAAGGACAGTCTCAAACTAATGTCTATTATCGTGAAGGGACCCCCGGAGAAACGAACCATGGTGTTATCCAACCTAAGACATGCTAAAGCTCACGTATGCTTTCTTCAGGAGACCCACTTTCGAGCCGATAGAATACGAAGATTCCAAGACCGCTACTTCCCGGCTGCTTATCATGGGTCCTCCTCTGAGTCTAAGTCCAAGGGGGTTAGCATACTAATACATAACGCAACACCGTGGAAGCTGGGTGATCAATGGAGTGACACGGAGGGGCGGGCCTTGTTTGTGAAGGGGATTCTGGGTGGCTCATTAGTGACCCCGGTGAACCTTTACCTCCCCAACACTGGCCAGATTGGATTCCTTGAATCCACTCTGACAAAATTACAAGATTTCGCTGAAGGGGTGGTGATCCTGGGGGGGGGGGGGGATCTTAACTTTACCATGGACCCCTTCTTAGACTCTTCCAGGCAAACTTCCCAGGTCTCTTATGCAGCACTCAAACGCCTAAAGAGGAACTTCTACGCCCTTCACCTGGTGGATGTCTGGAGAGGGACCACAGAGAGAACCACACAGAGCACAGAGAGGGACTACACATTCTATTCACATCCACATGATTCATATTCTAGAATCGATCTGCTTATGTTGCCCCAATCTCTACTTTCTAGGGTGAAATCCACCTCAATTGGGTCTATCACCTTCTCGGACCATGCTGCGGTATTCGTGGACATAGATGTCTTACCCCGTACACCTAAACAATGGCAGTGGAAACGTAACGATACATTAATCCAAACACCGAAGGTAGTGGAGGAAGTCTCCAGGGAATTGAGGAATTTTTTCTCCTCTAATGTGGGTTTGGATAGCGCCCCCCTGATGGTCTGGGAAGCCCATAAGTGTACTGCCAGAGGCACCCTAATAAAAATTGGTACCCGCCTCAAGAAGGTAAGAGCTCAACAAACTCTAGGCCTCCTGGAAAAAAATAGGGTTCTGGAGTCCACCCACAAGCAATCCTTAGCCTCCCGGGCACTGCTAGACCTTACAAACCTGAGAAATCAATTGAGATCCCTGGCTTTGGTCAGGGCTAAGGCGGTGATTGCGAAATGTAAATGTACCTTCTACGAACATAGTAACAGATGCGGTAAAGTGTTAGCGAGGGCCTTGAGAGCTTAAAGGGCACAAGCCTTCATCTCTGAGCTTATGGGGGAAGGTGGCTCTAAGGTGCACACTACCGAGGAGATCGCAGAGCAGTTCCGCAAGTATTAAACCTCATTGTATAACCTTCCGCAGCAATCTTCACAGGGGGGGAGGTCCCGAGAAAGGGAGGCTATACGGGAATATATCCAGCAATCAGGTCTTCCTCGGTTGCCTGATGAAGCTCTGGCAGCTATGGAGGAGCAATTGTCGGGAGAGGAGGTGGCACTGGCCATAGCCCGAATGCAAACTGGCAAAGCCCCAGGCCCCGATGGGTACTCATTGGCTTACTACAAGACCTTCGGCGATATCTTGACGCCACATTTCCTAGCGGCCTATAATGATGCCGGAGAGGGGGTGATCCCTCCAGCAGACACACTACGAGCCTTTATTTCAGTGATACCCAAGGAGGACAGGTACTCCTTATTATGTCAAAACTACAGGCCAATATCCCTCCTCAACATAGACTTAGATTTTCACTAAGGTTCTCGCTATGCGGTTATCAGAGTGGATTCCATCACTCGTTCATTTAGACCAGGTCGGTTTTGTCCCTTCAAGAGAGGCGAGGGACAACACCATAAAAGCAATTAACCTTATTCACGCAGCGAAAATACAGGGGACCCCGATGCTGCTTCTCTCGATCGACGGCGAAAAGGCGTTCGACAGGGTGAACTGGCCTTTTCTGGTTGAGACCCTTCGCCACGTAGGACTAGGTCAGCAGATGATGAACTGGATAGTAGCCATATATTCCCGACCCTCTGCTCAGGTGAAGGTTAATGGTCATCTCTCCTCCCCCTTTGGTATAACCAATGGGACGAGGCAGGGATGCCCCTTGTCCCCATTGATATTTATATTGTCCCTGGAACCATTCCTCCGTACAGTGAGAGACAATCCTAACATATCGGGGATCCATCTTAGTGATTCCCTGCCCCCCAAAATAGCAGCTTTTGCTGACGATTTGTTATTTTTTATATCCAACCCCCTAATCTCGGTACCAAACTTGATGTCAGAACTGCAGAGATACGGAACACTATCTGTTTTCAAAGTCAATTTCCAAAAATCGGAGGCTTTAAATGTCTCCGTGCCGACATCCCTGGACAACCTGCTGCGAGCAGACTTCCCCTTTCGGTGGGCGGGTTCCCACATTAAATATTTGGGCATCCGGCTGCTAAGGAGGACGGAGGGTATCTTCTCTCTCAACTTCCCCCCTCTTCTGAGGATCATCAAAAATGATTTACAGAAGTGGCAGACGGGCATGTTTTCCTGGTTTGGGAGGTGTAACATAATAAAAATGAACCTTATGCCCCAACTACTGTACCAACTTCAGACCTCCCCATTAAAATCCCGCACGCTTTCCTTAGAACAGCCAACCCGAGAACTGGTTAGGTTCATTTGGGCTCGGAAACCCCCACGGCTGGCTCAGTCAAGTTTACATTTACCAAAAACGCTAGGGGGAATAGCTCTCCTGGAAGTGATGCTTTATCACAAGGCTTGCCACTTGACGAGAATCATTGACTGGTGTCGCCATGGGACACTAAAGCAATGGATTCAAATAGAGCGATGTTTGTCGGGGGTGGAACTAGAGGGCCTACCCTGGTGCCATAGGAACCTTCCGGCGCGTGTGAAAGACCTCCCTACAGTAGGAGAGACATGGCGAATAGCCCAAAAAACCTTTCGTGAGCACTCGAGCGCGCTTACCCCAATAAGTGGGAACCCTACTTTTAGCCCGGGACTGAGTGACCCCAGATTCCAGGCCCTGAATGGAAGTGACAGGAGTCAACTTCGCCATTTCTTTCTCGAACATCACGGACACAGAGCCTCAGTAATAACTGATGGGTTATATAGGTATCACTAGGTGATTGGACACTGGTCACACCCCAAACAGGAAGTTCAACCCCCTATATAATCCCTCCCCTTGCAGGGAAACCTTCAGTTTTTACGCCAGTGTCTTAGGTGATGGACGTGTAAAGATGTCCTGTGCTGAGCTCCAAAGGGAATATCCTATATCCTATGCTGGGGCAAGCCAGGCGAACCGGATCCATTTCAAAGTGTCTTTTCTAGGCCGAATTGGATGGTACCCGGGCCTTGTGTCCGAAGAAACGAGGTTTTACCTGTAACACTTCCTCTTTTTAGAGAGCTGGACCCCGCATATCAGAAAATGGTTTTCTATCCTTATTTCTGTCCGGGTGCTATCCGTAGGGGGCCCCAGTCTCTGAAGGTTTTTTCAAACGGAGCTCACCGTGAGAGGTGAAGATTGGGTCTGTATAACAGAACCCTGCGGCTGGATAAGGTAAGGGAGATTCCACAGAATTTTTAAATTCTAGTAGGTTTTCTCCTTTAAGGTAAATGCATGCTATGCCTATTGTCGCCACCGGGGGCTGCCAAGAGCACATACCTTCTCATGCTGATGTCTGTCTCAGTGTTTTTACGCTGCACAAGCTCCTCCAGCCGGCTCCAGGTAGGATGGAATGGGGGACACTCTTAAGGGATATTTCCCCCCAGACTAGGGGGAGGCCGCTGGTGGTCTGTGAGGCGGTTGTGCACCGCACTTTCACCGCTGCCGCCGCCATTGCCACGTGCAGGCCCCATCACTACTGGCCTCTCTCCTTCTTCCCCCCTCCCCCAGCCTTCCCTCCATGCTTGTCCCGGAGGGTCGGCTCGCGCGGGAAGCGCATGTTTTTTTTGAAAAACGAAGGGGGGGGCTGGGTGTCAGCACAACGTCCAGCGTGCTTAGACACCCACGCTGCTGGCTATTAAAGGCACACTTTATAGGTGCACAAAGCCTTTGGAGGGACACAGAGCTGACGGTCGCATGTAAGGTGGGACACAGGCATTCTCCTAGGCAGCATTTACTAAGAGAACACCAGACTGGGCGTTTGGAAGCAAGGCTTTTTGCCAGACTACATCGCTCAGCAGTCAGTGTTCATTTTGTGATACCTCCACCTTGTTGCTTTGCACTATGGGTAGAAGAGGTTCAAATACCACAAGAACCAGAGACTCTAGGGGATCTCCTTCAGGTTCTGAGGACTCCCTTTCTGCAGCACCTTCCCCCCCTTTGGAGCCAGGGACGGCTAGCCAGGGAGAGCCATTGGGGTCAGGGGCTACACCTGCTTCTGGCACTTCAGCCCCTGTATACATTACACAGGAGGTTTTTTCCTCAACCATTAATGGTCTAGAGGAAAGATTAATGGCCGTAGTTGCATCTTCACTCAGTGGAAGAAAACGCACTAGGTCTTCCTCTGTTACCCGGGACCATCAGGAGAGGAGCTCTGGGATAGGGGAGAAAAATCCCTTTCAGAGGATCGGGATGGGACGGATGATTCCTTCTCTGAGGAATCAAGTGAAGAGGGGCCCTCTTCGCTTCTCAGGATGAGGAAGTCTTAGTACAGATCCTTGCTGGATTGGTCCGCTCCACATTTAAAGTACCCGTATCTGAATCAGTTAAAGAACCCTCTATTTCTTTGGGGTTACTGAAACCTCCTCAAACAACACATGCTTTTCCTGTTCATAATTTACTTGAAAAATCTCATTTATTCTGAGTGGGATCACCCAGATAAACGTTTTTTTCCGCCTGAAAAAGTTTTCAACATTTTATACTATTGAAGAAATGTTTATAAATATGTGGGGGATACCGGCCGTTGATGCCGCCATTGCCTCCGTAGTCTGACTTGTCCTGTAGACAATGCTCAGAGGCTCAGGGGTCCTGTGGATTAAAGGATGGAATCCCTATAGAAGGATATTTTCTCCTTAGGTTCAGTAGCTCAACCTGCAGTGGCAGCGATCGGAGTCTGTCAATACTTAAGACACCATGTTAAGCAGGTCATCAAAGTTTTACTTGAACAGCAGGCCCAGGGGTTGGCTAACCTTCCAGCGGCCTTATGTTTTGCTGTTTACTCCATTAGAAGAACCTATCATGCAAACCCCTCGTTTTTCACTTGGGTTGGTGCGTATGCTTAGAATCTTATGGTTGAAAAATTGGTCAGCTGAAGCACCATGTAAGAAACTTCTGGCTGGATTTCCATTTCATGGTGCAAGGTTGTTTGGAGACGACTTGGATAATTATATTCAAAGGTTCTCTAGTGGGAGAGCACTCTCTTACCTGTTAAGAAGAGGAGTAAGCGTCCCTCTTTCAAACGGACTCTTTTCCCCAGTTCCAGGGGATTCAGCCTCTAGGCAGTCGCGATGGCCTTCTCCGTCTGGGTCAAGAAACAAGAGACAAAGAAGTCCTGGGGGAAGAAGCCTGCTAGACAGGACTCTAAGGCCTCTTTATGAAGGGGCGCCCCCGTTCACTCGAGTGGGGGGAAGACTGCTACAGTTCTCAAAAGCTCTGGCAGGAGGATTTCAGGACAGATGGGTAATCTCCACGGTAACCTTAGGTTACAAACTGGAGTTCCAAGAGTTTCCCTCTCATCGTTTCCTTAGATCAAGTGTTCCTAGAGATCCAGAGAAGAAGCAGTCGCTCCTTCTAGCGTTAGAGCGACTTTTGTCGTAAGAGGTCATTATGGTGGTTACTGCGAAGGATCAAGGATTGGGTTTTTATTCCAACCTTTTTACCGGCCAAAAGCCAAATGGGGATGTCAGACCCATTCTGGATCTAAGGGATCTGAATCGGCCCTTCCGCATGGAATCAATTCGGACAGTAGTCTCCATCCTGCAGGGAGGAGAATTTCTGGCATCGATAGACATCAGAGATGCATATCTGCATGTGCCCATTTTTCCTGCTCATCAGAAGTTTCTGCACTTCGAGATAGGAGGGCGTCATTTCCAGTTTGTGGCTCTGCCTTTCGGGATAGCCACTGCACCTCGAGTGTTTACAAAGATCTTGGCTCCTCCTCTGGCCAGATTAAGGGCTCAGGGTAACTGTCATAGCATACCTAGACGACCTGCTCTTGATAGACCGGTCGGTAGCCTAGTTGAACGGGAACTTGAGGACCACAGTCAAGTATCTGGAACACCTAGGTTGGATCCTCAACCTAGAAAGATCTTTCCTAAAACCAGTAAGAATACTGGAGTATTTCGGTCTGATCATAGATACAAGCCAGGAAGAAGGTATTTTTACCTCAGGCAAAGATCACTGCCTTAAGGGACCTGATTCTGGTAGTCAGGACCAGGAAGGGTCCTTCTGTCCGCCTTTGTATAAGGCTGCTGGGAAAGAGGGTAGCTTCGTCGAAGCAGTTCCCTATGCTCAGTTTCAGTCAGGACTGTTGCAACACAGTATCCTGTCGGCCTGGAACAAGAGGGTTCAGGCATTAGATTTTCCGATGCACTTGTCTCATGCAGTGCGTCAGAGACTCAATTGGTTAATACCCGAAAGCTTGCAGAAAGGGAAATCCTTCTTACTGGTCACCTGGACAGTGGTAACAACGAATGGCAGTCTTTCGGGTTGGGGAGCAGTTCTGGAACAGTCTGCGGTCCAAGGGGTATTGTCTAAGACCGAGAGGTCTCTACCTATCAATGTTCTGCAGATCCGTGCGGCATAGCTAGCCCTAAAGGCCTGGACTCTCAGGCTGTAGGGTTGCCCAGTCAGAATCCAGTCCGACAATGCCACAGCAGTGGCTTATATCAAATTTGTGGCAGGGACAAAAGATCCTCTTGCATACGGGACGGATGCGGTGGTGATTCTGTGGCATTGGTTCTCACTGGTTTATGCATTCCCGCATATTCTGCTACTGCCACGATTCCTTCGCAGGATCAGGCAGGTAGGTCGGTACTTCTGGTAGCCCCCGCTTGGCCCTGGAGGACTTGGTATGCGGAAATAGTAAGGTTGACGGTGGGTTCCCCGTGGACCCTACCGTCACGCCCAGACCTGTTATCTCAGGGTCCAGCGTTCCATCCTGCTTTACAAACGTTAAAATTGACGGTTTGGCTACTGAGACCCAGGTTCTGAAGAGCCGTGGGGTTTCAGGTCCTGTGATATCTACCTTGATCAATGCAAGGAAGCCAGCTTTCAGAGTAATTTATCATAGAGTCTGGAAAGCTTATGTATCCTGGTGTGAATCCAGGGGTTGGCATCTCAGAAAATATGTGATAGGTAGAATTCTTGATTTTCTACAATTGGGATTAGAGATGAAGCTGGCCTTGAGTACCATCAAGGGCCAGGTCTTGGCCTTATCAGTATTATTTCAACGGCCACTTGCTTTGCATTCTTTGGTCCGAAACTTTATGCAGGGGGGACGCATCTTAATCTTCCGGTTAAGGTGCCCCTAAACCCCTGGGACTTGAACTTGGTTCTGTCTGTTTGACAGAAACAGCCCTTTGAACCAATACGTCAGATTCCTTTGGTCTTGCTGACAAGGAAGTTAATTTTTCTGGTAGCCATCTCTTCTGCTAGAAGAGTATCAGAATTAGCAGCTCTTTCCTGTAAAGAGCCTTATTTGATTGTACACAAGGATAGAGTAGTATTGCGCCCTCATCCTAGTTTTTACCGAAGGTGGTTTCAGATTTTCATCTAAACCAAGACATTGTTCTGCCTTCCTTTTTTTCCAGATCCCTGTTCTTCGGAAGAAGGGTCACTACATTCTTTGGATGTAGTAAGAGCAGTCAAGGCCTATCTGGAAGCAACTGCTCAAATTTGCAAAACGGATGTTTTGTTCGTGCTGCCAGAGGGTCCCAATAGAGGACAGCCAGCGTCAAGATCTACAATTTCTAAATGGATTCAACAATTGATTATTCAGGCTTACGGTTCGAAACAGAAGATTCCTCCGTTTCAGATCAAAGCACATTCCACAGGAGCTATTGGTGCTTCTTGGACAGTGCATCACTGGGCCTCTATGGCTCAAATCTGCAAGACCACAACCTGGTCTTCAGTGTGCTGCAGGCAGCGGTACAGGGTCCTCAGGTCTGATTGCACCCTACTTGGTTGTGGTTCCCCTCCCCTCAGGTAGCATTGCTCTGGGACATCCCATCAGTTATTATTGAGGCTCTGTGTCCCATGATGTTCGAGAAAGAAAATAGGATTTTTTATAACAGCTTACCTGTAAAAGCCTTTTCTTTCGATGGACATCACGGGACACAGAGGTTCCGCCCCTCTTCTAATACACGTATATTGCTTGGCTACAAAACTGAGGTATCCCTGCAAGGGGAGGGATTATATAGGGGGTTGAACTTCCTGTTTGGGGTGTGACCAGTGTCCAATCACCTAGTGATACCTATATAACCCATCAGTTATTACTGAGGCTCTGTGTCCCGTGATGTCCATCGAAAGAAAAGGATTTTACAGGTAAGCTGTTATAAAAAATCCTATTTTTACCAGTAATGGGAAATGGATGTCTAGAGAGGAATTGATGGCTGATCCTCTTAGTGAACCTCTCCTTTTGGCAAAAGATTCAATTAGCTCACTTTCTAAGAGCGCAACCCTCCCCGACACCTTTTTTAAGAGCCCTAACATCTTTTGAGCTTCTCTGCTCGGACCAAGAGCCAGTACGACATGTCGTCTCGCTATCTTACCAACTTCTTATCACACCTCCCAAGGGGTATAGACCTCCTTATTTAGCTAAGTGGGAACGAGATCTGGGGATATCATTAACCGAGAGACAGGTGGAGCGAATAATTCTTATTACATTTAAAACATCGATAAGTGCCAACCAACAGGAAGCAGGGTTTAAGGTTTTGTCACAATGGTACTACACCCCGGTCAGGCTGCACCAGATGTTTCCTCAGAGTTCAGACCTATGTTGGAGATTTGGAGAGGAGGTGGGTACCCTTCTCCATATCTTCTGGTCTTGTAGGTTCATCTCCCCCTTCTGGACAGAGGTTCGCCGCATCACTCAGAAGTTCAGACCGTGAGCTGCCCAAGACTCCCGAGTTCTTTCTAATACACCACCATGAAATACCGAACAAGGCCTACAGAAAATCAATTCTGCCCCTACTGGTCACGGCTGCGCAAAGTTGCATCCCCCTGTTTTGGAAGCGGACAGAACCCCCCGGGGTAGCGGTCTGGCTGAAAAGGATAGCCGAGATCTACAAAATAGAGGACCTTGTAGCAACCGATAGGGGAACAGTTCCTCAAGAAGTGGTTCTATTGGCTCGAATTTTTCTACTCTGAGAAGTATGCAAAGCTGACGGCATTATGCTAGTTCCATTGGACAGCGGATGAGGAGTGGGATGAGATTTAGGGAGCGTGGAAAGCTGTTTCCCCCAAGTTATCTGATCAGCTCACACATTTATACATTTTGCATCGGTCCTATCTTACTCCCATTCATCTTTCGAAGTACAGGCTACAACCCGGAGTGCCCCAAATGTGGTGATCCCATTTTATCATCTGTTATGGTCCTGTCCCTCCCTCCAGGGATACTGGACACAGGTAGTCAAATCCTTCACGATCTAATGGGTTCCCCCGTGTCCCTGTGCCCACGACAATACATACTAGGCCTCCTCTCCACCTCTGAGGAGGATAAATACTTGAACACCTTTCTACAGGAATCACTTTTCACAGCTTGACTGCAAGTAGCTCAAACTTGGATTAAGACCTGGTTCACAACTATGCATTTTTTAGTGTGTTTTCAGTTTTGCAGAAACACACTACAGTCCACTTCACATGGTTTCCTATGGATGCAGTTCACATCTGTGCATTTTATGGAAAGGGCCAGGGATTTTCTTTCTGCTTTTTGATTCCATAGACTTTAATGGATGAAAAATTTGTATTGAAAACGCAAAATGCACCTGGAATATGCAAACTGCAACCTGCCTAGGTGTGAATCAGGCCTAAGGAGTTGCCCCCGACCCTCAATCAGTAGATCAGGGCTATCGACACCACCCTTCCCTATAAAAAGAAGCTATATATGCATAGAGGCTGTCCTAATAAATATCACAAGATCTGGAACAGATGGTTGGAGGAGGCCTACACCTGTACCGATGCAGAATAGCTCCACATCACATACCACCACACCCTAGTGTTGATCAATGGTACGCCCCTCTACAAGTGCTTCCAGCCCAGACCCTTACCCAAATAATACTCAAGGGTTTTTCTTTTTTTTGTTCACATATACTGTTGATTATCCTTCTCTTTGTTTATTTTTAGTATTGTGCAAACTTTATTACATCCTACTTGATAACACAATGTTCATGTCATACATTAAACCATGCATAATGTTTATTTCGGGTTAATTGTCATTGTACTCGTCTTTTTGATTTGCTTTGCTTAGGTTTGCATTCTCTGTTTCTCTTTCACTGTAAGGAATTGTTTAGACATTTCTCTACTTAGCACTCTACTTGGCAGAATCCTACATTCAGCATGAGTTCCCAAGGGGCTCCACCACCTTCAGTGTTGCAGTGGGTTCCCGTTGGCACAGCAGTGGCTTTAATTTTCATCCTGTAGTATGTCAGAGAGCACAGATATTAGGAGGTGTGAGGTGGGTCAAGGGAAGTAAGTAGGCTATATGTTCCCAACTGTGACGGAGTTGGTCCCACCAAGGGAACCTTTCACCAATGCAGGGCAATGAAATCTAGCAAGGAGCAGGATGGGGAGGAGATGTGATTACATTCTACAGATAGAAGTGATTTGTTTGCCAGCAGAAAAGTGAGAAAAAGCAGCATTGAGTGAAAAGGAATCGGGATAAGACAGAGGACTTCTGCTGACAGTAGTTCATCCCCCTGGAGAGAACAATCTCAAGCTGTTCACCTAGCAGGACCTGCAGTGAGGAGTGTAAAACAAACAGGAGAATAAAGATCATCACATGGTTGGGAAATGATCCAACCAAAGTTGCCAAATTTGTAGAAATTTATTGTGCATGTCGATAAGGATCACTGTTAGTTTTCCATTTACCATCATGCTGTGCACTCCTCTTTATCTCATCAAAGGATAGGGCTGGCATTTTCCATGCTTTTGCGATTGTCTGTTTTGTGGCTAGGCTTGCTTTCTTCTATTTTCATCTGGTGATCCAGCCTGCAAGTCTGTTGTTTTTGAAAAGCACAAGCTCTCCAGCAGAGTGTGTCAGTGTACATGGATGAGACAAATCATTTAAGACTGACAGGGTGTATAAAATTAGCTTTTATTTGTGTAAAACTTTAATCCCAGAAGGAAAAAACAGCTGTAACTGGTTATAAAGTGTAAGCTGGAGTTTGGCCTCATTTTCTCAGTGTATTTAAATCTTCTAATACATTTAACATTACTGTTCCTGACTGACAATCCTGCTGTTTACTGTACCTCCTTTTCTCACTTGTCCAGAGTTTTGTCTCCCTAATACAGGAGGAATGTTACTAGCCAGATCACTAGGTGAAAACAGAGGGGAAAAAAAAAGCCAAAGAGAACTTGTGAAGTACATGTCTCAAATGTTACATAGTTAGGTTGAAAAAAGACACAAGTCCATCAATTCCAACCTATGTGTGTGATTATATGTCAGTATTACATTGCATATCCCTGTATGTTGCGGTCGTTCAGGTGCTTATCTAATAGTTTTTTGAAACTATCGATGCTCCCCGCTGAGACCACCGCCTATGGAAGGGAATTCCACATGCTTGCTGCTCTTGCAGTAAAGAACCCTCTACGTAGTTTAAGGTTAAACCTCTTTTCTTCTAATTTTAATGAGTGGCCACGATCTTGTTAAACTTCCTTCATCGAAAAAGTTTTATCCCTGTTGTGGGGTCACCAGTACGGTATTTATAAATTGAAATCATATCCCTTCTCAAGCGTCTCTTCTCCATAGAGAATAAGTTCAGTGCTCGCAACCCTTCCTCATAACTAATATCCTCCAGACCCTTTATTAGCTTTGTTGCCCTTCTTTGTACTCGCTCCATTTCCAGTACATCCTTCCTGAAGACTGGTGCCCAGAACTGGACAGCATACTCTAGGTGCGGCCAGACCAGACTCTTGTAGAGCGTGAGAATTATCGTTTAAAAATTAAAATCATACAATCCCATATACACAGTCCCATATACACAGTTCATCCAGTCCTTCAGGTGCCTTTAGACAAACTCCTGACAGGCTGTCGTGCCTTTTTACTAAGGAGTGGTTTCCATCTGGCCACTCTACCATACAGGCCTGGTTGATGGAGTGCTGCAGAGATTGGTTGTTCTTCTGGAGTGTTCTCTTCTGTCCACAGAGAAATGCTGGAGCTCTGTCAGAGTGACCATCGGGTTCTTGGTCACCACCCTGACTAAGGCCCTTCTCCCCCAATCTCTCAGTTTGGCCAGGCGGCGCGCTCTAGGAAGAGTCCTGATGGTTCCAAACTTCTTCCATTTACGGATGATAGAAGCCACTGTGCTCATTGGGACCTTCAATGCTGCAGATATTTTTCTGTACCCTTTCCCAGGTCTGCGCCTTGATACAGTCCTGTTTTAGTGGTCTACAGACAGTTCCTTTGACTTCATGGCTTGGTTTGTGCTCTGACATGCACTGTTACCTGTTGGACCTTATATTGACAGGTGTGTGCCTTTTTCAAATCCTGTTTAATCAACAAAATTTACCACAGATGGACTCAAATCAAGTTGTAGAAACCTCTCATGGATGATCAGTGGAAACAGGATGCACCTGAGCTCTATTTTGAGTATTATGGCAAAGGCTTTGAATACTTGTGTGCATGTGATTTTTTTTTTTTTTTTTAAATACATTTGCAAAGATTTCAAACAAACATTGTCATTATGGCAGTATTGTTTGTAGAATTTTGAGGAAAATAATGAATTTAATCAATTTTGTAATAAGGCTGTAACATAACAAAATGTGGAAAAAGTGAAGCGCTGTGAATATGCAATTATGCCCATTATGCCTTTTGTCTTGCAGATTTGTTTTTCTTTTTTTTTCTTCTTGAGTTTACAACCACTTTTAAGGTAGATTAATCCTTAATCAGACAGGACATGACCAAGCTGAGGGAATGGGTCACGGAGACAAAGACTAGGATTAGTCGTGCTGAGAATACCCTTCACCCTTTACAGAACTCTGCAAAAGCCATGCAGCGCCAGATCCAGCAACTGATTTAAAAGCACGATGATCTGGGGAACCATGCTCGCAGATTAAATCTCCGCTTTATTGGGCTTCCTGAGAGATCCGAGGGCCCTGACCCTGCTACCTTTCTGGAACACCTCCTCAATACTACATTTGGTAAAGAGGCCTTCTCCACCACATTTGTGGTGGAGTGTGTGCATCGTATGCCTGCACGCCAACCTCCAGAGGGTGCACTGCCCCGCACCTTTATAGCAAAGCTGCTGAACTACCGAGACCGCGATGCAATCCTCCGACTAACACAAGACTGGAGCAATAGCCCTTTCCAGAATGGTCGATTCTTGATATTCCCTGACTTCTTGGCAGAGGTTCAGAAGCAGCGGTCCCGTTTTGTTGATGTTGAACGGCGCTTAAGAATACACCACCTGAAGTACGCCATGCTATTCCCGGCCAGGCTCAGCATAATGGGCGATGACCGGGTACACTTTTTTGAAGATCAGGAGCTTGTTTCTGCATGGTTGGACCAACGTGATGCAGATAGGAATCGTCCTGCCTGATGAAGACTCTTCCCCTTTTTGCTCTGTTACCTGAGAAAGTTTACTTTCTGTTGGAACTTTCCCCCCTGTTCTCGGTGATGACAGACAAAGCGTACATTATTGATGCGCCATCATATGCCTTCAATTGTATTCACCCCAGTGGGCACCACATTACAGGATTTCACCAATTGGTGATAATCCCATTTCCCCTGACTTTTTATTCGAACGATTCATTATCGTTTTTTCATCAACGTGAGCATACTCAAGAACCCTACCAATTCTCCTGCGGAACTTTGAAAGAGTCTGACCACGTTATGAGTCCTACTGCTGGTTCCCCTCCCAGCGTGTGTTCGCCCTCATAGATTTAACATCCATACTACCCCAGAGATTTTTTTTTCTGTTAGTTTGGACCTTACAGATCTGACCACCCCTATTTTCCACATCAGGTCTGCACAAGTTATGGGTACTATACCCCCGCTATGTTTGGGATGCGGAGGGTTGGGTGGGGGAGTTAAGAAGTT
The DNA here is from genome assembly GCA_037952925.1 of Lithobates clamitans. Lineage (NCBI taxonomy): Eukaryota > Metazoa > Chordata > Amphibia > Anura > Ranidae > Lithobates > Lithobates clamitans. The sequence continues at coordinate 2,417,746 of JBBGZY010001184.1, forward strand.
ATGTTTTGGTTAATGTTTTATATTTGTAATGTTTTGCTATGTGCATGGTGCTTTTTCAACTACGCTATGATTCGGATATGCATTTTTTTCCTATTTACTGCTCTCTGACCTGAATAAACCTGCTCTATGGGATAACAGGATACTACTCCTGTTTGCCATTGTCACACACTTTCTATGACCTCCATAAAAATTTTTACATGGAATGTCTGTGGGATCCATGACAAGCTGAAGCGCACTGCTGTTTTTAAATCTCACAGGGCTTATATTGTGGTATTGGTGGAGACACATATTACTGGCCAGCTCCAACTTGCCCTCAAACGTCCTTAGATAGAGCAAGCTTATCATGCTACCCATACTCTATATTCCCGGGGTGTTTTAATTTTAATAGCCAACACGGTTCAGTTTGGGATAATTTCTATACGCACAGACCCTCAGGGCAGGTTTGTCTTCTTACATGTTACTTTATATGGTAAACCATACTTGATTCTAGCCTGTTACATCCCTCTCCCCTTTAACTCTGCTGTGATCAATGAGGGTTTCCTGTTTATGGCTCAGCATCCTGCAACTCCCGCCGTCTGGCTTGGGGATTTCGGTACTTAACCCGGCCATAGATAGATTGCATCCAATGCCCCCCCCCACTACCTAATAACACTCGCCTATGCCGTCTATTCACAGATTTTTCATTAACAGATACAAGGCGTTACAAATAGCCAAACACACACTCCTCCTCCTGTTTTTTCTGCAATGCAATCTACCATGCTCCATATAGACTTTATTCTGGTCTCCGACATCTTGCTCCCTCTGCTGGAGGAGGCAGGATTTCACCCATGATCCCTGTTAGACCACGCCCCATATTGGGCAATACTCTGCCTGGCTCCCCAGGTTATGCCCCGTTCCTGGCGTCTGCACCCCTTCTGGCTAACCACCCTGGCTGACCAGGACGACATACAGCATAAGTGACAATTTTACTTTAACACCAACCGTGATACGGCTTCCGCTGGCCAAGTTTGGGAGGCTTTTAAATTACATGTTCGGTCTACCCTCTCTAGATGTATAAACCGACTGAAAACCGGCTGAAAACCTCCTCCAAAGCTCTACTTCAGCAAGCATAAGACAAATTCGCTTCCTTTGCTGATGCATTCACGTCGGACCCCACACCGGCCAACGTTACGGAATACATCTTGTGGCATGTATGCGTTCCTTGATCATCTGATCAAGGGCTAATACTGCTGTGCAAAATGTAAGCAGGTTGTTTCCATGGAAGCCCAGGTTCTGAATCTAGGGAAGCAACTATCAACACGGAGAAGACACTCTATACTAAAGGAGAGTTGGGATTGTACCCAGCAGGGGCCAGCACAGAGGCGGGTAGAGATGAGGGTCAGGCACCAAAGCAGAGTAGATGGGTGACAGTCAGTAAGGGTAGAGGGGAAAGTGCCAGGGAGGCTGGTCCTTGGCTGGAACATCCCAATAAGTACGCCCCGTTGAGTGACATTGGTGAAACCAGTTGGACCAGCATTGTTGAAGCTGAGTAACTCCCCTAGCTGATGATCCTCTATCCCAGACATTGATCTATGGTCTTCTAAGGGTGTAATTTACCCACACCAGGTGCTTACTCTCACAGGAGTGAGGCCCTTTCAATCACTGAGGCTCGGTTCACACCTAATGCCTATGCGGCTGACAGTAGGGGTCCTGTACATCTTGGTTCACCGATTTCAGTCCGAATTTGGGCTGAATTCGGACCTGAAATTGCCAAAAGACTCACAGGGCTCCTGTGCAAATTTGGAAATATGTGAACCGGCTCCATAGGGAGCAGATCACAATCTCCTGCTATTGCGAATTGGATGCGGAATTCCGCATCCAATTCGCAATAGTGTGAACCCGGCCTGAAGGAGGAATTTGAGCTCCCTTCATGCTATTTAGGTACCTGCAGCTAAGGCACACCCTCCAGACCCAATTGTCCAAGTTTTCCCACTCTACAAACCTTACCCGTAGTGGACGTAATCGCAGGTGAAGACCCTACTAAATTAATATCCACAATATATACCACATTGCGCACCCCCTCAGTTACTCGAATTGTTGATAGAACTAGAACCCGTTGGGAGGGTGATGTTGGTCCCCTAGAAGAGTCAGACTGCGACGAAATACCAGAAAACATGAAGAAGACTTCCCCTGACTATCGTTCAAATTTATAGCCCACTATGTCCTAGATGTGCTGGCCATCCTTGCACATTTTTTCGTTTAATATGGACCTGTGCATATATTCAAAATTATCAAGGTTCTACATGACCACATGGGATCCCCTCTCCAACTAGATTCGAAATCTTGTATTTTAGGCCTATTCCCGGATATCAATATAGACAAGTTCCTTGCCACTTTTCTTTACTAAATTCTTTAGTGCTATGAAATTGGTGGCCCATCGTTGGATGCATACAATTCCCCCTACCTTCCAAGCTTGGGTCATAGAAATTAACTCAACCCTGCCAATACAAGAAAGTATATATATATATAATTTTGTTTATATAATAAGAAAAACGCATCGATGATCAAATACCACCATAAGAAAGCTTACAACAATTAGTAGGAAGTGTGCAGACCCTTGCTTTGAATGACATCTGCCACAGGACATCACTAGTCTCTCACACTGTTCTGGTGTGATTTTGTTCCGCTCTTTTTCCACTCTTTCACAGTTCGGTGACTGTAGTGGGTTTCTTGGTCATAACTTTGTCACCAAGGATTTTCCAGGCTTAGATCAGGACTCTGGGCTGGCCATTTCATTATTTTATTGTTTTCAGCTTCAAGGAACTGCTTTACCCGTTTTGCTGTGTAACGGGGCATTGTCGTGCATTAAAAATTGCTAGCTGATTGGGTGATGAACGCAGGGAAGGAACCGCATGTTGTCGAAGAAGGTTCTGATAAACATTTGTATTCACTCTGGCATGTACCTGTATAAGAGGCCCAACTCCTGTTGCAGAAAACATCCCCCAAACCATGGCGCTTCCCCCTCCACCTTTCACTGACTTCTTTACACACTCTGTCTTTCCCCAGTTTGACGACGAACATGTTTCCTATTGGACCCAATATAATTAAAGGGGTTGTAAACCCTCCTGTTTTTTCACCTAATGCATCCTATGCATTAAGGTGAAAATACACCTGGCAGTGACCAAACCCCCCCCCCGTTTTACTTGCCTGAGCCCTGGAACTTCACACTCCGGAGATGCGCTCTTGCTCTGCCCGGGGTTCTTGGCTCCTGATTGGATAGATTCATAGCAGCGCAGCCACTGGATCCCGCTGCTGTCAAATCCAGTGATGCGGGGGTCTTCTTCTTTTTCAAATCTCATTGAAGTTTTTTATTCTGTGCTTCAAAATATATGTAACTCATGAAATATGCTTAACAAAACTGCTCTTTTACTCCCGTTTAGATAATTTTAAATAGGACTAAGCAGTGACCTTAAAATTTTGGAAATTGTAGGTTGTTCTCTATTTTTGATCTCCAGTGTAAATTGTGTTTGGGTACAGCGTTGTATGACCGCGCAATTACCAGTAAAGGGCTAAATGGCTAAAAATGGCCTGGTCATGAAGGAGGTAAAAGCTTCCGGAGGTCAAGTCGTTAAAAAATATATATAATCAGCATAAAATTTTTTTTTTCTTTCAGAGTGCTGCCCTGAAGAGGCCAGTCATTCCCACTGAATATGGAGCAAAAGTACCAACTAGTATTCGTCAGCGTTACTTGAACATCTTTATTGATGAATGCTTAAAATGTTGTGTTTCGGAAAAGGAAGCATTTGATAAGGTATGTTACCAAACCCATTACTGAACAACCATATGCATATATGCAGCCTCATGCAAGTGAGTCCTTATCTGTGAGGCCGCAAATGTGCGCGCCACTGTGTTTTGTGCAGCGTGAGCTCCATGTCTTGTACTAACGATCGGGAACCAGGCGGTCCGGTTCCCAATCACCTCATTGTTGTGATGGCCTCTGACTATCACAGTGATCAGTTACTTTACAGCTCGCCCCGTGTTGTTTTCTGTGTGTCGGGAAAAAGATACAATGCGGTTGATTTACTAAAACCTAAAGAGTGCAATATATGGTGCCAAGAAAAACCTGACAGGTGTATCTAAAAAAAACATAGTGATGGAGATTTGCTAAAACTGGAACACTGTGCATGGTAGCCAATCAACTTCAACTTGTTTGATTAAGCTTTGACATTAAAAACTAGAACCTGATTGGTTTCTATGCAGAGCTGCACCAGATTTTACACTCTCCAGTTTTAGTAAATCAACCCCAATGTTTCCTTTTCTGCTTGCTAGATGAAAAAAGTGTAAAAAATAATTAGAGAACAAATATAAATTAGTTGAATCAGGGTTTGATCTGTGTTGGGGTCAAGGGTGAGGTCAAATTATCATGACCATAGTCAGAGGTCAGGATCAGTGTATTTTAGGTAGCATTAAAAAAAAGCAAAATGCACTCTATTGTTTCTGGGCCCTACTACGGGTACAAACAACAAATATACACATACAGTACTGTGCATGTTGTGAAGAAATGCTTTCAAAAATATATATTTTGTTATCAATTTGCAAGATGCAAATGAGCAAACAGAGGTAAAAAATTTAAATCAAATCAATATTTGGTGTGTGGGATTTTGTAGGAATCAGGTGTATGATAAACTAATTATACCACGTAGGAGGGTGTGACCAAGACAGGCATGTGAAAGGATGCTGCTCCCACTGTCGATAAAGATCCTCCCCCCAGCCTACCCAACTCTGAGATTTTAGGTCTCCTCGCTGGCTAAACCCTTCCTGAACCGCCGCTAGCCCTCTGCACAAGAGGGATGGCGAGAAGGGAAGATGAGGTGGCGGCCCTGGACATCCATGATTGCGCCGCTGCAGCCTTCTGCAGTGTACACCACATGGCTCTGAGAAGCCTAAAGATGAGGGCAGTAAATACAAGTCCCTGAAGAGCCAATATAAGGACCCCCGCAGGATATGTTATATTACACACAGTAACTGTCTAGGGCATTGGAGGCAAAACTGGTGGATGATAGGAAGGCCACCTGCCATCTTGGGTGTGGGGTCCATGCACAGGCTGCTGATGCCCTCCTGCTTGACACCAATATTGATGATGCTCTGGGGTCACAGGCCTCTCCGCTCCTTGATCCTGGCGTGGATGAGCCTGAACAATTTACCCTGGCAGAAATACTCTGAGCGGTTAACAAGTGCACAGCATCAGTTAATACCCTAAAAGATCAGTTTTGAGGCCTGAGGGAAGAAGTACCCCAGCTGATGCAAGACCTGCAAAAGATCCGTGAGCGGACAACGGCTGTGGAAAGTCATGTCCGTGATATTGAGGATCAGCTGCCTCCCTTAGGTAGGGAAACGCAAGCTGCACATCATTTGGGAAAATAAACTAACAGGTTGGACAATCTGGAGAATCATATCTGCTGCAACAATGTTTGCATTGTGGGTCTGCCAGAAAAAGCAGAGGTGGGAGACCCAACGACCTTTGTTGAAAACTGGCTCATAGATCACTTTGACAAAGATGCTTATTCTCCTCTTTTCAATGTTGAAAGGGCTCGTTACACTCCAGCCTGCCCACTTCCACAGGGGGGTCCTTCTAGGCCTCTGTTGGTTCGTCCCCTGCATTACAGGGATAGAGAAGTGGTCCTGCGTCAAGCACGGGATCGTGATAATATCCAGTACAATGGTACCAGATTATCTTTTTACCCATATTTCTCCCCTGAGGTGCAGCGCCAAGTTTGCGGAGAGGAAGAGACTCCTCTGGAACTTACAGCTAACCTATGCAATGCTATACCCGGCAAAGCTACATGTCATAGTTGTCGGCCACGGCCAGGTGCATTTCTTTGAATCAGCGAAAAATGCCACTGCTTGGTTCACCTGCAACGAACAAGCAATACGGCACAAATGCGAGAATAAGGAAGGAGGTCGATCCATGCTGTATATTTTTATACCAGAGCAGAATGCCAAGTTTCCTGTTCCTATTGTTTTCCGGCTGGGGGACATGATATGACTTAATGGGCTGAGAGCTACCATGCGTGTTATCTTAGCTTTGAACATGCATGCAGATTAGGTGTAAACCTTTGACTATCTGACTGCTTGGTCTGCCATGTTGGCAGATCTTCTGTTTGTTCCTCTTTTTTGTTTTTCAAGTTTTTGTGGGGAATTCCTTAGGTCACAAGCAATCCCTCTGCTGTGCCTTTTCAAAAGTTGGCCCCGTTGTTCCTTTTAACTGTTTACTATTGCCAACAGTCCTTTACAAGTGGCAGGCTTGCCTGGCGTGCCCCTGCTATCTGGAAACCGTTCGAAGCCGGAATGTGATTATTGCCTTCACCTTGACATTCCATCCACCGTGACTGAAGTTTCAGTGATCTCTTGGAACATTAGAGGGATCCATACCCTCCTTAACCGATTCACCCCCGGAAGAATTTACCCCTTTCCTGACCAGAGCACTTTTTACGATTCGGCACTGCATCGCTTTAACTGACAATTGCGCGGTCGTGCGACGTTGCACCCAAACAAAATTGACGTCCTTTTCCCCCCCCCCACAAATAGAGCTTTCTTCTGGTGGTATTTGATCACCTCCTGCGGTTTTTATTTTTTGCGCTATAAACAAAAAAAGAGCGACAATTTTGAAAAAAAACGCATTATTTTTTACTTTTTGCTATAATAAATATCTCCCAAAAATATATATAAAAAATTTTTTTTCCTCAGTTTAGGCTGATATTTATTCTTCTACATATTTTTGGTAAAAAAAATCACAATAAGCGTATATTGATTGGTTTCCACAAAAGTTATAGCATCTACAAAATAGGGGATAGATTTATAGCCTTTTTATTACTAATGTTTTTTTTTTTTTTTTACTAGTAATGGCAGCGATCTGCGATTTTTATCGTGACTGCGACATTATGGCGGACACGTCGGAAAATTTTGACACATTTTTGGGACCATTGGCATTAATACAGCGATCAGTGTAATTAAAAATGCATTGATTACTGTAAAAATGTCACTGGCAGTGAAGGGGTTAACACTAGGGGGGCAGTGAAGGGGTTAAGTGTGTCCTAGTTTGTGTTCTAACTCAAGGGGGATGGGGACTGTGCAGGGAAGATAACAGATCGCTGTTCATACTCTGTATGAACGGGTACTCTTGCTTCTTACTACGATTCAGCTGTTGGTCCACCACTACGTCTCCTACCTGGAAAGGGTGTGTAGGTTCCTGTGAAGAGAAAGGAGAGGTGTGAGCGATGTTTTTTAACTCTCTCCAAAGTTTAAATCACTTTCTTAACATACTACTCCTGTATGAGATCAAGATCCCCTCTTTCTAACATTAATGGCTGTCTAGCCCATGGGGTGGGGAATGGTCTGCCCATCAGTACCTCGAAAGGGGAGTAACTCGTGTTTTTAGAGGGAGTCATTCTTACCTCTGCAAGGACTGCAGGAAGTACCTTTTTCCATCCGTTTATTGTTCCCCCTGTGGTTTTCCTGATTTTATCTTTAAGTGTCCTATTCATTCTTTTTACTATCCCTGAACTCTGGGGGTGGTATGGGATGTGAAACTTCCAGTCAATCTTCAGTGTTTTCACTAAATATTGACACACTTTGGCTATGAAGGCAGGACCATTGTCTGACTTCATTTGAAGTGAGCAGCCTCATCTTGGGATTATTTCCTGTGTAAGGATTCTGACTACTGTTTGTGCATCTTGCAACATATGATTTTACTAATGAGGGAAGAGCGGGGATGAAAAAATCTTTATCCAATAACCCACATGTAACCTACCAGCCTCTGTGTCCTACCCCATGATATTGTGAGATAAATAGGGGTGTACTAGCTATGGGTATGCATGGTCTCCCCTCTTGGCAGATGAGCCCTGATTCAAGGCTTTTCTGCACTCCTTCAATGTTCCATTTCCTAACAGGATGGACACATTGTGTGTATGTGTAGTGCGGTTGCATGACCCAGGGTGAATGAAGTAGCCATCTCCACAGCCACCGCACAGCATGCTAAAGCTCGGAGACACGCCGGCATGCCCAGTACCGGCATAGGCACAACCCTTGAAAAAAATGTAATAGGGCGGAGTTTGCCCCCCCATGCTCCTGCTCTAGGACTCCCGTCATGGTTTCACAGTTGTCCCTGGCAAATAAGTGATACATCTTTCCATAATTAGGTAATCCAAGACCATTGCAGTTTTAGGATATACAAAAGCATTACACATTTCATCATTCCGTTTTTCACAATTGGGCATATTGATATTTGTGGCTTGTCTCAGGAGTTTATCATCGTAGGAACAATCAGGTATCCATTGGCAACAGTAACCAATTATACCAAGAAAAGACAGCAATATCTTTCTTAGTAAGTGAGCGGGGCAGACCCACTAGAGCCATAGCTCTCTTGTGACTGATTTTCCTTTCTCCTTTAGTGAGCACAAAACCAAGGTATTAAACAGTTTCCTGACACCATTGTAGCTTTTTCCTAGACACCTTGTGCCCATTATCTGCTAACCAATGTAACAGATCTATATGCAACCTGGCTTGGACTACACAACAATAAATCATTAACATATTGGAGTAGGACATAACCATGGCGGGGAGTCCAGGACCGCAATGTTGCCTGGAGGGCCACTGAGTAGACTACAGGGGAGTCCACATAACCCTGGGGCATTCTACACCATGTCATCTGGCAGTTTCTAAAACATAATGCAAGTATTGGCTGTGTCTCCTCGTCCACAGGGACTGAAAAAAATGCGTTCATTAAATAAATCGCAGAGAAATATTCAGCATTGGATGGAATGGAGTTAAGAAGTGATGGCACATCAGGCATTATGTATGGGTGAAATGGGTATAACTAAGTTGTTTATGGCCCTTAAGTCCTGCACCAACCTATAACTGCCATCTGCCTTTATAACTAGATTTATAGGTATGTTGTAGGGTGAAACTGTTTCGTTTTTTTTTTTTTATTCCCTATTTAGGAAAGTGCGTCACCTTCGAAGAAATTCCCTCCTTTATCAATTCGGTAATCAGACAATGTTATCTTTTACCCAAAGAAATAAACTGCCTACACTCTTCAGACAGGACTCGGGTGAATGACAGGGGCATAGTGTAGCACTGGGGCGCTGGTCTTCTTGGCATGCAGGGCACAGACAACTAGTTAAGGTACACAAGGTGTCTAAGACAGGAAGGACCCCTATGGGTATTAACTGAGGAGATTACAGTATGCCCACACATATAACGAAAGCGAGGGCCCTTGGAACAGCCAAGGGCTGGTAACACCCCACACAATCTTCCTGCACAACTCTTCTCCAGACTCGCCCAAAACCATACAATATGAGGCCAGACCTATATTAACAAATAGCCATATAAAACCAGACAAATGGGAAACTCTAGGAGCAAATAGAGTTGCATGGTGACATTGGGCAGGAAACAGTGCTTGAAATACACTTGGGGACACGCAGATTTATTGCTAGGGACATTTAACATACCTTAGCCTGAGGCAATGAGTGGAGTTTGAACAGCCAGGCATGGCTGGGCGTGTAACTAATTACAATAACAGCAGGGTGGGTTTGGCAGTCTTAAGCCTCATATACAGAAGTAACATCAGTTCTTTACCCTTTAATGGCTTGGAACGGCTTGGAACTGCAAGTATCAGCATGGCTGATCTTTGCGAATAGGAAACAGCTATGTAACGCCTAAAACATTCACATGTGAAACCCAACAAACCATGGGGAAAAAAACAATCTTGTATAAAGTTGTCTACGGAAGCTGTGATTTTCCTTTTGTGCACTTTTTCTAATATAAAAAAATGTTTGACGTCAAACTAATTTTTACCACGTGAATTTTATGTATGGTATACCTTTACTATAAAAAAAACTATTGTTCACCATGGTTAAAAAAAAAAATTGAGCAGCTCAAAAAACAAATATTTTTATAAGTTCCCATCTCTACAAGAAAGTTATACTTCACCATAACACATTGGAAAACTCTTCAAAACTGTTTATTCTATGAGAACAAAGCTTACAGTTTTAATACACATATTTGTACATTACTAAGGGGTAATTTTACTCTTTACAGTTCACTCAGCTCACTCAATTTGCATGACACTACAGCTGTTCACACACACACACACACACACACACACACACACACACACACAAGCAAGCAATTTAACCTGTGCCAAAGAAAGGGAGGGGGTCCTTGTTCTTTAAACTATAAGACAGCATTCCTTATTTTTAAACTTTAATCGTCAGGGAAAAAGGCTTTTTTTCTTCATTTTTTTTTTTTACGTCACTAATCTTTTAACATTTCACTTATTTTTATCAATTTTATTAACTGCTTTGGGTGTGGCTCCAATGACTACATGATTAGCCACCCCAGCAAGTGTTTAACGATTTTTAGCTCACAGTTTTTAGCTCACAGTTTTTAGATTAACTTTTCTTTTAGAATAAGCAAACATTATATTTTACATTTTCTTTTCCATATTAAATTTACCACAGTGCAAAATGACTACACATTGCACATGATTTTACAATTTTAAGTCAATATTTACCCAAGTTATAAAGATCAAATTGTTCACGATTTTAAGTCAGAAATTTTCATTTTTAGTCTTGTAATTATGGCAGTTACATCACTTTAAAACATACATAACAAACACAAAACAAGTAATAATGCAACCAATTTTCAATCTGTGTTATCAACTGTTTTGTTGATACAGCACTTTAGGCATATTAATACAACTAACCCGACATGACATAATCTATGGATCTCACACACCTCTACACAACAAACAACTCTCACACGTAGCCAACTCCAACCTGTAGACAAAAATATTAGCACATTTCTCTACTAAAACTGCACTTTTTATGTTGACCTATACATTGTTTTGTGTATGGTGGAGGGTTGAATGGGAGGGGAGGGGCAGTTGGGTCTGATCTCTGCTTATCTGCCTCATCCTTTTGTTTCTTACTATTTCTCTGAAACCAATAAGGGGCATATTTTAACCAGTTCTCCCCCTCTTTTCTCATGTATTCCGTGTCCCACTGAGTGGGACATGGAATATCACGGGAAGGCTTTCTTGTTCTCCCAGACATAATCCCTACACCATATCTATATGAAATTCATCGTTATCTCCTTCTCAAGGGAAAGGGTCACTAATGTGCATAATTTTTGTCCACCCAGCTAAGATACCCAGGTGTTAATAAACTCATAATTAGTTTCACATACTCTAGCTACATAATCTTTACAATTCTCCCCAGGGTTTGGAGGAGGTGGGAGATCCTTTCCCTGCAACTGACCCATTATCACAATTACAGTGAAAGAAAGACTGCCTTGCCTTACAGTTTCAGTTCACACCATAAATCATCTTATACTCTATACGACAGAAAGACAAAGCAAGACGGAGATGTGGGCCCCAGTGGTAGTTGCCTTATTAACACCAACACTTTTTCTCCTTCCCAAAAGGAGTGTAGTACTACTTATTTAAATTTATAAAGTCCTCCAGAGGACAGGTCTACCAAAGACCGCGGGTCTACCAAAGACCTCTTTAATTTGCAAAATCCTTCAAAAAGGACAGGTCTACCAAAGACCTCTTTAATTTGCACAGTCCTTCCAAAGGACAGGTCTACCAAAGACCGTTTTAACACTTATAAGGCATGGTCCGTTTCCTTTCTAAAAAATTTAAGGGACTAAAGTTTTATCAGAGCCGAGGCAAGGAAACTATTCGTCAAAATAAGACAAAATGTACTTACTTGCCCCAGGTGATTACTTTATCCTGGACGAGCTCCCATTCTGAAAGGCTTTCTGGCTCTGGATGACCATCCTTGGTTAATTCAGGCAGACCACCGGGAACCTCGGATCCGTGAGAGACCACATGAGACACGGGGAAACAAGCTAGAGTGTGTTCATAAGATCTCTAACTTTTATTGAATACAACGGTAGTATATATACACCAGTAATACATGTCTATGGGTTTTTACAAACTTACACTTTCGTTTTAAGAGTTAGGCTGCTTGACTAGATAACAAGAAATCGCTAATGACTTTGCTGACACAAATTCGGCTTAACCACAGTATCTCATAGGGTGTGGTTCTATGCAAACTTTTAAGCTGATTATGGTAAAAACACACACACACACAGGAAAAGTTCACTTCTACTTTATGTGAAGGAAAGAGATTCTAAGATGGAGTCAATATGCTGAGGTGTTATTGCCACGATTGCTGAAGGTTTTCAATGCTTCCAGGGAACAACATAGCCTGCCTCCCTCTATGTCTAATGCCAATATCTTTCTTTTATTAAAACCAAGTAAAGACCTGACTGATTCGGGATCTTATAAGCCAATTTCGTTATTACAAAGTGATATTCAACTTTTAGCCAAGGTCCTGGCAATGAGGCTGAATGGGGTTATTACGTCCATTGTGCATTCTGATCAAGCCAGCTTCATGCCAAATAAGTCAACGGCTGTCAAGCTAAGGAGGCTCTTTCTTAATATGCAGTCCCAGGCAGGTAATGTACAGTGCCTTGAAAAAGTATTTATACCCCTTGAAATTTTACACATTTTGTCATGTTACAACCAAACACGTAAATGTATTTTATTGGGATTTTTTTGATGTACCAACGCAGTGGCACATCAATGTTAAGTAGAAGGTAAATTATAAATGGTTTTTCAACATTTTTTACAAATATGTGGAAAGTGTAGCGTGCATTTGTATTCAGCCCCCCATGAGTCGATACTTTGTAGAACCACCTTTTGCTGCAATTACAGCTGCAAGTCTTTTTGGGCATGTCTCTACCAGCTTTGCACATCTAGAGAGTGAGATTTTTGCCCATTCTTTGCAAAATAGCTCCATCTCTGTCAGATTGGATGGAGAGCAAACAAAAAAGGAAATGCAGTGCTCAGAAAGTGAAATGAGTATATTAACAATGTGACCAGTCCGTAAGTACTGTATTAAGCCTGGTGATGAGACATGTGTTCATAAAAAATCAATAAATACTAGTGTGCAGAGAAGTGTAATGAGTCCACACTGTAGGGAAAATCAATCCAAACTAAATAGTGAAAAAGTCCTACAAGGACTGATAAGGGTGATGTGAATCCGTGGATAAAAAACGGAATCGGTGACATGCGATGAGTCCGCAGATGGAAAACAACATCAGTGGTATACAACATCAATGAGTAGAGAAGGGTGGGTACTCTTACCGGATAAAATGGACTCCCGTGTCTTATGACATGGAGTCAATGAAGCAGTGAGCCCCACCGAGGTGATGAAGAGATGTCCGGAAGGCTGGAACTCACAAGGTATATTTCAACCAATGTACATCAAATGATCATCTGGATGGATCATCAAACCAGGATTTCTAGGACCATATAGTTCGAATAGCCAGTGGAATGCAATCTCTCTCGTCAAGGTGGTATGTAAAAAAGAAATCAAAACTTCCGCATAGTGCAGATAAAAAAGGAATTTTATTGCTAAAAACCATACAAATAAAAAAAGTGATCACTATAAAAATACAAGCAAGGGCAGCATGGAGAGGGGGAAATCGTCCGACACCTTTCGACCCAGGGGTCTTCAACTAGGGCATCAGTCTCATGCCCCAGTTGAAGACCCCTGGGTCTAGTTGTCCTGTGGACAGTTTCTTCCACCTGAGCTGTGGATCTCTGCAGCTTGTCCAGAGTTACCATGGGCCTCTTGGCTGCTTCTCTGATTAATGCTCACCTTGCCCGGCCTGTCAGTTTAGGTGGACGGCCATGTCTTTGAAGGTTTACAGTTGTGTCATACTCTGTCCATTTTCGGATGACAGATTGAACAGTGCACTGCGAGATGTTCAAATCTTGGGATGTTTTTTTATAACCTAGCCCTGCTTTTCCACAACTTTATCCCTGACCTGTCTGGTGTGTTCCTTGGCCTTCATGAGGCTGTTGTTCACTAAGGTTCTCTAACAAACCTCTGAGGGCTTTACAGAACAGCTGTATTTATACTGAGATTAAATTACACACAGGTGGACTCTATTTACTAATTAGGTGACTTCTGAAGGAAATTGGTTTCACTAGATTTTAGTTGGGGGTATCAGAGTAAAGGGGACTGAATACAAATGCACGCCACATATTTTAGATATTTATTTGTGAAAAATTTTGAAAAGCATTTATCATGTTCCTTCCACTTTGTGTTGGTCTATCACATAAAATCCCAATAAAATAAATTAACGTTTTTGGTTGTAACATAACAAATTGTGAAAAATTTCAAGGGGTATGAATACTTTTTCAAGGCACTGAGAGGGCACGTGACAGGGGGGGGTGCCCATTGTCGCCCTTGTTAGCCATTGAGCCGCTGGCTATCCTGATCAGAGATAGCCCCGGTATCACTGGTTTCTGCTATGGTGAAAGACAGGAAAAGGTGATGTTATATGCGGACGATGCAATGATGATAATACTCGGAGATACAAATGAATCCTTGTGGGAGACTATGGCTACAATTACTGAATTTGGGTATTTTCCAGAACTTAACCACTTAAGCCCCGGACCATTTGGCTGCCTAAAGACCAGAGGACTTTTTACAATTTGGCACTGCGCTGTTTTAACTGGTAATTGCGCGGTCATGCAATGTTGTACCCAAACGAAATTTGCGTCTTTTTTTTCCCCCACAAATAGAGCTTTCTTTTGATGGTATTTGATTGCCTCTGCGATTTTTATTTTTTGCGATATAAATGGAAAAAGACCAAAGATTTTGAAAAAAAAAATATTTTCTACTTTTTGTTATAAGAAAAATCCAATAAACTCAATTTTAGTCATACATTTTAGGCCAAAATGTATTCAGCCACATGTCTTTGGTAAAAAAAAAATGTCAATAAGCGTATATTTATTGGTTTGCGCAAAAGTTATAGCATCTACAAACTAGGGTACATTTTCTGGAATTTACACAGCTTTTAGTTTATGACTGCCTATCTAATTTCTTGTCTTGACTAATGACAAAAAATGTATTTATTTTTTTCAAAAAGTTTTCACTAAATTATATATTGCTCACACATGCCATGGTTAAATGTGGAATTGCACCCCAAAATACATTTTGCTGCTCCTCCTGAGTACTGGGATACCACATGTGTGGGACTTTTTGGCAGCCTAGACGCGTACAGGGCCCCGAAAACCAACCACCGCCTTCAGGATTTCTAAGGGCGTAAATTTTTGTTTTCACTCCTCACTACCTATCACAGTTCTGAAGGCCATAAAATGCCAAGATGGCACAACCCCCCCCCCCTAAATGACCCCATTTTGGAAAGTAGACACCCCAAGCTATTTGCTGAGAGGCATGTTGAGTTCATGGAATATTTTATATTTTGCCACAAGTTGCGGGAAAATTACAAACTTTTTTTTTTATTTTGCACATAGTTGTCACTGAATGATATATTGCTCAAACATGCCATGGGCATATGTGGAATTACATTCCAAAATACATTCTGCTGCTTCTCTTGAGTACGGGGATACCACATGTGTGGGACTTTTTGGGAGATTAGCTACGAACGGGGCCCCGAAAACCCATCACCCCCTTCAGGATTTCTAAGGGCGTACATTTTTGATTTCACTCCTCACTACATATCACAGTTTCGAAGGCCATAAAATGCCAAGATAGCACAAGACCCCCCCCCCCCTGAAAATGACCCCATTTCGGAAAGTAGACACCCCAAGCTATTTGCTGAAAAGCATGGTGAGTATTTTGCAGCTCTCATTTGTTTTTGAAAATGAAGAAAGACAAGAAAAATGTGTTTTGTTTTTTTTTTTTCTTTTTTCAATTTTCAAAACTGGGCATTCCATGGCCTCCAAAACTGTGATAGACAGTGAGGAGTGAAATCAAAAATTTACACCCTTAGAAAGCCTGAAGGAGGTGCTTGGTTTTCGGGGTCCCGTACGTGGCTAGGCTCCCAAAAAGTCTCACGCATATGGTATCCCCGTACTCAGGAGAAGCAACAGAATGTATTTTGGGGTGTAATTTCGCATATGCCCATGGCATGTTTGAGCAATATATCCTTTACTGACAACTTTGTGCAAAAAAAAAGAAAAAAAAATTGTTTTTTTCCCGCAACTTGTGTCAAATATAAAATATTCCATTGACTCGACATGCCTCTCAGCAAATAACTTGGGGTGTCTACTTTCCAAAATGGGGTCATTTGGGGGGATTTTGAACTGTCCTGGCATTTTATGCACAACATTTAGAAGCTTATGTCACACATCACCCACTCTTCTAACCACTTGAAGACCACGCCCTTTCTGACACTTTTTGTTTACATGAAAACATTTTTTTTTTTTTTTTGCAAGAAAATTACTTTGAACCCCCAAACATTATATATTTTTTTTAAAGCAAAGGCCCTACAGATTAAAATGGTGGGTGTTAATTTTTTTTTTCAGACAGTATTTGTGCAGTAATTTTTTGGGGAAAAAACACACTTTTTTAAATTTTAATGCACTAAAACACACTATATTGCCCAAATGTTTGATGGAATAAAAAAGATGATCTTAGGCCGAGCACATGGATACCAAACACGACCTGCTTTAAAATTGCGCACAAACGTGCAGCGGCAACAAACTACATACATTTTTAAAAGCCTTTACAGGTTACCACTTTAGATTTACAGAGGAGGTCTACTGCTAAAATTACCCTCGATCTGACCTTTGCGGTGATACCTCACATGCATGGTGCAATTGCTGTTTACATTTGACGCCAGACCGAGGCATGTGTTCGGCTTTGCGCGAGAGCAGGGGGGGACAAGGGTGCTTTTTTTTTAAATTTTTTTTTTTGCTTTTTAATCTTATTTTTAAACTGTTCCTTTCATTTTTTTTTTTTTTTTTTGTAAAATCTTTATTTAAGAACATTTCAGTTAGAAACTACACACAGAGTAAACATGTATAACAGAGCCCAGAGAAGGTTTACAATGACGCAGGTTATTGCAGCTGACCAAACCATATTCAGGATTATTTCACAATTGGTGGTCACTAGTCATCGTATTGAGTCAAAGCGCCCCTGGGGAGCAAGTCCCGTCCAGCGACGGTCCTCCCCCATCCAAGGTGTTGACTGCTCAGGTGGGTAAGGAGGGCACCACCCCCGACAACAGCCCGAGTAGAGGGGGGCTATCAGCCTCCAACAACCTCACCCAAACCGCCAGTCCGGCGGAAACACCCCCCCCAAATTCCCATCTTCCGGAGTAGGAGACACGGCCCCCCCGCCCCAATAGGGGATTAGAGGAGCCGGGTCCCCCCTCCTGCTGCTGGCCATTGCAACTTTACTTCTGGTTGTTGCAGCGAGTGAAAAAATTATCCAACCTGTGGGCAGTGAGATATTGTGTAATTTACAAACCATAGATAGTAGTAGAAGTAAAGTGGAAAAAAGATAAAAGATTAGAAGTTGAATGGGGAAAAAATAGGGGGGTAAATGTGGAGCATACCTTATGATCTGGAGGAGTCTCAGAAATCTGCGCCGAGCGTGCTCCGACCAGGACAGGTCCCCTTCGTGTTTGGGGTGGAGCTTTTTTCACTGTGTGTTATTACTTTTGATTAAGCGAGATCTTAGGGAAGGTTCTGCCAATTCCAGCAGAGCCATATCTAAACTGGAGTTTTCGTGATCAGGTTCAGACATATACTCTTTCCAAGGGTTCCATATAATGTCAAAGCGTTCCACTTTCCCCTTTACAGGTCGCTATCCAGTGTTCGGCCTCTCTAATATCCTTTACTTTCCTAATCCAGTCTGCTTTTGAAGGGATCCTGGATTGTTTCCAGTAGATTGGAAGAAGGCGTCTGGCTGCGTTTAAGAGATGTGGCAATATGCATTTTTTGTATCTACTGATTGGCATCCGTGGGACATGCAAGAGGAAGTAGGCCGGGGACAAGGGGATGTCAAGGTCTAAGATCTCCTTTATTAGGTCTTTAATTTCAGTCCAATATGGTTGGATCAATGGACACTCCCACCAAATATGGAGGAGTGTACCCCTTTGGCCACACTTCCTCCAACATTGCTCTGATACCAGGGGGTAGATGCGAGCTAGGTCGGCCGGAACACGGTACCAGCGTGATAAAATTTTGTAATTAGTTTCTTGGGATTTGGATTCTATGGAGCTCGAGTGAGTGAGATGATATGTGTGTCAGTTGAGTTGGGGAAAGCTCCACCTTTAAGTCTTTCCCATGCCCGTATATAGGTTGGCCTAAGGTTATCAGCAACATTACTTAGTAGACGGTACATTTCCGAGACCATGTGGGGAATTGGTTCTTCTTCTATTAAAAACTTTTCGAAAAGTGTGAGAGAGGAAGGGTCTCTAATTGATTTCCCATGTATCTCGACGAAGTGGTGGAGCTGTCTATACCTCCAGAAATGTATTCTGGAGCCCCCGTGTCTCGTTTGTAGGGATTCAAAGTCCATTAGTTTACCCTTATGCATTAATTTCCCACAGCTGGCATTACCATCGTCCAACCAAGGACCAAAGAAGGTCATTTGCTCACCAGGCGGAAACCAAAGGAACCCTCCCAATGAAGCTAGCGGGGACATAGAGGGAGACAGATTTAGAGCCGAATTTAATTTGTCCCAAATGGAGAGTGCATGAAGCGTCAGAGGGGAAGTAGCTTCTGACAGTCCTCTGCACTCTCTGGGTAGCCATGGTGCATAGGCTAGGTTCCTGCCCGCTAGCCATTTTTCCAAGGAAACCCAAAGCTTGGACTGGGTGTGGAAACGCCAGCTGAGGATTCTTTGAAGGACTATGCCTCTATGATATTTGAAAATGCGTCATCCAACTGGCAAAGTAAAGTTTCAATCTGTTGGCTTTGCACTTGACATTGAGATTGCAGCAGCGCAATAGTGGGGAGAACCTCCTCCAATTTTTCTTCTATAGATTCCACCCTATTACCCAAGTGTGTAGTGTCAGCTTTTAGTTGGGCAATATCTTCATTAAAAGCTTTTTCCACCCTGCATGTAAAGCGCTCTAAGTCCTCTTTGGTGGGCAGGGACATGATATGGCGCCGAATATCTTCATCACTTAGTCAGAGATCTCAGAGCGGCCACCCAGAGAAGCAGGGGAGGCACAGGGGGCCGAATCACTCACCGACCCTGGGGATGGAACCGGAGATGTTGGGGAGATTGTTCCCTTCAGTGTCCGGGCCGTGGCTGCAGCTGGCTGGGAGGATTTGCCTGCTTTCTGGGCCTTCCCGGTCTGCGTCATCTTGGAGGTCTCGCGGCCTTGTCCTCGGGTCCCGTACAAGTATGAGTCTAGCTGTCCCTGCCTTGTTTTGTTGATCCTTGCCAGGTGGGAGGGCTGCCTTAGTCGCTGTGACATGTGGGAAATCTGAGGAAGCAATTTACCCCGTTTTTCGCTGATTTGTGCGGCGGTGGAGCGGAGCTGAGGCAAGACATGACCTCACTCCTCCATAGTCAGGACACGCCCCATTCCTTTCATTTTTTTAAAATCATTTTTATTATCTCAGGGAATGTAAATATCCCCTATGCTAGCAATAGGTAGTGACAGGTAGTCTTTTTGAAAAAATTGGGGTCTGTTAGACCCTAGATCTCTCCTTTGCCCTCAAAGCATCTGACCACACCAGGATGGGTGTGATAAAATGCTTTCCCAATTTCCCAATGGTGCTGTTTGCATCCGGTGAAATCTAAGTCCTGAAATGCTCGTAGCTTCCGGTTTCTTAGGCCATAGAGATGATTGGAGCCATTCTGGTCTATGATCAGCTCTATGGTTAGCTGGCGGAACCACCGGCTGCATTCTCAGGTTCCTTTTTGGGACAGGAGAGCCAGAGAAAACCATGGAATATGGTGTGAGGGGGGGGGACATTCCCTCCCACTGCTTGTAAAAGCAGTCTAGAGGCTAATTAGCCGCTAGGATTGCTTTTAAATGAAAGCCGACCGCTGGCTGAAAATAATGATACCAAGATGATACCTAAACCCGCAGGCATCATTCTGGAATAACCACTCAAAGTCCAGCAACATACCAGTACGTTGCTGGTCCTTGTTGGGCATATATTGTAATCTTTTTTTTTTTTTTTTTTTTTATGCAGCCTGTGGGCTGAACGAAAAAAGATATTGATCGGTGGGTATGCCCACCATTAGAATACCTCCCTTCATCCACCCACTTCTAATGATGGGCATACATGCACCATTTTGTTTTTAACTGTGGTGGTGAAATCACCTCCTACAGCGCTGGAGTCACGGCTTTATGTATCGTGGGAACATTGTTGCTGTCAAGATAAATAAATCGGTGCTGCAGCTGAATGGCCTAAAAAATATATGCCGGGGGGCGTGGCTTAGCAATGGCCGTGTGAAGAAGTGTTTCCCAAGTGCTCCTGGCAGGACCCTCATTCACCCACAATTGTGACGGCTTTTTCGCAGGAAAACGAGGAATGATGGCCTCTAAGAGGTACAGGACACGATCGCTGACCAGAGGAAACCAGACTGCAACCGCGCGGAGCGCAATTCAAAGATATTTTCAAGATTCACAGAGGGCCTCACTGGGCGCCATTGCGACAGCTCCACGTGTGCAGTATATGAATGAGCCTGAACCGCTGGAATTACCTGGCTCCCCGACTCTGTCTAATACACCGGGCTGCTTCTCAGGGACTCCAGCTGTCTTTCGATCTACCATGGATACAGGGGCGTAACTACCACCATAGCGACCCATGCGGGCGCTATGGGGCCCGCAGCCGAGTGGGGCCCAGTAAGGATAACAGCACCGCCGGCACAGTCTCCCAGCCAGGGGAAGAGAGAGGAAAGGAAGAGGCGAGCTGTCCGTATCAGCAGAGAGCCTTTGATAAACAGAACGCCGATCCAATGCAGGACACGTGACGTCATCAAAGGCGTCGGGCCAAGAGGTGGGGCTATATGATGATAAGCCCCGGGAAGACAGGAAATTCGAATGAAAGCTATTACAGCGGGCAATCCCGCTCTCTGCTGATCCGGGTGGCTTGCCTCTTCCTCTGCATAGGTGGGGCTGTATGGGGCACAGGCAGACCAGGCTGTATTGGGCACAGGTCACGCTGTATTGGGCACAGGTCACGCTGTATTGGGCACAGGTTACGCTGCATTGGGCACAGGTCACGCTGCATTGACACTAGGGCAGCTGTGGGGGGGGCTGTTTACAGGGCCCCATACAACATTTTGCTATGGGGCCCTGCTATTTCTAGTTACGCCCCTGCATGGATAGCTCTTCCCTACCACCAAGCAGAATGCCTGAAGATCTTCGTGCCATCTTGCAAGCTCTCCCCACTAAGGCGGACATAGAGGCTCTTCCCTCTAAGTCGGACATTGAAACCCTCATCCTCCGAGTGGAGGAAGCACACGCCCGCGATATACAGGAGATCAGGGCTGAGATACAGGTGATCTCGGACTGTGTGGACTCCGGGGAGGGCTCGATTACAGTCCTTACACAACGGGTCTCGGCTCTGGAGCGAGCCCAGGCATCCCAGACAGCCACCGCAGTGGACTTGCAACTACACATGGAGGACTTAGAGGACCGCAGTCGACGCAATAACCTGCGGCTGCGGGGCCTCCCTGAGGCTACTGGCTCGGAAGATTTGGAGGTGACGGTTGTGGCCATCTTCCAGAAGGTACTGGGCACCGCACCACCAAGTCCGGAGTTAGACCGAGTGCATAGAACCTTGGGACCTAAATCATCAGACCCAGACAGACCTCGGGATGTGTTATGCAGGATTCACAGATACACACAGAAGGATCTTATACTCCGTAAAGCCTGGGATTATGGGGAAGTAGAATTCGATGGAGCGTCTATCAAGATTCTGTCAGATCTCTCTAGAGCCACACTACAGCGCAGGGCTCTGTTAAGACCAACGCTGGATCTGGCCAGACGGCGGGGCTGCACATACCGCTGGGGATACCCATTATCGGTGAATTTTCGCAATGGCTCTTCTACTTTTACCCTGCGTACCCCAGCGGACCTGCCTGCATTCTTCAACTTTCTGGGGGAGGAGCCAATCTCGGTTCCGAATTGGTTGGCTCTTATCCCTAGTTTTGTGGGCCGCCCGGGATCCTCCACTCAACGGAACCATCAACCTCCTAGGCAGCAACGCTCCAGAGGGAGGCAGCGAGCAGCTTCTGTGGAGGATCCATGTGAGTCATGACTTTTTTTTTTTTCTTTCTCTATTTTTATTGTTCCCCTGTGATTGACGATGTTGGTTAGCCCCTTCATGCCGACCTGGATATAGTTCTCACTCCCCCGCTTTAGTTCTGCGGATGTATGCTCATTTGACTGAGATTTGGTTCTGACAGTCTAACCCCGGCGTGGATCTCTTTCCTCTCGGCCTCAACATGAACGGTCCTGGTCACGAGGTTAGCATACCGCCCAGAACTGCTCCTTGTGCCCGCGGTCTGAGGGGAAACCACCAAGAATTGCATGGACAGAGTCGGGTTCATGTTAAATCTTATGCTGAAGACTATTATCCCATCCTAGAGTCTTTAATAATACCCCCCCCCCCCCCACGAAGGTAAAGAGGGGCCCTATGACTCTAAGCTACAGCACTCTCCGATTCATAAGCGGTCTTCCTGGGAATAATATGAAGAAGTGTTTGTACCGCTCTAGAGACTGTAAGTAAGTGGATGCCGCCAGGCGCTTTACTTTATGATGGCATAAATTGCATTAGTGAGAATGTGCAGGTATCTGACTTCTGTCTGTTATGCAGTAGGGATATCTATTGTTTACGATATTGGGCCCCCCCCTTTCTTTTCTTTCCCAGGCCATCCTGCTCACTTGGAGGGGAGTTTTCTTATTAATGGAGAGAGGGGAGGTGGGATATAACTGTATATCCTCTGCGAGCTCCTGCCGGTATATTTAGGGTCACTAGGGGTCGAGAGTTGCTGAAGACACACCTTTCCAGCACCAACCGCCGTCATCCGGACCACGCGCGGGGGGCGGAGACGTGGAGGGGTGAACCCATATCATATCAGAATACTGCACAGTATAGCTTTTTATTTAAAATGCCTAGCAGATTAGGGGTTGGGGGGGGGGAGACCTGGAAGAAAATGTAACTATGGTGGACTGGTTACGGCGGGAGGGGGAGGGAACTCTGAAAGAAGAACTAGATAATCTCCATCAGGTAGAATTAAAAAAACTCTCGGATGGTGAGGGGGCGATATCACCCCATATACTTGATCTAAGGTCGAGCTACAGCTTAGTTGAGGGATGCAGTATGCAGGGGGTGTTTAAGAGTTTAAAGGTTATTCTGATCAGGCATCAAGTCAGACTTGTATACTTTTGTTAAATGCTTTCGTATTATTTTACAGAAGAAAGTTAATGTAACCTCTATTTAAATGTATTCTTTCCTATTGTGCGATTTAGCCGTCATTATCATTATACTGAAACTACATGTTAATACAGGGTGGGGGAGAGGGGGGGAGCCGGAGACTTCGTCACTGGTTGTTTCTTTCCGTGCTCCCACTTAGACCTGCGCTCAATTACTAGTTCTGAACTAGTGAGCGTTAAAGCACCATTGTGCTACCTAATTAGACTATCTCTAATACTACTGCTTGCTGGTAACGCAGCACTACTTTTTCTCTCTCTTTTTCACCCATCTTCCTTCCTACTCCTCTTCCTCTTACCTTCTTTCCCTTATCCCAAATCTTTCCCTTATTTTAGCTACTTCTCCCCCCAGAATTTTATTTAAAATAGGGGGGCCATGGAGGCGGTGACTGTATTTTCCTTAAATGCAAAGGGGCTAAACGTCCCTGAAAAACGACGCATGTTGCTGAGTGACCTACATCATCATAAAGCTAATTTGGCTTTCATACAGGAGACTCACTTCAAAGAAGGTAATTTACCGATATTGAAGAATAAATTCTATCCGACGGTGTACCACTCCACATTTGGTCCCACCAAATCTAGAGGGGTGTCAATACTCATTTCGCGATCTGTACCCTGGAAGTGTGCAGATGTGAAAACTGACTCAGAGGGACGATATTTGTTCATTAGAGGTGACACTAGCAAACATATATGCTCCCAACAACCAACTAGATCAATTTATTGCCAAGACGTTGGACACTCTGAAGAGCTTCACAAAGGGTCAGTTGATTCTAGGGGGTGACTTTAATGTCTCACTGATTCCCTCAGAAGACACTTCATCTGGAAACTCCTCAATCACACCGACAGCCAGGAAACGCATAGCACGTTCATTACACAATTCACAACTGATCGATGTATGGAGACTCTTACATCCGACTGAACGAGATTACACCTTCTATTCAACTCCACATAGGCATTATTCTAGGATTGACTACTTCCTAATCCCCCATACCCAATTACACGCCGTACGCAGCTCCTTGATTGGATCTATCACATGGTCTGATCACGCCCCGGTCCTACTGTCCTATGCCCTAACAGACTGTTTCACTACCAGGGAACGGACTTGGAGACTAAATGAAAGTCTTCTACAAGACGATGAGACTCTCAAGGACGTAGTAAAGGAGGTGGAGTATTACTTTAAGACTAATGATACCCCTGACGGTAATCCCGGCTTGGTGTGGGAAGCCCACAAGGCGGTGATACGCGAAGTCTTAATTAAACATGGCGCACGGATTAAGAGACAACGCTCGATACAACTGACATTGCTACTAAATGACCTACATAAAGCAGAAGCTAGACATATACACGCTCAAACTCCTGAGGGAGAGGCGGAACTTCTTCTATTACGTGCCAAAATTACTGATATAATGCAGTTTCGAGCTAAAGCGGTGATACAGGTCTGTAGGCGTGTGTCCTATGAATCGTGGAATAAGTGTGGTAGACTTCTGGCCAACTCCCTGAAAGAGCAGACGCTTGCGAGTTATATCCCTCACATTATGTCGTCCTCGGGACAGAAGACCACTTTTCCACAGTCGATAGCGCGGGAATTCAAAGATTTCTATGCCTCCCTCTATAACATACAGAAGCCAGCTTCCCCACGATCCCAAATAGAAGCCTATCTGGGTAAGTCTGGATTGCCCAAATTACCCGCTGAAAACAGTGCCTTGTTAGACGAACCCATATCCATTGATGAAATAAAATCGGTGGTAGGTGCTATTAAATTGGGGAAAGCCCCGGGTCCAGACGGATACACGGCCCAATATTATAAGACCTTGATACCTTATCTCGGGGAACATATGCACAAATTCTTCAACTCATTGGGTACGGGGGGGAGTATCCCCCGTGACACTCTCTCAGCACATATTGCAGTAATACACAAGGAAGGGAAGGATACTACTGCATGCGGGAGTTATAGGCCAATCTCTCTTCTCAACATAGACCTGAAAGTTTTTACTAAAATACTAGCCACTAGAATCCAACAATACCTCCCGTCTTTGATCCATCAAGATCAAGTGGGATTTATCCCAACTAGAGAGGCCAGAGATAATACCGCTAGAGTCCTTAACTTATTACATATAGTAAATCAGAACAAGATCCCCTATATCTTCCTAAGCACAGATGCAGAGAAGGCCTTCGGGAGGGTGAATTGGCAATATATGACCTCCGTCCTGAATCACGTGGGAATTGGTGACAGGATGTTGACCTGGATAAATTCACTCTACACTGAACCCATAGCTCGGGTACGTGCTAATGGTGTCTTATCGGATACCTTTGTGATCAGGAACGGAACTCGTCAGGGGTGTCCTTTGTCCCCACTCCTTTTTGCCCTGTCGTTGGAGCCCTTCCTGAGCACGGTACGTTCCAATCCGGACATATCTGGTGTGGATGTAGGAGGTTCTCAGCAGAAGATCGCAGCTTATGCGGACGATATACTGTTTGCTCTTACTAACCCGGTTGTATCTCTGCCAAACCTCCTGCAGGACTTTAGGACATATGGTAGTCTTTCTAATAGGAAAATAAACTTTGACAAGTCTGAAGCAATAGGGGTAGGGATCCCTTCAAGTCTTCTCTCAACACTCAGAGACAGTTTTAAATTTAAATGGACTACGACGGCTTTAAAATACTTAGGTACATTTTATTCCCCCCCCAAAATTTCTCAGATATTTGCATTAAATTTCCCTCCGTTACTAGCTGCTGTACGGGCCCTGCTTGCCAAATGGAATACAGGAATACATTCATGGTTTTGCAGATGTAACATACTGAAGATGCGTATTCTTCCTAAATTCCTGTATCTCATGCAGGCTCTGCCGATCCACATCCCTTCCTCTTATTTTACCCAAACCAGCGCCCTTTTCTTATGCTACCTAAATCATTTGGAGGCCTGGCTGTACCTGATCTCTGCAAATATTTCTATGCGACTCACTTGTCCAGACTCATTGAATGGGAAAAACTTATTGACCCGAGTATAAGACGAGGGTGAGAAATGCACAGCTACTGTAAGTGAAAAAGAGGGTCAACAATGCCCATTTGCAGCATCACTGTGCCCATTTGCATGCCTCACTGTGCCCATTTGCAGCCATAGGTCCCCTGAACTTCAAAAGGGTTAAGGGTTCCTAGATGCCCCCTAGCTGCAGCCAAAATTTGGGGTCTCTGAACCCAAAGGGTCCTGAAATGACATTGCTGCAGATGGACACAGTTGACCGAATTTGGGGCCCCGTATCTCGGGGCCACTTAGTGCTAGGAACCCCAAATTTGGTGTGCAAACCCAGTGGAACTAGCACCATAATAATTCCAAAGCTGGGGTTTCTAGCACCAAGTGGCCCTGAGATACAGGGCCCCAAACATCAGTTCAGAAAATGTCAAGGACTTTTCTGCAGCAGAGAATGACATTTTCCGAACTGGTTTTGGGGCCCCGTATCTCAGGGCCACTTGGTGCTAGAAACCCCAGCTTTGGATATGTTATGGTACCAGTTCCACTGGGTTTGCACAACAAATTTGGGGTTCCTAGCACCAAGTGGCCCTGAGATACGGGGCCCCAAAGTCGGTTCGGAAAATGAAATTTTTTGCTGCAGAAAAGTGCTTGACTCAAGTATAAGTCGAGGGGGGCACTTTCAGCACAAAAAAATGTGCTGAAAAATTCGACTTATACTCGAGTATATACGGTAGTTATGACACCAACAACTGGTCGTTGAGGTCCACCCCTCCCATATTGAGGTTATATTCGTGGACACAGAGGGGTTTCTCCACAACACCAGTCGCCATAGTAATTTGGACAGTCGTGTCTGCGTGAAGGGAGGAAAGAATGAAAACATTCTTGTTATCCCTCCACAGCGAGCAAATTATTACATCTCAAGCAGGCTCTCTCCTCCAGCCTAAGACGAGAATCTACAAGCCGCTGGGGTAAGCCCTGGTGATTAGATCACATGGTGCCACATGCGCCAATTTGATGATCAAATAAGTGATTAAAAAGTGGCACGCTTGTGTAATAATTGTCCACATACAAGTGGTACCCCTTTCCGAATAAGGGTGACACCAAGTCCCACACAATCTTACCAGCTCTCCCTATGTAGTCAGGGCAGTTCTCCGGCTCTACGTAACTATCTCTTCCCTCGTAAACCATAAAACTATATGTATAGCCTGTGACCCTGCCACAGAGCTTATACATCTTGACCCCATATCTGGCACGCTTGCTGGGAAAATACTGTTTGAATGACAAGCGGCCAGAAAACTTAATCAGGGACTCATCAATGCAGACAACTTGATGGAGAGTAAACAAGGCTGCAAAACCTTGGTTGAAGTGCTTTACGAGGGGCCAAATTTTGTAGAGTCGATCAAATTCAGGGTCACCCCGAGGCCGACAGAATTAATTGTCACTGAAGTGCAATAACCACAAGATCTGCTCGTATCGTGTCCTGATCATGGAGGCAGAGAACACGGCCATGTGGTGAATTGGGTCAGTGGACCAATGTGACCGCAACTCACTCTTTTTAGTTATACCCATGAGGAGGGATAGGCCCAGGAAGGTCTTAAATTCGGAGACCGTAATCGGTCTCCAATCTCTGGCAAGGGTCAGCTGGGGATTAGTGGCGATGAATTGACCAGCATATAAATTGCTTTGGTCCATAATAGATCTATAGAGATCTTCGGTGAAAAAACAGCGAATAAAATTCAAGTGATGTAAAATCGACTGTTTCCACCTGAATTTCGGGTTGGCCAGTGAATGGGGGAAGTAAGGGTGCTGCAGAAGTGGTGGGTTCCCAATTAGGATTGGCAAATGCAGCAGGAAGGGCACTATGGGCTCAACGGGCCTGTCTTTGTCTTCTTTGTGGCAGCGGGACACTACTCGTGCTTGCCACCTCGCCAGCTTGAACTGCACCTAGGGGACTCGCCGCGTCACCAAGTGTTACTGCAGTGCTGGATGTATGACCAGGATGTACTAGGCCACTGGTGCTTGCCAGTTCATCAGATGGAATAGCGGCGCTAATACTGGCTCTCTGCTTCATACGAGGGACCTGCGGTTCTTGCAATGGAGGGTGAGAAAGCCGACAGAATCACTGCTGGGTCAGGGTGTGTTCCCCAGGGACTTGCTCACTCACATGCAGATGGAGATCAGTGTGTGGAAGAGTAAAACACACCAGCCGCATACAGCAGATCGAAGGAGCAGGGATCCGTCCCACGAGTGCCAGTGATGTCAAACCAGCTGAGACACTGGCTTGGGAAGGGAAAAGCCCGGTGTATCTGTGTTGAATAAGCTGTTGATCTGACCTTCTCACACTGTGCAATCCAGTACTCAGTCACTATTGTGGGGATGTAGAGCCCTCTGCTGGAAGGTCTAAGTATGACAAGCTAATGATAGCCAGGAAATGTAAAGTCCCAAATGAAAATGGATAATGGGACGTGGTGACAGATCCAAAAAACTGTTTAGTGTTGCCTTGACGACGTGTTTCGCGCTCCTGCGCTTTTTCACAGTCAGGGAAATGGGCAACCATGAAGTTTAAATAGTCTTTAGAAGCTGCCATCATCCCACATGGAAAAGTAATATTCCTAGCGGACAATTTAATCGACCAAGACAAAATTGTTCGAGAGTGGAGGATTATGTGGAACAAGGGGCTCTTATGACAAAAAAGTTTGAAGAGAAAGATTATCCACGGGAATTAATCAACAACGCTTTTTTGTCTAACATGAACCCTCTGCTCAGAAAGAAGGTCTCGAGAGAGGAATCAAATAATAATCATAGTGTGAGATTTGTTTCGACCTTTAGTGATAAATTTAAATCTGTTTCCAAAATAATAAAAAAACACTATAATATTCTATTGCTAGATCAACGCCTAGCTCCGGTATTACCTGAGGTTCCACAAGAGGGCTCTACATCCCCACAATAGTGACTGAGTACTGGATTGCACAGTGTGAGAAGGTCAGATCAACAGCTGATTCAACACAGATAGGCCGGGCTTTTCCCTTCCCGAGCCAGTGTCTCAGCTGGTCTGATGTCACTGGCACTCGTGGGACGGATCCCTGCTCCTTCAATCTGCTGTATGCGGCTGGTGTGTTTTACTCCTCCACACACAGATCTCCATCTGCATGTGAGTGAGCAAGTCCCTGGGGAACACACCCTGATCCAGCAGTGATTCAGTCGGCTTTCTCACCCTCCATTGTGCTCATCCTTCTTTCTAACCTCTCTCCCATGATTTGGGAGAAAGGCTCTGGTTGTAACTCAATACAAGCTCCTGGTTGCTCAGTGGATTTCAGGTGACTATATAATCCTATTTTTTGCTTGATTATTGTGAACGAACAGGACTGTTTTTATCAGCTGTATCTTTTAATACACTTTCTCATCATTCAACATAGGTTTTTCATCTGTTGCGGACTATTTTTAACCCATTGAGCGCTGGATTTTTTGTGTGTTCCTCTTCACCATCTGTCATGCTCAGAAACGTGTAGGCCTCTTCACTACTGTACCTTCGATTTGACATTTTGGTCTCTAAATTTACTGGTACAGTAGTGAGACTCGAAGGTAAAAAAGCTCCTGACTGCGACTGATTCAAACGCTACCAAAAAAACTGTTAGCGTTCGCAGGGATCAGGCCTGACTCCACGAACGCTGCAGTTATGTGTGTTTTGTAAGTGACAGTGATCGATTGATACTGCACTTGGGTGGGCTGGGCGGAGGGGCTAAATGCAGGTGCTAGCAGGTATCTGGGCTGATCCCGCTAACACTGCGTTTTTGGGAACCCTAAACTGCTGGGGACGCTAATATAGTTCTGATCAGATATCGATCCGTTCAGACACTATACTACCAAGGGAGGCGTATGGTGCGTGCGTGGGTGTTAGCGGTACTGGCACTAATCTGGCACTGCCTGGGGAGATGCAGACCTTATCTGACGCTAAAACCTAACTTTGCCCTGACGCTATAAAAATCTATCTAAACTGCGTCACCCGTGACACTTATACTGTGATCACAGGTGATGGGGTAATCAAGGGCTTAAACCTTTATTGGGGGGGTCCCTATACCTATCTGAGCCTAATACTAATTTCCCTAACACTGATTAGTGTCACTAATGACACTAGTACAGCGATCAAAAAAAAAATCTGATTGCTGTACTGGGTGACACAGTGACAGGTGGTGAAGGGGTTAACTGGGGGGTGATCGGTGGGTGAATTGTGTGCCTACGTGACCTGGTGTCAGTGTAGTGTTGTGCAACTCACTTTTAGATGGTCTCTTCTCTCGATCTGGAACGAAAAGACCGACACGAGGAGAGATGACATCACTTCCCCTGTCATTGTTTACAGTTACACAGACAGGGGAAGGATATCATTCGTCAGGAGCGATCACCAGGTCCAGGCCAGATTTCATTGGCCTGGGGATTGATCGGTTCCTAATCGAATCCGATCATCGCGGCTGGCGTAGCATAACGGCAATTCGCCTGCCTGTGCCATTCTGCCGCAGTACAACTGCGGCGGACGGTCGGCAAGCTGTTAAAGTGGGTGTAAACCCTCACATATACTCAGTGAAGTGAAAAGCCTCAGATGGTACACAGAGATTAAACAAGTCTCCCTACGTAAGTTTTACTTGCATATCTGCTGTCTTCAGCTTTATATATTCTTTATAAAGTGAACATCGTGTTAGAGATTTTCTCTTTCTGTTCAGCACTGGGAGTGGATTCTTGGCATACAGCCAAGACCGCTGATTGGAGGAAAGCCACACACCCCACTCCACACAGGCAGAGACTTTCAGAGCTTTGCTGTGACAAAGCAAGCTCTCTTCTAATCTATTTATAGCAACCTCCCTCAACACAAAATTAAGCCTGGTTTTATCACAGTTGACAGAGAACTTGTCAGAAGTTATCATGCGGACAACAGAAGAACGGAGCAGGAGAAAGCCACGCAACTTGGGGCTTCGAAGAGAGAAGAAAACACTACAGATATGTGTGCCCAGCTCAAATTTCATGAATCGGGTTTACATCCACTTTAAGATAAATTGGTGCAAATTGGTCTTAATGCTTGCTGATCGATGGCAAGGACACATATTGATAGCAAGGTCTTAGACTGTCCTATTCCAATCACCACCTCCTTTCAGATCTTGTGGTCCAGATCTCACCATGTATCCGTGATTTTTGTAGGCTAAACATCTCCCCACTCATCCTCCAAAAGTTCTGTGATCGTATTAAAGCATGGAATTCTCTCCGCCTCTCTGTAGCTGGAAAGGTGAATTTAACCACTTTAAGACCGCCCACCGCACATATAGTGCGGCAGGTTGGCTCTATTGTGTGAAACAACATGCCTGTGCGTAGTTTTGTGTAATAAATGCATGGTGCGTGCGGCGCAGGAGCCGATGCGCGTGCCCAGCGGCCACGATGTCCGCCGGCCACCCGTGATAGCTCCTCACAGAGGCAGAATGGGGATCTGCCTATATAAACAAGGCAGATCCCCGTTCTGACAGAGGAGGAGAGAGATCAGCTGTTACTAGTGATCCGGAAGAGCGATCTCTCTCTACTCCCAGTCAGTCCATCCCCGTGACAGTTAGAAAGCACCTCCCTAGGGAACACTTAACCCTTAGATCACCCCTAGTGTTAACCCCTTTACTGCCAGTGCATTTTTATAGCACTGATCACTGTATTGGTATCACTGGTCACCAAAAAGTGTCACTTGGGGTCAGATTTGTCTGCCGCAATATCGCAGTCCCGCTAAAAATCGTTGATCCCCGCCATTACTAGTAAAAACAATAAAAAAAATAAAGTCCCTTAATCTTTCCCTTATTTTGTTATTTTTCCCTTATTAACTTTTAGGCAAACCAATCAATATACGCTTATTGGGATTTTTTTTACCCAAAATATGTAGAAGAATACATATTGGCCTAAATTTTTTTTTAAATTTTGTATTGGATATGTATTATAGCAAAAAGTAAAAAATATTTTTTTTTTTCAAAATTGTCGCTCTTTTTTTTTGTTTATAGCACAAAAAAATAAAAACCACAGATTTGATCAAATACCACCAAAAGAAGCTCTATTTGTGGGAAAAAAAGGACATCAATTTTATTTGGGTACAGTGTCGCACGTCTGCGCAATTGTCGGTTAAAATAACGCAGTGCCGTATCGCAAAAAATGGCCTGGTCATTAAGGGGGTAAATCCCTCCAGGGCTGAAATGTTTAATTAAGATGATTCTTATGCCTCAGTTGTATTTTTTTTTAACAATACCCTGGTAATGATCCTACTGAAGATTTTTAGGATAGTTAACTCCATTTTTCGTATCTTAATCTCGAAGGACCGTACCCCTAGAATAAAATTAGAACACCTGTAGCGTCCGAAGGATGCCAGAGGATTGGCATTGCCCAACCCTTTGTTATACTATTTAGCGGCTCAGTTGAAGCATTTGATTGGCACAATGTTTGGGACAGATGAGCAGGGGGAATCTGGGTCCAGCTCCTCTTGACGCTCAGGCATTTGGTAAGCCGCATAAATCCTATCCAACATATAACCTCAATCAGAAAATATGGAATAAGACCAAATGCCTTCAAAGAGTAACTAGGTATACGGAATTTAGTCCCATCTGGCTAAATGAGATGTATCTTGAACTGGCCAAATTACAACATGGAGCAAAGTAGTAAGAGTATGGTGTACTGTTTCTCAGTAAAAATTTCCATAATGGGGTACTGTTGCTTGATGCTCTGCAGGAGAAATTCAACCTACCATCCTCTATGTACTTTTATTATCTGCAGCTCAGACACACTGTTGTGGCTCAGGGTAGATCCCCTGAGTGGACACTATCCCCAACTCCCTTTGTTTAATCTAACTAAGGATGAGTCCTCCAAAGGATTCATATTGCAATGCTACGCTATGTTGCTCCAGTCTTTTCTAACTAAACACCCCTTACGGGTATTGGAAAAATGGGATGGAGATGTGGGCCAACTCACTGGAGATCAGTGGGAGGAAGCTCTTCAGTTGGTGGCGTACTGCTTGTTAAATGTGACACAAAGATTAACTCAAAATTACACCTGTACTAGCGTGGAGTGGTGGATACCTTGAACAGGTTGTTCCAGGTGTCTCTTCCACTTATCCCAAAACCCTGCTTACTTAGTCTTTTGGACGAATTTGAATGGGAGAACCATACTAGAGGCCATAGTCGGAGTCCTGTTCTTAGCTCATAAGTTAATAATGGTGCGTTGGAAGTCAGGGGACCCTCCTACAGCTGGGGAATGAATTACTAATGTTGGTAATGCATTACGGATAAAAAAAAGTTATCGATCAACACAGGTTACCAGCGCAAGTATAAAAAGTTATGAACTTCATGGTTAGAAGTCCCGGGGCTAACCCAAGTGGACATGATCATGGACCGGTTACTGAGGCTTAATGTTGGGTGATGTCGCTTATGCTGTAATGGGAATGTATTGTTGATTTTAATGGCGCATAATATTTAGAAATTACTCTCATTACTAGCAGTGACTGTTTACTGTACAAAAAAGTAAAGTGTACCGTTTGGCATTGTTGTTTTATGCTTTTCTCAATAAATCCTTTTTCTGGATTAAAAAAAATATATATACCAAGCAGGTGCTAATGATCATTAATCTAATATGTAGATTGAAACCGTCATTAATGTGTTACTAAATCCAGAGTACACAGAATATGGAATTGCAATCATTTTAGCAAATATAAACTACTAAATATCTTTTCTCATTAGCTTTATACAGCAGTCTTGTGACTTGTATCATTGTCTGCTTAAGCTTGTAGTAGGAGTTTTCATTTTCCTCCTGATCCTTTGTCTGGACAGTGCTGATTGGCCCTGTGCTGATCGCTTGCACTCTCCCAAGCAAAAAAAAAAACACTCTGGCAATACACACCAAACTGAGCATGTGTAGCCTGACTCCAAATGCTCTGTTTCTATCGAGAGATGGGTTGGAGTCAGTTCAAGAAGACTAGGATCAGAGAAGACAGGATCACACAGCCTTTATCCACAATGCAAAGAATTAATCCATTAGGTTCCACAGTGAGTATAACAAACATGCTTTATTGCCAAGGTCGGCAACCCGTCGATCATGATCTACCCGTTGATCGTGGCCAGGTGATGGGTAGAACGTGTCTTTGCATTGCCGACCCTGGGCTATACTGCACCTCCCCAGTGGTGAGAAGGAGAGTGCAGGGTGGGCGGATCACGGAAGAAGAGCGCCAAGCGGGGAGATCATGGCAGGATAGAGTTGGGCGGGCAGATCAGGAAGGAGAGAACTGGGCGGGCGGAGAAAGAAAGCAGAGAGCCAAGCGGGAGAATCGGGAAGGAGAGAACCAGGCGGGCGGATCAGGAAGAAGAGAACTGGACAGGCTGAGAAACAAAGGAGAGAGCCGGGCAAGCGGCTCAGGGGAGAAGACTTGCTCAGGTTCTGAGCTACCTTTCTCATTGAAGCAGCAGGTGTAGGCTCACTGGGGCTGCTGCAGCTGTCGGATCAAGGAAGAAGAGAGCCGGGCAGGCAGATCGGAGAGGGAAAAAGGCGAATCAGAAAGGAGAGATCCCAGCAGACAGAACAGGTGAGGAGGAAACCTGGGGACGAAGCAGCAAAGGATAAAGGCGTCAGTGCAGTGGAGGAGCCTTGCTCTGGCACTGAGCTACCTCTCACTGAAGCAGCACAGAAGTGTGGGGTCACTGGGGCTGCTGCAGCTGCCTAAGTTTCTTTAGCACTGAACACACAGAAAAAACAGAGGGGACTGCAGCAGCCCCACCGAGCCCACGCTTGCTATGCTGCTTCAGTGAGAGAGGTAGTTCAGTGCCAGAGGAAGTCCCCTCTCCTACTCCTGATTTTTCCATCTGAGCTGGGGGTCTTCTGTTCTTGCAGTGTTGCACTCTGGGGAGTTGGAGGGAAGGGATGAGTTTTTTTTTTCTTAAGGCACCTGAACTGGGAAGGGGGGTCTGTACTGGGGGGGGGGTTCGGTGTTGGAAAGCTGATTGGTCTATGCTGGACAGGGAGTCTGTAATGAGGGAGTAAGCTGGCAGGGAGGATAAGGAAAGTTAGGGGAGGTCTCTTTTGTGAGGAATATGGGTAGGGAGTGACTTGCACTGAGCAGAAGGGGTCATTTTGGTGGCACTTTGTAAAGTGGTCTGTACGTTAGGGCTTGTTCACACTAGTGGTTGGAGGGCATTAAAACCCCCTCAGCTGAGCCGCAGTTTTATCACCTCCCAACCACTACCCTTAGCCTGAAGAGACAGCGGCCAGGGGTGTACACAAACTGTGGTCACAATGCTTTGGTTCGTGGCCACAGAAGGAATTCTAGGTCTTTACTTGTTATTGGGGGCTTGCTAGTATTACATTATAAATAAAAAGGCGTGCCCCGGAGATCTTTGATCTTTTCCATGTTGTTCATGTAGACCTCCACCCCCTAAAGAGGTTGCCTACCCCTGCTTTACTGCATATACAGACTGATTTTACTGTTGTGCGTTTAGTAACCCTTTAACTGAAACAGCAATGTAGGAGACATAAAACTAGGTGAGGAACAGCCAAGCTCTGCTGCTAAGGTGAGGTTGTGGAAGACAGTCTGGCCAGAAGTGGTCTTCATGGAAGAATTGTGGCCAAAAAGCCATACCTCCGATGTGGAAACCAGGCTAAGCGACTTAACTATGCCCCAAAAACATAGAAACTGGGGTGCAAAAAAAATGACAACAGGTGCTCTGGACTGATTAATGAAATTTGAAATATTTGGCTGTAGCAGAACTAGGTTGGGGCTGCATTTCTACAAATAGAATTGGAAATTTGGTCCAGATCAATGGTGTCTTCAATGCTGAGAAATACAGGCAGATTCTTATCCATCATATTATAAAGGAGGGGTGTAATTGGCCCCAAATTTATTCTGCAGCAGGACAATGACCCCAAACATACAGCCAGTGTCATTTAGAACTATCTTCAGCGTAAAGAACAACAAAGAGTCCTGGAAGTGATGGTTTGGCCCTCACAGAGCCATCATTGGGTCTGTCTGGAATTACATGAAGAGACGGAAGGATTTGAGGCAGCATCCACAGAAGATCCGTGGTTGGTTCTCCAAGATGTTTGGAACAACCTACCTGCCAAGTTCCTTCAAAAACTGTGTTCAAGTGTGCCTAGAAGAATTGATGTTGTTTTGAAGGCTGTTTTATGATGATTAAAAAAAAAACAGCAGATATCCATTACCATTTACCACCAAATGAAAGTCCAATTTGTCCTAAAAAATAAAAGATTTATTCACCTGAGTACACCAAGTACTTGCAATGATATGTAAAATTTTAGGAACATATGTCCAAGTTCTAAAACCATGTTCAGGCTTTAGGATTTGTTCTACCCTCCGGCATTAGGAGGTTAACTGTGAATTTGTATCAATTCCTTTTTAAATTCTAATATTCTATCTTTTATAGGCCCTTGAAGAAGAAAAGTTGGTGTACAGTCGTAGCAGCAGCCGTAATATTTATCTGAATGTAGCTGTCAACACTCTGAAAAAACTAAGAAGTCAAGGACCTGTGAACAAAGCTACTTCTCAAAGTGCGTAAAATAGTATGTTGCGTGTATAGGATTGCAGTGAAGTAAATGAATTTACAATTCTAAGATAGTTGTAACACTGTGTAAAATCTATATTTAAACAGAATGCAATGATTTGCAAATCTTATATACCCATATTTTGTTGACAATAGAAAACATATCAAGTATTTAATATAAAAAAAAAATGTCATTTTGAAATTGTCAGCAAAACATCTCAAATAAGGTTGGCACCGGGCCATGTTTACCACGGCGTAGCACCCCCTTTTCTTTTAACACTGTAAAACATCTGGGAACTAAGGAGACCAGTTGCTGGACTTTTGGGAAAGGAAAGTTGTTCCATTCTTGCCTGATATAGGATTCTAACTGCTCAACAGTCCTGGGTAGTCTTTGTCATATTCGTTTCAAGATGTGCCAAATATTTTCAATTGGTGAATGGTCAGACCAGTAAGAATTCGGCTTCTTCTACTATGAAGCCATTCATTTTCAGTTGGGGATAAACAGAGGATTTTTGAATTACCCCCAGTCCATCACCTTTCAATTCTGTTTGATGACATAACGGTCCAGGTTGTTTATTGCTTTTTTTTGTCCTACCTCGCTGATTGTTTTACAATTGCGGGGTCTGACCGATTTTCTTTAACCTTGGTATTTTTCTGCATGTTGGCTATACACACATTTGAGGTTTGGATCATTTATTGTGCTGGATTGTTTGTGTATATATGTATTAGCTGTAAAAGGATAGTGATTTATTTTTCTGTTTAGTTACCTTTGCAGCTTTCCTCATGTAGAAGTGTTCCCTTCCGTGCCTGTAAAGTCTGATTAAAGCTGAGTTCCACCCAAAAGTGGAACTTCCATTTTAAGCACTCCTTGCACCCTTACATGCCACATTTGGCATGTCTCTTTTTTGGGGGGGGAGGGGGGAGTGGGTACTTGGTTTTGACAGGTACTTCCTGTCCCACTAACTCCTTCCGTCGCTTGGCCGCCTAGGCGATTCCTCCTCCCCCTAGGTGGCCTCACGTGAGTCTGGAGGTTTTTGGACACAGTTGCGACAGGTTAAACGCTGGTTACAGCTTGTGGGGAGTACTTTTTTCCTCGTATGTAAGCAATGTCTTCCAGAAAACGAGGTACAGGGAGCAGGGCAAGCGCAGGGGTAAGAGTACCTCCCTTGAAAACAGGGGACCAGCCCCATGCTGATGCAGCCTCAGTCTCCCCTGAAAGACCTGCGGCATCTGGCCTGGCTGAGCCATTGCATTTGTCAGGCATAGTGGCCACTACCAATATTCCTGCCTCGGCTTATGTTACAAAGGATGATTTGGCATCTGCATTAGCGGGCCTTGAAGGCAAAATAGCTGGCATTATTGCTTGTGTAACACAGGGAGGGAAGAAGCGTAATAGATCTCCCTCCCCTGAGCCCGGGACAAGTGGAGAATCACTAGAGCACCAGGACTCTTATAGCCAGATGGGTCCAGGTGATCTGGAACCAGAGTGGGCAGAGGATTTGAAGGAGGTGGCCATAAAGGACCGAGAGGAAGAAGAGGCTGAAGAATCCTCAGCTGAGGGCTCAGGTTCAGAGGAGCCAATTTCAGCCTCCCATTCCCAGAAATCGTTTATCCGATCTCTGACTGAGATGGTACGCATTGGGTTTAAATTACCCCTGGTTCAGGAGACTGGACTCTCCTGTTCTACTTTGGGATCCTTGTGACCTCAGCGGGGTTCCCAAGTGTTCCCTTTGCACCCATTTTTACAGCAGGTGGTTTACGCAGACTGGGATTATCCTGACAGGATATACTTACCTCCAAAAAGGTTTTCTATCTTATATCCTATGGAGGAAAAGTTCATGAAGAGATTGGGTACACCTTTGGGGGACGCCGCCATTTCTTCAGTGAATAAGATTTTAACCTGCCCAGTGGATAATGCCCAGGTATTTAAGGATCCGGCCCATGAAAAGCTAGAGTCCTTATTAAAAGCCTCTTTTGCGGTGGCTGGTGCAGCAGTTCAGCCAGCAGTTGCAGCTATTGGGATTTGCCAATCCCTAAAAGACTGTTTTTAAAAGGTTAATAAAAAACCTGCCTTGTCAGGAGGAACCTACCGAGGAATTGTCGGAGCTTCAAAGACTCAATCCAGCAGATGTCTCGTTTTGCGTTACTGTCCATACATATGCGCAGGGTTTTGTGGCTAAAGAACTGGTCTGCTGAAACGCCATGCAAGAGGCTACTTGCAGCTTTTCCATTCCATGGAGAACGCTTGTTTGGCAAGGATCTGGATAAATATATCCAAAAGATCTCTGGAGGAAAGAGTGCCCTTCTCCCTACCAAAAAGAGAGGTAAGCAACCCTCTTATAAAATTCACAATGTTCCAGGACCTAGTGCTTCTTCCCCCAAGCGGTATCGACGGCCTCAGCCGTCTGGCTTTAAAAAACCTCAGGGTCAGAGGAAGCCCTGGAATCAAAAGCCAGCCCAAGTCCAACTCCAAGTCAACCTTGTAAAGGGACGCCCCGCTCTCACGGGTGGGGGGCAGGCTTCGGCTGTTTTTCGATGCATGGGAAGATCTGGTCCAGGACAGATGGGTCATTTCCACTATAACACAGGGTTACAGAATAGAGTTCCGGGAAATTCCTCCAAACTGTTTTCTATACTCAAGGGTCCCGTCGGATCCAGAGAAAAGGAAATGCCTATTCCTAGCCTTGCAGCATCTGCTAAAGCAAGGGGTAATTGTTAGCGTTCCGCACGAAGAAAGATTCAAGGGGTTTTACTCAAACCTTTTTACCGAGCCGAAACCAAATGGGGAAGTAAGGCCCATTTTGGACCTCAAGGCTCTCAACCTCTTTGTAAACGTCCGGTCCTTCCGCATGGAGTCATTTCGTTCAATAATAAGATCTCTGAGAAAAGGAGATTATTTAGCGTCCATAGATATCAAGGACGCATACCTTCATGTACCAATCTTCGGACCACATCAAAGGTTTCTGCGTTTCACAGTAAAGGGCAGTCATTTTCAATTCGTGGCACTGCCATTCGGTCTAGCCACGTCCCCCAGGGTTTTCACAAAGATTCTGGCCCCAGTGTTGGCATCCCTAAGGTCCCAGAAGATTTCCGTGGTAAGATATCTGGACGATCTTCTCCTGAGGGATTGCTCTTGCCCCATCCTGATCCAAAACGTGTCAAGAACAGTGCGGGTTTTACAATGCCAAGGTTGG
The DNA here is from genome assembly GCA_037952925.1 of Lithobates clamitans. NCBI lineage: Eukaryota > Metazoa > Chordata > Amphibia > Anura > Ranidae > Lithobates > Lithobates clamitans. The sequence goes on from JBBGZY010001184.1 coordinate 2,457,741, forward strand.
ATTCTAAATGTGGACAAGTCAGCCCTTTGTCCGACCCAAGCCTTGGTGTATCTGGGTCTGGTCTTAAACACCGCCCAAGAAAGGGTGTTTTTAACCCCCTTAAAGGCCATTTCCATAGTGGAACTGGTCCAGAAGGTGAAAAAAGAACCAAGACCTTCTATTCGGCTGTGCATGAGGTTGCTGGGCAAAATGGTGTCATCCTTCAACGCAATTCCATATGCACAGTTCCACTCCAGGGTGTTCCAGAACAGTATTCAGGAAAGCCTGGGACAGATCTGCTCAAACCTTAGATCATCCTATGGTTCTGTCCCCACAGGTACAATGGAACCTCTTGGTGGTTAAAAACCAGCAATTTGAGAAAAGGAAAATCTTTTCCACCAACAGCTTGGAGCATGGTAACTACAGATGCCAGTCGTCTCGGCTGGGGAGCAGTCCTGCAGGAGGCATCTGTCCAGGGAATATGGTCCCAGGCAGAAAGGTCCTTGCCCATCAATCTATTAGAGATTCGGGCAGCTCGTCTGGCTCTGTGCTTCTGGACATCCAGGTTACGGGGTCTCCCTGTCCGAGTCCAGTCCGACAACTCCACGGTAGTGGCATATATCAAACACGAGGGAGGTACCAGGAGTCGGGCAACCCAAAGAGAAGTAAATTACATATTGACTTGGGCAGAAAAGCATGTGCCGTTTCTTTCAGCAGTGTTTATACGGGGGGGTGGACAATTGGCAGGCAGACTTCCTAAGTCGCCAGAAATTGTTGCCAGGGGAATGGTCCCTGCATCCCGAGGTTTTTCTACAGATCTGCCAACACTGGGGGACCCCAGATGTGGATCTGCTGGCATCCAGATGCAATGCCAAGCTGGACAGGTTTGTATCCAGGACCAAGGATCCGCTTGCTGTCGGGATAGACACATTAGTAGTTCCTTGGGATCAGTATTCTCTGATATATGCCTTCCCTCCGATCCAAATTCTGCCGCACTTACTATGTAGAAAACAGGAGGAACGAAAGCCAGTGATCCTAGTGGCCCCAGTGTTGCCTCGGAGATCCTGGTACTCGAAGATTGTGAAGTTGGAAGTGGGGGACCCATTGGTCCTTCCGTGCCGTCCAGACCTGTTGTCTCAAGGACCCATATTCCATCCTTCTTTACGGTTGCTGAATTTGATGGCATGGCTATTGAGACCAGAATATTAAAAGACCGTGGTATTATGGGTTCAATCTTGTCTACTCTGATAAACGCTAGAAAGTCAGTTTCTAGAGCTATCTATTATAGAGTCTGGAAGTCATACATTTCTTGGTGTGAGAAAAGAAAGTGGAACCCTCGTAGGTATATGATTTGAAGAGTTCTGGCCTTTCTTCAAGCAGGAGTAGACTTGAAGCTGGCTTTAGGGACAATTAAGGGACAGATTTCGGCCTTATCAGTATTTTTCCAAAGACCAATTGATCTAAATTTGGTGCGGTCAGCCTTACAGAGTCAACCGTTTGAACCTATTGTACATATTCCGGTTGTCCTATTAGCCAGGAAATTGTTTTTTTTTGGTGGCTATAACGTCAGCTAGAAGGGTGTCAGAATTGGCCGCCCTTTCTTGCAAAGAACCTTTTTTGATTCTTCATCAGGACAGAGTGGTCATGCGCCCTCGTCCGGATTTTTTACCAAAGGTAGTTTCCAAATTTCATTTGAATCAGGATATTATTCTACCTTCCTTTTTTCCAAACCCTAAAACTAGGGAGGAAAGGTCGCTTCACTCGCTTGATGTGGTGAGGGCGATCAAAGTTTACTTAAAGATGTCAGCTTCGTTTCGGAAGACTGACTGCCTTTTTGTCCTGCCGGAAGGTCCTAGAAAGGAACAGCCGGCAACAAGTTCAACTATATCTAAGTGGATTCGCCAGACTATTATCCAGGCGTATGGATTAAGGCGTAAGGTTCCACCTTGGGATTTAAAAGCACACTCCACTAGAGGGGTTAGTGCATCATGGGCAGTACGCCAACAGGTGTCTATGGCCCAGGTTTGCAAAGCGGCCGCTTGGTCTTCAGTTCATACGTTCACCAGGTTTTACCAGGTCGATGTTAGATCTCAAAAAGAGACACGCCACAGCGTGTTGCAGGCAGCTTTATAGTCTCTGGCCCGTTTGGGTTAGGGATATTGTGTTCCCCCCCCTCAAGTGCATTGCTTTAGGACATCCCAATTAGTCATTATTATGGTGCTCTGTGTCCCGTGATGTACGATAAAGAAAAATGGATTTTTAATACAGCTTACCTGTAAAATCCTTTTTTTGAAGTACATCATGGGACACAGAGGTCCCTCCCCTCTTTTCTGGGATCGTCATTGCTTGCTACAAAACTGAGGTATTTCCTGTATAGGAGGGGTTATATGGGAGGAACCGTCTTTCTATTGATTGCCAGTGTCCAATCACCTAAATCTAGCGTATAACCCAATTAGTCATTATTATGGTGCTCTGTGTCCCGTGATGTACTTCAAGAAAAGGATTTTACAGGTAAGCTGTATTAAAAATCAATTTTTTGTCACTAGAGCAAATATGTAACTTATATGTTGACGAAATCTATGAAGACGCATGTACAAGCCACAAATAATTTAAAACCAGACAGTCATGTCCATCCAAGGGTCCAAGAAAATAGTGCTCCCAAAGGTGGTGCCAAACCAGTGAAAACCAGAGAGACCAGCCAATGTTGAACGCCCCAGAAAAAAGGCGAGAGATCACTGAGAGATGTAAAAAACAAGTCACAATCTATGTAGAGAAAAAAAAAGGGGCTATATAAAAAGTATATAGATACATGAAATAATAAAGAATGACAAGGATATAAAGAATATAAAATGTAATTATTCCATCACTGGATGACAGTTTGTCTGCTTTTATCTTTATTTGTATCAATTTTATATTGTAAAAACTGTCATAAAAAGACTAAAGTTCACTGTGAATTTTTGGGTCAAAACAATGCATACTAATGCATTGAATCCATAGCCGTTAAGGCATCGTGTCAAAACAATAATATGCCATCAATGCAAACCCAATGAAAAATATAAGAAAATTACCAGATTTCAAAGAAATGGATGGGTACAGTCTATTCCATAAAAGGACACGGAGCATCCTATCAACTGGATCCAGCGAATGGATAAGAGCAATGGGGCATGCAAGCTCCTTTTATGCTAGCAGCTAGCGGGAAGCAAAGCTGCAGTGTACTTCAGCCACGTTAGTCTGGTGTACATTCCAAGCTGGTCCCCCGGTAGTGGCGCGTGGCGCAGCCATGCCCTTGGGGGCGGGGCGGTGTCCCGCATCATACACCCGCTGACGCGCATGTGGCCAGGCTGACAACGGCAGGCCAGACCCAGAGGTTGCCAAGCAACCTGAACGAGAGGAATCGCCAGACAAACAGAAAATCACTGGGGAAATGAGGGCAAAAAGGATGGTACAAATAATAGAGAACAGAGACCACATTGGCCAGACATGTGCTGGTGCTACAGAGATATAATCAAAAATGTACATCAAACAGATATATATATATAGCGCAGTGCATGACAAAAGCATGACCATGAATACATTTAGTGATGATGCAAACAGTTCTGCTAACAATTTGATATTATAATGCAAAACTTGTTCTTTATTGCACAGGACCTATTGGCAAGCAACAACTAAATAAACATATAGGGATTATTAGTAAAACATAATATAGAAAAACATGAAAAAAAAGGGGGGGGGGGGGGAAGAAACACTAGCGGCAGTGTGTGTGTATATATATATGTATATATATGTATGTGTGTGTTTATGTATATATATATATATATATATATATACACAAAATAGGGAGAAAAAAAACTGTCCTATCAGTCATTTCTCCCAACCACCTGAAACCTAGCCCTCCAAAAAAGGCTTGAAATTGGTAGCTTCATTCATACCTGTGGGAGATGTGGCCTGTAATTGATAAATCCAACGTTGTTCACATTGGAGCAATTTTTTGTTCAAATCTCCCCCTCCCTACAGCCAGTTTCTCCGAATTTGTAGAAACTGCTCTAGTGACAGCTCCATTAAGATGGAGGCTAATGCTTTGAGGGATAGATTGCTGGCTAGGAGTTATTCTAAAACGTGCCTCAAAAAAGGCGTATAAATGTGCTACTATACCGACAAGACCTTCTCTTCTATATGCCCCCCCCCAAAAAAAGGCTGACAACGATACCCGTGTAATGACTCGTTACTGCAGCCAGCACTCGCAGGTCAGATGAATTTTGGATAAATATTGGCACCTTTTGTGTATGGACCCAAATATTGGTCCTTTTGTCTCAGAGAATCAGCCATCACATACAGATGTGCCAAATCTGTGGGCGATCAGCTGGTCCACAGGGAATTTAAAGGTAGTACCAGAAGAGATCCATGTAAGCATCTTGGCACTTTTCGCTGGGGCGGCTGTAACTATTGTATGTGTTACTATGCCAATTGTAAAACTATTGGCGTGGTGTATCTTCTCACCTGTGAATGAGGCTGTTTTTATGTGGGAAAAACTATCCAGGAATTCTGGACGAGAGCATACCATCACATCCTAAGTATGAGGTCAAAAAACCTTGATCTACCTTGGGGTCTCCATGTTACACTTATACACAATGGCAGATTCCCCCGTATTCAATTCCTCATTCTAGATAGAATTCATCCCCCTTTGGGGGGCAGATTGGAACAAAAAATTTCTCCAATATGAACTACTTTGGATTTATCAATTACAGGCCACATTTCCCCCAGGTATGAGTGAAGCTACCAATTTCAAGTCTTTTTTGGAGGGCTATGTTTCAGTTGGTTGGGAGAAATGACTGATAGGACTGTTTTTTTTCCTGTCTTTTTATCCGTCTTGTGTGTATATATACTGCTGATAGTGTTTTTTTTTTTTTTTTTTTATCCCCCCCTTTTTTTTTTTTATTTTAACTTAATGTTTTACTAATAAGTCATGTGCAATAAAGAACAAGTTTTGCATTATATTGCCAATATACCGTATTTATCGGCGTATAACACACACTTTTTTCCCCTTAAAACCAGGGGAAATTCGCAGGTGCGTGTTATACGCCGATCCCCTGTGATCCCGACCTGTCACATTTTCAAAATCGCCGACCGCGATTTGAAAATGGCGCCGCCGGCGCCGAAATACGCAGAGCCGGTCCTCCGCTCTTCCCGGCGGCTCTCGTTCACTTTCGGCTCCACTCGTAGTCCCGAGCGGAGCTATCCAAACCTACTCGGCTAGGTTCGGATAGCTCCGCTCGGGACTACGAGTGGAGCCGAAAGTGAACGAGAGCCGCCAGAAAGAGCCGAGGACCGGCTCTGTGTATTTCGGCGCCGGCGGCGCCATTTTCAAATCGCGATCGGCAATTTTGAAGCCCAGAATGGCTGGGATAACTGGGGCAAGGCTGCACTGGGGCAAGGCTGCACTGGGGCAAGGCTGCACTGGGGCAAGGCTGCACTGGGGCAAGGCTGCACTGGGGCAAGGCTGCACTGACATGGCTGCACTGACATGGCTGCAATGATGGACATTTAAATGTAAGTTTTTTTTTTCCCCTTCAACTTCCCTCCTAAAAGTTTTTTTTTTTTCCTTAAAATTCCCTCCTAAATTGGGGTGCGTGTTATACGCCGGTGCGTGTTATAAGCCGATAAATACGGTAATATAAATTGCTAGCAGAACTGTTTGCATTGTCATGTACTGCGCTACTATATTCGTGTGTGTGTGTGTGTGTGTGTATATATCTCAAAAATATTCACCCCCCTTGACATTTTTCGTGTTTTGTTGTCTCACAACCTGGAATTAACATGGATTGTTTGAGGATTTGTATCATTTTAATTTACAGAACATGCCCGCTAGGGGTGTTGAAAATGATCGCCGCATCAATGCATCAGGATTCTGTCCTTCCCGATTCGGCATCGATGCGGTAGCCAGCGCAATCGATTATGCATGACGTCATTGTCTTTGCTAGTGATGACAAGATCGGCTGGCTGTGCCTGGCGCCGTTCCCCGTCAATGGACGATGTAGCCACAGCCTGCTGCCCCCACCCAGGCTCTCCCCCCTGCTTAGGATTTGTACCTGTGGACACTGAACAATGACCCTTCTCATCTCCCCGATGTGCGGGCGCAGAGCCCCACGGAGCTTTGAGACAGATCACTGTAGCTGTCATCACATCCGTGGGAGTGGCGGAACAATCAGGGTTGCCAAGTCCCTGGAGATCCCTGGAGATCCTGTACTGTGGGGGGGCAATGCAGTGTTTCCAGCCTCCCATTATCCCTGCGACAGTTTGAGAAAACAGACTGATTTCTCCTGTCCGTAGGACAGGAGAATCGGTGTGTACATTTAGGGGCTGGTGGCTGCAGCTGGACGGAGTGTCTCTGACACTCGTCTCACACAGCCCAGCGAAGTTCACTCACCCCTCCCAGCAACGAACGGGAGATTAATGCATACAGCTGCCCCTCCCCCTCCTCTCTCCCCCTGTGTCTGCCCGGCCCGCCCCATTCTCCTATCCCGATGTACAGCTGTGAAGGAGCGAAAGGAGAGGGGGGGTGTGCGCGGGAGATATGAAGAACAGTCAGCAGCTACACATTCCAAGCTGTGTGAACTTCCAGCCTCGTCCCTGAATGAGTGAGCACTGCATTTTGCATTACACTTTGATCACTGAACTGTCCCTTTCTCTCCCCTATCTGTCTCCCTCTCCCACTCTGTTCTTCCAAGATCCAGTTAGCACTAAGCCACTTATGCAGCCCATATATTGATCCCTTTTTTTTTGTTTGGTCATTACACTGGAAAGAAAAAAATATGATCCAATTCCCCCATCTACACATTCCAGGTGGATGGGGGAATCCTCCGACAGTGAACCAGTGGGTGAACAACCAGGGTTGCGGTCCTTGCACCTCTATTGACAGCGCTGGTCTCTGTCTCCATGGCAGCAGCAGCAGCGCATTAGAACCCAATGCTGGCTACTTGGCGGATCATGTCTGCAGTCTCTGACCATCCCTTATATCATGTCTGCAGTCCTTGACCATCTCCTGTATCATGTCTGCAGTCTCTGACCATCTCCTGTATCATGTCCGCAGTCTCTGACCATCTCCTGTATCATGTCCGCAGTCTCTGACCATCTCCTGTATCATGTCCGCAGTCTCTGACCATCTCCTGTATCATGTCCGCAGTCTCTGACCATCTCCTGTATCATGTCCGCAGTCTCTGACCATCTCCTGTATCATGTCCGCAGTCTCTGACCAACTCCTGTATCATAGATAAAATATATAATGTAACAGCGCTAAAGTCCGTGGATATAACAATAGAAAGCGTTTAAAAAAAAAAAATATATATATAGTCCATAGAATAGTCCAAAATAAAGTCTATAGTATGTAGATCATTCGTAATAGGGATAAGGGAGCCAGGGAACTCTGTATATCCAAGATACCAAGGGCAGCTTCCTGTTGAGTGAAGTCAATTCTCCATGTGTACATAAAAATCCAAAGAGAAAGCGCCTCTTAAGTATAAAGGATTTATTCAAGTAATAAAAGCATTATAAACACTTACATAAAAGGTAGATGATTGGCAGCTTCCATAGAGAACTAATCCCGTTGTTGTCAGAAAAATCCCAGTGATAAGGGGGCTAGATGAATGCCGTGCGGGTGGCCGCGGACCTCCGCTCGGAAGCGCCGACTGTGTGAGCGGTGTAGTGAGGGAATCACTTCCGCGTTCCAACAGGTCACGTGGGAGATGACGTCACTCGGGTAGTTCAGATTCACTGGGGACCACTACGCGTTTCTGAGCATGCGCGAAGCTCGTAACGGGCATGCGCGCTCCTTTTTCAAGTGTGTTTTGGATAAAGCAAACCAGGAAGCTAAATAGCTCTAAGATACTAATAGGAGCCAATCAAAACAGAGAAGGGGAGGGAATAGCATCCGGAAAATGACAATGATAGGAATGAATTCTCTATGAATAGCAAGCTAATTATAAAAAGTAATAATATATAAATATATTAATTGATAATACTGATAGAGTTTTTCTGAAGACATAAAAATATATATAAAATCGAAGGACTGGATAATACATAATATTTGGATAGTTAGATAGTCTATGATAATACAATATTAGGAAAATGATTAAAATAAAACGAAAAATAAACTGAGTATATGAATAAAAATAAAAATAATTATAAAAAATAATAAAAAATAAAAAATAAAAAGACGTGAAGTGTGGTCAAACATGAGAAAATTGATATATGAAAAATCCAAACACTGAACATAAGAATTTAGGATAGTAATTCATGTAATATGAAAAATATGTGTGTACCTATATATAAAACCAATATATTATTTGTCAGCAAATATCAGAGAAAAGTCTCCATGCATGAAGTAATCAAACATGAAAAATTCTATTATTCCGTATATACAAAATATATTAGAATACACACATACAAAAAATGTATATATGTATAAATAATAAGGTTGTGCTGGGGGAAAAAAAAATATATATATGTATGTATATATATATATATATATATATATATATATATATATATATATATATACATATATATAGGGACTTCAATGTATTGATGAACTGATAACAGTAAAAATAAAAGAGAAAAATAATACTAATAGATAAAAATATTATATAATAAGCAGGGCACCCTAAGTTATTTCGGTAGTAGAATAAATTAAATTAAACAGAATGATTAGAGGAGTAAATATAGATCAGTAGATACATTCTATAAGATGGTATTAACCTCTAGTTCCTCATTTAACCCATTGGGTGCTAAGGTGTCTAAAATAAAAATCCAAAAAGTTTCACGCTCGCACAGTTTGGAAAAGAGCTCGGCCTCGGATAATTTATCAATTAATATATTTATATATTATAACTTTTTATAATTAGCTTGCTATTCATAGAGAATTCGTTCCTATCATTGTCATTTTCCGGATGCTATTCCCTCCCCTTCTCTGTTTTGATTGGCTCCTATTAGTATCTTAGAGCTATTTAGCTTCCTGGTTTGCTTTATCCAAAACACACTTGAAAAAGGAGCGCGCATGCCCGTTGCGAGCTTCGCGCATGCTCAGAAATGCGTAGTGGTCCCCAGTGAATCTGAACTACCCGAGTGACGTCATCTCCCACGTGACCTGTTGGAACGCGGAAGTGATTCCCTCACTACACCGCTCACACAGTCGGCGCTTCCGAGTGGAGGTCCGTGGCCACCCGCACGGCATTCATCTAGCCCCCTTATCACTGGGATTTTTCTGACAACACCGGGATTAGTTCTCTATGGAAGCTGCCAATCATCTACCTTTTATGTAAGTGTTTATAATGCTTTTATTACTTGAATAAATCCTTTATACTTAAGAGGCGCTTTCTCTTTGGATTTTTATCTCCTGTATCATGTCTGCAGTCTCTGACCATCTCCTGTATCATGTCTGCAGTCTCTGACCATCTCCTGTATCATGTCTGCAGTCTCTGACCATCTCCTGTATCGTGTCTGCAGTCTCTGACCATCTCCTGTATCATGTCTGCAGTCTCTGACCATCTCCTGTATCTTGTCTGTGTGTTTTTTTATTTTTTTTAAAAGAACAGATAAAATAAATAAAATGGAGTTCTGGCTGCTTGAATTATTTTTTTAATGAAAACCGCGCGCAGTAATCTTGATGCATCGCGGAATCGTTAGGCCAGTGAAGATGCGCACCTCTAATGCCCGCACTTTTGCGGCTATCACAGCCCCAAGACGCTTTGAATAAGTCGCTATGAGCTTCCCAAATCTTACCACTGGGATTTTTGCCCATTCCTCCTTGCAAAACTGCTACAGCTCCTTCAAGTTGCATGGTTTGCGCTTGTGAGCAGCAATCTTGAAGTCTGACCACAGATTGGATTGAGGTCTGGGCTTTGACTAGGCCATTCCAACACATTTACATGTTTCCCCTTAAACCACTCAAGTGTTGCTTTAGCAGTGTGTTTGGGGTCATTGTCCTGCTGGAAGGTGAACCTCTGTCCTAGCCTCAAATCACACACAGAGTGGTACAGGTTTTGCTCAAGAATATCCCTGTATTTAGCACTATCCATCTTTCCCTCAACTCTGACCATTTTCCCAGTCCTGACTGCTGAAACTGGTGTTCTTTGGGTGATGTGATGTGTTGGGTTTGTTCCAGACATAGTGTTTTCTTTGATGGCCAAAGTTCAATTCTAGTCTCATCAGAACACGTCTCATCAGAACAGAGCACCTTCCTCCATACATTTTGGGAGTCTCCCACATGCCTTTTCGCAAACTCTCTTGCTATTGTGCCATGTTCTTTCCATTTGGTTATGAGAGATTTGATTGTGCTCCTAGGGATCCTCAAAGATTTTTTTATAACCTAACCCTGACTTGTACTTCTCAACAACATTGTCTCTTACTTGTTTGGAGAGTTTCTTGGTCTTCATGGCAGTGTTTGGTTAGTGGTGCCTCTTACTGGTGTTGCAGCCTCTGGGGCCTTTCAAAAAGGTGTTTATATTTAGTGACAGATTGCACACAGGTGGACATCATTTCACTAATTATGTTACTTCTGAAGGTAATTGGTTGCACCAGAGCTTTTTATAGGCTTTAAAACAAAGGGGTGAATACATACGCACATACCAATTATCAGTTTTTTTTATTTCTGAAAAATAGTTTTATGTATATATTTTTCTAATTTTACTTCACCAACTTAGACTACTGTGCTAAAGGCTGTAATGTAACAAAATAGGTAAAAAGCCAAGGGGGGTGAATACTTTCTCTTTCTCTTTCTGTGTGTATGTGTGTGTGTATGTATGTATGTATGTATGTATGTGTGTGTATATATATATATATATATATATATGTGTATATATATATATATATATATGTGTGTGTGTGTGTATGTGTGTATATATATATATATATATATATATATATATATATATATATATATATATATATATTTATTTTAGTGTGCGTGTACATATACATTTTGGATTATATCTCTGTAGTACCAGCACATGTCTGTCCAATGTGTGTCCTTGTTCTCTATTATTTTTACCATTCTTTTTTGCTCTCATTCCTCCAGTGATTTTCCACCTGGTGCATGGGACACTTGTATGCTACGACACTCAGTGGGCTTTCTCTTTTTGGCTGGCATTTTTCTCTCGTTCAGGTTGCTTGGCAACCTGGGGGTCTGGTCCGCCACCGTCAGCCTGCCCACATGCCCACTCGTCGGTGGATGTATGACAAGGGACGCTGCTCCGCCCCAAGGGTGTGGCTGTGCTGCACGCCACTGGGGACCAGCTTGCAACACACGCCAGACTAGCGTGGCAGAAGTATACTGCAGCCTCGGCTTTGCTTCCCGCTAGCTGCCAGCTGAAAAGGCGCTCGCATGCCCCATTGTTCTTATCCATCCGCTGGATCCAGTTGATAGGATGCTCCTCGTCCTTTTTATGGAATAGACTGCACCCATCCTTTAGTTTGAAATCTGGTAATTTTCTTTTTTCCCCTTACCAATGTCTGCTGTTTGTTTTTTCTGTCTCTGTACTTCCCATTCAGTGGGTCGACACGTGGTCTAGTAATGTCCCTCTGCAACTTATTGTGATTTTTTTTCATTGGGTTTTGACCCAAAAAATTTTGTACAAATAAAGATAAAGCAGACAAATTGGCATCCAGTGATGGAATAATTATATATTCTTTTATATCCTTGCCATTCTTGGTTAGTTTATGTTACTATATACTTTATATACCCCCTTTTTTTTTCTCTACATAGATTGCGACTTGTTCGCTTTTTACATCTCCCAGTGCACTCTTGCCTTTTTCTTTGGTGTTCAACATTGGCTGGTCTCGCTGGTTTTCACTGGTTTGGCACCACCTTTGGGAGCACCATTTTCTTGGAACCTTGGATGGACATGACTGTCTGGTTTTAAATTATTTTGTGTTTTGTACATGTGTCTGCATAGATTTCCTCAACATGTAAGTTCCATATTTGCTCTAGTGACATAGGAACAAAAATGGTTTTGTGTTTATATCATGCGATTTATCTATTTATTGTTTATCTTCATTATAGAAGCAATCTGCTCTAGTAATTTACACACCCCTGAAGAAAGAAGTCTCTGAAACACTTTGGGTGGGGTCTATGTGGTTTGCCATGGTGTTCTCACCGTAGTCCTGTGACCACTCATTGTTCGCTATGCATGTTCATTTTGACACTTACACGTATCAGCCAAATGTGTTAGCATTTTATTATTGTCAATCGAATACATTTTGTATAAATTTTACTACTGCTTTTTGATTTAAATTTATTGGGCCATGAAAGTCCCGTTAAGGGGGAGCCTTCTCCATTTTTCCAATTATTTGGGATGTGGGCTCACTTTATTGTTCAACCACACCACCTTTTCTTCTTGATTTAATTTAATGCTATGGTTTTTCTGTGTCCCTTTTAATACAAGACCTCAACATATCCATTCACTAACCTGTTGAATTTTAGTGAAATTTAGTGCTCCTCTTATTTCACAAAAGTTCAACCCCCCCCCAACAACAAACTTTTAAACTAGCTGCAAAAAGGCTAACTTAAAGAGGAGGGCCCATTAAAAAAAAAAAAAAAATTAAGTCAGCAGCTACAAATACTGCAGCTGCTGACTTTTAATTGGACACTTACCTGTTCCAGGGTCCAGCGATGCGGGGGATCGAAGCCCCGCTCGCCTCCCCCCTCCATTCAGCGGCGCCGGCATTGCAACTGTGGGCGCCGGGCTTCACAGCCAGGCACCCACTGCGCATGCGCGAGCGGCGCCGCGTGCTGTGATTGGCCGCTCAGTCACCTGGGACCTGTAATGGGTCCCAGGTGATTGACAAGAGGGAGGGAGCAGAGCCGAGTCCTTCCTGTGCCGAGGGGGAAGTGCTGTCACCAGCCCAGGCACTGAAAGAGGCAGACTACAAGGGACCCCCTAGCAACAGGCATTTAGAGGTGAGTTTAAAAAAAAAACATTTCCAAATGTGTTTTTTTATTTTATTTTTTTTAGGAATTTTCATGTATTTTTTATTTTTTGGGTGGAACACCACTTTACTTTGCAAAATAGAGGAGCAGTGTCCTCATACTGTGTTGTCATTGTTCTCAAGATCTTCTCAGTGCTACCAGTAAGTATTTTATAGGACAGGTAGGTGCTCTGTTTGAAACAATTGCAGAGCATGCACCTATACTGTCCACAAAGCAGTTTAACAGCTACTTTAGTTTGAGGAGTTGCAATCAGAACAGATTGCATCAAGAACAGCAGTATAAAAGATTGGGCTATGAAATTCAGTCCAAGGTTTTTCTTAACAGTCAATATGATCAGCACAGTAGCAAAATATTAGATTGCCTTGATGCCTCACTTGTTTGAATGTTTAATCTAGGGTGCCCTAGCTGTTAAAGTGTAATAAAAATCTCCCAAAAAGTTAAATATATTGTAGTTTACTAGTTTTTAGGTGTTTTGGCTTTGCTAGTTTTCACTTTTCAGTCTTAGAGCAAGAAAATACCTGCTTATCGTGTCCAAAATGTGGTGTCCTTGTTACAGTTGGGGGAATAAATATTTGATCCCCTACTGATTTTGTACGTTTGCCTACTGACAAAGAAATGATCAGTCTATAATTTTAATGGTAGTTTATTTTAACAGTAAGGGACAGAATAACAACAAAAATATCCAGAAAAACGCATTTAAAAAAAGTTATAAATTGATCTACATTTTATTGAGAGAACTAAGTATTTGACCCCCTATCAATCAGCAAGCTTTCTGTCTCCCAGGTGGCTTCTATACAGGTAACAAGCTGAAATTAGAAGCACTCCCTTAAAGAGAGTGCTCCTAATCTCAGCTTGTTACCTGTATAAAAGACCCCTGTCCACAGAAGCAATCAGATTCCAATCTCTCCACCATGGCCAAGACCAAAGAGCTGTCCAAGGATGTAAGGGACAAGATTGTAGACCTACACAAGGCTGGAATGGGCTACAAGACCATCGCCAAACAGCTTGGTGAGAGGGTGACAACAGTTGGTGTGATTATTTGCAAATGGAAGAAACACAAAATATCTGTCAATCTCCCTCGGTCTGGGCCTCCATGCAAGATCTCATCTTGTGGAGCTTCAATGATCATGAGGACGGTGAGGAATCGGCCCAGAACTACACTGGAGAATCTTGTCAATGATCTCCAGGTAGCTGGGACCATAGTCACCACCATAGTCACCAAGAAAAGAATTGATAACACACTACACCATGAAGGACTTAAATCCTGCAGCGCCCTGCTCAAGAAAGCACATGTACAGGTCCATCTGAAGTTTGCTAATGAACATCTGAATGATTCAGAGGAGAACTGGGTGAAAGTGTTGTGGTCAGATGAGACCAAGCTCTTTGGCATCAACTCCACTCGCCATGTTTGGAGGAGGAGGAGGAATGCTGCCCATGACACCATCCCTACTATCATACATGGAGGTGAAAACATGCTTTGGGGTGGTTTTCTGCTAAGGGGACTGGACAACTTCACTGCATCAAAGGGACAATGGACGGTGCCATGTACCATCAAATCTTGGGTGAGAACCTTCTTCCCTCAGCCAGGGCATTGAAAATGGGTCGTGAATGAGTATTCCAGCATGATAATGACCCAAAACACACAGCCAAGGCAACAAAGGAGTGGCTCAAGAAGAAGCACATTAAGGTCCTGGAGTGGCCTAGCCAGTATCCAGACCTTAATCCCATAGAAAATGTGTGTGAGCTGAAGGTTCGAGTTACCAAATGTCAGTTTCGAAACCTTAGTGACTCGGAGAGGATCTGTAAAGGGGAATGGGACAAAATCCCTCCTGAAATGTGTGCAAACCTGGTGGCCTGGTGGAAACGTCTGAGCTCTGTGATTGCCAACAAGGGTTTTGCACCAAGTACGAAGTCATGTTTTGCGAAGGGGTCAAATACTTATTTCACTCAATCAAATGCAAATCAATTTATAACTTTTTTGAAATACGTTTTTCTGGATTTATTTTTGTTTTGTCTCTCACTGTTAACCACTTTAGCCCCGGACCATTATGCTGCCTAAGGACCAGAGGACTTTTTCCAATTTAGCACTGCGTCGCTTTAACTGCTAATTGCACGGTCATGCAATGCTGTACCCAAACGAAATTTGCGTCTCTTTCTTCCCACAAATAGAGCTTTCTTTTGATGGTATTTGATCACCTCTGCCGTTTTTTATTTTTTGCGCTATAAATGGAAAAAGACCGAAAATTTTGAAATAAAATGATATTTTCTACTGTTTGTTATAAAAAAAATCCAATAAACTCAATTTTAGTCATACATTTAGGCCAAAATTTATTCGGCCACATGTCTTTGGTAAAAAAAAAAGTCAATAAGCATATATTTATTGGTTTGCGCAAAAGTTATAGCGTCTACAAACTAGGGTACATTTTCTGGAATTTACACAGCTTTTAGTTTATGACTGCCTATGTCATTTCTTGAGGTGCTAAAATGGCAGGGCAGTACAAAACCCCCCCAAATTACCCCATTTTGGAAAGTAGACACCCCAAGGAAATTGCTGAGAGGCATGTTGAACCTATTGAATATTTATTTTTTTTGTCCCAAGTGATAATGACTAATTGATAAAAAAAAATATTTACAAAAAGTTGTCACTAAATGATATATTGCTCACACAGGCCATGGGCCTATGTGGAATTGCACCCCAAAATACATTCAGCTGCTTCTCCTGAGTACGGGGATACCACATGTGTGGGACTTTTTGGGAGCCTAGCCGCGTACGGGGCCCCGAAAACCAGTCACCGCCTTCAGGATTTCTAAGGGCGTAAATTTTTGATTTCACTCCTTACAACCTATCACAGTTTTGAAGGCCATAAAATGCCCAGATGGCACAAACCCCCCCCCCCCCCAAATGACCCCATTTTGGAAAGTAGACAACCCAACCTATTTGCTGAGAGGCATGTTGAGTCCATGGAATATTTTATATTTTGACACAAGTTGCGGGAAAGTGACAATTTTTTTTTTTTTTTTTTTGCACAAAGTTGTCACTAAATTATATATTGCTCACACAGGCCATGGGCATATGTGGAATTGCACCCCAAAATACATTTAGCTGCTTCTCCTGAGTATGGGGATACCATATGAGTAGGACTTTTTGGGAGCCTAGCAGCGTACGGGGCCCCGAAAACCAATCTCCGCCTTCAGGATTTCTAAGGGTGTAAATTTTTGATTTCACTCTTCACTGCCTATCACAGTTTCGGAGGCCATGGAATGCCCAGGTGGCACAAACCCCCCCCAAATGACCCCATTTTGGAAAGTAGACACCCCAAGCTATTTGCTGAGAGGCATGGTGAGTATTTTGCAGCTCTCATTTGTTTTTGAAAATTAAGAAAGACAAGAAAAAACATTTTTTTTTTTCTTTTTTCAATTTTCAAAACTTTGTGACAAAAAGTGAGGTCTGCAAAATACTCACTATACCTCTCAGCAAATAGCGCCGGGACGGAAACTGCCGAGCCGAGGAGAGATGACATCACATCCCCTGCCTGTGTGTACTACACACAGGCAAGGGAGGATTCTCATTGGCTGGGAGCGATCGCGAGGGGGGGGGCCACGATCGGATGGCCTCCCCCTCATCACTGAACGCTCCCAGACCAAAGGCGACCGCCGCTGGCACCGGGGGGGTCCGATCGACCCCCCCCGGGGGAATGTAAGGACGTATATGTATGTCCTTTTGCCTGCCCGTGCCGCTCTGAGGACGTATATCCTCGTGCGGCGGTCGTCAAGTGGTTAAAATAATCCTACCATTAAAATTATAGACTGATCACTTCTTTGTCGGTGAGCAAACATACAAAATCAGCAGGAGATTAAATACTTTTCCCTCACTGTATGTCCTGTGTGCTTAACCACTTCCAGCCCGGCTTATAGCAGAATGACTTCCGGGCGGTGGTTCTGTTATCCTGACTGGACATCATATGATGTGTTTCAGGATAACATGCCAGCGTGTGCCCGTGGGGGGCACACGCTGGCATCTCCAAACACACCGCATCTCCAAACATGGTAAGGAGCCTCTGACGGAGGCTCCTTACCACGTGATCAGCTGTGACCAATCAGCTGATCACAGCGTGAACCAGGAAGTTATTTATTATTATTATTATTATTATTATTATTTATTATTATTATTATACAGGATTTATATAGCGCCAACAGTTTGTGCAGCGCTTTACAATATGAGAACAGACAGTACAGTTACAATACAGGAGGAATTAGAGGGTCCTGCTCGTTAGAGCTTACTATCTAGGAGGGAGGGTCAAGTGATACAAAAGGCAATAGCTGTGGGTGGATGATGTGATGGAGAAAGTAAAAGTACAGTTGTTTGGGGGCAGGATAGGCTTCTCTGAAGAGAAGGTTTTTCAGGGATTGTCTAAAAGCAAGCAGAGTAGGAGATAGTCGGACAGATTGGGGTAGGGAGTTCCAGAGGATGGGGGAGGCTCAAGAAAAGTCTTGGAGGCGAGCATGGGAGGAGGTGACGAGGTAACTAGAGAGCAGGAGGTCTTGGGAGGAACAAAGGGAACGAGTAGGTTGTTGTTTTGGGACTAGGTTAGTGATGTAGCTGGGGGCCGAGTTGTGGATGGCTTTGTAAGTTGTTAGAATTTTTAATTTAATTTGTTGGGTGAGTGGAAGCCAGTGGAGGGATTGACAGAGAGGGGTATCTGACACTGAGCGGTTGGTAAGGTGGATGAGCCTGGCAGCAGCATTCATGATGGACTGAAGGGGGGATAGCCTGTAATCCCGTGAGGAGGGAGTTGCAGTAGTCGAGGCGGGAGATGATCAGGGAGTGAACTAGAAGTTTTGTGGTGTCATTGGTTAGGAAGGGGCATATTTTGGAGATGTTGTGGAGGTTGAGACGGCAAGATTTGGAAAGTGTTTGGATGTGGGGCCGAAAGGATAGTCCAGAGTCCAGGGTTACACGTAGGACCTTGGCATGCGGGGACGGGCTAATAGTAGTGTAATTGATTTTGACAGAGAGATCAGAGGTAGAGGCATGTGCCTATCGGTGCCTATCGGTGCCCATCAGTGCTGTATAACAGTGCCGCCTATCAGTGCCATTCAATTCCACATATCAGTGCGGCTTCATCAGTGCCCGTCAGTGAAGGAGAAAACAAAATTTTATAACAGACAAAAAAAACTTTTTTTTTTTTTTTCAAAAAATTTCGGTCTTTTTTAGTTTAGCAAAAAATAAAAACCCCAGAGGTGATCACATACCACCAAAAGAAAGCTTTATTTGTGGGAAGAAAATTATAAAAATTTTGTTTGGGTACAGAGTTGTTTGACCACGCAATTATCATTCAAAGTGCGACAGCACTGAAAGCTGAAAATTGTCCTGGGCAGGAAGGGGGGAAAGTGCCCCCTATTGAAGTGGTTAACGAGTCTGCTCACATAATTTGTAATAAAAACATATTTGTCATTCTGAAGCTTCCCTCCAAACACTTTGCATATTATTTTATATATACTGTGATTCTGTACTTGCCAAATATGCTGCAGAAATCTCCACCCACTAAGTTTGGCTGCAACCATTTTAACTGTCAGCAGCTGAAACTGCTGCCTGTTCACTTCCTGGATTTACACAGACACACTTTCAGCTCTGCAGCTCTCATTTGCTCTTATGACTCATCCCCCCTCCCTTCCTGGCAAACTGAACGAGAGAGCTGTGCATGATGTCATAAGCCTAGGGTTTTTACCAGACAAGAAACAGGAAGTGGGCTGTATAAGGTATTTACTGGCAGAAAAAAAAATGTTTTACTATTCAAAGTTAAAACAGCAAGGTCAGAATATTTAATAGATGGAAAAATTGAAAAGATGACTGAAGGTCCGCTTTAAAGAAAAGCAAAAAACCTTTGTATTTATTGTGTGAACTATTAGTTTCACAAATCTACTGTGTAACGGAAATTAACAAAAACAGCAATGGACAATGGGGGAAAAGAAAGGTAGACACGCAGAAAAAGGAAGTTTGTTATTCAGAGGATTACCAGGAGAAAATAAAGAAAATAGAAAACTTGATGCAGCCACTATCTCTAAAGACTGGTAATCTGCAATATATTACATTTTTTTCAGGGTGGGTTTAGATATGCTTTAACCACTTTCTGACCAGCTCACGCAGATATACTGCATAGCTGTACATTGATCCGTGCAAGGAGGATAACGGGCACACGCCTCGCGGACTCTGTCCGCCGGTGACCCGCAGTCGCTGTGTACATGTCAGAAACCATGAAATCAGACCAAATACTGCAGCTGCTGACTTTTAAAATAAGGACACTCGCCTGTCCCGGGGTCCAGCGATGTTGGCACCCGAGACCGAACCGTTCCTCGGTCCTCGGGTGCTGCCGTCGCCACTCTCAGTGAGGGAACCAGGAAGTGAAGCGTTGCGGCTTCACTTCCCGGTTCCCTACTGCGCATGCGCGAGTCAAGCTGTGCGTTCTCAATGGTCCCCGCTATCGCCTGGGACCTGTGTGTTTCCCAGGAGACAGCGGAGGAGTGCGGAAGGGGGCGTGACTCCCGCGGGAGTCTATTCCCGGAAGAGGGTGCAGATACCCGTTTTATACAGGTATCTGCACCCCCCTCCCCCCTGAAAGGTGCCAACTGTGGCACCGGAGGGGGGGGAAATCCGATGAGCGGAAGTTCCACTTTTGGGTGGAACCCCGCTTTAAATCACTCATGTTTAATAATAAAAGCAAATAGAACAAACTTAGTCAAAACATAGCCAAAGTTCAGTAATCGGAACGGATAGTCAGCAAGCCAATAAAGTCAGGGATCAATGTAGTGGAACAGCAAGCAGGATCTGGAGCCAAAAGGGATGTCAGCCAAGCAAGTCTTTAAACGGGAACGCAGGAGATAGTCTCTGTGATGTTGACCAAGGCGAAGGCAGAGATCTTCTGGACTGGACGGCTTAAGTAGGCAGGACTGACGAGCAGGATATCATCGACAGCTGACTAATTGTGGAGAGATAGGAGCTGGCAATTAGCCAACAGCTGAGTGGCCAGCTCTGAGAAGGAAGGGCTGAGTCCAGCCCTGACAGTACAGAGGCAGAAAGGGGAACTGCCTATGTAAACAAGGCGATTCCCCATTCTGTTTAATGACATGTCTGAAATCTTCTGTTCCAAGTGATCGGGAACAGTGATCTCTGTCATGTCCCAGTGAGCTTATCCCCCCTAGAGTTAGAACGCACCCAGGGAACACACTTAACCCCTTGATCACCCCCTAGTGTTAACCGCTTTCCTGCCAGTGTCATTTTTACATTGATCAATGCACCTTTACAGCACTGATCAATGTAATAACGTCACTGGTCTCCAAAAAGTGTCATTTAGGGTCAGATTTGTCCGCTGCAATGTTGCAGTCCTGCTATAAATTACAGATTGTCACCATTACCAGTAAAAACAATAAAAAAATAAAAGTCCCTAAATCTATTCTATAGTTTGTAGACACAATAACTTTTGCGCAAACCAATCAATACATGCCTATTGCGATTTTTTTTTTTGGGGATATGTATTCTAGCAGAAAGTAAAAAAAAATGTTTTTTTTTTCTAAATTGTTGGTCTTTTTTTGTTTATAGCACAAAAAATAAAAACTGCAGAGGTGATCAAATACCACCAAAAGAAAGCTCTATTTTTGGGTAAAAAAGGACGTCAATTTTGTTTGGGTACAGCGTCGCACGGCCGCGCAATTGTCAGTTAATGCGACGCAGTGCTGTATTACAAAAAATGGCCTCATCATTAAGGGGGCAAATCCTTCCGGGGCTGAAGTGGTTAAAAGCAAACTCCACTTTTGTTTTCTACATGTTACACCTGTGTTTAGTGATTTAGTGTGTAACATGTTGCTAAAAGTACTATTTTGTGGATGTTTTTTTTTTTCACAGCTATTGATAGTTTTTTTTTTGCTTTGGGCAAGAGGTGCTGATTTTTCTTTTGTGGTGAGCTGAAAGTTAAACGGCAGCCATTTTAGAAGTAACCATCAGAAGCATAACAAGCAAGCATAGGGTATTCCTATAATCCTGGTTTCACTTTGTTAAAGGGCACAACTTGCCCAGGTTTTGGCCCCAGGTTATTCATTTTTAATAACTTTTATTACTTCTTTCTGTACATTGTTTTTCGTTTTACACAGATCTCCTTCAATCCTTACTGCTGAAGCTGTAAATAGAGTGTAGGTGGCATCAGGGAAAGATTGTAGACATATTTTTCCTTTTTTATCACAATGATAAATCATAGAGATCACTTGCAGTCAAATTCTTGCATTTGGAGCAGTCTTCAGTGCATGCAATTCCATGGAAAAGAACACTTTTTAAGTATGAGCTCCAGGGAAAATAATACTGTAAATTCCTCAATAGCCACAAAGGATATCCATCCTCTTTTTGTGTGCCTTTGTAAAATTAGCAGTGACATCAGTACTGTGCTTTACATGGTCTGTGAAGAGACCAGAGCTATCAGAGGACCCTGCTGGTCCACCTGCTACAGCCTGCCTGCAGAAAATAAAGGAGGGGGGGCAGTTACAAGACCAGACACCCTGCACAAGGAGAAAGAGCAGCAGTTACTGGTCTTTTTACAGGAAGCTCCTGCACAAAGGCAAAGTTTCACACTGGATTGCTGCACAGATATGACGGATAACACACACACACACAACATGAAAGCACATGCCTTTTGTATTTAGGCAATTTTTGCTTATCCTGAAGTTGTGCATTTAATTGCTATTCTCCCAGCACTGACACCTGCTTGGGAGGGCAGTAATGTATTATAGTGCTGGCGGGGAGGGTTTAAATGTTTTTTTGTTTTATGCATGTGGAGATTGCTGGCCTTATGTTTGTGGGTGTGGAATTAAAGCTTTTAAAATGTGTTTCCGGTTTCAAAATGTTATTTGGAAAGGTTTGGCAACAGACTATTTTTTTCATTTTAGAATACATATTTTTGTAGACTGGAATTAAATAATAAAATAATAAACCAAAATTGGCTAGTTTACTAATGACAAAAGCCTTTCTCCCGACATGACTAATTTGTATTTAGAAAGCAGTGTATATTGTTCATGTTTGTACTTTTTACCCTTTTGTTTTACTTCTAGAAGTTGCTAACAAGAAAGCAATTTCCCATAAGTCTGTCCTTGATGGAAAGTTGGCAACAAAGACTAGCTTCACTGTACAACCTAGTGTTCATCAAGAGGAAGATAGGACAGGTAGGTAACATTTGGGTTAATAGTTTGTCTTCTTTGTCCTTCCTCTAACCTTTTGACTGCCAGGGACGTGTCCTGCACATCATGGCAATTCGTTTTAAACCAAGCTCACAAGCTTCAGCATGCTCCTGGCTTTATAGGCTAAGTTAATGTTGGTAATACAATGCACTATGCAGTTCAGGTCCCCAGTAGTTTTAAAAACAACTTATAGCTTTACAATTTGGAATTTAATTTGAGTGCCATACCTGTGGGCTCATTGTGGCTTACCAGCAGCCTTGCTGAAAAACTACTAATGGAAGAGGTCTGCAATGTCTTGGCTATGATCTTGTACATCCTGTACATTGGACGCACTCTCTGCATCATTGGAATATGAGCTCTCCCTCTTTCAAGACTCATGCATGTACAGTGTGCTCTCTATCCCCTGTTGCAGCAGCACCAAGCTCAACTGCTGTGGCAACTGGTGGAAAGCCTGCAATCTTTAAAGAGGGAGAACACTTGTTACAGTGATGATGAGAGTACCCAACTTCCCAGATCATAGGTAAGACAGTACAGTACAGATCTCTCCCATTAGTAGTTTTTCAGCCAGGTTGTGGGTAAGCTGTAATGCTGCACAGTGTACCACTTGACTAAATTGCATTACCTTTTGTAATCTATCTTTGTGAATTGATTTTTAGTTTTTAGTTTTTTGCTAGACTATACTAGCTGCATTGCTAGGATTCTGAAAGGCATGACGCACCCTCAAACGCACCAAAAAGAGAAGATTTGCAGATTGTGGCTGCATTTTACTGCTCAATGGACATGGCTTAGTAGAAAATTGAATGTAAAGGCACCCATACATGGATCAGAATTTGGTCAGCAGGCATGGGGGAATTAGATCTTTTTTTTTTCTGTTCAACTTGCTGGCTAAATGAAAAAAATGTATGGCCAGCTTAAGCTTTATTGCTGTATTCACTGGACATCTACTGTATGCTGTAGCCTTGTATCCACAAAATATTTCTTAATTACTGGACAATAAGCAAGAGTGTAAAGCTGGCCATAGATTCTTTCTTTTTGATCATCCACCATGCAAGCAAGGTGGATGGAGGAATCCTCCCCACTGTGCTATATTGTATTCTGACAGCTGGGATTTCTCCGCTATCAGAATACATTAATCAGTCCTGCAGCAAAGTGTACATAATAATTTACCTCTGTAGAGATTTTAGTTCTGCTAAAAGGCCGTTTTCCCATTTGAAACCAGCTTTGATCATAGACAAGACGGCTTTGAAAAAGGGATATACTCAGTGTTGTAGATTCCGTCCGCTAACCAAACTTTCTCAAGAAATTTAATTTCCTGTTTTTTATCCAAGAAAATCAGTCATTTCTAGCCAGTTCTAATAGCGCTCAACTTCCTACGTGTGCACACTTTCATAGAAAGTATTTACACACATATGAAGTGTACTTTTAACAACATATCTGACACCAGGGAAAGGACTGGTTGCCATAAGGACACTTACGAACTCTCACAGCAGACTTTTTCTGCTTGTTAAAGAAAATCTATGGTCGCAGCACACACACAGGTCACTCAGTTTACTTATTTGGGGGTTCGCATATATCCAAGGGTTGTGGATTACCTTGGTCTGAATCTGCTGCCTCTGGTGGATCTCTTCAAAAGGAAAATTGAGATATGGAAGAATCTTCCTCTAACCTTCTGAAAATGAAGATACTGAAGTTTTTTAAAATATTTTTTACGTAATTTCTCCATTTGGATTCCACGCTAATTTATCCGTCAGGTACATGGTATGTTTGGTTCTTTCATATGGGGAAAATTCCCTCTCAGAATAGGCCTTACTGCACTTCAGGAGCCATGGGGACAAGGGGGCTTAGCACTCCCTGATCTTTATAAATAATTTTTGGCTGGCCAGGAAGTTTTTGCACGTAGATGGCTTCTTGGGGACAATGGATTCTGCCACAATCTTGGAAGCAGTGGATTGTGATCGTGTATCAATTCTCTCCTTGTGTATCAATGCTCTGGGGCTAAATTTCCACTGACCGGTACTATGCGAGCCACCATTAAGACAGTGTTCAGGGCTTACTGGCGCCTGCTTCTACTACCTTGTCACAGGCTTCAACACTGTGGAGGAACCCTCTTTTTTTCCCCACTCGCTCACTATAGCAGATCCAAAAATATGGGTATCAAAGGGGAGAAAAACCTTGGGTGATGTCACTAGAGGGGGCGAGTTGTTACAATTTGCGCATTCAAAATTGAAATTTGACCTACCATATCTCTTTCGCTACCTCCAATTGAGACACATTTTCATCTCCTAGTTTGCTCCATTAAGCTGGAACTTAGGTCCTCAATTCTGTAGCATATTATACTGGACGAATCCATGAAAAGAACATTATCAGAACTATATATAAAGAATATTTTCCTGTCTATCCCCCCTTGGTAACCAGGTACAGGAAGCAATGGGTGGCGGAGGTTCCGGATTTGGGTGGCGCATCCCTTTCACTCACTTGGTGTCAGCTAAAGACCGCTTAATTCAATTTAAGTTCCTACACAGGATATATTACACACCAGCAAAGTTGTCGAAAATTTACCCGGGAACATCCGCAGAATGTTGGCGTTGCTCACAATCTCCAGCTAACTTTAGCCACATTTTTGGGGATTGCCAGGCAGCCAAGGAGTTTTGGTCTGGCGTCCAGTGCTGTGTGACGGAGATTGCCTCTGTGTCCGTGCCTTTGACAGTGGCAACATGCTTGCTTGGCTCAGTGGAGGGCTTAGCGCCCACTAGGGTGCAGCGCATTTTGCTTAGCCTATTACTGTTTTATGCATGTAAGGCTCTGATCCTCTATTGGAAAAAAAACATGACTCCCCCACTATTGTACTGGAAAGGGCTTATGAATAAGGTGATTCCGCTCTATAAAGCAACGTATCTGAGCAGGGGATGCCCAAAAAAATTTTACAAAGTTGAAAGATCTGGTTGGATAGCCTAATCGCTATGAGGATCGTACTACTGGGGTGGAGGTCTGGGTGGTATTGGATATGGGTGCATATAGATATGTAATTTGTGTCCCAAAACTGGTATTATTTAGGAACGGATTGCTGCTTAAACAATTGTATGTAGGTGGGGTTGATGGCCTTATTGCCTCGAGAACTGCAAAACCACTATATTTTAGTTTGATATGTTGGAATCACTGCCCTCTTTTTAGGGGGCGTGCTCACCAGTACCCCACGAAAATAGAATTCTACAAGAAATTTGGGGTTTGCAGGTTGTTGAATCAGCTATTTCCTTTTTGAATGGCAGCAGCTCTGCAGCCTGCATTGACTACTGTAGGACTGTCCCAAGCCGTTAAAGTGATTGTAAGATCTTGTTTTTCTTTTCTCATAAAAATAACAAACATGTTATACTTGCCTGCTCTGTTGCAGTGGATTTGCACAGGGCAACCCAGATCCTCCTCTTCTCGGGTCCCTCTTCTGTGTTCCTGGCCCCTCCCTCCTGTTGAGTGACCCCACAGCAAGTAGCTTGTTGTGGGGGCAGCCGAGTCGCAGCTCCCTGTGTCCATTCAGACATGGTGCTTTGGCCCGGCCCCACCCCCTCTCTCTCCTGATTGGCTGACTGACTTTTGACAGCAGCGGGAGCCAATGGCGCCGCTGCTGTCTTTTAGCCAATTGGGGGGAGAGTCTCGGATGGCCGATACACTTGTGAACATCACTGGACAGAGATGGGACTCCGGTAGGGGGGCTGAGGTGGGCTTCTGCACACAGAAGGCTTTTTATCTTGATGCATAGAATAATATAACAAACCCTCTGACTTTACAACTCCTTTAAAGTCCAGGCAGTGCAGATATTTCGTTCCAAAGAATCTGATCCAGAAGAACCTGCCATTTAGCAGCTACAGCATTATTTTCAAAGAACCCTGAGCTTCTCGGTAGATGCCTTGGAGGATTCCATAAGGCAGCTTTTACGAGTAGGCATTATGTCTGTTTACATAAAAAAAAAATTCCTTTGGCTTAAGTATTGGTTAGCGGAAAGTCTGTACGAGAACTACATTGAGAGGCATCCCTTGATGCATTGAGAGCAGGTGAAGGTGACTGTAGGGAAGAGTACTCTTAGTTACAGATCAGAAGCCAGTAATGCCTTCAGAGTCCAAGAGGAGTTCTTTTTGTTCCTTGCTTTCCCTCTTCACACTTTATGCGCTCAAGAGTGTTTTTAGATCCATGAAAGAGCGGTTTTCTCTGCAAGCCATGGAAAAACTACTGTCCCAAGGGGTCTTTGCACCTGTGTTGTTAGAGGAGAGGTCTCAGGGCTTTTCCTCCAACCGGTTTCACAGTTCCCAAGCCAAACAGATGTCAGGCCTACCCTAGACCCTCGAGGGCTTCAACCAGTTAGTGAAAATTAAATTCAGGATGGAGTCTTCCCGGTCTGTGATTGCTTCACATGATCAGTGGAAATTCCTGGTGTCAGTTGACACTTTCCAGTTTTCTCCCTCACTGATGATTTCTGCACTTTGCAATAGAGGATTTGCAATACCAGTTTGTGATGTTACCTTTTGGCCTGTCCACGGCCTCCAGGGTGTTACCCAGGCTTCTGTTCTGGGGTTGTTAAAAACCCGAGGGATTTCCATTATAGGATACCTCAATAAATTGCTCCTTCGAGAGCAATAAAATTGAAACCTGACGCACAACATCCAGATTTGACATACAAGCCCTCAAGAGGTTTTGGCTGGAAACGAAACCATATGAAGTTGGACTTGGTTCTGACCCAACACCTGGAATACTTTGGATTAATCCTGGATACTTCTCAGGCAAGGGTACTGCTTTTTGCCGGAAAAAGTGCCTACCTTTTCAAGCCCAGGTTTTTTCACTTTGGATAGCGTAAGAGAGGGTTCTAACCCCTGTGGCATTTTTTTTCGCCATCTGTGCCCCATTGCGGATATTACCTTTCACTTCTTGCCCCATAGCCAAACAGGCTCAGAGTAGGATTTTATTTTCTTTCACTTTCAATAATAATGGTAAACAGGACAAATAGAGATGGTGGATCTCCTAAATGAGGGGGACAGACCACAATGAAAACGGACAAAGGCTCCAATCCCTCTCCACTCTATCCAAAGCTAAAAAAAACATTCTTTCTCGGACATCAGGGGACACAGAGCCACAGTAATAACTGGGTTATTTAGGTACTACTAGGTATTGGGCACTGGTCACACCCTAATCAGGAAGTTCAACCCCCTATATAATCCCTCCCCTTACAGGGATACCTCAGTTTTTACTCCAGTGTCTTAGGTGTTGGACGTGTAAAGATGTCCTATTCCCAAAGGGAATATCCTGATATCCTATACTGGGGCAAGCCAGGCGAACCGGATCCATTCAAAGTGTCTTTTCATGGCCGAATTGGATGGTACCCCGGCCTCGTGCCTGAAGAAACAAGGTTTTACCTGTAACGCTTCTCTTTTTAGAGAGCTGGACCCCGCAGATCAGAAAAGGGTCTTTAACACCTTATTTCTGACTGGGTGCTTTACAGGGGCAGAACTGCAGGATCCCCCTATTCATAGGGGGCCCCAGTCTCTGACGTTTTTTTCAAACGGAGCCCACCGTGAGAGGTGAAGATTGGGTCTGTGTATACAGAATCCTGCAGCTGGATAAGGTAAGAGGAGATTCCACATAATTTTTGAATTCTAGTAGGTTTTCTCCTTTAAGGTAAATGCATGCTTTGCCTATTGTGACCACCGGGGGCTGCCAAGAGCACATACCTTCTCATGCTGATCTGTTTCAGCGTTCGACGCTGCACAGCTCCTCCGGCCGGGTTCCAGGTAGGATGGGATGGGGGGATTTCTCCTCAGGAATGTTCCCCCCAGGCTAGGGGGAGGCTACAGATGGGCTGTAAGGCGGTTTTAAACCGCACTGTCACCGCTGCCGCCAGGCCGCCATTGCTCATGCAGGCCCCATCCCTGCCGGCCTCCTCCTTCTTCCTCCACCCCCAACCTTCCTCCAGGCTTGTCCCGGAAGGGTCGGCTTGCGCGGGAAGCGCTCGTTTTTTTGTAAACGAAGGGGGTGGGGGGGCGGAGCGTCAGCACAGCATCAGCATGCTCAGACGCTCACAGTGCCAGAAGCATGGCTATTTAAAGCACACTTTACAGGTGCTCTGAGCCTTTGGAGGGACACAGAGCTGATGGTCGCATGTAAGGTGGGACACAGGCATTCTCCTAGGCTGCATTTACTAAGGGAACACCAGACTGGGCATTTGGTAGCAAGGCTTTGCCGGACTACATCGCTCAGCAGTCAGTGTTCATTTTGGATACCTCACACCTTGTTGCTTTGCACTATATGGGTAGAAGAGGTTCAAGTACCCCCAGAACCAGAGACACTAGGGGATCTCGTTCAGGTTCTGAGGACCCCCTGTCTGCTACATCCTCCCCCCCTGAGGGGCCAGGGATGGCTGGCCAGGGAGAGCCGTTGGGTTCAGGGGCTGTACCTGCTTCCGGCACTTCAGCCCCTGTATACATTACACAAGAGGTTTTTTCCTCAACCACTACTAGGTTAGAGGAAAGATTAATGGCCGTGATTACATCTTCACTCGGTGGAAGAAAATGTACTAGGCCTTCCTCTGTTTCCCAAGACCCTCAGGCAGAGGAGCTCTGGGATAAAAGAGATTAATCCCTTTCAGAGGATCAGGATGGGACGGATGATTCCTCTTCGGAGGAATCTGGTGGAGAGGGACCCTCTTCGGCTTCCCAAGAGGAGAAAGTCTTAGTACAGATCCTTACTGGATTGGTCCGCTCCACATTTATGTTGCCCGTACCTGAATCTGTTAAGGAATCCTCTTCTTCTTTGGGGTCACTGAAACCTTCTCAAACAGCACATGCTTTTTCTGTTCATAATTTGCTTGAAAAGCTCCTTTATTCTGAGTGGGATCACCCAGATAAGCGATTTCTTCCGCCGAAAAAGTTTTCAACACTTTATCCTATGGAAGAAAAATTTATTAAAGCGGGGTTCCACCCAAATTTTGAACATTATCTCTATGCATTCTCTTCCTTGCTTAGATGCTGACATGCTGTGTAAAAAAAATTTAAATCGCCGTAATTACCTTTTATTTTTCTAATCTTCTTAGCACTTCCTGGTTTTCCTCCCATGGGAGTAGGCGTGTTTCTAGCCTCTCCCAGACCTCCCACAGTCCCCTGGGAGTTAGTCTCAGGCTTCCCAGTATGCATTGTGCTACAGCGTCATCGCAACATCTCGGTGAATGCTGGGAGCACAGCATTCACCGCATCCAGGAAATACATGCTTGTGGGCTTCAAATGCCCACAATGAAGATGGAAACCACCTTCAGTGAATTTTAAGTTATTCTTTACAACAAAATCGGACACAGGCAGACTTCTTACACAGAACATGTGAGTAGATAATCATAAGAAGATAAGTTTGTGAATGAACTCCAAAAAAAAAAAACGATAGATAGGTGGACCCCCGCTTTAAGATGTGGGGAATGCTGGCCATTGATGCGACCATTTCCTCTGTAAATGGTAGTCTGACTTGTCCTGAAGACAATGCTCAGGGATCCTGTGGATAATAAAATGGAATCCTTATTAAAGGATGTTTTTTCCTTAGCAGGATCAGTGGCTCAACCTGCAGTAGCAGCGATTGGAGTCTGTCAATACTTAAGAGACCATGTTAAGCAGGTCATCAAAGTTCTACCTGAACAGCAGGCCCAGGGGTTCGCTAACCTTCCAGCGGCCTTATGTTATGTTGTTGACACCATCAGAGATTCTATCATGCAAACCTCTCGTCTTTCACTTGGGTTGGTGCATATTCGTAGAATCTTATGGTTGAAAAATTGGTCAGCCGAAGCACCATGTAAGAAACTGTTGGCTGGGTTCCCTTTTTCGTGGTGCAAGGTTGTTTGGAGAAGACTTGGATAACTATATCAAGAGAATGTCTTGTGGGAAAAGCACTCTCTTACCTGTTAAGAAGAAGAGTAAGCGTCCCTCTTTCAAACGGACTGTTTCCCCAGCGCCAGGAGCTTTAGCCTCCAGGCAGTCACGACGGCCTCCTCCATCTGGGGCAAGAAACAAAAGTCAACCCCAGGGACAAAAGAAGTCCTGGGGGAAGAAGTCTTCTAGACAAGACACTAAGGCCTCTTCATGAAGGGGCGCCCCCGCTCGCTCGAGTGGGGGGAAGACTGCTACAGTTCTCAAGGCTCTGGCAGGAGGACTTCCAGGACAGATGGGTAATCTCCACGGTAGGGTACAAGCTGGAGTTCCAAGAATTTCCCTCTCCTCGTTTCCTCAGATCATGTGTCTCCAGAGAAGAAGCAGTCGCTCCTTCTAGCGTTAGAGCGACTTTTGTCGCAAGAGGTCATTATTGTGGTTCCCACAAAGGATCAAGGATTAGGCTTCTATTCCAACCTTTTTACGGTCCAAAAACCAAATGGGGATGTCAGACCCATTCTGGATTTAAGAGATCTGAATTGATTCCTAAGGATACAGTCCTTCCGCATGGAATCAATTCGGATAGTAGTCTCCATCCTGCAGGGAGGAGAATTTTTGGCATCGATAGACATCAGAGATGCATACCTACATGTGCCCATTTTTCCTGCTCATCAGAAGTTTCTGCGCTTCGAGATAGGAGGGCGCCATTTCCAGTTTGTGGCTCTGCCTTTCGGGATAACCACTGCACCTCGAGTGTTCACAAATATCTTTGCTCCTCCTCTATCCAGATTAAGGGCTCAGGGTATAACTGTCATAGCATACCTAGACGACCTGCTCTTGATAGACCGGTCGGTAGCTTCCTTGAACGGGAACTTGAGGACCACGGTCAAGTATCTGGGACATCTAGGTTGGATCCTCAACCTAGAAAAATCTTTCCTAAAACCAGTAAGAAGACTGGAATATTTGGGTCTGATCATAGATACAAGCCAGGAGAAAGTATTTCTTCCTCAGGCAAAGATCACTGCTTTAAGGGAGCTGATTGTGACAGTCAGGACCAAGAAGGGGCCTTCTGTCCTCCTTTGTATGAGGCTGCTAAGAAAGATGGTGTCTTCATTCGAAGCAGTTCACTATGCTCAGTTCCATTCAAGACTACTGCAACACAGTATTCTGTCGGCCTGAACAAGAGGGTTCAGGCATTAGACTTTCCGATGCACCTGTCGCATGCGGTGCGTCTGAGCCTCAATTGGTGGCTCATACCCGAAAACCTGCAGAAGGGGAAATCTTTTCTACCGGTTACCTGGACAGTGGTAACAACATATGCCAGTCTGTCAGGTTGGGGAGCAGTTCTGGAACAGTCTGCGATCCAGGGGCTATGGTCCAAGACCGAGAGGACCTTACCCATCAACATTCTGGAGATCCGGGCGGTATACCTAGCCCTAAAAGCCTGGACTATTAGGCTGCAGGGTTGCCCAGTCAGGATCCAGTCCGACAATGCCACAGCAGTGGCTTATGTCAATCATCAGGGAGGCACCCGGAGCCGAGCTGCTCAAAAGGAGGTGAACCAGATCTTAGTCTGGGCAGAGATGCATGTGCCATGCATATCTGCAGTTTTCATTCCAGGGATAGAGAACTGGCAGGCGGACTATCTAAGTTGCCAGCAGTTACTCCCAGGGGAATGGTCTCTGCATCCCGACGTCTTTTGGGCCATATGCCAAAGATGGGGGGGTCCCAGATGTAGATCTCTTTGCATCCCGATTCAACAAAAAGATAGACAGATTTGTGGCAAGGACAAGGGATCCTCTTGCATGCGGGACGGATGCGTTGGTGATTCTGTGGCATCGGTTCTCACTGATTTATGCATTCCTGCCTTTTCTGCTTCTGCCACGACTCCTTCGCAGGATCAGGCAGGAAAGGAAGTCAGTACTTCTGGTGGCCCCCGCTTGGCCCAGAAGGACTTGGTATGCAGAAATAGTAAGGATGACGGTGGGTTCCCCGTGGACCCTACCGGTACGCCCAGATCTGTTATCTCAAGGTCCAGTGTTCCATCCTGCCTTACAAACGCTAAATTTGACGGTTTGGCTATTGAGACCCACGTTCTGAAGAGTAGTGGGCTTTCAGGTCCTGTGATATCTACCTTGATCAATGCAAGGAAGCCAGCTTGCAGAATGATTTATCATAGAGTCTGGAAAGCTTATGTATCCTGGTGTGAATCCAGGGGTTGGCATCCCATAAAATATGTGATAGGTTGAATTCTTGATTTTCTACAATTAGGATTAGAGATGAAGCTGGCCTTGAGTACCATCAAGGGCCAGGTCTCGGCCTTATCAGTATTGTTTCAACGGCCACTTGCTTCGCATTCTTTGGTCCGAAACTTTATGCAGGGGGAGATGTGTCTTAATCCTCCGGTTAAGGCGCCCCTTAACCCCTCGGACTTGAACCTGGCTCTGTCGGTGTTACAGAAACAGCCTTTTGAACCAATACGTCAGATTCCTTTGGTCTTGCTGACGAGGAAACTAATTTTTCTGGTAGCCATCTCTTCTGCTTGAAGAGTATCAGAATTAGCAGCTCTTTCTTGTAAAGAGCCTTATTTGATTGTACACAAGGATAGAGTGGTATTGCGCCCTCATCCTAGTTTTTTACCGAAGGTGGTTTCAGATTTTTATCTAAACCAAGACATTGTTCTGCCTTCCTTTTTTCCAGATCCCTGTTCTCCGGAAGAAAGATCACTACATTCTTTGGATGTAGTAAGAGCAGTCAAGATCTGGAAGCAACTGCTCAGATTCGCAAAACTGACAATTTATTCGTGCTGCCAGAGGGTCCCAGTAGAGGACAGGCAGCATCAAAAGCTACCATTTCTAAATGGATTAGACAATTGATTATTCAGGCTTACAGAAGATTCCTCCGTTTCAGATCAAGGCACATTCCACAAGGGCTATTAGTGCTTCTTGGGCAGT
Source organism: Lithobates clamitans (assembly GCA_037952925.1). NCBI lineage: Eukaryota > Metazoa > Chordata > Amphibia > Anura > Ranidae > Lithobates > Lithobates clamitans. Next base: position 2,490,755 of record JBBGZY010001184.1, read on the forward strand.
GCATCACCAGGCCTCTATGGCTCAGATCTGCAAGGCCGCAACCTGGTCTTCAGCCCATACAGCAGATAGAGGTACAAGGTCCTCAGGTCTGATTGCACCCTACTTGGTTGTGATTTCCCCCCCCCCTCAGTTGGCATTGCTTTGGGACATCCCATCAGTTATTACTGTGGCTCTGTGTCCCGTGATGTCCGAAAGAAAATAGGATTTTTTATAACAGCTTACCTGTAAAATCCTTTTCTTTCGATGGACATCACGGGACACAGAGGTCCCACCCCTCTTCTAATACACTTATATTGCTTTGCTACAAAACTGAGGTATCCCTGTAAGGGGAGGGATTATATAGTGGGTTGAACTTCCTGATTAGGGTGTGACCAGTGTCCAATACCTAGTGGTACCTACATAACCCATCAGTTATTACTGTGGCTCTGTGTCCCGTGATGTCCATCGAAACAAAAGGATTTTACAGGTAAGCTGTTATAAAAAATCCTATTTTTACATTTAGTTATACTTTAAGGACGTTTGGAAGGTCCCTCGATCCAGAAATGCATGAGTGTGCTGAGGGTAATGGTATTCGCCTTCACGGGGGTCCCCTATGCACCGTTTTACTCAAGTGCTCTGCAGCTCAATATCCTAGCAGTAGTGTTAAGTCCTTGGAACAGCCAATGCATCTGACTTCCAAGACCAAAGCGGCTCTGAAATGGTGAATATCAATGCATGTGCTGAAAGTAGGGAAATCCTTCCAATGAAGTTTAAGGTCTTAGTGATAGACACAAGCCTATCGGGCTGGGGAGGTGTTCTGCAGAACCTTTTGGTTTAGGGAACGTGGTTGTCAGAGGAGCTGAGGTTGATGTTCAACATCTTGGAATTTTTGCTGGCTCTTGCACTGTTCTGTCTGCCTTCAGAATCTCCCTTTAAGGGTGCAGTCAGACAATGCCACTGTGCTGGCATACATGAACCATCAAGGAGGTACAAGAAGTTATTCTACTCAGGAGGAAGCGGGCTTAATTTTATCTTGGTTCAGGCACAGAAATATTGTATACATATGTTCATGTACGCTCTACCAGCTCAAATAGAGAGAAATGGGCGATTAATCTACTCTCTCTCTATAGTGGGGAGTCCATGCATGAGAGTTCAAATGCAGCAAGAGGTGTGTAGATGGTCACAGATGGGCTCACTCTGGATGGCTGCCGGCTCTTAAGCTAGAAGGGGCTCTGTAGACAGTAAAAAACAAAGAAGCAGCCCCATCTAAGTGCAACATTTTAATATAGGACAGACGGTTTTAAACTCACAAGATTGTAGAGATTAAATCGTCTGTCCTATATTAAAATGTTTTTATCACGCTGCACTTAGATGGTGCTGCTCTCTTCGTTTGTTAATTTTATCTTGGGCAGAACTTCATGTTCTGGCCATCTCCACTGCCCACATTCCTGGCGTAGAAGACTGACAGGTGGATTTTCTCAGTCTTTTAACATTTGAATCAGGAGGGGGGATACACCTTTCTCTTGGAGGTTTTTCATAAATATTTTATCTGCTTTGGAGAATGCCAGTTTGCGTATCTCCTTGGCATTCAAATTCAAGCACAAACAGGACAAGTTTGTGTTTGGCACCAGGGATCCACTTACTTTTGTGGTGCATGCACTCGTGATTTCCTGGGATCAGTTTCCTCTTATCTGTGCCTTCCATCCACTTCAACTTCTTCCTCAATCCGTTACACAGGATAAAGAACATTCCGATGATCCTAATAACACTAAGCTCATCAAGAATAACATGGTATGCAAACCTAGACATCTTGGGCGAGCTGTGGGTTTCTCCAGATTGACTGGACCTGCTGTTTCAGGGGCCAATAAATAATCCTCCTTTATGGTCACTGGCTTTGACAGCGTGGCTTGTTGAAGCCCAGGTCTTGAGAGACACGGAGTTTGTTTCCACCTCTGATTACTACCCTTCTCAGGGTAGAAAGTTGACCTCTGGGAAGGTGTCTCAAAGTTCATGGAAGAATTATTTAATTTGTGTTAAATTACACAGTGTGTTGTGGGGCAGATTCCCGCTTTCTATAGTCTGGTCTGGAGATGTATTTTGGCTTTGTATAGCATCAATTGACAACTCCTTGTCAAAACCCTTGGCCATGCTTTTTCAGAGACCTGTTGTGTCTCCTTTCTTGGTGAAAGGTCAGGGTTTCACTTCTCCCTTTAAACCACTTTGAGAGATTCCCTTGCCACTGCTTAAGTGTATAAGTTTGTCTTTTGGTGGCCATTAACTCGGCTCACGTGACCTGGAGTTGGCTGTGTTTCCCTGCAAGAACCCTTTCCTGGTTCATCTATAGGAAAAGGTGCTATTGAGGTCTTCTATCCCCTTTCTTGCCTAAGGTGGTTTCTTTGTTTAACGTGAATCAGGGCACCGTGTTGCCATTCTTTTGTCCTACTCCTAAGCATCCAAAAGAGAAGGTGCTTTACACTTTAGTTGTTCAGGCTGTTTATGTTTACCTGAGGTTTACAGCTTTGTTTCGACAGTCTAATTCCCTGTTTGTTTTTCCTGAAGGACCCTGTAAGCATCAAGCTGCTTCTAAATACACTGTTTCCAGGTTAGTCAGCTTGTTTCTCAAGCTTTTTTTTTTTTGTTTAATTTATTTTTATTGAAAAGTGAACAGGAAAGTATACAGATCATATACTGAGAGGTATACATAACAACTGACATGCCTTCTAACGTGAATAACGTAGTGGACGTCATAATAAAGGTGACCATTATACATGTTAAATAACATGTCATGTGAATTGTAATACAAGAATCATCCGTGATCATGAAGTTTAGGCATCTATCACTTTTCCACGAGCACCCTCGTGTAGGTATCATCCTTTTGTGTACTCCACAGTATAAAGAGTAAGAGAGAGAGGGGTACTAGAGAGAATGAAAAGAGGATCAAGAAGTGGAAATAAGCAGAAGGGAGGGAAAAGGAGGGGGGGGGGGTCTGCCTCGGTCCAAACACTTTGAAGCGGTAGGCTTAACGCTAAACACTTTATTCACTTATTTTGTTCACTTATTTTGATTTATAATTTCTGTATAAGCGGTTGAATATTTTTTTTATTTATTTTTTATTTTTTCTTTGAAAAGTATTGTATAACCATATGCATTTTAGTGTATAATTAGTTATAAGAGTGCCGCGATACAAGTATAGAGCCTATTTCCTGCCTCTCGGGATCAATTGGCCGCGTAACCTCATATTACTATTGTATGTGTTTGTGCATTCATTGGTACTTCTCTCGCTGGTGCACCCCCCCCTGCCCCCCTTTTAACCCCCCCTTATTGAGCCCCCATATTTCTCGGGCGCATACTTTGGTCAATATTAATTCGATACATTGTTCTCTCTCGACTCTAACCTCTAAACTGCTACTCGCTCAGCCTCGCTCCATTAGTGGGGAGAACAGGTATATTCAGTACTAGATAACACTGCTGAAGGACAAGGCATTGTTTGGATCCACAGGTTCCACATTTTCGCAAACTTATTGTGGTTGCCTAACCTAGTGTAGAATGTTCTTTCGCTCCACACAGTGGAGTTGACAGTTCTAATCCAGTCTTCCGGAGTAGGGGGAGTACTAGAGAGAATGAAAAGAGGATCAAGAAGTGGAAATAAGCAGAAGGGAGGGAAAAGGAGGGGGGGAGGGTCTGCCTCGGTCCAAACACTTTGAAGCGGTAGGCTTAACGCTAAACACTTTATTCACTTATTTTGTTCACTTATTTTGATTTATAATTTCTGTATAAGCGGTTGAATATTTAAAAGCAAACCAGCAGGACCATATTTTCTTCACCAATTCTGATTTATTCTTGAAAGAGTATGTGAGATCTTGTAGTATGTGTGATCTACTTCCAATAGCCATTGGCGTAAGGAAGGTATGGTTGTTTGTTTCCAGTAGCGTGAAATGAGAGCTTTTGCCGCATTGAGCAAATTTGGTGTTATTGATTTTTTTTATATGCTCCTGCTGGTGAGCTCGTACAATGAAGTAATACAACCCATGGATCGTTAGGAATTTCAAAACCTTGAATCTCTTTTGCCCAGTAAAGGATGGTTAGCCAATATGGGCGAATAAGTGGACAATACCACCAAATGTGTGCGTGCGTGACTTGCTCACCACATCCCCGCCAACAGAATGGTGATGTCTGAGGGAATGTCTTGTGTAGTATCACTGGAGTATAGTGCCATCTTGTTAGTAATTTGTAATTTACCTCTACCGTTTTGGAGGCCGTTGATGAGGTGTGGGAAATTAATAGGATGGTGGATTTCTGTTCTTCTGATAACTCTTTATGGAGGTCTTTTTCCCAGTTAGTTAGAAAGGTAGGATTTCCTGTGGTATGTAAAGATTGTAAAGCCTGATGAAAATAAGAAATGGGTTTATCGACTGTTTTTTCTTTAAAAAAAGGCAAGTTCTATAGGTGTTAGGTCTGATGAGGTCCGGATAGGTTTCGAAAGAGAGGGAATAAAAGCTGTCAATTGGCAGTATTTCCAGCAATCCAGTGGTGTAGCTGTTTAGCCGGGCAACAGTGTAGACATGGGCACAGTGCCAGATTGGTTAGTAACTTGATGAAGAAGAGGCATGGGACCTAGATTCCACGCGTGAGCTCTGGGATCCATTTTTCCAGGTGGAAAGTAATTGTGTCCAGTCAACGGCATGAGAGGGGCATTATATTGCCATTTGTGTATCTTACACAATGAGTCCCACATCATAAGGGTCGAGTGCGTAGGTGGAGAAGTAGTTGGTGATAAGGTTCTGTATTTCTTAGGAATCCAAATTTAGGTAAAAAGATCAGATCCACTGAGTGTCAGTTCAAGGTTCACCCATAATTTAGAATCTTTATGATACTTCCAATCAGAGATTCTACCCATTATTATAGCTAAGAAATATTGTTTAATGTTTGGTAGAGCCAGGCCTCCCTGTCTTTTAGATCTGACAAGGAGGCTCCTTGCCAATCTGGGACGTTTTCTGTTCCACACGTATTTGCCGATCAATGATCTAATCACCTTAAAGAAACCTACAGGAATACCATATGGTACCATCTGAAACAGGAATAACAGCCTGGGTAATATATTCATCTTCACAACACTGATTCTCCCCAACCAAGAGTGTGCCATTTGTGACCATTTTTGTAAATCTGATCTAATTGTGTTGAGAAGTGGTAAAAAATTAGTGCAAAATAGGGGCGTTCGTTTGGGAGTGAGGTATATGCCTAAATATTTCAGTTTGCTTGTTTGCCAGCTAAAGGGGAAAGACGTTTTAAGTTGGGCTACAATCTTTCCAGGTACAGAGATGTTTAGTATTTCCGATTTGGACATGTTGATTTTGAAATTAGAAATGACACCAAATTCTGAAAGTGCTGACATGAGACTGGGGAGGGAGATTAGCGGTTGTTGTATATAAAACAGTATATCGTCTGCGTAAGCAGCGTATTTGTGTTCGGAGTTGCCTACGGTTATTCCATGGATGCAGGGGTTATGTCTAACCGTCGAGAGAAAAGGTTCTAAGGATAGGGCAAATAGAATAGGCGAGTGTGGGCAGCCTTGGCGGGTGCCATTAAAAAGTGTGAAAGGGTTGCTTAAGGTGCCATACGTATTTGGGCCGTAGGGAAATGATATAAAACGGATATGTGAGAAAGGAGAGAGGGACCAATACCCAGGTGAGATAGCGTTGCCATGAGGTACCCCCAGTCCACCCTATCAAACGCTTTTTCTGCGTCTGTCGAAAGCAAGAGGGGGTGCGCTGAAGGGGTTCTCCCGTGTATGCCAATAATGATAGGGTGCGGAGGGCATTATCACGTGCCTCTCTACCGGGTTTGAATCCCGTTTGGTCTGCAGAGACCCATTGTGGAATTAGGGAAAGGAGTCTATTTGCAATGACCTTGGCGTAAAGCTTAGCATATATGTTCAACAGGGAAATGGGATGATAACTCCCGCATCTACTGGGATCTTTCCCTGGTTTGGGTATCACAGTAATATGTACATGTAAAGTTTCGGGTCGGAGGGTCTCACCCGTAGAGTTCGCATTTGCATAAGAAGCCAGATGAGGCAGTAATATATCTGCAAAAGCTCTGTAGTATGAAACCGTTAAACCATCCGGTTCAGGTGCTTTACCAGTGGCCATGGCCTTCCATGCAATGCGGAACTCCGAGGTAGTGAATTCCCCCTCTAGTGCGTTTAAGGTGTCCGATGGGAGTTTGGGTAAGTTGGCTTGCGATAAGTAATCATGGATTAGGGTCATCCTAGTATTTTGGTCCGCCACCAAGTTTTGGACATGGTATAGGTGTTGATAAAATGCTTGGAATTCTTTGGCTATATCTGATGTTTCATAAGCTAGGTTGTTTTAGGTGTTTTGAATTTTTTCTATGAAAGAGGTGTTTTTTTTCTGTTGCAGAGAGCGTGCTAGTAGTCTACCTGGTTTGTTGCCCCACTCATGAAAATGCTGTGCTATTATACGGGAGTGGCGCTTGTGTTCTGAATGAAATAGTGCCTTCAGTTCCCCTCTCTTCAGTGTTAAGTTATGAAGAACTGACTAGCTTTATGTTGCTGTTCCAGAGCACTGATATCTCGAATTAGCTCAATTTGTTGGTGTGTGCGTTCTCTCTTCTTCCTAGACCCCAATTCAATAAGTTTACCCCGTATGTGGGCCTTGTGAGACTCCCAGAGTACCCCTGGTGAAATGTCTGAATGTGTGTTTTCCCGAAAATATAGCGTCAATTCTTCACTCAGCAATTTTTTATCAATTTCATCACTAATGAGGTTTTCATTGAGCTTCCAATTTGTAGTCCTATGGGGCATAGAAGGAATTCGTAATTGGAGCTTAATCGGGGCGTGATCCGATATGGGTGATGTTTCTATTTCCACGTTCACAGTGAGTGAAAGGTGGTGGTGGTCTATAAAAAAAAAAAAAGTCAATCCTAGAGTAGGTGTGGTGTACTTGGGGGAAATTAGTATAATCCTTCACTCGCGGATGCATTATCCTCCAGACATCGATTAACTGGGGTTTCTGAAGCTTTATCGGGTCAAGGATGAGGTTCTGGGCCATTCACCTGTTCAAATTTGTAAAGCTGCTATCTGATCTTTCCTTCACATGTAAATGAAGTTCTACCAGGTTGATGTTTTCTTCCTTTACAGACACCAGGCTTTGAAGACGGGTCAAGTTTCCACTTTTCTGTTTGGGGATTGGGGCTTGTTAGCCTTGTTGCTGTGATGCCCTCCCTTCCATTTCATTGCTTTGGAGCATCCCATGTAAACTTCTCTGTTTCCTGTGATGTACGATTAAGACATTAGGAAATTAGGTTTACCTGTAAAATCTCTTTTTTCATACGTTCAGGACATAGGATACCTTAACCACTTATGGCCTACCCGCACACATATACTGCAGCAGGGCGGCCCTTAAGCAAAAAAATCACGTATCTGTACGTGATTTTTTTTTTCTTCAGGGTCTGGGGCGCACACACGACCCTATGTCTGCTGGGACCCAATGATCATTCCCGGGGCATATAGAACAGCAGTCTGCCAAAGTAAACAAGACAGATCGCCATTTTGTGACAGGAGAAGACCGAGATCTTGTGCTCCTGCTAAGCAGGAACGTGGATCTCTGTCATCTTACAGTTAAAGCACACCCCTCACAGTTAGCACCCCTAAGGGACACAATCTTTTAATTGCCCCTGATGTTAACCCGTTCCCTGCCAGTGTCATTAGTACGACTGTGCTTTTATTTATTTATTTAATTCAAATTTTTTTTTTTAGCACTGATCACTGTATTAGTGTAACTTGTCCTGAAAAAAGTGTCACTTGGTGTCCGATTTGTCTGCTGCAATGTTGCAGTCCCACTATAAGTCACTAATTGCCACCATTACTATAAAATAAAAAAAAATAATAAAAATTACATAAAATATCCCATAGTTTGTAGACGCTATAACTTTTGCGCAAGGGCAGTGGGAACGAAAAGTGTACACTAAGGGGGTTATTTACTAAAGGCAAATCCACTTTATACTACAAGTGCCAAGTGTACTTGGAAGTGCAGTCACTGTAGATCCGAGGGGGACATACAAGGAAGATAAAAAAACAGCATTTTAGCTTGCACATGACTGGATAATAAAATCAGCAGAGCTTCCCCCCTTTTCAGATCTACCCCTACGATTTACAGCGACTGCACTTCCTAGTGCACTTTCAGTGCAATTTCAAGTGCACTTGTAGTTTGCACTTCTAGTGCAAAGTAGATTTGCCTTTCATAAATAACCCCCTTAATAAGATTTCTTCTCTGCCTGATGTGCTTCTAGTACCGGAAAGTGAGGGAAAATCCCTCCAGAGTGGCCAAACATAACATTAAATAACCTGGCAAAGGTTCTAAACTTTTGTAATGCCATCTACAACTAAAGTATTTGTCAGGAGTTCCCCTTGAAGCACTGAAATTTAGTGTAGCCCAATATAAACAAAAATTACTGGTTTTGATCATGATTTTTTTTTTTTTTTTGCATACAACTGTTTGATTACACATTGCAGGTCAAGTAATTTAAACAAACAATATTTTATCTTTGTATTTACTTATCTGTACACAGACGTAACACTCTACAAATCAATGAAGAATTATATCCTGACCCCTGAGCAGCTGAATGAACATGGCTATCCCTTGGCGCACCCTGAGAAACCTGGGAAAGCTGTTGTTTTTACAACAGAGGAAAAGAAAAGCCCAGCTGGTGAGTAATTGTGGCTTTTGTTCTGGACAGCCATATGGGATAGATTTGTTCTCTTGTATTACAGGTGAAGAAATAAAAGCAATGTTTCATATACAGAAACTATTTTCCTGCACTACATTTTCTAAAATGAGTTTGGCAAAAATTCCAGCTTTTGTTGCCATAATTGCATAGTGTATTTTAGTACTTTAACTTTCTTTTATTTCTGACAGCCTCCTGCCGGATATGCTGCCGTTGTGGGGTAGAGTATATGGTGACGCAAAGTGGATGCTCCATACGCCAAGAGGAGTGTGTTCATCACTGGGGTCGTCTCAGAAGGCAGAGAGGTGCCGTCTGAATCATGAAGGGGCAGAGTGATCTGCAAACAGTGTGTGAGAATAATGGGTTCTGAAAATGCATTAATATAAGATTGTGTGTGTGTGTGAGCAGAATTATAAAAACTTATTTTACAATGAAGAATGGTGTATGGAATCAACATAAGAAGATATAAGGGTTATATTTATGTCTAGAAATTCCCAGATTGTTGTGATGTTTGGAAAGTTGTCTGCATGATATTGCTATAGTGAATGAAAACTATTACTATTAGGAAGTTTGTGTGTATGTACAGTATATATCTATTTATTGAATAATATGTGAGTTTATATAAAGAATTCCTTTTTCTGTAGTACCTGGAGGTTGGGAAACTCAGTATAGTTGCTGCTCTAGTGGAGTTGGATCACCTGGATGCCAAGTAGCCAAGGTTAGATTACTTTAAATTTTATTACGTGAAGCAGGAATATCAATTCTTTTTATTTATTCAATGTATTTTTTATCTTCATTTAAAATGGCAATATTCATAAGCTTGGTTTTGCTGTTTGGTTATTGCTTTAAAAGTTTTATAAAGTAAAGCTGGCCATACACTAATAGAAATTTAGCCGGTCCAGCATGGACTGGAAATTTTTTGATCTGTGCATGGGCAACATTTGCTGAAGGGACTTGAGTGCCGCTGTCAGAATACAATGTCCATGCAAGGGAGGAGGTGAATCCCTTTGTATGGTTAGAGGAATGCTATTTTTTTTTTCCAAGTTAAGCCTGTAGATTATTGTTAACTACAAAATAAGTCTCTTGTTCCTTGCAAATTACTCTGCAAACTTTGTTTTACATGTTGTAAGGCATTTATACTATGGGTATATCCTGCTTATCGGATCACTTTATCATCTATGGGCAAAAACTAAAACCTACCCATTTAAAATTATCTCTGGGTCTGACTCCCTTCTTATTTCTCTCACTCGCTTATAAACCATCATTTTTTTTTTGTTTGTTTTTTTGTTTTGCATTTTTAAAATCATGTAATTTGATATTTCTTTATATTCATATTTGTATTTTGATTTCTCATCCTGCTATGTTATATGCCAGTTCTTCCTTTTTTTTTTTTTTGGTTGCCATTGGGGAATACTGCAATGAAAAAAAAAATGCGTAACAACTTTATTCAATTAACATACATATTTGGGAATGGTAAGTATAACACAGACACCCCTGGCAACAGCCTAACCCGGGTGAAAAATGTCTGGTCAAAACCTTGTTTTCCCCATGAGATCCTCCTGGGGGGCTGTCTGATGCTACCTTCGAAAATCAGTTTGAGGGAACAATTATATCTTTTCTTTACCTAGCAACATTTATTTTATTTGATGCATCCACTACAAGCAGCATTGTTTGCATTAGAAAATCATCACAAATGCTTCTATGTAGGTATGTTTATACTTGCTCAAACTGCACATTTAATTAGTTGTAATAAGGGGATTATGGCTAATCAAAAGTACATGCAAAAGTCGAGTTTTGAGTGCTAAGACTTTACAAACTTGCATGCCATAAAGATGTTAAAATGTGATAACTTTCTTTGAAGACTTGACCTGGCCTTACATAGAGTGAATTTGGTGGTTTCTGGTGAACTGGCTGAAATTTGGTCTGTGGGTGGCCCTGTTGGTATCCACGTGCTTGACATCCTTCAATTTAAAAAAAAAAAAGGGCAGGTGGAAAATTGTAAGTCCAAACAGATGCAGGCACCGTTTGGGTATTCTGACAGCCAGCAAGATCCACAAAGGAAGATATAGTCCATCTCCACCATTTAGCTTAGATGGAAGAAGAAAAATCTGCACGTATGGCCAGTCTAGGTTTTCAAGAACCATGTTAAAATACAAACATTCTGTTTATCTGTGTGAAACAAGCCGGAGTTTGATTATACCAACTGTTTTCTTTGTATCTCTGGGACAAAAATAGTCTCTTAAGATTCTATTTTTTTTTTTTACTTGGAAAAAAACATCTTTATTGATATAAAACACATTTTACAAGTCAATCGGGTACATATAGCCACAGAAGGTCCGATACATATTTTGACTTTGAAATTAAATATGCAGGAATATTACAGGGCATGCATACACATATATTCACATATGCCGTAAGTTATGCGGCAGTTCAGTCCAACTTATAAATATACCGTGTTTTTGGTTTAGGGGAACGCTGCACTGGGCTTGGAACCATTATACACAGGTCTCCTCGTCCTCCAACCATTTGTCCCAGATCTTTGAATATTTTTGCGCAGATCCCCTGTGTGTGTAGATCAGTTTCTTAAATGGCAGTGTGTCATTAACTGCTTTTTTCCACAACTGTAGTGTGGGGGGCATATTCTGCATCCATCTTTGCGCTATTACTTTGAGTGCTAAGAATAATGTTTCAAAAATGAAAATTGTGTGATATTTGTCCACCTCCACATCTGGCAATAGCCCCAAAATACTTAACTTAGGGTCCAGCACCACAGGGGATCCCATATTATCATGGAGGAACGGACAACCTGCATCCAATAAATCTGAACATGTGTGCAGCTCCATATGAGATGGTAAAACGAGCCTGGGTCAGCTCTGCACAGATGACACGTCGGGTCCGGCGAGTGCTGGAACTTTGCCAATCTCACCGGTGTCAGATAGGGTTTGCGTACTATATACAGTTGTGTTAGTCTATCAGACAGCTTGGGGGACACCGTCTTGGTTCCCTCTAAAATCTCGGTCCAGTCAGTGTCATCTATAAGTCCTATGTCCTGTTCCCATACCGTTTTGGCCTTGTGTGAAATAGCAGCTGCGCCTCGTTGTTTAATTGTGTAATATAGGTGTGATATAAGTTTGGCGGGGTCATCTCCCATAACTATACTCAGCACAGGGGGGCTCCATCCCTACATCCAAGTCCGGCAGCTGGGCTCTAAGTGCGTTGCGAAGCTGCAGGTATTTAAACGCTAGTTGGTTTGGAAGGGAGAACTCCTTGAGGGTCTGAAACTGCTTGAGCCCAGAGGTGGACAAAACCTGATTGCGATACAACATTCCATGTCTAGCCCAAACTATCGAGTTTGGAACTGTTTCCAGCTCCGGCATATGACTGTTAAGCCACAGTGGGGTGTGGGAGTGAAATTTCCCCACATTCTGCTTCTTTAGAGATATTTCCCATACCTTTTGATGATGTAGCAACATGCCCGCGTTGTACCGCGCAGAGGGACCTTGTGTTTTTTCCCCCCTAAGTATAGCCTGAATGGGTGTATACGCCGGGTGTCCCGGTTTGTCACAAACCAAAGATCTATAGCGTTGCATTTCCGACGTGTGGAAGTGGTACATGTGGGAAATCTGCGAGGCTAAATAATATTCCATATCTGTGGGGTTTTTAAGGGTTTGCCAAGCTAGCTTGTGTCTACTATTACCCCAGACAAACAAATTTAGGATAGCTTCCATCTGCTTAAAGATTTTTAGGGGAATATATAGGGGGGCGTGCCATATCAGATAATGAATGTTGGGCAGTATGATCATTTCAATTATATTTACACGCTCCCATCACCCCTAATGGCAACCTGGACCACGTCTGCGTTTTACCTTTTAATAAGTTAAACAAAGTGGTTATATTCAGGAGTGTATAGTCTACCAGGTCCCTAGTTACCTCCACCCCCAAGTATTTAATCTTGGATACTCTAGCGAGAGGTAGCGGGGGAGTTGTGAAAGGGGGAGGGAACACATCGATTGGAAGAATCTGAGACTTGCCCCAATTTATGCGCAAGCCAGAGTATCCCCCCGTTTGTTCAATAAGTCCTAACGCTGCTTGGAGTGATGGTCCCTGGTCTGCTAAGTATAGTATGGTGTCATCAGCATACATTCCTATTTTATCAACCGTAGGACCCCGGCGCAGACTTTGAATATCGGGGTGTGCTCTGATGGCAATGGCCAGTGGCTCCGCTGCCAGCGCATACAGTAAGGGAGAGAGGGGACACCCCTGGCGAGTACCTCTCTCAAGTGGGAACTGCTCAGAAAGCCATCTTTAAGATTCTATTTTTATTGTTATCTGTATTAATTGCCTGTGATTTTGTGGCTTCAGGTAATGCATGCTTATGTATTCTGATTTTTTCCTCAGCAACATGTGCATGATGGCCGTAAGGAAAATCTGGATGGATTTGTGAAGACCTTTGACAAGTTGAATGAGTCTGAGAGCCCTGGAGTATATGCTTTGGATTGTGAAATGGTGAGTGCTTTAATGCTCATGTTGTCACTCCGTGACTCAAACTGTTTATAAATACAGTGTGTATTATATTAATTTGTGTGTGTGTGTATATACAGGGCCAGATTAGGCGACCCGTCAGAATTGGTAATGGAAGTGACGTTCCGTCGCCACCATCTTGCTACACCCTGCACTCCTCCACAGTAAGGATACACTGAGAAGGGGGCAAGCGGACATCTTGTTACACCCACCGGAGTTTTGCACTTCAGTTTATTTTAACAGGAAACTTGGCATATATGGTGAAATACAGTATTTGGAAATCCATCGGACTGTTTACATGTTGAATTCTAAAAGCAGCGCTGTTCTGTCAGATTAGCAAACCTGTGAGAGACCTGCTGGTTTTCCGCTGCTTTTAAAATTCAACATCTAAACAGTCAGTCGGATTTCTAAGTACTGTATTTCACCTTATTAGCTCCGTTTACTGTTAAAAATAACTGTGAAATGCAAAACTCCGGTGGGTGTAACAAGAGGTCCGCTTGCCCCCTTCTCGGTGTATCGTTACTGTGGAGGAGTGCGGGATGTAGAAATATGGCAGCGACGGAACGTCGCTTCCGTTACCAATTCTGTTGGATAGCCATATCTGACGGAACACCGGCCCTACCACGGGACCCAGGTGGCCGTTTAAGAGGGACGGCGATAGGGGTGGATTGCCCGAGGCTACCTCCCTGCAGAGTGCACTAAGGTGACATCCGCCAGAGGGGGGACACCTGTGTGCAGCGGAGCACTGCTAACACCGCACCCCTACACAGCCCTGCGTCTCGCCGGCTGTGTCCCTCAGCGGAGCGGACCTAAGCCGCCTCGCCCTCCTCTGTTTACATCTACACAGGAAGAGTGAGTCCGAGGAGGGACACACCACTGTGCATGTGCTGTGCTGTTATGAGGTCTGTACACTGTTTTGTAATGTAGATGGATGTGTGCGGAGGGAACGCTATGGAAGGGGAGAGGGGGGTCTACACTGAGGGGAGAGGGGGTCTGCAATGAGGGGGGTTCTATACTGATGGAGGGGGTCTGCACTGAGGGGGTGTCTTTATTGATGGGGGGGATCTGTACTGAGGGGGGAGGTCCATACTGATGGAGGGGGGTCTTTACTGAGGGGGGCGGTCTATACTGATGGAGGGGGGGTCTGTACTGTGGGGGGTCTATACTGAGGAAGGGGGTCTGTACTTATTGGGGGGTCTATACTGAGGGAGGAGGGTCTGTACTGAGGGGGGACTATAGTTGGTGGAGGGGGGTGACACCAACCCTAGCGACGCCGCTGCCCACAATGCCACTAGCACTGAGGCAGCCAACTGTAGTAGTCCACAGGGAGCAGGGGAGGCAATGGAACCGGGAGCGCCGCTGACTCAGACCCCGCCCCGATGTATGGTCGGGAGAAAGCCGAGGGTGCAAGTATTTAGGGTGGGAGCGGCAGCGCTGAGATCCCTGGAGCACTGATTGTATGTGGAGTGAGCTGGCTGGCAGGTAGGTCCTTCGGCTTCTCCCCAATGCAATGCCTGTGTGGATTGTCTGATGGGCTGAAGGGCATTGATGGGCTGCACTGGTGGGCACTGATAGGCTGCACTGATAGGCTGCGCTGGTGGGCACTGATGGGCTGCACTGATGGGGCTGCATTGGTGGGCAATAATAGGCTGCACTGGTGGGCAATAATAGGCTGCACTGATGGGCTGCACTGGTGGGCACTGATGGGCTGCACTGGTGGGCACTGATGGGCTGCACTGGCACTGATGGGCTGCACTGGTGGGCACTGATGGGCTGCACTGGTGGGCACTGATGGGCTGCACTGGTGGGCACTGATGGGGCTGCACTGGTGGGCAATAATAGGCTGCACTAATGGGCTGCACTGATGGGCTGCACTGGTGGGCACTGATGGGCTGCACTGGTGGGCACTGATGGGCTGCACTGGTGGGCAATGATGGGCTGCACTGGTGGGCAATAATAGGCTGCACTGATGAGGTGGCACTGATAGGCTGCACTGGTGGGCACTGATGGGCGGTACCGGTGCTGCACTGATGGAAACCAATGGGCACTGATAGGCGGCCCTGGTGGGGTGGCACAGATGGAAACTGATGGGCAATGATAGGCTGCACTGATGGTCACTGATGAGGTGGCATTGATGGGCTGCACTGGTGGACACTGAGGTGGCACAGATGGAAACTGATGGGCACTGATAGGCTGCACTAATGGAAACCTATGGGCACTGATAGGCTGCACTGGTGGGCACTCATTGGCGGCATTGGTATGAAGTGATAGGAGGCACTGGTGGGCACTGATGAGGTGACACTGATGGAAACTGATGGGCACTGATAGACGGCACCGGTGGGTACAGATGAGTCGGTACTGGAAACTTATGGGCACTGCTAGGCTGCACTAGTGGGCACTGCTAGGCTGCACTGGTGGGCACTGATGAGGTGGAACTGATGGAAACTTATGGGCACTGATAGGCTGCACTGTTGGCCACTGATAGGCTGCACTGTTGGCCACTGATAGGCTGCACTGTTGGCCACTGATAGGCTGCACTGTTGGCCACTGATAGGCTGCACTGTTGGCCACTGATAGGCTGCACTGTTGGCCACTGATAGGCTGCACTGTTGGCCACTGATAGGCTGCACTGTTGGCCACTGATAGGCTGCACTGGTGGCCACTGATAGGCTGCACTGGTGGCCACTGATAGGCTGCACTGGTGGGCACCAATGAGGTGGCACTGGTGGACACTGATAGGCTGCACTGGTGGACACTGATAGGCTGCACAGATGAGGGGGGCACTAATGGACACTGATAGGCTGCACTGCTGGGCACTAATGAGTATATAAATAATGGATGTGGGGGGGCCACTGTGTGGAACTGTATCGAAAGCTTTTGCAAAATCCAAGTATACCATGTCCACAGCCACCCCTCTGTCCAAGGTTTTACTTACCTCTTCATAAAAAGAAATCAGGTTTGTCTGACAACTTCTGTCTTTCATGAATCCATGTTGCTTAAAATGTTTTTTTTCCAGCAAGAACTCGTCTATGTGGTCTTTTATTAAACGCTCCAGTATCTTCCCGACTATAGAAGTTAAACTAGCAGGTCTATAGTTACTTGGTAAAGACTTTGATCCCTTTTTAAATATAGGCACCACGTTTGCCTTGCGCCAGTCCAGTGGTACTATTCCCGTCATTAATGAGTCCCTAAAAATTAGATACAATGGCTTTGAAATTAAAGAGCTCAATTCTTTTAGGATCTGTGGGTGGAAGCCATCAGGTCCAGGTGCTTTATCCACCTTTATTCTGTCTAAATATTTTTGGACCATATGACTTTTGAGCCATTGTGGATCATTCGGGGCTGTGTCAATACCACCCCATTATGGACATGAGCTCCCCCATGATCTTTTGTATACACAGAGCTGAAGAAAGTATTTAATAAATTAGCCTTCTCTTTGTCCCCAGTCACCCACTCTAGATTATTTTGTAAAGGGCCTACATGCTCAGACCTGATCTTTTTACTATTAATATATTTGAAGAATTTTTTGGGGTTTGTCCTACTATCTTTTGCAATCTGTCCTTCATTTTGAATTTTTGCATCCTTGATTTCCTTTTGACATATTCTGTTAAATTCTTTGTAACATTTAAACGACACTAGTGTTCCTTCATTTTTATATTTTTTAAAAGCTCTTTTCCTATTGTTTACAGCTTTTTTTAACTTTGACCGTGATCCACATAGGTTTTATTTTTAGCCTTTTAAACTTATTGCCCATGCGAATATACTTTGCAATGAGGTCCCAAACAGTCTTTTTGAAGAATTCCCATTTCTGTTCTGTGTTTATCGATGCCAATATTCCCTCCCAGTCTAAATCCTGGAGAGCAGCCCTCATCCTTGGAAAATTTGCTCTCTTGAAGTTAAGTGTTTTTATCTTTCCCGTATGTATTTCTTGTTTACAGCTAACATTAAATTAAATCATCTTCTGATCACTGCTACCCAGGTGTTCCTTCATCTGAACATTAGTAATAAGCTCTGCATGGTTTGAGATTACCAGGTCCAACAGGGCTTCATTCCTAGTTGGGGCCTCAATAAACTGGACCATAAAATTGTCCTGTAATAGGTTTATAAATTTTTGCCCTTTAACTGTCCCAGCAGTGCCATTACTCCAGTCAATTTCTGGGTAGTTAAAATCCCCCATTATTATCACCATCCCAGCCCTTGCAGCCCTTTCCATCTGTGCAAGCTGAGTCTTCACCTCCTCGTTAACGTCGGGTGGTCTATAACAAACTCCAATGATTAACTTTGAACTACGCACATCTATATGCAGTTCCACCCATAATGCTTCAGACTCCTCACACTCTCCATCAACCAGGTCCTCTTTCACACTTGCTTTGAGATCACTTCTCACATAGAGACAGACCCCGCCACCTTACCCTTTTTACCCTGTCTCTCTGAATGAGTGCATAGCCAGGAATATTAATAGCCCAGTCATGTGAGGATTGAAGCCAAGTTTCAGCAATACCGATTACATCCTAGCTCTCCTCTTGCACCAGAGCTTCCAACTCACCTATTTTGCTTGGCAGACTTCTGGCATTGGTGAACAAACACTTTAATGCATTATTACATTTTGCTCTGGTGTTTCATATCATTTTTAGTAGTACAAATGGCACTATAGTTTCCAATGGCTGTTTGCAACATGGGAACTTTCTTGTCACCTGCCATAACCCTCCCCCCCTCTATCCCCATTCCACCCTCCATTAATGTCTGACCCCTAACTGACATGTTTGCCCGATGTAATTCTAGTTCACCCTCCCCCCTCAATGCTAGTTTAAATACTCCTCCAGCCTTCCCATAAACCTCTCCCCCAGCACAGCAGATCCCCTTCCATTCAAGTGCAAACCGTCTTTAGCATATAATTTGCACCCCAATGAAAAGTCAGCACAGTGCTCTAGAAACCCAAATCCCTCCTCCCTGTACCAGGTCTTTAGCCATGCATTCAGCTCTCTAATCACCCCCTGCCTTTCCTGTGTTGCGCATGGCACAGGCAATATTTCAGAGAATATCACCTTGCAGGTCCTTCCCTTCAACTTGCAGCCTAGTTCAACTTGCAGCCTAATTAGGCCCAAATTGGGCCTAATTATCCATTTTCCCTCCCCGATGTCATGTGACTCGATAGTGTTACAATGTTGCAGGTGTGTTAAATTTGGTGTTATCGCTCTTACTCTCTCTTACTGGTCACTGGAAGCTCAACATGGCACCTCATGGCAAAGAACTCTGAGGATCTGAAAAAAAGAATTGTTGCTCTACATAAAGTTGGCCTAGGCTATAAAAAGATTGCCAAGACTCTGAAACTGAGCTGCAGCAAGGTGGCCAAGACCATGCAGCAGACAAGTTCCACTCAGAACAGGCCTCGCCATGGTGGACCAAAGAAGTTGAGTGCATGTGCTCAGCATCATATCCAGAGGTTGTCTTTGGGAAATAGACGTATGAATGCTGCCAGCATTGCTGCAGAGGTTGAAGGGGTGGGATGGGGGGGTCAGTCTGTCAGTGCTCAGACCATACTCCACACACTGTATCAAATTTGTCTACGATAAAGAAAATAGGATTTTTAATACAGCTTACCTGTAAAATCATTTCTTGGAGTACATCATGGGACACAGAGGTTCCTCCCCTCTTGCTGGGATATACATGGCTTTGCTACAAAACTGAGGTACTTCCTGTATGGGAGGGGTTATATAGAGGGGAACTTCCTGTCTTTTGGGTGTGCCAGTGTCCATTCACCTATAGGTGGCGTATAACACACATAGTAATTACTATGGCTGCTCTGTGTCCCATGATGTACTCCAAGAAAAGGATTTTACAGGTAAGCTGTATTAAAAATCCTATTTGTTGTGGTCATTGTCCTGCTGCAGAATTAATTTGTGACTAATCAATTGCTTGCTTTATGGTATTGCATGGAGTCTAAGTATCTGCTTATACTTTTCAGCACTGAGGAAACCATTAATTCTGACCAAATCCCCAACACTATGTGTAGAAATTTAGACATAAACCTGCAAGGAACCTCCACCATGCTTCACTGTTGCCTGCAGACACTGCTCCCTAGGCTTTCGACAAACTGTCTTCTGTTGCAGCCAAATACTTTAAAGAAGATGAAGAAGGCAGTATCAACACAACTTATTTATCTGTGCTACTAAAATAGTTCTTTCACCCTTTGTATGTAACTTTAAAAATGAGCATTCTAAATATATTTGGGGGGGGGGCTGTTTTCAGCAATATAGTTGTATTGGAGGTGACATCAGTGCCAGTTACTCTCCTTTTTCTAATGCCGGTGTTTCAAACAGCACAGTGCTTGAGCTCAGTCCTACTAGTAGAGCAAATGAAAGTGATGCAGAGAGAATGACATAGCACATCTTCCAGGTCCCGACGACACTTGATGGAGATGCTATTTGCTAAAAGACCGCCTTACACCATGATGTTCCCACTTCCAAGCTTGACTGATGGTATGGTGTTTTTGGGGTGATGTGCAATGCCCTTTGGCCTCCAAACATGGTGTGTATTATGGCATCCAAAGAGTTCAATTTTGGTCTCATCTGATCTGACTATATTCTCCCAGTATTTCACAGGCTTGTCTAAATGTTGAGCTTCAACGTGCTTTTTCTTTAGCAGTGAAGTCTTGCGTGGTGAGTGTGCATACAGGCCATGGCAGTTGAGTGCATTACTTATTGTTTTCTTTGAAACAGTTGTACCTGCTAATTCTAGTTCTTTCTGAAGCTCTTCTGAGAATTCTTTTCACTCCTCTGTCAGAAATTCTGCTAGGAGCACCTGGTCATGGCCGGTTTATGGTGAAAGGTTCCACTTCCAGATTATGGCCCCAACAGTGCTCACTGAAACATTGAGAAGTTTAGAAATCCTTCTGTAACCAATGCCATCAGTATGTTTTGCAACAATACGGTTGCAAAGGTCTTGAGGGAGCTCTTTGCTTTTACCTATCATGTGATGTTTCTTGTGTGACACTTTGGTAATGAGACACCTTTTTATAGACCATCCGTTGAAAATGAATCCGCTGATATTTGCAATGACAAGGGGCAAGATTGCTTTCTAATCACTGATTACAGCTGGTATCTTGGGTTTCTTTGCCTTTTTGCACCTCCCTTTCTTTGTGTTTTTAATACTTTTTTCCTGTGTCATTCTGTTTTGTTACATATAGCAATTTCTGAATATATGTGTTTTGGTTTTTATGTATGGATTGCATGGTTTGTTACCGACAAATATATTTACCTAGAAAAATGGTGATGTGTTAAATAGTTACTTTACCTGCTGTGTATATATAATTATAGTCTTATTAGAATCACTGCAATGTACAGCATGTGTGATAGTAAAGGGAGTTGAACTACAATTTGTATTTATTGCTTTCCTTACATATTTAGAAATATACAGTGTTTTATGTACACCATGCACCTTTAACTGCCAAGGAAGTGTGCTATACATCATGGCAATCAAATGGTTAAAACAAGATCATGCTTGCAGTAGCCATCAACTTTTGTTAAAATTAATCTGTTGGCTCTGCTGTATAACATAAAAAGCCATCAAAAAAAATTCTAGAGAGGTCAGAAGTGCCACCACCACCGTGATTCCTTGGTTTTCTTGCTTTTTCTGGAAGCCTGGAATCACTGAATATTCTTTCAGGAGGGAGAGCAGAGGAAAATTGAGGAACTCTAATTCCCAATTTCCCCTGTGAGCAAGCAACCTGGAAACTCTCATATGAGTAGTATGGTCCAGTATTTTGGAAAGTGCTATGACTGTGTCAATTTTGCCTGTGACATGGATGCCTTATTATGGTTGAACCAGTGTAGAGTCCCCAATCATTGCCCTGATATGAGGTGTAACTGTTGGCTTGGTCACCATTGAATCGAAGTCTTGGATTATACCTGCAGTATATAGTTTCTTAATTCAACTTGAGCTTTACTGCAATTGAGGCAATTAGAGCCCAAGGAGGCCTCAGTATGCTTTGACTACATTTGCCTGGTTGCCTAATTGTATTTGTAATTGACCACATAGACCTATCATTCTGCACTGCTCTATGTGACTACTATGGTTTGGTAGTAATGCATACCATACATGGCTGCTTTACTTGCTTTTGACCTGAAGCTCCTTTTCATCCCTATAAGACTCACTTTGCAATTCCATATAGGTCATAGGATATATTTTGCATTTTCTCTGCTTGTACTAAACCTAAACAAAAGTTATTCCTTAGAGTGGGTTCCCCTCTGCAGTATAGGGGTTAATTGTTCATTTTGTCTAGAAGTAGAATAATCAAAAATTATTACCCCCCTTGCTTCGGCAGGCTTTCTTCCCTCCGCTTCCCGCCCGCCGTACGCCAGATGACATCCTCGGCTTTGAGCGGGGATATCTGAGTGATGCCTGTAGCTACAGACATCATCCAGATATCGTCTTTTAGAGCCGGCAAATCTGCGCATCATAAGAACGATCATATCGGCTGTTCCGCCGCTTGATCATTCTTACAGGAGGCGAGAGGGGACATCCTCCACCCCCCAAACCCCCCCCCCCCCGCCGCCGCCCTCCGGTGCTTGTACCGACTCACCACTATGATCGGTGAGTCGTCACAGGATCCGCCAGCCCAGGATGTTTAGCATAGAGATTTCTGGCGGACCAGATGGTCGCCGGAGTCTCTATAATCGTTTGGAGGCCGGGCGCAATGTTATGACATCACGCCCGGCCTCTGTATTCAAAAACCGGCGCTGCTTCGGCTGGGAAGCGGTGATCGTTTTTTTTGTTTTTTTTGTTTGTTTTTTTATTTCATGCTTCTAAGCTCAGAGGTGAGTTGTGGGGTCTTATTGACCCCACATCTCACTGTAAAGAGCACCTGTCATGCTTACTCCTATTACAAGGGATGTTTACATTCCTTGTAATAGAAACAAAAGTGATCAAAAAAAATTTTTGGGAAAAAGTGTCAAGCTAAAATAAAAAAAGTAAAATTATCAATAAAAAAAAAAAATTTTTTTAAAGCGCCCCTGTCCCCATGAGCTCACACGCAGAAGCGAACGCATACATAAGTCCCGCCCACATATGAAAACGGTGTTCAAACCACGCATGTGAGGTGTCACCGCGAACGTTAGAGCGAGAGTAATAATTTTGGCCCTAGACCTCCTCTTTAACTCAAAACATGTAACCAGTAAACATTTTTAAAGCGTCGCCTAAGGGGATTTTTAAATAGCGAAGTTTGGCGCCATTCCACGAGCGTGTGCAATTTTGAAGCGTGACATGTTGGGTATCTATTTACTCAGCGTAACTTCATCTTTCACATTATGCAAAAACATTGGGCTACCTTTCTTGTTTTGTTTTTTTTTTTTTTAAAGCCCAAAACTGTTTTTTTTTTTTTTTCCCAAAAAAAACGCATTCGAAAAATTGCTGCGCAAATACCGTGCTAGATAAAAAGTTGCAATGACCGCCATTGTATTCTCTAGGGTCTTTGCTAAAAAAACATATATAATGTTTGGGGGTTCTATGTAATTTTCTAGCAAAAACAATATGATTTTTACATGTAGGAGAGAAATGTCAGAATTGGCCTGGTAGGCAAGTGGTTAAAGCCATTTCTTTCCAAGCTTGACTGGTCGAACACCTCTAAATTCATCACGTACAATGCAAGACCATTGGTCCTTCATTGTATACAAAGACATTGAGGGCTCCACCTACACATCTCTGAGCGTAGGAATGTAGGTAAGGGCATCGGCTGTCAGGGAAACCAGGAATAAGGCAAGTACCATATTTCTACATATTCCTTTATCCCTAGACAAAACAAGCAATTTGTTTGCCCTGGAGTACTGATATTAAAAAAAAAATGTTTTCAGCATTTTCTTTTTTCATAATTATCTGATTTCATTTTTCTCTACAGTGTTACACCACTAAAGGATTGGAGCTAACACGTGTTACTGTCATAAACTCGCAACTGAAGGTGGTGTATGACACTTTTGTGCAACCAGACAACAAAATAGTGGACTATAACACCAGGTGAAACCGCTTATAGTTTTTCATTGCATAAACTTTCTATTTTGATTAAACATATGTGAGCGAAAATGAGTGTGAGCAAAGAGTTGCTGTTACAGTAAAAGTAGAGCGCATTGGTGTATTCACAGGGGTACAACTGCAGCAAAGAACAAAGGCACTTGTGAAGAAGTGAGGAAGCAAACACTTATTAGTGGGGAAACAGCTTATCTCCTCTTCCTCAGAGCAGTGCGGCACTACAGCTGAATACAATATATAAAAACATCCGAACCACCACAATCAAGACCCACCACTTGAATAACATACACAACCATTCCAATATGCCCTCATAACAATGGAAAGCTTAAGAGAAGATATCAACCATGTTTACTGTTCACTTCTGTATAATATGTTTAATTGAGGAGCCTTGTTTTTCATTGTTTTCTAAAAAAAAAAAAAAAAAAGATGTTATGCAAGTGCCTCTGTTTGCTGTTTGTGTGTTTTTGTGTATGTATATTTTCAAGAAAACACACCTACTCTACAGTGCCTTACACTAAAACACACTGCTGCTACATTACCAAAAGAAGTAACTGTATGATTTTAGGCCCCTTGTGTTGTATTGCTAGCTCATTAAATGGAATGGGCTGCCTTCGTGCAATGCATGTTAACATGCGATGATATGCTTTAATTGCAACAGATCGGTGGATATGTATGCATATACTGTACATACTGTGCCTTTAGAAAGTATTCTCCCTCTGGGAATTGTTCTATTGTCATAGAACATTGTGTATTGCCATTTTGTGTACATTGATGTACAGAAATACTTTGTCAAAGTGAAAACGCATACCTTCAAAGTCATGTAAATTTAAATACAATGGAAAAAAAAACACAAAAAGAAAGGAAATACACTCAGTTTTTATTATGACACATTTACAGTGCTTTGAAAAAGTATTCATACCCCTTGAAATGTTCCACATTTAGTCATGGTACAACCAAAAACCTAAATGTATTTTGGGGTACGTGCACATTGGAGGCAGGTTTGAAATTGTGCGAGTTTAGCTGAACTTGCACGATTTTGAACCCACATTTCATTGCGAGTTCGGGGGCAATTTGAAAGACATCTGTGTAGGTTCATGCCCCCGAAGTCGCCAAAAGTAGTGCAGGAACTACGTTTGGAAATCGGTGTGGTGCCGCAAAGTAGGCGTTGCACCAATTTGGACGTTGCTGGCAATAGGCTGCAATTTGGCATGCAATTTGACATGTCAAATCTCCCCGATGTGAATGGGGGCTTATTGGGATTTTATGTGATAGAGACACAAAGTTGCACATAATTGTGAAGTGGAAGGAAAATGAAAAATGGTTTTAAATATTTTTTACAAATATCTGAAAGGTGCGGCGTGTATTTGTATTCAGCCCCCTTTACTCTGCTACCCCTAACTAAAATCTAGTGGAACCAATTGCCTTTAGAAGTCATCTAATTGAGTCCACCTGTGTGTAATTTAATCTCAGTATAAATACAGTTGTTCTGTGAAGCCCTCAGAGGTTTGTTAGAGAACCTTAGTGAACAAACAGCATCATGAAGGCCAAGGAACACACCAGACAGGTCAGGGATAAAGTTGTGGAGAAGTTTAAAGCAGGGTTAGGTTATATAAAACAATCCTAAGTTTTGAACATCTCGCAGAGCACTGTTCAATCCATCACCTGAAAATGGAAAGAGTATGGCATAACTGCAAACCTACCAAGACATGGCTGTCCACCTAAACTGACAGGTTGGGCAAGGAGAGCATTGATCAGAGAAGCAGCCAAGAGGCCCATAGTAACTCTGGAGGAGCTGCAGAGATCCACAGCTCAGGTAGGAGAATCTGTCCATTTGACAACTGTTAGTCATGCGCTCCACAATCTGGCCTTTATGGAAGAGTGGCAAGAAGAAAGCCATTTTTTAAAGAAAGCCATAAGTCCCATTTGCAGTTTATGAGAAGCAGCAAACATGTGGAAGAAGGTGCTCTGGTCAGATGAGACCAAAAGTGAACTTTTTTGCCTAAAAGCAAAATGCTATGTGTGGCGGAAAACTAAAGCCTTGTACACACGATCGGATATTTGGCAGGGAATTGTGTGATGACAGACTGCCTAAAATCCGACCGTTAGTACTCTCAGACAACCGTTGTCCAACTTTCCGCCAACACATGTTGGATGGCAGGCTAGTACATTTTCGGCCGACAATGTTCTGTCGTCAGATTTTCCTATCATGTGTACACAAGTCCGTCACACAAAAGTCCAAAGTACAAACACACGTGCTTGGAATCAATGCTCACCAAACATGACATTAGCAGAAGGTGCCAAAAGGGTGGCGCTCAAGAGCTGAAATTCCACGTAGTACGTTCCTACGTTCGTGTTTGTTGGCCGACAAGTGTGTACCGTTTGTATGCAAGACAAGTTCCTGGCACACGCCCTTCTGGCAAAAGTCTGACGCTTTGTTGGCCAAAAATCTGATCATGTGTACGAGGCTTTACACTGCACATCACTCTGAATACACCATCCCCACCGTGAAACATGGTGGTGGCAGCATCATGTTGTGGGGATGCTTTTTTTCAGCAGGGACAGGGAAGCTGGTCAGAATCGATGGGAAGATGGATGTAGCCAAATACAGGGCAATCTTAGAAGAAAACCTGTGAGTCTGCAACAGACTTGAGACTGGGGTGGAGGTTCACCTTGCAGCAGGACAGCAATCCTAAACATACAGCCAGAGCTATAAATGGAATGGTTTAGATCAAAGCGTAGTCATGTGTTAGAATGGTCAAAGTCCAGACCTAAATTCAATTAATAATCTGTGGCAAGACTTGAAAATATGGTATAGTGGTAATCTGACTTGCAGAGGTCAATTGTCTAGTTGTT
Organism: Lithobates clamitans; assembly: GCA_037952925.1. Classification (NCBI taxonomy): domain Eukaryota; kingdom Metazoa; phylum Chordata; class Amphibia; order Anura; family Ranidae; genus Lithobates; species Lithobates clamitans. The sequence continues at coordinate 2,516,873 of JBBGZY010001184.1, forward strand.
CTGCTTTTGTTTTTGTTTTCTAATTTTATTTTTAAGTGCCTGTTTTAGGTACATGTTGGTCTTTTTTGGATCACACCACATTTCTTTTTTTTTTTTTTTTCAAATATAAATTTTGAGTAACTTTCAACAATGGGCGGAACCCAGGTAAAACAGTAACAACATATATACAGACGAGGTCGCAGCCTCATATCAGCATCTTCTGTCAGTTGGGGATATAATCCAACGTATTCCATTACATAAACGTACATTCTCTCATATAAAATCTCAGTCTGTGTCTTATTATCATATCTTCTTTTATTCCATAAAAATTGTGTAATGTTATTGGCACGGTAATAGGGTTGTCCATTCTTGTTTCGTCGCTTTCTTTTAAGGAGGAGGAAGAAACGTTTATAAAGGGAAAGGAGGGAATGTAAAAGTCAGAGTAGCTAGAGAGAGAAAGAAAGTGCGGGTTAAGAAGGGGGGGGGGGGGAATGGGAATTGGAGGGGGGTGGGAAGGTAGGGGGAGTGGAGGGGTAGGTATGGCTATGGCTCAGGGCTCCAGTGTTTGTCACCTGTGACCAGTTAGGGGGGTTATGTCCCATAGAGGGCTTTCCCTTCCTCTGAGAATATGAACATATTCCATAAACTCTAGGTTTTTTTGTAAACCTCTTGTCTGTTTTGTGATGTAAGAATCTGATCTTCCATTTTCCTGATATCTGCCACTTTCCCTAGCCGAGTCGCAGCGGGCGGTGGGTTTTGTTGTTTCCAAAACGGGGATGCAGGATTTCGCTGCATTTAGTAGATGGCGTAAGATGGATTTTTTTATAGACTCTAGTAGGCATTTTTGATACGTGTAGTAGGAAGAATGCCGGGTCATTGGGGCTTTGAACGTCTGTGAATTTTTGGGAAATGGTGCGGACAATTGTCAAAACTCCTTTAATTTAGGGCAGTCCCAGAAAATATGTAGGATTGTCCCTATTTCTTTTTGGCATCTCCAACAATAAGCTAACGTATCTGGAAAGATGTCGTGTAGTCAGCTAGGCGTCAAATACCATCTTGTTAGTATTTTGAAGTTCGTCTCTTGGATTTTAGTCCATATTGATGATTTGAGGGAGAATCTTTATCATGTTTTGTTTTTGAGATGTTGTAAAGGTGCGATGAAGATCTGTTTCCCATTTTGTGAGACAGGGAAGTTGTGATTGTTCTGGAGGGGTATTAAGAAGTTCATATGTTTTGGTAAGGACCCTAGGCAGTGAGTCAACTCCAGTGCAATATTCCTCAAAGGTGGTTAAATGTTGACTAAATTTCTGGGGGTTGGGTATGGAATGTAGGAAGTGGTGTATTTGTGCTGCACCCCAGAACTGTAGCTGGAAGGGGCCCATGGGATCCCCCAGTACTGGGATGGTAGGCCATCTTCCCTCAATGAAAAATTTGGATGCGTGTTCGCATGCAGTGTGTCGTAATGTTTTGAATGATGTTGGCGACAGTCCTGGAGGAAAACCAGGATGTCCCAGAATCGGTGTCAGTGGTGATTCTTTTGTCGTCAGAGACGTGGAGAAGGTAGCTTGTGAGCTTTGCCGCAGTGTGTTTCCTATCAGGTGATGAGATTTTAGTTCTGGGGGTAATGAGTTGTAACACCATAGTGCCCCTTGCAGAGGGACAGTGGTTTGATTCTGTTCTATTTGCACCCATAGTTTTAACACACCCCATTTCTAGGGGTGGGAGCCTCCCTTGGCCTGCGTTTTGGGCCTCCATGGGACCAGAGATAAGGTAAAGGATAAGCGGAGGCCACAATGTGTAATGCACAATAATACTCAGGACAGTTTGTCAAGATTATCAGACAATATTTTATTCTGTTTGATGGGCACTGCTTTAGTACATGATGTTATATTAAAACTATTACTGACTGATAAGACTACAGATATGTTTGCATCTTGTCGAATGTTTGTTTTGTAACAATGACATTTTTTCTTTTTCAATCTAAATTATTTGATTTAAAAAGAAAATTGCTGTTCACACACTCTCCATCCAGTCTGACAGAGCTTGAGCTATTTTTCAAAGAAGAATGGGCAAAAATTTCACACTCTAGATGTGCAAAGCTGGTAGAGACATATCCAAAAAGACTTGCAGCTGTAATTGCAGCGAAAGGTGGTTCTACAAAGTATTGACTCTGGGGGGGCTGAATACAAATGCACGCCACGCTTTTCAGATATTTATTTGTAAACAATTTTGAAAACCATTTATCATTTCACTTTGCTCTGATCTATCACATAAAATCCCAATAAAGCACATTACGTTTTTGTTTGTAAACAAGACAAAATGTGGAAAATTCCAAGTGGTAGGAATATTTTTTCAAGGCACTATAAGTTACATGTTCAGCCAATTCTTTTCAAAGTAACACCATTGGTTAAATGATTATAGGAGGGTTCAAGTGATTGCAGTATAAATAAACGTGTATCTTAAAATTGGTGAACCAATGTTCTGGTATCATCTGTACCATGGGGACAAAAGAACACTTAAAGGATACTTGCTCCCTTCCATGCTACAGCACCTGTGTTATGTGGCAGCTATCCAACGCAAGCTCTAAGATTGAGAACTAGGTGATCACATGACCCATGATCGCTTAGTTCTCACTCTGCTCTGAGTAGAGAGCAGTGACTGTCAGTCACCGTTTTCCATTTGGCCCCTCCTGCTGGGCAGAGAGAAGGCACGACTTGCTCTGACCTTCAGTCGCATGCTAAAAGGTGGCGCCAGCTGTCAGGCAGCTGGGTGGTTTCCGAAAATATTGTCAGAATCCTTCCAGAGCCTAGCGCATATCAAATAATTTTGGCCATACTTTTCTGTTAATCACTTTAGGACTGGCCGTTGTTATTAAATGGTTAAGTTCACTTGCTGTTCTGAGTGGATTTACATCCTCTCAGAACTGCACTTGTGTGCACACAGTCTTGTGATCGCACTGTGATTGGATAGTACAGATCACAGGCAAGAGGTACAGAGCTAATGAGATTGACCCTGTACCTTGTGATCTCTGTGACCAATTGCAGTGGTCACAGCTGTAAACAATGCCTGTCATACTTGCTAGTGGACAAGTGCTAATCACAATGTACAGAGCCAATAAAAGTGGGTATGTACCTTGTGATTGCTGTGTCCAATCACAGCGTTCATAAGTATAAACACTGGCTATGATGAGCAGGCAGCTCTCCCCTCCCTGTCACACACACCACAATTGTGAGAGGAGAGGGGAGAGTTGGCTACTTATTGCAGCAAGTGCTTTCGTTCAAATAACAGTACTGCATGTCAAATCACAGTACCCCTAGACTAGTTTAAAGCGACAGAGCCCTGCCTGATCATATTACTACAATATATCTGATTCCAGTGCACTTTTAGTTTACTGATCACAGCCAACACAAGTGTTTTCAGTGTTGCTGATCGTAGCCTATGTCAGTGTTGAATTTTTCACCTTTTTGGAGCTATTCTACTGTCCTGGCACTTCAGGGCCTCTGAAAATAAGATAGTCAGGATTTTAGATGTGTATTTTATGTGGTATCCCCATACCCAGGAAGTGTAGTAGACTGTGTTTGAGATGTAAGATGTAATTCTTAGTGAACCTATTCTGGTTGTGGGAAATATCATGTTAAATCGACAACTTTGCTGGATAAAAAGCAATTTTCTTCTTTCATTTAGCAAAAACGTTTGTCAAAAAATGAAATCTTTTACAGACTGACCATGTCTTTTAGAAAATGCCTTGTGGTGTCTGCTTTCCGAAATAGGGTAAATTTGCAGGTGTTTTAGTTATCCTGGCACTTCAGGGCCTCTGAAAGTTTATTAGGCAGTCAAGAAATCTGATATGTAATTCATGCCCCTGGAAAATTAAGGGTGTTGGATTTTTATCCACCCTATGTGGCTAGGCAGTGACAAAGTTTTACAAGTGCGGTACCCCATACTCAGGAGGAGTAGCAGAATGTGTTTTGAGGGGTAATTGTAAGTATGCTCATGCTTTTAAGAATGAAAAATTGAGAACTGTTTCATTTATGCTCTTCATTTAAAAAAAATAAAAGTGGCATAAAAATGAGATTTTTTAAAATACTCACCATGTCTGTTGCTATATACCTTGGGACGTCTACTTTCCAAAAAAAATGGTCATTTTGAGAGAGTTGTTGCTGTTCTGGCATTTAACAGCCTCAAGAAATGCAATAGGCAGTCAGAACAGAACATCAGGGTTCATAAATTGCATGTATATAATATATACCGTATTTATCGGCGTATAACGCGCACCCCAAGTTTAGGCGGGAATTTTAAGGAAAAAAAACTCTGCAGCCTTGTCCATCATTGTAGCCTTGCCCAGTGTCCATCTGCCGCCTTGCCCAGTGTCCATCTGCAGCCTTGCCCAGTGTCCATCTGCCGCCTTGCCCAGTGTCCATCTGCAGCCTTGCCCAGTGTCCATCTGCAGCCTTGCCCAGTGTCCATCTGCAGCCTTGCCCAGTGTCCATCTGCAGCCTTGCCCAGTGTCCATCTGCAGCCTTGCCCAGTGTCCATCTGCAGCCTTGCCCAGTGTCCATCTGCAGCCTTGCCCAGTGTCCATCTGCAGCCTTGCCCAGTGTCCATCTGCAGCCTTGCCCAGTGTCCATCTGCAGCCTTGCCCAGTGTCCATCTGCAGCCTTGCCCAGTGTCCATCTGCAGCCTTGCCCAGTGCCTCTGCAGCCTTGCCAGTCTCTTTGCAGCATTGCTCAGCCGCTTATTATTAAAATTTGGCGTCGATCTCCGCTGACTGTAAGCGGAGAGAAGCGAGCGCCGGCGAGATACATAAAGCCGAGTGTACTCGGCTAGTTTCGGCTCCTCTCGCAGTCCCACCCATCTCCACTGATTACGAGAGGAGAGGAACGAGCGGCGCAGACAAACACATAGCCGAGTGTAATCGGCTAGTTTCGGCTCCTCTCGCAGTCCCGCCCCTGACTGTGAGTAGAGCTGAGAATAGCCGAGTACACTCAGTTATGTGTATATCACTGGCGCTCGCTCCGCTCACAATCAGTGGAGATCGGCGGGGATTGGCGTATAACACGCACCCACAATTTTCCCCTGATTTTAAGGGGAAAAAAGTGCGTGTTATACGCCGATAAATACGGTATATATATCTCACAAAAGTGAGTACACCTCTCACATTTTTGTGAATATTTTCTTATATCTTTTTCATGTGACAACACTGAAGAAATGACGCTTTGCTACAGTGTAAAATAGTGAGTGTACAGCTTGTATAACAGTGTACATTTGCTGTCCCCTCAAAATAATTAAACGCACAACCATTAATGTCTAAACGCTGGCAACAAAAGTGAGTACACCCCTAAGTGAAAATGTCCACATTGGGCCCAAAGTGTCAATATTTTGTGTGGCCACCATTATTTTCCAGCACTTAACCCCCTTGGGCATGGAGTTCATCAGAGCTTCACAGGTTGCCACTGGAGTCCTCTTCCACTCCTCCATGACAACATCACCCTTTACCCTCAGCTTTTTTAGCAAGGCAGTGGTCATCTTGGAGGTGTGTTTGGGGTTGTTATCATCTTGGAATACTGCCCTGCGGCCCAGTCTCCGTAGGTAGGGGATCATGCTCTGCTTCAGTATGTCAGAGTACATGTTGGCATTCGTGGTTCCCTCAAAGAACTGTAGCTCCCCAGTGCCGGCAGCACTCATGCAGCCCCAGACCATGACACTTCCACCAACATGCTTGACTGTAGGCAAGACACACTTGTCTTTGTACTCCTCACCTGGTTTCCGCCACACACGCTTGATACTATCTGAACCAAATCAGTTTATCTTGGTCTCATCAGACCACGGGACATGGTTCCAGTAATCCATGTCCTTAGTCGATTGTCTTCAGCAAACTGTTTGCGGGCTTTCTTGTGCATCATCTTGAGAAAAGGCTTCCTTCTGGGATGATAGCAATGCAGATATATTTGATGCAGTGTGCAGCGTGTGGTCTGAGCACTGACAGGCTAACTCGCCACCAGTTGCCCCGCCCAACCCCTACCCTGCCCCACCCCTAATTCCGCCCCTAAACACGCCCTCATAAATTATCTCATGAAATGACACTTAAATGTTTTATGCAGAATTAAGTTATAAAAATAAATATTTAACAACAACTTTATTTGTAACTTTATCATCAGTTCAGCCTCACCTGTGCTCATCAATGCAGCCTCACCTGTGCTCATCAATGCAGCCTCACCTTGTCCACCATGCAGGGGAACAGAGGAGAGGAAGAGGATTGCGGGCCGTATGATCAGAGCGCCGAGGAACATCACTGGAGCAGCTTTCATTTCAATAGCAGTGTGTTCCCGCCACTCGGCGTCATACAGCCCCAGCCCCACCCCCTGACCAGGGAACTTTGATACACGTCCCTCGTCCCGGGTGATCTGTCTATCAAAGTCCTGGGACCAGGGGGCGGGGCTGTGTGTGACAGCAAGTGCGGGGAGCACTCTGCTATTGAAATGGAAGCCGCTAGTGATATATGAAGTCAGTTGGGCCAAGTTCATGGTGTTGAGGCTTTTGGCAATTAGGCTAAATGTCTTATTTCATGTAAGCCAAACTCTGCTCATTATCTTACATAATCACACTATCCCCTTTTGTGAAGCATGGTGGGGATGCTTCCCTGCAGCAGTCTGCTACAAGCCTGAGCTTTGGGGCAAAAAATTTCTCTTTCAGCAAGACGGTGACCCCAGCCATATAGCCTAAAGTAAAAAACAATGTTAAAAGCAAGACTTGATGGTGTCCAGGTCAGGGTCTAGATCTCAGTTCAGTGAAAAATGTATGGTTGGATCTCAAAAAGGCTGTTCAATAAACATTCTCATCGACCTGAAAGAGCTGGAGCAGTTTGGAAAAGAGAGATGGGGAAAACAACCGTGTCCAGATGGGCAAGGCCTGTCTTATGCAATCAGTTGTTTTGTGTTTTTTATTGTAAGTCATTTAAATCGCATAGATTTGTTTTTACTTTAACTACTTGCTTACAGGGCACTTAAACCCCCCTCCTATCCAGACCAATTTTCAGCTTTTAGCGCTGACACACTTTGAATGACAATTGCGCGGTCATAAAACACTGTATCCAAATGAAATTTTTATCATTTTTTTCACCACAAATAGAGCTTTTAAAAACTCGGTGCTCACAGCGTGCTCGGCAGGGCACACGCAGGGAGCGTGCACAGGGGAGGCCGTCATATGATGGTGGTTAAAGATTATATTTATGTTGATCAGGAATAAATAATATCCACAGATTTTCAATCACAATAAAGTATGAATGCTCTTTATTGACACTGTACGTACAGTATGTATAATATATTCAAGTTTCAAAACTAATGATATGTTGAAGGCTGGCAAAATGAAAGTAAAAGTATAGCTATATAAATATATACGCTGCGCTTTCCAAAGTCATACACACTACCAGTGTAAAAAGAAACATATAAAAAACCTCCAATAGTGAACAAAAAACGTCTTTCCTAACAGTGGAAGGTGACAATAGTGCAGTAAATGAACACATGTATTAAAAATAAAAGATGTGTATATAAAAGCATAAACAATGATGACAATAGATATATAAAGTGCTACTGTGCAAAGAGGTGCAATTCACACTTTATATCCATTATCATCATTGTTTATGCTTTTATATACGCATCTTTTATTTTTAATATATGTGTAATATTTATATTTATTTTTAATGTATGTGTTCGTTTATTGCACTGTTGTCACTTTCCACTGTTAGATGTTTTTTTTTCACTATTGGACGTTTTTATATGTTTCTTTTTACACTGGTATAGTGTATGACTTTGGAAAGCGCAGCGTATATATTTATTTATCCATATTTGCATGATATATGAGGCATGTTTAACACTTGCAGCTGATTTTTGATAATTAAGGCATTTTGGATTACTGGAGGCTCACAGGACTCTTTATATTTTAGCTTTATAAGTATAGCTATACTGCTTTTTGTCATTTTTATTGTTAATTATGCCAGAAGTATTATTTTGCTGTGCGGATGTATGGCAGTTGGGGTATGGGTTGCATTGACCAATATAGGTACTTTTTGTTCTTTTGTCTTTTATTAGCTGATTTTCTCAAACCTACTACTAGTATAATTTTTATTTTATTTTTATTTTGTTAGGTTTTCTGGTGTTACTGAAGAAGATCTTGAAAACACAAGAATAACTCTTCGAGATGTTCAAGCAGTTTTACTCTGCATGTTCAGCTGTGACACTATATTATTAGGTCATAGTTTGGAAAGTGACCTTTTTGCACTTAAGGTAATATATTATTTCCGTCATTCTTGGATTAAATAGATAGAAACTGATTTAAATGCAAAAATATTTATAGACTGAGTTAAGAGGCTGAAAACACTGATAAATTGGACAGTTGGGAAACCACTGGCATAACCTAGCATAATTGACACCTGGGACCAATTATTTTATTTTCTCATTTGTTTATAGGGGCACATATTCAGAGATGTAGGGTTATGCAGCTTCCTTTAGGAGATTGGTTGCCAGTGTCCAATTGGATAAATGGAAAATGCAAAGGTACATCCATAATTCAGGTGTAAAAATAAAATCAATGGAAAATTGAATACAAAAGCTAGGAGGAAAAATTACACTTACTGCCGTCACTGCAATAGCACTGACAGTTCTCTGAAAAACAATCAGTAAAACTCAGGAGAGCAGTGCTATCTGACAGCTCCCTGTGGTTGGTGGGGCTGTCAGTATGGGCTGGTGATGCAATGTGTATCCTTCAGGCTGTGCAGCAGTCCTGTGATAGAATTAGAAGGCAATGGAGCAGGGAGAATGTGAAATGAGATCCTTCAGGGTAGCAGGGGTAATATTTTGGAAACACGAGGCAACACATTTCAGAGACCAACCTCCTTTCTCAACCCTAATAGGTGTTCAGGGAATCTATGGTTTTTAAATGTTCAGTAGTGGGAGCAAAGGAGAGGGGCTGGAAACTTTAACCACCTCAGCTCCGGAAGGTTTTACCCCCTTTATGACCAGGGCATTTTTTGCTATTCAGCACTGCGCTACTAACTGGTAATTGGGTGGTAATGCAACTCTGTACGCAAAATTAATTTTTATCATTTTTTTTTACACAAATTGCTTTCTTTTGGTGGTATTAGATCACCACTGGCTTTTTAATTTTTTGCGATATATAAACAAAAAAAGACAAAACATTTTTTAAAAACCCTATATTTTCTACTTTTTGTTATGAAACATATCCAATAAAATCAAAATTCATCATAAATGTAGGCCAAAATGTATTCTGCTACATGTTTTTGGTAATACAAAAAAAAAATCCCAATAAGTGTATATTGGTTTCTGTAAAAGTTAGTCTACAAACTATGGTGTGTATATGTATGTGTGTGTTTGTATGTATATATATGTATATATGTATATATATATATATATATATATATATATATATATATATATATATATATATATATATATATATATATATATATATATATATATATTACACACAACCCTCAAAAATTCCACTCGCCTGCTCGTGTTTTGCGAGTGGATTTTGAGGGCTGGCGAGAGTGTGGGCTGCCTGGGAGCAGGGGGCAGGGGGCGAGCACTGCCAGAAGCCTGGGTTGTATGGGAGCTGTTCTCCCAGTGATTGTAGAGGAAGAGAGATGAGAGCCGCCGCCTGGTTGATCAGAGCGCCGGGGAACATAACAGCTTTCATTTCAATAGCTGTGTCGCCGCCTGGTTGATCAGAGCGCCGGGGAACATAACAGCTTTCATTTCAATAGCTGTGTGTTCCTCGCCGCGCGCCATCATATACAGCCCCTCCTCTTTGTCCGGGCACTTTTATAGACAGATCCCCCGTCCAATCCTGGGACAAGTGATCTGTCTGTCAAAGTTCCCCGGACAAGGGGGAGGGGCTGTATACGAAATGAAAGCTGTTATGTTCCCCGGCGCTCTGATCAACCAGGCGGCGGTGGCGGCTCTCCTCTCTCTTCCCCTGCACACGTAGGCTGCACTGACGGACAAGGGCTGCACTGGCAGACACGGGCAGGCTGCATTTTTGGGCACGGATAAAGTTGTTGTTAAATGTTTTTTGCAGATTGAAGTTATACAAATATTAAGTGTAATTTCATGAGATAATTTATAAAGGCGTGTTTAGGGGTGGAATTAGGGGAGGGGCAGGGGAGGGATTGGGCGGGGCAACTGGTGGCGAGTAACCCTTGAGGCCTGGCTAGTAGCTCAGGAGTTGAAATTTTGTGCCCTATGTGAGTATATGTATGTATGTTTAATATATATATAAAAATTAGTTCTGATGTACTGATGGTCTATCGTTTCTTGAGGCCCCTAAAATGCCAGGACAGTAAAAATACCCCCCAAATGACCCCTTCTTGGAATGTAGACAGTCTGAGGCATTTAGTAAGAGGCACGGTAAGTTTTTTGAATTTGTAATTTTTTTTGTCACAATTTTTTTGAAAATGAAGAAATTGAATTAAACATTTTTTTTTTTAATACATACAGTCCACCAGTGCAGCATCGTCATTTGACTGGTGTGGCTGTGATCAGGGACACTGGTGACCGTATGTTAAAAAAATAAATACTTTTTTTTCTTCTTCATCAGATTAGTTCAGTGTCACCATAGTAACACCGTACTACTCTGGAGGGCATGAGCAGAGATTTTTTTTTTCTTACACTTTGCTGCTGCAATGATCATTGTACAGCTATGTTTTGTACTCTCATGAATGAGTTACATTCATAACAGCTGTGATTACTAGGATCTGTGATTGGCTACAGCTAATCACATGATACAGGGTGCTGTGATTGGCCGAGGTACAATGTGCATAGGAAACACAGCTGTTATGAATGATATGCATTCTTAGCTGCTTTGTTGACATTGTGATCATGTAAACACTGCGGTTGCCAGAACGGAGCAGGCTGTATGACGTACATGTATGTGATCCAGCCTGCCTGTGCCGGGGCTGGCCGCTAGCAGTAACAGTACTGTGGATGGTCGGCAAGTGGTTACATTTTTTGCAAAATATTCAACTAATAATTAAAAAGAAGATTTTATTATTATCGTTATTTATTATATTTAAATTATTGTAAAAAGTAAATAATTAGGGAGGAGCCATTGACGAGCAGTGCTGTGTGTACACTGTTGGCGTGTGAGGAGATCCCAGCTGTTAGCTGTATGCAATTGACCTTATCATATGCGATTTATTCTGCTGAAAAGTGTGAGTGAATTTTTTTACCCTTATTATATAGGGATTACATATCCCACTGCCTGCGCAATGGTCTTTCTTCCTTTGTTGTTTCATACTGCAGAAGTTCTTTGAAAGCCAGAAGCCAGCCCATGCTAATGAGCAGCTGAATATATGAGCAAGCCAGCTATCACTGGGGATTACTCATTGAAACCTGTCTATATTCATCAAATCACCAAAGACGTTATATTTTTTCACAGCAGTATGCTGTCCTATTCAGATACTGTGCACTGTGGTTCATCAAATTTAATATATCTTATCTTAATTTTCTCTTTTTAATTGTGTTCAATAATTTAATATCACATAGATATTTAGTTATAGGATTTTGTTATGGTGAAGGATGCTATGTTATTTATAATAGGCTCTATTTGATTATTTTGCACATGATTCACTGATTAATCATTAAGAGATCACACCGTGTTATATTGGGAGGTTAATATTAGCGCATTATACATTTTGAATATATACAACACTTTTTGTGTGATATCAGTTCACATACACAATAACTGCAGCTATATTATTTGGTCATCTTCTAGTATTTGTCACTTATTTATTTATTTACTAGTTCATATCAGCGCTTTAGTACACTTTTTACTAAAAAGTAAATAAAATATCTAAAATTGGATGAGATGTAGCCATAAACACAACTAGAGGACGTAATAAGGCTATTAGAATGAATAAATAAAAATGAAAAATCGTTCATGAATTTTACTCTAAGGATGAAGAGGGAAATGCCTTTAAAACCTTTTTTGAATAACTCCACTTCATCCCAAAGTATAACATCAACCATAAGGCAAGTAAAGGACACCTTGAAGAGATATTCTCCCCATTAATCCCAACATTTTTAGGCGAGCCTGTATGTGGGCAATAAAATAGCACCTAGTCAGAGAGATCAACAATACCAACTGTGCTACATCATTCTTCAACGGCCTTAGAGGCAAGGCCTGTGCTTTCATTATCCATGGAACTACCACGTTTTTGGATAACCTTGGAAAAATGTACCCCATCAGACAAATAATTTCTCAACAGAGCACAAACGTTACTTTGCTGTTTCCAACACCTATATCGGTGCCAATACTAAGTATTCGCACAAGTACTTGTGATCTGGGCTGAAATGCCACTGTCAAAACTGGACCGCACATAGCTTGGGCATTATGTGTAAAAAAAAAAAAAAATGCATCCAAAGGCAAAATGGGTATTGGTAATTGGTATTGGTGGGTACTTGAGAAAAATTATCAGTACTCGGTCTTAGTGCATCCCTAATTTCCAGATAATTGCAGCCCCCCTCCCTCTACTCCCACTGCTGAGCATGTAAAAACCACAGCTTCCCTACACATCTATTAAAGATTGAGAGAACACGTTGGCCTCCAAAACACTTTTCCTTGCATTACCTCTGCTATCCAGAAGGATCTCCCTCTATGATGGCTGGTACAGAAATCTGCTTTTTCCCTGATCCACTGTGGTTTAATTCCACTATGGAACTGCTGTACAACCTGAAGAATACACATCGCATCACTTGCCCAACTCACAGGGAGCTATCGGATAAAACTGCTTTTCTGGGATTCAATGATTTGTTTTTCAGAGATCTGTCTGCACTATTGCAGTGACCAGAGTGTAATTTTTTTCTCCTAGCTTTTCCAGTCAATTCTCATTTCAGTTGTTTGTGCCTGAACTTTGTATGTGCCATTTTGCTTTTTACATTTACCAGGAGTTATCCTTTTCCTTTTACATATGGCTGCAAAACTCCCTTCCATGTACTACTGGGAGCAGGCTTATCCCCCACAGGTAATGCACCTCCTTGGGGGTGTTCCTTCCTGGTGCTACCACAGCCATCCTCTGGGCATTGAGACACCTTAGTACAGTCAGTTGTACAAGCCATTCCCAGCTGCAACAATTTTGGGGCCACAATACTTTTCGAATTCGGTCTCACACTCAATTTGGGCTAGCAAAACATTTGGCTGTTCAGGGGTGCCGTACAGTCACTGTGTTTAGGCACTTGATTTTATGGCACCATGGTCACTTCACCACTACACACATTTTTCACACCTGCCTCTTGGGCCGAGCCTTTTGGCTGGGACCAGGGGAAATTTTTATTCTTGGCCGGAGGGCCGGCCATTGTATTTCACAATGGTCGCTTTCACTCTCCCACCTTCCTACCCCCCCACTCTTTTTATCTATTCCCCCGTTTGTCACTTTTTTTGTATTTTTTTTGTTTGATGTGTGTACACGTTTTGTCACTGTGTGGCGAGTAGGGTGTGGGTCCTCGGGCCTACCCTGAAAGTCTTGGGAAGGGGTGGACATAGGCCTTTTGGCTTGGTTTGCCCTCTCCCTTGGGGGAGCCCCACTTGTACTTGGGATGGTCTGTTTTGGCAGACCTTCCAGTAAACGGGGGTCCGCCTGGTTTCGGCCAGATAGACCCATTGTATAAGTACCTCAGTCCCTGTTTGGAGCCTAACGCCCCGGGGGATCAGGGTAAGGTCTTTCCCTAGTGGAGGATTCTGAACACCCGTTGCACGTTTTTGTGTGTCACTCTCTATGTGTGTGCACTTTTTTTTTGGCACCGGGTGGAAGTTTTTGAGGTGTGTTTCACGCCACTGGCTTTTCTAAAAAAAAAACAAAATAAAAAACGAGTGGTTCTCGAGTACCCTGCAGGGATTTCCTCACAAGCTAGCAGGAATCAAAAGTTCAAAGTTAGCGCTTCGGTGGGCCACACTAGCTTCCACTAACAATATTGAAAGGGCTAGTAGCTCCTCCCTAAAACAGCAAAATACTGACAGCCTGGATCCCTGTCTCCTGCTAGAGTCCATTCCCTCCTTGGAATAACCTTCTTTGGGTGAGCCTTCCCCCTCTTCTGTTGTGTCCAGAGAAGAATTCTCCTGTGCCCTGTTGAAGTTCATGGATAAGGTCTAGGCTATGATTGCAGTTTTCACAACACAGGGGCCACAAGCTTCTCCTTCTCCACTGGGTCAGTGTGTGCTTCTGCACAATCCATAAGGGATGGGGAAGAGGGCATCATGGATGACATGGTGCAAGAGGAGTCTGTGGACAACACTTCTAAGCTCAGACACCATTTTGGTCTTGGACACAGTTCATGTGTTTCCAGACCTTCAGAGTACACCGCATCTAAGGCTATAAGCATTGATTACCATAAAAGTCCCTTGTCAGTTAAAGCTTTCTTTTTACACTTCGTTATTCTGTCAGAACTGTACAAGGATTGACCTACTCCTGATGAGGCTTGTTACCCTTTCCAAGTGCTTTGCTCAACAGTATCCCATTGAGGAGGGATTCATTAAAGAGTGGTCTGTTCCTAGGCATTCAAGGGCCCTCGGAACAAATGCCTAAAGGCTTTTTCAAAGGCTGTCATTGCTTTGAAGGGCCCTGCCCTAAAGTCTTTTATTGCAGCTCCATCCATCTGTCAAATCTTGAGTATCTGGGCTGCAGAGATCATTTGCGATCTAAGTTCTATCCTCTCATATCCCACTGGAGCTCATGCCAACAGCCCAACTGTACTGTGTGGGTGAGCTGCTGGACCTTGTGCCTGATTTTATAAATGAGCCTCTGTTCGGTTTCCATGCAAAGAACCCTTTGGTTTAAGTATAGGGTTGTGGAACAGCTTTGCAAGAAGAGTCTGTTTTGCATGCTTCAACACCTCTCTGGCTTTATCAAGGAAATTATCAGCGACAAAAACCCTGTTTTTCCTGAACAAAATCCAAATAAGGCTAGCTATTTACTGATAGCTTAGTTCCCTCTCCAGGCTAAAGAAAAGACAAAAATAACTCCTCCATCCACTCTACATAGCATGGAGAGGATTCCTCCATCCACTCTACATAGGAGAGGGGAGGGACCAATCTTCCACTATGTACTGTGCCAGCGGAGCCGGCTGTCAGAACAGCAGTTACATCTGACGGGATACAGTCACATTGTAGGTGACATTTTTCCGGCCATTTCCTTGAGTTTTTCAGTGAAGGGATGTGAGACAGGAGGCAGCCAACAAGGTCTCCCACTGAGCACATTTTGGCCATTTACTTAGGAATAGGTTAAAATTTGTACAGTGTACAGCCAGCTACTTTAGTTTCTAAAAAGGGCTCCTTCATTTCTCTCAGGCCTCCAGGTCCAGGATTGAGCTGGTACAACCACTCCACCATAAGGCTTGTACCTGTAAGGTCTCTAAGCCCCAGGGTAACGTCTTAAAATGAAAGGGCCTTCATGGCCTTCACATCCTAGAACATTTCAGACTCCTGAGCGTGGTCTCTGAGTTTCTATTTCCTATCCTCACTTCAGACTGTCCAACCTCCTTACATTTCCAGAAAAGTTTGTGGACCTCCAAATCCAAAATGTTCACTGTTTCAAAAGCCAACTGGGGCACTCATCCCTTTCTGGTTTTAAAGGTCCTCAATTCTTTCCTGTGGATACAAAATTCCACATATAGTAGATTCAACAAGATGGTGTATGTCATCACCTCTCCAGCCTAACTTTGGATTCAGGAAAATTCTTCCTTTCCTGACATGGAAGATAGTAACTATGGACACCAGGCTATCGTTATGGCAAGGATTCCTAGACACGCTTTTAATGCAGGGCCATTTGTGGGTCCCATCTGCACAGGACCTCTTAGCTGCTGGGTCATCCAATCTGGATTCAGGTGGACGATGCTATGGCATTGACCTACCTCAACCACCAGGGAGGAACTTTCATGTTCCAGCTCTTGTCAGCCCTCTAAATTCCTGCCGTGGAGAGTTGGCGCCTAGACTTGATATTGATAGCGTCTGGACAATGGCAAATGGTCTTTGCATCCATAGGTGTTTAAGAAACTTTTCCTGGAAGTTGTGGAAACTGGATGTGTGCTTCCTGCCCTCCAGATTCAACAGAAAACTGCCTAGGCGTGTCTCCAAGGCCAGGGATGCTTGGGCCATTGCACTGGATGCCCTTTTTACTCAATGGGATAATTTTTGGCTGATTTATGCCTTTCCTCTTCTTAATTTCCTCCTTGCCTGCTCTGCAGGTTCTGAATGGAGACCATTCTGATTATTCTCATCACACCAAAATGGACCAGACAGCCATGGTTCTTGGACCTTCTCAAGCTGCTGGCAGATGCATCATTGGTCCTCCCAGACCACCTGTCCTAAGGTTCAGTTTAGCAATCCTACTTCAGAGTCACTTGGCTGTTAAAGTGCAGGGGTCTGTCTAACTCAATTATTCCTACAGTTCTCAAAGGAAGTCTACCTCTCTCAAGGTTGATCACTATACCTGCGTAATTCGCTTGATGTAAAGCATGGAAGTTTCATACAAGAAAATACTCCTTTGTACATATCCTGCCTTTTCTCCTAGTCAGGTCTAGATCAGCACTTGGAGCTGAGCACTATTGGGGCCAGCTTTTTCACAGGCCACTGGCTTCAAACTGACTCTTTGGTGACTTTTGTTCATGAAGTGGCTCACGCAGATCCCCTTGTTTGATCTCTGCTGTCACCATGGGATCTCAACCTGATTCTGTCAGCTCTTCAGAAACCCCCCTTTGAACATAACCAGGATCTTTCCTTGTCTACTCTGATGCTTAACTTGGCTTTTCTCTTTGCCATTACCTTGGCCAGGTGTGTCTTTTGAGTTGGCCATCGGGAGACGACGTGCTCGCGATGCATTTACTGAGCTTGAGAAAGGAGTGCGCATCTTCTCCATCTCCTGAATCCGCATGCTCTGAAACACGTTGCAAGCATGGTGGTGACATCTGTCAGCGCTGCGTTCCAGCCTTTGCTTCTGGCTCTTGCCTTTACTCTACTATCCAGCTAGTGGGAACAGCCTCATGAGCAGCGGAGACAGCTGCAGCACGGGCTTATGAAGCTCCAACGCCTCTGGATGTTTGTGTGAAGTTTTACTGATGTGCCTGCTTTTGATTTCCTTCATGTGAGTTTTACTCTGTGTTTTGGATTAAATTTTATGTACAGTCTACACTTAGAGGCGCCTTTTTTCTCTCTCTTTGTATTTAATATACTGTATATTGTGATACTGGAGAGGGATAAGGAGTCAATCGCCACCAGACTGGGAAATCAAATCTAATATATGCATAGGCTGGTGATAGATTGAATTATTTTTTGTTTGTAATGCTGAGAGTAGATATTTTCGCAAAAACCCTTTGATGCCTTTGAGTTTGGCAGAAGATCTGCCATTTTTTTCACGCTTGAAATTGGGATTGTGAATGAGGTTGTATATCACCTGAGTATTTGAATATTCACATATTCTTGTTTTGAGGGATTTTATATATACAGTATTTTACAAAAGTGAGTACACCCCTCACATTTTTGTAAATTTTTTATTATATCTTTTCATGTGACATTACTGAAGAAATTACACTTTGCTACAATGTAAAGTAGTGAGTGTACAGCTTGCATAACAGTGTAAATTTGCTGTCCACTCAAAATAACTCAACACACAGCCATTAATGTCTAAACCGTTGGCAATAAAAGTGAGTACACCCCTAAGGGAAAATTTCCAAATTGGGCCCAATTAGCCATTTTCCCTCCCCTTTGTCACATAGTTGCCAACATTGTAAAAAAAAAAAGTGGGACACTTTTGTGGCTGTAGGTGGAGCCGTACAATAATTAGGGGGCGGGGCATTCGTTTGTAGGCGTGGCTTAGGGAAAATATACAAGTGTGGCGCGGCGAAAATGGGCGTGGTTTACGCGACACAGTGGGCGTGGCTCAAGAGGGTGTGGTTAGAGTCTGAGATGAATGAGGGATTAGAGGGGGAGAGGGAAATGACGGGACAGCAGCCCCAGATCCTACACAATAAAAATATGTGTATTCTAGAAAGTTTAACAATCAGCAGATAAAGATACTCCAAACACCTGGTGTTAGCACTTCAATCATCCTAACACCATAACAACCATGGTGCCGGGATGATTGAAGTGCATTATTTCTATTATTACATTGTAATATAAAATGAAATCATTCAACTCACCATAATGCAGAATCAGTGGGATCCCTGAGCGTGCCACTAGCCACGTCGCCTGCCACCAGCCATCTGTCCTTGCGTCAGATGTCCCAGCAGAGTCTGTCCTTGCATCAGGTGCCCCCAGCGGAGCCCCACTTACATCAGATGTCCCCGGCGGAGCCCCCCCTC
Source organism: Lithobates clamitans (assembly GCA_037952925.1). Classification (NCBI taxonomy): domain Eukaryota; kingdom Metazoa; phylum Chordata; class Amphibia; order Anura; family Ranidae; genus Lithobates; species Lithobates clamitans. Next base: position 2,535,217 of record JBBGZY010001184.1, read on the forward strand.
ACACCAGGAGTCCCCGGCGGAGCCCCCCCTCACACCAGGAGTCCCCGGCGGAGCCCCCCCTCACACCAGGAGTCCCCGGCGGAGCCCCCCCTCACACCAGGAGTCCCCGGCGGAGCCCCCCCTCACACCAGGAGTCCCCGGCGGAGCCCCCCCTCACACCAGGAGTCCCCGGCGGAGCCCCCCCTCACACCAGGAGTCCCCGGCGGAGCCCCCCCTCACACCATGGGTCCCCGGCGGAGCCCCCCCTCACACCATGGGTCCCCGGCGGAGCCCCCCCTCGCATCAGGAGTCCCACAGCGGTGCGCCCCCCCCACCTCAGAGGTGTCCTAGTAGTCACGTGTCTGCAGCATGGCTAGTATCAGACAGGAAGACGGCTGGGGGGGCTAGACGGAGCTCCTGCGTCGCCGCCCACCCTCCGCCTCGCCCCCGCCTACCCCCCCCGCCCCACTGCCAGCCTGATATGGAAAGGGGCGGGGGGGAGGCGGAGGGTGGGCGGTGACGCAGGAGCTCAGTCTAGCCCCCCCCAGCCGTCTTCCTGAACTTCATCAAAATGGCGGCCGGCGGAGACATTGTCTCTGCCGGCCGCGGACCTCTAGCGGCGGCGGCGAATCATGAGGAACCAGATTTCTCGGGACATTTCCCGGGACACCAGAAATTCAGGAATTGGGCCCAAGTCCCGGGAATGTCCCGGGAAATCCGGGACAGTTGGCAAGTATGGTGTCATGTGACTCGTTAGTGTTAGAAGGTCTCAGGTGTGTTAAGTTTGGTGTTATCGCTCTCACTCTATCATACTGGTCACTGGAAGTTCAACATGGCACCTCATGGCAAAGAACTCTCTGAGGATTTGAAAAAAGAATTGTTGCTCTACATAAAGATGGCCTAGGCTATAAGAAGATTGCCAAGACCCTGAAACTGAGCTGCAGCACAGTGGCCAAGACCATACAGCGGTTTAACAGGACAGGTTCCACTCAGAACAGGCCTTGCCATGGTCGACCAAAGAAGTTGAGTGCACATGCTCAGAGATATATCCAGAGGTTGTCTTTGGGAAAATAGACGTATGAGTGTTGCCAGCATTTTTGCAGAGGTTGAAGGGGTGGGGGGTCAGCCTGTCAGTGCTTACCGCACATTGCATCAAATTGGTCTGCATGGCTGTCGTCCCAGAAAGAAGCCTCTAATAAAGATGATGCACAAGAAAGCCCGCAAACAGTTTGCTGAAGACAAGCAGACTAAGGACATAGATTACTGGAACCATGTCCTGTGGTCTGATGAGACCAAGATAAACGTATTTAGTTCAGATGGTGTCAAGCATGTGTGGCGGCAACCAGGTGAGGAGTACAAAGACAGGTGTGTCTTGCCTACAGTCAAGCGTGGTGGTGGGAGTGTCATGGTCTGGGGCCACATGAGGTGCTGCCGGAATTGGGGAACTACAGTTGATTGAGGGAACCATGAATGCTAACATGTACTATGACATACTGAAGCAGAGCTTGATCCCCTCCCTTTCGGAGACTGGGCCGCAGGGCAGTATTCCAACATAACGACCCCAGACACACCTCCAAGACGACCACTGCCTTGCTAAAGAAGCTGAGGGTAAAGTTGCTGGACTGGCCAAGCATGTCTTCAGACCTAAACCCTATTGAGCATCTTCAAACGGAAGGTGGAGGAGCACAAGGTCTCCAACATCCACCAGCTCTGTGATGTCATCATGAAGGAGGGGAAGAGGACTCCAGTGGCAATCTGTCAAGCTCTGTGAACTCCATGCCCAAGATGGTTAAGGCCGTGCTGGAAAATATTGGTGGCCACACAAAATATTGACACTTTGGGCCCAATTTGGACATTTTCCCTTAGGGGTGTACTCACTTTTGTTGCCAGTGGTTTAGACATTAACCACTTGCCAACCAGCCTCCGCAGTTATACGTCGGCAGGGCGGCTCTATTGTGCGAATCGCCGTACCGGTACGGTGCTTCGTGTAATAGATACCGTGGGCATGTTTTATGGAGCCGATTCACGTGGCCGCGATGTCCACTGACCACGCCCGATCGCTCCACAGAGAGGCAAAACGGGGATCTGCCAGTGTAAACAAAGTAGATCCCTGTTCTGTAGAGTACAGTATGATTGTCTGATACTAGTGATTGGGAGTCGAGAGAGATCTCTGTTCCCAGTCAGGCCACTCCCCCCACAGTTAGAAACACCTCCCTAGGACACACTTAACCCCATGATCACCCCCTAGTGTTAACCACTTCCCTGTCAGTGTCATTTATACAGTAATCGGTGCATTTTTTAGCACTGATCGCTGTATTAATGTCACTGGTCCCAAAAAAGTGTCAAGTGTCTAATCTGTCCGCCGCAATGTCGCAGTCCTGCTAAAAATCACTGATCACCACCATTACTAGTAAAAAAAAGAAAATAATAATAATAAAAATGGCATTAAATCTATCCCCTATTTTGTAGATGCTACAACTTTTGCGCAAACCAATCAATATAAGGCTTATTGCGATTTTTTTTTTTTACCACAAATATGTAGAAGAATACACATTTTCCTAAACTGGTGCAGAAATTCGTTTTTTATTTTACCTTTTTTTTTGTTGGATATTTATTAAGTAAAAAATAAATATATAAATATATATAAATATATATATATATATATATATATATATATATATATATATATATATATATATATATATATATATATATACCGTATTTATCGGCGTATAACACGCACCCCAATTTAGGAGGGAATTTTAAGGAAAAAAAAACTTTTAGGAGGGAAGTTGAAGGGAAAAAAACTTACATTTAAATGCCCATCATTGCAGCCTTCTCAGTGCAGCCTTGCCCCAGTGCAGCCATGTCAGTGCAGCCTTCCCCAGTGCAGCCTTGTCAGTGCAGCCTTGTCAGTGCAGCCATGTCAGTGCAGCCATGTCAGTGCAGCCATGTCAGTGCAGCCATGTCAGTGCAGCCATGTCAGTGCAGCCATGTCAGTGCAGCCATGTCAGTGCAGCCATGTCAGTGCAGCCTTGTCAGTGCAGCCTTGTCAGTGCAGCCTTGTCAGTGCAGCCTTGTCAGTGCAGCCTTGTCAGTGCAGCCTTGTCAGTGCAGCCTTGTCAGTGCAGCCTTGTCAGTGCAGCCTTGTCAGTGCAGCCTTCTCAGTGCAGCCTTCCCCCAGTGCAGCCTTCCCCCAGTGCAGCCTTCGATCCCCTGTCCCTGCTGCTGTGCTTCAAAATCGCCGACCGCGATTTGAAAATGGCGCCGCCGGCGCCGAAATACACAGAGCCGGTCCTCGGCTCTTTCCGGCGGCTCTCGTTTACTTTCGGTTTCACTCGTAGCCCCGAGCGGAGCTATCCGAGTAGGTTCGGATAGCTCCGCTCGGGGCTACGAGTGAAACCGAAAGTAAACGAGAGCCGCCGGAAAGAGCCGAGGACCGGCTCTGTGTATTTCGGCGCCGGCGGCGCCATTTTCAAATCGCGGTCGGCGATTTTTAACTTTTGACAGGTCGGGATCGCAGGGGATCGGCGTATAACACGCACCTGCGACTTTCCCCTGATTTTAAGGGGAAAAAAGTGCGTGTTATACGCCGATAAATACGGTATATACCGTATATATATATATATATATATATATATCTATCTATCTATCTATCTATCTATCTATCTATCTATCTATCTATCTATCTATCTATCTATCTATCTATATATATATATATATATATATATATATACTCGAGTATAAGTCGAGGCCCTAATTTACCACATAAAAATGGGAAAAACTTATTGACCCGAGTATAAGACGAGGGTGAGAAATGCACAGCTACTGTAAGTGGAAAATAGGGTCAACAATGCCCATTTGCAGCATCACTGTGCCCATTTGCATGCCTCACTGTGCCCATTTGCAGCCATAGGTCCCCTGAACTTCAAACTCGGTAGTTAAGGGTTCCTAGATGCCCCCTAGCTGCAGCCAAAATTTGGGGTCTCTGAACACAAAGGGTCCCGAAATGACATTGCTGCAGATGGACACAGTTGACCGAATTTGGGGCCCTGTATCTTGGGGCCACTTAGTGCTAAGAACCCCAAATTTAGTGTGCAAACCCAGTGGAACTAGCACCATAAAATTTCCAAAGATGGGGTTACTAGCACCGAGTGGCACTGAGATACAGGGCCCCAAAAATCAGTTCAGAAAATGTCAAGCACTTTTCTGCAGCAGAAAATGACATTTTCTGAACCGGTTTTGGGGCCTCGTATCTCAGGGCCACTTGGTGCTAGGAACCCCAGCTTTGGATATGTTATGGTACCAGTTCCACTGGGTTTGCACCCCAAATTTGAGGTTCCTAGCACTAAGTGGCCCTGAGATATGGGGCCCCAAATTCGGTTCAGAAAATGTCAAGCACTTTTCTGCAGCAGAGAATGACATTTTCCGAACCGATTTTGGGGCCCCGTATCTCGGGGCCACTTAGTGCTAGGAACTTCAGCTTTGGATATGTTGTGGTACCAGTTCTACTGGGTTTGCACACCAAATTTGGGGTTCCTAGAACTAAGTGGCCCTGAGATACGGGGCCCCAAAGTCGGTTCGGAAAATGAAATTTTTTGCTGCAGAAAAGTGCTTGACTCGAGTATAAGTCGAGGGGGGCACTTTAGCACAAAAAAAGTGCTGAAAAATTCGACTTATACTCGAGTATATACGGTATGTGTATGTATATGTATGTGTATATATATATATATATATATATATATATATATATATATATATATATATATATATATATATATATATATATATATAAATATAAATAATTTTTTTTTTTTTAAATTGTTGGTCTTTTTTTGTTTATAGCGCAAGAAAGAAAAACCACAGAGGTGATCAAATACCACCAAAAGAGAGCTCTATATATGGGAAAAAAAGGACATCAATTTTATTTGGGTACAACATTGCATGACCGCGCAATTGTCAGTTAAAGTGACGCTGAGCCGTATTGCAAAAAATGGCCTGGTCATTAAGAGGGTAAATCATTTCAGGGCTGAAGTGGTTAAGTCCTGGTGTTCCAGGTGTTCTCCACTTCTATAGAGTCTTACCCAAAACTACTTTAATGACCTCATATAAATCGCCCCTTATTAGTCTGGGATAGCATAAAATCCTCTAAGCAAACTGATATCCCCACACCTTCTATTACTGACCATCACCTATAACCTAGTTGCAGTCCGGCTGTATGCAAACACCAGTCACTACCGGGTGCAAAAGGATGCTGGTTTTTCATGGTGTACTGCTCTCAGCACCCATGTGAATATGTTATAAAATACGATTATAGTAAATGAGATTCAAAAACTGAAAGGACATAAGTGTCTCATGATAAAGACAATCATGTATAAAATGACAAATGGTTGTTATCAATGCCTAGCATTTTCTAGTATCATATATTCATATATTTTTTTATTCCCTTATATTTTTAATGAAACATGTTAAGAATTTTTATTGGCACCTTTTGATGTACTGCTTTTGACTGGAAGTATCTACAAATATATATTTTTTTCCAGCTAATTCATCTCACCGTAGTTGACACAGCTGTTGTTTTCCCACATCGACTGGGTCTTCCATACAAGCGTGCACTTCGTTCATTAATGGCAGATCATCTGAAACGTATCATACAGGATAGCGGTAAGCATCAGTAGAACATCCCAGGGGTACAAAAAAATGTTATAGCTGTTATTTAACTAAGGAACTTATTTTAACTACTTCAGCTCCTCATACCTGTTCCCCCCCCCAATGGACCAGAGCATTTTTTATATTTTTGGTATGTATCTGTTTATACAGTAATAAATATTTTGTGATCACTTAGGTGCCTTTCACATGGACGGATCCCCGTGCTTGTCGCTCATTGGGAAAGGAAAAAACATTTTTCCTTTCCCGATGAGCAGCTTGGCGCTGTCATCCGCAGCTGACACAGTGCACTGCGATTACCTGTGGTTATGTGCGGATAGCTGCGCTGAATCGCTCAATTCTATCCGCACGGAACCACATGTAACTAAATTGCAGCTAAACGCAGTGTGTGAATGGGGCATTGTGTGCTTTTAGCTGCGGTAGAAAACTAGAAAATCCACAGCTAAAAGCACCATTCTATGCGTCCTTGTGAAAGGGGCCTTAAAGTGATTGTTACCCTTTCCAAAATAAAAATGATGCTCCAGACAGGAGCTGTAACATAGTGTTTTTGCTTTTTTAGTTGCCCCTTTATATCATCTACAGCAATGTTTCTCAAATCCAGTCCTCAAGTAGCCCCAACAGGTCATGTTTCCATTATTTTGAACAGGTGATTTGGTCAGTTTCACTGCCTTGGTAATTACCACAGCCGTTTCATCTGAGCAAAATCCTGAAAACATGACCAGTTTGGGAGTATTTGAGGACTGGAATTGAGAAACATTGCTCTACGGTACCTGGTTGATCCTGCCTGGTCCCCACTTCCCCTCTGAGAGCTGACCACGTTGATCATGGCTGCTGAGCCATAAAAGCGTGGTCAAGATACGTGCCTCCTCCATTACAGCTCTCCTCTGTGCATCTCTCCCTCTCCCGCTCCCTCTCCCTCTCCCCCTCCCCCTCCCTCTTTCCTCCTTCCCTCTCCCCCTCCCCCTCCCTCTCCCCCTCCCTCTCCCATTCAGTTTCGTAGCCAGCATTGAGAACACAGTCTCCTCCACTTCCCGCTCCTCCTCGCCTCTCCCCTCTCCTGCAGTCTTTAATGACTAAAATGTTTACCTAAAGCTGCTCCTCCCCCTCCTCGTAGTAAAAGCTGCATTGTCTCACTTAGCTACTCTCTTCCTCAATATTACACAATCAGGTCAGTCTTGTAGGCTGATGGTATGCCAGTCGGTGCTGCATGGACACAGGGTCAGAGAGCACAGATTCCTCTTCTGACTTATCTTACATACGTCAGAAGGAATCTGGGCCCCTCCTGCTTGGCTCCCTTAGCTCGGAATAAGGAGAGGAGAGGTGACATGTGACTGACTGCTATTTCAAATGGAAAAAAGTTTTTTCCATTAAAAAAAACAAAAACAGACTGCACTGCTAAGAGAGCAAAGTAATGGATGTTAAAACAATTTGGCCCACTTGAGTTTACAACCACTTTAAGCTAAAGTAATACATTGTACATTTTTTTTTTAAAGAAAAAACAAGACTATGTTTGTGACATTGACATGCAAAAATATTTTTTTGATGCAATAATTTTGACCAGTGTTTAAAAAATGGTGTTTATGGTTAATAAAAAGTATCTGTTTTAGCATGTAATTTGACCTGTTTATTATGACACTACAATTGTGATTCTGGTGCAAAGCAATGCAAAGTTGTTTACAAATAAAACAAAAGGGTTTTTTTCTATTTATTAATTGTAAATCTTAATCTTAAAATCTTAATATTTAATAAAAATGGAAATAAAGAAAAGTCAGCAGGAAAATAAGATGAAGAAAGGAGTTAATTAGGGTTGATTGGCGTAAACCAAGGGGTTAAATAGTGTTTTTTTTTTTTAAACCCTTTTCTTCTTAACTTGTCAGATTGCCTTACCCTGACATCCACTTTCCATCTGTAGCCCTGAGGACCTTGGTGCTGCAAGACAGTAGTGCTAACCACAAAGCCCACTATGTGTCTGATCTTTGCCTGTTTTAAATACTCCCACATTTCGTGGATTTGCTGAGGATCATTTTCAAGATCTTTTTTCAGTTCACCTTGCGCGCAAATGGTCTCACACTTTTATTAAGCATACCTTGATAAATTATAGTTGACTCGATGGCTGCAAACTGCACAGGCCATGAAGCACCAAAGCAAACCCAAAACATAACCTTTTCACCACCATGATCTGCAATTGGTATAAAGCTTTTTGTGCCAAACGGTCTGCTGTTACTGTGGCTAAACATCTCAATTTCTAAAGCTGGGTATACATGCACCAAAATTTGGCTGACTGAGCAGAAACCATGCAATGCAATCTGACATTTGATTCTCTAGAAATTATTTTTCTACTCCAAAAATCTTTGCCAAATTCAATCCGATGGAATAGGAATTCACTAAAAAGTTGTCTAATCCTGTAGTTGGTGCTGCGGTATCAGTCTTAAAAAAAACATCTCACTTTACCAATTTAAGATGTTGCTTCATTCAAAGATTATGCAAATGGAAAGTTTGAGACCCTTTGAAAAGCCCTCTTTACTCTTGCAGGCCCATCCAACTAGCTTTCACTGCAATTTCAGTATTTCAAACTGTAGCAAACTAGACTAGGGCAATGTGAACAGCCAACATGAATCCTGTATTCCAGGACCATGTTGTAACAGAGCACTTACCGTCTGCTTTGAGGATACCCTAGAACGTGTGATGACACAAATCTCTAGAATCTCCAATAACGTGTGCAGAATCTTGTGGCTAAAATACTAGACAGCTGATGCTGCCTGCAAAAAGCACCTCACAAATATGCCCTTTTCAGGGCAGATGCTCGAGTACCCCCAACAGGCCATGTTTTGGGAATTTCTCTTAGATATAGCTGTCCAAAATACCAAGCCATTGACTCTGATTTAAAGCACCTGTAGAAGATAAAGGAAAATCTGCAAACATGGCCTGTTGGGGGTACTTGAGGACAGGGTTGAGAACCACTGATATAGATGACCACTTTCTCCTGAAGGGCTCATCTCCCTTACAGCTGTCTGCATATGTCCACAGGCCAGTTCAAATGCTCCAGGTCTGCAGTTGCGTTAACAATTTCCAAGTATCTGCTCTTCAGCCTTTTCGTTACCTGGGATACTTGGGTCCCGTACTGGACCCATCCCAAGCAAGTTTTTCTTCCAGAGAGAAAATGTTTTTCTCTTTTCGAGGTCACGCTCAAGAACTGAGGTCAAAGAGACATCCCACGATGAGATTCTCCATGCGAATCCAAGACCTCATGGTAACCGCCTTGAGGCTATACCTTTTGCTCAATTTGATTCGAGACCTCTCCAACACATCTTGTCAACCTGGAATAAACATGCTCCTCCTTTCGATCCACCCATGCTCCTGTCCAGCCAAGCAAGGAATTCCCTAACTCAGTGGATCCAAAACCCAATCTTGGCAATAGTAGTCTTTCCTTCCCTATCAATTAAAAGTCTTTCCTTTCCTTATCAATTGAAAGTGATAACTGATGCCAGGTTAATGAGGACTGTTCCAGTCCCTCATGGTCCAGGGAACATGGCCACCTGTATTAGCCAAGCTCTCTTTCAACATCCTTGAGCTCAGGACAATACAAATGACGCTGCAACAATGAATCCCCACCCTTAAACGAGGACACCCAGTCAGGAAATTCCACAGCTGTGGCATACATCATGCAGCCTTGAAGAAAGCAAGCCAGATAATCTCAGATGAAAACTCTCACTGTCCAGCAATCTCTGAGGTCCACATCCCAGGATTGAACAGCTGGAAAGTGGACTACCTAAGCCACCATCATCTGAATCAAGGGCATTGAGCCTTTCGCCTAGACATCTTCAATCCAATATGTGAGAAATAGGGGACTCTGGATGTGTAGCCCTCCTAGCCTCCAGATTCAACAACAAACTACCTCTGTGGCTAGGACCAAGGATCCTCTAGTGTTGGCTTTGGATGTCTTAATAAATCCCTCGTTTAAGTTTAGACTAATCTATGGCTTTCCTCCAGTGCAAATTCTACCTCATGATAGAGCAAGAGAGGAAGAAGTTAATTCCCATTGCAACCCTGAAGTACATGGTACAGAGACCTACCTACTCGTACTTCTAGCGGACAACACCTGGCCTCTTCCCAACAGGCCAGATCTGCTATCTCAGGGCTCTTTATGCCATCTTGCCTCAGTCTCTGGATTTATTGACATGGTAATTGAAACCCAAGTCTTAAAAGATGAAAGAGCCTGTTATTCCTACCTTGCTGAAAGCATAAAAAGATACTTCCAGATACATCTACTATCATACCTGCCAGTCATCTTTTCCCTAGGGTGAACACAGGCAATTCAGTCACAGATCTCTCTGTGCTGTGCATCCTGGCCTTTCTACAATCAGGTCTTCACCCAAACTTGACTGTGACAAATCCAACCGGGACGGGGGCTTTTGGAGAGGACTAGGGGCTAGCCTTCTACCCACTGATTATGGCCCATGGAGGAGACCAGGGATTTTGTCTAATTCTCCCAGTCAGAGCATGGAAAAGAGCTCAGTTCAGCCTCTGATGCCATGGAGAGAGCAGATCCATCTCCAATAATGGACCACATTATGTGATGAACGCTGAGAGCGAGGCTTGGATTAACTCTCTGAATAAAGACAATAACGCTTACCTTTTGGAGTGGATGGAAAGGTATAATATTAATCTTGCACAGGTTATTGGTCGGAGGAAATATGGTGGCCCTCCTGCAGACTGGGTTGGAGGAGCTTCACTTGGGACAGAAATACAGTATTTATCAACAATCACCCTCAAATCTATGAAGATAAATGAATTTCACTTTTTTCAAACAGCTGAAACATTGTATGAGTTTTGTCCTATGATGACTTGTCTAGTGGACAGATTACACAAGTGAAAGCTAGTTAATGAGATTTGGACAGCCCTGGGTCTTTCTGGGGAACTGGTGCCAAACAGTGGGAACTGACCTGAGTCAACTAGGCTTGTCTATGTGACTAATTGTTAGCTTAATGTTAGTACTGTTAATTAGATCACGGTTTGTTTATTTGGCTGTTCATTAGATGTACTGATGAGATTACTGTTTTGTAATGTGATCAAGCTCTTACCTGATTTTGTATAGTATATATTCTGTATAAATTTACAATAAAGTCAGTTCCAGTTTGCACCTAAGCTAGTGTCGTCTAGTTCTTGGGTGCAATACTCAGCTATTTTACCTTGTTCCTGGTTCCAGAGTGGAGGAAGCTGTACTTTAGCGGAGGCACCCAAGCAGGGTGCCAGGTGGCCCGTCATATTCACATTAGGCACTCTGAAAGGACAAGTTATGGCCTTGTATGTTCTTTTTCAAAGACTTCTGGCTTTGTTCTACCTTGTAAAAACATTCTATTCAAGGTCTATCTATGCTGGGATGTCAACTTGGTTCTCTCAGCCCTGCAGAAACCACCCTTTTGCAGGAGGATCATCCATGGGAATATCCCCGATGGGTTTAAAGTGGCCTTTTTGGCTGCTATCATGTCTTTCAAACGTGTCTCTGAGTTGGTGGCTCTGTCTTGTAAGGAGCCATTCCTCATTCACAATGACAAGGTTGTCTTGCACTCAACGACCACCTTTTTTTCCCAAGATGGCATCAGTCTTCCACCTCAATGAGGGCATAGTCATACTGTCCTTGTGCTCTGCTCCAAAGCATCTCTCTTCATTGCCTGGATGTATTCGGAGCCATTAGAGTTTGCCTCAAAGCAACAGCTGCGATCACAAAGACCAATTAAACATTTGCAAAGGCCTTCTTGAGGAGTGGCTTTTTTTTTTTTTTGCAACCCTTCCATACAATCTGAGAAGACATTGAGAATTTGTGATATTGTTGTCACATGCACACAACTGCTTCACAGTTGCTGTAGGCCTCTTGGTAGCCGCTCTGACCAGCGAGAACTCACCAAAAATTATTGACCCCTTTCATCCAAAATTAAGTCAAATAGTGCTCTTTCCAAACAGGGGACTTTGCTCCTTTTAAAGTGGTTGTAAACCTCAGTCATTGAATCTGAGCAAAGCACATAGAGCTTTGGAGAGAGCTAAGTAAACACTACAGATATAAGTGCTCTTTCTCTCTGGTGCGTCTTTCCTCTGTTATCAGCATGAGTCACTTCTGTAGGAGGATTTGTTTCATCTCTTAAAGCGGAGTTCCACACAAAAATGGAACTTCCGCTTTTCGGAACCCCCCCCCCTCCGGTGTCACATTTGGCACCTTTCAGGGGGGAGGGGGGTGCAGATACCTGTCTAAGACAGGTATTTGCACCCACTTCCGGCATAGAATCCCATGGGAGTCTATGCCTCTTCCCGTCCCGACCGCTCTGTCTGCTGGGAACACACAGCTCCCAGGAGAGAGCGGGGACCACTAGGGACGCGCAGCGCGACTCGCGCATGCGCAGTAGGGAACCGGGAAGTGAAGCTGCAACGCTTAACTTCCTGATTCCCTCACCTAGGATGGCGGCAGCAGCTGCCGAGAACCGAGCGGGTTCTCGGCGTCCCCTGCCGACATCGCTGGACCCTGGGACAGGTAAGTGGCCATGTATTAAAAGTCAGCAGCTGCAGTATTTGTAGCTGCTGGCTTTTAATATTTTTTTTTTTTGGCGGTGTGGGTGAACCCCCGCTTTAATATCATCTGAGGCTGTTCACTTCAATGGGTATATGTAAAGGTTTAACTTTAAGGCTGTTCCATCATCCTGGCTCAGCATCACACCAAGCATTCACCATGTCATGGTTCATAGACACTCCAGGCGTATGGCAGTCCCAGCACACTACACTGCACACTTTGTAGGAAGTTTTATCAGAAGAGTATAAGGTAGCCCCAGGCAGAGGAGAAAGCAGAAACACTACTATGGTGTGACTATGGAGGGAGAGGAGGGAATAGCAGCAGCCTGTCACCCCTAGGCTTCTATGCATCCGATAGGACAGTAGAAGCACAGTCTAATCCATTTTCCTAGGCTGACAGTGGCACAAATCTCAGCTCGGATTCATTATTTGGGAATGTCTCAGGGTCTAGGAATACTTTGCCTGTGTACAGTACGATTAAGAAAACAGAAATTTTGACTTGCCTGTATATTACATGTTTTGGAGTGCATTACTTGACACTGGTCAACCTCCCTTCTACGATTCGATGATTACTCTGCTTCAAAACTGAGGAATCCGAGTGGGGTTTTTGGGGAGGTCACGAAAGCTTTGCCAGTGTTAGGGTTCAACTCTTAAATAAGTTGCTTTTTAAGTTTATATTGCTTTGTCAAATCTTAGCCCTTAAAGAAATAGACACGGAGCCAGGAGTGTCTGTGTCTCATTCCACGAGCTGTGAGTGCCCCGCAGTGAGTTAACTGTCTTGTTTTATTGGGTTTTTATATATTTGGTTATACAATCACAAGAATCAAAGTGCAACGTAGATATAAGATATTAGAAGCAGTTTCGACAGATAATTTCATATCAGCAGCCAAAGGTTACAATAAAAGCAGTTTCATCGAGAATAAAATGTCAGCAGACAAAGGTTAATTTCATAAAAGACTGCAAGGCAGACATTTCACAACAGACTATATTTCATAACAGATTTTACACGTAGGCATTAGTTTAAGTAAGAACTCTGAATCAAATCCCTAACCTTATCACCAGTGTCCAATCGACGGAATTTACGAGTCTATAACCCAGGTTTTATGATTACTTTTGTGTCCTGTACTGTACACCAAGTTATGTAATTTACAGGTAAGTCAAAATTCAAAGTTACATAGTTGGTGAGGTTGAAAAAAAAGCACAAGTCCATCCAGATCAACCTATGATGTGTGTGTGCGAGTTCATTTATGTCAATAGTACATCAAATACCCTTGTATGTTGTGGTCGTTAAGGTGCCCATCTAATTTAGTTTTTTAAAATTATCTATGCTCCCAGCTGATCCCACTGCTTTTGTAAGAGAATTCCACATCTTTACCGCTCTGACAGTAAAGAACCCTCTACGCAGTTTAAGGTTAAACCACTTCTCTAATTTTAGTGAATGTCCGTGTGTCTTTTTAAATTTCCTTTCACTGAAAAGTTTTTTTCCCCTATGCTAGGGTCACCAGTATGGTATTTATACATCAGTACTTTAAACCCTCTCAAGCGTCTCCTCTCCAGAGAGAATAAGTTCACTGCCTGTAGCCTTTCCCCATAGCTGCTGTCCTCCAGCCTCTTTTTTAGCTTTGTTGTGCTTCTCAGGACTCTCCAGTTTCAGCACATCCCTCCTGAGGACTGGTGCCCAGAACTAAACGGCGTACTCAAGATGCGGCTGGACCAGAGTCTTGCAGAGTGGGAGAATTAGTGTTTTATCTCTAGAATGAATCCCTCTTTTGATGCATGCAGATATTCTGTTGGCTTTGCTTGCAGCAGCCTGGCATTGCCTGCAATTGCTGAGCCTGTCATCTATTAGGACCCCCAGGTCCTTTTCCATACTAGATTCCCCCAGAGGTTCTCCCCCTAGAAAGTAACTAGTATTCATTTTTGGCACCCAAATTCATTAGCTTACATTTTTCAACATTAAACCTCATTTGCTATGTAGTTGTCCACCCCATTAATTTGTTTAGGTCTTCTTAACCTAAAACGTAGATGATGTAGATCCTGCAAATCGTTTATGAATAAATTAAACAGGTCCTTGGGGGACCCCACTTTCCACACCAGACCAATCTGAGTACTTGCCATTTGTCACCCCCCTTTGGACAAACCCCTGTAGATGGTTTTCAATCCATGTACTCACCCTATGGTCCATGCCGATAGACCTTTGTACAGCAAACGTTTGTGGGGAACTGTATCAAAACATTTGCAAAATCCAGATACACCACATCTACAGGCCTTCCTTTATCGAGATGGCAGCTCATTCCTTCATAGAAGGTTAATAGATTGGTCTGGCATGAACGATTTTTCATGAATCCATGCCAATTACTGCTAATGATAAAATTTGCATTACTGAAATCTTGGATATAATCTCTTAACATCCCCTCCAATAGTTTGCAGACTATTGATGTTAGGCTAACTGGCCTGTAGTTCCCAGGGATAGATCTCTGCCCTTTTTTAAATATTGGTGCCACGTTGGCTTTTCTCTAATCAGCTGGTACCATTCCAATCAGTAAACTGTCCACAAAAATTAGGAACAATGGTCTGGCTATTACCTGGCTGAGTTCCTTAACCACTTACGGACCGCCGCACGCCGATATATGTCCTATGTTTGAAGAGGAATATCGTTGTTATGGCAGCAGCTAGCTGCCATAACCCCGGTATCCTCTTCATCGGCCGGGGGTCCGGTTTCCGATAAGATTGTTCTCACTGCGGCGGAAACGCCGCAAGATCACTTTTATCGACGGCGGGAGAGGGCCCCCCCCGCCCGCGCGCCGTGCTCCTGTGGCGGAGGCGATTGGATCTTCACCCTTGCTGGATATGGAGATGAGTGAGGGGAAGATGGCCCCCACCCATCTCCATAACATTGCAGGGCGGAAGCGACGTCAAAACGTCACTTCCGCCCATAGCTCTTAAAGGGACATTTTTTAATTATTCTTTTAAATGACTTTTTTTTTTTTTATTGCATTTTTGTGTAAATATGAGATCGGAGTCTTTTTGACCCCAGATCTCATATTTAAGAGGTCCTGTCATGCTTTTTTTCTATTACAAGGGATGTTTACATTCCTTGCAATAGGAATAAAAGTGACACAATTTTTTTATTTTTTGAAAACAGTGTAAAATAAGAAATTTTTATTTTTTTTTTAAATGCTCCATGTCCCGCCGAGTTCGCATGCAGAAGCGAATGCATACGTGAGTAGCGCCCGTATATGAAAACGGTGTTCAAACTATCGACTATCAAATCTGAGGGATAAAACGCCAATAAAATTTTAGTAATAAACATTAAGCTTTTTCCTCCTAGAAACAAAATAAACCAATGGTTATATACCTGTAACAAGACATTAACATATGAAACACAAATATACATTACATTACATAAACAGTGCACCTTTTTTTTTTTTTTTTTAAATACCAAAAATTATTATTACTTAATACATATTAATACCACGTGGATTTTTGTTTTATGGTATACCAATAATTCCCCAAAAAAATGTATTCACCATGGTGAAACAAAAATTAGCAACTCGTAATAAACCTTTTAGCGGTACCATTTATCAACAGATTATAATACATCACCACAAAGAACCTCTCCAGTACTGTTTGTCTGGAAAACAAACACATTTTAGTAAATGTATCTTTCAATTTACTAGTACAGGTAATTATCTTGGCTCAGATCATTTGCATGTCAATACAGTTCGCTTTACATTTTCACAGATCTGGTGAGAAAGAAGGGGGGTCATTTGGGTGGGCTGTCAGCAGAACAA
The DNA here is from genome assembly GCA_037952925.1 of Lithobates clamitans. Taxonomy (NCBI): domain Eukaryota; kingdom Metazoa; phylum Chordata; class Amphibia; order Anura; family Ranidae; genus Lithobates; species Lithobates clamitans. The sequence goes on from JBBGZY010001184.1 coordinate 2,551,215, forward strand.
ACCTCACACGACATATATATTGCATATTCCCCACACACATTCACACAATTGGCTAGGTTAAAGATGACCTCTAGACATCACACTTATCAGCATGTTTTCTATAATGACCTGTACTACTTAAACCCATAACATCTGTTTGGTAAGGTTGAAATTCTTTCAGAGATCCATCCCATTTCATTAGCCCCTTCTCAGCCTGTATGGATGCATTCTCAGGATTTTGGAATGGGACCCACGACCTAGGTGGTTCATACTTTTTACACCTAGGCCCCTTTGCAAAGCGCACTGAGTAAACTTCACGATCGTCTTGTGGTCCTATATAGATTGTTAACCGACTTTTTGATTGGAACTGGGCGGACAGAATCTCACGATGTGGCCAAATAAACCACATAAGTGAGATTTTATTTTATCTAAAGTGGTACAACATCTCTTAACAAAAGGCTTTGTTTTAGACAACTGAGAACGTGGGATGGCCTTTTCTGGATTAGTAGTTTTTACCTGCGGCTTATAAAATATAGAGGCAATTTTTAAAGAGCTCTTACCTTCCTGGGATTTATTCTTGTTGGTACATACCATAGGTGTGGAGGATGTCCCCCTGAATTCAGACGTACCCAGCTCCGTTGCCTCTATCTAACTGGGCAACTGAAGTCATATGGCCGTGTCATCTTTGTGTGATGATCACGGTACAGATCTTCCCATACTTCCCATAATAGGTTTTAACCTTTCTTAACCTTTTCCTCGTCCAACAATTCCAATCACGAATATCCTAGGGCCCATATTTAACCCATCCTTTTTTTTTTTTTTTTTTTTATCCACTTCAGCGAAAGTTTACCGAGAGACATTATTTCAACTTTGTGTCAAACTTTATCTCTTCTCCTTTTTCACATCATTGTGGATTGTTTCCGTCACATCTTTATTATTTTTCCTTTCTAGGATATTCTTAAATATTTTTAAAAACCGGCGACAAAACGCCTTCTATAATTATAAACCCTATTATTATCTTAGTCTCTCTCAGTCCCTCTTATTTCCCCCCGCCCCCCCTCCCCCTCATCCCCCCCCTCCCCCCCTCCCCCTCCCCTGTGTCTGGTCCGTTCCTTTATGTTATTTATTTATCCACTTGGCTCTGCACCTGTTCTTTCTTTTATCCTATCTAAATAAATATCCGAGACTTTGTAGTTTTTCCAACTTTCCCATCTACTATTATCCCCTTTCTCTCCTCCTTCCATTTTGTAGTGATAATCTATTTCCTTTAGCCAGTCTCTAATGTCTGGTTTTCCACTTTGTAGCCAATTCTTGGGAATTAAGGCCTTGGCCGCATTCAGGAGGTTAGGTATTATTGATTTTCTATATTGTTTCTTAGGTTTATTGTAGATATGGAAGAGGCAAGTCCAAATATTTTGTTCTATTTCTTCTCCAGTTATTTCCTTTATGTTATTTAACACTTCCTTCCAGTACTCCATTATTATTGGGCATTCCCACCATATGTGTGTGATCGTTGCTATTTGGCCACATTTTCTCCAACACAAGGAGGTTCTATCTTGATGGAATCTGTGTATTCTTACTGGGGTCATATACCATCTTGATACTAGTTTATAATTCATTTCTATGGTCTTCATGTCCCAAGCCTTATTATATCCCATTTCTATCATTTTTTCCACTTTTTGGTTATCTATTTTTAAATTCATTTCTTTTTCCCATTGATTTATATATTCTGGTCTTTCTTGTGCTTCCAAATCTGTCAGTATACTATAAATTTTTGATGTTCCGTTTTTTAATGGTGTTTCATTGCTACATAGCTTTTCCAGTGCAGTTAATTTTGTTTCATCTCTCAGTGGGTGTGGTATTGTGCTTACTAGGTGCCTTAGTTGAGTATAATTCCATTCATTCATCTTCCATCCATTCCTTTCCTCTATTTCTACTCGTGTTCTTATTTTGCCATTTCTAGTGATATCTTTCAGTCGTGGGTTACCTATTCCTTGGATTTCAAATATTTCCCTCCCAGGGGTGAAGAGATTCGATCCTGTGAGTGCTAATAGTGGTGAATTATATTTCCATTCATTCTTTAAGTGAATGGTGTCCCAGATTTTAAATACATTTTTTGTTATTTCGTGCGTGTCGGTGTCCAATAGTCTATATTTCCGTGGAATCCAAATATTCTTATGTAGTGTGGCTCCACTTATTGTGTTTTCCATTTCCACCCATTTTTTTTCATTTTTCTCATTTGTCCACTCTAACATTCGTGTTAAAACTATGGCTTTATAGTACCTACTTATATCTGGGAGGGCAAGACCCCCATGCTCCTTTTTCCTTGTGATCAGCGTGTATTTAATTCTTGGTTTTTTATTAAGCCATATGTATTTTAGCAGGATTGTTTTAATTATTTTAAAAAAGCTCTGCGGGATTTTTACTGGTAACATCTGTAATCTGTAGTTTATTTTAGGTAATATCGTCATCTTAAACATATTTATTCTTCCAATCCATGAAAGTGGCTGTATTCTTAACTTTTTCATTTCTTCTTTGACCTCATTGATCAGTGGAATAAAGTTTGCCTGATAAATTTTTTCGACTCTAGGAGTTATTTTAATTCCAAGGTAATTTAGTTCTTTTACCCAAGTGAATGGGAATTCTTTTTGTAAAAACTGAACTTCCTTTTTCTCTAGACCTATGTTTAATATTTCCGTTTTTATTGGATTAATTTTGAAGTTTGACAGTTCTCCGTATTTTTTAATTTCTTTCAGTATGTTTGGGAGTGACACTCTTGGGTTGGATACGTACATCAAGATGTCGTCCGCGTAGGCAGCGATCTTATGCTCTTTTCCTCCTAGTTTCGCTCCTTCTACCTCTTTGTTATTGCGGAGTGTTGCTAATAGTGGTTCTAAGGCCAATACATATAATAGTGGAGACAATGGACAGCCTTGCCGTGTTCCATTCTGCATCTTAATTTTTGGAGAGAGTCTACCATTTACTTTTACGACTGCTGTCGGGCCATTATACAAATTTGTTATCCACTTCATCATTTTTGTCCCAATACCCAAGTGCCGCAATGTATCCATCATGAAACCCCAGTCTACCCTGTCAAATGCTTTTTCTGCATCCAATGACAGGAATAGAACTGGGGTCTCATTCTGCACCTTCTTGTGCAACATCAATAATGATTTTAGGCTGTTGTCCCGCCCCTCTCTCCCCGGGACAAAACCAGTTTGGTCCGGGTTGATCCACAGTGGGATTAGTTTTTTTATCCTAGTGGCCAGGATCTTGGAGTACAGCTTCGTATCAGCGTTCAATAGGGCTATTGGCCTGTAACTTGAGCAGTTAACTTTGTCTTTCCCTTCTTTTGGTAGTATTGTAATATGAGCTAATAACGATTCACTTCTTATTTCTTCATCTTCCCCTAAGGAATTCATATATTCTAATAGTTTTGGAGTCAGCTGTTCTTCAAATTTTTTATAGTATTTGACCGTAAACCCGTCTGGTCCTGGGCTTTTTCCTACGGGAGTTTCCTTTAATGCCAGTTTTACCTCTTCATGCGTAATATTTTTTTCCAATTCTTCTAGTTGGTCTATTTTTAGTTTTGGTAAGTTTGCTTTTTTTAAATATTCTTGTATCTTCTTTGTTCTTGTATTCGCTTCTTTCCAACTTTCCTGTCCTTTTATTGCATAAAGGGAGCTGAAGTATTTTTGAAATGTTATCGCTATATCTGTAGTTTTATTTACCACTTCTCCTTTTTCATTTTTGATCTTCTCAATGTAATTCAAAGACTTCTTTTTTTTTACCAGATTTGCTAGGTATTTTCCTGGTTTATTACCCCATTTATATTTTTCTTGTACTACTCTGTTGTAGTCCTTCCTTTCTTCTTGTTCCATCCAGTCTTTTAATTGCTCTCTCTTTTGAGATAGTAGGCCGAAGATTTTGTTGTTTACTTGATTTTTGTGTTTTCGTTCCAATTCATAAATTTCTTTAATTATTTGCTGCATGTTTGTTTTCCTTTCCTGTTTTTTTCTTGCCCCTATAGCTATTAACTTGCCCCTAATAACAGATTTATGCGCCTCCCATATTGTTGCTTTCGATACCTCTGGTGTATCGTTTTCTTCAAAATATCTTTTAATTTCTTCTATGATGCTTTTTTCGGTCTCACTGTCTTCTAATAAAGTTTCGTTGATTCTCCATGGACCCCTTTCAAGGGCTTCTCCTTTTATTTTCATTCTCAAGATTACTGGGCTGTGGTCTGAGGCGGTTATTATGCCTATTTTTGTTTCTTCTATTTCTTCCAAGTTTCTATGTTCGACCATGATGTAATCCAATCTGGAGTAAATTTTGTGTACTGTTGAATAGAATGTGTAGTCCTTTGTGCTGGGGTGCTGAATTCTCCAAGGGTCTATTAGTTGCTGTTCATATAATGTTCTTTTTAATTTCTTTAGTTGATTTACCTCTTTGTCCCTTACTCTTGAGGTACTGTCCATTTTATTATCCATGCTGAAGTTGAAGTCTCCAGCTAGTATTAATTTTCCTTGCTTGAATTCCATTAGTATTTTAATTATATCTATCAAATATTTTTTAGGGTTCTTATTAGGACAGTAGACATTGGCCAATGTATATTTTACCCCGTATATAGTTCCTGTAATAAAAAGATATCGACCCTCCGGGTCTATTTTCCTTTGATCTATTAGAAAACGTACATTTTTCCCTATACCGATGGCTACTCCTTTGGCCCTTCTTATTGGCGAGTCTCCTTGATACCATGTTGGTATGTTTCTTGAATAAATTTTGGCACTTGAGTTTTGGGTTATATGCGTCTCCTGTAGGAAAATTATTTCTGCTTTACTTTTTTCAAGTTCTCGGAGGATGATGTTTCTCTTCCCTGGGGAATTTAGTCCTCGGACATTGTAAGAGATTATTTTTATGCTGTTTACGTTTTCCATTCTTGTGCCTTTTCTTCCCCGCCCGTCTTCCGGCCCTCCCCCCCACGCGGTCCCCCTAGGAGACCGGATGGAGGGGACACCCAGCGGACGCACGGGGTCTCCTCATCTCTTGTCTCAGAATAGGTGTGCCTATGTAACCACTCATGTGACTCAGACCTCTCCCTCCCCACCCTCCCTCCCCCTCCCCTCCCTCCCCCTCCCCTCCCTCCTCCCACCCTCCCCCTCCCTTTTTTCTGATATGGGTTTTTTACCCCCATATTCTCTAGAGCTGAGAGCATTTTACTTTGTTTTGTGGGGCACGCTCTGCCCCCTCTGCTCTATTTATTGTGAGGCGGAGCTCTGTAAGACACCCTATTCCCCCCCTGCCTAAGCACTAATAGGGCGACCCCCTGTCCACTCCGTGAGTCCCTGTCTCCCTCTCCCTGCATTTTTGTTGTGTTTTACCAATCCTTTCACTTTCCTTTTTTCCCATCCCATCAACCCCAGCCCCCCCCCCTTTCCACTCTAAGGCCCCTTGCACCGTTGTGTGATATTTTCTCAGATATTAATTTCCCCGAGAGTCCACATCTTGATGTCTGATCCTTGAATTTACTTGCCACTGTAGGTCATCTCTTGCCGTTATTCGCTCCTGACTATTTGCATATTTTTCCAGTTCTGGGGAGGGGATTTCTAGTTTGTTGCAAAAGTCCGGAATCTCCTCTATATGTCTTAGCCTCGCACTTATTCCGTTTTTCCTTGCTATTAGACATGCTGGAAAACCCCAGTTGTATTGAATTTCTTGCTCCCGGAGGATTTCTAATAATGGCTTTAGTATCCGTCGTCTTTTCAGCGTTTCTTGAGATAGGTCTTGAAATATTTGTAATTTACCTCCCGCAAACTCTATTTGTGTTTTCCTCTTTAGGTTTATCCAGATCTGTTTTTTTTCTTCCCATTTTTCAAAGCGTACGATTACATCTCTAGGTGTTTCCCTTGCGAACCTTTGAGGTTTTTTTACTCGAAAAACACTTTTTATTCCTATTGTGTTAGTTGTTTCCTTTCCCAAGATTTGGTTGAAGAGATTGTTCATTTTTTCTATTAGATTTTCTGCTTGTTCTGTTTCCGGTAACCCACGTATTCTCAAGTTTTTCTTTTTATCTCTATTTTCTTGCTCTTCTATTTTATATGATTGTTCCTGTTGTTCCCATTTTAATTTCTTTATTTCGTCTTCTAGTTCCTTTATGTTTTTTTGATGTAGGTCCACTTTGATCTCTACTTCTTCCACTCTGTTTAACATATATCCCATGTCTTTATGGAGTATTGACATCTCTGCTTTTAGGGAATTCTCTAGTGCCGTGAACATTTTTTCCATATCCTGTTTTGTTGGCAACTGTGGCCCTTGTTGTCCTTCCTCCTTTCCTCTGTCTTCCTCTCCCATTTCTGGCTCCATTCTGGGTTCTGAGAGGTGGCTGGTTTCTGTTTGTACTTTATACTGGCCTTTTTTATCCTTGTTGTCCTTCTCTTTTGTATCTATTTGTCTGCCCTTTGAGCCTACTTGTTTCTCTCCTTCTCCGATTCCTTGCTGTATATACCTGTTCATAGGGCCTGGACTTGGGCCTAGGCTGGTCCTAGGTGATTTTGGTATTGCTCCCGCACTTCTTGTTGTTTTCCCCTTCATGTTTGTTTCTATGGCTGGATTTATAAGAACTTCAAAGCTGCCTTCCAGAATACCCCTTGATTGGGGTCTCTTAATGATGAAAAAATCTCCCAGCCTTTTTAAATTGACTTATTTTTACTAATATTTCTTTTATTTCGTTCTCATACCCGGCATCCTCCCCACAATCCAATAATAGAAATAATTAATGAGATATGAGTAGTCCCCGTTTTCCAGAAGTTATGTTACTACCTTAAGTACATTAAGCATTCCTTGTTGCTGTTCAATTGTTTAAGCGTATTTAAGCTGAAAAAAAAAAAAAAAAAAAAAAAAAAACGCTCAAAAACGCTATTGCAAAAATGCTGAAAAAAGCTGGAAAAAGTTAAAAAAAGAAAAAAAAAAAAAAAAAAAAAAAAAAGTCACTGCAAAGACACCAGCGTCTTCACAGCGCTTTTCCAGCAGCCCGTGTGCATGGGGGCCCAGGTGCTCAGCAAAATAATTCAAATATTTTAGCGATATAATGCAATCTAATTCAAGTATTCAGCAAGATGATTTATATATTCAGCAGTATAGTTTCAGTATGAGCTTATATGTTCCACATTTTTGTTACTATGAAATTTCTTCTTATTCTATAGTTTGTACTATCAAGCCTATAATTAGTACCATTTGCAAAAAAAAAAAAAAAAAAAAAAAAAAATTCACAAGAAAGGGAGATACTGCAGCAGCAGCAGCAGCCGGCAGGTGGGGGCTGGGAGACAACTCTTCAGTTGGCTTGTCTTTCTTTTACCTTCTCCTTCTCTTCTCCCCTGTTCCCCCCCCCCTGTTTTTATTGTTTTTCTTAGCTCACTTGATTCTACTTTTTCAGCTCTTTCGCCTTTTCCCCTGCTTGTTCACTTCAAGACAATCGCAATAGAAGAAAAGAGCCAAAAGAGGAGGAAAAAAAAAAAAAAAATGCTCAAAAACGCTCAAAGACGCTATTGCAAAAACGCTGAAAAAAAATAAAAAATAAAAAAAAATAAATAAAAAAGTCACTGCAAAGACACTGGCGTTTTCACAACGTTCTCCCAACAGCCCATGTGCATGAGGGCCCAGATGCTCATAAAAATAATTCAAATGTTTTGGCGGTATAATGCAATCTAATTCAAGTATTCAGCAAGATGATTTATATATTCAGCAGTATAGTTCCAGTATGAGCTTATATGTTCCACATTTTGTTACTATGAAATTTCTTCTTATTCTATAGTTTATACTGTCGAGCCTATAGTTGATACCATTTGCAAAAAACAAAAACAAAAAAAGACAAAAAAAAAAAAAAAAAAAAAAAGGATCACAAGAAAGGGAGATACTGCAGCAGCAGCAGCAGCAAGCAGGTGGGGGCTGGGAGACAACTCTTCCGTTGGCTTGTCTCTCATTCACCTTCTCCCTCTCCCCTGTTCCCCCCCTGTTTTTATTGTTTTTCTTAGCTCCCTTGATTCTACTTTTTCAGCTCTTTCGCCTTCATTTACTTTCATTTACTTTCGCTTTTTATTCCATTTTATTTCGTTTTATTTTAATATGTTCATTCCCTTTCCCTTTCTTTTGTTCTATTACTTTTCCTTTGCCTTTTCACTTCCAGACAATTGCAATAGAAAAAAAGCCAAAAAAAAAACAAAAAAAAAAACGGTACTTATCTTTTAGTTGTTGTTGAAGTTGGGACAAAAAGGGACACTCACTACAGCTTGTTGCAGTCAGACGCAGGTACAAACTTCCTCTGGCTTACACCACAAGACAGCTCGGTGAGTGATGAGCAGGGGGGGCGGGGAGGGAAGCTACCTACACCTTCTCATCAGGCCGATCATTCCTCTCAGCTGCAGGGAGAGGGCTCTCAGGATCCTCACGCCGTGCACAGAGCCATTACCAGGCTCCTCCCATATTTAACCCATCCTTATGGACGCTTGGACCCTGCCCTGATTTCCCAACCTTTTATAGGTTGATCCTCTGGACCGTGATTGGGTTGACGGGTACCGCCCCTGTCACCGTTGCTGCTTTTTTTTTCACTACTTGTCAGAACAATTCTTTGGCGGACTCTGTGTACAGAGAACCCTGCGCTTTACTTTCGGAGCGGTTATTGTTTGCGCCTTTATCCCTATAACCGGCCCCCGCATCCCAGTTATTGTACACGGTCTGAGCGGGGCTGCTAGCGTACTACTCCTAAAAAAATTAGCCTGGAGATTTTCCAAAGTATAATAGTTCAGTCTCCCCCGTGGACTTTTCGTAAGTATTCTAAAAGAAATGCTTAACGAAAGTCTATTACTTCTGTTATCTCAAGAATGATTAGCACAAACTTGGATAATCAGGACCCTATGAGTGCTTGTAGTACAGGAGGCAGTCAACTGAGGCACACCTGATTTCAATATGATTTGTACAGGTCTAATTACAAAGCTCACAATCCACAGTTAGTAGTTTACAAAGAGACAGATTCATACTAGGGCTGAAACCACTAATCGACTACTAATCGATTGTGAAAATAGTAATTAATTTCATAATCGATCAATCAGCCAGTAACACAATGGGGTTAAGAAAAACAAAATGAGCCCTCTATAGTACAAAAAGAGCAATCGCCACTGCAAATATTATTTTCACAGTTCTACAGTAAAAAAAAATGAACCCCTTACATCAGCTCCTCCCTGCACCACAAAGTGCCAACCCTAGCCTTCTCAACCCCACTATGTTAATAAACATCCTGGACCTGGTCCACATCCATGTGCCCTCTGATGCCTCTTGCAGAGATGCACCACAGTTCACCTACATGGCGCGTCTCTGCAAGAGGCATCAGAGGGCACATGGATGTGGACCAGGTCTAGGACATTTATTAACATGGTGGGGTTGAGAAGGCTAGGCTTGGCCCTTTGTGGTGCAGGGAGACACGTTCACATCTATGCTTTTTTCAGCCGCAGCGTATTTGGAAAGGGTCGGGAATTTAAAAAAAAAATTTTTTTTTTTCGCAAAATGGTGCTTCTTTGGTTCAATATATTTCAATGGAGAAGCTGCAGAAAAGCATGTAATGCGTTTTTGCAGCCATTTGTGTCGCAGCAAAATCACGTGCGCAAAAATCAAAACGCACAGCAAAAAGCACTGCAGAAACAGATCAAAAGCAAACTGCATAGGCGTGCTTTGAGCCCCATGCTGGCCACACTGATCAACCCTCAGACGAGAATACATAGACAAAAAGTCCATGTACATTCGCTGAATGAAAGAATGTTTGAAATTTTAACTTGTTTTTAACATTCTGTTTTTAAAACCAATGTAATTTCTGAACGAAAACCATATACACTGTCTGAAAATTCCATTGACCAAGAAGTTCCCTATTATCTCCAAATCTTTCCATCGCTGTAGTTGAAAATAAACGTCGACCCGACCCCACGAACGATTAGAAAATCAAACGAACACTCCTAAAACGAAAATTTGATCTCTGAGTCTGATGATATCCACCAACAGTACACGCAGCATACATCCTCCAACGGCATATCTCTCCTCTAATAGTCCACACGATACATCTCCAACAGTACACACAGTATATCTCTTCTGTCTACTACTCCCAGAGTGGACCCGACACCCAGCTCCCTAACCATATAGTTGGTTATTTACACTTACCGCTGCATAGAGAGATCTAAGAATAAATTGCCCCCTTCCTAAACTCTACATACCAACCAAATCATACACCACAATTTCTTTCAAGGCCATTAGTCGAAACAACAATTGGCCAACCAATCTACCACGAAAACAATCATCAGTTGCAGCCCTAATTCATATCATTCTGTATGACCTAGGCTCCATTTCCACGAATGCGATTTGCCATGTGACTTTGGACACAAAGTCGCATTACAAGTCACAGCCCCTTGAAAGCTGCGACTATGAAAAGGTACCTGCACCACTCTGATGTGACTCTGGACGCGACTCTGACCCAGACTGTAAATTTGGATCAAAGTCGCACTCAAAGCCACACCAAAGTCGCACCGCACAGTCACACTCTAAATCATGCGACTTTGGAGTTGCACCAGTGGAAACGTAGCTCTATGCCCACCGGTGTGTTTCAATCACAACGATTGGCCTAATCTCATTTAAAGGGTCAACTAAACTTGCTTTTTGGCAGAGAGGCACATATGCTTTTCCACTGCCTCCAAGATTCAAAATGGAGCCCTCATCATTCGCACTTACAATTTTATTTTATATATACACAATATTCAAAATCAGTGTCATCAGAATATTCACATAGACAAAAGGTGAAAAAAATAAAGTTCTGAGAAGTTTGTTAGTCTGAGTATTCAGAGACAGGTGAAAACAAAAGACATAAAAAAATGTGTTTCTGGAGTTAGGACTGTATAGACCAGCTCTGTCTTCCATACACAAACTAACATTCACCCAAACGTTAAACTTCCTCACACCCGGGCACCATCTGACAAGGCTAAGTTTACCTACTGAACAGCAAACTGGATGATGCAGTGGAGGCGGGATTGTTGACAAGATGACCATATGAATATCTGTCCGTATATGACTTTAATATCCCTACCTTCTACTGCATCCCCAAGGTGCATAAGTCCCTTGAAAAGCCACCCGGGAGGCCAATTGTCTCTGCAATTTTCGGGCCCCTGGATAGGATTGGGAAATATCTTGACTCCCTCCTAAAAGATATGGTGGGTGAGCTTAGGTCATACGTACAAGACACACGTCATGTGCTGGCTCAGATTGCCGACCTGGAAATTGATGGGGAGACATGGTTGGTCAGCATTGACGTTGAATCACTATATACGTCAATTCTGCATGAATGTGGAATTGCACCAGTCAAGGGCTCCCTTGATAGAAGCTTTCCACAGTTTGGTCCTGAAAATGAATTTCTAATTGAACTTTTGCAATTTGCCCTCAATAACAACTTCTTTCAATTTGCCTCACGGTTCTATCAACAGATTGAAGGCACCTCGATGGGGCGGCATGGGCACCTGCGTACACGCGTACCTCCATCTGGGCAGCTGGGAAGAGGAGGAAGTTTTCTGTCGTCCAATGTACCTCGGCCACGTACATACGTGGCTGAGGTACATTGATGACGCGTTGGTCATATGGACAGGCGATATTGACTCCCTCCATGAGTTTATTAACGAACTTAACGCTAATGAGCCTAATATACGCCTGACTTACGTGTACGACCAATTTCAGCTGTCATTTTTGGACCTGGTCATCAGATTGGAAGATGGTAAGGTCAGTACATATACTTATCTGAAAGAGACGGCGGCAAATACTTTGCTGAAAGCTGACAGTCATCACCCTCCCTGGTTAGAGAATGGAATTCCCACAGGGCAATTCATGAGGATAAAGCGCAATTGTTCTAATATTACCGACTTACGGAGGGAGTCGAAAGATCTGTATGTGAGATTCCGGGAGAGAGGATATTCTCACAGGCAGATCCGAAATGCCAAACGCAAGGCTGCGGTACGAACTAGAGAAAGCCTGCTCCTCAAAGATCATAATTTAAAAGCACAAAAAGCAATTGAACCAGGCCCAGTGAGATTGATTACTGCATATGGCGCCCAATGGGGCTCTGTGCGCAAAATCTTAGAGAAACATTGGAGTATTCTAATGAATAACAAAGGTCTGGCAAACATTGTGGGCGACGGGCCCAAAATGGTGGCGCATAAATCTAAGAACTTGGGGGACATCCTCATCCACTCAGAGTTCACCAGACAGCAGGATCCCACCTGGCTGTCTGAGTCCCCGCGGCATAAGGGGATGGTCCCATGTACAAAATGTCAAGTGTGTCCCTTTGTCGAGAGGACTAATGTTTTTATGGTCGCTATGGGACAAAAGGAATACGAAATTAGGGACTTGATCAACTGTTCCACCACCAAGGTGGTCTATATGATTACCTGTCCTTGTCCCAAAATTTATATCGGTAAGACCAAGAGAGCCCTTAAGGTCAGGATAGGGGAACATTTGAGGGATATTAGAAGGGAGAGGGAGAACGTTTTGGAGAAGGAGAAAAAGGAGGAGAGACCGGTGGCTAAACACTTTGTGCAGTACCACCAGGGTAAAACTGACGGACTGAAGGTAAAGGGTATTTATACCCTAAAGTTACCAGCGAGGAGGGGGGACTTCAACCGCATCCTATTGCAGAAAGAAAAGTGGTGGATATATACTTTGAAGTCCCTCGCACCTCTGGGCATGAACACTGAGCTTAATATGCAACCATTTTTGGACCAATGAAACTTGCCCATATCAGGGTGTGACTTTGTCCTGCTTTCCTCTCCTCTCTTCTTCATTTCACCTCTTCTCCAGCATCTTTAGATCACCATTGGTTTAGTGGCCCTCCCTCTCCCCCTTTTCTCCCGGAGTTTTAATTTTTCCTCTACCTGTACTGATTTGGTCTTGCCAGCCCTCCTTTCTCTCATTCTCTATCCCCTCCTTATTCCAGTTTCTTTCCACTTGGATCTGGTGATGATAGTATTTATCTTCATCAGTAAATTTTTGTTTATTTTTTATGTTTGTCTTCTATGTTTGATGTTTGTTGATTCAAAGGGGTAAGAAGATGGTGTGAGCTGCTAGATACAAAATGCTCCTAATAAATTTAAGCAAGGGTTTGCTAGGCTGTATCTACAAAAACTACCTGGAAAGCATAGACCTGCAACAGATATACAGAAGAAACCTACCCGAGCTTCCTTTCTAGCTTGTCCCAGTTAAACTTATCAATGAAGAAAATAGTAGGAGGAGGGGGGCCTACACCTCGAGGCATTATAAGGGAGAGGTGTATGCCCGCCCCTTTCCACGTCCAGTTGAAGCTACGTGACATGACGTTGCGAAACGCGTCGACGTAATTGCGGTGTGCAGACGTCGCTACAGCGATCCCCCAAGTACAATGGGAAGTGGAGAAACTTTGAAGGAAGTACCTAGCCTACACAGTTGAAGATGTCATCAGTGAAGTTGCAATCTGCTTAATGCTTAATGCAGCGCGGTCGAAAAACGAGCTGAGAATCAGCAAACGCGCAGTACGGCACATTCAACAGCGCCCGCTGGTCTATCCTCCCTTGATGGATGGGAACATGACGAGACGGCTTTGGAAGCACTTGAGTTCATGGCCAGCACCCCTGCATTGGGAAAGAAGGTGGTAACATTACAACTATAACATTCACTTATGTATGATTGCTTCCAAGTTTAGACATTCTGCTATTAAGGAACTGTGTGGTCTGGGGATAGATGTTGATCCTGGGATAGTCTGCTGTGATAGACATTTTGTCAGTGATAGCTGTGCCCTGGTGATGGTCAAGAGGATACCTGTAGTAGCATTTTTTAACCTACTTCGATTAAGGCCATTTTTTCTTTGACATCTGTCACCCAAGTACCGCCTGACTAACAATCGGTCTATTCTTGAATGTACTGTGTCCAAGATATCTGAACTTTGTCTAAGTTACAATCTTTTCCCTGGAATTGACACTTCTTTAAGAAATGCCTTTTGCATGCGCATGCAATTGTACAATTTGAATCATTTCCAGCATATTTAATAAGAACTATTTGTGAGTATAATTTGGAGACTCAATAGACAGTTAACCTTCTGTTTGGCAGCATATCCTTGGCATCACCTTCGTTAGTTTTTTCCGTCACCCTGGGGGCCACACATGCATAGTTTCCCTTGTACCTATTTTTATTTATTACCTCCTCATTGGCGTTTAGCCTGCAGGGTTTCTATGCATGTGTGGCAATATAGGCACCTGCACCGCTTGTGTCTTTTGTGTTTTATTGTTTGTCTACTGTCTGTCTATCTGTTTCATTGGTATACCACGTGTACCCCTACACCTGGTATGCTATTCCATGGTTGTTCATTAGGACCAGCTTTATCCAGCTTCCTTGTTGAAGCAAAATGTTTTACTCTATGTAGTTTTGATATTTCAATCAACTTTGCATTGATTTTTGCTCACTCTCCTTTATTGCCCTCTTTAGCCACTAGTAGCTGTCTATGTTCCAGGGAGGTCTCCTCTCTTGTGATTCCCCTTGGAACATTCACTTGTTTGTATGCTGTTTTCTGGCTATGGCTAGAGCCTCTAATTTAGAGGAGTGGCAGTGAGTGAGCAACCACCACTACACAAGTGGCAAGAGGTATAAGTGTGGTCACCTGTCTGGTGTTTGTGGCTAAGTTTAACTACCTCACTTATATGCTTAATGATACATAAGATAAGTGTCATAAAAACCTTTGATCTATATGAATCAACCCATGCGGCTGCATCTATAACCCATGAAATCAAGAAGGAATGATAATTGTGTAAAAAGAATATCATTATAATAATCACATTTATTTATACAGAAAAGAGAGGTTAGAATAATCAGAGATTACCAAATATAGTATAGAGATGTTATAAATGCAGTGTTGCCAGTGTTTACAAAGATAGGTTATGCAAAAAGGAGATATGATTACAATTGACATACACATGCTATCAAGGTAAGACAACTCCTAGGATAAAAAAAGTTAAGAGAAGAAAAGAGACATAAGAGATAATACAGATATTGTGTAGAGAGGTCTTACGTAACTATCCTTCATCTAGACCGTCAGCCGAAGAGAACGTGCTCTCTTGACTGCTTTATACCCCCCATGCCCCTTTTCCCACCAATCCAGGTTCTACCCCCGGGACCTTCTTATTGTTCCCGACTATCCCTGTCTGCTTGTGACCCTGACCTTTGGCGTGTTCTTGACTATACCTGTTTGCCTGTGACCCTAACCTTTGGCGTGTTCTCTGTTATCCTTGTCTGCTAGTCGCCCCGAAATTTGGCTACCTCCTTACTATCCCTTGCTGTCCTGGACTGCTGTTTTCTCTCCATCCTCCTGTAGCCTACCGTGAGCGTGAGCTGGGAGACCCTGGGGGCTGCAACCTGGAGCCAGTTCCAGCCCAGTCCACCCTCACCACTAGAGGCTCTGCTGAACACCTGCTGGCTCTTAGACTCCGCGCCCTGGGGAATCTATGCTCTAACTCCCTGTGGGATCCGTGTTGGTGCTCCAGGGGACCTGCCTTCCTGAACCACCCCGAGTTCTATCCGCAGAAGTCAGCCTTAGGGTCCACTATCTTAGCGGTGCACTCCTGACCCCAACGGTGTGCATCTGTCACCTGGACTCAGGTGACCTGACAGTTGCTCACATAAGCATTGGCTACCTCTGAAGCCTCCTAAATGTTCATTGGTTCATAGTTGCCTCAAATTCTGATTGGCTCACCTCAAGCCTCTTTGCCTACCATGCCCAGGTCTAAAAACTTCCGGTGCCTTTCTGTCTATATTTGTTAAGCAACCTCCTTTGATCCCCAACCCTACCAGTTCCGACATTAGCATGTCAAAAGACCCCCAACCAAGTGGTGACACAAAGTCTGATAATTATCACCTGCCTAAAACATTCAACAGCTTTTGAGAACCAAGAAAAAAAGGAGTATGTTAAAAATCTAAGCTGGGCTCAACCAACCTGATATCACAAAATATATACAGTCCTGTAAAAACACATACGTGTGTGTGTGTGTGTGTGTGTATGTATATGTGTGTATGTATATATGTGTGTATATATATATATATATATATATATATATATATATATATATATATATATATATATATATATATCCAATGAGGCATGGTAATTTAATTAGAGTCCTTTTATTAGAGAGTTCCCTTGAAGATATAAATATGGATTTCAGAATCTCCACCACAATAATCAAAATCAATACATCAATATTTTAAAATTAAAAAAATGAATATAAGGTAACGTAACGTCCGTCACGGAGGGAGGGGCCTGACTGTGCCGGCTGGTGCATGAGCGAGCGCCAACCTGGGGAGAGCCGCGGCGGTACCAGTGAAAGTGGAGAGAGGCTCTGGTCCGCACATGACATCCCCACCGGCCGCTCCGGAACCTGCACGCCGATGCGCCGCACAATCGCAGGACCGTGGGTGGAACTACTGGTCGGATTGTGCGGAGTGGGGCGGGGTGTGGGGATTGTGAGCGGCGTGCTCCCCCTACCTCCCCCTATCCCGCCTTCTCCATCCCCGTATCCTGCCAGCCTAAGCTCGACTCCTGGAGCCTCTGCGGCATCCTGGGAGATTATCCGGCAGACCTGCCTTGCACGGAGGTGAGAGGATCCGTGTAGTGGGCAGGGTGAACACATGGCGGGAGCTGTGATCTGAGAAACAACAGGAGCCACTGACCAACAGTGTTGAAGGGCAGAAAAAGGAGGTACCCCATATGGGACAGTATAAGCTAACACCTGAATGTGTCACTGTGTATAATAGTATCTGCTGGCTGCTATGGGGCCATTTCAACACATGTGAAGTAATAGTTGGTGGAATGACGAGGTGTTTATATGTAAAAATGTTTTTTTACCCACATTGCTCATTTGGAGGAATGGAACTCACTGTTGTAAAAAATAGAGGAATGGTTATTTGCCTTGTATACAAAAATGCTTACTGAGGACTGAAGAAGTTAATTAGCTCAGCAGAGATAAGACACTGAGAATTCGGCGGTATGTGTATATATATATATATATATATATATATAATATTGAACGTTAAATAACCATACAATACTTATGCGGCTTATCTCCCCAAACCCACTTCAAGTAGGCATATTAAACAATAGCCCTTCTGGACTCTTTGCAGGGTTTGGGCTGGGCATAAAGATATAAACAAACATCTCTTAGTAGCTGTAAAGGCACTGTTAGAGTCGACTACAAAACCACACTTCCTACAAGTACAGAAAGTTAGAGAACTCCTGTCTTGCTCTCCCCTTTTCCTTGCTTTGGCTCCGTTTTTCGTTTTCTCTCTCCCCCATCTTTGACTGATTGGAGGGGGGGGGGCAGAACGGGTTGAAGCTGGGGAAGCAGATAAGCGGGATAAAAAAGAAAGGCAACATGAGTAAAGCTACATCTGACTCTGCAGGGGGGCCCAGAACCCCTAAAGACAAAGCTACGGTTAGTACGATCAAACAGTACATGTCTCAGGGAGCCAGCCCTAAGAATACAAGTTAGGAGAAACAAGGGCCAGCTAAAGTTAAAAGGAAAAGGGGAACAGAGAAAAAAACAGGAGAATCATCAGACCATTCTAGGGATGACTTAACAGAGAGTGAGCTGGAAACAAGTAGAGTGGAGGAACAAAGAGTTGATGCTCAAATCCCTACAAAAGTAGAAATGATGGAGATGTTCCTGAGGTTGGAAATCTCAATTAAAGCAGATATAAATATGCTGAGAGCGGACTTGGGAAATTTGTTGGTAAGAGTAGAGACGACAGAAAAAAGAACAGACAAACAAGCACAGGAGCTTCGCAACCTTAAAGAGCAAGTTAAGATAAAACAAAAAACCAGAAGAAAATCCTCTATAGATTAGAAGATCAAGAGAACAGAAATAGAAGGCAAAATGTGAGAATTCGCTCAGTTCCAGAGAAAAGGGGAGAAGACCTGAGAAGAATTAAAAGTAAAATTTTTGGCCCTCTACTGGATAAAGGAGTAGATGAATTTGCAAAGATAGAAAGGGTGCACTGGGTCGGAAAATTATACAATACAGAAGCAGATAGGCCACGGAACATAATAGTAAGACTCAGATTTTATGAAGAAATTTGGACGAAGATGAGAGGAAAACCGCCTTTACATTATGAAGGATCTGAGATGCAGGTTTTTACTGATCTGGCACCGGAAACATTGGCGAGAAGGCGACTCCTGAAACCTCTGTTGGAGCAGATGCGAGTGCAGAATATTAAGTACAGCTGGGGATTCCCAGCATCTGCTAGATTACGGTTCCCTGAAGATTTGGTGGAATTCTGCAATAAATTAGATCTACAGGTTCCAGAGTTGCCTGGCTGGACTGAGGGAGAATTGGAAACTTAATAAAGCATAGTGAACAATAAAGAGTAAGGCCCCTTTCACACGGGACGGATCCGTGTTGATCCGCCCCGTGTTTATCCGCTGCTCAGCGGGGATCGCTCCGCTTTCCCCAGCTGAACAGGCAGATGACAGGGCGGGACCCGCACACTGTGCAGGGACCGCCCTGTCAGATCTCTGCTCTCCCCTATGGGGGATCGGAGGAACACGGACCGTCTGTCCGTGTTCATCCAATCCGCTCTGCAGACGGATAGAAAAATAGGATTTTCTTCCGTCCGCAGAATCGGACGAGAGCGGAGCCGGACAACATCGGGTGTTAGCGGATGTACATCCGCTGACACCCGCTATCCCATAGGGATGCATGTATGTCCGTATTTCATCCGAAAACGGATGGATGAAATACGGACATACGGTCCGCACGTGTGAAAGGGGCCTTAGGAATACTGTTTTTGTTGCAACATTGGGAATCACTTTAGGGAGTGGCTTCAGGGGTGTGGTCGGTGGGGAGGGATGGAATGGCACACTCAGAGCCACACCTCAGGACAAAGATCTGGAGTGGGCCATGGTATCTAGGGCCTTAGACAATCCAGTGGCCTGTTTGGGGCCAGGGGGGGAGAGTAGGGAGGATACCTCGTGTAGGACACATAAAAGAATGGAAAAAACCTGCTATAGACAAGAAAAGCGAGCTCAGCATAGGAAACCAGGAAAAAAAAAGATGACAACAATACATTTTATGACTTATAATGTAAGGGGATTAAACACTCTCACTAAAAGACATAAGATACTAAAAGAACTTAAGTGGTACAGGGCAGAGGTGGTCTTTCTTCAAGAGACCCACTTTTACACATGAATCAAACATTAAATTGCACTCTAATAATTTCCCGACCTGGTACTATGGAGACACAATTACAAAGAGAGCAAGGGGGGTAGCAGTAGGGTTGGCGAAAGGAATCCGGTTTAAATTGGAGGAAAGGTTTTCCGATCCAGAAGGAAGATTTCTCTTCCTAAAAGGTAAATTAAGTGAAATGGAATGCACATTGGCAAACATCTATGCCCCTATTAAGAATCCGATATAATACTTAAAAGGTATTTTGGAGAAGTTGATGGACTTTGAGTGGGCATGTGATTTTGATGGGAGATATGAATTTTTGTATGGAACCAGGAGTAGATAGTACGTCCCGGGTGCAGGGGACGAACAACGTACAACTTAAAAATGATAAAACAAAAATTACATATGTGTCAAATGGTTGATATATGGAGGATTCAACATCCTAAAACGCAAGATTTTACGTTTTACTCCCCTGTACACGGGACGTACTCTAGGATAGATTACATACTGGTTGACCATAGAGTTCTTGAAAAGATAATAGAACCCAGCATAGAAATATCTACGTTAACGGACCACGCCCCCGTAAGAATGAAAATGACAGTCCCTGGGAACCAAAGACAACCCTTTGCCTGGTGATTAAATGAAGATCTATTCCGTGATGAGGTAGGCTAAAAAATTGTGGAAAAGGAATTAGAATATTACTTTGCAAATAACGAAACAGAAGAGATATCGGGGTCTACCCTATGGGAGGCTCATAAAGCCTACATTAGGGGGATCCTGATAGACATAGGAGCAAGGAAAAAAAAAGAGAGAACAGGGAAAATTAAAAAATGTAATTGAAGAAATATCTAAAGCCGAACAAGAACATAAAAAACACAAGCTTAGTGACTTCTCAAAAATTTGTAATCAAAAGAGATAAATTAAAGGACCTCATGGAACAAGAGACTAAAAAAAGATTTCATAGAATAGCTAAAGAAAGATAGCAGTGGGGGAATAAAGCTAGTAAATATTTAGCCAGAATGCTTCAAAAGAAAAGATCCACAGATTACATTGAAAAAATTCAAATTAAGAGAGGGGAAATGGTCTATCCGACACAGAAAATAGCGGAAACATTTAAAAATTATTATAAGGAATTGTACTCAGTAGATCAGCTGGGAGGTCACTCAGGGGAGAAAGAGGAAAAATAAATGATTTTCTAAAAAAGGCCAGATTTTCAAAGATTTCTGAAAACGTGAAGGAGATATTAGAAGATCCGATAACTGAGGAGGAAATCAATAAAGCCTTGTCTGACTCGGCCCCGGGGAAAAGTCCTGGCCCAGACGGGTTTATAATGTACTATTATAAAAAATATAAAGATTTTAACACCAAAGTTATGTCAATATATGAATGGTCTGGGGACTGAATATGAGCTGAGTAGGGAAGCTTTGTCCACTACAATTACAGTAATCCCGAAGGAGAGGAAGGATGGAATGTTGTGTTCCAGCTACTGGCCAATATCGCTGCTAAATGCAGACATTAAATTGTGTGCTAAAGTTTTGGCAGGACGGATGAAAGGACTGATGAACACATTGCTACATCCTGACCAAGTAGGTTTTACCCCAAGAAGGGAAGGGAGGAATAACGGGGTGAGAATGTTGCTCCTACTTCAGAGGATAAAAGAAAATGGGCTCCCAGGTCTACTCCTGTTGATAGATGTCGAAAAGGCCTTTGACAGGGTAGACTGTGGGCTTATGATACAGACCTTAGAAATTATGGGAGTTGAACTAAGAATGATCTGGTGGATCAAAACATTATACAATCACCCCACAGAAACTATAAAAATTAATGGAACACCTTCCCTCCCTTTTGAAATGAAAAACGGGACGAGATAAGGTTGTCCCTTGCCCCCTCTACTATTTGTGCTGTCCTTGGAGCCATTACTTGCAACGATACAAAATAACCTTGATATTAGTGGATTTAAGGTAGGAGATGAGGGACACAAGCTTGCAGCATTCGCGGATGATGTGTTGTTTTACATAGCTAATCCTAGGATTACAATGCCCAATTTATTAAAACCTTTAAAACAATATGGCGAAATATCAAACTTTAAAATAAACCTAGTGAAATCTGAAATCTTAAACATAAATGTAAGTAAACTGGAAGAATGGAAGTTGAAAAAGGAATTTAAATTTTCCTGGAGGAAAGAAATAATGTAGCGAGATAAACCCCACCGCTAAGGTAGATCCACCGAAATAAGTCCTTTACCTCCAGAGAAGAGAGAGCCCCAGGTGCTGGCTAATGCACGTACAGATAGAAATGGACGAAAGAACTCTGGACAGCCGCACTCCTATGGAAATTTTCTTATGCCTTTATTTGTAAACCAGGATCACAAAGTACACAAGACACCACAGCAGAGTGGTACAGAACAACAGCTGACGCCTTTTACACTTATACTAAGTGCTTACTCAAACGCGTCAGCTGTTGTCCTGTGCTGTGGTGTCTTGTGTACTTTGTGATCCTGGTTTACAAATAAAGGCATAAGAAAATTTCCATCGGAGTGCGGCTGTCCAGAGTTCTTTCGTCCATTTCTATCTGTACGTGCATTAGCCAACACCTGGGGCTCTCTCTTCTCTGGAGGTAAAGGACTTATTTCGGTGGATCTACCTGAGCGGTGGGATTTATCTCGCTACATTATTTCTTTCCTCCAGGAAAATTTAAATTCCTTTTTCAAGCTTACTTACATTTATGTTTAAGATTTCAGATTTCACTAGGTTTATTTTAAAGTTTGATATTTCACCAATAATGTACCTGGGAATAAAATTAGCTAATTCAATGAAGAAGATATACAAAATAAACTATATTCCCCTACTAACAAAAGAGAGGGTCCTAGTGTTAGAGTACCTAATATACAGGGTGACTCTGTAGGTACTTAAGATTTGCTTGTGCCAACGTCCCGAATACTGAATTGGATTTATCAAAAGACTAAAAACTTCAATGGGACTTTAAAGGCACAACTGTAGTGAGCTACACAGCGTATGTAAAAAAATCGAATTTTATTAATGGTATACAAGAGAACAAAAAGAATAAACAAAACAGTATTAAAAACACATCGGATCTGGACATACAACGCATATCATAACACCATCTTAAGGATCCTATCCTGCCGTTTAGTGTGTATTTCTATATAGTATACAATTCAAGCACAATCCCAAAAAAAAAAAAAAAAGGGAAAAAAAATTATATATGAACTTCCCCTAAAGAGGTTGAGATTGGGGGAGCACTGCAGGTCTGGTATTCCCAAAGAGGTGTGTTCTCCAATTGCTCTACATGTTTCACGTTAACAGGGAACGCTTCTTCAGGAGCTAGAGGTTCAAGTAGGTGTGTAAAAGGAAAAAATTGTTCACACAGATAAATTTAATCGGTAAGTCGCAAACAGCGATCGAGGTATGGATATTAGTAAAAATCAAGCAAGCAGCAAACGGACACCAGGGCCTCCCAGATATGTCACATCACATAGTTGTAGGTGGGGAGAGCTTGTATATGCTACAATTCCCAGACATACAACAGGCAACCACTCAGCAGGACGGAGCACTCCCAGATCTCTCTCCTTTCCTTATTGTGGGAATTGTAGCATATACAAGCTCTCCCCACCTACAACTATGTGATGTGACATATCTGGGAGGCCCTGGTGTCCGTTTGCTGCTTGCTTGATTTTTACTAATATCCATACCTCGATCGCTGTTTGCGACTTACCGATTAAATTTATCTGTGTGAACAATTTTTTCCTTTTACACACCTACTTGAACCTCTAGCTCCTGAAGAAGCGTTCCCTGTTAACGTGAAACATGTAGAGCAATTGGAGAACACACCTCTTTGGGAATACCAGACCTGCAGTGCTCCCCCAATCTCAACCTCTTTAGGGGAAGTTCATATATAATTTTTTTCCCTTTTTTTTTTTTTTTTTTTTTTTTTTTTTTTTTGGGATTGTGCTTGAATTGTATACTATATAGAAATACACACTAAACGGCAGGATAGGATCCTTAAGATGGTGTTATGATATGCGTTGTATGTCCAGATCCGATGTGTTTTTAATACTGTTTTGTTTATTCTTTTTGTTCTCTTGTATACCATTAATAAAATTCGATTTTTTTACATACGCTGTGTAGCTCACTACAGTTGTGCCTTTAAAGTCCCATTGAAGTTTTTAGTCTTTTGATATATTCCCCTACTAGATGAAATTAAAACGGAAAGTAAAAGATTAATAAGTAGGCCATTATCATGGATAGGATGTATTAACACCATAAAGATGGTTCTCCTCCCAAAGATTACCTATAAGTTCCAGATGTTGCCATTGACATTACCACAACCATATCTCAGAAAGCTAAAATCGATAATAATAAAATCTATATGGAAAAATTAAAAACCTAGAGTCTCTCTCTTAACACTAAAGCAGGAAAAAAAAGAGGAGGGCTGGCAGTTCCCGATATTCAAAATTACTACAAAGCGGTATTATTGTCAAGAGTTATTGAATGGGTTAGGGAAAACAATGTTTAAAGATGGGTTAATATAGAAAAAACTTTTTGTAAAGCACAAT
The DNA here is from genome assembly GCA_037952925.1 of Lithobates clamitans. NCBI lineage: Eukaryota > Metazoa > Chordata > Amphibia > Anura > Ranidae > Lithobates > Lithobates clamitans. Next base: position 2,575,023 of record JBBGZY010001184.1, read on the forward strand.
TGGGAAACATAATTTGGAATCCACCACACTATAGAACACTTGATGAAAGCACGCATGTATTGACACAGACTGTTTTAAAAACTTGGGATATGACGTACAAACAACTCAATGGGAAATATAATTCACCTTTAATAGCACTGAAAGAAAACGAATATTTTGCACCAGGGAAAAAGAAGGCGGAAACTGGATAAAGAATGATAGGGCACAATTAAGAGATATAATAAAAAAGGGAATATATTATCATTTCAAGAATTAAAGCATAATAAGGATTCATGGGTGATCAATGAGTGGCGGTACCTCCAGTTGAACCACTTTGTCAGGAACCTACCTCATCCAATAAGATCGGGTGAAGACTTGACTGCGCTGGAACGGCTTTGTATAGCAGATAATACAAAAAACATTATCTCAAAGTTATATAAATTATTGCTGACAGTGGATGAAGTGGAGGTTCCACCTTACATTAAAAAATGGGAAAGGGAATTGGGGTCACAGAGGGATAAAATCACTATAGGAAAAATTCTGAAATTAACCCATAGTTCGGTAGTAGACATCAAAACAGCCGAAATGAATTACAAATGCCTAACCGAGTGGTACGCAACCCCAGACAAAATTAGTAAATATCAATGTGGTAAATCGGCGGAATGTTGGTGAGGCTGCAAGGAGGTAGAAACAATGACCCACCTATGGTGGGGCTGTCCTAAAATTAAAAAATATTGGAAAAAGTTCTTATATTTGTTTTAAAAGAAATCACTAAAATTGAATTAGTAGAATATCCGTGGACAGTACTCCTACACGGAGTGGAAGGAGAAGTAAAACAATACAAAGAATCATTGATACCACACCTTCTAAATGCAGCAAAAAGACTTATCCCCAAGAAATGGCAAGAAGTAGAAAGCCCTCTTATCTGGAAGTGGATCGACTCGGTAGAAGAAACATACAATATGGAACGTCTGAGACACAGTATAGATGAAAATAGTGAGGGGGTAAAAGATAAGTGGGAGTGTTGGAAAGAGTTTAAAAAAATGCTATGCGGAGGAACTAAGAGTACAGATCTAGAGCGGGGAAAGGAAGTAGATAACAAATAGAAATTAAACAACAAAATAAGGACAAGTGTTTAAATGCAGAGGTAGGGTGGGATTGCGGGGGGAGGGGGGAATAGTGGACTAAGGACTGTGTATTAGTGATGTCTGTAAATTTCTCTTTTTTCATAAGAATTACTAAATAAATTTTGTAAGAGCATTTGATACAGGCTACTATGATGTGAAAATGAGAAGGGACAAAAATGAACTGCAAAGTTGAATTAAGTCTCTCAAAGAGTTCGCTGAAGTGGCAAAAAAAAATAAAAAAATTACCCTTTCCAAAATGGCTGCTGGTCTAAAATGGTGGTTACCAGATTGTCCGAAAATGGCTGCTGTAGTTTCCAAGATGGTGTCTGCTTAAAGAGGATATGCGTCTTGTGTCCTTAAAGTTTAAGTATAAGGTGTCAATGAGTGTAAGTGGGTTGATGGATGAAGTGTGTATGTCTGTGTGTCTGTTTCCATCCTTTGGGTAATGGTCAGAGGTCTTAAATACCACTATGAACAATGAACTCATAAAAATGTTCATAACCTAACCCATAAGGTGTGTCTTCATTTCCATTGGATGAGTTGGCTAATAATTTACCTTCCTGGAAATCCTTTTGTTTGAATTATTACTGCTCCTTTAACCACTTCAATACCAAATACCAGGCACTTAGACACCTTCCCGCCCAGGCCAATTTTCAGCTTTCAGTGCTGTCGCAACTTGAATGACAATTGCGCGGTCATGCTACACTGTACCCAAACACATTTTTTATCATTTTGTTCCCACAAATAGCTTTCTTTTGGTGGTATTTGATCACCTCTGTGGTTTTTATTTTTTGTGCAACAAATAAAAAAAGACCGAAAATTTTGAAAAAAAAAAACAAGCTTTTCTTTGTTTCTGTTAAAATTTTTTGTAAATAAGTATGTTTTCTTCAGTGACGGGCACTGATACGGCGGCACTGATGGGCACTGATACGGCGGCACTGATAAGCACCAATGAGGTGGCACTGACGGGCACTGATGGGCACTGATAGGTGGCACTGGTATTCGGCACCGATGGGCACTCATAGGCGACACTGAGGGCACTCGTAGGTGGCATTGATTGGTACTTATGGGTGGCACTGGGTACTTATGGGTGGCACTGATAGGTGGGCACTGATTGGCACTGACAGGTGGCACCGATGGGCCCTGACAGGTGGCACTGATGACACTGATTGGTGGCACCGATAACACTGGTGACATTGCTGGGCAGAACTGAAACCTAATGGTGCCAATCAGTGCCCATTTGTGGGCACTGATTGGCACAGATTGGGCACATGTGAATGGCCATGGGGTACATACCTGGCCATCCACATGTTGCCCCTTCCCTTGTGGTCCTAGTGGCGATCCCTGGTGGTCTAGTGGGGTCATCTGATAAACAATCAGCGCAGACCCCCCTGTTAGGAGAGCCGCCGATCGGCTCTCCTCTACTTGCGTCTGTCAGACGCGAGTGTGGAAAAGCCGATCAACGGCTCTTCTTATTGACATCGTGATCAGCCGTGATTGGACACGGCTGATCATGTGGTAAAGGGCCTCCGCCGGATAAAAACATTTCTCATAGCACTATGAAAGTTTAAGTGGTGGCTCTATCTTCCTAAATACAAAAATACTGCGCATGTGAAAAGATAATTCAGTGTGGGGAAAAAAGCAGCACCTCATGTGAGCTATTACCACAAAAATCAAGAAACCAAATAAAGGTTTGTTGTGCTACAGTGATTGATAAAAATACTATAAAAAAATTATAAATAAACAGTCCAGAAAAATCAGTCTCTCAAATAGACCATATTGGTCACATGGCAAACTCCATTATTCAACTGTGGATAAGGTTATTCAGACCCTTCACCAAGTGAACACCCCACTACCACAATAGGTTGGATTCTTATCAGAGAGCCTAGACTTTTTATTACGAAGGGTCAAACAGGCTTGATGAATGTGTCCCAGCAGGGGATGTACAAGGAAACCATGTCAGGAACAGCTCCAGAGCATCCAGGGGACTGCACCCAAACGACGATCGTGTAGTCAAATCCAAAAAAAAATGCTGGATAGTGTAAAACCTCTTAAGGGTTGCAGTTAACATAAAGTATCGCACTTGCACGTATCCATAGTAAAAACGGCATTGCATGGTAAAAAATTAAGGCGGCCGCCACAGAACATCCAAACATGTAAAATGCGTGATAACGGGAACATACAGCTGTGCCACTTTGTGTTGGTCTATCACATAAAATCCCAATAAAATACATTTACATTTTTGGTTGAAACATGACAAAATGTGGCAAATTTCAAGGGGTGTGAATACTTTTTCCAAATAAAGTTTTTTATTATCAATGGTATTTGAAGTACATTATGTAAGAGAAAAAGGTAAATGTAAAGGCAATACATAAATGTAAGTTATTATATATATTGCTGATGCTAGACATCTATACACTAAAACTAAAACATTGCTAAATGCCAACGGTGATCCAGTGTCTGTCTTTTAGTAAATCTATTAGCATGCATGTAACGTTAATGCTGTTGCAAGACTAACTTTATGTGTAACTATAGGAGTCACAGGGTTATGTAGTATAGGAGAATAGAGGGGGGTAATAGAAAGAGAAGGGGGTAGAGAGGGGTATAGAAGTTATAGAAGTGGTGGTGTTACCTGATCATGGTGGGTCCTCCCGGAGATGCCATAGCTCCCAGACCCTGTTATGTGCTTCCAATCTGTCTTGTCTTCTGGCCGTCATTTTCTCCATCACTTACACATCCTTAATTCTGGCATAAAGATCATCAGCGGAGGGTGGAGTGGTACGTTTCCAGTGCAATGCTATAAGGCATCTTGCTGCTGTTAGAATATGACGCACTAGCTTCTTATATGGGGTGGGGAGCTTAAGTGGCGATAGGCCCAACAAAAAGAATTTTGGGAACGCCTGGACCAGTGTGTCCAGGAGGCGGGCCAGTTTTGTTGGACTGTGGACCAGTAAGGGTTTAACGGGCAACTCCAATATATATGTAGGAAGGTGCCCTTTGCTCCCTGACATCGCCAGCACTTATTGGAACTATTGGGGAAAATGGCGTGGAGCACCTCTGGAGTCATGTACCAAAGTAGGAGAATTTTATAAGAATTTTCCTTATATAATGAGCATATTGAGCTCTTTGCCGTTTGGGACCATATGGTCTGCCATTGTGTTATAGGGATTTCCTCGCCGAGGATCTTTTCCCATTTAGTCATATAAGAATGTTTGCCTTGCCCATCCCGGGAAAATGTGTTTAGGATCTTATATATGCCCGATATGAGCCCTTTCTGGGTATTACCTGCCAAAATTATAGTTTCAAATGGGGATGGGGTTGAAAATTGCAGGGTAGGTGTTATAGTAAGTGCATAATGTCGGATTTGTAAATACCCATAGAACACCTGTCTGGGAAGTTCAGATTGTTTTGTCGATCAGAGAATGGCAATAGTTTCTGTGTCCTAGGGTCCACCAGATTCCCAAAGTGGAATAAATTCCGGGATGTCCAGGGATGTGACATTTGGTAAGTTAGGCTATCTGGCACTTTGGGATTACAGATGAAAGAAGTCAGGAGTGATTTTTCTGATGACAGTCCATGAGAATGAGCCAGTGTACGCCATATCCGTCTCAGTTGGGACATGGGGCCCAGCATACGTTTGGGGGCTACGTCCGCATTCGCACTCCACAGTAGATTATTTGGATGTATGGGAGCTAGCCATAATTTCTGTCAATTTATTGTAAGATTTGTGGGTGAACCACAACGCCACTGCTCGCAGCTGAGCTGCATAATAATATTTAATAATGTTAGGGAATGCTAATCCCCCTTCATTGCGGGACGCCATTAACACTGATCTCGGTACCCTGTGTCTTTTGTAATTCCAAACATAATGAAGTAGGTCAGACTAGAGTTTTTTCAGTTGGTTGAGTGGAATTGGTATGGGTAGTGTTTGGAAAAGATATAGGAGCTTCGGGAGGATAGTCATTTTGAGCGAAGCGAATGAATAGGTAAAATACCGCGCCAATCCAAAAAATCAAAGCAGCAGCCAACACTACAGAACGACTAGGACTGTGTAAAATATATAAACAAAAAAGTGTAGCGCTAAAGTGTATAATGTGAAGATGGGAGGTTTTCGAGTGGGGAGAGGTCAATCCACATTAGGAGTGGCATGTAACCCCATCCAGGCCAAAACCAAATGGATGTGTAGACAAACAATATCACCACCTAAGTAAAAAGGTGCAATGCTTTTTCTTTTGAGGGAGATGCAAATATACATGAAAATAAAAATAAATGAAATAACTCAACCAATAGTATTCTCAAAAGTCTACATTTTTGGTAGTGAAAAAAAGAAAAATAAGAGTAGGAAATATAAACAATGTCCACAATAATGGTGGGGAAGTGTAAATCCCAAGTGAATAATATAGGCTTGGTAATTTAGTCCATATGTTGCATAGTGCCGTTGAAACAAATGGAACCCAAGGCAGATATCTTCACAATACAGAGACTCCAAATCAAAGTGAAAGGTAGAATACTCTTACCAACTTCGGTGGACTCACAAGCCGTGGGCGGCGAGTCTAAAGAGCTTGTACTGTCTCACGATGAATGACAGTGTAACGATGGGTTGTGCACCGGAAGGTATCCTCCTCGGATGGGGAACCCGGAAACTGTCCTGAAGGTCTGCACAAAGCAGATGTACGTGTCAGCAAGGATTTCGCTTTTATTTCTTCAGCTCAGAGGCAGGTTTTCAAAAGATCAGTTGCTTTTTTAGAAAAGGGAGGCAAATACAAGCCTTTGTATTTGCCTCCCTTTTCTAAAAAAGCAACTGATCTTTTGAAAACCTGCCTCTGAGCTGAAGAAATAAAAGCGAAATCCTTGCTGACACGTACATCTGCTTTGTGCAGACCTTCAGGACAGTTTCCGGGTTCCCCATCCGAGGAGGATACCTTCCGGTGCACAACCCATCGTTACACTGTCATTCATCGTGAGACAGTACAAGCTCTTTAGACTCGCCGCCCACGGCTTGTGAGTCCACCGAAGTTGGTAAGAGTATTCTACCTTTCACTTTGATTTGGAGTCTCTGTATTGTGAAGATATCTGCCTTGGGTTCCATTTGTTTCAACGGCACTATGCAACATATGGACTAAATTACCAAGCCTATATTATTCACTTGGGATTTACACTTCCCCACCATTATTGTGGACATTGTTTATATTTCCTACTCTTATTTTTCTTTTTTTCACTACCAAAAATGTTGACTTTTGAGAATACTATTGGTTGAGTTATTTCACTTATTTTTATTTTCATGTATATTTGCATCTCCCTCAAAAGAAAAAGCATTGCACCTTTTTACTTAGGTGGTGATATTGTTTGTCTACACATCTATTTGGTTTTGGCCTGGATGGGGTTACATGCCACTCCTAATGTGGATTGACCTCTCCCCACTCGAAAACCTCCCATCTTCACATTATACACTTTAGCGCTACACTTTTTTGTTTATATATTTTGAGCGAAGCGGTTCGTCCTAATAGAGAGATATGGTGTTTTTTCCATTGGAGCAATGAGGATCTAATAGAGCGGAACAGTGGGGGGAAGTTTTCTTGGTACAAAGTGTTGAATTTGGAGGTGATGAAAGTACCCAGGTAATTCAGGGAGGTAGATTTCCATGTGAATGGAAAATTGGATTTTAAGAGTGTGACCTCTGTAGCAGGGATATTAATTGGGAGTGCCTCTGACTTTGACGCGTTTATTTTATTTCCTGAGAGAACACGAAAACGGTCTAGTTCTGCATGTAAAATCGGAAGGGTAACATGGGGTTGAGTCAATGTGAGTATAATATCATCGGCGAAGAGGGAAATTTTGAACTCCCTACCTCAAACCGAGATCCCCCGAATATCTGGATTGCTCCTGATAGATGCAGCCAGGGGTTCGACGCAGAGTGCAAATAGCAGGGGTGAGAGTGGGCACCCCTGTCTGGTCCCATTTGCCACTGAGAATGCTGAGGAGAGTGCAAAGGGGGTCCTGACTTGGGATGAGGGGTTGGAGTATAGGTGTTTGATAGCTTGTAAAAAGGGACCCCAAAATCCCATAAATTGTAATGTGGCGAACAGGAAAGGCAATCCCAAGCGATCGAACGCTCTTTGTGAATACTTTTTCAAAGCAGTGTGTGTGCTTTTAAATGGTGGCCATCCTGAACCTTGCCTCTCTGGTAAGTGAGTCTCTTGTCTGAATAAGTCTTAGAACCTTAACTTTTAAAAACAAAGGTAACTACTACTTCTATACTTACAGGTTCATGTTATATACCTGTTTGAAGTGGTATTAAACCTCAAAACAAAAATGTATTATTGTGGCCTACTGATTCCTAGATGTAGTGGTTGCATTAGTTTTAGACATTTTTTTTCCCTTTATCTCAACTGGTGATCTGGCCTGTAAATCCTGTTGTTTTTCAACTTCCAAGCTGTAAAACCTTTTATAACAAATAAAAAAGAAAAAAAAGCTCTTGCACATTAGCAAAAATGTAAGAAATGTAAGCCCTTATCCACCAAGGTATGTTTTTAAACAACATAGTAAACAAGGCTGCATCTGTGAGCTTGGTATTGATCTTTGCATTTGGTGAGGGGCTTTACAGTAAAAAGGATCTAGGTGACTCTAGAGGCACCCGATCACCTTTACCTCCAAAAGTGACGTCCCCCCTCCAGGGCTTTCCTGTCCCACTGGGAACCCAGGACCATAGTAAATGCTATTCGCTAAGAGAGCAGGAGGTGATCGGGTAACACTCCCAATCTCCCCTGTCACTGGTGAACCCAGAATTTATGTAAATTGGCACTTCAGTGTTCACAGCTGTGGGCCTGTTGGATACACTATCAAACGACGCCTGAATACCTCAACATTTTCTGCCCATCCACCTAAATAAAAAAAAATAAAAAAAACACGGAATGGCACGAAACCAGATCCACTGCAAATCTACATAAACTGTCTTGACATCACACCCCACTCTTTCATTTCTCCCCCTCTTGGGACATCTCCCTTCAAACACACCTAATCTTCTGAAGCTTATCCTAAAACCACCCATTACCCAGAGAAGGGAGTCAGATTCCCCCCCCTACCCTTCACACCTTACACTTACTCCTTTCCTCTACCCCCCCCCTTTTCACAATCTTTCTCCTTCCCCGCCTACCCCCCCTCCCCCATGTCCCACTTATATATCCACATATGACGCCCAATCACCAACAAACCTACCAACTTCAAATTCTCCTCATTCACTCGATTTGGCAGATACGCACAGGACACACTTACAGCTGTCCTCCCCTCCTCTTTAACTGTTGAAAGCTCAATTTAAACAGAGCTATATTACAATCAATTGAAAACACTCCTTCCAGCACTACCCTATCTAGCCTCAGTGTCTGCCAAAAGATAGCGAGCAATCCCAATTAGGATTGCTAACAGGCAAACCCCATATACTGGTAGAACCATAAGGCAAACCCACTAATCTGTTTCCCCTACCAGGTATAACTTGCAGAAATGATCTCCCCCTTTTGCTGTTGGCGCATTGTGGTCTTATTAACATTTCTTTGTACCACTGTTGTTCAAGATCTTTGTTTATATCTTGTATTATTTTTCAATAAAATTTCATGAGAAAAAAAAAAATACAAAAGTTTCTACTAAGAAGTTTCAACATACGTTAAGTAATAAAACATTTGCCAATGGAAAAAAAAAGAAAACGAAAATGTGGTTGCATAAGTGTACACACCCTCTTATAACTGGGGATGTAGCTGTGTTCAGAATTAAATATTATAAACTAGGGCTTTGAAAGAATTTACTTTATAGGTATACTTAAAGCAGACCTGGAACGTTATGTTCCCTTCCACAGGCGGTGGTCTCAGCGGGGAGCATTGATAGCTTCAAGAAACTATTAGATAATCACCTGAATGACCGCAATATACAGGGATATGTAATGTAATACTGACACATAATCACACACATAGGTTGGACTTGATGGACTTGTGTCTTTTTTCAACCTCACCTACTATGTAACTATGTAACTATGTAACTATGTGAACTCCTATCCAATCCATACTGAGCCTTTGGTGTGTCTGGTCTAGTGATTCCTTTTTACTTTGTGAATTATACCATATTATATCCTTGTGTATGGACTTACTTTGGGATACACTTAGACCTTTGCCTGGCTCCCTTGTACTTCACATTCATATTTTATCAGTTGATGCCCACGGTATTCCCTTCCTTGAGTACTTGATGTAGAGACATTTGTCTCACATATACAGCTATATCTTTATAGACCTTGGCCCAGGTCTGCTTTGTATAGTCCTGCTTCTTCATCAGGGTCTGCATCCATTAGGGTGTTCTGCCTCCTTGACAGCAAAAATGTTACTCTAACATGTATTGATCTAGCTCCAGAAGAAGCGCATTTATTGCTCTGAAACTAGTCGAGCAAGCTACTTCTATCTTGAAAAGCAGTAATAACACCATCTGAGCTGGCTAATTTGATCTTTTTCTGATTACTCATAGGAATTGACCTGTTGGGTCACTACATATGTTATTGTTTTTCGGTTGTTTGCTAGTCTCAGAATCTCCCTAGGCCCCCCATTGTATCCCTACAGCCCGTCAGACTCGTAATGGATGGTGGATCGGAAAGAAGGTTTTAATTACTTTTGCCCTGATTAATATGTATTTTATCTGTTTGTCTATTATTTTTGTTATAAACTTCAATAAAACTTAATTTTTTGAAGTATGCCTATAAAGTCTATTCTTTCAAAGCCCTAGTTTATGATATCTAATTATAGGACGTGGCATAGCTTATTACGCTGTTCACAGCGCCACCCTGTGGTGACAGCTTTTACATAGTGTGTTCAGAATTAAGCAATCACATTCAAACTCATGTTTAATAGGAGTCAGTACACACCTGCCATCATTTAAAGTGCCTCTGATTCACCCCAAATAAATCTGGCAAGAACTGGCTGTGTGGTACATGTGAAAACAATCTCCCGCACTCTTCATATGTCTGGGCTATGGGGTAGAGTGGCAAGACGGAAGCCCTTTCTTACAAAGAAAAACATCCAAGCCAGACTAAATTGTGCAAAAACACATCTGAAGTCTCCCAAAAGCATGTGGGAAAATGTGTTGTGGGCTGATGAAACCAAGGTTAAACTTTGTGGCCGTAATTCCAAAAGATATGTTTGGCGCGAAAACAACACTACCAAAAGAACACCATACCCCCACAGTAAAGCATGGTGGTGGCAGCATCATGCTTTGGGGCCGTTTTTCTTCAGCTGGAACGGGCCTTAAAGTGGATGTAAACCCACTCTCATCATTTCTAAATCACTTTCATAGTGCAGATCTATAAGGATATACAGTTGTGCTCATAAGTTTACATACCCTGGCAGAATTTGTTTATTGGCCATTTTTCTGAGAATTTGAATGATAACACACATATTTTTCTTTCACTCATGGTTAGTGTTTGGCTGAAGCCATTTATTATCAATCAACTGTGTTTACGCTTTTGAAATCATAATCACAACAGAAACTACCCAAATGACCGATTAAAAGTTTACGTACCCCAGTTCTTAATACTGTGTATTGCCCCCTTTAACATCAATGACAGCTTGAAGTCTTTTGTGGTATTTGTGGATGAGGCTCTTTATCTTCTCAGATGGTAAAGCTGCCCAATCCTCTTGGCAAAAAGCCTCCAGTTCCTGTAAATTCTTGGGCTGTCTTGCATGAACTGCACGTTTGAGATCTCCTCAGAGTGGCTCAATGATATTTAGGTCAGGAGACTGAGATGGCCACTCTAGAACCTTCACTTTATTCTGCTATAGCTAATGACAGGTCGACTTGGCCTTGTGTTTTGGATCATTGCCATGTTGGAATGTCCAAGTACGTCCCATGCGCAGCTTCCTGGCTGATGAATGCAAATGTTCCTCCAGTATTTTTTGATAACATGCTGCATTCATTCTGCCATCAATTTTGACCAAATTTCCTGTGCCTTTGTAGCTCACACATCCCCAAAACATTAGCGATCCACCTCCGTGTTTTACAGTAGGAATGGTGTACTTTTGATCTTAGGTCTTGTTGACTCCTCTCCAAATGTAGTGTTTATGGTTGTGGCCAAAAAGCTCAATTTTGGTCTCATCACTCCAGAAGGTTTGAGGCTTGTCTCTGTGCTGTTTGGCGTATTGTAAGCAGGATACTTTGTGGCATTTGCGTAGTAATGGCTCGACCATGCAGCCCATCTTTCTTCAAATGCCTCCTTATTATGCATCCTGAAACAGCCACACCACATGTTTTCAGAGAGTCCTGTATATCACCTGAAGCTGTTTGTTGGTTTTTCTTTGCATCCCGAACAATTTTCCTGGCAGTTGTGGCTGAAATTTTAGTTGGTCTACCTGAATGTGGTTTGGTTTCAACAGAACCCCTCATTTTTCACTTCTTGATTAGAGTTTGAACACTGCTGATTGGCATTCTCAATTCCTTGGATATCTTTTTATATCACTTTCCTGTTTTATACAGTTCAACTACCTTTTCCCGCAGATCCTTTGACAAACCTTTTGCTTTCCCCATGACTCAGAATCCAGAAACGTCAGTGCAGCACTGGATGAAATATGCAAGGGTCTGTCAGGAGTCCAGAAACGTATTTACCTTTTATAGACACACACACTAATTACAAGCAAACGGATCACAGGTGAGGATGGTTACCTTTTAATAGCCATTCAAACCCCTTTGTGTCAAATTGTGTGCATGTTATCAGGCCAAAATCACCAGGGTATGTAAACTTTTGATCAGGGTCATTTGGGTAGTTTCTGTTGTGATTACGATTTAAAAAGAGTAAAGACAGTTGATTGATAATAAATGGCTTCAGTCAAACACTAACCATGAGTGAAAGAAAAGTTTTCGTTATTATTCATATTCTCTGAAAAATGGCTAAGAAATCATAAATTCTGCCAGGGTATGTAAACTTATGGGCACAACTGTACGTGCCTCATGCATGTATCCTTACCTGTCAAATATCTCCCTTTAGCTGCTTGGAGCCCTGCAGTACTCCGGATTCTTTGGGCAGGTCTGTTGGCCAGGTCTCAGTGGGTGGAGTCGTAATGTCAGTAGACTCTCCGCCCACCTCTACACTCCCCTTGGCCAGGCATCGATATTTCTTACACTGAACTTCTGCTGGTCTCGTCGATTATGCCCCATGATCACTAACTTCCAGTCAAAACCCAGGAAAGTCACCACAGGACTTCAGCATGCCCAGTCATGCTGAGGTGTGGAGCAGCCAATCCTGAAAGAGCTGGAGAAGAAAGGAGGGGGGATGTGAAGTACACAATGTCTCTCTCACACTCGTGCATGAGATGATGAAATCACCTGTCATTCACAGCCAGGGGGAAGAAATGGACACCTATTTCTCTGAGTGTCTGGTTTTTATCGTACTGAAGAAAGATAAGAGGATTGCTCAGAGCTCGATTAACTCTTCGTGGCAAGATCAGGCACAGATGAAATGACATCCTCTGCTGTAACAGATATGAGTCTTAATTTAAAAAAAAAATTGGGGGTTTAATCACGGTAGAGGGAATTATGAACAGTTCCAAATACCTGCTAGAAAGCGAAACATGAAGAAGAACTTCATCTTTCGTGACTACGACCCAAAGCATACATCCACATCAACAGGAATGGCATCACCAGAAGTACATTAAAGTTTTGGAATGGCCCAGCCAGAGCCCGGACTTGAATCCAATTGAAAATTTGTGGGGTGAACTGAAGAGGGCTGCTGTGCACAGGAGATGCACAGATTTGGAGTGTTTTTGCATAGAAGAGTGGGCAAATATTGCCGAGTAAAAAAGTGCCATGCTGATATAATCATACCCAAAAAGAATGAGGGCTGTAATAAAATTAAAAGGTGCTTCAACAAAGTATTCGTGTTAAGGGTGTGCACACTTATACAACCATATTATTTTAATTTTTTATTTTTACTTCCCTCCACCTAAAAGATTTCAGTTAGTTGAACAACAAAGTTGTACAGTTTATAGGTCACATTAGGGCTGGGTTCACATTAGTGCAAATTGGATGTGGGTTCTCCGCATCCAATTCACAATAGCGGGAGATTTTGACCGCCTCTCCATGGAGCCGGTTTACGCATCTCTGCAGCGGCTCCGGTGCGGATTTGCACAGGGGTCCTGTGCGTGTTTTGGTCTGTTTCAGGTCCGAATTCAGCCAAAAATTCGGGCTGAAATTGGACCTGAAACGGTGAATGAGGATGGACAGGACCCCTGCTGTGAGCCGCTGTGTGCTCATATGTGAACCCAGCCTTAAGGTGGAAAAAGTTCTGAAATTATTTATCTTTGTTTCATTTTTTTCACAGAAACCTGACATTTTAACAGGAGTGTAATTGAGAGTGGCAATTCTAGGGCAATAATTAATGGCTAACTCCTAAACCGATAACCTGGAAAGGCTTTTAAAGCATTGCCCAGTTGCACTTGCAGAATTTTGTGCACCATTGTTTTTCACGGGCATGTGCAATTTTGAGTCTTGGGGTACTTGGTATCTATTTACTCTACGCAACACCATCTTCTTAAATTTTACAAAAATTATATTGTGTTTGCATTAAATTCATTTTAGTGTATTTTATCCTGCAAATATGCATTTGATAAACATTTTCTAAATATTGTGCAACTGTCACCTACAGGGTCTCTGATTTTAGAAAATATTTAATTGAGAGTTTAAGGTAATTTCCAGTAAAAAAAAATGCCACAGTAGACAAGTAGTTAAATAATGTGGTCCAAAACCAAATTTAAAGACACCTTCTTAAAATGCTTTGTAGTCTGTGATGGCATCATCCTGAGGTATTGTATGTATGGGCAGCCATTGGGACTAGTGCCATGAGAGGGAGCACAGCACATGCACAAGTGTGTACTCTCTCCTTTTGCCTATGATGAGCTCAGAGTTTGACTGGAGAGAGTACTCATTGTGCTTATGTGGGCCAAAAGACCAAAATGGCACCTCCGGTGGCACTTAGGGGGGTGCTGGTAGCAATGACTGCTCCATCCCTACAGTTGTTCAAGACGGAGCCATAGCGGTTGAAAAGGATTGGACTACATGTATTAGACAAAATATGGGACGGCTTAGTGTGCTTTTTGGTTAAGGTGAACTTACACTTTAATATAATATAAAGCTGCCTTTTCCGTCAACAAAATATTTGGTGGCATTCTGTGGATAACCAGACTGGACATTGGCTGTGTGTATGTGTGAGAAAATATTGCTTACCCTGTGCCAGCTCACATCATGTGTCTTTTTTTCTTTTGACAGTTGAAGGACATGATTCCAGTGAAGATGCTTGTGCTTGTATGGAACTAATGTTGTGGCGTATAAAAGAAGATGCTAAAGTTAAACGATGATTCATTGAAGCACCATTGTTGAAATGTTGAACTATAGGTTTAAAGCAATTATCACAAACTTGAAACGTTTTGAAGCTGTAACACATCTGATTACTTCAGAAATATGAAGACTGTGTATTGTTTTGACCTTCAGAGAAAAAAAAGAATTTTGTAAAGGTGATTGAAACATTGGGCTGTTTAAAAGTGTGGGAAATTGTTTATTATATCTGTCCCATCATCAAACTAGCAAGGTAACAGATCAATGGAAAAAGTGCACTTTTTCTCTGCTGGTAGGTCCCAAATGTCTAGATGCCTAAAGTTACAATCTCTCTGAAGGAGGAGTTAGTCGCATTCACAATTATCTATACAAAAGTGTGCACAACTGTACAGAAATCGAGATATCCTCCTTCATTTATTTATATAACTACCTTGCAACCCATTGCTTTTTTTGCCATTTTTCTCAAAAAGTGGCACCAAGATTACAGTATTTTTTTTTTGTTGGTGGATTCATGGACCAGAAGTAAACTGGTTAAGTTAACCAGTGAAGTGTTTGATCATATCATCCTCTTCTATCTAACACGCATATTTTAAATATGTACTGATTATAATCTAAAACTTTTACATATCTGTGAATTAAAATCTCTCACACGAGCCAGTTTCTGAATTATTCCAGGTAGTTAGCCTTTTGATATTTTTTTCCTTCTTTTTTTTCACAGAAATATTGATTAATTGGCAATGGGGGGGTTCATTAAATGCTGCCGAGTACGTTGGAAGCACAGTTATACTTTAAAGCTGTAATCACTAATACTGGCCATATACTTGGTAATTTTGTTAGTAGCTGTAAAGCTTTCTTCAGCTTTTAGTCACTGTAATTTACCTCCATATGATTTTGGCCATTTCCCAGTTCAGATAGTTAACTGATCTAAACTGGTCTAGATTTTATTTGAAAGCTTCAGCCGTCACTACAGTTTTTTGCAGTCGTAGTTGATTTCCACTGCAATTTAATTCATGAAGCCATTATGGGTAGATTGCTTTGACTAAAAGCTCCATTATTGCCCAGTAAATTGCCAGGTGCATGACCAAAAATCAGAGAGGCTGGTAACTGCTGCAGCTGAAAGGGGATGACCTGCTTTCATTCTGTACTAAGTACTGCTTGGTGCACTGTCCAGCCCTTTCCAGATGCAGCAGTTGTCAGCGTTTCATAGAGTTACATAGGCTGTCAGCAGTGGAACTGGATGGTGCGCCTGTTTCTTCCACATCTAAAAGCTGGAGCCTCATGCACTGGGGCTAAATGCCCAGTGTGCATAAGGCCAAAATTAGCATTGTCACCACAAACCCAGGGTCATTGTAGTATTTACTTATATATTGTAATAAGTGACATGTACCAGAGGCAAGCGAAAGAGGTGGAAGGCAGGGTATGTTTCAGACTGGCTAATAAAGAATGATTCAGCATATCTCACATTTACACTGCTTAGCATGTATAATAATGAATAAATTGAGGGCAGGCATGCCTGAAGGTAGCCCATTCCTCTTTAAAGGAACAGGGACACATCGGAAGTACAGCACAATGGCAGCTGAAGATCTACAGTGTGGTAAGGCAGATTGGGGCAATGATGAGGCAGTGTGGCTTCCACATATATTTCCAAATGTATGCAATTAAAATCTCTGTTGAAACCGTTCCATTTTATTTTTTTTGCTGGCTAGCTGATAAGTGTGATCAGATTTTTTTGTTACATACATTACATGCTCTGTGAAAACCCCTGTCACGTTTAGTTTTAAATTGATCAGGGTGGTTGCCATTTTTGTTTTGCTTGAGATATTTATTTATCTAATGTATTATCTCAGAAAACATTACACTTCTAGAAAGGTTTGGCATGGTAATCCATGCTGTTTAACAGCAGCACAGCCTTGGGGGTTATCAGATTGAATTTATCATTTGATATCTTCTAGGCAGTTGACTTATATACACCATGTTGAAATACCAATGCCTAAAGCCCCACATGTGGTTAATGTGCCACAAGTAAAGGTAAATCTTCCACCATGGACTGCCACCAAAATGTATCACCCACGTGCCCAATCGGGTGTCTTCTCGCCTGATGCAATGGACCCATTAAAATAATCAAGGTGGTCAAAAGCGCTTTAGTCACATAGGCAACAGGTCAGCACCCCCCAGGTCATAGCTTCATGTTACGCAGCTCTTGTCTGAAAAAAAAAGAAAAAAAGATATATGCAAAGAACATCCAATAGTGTAGTATTGCCAGTGACTGTAATGAAAGAATAAAAAAGTAACACTCACAATGTTACAATGTCGCATACAAGTGTCTATTTACAGCATGCATATGCACAGTGCAGATTTGCCAGCTCAGCCAAATGGCGCCAGGCCCCACCCAGCGTGATGCGTTTGAATTTTTTCCTTTTTTTTTTTTTTTTTAAATCAACGTTATTGCTATTGCAAGAAATGATCAATATCTCTTGTGATAACGATAAGCTTGACATGTCCTTTAAAGGCCCCAGATCTCCCCTCTTGCTCTTAAAAGCATTTGATTAAACCAAAATCGGTTTGATCAGATGCTGTACAAGCCGCTAATGGCTTGTAAACTTCAAACTGAAACCGGACGTGACAAAATCCTTGTTGCTTCTGGTTTCTTGCAGTGAGGGAAAAGTATTTGATCCCCTGCTGATTTTGTATGTTTGCCCACTGACAAATGATCATACTATAATTTAAAGGTAGGTTTATTTTAACAGAGACAGAATAACAGAAAAATGCAGAAAAACGCATTTTAAAAAAAGTTATAAATTCATTTTTATTTTAATGAGTGAAATAAGTATTTGACCCCTTTGCAAAACATGACTTAGGACTTGGTGGCAAAACTGTTGTTGACAGTCAGAGGTCAGATATTTCTTGTAGTTGGGGTTTGCACACATCTAAGGAGGGATTTTGTCTCACTCCTCCAGGACCTTAATGTGCTCTTTCTTGAGCCACTCCTTTGTTGCCTTGGCCATGTGATTTGGGTCATTGTCATGCTGGAATACCCATCCACGACCTATTTTAAATGCCCTGGCTGAGGGAAGTATGTTCTCACCCAAGATTTGATGGTACGTGGCTCCGCCCATTGTTCCTTTGATGCGTTGAAGTTGTCCTGTCCCCTTAGCAGAAAAACACCCCCAAAGCATAATGTTTCCACCTCCATGTTTGACGGTGGGGATGGTGTTTTTGGGGTCATAGGCAGCATTCCTCCTCCTCCAAAACTGGTGAGTTGAGTTGATGCCAAGGAACTTGATTTTGGTCCTATCTGACCACAATACTTTCACCCAGTACTCCGAATCATTCAGATGTTCATTATAAACTTCAGACGGGCCTGTAAATGTGCTTTCTTGAGCAGGGGGACCTTGCGGGCGCTGCAGAATTTCAGTCCTTCAGGGCGTAGTGTGTTACCAATTGTTTTCTTGGTGACTATGGTCCCAGCTGCCCTGTGATCATTGACCAGATTCTCCGGTGTAGTTCTGGGCTGATTCCTCACCTTTCTCATGCTAATTAAAACTTCATGAGGTGAGATCTTGAATGGAGCCCCAGATTGAGGGAGATTGATAGTTATTTTGTGTTCCTTCCATTTGCGAATAATCGCACCAACTGTTGTCACCCTCTGACCAAGTTGCTTGGTGATGGTCTTGTAGCCCATTCTGGCCTTGTGTAGGTCTAAAATCTTGTCTCTGACATCCTTGGACAGCTCTTTGGTCTTGGCCATGGTGGAGAGATTGGAATCTGATTGATTGCTTCTATGGACAGGTGTCTTTTATACAGGTAACAAGCTGAGATTAGGAACACTCCCTTTAAGAGAGTGCTTCTAATCTCAGTTTGTTACCTGTATAAATGACACCTGGGAACCAGAAATCTTGCTGATTGATAGGGGATCAAATACTTATTTCACTCATTAAAATGCAAATCAATTTATACCTTTTTTGAAATGCGTTTTTCTGGATATTGGACATACCATTTAAATTATAGATTGATCATATTTGTCAGTGGGCAATTGTACAAAATCAGCAGGGGATCAAATCTTTTTTTCCCTCACTGTATATCACAGAGGGGAGACAGGTACCAATGTACCTTCTTCCCCTCAGCACACCAAGCAACAGGGATACTTGGGAGAGCCCGGTAAAGGCGGCAGAAGGGGGTCCCTTTTCCACACCCTATAAAAGTTATTGAATGGTTGTATAGCCTCTCAGATCACTTCTACAAGAGAGCCCATTGCCAGCTGAAAATTTTGATAACTGGTGCAGGCATCATCCCTGTATAACCACTTTAACCAAAGGATGTACAGTTAAGTCCTAGGGGGTTGAAGTGGTTAAAGAAAGGGCTTCTTCTTTTCCACATCAGAGCCCATGTCACCTGGGCTGTTTGGGGTCTTTGGGCTTTCTAGCATCAAGCATCTGCTTCCCAGATTTAAAAGGCCATCATCTGGTCCTCTATTCACACGTTCTCCAAATTTTACCAGATGGATGTTTGAGCCTTCATTGATACAAGCTTCAGCCTCGAGGTGTCTTTGACAATTGTTTTTGTGAGCAGCTCTGTTTGCTGTGCAGTTGCCTACCCCTCAGTTTATTGCTTGGGTATGTCCTTGTATTGTACAATTAAGATGATAGGAATTTTGGCTTCCTGTAAATTTCTTATCTTTTGAGTATAGTATATAGTATCTGTGCCTTGATCATCTATTGCTTGGTTAAAAAATAACTACTGTCCAGTTACTTGAAGGTAGCCATATAAAACCCATGGTCTGTGACTATAAGTCCTGTGTCCATCCATACTCCACTCCAAGATGAGAAATGTACAGGTAAGTTAAAGTTCCTTTTTTCTCCAACAGCAAGTACCACGATGATAAGAAATGTTCAGTTCACTGAAGATCTGAACACAGTACACATGTCCTAATAATGAAATGTTCAGTCAGCAGTGAAACAGATATATGATTTTGTGGAAACTGGATTGCTTTTGAGAGGGTGTACCATTCCCCAGTTAGTTCCATAGTGAAATTATAGCTGTACATATACAGCAAAATATAATGTTGCATTTACAAAAATGAAACGCAAAAAGCAAGGTATACATACAAATGCTACTCCATGTGATCCAAATCAAACATACTCTACTGCATTTAGACTCCTTTAAAGGTTTGCATACATCTGTGAAACAGAAGAAAAAAAATACTCATGTACACCAACATGTATGTTCAAAACTAATATATGGGGTACCTTAAGATACTGACATGATGAAAACTACTACTGATATGAAAATTCATTAAGTGAGCGGAGTGTTAATGCTATGTCTATTGTTACATAGAGCTTTTGTAATAAAAAAAAAATATATATATATATATATATATATATATATATATATATATATATATATATATATATATATATATATATATATATATATATATATATATATATACACACATATATAAAAAGTAATGGTGTAGTCTGACAAAAAATTATTTTACATATGTTTTGTTTAACAATGTAAATTACACTTTTCTTTTTCTTTTTCCTGAGGCATTTTTTTTCTTTAACATTTCCATTAAAACTGTTTTTTTTTAACCATGTGTTATTGTCATTTTTTGCAGGAAAAAAAAAATCAACACTAAAGAAGGGTAATAGTAGGTGACTATTCAAACTGAAATTCCTCTGCAGCAACACAATTAAAAATGTATTTGGTCTTAAACCTTTTCTGAAGCCAAATTTGACATGGCAGAATGGGTTGTCTCTTCCATTCTCAGACCGTGTGCACACCAAAGTGGTTTAGACTGCAGTCCAAACAAAAACAGCAGCAAACAGAACTGTTAGAGACCGCAAAATAAAATATGATTGATTTTTTTTGTACTTGCTGTAAACTTTATTTTCTTTATTATCGATTGAGAGACACATACATAAGGGTCGGGTTGCCCTTCCAGTATAATTCCTCCTCCAAGTCCCATGCTTTTATTTTGTAAGCAAGCAGTACAAGATAAAAAAAAGGTACATTAAAGTACAAAAATCATTTTCTATATTGTCCATTAAGGGACACCGGAATTCTAGAAATTCACAAACCGGGACCTATAGGTCATTCAGGGGTGTGGTAACCACACTGCAATCTGCCTAACCAGAATAGAATAT
Source organism: Lithobates clamitans (assembly GCA_037952925.1). NCBI lineage: Eukaryota > Metazoa > Chordata > Amphibia > Anura > Ranidae > Lithobates > Lithobates clamitans. Next base: position 2,595,628 of record JBBGZY010001184.1, read on the forward strand.
GATTCTAGGAATTCTCTAACTTACCCCCTGTAAAGAGCAGAATCCTCCACAAAGGAGTGAAGGGTAGGAATCCAAGTACTAGCACTAGGAGTTTTCACCCAAGTTGCTACATTTCCTTGATAAAGAAACCATCCTGCATGCAGCTCGGGCATTTGGGGAGATCACCTACAGATCCTACAGTATGCAATATCCTGTGAAATTATGGGTTGTGGTCAGTTCTTTACCTCTCCCGAAGATGCCTCTGATTGGCTGGACAATGTGAAGTGATCCTTATACCCGTGTTCCCCTTACCGAAGTGGGGGGGGTGTGCCTTGAGCCTTTTTATACCATTGTACCTTACTAGATACAGTGGCCCAGCCCACCTTTGTTTTCTGCTGTGCCATGAATAAGGTGCTCCTGTTGGAACATGTTCATGAACGTGCTTTTTGGGTTCTTATGGGGACTTCTACGGACACTCCCCTTATTGGTTTAGTTGGTTCTGGAATAAAGCCCGCGTTGAGTTAGTCGGGCTGGGTGGTAGTTTGCTGTTTTTTGTTTTTTACAACCTTTGATTGCCAGAGTATAGTCCACCTGTATGCTTGCCGAAATGTTAAGATTTTCCTATATGTTTGAACATGCACAATTTGAGTCTGTCTGCCCACAACCATTTCTTCTAGTTAGACTACTATGACATTATTGTCATTCATATGTACTGTCCTGGAATGTATGGGGCTTAATTCTAAAATAGAGGTCTCTGGTCCTAGTTCAAATTAAACGGGTCAAATAACAAATTATGTTACTCCAAGAGACTCATCTCCTTGGTTCCAAAGTTCTATCCCTAATATAGCTCATGCCTTTCATGCTACCTACTCATATTCAAGAGGGGATCTCTATTCTGCTTACTAGGGCCTTCTTGGTGCAGATTGAGATGGTGGTCTCAGATCCTGAGGATTGTTATATCCTCATGGTATTGAAATATCAGGATGCCTACTATAACTTATTGAATGTCTACATACCTCTCTCTTTCGATCATACTCAACAGCACCACCAAACTCCTTCAGGTGGGTAAATGGAGCATTCTAATTGCAGGTGATTTTACCACCACATTATCGCAGTACTACTGCTGTTTTGTGTGAAGATTTTACATACCCTGATTGTCAAAGATTTTCATGTTATTCTGATTCTCATAAGACTTTGTTGGATATGTTTTTTACACAACCCAAGACTTTGGGTAACATCCTAGCAGTACGCTCCTTGCCTAAAGCTATTTCTGATCATGCCCCATTGGAGCTTCAGGTATCCATACATCTTTTAGCTTTATGACCCTGTGGTCTTATATAAGTGTAGAGATGATATGAGAAAATTTGGCTGGAAAACAATCAGGGGGCCTCCAAAAGAATACAGTGAGATGCCATTAAAGGCGGTCATGCGAGGTTCCTACATGAAGTCCAAGAGCTAAAACAAGCCAATGACTCTAATCTTCTCACTGCCACAAAGGGTCTCTGACTTAGAAGCATGGTATGTTTCCTGAAAGCTGCATTGCAGCACAGCTGGGTATAGGCCCCCACCCCTTCATGCGTCCAGGACATTAACTCATTGTTTTTTTTTCCTCCTATGTGGAGGACCTAGGTGTGCTCCTCTACCTGGCTGGTCTAAGGCCTGATTCACACATATACAGGTTGCAGTTTGCATATTGCAGGTGCGTTTTGCGTATTTCAATAAATGCTTTTCATCCATTGAAGTCTATGGAACCAAAAACCAGAAAAAAAAGTCCCTGGCCCTTTCCATAAAATGCACAGATGTGAACTACATCCATAGGAAACCATGTTAAATTGACTGCAGTGTGTTTCTGCAAAACTGAAAATGCGCTAAAAAATGCATAGGTGTGACCGTCTGTCCATGCATGCGGATTTAGGCCGGACACAGTCCCTGGTGTACCATCTAAAAGACCCATAATCCAGGGAGATCTGCTGATGCTCTTAGTAGCTTTTATCATGGCTAACAGTCTTGTCTGGGGTCCGCTGGGTAGTGTGAAGTTGCCGGGGCATCAGCAGAGTCTCCCCTAGGCACATGCGCCCGCACAAGCTAACTTCAAAAAAAAAATTGCATCCTAATGAATGCTGCATTGCTAGGTAGTGTTGTGCCTTGCTCCTCTACAGGTGGTACAATGCAATACAGGTTCACAAAGTAATACTTTGTTTACACATGGCATTAACCTATTGGTGGCTTCTCATGTTTTCTTTACTATAGTGCCAACTCCATCAAAAGACCAGCATTCCCAGAGAAAGGTAAAGGAGTTCCCTATGGATGACTACTGTTAGCCAGCTATTGCTGTTGAAGTATAAGACATCCTTTTATATTTCTTTGTGCTCTCCTGTTTTTCCATAAAAAAAAAGTTAGAAGGATGCTTTTATGATGTCTGCATTTTCCTTGAGTGGTTTGTGTACATTGCAGAATATTATTGTAATTCGGTTGCAAATTCCTTCCTTTTTGTTGCTGTTATGAACAAAACTTTCCCATTATGCCCCGATTCCTGGCAGGGCAATGTTTAGTTCATTAACCACCTGGTAAATCAGGGCTTCATCTTCCCTCTAGTAGTTCCCTTTAGAGTTTGTTACTAAACAAGCTATTTTTTTATAGTTAGGTTGAAAAAAGACACAAGTCCATTCAGTTCAATCATAAAAAACAAATATATAAATAAAAAATATCATACAATCCCATATACCCAATCCTATACCCACAGTTGATCCAGAGGAAGGCGAAAAAAAAAACCCAGAAAAGCAGGATCCAATTTGCTACAGCAGGGGAAAAAAATTCCTTCCTGATCCCAGGGAGGCAATCGGATTTTCCCTGGATTAACTTTACCTATAAATGTTAGTACCCAGTTATATTATGTATTTTCTACTGCATTGAATTATTTTTGTGTGCTGCTTTGTTAAGTGGCAGGCAAAACCCTGTGAAAGGGCTATCTATTCTGGCACTGAGCAGTCTCAGAGCTTTCCCAAGCAAAACAGCCCTGTTCAGGCTCTTCAAAAAAAGATGCGGATAAAAATGTCTTTCCTGACAGGCTCCATGGCAGCATACGTGTGGGTAGGCTCCGCCTCCATAACTACCCAATAGGACCCCCTCTCCCATAAATCTTTGCTCTAGGCTGCTATCCATGTTCCTTTTTTGTCCTCCTCCGTAGGACCAGGTGTTGGTTCTCCTACCTGAAGATAAAACCTCCCTACGATCGATGATGCCGAGTGCCAAAGATTCCTCCGATAGGCCCTGACTATTAGCAGGGTATGGAGTGTAAAGCAGAGTAGCGCTGAAGATTGGATCGGTTCGTCTATGTGCGCACGGTCTATTTGCCTAATGTTTCAGGCGACCATTATCTGCTGCCAAGTCCGGTGTGTGTGTGTATGGATGGCGTTCCTCGGCCCAGGTGATCGTAGGTGGAGGGGTAAGTTTTTACATTTCATTCACATATGGCAGCAGTGTTTATGTGTATCATACCTCTGTGTGTTTTCTTCCTGCTTCCTGGTGTCCTAGATTGGTGCTGACGCTCTCTGCGTTCCAGCAGCCGCTCTCTCTGTGACTTCCGGGTACCGGCGTACGTTCTGCGCATGCGCGGACCCAATACGAAGTCGAGGCTTGGTTCGCGCATGCGCGCGAGCGTCTCGCGTCTGACGTCGGCGATGACGTCACGGGCGCCACTTTTAAAAGCTGTGGAAAGCTTTCAGAGCCCTGGGAATGATCGTGGGGGATACAGCGACTTCCCGGGGCTACTATCTTGGCGGTTCAAGGTAAGACAATCTCTATTGTGTGGGGGTGGAGGTCTGTTGTCAGTCAGCTGATCCTGTGAATCTGTCTCTGCAGCTTCCTATTGTATTGACATTATGGACTCCTCACTGCCCCCTAGTGGCCAGCCCGCTTGTAGCAGGTATGTTTGCAGTTTTGCTTTTCTGCCTGTACAAGGATTGAGAGTAGAATTTTTAGGACACCAGCTGATTTTCTTTCTCTATCTTCTCTGTGTTTCTTTCCTCACAGCCCTACTAGGTCTGATCCACACCGTAGTTCCCATAAAGGAAGTGGATCATCAAAATCACACCACCGGCAATCTTCCTCCAGGTCTAGCCATCATAGATCTCCTTCCAGATCTGAACAGCGCAATAAAAATCCTTCTCACCCCCCTTCATCTCACTCTAAAGAGAGTTCAGGAAAATCATGCTGGGGATGTAGGATGCCTGTTCCAACAGACAAATCTCTCTGTGATCACTGCTTTTCTAAAGCCGCAGATGAGAGGGATGGTGCAGACCAGCGTTTGGAATCTATGGTTAGGCGGGTTGTGAAAGAATCTCTACAGGAGAGAGAAGCCCAGCAGCCCTGTGATTCCCCATCAGACCCATTATGCCCTCCAGTGGGTGAAGGTTCTGTGCATGAGACATGGGATTCTTCCCAACCAAGTCACCCTTCTGCTCCTGTTTCAGACAGCGAATCGGATCTGGAAGATCCTGGCGTGGGGTTTGAGTTCGCTTTAGTTCCTTCATTGGTGAAGGCAGTAAAAGAGGCCCTGAAGTGGGAAGATCCAGTTACTTCCCCCCCAAAACAGAGGAAGTTTTTTAAGCAGCTCAATAAGGAGCGACAATATTTTCCTTTTCTCTCTGAGCTGGGTGAGGTCATTTCTGAGGAATGGAGCAAAATGGACAAGAAAAGTTCCATGCAGTCAAAGGTCTTGAAACTATATCCTTTCAAGGAAGAGGAAGTAAAGCACCTTGAATCAGCCCCATTAGTGGATGCAGCTTTAATGAGACTAGCAAGATATGTAACGCTTCCCTTGGAAGACACTGTATCTTTTAAAGATCCTTTGGAAAGGCGAATTGATTCGGATTTAAAGAAGATCTACCTGACGTCAGGAATGGCATGTAAGCCAGTACTTGCGATAGCTGCAGTTTCCAAAGCTTTGGAATCTTGGTCTGATAATGTGGATGAGTTCTTAAGAGGTATCTCTACTGAAACAGCTAAGGATTCTCCTATCCAAGAGATCAGGCTGGCGTCAGCCTTTCTTGGGGAGGCATCTATTGATGTCATCCGCCTGATGTCCCGGGTTATGTTGGCAGCTGTTTCAGCTCGTCGTGCCCTATGGCTCCGTCCGTGGTTGGCGGACCCAGCTTCCAAGTAAGCTTGGTGCCGAATTCCGTTTGAAGGTTCTTCATTATTCGGCAATAAGCTCGATAGTGCCATAACCCGGGCCACAGGTGGGAAGTCTGGTTTCCTCCCTCAAGACAGACGCCTACAAAATCAGAAACGCAGTTTTCCTAGAAGACAAAATTCTGATCGCGCTAGGGATGCGCGCAGCTACAGACCTGGTCGGGAGTTCTCTAGATCCTGGAAATCCAGGCAGTCTTCTTTCAAGAAACCCGCAAAAGGGGGTTCCTCTGGCAACCAGGACGCCACAAAGTCCTTTTGAGATTGGGCTCGCTCAGGCATGCCAGGTGGGGGCTCGTCTTCGCCACTTTGGGCATGTCTGGGCGGCCTCAATCCGAGATTACTGGACCATCAAGACGGTCTCCTCCGGTCACAAGTGAGTTTTCAGCAATACCCCAAGACTCAGATTTGTTCCCACAGCTCTTCCAGGTTCAGAAGAGAAAAAGCAGGTCCTATTAACCTACGTGAGCTGTTTATTGGATCAAGGCGCAGCCGTCCCTGTTCCAGAAAACGAACAAGGCAAAGGCATGTATTCTCCTCTGTTCATGATACAGAAGAAAAACGGTACATGGAGGCCAGTAATAGATTTAACACATCTCAATTCTTTTATCCGAAAAGAAAAGTTCAAAATGGAGTCTTTAATTACGATCCAACATTCAATACATCTGGGAGATTGGATGATTTCAATCGATCTGAAAGATGCATACTTTCACGTGCCAGTGGCAACAGAGTTCCAACAATTCCTCCGCTTTGTGGTAGGCAATCAGCATCTGCAGTTCACATGTCTACCCTTCGGCCTAACAACGTCACCTCGAGTCTTCTCAAAGGTCCTGTTGTCGGTTGTGGCTCTACTCCGTATCAAGGGGGTTCGTCTCCACCACTATTTAGACGACCTACTTCTCTTAGCTCAGAACAAAGATCAACTGTTAGAGCACAGGAGCTTAGTCATCTCCACCCTGCAGGAATTCGGGTGGCTTCTGAATCTAGAAAAGAGCCATTTAGAGCCAACACAATCTCTGGTGTTTCTAGGGGCTCACTTCAACACATTGGAAGGCACCATCTCCCTTCCAGAGGAGAAGATTGGAGTGATTCGAGACAGAATACACGCGGCCCTTGCGTCGTCTCACCTCTCAGCTCTCCAATGCCTGAGAGTAATTGGCACAATGACAGCTACCATTCCTATGGTGAAGTGGGCCCAATGGCATACACGACCCTTCCAAAAAGGGTTCCTTCAACAATGGGACTCTTCCAGCCAAGTCCAGCGCATACATCTTACGTCATCCATGAGGACGTCTCTTCTTTGGTGGCTTCAAGGGAAGAATCTGCGCAATCACCATTCAATCATGCCCATCTCATGGGTCACGTTAACTTCGGATGCCAGCAATCGAGGTTGGGGCGCTCACTGCCTTTCAGAAGTGGCGCAAGGCCGATGGGGTTTCCCTGCTCGGGGGATTGTCTCCAACATTCTGGAGCTGAAGGCCGCCTTTCAGGCACTCCTGTTATTTCGCCATCTAATAGAAGGTTCATCTGTGATGCTAAGGTTGGACAATACAACCGCGGTGGCTTACATAAAGAAGCAAGGTGGAACTCGCAGCTGGTCTCTGCTGCAAGAAGTGGAGCCAATAATGAGCTGGGCTCAGAAATATTTGTCCAACATCTCGGCAGTTTACATTCCGGGGATTCAGAATGTACAGGCGGACTTCCTCTCGAGAGTGCAAATGGACAACAACGAGTGGTCTCTCTACAGAGAGGTGTTCGAGTGGCTTCTGACCCTGGGAGTACTTCCAGAGGTCGATCTATTTGCTTCTCCATGCAATCACAAGATGCCCAGATATTATTCGAGGTTCAGAGACCCTCAGGCTTACGGGATAGATGCTCTCTCAGAGCATTGGAAGTTTCAGAAGGCTTATGCCTTCCCTCCGGTACCGGTGATTCTGCAATTCCTCCGGAGGCTCAGAACAGAGAAGGTGGAGATCATTGCATTGATTCCTTTCTGGCCCAACAGGCCGTGGTTTCCTCTGTTATCACTCCTGAGTTATCAAGACCCAGTTCCCCTTCCTCTCAGGCCGGACCTACTGTCGCAAGGCTCGACGTTACACCCATGCCCATCTTGCCTACACCTCAGGGTGTGGTTCTTGAGAGGGAAAGGCTTGAATCCCTAGGCTGTCCGGAAGAAGCTATTCCAACTCTTCTTAGTGCCCGGAGGGGAAGTACGAACAGAGTATACGAACGGATATGGTCTAAATTCTCTGATCACATGTCTTCCCGGTCAAATCCGTGTAAGTCTCCAGCAGTAGAAGACATTCTAAGTTTTCTCCAATCAGGGCTGGACCTATCTTTAGCAGTCAGCTCACTAAGAGTGCAAGTTTCAGCCATCTCGGCCTTCACAGGAGTATCTTGGGCTAATCACACATTAGTCCGTCAATTCTTTAAAGGAGCTATCAGGCTTAAACCTCAAAGAAGACCTAGGTTCCCCAAATGGGACCTTCCTATTGTCTTGGATTTTCTCTCCAATCTCGGATCAGATCCTGACAAACCTCTTTCCATGAGAGATCTCACGCTCAAGACCACCTTCTTAGTAGCTGTGACGTCGGCTAAAAGAGTGTCAGAGATTAGAAATTTAGGTTCAGAAGAACCTTTCCTAAGCTTTTTTCCAGATAGGGTAGTGTTGATTCCCATGCTTGGGTCAAACCCTAAAGTGACCTCAGTCTTTCATGAAAATCAAGAGATTGTACTTCCTACTTTCAGAACAACGGACGATCAGGATGTTCATCCACTTGACGTAGGCCACACTCTAAAGCAATATCTGGAGGTCACAAGTCCATTCAGACAAACGGAATTCCTTTTCGTTCTTCTCCATGGTAAAAACAAAGGAAAGCGAGCTTCGGTCAGATCAATTTCTTCTTGGATTGTGCAGACCATTCAGAGGGCATACAAGGCAAAGGGCTTGGCTCCTCCAGAGGCAGTGACGGCTCATTCGACCAGGAGTATCTCGACCTCGTGGGCAGCTTCCCGGCATGTCGCGCCTGAAATCATTTGTAGAGCGGCTTCCTGGTCTTCTATTAACACATTTGTTTCTCATTATTGTGTTGAGCCTGCGGCTCTGTCATCTATTAATTTTGGTTTACAAGTATTGTCGGTTGACAATGTAAAATAAATTTGGTTTCTTTGCTCAAACATTTTTGCCCGCCCGTGTGTATTTTTGGGCGAGTTATTTCCCACACGTATGCTGCCATGCAGCCTGTCAGGAAAACGGAAAATTTATATCAAATACTTACCGTAATTTTCCTTTCCTGATAGGCTCCATGGCAGCAGGAGTCCCTCCCAAAATGTCTGGAGTAGGCTAGTTACGGAACATGGATAGCAGCCTAGAGCAAAGATTTATGGGAGAGGGGGTCCTATTGGGTAGTTATGGAGGCGGAGCCTACCCACACGTATGCTGCCATGGAGCCTATCAGGAAAGGAAAATTACGGTAAGTATTTGATATAAATTTTCCGTTTTCCTGACAGACTCCATGGCAGCCTACGTGTGGGTTAACCCCGCCTCCTCTCCAATGCTATAGGACCCCCTACCCTATAAGAATGAGCTCACCTGTACAGACTGTGTTCCTTTTTTGTCCTCCTCCATGGACCTACATCACGATTGTTCCTGTTGGCGTCCGGTCGGATTGTTCCAGAATCTAGCATACCATGATACGGTGTGGCTCAGGGCCCAGCTATGAGCGGGCGAGTAGCTTTCATGGCACTAAAATACCCCACTCGTGGAGGGTGGATGCCTCATTATGCTTGAAGGTGGACGCATCATCGGCTGGCAAGGTCTGCAAATTTTTTACTTCTTCCATGGCAGTCGTTTCTTTGTATATACTATTATGTTGTTTGTCTCCCGGTTCTCCGCGGTACTCCCCGGTACCTCTGTGTCCCCTCATGGCATTCGGAACGCTTCTGCGTTCCAGGCCGCTGCGGTGCTTCCGGGTAGCGGCCGCCGCAGTCGTTCTGCGCATGCGCGGGGCCTTCGTGAAAACAAGGCTTGGCTCGCGCATGCACGGAGTGGCGAATCTTCCGGCGGCCGCACAGACGCCGTATGGCTGTCTCCCACGGCGCAGGCGCGTGGTGGAGGAGCGGTGACGTCACTCAGGCGGGGGACTTGATTGTCTGTCATCGCCTGTCAAGGACGGGTTTTCCCGCAGACAGTGAGCGGCAACTTCCCCCAGCCTGGTCAGTGTTGGTCTAACTGAGTTTTCTCCCCTTAAAGGGGAAAATTGAAGATAAAATAAATAAAAATTTATAAACATATATGCATATATTGAAGAAAATAAATAAAGAAGTAAAAGAGGACTTTATACTCGTTCTTACTTTATACAGCATGTATCTACACTCCTGTTTGGATTGTGAGTAAAAAAAAAAAAAAAAAATATATATATATAATAATAATCATAAATAAAATATATATGTAAATATATATATATATCTTATATAATATTTCCGGTTGGCTCGGTTTGTGTAGCATTTCCGGGTCATCTGTAGACCATCAGTGTCATGGTGACGTTCTGTCCAGCGGTTATGGATAGGTCACTGCCTTCATACAGCCAGCCCTCATGCACAAGGTACGTGCAGGCGAGGGGAGGGGCCGAGGTTGAAGTCTCAAGGGATTGAGATTGCGTTTTGTTCCCCCCCCCCCATTCTTTTTTCAGCCCTTTTTGAGATCAGATGACAGAGACCTTGCCAGGCCACAACATTTACAAGAGGAGATGTCACCATTCCTCCTCCAACTAGAGGAGATGTTGCCATTCCTCCTACAACTAGAGGAGACGTTGCCATTCCTCCTCCATCTAGAGGAGACGTTGCCATTCTTCCTCCATCTAGAGGAGACGTTGCCATTCTTCCTCCATCCAGAGGAGATGTTGCCATTCCTCCTCCATCCAGAGGAGATGTTGCCATTCCTCCTCCATCCAGAGGAGATGTTGCCATTCCTCCTCCATCCAGAGGAGATGTTGCCATTCCTCCTCCATCCAGAGGAGATGTTGCTATTCCTCCTCCATCTAGAGGAGATGGTGCCATTCCTCCTCCAGTCACCGTACCCACCGGCCTATCAGCCGCTCGGATGGCAGAGCCTGCTGGAGATGTGGGACACGAGTCTCGGAAGGCAAGTCTGTATGTGTCCACTGTTGTGCCTGGGCGGTTGGGGATAAGAAACAGAAAACAAGATTATGGAGTCTCTTGTGAAAGAGGTGGGGAAGCAATCCCTAGGAGATGGGAGACATCCCTCACATGGAGCCAGTTGTCCATCCCACCCGGCTCCTTGGCTGGTATAGCCCAAGGGTTTCGGGTCCTTCCCAGCCCTACGCTGCTTCTCCGGATTCTTCTGACATCAAGTTGGAAGGGGATGAATGTGTCGGAAGCTCTGATGTCTCTCTGATTCCTTCACGAGTCAAAGCGATTTAAGGAAGCCCTTAAGTGAGTATACCCTTCCTCCCCCCCTAAAGTAGTAGTTCTTTAAGCACCTGGGGGAAGGGCGCTCTCTCTCTCTCTCTCTCTCTCTCTCTCTCTCTCTCTCTCTCTCTCTCTCTCTTCTGCTCCTCACGGATGAAAGGATGAGGAGTGCAACTAAGTGGACGAGAAAACTTCCACATCAAACTATACCTCCAGAGTGTATCCCTTCAAGACAGAAGAAGTGGAGTGTCGGGGAAACACTCCCCTTATAAATGCAGCGTTGTTGCGTCTGACATTACAGGTTGCTCTACCTTAGAAGATGCCGTGTCCTGCAGGACAGGCTCGAGAGAAGTCAGATCAAGATCTCAAGGAAGCTTACAGGTTTGCCAGTATGGCTTGTAACCCTGCCCTAGCAGCTATGTCCAAAGGTTATGGAAGCCTGGACAGAGATTGCAGTCTTCGTACTCAGGGGAGCTTCGGAAGAGTTCTCCAGAAGTTTAGCAGTAAAGGAGCTGAAGCCGGCGACAATCTGCTTCACCTGTTGGCCTGGACTAAATGATCCTCGGTCATGGTTCAAGGGGCCTTATAGTTACGCCTTCCCCAGATTAAGCGTCTGCTCGGTCGGAAGAGTCCCCAGTACGGGAGGTGTTGAACGCTCGTGAGAAGCTTGTGTTTTAAGTCCTGGCTGGGTCTTCATAAAGAACTGGAGCAGAGTGCAAGCATCCTTCCGTAAAACCCGCTAAGAGTAGGGCGTCTGATGGTCGGGAACCAGCCGAAACTTTTGGGTTACACCCGCCCACGGGTGCCTGGGCGGGGAGGCTCGTCTGCTCCTCTTCCGGCACGTCTGGGTGGCCTCCATCACTGGTTACTGGACTGTCAAGATGGTTTTATCGAGCCACACATGGTCCTTCAATAATACCCCTTTCCCCAGATTTATTCCACTCTGCTAACTCAGTTGGAAGAGCAGGAGCAGGTGCAGGTGTTACTGTACACGCCCCGAGGGACGTAGAATTCCAGGGGTATACTTTCCCCTCTTCTCAACACAAAAGTAACAGTTTTGGTGTCTAGTATTAGATCTATCTTACCTATACAAGTATATAAAATTTGTAGATACTTTGGAAGGCTCTGTCGACCTTCTATACGGCCAGGACATTGGCTAATCCCAATTGACTTAAAAGATGTTTACCTCTAGTTCCAAATTGGGCGAGACCATCTACAGTTCTTCTTCTTCCTTATCGGGCTGATGACCTCACACGTGTCTTCTTAAAAATAAAAAAAAAATAAAAATTTTCTCCGGCCATAGTGGCCCTCATTTAAACGAGAGGGGTACGTCTTTATCACTATTTCGGTGACCTCGCCTTGCTATCCTAACACAAAGACCAGTTGCTGGTTCTCAGGGAACTGATTATCTCCACCCTGACCAGCTTCAGGTGGCTCCTAAAAAAAAAAGAACTACCGCCTCGACGGTCTTCACGACCCCTATGGTCAAGTGGTCTCTGCAGAGGTTATACCCGCTCCAGTCAGGTTTTCTGCAGCGAGGGAGATCAAGGGGCAACAGTCAACCTATTTACATATCAACGGCGTGGAGCAGCCTCTTCTGGTGTCTTCAGCGCAAAATCTGCTCAATTGCCACTTCATTGCCCCATCTCATGGTCAAGGTCACGACTGATGCCAGCGGTTCCGGTTGGGGAGCCCTCTGCAGTTAGGATCTGGCTTAAGGCAAGTTGGGTACGCGTCTTCTCAACCCGGGCTAGAATGTCCCGGATCTTCGGACAGCCTAGTGTGCCCTTCAGTTCCTCTCCCATCTCCGGAAGGGAGAGTCAGTATTATAAAGGATGAATGAGACAATGGCGATCTTCTATGTGAAGAGTCATAGGGCACTCGAAGCTCCACACTATGCCGGAAGATCGAGCCCATAATATTTTGGGCCCAGCCTGACCGGCATTTCAATGGCCTATATTCCTCGAATCTAGATCGTCTGATTGTATTTCTATGCGCAAACACTAAAGAATGGTCTTCTCGTGTGCAGCCATTCAAGCGGATTCTGTTCCTAGGAGTCAATCTCGAAGTGGATCTTTTTCTTTTTCTTCACAGGCAACCTCAAGCTGGTGAGGTGTTACAACCCGGGGTCATTACAGCTAGGCCTCTGGAGTGGATGCCCTGACAGATCGTTTTTAGCTTCAAGAGGGCATACGCCTTTTCTATCAATCCCAATAATTCTCAGGTTCTTACGAAGATCTCATGAGGAAGCAGTCAAAGTGTTGGCAGTAGCCCCTTACTGGCCAATCGCCCTTGACTCCCCCCTCCTGAGCCAGCTCAGCTTCCGGGATCCGGTGTCTCTCCCTCTCAGGCTGGTCCTTCTTTCTCAAGGGACAGTTCTGCACCCTTGTCCGGCTCGGATGCGCTTCAAGGGTGATTGCCACTCTCATGAACTCTACTGGGACGAGCATGAATTAGGTCGACAGGAGAATTCAGGACAAGTCGGTTGAGTTCTCATTCTCTGAGCAGGTCATGTAGAAATCCAAAAGCTCAGGATATCTTCAGCTTTTTCGGCCTAGATTTATCTCTATCCATCAGCTCTCTTAGGGTCCAAGTCTCAGCCTTGTTTGCCTTCTCCAGAACTTCGTGGGCTGTTTACCCTTTAGTCCACCAACCATCCCATGGGCAGCTAAAGCTTAGCCCTCAAAAAGGAGACCAAGATTTCCCAATTGGGACCTTCCCCTTGTCATTGGCTCACTGTCTGAACTCAGTAATACGGGGTCCTCCCCGCTTTCTATTGGAGGCCTTAACTAAAATCAATGTCATAGTAGCCATTACCTTGGCTAGAGGGTCTCGGAGGTCACGTCCCTAGGTTACGAAGAATCTTTTTTCTGTCCTTCTTCCCGGACCAGATGGTCCTTTTTCCCATGCTCAGCTCAAATCCAAGAATTACCTCAAGGTTCCATAGGATCCAGGAAATCGTCCTATCCTCTGGTCATAGACGAAATTCTGAAGGTATACCTGCAAGCTACTTCCTTCCTTTTGGACATTCTGTCTACCTGTCCATCCTGCATTTCGGCAGTAACAAACTGAATCAAGCCTCGTCCAGAACTGTACAGTTTGTTCATCAGCCTTATAGAGATAGGATCCTGACTCCTCCGGAGGCGGTGACGGCACGTTCCACCAAGGGTATAGCGGCTTCATGGGCAGCAGCCCGGTACGTGTGTTCAGGCATTATCTGCAAGCGGCCTCAAGGGCCCCTATTAAAACCTTAATGTCAGATTACTTTACTGAGCCTGCTTCGCTTTCTTCTGTGAGCTTTGGTTTATAAATCCTGTCGGTTGACGGGTCAAATTATATTATTGCTGTTCAGCATACCCACCCGTGTGGAATGGCTAGTTATTTCCCACACGTAGGCTGCCATGGAGTCTGTCAGGAAAAAGGAAAATTTATTATCAAATACTTACCGTAATTTTCCTTTCCTGATGGACTCCATGGCAGACGGAGTTCCCACCCATCGGTCAATGAGTAGGCTAGTTATGGAACACAGTCTGTACAGGTGAGCTCATTCTTATAGGTTAGGGGGTCCTATAGCATTGGAGAGGAGGCGGGGTTAACCCACACGTAGGCTGCCATGGAGTCCATCAGGAAAGGAAAATTACGGTAAGTATTTGATAATAAATTTTCCTTTATATGAATCTTTGTTCAAGCAACCAGAGATGAGGATGATGATACCGAACAGGCTGTCACATTTATTAACCACCTCAATACGGGGCACTTACACCTCCTTCCAGCCCAGACCAATTTTCAGCTTTCAGCGCTCGAAACACTATGAATGACAATTACTCAGTCATGCAACACTGTACCCATATGAAATTTGCGTCCTTTCTTTCACACAAATAGAGCTTTCTTTTGTTGGCATTTAATCACTAGTGGGTTTTTTATTCTTTGTGCTATAAATAAAAAAATAATTGTTCTTTGTTTCTGTCATAAAATTTTGCAAATTAGTAATTTTTCTTCATAAATTTTGGCCAGAATTTATACTGCTACATATCTTTGGTAAAAACCCAAATTAGTGTAAATTATTTGGTCTTTGTGAAAGTTAGAGTCTACAAACTATGGTGCCAATCACTGAGGGTCGGTTCACACTACAACGACTTGGGATCCGACTTGTCAGCCTTCAAGTCGCCCCAAGTCGCTTGACATTGGGAATTGCATTATAGTCAATGAGAGCCGTCTTAATGTACACTACTGAAGTCACTTGCACTTCAGAAAAGGTTGCTGTACTACTTCAAGGCGACTTCTAGGCAACCTGTACCCATGGAATTCAATGGAAGTAACCTCCAAATCGGATGCTCATCTATAGTGAGGCGACTTTACAGGAAAAAGATTGAGGGGGAACTCCACGCCAAATTTTAAATAAAAAAACGGCATGTGTTCCCCCTCCAGGGGCATACCAGGCCCTTAGGTCTGGTATGGATTTTAAGGGGAACCCCCTATGCCGAAAAAATGGCGTGGGGGTCCCCCCAAAATCCATACCAGATCCTTATCCGAGCACGCAGCCCGGCCGGTCAGGAAAGGGGGTGGGGACGAGCGAGCGCCCCCCCTCTACTGAACCGTACCAGGCCCCATGTCCTCAACATGGGGGGGTGGGTGCTTTGGGGAAGGGGGGCGCCCTGCGCCCCCCCACCCCAAAGCACCTTGTCCCCATGTTGATGAGGACAAGGGCCTCTTCCCGACAACCCTGGCCGTTGGTTGTCGGGGTCTACGGGCGGGGGGCTTATCGGAATCCGGGAGCCCCCGGATCCCGCCCCCCCTATGTGAATGAGTATGGGGTACATCGTACCCCTACCCATTCACCTGGGGGAAGAAAAGTGTCAATAAAAAAACACTACACAGGTTTTTAAAGTAATTTATTAGGCAGCTTCCAGGGGGCTTCTTCCGACTTCTCCACTGTCTCTGGCAAATTCTCCCACTCTTTGGCCTCTTCTCCCCGTGTCCGGTTCTGCCAGGCTCCTCTGCTATCTTCTGTTCTTTTGCCCCTCTCTTGCTAGCGGTGGCCCGGTCTTCTCCATCGTCGTCTTCCCTCTTCTTTTCTTCCGATGTTGACACAACGCTCTCTCCCGCTGTAATGCTGTGTACGCCATGCGCATTGACAATTATATGCATGGGGCGTGTTTACCGGGTAATGTCACCCGGTGACTCCGCCCCCTATGACGTCACAGTCCCGGGGCATGATGGGCATGATTGCCCAAAGTCGCGTTGAAGTCATGTTGAAGTCGCCTTGCAAAGTTGTGCTGAAGTCGTGTTGCCCCTGTGTGAATCGGCACTATAATTGATCACATCTGATCACACCTGATGTACATAAAGCCTATCTCATTTCTTGAGACACTAACAAGTCAGGAAAGTACAAATACCCCCCAAATTACCCCTTTTTAGGAAGTAGACATCCCAAGGTATTGAGTAAGTTGCATGGTGAGTTTTTTTAAGTTGTAATTTTTTTTCCACAATTTTTTGCAAAATGATTTTTTTTTTTGTACAAAATTGTCATATTAACAGGTTCTTTCTTTCACAGAGCATATGCATACAACAAATTACACCCCAAAATACATTCTGCTACTCTTCCGAGTATGGCGATACCACATGTGTGAGACTTTTACACAGCCTGGCCACATACAAAGGCCCAACATTGAAGTAGCACCTTCAGGCATAAATGACACATCTCATTTCTCAACCACCTATTACACTTTTAAAGGCCCTGGAGCATCAGGACAGTGGAATTGCCCACAAAATGACCCAATTTTGGAAAGCAAATACCCCATGTATAATCTATGAGGCATAATGAGTCTTTTGAACGGTTCATTTTTTTTCCAGAAGTTTTTGGAAAATGTGGAAAAAAAAATGAAAGCGCGTTTTTTGTTTTTTGTTTTTACACAAAGTTGTCCATTTATAAGATATTTCCAAAACATAGCAAATACATAGCAAAAATGACGCCCCAAAATAAAAAAAAAGTACGGTAGCCTACCGTACATAAACATATACTGCCTTTAGCATTGATCTTTGACCGTCATCTGTATCTGTCTCTTTTATATGCCAGAATTACAGCTCATACAAGCTCTCCCCTTACATACAACTACCTGATGTGATATCTATCTGGGATGCCTTGGTCTCTGTCTGCTGCCAGTCTGATCTTTTTTCAGAGACATCTTTACTTTTGATCGTTCTCAGCGATCCATTGAATAAGTCCACCTTTGTGAATACACTTTTTCCCTTTTATATTTAATCGAACCTCTAGCTCCTGAAGAAGCATTCTTTGTCAACGTGAAACATGTAGAGCAATTGGAGAATACACCACTCTGGAATACCAGACCTGCAGTGCTCCCTCAATCTCAAACTCTCTAGGGGAAGTCTACCCTTTTCTTTTACCTGGATATTGAATGTATTGATAAGAGTATATAGAATCACATAGGAGACTGCAGGATAGGATCCTTAATGGTGTTATTACATGTGTTGTATGCCTATATCTGATGTTTTTAAATGTCCATGTCCATTCCCCATGTTCTTTGTATGTTATTAATAAAATTCAACTTTTTTACATATCTTTTGTAGTTTAATACAGTTGTGCCTTAAAAGTCCCATTTTTAGTCCCTTGATGCTTCTAAATAATATACTAGATGTATACCATTGGAATGAGTCTAGCGAT
The DNA here is from genome assembly GCA_037952925.1 of Lithobates clamitans. NCBI lineage: Eukaryota > Metazoa > Chordata > Amphibia > Anura > Ranidae > Lithobates > Lithobates clamitans. Next base: position 2,612,909 of record JBBGZY010001184.1, read on the forward strand.
TACTGAACTACTACCTATATATATATAATGGATGAAAAAATCATTTATATAGTCTGAAATTTAGCGTGAAAAAAAATAAATTATTTAAATATATCACATAAGTGCAAAATACAACAAAGTGCCACACAATGAGTGTGAATATCAAATCCAAGATGTGGTACATGATTATTAAAGTCCAATATATGAAAGAAATGCACATGAAGTCTATAAATACAGTCCATAAAAAATCCAACGTGCGTGCATTTATTTTAGTGCTTATTGCTCAGAATCCCATGTTCAAGTGCCATCCAGTGACCCCCCGGGGACAGGCGCTCACCTCAGAGCGTGTGACTCAGCTGTGAGACTGAGTCTAAACACACTTATGAGCCATCCCACGGCTCAGTGATGGAATCCAGATACACAGTTTTCAGCAGCAACTCCACAGTTAGGAATAAAGGAAAAGAAAAACTGGATAGTGTGATATCGTTTTTAAATATTTGTTGATTTTAAATATATCCATAGTACACACTATTATTAAGTGACACTACATATAATCAACATGGTATTAGGGATATACTTAGAAGTCATCCATGAGATTTGATTGTGGATATTTACTGTTAGATTGCCTTGTCATAGGTCATACAGTAGCACTGGTATAATTTGTATGTTTGGGATAATATGTGCTGAACATCGGTCTCCGTCCTGCACAAACATCACATTGGATGTTCATATATTTCTATATATGTGGATATTTCCTTTTGGGTTATGAGTTGGACTTTATTAACTCGTTCCCCATATACACAGCTGTAAATCCTAGTTTCGCAGATGCTTGTTGCTTTCTGCGGCACCGTTCAATACACTGAGCAATAACACATGGAGCCTGGCACTAGAGTGTCTGCAAATCCACGGCAAAATGGCCGTGATGACTATATTTAGGCTGCAGAGCGTCCGTCCAATCAAATGCCCCTGATGAAGACACGTGACCCTGTGTCAAACACGCGTAGGGGAAGAGCTAGGACGGAGCACGGAGCCATTCACTCCAGTGGGATGCGATGCACAGCTTATCCCTCCTGACAGGCAAACTTTGAGGCAAACTTTGGAGACTGTTATCAGATTGGTGCACTCATGCACCTTGCAAATGTGAGTATAGGGAGCTTTTACCCTAATAAATATTTAAAAAATGATATCACACTATCCAGTTTTTCTTTTCTTTATTCCTAACTGTGGAGTTGCTGCTGAAAACTGTGTAGCCGTAGGATGGTTCAAAAGCGTGTTTAGAATCAGTCTCACAGCTGAGTCACACGCTCTGAGGTGAGCGGCTGTCCCCGGGGGGGTCACTGGATGGCACTTGAGCATGGGATTCTGAGCACTAAGATAAATGCACACACGTTGGATTTTTTTATGGACTGTTTTTATGGACTTTATGTGCATTTCTTTCATATATTGGACTTTAATAATCACATACCACATCTTGGATTTGATATTCACACTCATTGTGTGGCACTTTGTTGTATTTTGCACTTATCACTGTGATATATTTAAATAATTGTTTTGTTTTTTTCACTGTAAATTTCAGACTATAAAAAAAGATTTTTTCATCCATTATATATACAGGTAGTAGTTCAGTAATCGCTACTCTCATTCTAATGGTATACATCTAGTATATTATTTACACATTGCACTTTAAAATCACTTGTTTTATATATATATATATATATATATATATATATATATATATATATATATATATATATATATATATATATATATATATATATATATATATATATATATAAATCTATATATCCTTTGTGGCTGGATAAGCCGCCTATGCGGTATTTTCAGTATACCTCATATGCATTAATAATCTCCAGATTGATATTTTCACCTTAGTGCAGCGTATCTTTTGTATACATTGTATTGCATGGCATATGAAACGTGTTCTACGCGGGCAGCTAGGTGATTTCCACATTTGAGGCAATATACCATTGTGGCTCGCAAAATCCCCTTTTATCAATCTAGTATCAGAGCGGAGGTTTTCTGGGGGGTCTTTATTGATAGATGAGGGATGTGACAACTTCTATGAATTTTAGGAAGGGGGCGGGGCTTTCTGTGGATTTGGTGTAGACTACGTAGGAATTATAAATAGCCAAATGGATGAGATAAATTGATACCTTCTTGTATGGGAATCGGGACTTCTTTATTGACAAATAGGGCTGAATCATTTAATCATTGAAATCCACCCCCCCATGTAGAGATTATAATCTTGGACACATGTTGGCTTTTCAATGGGACCTGGTCTTCTTTTATACTTCCACCTCAAGGCCAGCACTTCGTTGCATCTCAATGTTGCTTTGTCCCACCTTTGCAGCTTTTTGTTCGCTAGAGATTGTGGGAAGCCCTTCCTATTCTTTCTGGAGGTTCCGCAGGCCAGGGTTTTTGCGATGTATAAGTGTTTGAAAAGGGGCAGGCTGGTGTAGAAATTGTCAAGGTATATGTGATATCCTTTGTTCAGAAGTGGGTATGCCAGGTCCCATACAATCTTTCCAGTTGTGCCCATGTAGGCCGGGCACTCAAGGGGCTGAAGCTGGGAATCTCTTCCTTCATATATGTGGAACGTATACAGATATCCCGTGACTCTCTCACAGAGCTTGTAAAATTTTACTCCGTATCTGACCCTTTTGCTAGGAATGTATTGCTTTATTCCTAGCCGGCCTGAAAAGGGTACCAGGGACTCATCTACACATATATTCTGATCGGGGACATAGAGTTCTGCAAATCGTTGGGAAAAGAAATTCATCAGTTGGCAAATTTTTTATAGCTTGTCGTAATTTGGATGCTTGCGGGGGGGGGCACTGGGTGTTGTCGCTGAAATGAAGAAAGCGCATTATCATCTTGTATAGGGACCTGGACATTACGGCAGAATAAATGTGGTGAATGGGGTTGGTAGACGAATAGGAATGTCCTTCATTTTTTTTGTATGCCCCATGTTAATAACAATAAAAGATAGTTTAACTCAAAATTCAACCTGGGAAACATACTGATCTAGGTGCAAGTCTGCAGTCTGCGTGTATAGAATCAACCAGCCACCTCTTCATTCGGGGGGTGTGAGCGGGCGTTTCCTACTCTCCTAGCTTGAGGGTGGTTCCTACGGCCTCTGCGACTATAGTGGGCCCTTTGTGGCCTGCCCGGGGGAGCTTGGCGCGGTGGATCTTTGGTGATAACAGTCAGCAGCCAATTGGGCACTGGAAAAGGCTCCATGTCAGCAAAGGTGAACATGTCTGGAAGCTCCGATGGGTGACGTAAAGGAAAGGTATCTGGGCCCTTGCGGACTATGAGGTGAAAGGGGTGGCCTCACTTATACGTAAGACCTTTCTCCCCCAGTCCATCCAGAAATTGTTTGAGCGATCGTCGCATTAGCAGAGTCTTTCTGGAAACATCTGGTAGGAGGTGGACAGCTGCACTATTAAATTCCAGGACTCCCACCCGCCAGGCCTGCTGTAATATATCCTCCTTAAGGGTGAAGTGTAAACAGCATAGGACGTCTCTTGGTCTGTCAGATGAATCCGATCGTAGTCCCAAGGTTCTATGAACTCTGTCAATGATGATCTCAGAGTCTAGCGGGCGGTCTAGGTAATGGTTAAAGATATTAACCACTGTTGAGCGCAGTTCTGAGTTTGGGACGCTTTCGGGCACCCCCTTAACCTGATGTTCTGCCTGCGGCTGCGATTCTCCGGGTCGTCCTGGAGTAGATGCAGCTGTATGATTTGATCGGTGAGTTCAGTTTGGGAAGTCTGCAGGCATTGCACCGATTGGGACACTATTGCCTGGTCCTGTTCCACTACAGTGACACGGGAGTCCAGCACTGCTACATCCTGTCTGATAGATTGTATCTCGCCCTTCAAGGCTGTCTCCATTCTCTGAACAATTGATTCCAAATCAGTTCTTGTGGGTAGTTGCAAGAAATCCCACAGTCTTTGTTCAGAGGAGGCATGAAGAGGGAGACCCTGTGACGGCTGTGTGCAATAGTGTGTACTCACTGTGGTCTGATGCGTGGGCGGGTGCCTCTTTCCATGTCCCCTGGGCTGAAGCACAGAGCTCTGGATGGGATGAGCGCTGAGAGTGAAGCTGGAGGCGCTGGGCTGTGCAGTGTGTCTTCCCTGTCTGGTGAGGCTGCCAGTGATCTGGGGAGACAGGGGAAGAGGTCACTGGGTGGTGAGAAGGGTGGCATGTTGTGGTTGTCTGCCATCTGCAGGGGGGGATCAGTCACGATGGGGACCTCCGCTGTGTCTTGTGTTGTATGGCGGGCCGGCGCCATCTTGGCCGCTGCTGATGTGGAGGCCGATGGCTGGAGTGAGCGCAAATACCGATCCATGTCGGTCTCCGGAGCGGGTATATGGCGGTCGGATTCCCCGGGTAACCAGGAAGACAGGTAGGAGCTGGTAATGAGTTGTAATATGCGTGGTATCGCTGCTGGAGAGCCGCCGGCCGGGAGCCCTGTGAAATTGCGACTTCACTCTGCCATGCCTAGGCCACGCCCCCGTATGCCCCATGTTTATGGTGAGGCCCATAAACAATTTTAACTCCTCCAAGTTCAGATCTCTCCACTCAAATGGACAGGCATATGATGATTGGGGGTTGTTGGTAATACTGCAGGGCATATAAATTTGTCTGGTCCACAATGAGTTGCAGCAAAGTGTCAGGCAAAAACAGATAAAAACAATAAATCTCTGTGAAATTTTGGGTGTTGGCCTGCACACCTGTCTGTGCTGTAAAAGGGGGAATAATTGGTGATCACGAGTTGGAAGGCAGCCATGTTGGGTTGGCAAGACCATCTGGCATGTATGTAGAGGCCCTGGCTCTTGGGGGACATGACACTACAGTAGTTGGGGGATTTGGATTGCCTGCTGGTACTCAGGCGTGATGTGGCAGCACTGGTACTGGGCCTGGGCATTTGTTCCTGGGGCCTAACGCCAGCGGCAACGCTGGTACTGGGCATTTGTTCCCGGGCCTATAGCTGGCGGCAGCACTGGTACTGGGCCTGGGAATTTGTTCTTGGGGCCTATTGCTGGCAGTGCTGGTACTGGGCCTGAGAATATAATCCTGGTTGCTGGCGGCTGCCTGGTTTCCAGAGTGCCATGTCCTTTTAGGAGGGACCCATTTTTCCTCCGAATCATTTGCCGTTTCACTATTCTCAATCGGTTCAAATGCCGAATTTGGCTGATTTGTAGTCGGCAAACTTTGCCCCGCTACTCCTTCGCCTTAAGACGGACCTCCTGCATTGGCATTCTCTGACGCTGACTTGGTTTGTGAGATGTAGTGCCCTCAAGATGACCTTGCTGCTGAGGGTTTTATACCTAATGCAGGCACTTCCCATCCGTCTACCCCCAGCTTTTTTCAAACGAATCGACTCTATGTCCCGTGCGTTCGTCTGGTCTTATCGCAAACCACGTATCAGACTTCAACTCCTCTACCTGGCGAAAAGCGGGGGCGGGGTTGGCCTCCCAGACATGAAAGCCTATTACAGGGCAGATCACCTCACTAGGTTGGTGGACTGGCACTGTCATGTGGAGGCAAAGCACTGGGTAGCCATGGAAGTGGAGGACTCCAGGGATACGGTCAAGAGCTGGTCTTGGATTACTGCACCTCTGTCTAAGGACCTCGCGGAGCACCCTACATTGGGCAGTACCTTGTCAGTAGTCAGAGACGCTTTTTGGTGCTCCTCGGTGTCCCCACAGCCCTCTCCCATGGTGCCGGTTCTGGGCAATCTGGAATTTCCACCTGGTTTGCAGAATCCTCATCTTAAGCGACTGGCAATGGGCACTAGACTTAGCTTATGCGATTTCCTGGGGGTCAATGGCCAGCTTTCTTCAGAAGCTGGGGCATCAGTGACGGACCCTCCCCTGGATTTCTGGAGCAGCTTACAGCTGCGCAAGTAGCTGAAGAAACCGAGCATTACCCGTCAACTCACTGAACTAGAACTCATTTGTCACCGTGGGGAACCAGTGCGACATTGTCTCTCGCTGCTCTACTCTTCTCTAACTCAGCCGGAGGAAGGGTATGTTCCCTTATTTCTCTCCGAGTGGGAGGCGGAACTTGGAAACCCAATTCACTGACGTACAGAGGAAAAAAATTCTTTACTTTGCACAGAAATCTTCTATAGCCACCAGGGTCCAGGAAACTTGTTATAAAATCATGACTTGATTGTATAGAGTTCCTGCCGTTCTACATCGCTTCTTTCCTCAGGTGCCCAGCCTTTGTTGACGCTGTGGCACTGAGGAGGGGACAATGTTACATATTTTTTGGACTTGCACCAAACTCACCCCATTCTGGCTTGAAGTGGCTCGCACAATTAGACACCTAACTGGTGTCTCTCTGGAGGGGAAACCTGCGGCCTGTTTGCTACAGCTATTGGAACGACCTATTAAGAAATACAAGATCTCCCTCACCATTCAGTTACTGAATGCCACCAAGGCTTGTATTCCCCTTTGTTGGAGATCGGAGAGACCACCGGCGAAGTCCCTATGGTTTACTAAAGTGAACGAACTAAGGGATATGGAGGATCTTACTGCTACCCTGCACAATCGAGAGGAGACCTTTCGAGAGACCTTGAGACCCTGGCAACATTTTATATACACAGAAGCCTATCTCCAAGAAATGCCACAATCTTAACTGATTGAATGGGCTGGTTCCGCCTCCTAGTCAGAGGGCACCACATCTCATTATATCACATTATCACACTTTACTCTACCCGTCTCTACTGCCTCTTGTCTCCTGTTTTTGCTTCTCCCCTTACCGTCCTTCCCTTCCTTGCCCGTCCCCCCTTTTTTTTCCGGGCCCTATTCTTTTCCTACCCCTGGAGATACCAGTTCCCGTATTAATCTTTCCCATTCATGGGTTACTTGATCAGATACAGTGAAGATCCTAAAATTTATTACATCTCCACATGTCTCATGTCTGGGCTCCTCGGTTCTTCGGATCCCCTTACTCCCCAATTACCTATAAAAATAAATCATATCAACGTGTGACACAGCTTGACATGCTTTAACGCCAGCTCCAGGTCAAACGACTAAGCACCCAGAGCACTCTCAGGGTCCTATACATTGTCAGTATTGTTATACCGGGGTATCACCCCCATGTGTCTTGAATATGGTGCTAACTAAGAAAACTTGATTTGTTGACCTCGTTTTTGTAACCTTGTCTGCATTTTTTTCTTTTTGTTTGACTTTGGTAATGTACCTATGCTGGATGTGTTATTTGTTGTACACACTTTATATGGAAAAAATAAAGAATTATAAAAAAAATACTGAATTTGAATCTGATGAGAACTCCCCGCTGCTCTCTTCAGTCATGGAGAGGATCTGCAACGCCTCCTCACTAGTATAAAATCTTTTGGACATGACGCTGATGGCTGTGTGGCAAGTGACGGTCACTGGTGGGCTGTGCGATTGGGTGGCAGGTGACGTTCACTGATAGGTGATGACAGTGTGACAGGCTACGGACGGTGACGGGTGATGGTCACAGAGCGGTGACAGGCCACAGTCACTTCATTACGGCCGATCACGTGGTAAACAGCCATGCCCAATGGCTGTTCACCCCCCTTGGTGGCAAACGGTGTCTCCGGGACACGATCGCATGCATGCCCTGTTTAAATGGACGGACATCATATAATGCCCGCCCAGAATGACATCTGGTGGCCAGCGGGCATCAAGCTGTTAAACAAGTGGGCTATACACTTAAATAGAGTGTTTCCACTTACCCTGTGAAGGGCTAATATATTCAAGCAATAAGCATTCTCATAGCCTTCCCAGGCAAAACATGCTCTTCAGACTCTCCCAAGGGGAAGATGCGGATGACCACGACTGTATGAATCTTTCTTTTGTTCAAGCAACCAGAGATGAGGATGATGACACCTAACAGGTTGCCACGTTCATTAAACAAGTGGCCAATACACTCTAAAGGCATTCTTTCCACTTACTCTGTGAAGGGGGTTATATGTTCTGGCAATGAGCAGTCTCATAGCCTTCCCAGGCAAAGCAGCCCTATTCAGACTCTATAAAGAGGAAGATGTGGATGAGCATGACTGTATGTATCCTGCTGATTCAAACAGCCTGGGATAGAGATAACACCTAAAATGATATCACATTCAATAAGCATGTGATAAAATGTGGTTAAATTGGCACCAACCTATAAGTGAAAAAAGCACAATAAAAAAAGTGTGTGTGTGTCAAATGGAAAAAATGTGAAGCTGCCCCTTTAAGTGAAAATAGTCAAAAAAAAAAAAAAGTAAGGCGTTACCACACAGCCAAAACACAACTAGTAGGTATAGAATAACACCAATATGAAAAGTCAATCAATTTTGAATTAATCAAAAAAAAAATATTAAAAATAATGGAAAGTCCATAAATAATAATCCTTATAAACTCCAACCACCGTGCTTTCTGAGAAAATGTGCTTAAATGATGACTTTAATTCATGCTTCACCACTAGTGTATACAGATTGGACCCTTACCAGCAATATATAATGCGTGCGCCTTTGATAACTTGGGGTATCATCCGTTTTCAAGTAGCAGTTGAAAAGGTCCACACACGTGTTGCTTAATGGAAATTCCTTTTATCATCTCACCAGCAGCCCGGATCCAGAAAAAAAGTAAAGTTTCCAAAATAGTGTAGTTCTGTTTTTGTTAAAATTAGAACGAATAAAAAACAATGATGCGCTTGCATTTTATGATGCTCAGGTCAGCACCAACATAAACAGCCTGGTTGGTGTATAATCCCGCAGGCCGCTAAGACGAGCCGGCATGCGTTCCATCGATCAAATGTGTTGTCCAAACCCGACAGGAAGTGACGTCCGGGATGGCGGTCGTGCAGCCTCAAATACATTTCGCATACCAGTGTCATCGTAGAGCATGAATTGAAGTCATCATTTAAAGCAGAACTTCAGCTATTTTTTCAACTTTCCATCTATTAAATCTTCTGCCCTTGTTATTTTAAACATTTTTTTCTGCCAGCGAATACCTTATACAGCCCACTTCCTTTTTCTTGTCTGGTAAAAAGTCTAGGCTTATGACATCATGCATAGCTCTCTCCCATGAGACTTTGCCGGGAAGGGAGATGAGTCATAAAAGGGCCAATGAGAGCTGCAGAACTGGGGGGTGGGGTGTGTGTGTGTGTGTGTGTGTGTGTGTGTGTGTGTGTGTGTGTGTGTGTGTGTGTGTGTGTGTGTGTGTAAAAATCCAGGAAATGAACAGGCAGCAGCTTCAGCTGCCCACAGTTAAAATATGTTGCAGCCAGACTCGGTGGGGGGAAATTTCTGCAGCATATTTGGCAAGTACAGATTCACAGTATATATAAAATAATATGCAAAGTGGTTGGAGGGAAGCTTCAGAATAGCAAAGATGTTTTTATGACAAACTATGTGAGCAGACTGCAGTTCCTCTTTCAGCACATTTTCTCAGAAAGCACGGTGATTGGAGTCTATAAGGCTATTTATAGACTTTTCATTATTTTTAATATTTATTAAGTGTTCTTGCATAGCAAGACCACCTAGAAAAGGTACAATTTCTGGGGAAATTGTGAAAGTGTTCTTGCCTCTACAACTGGAGTGGGCGGAGTAACTGGGTGGGGTGGAGTGGCTTGAGTAACTGTGAAAAGTGTTAAAAAGCTTAATATTTTAAAAAGTATAAATAGTAGTAAAAAAGTTCCATCATTCGCTGAAAGAGCTGAACATTTTTTTCAAAAGTAATTTTTTTTTAATCAAAAATGATTTTTTTTTCTTCAAAAATGATTTTTTTTTTCAAAGGTAATTTTTTTTTTCAAAAATGAATTTTTTTATTTCAAAAATAATTTTTTTTTCGAAATTATTTTTTTTTTTAAAGTAATTTTTTTTTCAAAAATTTTTTTTTTTTTCAAAAATGATTTTTTTTTTTCAAAAATTATTTTTTTACTTTTTTCAAAATTTTTTTTTTTTTTTTCAAAAATATTTTTTTTTTTACATGGGGCGGTCATAATGTTTTGGCTGATCATGGGGTGGTCATAATGTTTTGGCTGATCATGGGGTTGTCAGCTTTTGTCACTTCCCACTCTAGTTTTGAACATTTCGCCATTCATTCCTATGGGACCAATTTCGCCGCAAAAACGACGATATTTCGTGAACCATTCGGCGAAACGTTCCACAAAGTAATAGCACACCATTCGGGAACAATCCGCACGTTTTGGTATATTACTTGTCTATGTAGTGTAAAAACTGTGGGAGGAGTTAGGGTGGTAAATTTGGCTATAATAATAAGAATAATATATATGTGAGATAACAGTAAGTGGTCTTGCTATGCAAGAACACTTAATAATATATATGTGAGATAATTAAGTGTTCTTGCATAGCAAGACCACTTACTGTTATCTCACATATATATTATTAAGTGTTCTTGCATAGCAAGACCACTTACTGTTATCTCACATATATATTATTAAGTGTTCTTGCATAGCAAGACCACTTACTGTTATCTCACATATATATTATTCTTATTATTATAGCCAAATTTACCACCCTAACTCCTCCCACAGTTTTTACACTACATAGACAAGTAATATACCGTGCGGATTGTTCCCGAATGGTGTGCTATTACTTTGTGGAACGTTTCGCCGAATGGTTCACGAAATATCGTCGTTTTTGCGGCGAAATTGGTCCCATAGGAATGAATGGCGAAATGGTGTGCTATTACTTTGTGGAACGTTTCGCCGAATGGTTCACGAAATATCGTCGTTTTTGCGGCGAAATTGGTCCCATAGGAATGAATGGGGAAACTAGAGTGGGAGATGACAAAAGCTGGAAAATCAGAACATGATTTCTAAACTGCCGCCACTCCCTCATTTTCAAGCCCACCTACACAAATCTTATATCAAAACGTTCAGCTATCCCTGCTGCCACTAAACATGTCCACGGCTAAGCCATAGTCCTGATAGTTTTCACAATATGACCATTTGTTTGCAACTCACGCCGTCCATTGACATTCATTGAAACTACACTCTAGCCCCCTCCAAATTTGAAGGGCAATTTCTAAACTGCGACTGTGCCTTCATTTTTATTATTTCAGAGACATACTATACATCAAAATCTAGGTCTGGGTCTTGTGATTCTCACAATATAAAGATCTTCGCTGTAGGATGTATAGTTTTTAAAATACGGCCATTTGTTTAGAGGTCATTCCAGGAAATTTTAGCCATTAATCAGAGTGTACTGTTAGTGTTTGTTTTGTTGCCATGGTTACCAAAGCTTCTGTTATACACAGGGGGGAAGGTGGCTGGAGCATCTCAGCTGATTACAGAGCCCGGGGGAGGGGACAGACACACCATGTACTGATTTATAATAGAGGAATATGATGGGGCAGTTTTGATGGGGTAATTCTGATGGGGCAGTTTTGATGAAGCAGTATTTGGGAAGCATAAACAGGGCATGAGCGTTGCTAGGAAACAGTGGTTGTAAACACAAGATGCTGTAACACCCCAAATGCATGTGACTTCATCTGCTAGACTTGATAATGCTTGTAGACTCCTCCCACAGTTTTCACACTACAGAGACAAATAATATACCGAAACGAGCGGATTGTTCCCGATTGGTGTGTTATTACTTTGTGGAATGTTTTGCCGAATGGTCCACGAAATGACGTTTTTGCGGCGAAATTGGTCCCATAGGAATGAATGGCGAAATGTTCAAAACTAGAGTGGGAAGTGACAAAAGCTGACAACCCCATGATCAGCCAAAACATTATGACCACCCCATGATCAGCCAAAACATTATGACCGCCCCATGTAAAAAAAAAAAATATTTTTGAAAAAAAAAATAATTTTTGAAAAAAAAAAAAAATTATTTTTGAAAAAAAAAAAATTATTTTTGAAAAAAAAAATATTTTTGAAAAAAAAATTACTTTTAAAAAAATAATAATTTCGAAAAAAAAATTATTTTTGAAATAAAAAAATTCATTTTTGAAAAAAAAAATTACTTTTGAAAAAAAAAACATTTTTGAAGAAAAAAAAATCATTTTTGATTAAAAAAAATTCATTTTTGAAAAAAAAAATTACTTTTGAAAAAAATGTTCAGCTCTTTCAGCGAATGATGGAACTTTTTTACTACTATTTATACTTTTTAAAATATTAAGCTTTTTAACACTTTTCACAGTTACTCAAGCCACTCCACCCCACCCAGTTACTCCGCCCACTCCAGTTGTAGAGGCAAGAACACTTTCACAATTTCCCCAGAAATTGTACCTTTTCTAGTATTTTAATAATTTCCAAATTAATTGATTTTTCTTATTGATGTTATTTTATATCTACTAATTGTTTTGGTTGTGTAGTACCACCTTACTTTTTGTTTTTTAGGCTATTCAATAAGCATGTTGTCAATGCACTCTAAAGGAGTGGTTTACGCACATCCTTTAAAAGGGTCATCTACTCTGGCAATGAGAAGCCGCCTAGCCATACAAGGTGAAACGGCCCTCTTCAGTGTTTCTGAAGAGGGCGAAGCGGATGGACATGACTGCATAAATACTATATTTTTTGAAACAAAAGAGTACTGGGGCTTTAAATATGCCAAATGAGAATATAAATTTTATAACACATAAAACGTGGTCATAAATACAATATTAAAAACATAGATATGCATAAAGAAACTGCGATAAATACAAAAATATGTAAATCTGATGGATGCATGTACTGTAACTGGTCCCTGGACCTATACACAGTGTGTTAAACTGAAAAAAAAATTTAAAATAAAAACGCAACACGTTTTGTTGAGGTCTATTACATGTAAAACGTAATCTGGGGGTGTGTGGTCTGGACATGGCCGGTTAAAGATGCATTGCACCTGGGCTTCTGAACCCTCCACCAGCCTGAGACCGATTCCATTACCCAACAACAGCATCATGTTGTTAGCCAAGCAGTGGAAGACTAGAACCCCTTGCAAGACCTCTAAAACTAGCAAACCTAAGACCGAAATCCAGCAGTTTTTCCCAGGTATACAAAGCTTCTGGACTAAAATGGCGAACCCACGTGGCAAAGTAAATGGGGCTACATATATGCAGGTACCTCCTGTCCCCTTGGCCGGTTCTTCGGATGCTCCGCGGTCACCGGTAGCAGAGTGGCAGCCGCCCGCATTGCATACGGGCTGGTCAGTGCCTCGGCCGGGTGAAGAAGACTTATGGGCCCTTATACAGGCGCTCCCTAGGAGGAAGGATATAGAAGAGCTTATCAGCAGAGTAGAGGATGCTCATCATAGGGAGCTTCAACAGGTTCAGGCACGGTCAGACCATCTCACAGTGGACGAGACAACCACTGCTCTGAAACAGCAGGTGGCAGCCCTGGAAAGGGATCGGTACTTTGAAGCGGATGCAGCTGTGGTGTTGCAGCTAGACCTGGAGGACTTAGAGGACCGAGGCCACCGGAATAACTTGCGGCTCCGTGGCCTCCCTGAAGACACAGGGCAAGAGAATCTCACGATCTTGGCCATCCTGCATAGGGTACTGGATGATACTCCACCTGGTAACCTTGAACTCGATCGGGTTCACAGAGAGTTGGGTCCTAAAGCCTTAGACCCAAACTGCCCTCGAGATGTGGTTTGCCGTCTTCATCTCTTTAAATAAAAGGAGGCTATACTTCAGAAGGCCTGGGAGGCAGGTACAACAGTAAGATTTTTATGGGGCACAAGTTAAAATATTACCAGATGGCTCCCGTGCCATATTACAGCATAGAACTCTTCTTGGTCCAGTATTGGACCGGGTACGTCAGATGGGCCATACTTACAGATGAAGGTTCCCTATATCGGTCATGGTGTGGAAAAGTTCTTCCTCTTTTACTCTTCGTTCACAGTTTGACCTGCCAGACTTTTTTTTCTTTTTTGGAGATTGAACCCTTCCCAGTCCCCAACTGGCTCCAGTTATTCCCACAAATGCCAGGTCGTACGGGAGTCATGTTCCCCCAGTATGGTCTGCATACACGTCAATCTAGGGCTAGACGCTGGTCAGAAGCTGACACCCTGTATGGGCCACAGGAGTCCTTATTGCCTACTGGTCTGTAGCCCTACAAAGTTTCCTGTACTGTCCATAAATCACCTTGTTTGATAATAAATAGAGTGAGTGTGTGTGAGAGAGTGTGAGAGAGTGTGAGAGCGTGTGAGAGCGTGTGAGTGTGTGAGTGTGTGTTTTAATATCTCAGCCAGCAACTGGTTAGCACACTCCCAATATAAATGTGACAACATTTTGAATAAATAAACAGTTGCACTAAATGTTGCAATCCATATTCAAATTCAAAAATATATAAACAATGCCATCAACATTATTTCATTTCTTTCTTAAAGAGGAAGTAAGCCCTGATGGGTTTTACTTCCTCTTTGTCTCCCTGCAAAGGTAAAGCATAACGGGCTTCTATGCATTGCATAGTAGCCCATTATGTGTCACTTACCTGAAACCGAAGCCTGCAATGTCACCGCTGTCCCCTCTTCCACAAAGTGTCCATCTCCCTTCCGGGTATCGCGGCTCCGGCACTGTGATTTGCCGGAGCAGCAATAGCGTCACTCGCGCGGTAGCCGCCAATCACGGCACAATCGCCGTTTTTAAAGGGGTCTAAAGTGCGCGTGCTGTAGACATTGGCGATCGTCTTTTTTGTAAATATCTCCTAAACCGTGGAGGTTTGGTAGATATTTTGCGCACCTACAGGTAAGCCTTAATCTAAGCTTACCTGTAGGTAAAAGTGGTTGTAACGGGTTTACAACTACTTTAAAGTGTGCAGTGAAGTAATTAATCCATTTGTGAAAAATCAAAATATGAAAAACATACATTTCAGTGACATACAGTGGGGACGGACAGTATTCAGACCCCCTCAAATTTTTCACTCTTTGTCATATTGCAGGCATTTGCTAAAATCATTTTAAGTTCATTTTTTTTCCTCATTAATGTACACACAGCACCCCATATTGACAGAAAAACAGAATTGTTGACATTTTTGCAGATTTATTAACCACTTGACAACTGGGCACTTAAACCCCCTTCCTAACCAGACTAATTTTCAGCTTTCGGTGCTCTCACACTTTGAATGACAATTACTCAGTCATGCAACACTGAACACATATGAAATTTTTGTCCTTTTTTTCACACAAATAGAGCTTTCTTTTGGTGATATTTAATCACCGCTGGTTTTTTTATTTTTTTGCGCTATAAATCAAAAAAAGACTGAAAATTCAATAAAAAAAAATAAAAATTATTTGTTTCTGTTAAAATTTATTGCAGAGTATTGGCGAGTATTGCACAGTGTTGCAGAGTATTGGCATTATTTACATTGAGCAGCGCTGTGGGCACTAAACATCCAGCCCACAGAGCTGCAATCTCTCCCCCTGTCCCCTCGCACTGTACCGATCAGTACAGAGAGGGGAGGGAGGAACCGGCGTCATGATGTGACGCCGGTTTGTTTTACAAGTGATCGCTCCGTCATTTGACGGAGCGATCACGTGGTAAACGGCCACGATCAGCGGCTAGTTACCGTGATCCGTGATGCGCCGGGTCCAGGTCACGGATGCTCCCGGGTGCGCGCCCCAGGGGGACGTCCACCTATAACTAGCTGACCGCGCTGTTGCCATCTTTCGGCAATGGCCCGGTTGGCAAGTGGTTAAAGAAGAAAAACTGAAATATCACATGGTCCTAAGTATTCAGACCCTTTGCTGTGACACTCATATATTTAACTCAGGTGCTGTCCATTTCTTCTGATCATCCATGAGATGGTTCTACACCTTCATTTGAGTCCAGCTGTGTTTGATTATACTGATTGGACTTGATTAGGAAAGCCACACACCTGTCTATATAAAACCTTACAGCTCACAGTGCATGTCAGAGCAAATGAGATTAATGAGGTCAAAGGAACTCCCTGAAGAGGTCAGAGACAGAATTGTGGCAAGGCACAGATCTTGCCAAGGTTACAAAAAAATTTCTGCTGCACTTAAGGTTCCTAAGAGCACAGTGGCCTCCATAATCCTTAAATAGAAGGCATTTGGGATGACCAGAACCCTTCCTAGAGCTGGCCGTCCGGCCAAACTGAGCTATCGGGGGAGAAGAGCCTTGGTGAGAGAGGTAAAAAAGAACCCAAAGATCACTGTGGCTGAGCTCCAGCGATGCAGTTGGGAGATGGGAGAAAGTTGTAGAAAGTCAACAATCACTTCAGCACTCCACCAGTCGGGGCTGTATGGCAGAGTGGCCCGACGGAAGCCTCTCCTCAGTGCAAGACACATGAAAGCCTGCATGGAGTTTGCTAAAAAAAAAAAAAAAAAAAACACCTGAAGGTCTCCAAGATGGTGAGAAATAAGATTTTCTGGTCTGATGAGACCAAGATAGAACTTTTTGGCCTTAATTCTAAGCGGTATGTGTGGAGAAAACCAGGCACTGCTCATCACCTGTCCAATACAGTGCCAACAGTGAAGCATGGTGGTGGCAGCATCATGATGTGGGGGTGTTTTTCAGCTGCAGGGACAGGATGACTGGTTGCAATCGAGGGAAAGATGAATGCGGCCAAGTACAGGGATATCCTGGACGAAAACCTTCTCATGAGTGCTCAGGACCTCAGACTGGGCCGAAGGTTTACCTTCCAACAAGACAATGACCCTAAGCACACAGCTAAAATAATGGAGTGGCTTCACAACAACTCCGTGACTGTTCTTAAATGGCCCAGCCAGAGCCCTGACCTAATCCCAATTGAGCATCTCTGGAGAGACCTAAAAATGGCTGTCCAACGTTTACCATCCAACCTGACAGAACTGGAGAGGATCTGCAAGGAGGAATGGCAGAGCATCCCCAAATACAGGTGTGAAAAACTTGTTGCATCTTTCCCAAAAAGACTCATGGCTGAATTAGATCAAAAGGGTGCTTATACTAAATACTGAGCAAAGGGTCTGAATACTTAGGACTAGGGATGACCTTTGAGTTCATTACATAACGGGTGACCCCGCCCCCCTCTGACGTCACGGGGAATGCCTCCATTATTTAAGAACCGTCAGAAGACGAGAAGCGTCACACAGCGGGAGCCTCCCATCATGGTGAATGCGGAACTGCCCGAGAAGAAGAAGGGAAGAAGACGCCGCGGAGGAAGATGCCAGATGAAAACACTGGAGGAAGAACCAGAAGAAGAAGATGGAGGAAGAAACCGAAGAAAGATAGAAGCAGCATTTAAATAAAGGAATTGTCAAAAACTTGTCATTTTTAACATTTTTGACACTTTTTTTTGTGAAATGGTAGGGGTACTTTTGTACCCCCTTACCATTTCACACAGGGGGGGAGGATAAGCCCCCCACCCACAGACCCCCACAACCACGGGCAAGGGTTGTGGGTATGAGGCCCTTGTCTCCATCAACATGGGGACAAGGTGTTTTGGGGGGCTACCCCAAAGCACCCTCCCAATGTTGAGGGCATGTGGCCTGGTACAGTTCAGGAGGGGGGCGCTCTCTCGGTCCCCCTCTTTTCCTGCGGCCTGCCAGGTTGCGTCCTCGGATAAAGGTCTGGTTTAAATTTTTGGGGGGACCCCACGCCATTTTTAAAAAAAAATTGGCGCGGGGTCCCCCTTAAAACCCATACCAGACCTGAAGGGTCTGGTATAGATTTTGAGGGGGACCCCACGCCATTTTTTTTTAAATTTTGGCTGGGGTTCCCCTTAATATCTATACCAGAACTGAAGGGCCTGGTATGGAATTTAGGGGGACCCCCCATCATTTTTTTTTTTACATTTTGGTTTGGGGTTCCCCTGTGGGGAATTCCCATGCCGTTTTTATCAATGAACTTTTATGTGTATTGTCAGACCGGCAATTCATTAATAGCCGTGAGTAGTTTTAAATGACTTTTTTTCCTTTGAAATGTCATTTTGCTGTCAGTCTGTTTCAAACACGGAAAACATGCGCCCTTTTACAGGCATACTATAGACACCCCCCAGGTACGAAATTTAAAGGAATATTATACTTTTTTTGTTTCACTTTAAGCATTATTAAAATCACTGCTCCCGAAAAAACGTCAGTTTTTAAAACTTGTTTTTGCATTGATCCATGTCCCCTGGGGCAGGACCCAGGTCCCCAAACACTTATGACAACAACTTGCATATAAGCCTTTAAAATTAGCACTTTTGATTATTCATGTTCATGTCGCATAGACTTTAACGGTGTTCGCGTGTTCGAACAAATTTTTTGCCTGTTCGCATGTTCTGGTGCAAACCGAACGGGGGCATGTTCGGCTCATCCCTACTTAGGACCATGTGATATTTCATTTTTTCTTTTTTAATAAATCTGCAAAAATGTCAACAATTCTGTGTTTTTCTGTCAATATGGGGTGCTGTGTGTACATTAACCACTTGAGCCCCGGACCATTATGCTGCCTAAGGACTAGAGGTCTTTTTCCAATTTGGCACTGCGTCGCTTTAACTGCTAATTGCGCGGTCATGCAATGCTGTACCCAAACAAAATTTGCGTCCTTTTCTTCCCACAAATAGAGCTTTCTTTTGATGGTATTTGATCACCTCTGCCGTTTTTATTTTTTGCGCTATAAACGGAAAAAGACCGAAAATTTTGAAAAAAAAATAATATTTTCTACTTTTTGTTATAAAAAAAATCCAATAAACTCAATTTTAGTCATACATTTAGGCCAAAATGTATTCGGCCACATGTCTTTGGTAAAAAAAATGTCAATAAGCGTATATTTATTGGTTTGCGCAAAAGTTATAGCGTCTACAAACTAGGGTACATTTTCTGGAATTTACACAGCTTTTAGTTTATGACTGCCTATGTCATTTCTTGAGGTGCTAAAATGGCAGGGCAGTACAAACCCCCCCCCAAATGACCCTATTTTGGAAAGTAGACACCCCAAGGAAATTGCTGATAGGCATGTTGAACCCATTGAATATTTATTTTTTTTGTCCCAAGTGATTGAATAATGACAAAAAAAAAAAAATATTTACAAAAAGTTATCACTAAATGATATATTGCTCACACAGGCCATGGGCCTATGTGGAATTGCACCCCAAAATACATTCAGCTGCTTCTCCTGAGTACGGGAATACCACATGTGTGGGACTTTTTGGGAGCCTAGCCGCGTACGGGACCCCGAAAACCAATCACCGCCTTCAGGATTTCTAAGGGTGTAAATTTTTGATTTCACTCTTCACTGCCTATCACAGTTTCGGAGGCCATGGAATGCCCAGGTGGCACAAACCCCCCCCAAATGACCCCATTTTGGAAAGTAGACACCCCAAGCTATTTGCTGAGAGGCATATTGAGTCCATGGAATATTTTATATTTTGACACAAGTTGCGGGAAAGTGATACTTTTTTTTTTTTGCACAAAGTTGTCACTAAATGATATATTACTCACACAGGCCATGGGCATATGTGGAATTGCACCCCAAAATACATTTAGCTGCTTCTCCTGAGTATGGGGATACCACATGTGTGGGACTTTTTGGGAGCCTAGCCGCGTACGGGGCCCCGAAAACCAATCACCGCCTTCAGCGTTTTTAAGGGCGTGAATTTTTGACTTTACTCTTCACTACCTATCGCCGTTTCGGAGGCCATGGAATGCCCAGGTGGCACAAAACCCCCCCAAATGACCCCATTTTGGAAAGTAGACACCCCAAGCTATTTGCTGAGAGGCATGGTGAGTATTTTGCAGCTCTCATTTGTTTTTGAAAATGAAGAAAGACAAGAAAAAACTTTTTTTCTTTTTTCAAATTTCAAAACTTTGTGACAAAAAGTGAGGTCTGCAAAATACTCACTATACCTCTCAGCAAATAGCTTGGGGTGTCTACTTTCCAAAATGGGGTCATTGGGGGGGTTTTGTGCCACCTGGGCATTCCATGGCCTCCGAAACTGTGATAGGCAGTGAAGAGTGAAATCAAAAATTCACGCCCTTAGAAAGCCTGAAGGCGGTGCTTGGTTTTCGGGGTCCCGTACGCGGCTAGGCTCCCAAAAAGTCTCACACATGTGGTATCCCCGTACTCAGGAGAAGCAGCAGAATGTATTTTGGGGTGTAATTTCACATATTCCCATGGCATGTTTGAGCAATTTATCATTTAGTGACAACTTTGTGCAAAAAAAAAAAAAAAAAAATTTGTCTCTTTTCCACAACTTGTGTTGCAATATAAAATATTCCATGGACTCGACATGCCTCTCAGCAAATAGCTTGGGGTGTCTACTTTCCAAAATGGGGTCATTTGGGGGGGTTTTGAACTGTCCTGGCATTTTATGCACAACATTTAGAAGCTTATGTCACACATCACCCACTCTTCTAACCACTTGAAGACAAAGCCCTTTCTGACACTTACTGTTTACATGAAAAAGTTATTTTTTTTTGCAAGAAAATTACTTTGAACACCCAAACATTATATATTTTTTTAAAGCAAATGCCCTACAGATTAAAATGGTGGGTGTTTCATTTTTTTTTTCACACAGTATTTGCGCAGCGATTTTTCAAACGCATTTTTTGGGGAAAAAACACACTTTTTTAAATTTTAATGCACTAAAACACACTATATTGCCCAAATGTTTGATGAAATAAAAAAGATGATCTTAGGCCGAGTACATGGATACCAAACATGACATGCTTTACAATTGCGCACAAACGTGCAGTGGCAACAAAATGAATACATTTTTAAAAGCCTTTACAGGTTACCACTTTAGATTTGCAGAGGAGGTCTACTGCTAAAATTACTGCCCTCGATCTGACCTTCGCGGTGATACCTCACATGCATGGTGCAATTGCTGTTTACGTTTGACGACAGACCGCCGCTTGCGTTCGCCTTAGCGCAAGAGCAGGGGGCAACAGGGGTGCTTTTTTTTTTCTTTATTATTTTTTTGGGTTTATTTTTAAACTGTTCCTTTCATTTTTTTTTTTTTAAACATTTTTATTGTTATCTCGGGGAATGTAAATATCCCCTATGATAGCAATAGGTAGTGACAGGTACTCTTTTTTGAAAAAATTGGGGTCTATTAGACCCTAGATCTCTCCTCTGCCCTCAAAGCATCTGACCACACCAAGATCGGTGTGATAAAATGCTTCCTCAATTTCCCAATAGCGCTATTTACATCCGGCGAAGTCATAAAATGCTCGTAGCTTCCGGTTTCTTAGGCCATAGAGATGTTTGGAGCCACTCTGGTCTCTGATCAGCTCTATGGTCAGCTGGCTGAATCACCGGCTGCATTCTTAGGTTCCCTGTTGAGACAGGAGAGCCAGAGAAAAACACGGAAGACGGTGGGGGGGGGGGCATTCCCTCCCACGGCTTGTAAAGGCAGTCTAGAGGCTAATTAGCCACTAGGATTGCTTTTACATGAAAGCCGACCGCTGGCTGAAAAGAATGATACCAAGATGATACCTAAACCTGCAGGCATCATTCTGGTATAACCACTCAAAGTCGTGAATGGCGTACCTGAAGACAAAAAAATGGTTAACAATAAAGCACAGTAAACGGTAAAGTATAAATAATTACATACCTGAAAAACAAACATGATAAAACATAATAACAATAAAACATTGCAGAATAGAATACAGTAAAAAAGAGCAGAACAATAGAGGGAGAATAGAGAGAGAGAACAATAAAACGACAACAATTTTTTTTTATTTTATATATATTTTTTTTTTTACACTTTTTTTGTAACTAACTTTTATAACTGTAACCGGTTCCAGGTTCGGGTCTCTCAAAATGCGATGGCATCTTGGCAGACCCTGTGAAAGTGTGTCTAGTGTGTGCAATGCTGTACCCTACGCTAATACTCAAATAGTGAATGGTAGCGTTCAAAACATTCACCAATGCAAAGACCAGGATTGTCAGGACAGGAGGGACAATAATAGCGGGTGTCACGCCTATATCTGCACTTGCTGCAGACACGACATCTTTTTTGGGGGGGTTTGTTGGGTAGGGGTACTCGGGAGGACATAAAAATGCCTCTCATGCAGCCGACTGCATTTGGTTGGGGATGTGAATGGGGGAAGTTCGGGCGCTGCAGAAGTGGTGGGTTCCCAATTAGGATTGGCGAATGCAGCAGGAAGGGCATTATGGGCACGACGGGCCTGTTTGTCTTCTTCTTGGTGGCAGCGGGACACTACTTGTGCTTGCCACCTCACCAGCTTGAACTGCACTTATGGGACTCGCCACATCACCAAGTGTTACTGCAGTGCTGGTTTGACTACGACCGGGGTGTACTATGCCGCTGGGGCTTGCCAGTTCACCAAAACGCTACCAAAAAAACTGTTAGCGATCGCAGGGATCAGGCCTGACTCTGCGAACGCTGCAGTTATGCGTTTAGTGTTTTGTAAGTGACAGTGATCGATCGATACTGCACTTGGGTGGGCTGGGCTGGGCCGGGCGGAGGGGCAAAACGCAGGTGCTAGCAGGTATCTGGGCTGATCCCGCTAACACTGCGTTTTTGGGAACCCTAAACTGCTGGGGACGCTAGTATAGATCTGATCGGATCGGATCAGATATTGATCCGTTCAGATACTATACCACTAAAGGAGGTGTATGCTGCGTGCGTGGGTGTTAGCGGTACTGGCGCTAACCTGACGCTGCCTGGGGCTGGTGCTTGCCAGTTCACCAAAATGCTACCAAAAAAACTGTTAGCGATCGCAGGGATCAGGCCTGACTCTGCGAACGCTGCAGTTATGCGTTTAGTGCCTTGTAAGTGACAGTGATCGATCGATACTGCACTTGGGTGGGCTGGGCTGGGCCGGGCGGAGGGACAAAACGCAGGTGCTAGCAGGTATCTGGGCTGATCCCGCTAACACTGCGTTTTTGGGAACCCTAAACTGCTGGGGACGCTAGTATAGATCTGATCGGATCAGATATTGATCCGTTCAGATACTATACCACTAAGGAGGCGTATGCCGCGTGCGTGGGTGTTAGCGGTACTGGCGCTAATCTGACGCTGCCTGGGGCGACGCATATCACCGCCGGGCGATCAGGGGGCTAAACCTTTATTCGGTAATAAACGGCGGGTTCCCTGACACTATAAAAAATAAACGAACTAACCAGCGTCACCCGTAACGGTTATACTGTGATACGGTGATCAGTGGTGAAAGGGTTAACTAGGGGGCAATCAAGGGGTTAAAACATTTATTAGGTAGTATATGGGGGTCCCTGATGCTATAAATCACTGTCCCAACACTGT
This sequence comes from Lithobates clamitans, assembly GCA_037952925.1. Classification (NCBI taxonomy): domain Eukaryota; kingdom Metazoa; phylum Chordata; class Amphibia; order Anura; family Ranidae; genus Lithobates; species Lithobates clamitans. The sequence goes on from JBBGZY010001184.1 coordinate 2,636,057, forward strand.
AACTGTCACAAACTGACACCAATGCAGTAATCAGAAAAAAAAAAAACTGCTGGTGTCAGTTTGTGACAGGGAGGGGGGGGGATCGGGGTGTTTTGTGTGCCTGGCATGTTCTACTGTGTTGTGTAGTGTTGGTGCACTCACAGTGAAGTCTTCTATCCTCGGCGCTGCAACGGAATACCGAGCCGAGGAGAGATGACATCATTTCCTTTGCTGCTGTTTAGCATACAGCAGCAAAGGAAGTGATCTGATTGGCCGGCGGCGATCGCGAGGGGGGGGCCACGAACGGATGGCCTCCCCCTCACCTCTGATCGCTGGGGGACAAAACAGGACCGCCTCGGGCACTGGGGGGGGGTCCGATTGGACCCCCCACCCGCGGGAGGCAAATCACGTACATGTACGTGATTTTGCCTGCCCGTGCCGCCTTGCCGACGTACATCGGCGTGAGGCGGTCCTTAAGTGGTTAATGAACAAACCTCACAACTAAGTTTTTGGTCAGAAAAAGCGATTTAGTCTCCCAGGACTAATGAAACGTCTTTTTCTCCTTCCAGTTTCTCTGTATGCGTCTCCAAATGGCAGTGATTAACTGGTGCATGCAAAAGATAACAAGCTCCACATAGTGCTTAACCACTTGCCGAGCAGCCACCGCAGTTGTACTGCGGCAGAATGACATGGCTGGGTGAAATGATGTTATATAAAGTCGCTTCGCCCTGTGGCCGCCGGAGGCACACGCCCCCCGAGCAGATACGAGTGCCTGTCGGTCTCGAACACCGCCGGGCTCCCGCGATCGCCGCTGAGACATGAAGAACCCGGAACTGTGTGTGTAAACACAGTTTCCGGTTCTCTGAGGGGAGAAGTGACAGATCTTCTGTTCATACAGAGTATGAACAGCGATCTGTTATCTTCCCTGCAAAGTCCCCTTCCCCTTTCAGTTAGAACACACACTAGAACACACTTAACCCCTTTACTGCCACTGACATTTTTTACAGTAAACAATGCATTTTTAATCGGACTGATCGCTGTATTATGGCTAATTGTCCCAAAAATGTGTCAAAATTGTCTGACGTGTCCGCCCTAATGTCGCAGTCATGATAAAAATTGCAGATCGCCACCATTACCGCCAAAAAAAAATGCTATAAATCTATCCCCTATTTTGTAGATGCTATAACTTTTACGCATAGCAATATATGCTTATTGCGATTTTTTTTACCAAAAATACGTAGAATACATATTGGCCTAAACTGAGGGAAAAAAAGTTGTTTTTTAATATATATTTTTGGGGGATATTTATTATAGCAAAAAGTAAAAAATATTGTTTTTTTTCAAAATGGTCACTCTTTTTTTTATAGTGCAAAAAATAAAAACCGCAGAGGTGATCAAATACCACCAAAAGAAAGCTCAATTTGTGGGAAAAAAGGACGTCAATTTTGTTTGGGTGCAACACCGCATGCCCGCGCAATTGTCAGTTAAAGCGATGCAGTGCCGAATCGCAAAAAGTGCTCTGGTCAGGAAGGGGGTAAAATCTTCTGAGTCTGCATCGGTTAAACTGTTTAAAACTTAGAACTTTATTAAAATTAATATATTGCACTCACATGCATAAGGTGCTCCAGTGCACCAACTATGTACAGCATTATTTAAATCTACAACAGCTCTGTGCTTTGCTAATGGGTATCTCAGCATCTTGTTCCAACCTATGCCCCTCCCCTACGTGTTTCGGTCACTTGACTTCCTCAGGGGGATTCCTTTTGGTCAACAAGACACTCACTGCTTTTATTCCTAACCCGCTCCGTAATCACCTGTCATTCACAGCTGTGTTCACTATTTGCGAGCCACTGATCTTAATTGGAACACAGTCAGGCTCAATTTAAACCGCAGATAATCAGCCCAATGCCAAATGTGTCCTCATGTTACTTTGGAAGCAAATTCCGTTGTTGTCACTTTGCAATGGCTTATATAATCACATTTTTCATTTAAAATCAATAACATTCCATTCCGCATAGCTCAAAGAGGTAGGGAATTAATATAGACTCAGTAGAACAGGTGTTATTAAATCCTACAATTTCAAAAAAATATATTAATAAAAATTACATTTAAAATAAAAATTATCTCAGATCAGATGGCGAGTTTCCCTCTCTGGTCTTGCACAGGGGATAAGGCTGCCATTTGCGGCACCTTTTGCACGGAATAGATGGTGACCAAGAAAGCAACCTTTTGAGAAAAAAGTAAGCAGGAGAATATACCGAATTCTCACAAAGTGAGGCTTCTGGAGGACCTGAAAGAACCAAGTTCAGGTCCCACGGCGGCAACAGGGAACACACAGGAGATGCCACATGACAAACCCCTTGGGTGAAAGTGTAGATCAAGGAATGACAGAAAAAGACAGCAAGGGCAGAAACCTGCCTTTAATGGTACTCGAGGCAAGCTGTTGTGCAATGCACCATTGTAGAAAAGCCCAAAACCTAAGCCACCGAAAAAACGTTGATGGACACCCAGAGCCTCGCACTAGGCAATTTAAGCCTTCCAGGTGCAACAATATACAGTATCTCACAAAAGTATATATTTTTGTAAATATTTTATTATATCTACTTGTGTGACAGCACTGAAGAAATGACACTTTGCTACAAAATAAAGTAGTGAGTGTACAGCTTGCATAACAGTGTAAATTTGCTGTCCCCTCAAAATAACTCACACAGCCATTAATGTCTTAACCGCTAGCAACAAAACTGAGTACACCCCTAAGTGAAAATTTCCAAATTGGGCCCAATTAGCTATTTTCCTTCCCCGGTGTCATGTGACTTGTTAGTGTTACAAGGTCTCAGGTGTGTTAAATTTGGTGTTATCGCTCTGACTCTCTCATACTGGTCACTGGAAGTTCAACATGGCACCTCATAGCAAAGAACTGAAAAAAAGAAATTGTTGCTCTACATGTAGATGGCCTAGGCTATAAGAAGATTGCCAAGACCCTGAACCTAAGCGTCAGCACGGTGGCCAAGACCATACAGCTGTTTAACAGACCATCCTGGTCTGTAGGGAGGAAACAGGAGCCACCAGCGGTGGAAGGCCCTCATAGACCGCACCAGACAAATCTGGGTGCCCAGGGAAGTGGGAGACTTGTCTGATGTTAGGATTTCCATCTGTAGAACCTCACATATGGGATGCGTCTTGAAGGTGGACACCAAAAGACCTAGAGCCTGCAAGAAAAAACGCAGGAGGACGACTTATTGCAGCACCAGGAGAAAAAACAAGTAGAGATTCAGGCCCAGACACTCCAGCCTCCTAGTCAGGGTAGGTTTTTGAGGTTCAGGACCAACTCAAAGTCTGAGTCAGGAGCGCATCCTGATTTTCACTTTGTCCGTTAGTATGAACCAGGAATCTGCCTGCAGGAGCAGGCCATCCAGATATCCCATCATAGGAAAACCCTCAGTAACGCCAGGGCTGGGGCTAGCACATTGGAGAATACCCAGTGGGCCGAGGCCAACCTGAAGGGGAGCACCACAAAACAATTTACATCCTCCACTGCAAAGCGAAGTAACTGCTGATGTCCCTCAATGTGTAGGTAGGCATCCTTGAGGTCTATGGATGCCAGAAAATCCCCCTAAAGAAGGGAAGCCATTACTGAACGGATGTATTTAATCTTGAATTTCTGCAACCACACAAAGCAATTCAGGGCCATGGAGGTCCAAATTCAGGCAAACCCTGTACTTTTTCAGACCCATCAACAGGTTAAACCCCAGGAACGGTTTTGGCTGGGGCACAAGGACTATTGCTCCACCCTGCACAGGACCCAAAAGGTAAAATGGCGAAAGGCAAAGATTGGAGGGAAAAAGTTTCTCCAGTGGATAAGAAATTCTATCCTGTCGCCAGCCACCACCAGTTCACAGACACACTTGCCTGGAATGATGGAGGTCCACGGGTCTGAGAACTATCGAGTAACCCCCCACTCTGGAAACAGGTGGGGACAAACCTTCATATTAAAGAGGACTTATCCACAAGCTTGGTGGACTTGTGCAGCCCAGAAGCATTTGGCACCCAACACGGGGGGGGGGGGGTGGCTTGAAAGGCATGGAGCCCTTGTTAGAGGAGCCAGGGGAAGGAAAAAAGTCTCATATGGGCAGTAAAGGAAGACCCAGATTACCAACGTGGTTTAATCCCCTTCTTGGCCTGTGGGAGGAAGGTACTCCCTCCTGTGAGGCTCTTGAATATGTCATCCTACCTAGCACAGAAGAGACAATCTCCCTGGAAGGCCAGATCCACCAAGGCTTGTTTAGAAGTCTGGTCAGCAGACCAGCATTTCAGTCAAAGCATCCCCCAAAGCACTACCACTAGACCTAGAGCTTGAAAAGTAGCAGAGCACCATCCAAGGATGCATCACAAACATACTTCAGGCACTAGACAAATTGGTCCGCCAGATCTACATACACCCAATCCACTTGTCCTGTGGAAAACTTTGCTGCAGAATCTTGGCCCATTCAGTAAGCGTCTGAGAACGTACTGCAAAGCGCTTCTGAACCACAAATGGACACTTAAGTTTATTTACAAACATTGGAAATGTCTGATCAAAGTATGCAGGGTAAAGAAAAACATTTTGGAGTTAAGTACCAAATGCGATAATATTTAGATTTAGCGGTAATTAACGCATTTGTTAATGCGCTAATTTACCACAATGAGCTGGTTGCTAATGAGCAGGCCAGGAAGCCGGCCACCCCGTCCTTAGCAGCCGATGACTCATCAGCTGTTAGTGGGCTTCCCCGCTGACAGCTGATTAAATAAGAAAAATTTTAAAAAGCAGACAATTAAAAAGTATGGAAAAAGAAAAAAAAAAAAAAAAAGAAGAGAGGCATAGGGTCCCAGCCAAAATCCATACTAGACCCTTATCAGAGGATGCAGCCCGACAGATCAGGAAAACCAGCCCTTTACAGGAAACACTGCCGTGACAACGCCCCTTTAAATGCAGCTGCTTCCACCAGTCATCCTTGAGACTTCCTCTGACATGCTGGAAGATACAAGCAGAAAACACCAACCACAAGAGAGAATATAACATTATACGTGGAAAATTTTTTTATTGCGCAACCAAATAAAAAAAAATGAGGCAAATTAAACTGTATATATGTTCAAGTCCATATGGTGCTTCAACAGGTATTCATGATGTACAACACTCAAAATGTGGCTTGAACTTCAATTTGGTGTTTATGATCAAACTCGCTCAGCAATAGGATGTTCAGCCTGAAAGTAATCCTCCTAGGGCTCCTCCAGAGCCGGTATCCTTTCCGATACAGCAGACTGTTGTTCTCATGTGATATTCCTTACAACACCGCTAACAAATCCTTCTGTATAGTCTTCCACTTTGGGGTAGATTTACCAGGTAAAAAGAAGAAAAGGCTTCATGGTGCAGTATTCTCAGTTTAAAGATTACAAGCTTAAAAACACTGTCATCCAAAAGCAATGAAAAGATTTTAAACAGCCGCGGCTCAAGCCAGCCAGCTGGTACGTGGTGATGTCAAAGACTGGTGCTCCATCCGGCGCGTTTCCCCATACAAGGCATCGACTGGGAATGGAGGCTAGATCTATGCATCACACACCACGCTCTAAATACACCTGCTGCAGGTGGGACACCGGAAATGTCTTTACAATCTAATCCCATACTATATCGGTGGATTCAATATGTGTTTTATACATTGAAAAAACATGACTTTTCATACGCATCTGAAGCATATACTTTAGTATATTAATACAATTCATTAACAGTTTGTACTTTGTACATAAAAATATTTCTATACTATAAACATCACATTACCGGTAATTAATTTTTTCATACATTTGTTTATCAATTTTTACACTCCACATTTAGTGTCAGTACATGGCCAATATTAAACCAGGCATCATCTCCTGGGTTGTACTGATAATTAAATTTAAAACTAAAAGAATTAAAAATCAATTAAATTAAAAATTAATAACAATAGTAAACCTTATTCAATGGAGAACTGTCATGTGTATGCACCTAGATTAAATATAGGGCAATACCTTATTGAAAAAAGGGGGGGGTGGGGCAGAACATACCCACGGCATACTCCAAAATGCTTATACACAGCCATCCAAAATGTAAAAAATTAATTATTAACCTTATCCTGGCTTTTAGGTGGGACCAATTGCAAAATCAACCCTATAATACCCAACAGACCTGCCATATCTAACACACAGCAAAGAAATCTTCCGACTGAGCTAGAGATATTAGACACGTCTCCTGTGACCTATAACCAGCACATTAACCCTTCTGTTACATAACGGATAATCCATCCCCCCAAAAAATATTTTTCTGGAAGGGGAAGGGAAAAAAAGAGAGGGAGGGAGAGGGATCTATATAGCAATTAATATCCCATTCCACGTTAAGCCCCAACAGACTGTAACATGGGATATCAAAAATCCATCTGGTTTCTCTACGTGAAATGTGTATTTTAAGGTCATCTCCCCTCCAATGTGGGGTATACCTCTCTATAGCAATAACCTGTAGGAGAGAGGGATCCCTCTGGTGGTGAAAACGAAAGTGTTTAGAAACACTATGTCTAATGAACCCTCTCCGTATATTGGCCAGATTTTCCCCTATTCTTACATTAAGTGCCCTAGTGGTCCTCCCCACATATTGGAGGCCACACAGACACCTCAAAAGATAAAATAACCCCAACAGTTCCACATGTGATGAAATCCGCGATATTGTATACCCTTGAGGTAACTTGTGAGTAGAAAGACGAAGTGCATCTCTTACACGGAAAAAAACCTTTCAGGTTCCCAAACATACTGACTTTCTGAGGGGGATTTACTAGACTGGGAGCCAAAGTATCTTTCAAGGTTTGATTTTTCCTGTAAATAACACTAGGTTTTTCCGTAATTTAGGTCCCAGAATTTTATCAATTTTTAGGACCTGCCAATGTTTTTTAATCACGTTATTGACCCGCCAATATTGTGATGAAAAAGTAGTGAAAAGGGACCATTCAAATTTATTCTGGTTTCTCTTGGCTTTCTTTTTGGGGGTTAATAGACTCTCTCTATCCAAAAGTGATACTGTGGATAATTCCCTGTCTAGCTTCACAGGGTCATATCCTTTTTCCTTAAAGCGGTCCTTAAGTACATAAGCCTAAATTACCAGAAAAACCTAGTGTTATTTACAGGAAAAATTAAACCTTGAAAGATACTTTGGCTCCTAGTGTAGTAAATCCCCCTCAGAAAGTCAGTATGTTTGGGAACCTGAAAGGTTTTTTCTGTGTAAGAGATGCACGGTGTGTAAAACATCAAAAACCATGAAAACCTCGTCTTTCTCCTCACAAGTTAACTCAAGGGTATACAATATCACTGATTTCATCACATGCTGAACTGTAGGGGTTATTTATCTTTTGAGGTGTCCATGTGGCCTCTCCAATATGTGGGGAGGACCACTAGTGCACTTAATGTAAGAATAGGGAAACATCTGGCCAATATAAGGGGGGTTCATTGGACATAGTGTTTCTAAACACTTTCGTCTTCACCACCAGAGGGATCCCTCTCTCCTACAGGTTATTGCTATAGAGAGGTAAACCCCACATTGGAGGGGAGATAACCTTAAAAGACACATCTCACGTAGAGAAACCAGATGGATTTTTGATATTCAATGTTACAGCCCGTTGGGGCTTAACGTGAAATGGGATATTAATTGCTATATAGATAACAGGTAGCCTTTGTTTCCCCCCTCTCTCTTCCCCCTTTTTTCCCTCCCCTTCCAGAAAAGTATTTTTTTGGGGGGATGGATTATCCATTATGTAACAGAAGGGTTAATGTGCTGGTTGTAGGTCACAGGAGACGTGTCTAATGTCTCCAGCTCAGCAGGAAGATTTCTTTGCTGTGTGTTAGATATGGCAGGTCTGTTGGGTATTATAGGGTTGATTTTGCAATTGGTCCCACCTAAAAGCCGGGAGAAGGTTAATGATTACGTTTTTCATTCATTTTTTACATTTTGGATGGCTGTGTATAAGCATTTTGGAGTATGTCGTGGGGATGTTCTTCCCCCCCCCCCCCACGTTTTTCAATAAGGTATTGCCCTATATTAATATAGGTGCATACACATAACATTTTCCTTCGAATAAGGTTTACTATTATTAATTTGTAATTCATTTAGTGTTAAATTTAATTAGTACAACCCAGGAGATAATGCCCGGTTTAATATTGGGCATGTACTGACACTAAATGTGGAGTGTATAAATTGATGACCAAATGTATGAAAATATTAATTAATGCAATGTTTATAATATAGAATTTTTTTATGTACAAACTGCTAATGAATTGTATTAACATGCTAATGTATATGCTTCAGATTCATATGAAAAGTTATCATGTTTTTTCAATGTATAAAACACATATTGAATCCACCGATATAGATAACACCGTATGGGATTAGATTGTAAAAACATTTCCAGTGTCCCTCCTGCAGCAGGTGTATTTAGAGCGTGGTGTGTGAAGCATAGACCTAGCCTCCGTTCCCAGTCGATGCCTTGTACGAGGAAACGCGTCGGGTGGAGCACCAGTCTGACGTCGTCACCACGCACCAGCTGGCTGGCTTGAGCCGCGGCTGTTTGAAATCTATTTATTGCTTTTGGATGACAGTGTTTTTAAGTTTGTAATAAATCTTTTAAACTGAGATAATACTGCACACTATGAAGCCTTTTCTTCTTTTTACCTGGTAAAAATACCCCAAAGTGGAAGACCATACAGAAGGATTTCTTAGTAGTGTTGTAAGGAATATCACATGAGAACAACAATCCGCTGTATCGGAAAGGATACCGGCTCTGGAGGAGCCCTAGGAGGCTCACTTTCAGGCTGAGCGAGTTTGATCTCTATAATTTGAGATCCACCATATCTGGTAAGCGGCCTCCCTTATCATAAACACCAAATTGAAGTTCAAGCTACATTTTGAGTGTTGTACATCATGAATACCTATTGAAGCACCATATGGACTTGAACATATTTACAGCTTAATTTGCATCATTTTTTTGTATTTGGTTGCACAATTTAATTTTTTTCCACAAATTTATAAGCTGAATATTCAGGCTTTCAGCACCTTAATTCACAAGTTACACAAAATTTTCTGCTTTTTTTCACGTCAAGTATTAATCACTAGTTTCCCATTTTACATTTCCCATTTGGGACAGCACAGATTTTCCACTTTACACAATATAACATTATACACAATACTCAAGGGAGAGTAATAGCTGCTGTCCTGAAAGGCTTGTAGAAATAATGTTACCCGTAAGTCTAAGGTTTTCTCACCTCGCCTTTCAGGACAGCACATTGGAGATAACTGATAACTTACTTCAGGGTGGGACAACAGCTTGTAAGACCTACCTGCCAATGGACTGATCAAAGGCAGATAGTAGATCCAACCTGTAGTGCCCCTTATGAACATGAAGAAACTGGACCAAGTGGCCCCAGCCTTCTTAGCCCAGAAAACCGCTACCACCAGTGTGGAATGGGGCATTATCCCCGCCGGACATTCTTTCCCCACTGCCAGGTAGGCTTCCCCGATGCATCGCCTGACATCTAAGGTGTGGAAGGCCTCCTCTTCCAGGTCAGAGGGAGCTGGACAGAATGTAGACAGTATGATCTCCCCAGTGCGGTGGTACGAGGAAGATAAATTTCAGGAGAAACCCTGGATCTGTCCTTCGGATTATTCTATTTGGAAAACACGAGAAACGGTCCAGAATTTGATAGGGCCCGGATTTCGCCAATCCTGCGGGCTGAGGTCACCGCCACAAGAAGAATTGTCTAACATAAGAAAAACTGTAGGAGGTATTTTCCAGAGGTTCGAAAGGTGGCTTTGTGAGCTCCTGCAGAACTAATAATAAATCCCATCATGGGAATAACTTACAAGTCACCGGTCTAATTCTAGCCATAGCCTTAAAAAAAATCTAATAATCAACAGCTTTCTAGATGAAATTTTCTGTAGAAACCATGACAGCACTTCCACCTGCGATTGAGGGTGCTCGCTGCTGGGCCAAAGCTGAAAATTGTACTTCTTGCATCAAAGTTCTTGCTAGAACACCAGGAGTTAACATTTCCATACTTTAAAGTATATTTTAAAAGGGTGTTGATACATTTTTCTGATAGGCCTCTGCGTCTTAGCAGGTCTTTCTCAGAAACCAGGCTGTCAGATTGAAGCAAGTTGGGTTTGGGTGATAGAGATCCCTGCCTCTGAAGATCCATTCTGACTGGCAATCTCCAGGGAGGCTTCACTAATAAATTCAGAGGAGTTGAGAACCAAGGTATTTTTGGCCAAAAAGGAGCAATCAGAAGCAGATCAGTAGACTCTACCCAAAACTTTGCCAGAACCAGGAGGTATTGATTGAAATGGGGGGGGGGGGGAACGCATAAGACAGAGGGAAATCCCATTTGTGGGCCAATGCATCTAACCCCAATGTTTGATCTTTGTGGAGCGAAAAGGCAGGCGTCTGCGTTTTTTCAGTTGCGGTAGGCCCCAGGTCTCGGCTATCATCAAAAATATCTCCCGATTCAGCGACCAGACTCCATTACTTTCTTCCTGCTCAAAAAGTGTGCTAGAAAATTTTGCATGCCTTTCAAGTGCAGCACTGCTGATAGTAAAGCTAGATTTGACTCTGCCCAGGTCAGGATTTGATGGCAAGAACCACAAGTGCTTTGCTCCTCGTGTCGCCCTGTTTTGACAGGTACAAAACTGTCACTTTGTCTGACAGGTCCTGCACGTGCTGGTTTTCTAAGGACCACTGGAAGAGCAGAAGACTAAGATGTATTGATTTTAGCCCTCTCCAGTTGGAAAATCTCCTGGCCTCCATCTTGGACTGTGAGCTTTGGGCTGTTCGTTTCCTGAAGTGGGCGCTCTACCCTCACGCACTTGTGTCTGTTGTCAGTTGCTTGGTTTGCTGAAAAGGCCCACGGCCGGCCCTTTGATAGATTTCTTTGGTCCTTCCACCACCACAAAGACCTTCTTGCTCTTGTACCAATCTTGATCTTTTCCAGTGACTCCTGATGCGACATCCACCTCCTGAAGAGCACACCCCCTCTACCTCTCCCCTTCCAGGGGTTCCAGGGTCTTCTTTGACAGTTTTTTTCCTTTTGGGACTGCAGAAAAGGATGAAAATTCTTCCTTGTAGGCGCACTCTTTCTTAGGCCTTCTTGTCCACTGTCCTGTCTAGCACCGTTTCCAGTTCCAGGCCAAACAGTAAGTAGTCTCCTGTAAATGAGATTCCACATAGTTTCACCTTCGACGCCGAGTCCCCTGACCATGTCTTGAGCCATAAGGCTCGTCTGGCTGAGTTGATAAGAGCCAAAGAAAATAACAGACTCCACTGAAGCATCTGCCATGTATTTTACGGCCTTTAACAATGTAGGGAAAGGTTCCAACATGTCCTTTCTGGAGGTTTCGGCTTCTATTGCCTCGTTTCCACCGAGCGGTTCGGGTCGGATTGGTTTGGATGGCCTAGAATGGTCCGGCCTATTCAGGCGAACATTTCCACTGCAAGTCGGACCGACAGGGGCCATACGTGGGTTTAGAAGAAATGCCGTCATGGCGTCACACGTCCACCAATCAGTGTAAAGTATCGTAGCTCCGCCCTAACCGAACCGTTCCATTTTCTATGGCCCCACATCTGAAGCAGGACCCTGAATGGAACGGTTCGGTTCGGTTGTATGGGCCACTTTCATAATGGAAACACCCAAAATAGCGTACCGTACCGAACCAAACCGAACCAATCCGCTCGGTGGAAACGAGGCATAAGTGACCCTGTAGGCTCCCTGGCGGTACGATTATGTCAGATTTTAGGTGCTGAAAGCGGTACAATTATTTTGCATAGAAATTTGGCGTTTATATTGTAGGCCTGTAATTCTTAGCAATAACACACTTAAATCTGTCCAAACAAGAGTCTAGTAGACATCCCAGACATGATGAAGTTTGAAACAAAATCATAAATTATAATATAATAAATTATAAAAAAAAATGAATATAATAATAATAAAATGAATTTCCCCACGATACACTATCGCTCAATTCTGCAAGTGTTCCAGTTTACTATCGCTGTTTTCTAGCTGGTCTAAAACCACTTTTGACGTAAAGAGACACTTTTTGGTTGCTATGGACAATCTCCAGTTTCCAGGCAGAAAGAACTATATTTATAAAACTGCTTGCAGGGCATTGGACAAAGCAGTGGGGACAAAAGGGAAGTGAAATGATTTCATACAGTAATGTAATCTGTAAGATTACAGTGTACTGTATGTGTTATGAATTTTCACTTTTTTAAATTTGCCACCGGGCTCTGCCCCGTGCGTTGCGACACTTGCAGGGAACAGAGCCCGGCACACAGAGGTTTCGGGCGGAGGACAGAGCCCATGGACACAGCGGGGGTACATTGCAGGATCCTGGGGACAAGGTAAGTATACCGCACCAGGATCCTGCAATGCAATCCCGAGTGTGGCTTGGGGCTACCGCTAACAGTGCTGAAATTTAACCCCGAGCCACACTCGGGAAAACCTCCAGGGAGGTTAATTGTTCCACCCAGCATTCAAGGTTCCTCGCAACCACTGTAGAAGCCGTGCCAGATTCAAATTTGACAGGGACGAGTACCACGCCTTTTTTGGTCTGCCCTTTTGTCCATGGCATCCTTGAGCACCCCCATATCCTCAAAAGCAAGGTCAAAGCGTCTTGAGACCTGAGAAAAGGCAGCATCAATCCTACAGAGTGGTTTTGGCCAGGAGTTTAATGGGTTCATACAGGAGGGGCATTTTCTCCCAGAAGAAGGAGCTCTCTCCGATTTGGCTGTGGCTTTACCGTGCAAAACATAACCAAAAACCCCCTTACTAGGGGTAAGATGACCTACAAGCACGCCCACATGACCATACCGAAACAGGTGTCACCGAGAGAGAGATGTACACACCCCCCTGTAAAATATAGCCCCACTGTTCTGCTGACCTGCCAAAAGACATCACTTTAGCAGTTACAGGCTTCCCAGGAGGAAGGAAAACACACAAAAAAGCACCCAGTAAGAAAGAAAGGCACCTCTCTTACCTGGGCTTGGTTGGTGCCCTGGGCGCCCGCTTCCATCATTCCCGCTGTCAGCTCTGTCTCCTCCAAAGCAGAGTGTGCAGCGGCTACTCCCACAATTCTGAGCTTTTATTATGGTCCTCCCGGAAGGAAGGCACCAACTGAAAGACCTCTCTTCCTCCTGCGCTCCAGCAGCTGGAACAACTTGCTGCACTCCCACGCTGAAAGTCACGTTCACTGAAATGACATCACCCACCTTCCGGGACTCGGATCAGACATACTGAGAGCTCTGGACAGTCTCTCGGCATGCACGCCGACCCTGCACATACTCACATCCTCGGCGCATCCAGGCGGGACCTCCCCTAGCTCAGGGGAGGAATGCCCAGTCAAAGGAGGAAGAAGGCTCCGGAGCACCCCCGACTCGTGCGTTGGTGTGCTGGGCTGGTCTACAAAGAAATTCTGGAGAAACTGCCAATTCCTCCCTGGAAAGAGCGCAGCCTCCCCACCAGTGCTTTCACCATGGCGGAGGAAACGCCAAGACTGACAGCATGGTGGAAGCAGGTGCATTTAAAGGGGCGTTGTCATGGCAGTGTTTCTTGTGAAGGGGTGGAGCTGCGCTCTCTCCAAGATGCTGTCCTGAAAGGTGAAGTGAGAAAGGGGGAGCGAGCGCCCCCCTGCTGAACCATACCAGGGAACATGCCTGCAACATTGGGGGGGGGGGGGGGCGACGACAAGGGCCTCATCCCCACAACCGTGGCTGTGGGGGGTCTGCGGACAGGGGGCTAATCAGAATCTGGGCCCCAGATCCCGCCCCCCCATGTGAATGAGTATCGAGTACATCGTACCCCTACCCATTCACCAAAAAAGTGTCACACTAATAACACACATTTTATTAAAAAAAATAGTGTCCCCCGATGTAAATTCACCATCAGTCATGTCACCCTGTGACCTGGGAAAAGTGTGTGTGCCGTTCAGGCTCTATAGGGAGGGGGGTATGTAGACAGTGCATCCGCAGCTGCTGCTAGAGTGCTGACAGGGGATGGAGCCCGTCATGGCTCCTGCAAAGGGTTAAGGAAGATTTTTTAATAAAAATTGTCAAAAACGGTGTGTGCGCTTTTATTACATTGTGACATTGTGGGGATGAGGCCCTTGTCCTCATCAACATGGGGACAAGGTGCTTTAAGATGGGGGGGGCAGAGCCCCAAAGCACTCACCCCACCATGTTGAGGGCATGTGGCCTAGTAGGGTTCAGGAGGGGGGTGGGCGCTCGCTCATCCCCCCCTTTCCTGACCTGCCAGGCTGCATGCCCGGATAAGGTTCTGGTATGGATTTGGGGTGGGACCCCACGCAGTCTTTTTAATTTTGACAAGGGGATCCCGAAGGGCCTGGTATGGACTGGGGGAACCACACGCTGTTTTTCTTTTTTTATATACCTTGTCTTTTTTTAATTAGTTAACCGCTTCTGGACCAGCCGCCGCAGTTTTACTGCAGCAGGTTGGCTCCCCTGCGCGAAACCACATTACTGTACATGGTCTCAGGAGGGCTGGATAGCAGGCGCGCGCTGCACAGCAGGGGAGCCGATGCTTGTGGCCGACGGTCGCAATGACCGCAGGCCACGAGAAATCGTGACCAGGAGAGACAGAACAGGGACGAGTGTGTGTAAACACATACTTCCCTGTTCTGACAGGAATGACAGATTGTGGGGAACACAGTTAACCCCTTCAGTGCCAGTGACATTTTTACAGTAATCAATGAATTTTTAAATCGCATTGATCGCTGTATTAATGCCAATAGTTCCAAAAATTGTCCGATGTGTCCGCCATAATATCGCAGTCACGATAAAAATCGCAGATCGCCGCCATTAATAGTAAAAAGAAAAATAATTAAAATGCTATAAATCTATCCCCTATTTTGTAGATGCTATAACTTTTGCACAAACCAATCAATATACGCTTAATGCGATTTTTTTACCAAAAATATGTAGAATACATATATGCCTAAACTGAGGGAAAAAAAATATTTTTATATATTTTTGAGGGATATTTATTATAGCAAAAAGTAAAAATGAATGCTTTTTTTTTTTAAATTGTCGCTCTTTTTTGTTTATAGCGCAAAAAATAAAAGCCGCAGAGGTGATCAAATACCACCAAAAGAAAGCTTTATTTGTGGGAAAAAAAGGTCAATTTTGTTTGGGTACAACGTTGCACGACCGCGCAATTGAAAGTTAAAGCGACGCAGTGCCGAATCTCAAAAAGTGCTCTGGTCAGGAAGGGGGTTCTTCCAGGGCTGAAGTGGTTAAATGACCACATAATCTTTTTTTTTGTGTGAATTGGACTTAAATTTACCGCATGCGATAAATTTATACAAATGAGTAACATGATACCCTTATTGCACGCGGTAAAGTCTGCCCATCCCCGATCAGGGTAAAAAGCCAATGAAATTGGCTCTTTACCATGTGAACGGCTGTGTCCAATCACAGCCGTCATAAAATGTAAACAAACCAGGGTAACTGCCTGTTACTGGGTTCTCCTCCTCACACACTGATTCAGTGTGAGGAGAAGATCGCGGAACAGTGAGTTACCATTTTACAGTGTGAATTACTGTGCCTAGATAGCCCTACAAAATAAAGAGAACCTGTCTCCAGCTCAGAGTACCCGAGTACCTGACGTGCAGCCCAGCAGTGGGACCCATCATATAGCCATGTCTAAATAAATTTTTACTACTGAAGAGGCATATCAAATCCTAAGCCTGACGGCTGAGCTCTCACTGTCAGATTCCAGTTCTGACTCTGGCTCGGAATTCGAGCCCATCGAAAGTAGTACATTGGCGACCAAAATCGGAAGAGACAGCAGTCGGTCCTAAAAGACGACGCTCCGAAGACCAGGCAGCCACCAGCAGCTCCATACACCCCAATGGCCAATCGGCCATTGCCAACGACGTTAGACCCCAGGAGGAATGGCCCAGAACAAGCACTTGAATTTCACGCCAGACCCAAAGATTTAGGGCCCAAACCCATCTTGTGGTTGCCTTCTAGCTCAGGGTCAGCTACAGTTCCCCCTTTCACAGCACAGTCAGGTGTGCAGGCCAACACCGAAAAAATTTCTGAGCTAGATTTTTTACATTTATTTTTCCCTGACAAGTTACTTCAATGTATCGTGGACCAAACTAACCTTTTTGCCTGACAATACATAGATAACAACCCCAACTCACGCAGGTCTTTTCAAATGGAGACAACCAAAAGTGGAGAAGTTTAGATTGATGTTTTTGGGCTACACGATCAACATGGGGTTACAAAAAAAAAAAAAAAAAAGAAGAATTGCATGCTTATTGGTCTACCAACCCCATGCCAATTTTTTCAGCTGTCATATCCAGGTCCCGTAATATAATGATCATGCCCAGCCTGCATTTCAGCGATAACTCACAGTGCCCTCCCTGAGATCATCCCAACTTTGATAAATTATATAAAAGTCGCCCTAATTGATTTTATTTCTAAGAGGTTAGCCAAACTTTATGTCCCTGACCAGAACATTTCTGTGGACGAATCCCTGGTCCATTTCACAGGCCGGCTGGGATTCAAGCAGTATATTCCCAGTAAGAGGGCCAAGTACGGATTGAAGCTCAACAAGCTCTGTGAAAGGACCACTGGATATGTGCATGCCTTTTCCGCATGTACGAATCCCAGCCCTGGGTGCCCAACGTACATGGGAATAAGTGGAAAAATTGTCTGGGACCTAGCATTCCCACTGTTCCAAAATGGGTATCACATTTACAGTACATGGACAATTATTATACGAGTTTGCTCCAACTTTAGCCTGCGGTACAGCAAGAAAAAAAAAAAAAAAAGGAAGGGCTTCCCACAGCGTCTAGTCGCCACGAGGCTACGGAGGGGGGAATTAGCAAGCCTGAGAAATGAGGAAGTGTTGGCCATAAAGTGGAGAGATAGGAAAGATGTGTACGTCATGTCCACCATCCACAATGACACCGTGGATCCTGTTCAAAAGCCTGAATCCTGTTCAAAAGCCTGGGTGTTATCCATGTTTACAATAACTTCTGGGGGGGAGGGGGGTTGTATTTAAACGATCAATTGCTGCAGCCCTATCAGCACGAAAATCCCTCTTATGGTATAACCAAGTTGCAATTAACTTTTTCCATTTGGCCATTTATAACGCACGCGTCACCTATCAAAAATTTATAAAAATACCAAACACCTTCTTCAAATGTATTTAAGATGTTGTAATTGCCCTGCTCTACCAGCAAGGATCCCCCCTAGAAAGCATTCGCTCCGACTGTGTCAGCAGATTGCATGAGCGCCATTTCCCTGACAATATTCCACCATCAGAAACTGGAGGAAGAAGCAAAAAAAAAAAAAATGTGTGTGCTGTAAAAGAGGAGTTAGGAAAGACACCAGTTTTCATTGTTCCCAATGTCCCTCGAAACCTGGCCTATGCATCGGAGAATGCTTCAGATGTGATCACACTTCCCTAAACTATTAGCCAATTTTTCTAACAGACTGCCATTTCCCTGTTTTCAATTTCTGTGCTGATTTCCCTGCTGCATCAACCAACCATATCACTGCCTTCCATGTGAACTGACCCGTTTATCGGATATGCCTCTGCCTACCGTCTCTGCATGGCTTATCCGCCACGTTTCTGCTTTTCACGTAAACTGACCCTGGACTGTTTATCGACTATGCTGCCGTCTATTTCTGCCTTTTACCTGCACTGACCTTGGCCTGTTAATCTACCATGTTTTTTGCCTGCCACTTGGACTGAATTTTCGACCCCGCTACTGTAGTAGTGGGATTCAAGATAACACAGGGGTCTCACATATGTGAGGGGCTTCAGAATAGTGTTCTGAGTTTAGAAAAAAACAGTTTCTGGTTTTCTCTGGGTTTTTTTTTTAATTCCCAGAATAGGGTCTGGAGGCTTCAAAGGGATTTGGGTGGGAGAATCCATTACCCCCGTCCCCATTCTTTCCTGACCAAGGCCCTAAGCTTGATGGTCCTGCCTGTTATCTGGACCAGCACTGACCCAGGACTTTTTAATGGACCATGAGCCTGTTGCCTGGACCAATACTGTGGCTGTACTGACCAAATCTCTACCTGCACTATGGACATTATTCTTGCCTGCTGAATAGACGATCCTTTCACTGCTGCTGACCACATCCCTGCTCGCTACCTGGACCAATGCTTTGGCTGTGCTGACAATATCTCTGCCTGTACGGACTACGGACAGTATTCTTGCCTGCTCGAACCCTTCTCTGTCCATTTTCCTGCCTGCTGCCTGGACCAATGCACTACTAAAACCACAGGTAATCTTTTGTTTACCCTTTGCTCAGCAGAATGTATTTTGGTGTGTAATTGGTATGTACATGCTATGTGCTACAAATTTGAAGGGCCTTCAACAATGCGATAGGTTGTCAGGAATTTATGTGTGTAATTTATGGTGCTCCTTGGATGTTAAGCCTCTCTATGTGGCCAGGCTGTGTAAAAATCTCACACGTGGCATCGCCATACTCCGGAGTAGCAGAATGTATTTTGGGATGTAATTTTTGCTATGTACATGCTATGTGTTAGAAATCTTTTAAATCTTATAGGTTTTCATTTTCTTTCCACATTTTCCCAAAATGTATGGAAAAAATTACGTTTAAAAGACTCAAGCTTCATAGAATATATGTTGGGGTGTTTGCTTTCCAAAATGGGGTCATTTTGTGTGTGTTGCCATTGTCCTGGTGCTTCAGGGCCTTCAAAAATGTGATTAGTCAGAAAATTAGATGTGTAATTTAGGTCCCTAGAATGCCTGGAGGTGCTATTTGGATGTTGAGCCTCTGTATGTGGCCAGGCTGTGAAAAAGTCTCACACGTGGTATCGCCATAGTCAGGATGAGTAGCAAAATGTGTTTTAGGTTGCAATTGCAATTATGCCTATGCTGTGTGTGAGAAATAACTTAATATGACAATTTTGGCTAAAAAAAAAAAAAAAAAATGTAATTTTCTCAAGAATTGTGGGAAAAAAATTACAGCTTCAAAACTCACTATGACTCTTACTAAATAGCTTGGACTGTCTACTTTCCAAAAAGGAGTCATTTTGGGGGTACTTGTACTGTCCTGACATTTCAGAGCCTCAAGAATCAGGTGGGATCAACTTTTAAACGATTGGTACCATAGCTTGTAGACAAACTTTTACACAGACTAAATAATATACACCAATGTGGGTTATTTTTTCCAAAAATATATAGCAGTATACATTTTTGCCCAAATTTAGGAAGAAAAATGTATTGATTTGCTAAATTTTGTAATAGAAACTAAAAAATAGGATTTTTATTACAGCTTACCTGTAAAATACTTTTCTTGGAGTACATCATGGGACACAGAGCCTTAAGTAATTACTTAATGGGTATTGGGGCCCCCTTCAGGTGTTAACACTGGTATACCCATTCAAGGAAGTTCACTCCCTATATAACCCTATATACTTAAATCCCAAAAGAGGGGAGGGACTTTTTGTCACATGATGTACTCCAAGAAAAGGATTTTACAGGTAAGCTGTAATAAAAATCCTATTTTCTGAATCATACATCATAGGACACAGAGCCTTAAGTAATTACTTAATGGGACGTCCCATAGCAATGCTACTTGAGGAGAGGGAGAGACAACCCGCAGGGTACCCACAGACTTGAGGACCTACACTGCTGCCTGCAGCACACTGCGCCCAAAGGCGATATCCTCATACCTCCTTACATCCACCTGATAAAATCTTTTGTGAATGTATGCACTGAAGACCAAGTTGCGGCCTTACAGATCTGAGCCAAGGAGGCCTGGTGACGCACTGCCCAAGAAACACTAACCGCCCTGGTAGACTGCGCCTTAACTTGAAAAGGGGAATCTTACCCCTTAAATAAGTTTGAATTATAACTTGCCGAATCCACTTAGCGACAGTGGATTTCCATGCTGTCTGTCCTCTTAGGACCCTCTGGCAGAATAAATAAGACATCAGTCTTAAGAATCTGAGCAGTCGTCTTTAAATAGATTTTCACTGCTCTCCCCACATCAAGACAATGTAATGACTTTTCTTCCCTGGAACATGGTTTTGGAAAAAAGGATGGCGGGACAATATCTTGTTTCAGGTGAAAACCTGAAACCACTTTTGGCAAAGGCCTAGATGAGGGCGTAACACCACTCTGTCCTCATTAATAATCAAATATGGCTCTTTACAAGAAAGAGCAGCCAATTCCGAAACCCTACTTGCTGAGTATATAGCAACCAAAATAGCTTCCTTATCAGAAGGACTAAGGGAATATGCTGTATTGGTTCAAATTGCTGTTTTTGTAACACTGACAAAACTAAATTCAAGTCCCAAGGGCTCAAGGGTGATTTAACTGGCGGATTAATCCGAATCACCCCTTGCATAAAACCCCAGGCTAAAGAATGCGTAGCAAGCGGTCTTTGAAATAAGATCGATAAGGCTGAGACTTGGCCCTTAATAGTACTCAGGGCCAATTTCATCTCTACGCCCATTTGTAGAAAGGCAAGAATTCTGCCTATGATATATCTCCGAGGGTGCCAACCCTTGGGATTCACACCAGGAAACAAACCTTCCAAACTCTATAATACATAGTTCTGGAAGCCGGTTTCCTTGCATTAATCAAGTAGAGATAACTGTCCCGGAAAGCCCACGTTTTTAAAGAATGTGGTTTTCAATAGCCAGGCCGTTAAATTTAGTGTTCGTAAAGTAGGATGGAATATCGGCCCCTGTGAGAACAGGTCTGGCCTTAGTG
The DNA here is from genome assembly GCA_037952925.1 of Lithobates clamitans. Taxonomy (NCBI): domain Eukaryota; kingdom Metazoa; phylum Chordata; class Amphibia; order Anura; family Ranidae; genus Lithobates; species Lithobates clamitans. Next base: position 2,656,856 of record JBBGZY010001184.1, read on the forward strand.
GAAGGGACCACGGACCCTCCACTGCCATCTTTACGATTTCTGCATACCATTACCTTCTGGGCCATGTTGGTGCTACCAAAATTACAGTTTTTCCTTTCCAGCTTGATCCTGCAAATAAGTCGAGGCAGCAATTGAACAGGGGGAAATGCATAGATCATTGAGAACTGATCCCCCTGTATCACCAACGCATCTGTTCTGCATGCGAATGGATCCTTTGTACTGAACACAAAGTTGACTAACTTTATGTTGAACTGGACGCTAAATGATCTACATCCGGAGTCCCCCATCTTTGACAAACAGCCTGAAAATATGTCGGGGTGAAGAAACCATTCCCCTGGGAATAATCTGCTGGTAACCTAAGTAGTCCACCTGCCAATTCTCTATTCCGGGAATGAAGACTGCCGATAGGCACAGAATATTTCTTTCTGCTCAAATTAGAATATGGTTCACCTCTCTCTGCGCCGAGAGACTCTTGGTGCCCCCTTTGGTGATTGATATAGGCCACAGCCGTGGCATTGACGGATTGCATCCTGTCAGGACAATCCCTTAAACTGGAAGTTAAGGCTTTGAAAGCCAAGACGCACTGCCTGAACATTGATGGGTGAGGCTCTTTCGGTTCTTGAACAGTGTCCTTGGACAGTTGTCTTCTCTGTCGTTATCACTTTCCAGGTAAGTGGTCTGAAGGATTTACCTTTTAGCAGATTCTTTAGTAACCAATTGAGGCTTTGGGACACCCTTGTGGACAGCCGCATTGGCTAGTCCAAAGCTTGGATCGTTTTGTTCCAAGCAAATAGAATACTGTTTTGCAACATTCTCGAATGGAACTGGGCATAGGGAACTGCTTTGAATGAAGCCACCATCCTTTCTAACAACCTTATGCAAATGCGAGTGGGAGGATCTCCTTTTGACCTGACTATCTGCACCAACTCTCTTATGGAGTTGTTTCTTGCCTGGGCAAGAACACCCTTTTTGTGGGCTGTATCTATGATCAGACCCAAATACTTCAGCTTTTTTAGCAGTTTTAAGGGAGACTTCACTAGGTTGAGAACGCAACCCAGACTTTTCCAGGTAACTGGTTGTAATATGTACACCTTACTCCGAACACAGATTGGTCTATTAGCAATAGATCGTCTAGGTATGCCAAGACTGTTTATGCCTTGTGCCCTTAACTGGCTAGAGGTGGGGCTAGCACTTTTGTGAACACTCGAGGTGCTGTAGCTGGCCTGAGGGGTAAGACTACAAACTAAAATGCTGCTGTTCTACTTCGAACCGCAGAAACCTTTGGTGAGCGTGAAATATATGGACATGCATGTATAAGAGTGAGAACACTAATACTCCTATAGAGGCACCATCCTAGAAAGATATGTAAATATGTGTCCAAAAACTTGTAGAGAAAAATGGGACTCTAATTGTGCCTCGGAGGAGTATAAAAAAAATGAGATATAATATATTTATACAAGAGTAATCAAATTTTATTATTTAAAGAACAAAGTTTAAAATACATTACAATCTTGGTAATTCAATTTAAATTCAGGGATATGCTTGTTCCCAACAAATTATACAAGGAATGGCCTACGCGTTTCATGGATATTCCGCTTCGTCAGGGCCTTGCGGATAGCACAGATGAAAGCGTCATGTGAATTCTACAAATAGAGTCTTAATTAGTACCATACATCATATGATTAGTATGAATACATAATGATGCAAATAACATACATGTGTTGATCTGTTTGTCTTTACATGGATTCATATCTAGAAATATATACATTGCAACAAATATTAATAAAAAGTTTTTATAATAAAAAATATTGCACATATAAACACGATAATTTCTATATATACCCATTGGTGTACAGTCATGTTTTGCCTATAGTGAATTTAGTATGAAAAATCAAGTAGATAGAATTACATATTTATGTGGCAATCTAATAAAATGCGAAGTTTTAATGAGATGCCCCTCAACTCACCGAAAAGGACCGCACATGGAGAACTCCAGCTCAGTGGGACAGAGGAGGCCTGGGAGCCCGTGGGAATACTCCTTCCCACCTGGACGGATGAAAAAGGAGGGGGCCCCTAAACATGCAGATGGTTGATAGGAGGTAGTAAGTTCAGTGATCAAAGGAAAAAAAAAAGGAAAGATAGCCCCTAGGGCAAGAGAATGTATATTGAAGATTACTCACCAAGTAAATCTACTGGGATTAGACCAAACCTAATTAAAAGGTTGAAGTACCATTAAGGGCAAAAAAAATGGTTGCTTCCAAAGATTAGACCGTTGGTTTCAATTATGATGAAAGGTGATGTATATGTGAGCTTTAAAACACGTCCCAGAGTGGAAAAGAGGGCACAGTTCACAGCTGATGATAGTCTAATCCAAACAAACAAAAAAAGGGAATTTTTTAGTCTAAAAGGAAGGGCTGCTAACAGAAAAAAAAAAAAAAAAAGGGAGATCAAATACCTGCGATCTAGTATCCAAAGTCTCTCCACAACGTTCCTCACAACTGGGGGAATGAGCCGCTGGGGAAAGACTGAGGGATATCATCCTATATAGGGAAGCCCAGCTGCCATAATTAGTCCTGGGAGGTGTGTGTGGGAGGAAGGATTTCTGGAGTTGCTCGAGTCACCCGGATGAGAAATCCGGAGGGACCGGGGCAAGTCCATCTATACACTGAATGCCGTGGGTAGTGCATGCTGAAGGAATCGCATGCAGACAACCCCCGATCCACATCCTAATAAAGCCACAGTCCAGATATAACGAATGAAAATCGCTATGCCTCACCGGCGTGTGGAGAAAAGGGGCGGGACCCGGAGGGCATGGCGTCTGGCCGGCACTGGTGGATTTGTGTCAGCGACGCTGCGTTCCACAGAATAGGGGAGGAGCCGTACACTCATCTATATATACACACACAATAATTCTGCGCTACCAAAAGGGAAAAAAATAAGCAGCTAACACAACCAGCAAGTGTAAACAATATCAAAAAACAAAATAAGTGTAGCGCTATGAAGAAGGGTCAAATATAGAGTCTATGGACTGACAGTTCAAAATGCATGTATCAAAAGGAAAGACATCCTTGGGGAAAAGATGAAGAATCCTCCGGAACAGATCTCATCGAGAGTGTAAACCATCTGGGGAGGAAGCCCACACACCACCACCAAAAGTGAAAAGGCTTACCGGACTCGGTGGACCCAACAAGGCATACGTCAAGTGGAGTCAGACAGGCTTAGGTGGTGCTGAACTACAGGTGGCCCGGGAGGGCAATGTAGGTGGAGTGGCTTCCACGTAGCTGTGTTCCTTGAACGATAGCGGACCCGAAGGTGTGGGGTGAGGCACACGTGGATCGTATCCCTCAGACCGGCGTTGGAACCAGAAATAACAGCAGCAAATGGAGGAAAAGAAGGAATGGCCAAATAGTGTAAATCCGTATAAATGGGAATTTATTAAAAATAGTATACACTCACATGTAAAGGTATCTAAAAACAGCGCTGTGAAGAAGTGGCGACAGTGGGGTCCTACCCGACGCGTTTCTTCTGCATAGACGTCGTCTGGGGGTTCCCCCCACTGTAGCCACCAAAGTATATATAGGGAGTACATCAAAATTAATGAAAAACAGCTCCACGGTTGTTAAAAATGTCACTTCCGGTATCGGGGGAAAATGGCCGACCGGCGTGCGTTCCACGCCTCACATTAGTAGGCACCGGAAGCGGGAAAGGCAAAATACCACTAGAATGATCGTAAGAGAGCGACCCAGTCAGTGGTCATGAATGCAAAAGGATCCAAAATGTCAATAGGTAGACAAAAGGAAGTGATATAGGGTAGTATTAAGAATGTGTGCGGCGCAACGATGTGCGCGCGCATCCAAATGGAGGGATGTGCAAAGCGCATGTGCGTGGGGCGCGTGCGTAATGGGACAGTGAAGGGGCGGAACAACGGCACTAGGGATGACAACAAAGGTCTGAGGCCGAACGGTGCGACGTGACAAGTACGTGCGTGGTGAGAACCTCCCAAGGAGGCGGGCAAATGTAAATGCCGGAAGAGCAAAAATGTGCCGGCTGGGTAACTATAGTAACGAGCCACAACAACGGCATTACGTGCATATAGGAAGGATGTAAACAACGCAACGGGACAAACAAATGTCAGGGTATCAAACGTGTGGCGGCCTGGTGACACAAATGTGTATAAAGTGTCCCCAAATAAGAGATGTATACAAAAAATGGGGACAAATACATGGATGAAGTGCAATGAAACCACAATTATGTGGGCATTAAAAATAAAGTGACTGGTGATGTTGAACCGTAAAAGGAATAATAATAATACCAGTTAATATTCAAACTCGTGGAGCTGATTTACATGATGTGCTAAAATATAGTAATCACAAATAAACATATACAATGAATGTCATATCTGTATATGCAACATATCCGCAAACCTGGATCACATTATTGCAGGCTAAATTAGATGAATATCTATACACATAAGGCTAGAATAGATAAATATCTATACACATATGGCCAAAATCAGGTAGATGGAATAAAAAGGGGGTAAAGTACAAATGAATATAAATAAAAATAAAATATATATACACAAAATGTATAAAAAAATGTATAAAAAGGAGAGAGAATCACCTCAAAAAAAGGTAGGCAAAAATTAGGGCGACAAAATCAGGCTTTGTTAATAAAAGCGTTGACATCTACTTCTACATTCATACCCAATGGAAAGAGTGTACGGAGCTCATGGATCCAGTAGGTCTCTAAACGGGACACACCCCTGGTCATGGCACCACCGCTCCAAGAGGGGACGTATCTGTCGATAACCACAAATTGCGTCCCGTCAATCACGCGGTTGTGATGTAACTTATAATGGCGGGGGACAGTGTGTTTGGTGTCCCCACTTTTAATGAGCGCGATATGTTCCGCCACTCTTATGGCAAAGGAACGGATGGTGCGGCCCACGTATTGTTTCCCACAATGACATGTAATTAAGTACACAATATAGCTGGTAGTGCAGGTACAGAATTGTTTGATTGAATATGTTTTGTGGGTAACTGATGACATGAACGATAGTTTTTCTCCCTATGCCGGAATTATGTTGGCAAACACTACATCTTTTACAAGAATAAAATCCCTCCATCTCATAGAAGAGGGGTTGGCGTACGAGAGGATTAATAATGTTTGGGGCGATCTTACTCTGTAAGGTTGGGGCACCCTTAAAGATGACTCTGGCCTTATCAGGCAGTACAGTGCCCAAAATTCGATTGTTCCTGAGGATGTCCCAATGTTTTGAGAGAATGGCTTTAATATGTCTATGCTGATTGGAAAAGGAGGTCAGCAATTTTTGCCTCCCTTTTTTTGAGGTGATTCTCTCTCCTTTTTATACATTTTTTATACATTTTGTATATATATTTTATTTTTATTTACCGTATATACTCGAGTATAAGTCGAATTTTTCAGCACATTATTTAGTGCTGAAAGTGCCCCCCTCGACTTATACTCGAGTCAAGCACTTTTCTGCAGCAAAAAATTTCATTTTCCGAACCGACTTTGGGGCCCCGTATCTCAGGGCCACTTGGTGCTAGGAACTCCAAATTTGGTGTGCAAACCCAGTGGACCTGGTACCACAACATATCCAAAGCTGAAGTTCCTAGCACTAAGTGGCCCTGAGATACGGGGCCCCAAAATCGGTTCGGAAAATGTCATTCTCTGCTGCAGAAAAGTGCTTGACATTTTCTGAACCGAGTTTGAGGCCCCATATCTCAGGGTCACTTAGTGCTAGGAACCCCAAATTTGGTGTGCAAACCCAGTGGACCTGGTACCATAACATATCCGAAGCTGAAGTTCCTAGCACTAAGTGGCCCTGAGATACAGGGCCCCCAAATCGGTTCGGAAAATGTCATTCTCTGCTGTAGAAAAGTGCTTGACATTTTCTGAACTGATTTTTGGGGCCCTGTATCTCGGGGCCACTTGGTGCTAGAAACCCCAGCTTTGGAAATTTTATGGTGCTAGTTCCACTTGGTTTGCACACCAAATTTGAGGTTCTTAGCACTAAGTGGCCCTAAGATACAGGGCCCCAAATTCGGTCAACTGTGTCCATCTGCTGCAATGTCATTTCGGGACCCTTTGGGTTCAGAGACCCCAAATTTTGGCTGCAGCTAGGGGGCATCTAGGAACCCTTAACTACCAAGTTTGAAGTTCAGGGGACCTATGGCTGCAAATGGGCACAGTGAGGCTGCAAATGGGCACAGTGAGGCTGCAAATGGGCATTGTTGACCCTCTTTTCCACTTACAGTAGCTGTGCATTTCTCACCCTCGTCTTATACTCGGGTCAATAAGTTTTTCCCATTTTTTTGTGGTAAATTAGGGCCTCGACTTATACTCGGAACGACTTATACTCGAGTATATACGGTATATTCATTTGTACTTTACCCCCTGAAGGAATCATCTGGTTCTCTCTTAGGCCTATCTTCTAAAAGAGATTCCCTATTGGTTTCAAGGGCATGTTGAAACTCACGATCAACAAAACAGGGATCATAATCCTTATCGGTGAACTTGGCCATCAGAAGTGCCGATTGTGCTTTGAAGGAATCAACGTTTGAGCAATTTCTTCGTAATCTAAGAAATTGGCTCCGTGGTACCGAATCAAGCCAAGACCGGTGGTGACAGCTATCCGGTGGTATGAAGCTGTTCCGGTCTGTGGCTTTAAAATGTGTCTGGAGCTGGAAACCACCATCACATATCTCTATTTCTAGTTCCAAAAAATTAATTTTATGATTACTGGCTGTGTGGGATAGGGAAATACCACGATTATTATTGTTCAAACGTTCAAAAAATGAATCGAGTGATTCAGCACTTCCCTTCCATAGGAGGAGGATGTCGCCAATATACTGTGCCCACACAACGAGGGATGGATCCCTATTGGTATAGACGACATCCTCCTCCCACTTGGCCATAAATAAATTGGCGAGGCTAGGGGCGAGTTTGGCGCCCATAGCCACGCCACGTAACTGAAGGTAGTACTGCTGGTCAAACCAGAAATAACTACGCTTGGTGGCGAACTCCAGTAATTCAACAACAAAAGCACACTGAAAAGGAGCGATGGTAGGTTACATTTCCAAAAAAATATCGAACAGCCTCCAATCCCTTATCCTGGGGTATACAAGCATACAGGGAGGCGACATCAGCGGTGGCAATGATGTGGTCACCCTGCAGCTTCAAACTCTCAAGCAGGCGTATAGTGGGCCCTGTATCCTTTGAATAAGAAGGCATATGCCTTACAAGGGGCTGCAAATAGAAGTCAATATATCGGCCTATACGTGAGGTGACAAAATCTATCCCACTCACGATAGGCCGACCAGGGGGTTGCACTGGGTTCTTGTGCACCTTGGGTAAATAAATAGTTGGAACCCTGGGTGCCAAGGGTACCAGGAAGTCTCTCTCCTTTTTGTTTAAAATACCTTGATCATAACCCTTCCTCACAATTGCAGAAAGCTCTCTTTTGAAAGAAGACGTAGGATTATTGGGCATGGTTTTGTACGTATTGGGTTCATTCAGGATCCTATACATCTCGGATATATAGTCCTTGTCCAAAACAACGATGCCACCCCCTTGTCAGCCGGACGGATGACAAGGTCCTTCTGTAAACACAGGGATTTGAAACCTTGATTGGAAAAGGGGTGATGATGTATGCGTTTATCAGGGAGTTCAGCCAAATCCTTAAGGACCAAATCCCTGAATATGCTAATGGCTGGCGCCATGGGAACAGGTGGAGTAAATGAGGGGTTGGACAAACCAGAATGGACTGTCCCAGAAGTGGCGCTAATCTCATTTCTAACAGGGTTAGAAACAAGATAACGCTGGATGTGTAATTTGCGTGTGTACTTATGGATGTCCATAAACGTGCCAAACCGATCGAGCTTCTTGGGGGGGCAAATTTGAGTCCCTTATCAAGTACCGAAAGCTCTTCAATAGTGAGTGGTTTGGTACTTAGGTTAAAGACACCTTGGCCTCTCATGTTCTCCTTTTTCCTCCTTCGAATTCTCCACCCTCCCCTTGTGCCTCTCTTAGGTCTGCGCCCCTTTTTCTGGGTCTTTGGTCCTCGTGAAAAACCTGTCCACTGCGTGAGTTAGTACTAGGTGGATGGTACACGTGGGGTGACTGATTATACCTGGATCCAGAATCATATCTATACTGGTCCCTGTATTCATCATCCCATGTGTCTCTAAAGGGTAGAAACCTGTTATGGGTGGCAGGGGGGGGGTGGTTCATAATACTGGGAATTGGCAGGATAAGTATCAACATAGGCACCCTGTCGGGATAGAGAAGCATCGCGTTGTCCTGGATATGAGTTGGAGGGATACGTATTGTGACCTCGCTGACCCCTTCCCCCACGTTTACCTCTATTGTAACCCCTACCTCTCTGATTACCATGGGGAGTATGGGGGTGTGTGGGTCTATTGCGTGAAGGGGATTCATATCTGGAATCTTTTCTCCTCATAAGGCCAACCGGAGTGGCTGTCAGTGGAGCCTCCGTGCAAGCCATTCTTGGAACAGAGGTGTTAGGAAGACCCACCATGGACGGCATGGTGGTGGTGACAACCGGATTGGCAGTATACAATTTTTGCCAACCAAAAACGTTTCCAGTCTTGTAGTCACCTACATCCCTAGAATACTTTTTTTGTTTTTTACTTCTCTGCTCCTTATCTTCCTTCTCAAGATGTTTTTGGAGATTGGAAGAGAGGGCAGTGTATTCAGGGGAGTTCTTATGAGTTAAAAGTTTATCTTTAAACTCTTTAATCTCATTATCTAACATGAAGAGTTTATTACGTTTCTTGGTAATGAGGATACCTAGGAGATTAACTCCTGCCTCATTAAAGTATTTATACCAAGAATCGATTTCAGGTTCACCTTGTGGTGGATGTACATCCCACCTAAGACTTCTGGGAACCATGCATTCAGAGACATACTGTTCCAAAAACGCAACGTCCCACTGTAGGTGGAGTTCAGAGGACATGATGTTTTCAAGTCTCAAAAATAAACCACCTAATTCGGTGTCACTACTTGTGAGTACAAAGACAGCCTGCGTGTTGACGGTTCGGAAGGCCCTGTAGTCAAAGACATCCATATTGCTATGAATCTAAATGGGCTGCAGCAGAATCCGCTCTCAAAAACAAACAAGACTATATATACACAATAATTCTGCGCTACCAAAAGGGAAAAAATAAGCAGCTAACACAACCAGCAAGTGTAAACAATATCAAAAAACAAAATAAGTGTAGCGCTATGAAGAAGGGTCAAATATAGAGTCTATGGACTGACAGTTCAAAATGCATGTATCAAAAGGAAAGACATCCTTGGGGAAAAGATGAAGAATCCTCCGGAACAGATCTCATCGAGAGTGTAAACCATCTGGGGAGGAAGCCCACACACCACCACCAAAAGTGAAAAGGCTTACCGGACTCGGTGGACCCAACAAGGCATACGCCAAGTGGAGTCAGATAGGCTTAGGTGGTGCTGGACTACAGGTGGCCCGAGAGGGCAATGTAGGTGGAGTGGCTTCCACGTGGCTGTGTTCCTCAAACGATAGCGGACCTGAAGGTGTGGGGTGAGGCACACGTGGATCGTATCCCTCAGACCGGCGTTGGAACCAGAAATAACAGCAGCAAATGGAGGAAAAGAAGGAATGGCCAAATAGTGTAAATCCGTATAAATGGGAATTTATTAAAAATAGTATACACTCACATGTAAAAGGTATCTAAAAACAGCGCTGTGAAGAAGTGGCGACAGTGGGGTCCTATCCGACGCGTTTCGTCTGCATAGACGTCGTCTGGGGGGTTCCCCCCACTGTAGCCACCAAAGTATATATAGGGAGTACATCAAAATTAATAAAAAAACAGCTCCACGGTTGTTAAAAATGTCACTTCCGGTATCGGGGGAAAATGGGCGACCGGCGTGCATTCCACGCCTCACATTAGTAGGCACCGGAAGTGGGAAAGGCAAAATACCACTAGAATGATCGTAAGAGAGCGACCCAGTCAGTGGTCATGAATGCAAAAGCGTTTCGTCTGCATAGACGTCGTCTGGAGGGTTCCCCCCACTGTAGCCAGGGGCGGGATCCGGAGAGCATGGCGTCTGGCCGGCACTGGTGGATTTGTGTCAGCGACGCTGCGTTCCACAGAATAGGGGAGGGGCCGTACACTCATCGGCTCAGAGGCCGTCAGGTGTCGGTGTCCCCAGATGGAGGATCTGTTTAAAACGCCTCTGTGGGGACTTGGTGAAATCACCAAGAAACTTTCAAATGTATAGCCATCTATGAGGATGGCCCATTGGCAGACCCCTCAGGCAGTGAATAGACATGGGCGTGGCCAAATGCCTCACGAGTCAGGGGTCACTTCCAGGAACGATCCAGAGCAGGGGGCACATAAAAAAAACCAAACAAACAAGTGAATAGTTAAACAGGATAAATGCATAGTTGCCAACACAATGCATAAATACAGAAAAAACTAAAACTAAAACAAACCCTCCAACTCCTCTCCCCGTTTCAGCCATATATATGCATCCAAATACATACATACACTATTAAGCCAAAATAGGTAAAACAAATACAGAGGATGTTACGTTTGTACTGTGGGAGGGTTGTAGTAGATAAAAATTTTGTTAGTTGCAAGGGTGGAGGTATTGGAAAAAAAAAAAAAGGAAGGGGGGGGAAAGAGGAGAAATATATTTTATATATATTTTATATATATTCCCAGTATATTATAACTGGGAATAACGTTGTTCTACCCACAGGGGAACATCTACGTATGCAGCATTTTGTTAATTGTGACACCATTGGTATAGTGTATTTGTAACATGCGGTTGCTGTAATGATTATGTAGGTAAGACCAAGAGAAATTTTTGGAGAAGAATTAAAGAACACGCTGTAGATATATAGTTAGGTGTCATTGAGAAACTGATACCCAGGCATTTGCGGAATGCCATGACTATAGTACCAAATCCTTGAAATTCCAGGTACTGGTCCAGGTACACCCCCCTATCCGCAGAGGAAACTTTGACCAAAGAATCCTTCAAATAGAAGCTAAGTGGATTTTTAAGTTAAGGGCAACATATCCACCAGGAATGAATGATGCAATCAGCTATGCCCCTTTCTTATAACACTATAATTCGATCCATGCACTTTTTGCCTGTTTTCATTTGAAATTTGTTGTTTCTCCTCTTTCCCCCCTTTCCTTCTCTTTTTTCTTTTCCCCCCCAATACCTCCACCCTTTGCAACTAACAAAATATTTATCTACTACAACCCTCCCACGGTACAAACTTAACATCCTCTGTATTTGTTTTACCTATTTTGGCTTAATAGTGTATGTATTAATGTGGATGCATATATATGGCTGAAATGGGGAGAGGAGTTGGAGGGTTTGTTTTAATTTGAGTTTTTCCGTATATTATGCATTGATGTGTTGGCAACCATGCATTTATCCTGTCTAACTATTCACTTGTTTATAATATATATATATATATATATATATATATATATATATATATATATATATATATATATATATATATATATATATATATATATATATATATATATATATATATATATATATACACACACAAAAAAAAATTTATGTGGCCCCTTGCCCCCTGCTCTGGACTGTTCCTGGAAGTGACCCCTGACTCGTGAGGCATTTGGCCACGCCCGTGTCTATTCACTGCCTGAGGGTTCTGTCAATGGGCCATCCTCATAGATGGCTATACATTTGACAGTTTCTTGGTGATTTCACCAAGTCCCCACAGAGGCGTTTTAAACAGATCATCGGGGGACACCGACACCTGACGGCCTCTGACCCGATGAGTGTACGGGCCCTCCCCCATTCTGTGGAACGCAGCGTCGCCGACACAAATCCACCAGCGCCGGCCAGATGTCATGACGTCCAGGTCCCGCCCCTTTTTTCCGCACACCGGTGAGGCATAGCAATCCTTCCCCCTTCATTGTATCTGGACTGTGGATTTATTAGGATGTAGATGGGGGGTTTCTGCATGCGATTCCTTCAGCATGCACTACCCACGGCATTCAGTGTATAGATGGATTTGCTCCGGTCCCTCCGGATTTCTCATCCGGGCGACTCGAGCAGCTCCAGGAATCCTTCCTCCCACACACACCTCCCAGGACTAATTATGGCAGCTGGACTTCCCTATATAGGATGATATCCCGCAGTCTTTCCCCAGCGGCTCATCCATTGTGAGGAACGTTGTGGAGAGACTTTGGGTACTAGATCGCAGGTATTTGAGCTCCCTTTTTTTTCCCCCTCTGTTAGCAGCCCATCCTTTTAGACTAAAAAATTCCCTTTTTTTTTGTTTGTTTGGATTAGACTATCATCAGCTGTAAACTGTGCCCTCTTTTCCACTCTGGGATGCGTTTTAAAGCTCACATATACATCACCTTTCATCATAATTGAAACCAACGGTCTAATCCTTGGAAACAACCATTTATTTTGCCCTTAATGGTGCTTCAACCTTTCAATTAGGTTTGGTCTAATCCCAGTATATTTACTTGGTGAGTAATCTTCAATATGCATTCTCTTGCCCTAGGGGCGATCTTTCCTTTTTTTCCCCCTTTGATCACTGAACTCACTACCTCCTATAAACCATCTGAATGTTTAGGGGCCCCTCCTTTTTCGTCCGTCCAAGTGGGGAGGAGTATTCCCACGGGCTCCCAGGCCTCCTCTGTCCCACTGAGCCGGTGTTCTCCATGTGCGGTCCTTTTCGGTGAGTTGAGGGCCATGTCATTAAAACTTTGCATTTTGCATTTTATTAGATTGCCACATAAATATGTCATTCTATCTACTTGATTTTCCATACTAAATTCACTATAGGCAAAACATGACTGTACACCAATGGGTATATATAGAAATTATCATTGTGTTTATATGTGCAATATTTTTTAATATAAAAAGATTTTATTAATATTCCTTGCAATGTATATATTTCTAGATATAAATCCATGTAAAAACAAACCGATCAACACATGTATGTTATTTGCATCATTATGCATTCATATTAATCATATAATGTATGGTACTAATTAAGACTCTATTTGTAGAATTCACATGACGCTTTCATCTGTGCTATCCGCAAGGCCATGACGAAGCAGATTATCCGCAAAACGCGTAGGCCATTCCTTGTATAATTTGTTGGGAACCAGCACATCCCAGAACTTAAATTGAATTACCAAGATTGTAATGCATTTTAAACTTTGTTCTTTAAATAATAAAAATTTGATTACTCTTGTATAAATATATTGTATCTCATTTTGTTTATACTCCTCCGAGGCACAATTAGAGTCCCATTTTTCTCTACAAGTTTTTGGACACATTTATATATGGACATGCAGATATGCATCCCTGATGCCGAAAGACGCCAGAAGTTTTCCTTCTTGTAGGATAGAAACTACTGACGTGATTGACTCCATAGAAGGGAGCAGATCTTACATAGTTACATAGTAGGTGAGGTTGAAAAAAGACAAGTCCATCAAGTCCAACCTATGTATGTACCTATGTCTTCAGGAACTGATATCTGTTGAATTTCTGCGTGGATTTGTACATGTACAGGAAGCACATGAAAAAGACAGTGAAGGTTTTAAGGAACCTAGCAACAGAACTATCAGCTGACTCTACTAGTGGTAGCTTGAAAGAGGCACGAACCATCTCTGTAAGACATTTGTACCAGCAATCTCTCAGATTGTGAGGCTGAAAAAAGGCTTAACTCCAGTTGTCTCCTCCGCAGAAGAGTAATCAGTTCGCCTTTCCTCCTGATCACCTGAGGGTAACCCCTCATCCTCTACCCACTGTTCCCTTAAGGGATATAAGGTGGGGGAGGGGGATCTAACACGCTTTCTATCCTTGGATAGCAGATGCGAATAAAGTCCCTAATTTTCCTTCTAGGCCCTGCAGGGCAGAGGAAAAAAGCATTTTCAATCATGCATATAGTGGCTGAAATGTATTATGTGCCTGGGCCTGACCCTGAGGCTTTCCTCTAGAGTCTGATGGTGGAAGCCGTCGCCACTGCCTAGAGGCGGATGCCCCAGGCGCAGGAGAAAAAAAAAATCTGTTTACACTTCGCTTTGACTGGCAAGAGAGTACAATCCAAATCATCGCTCCCCATGAAAAGGGAAACTAGTCAAGCTCTTTGCAAGGTGCTTCGGCTGACCAATTTTTTAACCAAAGGGTTCTACATGTGTATTAGCACAAGCGCAAGGCGAGACACCTGGTGAACATCTTTCAGAGTCTATAGCAGAACATAATGCCTTGGTAATTCAGCCAACTCACTGGCCTGTTGTGCAGGGACCTCTTTAAGAGCCTCTGTGAACTGGTCCTTAACCACTTGACGACCGCCTCACGCCGATGTACGTCGGCAAAGTGGCACGGACAGGCAAAATCACGTACAGGGTACGTGATTTGCCTTCCGCGGGTGGGGGGTCCGATCGGACCCCCCCCCGGTGCCCGAGGCGGTCGTCCTATGTCCAGCGGCGATCGGTGATGAGGGGGAGACCATCCGTTCGTGGCCCCCCCCTCGCGATCGCCGCCGGCCAATGAAAACGCTCCTTTGCTGCTGTATGCTAAACAGCAGCAAAGGAAGTGATGTCATCTCCCCTCGGGTCGGTATTTTCCGTTCCGGCCCGAGGAGAGACGACAAGTATGTGAGTGCACAACACTACACACACACAGTAGAACATGCCAGGCACACAAATCACCCCGATCCCCCCCCCGATCGCCCCCCGATCCCCCCCCAATCACCCCCCCCCCCCCTGTCACAAACTGACACCAGCAGTTTTTTTTTTTTTTTTTTTTTTTTTTTTCCTGATTACTGCTAGCTGTCAGTTTGTGACAGTTACTGTGTTGGCACAGTTACTGTTACCCCCCTTTAGGTCTAGGGTACCCCCCTAACCCCCCCTAATAAAGTTTTAACCCCTTGATCACCCCCTGTCACCAGTGTCGCTAAGCGATCATTTTTCTGATCGCTGTATTAGTGTCGCTGGTGACGCTAGTTAGTGAGGTAAATATTGAGGTTCGCCGTCAGCGTTTTATAGCGACAGGGACCCCCATATACTACCTAATAAATGTTTTAACCCCTTGATTGCCCCCTAGTTAACCCTTTCACCACTGATCACCGTATAACCGTTACGGGTGACGCTGGTTAGTTCGTTTATTTTTTATAGTGTCAGGGCACCCGCCGTTTATTACCGAATAAAGGTTTAGCCCCCCGATCGCCCGGCGGTGATATGCGTCGCCCCAGGCAGCGTCAGATTAGCGCCAGTACCGCGAACACCCACGCACGCAGCATACGCCTCCCTTAGTGGTATAGTATCTGAACGGATCAATATCTGATCCGATCAGATCTATACTAGCGTCCCCAGCAGTTTAGGGTTCCCAAAAACGCAGTATTAGCGGGATCAGCCCAGATACCCGCTAGCACCTGCGTTTTGTCCCTCCGCCCGGCCCACCCAAGTGCAGTATCGATCGATCACTGTCACTTACAAGGCACTAAACGCATAACTGCAGCGTTCGCAGAGTCAGGCCTGATCCCTGCGATTGCTAACAGTTTTTTTGGTAGCATTTTGGTGAACTGGCAAGCACCAGCCCCAGGCGTCAGGTTAGCGCCAGTACCGCTAACACCCACGCACGCACCATACGCCTCCCTTAGTGGTATAGTATCTGTACGGATCAATATCTGATCCGATCAGATCTATACTAGCGTCACCAGCAGTTTAGGGTTCCCAAAAACGCAGTGTTAGCGGAATCAGCCCAGATACCTGCTAGCACCTGCGTTTTGCCCCTCCGCCCGGCCCAGCCCAGCCCACCCAAGTGCAGTATCGATCGATCACTGTCACTTACAAAACACTAAACGCATAACTGCAGCGTTCACAGAGTCAGGCCTGATCCCTGCGATCGCTAACAGTTTTTTTTGTAGCATTTTGGTGAACTGGTAAGCACCAGCCCCAGGCAGCGTCAGATTAGCGCCAGTACCGCTAACACCCACGCACGCAGCATACACCTCCCTTAGTGGTATAGTATCTGAACGGATCAATATCTGATCCGATCAGATCTATACTGGCGTCACCAGCAGTTTAGGGTTCCCAAAAACGCAGTGTTAGCGGGATCAGCCCAGATACCTGCTAGCACCTGCGTTTTGCCCCTCCGCCCGGCCCGGCCCAGCCCACCCAAGTGCAGTATCGATCGATCACTGTCACTTACAAGGCACTAAACGCATAACTGCAGCGTTCGCAGAGTCAGGCCTGATCCCTGCGATCGCTAACAGTTTTTTTGTAGCGTTTTGGTGAACTGGCAAGCACCAGCGTCCTAGTACACCCCGGTCGTAGTCAAACCAGCACTGCAGTAACACGTGGTGACGTGGCGAGTCCCATAAGTGCAGTTCAAGCTGGTGAGGTGGCAAGCACAAGTAGTGTCCCGCTGCCACCAAAAAGACAAACACAGGCCCGTCGTGCCCATAGTGCCCTTCCTGCTGCATTCGCCAATCCTAATTGGGAACCCACCGCTTCTGCAGCGCCCGTACTTCCCCCATTCACATCCCCAACCAAATGCAGTCGGCTGCATGAGAGGCATTTTTATGTCCTCCCGAGTACCCCTACCCAGCGAACCCCCCAAAAAAGATGTCGTGTCTGCAGCAAGCGCAGATATAGGCGTGACACCCGCTATTATTGTCCCTCCTGTCCTGACAATCCTGGTCTTTGCATTGGTGAATGTTTTGAACGCTACCATTCACTAGTTGAGTATTAGCGTAGGGTACAGCATTGCACAGACTAGGCACACTTTCACAGGGTCTCCCAAGATGCCATCGCATTTTGAGAGACCCGAACCTGGAACCGGTTACCGTTATAAAAGTTAGTTACAAAAAAAGTGTAAAAAAAAAAAAAAATATGAAATAAAAAAAATAGTTGTTGTTTTATTGTTCTCTCTCTCTCTATTCTCTCTCTCTATTGTTCTGCTCTTTTTTACTGTATTCTATTCTGCAATGTTTTATTGTTATTGTTATTGATTGTTATTGTTATTGTTATTGTTATTGTTATTATGTTTTATCATGTTTGTTTTTCAGGTGTGTAATTATTTACACTTTACTGTGCTTTATTGTTAACCATTGTTAACCATTTTTTTGTCTTCAGGTACGCCATTCACGACTTTGAGTGGTTATACCAGAATGATGCCTGCAGGTTTAGGTATCATCTTGGTATCATTCTTTTCAGCCAGCGGTCGGCTTTCATGTAAAAGCAATCCTAGCGGCTAATTAGCCTCTAGACTGCTTTTACAAGCCGTGGGAGGGAATGCCCCCCCCCCCCCCCCCACCGTCTTCCGTGTTTTTCTCTGGATCTCCTGTCTCAACAGGGAACCTGAGAATGCAGCCGGTGATTCAGCCAGCTGACCATAGAGCTGATCAGAGACCAGAGTGGCTCCAAACATCTCTATGGCCTAAGAAACCGGAAGCTACGAGTATTTCATGACTTAGATTTCGCCGGATGTAAATAGCGCCATTGGGAAATTGGGGAAGCATTTTATCACACCGATCTTGGTGTGGTCAGATGCTTTGAGGGCAGAGGAGAGATCTAGGGTCTAATAGACCACAATTTTTTCAAAAAAGAGTACCTGTCACTACCTATTGCTATCATAGGGGATATTTACATTCCCCGAGATAACAATAAAAATGATAAAAAAAAAAAATATGAAAGGAACAGTTTAAAAGTAAGATTAAAAAAGCAAAAAAATAATAAAGAAAAAAAAAACAAAAAAAAAAAACACCCCTGTCGCCCCCTGCTCTCGCGCTAAGGCGAACGCAAGCGGCGGTCTGTCGTCAAACGTAAACAGCAATTGCACCATGCATGTGAGGTATCACCGCGAAGGCCAGATCGAGTGCAGTAATTTTTCCAGTAGACCTCCTCTGTAAATCTAAAGTGGTAACCTGTAAAGGCTTTTGAAGGCTTTTAAACATGTATTTATTTTGTTGCCACTGCACGTTTGTGCGCAATTTTAAAGCATGTCATGTTTGGTATCCATGTACTCGGCCTAAGATCATCTTTTTTATTTCATCAAACATTTGGGCAATATAGCGTGTTTTAGTGCATTAAAATTAAAAAAAGTGTGTTTTTTCCCCAAAAAATGCGTTTGAAAAATCGCTGCGCAATTACTGTGTGAAAAAAAAAAATGAAACACCCACCATTTTAATCTGTAGGGCATTTGCTTTAAAAAAATATATAATGTTTGGGGGTTCAAAGTAATTTTTTTGCAAAAAAAAAAAAACTTTTTCATGTAAACAATAAGTGTCAGAAAGGGCTTTGTCTTCAAGTGGTTAGAAGAGTGGGTGATGTGTGACATAAGCTTCTAAATGTTGTGCATAAAATGCCAGGACAGTTCAAACCCCCCCCAAATGACCCCATTTTGGAAAGTAGACACCCCAAGCTATTTGCTGAGAGGCATGTCGAGTCCATGGAATATTTTATATTGCGACACAAGTCGCGGGAAAGAGACAAATTTTTTTTTTTTTTTTTTTTTTTTTGCACAAAGTTGTCACTAAATGATATATTGCTCAAACATGCCATGGAAATATGTGAAATTACACCCCAAAATACATTCTGCTGCTTCTCCTGAGTACGGGGATACCACATGTGTGAGACTTTTTGGGAGCCTAGCCGCGTACGGGACCCCGAAAACCAAGCACCGCCTTCAGGCTTTCTAAGGGCGTGAATTTTTGATTTCACTCTTCACTGCCTATCACAGTTTCGGAGGCCATGGAATGCCCAGGTGGCACAAACCCCCCCCCAAATGACCCCATTTTGGAAAGTAGACACCCCAAGCTATTTGCTGAGAGGTATAGTGAGTATTTTGCAGACCTCACTTTTTGTCACAAAGTTTTGAAAATTGAAAAAAGAAAAAAAAAAATTTTTTTTCTTGTCTTTCTTCATTTTCAAAAACAAATGAGAGCTGCAAAATACTCACCATGCCTCTCAGCAAATAGCTTGGGGTGTCTACTTTCCAAAATGGGGTCATTTGGGGGGGTTTTGTGCCACCTGGGCATTCCATGGCCTCCGAAACTGATAGGCAGTAAAGAGTGAAATCAAAAATTTTCACCCTTAGAAATCCTGAAGGCAGTGATTGGTTTTCGGGGTCCCGTACGCAGCTAGGCTCCCAAAAAGTCCCACACATGTGGTATCCCCATACTCAGGAGAAGCAGCTAAATGTATTTTGGGGTGCAATTCCACATATGCCCATGGCCTGTGTGAGCAATATATCATTTAGTGACAACTTTATGAAAAAAAAAAAAAAAAAAAATAAAAAGTGTCACTTTCCCGCAACTTGTGTCAAAATATAAAATATTCCATGGACTCAATATGCCTCTCAGCAAATAGCTTGGGGTGTCTACTTTCCAAAATGGGGTCATTTTGGGGGGTTTTGTGCCACCTGGGCATTCCATGGCCTCCGAAACTGTGATAGGCAGTGAAGAGTGAAAGCAAAAATTTACACCCTTAGAAATCCTGAAGGCGGTGCTTGGTTTTCGGGGCCCCGTACGCGGCTAGGCTCCCAAAAAGTCCCACACATGTGGTATCCCCGTACTCAGGAGAAGCAGCTAAATGTATTTTGGGGTGCAATTCCACATAGGCCCATGGCCTGTGTGAGCAATATATCATTTAGTGACGACTTTTTGTAAATATTTTTTTTTTTTTTTTTTTTTGTCATTTTTCAATCACTTGGGACAAAAAAAATAAATATTCAATGGGTTCAACATGCCTCTCAGCAATTTCCTTGGGGTGTCTACTTTCCAAAATGGGGTCATTTGGGGGGGTTTTGTACTGCCCTGCCATTTTAGCACCTCAAGAAATGACATAGGCAGTCATAAACTAAAAGCTGTGTAAATTCCAGAAAATGTACCCTAGTTTGTAGACGCTATAACTTTTGCGCAAACCAATAAATATACGCTTATTGACATTTTTTTTACCAAAGACATGTGGCCGAATACATTTTGGCCTAAATGTATGACTAAAATTTAGTTTATTGGATTTTTTTTATAACAAAAAGTAGAAAATATCATTTTTTTTCAAAATTTTCGGTCTTTTTCCGTTTATAGCGCAAAAAATAAAAACCGCAGAGGTGATCAAATACCATCAAAAGAAAGCTCTATTTGTGGGAAGAAAAGGACGCAAATTTCGTTTGGGTACAGCATTGCATGACCGCGCAATTAGCAGTTAAAGCGACGCAGTGCCAAATTGGAAAAAGACCTCTGGTCCTTAGGCAGCATAATGGTCCGGGGCTCAAGTGGTTAAAGGACCGACAGATGCCTATTGCAGCGACTGCAGGCTGAGTAACGGTCCCTGCCAAGGAAAAAGAGGATTTTAACAGGAATTCCAACTTCTTATCTGTTGGATCTTTAAGCATTTATGCATTGTCTACTGGACAAGTTAGACTTTTAGCCACATTGCAAATCGCAGCGTCAACTGTTGGAAACTTCCATTTTTTTAAAATCTTTCCTCCAAGGGATAGAGAACTGAGAATCTTTTTGGAGGGAAAAAAATGCTTATCCGGATGATCCCATTCAGTATAAATAAGCTTTTCATGTAATGCATGGACAGAAAATGCATGCAAAGGCTGTAAAGATTTCAAAGAATCCAAGGAGGAAACCGGACTTTCAGCTAACTCTGTTAGGGGTAGCATGAAAGTAGAGCTGAATCATCAACTGTTTCCTCCACAGAGGAATAATCGGCTTGTTTTTCCTCTCGATCGTCTAAGAGTAACACCTCATCCTGTCCCCACTGTTACCTTGGTAAAGGGTTTGGAGTGGCAGAGAGGGATCTAGCACGCTTCCTATTGCCTTGGATGGAGGATGCGATTAAAACCGATAATCTTCCTTCTAAGCCCTGCAGGGCAGAGGAAAATGCATCTTCAGTCACGTATACAGGGGCTGAAGTGTGAGAAGCAATTGCACCACCAATCGGTTCCAAAGACTCACCCTGGTTTGCCATATCTGGTATCTCCGGAGAGGATGACAGTGTGAAGGCAAGGCTGGAGTTCCTAGCGTCTGGGGGTCGAACTCTTGGTGCCTTAGTAGTAACCTTGGACGCCATAGTGCTAAGCACAAAAGTAGAGGCACTCTAAGAAATGTTCTATTTGCTGAGCAATAGAAAGAAAAAAACAATGGCAGCATAGATTAATCTGATGCTAAACAATGTCTTTTCCTGTACTGCCTGTGTACACCCCCTCACGTGCTCCAGCGCTCCTGTGGCAGCCTTGCTTCAGCTGCTCTGGTAGACACTTTTAGTTTTGAGAGCATCACTTTTTAAGCCCTAAGGTGTAAACCAGATTGTCTGTGCGCCGTGTGCTTTCACAAGGACACCGAGTCTGCACACGGCACCTGACCGCTTTAGCCCCTTCCGACCCTCCCTCCTCCTTTCAAGTGAAAAAATCTCAGCCCACGCAAGTGGACGGCTTCGGGTCTGAGACACAGACCAGAAGGAGGAGGGAGGCTGCAGCCGCCATGCGGCGATACTGTCTTCCCTTGAGAAGGGCTTCTTTTGCATAGGCAAGTAAATGTTTTAGCTAAGAAGCTGCCCCGCCGGGGGGGGGGGGGGGTACTTTAGCAGTTTGTCAGCTTTTTAGTGCTCGTCACACTAGCATTTCACAAAACTGTTTAAAATTGTAATGGGCAACAGTACATGTACCCCCAGCCACTCAGTTTCCCCAATTGGGGAGAAAGGAGAACCTCCTCCAACTGCTAGGACACACGCTGTAAATTAGCACAGATCGACAGGATATATGTATTCTTACTCCCTCTAGAGGAGTTTTAAGGCATTACAATATTACATATTGAAAGAAAAGTCATAGGTGGACTTTGCAGTTCCTAAGCTTTTCTCTTACCTTTTCCTCGCTGCAGGATACTCCTGAAAACAGACAGATCCAAACTTCACCCATCACGGCGGGCAGCGTAGTTAAACCTTCAAAGACCGGGTCCCTTTTAATAGGGGTTCCACTCCTTTGGACAACTTTAGGTAACGTAGCAAGACCAAAAAGAGTCCTGGTTCCTAGGGTCCAGCCCTCAAAGAGAAGCGTTACAGGCAAAACCTTGTTCTTCTATGCGAGACTTGGGTACCATCCTGTGGCCGCAGTGGCGTGGATGGATCTGGTAGTGGAGGTTTTTTAGATCCAGCATGGATCCCTCCTGGAGCTCCTCAGAGCACATCTTCACTCGTGACCAACACCTTAGACACTGGCGAAAAAACTGATGTGCTCCTGGAAGTTGAAGGGATTATATAGGGCGTGAACTTCCTTGATTGAGTATACCAGTGTCAACACATGAAGGTGGCCTATAACCCATTAAGAAATTACTTAAGGCTCCGTCCCATGATGTACAAGAAAAAAGTGTTTTTCTTCCTCAAAATTTTAGCTTAGATCACAAAAAATAAAAAACCAGTAGTGATTAAATACCACCAAAAGCAAGCTCTATTTGTGTGAAATAAATGATAGAAATTGTTTGACAATTGCTTAGTCATGCTACACTGTACCCAAAGTGAGAGAGCGCTGAAAGCTGAAAATTGGTCTGGGCAGGAAGGGGGTGAAAGTGCCTGGTATTGAAGTGGTTAATCTTAGTTAAAGGTCAGTTTGCACATAATACCCTATCATGTGCAATTAAAATTCAAAAAACTGATTTTTTTTTTTGCCAACACGATTCAAGTCAGCACAGCTTCGCCTCATTTAATAAGCCTAGTGCAAGACGTTTCAAAACTCGGCCGGTTCAGCAGGAACCAGCCAAGATTCAAACTATGTGTGAGCAGGCTGAATGTACCCAAGTTGACTGGTCAGCTTGGGTACAACAAGCCTGCCGAATTTTACATTCAATTATTGCTAGTGCACACAGTGTTGACAGGGGAATCCCCTCCAGCCATTGTCAGGTTTTTCTGAGGGCCACAGCAGTAGACTATACTTGTATAATATGCATTGAAATGACCACATTTGAAATGAAATTAACATAGTAAAGCCTAAATAAAATTTTAGTAAATGGTGTTTAATTCTTTTAAATATACAGATGAGAAAAAGAAATACAGCTCACAATAGCTTGGTAACATTTGGCAATACAATAGACTTTGTCCAAACTGAAAACACCACACTTTTTATGCAAGATTTATTTATTTATATCTACAGAGTTAGAAGCAAGCCAAGGGCAGAGTACACAGGTTGATCAAGTAAAGCTTTGGATTACATTCAAGAAGCTTAAACTATTTAAAATGTATTCCCAAACATAAAAGGCCTGGGTTTGTTGAGCTATGGCAGGTCTTTTATTTTGCTTTACAAATCTGTGAATACAAGCATTTAAACCAGTATTAGCTTTGAAAGATGAAAAGCAAAGGAAAGACTGCAAAAGTGGATGGACTGTTACCTGAAAAAATTGACATGTGCCTGCAAAACCGCAAAAGAAACTGCTAACTGGCAGTGCCAAAGAAAGCAAAGACAACCAAACTATAAAGAATGGCAAATTTGTCATATTTATACAGTGTGGACAGAAAGTATTCAGACCCCCTTACATTTTTCACTGCTGTATATTGCAGCCATTTGCTAAAATCATTTAAGTTCATTTTTTTTCCTCATTAATGTACACACAGCACCCCATATTGACAGAAAAACACAGAATTGTTGACATTTTTGCAGATTAAAAAAGAAAAACTGAAATATCACATGGTCCTAAGTATTCAGATCCTTTGCTGACACTCATATTTAACTCAGGTGCTGTCCATTTCTTCTGATCATCCTTGAGATGGTTCTACAACTTCATTTGAGTCCAGCTGTGTTTGATTATACTGATTGGACTTGATTAGGAAAGCCACACACCTGTCTATATAAGACCTTACAGCTCACAGTGCATGTCAGAGCAAATGAGAATCATGAGTTTAACCTCCCTGGCGGTATGATTCTTTCTGATTTTAGGTGCTGAAAGCGGTACAATTATTTTGCATGGAAATTTGGCGTTTTATATTGTAGGTCTGTAATTATTAACAATAACACACTTAAATCTGTCCAAACAAGAGTCTAGTAGATATCCCGGGTATGATAAAGTTTGAAACACAAAAACATAAATTATAATATAATAAAAAAAAAATAATTAAAAAAAAAAAAAATAAATAGTAATAAAATAAATTTCCACACGATTCACTATCGCTCAATTCTGCAAGTATTCTAATTTACTATCGCTGTTTTCTAGCTGGTCTAAAGCCATTTTTGACGTAAAGGGACACTTTTTGGTTGCTATGGACAATCTCCAGTTTCCAGGCAGAAAGAACAGTATATATAATATAAAACTGCATGCAGGGCATGGGCCAAAGCACTGGGGACAAAAGGGATGTGAAATGATTTCATACAGTACTGTAATCTGTAAGATTACAGTACTGTATGTGTTATGCTTTTTACATTTTTTTGAATTTGCCGCCAGGCTCCGCCCCCGTGCGTCGCGACGCTCGCAGGGAACGGAGCCTGGCACAGAGAGGCTTCGGAGGAGGACACAGCCCGCGGACACTGCGGGGGACATCGCAGGATCCCGGGGACAAGGTAAGTAAGGAGGCACCAGGATCCTGCGATGCAATCCCGAGTGTGGCTCGGGGTTACCGCTAATGGTGCTGAATTTTAACCCCGAGCCACACTCGGGAAAACCGCCAGGGAGGTTAAAGGAACTGCCTGAAGAGCTCAGAGACAGAATTGTGGCAAGGCACAGATCTGGCCAAGGTTACAAAAAAAATTTCTGCTGCACTTAAGGTTCCTAAGAGCATAGTGGCCTCCATAATCCTTAAATGGAAGACGTTTGGGACGACCAGAACCCTTCCTAGAGCTAGCCATCCAGCCAAACTGAGCTATCGGGGGAGAACAGCCTTGGTGAGAGAGGTAAAGAAGAACCCAAAGATCACTGTGGCTGAGCTCCAGAGATGCAGTCCGGAGATGGGAGAAGGTTGCAGAAAGTCAACCATCACTGCAGCCTTCCACCAGTCGGGGCCTTATGGTAGAGTGGCCCAACGAAAGCCTCTTCTCAGTGCAAGACACATGAAAGCCTGCATGGAGTTTGAAAAAAAAAAAACACCTGAAGGACTCCAAGATGGTGAGAAATAAGATTCTCTGGTCTGATGAGACCAAGATAGAACTTTTTGGCCTCAATTCTAAGCGGTATGTGTGGAGAAAACCAGGTACTGCTCATCACCTGTTCAATACAGTCCCAACAGTGAAGCATGGTGGTGGCAGCATCATGCTGTGGGGGTGTTTTTCAACTGCAGGGACAGGACGACTGGTTGCAATCGAGGGAAAGATGAATGCGGCCAAGTAAAAATCTTCTCCAGAGTGCTCAGGGCCTAAGACTTGTTGGACCTTCCAACAAGACAATGACCCTAAGCACACAGCTAAAATAACGAAAGAGTGGCTTCACAACAACTCCGTGACTGTTCTTGAATGGCCCAGCCAGAGTCCTGACTTAAACCCAATTGAGCATAGAGAGGAGAGACCTAAAAATGGCCGACCACCAACGTTTACCATCCAACCTGACAGAACTGGAGAGGATCTGTAAGGAGGAATGGCAGAGGATCCCCAAATCCAGGTGAAAAACTTGTTACATCTTTCCCAAAATGACTCATGGCTGTATTAGATCAAAAGGGTGCTTCTATTAAATACTGAGCAAAGGGTCTGAATACTTAGGACCATGTGATATTTTAGTTTTTCTTTTTTAATAAATCTGCAAAAATGTCAACAATTCTGTGTTTTTCTGTCAATATGGGGTACTGTGTGCACATTAATGAGGAAAAAAATGAACTTAAATGAGTTTAGCAAATGGCAGCAATATAACAAAGACTGAAAAATTTAAGGGGGTCTGAATACTTTCCGTCCCCACTCTATAGGCACTGTAAAAAGCTGACTCAAATTTCAAACCGTCTCTAGAGTACCAAGGTAAATGAATCAGGCATTCTAGAAATTGATAACCACTAGATCAGTGTTTCTCAACTCCAGTCCTCAAGGCGCACCAACAGGTCATGTTTTCAGGATTTCCACTATTTTGCACAGGTGATTTGATCAGTTTCATTGCCTTAGTAATTACCACAGCCATTTCATCTGAGGGAAATCCTGAAAACATGACCTGTTGGTGCGCCTTGAGGACTGGAGTTGAGAAACACTGCACTAGATTATACCGATGTTAACTTGCTTTGACTTCCATAGGTAACATGGTGTTGTACTGTCAAACTAATTTGCGACAACTTTGCAACCCATCTAATTCTAGAGGGCTGCATTTAAAATGGTTCAAAAGGCTGAAGGTTTTTTACCTTCATGCATTCTATGCAGCGCACTCCGATCCAGCGATGTTCACGATAGCCTCAGCTGTCCCGGGACTCACCCTCATTTGCTAACAGAGCAGCGGGAGCCAGTGACCCAATCAGGAGAGAGGTGGGGCCGAGCCGCGGCTCTATATATCTTATGGATGCATAGAGCCATGGCTCAAGAGCGAGCACACAGCAGCAAGCAGCTTTCTCTGGGGGCACTGCACAAGGGGGAGAGGCCAGGAGTGCCAGAGGGGGACCGAAAAAGAAGAGGATTGGAGCTACTCTGTGCAAAACCACTGCACAGAGCAGGCAAATATAACATGTTTGTGATTTAAAAAACAAACAAAAACAAAGCTTTAAAGTGGTTGTAAACTCACAAAAAAATAAAAAACCTGCAAGACAAAAGCATAATGAGCTAGTATGCATAGCATACTAGTTCATTATGAAATACTCATCTTAGATCGAAGCCCCCATAGCGGTCCCCGTACACAGCTCTGGCCATCGACATCGCTCCCGGAGTTACTTCCAGGAGCGAGTATGCGCGGAAGCTGCCGGTAACGGCTCACTAGCTGAAGCAACGGCATGAACGCGCCATTGCTTCAGTGTGCATGTGTTGATGCCTTTGGCACATGCTGATACAGGGGATATCTCCTAAACCTCATTATAGGCTTACCTGTAGTAAAAAGTGGTCTATAAGGGTTTACCACTTTAATACTACTTTAAATGTCTAAGTTCACCATTCAAAAAATAGATATGCGTATATTTTTGCCTGCAGGGCATTGCACCTATGATCAGCAAATTGCTGACCTTGTAAAAATGAGATGACTAGCCTATGTGCTGATCAAGTGGCTTCAATATTTTTAAGTACTGATGTGGAACAAGTATACATGGGAAATGAGAATACAGTCACAAGTCCTTATCTGCATATTTGTTCTGACAAAGAACTGAAGACAAAGGCACTGAAGGAAACCTCCATGCCTCTTTAAAGAAACATTTCTCTAACTGAATTGCAAAACGTATCTCAGGAAGTAATTTGTAAAAAAAAAAAAAAAAGTCTCATGTTTTTGACATTAGGAAAGTTTCCTTTGAGACATACGTACCTAATTGGCATCCTTAACTGGAATCTTTCACCAGTGTGCAAGGGATATGGAGTTAGGGCACTTCCTGAAAGTAGTATGTAATGCCATTCTCCAAACCTGTGGGACAACTGAAAAAAAAAATTATGCTCCTGATAAACCAGTTGGTGCTTTTGGGAAGAGAAGTGATTTTTTTTTTTTTAATAAAGAGTGAGCTAGAGCTGAGTGGTATACAGCTGGCTAGTAAGAATATTGTTAAAGCATCCTAGGCATACTGAACCCAGGATTGGGGACTGGGGATTGCTGCAGCTGAACAAATCCACTATATTTGGAACATGCTCAAATGTGGTAATCATAGAGCTTTCCACCCACACCCATCTGCTGACAAACAGCAGCTATCTGTGGCCCTTAGCAACAGCAACTGTGGATAGCAAAGTTCTGCACACTGGCAGACCAAAAATGAATATAGCGGTTTTGCCTTTTATAACGGGTCCTACAGGATGCTCTGCTAATCACAGAGCTGAACGGAGTCTCATCAAAAGCTGCAGATGGCTGTGAAAGTCATAGAATCACTGTGGAACATTATAGCTTTATTTTATAGCCATTTAACAACACTCTAATGCCCACTCAAAGGAAGGGACATGAGAAGAGTTGCCATGACAGTTAAAGCGGAGCAGGCTCCAAATACAGCAGCTGCTGACTTTTAATATTAGGACACTTACCTGTCCAGGGATCCCATGGTGTCTTCACCCAGCTGATTTTTAAATCAGTTCTCAGGTGCTGCCTGCCGGTTCTCTACTGTGAATGCGTAAAGCATGCTGCGCTTTGTGAATGGCCCAGCAGCAGGGGAAGGGGGGGCAAACTTTTGGGTGACTGTTCATGTGGCAAAGTCACCAGGAAGAGGGGGTGGGTACCTGTCAAAACCAGGTACCCCCCCCCCCCTGAAAAGGTGCAAAATGTGGTAGCGGATGGGGGGGGGGGGGGGGGGCAAACAAGCAGAGCTTCCCCTCCCCACTGTGATGCGGACCCCTGCAATACTAACTCTGCTACAAGTAGTCCTCAGTTTTCCAGGGTGAAATTTGACTTGGAAACTTGGAATACCAAGAACATCCTGTGAGTGGAGGGTGCCCCTGACCTGCTCTCTGAAAGGCCATTACCACATCACCCTGCATTCACATACAATGATGAAGGGAGAATTATTGAGAGATTGAACTGCCCACATGCATAACCAGTTCCTGGTTAAGAATAAAAAAAAAAAAATCCTACAGAGATACCTGTCTTGTGTCTCCTCAGCGATGCTGGTTACCAAGGTAATGCAGTGTGGATAGGCTTAGGTGGGTCACCTTATGTCATTCAGGATTTCAGAAAAATCACAGACTACAAAATCTAGCACCACCTCAGTATAGGTGAGGGGCATTTTATAGAGAGCTGGGCTTAACTTTTCCAAAACATCATAAATTCCCCCCCCCCAAAAAAAAAATATGCCTCCTCTTCCAACTCCAACCTAGCAGCACATAATTTCTTACATTTCAGCTGCTTTTCAGAATATCCTTTACTAGAAATTAATATTTTGGTTTTATATTCAATTTTATTCATGATGAAACCCTTACCTTTTACAAGAGCAAGGGAAGACCTAAATATAAAGTCTTACAGCTGAAGACAGACATAATTCTTTTACATTATATACAGGATTTCTTCACACACAAGGCCACTGGAGAGCAAAACGCGATGACAGATTCAGATTCATTTTCCTTGCTATCTGGGAAAAAAACAAAACACTAAAATCTTGTGTTGGAAGCGGGCCATCGGGATACAATCTCCCGATATATTGTAAAAGTTCTATTTTATGACACTTTAGTATACAGTTTTGCTTTTATGAATCTATGTTTTAGGTCCTCCCCCTGTAGCTCCCTGGATATCCCCAGCTCTACTCGCTGCCAATTATCTTCAAAACGGTAATGTATTTTGTTTTCAAGACCATCCATACTGTGTAGAGCTGGACTTGTGGTTATATAACTGACGGTGTGACCTTTTTGCTGCTTAATTCTGTAATTTGTCACTATTGCATACTTTGACTGTTAAATGCAAATTTGGAAAATCAAGGAATTACAAAAAAAATAAAAATCTTGTGTTGGAAGTAAAAAGTGAAAAGTGTTTTACTGGCAACCAGATTTAAGAGAATGGAAGGACGCATTTCGCCTCTAACTGCCGGGGAACGTAGGTGTAGTTCTAAGCTCTTTCACAATTTGAAAACATCCAAAAAAAATAAAAAAAGGGACCAGAAAACTGCACAAATAAGCACACAATACAAGATAAAGCTCAAACCACTTTTCTATTCAACTTTGAGCTGTGTCAACACATGTATTATGTGCTCATTGAGAAGGAGTACAATGTGTTGAAATCATTCTGAGCTTTATCTTAAATCCTGTGATGATCTAGAAAAAATGAAAGAGGTTTAGTGGAAAAAATGTACAGCCTTACCTTTTTTTCTTTATAGGGATATTCTTATATTTGTTGAAAGTCACCACAAAATGTCACCGGCTGTTAATACCACTCTCTAGCAAAAGCATCTACATAAATGTCTTCTAACATCAAATACAAACAGGCTGAAAACAAATGTTCTACTCTACAAGAATCAACATTGGAAAATATACAAAATGAGCTTTAAGGTTACCCGTAACTTCAAGGCACAGCCACCTTTAAAAAGCCTAATTGAAGACCTCTGTGAGTGTGCCAAACACAGCAAAAATAATAGCCAGAACCTCATTAATTTATAACTTGCTGGGACAACCTCCAACAAGGCTTCATCTCAATTTTTCCATTTTTTTTTTATGTTCCTATGGTGGTAATGTCAGAATAGGAGTCTAACCACTAGTGAAGAGGCTCCATAGAAGTGGTTTCTGGATTCCACATGATATTTACGTATACATAAAAGCAATAGAGAGCTCTGCTTTTATTTAAAATGTTAAACAGGAGCAACATTATAATTAAGTTACGTGATGATCAGCAATGCCACTAAAAATACTGGGGAATATTTATTTAAAACTGAATTCCAATGAGCTATAACAAATACTCCATATAATTATTAATTTGCCTTCAGTGTAACGCAATTATGGTTACATTTTTCCATAAAAGATATTGTTTTGAATGGCAGATATACTGATTATTAAATAGGCTAATGTTCAAGCAGTTTTCAGTCAATGGTTATAAAAGAGTGCCAGTACAATACATTCCAATTTAATATGTCACATGTATATGGTAGTTAATATTCCTGTAACTTTTTTGCTGCCAGACCAATTTATTTACATTTCACGTGCAGGATAAAATGCATTGTGGATTTGTAAACTCACAAAATATCCCCAAAATTTATATTTATATATACACACACACACACACACACAACAGAGCAAAGGACCTGTAGAATTAAAGGCATTTTAGTATATCTCATAATCCTTGTTTAATAAAAAATAAACAAATTGTTTTGATGTATAAAGATAATCCCCTAAAAGTTTATGTGCTTGCAAATGGTCAACGAAGACACCTAAAATTCTAAATAGGTAAAGAGTATTTTTTCTATAACATTTTTTAAATAGAATTTTACTTTTTCAATAAAAAACTATTACTGTACAGTCACAGGAGCAGACATGGCCCTATGCAACAGCAAACTCAGGTGGCTAAATAGACTCCCAATTACTTTTCTGCCTTCTCCCACTGCAAACCAAGGAAGGTGTACCTTATTCAGTGTCAGCAGCTAGTGTCACCAGTTCTACAGTAATGATCCGAGAAGTGCTCAGAGCTATGCAATTCCAGGTTCAATTAAATACAGTTCATTAGTCCCCTTACATTCCCCATTTTAATATAGCCTGCTGAGGTCAAGGGCCTACAAAGTAGCAATGATGTAAAAGAGGTTGTTGGCACTATTTGGCTGTAAAAATTGTCACTTCTACATTAGTGAAGTTGAAAAAAAAAAAAAAAGAATCACAGCCAGTATTGTGCTAGTGAGCTTAACTTTAGAGTGCCTGGTCAGAATAGAGAACTATATAACTATAGCAGTGATAGGGTTAACACAATATGCTGCATAAAAGGCTATTCATCCCAATTTAAATATTTTGGTGGCAACAATACTTGCTTGTTATCCGACACAAATTGGGAATCTAAAAATCCACCTTAAAACTTATCAAGAAAAAAAAAAAAATACACACACACAAATAAAAAGCAAAAGCAATTAAAAATTAAGTGTTACTGAACCCAGAACCCTGCATTGGATACGTTGCATACCTGGAAATGCAAATTTTAGTAAATAGAATGGGCTAAATACCATATTTTTCGCTCCATAAGACCCACCTGACCATAAGACGCACCTAGGTTTTAGAGAAGGAAAACAAGAAAAAAACTGGAGTTAAACTTACCGATAACTCCTTTTCCAGTGGTCTTCCAGGACAGCCCTTGAGAGATGGAGTCCCTCCCATCGACCCAGGAAACACATTGCCACAGTTTAAAAGGCGGTCCCTGGTCAGTCAGTTACCAAGAACCGAAGGATGGAACTGAAAAAAATAACCATAACAGGCAATAATGTTAGTACATCAACAATCAACAAAGGGTGGGATCGTGCTGTCCTGGAAGACCACTGGAAAAGTAGTTACCGGCAAGTCTAACTCCAGTTTTCCCCAGTTGTCTTCCAGGACAGCCCTTGAGAGGATCCCCATGTACTCTCCAGACTAGGGGGGGGGGGGGTGGGGGGGTGTGACCACGGCTTGGAGGACTTTCCTCCCAAAAGCCTGAGCCTGACTGGACATTAAGTCTAGTCGATAATGCCTTGTAAAAAGTAGAGAAGCTTGACCAAGTGGCTGCTTTATACATTTGCTACGGGGTGGCACCAGCTCTTTCTGCCCAGGATGCCGACAAAGCCCTTGTGGAGTGGGCTTTAATACCCGCAGGAGGATCTTTGTTTACGGTCTTATACCCCTCTGCTAAAGCTAGCCTAATCCATCTAGCTATGGTGACTTTAGAAGCTTTTTGCCATTTATGTTGTCTGGAAAAAAGAACAAAAAGTGAATCTGAAATTCTGAATGGATTGGTTACCCTTAGATACTCTAGAATACACCTCCTCACATCTAATAAATGAAATTGTTTTTCTTTCTCGTTTGAAGCCTTCTGACAGAAAGAAGGGAGGACAATATCTTGTGACCTATGGAAACTAGATGCCACCTTTGGCAAGAACCCAGGGTCTTTCTTTAGGATGACTCTGTCTTCTAGAATTTGGAGGAATGGCTCTCTGACAGAGAGCTTGGATTTAACTAACTCTACGGGCTGAAGTGATTGCCACAAGAAGTACTGTCTTGAATGTAATAAGTCTTAGAGATGCCTCTGAGAAAGGTTCAAGAGGTGACCCCAAAAAGGCCTTTAGAATGATTGATAGCTCTCAGGATGGAGCTGTTAACTCTGACTGGTTTGCGTCTGGAGATTGCTTTACAGAACCTAGCAATGAAAGGATCTTCTTGTAACCTTTTCTCTAAGTATACACTTAAGGCAGCTATCTGAACCTTAATAGTACTAGGAGTTAGCCCCTTGTCTATCCCCTCCTGGAGAAACTGTAGGATACTTGCTGTATCCATGTTTACCTCACCTCGGCTATTCAGCCAGCTGTTAAATTTTCTCCAGACTTTCCTGTAAATAGCTTGGGTGACAGGTTTTCTACTCTGTAGCAAGGTCTGAATCACTCAGTCAGGCCTTTGCTCCTCAATATTTCTTCCTCAGTAACCACGCTGAGAGGTTCAGCATGGTTACTTGCGGATGAAAGAGAGGTCCTTGAGACAGAAGGTCTTGTCCGCAGGGAAGTCTCAGAGGAGGTTGGTCTGTCAACTGCAGCAACGTTGTGAACCATGGTCTCTTGGGCCAAAACGGTGCTACTAAGATTAAACACGTTTAACGTCGCTAGAACCCTCGGGATGAGGTGAAGCGGAGGAAAAGCATACGCCAAACTGAAGGTCCATGGAGTCTGTAAGGCGTCTACTGCCAAGGGCTGATCTCCTGGGTATAGCGAGCAAAAATTGGGAACTTTTGCATTCTCTTTGTTTGCAAATAGGTCCACTACTGGTTTTCCCCAGTAAGCTGCTATGTAGTCGAACACTTCCGGGTGTAGAGACCATTCTTGATTCGAAACTTGTTCAGCTCCCCTTTCAGGTGTATTGCAGAGATGGATGCTAGATTGGATTCTGCCCATTGAAATATGCGACTGGCCACCAACATTAGTCGAGTACTTCTGGTGCCTCCTTGCTTGTTTATATAAGCTACAACCGTCATATTGTCCGAGCGGACTTGTTGACCCTGTATTGTGTTCTGAAAAGCTAGTAGAGCTCTGAGGATAGCTGTTAGCTCTTTTCAATTGGACAAGAGAAGTTTCTCCTCTGACATCAACCTGCCCTGGGCCCAGCCTGAGTTGAGATGGGCTCCCCAACCCCAGCTGCTCGCATCCATAATTAGTATGGATGTGATGGGAGAGATACAGAGAACCCCTTTGTTTAAATTCTCTGTGTCCTTCCACCACCAGAGGGAACGTTTTACTCTGGTGGGGATTGAAATCTCTTCTTCCAGATCCCTGTCTTTTAACTGTTCCAACAAGAACCTCTGA
Source organism: Lithobates clamitans (assembly GCA_037952925.1). NCBI lineage: Eukaryota > Metazoa > Chordata > Amphibia > Anura > Ranidae > Lithobates > Lithobates clamitans. The sequence goes on from JBBGZY010001184.1 coordinate 2,690,893, forward strand.
AGATCTCTTTGGTGGAACCTGGCCCATTGTATGGCCGGAATGGCTGCTGTCATAAGTCCTAAGACCGACATCACCTCCCTCACTGTACATTTGGTGCTGCTTTGAAGAAAAGACATTCTCTGCCACAGATTCAATATTTTTTCTTCCGGTAGGACTATTCTCTGCTCTACCGACAGGATCTGGTACCTCAAGTACAGAATATCCTGTGTTGGGGTAGTTTTGGACTTTTCCAGACTGATTATCCACCCCAATTGACTGAGCTGTGTTAACCAAGTCCTGACGAAGTTGTTTCTCAGAGTGGGCCGTGAGGAGTAAGTCGTCTAGATACGGAATGATCGAGACCGACTGTAGTCTTACAGGACTAGTGCCTCCCCGAGAACTTTGGTAAAGATTCTCAGGGAGGAAGACAGTCCGAAGGGAAGTGCTCTGCACTGAAAACGATAAATTTTGGTGTCTATCTGAATCGCCATCCGAAGAAATTTCTAGCATACCTTCCTTATTAGGATATGTAGATAGGCCTCCCTTAAATCCAGGGTAGCCATAAACACCTCTTTTTGGAGAAGATTCCTTATCGAGTAAATGGACTCCATCCAAAATTTTTTGTAACGGATGGAGAGGTTCAGAGGTCGGAGGTTCATGGTTAGTCTGAACTTTCCAGACGGCTTTTTTACCACAAAAATGTACGAGTAAAAACTGTCCCCCTGTTCCTGAATAGGGACTGGTGTCAATACCTCTTGATCCTCCCCTTCCCCTATTAGCAAAGGTAAGGCCTTGGCATTTTCTCAGTGTCTTGGAAGCTTTGTCACAACAAACTTTGAGGGTGGATCGCTGTGAAATTCCAGCGCATACCCTCTTTTTATAAAGTTTAAGACAAAATCGTTTGAGGTCATCTTTTCCCACTGTGGGAGAAAATTCACTAACCTTTCTCCCACAGGAACCCTGATGACTCCTTCTCTGACTTGGAGGGTTCCTTTGAGGGACGAAAACATTTTCTTTGAAAATTTTTCTTTTTAGTGGGAAAGGTTTTCTTTTTATCCGCCGTTCTTTCTAAGGCGGTATCTAATTCAGGCCCGAAGACGAAGTCTCCTGTAAAAGGGACACTGCACAGGCGTGTTTTGGACGCCGTGTCTCCCCCTCAAGTTTTCATCCATACTGACCTTCTGGCTGCGACATAAAGCACCGCAGTTTTAGCCATAAATTTTAAAGAATCAGTAGAAACGTCAGAGATGAAACTTGACGCCTTGAAAAGCATAGGGAAGGTTTTCAAGAGCTCCCCCTAGGCGTGCCTGCTTTTAGGTGTTCTTCTAGTTGAGATAACCAGAACTCCAGATTCCTAGCAACACAAGAAGTGGCTAGAGCTGGTTTTAAGCCTGCCATAGAAGCATCCCAGGCCCTCTTTAAGACTATGTCTGTTTTCCTGTCCATTGGGTCCTTTAAATGACCCATATCCTCAAAAGCAAGGTCAGACTGTTTTGAGACTTTGGACAGAGGGGCGTCTAGTTTAGGATTTTTATTCCAGACCGCCTCTGGGCTCTCATCAAAGGGGAATCTTCTTTTAAGGGAATTAGGAAAGAAGACTTTATCTGATTCGGCACACTCCTTGCGGACAAGGTCAGAAAGCACTTTATGTATAGGGAATACCTTAGCTTTCTTTTTCCCCAGAGCCTCATACATTTTATCATGTCTAGTCACTTGAATTTCTTCCTCAATTTCCAGCGTATCATAAATAGCGCTCAACAGCTCGTCTACTTCAAGAGACAGCTTGTATTTGCTGCTTTGTTAGTTACAACCTGATCCTCATCCTGGTCTGAGTCTGCATCAGAGGATTCAAGGCCAACACGGGGCTATGCTCCCTGACTGTACGGGTTTGGCTGGTGCCTGCATCCACCGGAGTGTCCTGGGGATTAGCCTCCATGGTCCCCCTCTCGAGCTCTTGATCCCGCCACTAGTCCAGTATAGCTGGATGCTGGTTGGGATTTGTAGGCCCAGCGTGGGCTTTCCCCTTCCCCCTTGTGCCTCTAGAGACCCGGAACCGGAAGTCTCGGCACACAGCGATGATGCGGTTCTGCCGGAAATGACGCTTGGCATCTCCGATCCCCACCGCCATTACAGCAAGGAGCTGGGATGGAAGAATCCATCTACACTGCTCCTGGGGGGAACCTACATCACCCTGCCACTGGCACCCCTCGGCACTGGAAAGAGGGGGGGTAACGGGTCTGCCCCTGTCAGCTGGACGGTACCCGAGCCCAAAAAATAAGGTAGGACTAACCTGGAGACCGCTGGATAGTACCCGGTCCCCTGTGCAGCTCAGCTCCCTTCAGGCAGCCCCTGAGAGATAGAGTCCTTCTCCTGGTTCCTGGCAACATGTTCCTCCGACGGAGGAAACACAAATGACTGACCAGGGACCGCCTTTTGAACTGTGGCAATGTGTTTCCTGGGTCGATGGGAGGGACTTCATCTCTCAAGGGCTGTCCTGGAAGACAACTGGTGTACCAAAATATTTACCAGTGTCCATTAAAAAGGCAGCCTGACCTGTGCCCATTAAAAATGCAGCCTGACATGTGCCTGGCGACTGGTGAGGACCTCATCACCTGTCACTCAGATAGAAGACAGAGCAGGAGCAGCCATACTCCATTCGGCCGCTGGGGCTGCTCTATCTTCTGTGAGTGACAGGCTTAACCAGGAGACCTGGTCAGTATTCGCTCCATGTGACACACCAACAGTATATGTTATGGAGCAAAATACGGTACCTTTTCTAATCAGCAGTATATAGTAGTTTTGTGACTTCTATCAGTGTCCAGCTGGGCACTGGTTAAAGCTTGTAGGAGTCTCCTAGGGCTCTGTTCGATCAGCAATGGATTGAGGAAAGTAAAAGGTTAGGATCCGAGAAGACAGGATTAACCCCTTAGGTTCCGCAGTGAGCATAACAAGCATGCTTTACTGCATATACAGACTGATTTTATGGTTGTGGGTTTAGTAACACTTTAGTTTACTTAAAAAAAAAAAAAAATTAAAATAACTGAAAGACAAGAAAGTTTGTTGCTCATCTGGTTTAAACACATTTGTATACACAGTAATAGTGTGATGAATGCCCAGTCACCATGTGTGTCATTTTTAAATGCGTGTAAAACTGAAGCACAGAGTATGCAGAATGAAAAAATTATTAGTACAGTTTGGTTATGAAAACCAGAGACAAAATTATACTGGCAGTGAAAAAAAATTAAGCGTTAAGAGCTTCTGGCCATTGCACACTAAGAAGTGCATTTATTAAAAAACAAAATTCTGAGATATTCATTCTGTGAAACTGCATGTAAATTTATTCTATGTGAATGGGGCAAAAAACAAGGGTCCGATTGAATTCTTTTCATTTACTGAGAATAGATGGAGCTGACAATCTTCGTAAGTATTTCCTATGATAATCTGCTCCATCTAGTGGCTATAATTCTGTAGTCTCATGATTCACTTTATTCTGTATGATTGAATGTACATGCAGTGTCACAGGACAACTTTTTTTTTTTAAATAAATACACCCCTTAGTGTGTCAAGTAATAGCTGGGCAATAAATTAACTGAAGCCTCAGAAAGCAACTGCATGAGGGAAAAACAAAACTCAGCAGCACTAGTGGATTGACAATGACAGTAAATAAAAAAAAAAAAACTGAAAGTAACAGTAAATTAATTTTAAAGATGCACATATGTCTCAAAAATGATGACCCAGACCACAGGCTGGTTAATTACTGTATGCAAAGTATACAACTGAGCCACTATAAAAGGAGGTTGTAGATGGTATATATTCTCTTTATCATCATTACTGAACAAAATAAACAAAAAACACAGACACGCAATAACAAGCAACAAAATAGAGATGGCCGTGAAGTAGGTGGGAAGGTATAGCAACCCCTAGTCAAAGTCATTACAGGATCACACATCGATTTTGAGAGGGCTATTCAAGGTTACTAATCCAAACCTTGTGCCACAATCACTCACACACAGACAAAATAAAAGTCTTCTGAGTATTTTTCATCTAATACAAGATTGCAAAGTGGAGTCAGTGACATTAGCCTGATCATTTTCCCCCTTTAATGCTTAGACACTGAAAACACCATTTGTATTCAAAGCTGTAGCATTATCATTTACATAAAGATTTATTTTTTCAGATGTCACAGCAGGCTGATGCTTAGTTTCTGGCAATGTACAAATTTCAAGCTGAAATGATGTTGGCCAAAACTTGAAGGCTAACCAAACGTCCAAAGGGATGCATAGAAGCATGACAGGGTCACAGACCCCCAAGAAAAACCTGTAATGCCAGCTCACTCCAAAAGTACTCTTCATTGGGCAGATGTATGACTTCTTAAGTAGCCAAACAAAAGGAGACCATGCCCAAAATCCTCTGCACCAGAGTTTTAATTCATCCTATGTATAGAAGATAATTTCAGGGATTTGTCCATCCTCAACTGACGTCCCATTGTTATTGCCTGCTGCGTAGCAAAATGTGAAGCAAGTCTTGGTGCCAGTCGTAGGAGATTCATGAATAACTTTTCGTAGTCCCTTTGTACCATAGTGCGAATCTGGTCCCTAAAATAGAATTAAGACGTTTTCAATTGCAGTAATTATATATACAGAACAAAAACAAAAATATGTCAAACTACACGGAAATCTCCAACTCTAGTATGGATAGAGTAGAAAATCTTGAAACACTGTCAAATTTCAATCCCTATCTGGGTTCCAGCTGGGTGAATTCCCATCATTTACTGTCCATTGCGTTAGACCGAATAAATCTGTAAACAGCAAAAGCAACAGTGTAGAGCGCAGATGTCTTTTTGCATTCCCACTAGGGGAATTTCCTTTAAAGCTCCACTTTGTGATAAAACATCATTTTTACCACCCCTTCAACCTATGCTGACAGGCTTTTTTGCCCCCTTACCTTATGAAGCCAGCAAAACGCACCCAAGTCCCTCATCAAGATCTCTTACCACAACTGGGTTTTGTTGCAGTGGATTGCTAATCCAGCGCTGCAATGGCGTGAGGACATCAGTCCTCCCCTTTCTCCTGATAGCCATCCAATAACCAGTGCCCTACAGGCAGTGACGTGGTCACCTAAACAAGGACGCCAATATGGAAGTAAACGGCAGAGAAGACTTGGGGCTTCTGCATCACGTGACCATAGGTTAAGGTAAGTAAAAAATGGCATTAGGATAGGGATTTTTTATTAGCCATCGCAGAGAGGGGGGCAGGAGGAAAGGAGTGGGGCTTTAAGTTCTTATGATGGTTTCAAACTGAAAAAGGAAAACGTTCAACAAAAAACTTGACCAAGGTCCTAAACTTTCCTTAACCACTTCCGGACCACCCACCGTGGATAGAAGTCACTACTTTGACATTAAATACCATTGTTATGGCAGCAGATAGCTGTCATAACCCCAGTATATTTATCCACGGCTGGCGATCCTCTTTCACATAAATGTGGTCTCGGCAGCGGATTTGCCATGAGATAACTTAAAGGGTCGGCGGGAGAGGTGCCCTGCCTCCCGGTCGTTTCTGCCACTTACTGGAGAGATCAGCAGCGGCGGAAACTATCGGATCCGATGTATGGGCAGGAAGTTGAGTGAGGGCAAGATGTCCCCCACTTGACTATGCCCTTGGAGGAACAGAGCGACGTTAAAATGTCACTTCCGCCCTCCAGCCTTAAAGGGCCCAATTTTTTTTTTGGCAAAATAAAAATGACTTTTTTATTGCGTTTAAGTGTAAATGTGAGATCTGAGGTCTTTTTTACCTTCTTTTACCCTAAGCAGGTGAACTCCTTCCTGTGTCATGACAAAGTCTGACCAGGAAGTAAAACAGAAGTAATGTTGCAGGGTTTTTTAACATTCATGAAGAGTGAAGCGTGGGTAGAATAAATGGAAAGCGATTTTATTTTTGCAAAATAAGTACATTAATGCTATATTGTTACATAGGAGAGCTGGAATTTAGAAGAAAAAGTAAACAAAAAAGGTGAACTTAGCCTTTAACCACATCCGGGCCAATTCTGGCACTTTGGTTTGCTCCTACATGTAGAAATCAATTTTTTTCTAGAAAATTACTCAGAACCCCCAAACATTATACAGGCGGTCTCCTACTTACAAACATCTGACTTACTAACGACTCCTACTTACAAACGGAGGGAGACAACAGGAAGTCAGAGAAAATCTACCCCCAGGAAGGGAAATTCACTCCTGTAAGAGTTAATATGGGAAAAAGGTGTCTCCACTGATGCTTTATCACTAGTCCATGTTTCCCTAACAACCCCAAATTTTCTAAATCCATATGTCATTGGGACAGAAAGTGAGGTGAAATCTTTTGAACAGGGGCACAGACAGCAAAACAAATGTTACAGGGGTGGAACTACACTTAAAAAAAAATATACCTGTTCCAACTTAAAGATTCAACTTAAACCTATAGTCCCTATCTTGTTTGGAATCTGGGGACTGCCTGTATATATATTTTTAGCAAAGACCCTAGGGAATAAAATGTCAGTCATTGCAACTTTTTATATCACACGGTATTTGCGCAGCGATTTTTCAAGCGCTTTTTTTTTTGGAAAAAAAAAAAAAAAAACAGTTCCATGAATTAAAAAAAAAAAAAACAGTAAAGTTAGCCCACTTTTTTTGTATAATGTGAAAGATGATGTTACACTAAGTAAATAGATACCCATCATGTCACGCTTTAAAATTAAGCACTCGTGGAATGGCGCCAAACTTCCGTATTTAAAAATCTCCATACGCGCCGCTTTAAATTTTTTTACAGGTTACATGTTTAGAGTTACAGAAGAGGTTTGGGCTAGAATTGTTGTGCTTGCTCTAACACCCATGGCGATACCTCAAATGTGTGATTTGAACATAGTTTACATATGTGGGCATGACTTACGTATGCGTGGGGGGGCTTTAACATTTTTTTTTTATTCTTTATTTGACTTTTATTTTTTTACACTTTTTGATCACTTTTATTCCTATTACAAGGAATGTAAACATCCCTTGTAATAGGAATAGTGTGTGACAGGTCCTCTTTATGGAGAGATGTGGGGTCAATAAGACCCTACATCTCTCCTCCAGGCTGGAAAGGCTGAGGTATAAAAAAATAAAAATAAACTCTCGGCCTTGCCAGCTGCGTTCTTGGCTTTTACTTCCGCCGGCCCGGATGTGACGTCATAACATTGCGCCTGGGCCTCCGAGGGTCATAGAGATGACTGGGGGACCATCTGGTCCCCATAAATCTCTATGGAAAATTTCCGGCGGAAACCGATTCGTTCTCCGGTTCGCTGATTGTACGGGCGAGCACGGAGAAGCACTGGAGGGCGGCGGGGGCTTGTCCCCTTCCACCACCTGTAAGAATGATCAAGCCACTGAACTGCCACTACGATTTTTCTTACAGTGCACAGAATCGCCGGCTGAAAAATATGATGCAGGCATCATTCAGATATCCCCAAAGTCCATGACGTCATATGACGGAAGTGGTTAATTGAATAAGCTGAAGTTAGAGGCTGATTGGCTACAATGCACAGCTGCACCAGATTGTGCACTCTCAAGTTTTAGTAAATCAACCCCATAGTATTGTGAAGCTCAGACAAGGTTACAGCTTGAGGCAAAAACTCTCATGTATACAATAAACATGTCATTTAAACTTTTCTGTTGATAATTAGTGCCATAAAAGGGCAATGTACCAATAGGTCAACAGACAGAAAGGAAAGCAAAAGAAATAGGAACTGGAAATGGAGAAATAGGGGAAAGAGCAGATATACCTAGAAATCTGTTAATGCTTAATTCTACAGTGGGTTAACCACTTAAAGACCAGCCTCGTTTTGGAATTTAGGTGTTTACATGTTTCAGTTTTTTTTTGCTAGAAAATTACTTAGAACCCCCAAACATTATATATATATTTTTTTCTAACACCCTAGAGAATAAAATGGCGGTCATTGCAATACTTTTTTTCACACCGTATTTGCGCAGCGGTCTTACAAGCGCACTTTTTTTGGAAAAAAAAAAAATCACTTTTTTGAATAAAGAAATAAGACAACAGTAAAGTTAGCCAAATTCTTTTTTATATTGTGAAAGATAATGTTACGACGAGAAAATTGATACCAAACATGTGACGCTTCAAAATTGCGCCCACTTGTGGAATGGCGTCAAACTTTTACCCTCAAAAATTTCCATAGGCGACGTTTAAAAAATTCTACAGGTTGCATGTTTTGCGTTATAGTGGAGGTCTAGAATTATTGCTCTCGCTCTAACGATCGCGGCGATACCTCATGTGTGGTTTGACCACTGTTTTCATATGTGGGCGCTACTCACGTATGTGTTCACTTCTGCGTGCGAGCTCGTCGGGACGGGGCGTTTAAAAAAATTTTTTTTTTTCTTATTTGATTTGATTAATTTTTTCACTTTTAAAAAAAATATATATTTGGGTCACTTTTATTCCTATAGTGCCCCGTACACACGGTCGGATTTTCCGACGGAAAATGTGTGATAGGACCTTGTTGTCGGAAATTCCGACCGTGTGTAGGCTCCATCACACATTTTCCATTGGATTTTCCGACACACAAAGTTTGAGAGCAGGCTATAAAATTTTCCGACAACAAAACCTGTTGTCGGAATTTCAGATCGTGTGTACACAAATCCGACGCACAAAGTGCCACGCATGCTCAGAATAAATAAAGAGATGAAAGCTATTGGCTACTGCCCCGTTTATAGTCCCGACGTACGTGTTTTACGTCACCGCGTTCAGAATGATCGGATTTTCCGACAACTTTGTGTGACCATGTGTATGCAAGACAAGTTTGAGCCAACATCCGTCGGAAAAAATCCTAGGATTTTGTTGTCGGAATGTCCGATCAATGTCCGACCGTGTGTACGGGGCATAACAAGGAATGTAAATATTCCTTGTAATAGAAAAAAGCATGACAGGTTCTCTTAAATATGAGATCTGGGGTCAAAAAGTCCTCAGATCTCATATTTGGACCTAAATGCAATAAAAAAAAAAAAAAAATAGGCGGAAGTGACGTTTTGACGTCGCTTTCGCCCTGCAGTGTCATGGAGACGGGTGGGGGCCCTCTTCCCCTCACTCGTCTCCATGCACAGCTAGAGAACGGATGCGATTGCCTCCGCCGCTGCCGACAGCTCCGGTAAGCGGCGGAGGGCACCGGATTGCAGCGGGAGGGGGGCCCCTCTTCCGCCACCGATAAAAGTGATCTCGCGGCGAATCCGCCACAGAGACCACTTTTATCTTGTAGCTGACCGCCGGCCGAAAACGGGGATAACAAGGTTATGGCAGCTAGCTGTTGCCATAACAATATCAGTCCTCAAAAAAGGGACGTACATCAGCGTGTGGCGGTCGGCAAGTGGTTAATCAAACATTGACTATTTTTAATCTTTATGCTGCTAGCATTAGTAAATAGATAGGAAAGTATATTAACTTGTTTTAACTTTTTTTTTTAATTTCTTCAACTACTTCCTGGTTTCCAGGCCTAGACAAATGATGCCATATATCCAAAGAGTCTTCATGAAGGGAGGAGGGAGGAAGGGGGTTTTCTCAAATAAGCACACCCTCCTGCATGCATGTCTGAGCTAAGGACAGATGGATTTCATAAAGTAAATACTATATGAATCATCTGCTCTTAGTCAAGATGGCCATAGCCAAAAATGCTAGGGGGGAGCGATTTTTTAAAAGTGATTTCTCAGCGAACTAAAGCATGGAGACATGTATGAGTTTGCTTTGAATATTAAAAATTAATTAGATTTTTGGCTTGTGATGATCAGATGCAGTGTAGTTTTGCTTTAAATCTGTTTAAACAGGTATACAGTGGGGATGGAAAGTATTCAGACCCCCTTAAATTTTTCACTCTTTGTTATATTGCAGCCATTTGCTAAAATCATTTAAGTTCATTTTTTCTCATTAATTTACACAGCAACCCATATTGACAGAAAAACACAGAATTGTTGACATTTTCTGACATTGTTGACATTTTTGCAGATTTATTAAAAAAGAAAAACTGAAATATCACATGGTCCTAAGTATTCAGACCCTTTGCTGTGATATATTTAACTCAGGTGCTGTCCATTTCTTCTGAACATCCTTGAGATGGTTCTACACCTTCATTTGAGTCCAGCTGTGTTTGATTATACTGATTAGACTTGATTAGGAAAGCCACACACCTGTCTATACAAGACCTTACAGCTCACAGTGCATGTCAGAGCAAATGAGAATCATGAGGTCAAAAGGAACTGCCTGAAGAGCTCAGAGACAGAATTGTGGCAAGGCACAGATCTGGCCAAGGTTACAAAAAAATTTCTGCTGCACTTAAGGTTCTTAAGAGCACAGTGGCCTCCATAATCCTTAAATGGAAGACGTTTGGGATGACCAGAACCCTTCCTAGAGCTGGCCGTCCGGCCAAACAGCTATCGGGGGAGAAGAGTCTTGGTGAGAGAGGTAAAGAAGAACCCAAAGATTACTGTGGCTGAGCTCCAGAGATGCAGTCCAGAGATGGGAGAAAAGTGTAGAAAGTCAACCATCACTGCAGCTCTCCACCAGTCGGGGCTTTATGGCAGAGTGGCCCGACGGAAGCCTGCAAGACACATGAAAGCCTGCATGGAGTTTGCTAAAAAAAAAAAAAAAAAACACCTGAAGGACTCCAAGATGGTGAGAAATAAGATTCTTTGGTCTAGTGAGACCAAGATAGAACTTTTTGGCCTTAATTCTAAGCGGTATGTGTGGAGAAAACCAAGCACTGCTCATCACCTGTCCAATACAGTCCCAACAGTAAAGCATGGTGGTCGCAGCATCATGCTGTGGGGGTGTTTTTTCAGCTGCAGGGACAGGACGACTGGTTGCAATAGAGGGAAAGATGAATGCGGCCAAGTACAGGGATATCCTGGACGAAAACCTTCTCCAGAGTGCTCAGGACCTCAGACTGGGCCGAAGGTTTACCTTCCAACAAGACAATGACCCTAGGCACACAGCTAAAATAACGAAGGAGTGGCTTCACAACAACTCCGTGACTGTTCTTGAATGGCCCAGCCAGAGCCCTGACTTAAACCCAATTGAGCATAGAGAGCAGAGACCTAAAAATGGCTGTCCATCAACGTTTACCATCCAACCTGACAGAACTGGAGAGGATCTGCAAGGAGGAATGGCAGAGGATCCCCAAATCCAAGTGTGAAAAACTTGTTGCATCTTACCCAAAAAGACTCATGGCTGTATTAGATCAAAAGGGTGCTTCTACTAAATACTGAGCAAAGGGTCTGAATACTTAGGACCATGTAATATTTCAGTTTTTCTTTTTTAATAAATCTGCAAAAATGTCAACAATTCTGTGTTTTTCTGTCAATATGGGGTGCAGTGTGTACATTAATGAGGAAAAAAAGATTACCATAAATTATTTTAGCAAATGGCTGCAATATAACAGAGTGAAAAATTTAAGGGGGTCTGAATACTTTCCATCCCCACTGTACCTAAATACCTGACAGGGCTAGATTAGAGTTCTATGAAGCCATAGGAGGCTTGACATATGAAGCAATGTAAATAACACCTTGTACAACAGTACTTGAATGAGATGCAAAGGGCCATTGGAACAGAATGGACAAAGTGAAAATCTGTTCCTTGATGGTTCATAATGCAAGCTTCTCTGGTCACGTTTCACTTTTACAGAAGGGATAGGCTAACTGGCAGCTCTCCTTTGGAAAAATAATTTCCACGTTCGACTAAATGCAGTGAGATGAAGGTTTATAACCCAAATAATGGTAAATATAGCCAAGCCATATTTTCTCAGAAACAGAGTTTCAGTAGGCATGCTGCTACAGTTAGGGAGTGAAGGCTTACACCCAAGAGTCTTCAAAGAACTTTACCAGGTTATAGCCAGACTTATTTTTTTGGACAGCTTACTGACTGGAATGGTACCAGCTGATTAGCAAAGGCCAATGTGGTACCAATATTTCAAAAAAGGGCAGAGATATATACCTGGAAACTACAGGCCAGTCAGTCTAACATATTGATGTTAGACTGACTGGCCTGTAGTTTCCAGGTATAGATCTCTGCCTTTTTTTTTAAACTATTGGTACCACATTGGCTTTTTGCTAATCAGCTGGTACCATTGTACTATTGGAGGGGAGAAGAGACTATATACAAGAATTTTCATATGAAAACCATATCATTAGTAGCAATCAGCATGGATTTATGAAAGATAGCAGATTGGTCTGGCAAGAACTAACATTCTATGAGGATGAGAGCTGCCATCTAGGCAGGCCTGTGGTATACCTAGAGATTTTGCAAAAGCATTAAAAACAGTTCCCCATAAATGCTTCAGTTACAAATTGAGTTCTGTTGGCATAAAACACAGGGTATGAACCTGTAAAGAAAACTGGTTACAGGGGGTTGTACAAAGGGTGGCGATAGCAAATACTCAGAATGGTCTGGAGTGGTAATTGGGGTGCGCCAGGACTCTATCCTGGGATCAATTCTCTTTAATTTATTCATAAATTATACAGAGGTTGGCATAAATAGCTTAATCTTAGTGTTTGGGGAGGATACAAAGCTAAGCAGGACAATAGGATTTTTTTTGTCATACTTACCCGTAGAATCTTTTTCTTTGGATGGGACACAGAATTAGGCTAATATTTCATTACCTACTGGGTTATACTTCATCTCCAGGTGATTGGACACTGGAAGACCAAAAGTCTTTAGACAGGAAGTGATCCCATATATAACCCCTCCCATACAGGAAGTACTTCAGTTTTATAGCAAACACTGAATCCTCAAAAAAGAGGGAAGGGACCTCTGTGTCCCATGATGTATTTAAAGAAAAGGATTTTACAGGTAAGTATAACGAAAAAAATCCTATTTTCTTTTTCATACATCATGGGACACAGTTAGGCTAATATTGATTATCTACTGGGACGTCCCAGAGCAATAGCCTTGAGGGGAGGGAGACACCCTGCCAAACAATAGCCATCAGACCTTATAAGGCAGCCCGCAGTACACTGCGGCCGAAAGCCCAATCCTCGGCTGCTCGAACCTCCATTTGGTAAAATTTTGTGAACGTATGCACTGAAGACCAGGTAGCAGCCTTACAAATCTGAGCCACAGATACCCAATAGCAAAAAGCCCAGGAGGTTCCTACACCCCTGGTAGAATGAGCTCTCACCCTAAAGGGAGGAGCTTTACATTTCAGACCATAGACCTAAATAACCAATTGAACCCAATTGGCAATGGAAGATGCCTGCCCGTTCTTAGGTCCTTTTGGTAAAAAAAAAAAAAAAAAAAGAGTCTGATCATCGGATCTCAGCAGATCTAGACAAATAAACCTTGACTGCCCGGACAACGTCCAAAGAATGCAGTCGTCTCTCTTCTGCCGAATGAGGCTGAGAGAAAAAAGAAGGCAAAATAAGGGGAATACAAAGACACTGAATTTCAGAAGAGCCAACTTCCCTAAACTACGAACATTGTTAGAAGGCATGAATTGGGATAAAATCTTAGGAACAAAGAAAACAGAGGAGAGATATTAAAATAAGGGCATTAGCCAATGCACCCCATTGGGTAATACATTTAAAAGAGCGAACGAAAAGTCCTGGATGGCTTAACTCCAATGTAAAAATGCATATAAAAACAAAAGAGAAGGCCTTCAAAAAATATAAGGTTAAGGGATCATCAGCATTCAAACTTTATAAAGAATGCAACAAGAAATGTAAGGGTGCAATTAGGGCGGCTAAGATAGAACACGAAAGACACAGAGGAGGAGAGAAAAAAAATCCGAAGAAGTTCTTTAAGTACCGTATATACTCGAGTATAAGTCGAATTTTTCAGCACATTTTTTTGTGCTGAAAGTGCCCCCTCGACTTATACTCGAGTCAAGCACTTTTCTGCAGCAAAAAATTTCGTTTTCCGAACCGACTTTGGGGCCCCGTATCTCAAGGCCACTTATTGCTAGAAACCCCAAATTTGGTGTGCAAACCCAGTGGAACTGATACAACAACATATCCAAAGCTGAAGTTCCTAGCACTAAGTGGCCCCGAGATACGGGGCCCCAAAATGGGTTCGGAAAATGTCATTCTCTGCTGCAGAAAAGTGCTTGACATTTTCTGAACCGAC